>CM033428.1:40450123-43155122 GCA_019425775.1 Rafetus swinhoei | reverse complement strand
CAAACTCAAGCCACCTCAGATTCCAAAACACACATATACAACATCGTGCAGGTGAATTTCCCCGGTGAGATGCACCCGGTGAAATACGTTTCCCGAGTGAAATGCAAAACAAACAAAACTCCTGATTGAGGGTCATACGTAACTTGCAAATCTGAAAGCGAATCCTCTGCAAACTCTCCATCTTCCAAACCGGCAAAGACACGCAGAACTCTTCTTCACTGACGGAGAAACCTTCCGATCGCACCGACGGGGAATGCTTCCTATGGAAATGAAAGACAGTTCTCACGATTAAGGCCCATACAACAAATGCAAACCTTCGCTTCCAAAAGGCACGGGTGCTACATTACGTATGTGAATTTCCCCAGTGACATGCACCCGGTGAATTGCATTTCCCAAGTGAAACGCAGAGCATGCAAAACAAACAAAAGCTCTCATCGATGGCCATGCTTAACTTGTGAATATGAACTCGAATCCGCTTCCGTGAGGGAAAAGATTTCCCCGCTCGCTAACATCGTTGCTCCTTTACCAAATTAGATATCTTCTGGACGCAGAACCTACGACAATGACAAAAATGTAACGTGACAAATGACCTATGCGCTAAAGACTATTGTAAGCTGGTTACATTTATGGCAACGGCGTTTATTTCAACATGATTCTTTCCCATTGCCCCACAAACGCTTAAATAACCACATTAGGAACCATGCATCGTGAGATCCCTCGCCGCGCTACTATTGCGACTCTGTCCCCCCCCCCCACGCACGCATGTTCCACACAGCCCTCCTTGCTGTTATTCCCATGCTTCCAATTATACCGACGCATCTCCATGCCTATATCGCAAGACTGCGATACATTGAAAGGAAATGACAAAACTCAACGTGTCGGATCATACGTGACGACGACCGTGCTAATGAGCTGCCGATGGGAAACTGTCTTCTAAATAACAGCATGCCGCCTTAGACACAACGACATGTGTGGAAAAACAGCATCCGAGCTAACATAGGTAACTAGCTGAGGATCCTTTCGCAATTACCCACGTCACCTAATGCGGCAAAGGCCGCATTCCCATCATCGAGGTTGCGCTCAAGCCACTAACTTAGTGCTTACCTCACGGACGCTACCGGTTACCATTGCCACAAACCACGTGGCCCGAATGGGATGGACTTGCTGTGCCTCGCTCCATCGGTTCTATACTCGAATCCTCCTGTGGCACAAACAACAAATGCCACGTTATCCCTAAAAGTTACTGCTCTCCCTTTGCTAAAATAATCGATCCGATGCCCCAAAGAGCCCTGACTCGTTCATACCTATGACAAAGATGCAACTGACTTCCTGCACATGACCCTCCGCCTCCCCCCCCCCCGCCCAGGGCCTCTCGCTAACTAGGATGCTCACATCTTCCTCAGAAGACCACAACCACATATAGAACCAAAGACAGAAATAGTGGTGACCGGTCATGCAAACCCAGTGCGGTGTAAAAGACGACAGCTGACAATGGAGCATCTCTAGTGACGTGCGCATCGCTCTCCCGGGAGAAATACGCACATCCTCCATATAACGACCCCCATCCTGGCCCTCTTGACAATAGGCGAGTGTGACAGGACTTCCGCTCCTAAACAATGAACCTCAACCGCAAAAATCCTTCCGACTGTCCGACTCTCGGGAAGATACTTAACTTTCACATCCCCCCTCCTGCTCGCGAGGTCTTCTTCTCCTGTGTCTACAGGCCATCGCTCCCTTACGTCTTCACCTGCATGCTTTTCCTACTCCCATTAGTGATGGTCACTGTTTAGAGAGCTTCTGTGCTAAAATGAGAAGACTCGACCTGAGGAACGCTTCTCACGGTCAAACCCCTTCCACAGATACCGAACTATGACAATTTGACGGGCGTTTCGGCTTTCGATGTCTCGTTCTCCTCGGTAGTCAAGAACTCACAGATCTCCCGGGCTATGAGAAAAATGCATAAAAAATATTCACGCTTCTTTAAAATGATGACACCGATCCGTACGAAATTGGACAATACTTGCAAATGCAAAGAAAACCTAACTGCAAACCTGATTGATTAATTCTACTCACAGGGCTTTAGACGACTGAACGTGAAATAAAAGGAAAAAAAATATAGCTGAAGTTTGCAGAGAGAACTAGCATTACACATTACAGTAGTCTCACAGCAGCCCCCACCTAACCCAGCCAGAAAACTGCTATGCTTCTACAGCAGACTGTAAAAATACTATCGATGCTTATGATGTGTGTTTTGCACAAAATAATCATCCCGCCCCCCGGTGAAAACACATGCATTAAACACGCTACAAACAACATAAAATGCAATTAAATCACATTACAAAAATGAGAACAGAAGAATGGTACTTTAACCAAAAACACAGCCCTTCATTACCCGATATCAATACTCACCATGATCATATGAGTGGCTATCTGCATCTCCTTGGAGCAACCCAAAGCTGAATGACTCCCTGTGCCTAGAGGCCCAGCTTAAATACTGCCATAAGCCCCACCCCTCAATATCCCAGCATGCCTTGCAGGCCAAAGGAAGGTATAAATGCAGACTCCCTTTAGTTCACTTCTATATTAGCAGCGGCAAGAGCTCCTCACGCTGAAGCATTAATCATCTGTTCTCCTAACAAATACTAATGTCCACGGACTCAAACTCTGTGACCAGGTGAGGCTACAGTCACCCTATATCAGGTTCCTAAAAGGAAAACTCTGCCCACAGAAAGAGGGGGGTTCTCGGGGTGTGTGGCAGCTATGGGGTGCTGAAATAGCTACTTTAGAAGTAGTGAAAAGGGTGTTTGTACTGGAGTATGCACAGAATGTAGGAATCATTACTTGGCTGGTGCCATAGAGGGTACACGCCACCTCATTCTCAAGATGAAGGGGTTTGTCGCTCCCTGTTGTAGCACCAAGCCATCTGATACAAACAAGAAACCCACCATGCCCCCGGAGCCAACATGATGGGAAAAATGGCAACCTGTGAGAATTTGTACTTTGATGACGTGGGGCACTGGCCACTGCTTACTTCCAGGCTCGCATCCCCCCCATCGCCTCTAGACCCCCCACTGCCTCCCCCAATACTTAATTTTCATACACAAAGGTCTCAGAGCTCAATCCTGACACAGATTAGACACTGGGTGGTCAAGTATAGAGCGGCAAGTATGGTTTCCCCCAGTGGTACCTCGCACTCGGGGACGTGCAGATGCCAGTGTGCATAGTGGCCGACGTGGCCTATCCCCTGATGCCGTGGCTCATGAAGCCCTACACCGGCCACCTGCATGCGAGCAAGGAGCTTTTTAACATGCATCTGAAAGGGAGGTTCCCTTGCCTCCTCACGCGCCTGGAGATGGGCGAATGCAACATCCCGGAGGTGGTGGCCGCATGTTGTGCCATCCGTAACTTGGTGGGGAGGAAAGGGGAGGCCTTCCTGCCGGGGTGAGGGACAGGTGCTGATGGCAAGGGGAGGCAATTAGAGCAGCCCTGGACAGCTGCCATCTGCCAGGCTCACCTCTCTGGTGTCTGAATGCGAGAAGCCGTAAGGGAGAGATTCTCAGAAGGAGTCCACTGATTCTCCCCAGGGCCTCCCTCATGGTGAGGTTTGGCCTGGCCCACCCCTACCTTTCCCTCCACCACCCGCACCCTCTTCCCATAAAGAATACATACGCACCCGGTTTTCTTTGTAAACAGCACATTTTCCTTTCTCAAGTATCAGAGGGGTAGCCATGTTAGTCTGGATCTGCAAAAGCGACAAAAAGTCCTGTAGCACCTTATAGACTAACAGATGTATTGGAGCATAAGCTTTTGTGGGCAAAGACCCACTTTGTCAGATGCATTTTCCTTACTGATATTGTTTCTAATAAAAAACCAATGTCTAACTGTTTAACAAAACTTTCTCTTTTTACTGTTCAAATGTTTATATACTAGGTAATTCTTTCACTCAAAAATAAAGATTTTGTTACATAACTGGAATGTCCTTTAACTGGGGTGGTAGGGGACTGAAAACCTAGAGGGGGGAGGGGGCTCAAGTAGGCTGCTGCTTCCCTGATCGCAGGGTCCTGCCACCTTGTGTCCTTGCACTGCCATGGCCTTGGGCTTGGGTGGAGCGAGAGCCAGTCCTGGCCTGGGCGGGGGCAGCTGTTGGGCCTGTGAGGGCTCGGGAGCAGGAGGGGCTGAGGGAGCAGGGGGGGCAGGGTCCTGGCATGCAGGAGGAGCGGTGCCTGTGACAGGGGCAGGCAAGGCTAGGACCTTCCGCATAGTGGCACAGATGGCAGTGCACTGCTGGACCAGCTCATCCAGCAGCCTGTTGCACCACTCGGCCTCTGCCTCCGTCCTCTGCTGAAGCGTCCTGTTGAGGTCCTGCAGGGCCACTATGTGCTGTTTCAGCACGTTAGTGTAGACACGGCAGTGCCTGCGGGTGCCACATGTCCGGGATGGTGGTGGGGTGGGTGTGGTGCTCCCCTCTTGGGTAGAGGGTCCAGCTGTGGAGGAAAAGAGGAGGAGACAATCAATGTTTGTGTGCACCCCCGCTGTCCCCGAGGGCATGCCGCTGCTGTCAGGGGCTCCCCTTTGGACAGGAGACTCAGGGGTGTTACACGTGACACCGTGTGTGAGTTGGGCCGCGGCCTGAAAGCATCACAGGGGCCCCACAGTGGCAATGGGAGTAGATGGCCCCCCACACTGCCGACCCACCCATGTGTGGTGACCCCTCAAAGCACTCACTTGATGTTCCCTCCCTGATGACCACAGATGCCTGGGAGGCCTCTGGGTCTGGAGGACCGGCTCCTGGGAGAGGGTCCCTGCTGTCTCTTTCTTCTCCTCTGGGTGCAGTTCTCCTGTCCCTCCTTCCTGGTCATCATCCCTCAGGGGCTGGTCCACAATATGGTGGGGTAACCCGGACTCCACCACACGCAGTAGAGTCTGGGCTTCCCCACCGCCAAGAATCTGCTCCAACTCTGTATAGTATGGGCAGCTCTGTGGGGCTGCCCCGAAGCGGGAGCTCTGGGCTCGGGCCTTGGCATACCCCCGCCACAGTTCTTTCACCTTGGCCCTCACTAGGTCCATGGTGTGGGGGTGATGCCCTTTCTTGGCCAGTCCCTGGGCCGTGCACTCATAGATGTCCGCATTCCTGTGGCGCGACTGCAGGGCCTGCAGGGATTCTTCCTGAGCCCAGAGCTCCAGTGGGTTTTTAATTTCTGGCCCTGACCAGGCTGGTGCCGCCTTTTAATACCCCTGGGTGGGTTCTCCTCACTGTCCTGAGAAGGACCAGGGAGTCCTTGAGGCTGGGACATGGCTAGAACAGGTGCTCTGGCTGGCTTCCTGACATCAGTGCCTGTCTGGGTGCCTCTGCCTTTAAGAGGCTGTGGACAGGAACAATAGAAGTGCTCATCATGTAAAGGATGGACTCTCCACCAGGGCTTCTTCCTGGAGGCCTTTTTTTTTTCCGAAAGAACAGGTTCCCCACGCCCACACACACCTTTTTTCAACAGATCTCTGTCGAAAAAGGCGTTGTTCCTCGTACAACTAGGTTTACCACTGTCGACATAACCGCTGTGTTCTTTTGATTTACTGTTGACAGAATGCTGTGGTAGTCTAGACGCAGGTACAGTTTTTCGGAAAAAAGCCTGTAGTCTAGACACACCCGCAGGTATTATTCCAAACTAGCTTATTCTAAAACAAGTGCGGAGTGTAAAGTACCTTGACTGCATGTAGCACGTCCTCACTAAAGGAGCCTGTCTCAGATGATTTTTGAAGCTTCCCTGTAGTGGGGACCTGCTTGTTTGAAAGAATAACCCCAAAGTAACTATGTCGAAATCAAAACCATTTCCCAGTGTTGACATAGGCTTACAGAATTGTGCCCGCAATACCGCAAATGGCCACAGAGTGTCAGCGTTGCTCCATTATAGAATTGTGAGTGCATATCCGTGGGTGGCCACCGCAAGTCGCTGTTTTTCCATTAATTGTGCATGCATTACCTCCGATAACCACCGAGTGTCACTGTTGCTGCACCACAGAATTGTGCATGCATTACCTCCAATGGCCACCTAGTGTCACTGTTGCTCTGCTAAGGGGAGTTATTTGGGAACTAGCCAATAGCCCGTCATAAAACGGGATTTTCGGGTCTCTCCTCCATGTCTCTCATTCTCTCTCTCTCCTCCTCCTCCTGCCTCTCCCCTCTCTCTCTCTCAGCTCTCCTCTGCCTCCTGCCTCTCGCTCCGTCTCTCTTTCTCTTCTCTCCTTCCTGCCTCTCACTCTCCCCTTTCTCTTCTCCTCCCCCTCCTGCCTCTCACTCGGGGGACGGCTGTTTGGGGTCCATGCTCCCCGTGTGGGGGCAAGCAGTGCAAGCGGCTGTTTGGGCTCTTGCGCTGCTTGCTCCCACGCGGTGGCTCGGCTGAACACCACGGCGGGAGGGGAAGGGGGGCGGGGTGGTGACGTACACAGCCAGGCCCCACCCCCTGGCCATGTACGTCACCGCCCCACCCCCCTTCCCCTCCCACTGTGGCGCTCTGCTGAGTTCTGCGCCGCTCAGCCGGGCCGCCGTCCCTGGCCGTGTATGTCACTGCCCTGCCCCCCCTTCGCCTCCCGCCGTGGCGCTTGGCTGAGTTCTGCGCTGTTCAGCCGGGCCGCCACCCCTGGCCGTGTATGTCACCGCCCGCCCCCCCCTTCGCCTCCTGCCGTGGTGCTCGGCTGAGTTCTGCGCCGCTCAGCCGGGCCGCCGCGGGGGAGCAAGCGGTGCAAGCAGCCGTTTGGGGTCCGTACTCCCCATGCAGCACCCCCGTGCTGAGCGGCGCAGAACTCAGCCGAGCGCCATGGCAGGAGGCAACAGCGCCCCCCAGAGGCAAGACATAACGCTACAGCATTACAGAGTCACAGAGACTGGGCTACTACTATATATATGATAGGGCATTTCTACAAAAAGATTGTATTTCGAAATAACATTTCCTGTTTGAAATGGATTCAGTGTATGTGCTCAGATGTTCTTATTTCAATTTAAATGTAAGGGTTGTGCTTTATAACGAAGTAAGTACTCCCCACGGTCACTCAAAATAATTACTCCCCCAGTGCTTCCTGGGGCTCTAACGGCACGTCTACACAACAGCGTTTTAGAATAGTGGTAAAGTGAGTGTCCATACGGCAAGCCCTGTGACGGACCGGGCCAGGTCTGGGTGCAGTTGAGGGTGTCCTCTCAGGGCGAATTGCTCAAAACAAGGGCTACTTACAGTCCCTGACTGGACACCTTCCCAAAAAGGTCAC
Source organism: Rafetus swinhoei (assembly GCA_019425775.1). NCBI lineage: Eukaryota > Metazoa > Chordata > Testudines > Trionychidae > Rafetus > Rafetus swinhoei. The sequence goes on along the minus strand of CM033428.1, from coordinate 43,147,865 downwards.
AAACCAGTCACGCTGAGCGCTTCAGCTGCCAATCTGGCCACCCGGAAGCCTCACTACCAAAACCCCTCTGACACCCCAGCTCTTCCTGTGCCCCAACTGGCCCCAGGCCTGCATACAGGTGAGGGGTTATAGAACCCAATCTCACCTACCCCGATCGGGTTCTCCCAGTCCCAAAAGACCAGCCACAGGTCCCGAGTCAATTTACACTCTGGATCTTACCCACAAGATCACGCTGGGCCAATCCTTTAGAATCTAAAATCTAAAGGTTTATTACTAAAAAAATCCATGAGCGTAAGGTTGTTAAGGAAAATACATTACATGCATCAATCACCAAGTTCTCAATGCACGCTCTCAGAGACGTTACAAACTGCTATCTTAAAAGTCTCTGGTGTACATCCTATGTCAGGCTGGGCTGATGATTCTTCCCGGCTCACTGTTCCTCGCTAGACTGCATCTGGAATCAGTGATGGAATTGAAGGCAAGGTAGAATCCGCCCCGTGGCATTTATATCTATCTCTGGTCTCTCCCAAGTTGGAGCAGGTCACATGGCCCACTGACCTATCCCTGTATCCCGTGTCAGCAGCCATGATATTGGCTGGTTTGCAGGTCCCAGACACATTCCTCAGGTGTATATTGGGCACCTTGAGTGCCTTGTCCCTGGAGCCTTGCTAATTAGCATAGTCACTGACAGAACATTCCTGGCCCATTGCTCTGTCTCAGACAGAGAATCTTCCAGGATAAACACGGAGTACATATTTGTAACTCCACATATAGCTATCACACAAGTACATGAATAGCATACTGATTTTATGTATAACATAAGCTTTGATTTGACACGTCACATGGCCCCCTTTGTACAGACTTTGGAGCAAACCCCTTCCCCCCCTTTGGGTGCAGCAGTGACCTGTCTGATCCCCTTAAAATCCAGTAACATGACACTGGGTATTGGTTTATTTTGGTGTCCTAGTTTTTTCTGTAAGTGCTGCCTGTCTGACTAGGAGTCAGCTACCACAGACTGCAGCTTGTTTTTCTCTTTTCTTTTTCAAGCTCTTTGGGGAAAAAGAGCTTGAGGTACCCCTGAGGTTTTAGGGAGGAAGTTTCCCAAGTGATCTCTTCCCTGGTTTTCTTGCACTCCCTGGCTGGTGGCAGTGGATATTCCCCAAAATCCGGGTATTAGGATTTTAGAGGGAAGTTTTTGTACTAAAGCCTGTAAAGATCAGGTTTTGGGATGCTTTTGCAGGCCCCCGCTTCTACATTTGTCATGCCGGAGTGGGGAACAGCCTCGACACCCTGGGCACGTCTAGACTACAGGTTTTTGTCAACAGAGGCTTTGTCGACAGATACAAGCCGCTTTGTCGACAGGGAGTCTAGATGCTCTCTTTCAAAAAAGCACAGCGTGGATGCAATCGCGCCTTTTGTCAACAGAACTCTGTCGACAAAAAGCGTTATTCCTCGTAGAATGAGGTTTACCGCCGTTAACAAAACTGCCGCGTTCTGTCGACTTACTGTCAACAGAATGCGGCGTAGTGGACACGAGGTATAGTTTTGTCGACAAAAGTCCACTTTTATCAACAAAACCCTGTAGTCTAGATACACCCCCTCTCCTCCCATCTTTTAAGTGGAGGACCCAGAAATGTTTTTATGATGATCTAATGATACTTCAATTGCTTGAATGCCCGGCCATTTGTTCTAAAAAAGGAGAGGGGCGGGGTGGTTTAAGCATAATAAAGTCCATGCCCCAAAGGCAAAGCTGCATCAGCTCAAACTCTGTTGCATTTAAGAACTGCCTCTGGAGTTAGGACATGGGCTTTGAGCACACCTCATGTATGAAATCCAGGGTTTCAAACTCAGGAGGGGGGCTACTGCCCTCCTACCCCTAAAACAATGGTGCCCTTGGCCCTAAGGGTGGAGGAATGGGTGGAGAAAGGGCAGGGTTAGGAGCGCACATTGCCATGGGCTGGGGGTGTTAAAAGGAAGAGAAAGGAGGGTTGAGGGATCCACTGGATGGAGGGGTGGACTGGAAGGATCAAGAGTGTGTTGGGATGGGGGCCGTTAGAGGAAGAGGAGGGTGGGTGAGGGTCCTTATGTGTGGAAAGATGAATGGGGAGAAGGTAGGGTGAGGTTGAGGTGAGCTGGGAAGGTGGTGTTGGGAGAGCTGGGGTTAAGGGGTCTCGTGAATGGAGGGATGAATTGGAGGGGCAGGTTGGGGAAGGATATGGCAGGCTGGGGGTTTTAGGGAGGTGAGGGGAAAGTTGGAGGTGACTAGGGAAGGCAGGAAAAAGGGGGGCTGATGGGTTCCACAGCTGGCAGGATAGTGGTGCAGGAGGAGGAAGTGTGGGTTGGGAAGATAGGAAACAGAGGTGCCAAGGAATCCTATGAACAGGGGAAAGGTAGGGATAGGATGAGGTGAGCTGCAGGGTATTGTAGGGAGGAGAAAGGAGGGCTGATGGGCCCGATGAATGGAGGGATGGGCTGGGGCCACAGGTTGGGCTGGGTGTGGTGGAGAGAAGGGAGGGTCCCCAAGGGTAAGGGCATAGACTGTAGTAATGATACTGATAGGGGTGTGGGTGGGTTGGGATAGGGGATGTTGGAATGGACTGGGGAAGTGGAGAGAACAGGAGTGCAATTAGGCTGGCGGTGGCTAAGGAAGGGAGGAAAGATGGGGAATGAGGTATCCCCTGGCTGGCAGGATAGCAGTGTGGGGAGGGGACCTAATAGTTCCCAAGGAGGCCAGGTGGGTGGCAGTGTCTGTGATGTAATGGTGACTCAAGTACCTGAAGAGGCAGCACTTTGAAAACTACAACTCCCAGGATGCATCCCTCGTGCCAGGAGCAACTATCCCCTGGAATACTGGGATTGGCATCCGGACCGCTTGTCACGTTACTGGATTTTAAGGGGATCAGACAGGTCACTGCTGCACCCAAGGGGGGGTGGTTGCCCCAAAGTCTGTACAAAGGGGGGGCCATGTGAGATGTCAAACAAAAGCTTATGTTCTACTGACTCTATGTACGCTATTCATGTACTTGTATGATGTCTGAGTATGGAGTTATGACTATGGACTCTGTGCTTATACTGGGAATGTTCTCTGCCTGAGACAGAGCAATGGGCTCTAGCCTGCCTGTTGTAGAGAGCAATTGTTCAGTCAATGACTATGCAAATTAGCAAGGTTCCAGGAACAATGGCTCTCAAGGTGCCCAATACACACCTGAGGAATGCATCTGGAAACCTGCAAACCAGCCAATACCATGGCTGCTGACATGGGACAGGTCACTTGACCATGTTACATGCTCCACTTGGGAGACAGCGGGAATGGATATAAAAGAAAATGTGGCAGTCTCCATCCAGTCTTCAATTCTGCCAGTGATCCCAGAAGCAGCCTTGGGAACAGTGAGCCGGGAAGGATTGTCGCCCCGTCCTGACCTAGGATGTACAAACTGCTGAGAGCCTGCATCGAGAACTTGGTGACTGGTGTGTGTAAAGAAGTTTTCTTTAATAACCTTACTCTCCACCTTTTCTTTCTTTTATTATTAAACCTGAGATTGTAGATTCTAAAGGATTGGCCCAGCGTGCTCTTGTGGGTAAGATCCAAAGTGTAAATTGACTGGTTTACACCGTTGACAAAACTGCCACGTTCTGTCGACTTACTGTAGACAGAAGCGGCGGTAGTGTAAACGCAGGTATAGTTTGTCGACAAAGTCCTTTTGTCAAGCAAAACCCCTGTAGTGAAACGCTCTCTTTCAAAAAGCACAGTGTGTGGATACAATGGCAATGTTCTTTATGCTGACAGAACTCTGTTGATCACTTCAGGCTTGAAGCCCGGCCATTTGTTATAAAAGGGAGAGGAGTGGATGATTCTAAGCATAACTCCCCATGCATGAAATCCAGGTTTCAAACTCAGGAGGGGGCTACTGTCCTCCTATCCCCTGCAGCAAAACAATGGTGCCTCTTGGCCCTGGCGGTGTATGAAATCAGGGTTTAGAGTTAGGCAGGTTAGAGTGCACATTATCCTAAAACAATGGTTGGGGTCCCTTCAGCCTGAAGGGAGACAGAGGCTGAAATGGCAAAATCTCCAAAGACTGCACTGACCACTGGGAGAAAGGAAGAGTTGAGGATCCACTGGATGAGGGGGTGAAATGGAAGGATCAAAGAGTGTTGGGATGGGGGCTGTGAGTCCCCTCACCCCACAACTCCTATTCCTCTATGTGTGTGGAAAGATGAATGGGAGAAGGTAGGGTGAGGGTTGAGGTAGTCCCAGAGGAATGATCTCTTGTTACATGCCCATCTCGCCCAGCAGCAGCACAGAAGGAAGGTTGGACTGATGCTAAGGGGGCTGATGGGTTCCACTGCTGGCTGGTAGTGGATGCAGGAGGAGGAGCAGTGTGAGGTGCCCGCCTCAGAAGTCAGCGCCACCACCAGAGCAGCACAGAAGGAAGGGTGCCGTGGGAATCCTTCCTGCACCACTGCTGGTGGCAGTTCTATCTTCTAATCTGAGAGAAGGGAGGGTCCCCAAGGGTAAGGGCATAGACTGTAGTAATGATACTGATAGGGGTGTGGGTGGATTGGGATAGGGGATGTTGGAATGGACTGGGAAGTGGAGAGCCCAACCTGGATGGCAGTAACGTTGCCTGCAGTGTGGGTGGATTGGGTGGGGTAGTATCACAGTTATGGAGAAGCTGGAAGACAGGAGTGCAATTAGGGCTGTGGTGGCTAAGTCTGAGGGCAGAGGCGACAACGGCCATGCCCCACCCTGGAGAAGGGAGATTAGGCATCTGCTCCTGTGTCACGTTACTGGATTTAAAGGGGATCAGACCGGTCACTGCTGCACCCAGTGGCTGCTCAGTGCCCCATGTCTCATGTCTCCACAAAGTCTGTACAGTTGGGGGCTATGTGAGATGTCAAACAAAAGCTTATGTTCTACTGGACTTCATGTACGCTTATTCATGTACTTGTATGATGTCTGAGTATGGAGTTATGACTATGGACTCTGTGCTTATACTGGGAATGTTCTGCCTGAGACAGAGCAATGGGCTCTAGCCTGCCTGTTGTAGAGCAATTGTTCAGTCAATGACTATGCAAATTAAAGGTCTCCAGGAACAATGGCTCAAGGTGCCCCAATACACACCTGGAGGAATGCATCTGAAACCTGCAAACCAGCTACAATACCATGGCTGCTGACATGGGACAGGTCACTTGACCATGTTACATTCACTTGAGAGCAAGCGGGAATGGTGCAAAGAAAATGTGGCAGTCTCCATCAGTCTTCAATTCATGGTGATCCCAGAAGCAGCCTTGCGAGGACCAGTGAGCGGGAGGATGTGCGCCCACGTCCTGACCTAGGATGTACACCAGAGACTTTTAAGATAGCAGAGGTGTTACAAACTGCTGAGAGCCTGCATCGAGAACTTGGTGACTGGTGTGTGTAATGTATTTTCTTTAATACTTGGTGACTGGTGTGTGTAATGTATTTTCTTTAATACCCTTACTCTCCACCTTTTCTCTCTTTTATTAATAAACCTTTAGATTGTAGATTCTAAAGGATTGGCCCAGCATGATCTTGTGGGTAAGATCCAAAGTGTAAATTGACTGGGAACTGTGGCTGGTCTTTTGAGACCGGGAGAACCCGTTCCGGGTAGGTGGGATTGGGTCCTATAACCCCTCACCTGTGTGTTAGGCCCAGGACTAATCGTGGCACAGGGAGAGGGTTTTGCTCATGAGGCTTCCTGGTGGCTGGATTGGCAGCTGAAGCACTCAGCGTGACTGGTTTGTGGCCTGTTTGGGAAGGTCTCCAGTCTGGCGCTGTAACAAGTCCTGGTTTTGAGCAATTTGCCCTGAGCGGACGCCCTCAGTGGTGCTCAGACCTGGCCCAGTCCATCTCACCGCTGATGTCACTACCTTTTCCAACAATTTCTGCCCCATTCTGCAAACAGAGGCTGAAATGGCAAAAATCTCCTCCACCTAAACTGGAAGCACTGGGCCCTGCACTGACCACTGGGAAAGCAAGATCCCACAGTAACCACCCATTCCATGGGGGGGAGGGAGGGTAGGACCCAGATCCCGACCCCGACCCCTTTTCCCTCTATTGTGGAGGAGGAGTGGGGAGAGGTAGTCCCAGAGGAATGATCTCTTGTTACATGCCCATCTCGGCCAGCAGCAGCATAGAAGGAAGGTTGGACTGAGATGGCCTTGCCTCCCGTCCTTCTGTACTGCTGCTGGTGGTGTGGCTGCCTTTCGAGCTGGGTGGCCATGGAGCAGTGGCCGCTGCCCAGGTGCCTGTCTCAGAAGTCAGCGCCACCACTAGCAGCAGCACAGAAGGAAGGGTGGCGTGGTATGGTATTGCTGTCCTTCCTTCTGCACCACTGCTGGTGGCAGTTCTATCTTCTAATCTGGGCAGCTAGAAAGGCAGGGCCTCCACCGGCAGGGATGGAGAAAGTAGGGTGTCATGACATGGTATTGTCTCCTTTCCTTCTCTGCCACTGTTGGCAGCGGCCCTGCCTTCTAAGGGGTTGGCTGTGGGAGGCGGCAAGTGGTCAGATGCCCAACCTGGATGGCAACCCCATTGCCAGCAGCAGCGCAGAAGGAAGGTATGGTATCCCAATCCTTCCTTCTGTGCTGCTACGGGTGGCGGCTCTAACTTCTAAGCTGGACAGCAAGAAAGTGCAGGCACCAAGCGCTGAAGCGGCCGGCCACCACCAACATTGCAGAAGGGAGATTAGTAGCATCTGCTCCTGCCACCCTTCCTTCTGTGCCTTTACCGAGGGCAGCCCTGCTTTGCACGCTGAGCAACTGGAGAGTAGTGGCTGCTGGCAGGACACCCACTCACAAGTCAATGTCTCCACCAACAACAGCGCAGAGGCCTTTTCTCAGGGGCCCAACTTGGGAGAGGTTTGATCTCCCTTCTGCGATGCCACCTCATGTGTGGGGATTTCACTGATCCTAATTGTTCCACTAGCCTGGGCTGTCTCTCCCTGTTTTGCTGACTTAGGCTCTCCAGCCTCTAGGAGTCTACACAGGTAGGGACGCACCAGGTTTAGAAACACGGAACCTGTCAACAGGTCTTTATGGTGAGGCTCAAATAGGAAATTACCCAGCACTGAAGTACAGTTCCCCTCTGGAAAGTACACCCCAAAATACTATGGTCTGACGCTGTGGAGAAGTCACTACAATGTGAGCTCATACCTTTGCCCGCTCCCTCAATGTGGAGGAATGGATGCGCAACTTTTTACTCCCTCTTCCTTTGTAAGAAATTACACAAACTGGATTTAAGAATAGACAAAAGCAAGTTTATTAAAATCTACCTTTTACAGTTCAGTTGTTATAAAAGACAGCAAACAAAACAAAACGTGCGTACTATATTTATGTGCTTAGTAAACTGCCTTGTTCTATATGCTTAGTATTTGTGTTTTAGGGTGAGAAATTACTTCTTGAATACAGTCTCTTTAAAATCTTAAATGTTGTTAGGAAAGCTGCAGATTTTCTGTAGCTTACAGTTCCAGTTATTTCTCTTTACAGAGCAGACTCTTGTTCTGGACTCACTCAAAAGGAACTGAGCAAGGTGAAAGGCAAGGGCTGAATCTCCACTACTGGTGGCTCAAGTACCCCAAAAAGTTACTTGAGTAAAAGTACTGCTACTTTGACTTTTACTTTGAAAAAAATGTAACAAAGTATCCTTCTGGAAAACTACTTGAGTAAAAGTACAAAAGTATCGCATCTTAATTGTATTCAAGTATCCAGAAGTAAAAAGTAGCTGTCCTATGGAAATCTGTGGTTAACCACCCAAGTTATCATAAGGCACCATTATTTTTCATACACACCATGTGCATTTATATCTATGCATATATACTTGTGTGTGTGAAACAACAATAGCTGATGATGAAGATGATGCTCCTTCTGGAAAACTGTAGATCAGGGGTGGCGAATCTTTTTCGGGTTGGAACCTACTGACCTACAGAAAAATCAGGCGGGTCACCCCGAAAAACAAACAAAAACCCCTCACTGATGTAGCCTCAAAATCTGGCCAATGGGAGCAGCAGGGAAACTCTCTCATGAGCAGTTTCCAGCACCGCATTCCCCCAGTCAGGGGAAGGATAAGCAGCAGCACGTGGCACTGTGCTGCTTCTCCCCCACATGCTGGATCTGGACCATGAGGCTCAGGGCTTCCCCCCCGTGCCGGTACTCCAACCTCCTGACATCCTCCCATGAAGCTGGAGCACACAAAATCTACTAGCCTGGGCCCCTCAAAGCTCTAGTGTGCGAGGGGAATTTACATAAGAACATAAGAATGGCCATACTGGGTCAGACCAAAGGTCCATCTAGCCCAGTAGCCTGTCTGCCGACAGTGGCCAGCGCCAGGTGCCCCAGAGGGGGTGGACTGAAGACAATGATCAAGCGATTTGTCTCCTGCCATCCCTCTCCAGCCTCTGTCAAACAGAGGCCAGGGACACCATTCCTACCCCCTAGCTAATACCCTTTTATGGACCTAACCTCCATGAATTTATCTAGCTTCTCTTTAAACTCAGTAATAGTCCTAGCCTTCTCTGGCAAGGAGTTCCACAGGTTGCCTATATGCTGTGTGAAGAAGGACTTTCTTTTATTAGTTTTAAACCTGCTACCCTTTAATTTCATTTGGTGTCCTCTAGTCCTTATATTATGGGAACTAATAAATAACTTTTCTTTATTCACCCTCTCCACACCACTCATGATTTTATAGACCTCTATCATATCCCCCCTCAGTCTCCTCTTTTTGTAAACTGAAAAGTCCCAGTCACTTTAGCCTCTCTTCATATGGGACCTGTTCCAAACCCCTAATCATTTTAGTTGCCTTTTCTGAACCCTTTCCAAGGCCAAAATATCTTGTATGAGGTGAGGAGACCACATCTGTTCACAGTATTCAAGATGTGGGCATACCATAGTTTTATACAGGGGCAGTAAGATATTCTGTGTTTTATTTTCTATCCCTTTCTTAATAATTCCTAGCATCCTATTTGCCTTTTTGACCACCACTGCACACTGTGTGGAAGTTTTCAGAGAACTATCCACGATAACTCCGAGATCTCTTTCCCGATTTGTCATAGCCAAATTAGCCCCCATCATATGGTATGTATAGTTGGGGTTATTTTTTTCCAATGTGCATTACTTTACACTTATCCACATTAAATTTCATTTGCCATTTTGTTGCCCAATCACTCAGTTTGGTGAGATCTTTTTGAAGTTCTTCACAGTCTGCTTCTGTCTTGACTATCTTGAACAGTTTAGTATAATCCGCAAACTTTACCACCTCACTGCTTACCCCTTTCTCTAGATCATTTATGAATAAGTTGAATAGGATTGGTCCTAGGACTGACCCTTAGGGGACACCACTAGTTACCTCTCTCCATTCTCAATTTGTTTCTTCTTCTCAGCTGGATGCCACATCGGGGTTCTGGGGTTTGTTTTTCCCTTCTCACTTGTGTGTGACCCCGACTGATTTTTCTGTGGGTCAGGGGCCCTTACCTAAAAAAGGTTCCCTACCCCTGGATTAAATATTTTCCCTCAGATATGACACACAGAAAGTGGCTGCGCCACACTACACACACCCAGATAGCAGGGTTGCGCCAAATCCCAGCCAGCCAGCACACAGAGGGAAGCTGCGCACACAGACCCAATTCTTCAATCCCCACCAAACTCAGCTGCCCACCCCGAGCCTCTTCCAGTACAGCCTGTCCCACCCTCTCACCACAGGGCTTCTACAGAGGGGCCCTCTGTCCCAGGGAGAATGGGGAGCTCCTGCCCTGGGCACCCATCCTGCTGCTGCTCCCACCAGAGCAGAGGATTTACCTGACAAAAGGAGGTGCCTCTGTCCTCCCTGACCTTGGCTGAGGTGGCTGCTGGGTTTCCCTCCTATTTAACTGGCTGGCCCCAGGTAAGGTCACATGAGACTATTCAAATGTGCCCCCTCAGCACATTGCCCTGGGCAGGGGCCCTGGTTGCTCAGGTTTCAGGCTGGCAGTGCCTGCATGGATACTGTTGGTGAATGAAAAGGTGTTAATGGGGCTATTAAAAGGCTTCATTGTTGGCAGGGTCATTGTGCTGCTTGTTTGTTTGGGGTTTTTTGGATGATTGGGTGCTTGCCCAAGAAGCTGTGCGTAGGCAAATCAGAATGATGAAAGTAGTGAGTAGCTAAGTGCTTTCCGGAAATTGTAGTGGAGTAAAAAGTATGATATTTTCTAAAAACTACTTGAGTAAAAGTCAAAGTATCACAAAAATAAATTACTTGAGTAAAGTACAAATACTGAAAAGATGTACTTGAGTAGTACAACAAAGTATTTCTACTTACTCTCCACCTCTGCTCAAAGCTGTAGCAATCAATCCACGAGGGGTTGATTTAGAACATCTAGTGAAGAACTGCTAGATCGACCACTGAACACAATCCCAGGCACTCCAGTACTCCCCCAAAACAAGAGCTTGAGGTGAGTCGATGGGAGAATCTTTGTTTAAGGGAAGTACTGGGGGAAGACTGCAACTTTCCATTTGCTCTTACTCTGTATATCGCTATCTGGCTTCCATCCCTGGTGAGGAGCACGGAGCAGCTACTCCTTCTTTGTCACTGCTACGGGTCAGCCATTCATTCGTCCACCCACCATTCATTCGTCCACTGAGAAATGAAAAGAGAATGAGAAAACATTTGTAAGCTAGGCCACCACTGATGTTTGAAACACAGACACATCATCTGACTGCTGCTCACTGGAGACCCCTTCTTTATTTCTCTCCAGCTTATCCATGGCCTAAAATGCTCATCACTGATAAACTACACCCTCACCCCACAATACTCATGCCCTACCCAGACTACTCTGATCCTCTGACAGAAGTGACAATTGCTCTCCAGTTCCATGCTCAATGTGATGTCCAGTGATCAAATACAGTGTTGTGGAGGGAGGGAAAGATTACAAACTACAGAGCATCTGTCTATGTGAAGGAGGATGACCTGTGTGCAGCTGCTTATGGGGAGGAAAGGACAATCCCAGACAATTACCAGATGCAGACAGAGCTCTACCTTCCCCGGGACCCCTCCCATGGAATTCACAAGAATCTCTCTGCTCACAAGCTAAAACCTCACTACACAAGACACTGGATAAAGATAATTTCACAAAACATGCACCAGCTCCTACACCATTACAATAGCGCTCCTCAGATCCCCTGTCAAGTGGAACATACAGATGGTTCAGACTCACTTCCTGCATATGCTCCTCCGTGAGCTGGAGCTCCAGAGTAGCTCCGTTGGCCTACAGCAGGCCTATACAAAAAGAACAAATAACCCACGGAAGAACTATCTGTGACAGGCTGCGGTCATGGACCACCCTTTGGGGTGCCTCCCGGGGTACTGACACGGCCACTGACGCTCAACTTCCTGCTCTCTGGGGCCTCTCGCCATCCGGTCCTGCTGGGCCAGCTCCCTGGTCTCCTCCAGCCAAGGCCCCGAGCTGAGATCCCTTTCTCCACCAAGAAGCAGTACAGACACTGAACCTCTTCAGGTCCCAGAAGAGTGCAGTTTAGGGCCCAGCTTCCTGGGATACCACTCCCTAAATGGGAGCAAACCCCAAAGAATTAGCTAAGGGTAAGCCACCTTTAACTATGAAAGGGGGAACATACACACTGGTTCTCTCCCGGTAACAATTATTTATGCTGGGTTTGCTCTACCTGTTCTCACTTATTATCACGTAAATGCTACTGCTTGTATTTTGATAATAAAAGTGATTTTATTATCAAAGTAGATTACAAATCAAAAGAAACAAGAACGCTTGGCTAATTCTACAATGAAACCTCAGTACAAACTTTTTCAAATTCACCCTAAAACTTCTTTTCCAGCTGCCCCTACAAACCAGGGCTGTCTCCCCACCCTGACGTTTTTGGTGCCTCTCCTTCAGGTGCAGCCCAGTGTGACAGACCGGGCCGGGTGTGGGCACCGCTGAGGGCATCAGCTCAGGGTGAACTGCTCAAAACCAGGGATCCTTACAGCCACAGACTGGAGACCTTTCCCAAATAGGTCACAAACCAGTCACACATGAGCGTTCCAGCTGCCAATCTGGCCAGCGGGAAGCCTCATGAGCAAAACCCCAGCTCTCCCTGTGCCACAATCAGCCCCGGGCCTGCACACAGGTGAGGGGTTATAGAACCCAATCTCACCTACCCCGAACCGGTGTTTCTGGTCCCAAAGAACCAGCCACAAATCCCTGGTCAGTTTACACTTTGGATCTTACCCACAAGAGCACGCTGGGGCCAATCCTTTAGAATCTAAAATCTAAAGGTCTATTAATAAAAGAAGGAAAAGGTCGAGAGTAAGGTTGTTAAGGAAAATACATTACATGCACCAGTCACCAAGTTCTCGCTATCTTAAAAGTCTCTGGTGTACATCCTATGTCAGGATGGGTCAGCAATCCTCCTCGGCTATCTGTTCCTTGCAAGACTACATCAAGGATCAGTAATAGAATTGAAGACAAGATGGAGTCTGTCTCATGGCACTTATATATCTCCCTGGTACCTTCCAAGTGCAGCAGGTCACATGGTAGAGTGAACATAAGAACATAAGAACGGCCGTACTGGGTCAGACCAAAGGTCCATCTAGCCCAGTAGCCTGTCTGCCGACAGTGGCCAGCACCAGGTGCCCCAGAGAGGGTGGACTGAAGCCAATGATCAAGCGATTTGTCTCCTGCCATCCCTCTCCAGCCTCTGACAAACAGAGGCCAAGGACACCATTTTATCCCCTGGCTAATAGCCTTTTATGGACCTAACCTCCATGAAAATATCTAGCTTCTCTGTAAACTCTATTATAGTCCTAGCCTTCACAGCCTCCTCTGGCAAGGAGTTCCACAGTTTGACTACACGCTATGTGAAGAAGAACTTTCTTTTATTAGTTTTAAACCTGCTACCCATTAATTTCATTTGGTGTCCTTTAGTTCTTCTATTTAGGGAACTAATAAATAACTTTTCTTTATCAGCCCTCTCCACACCACTCATGATTTTATATACCTCTATCATATCCCCCCTCAGTCTCCTCTTTTCTAAACTGAAAAGTCCCAGTCGCTTTAACCTCTCCTCATATGGGACCCATTCCAAACCCCTAATCATTTTAGTTGCCCTTTTCTGAACCCTTTCTAAGGCCAAAATATCTTTTTTGAGGTGAGGAGACCACATCTGTACACAGTATTCAAGATGTGGGCGTACCATAGTTTTATACAGGGGCAGTAAGATATTCTGGGTCTTATTTTCTATCCCTTTCTTAATAATTCCTAGCATCCTATTTGCCTTTTTGACCGCCACTGCACACTGTGTGGAAGTTTTCAGAGAACTGTCCACGATAACTCCAAGATCTCTTTCCTGATTTGTCGTAGCCAAATTAGCCCCCATCACACTGTACGTACAGTTGGGGTTATTTTTCCCGATATGCATTACTTTACACTTATCCACATTAAATTTCATTTGCCATTTTGTTGCCCAATCACTCAGTTTGGTGAGATCTTTTCGGAGTCCCTCACAGTCTGCTTCTGTCTTGACTATCCTAAACAGTTTGGTATCATCTGCAAACTTTACCACCTCACTGCTTACCCCTTTCTCCAGATCATTTATGAATAAGTTGAACAGGATTGGTCCTAGGACTGACCCTTGGGGGACACCACTAGTTACCCCTCTCCATTCTGAAAATTTACCATTTATTCCTACCCTTTGTTTCCTGTCTTTTAACCAGTTCTCAATCCAAGAAAGAACCTTCCCTCTTATCCCATGGCAATGTAATTTACACAAGAGCCTTTGGTGAGGGACCTTGTCAAAGGCTTTCTGAAAATCTAAGTATACTATATCTACTGGATCCCCCTTGTCCGCATGTTTGTTAACCCCTTCAAAGAACTCTAATAGATTAGTAAGACAGGATTTCCCTTTACAGCAGTGTTTCCCAATTGGTGCTCCGCGGAACCCCAGGGTTCTGCGAAGCGAAAGTAAGGGTTCCACGAGAATGTGGCACTCCCCCACCCCCTCTTAAAGAGACAGAGTCTATTTTGCAGCTTTTAATTTTTATTTTTTTTGCTTGACCAATTCTGGTGGGTCTTTTTTGTTTGTTTGTTTGACAAATTTTACCCTGGCAACCCTAGGGGTTCCTTGAAATTCTTTTAAGTTGAAAAGGGTTCCATGGCCAAATAAAATTGGGAAACACTGCCTTAGAAGGACATCCAGCCTACTATCAGCCTCTTCTCCCAGCTCCTCCTCTGGCCATGGTTCCTGGATTCACTCCTCTGCAAGCGCACCAGAAAAATTCCAGCATAACCTATCACTACATTAAGCTCTATTGCTCTGGGAATTTTTCCCTTCGTCCCTGCACCCCTTACCCATCTAAATCGGGCCCACTACAAGAACAATCTGAGTCAGCCATGACACACCACCGCTCTCCCTTGCTCTACCTTGCACGTTTGGCGTACCTGCATAATTCTCGTTGGCTCCTGAGACCTTAACCCGTGCAGATGCTCACCTAGAATATCTGCAACACTGCAGGACTAAAGCGAGAAAGGAGTCCTTGAATTGGTATCCACACTCCGTAGAACTGACTACTCTCCTTTCACCAGCCCCCAAGCCCGAGCAGGAAGCTCTCTGCCTGAGAAGAAACCTACTGCCAGGACGCGCAAGGATTTCAAAGCACGCATCTCTTACTCACACACAGCGATGGGAAGGCCGAACGCTGAGGACCCTTCATGTGACCCTTCACGTCCAGGCTGCTCAAGTCCATCTCGGACGGTTTCTTCTCCGGACATGGCCCCGCATCGATTCTTCTGCAAGTGTGGCAGACAAAGCCCAGCGTGAGCTCTCGCTCACTAAGGTCTGTGGCTGTAGGAATTCTATCCTTTAGCCCTTTCCCCCTCTTCCCTCTGTATCGGGCCCACTACAAGAACCCTGAGTGAGTCACCCATGACACACCACCGCTCTCCCTTGCGCGATTGGCGTACCTGCATAATTCCCGTTGGCTCCTGTGACCTTAACCCGTGCAGATGCTCACCTAGAATGCCTGCAAGTCTCCTGTAGATGGACACGCTAGAAGCAGGAGCCAAGTCACAGTTACAGACACAGAGAGAAGCAGTCAGGGAGAATATATTGGCCTATACGAGATAGCAACAAGAGAGAAACACATGGGAGGAATGTAAACAATTTACCACCTCGCATCATCCTCGTCAATCCAAGTACGTGCTCAGCAGAGAAACCAGTAGCCCTGACAAATGGGAACCCTCTTTCTGCCACAATCAAAGCTACTCGTTGGGAACCTCACCTAGGACTGTTTGTCTAAGCCAAGAGGGCAAACCTATGCGGATCCAGGTTGTCAGAGTCTCTTCCAAACCAATTACTTATCTCAATGGTGGTGTCTGTGCTCCCAGATGGATTCCTCTTGCATTGCATCAATTTTGTTCACAGGCTCACTCATCTTGCTCTTTTCATCGCGGAAGTGGAGGAGACTCCAACAGTTGACTTTCTCGCTTGGTTCTAAATCCAGCACTTTAAGGAAAAGTGAACAAGTTGATATCTTAGTCAGTAACATTGCGTAACTTCTTCTGCTGGCCTCTACCCTCCGCCTTCCCCTCTCACTACCACTGAAGTTATACAAGTACAGAAGAGTGTTTTGAGTCAATATCCAAAACAATCTCTTTACAGAGTAGACCCTTCAGGGCACCGTATCCAAAAAGAAGCTCATGGCCTCTGATGAAATCGACTGCCAGTTGTCCCCTACTTTTTGGGGGCTTCCAAGACCATGTCTGTGGAGATGCTCACCCAACAGACCTGCCCATGTCCTGTGGAGGGAGAGAGCAGGACAGCAAATGGTAGAGTCTCAATGGGGCTGATCAGTGGAGAAGTTCATTTGCTATTTTGGGTCTCTACATAAAGTGTGACTGTCTTGAATATATGGTATTGGGGGCTGCACTGTGAAGAGGTCTAAGGATCCCAGGTGCATTGAGAGTTTGGGGGATTTAGAGGTCCCAGAGTTGAGGGCCCCAGGTTGGAAGGCAAAGCCAACTTGGCAATTCATAGGGAACAATAATTGGAATTGGGAAGAGTTTGGGGTTAAGAGATCCCATGAATGGAGGGATCAACAGGGGGCAGATTAATGAAGGATTTGGCAGGGTGGGGGTGTTGGGAAGCAGGGGGAATGAGGGGGTAGGAATGCAACTTGATGGTGCGAAGGAAGGAAGGAAGGAAGGAAGAAGGGAAGCTGACAGGTCAGGGGCCTGGCGAGATAGGGGTGTGCGGATTGGGAAGGAAGGAAACGGGGCTGAGAGGTCCCATGACCAGTGGATGGGTTGGGATAGGGTGCAGGTCGGGGTGAACTAGGGGTATTGCAGGGAGGAAAAGGGGGGAACTGATGGACCCCATGAATGGAGGGATTAGCTAAGGGTGCAGGTTTGGTTTTGGTGTTGTGGAGAGAAAGGAAACTGAGATGCCCCAAGGATAAGAATATGGCTGGAGGTGGGGGAGGGCACTGATGGGAGTGTAAGTTGGGCTGGGGGTGTTGAATGGACTGGGGAGTGGGGAGAATAGTGGTATAGGTTGGCTAGGGGTGTTGAATGGACTAGGAGTGGGAAAGGGGGGTGTAGGTTGGCTGGGGGTGTTGAATGGACTGGGGTGGGGTGCAGGTTGGGCTGGGGTGGAGGAATGGAGGTGCAGGTTGGGCTGGAGTGGGGAATGGAAGTGCAGGTGGGGCTGGAGGAATGAGGGTGCAGGCTGGGCTTGGGTGCAGGTTGGGCTGGGGGAATGGGGTGCAGGTGGGGCTGGGAGGAATGGGGGTGCAGGTGGGGCTGGGGTAGGGGAATGGGGGAGCAGGCTGGGTTGGGGAGGGAAAATGGGGTCACAGGTTGGGCTTGGGGAAATGGGAGTGCAGGTTTGGCTGGGGTGGGCGAAATGGGGTTCAGTAAATGGGGTTCAGGCTGGGCTGGGGAATGAGGTGCAGATTGGGCTGGGGTGTTGAATGGATGGGGGTGCAGGAAATGGGGTGCAGGTGGGGCTGGGGTGGAGAAATCAGGGTGCAGGTTAGGCTAGGGATGGGGAAATGGGGGTGCAGGTGGGTCTGGGGAAATCGGGTGCAGGTTAGGCTAGGGATGGGGAAATGGGGTGCAGGTGGGACTGGGGAAATGGGGGTGCAAGTGAGTATGGAGGGTGGGTGAATGGGGTGCAGGTGGGGCTGGGGAAAATGGGGTACAGGTCAGGAAGGAGGTGGGGCTGGGAGAATGGGGGTGCAGGTTGGGCTGGGGAATGAGAGTGCAGGTTGCGCTGGGCTAGGAAATGGGGGTGGGGAAAATGGGGGTGCAGGTGGGGAAGGAGGTGGGGCTGGGGTGGAGGTGGGGTGCAGGTTGGGCTGGGGTGAATGGGCTGGGGAAATGGGGCTGCAAGTTGGGCTGGGGTGCAGGTTGGGTTGGGCTAGGCGGAGTGGGGGTGCAGGTTGGGCTGGGCTAGGGGAATGGGGGTGCAAGTGGGGCTAGAGGTAGGGGAAATGGAGGTGCAGGGGGGGCTGAGAGGGCCCAGGGCTGGCAGGACACAGCACGGGGAGAGCAGAGCACGAGCAGGGCCAGAGTCGCGCTGGGGAGCAGCCTGGAACACTATCGGGTACAAGGAAAGGCCGGAACATACCGGCTGGGGCGGGGCTATGATGGGCTGGGCTGGGGCGGGGGGCGGACTGGCAGACATGCCCCAGGAGGCAGCACAGTGAGAACTACAAGTCCCAGGATGCATCGCTCTGGCCGGGAGCGACCCTCGTGCAACGAGATCCACTCCCTGATGCACCGGGGTCAGTGTCCAGGCTGCTGACGCCACTTCCGCTCCCCCACCAACCGAACAACACCGGGCCCGCCCTGGGCCTGCAATGGCCCATGGGAGCTACGGACTGGGGCACGCAACGTTTCCCACAAGTCACTGCGGCTCCCTTCCCTACTTCCCCTGAGTCCCCCTCCCCTGTAGCTGGGCGGCGGTGGGGGGATGCGCGTCTCAGCTGTTTGGGTGGCGGGAGGAGGGGTTAGGAGCACTCTGCTCCCCCCCTCCCCCCGCGGTATGCACTGACGCCAGAAGCGGCTGGAGCCATTCTTGCGCCCTGGGCAGACATTACAATTGTGCAGGGAGGAAGGGAGTGGAACATTCTCGCCCAGGCGAGGGGGCGCTCGAGGGCCTGGGCAGCCGCTCCCGCTAGGCCCTGAGCCCAGCAGCACCGGAGTCATCCACATGTGTGGCCCCACCCGGCCCCCCTGTGACAGACCAGGCCAAGTCTGGGCACCACTGAGGGCATCCAGTCAGGGCGAATTGCTCAAATTCGGGGCTCCTTACAGCCCCCAGACTGGAGACCTTCCCAAATAGGCCACAAATCAGTCCCACGGAGCATTTCAACTGCCTGCCTGGTCAGTCAGAAGCCTCGCGAGCAAAACCCCTCTGACACCCCAGCAATATCTGTGCCCCAGATGGCCCCGGGCCTCATACACAGGCAAGGGGTTTTAAAACCCAATCTCATCTACCCCAAATAAGTTCTGGCTGGTTCCAAGAAACCAGCCACAGATCCCAAGTCAATTCATCCTCTGGATCTTACCCACAAATCACGCTGAGCCAATCCTTTAGAATCTAGGGCTACATCTACGTTGGCAAGATTTTGCGCAAATACTCTGTGACGCAAGAGTTTTTGCGTTAGAGTATTTGTGCAAGAGAGCGTCTACACTGGCATATGCCTTTGCGCAAGAGATGTGCTTTTGTGCAGAGCATCCATGCCAGTGTAGAGCTCTCTTGCATAAGCTCGATGGCCATTTTAGCCATCGGGCTTTCTTGCGCAAGAAATTCATGTTGCCTGTCTACACTGGCCTCTTGCACAAGAGGGCTTATTCCTGAGCAGGAGCATCATAGTCCTTGCGCAAGAAGCACTGATTTCACACATTAGAACGTCAGTGTTCTTGCGCAAGAACTCCCCGCCACTGTAGACAGGCAGCATGTTTTTGATCGTGCCAATGTAGACACAGCCTAAAGGTTTATTACTAAGAGAAAGAAAAGCATGAGAGTAAGGTTGTTAAAGTATCATACATTACATGCATCGAATCTCCCAGTTCTCGATGCAAGCTCGCAGCAGAGATGTTATAACTGCTGGCTTAAAAGTCCTTGGTGCACATCCTATGTTCAGATGGGTCCACAGTTCTTCCTGGCTCGTGAGTCCCTGCGAGGCCGCATCTGGGGTCAGGAGCAGATCTGAAGCCAAAATGGAGGCTGCCACGTGGCATCTTTATACCTCCTTCCTGGTCTCTTCTTGGCTGCAGCAGGTCACCTGGCTCATGGCCTATCCCTGTGTTCCCTGCTGGTAGCCCTTAGGTATCAGTTACCATTCTTGAGGTGTGTCCTTGGCCTATAGAGGGCTATTGTTCCATGGAGACTTGCTCATTAGCATGTCCATAGGCTGAGCATTCTTCGTCTCTTGCTTAATCCCATACAGAGAAACTTCCAGTATTAACACAGAGTACATATTCATAACTCCACACACAGACATTATACAGATATATGAAGAGCATATACAGAATCAGTAGAAGGCAAGCTTTCGTTTGACACCTTACATGGCCCACTTTGTACCACTTTTGGGGCAAACACCCCCCCATGAGCGCAGTAGTGATCTGGCTGCTCCCCTCAAAATCCAGTAACGTGACAGCCCCTTACAATCAGGCGCCCCGGGCTAGGACCCAGTCAGACCTGAGCTTGGGCCAGCCCTGACTGACACCAGACCCGCCCCAACGCACTCTGCTCCCCCCGCCTTCCCTGCGCACTGCATAGACACCAGCACACACACCCCCCGCACTCTGCTCTCCCACCTTCCCTGCGCACTGCATAGACACCAGCACACACACCCCCCGCACTCTGCTCTCCCACCTTCCCTGCGCACTGCATAGACACCAGCACACCGCCCCCCCCGCACTCTGCTCTCCCACCTTCCCTGCGCACTGCATAGACACCAACACCCACCGCACTCTGCTCCCCCCGCCTTCCCTGCGCACTGCATGGACACCAACACCCCCCCGCACTCTGCTCCCCCGCCTTCCCTGCGCACTGCATGGACACCAACACCCCCCCGCACTCTGCTCCCCCGCCTTCCCTGCGCACTGCATAGACACCAGCACCTGTCCCCCCACACTCTGCTCCTTCTGTCTAGGGTTGCCAGGTGTCCATTTTGAGCTTTCTGTTCGGGAAACAAATTGAGAAAATATAAATGTCCGGTATTTTCTAAATAAGATGTAATGTAATGTCAAGTGTGTCCAGCATTTTTGTTGAAACCATCTGGCAACCCTACCTTCGCCTTCCCTGCACACTGCATAGACACCAGCACATACCCCCGCACTCTGCTCCCTCCGCCACCCCCTGCCCTGCAGACAGAAGCACCCACCCCCACACTCTGCTCCCCCGCCTTCCCTGCACTGCATAGACACCAAAACACACCCCCACACTGCTCCCTCCGCCACCCCAACCCTGCAGACACCAGCACACCCCAAACACTCTGCTCCCCGCCATCCCCGCCCTGCAAACACCAGCACCTCCACCACCCCTGCCCTGCAGACAGAAGCACCCCACACTTCTCCCACCTTCCCCTGCATTTCACAGACACCAGCAACCCCTTCCGCACCCACCCCCATGCAGTCTGCTCCCCCTGCCTCCCTCCTTCACAGACACTAGCACCTCTCCCCCACCCCCAGCTGGGCAGGACTCCTGCCTATCAGACTGCAGCACCCACAGCTGATGCCCAGCCATGACTCATGAGAAGACCACACAGCCTTTTCTGATTCCTCACTCTATGGTGGGCTGTGAAGGCTCATGCCCTACATCTCTCCCCATGCCACCCATATGCCTTTTTCTCTTTTCAACTCAGCCACCTGCTCAGTGCCCTTAGTGCCTTGCCCCTGCTGTGAGGCAAGTCCAGAGACGGGGCAAAAGGGCATCTGCAGACATCTTGGGTTATCTCCCCTTCAGGGGGGGACACAGTATCCAGTGGAGGGAAAGAGAAGTAACCTGCCCCTCCTCCACATACGTTTAACTGCCTGATGCCAACAGATCTCTATACATTACCATAGGGGAGCCTGAACAGCCCTGCCTTGACAATAATGTCTGCGAAATCCAGGCTTCTCTCACATCTGGTGCATGTAAGCACACAGGCAAGGCTGAGATGGGGGGAGCCTTGCGAGGCAGGAATGTTTTGCATAATCATGCAGGTACAGTGAGACCGCATCAAGAACACACAACAATCAACGCTGTACTGGTACTTCTATTTCTGATAAGCAAAAGTACAAGATACAGCCATAAAACTGTTACAAAAACTGTGTGTGTGGTTAACATCCTGAGTAGCAGGATATACCTCAAATAAGGACACTGGGCATTGTAGGTATCTCACATAATATGCAGTTGGCTGGTAAATATTATTTGAACGACCAAAGACCCACTTTGCTATAAAATAGGCTTAGTAAGACGAATCAATGGGAGGGAGGGAGCACAATTGACCCACAGGTCCTGCTTGTTGTAACGAAGTAAATAGACCCTTCACACCGGCTGCAGCAGTGCACGGTGTCCCAACGAGGGGGAGTAAAAGGGACCACGACCTCCTGCCTGGTACTGTAGGTGGCATATGTTGAAGTGTAAGTGAACTAGGCTTAATTACGGTAATATAATAAATCTTCTATTAATTGCTTTTGCATTGTTTTGTGCTAAGAACATAAGCACAAAACACATTTGGTCAGACCAAGGGTTTCCCAGTGTTTCCCGTCTAGCCCAGTGTTTCCCAATTTTATTTGGCCATGGAACCCTTTTCAACTTAAAAGAATTTCAAGGAACCCCTAGGGTTGCCAGGGTAAAATTTGTCAAACAAACAAACAAACAAAAAAAGACCCACCAGAATTGGTCAAGCAAAACAAATAAAAATAAAAATAAAAAGCTGCAAAATAGACTCTGTCTCTTTAAGAGGGGGCGGGGGAGTGTCACATTCTCGCGGAACCCTTACTTTCGCTTCGCGGAACCCCGGGGTTCCGTGGAGCACCAATTGGGGAAACACTGGTCTAGCCCAATATCCTGTCTGCTGATAGTGACCAATGCCAGATGCCCCAGAGGAAGGGAACACAACAGGTAATCTTCATGGGATCCCTCCCGTCACCCACCTTCAGAGAAACAGAGGCTGTGTCTAGGCTAAGGATGTTAAGTATCGATTAATTTCCTAGTCAAGTAGTCGATGGAATTTCCATTGACTAGTCATTAAGGAAGGGCACTTTAAACGCTTACTTCTCGCCCAGGCTGTGTCTAAGCACAGCTCCCAGCTGCCATTCTGCTCAGTCTCTGGTCCCCCGCCGGGTCTCAGGACAATCCTCATGCTGCCCCTCTGCATTTTTAGTTAGCACAGCCATTCACTGAACAATCCTTCCTCACAATAGGCAGTCCAGGCCCACTGCTCCCTCCCAGACAGAGAATATTTACAATACAGGAACAGAGCCCATATTCATAACTCCACATACAAAAATCATACGCATACATGAGCATCATACATAGAATCGGCAGAGCATAAGCTTTGACACCTCACATGGCCCACTTTGCACAGAATTTGGGGCAAACACCCTCCTGTGGGTGCATCAGTGATGTCTGCTCACTTTAAAATCCAGTAACGTGACAAAAGGCATGCTGATATATTGCCATTTCTGGCAGAGGGGCAGTGAAGGGACTGGGAGAGATGAGGGGATCCTACAGGGTCATAGGGGTTGGGCCCATACCTCCAGCCCATACCTCAAGAATACAACCTGAGTGGGGATCCCTGCACCCAGAAGTAAGGGCAGATCCGTTCCCCATTGAAAGAGGCCAGAGGGATAGAGAACAAGAGGGACTTCCAATCAGCATCCAAAAATGCCACCTGCCCTGCTTCGTAATCTAGAGAAACTCCTATCCGCCTGAACTTATCGGTTGAGATCAATCTGGCTGGCATGGAGGCGTAAAGATAGTACAGATTTATAGATCCTGCACCCCGGTGGAGCCCCATAGCCCAGATCCCCTCCTCGGGGCTGGGGCTGATCCATCCCTTCCTTCTCACAGACTCTCTGGCCACCCCCACAGCCCAGTATTTCCCATTCCCCACCTCCACCACCCAGTAATGTCGCCCCGAGCTGAACCCCTCTGAGCCCAGCACACAGTGACTGGTGTCGAATCGCTCAGGGATGTCAGGCAGATCCTGCAACACGTCTGCTCGGCTCACGCTTTTCCTATCCTCAGAAACAAGCAGGATGGAATGAGCTGTGTCCGGGTCCAGAGTCACGTTGGCTGCAGAGAGAGAAAAGCCAAGCGTGAGAGGCAGAGCTGAGCCCTGGGGCAACTGGGAAGCTTCCTCATACTGCCTCACTCTGGCTGGGACAGGCGTGGATCCCAGGCAGCTCCTGGGCACCTGAGTCATTCCTCTATTTCACCCCCAGAAACAAAGCAGTAGAGACATGGAGGAAAGAGACTGACTCTGCAGGCAGGGAGTTGAGGAGGAGGCTGGGCACAGATTTAAAACCCTTGGAAATCCCCCTCCCTTCCATGTCCTGGCAGAAGAGGGGAAGATGTGGCATTAGCGAGGAGCCGGTCCAGACTGCACAGTGGAGGATGTGGTACTGTGAGAGACAGCCCTGCCGTAGCCCAGAGGAGGAAGGCCATGGCATGAGTGTAGGCAAAGCCATGCCTCAGCTCAAAGCAAAGGGAGCAGTGCTCAGGGAAAGGTCAGAAAGAGCCCAGCTCAAGAGGGGAGGAGGCCGAGAAGAACCATGGGATACAACCTCACTGCACTCCTTTCTCTGGGTTTCATACACCACAGATCTGTGGAAACTCTCCCAGGGCCTCTGGCCAGAGTTAAGGGTGTCTGGAAGCTGGACTGTGAAAACAATTCTGTTCCGCATTGTGAGCATCCACTGTGCGATCAGGGCAGTGTCAGGATTGTTTGTTTGATTTTGGTTTGGGATCACCTCACTGCAGGATAAGTTTATTGTTAGAGGCATGTTTCTGGCTTGTTATTTTACCTATGTGGGCATTCTGATGTTTCTGTGAGAAATTGCTCTTATTGGCAAGAAAATCTCCCCCTGGCATCGCTCCTTCCCTCTGTGATTGCACCGGATCCCACTGCTTTAATCCAATTCAGATGGCACAGCGTGTGCAAGGGAGGATAAAAGATTTCAGGCTGTCGTGTTTATAACAACATCCACCCTTTGAACTGACAAATCTGGATGGGAAGTGACCACCTTGCAGATTAAACTGCCTCCACATAAACCTCTAGCTAAATGTGTAAAGTGGCCCAGCTGGATACTCAGCTTGCTCCCATCTATGGTGACGTTTTCACATTCCCAAAACTTTTGCAGCCATACCATCCCTGGCCATGTTGTGGCACTGTGTGGGAAACATGCTTTAGAATTCCTTGCTATTCCAGCCCAGTAATGCAGCCATACCTGGAAAACAGTCAAAACCAATGCTCATGGAGATGATTGTTGAATTCAGCTTTAACTATCTGTGACTACTTCACTGACATAACTCTAAAATACAAAACGGAGTGGGACAAAAACACCTGGAGATCTTTACTAAACCTTGGTTGGAGAATCTTATGTGCTGAGATGAGGCATCAGGGGGCTGGTGGTCAGTGATGTTTCTGATAAGTGGATGTTTTGAGTTGTGTGTTACATTGCCTGAACAAAAAAGTTTTTATATGTGAGTTTTCTCTAAATGTAAACACAACCACCACCTTGGCCCTCACCCTGTGTATATGACAACAGCCACTTCCAACAATCCCTCTCCATTTCAGATGGAAGGATGTCTGGAGGGAATAAAAGAAAGTGAGATGAGATTTCATTGTGTCACACTTACAAAGGCATTGCCACTACTAGTTGGCATAGTAAGGATTTTATTACAACAGACACACACACACACACAGGTCATTCTAAAAATCCCAGATAAAAAGCCTTTCCTTCAGGCACCTTACAGCTGCTGAACCAACAGCCACCAAATATCACAACCATCCTGAGAAATAGAAGAGCATAAGAATGGCCACACTGGGGCAGACCAATGGTCCAGCTAGCCCAGCATCCTGTCTTCCAACAGTGGCCATATCAGATGATTTTGGCAACTGGAGACTTAAGAACACCTGGAGCATGGGCTTGCACCCCTGACCACCACAGCTAATAGCCTTTGATGGACCTGTCCTCCGGAAAATTCTCTTATTTTTTGGATCCAGTTACCCTTTTAGCCTTTACGAGAAGTTGCACAGCTTGATTGGGCAGTCTGTAAAGACATATTTCCTTTTGTCTGTTTTAAGCCTGCTGCCTACTTATTTCATTGGGTGATCCCCTTCCTTGCCCGCCACCTAACGATGACTCCCTTCTTTGTGTTATGTGAAGGGGTAAATAACACTTCCCTATTCACTGTCTCCATGCCAGTCACAATTTTATAGGCTTCCATCGCATCCCCCACTTACTCGTCTCTTTTCTAAACTCCCCAGTTCCCATTTTTAACCTTAGGTTCACGCAGAAGCTGTTACATACCCCTACCTCATTTCTCTTCTCTGCACCTCTTCCACTTCCAATACCTTTCTGGAAAGTGGGCATACCATCAACTTATAGAGCAGCAACGTGACATTTTCTGTTTCAATGTCTATCCCATTCCAAATGGCGCCCAGCAATCTGTTCCCTTTTAGCACTGTCGCTGCACTCACAGCAGATGGTTTCAGGGAGCTAGCCAGGATCATTCTGAGGCTATTTCTACACTTCGGACTTTACAGCAGCAGAGTTGTGCCACAGTAAGATTTACTCTGTAGCCGCTCTTTGCCAGCAGGAGACAGTCCAGGCCCCTGCATTCATGACAGGTCTATGTATTATCTAGACTGGGTGTACAAAATGTCACAGTCTGATTCAGCCCACCACCGTCCCATGGCCCAACGGGAGCCTGGGACAGCTCCCTGCCTTCTGTGCTTCTGCATAGGGATGTAATAGTATAATTGATTAACCAATTAGCAAAAGCTTATAGGTTAAGCAGTGGCTCCCAACACGGTGCCTGTGGGTGCCATGGCGCCCGCCAGGGCATTTATGGGCGCCCGCCTAGCGCCACCCCCGGGAGCGCAGCACATGCGCAGCCCCCAACCCGGGCGCATGGCACATGTGCGGTGCTGGCCCCGGGGGCACGGTGCATGAGCAGCCGCTGCCCCCGGGCACGTGGCGCATGCGTGGCCCCACCCCCGCCAGTCCAGCAGCCCCGCGTGGCGCCCGCCACCCACCCAAAAAGGTTGGGGACTATTGGGTTAGTGCTATAGACTACATGTATTCCTCCCCCCGCCAGTAAATGTTTTAGCAGGCTGGCCAGCAGCCTGGCTTAGTCCCAGCTTGTGCCTGGTCTGGAACCTACCCCCGCTGCAGGTCTGCATTTAAAGTGTATTAGGAGCTCAGACCCACCCTGGACAGGGGCTGCTGCCACCTGTATCAAAGGCAGCAGTGCTGGGCAACAGGCAGCCGCTTTTTAAACACAGGCAGCAGCGTGGAATAGCAGGCGGCTCCTCGGGAGTAGGGCCAGATAGCACTGGCTGCCCGCCCCACCCCTGAGGACTATAGAATAGTCAAGTAATTGATAATAATTCATGAGGTTAATTGCCTATTCAATTAACTGATATTTAACATCCCTACTTCTGCACCCTGCTCAATGCAGCCAGCTGCAGGGACCATGTGCTATATGTGCCACGAGCTCCTGGGAAGCTGCAGGGGGGTGTGTGTTTGCACACTGCCCCTGTCTCCAGCATAATCTCAAATCTCCCATGGGCAGGAGAGCCAGCAGTCTGGGTTGGGCTTGTCTGCTGCCAAAAACCGGGAAAACGACCCCCCAAATTATAACAGGGAACCACTTTAAAAAATAAAACTCTACTGCACGGTCTCGGTGTTGTTTGATGTCTGACCCCCGCAACAAGGAGCCGCCTCCCCCCCCCATACATGCAGCCCTTGGGTCCCAGGGCAAAACCTGCCCCCCCAGGGATGTATCTGCCCCGCCCCAAATCAACCCCCCACTGTCCTCCCTCAACTCTGCCCCCAGATCTGAGACATCACCTGCCCCGCCCCCACAACAGCCCCGCACCCAACTGCCCTCCCCTCTTCCCCCCAGGCGCGTCCCCCCGTGACCCCGGCCCTTCCTCACTTCTGCTCCCCCGGCCGGGCACTACCCCAATAAGCAGCAGAGACCCGACCCCCTGGCCGGGCGCTCCTGGAAGCGGAAGCACAACCGGAAGCAGCCAGGAGTGACGCACACACTCCCTTGGACTTCGCGCCCCAGACAGGAAGCCGATTGCGAGATGTAGGGAGCTCAGCGCATGCGCACTGACAGCGGCGGGGTCTGCTCCCTCCCTCCGGCCTTAGGCTGAGTCAGACGCTACTGCTCTGGGCTTCCGTCCGCAATGCCAGCCCGGGTGCGCGGCGCATGCGCAGTCGCTCTGCTGAAGCCACTGCCCTTCGCCGTGCCCTCAGGCGGAGTCAGAGAATGCTGCTTTGGGCTGCCAGACCCTACCCCGGCCTCTGGGCTGTGTGATGGGGGGGGCCTGGGTACAGGGCTGGGCAGGCCTGTGACAGCCCCAGCCCCCTCCTTGCCTCTGCTCAGCCTCCTCCTTTCAGCCTTGGGAAGAGGCTGTGCCCCTCCTACACGCTTTCCTTGGGGGTGCCATTCCCAGCCCTTTGGGTTTCGGGGGCCACACTCACAGGCTGAGTCTGGTCGGGCGCTGGCACTGGGCGTTCACAGCCAGGGTCCTCAGCCTCAGTTCTTTGGCCCTACACAGCAGATCTGCAAAGAGCTAAACATTAAAGAGCACCTCCCACACAAATTCTGCATCCCCCACACACACCCAGGTCCTGCACCCCCCCCTTATCCCACTCACTGCCAGCCCCATCCCACACACCGAACCCCTCATTTTTGGTCCCACCCCAGAACATAGGAGGACTGACAAAATCGACTCACCCTGGAACCCTAGAAGAATTATTGTGGCCTATGGCAGGAGTGGGCAATAATTTTCACAGTGGGGGACACAATGAATTTTGGTATGTGGTTGCGGGCCAGGTCCACCCCCAGAAGGTGTGGGGCCTGAAGTGGAAGGGGAGGGGCTAGAGACTAGCCTCCCCCACAGAGTTGTCTGAAGCTGAAGGCTTTGAAGTAAAAACGCAGCAAAGGGCTTGAGGCTCCCAGCTCCTCCACCACTGCATTTCCTGGTAGCTGCCTGGGATTGCTGCGGCTATATAAAGGGCTTGCAGCTCTAGTCCCTGCTAGGGTAGCACTGTGACCGGGAGCCATGAGCCATTGAAATAGGATCTTGCTGTCTGTGCCACCACCTGAAAATTGTGGCGTGGGCAAGAGGATATAAATAGTGGCCAGATGCACTCTGTGGGCCAGATCCAACCCGCATCTTGCTCACCCCGGGCCAATGGGTGTGTCAGTTAGGGGCTACATCAGTGATGGTTAGGGGCGTTTTGGAGGGCCTTTTTTGTGTGGTCCCTGACTGATTTTTCTGTGGGTCAGAGGCTTCCAGCCCAACAAAGGTTCCCCACCCCTGCCATAAATAGAAACAATGCTGAAACCTTTTATGTTGGGCATAAATTTATATTTTTTACTTGATTTATAATGAAGTTTGGTAAACTAACGTGAAAGTTAAAGCGCTTAATCTGTTTAATCATTTTAATTACTATTTCCTTTCTTACTGGTTAAATTAAACCATTCTCCCTAGCTGCAGTACTAGCAAAATGGCTTGGGCGTAATTATGTAATTAATTACATAACATTGAGTTTCCATTAGCAACTGGTGGTCCATAGAAAGGGTTGCATTGAGTGGTGTGGGCCATAGGCCAAAAAATCGGAGAACCACTGATCTAGACCAGGGGTGGCCAACCCGCGGCTCGTGAGCCGCATGCGGCTCTTCCCCCCCCCAAAAGTGTGGCTCATGAAGCTGCTCCCACGTCTCGTGAAGCCGCCCCCGTGTCTTGTGAAGCCACCCCTGCCTCATGGCTCCCTGTGCTCACTGGGGCAGGGGTAGGGTTGCCAGATGGTTTAACCAAAAATAAAATAAAAACAAATAAAATAAAACAGTATTAAAACAGCATGCCCCTTTAAATGCGAGACGGGAGTGGTTGAGCACTAAGACCCAGGGAAGGCATTGCTTCCCCTTCCTTCAGGTCTTTTTGCTGGTGGTCATCTTGTTTTCTTGATCGAGCCGCCCCCCCACACACACACACACATAGGTAAGCATAGGGTTGCCAGGTGTCCGGTATTCTCCCGGACAGTCCGGTATTTTCGGCTCCTGTCCCGTAAAAAAATTCAAGAATACCGGACACCTAAAATGTCTAGTATTTTCTGAATTTTTCCCCAGCCAGGAGGCAAAAATGCTGGGTACCTGGCAACCCTACAAACACTCAGCGCCCGGCCTCCCCCCCCCAACCCCAGCCCCTGGTTCCCAACACCCCCAGCTCCCCGACCCCAGCCCCCATGCTTGCTTGGTTCCCCAAGGCTGCTGGTACAAAATGGCTGCCGGCCAAAAGACCTAGGGGAAGCAATGCTTTCCCCTGGGTCTTAGTGCAGGGATAGGAACAGGGGAGCAGTTGAGCACTAACTCTTAAAGGGGACATGCTTTTAATGCTGCTTTACTTATATTTGGTTTTTTTGGCTTACTTGGAGTCCTTTTTTTTTTTTTTTGTTCAACAACTTTGGTCTCCCCCCCCCCTTTTTTCCCTTCAACAGAATTTTTTCCCGTTTTTTTGGGGGGGGGGGGGGATGTTCGGTATTTTTGTTTCAACCATCTGGCAACCCTAGGTAAGCAGGGGGTCCAGGGGCAGGGGGGAGGCTGGGGGCTGGGCCCAGTTGCTGTGTGTGTTGTAGTGTTGCTAGGTGTCCGGTATTTTTGCCTCGTTGCAGGAAAAAAACCCAGAAAATACCAGACATTTTAGGTGTCCGGTATTTTCTAAATTTTTTTACTGGACAGGAGGCAAAAATACTGGACTGTCTGGGTCAATACCGGACACCTGGCAACCCTAGGCAGGGGAGCCATCTGGCATAGCCATTCAAAACGGTGTCTTCAAAATGGTGGTGCCGGCGGGAGCCTGATATGGCCCAAAAGCCTTTAAATGCATTTCTTAAAGGGGAAGTCCTTTTTTTTTTATCAACAACTCTGGGGGCTTCCTTTTTTGTTTGTTTTTGTTTGGGTTTTTTTCCTCAACAATTTTGCCCCAGCTCTTTGTGCTGTATCCACTGCTATTTTGACTCTTTGTCCGGAATGGGTTGGCCACACCTGATCTAGACGGTGCTTATTGCTGCCATGAATGCAGGGTACTGGACTTGATGACCTCTCAAGCTTTCTTCCAGTTCCATGCGTCTATGATTTATAGGCTCTCTCCCTTGTATACACTCGCTGATGTTTTTTAAGATGTGAGCTATGATTGAAGCTTTTCCCACACTCGGGACATTTATATGGTCTCTCTCCCCTATGCAATTTCTGGTGAGTAACAAGATTTGCACTCCCATTGAAGCGTTTCTCACAATCCGAACATTTATAGGGTTTATCCCAGTGTGGATTCTCCTATGGTTAATAAGGACTGACCTCTGACTGAAGCTTTTCCCACAGTCCAAACAGTCAAAGGGTCTCTCTCTCCTGTGTGCACTCTCTCATGGGTAATATGATTGGATCTCACACTGAAACTTTTCCCACAGTGCAATCATACATACAGCCTTTCTCCTGATTGCACTCTTTGATGTGTAGTAAGAGCTGAGCTTCAACTGTAGCTTTTCCCACACTCAAGGCATTTATAATGTCTTTTCCCTTTATGGATTCTCTTATGATTAATAAGGGATGAGTTCTGATAGAAGCTTTCCCCACAGTCTAAACACTTACAGGGTCTCTCAGCTGTGTGCACCCCATGTCGTCTAATAAGATGTGAGCTCTGAAGGTAGTTTTTTCCACACTCAAGGCATTTATAAGGGCTCTCCCCTGTGTGGATTCTCTCATGGGTAATAAGGGCTGATCTGTAACTGAAACTTTTCCCACAGTCCAAGCATTTATGAGGCTTCTTGGAACTTGTCTGCTGGGCGGTGGTTTCTTTAGGATCCTAGCCTCCTCCACTAGTCAATGGAGTCAGCCACTTTCTTCCCTGGGCTATTTCCCAGCTTCCTCTCTGACCCGTGCCAATTACTCCAGGCTTTGCTCTGTTCCAAGCAATTGGGAGGAACATCCAGCTCCTCTCAAAAAGGTCCCCGACAGTTCTACTTGCTCAGGTTCATCCTGCCATGTGTTAACCTCTGTATTCTCACTCATGGTGTCATGACCTGCTGGGGGAGAGAGAGAATCCAGGGAGGAGTCAGTTCCGGGGCTGGTAGAAAGGACAGAAAGGGGAATAGCAAAGAGGGAAAACACATCACAGTCGTGGTTGGGCAGACTGAGAAATTGGATTCTGCTTGCCCATACACTTTCAGGGGAGTGAAGATGAGAAAATTGACAACGAACAGGGTGGCTGGGAAGCCATGAGCAATATCTGCCAGGATGACATGGCCCCTAGGTGAGAGGAGGCAGAGCTGAGTGGGCTCACACCACATTTTGGGGGATTTTCAGCTTTTTCCTTCATTTGCTGGATACTTTCTGTGTCAGTGTCACTGACTCCTCATCTGTGCTGGTGCCTTTTGGGATCTTCCTTTCCTCAGAGGCCTGGAGATCTGGGATCCACGGCTCTTCTCCTGCTTCCAGTCAGGTTATCAGGGCAGGTTTAGGAGTGGGGCGTCCCACTCAGGGGTGAAAGCAGGCATGATCACAGTGCACTGTGAATTGGGGCTCTGTTTCTCACAAAGGGGACAGCTTGAGTTTAAGCTGACCCCCATGATTTGCTGGAGGATTGTGGGATGGCAATTAGGAATATTAAACATCGCTTAATTTAATAATTGTGTAACTGCATCAAATCTTAGCAGTTACATGGTTACTGAATAGTCCCCAGCGGTGGGGCTGACAGCCAGTGCACTCCGGCCCCACCCCCGGGGAACCCCCTGCCACCTTGCGCTGCTGCCTCTGTATCAGCAGCATGGGGAGGCAGGCGGGAGTCTATCTGCGAGGGATGCCAGGTTTCAAGGGTCCCCCCCCTTTTCACTTGTATGTGGCCCCTGACTGATTTTTCTATGGGTCAGTGGCTTCTGACCCAAAAATGGTTCCCCACCCTGTCCTACCCCATGGGCTGGGGGAGCTGCATTGTATATCTCATTGTTGCTCTCCCTTCCCCAGCCTGGCTGTCCTTGCTCCCATTTTCTCCCTACAACCTTGCCATACCTCCGCCCCCACACCGTCCTTCCTTCACTTTATATCCCCCACTCAGAGTTCCCCCCTGGGTATGTTTACACTACGAAGTTAATTCGAAATAACAGCCGTTATTTCGAATTAACTTTAATAGCATCTACACAGGCAAACCGCTATTTTGAAATAAATTCGAAATAGCGGAGCACTTATTTCAAATTTGGTAAACCTCATTCTACGAGGAATAACACCTAATTTGAAATAGCTAATTCGAAATAAGTGCTGTGTAGACACTTATTTTGAATTAGGGGGCCTCCAGTCCTTCCCAGGGAGCCTTGGTGGCCACTCTGGGCACAATCAGGAAAACTCGTCTGCTCCCCCCCAGCCCCGGAGCCCTTAAAGGGGCAGACTCTGGCCACAGTGCCTGTGCCAGTTGCAAGCCTGCCAGCACACAGCCAGCAGACCGTGCACCTGGCACAGCATGAGCCAGCCACCCGCTGCTACCCAGCCCTCCCACACTCCCCAGGACCAGGCTGGTGGCTCCCAGGAGCCTGCCAGGGGCCGCAAAAGGTGGGCACCTGCCTGATCTAGTGCAGAGATCGTGGACCTCATTGAGGTTTGGGGGGAGGCCTCCAATGCCCACGATCTCCGCACTAGGCGTAGGAATGCAACCGTCTACAGCTGCATGGCTGCCAGCCTGGTCACCAGAGGCCACATGCGCAGCCAGGAGCAGGTGCGGAGCAAAATTAAAGAACTGCGGCAGGCCTATGCCAGGGCCTCCCAACCAGGGGCTGACCCGGAGGCCTGCCCGCAGTATGAGGCCCTGGACTGCATCCCAGGGGGTCAGACAGTCCGTGCCCCCCTAGTGGTCATCGACCCCGGGGCAGAGGGCCCTGCCCCTGACACAGGGGAAGAGGAGGAGGACAGCAGCCAGGAGCCTGCAGGGAGCGTGCCCTGCACCCAGGACCCCCGAGCCGTACCATAGAGCCCGTCAGCAGCCTCATCCGAGGCCGGGGAGGCCTCCATATGTGAGTGCCATCACAGTGCCCTTATGCGGGGCGGAGGGAGGGGAGGAGGAGCCCAGGGACCATGCGCGTGGTCCTTGACGACCATGGAGCAGGCGGCAACCTGTGCCTCTGCCGTGCCATCCAGGACATGTGGCCCCAGCTGGGTGCCATTCAGGGGCCCTGGCCTGTTCCTGCTGCTCCAGCCCCTGCGGCCGCCCCAGCTATCGCTCCTCCTCCCACCCCTGCTCCCCCTCCCGCTTCTTCCGCCCCCCCCGTCCCTCCTGCCCCACCCTCCATACCCACTCCCCCTGGGAATGCCAAGGCCCCCGCATCCGCAGTGCTGCGAGACGGGAGGGCCAGCAAGACCCCAACCCTGAGCTTCCTCCCCTTCCTCCCTTGCCTCCCCTTCCAGCTCCTCCTCCCAGGTTTCCTCCCCTCTCCGCCCTCATTCCCCTCTCCCCACCCCAGTTATGTTAAATAAAGAGAGTTTTTTGTGGCAACACAGGTGTTTTTATTGTATATCAGGAAGGGGGGTTAGGGAGGGGAAAGGGGAAGGAGGTGGGGGTGGAATGTAAGGCACAAGGCCCCAGTGGGGCATGCCAGGGGGACTTCAGTCCTCGTCCGCCTGGAAGCTCTCCCGCAGGGCTTCCCGGATGTGGACAGCCCCCCGAAGAGCCTCCTGGCTGGCAGCCATGCAGGGCTGTGCGTACTGGCCAGCCAGGCAGTCAGCCTCCCCCATCCAGGCTGGCAGGAAAGCCTCCCCCTTCCTCTCGCATAAATTGTGGAGCACACAGCACGCTGCCACCACGTGCAGAATATCGTGCTGGGAGAGGTCGAGGCGGGTGAGGAGGCATCTAAATCGGGCTTTCAGTCGGCCGAAGGCCCCTTCGACCACAATGCGGGCCCTGCTGAGCCTGGCATTGAAGGCCTGCCAGGAGGGGTTGAGGTGTCCTGTGTAGGGCTTCATCAGCCAGGGCTATAGGTAACAATTTTGAAATAACTACTCCCCTGAGTCATTAAAATTAATTATTCCCCAGTGCTTCCTGACACGTCTACACTACCGCGTTATTTCAAAATAGCAAGGTGAGTATCCACACAGCAAGCCCATTATTTCAAAATTATTTTGAAATAACAGGCTTCTTATTCTGGAATAATAAGCCTTCATTTCACAAGGAATAATGCCAATTTCAATATCAAAATAGCTCCTTCCTAGGGCCATTCAAAGTAATTACTCTCCAGTGCTTCCTGGGGCTCTAAATCAAGGTAGCACGTCCACATTAGGGGAGCTTGCCTCAGACTAATTTCAGGGCTTCCCTGTAGCGTGGATGTTCTATTTCGAAATAGTTATTTTGGGAGTTCTACCTTGAATCTTGTACAGTTATTTTGGAATAATATCTACACCTCACATGTATTTCAGAATAAGCTAAGTAGCGAGGGAGGACTGCAAATTTTCATTTGATCTTTGTCTGCATAGTGCTATCTGGCTTCCATCCCTAGTGATGGGCTCAGGGCAGCTGCCTCTTCTTTAGTCTCTGCCACATGTTGGCCATTCTTTCATGAATCCAATCCCATTGGGAACTGAAAAGAGAATGAGTGAAGACTTGTAAATTCACTTATAATTTTGGCCAACACTGGTGGTTCCAACACAGACATAAACATATGCATCACCTAACTGCTGTTCACTGGAGACCCTTTCTTTATTCCTTTCCAGCCTATCCAGGGTCTAAAATGCTCATCATTTATAAGAAACTACAGCCCCCCTATCTCACCACACCCAAAGTCCACTATAGCCACCCCCTACCCAAACTACTCTGATCCTCTGAGGGAAGTGATTGTTCTCCAGTTCCATGCTCAATGTGATAATGGCCTGTGATCAAATACAGTGATGTGGAGGGAGGGACTACAAACTACAGAGCATCTCTCTATGTGAAGGACAGTGACCCGGGTGCAGCTAGTTATGGGGAGGAAAGGACAATCCCAGACAATTACCAGACACAGGCAGAGCTCTGCCTTCCCCAGGACCTGTCCCACGGAAATCACAAGCATCTCTCTGCTCTCACAAGGAGGCACCTCACTGCACAGACACTGGCTGAAGATAACGTCACAAAACACACACTATCTCCTACACCATCATGAGAGTGCTCCTCAGTGCCACTGTCGAGTGGAACACACAGATGGCTCAGACTCACTTCCTGCAGATGCTCCTCATCTAACTGGAGCTCCAGAGTGGCTCTAATTGCCTACAGCAGGCCTCTGCAAGAACAGCAACTAACCCACGGAAGAACTATCACTGCCAAAAATGCTACCACTGCATGGGACCTTCTAATACCTGCCTCCCTCTCCAATACTTTCCACAATATGGCCATTCCAGTACAAGAGACAGACTGAACACGAGTCAGTTGGATGTAGATCCCCCCCTCCCGCTCCTCCACCATGTGCTTGAGTACAACCTTCCCCCACATCCACCGCCAAGGTCTCTGCAAATCTGACGCATGGGGAAATTCCTTCTCACTGCCAAACATGGACTCGGTTAGACCAGGACTATTCTGGCAAGACCCATCAGCCAAATGCCTGGGAAAGAATTCTCTGTAGTAACTCAGAGCACTTCCCACAAAGAAGCCCATCACCAGTCCCTGGGGATATTTACCACTAGCATTGCAGATTGGCTACAGGCCATTGTGGGCAGCCTCATCAAACCATCCCCTCTGTAAACTTGTCAAGCTCGGAATTGAACCCAGTTAGGCCACCCCCACACCACCGCCATTGCTCCAGAACTTCAGGCCTCTGACGATTAGAATCCTTTGTCTAATTTTTTCAAGTCTAACCCTTTCATGGTCAGTTTGTTCTTGTGACAACTCTGGCACTTAACTTAAATACTTCCTCTCCCTCCCTACTATCTACAGAGAGCCTTCACATCACCCTCCCCACTTTGGCCTGGGGAAACAAGCCAAACTCTTGAGTCTCCTCTCATAAGGTCGGGTTTCCATTTCGCTAGTCACCTAAGAACATCGGAGTGACCAGACGGGGTCAGAACAAGGTCCTTCTAGACCAGTGCCCTGTCCAAGAGGGAATCATCAAGTGATCCACCCCCCATCACCCATTCAGAGCATCTGGAAGACAGAGGCTAGAGACACCATCCCTGCTCATCCTGGCTAATAGCCATTGATGGACCTAATCTCCATGAATGTATCTAGCCCTGTTTTGAATGGTGCTATAGTTTTGGCTTTCTCAATGTCCTCTGGCAGGGAGTTCTATAAGTTGAATGTGTGTTGTGTGAACAAATC
This sequence comes from Rafetus swinhoei, assembly GCA_019425775.1. NCBI lineage: Eukaryota > Metazoa > Chordata > Testudines > Trionychidae > Rafetus > Rafetus swinhoei. The sequence continues at coordinate 43,111,303 of CM033428.1, read as the reverse complement.
CTTCCCTTTGTTTGTTCTATACCTGATGCCTATTAATTTCATTGGGTGACCCCTAGTTCTGTGTTATGAGAAGGAAATAAAAACCACTTCCTTATTTACTTTCTCCACACTGGTTCTGATTTTCTAGACCCTTAGTTGTCTCTTTCCCAAGCTGCGACATCCACTCGTATTCATCTCTCCTCTATGGAAGTATTCATCTCTCGTATTCATCTCTCGTATTCATCTCTCCTTTATGGAAGCTGTTCCATAACCCTTGTGGAAGTAAACAAGCCTTCACTCTGTATTTGTGAGCAACAAGTAGTCAGAGACAGTTTATTCGAGCAATATTGCAAGGGAAGAAGCTGCTGCTAGGCAGATTGTCAAATACAAAACAATTAGAAGGCAAATATATACTGTCCGTTATATATAATAACAATAAACAATTATTCCCCTTCCCATAACAATTCCCTTCAGACGCCACCTTATCTCAAGGTCTTCACTAGAGTCAGCATTCTATCCTTATCTCAGAAGAGAGAGGCAACAGGTGAAAACAGCGTCTCTCACAGCTCTCGCGTTGTTAGGTCTCAGAGTTAGCATGAGTTAGGCTAACCAAACTCAAAATGGCTGCATACAAATCCCTTTGCTTCCGCACCCTCATCGTTTCTGTTGCCCTTTTCTGAACTTTTTTCAGTTCCAATGCATCTTTATTCTTGCCCTGCTAGCTGTGCCCACACTGGGGGTGAGAGCAGCATAGCCAGGCCTTGCAGCCAAGTGCTTTTTCACACCACTGCCTGCTGTAGCTCTGCTTACATAACCTTCAGGTACAGCCCAACTTTGAGAGCCTCATGTCATCACAGGACTCCAGGGACTGGGCCTTTAAAAAAACAACACTAAAGAGCAGGCTGCTTGTGGTAACATCACAAGAGTTGCCAACAGTGGGTGTTGCATTTTCTGATAAATAAAATGGTAACTCGTCAGACCGAAGGCAAACCCTGAGTCTGAGAGTAACCCGCTGATCGCATTCCACAGTCCGCTGTGCCCGATGCAGAAGACACAAGTCGGAGACAGCTCCCGAGTGGGCATTTGCAATTCTTTCACTCAAGCTACAGAGACTGGTGCATTTAGCTCTTCCATAACTGGATTCAGTGCCAGGCATGACAAACCCTTGAGAGGTTCTAGGGGAGGGGCTGGTGTAACTGGGGGAGGAGTCCTGCTATTGTGGGGTATTTTCCTGGCTGTTGCATGACCCTGGGGGAATCAGACAGTGACAGGATCTGAGTCGTCGTGTTCCCGGTAAGCCGAGCGTTTGGGTGGCCACCCAGGAGAGGTTCAAATGCTGCCCACTGGTTAGCAGAGCCCCCTCAGCTCTCACATCCGCACACGCCTCGGTGCACATCACATTTATTCCACACATAGATGCCCCACATTGCAGGGTAGGAGGAGCCAGCCCCTCACAAGCCAGGACTGTAGCCCTGCAGGAAGGGGGTATTTACAAATCTAGTAGTGAAAATGTGTTAAAGAGCCACAGCCAGGTCCACCTCCACCAGCTACACTTGAAAGCCCCTGGGGCTAGGGGAGCACCATGTGAAGTGGGGGTGAGGGCTGTGCCACATGCAGAGGAGACTGAGGGGAGCCTGTCACTCAGGGCTGGGGAGGGCTAGTTACTGTGATGGACATGCCTTGACCCCAGCAAATCTTCCACCCCAGGAACCCACAGTCTGGAGTGACACCTGCTCTCTGGCACCTCCCTTCCAAAGCCTCCCATCCGCTGACTGCCTATCACTCCCCCCTCCACTTCTCTTCCCAGCCCCAAACCCTGTTCCCATCCCAAAGCTTTCTGTACCCCTCGCCCCACCCAGCTCCAAAGCCCCCGACTGCTCCTCCTTCAGCCCCCAACCCTTTGCTGCCCCAGCCAGCCTCCCTCCCTGCCCCCTTGCTCTTGCTCTCCCAGCCCTGCCCCTGTAGCCCCAGGTGTCCCGTTTCCCCTTCGCTGGGCCACGATCACCGCCTGGACCCACTGCTGCCTCACTGTCCACCTGCTCCTGCCACTGCCTCAGGGCTGCTGGTGCCTGGACCACACTGCCCCGGCCCAACCTCTGACAAGGCATCCGGTCACTGAGCCAGGAGACACTCCGGGAGATGAAGGGACTTTGCCTGCAGCTGGGCTAATTTTCATTGCCAGGGATCATGACCAATGGGAGCTGCCAGGGCAGTGCCTGCAGGTGAACGGGAAGTGCATGGAGCCTTGCTGGCTGCCCACCCTGCGTCGCTGGGACTCCGCAACCCCAAACTCCTGCCCCCCACCTTGAGTCTCCTCCTGCACCCAATCTCCCTCCTGGATCCTAGAGCCCCCCACCCTAGCCCCATGCCCCAAACTGAGACCCCACCAGGCCTCCCCCCCCAAAGTTCCTCATCCCTGGCTCCATCCCAGAGTCTGAACCCCAGCCAGAGTGTCACTGCCCCGTTCCAATGCCTTACCCCATCCTGGATCCCTCTCCTGCACCCTGAAGCCCTTATTTCTGGCTCCATCCAGAGCCCACACTGCCAGCCCAGAGCCCATGTCCCCCCTGCATCCCAAACCCCTGCCAGACCAGAGCCCTCCCCATACCCTGAATCCCACATTTCTGGCCCCACCTAGAGCCCACACCCCCACCCTCTGCCCCAGCCCAGTGAAAGCAAGTGAGGGTGGGGAAGAGCAAGTGCCGGCGGGAGGGATGAAGCAAGCAGGAATGAGGCCTCAGAGATGGGCAGAGTGCGGGTGGGGCCTGGAGGAAGGGGCAGGGCAGGAGCGTTTGGTTTTGTGCAATTAGAAAGTTGACAGTGCTGTTTGTGGCTTGTTGGCCTTGAAATGTCCCTGGCTCTTCTCCCTCTCCCACCAGCCTGGGCAGGCTTCCCCCACAGACTCTCCCTGGATCACTCAGCCCTGAAGGCCCACATGCTTTCCCTCTGCTGGACGAAAGAATCCTTTGTGACCTGTCCAATGAGGCAAGTCCCTGGGAGCCAGCTAAAGTAGCTGAGAAATAACTGTGTGATTGCAGCCTGCAGCCCTCCCCTCTTCATCCTTGGCACTAATACAGACCTGGCCAGCGGCTCATCGAGCTGACACAGGCAGAAGGTGCAAATGAGAAGTTTGCAAATGAGCTGCAGGTTTGGGCAGAGGAAGAGGCACGCTGTCCCCCTCTTAAAAATGTCAGCAACATCACATCCGATCTCCCAGAGCTTGCTGAAGGACTAGTTGGACTCTTGGATGTGTATGGAGAAATCCCACCCTGTCATTCTATCTGCTTCCCAAAATCCATAAACCTGGACACCCCGGACATCCCATCATCTCAGGTATCGGCACGCTCACTACTGGATTATCCAGCTATGTAGACTCTCTTCTCAAACCCTATGCAACCAACACTCCCAGCTATCTCCGAGATACTACTGACTTCCTGAGAAAACTACAAAACATCGATAACCTCCCTGATAACACCATCCTTGCTACCATGGATGTAGAAGCTCTCTACACCAACATCCCACATGAAGACGGATTACAAGCAATTAGAAACACTACCCCAGAGGATACCACTGCCAATCTGGTAGCAGACCTATGTAACTTTGTTCTCACCCACAATTATTTCCAATGCGGTGACAACTTATACCTCCAGATCAGCGGCACAGCCATGGGTACCCACATGGCCCCACAGTATGCTAACATCTTTATGGCTGACTTAGAACAACGTTTCCTCAGATCCCGTCCCCTTTATCCCTTCTCTACTTACGCTACATTGATGACATCTTTATGATCTGGACCCATGGCCAAGAAACACTGGATGCATTCCATAGAGACTTTAACAACCTATACCCCACCATCAATCTCAGCCTGGACCATTCTATACGAGAGATCCATTTCCTGGACACCACAGTACAAATCACCAATGGTAAATTAGATACCACTCTCTACAGAAAACCCACTGATTCATACAGTTACCTACATGCCTCCCGCTCCCATCCAGAACTCACCATACAATCCATCGTCTATAGCCAAGCCCTTTGATACAACCGCATCTGCTCTAATTCCACTGACAGAGACCAGAAACTTCAGGATCTCTACCAAGCATTTATAAACCTTAATTACCCACCTGGAGAAATAAAAACACAAATTGAAAGAGCCAGACGAATACCCAGAAACCATCTACTTCAAGACAGACCCAAGAAAACCAACAATAGAACACCACTTGTCATCACCTATAGCCCTCAACTTAAACCCGGCCAACGCATTATCAATAAACTACAACCTATACCGGAACAGGATACTATACTCCGAGAGGCTCTGGGAGACAGACCCATAGTCTCCTAGGGTATGTCTACACTAGCCCCCTAGTTCGAACTAGGGTGGCTAATGTAGGCATTCGAACTTGCAAATGAAGCCCGGGATTTAAATATCCCGGGCTTCATTTGCATGTTCCCGGGCGGGCGCCATTTTTAAATCCCCTTAGTTCAAACTGACTGCCTGCCGCTACACGTGGCAGTCAGAAGTTAATCCGAACTAAATCCTTAGTTTGGATTAACTGTTACTCCTCCTGCAACATCTCTTGTTTAGGCCGTGGAGTTGAGTGATCCCACTGGCTGTGACCATCCAGTCAGCAAAGTATGAGCGCGCCTTTGCTCAGAGCACCTTCTCTAGCCCCCTCTGTGTTTTGGGTGAGCAGAGGAGATAGTGACCTCCTGAGAATTATAGGGTTGGAAGAGACCTGAATCTAACCCCCTGCCCAAAGCAAGCCAAAAGTGAGATGTTCCAGCAACGCCTGAGTTACTCTAACATGCCTAGTACCAGCACTCTTGAATGTCAATGATGTTATCAACTTAAAAATACCATTCACAATGCATGTGTGGAAACTATAGGATGTTCCACTCCTCAGCACCAAGACTAGTTTGATGAAAACAAGGAAATCCTAACATCAATTCAACAGAAAAGAACTGCATTCTGTAACTAGCAAAATGATTCTTCTAATCAACCAAAATATAAACCTTATCAGGATAGGGTCAACATTCAAAATGATCTGAACAAACTTGAGAAATGGTCTGAGGTAAACAGGGTGAAGTTTAATAAGAACAAATGCAAATTACTTCACTTAGGAAGGAACAACCAGTTTCACACATACAGAATGGGAAGTGATTATCTAGGAAGGAGTACTGCAGAAAGGGATCTAGGGCAGTGTTTCTTAAACTGTGTTCCGCGGCACACCGGTGTGCCGCAGAAAACAGAATTCAAAATGGCCTCCCTTAAAGGGGCAGGCAACTTTTTATTTTTTTTTTTTTGCTCAATCACTTTCCCCCTGACTTTTTTTCCTTTTTGCTCAACAAAAAATCCTTGGCGTTCCTCATAAAAAAAAATTATTGTTTGGTGTTCCTTGGTCTTAAAAAGGTTAAGAAACACTGATCTAGGGGTCATAGTGGACCACAAATTAAACATGAGTCAACAGTGTGACACTGTTGCAAAAAACCCCACACAAACGTGATTCTGGGATGCATTAATAGGAGTGGTATGAGCAAGACACGAGAAGTTATTCTTCTGCACTACTCTGTGCTGATTACACCTCAGTTGGAGAATTGTGTCCATTTCAAGAAAGATGTGGAGAAATTGGAGAAGGTCCAGAGAAGAGCAACAAGAATGATTAAAAGTCTAGAGAACATGACCTATGAAGGAAGACTGAAAGAATTGGGCTTGTTTAGTTTGGAAAGAAGACGACAGAGGGGACAGATAGCGGTTTTCAAGTACCTAAAAGAGTGTTACAAGGAGGAGGGAGAAAAATTGTTCTTCTTGGTCTCTGAGGATAAGACAAGAAGCAATGGGCTTAAACTGCAGCAAGGGAGGTTTAGGTTGGACATCAAGAAACACTTCCTGTCAGGGTGGTTAAACACTGGAAAAAAATTGCCTAGGGAGATTGTGGAATCTCCATCTCTGGAGATATTTAAAAGCAGCTTTGTCAAGGCTGTTCCCCACTCTGGCACGGTGAATGTAGAAGTGGGGGCCCACAAAAGCACCCCAAAATCTGATCTCTACAGGTTTTGGTACAAAACTTCCCCCAAAATCTTAACACCCGGACTTTGGGAAATTAAAAAAACAAACGAACAAAAAAACCCCGCTGCCACCACCCAAACATTACAAGAAAAACCAGGGAAGAGGCCACTTGGGAAACCTCAGCCCTAAAGTAAGACCAGGACAAAAATTAACCAATACCAGGTTAAATAAAAAAGAAAGAACTTTTATTATCAAAACAATACTGCAGTTACAAGCACAGTTGGAATGGCTAGATGGTAACAGCCACCAATTAATATACTCATGGAGGATTCTGCCATGGGCCAAAACTTAGTTACAAAAGAGAGGAAAACCCATTTTTAACAGCACAGACATCAGATCCAAATTCCCAAAACAGAACACACTAAAACCTGACGGATTTATCTAGACTTTATCCTACTTACACATTATGAAGTCTTTTTCTTGGAGAGACATGTCTTCTGTCTCCCTCAGTATCTAGAGAGCAAAACTGGCTCAGAGCAAAGGAGAGAAAACCCCAAAATTCCTTTGTCTCAGTTTGAAATCCCTACCTGCATTTCTATTGGCTGACCGCTACCTGGCTAGGTACAGGGGACATAGTTAACCCCTTAGTCCCCAGGCTGCTGGCCAATCCTCAGGGTTATGACAAGGTTAGATAGACATCTATCAATGATGGTCTAGACAGTGCTTGATCCTGCCATGAGGGCAGGAGACTGGACTTGATGACCTCTCGAGGTCCCTTCCAGTTCTAGTGTTCGATGATTCTATGATTGGTCAACTGGGATGCAGTATAGAACAGACTTGTCAGCACAGAAACTCAGAAGCAGACAGTACAATTCATCTTGGGAAAAGGGGGGGCCCAGAACGCTGAGATGCTCCTTCTACCCCAAACCACCTGAGAGTAATTCTCCCACACACAGCAACCTGGCCCCAACCCTCTCTTCTGCCCCTTGTTCTCCTTGTTACCGGGCTGCATCCCCACTCCTGGGTTAATCATCACCATCATCATATAGGTCAGGGCTACTCAATACGCAGCCCACGGCTGTTTGTTTGCAGCCCACAGTGTGGTTTGGGTTTACACAGGGCTCAACATGCGGCCCAAAGGTGGGATCTTTTGATCATGGCCTCCACTGGGAACACGTTCCATAATGGCGAGTCACTATAATGGTCTTCTGTTGATATGCGTTTTAGTAATTAAATTCCTGGACTGTCACTGCTCATTAGAAGTACTGTCATATGGGTGGAAATCAGGTAAATATTGCATTTTATTAATATCAGTGGAACTGACTTAAATGGGGCCTGCATGTTATGTAGTCTTGCCTTAATCTCTGTATTCAAGCCCATCAGTGTGAAAGAAGTTATTTGCATATATATATTTGCATGTACATGCAACCACATTTAAGTTGTGGCCCTCAGCATGTGCTGTGAGTATTACTGTGGCGCCTGGGGCTTCCAAAGTTGAGTAGCCTGATCTAGGTGTTAGTGTAGTGTGCCGGGAAACTGAGGCACGCACCTGGGTTAGGACAGTAGAACTCACATGTAACATAACAAAGCGAATTCAATCCTCACTTCATCACCATGGCTTCAGGCCATCACGAGGCATGACTAATATCTTCATGACACTGAACTTTTGGTGCTGTGGAGTACAGATTCTAGAAATATTGTTTGTGGCATTCATCTACCTAACCAAGGCCATTCACTCCATCAGTTACGCTGCCCTGTAGTACGATCTGTGTGTCCACACAAATTAATTTCCATCATCAGACTGCTCCATGATAGAATGACTGCAACAGCTCAGAGACAGAACCCTTCCTCATTTGCAGTGGTGTCAGGCAGGGCTATGTTATTCTCTAGCACTCTTCTCCATTTACCTTACTGTGATCCTGCTTCTCTACTGTGGCTACCTTCCTGATGCCGATTGAGGAGCTGACCATCCAGATGATCCTCAGTCCCTATTCCAACGTCTCCCAACAAAATCTAAGATGAGGAGAACTGGCATCACTGATCAGTATGCAGATGATTGCGTCATTGTCACACATACAGAGGCCAGCCTGCAAAGTACCCAAACCCTTTTTGCAGATGACTGTCACAGCCTGGGTATCTCTCTCAACATTGGGAAACTCAAGGCACTCTACCATCCATGACCTGCACAAACTCCTCTTCAAACCTCCATTAGCAGGGATTCTCTGAAACTGTGGGACATGGAGCCTTTGACCATTATCTTTGAAAACTCATGGAGATCGGGCGAGATCCTGGATGAATGGAAAAAGGCAAATGTAGTGCCCATCTTTAAAAAAGGGAAGAAGGACGATTCAGGGAACTACAGACCAGTCAGCCTTACCTCAGTGCCCAGAAAAATCATGGAGGGCAGCCTCAAGGAATCCATTTTGAAGCACTTAGAAGAGGGAAAGTGAGCAGGAATAGTCAACATGGATTCACAAAGGGCAACTCGTACCTGACCAATCTGATTAGCTTCTATGATGAGCTAACTGGCTCTGTGGATATGGGAAAGTCAGTGGATGTGATATACTTTGACTTTAGCAAAGCTTTTGATACGGTCTCCCACAATATTCTTGCCAGTAAATTAAGGGAATATGGATTGGATAAATGGACTGTAAGATGGATAGAAAGCTGGCTAGACTGTCGGGCCCAACGGGTAGTGATCAATAGCTCAATGTCAGGTTGGCAGTCGGTTTCTAGCGGAATGACCCAAGGATCTGTTCTAGGACCGGTTTTGTTCAACATCTTTATTAATGACCTGGACGAGGGGATGGATTGCACCCTCAGCAAGTTCGCAGATGACACTAAGCTAGAGGGAGAGGAGATAAGCTGTAGGGAGGGATAGGGTCCAGAATGACCTGGACAGATTAGAGGATTGGGCCAAAAGAAATCTGATGAGATTCAACAAGGACAAGTGAAGAGTCCTGCACTTGGGACGGAAGAATCCCAAGCATTGTTACAGACTGGGGACTGACTGGCTAAGTAGCAGTTCTGCAGAAAAGGGGATTACAGTGGATGAGAAGCTGGATATGAGTCAACAGGGTGCCCTTGTAGCCAAGAGGGTTAATGACATATTACAGTGCATTAGGAGGAGCATTGCCTGCAGATCTAGAGAAGTGATTATTCCCCTTTATTCAGCACTGGTGAGGCCACATCTGGAATATTGTGTCCAGTTCTGGGCCGCCCACTATAGAAAGGATGTGGACGCATTGGAGAGGGTCCAGCGGAGGGAAACCAAAATGATTAGGGGGCTGCAGCGCATGACCTACTGAGGAGAGGCTGAGGGATTTGGGTTTGTTTAGTCTACAGAAGAGAAGAGTGAGGGGGGATTTGATAGCAGCCTTCAACTTCCTGAAGGGAGGTTCCAAAGAGGATGGAGATAGGCTGTTCACAGTAGTGACGGATGGCAGAACAAGGAGCAATGGTCTCAAGTTGCAGTGGGAGAGGTCTAGGTTGGATATTAGGAAAAACTATTTCACTACAAGGGTGGTGAAGCACTGGACTGGGTTACCTAGGGAGGTGGTGGAATCTTCATCCTTAGAGGTTTTTAAGTCTCAGCTTGAGAAAGCCCTGGCTGGATTGATTTTGGGCAGGGGGCTGGACTGATGACCTCCTGAGGTCTCTTCCAGCTCTATAATTCTAGGATTCTAATACATGTACTCTGAGGGTTGTGTTTTCTTATTTGATTTCATATTAAATAAACATTTTAAGTATTAATACACATTAATTATCCTTGTTTTAATAATTTTGTATTCCTCCATACCTATGAAATGTTTAAAATACAGATTTTTAGCTAGGGTTTTTTATTTGTACTTGTGGAGCACATCCACACATAACCTCAATATTGGTGTTGCACATAAGAAATTTGAACCCATCTAAAAGAAAATTCAACCTGCCCAAGGATGCAAAATGTTAGAGGGAACACTGCCCAGCATCCTCCCTGGCACAAGTGGAATACGCAGAGGCGCCACCAACTCAAGTATTGCAGCCATGGAGGTCACTGGCTGTCCCTCACACATTGCTTTCAGTACCAGTTTTACTACAGCGTCAATAGGGCCTGGTCCCACACTTGGAAGAGGCCCATAATGGCACAAGTCCCTGGGTCCCTCTTCCAGGCTGGAGCTGTGGCCAGGCCCAGCTGCTTCCAACAGACAGAGACTTGGCCAATATGAGAGAAGACTGACCCTCTGCCATTCCCCCCCTTCCCGTGGCTTCTTGTGACTCCCCCAATTTGGCCCTCTTAGAACCTCTACAGCCCAGCTCCACGGAGATCAACTGTCCCCAGCCTGGGCCTGCAAAGCGGGCGAGAAAGATCGATCCCTGCACCCCCAAACCCACCCCAGCAGCTGCCCCCAGCCGCCCCGCGCTAACCGCGCCCCAGTCGCTCTCGCCATGACGTCAGCAATTCCAGCTGCAAAGCGACGTCTCCAGCTTGAGTCCTGCCTGCTCAGGGTGCCAACAGGCTCGACGGCCTCCGCTTCCCCACGTACTGGCCCACAGGGAGCGCAGCGGAGCCTACTTAAGGGGACCTGACAGGGAAGGGAAGTTGTTTCCTGCGGTACCTTGTAATCGGTCCCACGGGGCACAGTAACCGGAAGTTCGGTGGCCCCCGGAAATGCTCTCTGATGGAGCGCCCCTAATAGGAACAGCCAGTGCAAGTTAAGTTGCCCCAGTACTGTCTAATTGAGGACCACCGGGAAAAATGACCGAAAGTTAGATTGTGCCATAAACCCCCTAATGGAGGGCAAGTGGGAACAGTGAACGGAAGTTAGGTTGCCACAGTAAGCGCTGTAATAAGAGTCCGGCTGGGAACGGTGAGCGAAAACTGCCACGGCTCTGTAACTGGGGTGATGCGGAAACAGTGGCGATGGGAGGGGGCGGTTGTATGGCCTGGGGACAGCGCATGGCGGGGAGTCAATGATACTAGGGCCCCTGCTTCGAAACAAGAACCTGGAGTCTGCCCCTCCCGTGAGTCGCTGGCGTTAGTGCAGAGCGATGTGCAGGACAAGGCAGGGAGATATTTCCCGGCAAGCCCGGCACCCCTCTGCAGCAGCAGCAAGGACCCCACTCGCTCTCCTGCCTTCTCCCGACAACTAATCTACAACAACTCCCTCCTCCTAGACTCAAGAATGGAAAATAGGGGGTGTAGCAAATAGCGGCAGGACAGCAAATAAACCAATCTAGTGTCCCTAACTCCTAAAATAAGGAAATTAGGACATTGAGCAGTTTGTAATGCGACAGGCTTGGCCCAACTTTGCCCACCCTATTGAGCCACTTTTGGGTCCTGCTGATGGCACATTTCCCACTCCTGAGACACCAGGATACCCACCTATTGGGGTCACTGGCTTCCATGCTCAGCTGGACCCTGGGTTGCAGCTTCAGCTGGAGGCTGGGCAGAGGCAGGTGGGAATTGCTGGTCTCAGTCTCTGTGCTGAGTAGACTGCCCTGGGTGAAGGATGTGATGTGAGGAAGTTGAAGGGACCTCCTTGGTCAGGGTATTGCTGCCCAAGGAGGATGAAACTTACAGCAGGCCTTGGACCAGATGCTTCAGCAGCTGGGAGACCACATACTTATTCATCCCTGAGCAGTTGAGGAACAGGTTGTACACCGGATGTAGCTCCAGAGTAGTGCTGTGGGGCTAGGCTTTGCTGGGTACTGGTTTCAAGAGATGGGATAAAGTCAGAAATGTTTCAGGAAATGGGTCCAAGAGCCCTACTGCCAGCCTATGATGTTACTATCCATCTCTTCAGTCCTCTGGCCATTCAGGCATCCCACTGCATGCTATAAACACCTCATCCATCCACCCACATGCCTTACATACTCATCTATCAGACTATGTATCCCTCTGTCTCTCTGATTGTGCAGTGCCCAGCACAATAAGATCTAGACCCTGATCAAGGCTTTTGGGTGCTGCAGTAACGAAGCTGTGGGGTCACAGTGTGGATCTGGGCAGCTCTAGTCCCAGCCCCACGTCTTCTGAGCCCAGATCCTCTACATACAGAGAGAGTGATAGAGAAGTGGCTCCCTATGTCTGGTAAGCAGTATGTATTTTTTTCAGTAAGGCAGAGACCGTGCCCATAAGCAGATATACCCTGTTCTGTCCATGGGAGACTGAAGGAAGAGGATGCATGCCATTGTGCATAACAAGTGATATAGACTCTTCCCCCAGAGCAGATGGATTCTGCCTGGAGCACAGGGATAGTACACAGTACATGGCTCTGTTGCAAATTCTCCAGCATGTCAGCTTTCTCGGCTTTGAGTTGCCATTAGGCGTAGGGGCAGGTGTAACCCATACACCTCCTGGGTTTGGTGTACTCTCCTATCTAGTGCACTGAGACCACTTACAGAGAGAATAATGCTCCACAGCATTAGCTAATAGGCAGCTGGCTTTTAACTCAGGCAGTAGAGGCTCATGTACTAAGCTCAAGAAGTCCCAGGTTCAATTCTACAGGCAGTGGGTGTACAGGGATTTGGGAGCTCAGTGTCTAGAAGGCATGTAGAGGCTTTGGAAAAGGATGCAGACACCTACATCTAGGCTTGTAGGGAGGAATTCTGGGAGATTAGACAATAAGCATACCCATACTGGGTCACACGAATGATCCATCTAATCCAGTATTCATGACAGTGGCCAAAGCCTGACGCTTCTGGCAGTTGAAGGTTTAGGGACATGCCCCAAAGTATGAGATTGCAGCCCTGACCATCGTGGCTGAGGGCTGTTAATGGAGCTATTCTGTACTTAGCTAATTCTTTTTTAAGCTAGTTATATGTTTGACCTTCACACTATCCCCGGCAATGAGTTCCACAGGTTGACTGTGTTGTGTGAAGAAATACTTCCTTTAGCTTCTTTTAAACCTGCAGCCTACTCATTTAATTGGGCAGCTCCCTGGTTCGTGTGCTACATGAGGGGTAAAAACCACTTCCTTACTCACTTTCTCCACACTATTCCTGATGTTATGAACCTGTTTTATAACCCCCTTTAACCATCTTCTAAGCAGAATAGTCCAAGTTTTTTGAAAGTTGTTCCAATCATTGTGATTGGCATTGTTCTCTACAACCTTTTCCAAATCTAATATATCTTTTGTGAAATGAGGTGACTAGAACTGCACAAAATATTGACGGATATGGAGCCCACGAGTAGTTGGGAGGATTGGAGGTGAGATGCCTGGGGAGATAGGGAGGAGCAGGATGGGGGGCTTGTGGGTATGAGGGAGGATTGGGAGTGAAGTGCCAGCGGGAGTAGGAAGGAGTAGGATGTGGGGGGGGCATGGGTAGGTGGAAGGATTGTAGGGTGGGATGCCTGGGGGCCTAGGGAGGAGCAGGAGGAAGTCCCATGTGTAGCTGGGAGAACTGGGGGATGAGGTGCTTGAGGGGTAGGCAGGAACAGGATGGGAGGCCATGGGTAGCTGGGAGAATTTGGGGGGTGATGTGGCTGTGGATAGGTGGGAGGTTTCAGGGTTGGGTGCCTGGTGGGTGCTAGAGAGTTTTAGGCCTGAAATACCAAGGGAGGAGATACCTGCACCCAGGTAGTATGATGAAGAGGCTCATTAGGGTATTTGGATAAAAACAGCAGTAGAAAAAGCAATGGGGACCAGCTGAGGGAGGATGTGACTGACAGGGGCAGATGAGAAGTATACCCAGGAGTCCTCAGACTGGGCAATCTTTGAACTGAAAAGGGGAAAGCTTTTTCCGGTGTTGTCCGAGGCAGGGGCCACCACAGATAGAAGTAGGAGGGGGAGCAATAGAGCAGTGCTGTGCTTCCCTACCTCAAGGCAGGCAGTGAAGAGCAGTGCTGGTTCCAGTAAGGACCTCTGGGGGATACCACGATTTACCTCTCTACATTTTGAAAACTGACCATTTATTCCTACCCTTTGTTTCCTGTCTTTTAACCAGTTATCAGTCCAGGAAAGAACTTCCCTCTTATCCCATGACAACTTTGGTTAAGAGCCTTTAGTGAGGGGGTCTTGTCAAAGGCTTTCTGAACATCTAAGTACTCTGTATCTAGTGGATCTTCTTTGTTGATCCCCTTAAAGAATTCCAGTAGACTGGAAAAACATAAAAAACAGCAAATAGTCTAGTAGCACCTTAAAAACTAACAAAACATGTAGATGGTGGTATGAGCTTTCGTGGGCACAACCCACTTCTCCAGTAGACTGGTGAGGCAAGATTTCCCTTTACACCTTAGGGTTTATATACAGGGATCAAAATCCATGGTGATTCTTCAACAAAAGCCAGCTAGACAGGGAATCTATAGAGCTTAATTTCATTTACAAGTTTGATTCCTACAACAGAAGTCTAAACAAAGACATTGACTGGATGACCTGCTACATTCCGCATCCTAATGACATAAAAAAAACAAACAAAGGGTACTTAGAGTGGGTACTAAGTATTCTTATCAGCTTCATTTAGCATGGTCACTCTTATTGACAATTTCTTTCCCCTTTTTCTCCTTTTTCCTCCTCTTTCCCACCCCCACATTCCCTCTTTGTGTTATTTATTTGAAAATGGGACCCCTTAAACTCCATTTACCTGAAGAAGTGGGTTGTGCCCAGAAAAGCTCATGATACCCTCTACATTTTTTTGTTAGTCTCTGAGGGTATGTCTACACTACAGCGCTATTTCGAATTAACTTATTTCGAATTAGTTAATTCGAAATAAGCTAATTTGAAATAATGCATCTAGACCCAAAAACTAATTCGAAATAGCGTTTTGCTATTTCGAAATAGCACGTCTACACTGATTGGACGCTGGATCACATTTAAGGGCAGCTGAAACCGGTTCCAGCAGGGCATCAGGTCAGTAGTTGCTTTGTGTGGCTGCTGTCTGAGGCTATCTGAGGCTCGTGCTTAAAGGGACCCCCTGGACAGCCGGTTCTCAGCTTTCCCGCTTGCTTGCCTACCTCGCTGAGGGACAGCAAAGCGTTTTCCTCTCCGCCTGCTTCGGTCGCTCTCCTTTGGGACACCGCAGCACTCAGCACCATGGAACCAGAGCTGCCCCTGGGCACTCTTGTGCTCATGTTAAACGTCTTGCTGCAAGCCTGGCAGCAATTGCTGGAGGCTGCCTGGCACCTTCTGCTGCAGGCCAGCCCTCTGGCCCTCCCCCTGCCCCCCCCGGGGGGCCCTGGAGGAGCAGCGCCTGGACGCCAGCGTGCCCCGCCGCATCTGGCATCTGGACAGCAGCAGCGATTGGTGGGACCGCATTGTCCTGGAGCGCTGGGGAGACCAACAGCGGGACCCAGAACTTCAGGATGAAGAAGGACACCTTCCTGGAGCTCTGCGAGTGGCTCGCCCCTGCTCTGCAGCGACGGGACACATGCATGAGGCCCGCCATTCCCCTCCACAGGCGGGTGGCCATCGCCCTCTGGAAGCTCTCCATGCCAGATAGCTACCGATCCGTTGGGAACCAGTTCGGCGTGGGGAGAGCCACTGTCGGAGCAGTGCTCATGCAGGTACGGCACTCAATGGCCACTGGGCCAGGACGGGGGGCTGCAAGGAGGACGTGGGCTGCCCCAGGGAAAACGGGGGGGAGGTGGTGTAAGTGCCCGCCCCGGGAGGGGTCGGTCCGTCCTGGCCACGCTATAGACCGCCCGCAGTGGCCAGGATTGCAGCGGGGGTTGCTCCTGGGAGTGGGGCACGGGGCAGTGACGGGGAAAGAACACTCCCAGCCACCTGGGCGCCCCAGTGACCCTCGGCTTTGTGTGTCTCTCTGCAGGTGGTGAAGGCCATCAACAGGGTGCTGCTCCGCAGAGTCGTCCGCCTCACCGACCTGGACGTGGACGCCTCCCTCTACATTAACCGCAAGGGGTACTTCTCCGTGATCCTGCAGGCCGTGTCTGACCACCGGGGCCAGTTCACGGACATCAATGTGGGCTGGTCCGGCAAGGCACACGACGCGTGGGTGTACCGCAACTCCTCCATTTGCCAGAGGCTGCACGCCGGGACTTTCTTCCCCGACTGCCACATCAGGGTTGGGGACATGGACATGCCAGTGTGCCTGCTGGGGGATTCGGCCTACCCCCTACAGCCCTGGCTCTTGAAGCCCTACATGGGACACCCCAGCCTCTCCCGGCAGGCCTTCAATGCCAGGCTCAGCAGGGCCCGCATCGTGGTCGATGGGGCCTTTGGCCGACTGAAAGCACGGTTTAGATACCTCCTCACCCGCCTCGACCTCTCCCAGCACAATATTCCGCACGTGGTGGCAGCGTGCTGTGTGCTCCACAATTTGTGCGAGAGGAAGGGGGAGGCTTTCCTGCCAGCCTGGATGGCAGAGGCTGACCGCCTGGCTGGCCGGTACGCACAGCCCCGCACGGCTGCCAGCCGGGAGGCCCTTCGGGGGGCAGTCCACATCCGGGAAGCCCTGCGGGAGAGCTTCCAGGCGGACGAGGACTGAAGTCCCCCTGGCGTGCCCCACTGGAGCCTGGGGCCTTACATTCCTCCCCCACCTCCTTCCCCTTTCCCCTCCCTAACCCCCCTTCCTGATCTACAATAAAAACACCTGTGTGGCCATAAAAAAAAGTCTTTATTTCACATAACTGGGGTGGAGGAAGGGGGGAAACCTGGGAGGAGGGAGCTGGAAGGGGGAGGCAAGGGGAGGAAGAGGAAGGGGAAGCTCAGGGTTGGGGGTCTTGCTGGCTCTCCCATCTCGCAGCACTGCGGGTGCGGGGGTGTTGGGGGGGAGTGGGTGTGGAGGGTGGGGCAGGAGGGACTGGGGGTGCGGAAGAAGCGGGAGGGGGAGCAGGGGTGGGAGGAGGAGCGATAGCTGGGGCGGCCGCAGGGGCTAGAGCAGCAGGAGGCAGCAATCGGTCCGCCAGGGCCTGCAGGTGCTCGCGGAGGGCACAGCCCTGCTCCCGGAGCTCCCTCAAGCTCTCCCGCCGCAGCTGCAGGTCCTCTTGCACCCATTGCTCCTGGCTGTGGACCTGCCGTCCCTGCAACCGCAGCTGCTGCCTCTGGAACTCCTCCAGGTTGCGGGTGCGCCTGCTGGCCCGGGTTCGGGTGGAGAGTCCAGGTGGGGTGGTGCGTCCTGCACTCGCAGGTGCTGCGGCTGTGGTGAAACAAGATATAAGTGGTCAGTTCTCCTTGGGGACACAGTGGGTGAATCCCAGCCCCCCTCTGCAAGGCGCGGACGGCAGGTCTCTGCACCATCACGTCCTGCTATCTCCGGGAGTGTGAGCTGGCCCAGGACTGCACCCCAGCCCCTTTGCTGCCTACAGTGTGGTGGAGGGTGGGGGAAGGGGAGATGTGCCCTGCCTCTGTGTAGAGGGGGCATCTGGAGGGAGGGCAGTGTGCAGTCTCTCTCCCCGGGGTAAGGTCCCTGGGCTCCCCCTCTCTCCTCCACCCCGCATAAGGGGACCGTGATGTCACTCACATGTGGAGGCCTCCCCGGCCTCGGATGAGGCTGCTGATGGGCTCTCCGGTTCAGCTCGGGATTCCTGGGTGCAGGGCAGGCTCCCTGCAGGCTCCTGGCTGCCGTCGTCCTCCTCCTCCTCTTCCCCTGTGTCAGGGGCAGGCCCCTCTGCCCCGAGGTCAATGATGACCGGGGGGCACGGACCGTCTGACCCCCCAGGATGCGGTCCAGGGCCTCATAGTAGGGGGCAGGCCTCCGGGTCAGCCCCTGGTTGGGAGGCCCTAGCATAGGCCTGCCGCAGTTCTTTAATTTTTGTCCGCACCTGCTCTTGGCTGCACATGTGGCCTCTGGTGGCCAGGCTGGCAGCCATGCAGCTGTAGACAGCCGCATTCCTGCATCTAGGGTGGAGATCGTGGGCATTGGAGGCCTCCCCCCAAATCTCAATGAGGCCCACGATCTCCGCACTTGACCAGGAAGGCGCCCGCCTTTTGCGGCCCCTGGCAGGCTCCTGGGATCCGCCAGCCTGGTCCTGGGGAGCGGTGGAGTGCTGGGTGGCAGCAGGTGGCTGGCTCATGGTGTGCCAGGTGCATGGTCTGCTGGCTGTGTGCTGGCGGGCTGGCAACTGGCCCAGGCACTGTGGCCAGAGTCTGCCCCTTTAAGGGCTCCGGGGCTAGGAGGGGAGCAGACAAGTTTTCCTGGTTTGGCCCAGAGTGGCCACTAGGGGGAACTGGGAAGGGCTGGAGGCCCCCTAATTCGAAATAAGTGTCTACACAGCACTTATTTCGAATTAGCTATTTCGAATTAGGTGTTATTCCTCGTAGAATGAGGTTTACCTAATTCGAAATAAGGGCTCCACTATTTCAAATTTATTTCGAAATAGCGGTTTGTATGTGTAGACAGCTATTACAGTTTTTTTAAACTCTGTAGTGTAGACATACCCTGAGGTGCTGCATTACCATTATTTTTACAGTTATTATTAACTCTGTAGTGTAGACATACCCTGAGGTGCTGCAATACAATTATTTTTTAAGTTCTTCCAGTTACAGACTAACATGGCTACCCCTCTGAAAAATTCTGTTCTTTGTTATAGTTTCACCTACTTTGCCAGTACTGAAGTTAGGCTTACTGACCTGTAATTGTCACCTAAAAAGAACGGCTCAAGTTTTGGAGTCTCCCTCACATTTTCATCCGTGAAGACAAATACAAATAATTCATTTAATTTCTCCCCAGTGGGATTACTATAGTCCTTGAGTGCTCCCTTAGCATCTCAGTCATCCAGTGGCCTCACTAATTGTTAAGCAGGCTTCCTGCTTCTGACGTACTTTAACAAATTGCTATGACTTTTTGAGCCTTTGACTAGCTGATTTTCAAATTCCTTTTTGGTCTTCCTAATTTTTTTTTATTATTATTTCACTTGGCAGAGTTTATGATCGTTTATATTTTCTTATTAGGAATTAACTTCCACTTTTTAAAAGACACCTTTTGCTAATCACTGCTTCTATTGCTTTGTTATTCAGCCATGGTGGCACATTTTTGGTTCTCTTACTACATTTTTTTTTAAATTTGGGGGCATACATTTAAGTTGAGCTTCTATTACAGTGTTTTTTAAAAGTTTCCATGCAGCTTCTCACGACTGCACAGTACCTTTTGATTTCTGTTTAACAACTTTTTCATTTTTGTCTAGTACCGCTTTCTGAAATTACATACTATCATAATGGGCTGCTGTGGTGTTTTCCTAGTACAGGAATGTTCAATTTAATCATGTTATCATCACTAATATTAAGTGGTTCAGCTATATTCCCCTCTTGGACCAGCTCATATGCTCCAGGTAGGAATAAATCAAGAAATGCCTCCCCTCTTGGACCAGCTCATATGCTACAGGTAGGAATAAATCAAGAACTGCCTCTCCTCTTGTTGGTTCCAAGACTAGTTGCTCCAAAAAGTAATCATTTAAGGCAGTGGTCACCAACCAGTAGATCAGGATCTACAGGTAGATCTTGGAGCCTCTGACAGGTTATCCTGACTGGTCTGGCTGGGAGGCTATCAAGTACCTGCACTTCAGCTGCTCCTCCCCCCATTGCCCTGCTGTTCCTGCCCAGACCCACCCCTGGGAACCTCCTGCTTGTTGTGCAGAGTGGGGGGAGACAGAGGCAGGGGGGCATTGATGCCACTCTGTCCCCCTCCCCTGTACCCCATCTTCACAGAGTGAGGAGGGTGGGGCCTTAGCGATGGGAGGGAGCAGGGCCTAGGAGTAGGGTTGCCAGATGGTTTAACAAAAAATACCGAACACCTCCCCCCGCCCCCGCCAAAAAAAAACCATCAGGAAAAAATTCTGTTGAGAAAAAAAAAGGGCGCTGCACTTTTACATGTCCCCGCGATTCTCACTCCCCCCTGCCCGCGCCAGACGCGGCAGGGGAAAATTGTCCCCGCCTGGCTTCCGTCCGAAGGAAACAGGAAATACTGGACATTTCTGAATAACCGACAGTCCGGGCAAAAACCGGATACCTGGCAACCCTACCTCGGAGAAGGGGTGGGGCAGAAATATTTGGGTTTGAGTTAGATCCTGGACAGACTTAAATTCAGAAAGTGTTCTTGTGCTTAAAAAGGTTGGAAACCACTGATTTAAGGTGTCAAGAAACTTTGTCTTTGCATCTTGTCCTGACATGTATCCAGTCAATATCAGATAGCTGAAATCCTCCATTATTATTGATTTAAAAAAAAATTGTATAGCCTCTCTAATCTTCCTGAGCATTTCACAGACACTATCAGCCTCCGGGGCAGGTAGTCAGTAATATAGTCCTACTGCTCTATTCATATTATTAGAGCATGGAATTAGATTCTAGGGTATAAGTTAGTTCATTTAAGATTTTTACTTCATTTGATTCTATGCTTTCTTTCATCTACAGGGTCACTTCCCTACCTGCATGATCTGTTCTGTCCTTACAATATATTTTGTACCCTGGTATTAATGTGTTCCACTGATTATCTTCATTCTACAATTTTCTGTGATGCCTATTATATCAATATCTTTATTCAATATGAGGCACTCTAGTTTACACATATTATTTAGAATTCTAGCATTTGTATATAAGCACTTTAAAATTGTCATTTTTTAGTTGTCTGCCATTACGTGATGTAATTAAATGGACATCTTTTTCATGGGACTGTTTCTCATCAGATCCTACTTATATTTTATCATCAGACATCATCTCTCCTTACTCGGACACAGAGAATCTCCATTAATAGTTCCTCTCCAAGGGATGTCTCAGTCCAAATTAAGTGCTCTTCTGCAGCTTTCTCCCAACATTTAGTTTAAAAACTGCTCTATGACTTTTTTAATTTTAAGAGCCAGCAATCCATTTTGGTTTAGGTGGAGCCCATCCTTCTAGTATAGGCTCCTGCTTTCCCAAAAGATTCCGTAGTTCTTAATAAATCTAAATCCCTCCTCTCTACACCATCATCTCCTCAAAGCATTGAGACCCTGCAGTACTTCCTATCTAACTGGCCCTGGTTGTGGAAGTGGCAGCATCTCAGAGAATGCTACAGTGGAGGTCCTGGACTTCAATATCTTATCTAGTAGCCTAAATTGGGATTATTTTTTCAAATGTGCATTACTATAAATTTATCAACATTAAATTTCATTTGCCATTTTGTAGCCCAATCACTTAGTTTGGTGAGATCTTTTTGAAGCTCTTCACAATCTGCTTTGGTGTTAACTATCTTGAGCAGTTTGGTATCATCTGCAAATTTTGCCATGCCACTGTTTACCCCTTTCTCTAGATCATTTATAAATAAATTGAATAGGATTGGTCTCAGGAGAGACCCTTGGAAGACCCCACTAGTTACCTCTCTCCACTCTGAAAACTTACCATTTATTCCTACCCTTTGTTTCCTGTCTTTTAACCAGTTATCAATCCATGAGAGGACCTTTCCTCTTATTCCATGACAACTTACTTTACTTAAGAACCTTTGGTGAGGGACTTTGTCAAAGGCTTTCTGGAAATCTAAGTATACTATATCTACTGAATCCCCCTTGTCCACATGTTTGTTGACTCCCTCAAAGAACTCTAGTAGATTAGTAAGGCATGATTTCCCTTTACAGAAACCATGTTGGGTCTCACTGGAAGATGCAGAGATATGTTTGTGCAAGATTATAATTTAGAGAAGCTCCCTTATAAGGGACGGTATTATAATTATAAAGATTTTGAGTGCCCCGGAAGCAGGGGCAAGAATATGATGGAGCTGGGCATAGGAGCTCATCACAGATGCTGTCTAGTTTGTTTTTAATCAAAGTTTTATTCCTTTCTTATTCGCTTGGTTGTTGATTGATGGCATTCTCATGCTGGGCCATGTTGGGCATTGTCAGGATATGGTGGGAACGGTCAGACTTGCTCATGCTGGGCACTGTCAGTCTAGGCTAGGCTGGGCACTGTTAGGCCATGCCTGGCACTGTGAGACTGGGCCATGCTGCACACTGTGAGACTTGGTCATTACAGCTAGTGCTCCACCTCCCGCCTTGTCAATTTGGCTGGGGCTGTGACCACCCCCTGTGGAGACCACACCCTCATGTGGGTTTGGCAGATAGTGCTGCTCAGATTGTGTCAGACCAGTCACACCGCTGCAGTTACTGGCCACTGGTGGCAGGTAGGCTGGCTCAGGCAGGGCTGCAAGTCACACTGGACACCACAAGGCCAGGCCACGCTGAGCACTGTCAGGCCAGGCCAAGCTGGATACTGCCAGGCCAGGCCACATAGGGGAAGGTCAGGCTGGGATGCACTGGGCCTGTCAGGCTGGGCCATACTGGGTACTCTGAAGCTGGGCCATACTGGGCACTGTAAGGGCAGGCCTTGCTGGGTACTGACAGGCCATGTAGTACACTGTCAGACTGGACTGCTCTCAGGCTGCGCCATGCAGGGTATTGTCAGGCCATGCTGGACACTGTGAAACTAGGTCTGACTGGGCACTGTGAGGCCATGCTGGCACTTTCAGGCGGGACCATACTGGGCCATGTCAGGCTGGGCCGTTCAGGGCCCTGTCAGGCCATGATAGGCACTGTCTCTCTGCCAGTCTGGGCCATGCTGGGCAGTGTCAGGCCATCCTGGGCAACATCAGCCTAGACCATGCAGGAAACTGTCAGGCCATGGGGGGCACTATGAGAGTGGTCCATGATGGGCACTGTGAAGCTGGGTCATACTGGGCACTACAAGGCCATGCTGGCACTGTGAGTCTGGACCATACTGCGCATTGTCAGGATGAGCCTCCCTGGATACTGACAGGCATGCTGTGTACTGTCACACTGGGCCATGCTGGGCACTGTCAGGCCATGCTGGGCACTGTGAGGCTGAGCAATGCTGGGTACAGTGAGGCCATGCTGGCTCTGTCAGTTCCCAACATCGCCTGACAGTGCTCAGCTTAGCCCAGCCTGAAAATGCCAAGTTTGGCCAAGTTTGACAATGCCCACCATACTCTGACAGTGTCCAGCATGGCCCAGCTGTACAGTATTTAGCATGGCCCAATATAAGAGAGCCCGGGATGGTTTGACAGTCACTGTGGCTGGACCATGCCAGGCGCTGTGAACCCATGTTGGCACTGTCAGGTTGGGCCATACTGGCCACTGTCAGGGTGGGCTTTGCTGAGCACTGACAGGCTATGCTGTGCATAGTCAGGCTTGGCTACACTGTGCCCTGTCATGCTGGGCCATGCCGAGTAGTGTCATTCTGGGCCATGTTGGGCATTGTCAGCCTGTGCCATGCTGAGCACTGTGGGGCCATGTTGTGCGCTGCCAGGCTGGGCTGGTCATCATCAGGGCATGGCATGCTTTTTGCATTCTAAAGCTGGGTTGGGCATCATCAGGCCAGACTTTCCACTGTCAGTTCATACAGTGCCAGGCTCTGAGAGGCTATTCTGGGTACTGGAAGACCAGCTTGGGCCAGGCTGTGATTTGGCACCATTTGGATAGGTAGGCCAGGCTTCACTGGGCCCTGTGAATCTGTGCTGGGCACTGTAAGGCCAGACTGGGCACCCTGAGGCCAGGTACCACTGGGATCTGTCAGGCAAAGCCAGCTGGACAGGCCACTGTCAGACTGGGCTGAACCATGCTGGTCATTATCAAGGCTTGACTAAGCTGGGCTTCATTATGCTGTGCTGGGCTGTGAAACATTAGGCTGTGCTGAGAACCACAGGTTGGCTAAGCTGTGCTGGGCACTAAGGGACTCAGCTGGGCTGGACCATTCTGCCTGGTCTTAGACAGGTAGCCATGTTAGTCTATAACTTTAAAAACAACAAGCAGTCCTATGGTAACTTAGAGGCTAACAAATATATTATGTCATGAGCTTTTATGGGTAAAACCCACTTCATCAGATGAGTAGGTAATAAATGGATGCATTTGATTGTATGATGAGGATGCTTGTGATGCTGGGGGACAAGGTTCAGAACAAGGTTCAGAAGCCCTGGCAGTCCTTTCTGGTTTGGCTCTTATGTTCCTTATAGCTCATATTTCAGGGCTTCAGTTGGTTACCTACAGAGATCAGAAACAGATTTCACCCTTCCCTCATTGTACTGTAATTCCAATAACCCATGAGTGTGCAAATTCCAGTCTTCAGGATTAGTCCCTGGCAGACCACCACATCTATATTTATCTGTGGCACCATAGGTATCGGGTGATTGCATGCTCTTGTTGGCCGCGGATCACCATTCACGGCCAATGGGAACGGCAAGAATACCTGTGATTGCCCTAACCAATACCTGTGATTGCCCAATACCTGCAGAGGCACAGGTAACTATAGCAGCAGCAACCCATCAGGGACTAACCTTAGTGGGCTGCCATTTTTTATTGTCAACCCCTGCAATAACTACTCAGACACAGGGCTACATTAAAGATATTTTACTATGGCTGGCAGGAAAAGGAAAGGTTACAATTACTTTAGGTACAGAGGCTCAAGCAATTATAGTTCAAAGTGTGCAACCATGGTTCCTGTTTGAGTACTTGGGAAAGTCCAACCAAAAATCAGGGATCTTTAGGCCTAAAGCTTGGGGTGCCATCTCCAGTTCAGTCTTTATTGAAGAACATAAGCATCTTCAGGTCTGCCAGGTTCAATTTGTGTCTCTCATTGAGAGCCTTCCACACTGGCTCCCTGCCTAGCCACTGCTGCTCCCTCATGAATCCCATACAAACTTGCACCCAGCTGTGACATTCTTCCACATGTGGCTCTGTCCATGGAGCTTCTGTCCAGCTCCCTGTTGCCACGTAGCTTCCACTCCCCAAACAGAACCCAGCCATATTCTGGGTCAGGAATCAGGCATTTCTCCCTACCTGGGCCAGGGGAAAAAATGTGCAGTGAGGAAGAGGATGATTGATGGATTTTGTAGTCCCCTACTTTGCAAATCCATCATAGTATTCTGGTGAGTTGTGGTTGGGGTTTTTTGTTTGTTTGTTTGTTTTCTCTCCTTTGGCTGAAGCATGGGAGATGGCCATAGCTGGATATGGGACACCTGATGGTGTAAGGATGGTGCTTTAATTGGCCACCAAAGTATGCTATCACTTGCATGCTTGTTGACTGGTTCTTGCTCACATGCTTAGGGTCTAACTGATTGCCGTATTGCAAGGAATTTTCTCCCAGAACAGATTGGGATGGTGAAGTGAAGAGGGTTTTTATTCTATCTATCTTTTTTGCAGCCTGGGGCCTGAGTTACGTGGCAGGATCCATGGGTAAATATAACTTGATCATTTTCCTGCCATTGCAGGGGCCTCAAGCATTCATGCACCTCAGTCCCTCCTATTTCTCTCCTGATGGCACACAACAATTCAATCTCCTTGAGGGCTCTGATACTTTGGTCTAATATCAATTGCTGGGTTTAGTATGCAGGTGTTGGCTAGGCTGGTGCCTGTGATATACAAGAGGTCAGCTTGGATGATCTGGGGATCCCTTTTGGCTTTAAACTCCATGACTTATGAGAGACGGAAGAAAGGGCATGGGAAAGGAAGAGATGTGACGCTATGGAGAAACATTAGAACTACTGTAATAGTGGCTGAAAAACCAGCCACACCATAAATCTTTGTGATATCTATATTTTCAAAATAATTCCTCACAATTTTGTATCGCCTTTGGCATCTGATACCAAGACTGTCACTAAGGATAGTGTTTGCTGTCAATTCCAGAAAAAAAAGGAAGTTTAATTTTAGGTTGAACCAAAAATGAACATTATCAAAATTTTTAGTAACTTGATAAGTTGAAAATATTTTGAATTGAGTCAAAAAGTTTTATTCCGTCTGACTCAATATTTGTTTTGATTTTGAGAATTTTCATGAAAGTAAAAGTGTTATAACTCCCCAGAATAGCTAGAGAAGATGGAGGTGCCCATCTTATACTGTTTAGCCCAGGACATCTGTGTTCAATTCCCTATAGTGTCTAATGGACAGAAGGAATTTGAAGTTGGGTCTGAAAGCATCCTGGCAATTGGGCTCTGGGATGTTCTGAGATGTATCTACATTGCAACCCATTATTTTGAAATAATGATGAGCTGGAGGACTTCTTACTCTGACTCCTGTAGCCCTCATTTTGTGAGGAGTAAGGGAAGTCGAAGGAAAAATGTTCTTCCTTCGACTTCATGCTGTGTAGACAGCGCCAAAAGCTGAATTAAGCTATTTTAAGGTAAGCTATGCAATTGACGTAGCTCAAGTTGCATAGTTTAATTCGACTTTAGCCTTGCTGTGTAGACATGCCCTGAAATAATAAATGCCCTTGAACGCAGGGTAGTTTGATCACTCTTTTGGATCTTTGGTAAAAGCCACAAGTGTGTGGAGAGCCTTACTAGAGAATGATCTATCATTGATTATGAATCCACATTAATCTCCCAGCAGATCCACTCCTCCAATAGCAGCTGTATTTCTCCAGCACTGTCATTTTCTGGGATCTAAAATTATTTATTTTGGTATTCTTGGGGGCCTTTGGTCTAGGGAGACAGACTAATTTGCTGCTTCTCCTATCATTGATATTAAGTCTGGTCCTAGGGTTCCTTGATACTCTATTATTATTTTAAATTAATTTAATTAATTAAAATGGTTAATTACCTGATGCTAATGGTTCTTACTACTGTGAATGATTCTGGGGCTTTGTGGCCAAGCATGCAAGCGATACATTAGTGACACTTATCTTGATTTTCAGCAGCTGCAGCAGTCACCCACCATTGGGGAGAGGAGAAAACAGGCAGGAATATCCCCGCGGAGAAGGATAAATTAGATTCTCCCATTTCTTCAGTCTGGGGTTGGTTGTATTTAATTTAATTTTCACACAGGTAATAAATGATGTCTTGATTCTAGTTGACAGTGGTACCATGGCCGCCTTCCCGTGCCCTTCTGTTTGGATAGGTGTCTTAGAACTAAATGCCTTTCCTATGATGCCATCAATACTTATGGCCTGATCTGTGGGCCTGAAGTGCCAAATGGTACTAATTAGCCATGTGTCTGAGTAGGAAAGCAGAACCACCTTGCAAAGAGGGAGTCTGGAGACAAAGGGCGCATCTACACTGCATCCTTAGCTCGAAATAAGCTACGCAATTTGAGCTACGCAAATTGCGTAGCTTATTTCGAGTGTATTTCAAAATAGCTTATTTTGTAATGTGGTGCTGTCTACACAGTGCCAAATTTCACAATAAACTGCTATTCTGAAATGTCCCTTAATCCTTGTGGAATGAGGTTTACAGGGACATCAGAATAAACCACCCGTTATTTCAAAATCTGTTTTGAAATAACAGGCTGCTTCAATAGACGTGGAATTGCTATTTCGGGATACTTCCGGTATCCCAAAATAGCTTGGCAGTGTAGATGTACCCAAAGGCTTTGTCGACACTGGCAATTGAGCGACAAAGCTTTTGTCATTCACATGTGCTTAACCCCTTGCTGCCCCCAACAACAAAAGCTTTGCCACTGGCAAGTATTACTGTAAATAGTGCTTTGTAGGAGGGAATGCTCTTCTGATGACAAAGCAGATACCACTGGTAAGAGGTGGAATTTTTTTAATGGCAAAAGTGCTGACAAAAAGTGTTTACTCTGCCTGACTTTTAGGGACAAGGCTATGGTGACACAGCTGTGTCTCTAAGTGCTGTTTAGTGTAAACATACCCAAATTGTTCTTCAAGATGCACTGTCATTCCCTGAGTAGGATGGGGTACCATGCCTTCTCCATGAGCCAGTGCAAAGGAGAAGCAGGGTCTTCCTTTGGGATGCTCAGAGCAGCATTTCCTCCTGGGAGAATTCTGTGCCAATAAAAATTCTGCACACACTTCAAAAAAAATTCTGTAAAACTCTGCATATATTATTCTTTCAAAATAACACTATATATACACCATTTTTCAATTATTTTGGTAATGTATTTCAAAATATCTGTCAGCAAATATTCTGTAAAAATACAGATACACAAAAAATTTCCCTCAAGAGTAGAGAATTAAAGAAACCCCATATGACAATCCACTCCTTGTTTCTCTGCCACCTTCCTCCAACAGAGATTCAAATGTCCCTCCCCCCCCCCCAGCTGAATGGCAGAGTGCCCACAGCTATGTTTTTTGTTTCTGTTGGTGGTGCACATTCACACATGGTTTGGTGCACATAAAATTATTCCACACATTGATGGAAAAGATGAGAGGGAACATTGCCCCTTAGCCCAGCCTCAGGTACCCCCTCAGCCCAGACACCTACATCTCTTTCCCCAGAGCCCAACCATAGATGCCCACAACCCACACATCCACACTCCCTAACCCTCCCCCCCTCCCCCAGAGGCTAGGGATACAGAGGGAAAAACAACCTCTTGCTCGGTCCCAGGCTTGTGTGACATTTCATGCACACAGCTTACTTCCTTCGGAGTGTGCTAAGAACTACAGCTGCTGGGAATCCTCCAGCTCCCTCCCTTCCCCCGGCAGTGTCTTCTAGTTGCAAGTTGGGTTCTTTCAGGTCCAGTGGCCCCTAGGAGCAGCCAGCAGCTCTGTAGCCCGTTTCTCTGCAGGGGAAAAGGAAATTCTGCATTCACAATGTTAATTTCTGTGAAAATTCTGCATGTGCAGTGGCACAGAATTCCCCCAGGAGTAATCTCTGGTGTCTTTGCAATGCCTTGTCTGTATAATAAGGACTCTCAGCACTTTGGGCTAGCAGTCTTCAATGTGGTTCCTCTTGACTTGAGACTGCTCCCCCCACCAACCTTAACAGTCTCTTAATGCCAGTTTTTGTATGGAAACGTCTCCTCTCCCCATACTGGAATTCCCTTCCCCGCACATGCATATGCTAAGTCACACATACACACACATGCATAAACTGCCTTACATTTCCTCTCCAGAATTAAAGGAAGGAGGCCCTCCCCAAACAACATGAGCATTGGGAGCAGGCCTGTGATCTGGAGCACATGCTGCCCTGTTGTTATTGTGCAACTGCAGGAGCAGCTAGGGACAAGGTGCTGGACTGACTATTGGTGGCCTGAGGGGCTGGAAGCTGAGAGAAGTTGGAGGCAGTTGGTGTGAGCAGGTCAGCTAAATACTGAGTCCCACATGATGCCTCCTCAGGCCTCTTCCTCTGGTGATGTCTCCAATACCCAAGTTGTATGATGCCTCCAGATCTCTCTGCTGGTGCATCATCCCACTTTCCCCTCCCAACCTGTGTGCATGAGGACACTGTTTATCAGTGAGTGTGAATTATGCTGGTGGAGGCTGGAGCATGCAGCCTGATCCTGACTGCAGAGTAGAGAGAATGAGTGAGCCACAGCAGATGTCTGTACACTGTAGTTTGGAGCAAGTCTCCCAGCTTTGGTTAGACAGACTTGTGCAAGAAGGGTTCAAGCTAGCATACTCAAAATAGCAATGAGGATATTGCAGCTCAGGGTGGAGCATGAGATATCAAGCCCATTCAGCACCCCAGCTGAACGCTCACACTCCTGCCTGAGCCACAACTTCCACATTGCTTTTTTTAGCCCTGTTGTGTGAGTTTTTCTACCCAGGCTGGGATGCTCACATACCACTGCAATGTAAAGTGATACAGAGGGGCCTTGGCCCTGAAGGACTAACCCTCAAGCTGTGGTTGTCTCCTTACTCCCTGTCTTCACTGCTCAGGAATAGGGTGCTTCCCCAGAGAGGAGCTTCAGCAGCAGCAGTAAGATCTGTGTCTTTTCTCAGCTCCAATGACTCTATCTTCAGATAAAGGACTTTGTTTATCTTATAAATATTTAAATAAAAGGATATGTGTAGGGTGACTGCTGGACTCAGTCTTCTCCCCTTTAAAGGTCTGTGTGTTGTCACAGGAAGGCAAAAACATGGCTAGACTCCCATCTGCACAGGAAATGACAGTGCTGACCAGAGAAGATCACCATGAAGCAGAAGATTTTGAGATGACCCTAGCAGAGCTTCATGCCCTGATGGAGCTACGATCCGTGGATGCTCTGAAAAAAATAAAAGAAAGTTATGGAGATGTCTTTGGACTCTGCACACGGCTCAAAACATCACCCCAAAAAGGGATAAGGGGGGACCCATTAGATGTAGCCAGAAGGCAAGAAGTTTTTGGGAAGAATTTTATACCCCTTAAAAAACCTAAATCATTCCTTCAGCTGATATGGGAGGCATTACAAGATGTAACATTAATTATATTGGAAATTGCAGCCATTGTATCACTAGGACTTTCTTTTTATAGACCTTCACAAGGACAAAATACAGTGTGTGTAGACAACCATGCTGCTACTGAAGAGGGTGAAAGTGAGATGGCTTGGATTGAAGGAACTGCAATTCTTTTCTCAGTAGCTTGTGTAGTATTAGTAACAGCTTTCAATGACTGGAGTAAGGAGAAACAATTTAGGGGGTTACAGCAACATATTGAAAAAGAACAGAAGTTTGCTGTCATCAGAGATGGTCAAGTCATACAGATACCCATTGCTGACATAGTAGTGGGGGATATTGTGCATGTCAAATATGGGGACCTTTTACCAGCTGATGGTGTGCTTCTCCACGGGAATGATCTCAAAATGGATGAGAGTTCACTCACAGGAGAATCTGATCATGTTAAGAAGACTTTGAGTGGAGATCCTATACTACTTTCTGGTACTCATGTAATGGAAGGCTCTGGAAGAGTGGTAATTACTGCAGTGGGTATAAACTCACAGACAGGAATTATCCTCACTTTACTTGGGGTGGGAGGAGAATTAGAGAAGGAGAATGTGAAAAAGAAAAAGAAAAAACAAGATGGCACTGTTGAGAACAGCAACAAAGCAAAAGCTCAGGATTATGCAGCCAGAGAAATGCTGTTTGGAATTAGTGAAGAAAGCACTAATGGAGAAGAGATGCCCAACAGGCAATCAAATTTATCAAAAAAAGAAAAATCAGTTCTACAAGGGAAACTTACCAGATTAGCAGTTCAGATTGGCAAAGCAGGGTTGGCAATGTCGACAATCACAGTGGTTGTCCTTGTAGTTTATTTTTTAATTAAAACATTCTTAATTCAGAAGCATACTTGGACTTCTCAGTGCACCCCAATTTATATAAAATATTTTGTGAAGTTCTTCATTATTGGAGTTACGGTATTGGTGGTGGCCGTGCCAGAGGGTCTCCCACTTGCTGTCACTATCTCACTCGCCTACTCTGTAAAAGAAATGATGAAAGATAATAACCTAGTACGGCATTTGGATGCTTGTGAAACAATGGGCAATGCAACAACCATTTGCTCAGATAAAACAGGAACATTAACCATGAACAGAATGACTGTCGTCCAGGCTTTCATCGGAGAAAGGCATCATAAAATTATTCCTGCACCTGAATCAGTTCCTCAGACTACTCTGAACTATCTTTTAACAGGTATTTCTGTGAATTGTGCTTACACTTCCAAAATATTGGCTCCTGAAAAAGAAAATGGCTTACCACGTCAGGTTGGCAATAAAACTGAATGTGCCTTGCTGGGATTTCTTCTGAATTTAAAACAGGATTATCAGGCTGTACGAAATCAAATACCAGAAGAAAAGTTGTATAAAGTATATACCTTCAACTCTGATAGAAAGTCCATGAGTACAGTATTAAAAAATGTTGATGGTAGTTACCAGATGTTCACCAAGGGTGCTTCTGAGATAGTGCTTAAAAAATGCAACAAAATCTTGAATGCTGTCGGTGAACCTAAACCATTCAACTCAAAGGACAATACTAATATTTTAAAAACTGTGGTTGATCCTATGGCTTCTGATGGACTCAGAACCATATGTCTAGCAGTCAAAGATTTCCCAGCTGGGCAGCCTGAACCAGAATGGGATAATGAAAACAATATTATAATGGAACTCACATGTGTTGCAGTTGTTGGCATTGAAGATCCATTGAGGCCCGAGGTTCCAGATGCAATAACAAAATGCCAGAATGCTGGCATCACAGTGCGTATGGTTACTGGTGACAACATTAATACTGCACGCGCAATTGCTTTGAAATGTGGCATTCTGCATCCTGGGGAGACCTTCCTTTGCTTAGAGGGAAAAGAGTTCAACAGACTTATACGTAATGAAAAAGGAGAGATTAAGCAAGAGCTTCTAGACAAGATTTGGCCAAAACTTCGGGTGCTTGCAAGATCCTCCCCCTCTGACAAACACACATTGGTGAAAGGTATACTTAACAGTACCCTTTCAGAACAGAGACAAGTTGTAGCAGTAACTGGTGATGGTACTAATGATGCACCAGCATTGAAGGAAGCAGATGTTGGTTTTGCTATGGGCATTGCTGGAACAGATGTGGCTAAAGAAGCAT
Source organism: Rafetus swinhoei (assembly GCA_019425775.1). Lineage (NCBI taxonomy): Eukaryota > Metazoa > Chordata > Testudines > Trionychidae > Rafetus > Rafetus swinhoei. Next base: position 43,079,197 of record CM033428.1, on the reverse strand, counting down.
CAGATATTATTCTCACAGATGACAACTTCACAAGCACCGTTAAAGCAGTTATGTGGGGCAGAAATGTATATGACAGTATCTCCAAATTCCTGCAGTTCCAGCTTACAGTCAATGTAGTAGCAGTAATTGTTGCATTCACAGGAGCATGTATTACACAAGATTCACCACTAAAAACTGTGCAGATGCTGTGGGTGAATCTCATCATGGACACATTTGCATCTCTTGCTTTAGCTACAGAAAAACCAACTGAGTCTCTCTTGCTACGGAAGCCTTATGGAAGAAATAAACCCCTAATCTCCCGTACAATGATGAAAAACATTTTAGGTCAGGCATTCTATCAGCTTGTAGTCATTTTTACGCTTGTTTTTACTGGTGAAAAACTTTTTGATATTGACAGTGGAAGAAATGCTCCTCTGCATTCCCCGCCCTCCAAGCATTACACAATTGTATTCAATAGTTTTGTGTTAATGCAGATTTGTAATGAAATCAATGCCCGAAAGGTTCATGGCGAAAGGAATGTCTTTGAAGGAATATTCAGTAATACAATCTTTTGTGCTATCAGTGCTGGTACATTAATTGTACAAATACTTATCGTAGAAGTTGGTGGGAAGCTCTTTAGTTGTACTGAGCTTACAGTAGAACAGTGGCTATGGTCACTTTTCCTAGGCATAGGAACATTGCTGTGGGGACAGCTGATAACAACAATTCCAAATAGCTATTTGACGTTCTTGACAGAACTTGGTCATGGACCGCCAAAGGAAGCAATCCTTGAGGAAGAACTAGCTGAAGATGCAGGAGAGATTGACCATGCTGAAAGAGAATTGCTTCGTAGTCAGATCTTATGGTTTAGGGGAATGTGCAGAATTCAAGCTCAGAGCCGAGTGGTAAAAGCCTTTCGTACTTCCTTTTACGAAGAGTTAGAAAAACCAGAAACACAAAGCTCAGTTCGCAGCTTAAGAGAATCTAAGCAATGAATTTTAAATCTTACTTTCCCATTATTGAAATACCACTCAAAAATAATATTGGGCTAAATTTACTGCATTAAGAAATGAATAGAATTCTTTCACACAGAGTGTTAAAAAGACAATCATTTTGTCTTAAACTGCAAAAGAAGGCACACTGGTGTGAATGAAGATTTCTTGATTAAAGAGTTTGCTGAAAGATTTGAGGGTTTCTTTTTTGGAGAATGGGGAAATTAATTCATATAGACAAACAAAACAGTAAGTCAACATAAAAAGGCTGATCTAAGCTTTATTAAAAAACGGGTCATATGAATAGTGCCTATGTTTAGCTTGAGTCTTTAATTTGGCTTTTTTGAGGGAAAGGGGTAAGGATGCCTTCAATCTATTACTCTAATTTCTGATGTCAGCTGCTAAAATGACTAGTTTATTTGATAAAAGACAAAGATTTTTTACAAAGTTCCAAGATTCTTTTAATTTTAATCCTGTTTATGGAAGGCAAACTTCTTTCTATGCAAGTCAAAGTAAAACATTATTTAGGTAGTGCTGTATCTTCTGGAGAAGGGGGTTCTATTGAAACAAAACTCAATTCTGTTTTCAGTGTACATGACACATTCTGGAGATAAACTGCTAGAGCTAATGCTTCACTATGGGCAATGATTGTGCTTTGTGAACTCAAGAGCAGTGGTGAGTGGGGCCGGACACTTTACAAGAACCTAAGGGAGTTTGCTACACAACACTTATTGAAATGGAGTGGGAGATGCTTGCCTGGCTCCTTTACCTTGATCTAATGAATAATCTAGAATCTCTGTTCTAATGAATGTTTGTAGTACTGAAAGGAAGCCAGGCACATCTTTGTAAAAGAGCCAGCAGCTGTAGAAATCTGAGCTGACTAACCTAGGCAAGAGGGGCATTGGCCATATTTGTAAATTTGACGGAATATTTCCTTCAGGAAAGAAGCCTTTCTTTAGATCATCAGCTCTACCCAATGCCCTTGTAAGTTATGTTGCAACTTGATATCTGTCCCACTGAAGGATGGGACTCAGGAATGGCGTTTCTATAATAATGTATTGTTTTCTAAAGTGTTTAGTCACAATCCATATTCCATAGAATATTCAAAATCAAAACACTTTAGGGAACATTGCTTATTGTGAAAAACTAAAGCCCAGCCTAAGCAAGCCCAGTGACTCTGGGCTCTATGCAGTTTGGCAGCTTGGTTACCCCCTTTGCAAGCTTGGGCCAAGTCCAGCTCAAGGTTCATGGGACGCTGACCTTTCCTAGGCCAGCGGTGTTCCCTGTTGATGGGACATCATTGGTAGAAGGAAAGGTGCTCTGGGGCACCATGCAAGGTAGAAAGCAGCAACTCCGGACTTGAAACACAAGGTGCCACATGCCCCTCTTGCTCTTTTCCTTGAGGCATTCAGCACAAAACATAGTACTAACACTTGAACTTTGAAATGCCTTCACTGCACAGCATGAATAGATCTGAGTACATTGTTGTGTTGTTCAGTCCTGAAAACTGTATAAAATAACGTTTTGTTCAGAATTCAGTAGAATATTGCTTGAAATGTTTTTAATCTAACATAAAATATGTTAAATCAAAATTGATCAGTACATTTGTCATTTTTGTCTTAACATATTAACTCATTGCTGTCCTGGGGCCTCATCCAGTTCTCCTTTAACTCAATGGAATATTTACCAGTGACTCCAGTTGCCTAGGATCAGGCCCTTGACAATTAGTGAATGGGACCGTGTTCTTTTTAAATCTAAGTATTTAAAAAACCTCCCTCCAACAGAAGGTTTGTGTGTACCAGGAGGAGTGTTGCAATGGGTGCAGTTGGTATGTTTTCATTTTGTTTGCCATAGTTGTTTATTATGAATTTCTTATTATTAAATAAAAATAATTTTGTAAAAAGCTCTCTTCTCCCATCTTACTTGATCAAGATAGAGGCCAGACTCTGGGAAATTATTCGCTGGAAAGTACCTAAAGGAGTAGGTTGGTTCCTTTGGCTGCACATGGCAGAAAGTTAGGGGAACATCTCCAAAGAGTCCTGTGCACTTTCAGAGGATGAATGTCAGGGGCAGGGGCAAGGTCAGGGCAAAGGCAATGGCTGCTCATATCTCATTTTCAAAAGCCCCAAAAGGCACCCACCTCTCTCTGCAGGTTCAGGTTCTTTAGAGGCTTGTTTATGCTTACAGCACCCTTGGTGAACTTAAGCACAAAAAGGAAGCTTACAAAAAGTGGAAACTTGGACAAATGACCAGGGAGGGGTTTAAATGTATCGCTCGAGAATGCCAGGGGGTTATCAGGAAGGCGAAAGCGCAAATGGAATTGCGACTGGCTAAGGATGTGAAGGATAACAAGAAAGGTTTCTACAGGCATGTTAACAAGAAGAAGGTGATCAGAGAGGGCGTGCGGCCCCTGCTGGATGAAGGAGGTAACCTAGTGACAGATGATGTGGGGAAAGTTGACGTACTCAATGCTTTCTTTGCCTCTGTCTTCACGGACAAGGTGGGCTCCTGGACTAATGTGCTAAGTGACGCAAGATGGGATGAAGATGGACAGCCTGTGGTGGGTAAAGAACAGGTTAGGAACTATTTAGAAAAGCTAAATGTACACAAATCCATGGGTCCGGACTTAATGCATCCGAGGGTACTGAGGGAGTTGGCAAGTGTCATTGAGGAGCATTTGGCCATTATCTTTGAAAAGTCATGGAGATCGGGAGAAATCCTGGATGATTGGAAAAAGGCAAATGTAGTGCCCATCTTCAAAAAAGGGAAGAAGGACGATCCAGGGAACTATAGGCCGGTCAGTCTTACCTCGGTTCCTGGAAAAATCATGGAAGGGATCCTTAAGGAATCCATTTTGAGACATTTGGAAGAGAGGAAAGTGATTAGGAATAGTCAGCATGGATTCACAAAGGGCAAGTCGTGCCTGACCAATCTGATTTGCTTCTATGATGAGGTAACTGGCTCTGTGGACGTGGGAAAGTCAGTGGATGTGATATACCTTGACTTCAGCAAGGCTTTTGATACGGTCTCCCACAATATTCTTGCCTGCAAGTTAAGGGAATATGGATTGGATAAATGGATGGTAAGATGGATAGAAAGATGGCTAGAAGGCCGGGCCCAGTGGGTAGTGATCAACGGCTCGATGTCAGGATGGCGGTCGGTTTCTAGCGGAGTGCCCCAAGGTTCGGTTCTAGGACCGGTTTTGTTCAATATCTTTATTAATGACCTGGATGAGGGGATGGATTGCACCCTCAGCAAGTTTGCGGATGACACTAAGCTAGGGGGAGAGGTAGATACGCTTGAGGGCAGAGATAGGGTCCAGAGTGACTTAGACAAATTGGAGGATTGGGCCACAAGAAATCTGATGAAGTTCAACAAGGACAAGTGCAGAGTCCTGCACTTGGGACGGAAGAATCCCAAGCATAGTTACAAGCTGGGGACCAACCAGTTAAGTAGTAGTTCTGCAGAAAAGGACCTGGGGGTTACAGTGGATGAGAAGCTGGATATGAGTCAACAGTGTGCCCTTGTAGCCAAGAAGGCTAATGGCATATTAGGGTGCATTAGGAGGAGTATTGCCAGCAGATCTAGAGAAGTGATTATTCCCCTTTATTTGGCTTTGGTGAGGCCACATCTGGAGTATTGTGTCCAGTTCTGGGCCCCCACTACAAAAGGATGTGGACGCATTGGAGAGGGTCCAGCGGAGGGCAACCAAAATGATTAGAGGGGCTGGAGCATATGACCTACAAGGAGAGGCTGATGGGAGTTGGGTCTGTTTAGTCTGCAGAAGCGAAGAGTGAGGGGGATTTGATAGCAGCCTTCAACTTCCTGCAGGGAGTTCCAAAGAGGATGGAGAGAGGCTGTTCTCAGTAGTGACAGATGGCAGAACAAGGAGCAATGGTCTCAAGTTGTGGTGGGAGAGGTCCAGGTTGGATATTAGGAAAAACTATTTTACTAGGAGGGTAGTGAAGCACTGGAATGGGTTGCCTAGGGAGGTAGTGGAGTCTCCATCCCTGGAGGTGTTTAAGTCTCGGCTTGACCAAACCCTGGCTGGGTTGATTTAGTTGGGATTGGTCCTGCCTAGAGCAGGGGGCTGGACTTGATGACCTTCTGAGGTCTCTTCCAGCTCTATGGTTCTATGATTCTATGATTCACCCTCCTGTTGTAGCATTTCAGGAAAATCTACACTTAAAACACTTAAAGCATCCTCACAGCTGCACTTCTGTAGCACTTTAATGAAGACACTGTATGGGATGGGAGAGAACTTTTCCATCAGTGTAGTTAATCCATCTCCCGGAGACACAGAGGATTAGCTCAATATAATTACATCACTCAGGGGTACGGATTTTTCACAACCTCTGAGCTACATCGTTATACTGATACAGGTCCATAGTTTAGACCAGATCTGAAGATACTGCCTATGCTGACAGGAGAGCTTCTCACATCAGAGTAGGTACTTCATCTCCCTGAGAGGCAGTAGCTAAGTTAATGGGAGAAGCTCTCCTGTCAACATAGCACTGTCTACACTGGGGGTTAGCATGTTCCATGAACCTGAGCGATGTAGTTTTACCAATATAAGTTTGTAATGTAGACCAAGGCACCCATTGTCTCTCATAGCTGAAGCTCACATGCCTATATACTGCCGGCGACGGTAGTGTGTGTTAGAGACAGCAAGATGGTGTGACCAATCTAATTGCACAGGCCAAGGAGAGAGAGAGGAGGAAGACTAGGCATGTGTTTGCGGGAGGCCAGGGGAGGGTTAAAGTGTATTTTTAGATGGGATGAACCTTGTCAGGTTGAGGGATGATGCACAGTGTTACACCTGTCATACTGCTTCTAGCCATAATTTTGTTCTATATAAAGAGGCAGGAGAAGGAGGACCAAACTGGCACTGACCCAGAGCAAGAAGAAGAGGAAAACACAATTCTATTCTGTTAATAGGGAGTCTGAGTATGCCAGGGCCTTCCTTGATCTCCCAGAAGCACAGGTCGTGCAGTGGTATTTACTCACCTCTGAACTTGCCATGCAGCTGTAGAATGAGCTGAGTAAGAACTAAGGGTACGTCTACACTGCATGTTTATTCAAAATAGCTATTTCAGAATAGGCATTATTCCTCGTAGAATGAGGTTTACAGATTTTGGAATAAACCGTCCGTTATTTCAAAATAACAGAATGGCTGTGTAGACGCTCACATTGTTATTTCAAAATAACGCTAGTTATCTCGAAATAACGGAGTGGTGTAGACGCACCCCAAGAGAGATCCACAAAAGAGACTCATGTTCTTTGTGCATCTAGCAAAGTCACTACCATCTGAAGCCACAGACATAGCACAGTCTCAGGGAATCTCTTCAGGCCCTCTTCAAAAGAGCACCAGATCACATCAGCTCCCCATGGCAAGAGCCACTCAGCTGTTGACTATGTATGAGTTCTATCCACCAGCCCACATCTCCTCAGTGCTGGGTTATGGAGCCACAGGCTGAACAGGGAAGGCCTTAGAAATGGATCAAGCTGCAGTCTGTGAAAAAATTCTGAGTGACTGTCACATCCTTGTTTGGTCGTCAATAATTCAGACCTCCCAGGGTGAGGTAAAAGTGGGTAGACAGAAATGTATTCTTAGTGGGTTAGTCCTAGACACTGCTGAAGTGCATACTCATGCTGTCTGGAGTCGCTCATGACTGTAAGAACCTACCTCAGGGCAGATACCCTAGACTGGCAGTGTTTTCTATAATTAGATTTTACCAAGCCAGTAATAAATGTGAACACTGCGCCAGTCTGACCATTGAGTCACTGATAGTCCCCCTTAGACTCTCCAGTCTATCACGCCATCCAGACAAACTGGACCTTGTGGTCAAAAGGCCACTTTTGCCAAAAATTAAGTATCATGTTACTCCCACACTCAAAAGACCAGCCACTTACCTCAAATCAATTGGTGCCATAGATCTTATGACAAAGCCAACCCTGGCAGCTATTTTTTAGTAAACTAACTGAAGGTTTATTAATAGAGCCCTACCAAATTCACAGTGACAAAAGAGAGTCACAGACTGTGATATCTGGTGATATCTGGTGTCGCCTTTCTCTCCCCCCCCATAACATCTAGTCTTTTGTGTGCTTTTACTCTATACCAGTGGTCATCAACCCATCCATTGTGATCTACTGGTAGATCCTGCCTCTGCCAGTGGATCATGACCCTCAGATAGGCTGTCTCTGCCTGTCTGGCCTCCACGCTGCTCCTGGAAGCAGTCAGCTGGCTTACCGCAGGCAGTCTCTGCAGCCCCTGGAAGGAGGGGGGGAGACAGTTCCATGCTGCCTCAGACTCTAGCACTGTCACCAGGTTCCATTGGCTGGAAACCAGGAATCACAACAGGTTGCAAGGCATAGACAGCAGTAGAACCCCAAAAGCAATGGGAAAAAACAGTTATGGAGCAGAATTGGTGGTGGGTCAGGATGCTGGGGAAAGGGATGTGATGTGAAAAGGGCAGCAGTCAGGAGATATCTGATGCTGGGCTTGAGCAGCAAGTACAGGACAAAGGCATAGCAGCATTAGGGGAACAGCAGAAACGGGCAGGCTGGGCAGAGGCAGATATCAGACATCTGATTGCTGAGACTTGGGTGAGTTTAGGAGAGGGCAGGATATGAGACAAACTAGCATGGGGCAGCATGTGGGATGGACAGGCAGGGCCGGTCCACAACATTTTGGCACCTGAGGCGGGGAGCTCAAATGACACCCCCATGCCACCTTTTCTCCTGCCTGCCTGATATGTCTCTTGTGCCCTCCTTCCTCCAGCACAGCACTCCACCATCTCTGTGCATCTAGGGCAGAGAGAATTCATATGCACCAGCAGCAGACACAATTTTCTGGGTCCTAGTGGCGCGCCCCCCCTCCCCTCCAGTCTGGCACCTGAGGCGGCTGCCTCAGTTTGCCTCATGGTAAGGCCAGCCCTTTGGACAGGCTTTTTGTTCAGAGTGTGCCTGTGGGAAGAGCATATGGGATGAGAAGGCTGAATGGTGTCCAAGGGCAGGGAGTGTGGAAAAAGCAAATAATGTGGTGGGACTCCATGAGTGGTAAGGTAGGGACAGCTGTGAGTCAGGCTTGCGCTCCCCAAGCGACTGCCCTATTCCCTAGTCCACTCCAGAACCCACCCACCTCCCTACCTTCAGCAGGTCCCTTATCCTGCTTTCCTAAGCAGGATAAGGGATACCCTGAAGGTAGGAAGGTGGGTTCTGGAGTGGCCTAGGGGATTTTCCTGGGGAGGACAGGATGGTGGGCTCAAGTCCCACCCACCCTGGGAGCAGCTGGAGAGCTAGAGCAGTGCAGCACATGGGGCAGTCTGGATCTGATGGAGGATAGCCTGGTGTGGTGAGGAGGTGCCTTTGGGCACAGGATATGGATTGGGTGGCATGGTAGGGGCCAGGCAGAGTCTGGCTGCTGCTGGTGGTGGCAATGCAAGGAGAGCCAGGTGTAAGAATAAGGGCAGATTTGAGTGATAAGGACATAGCGGGCCCATGTCTGGGTCAGTGCAGGGGCTTGGAAATTTATGGGGCAGAGCTGGAGGCAGTGAGGTAGGGAAGAGTTCATTGTTATTTCTATATCTCTTGCCTGGCACTCTGTCAGGGACATCATGGGAGTTCAGCTGCTGAGCCCTCTGCCCATGCTCTCTTTCATGCATGTTAAAAACTGCAATCTCTGTGAATGCTCAGCTGCATAGAATTAATCAGGAGCATATGTGGCCAAAGGTCAGGGACCAAGTCACAGCTAATGAACTGTGGGATATACGCCAAGCTGCAGGGGTTGGGCATGGGGAGCTGAGTCTGTGGGTGAAGTGTAGTGTAGTGTCAGGAGGTGGCTAGAAAGAGAGAGAACACAAGCCTGCCAATAGTCTGGGGGTTAGAGCACTCACCCAGTGACCTTGCCCCACTGACTCTTTCATTATTTATCTACAGTAAAATAGACAGCCTCATCTCAGACTGTCTTGCAGCCCAGTGGTTTGAGTTGTCACCTGGGAGGTGCCAGGCCCCTGGTCAGATCCCTTCTTGCCCTCAGGAGGATGACGCCTTTAAAGCGGGCCCTTAGGCAAGTACTCTAGCCACGAGGCTAAAATTAGGAAAGAAGCCCTCCTTTATCTCTCTCCCAGCTGCTTGCTGAAACGCCTTACACTACAGCACCTATCTCCAACAAAGGTTTCTGGCTGTGAATTGAAGAGATAGGCACCTACTGGCAGCCTGCACTTTTGTCACCTTGCAACATGAGAAGGGCAGGGCTTTTGCTGGCATCTCCCACTGGCTAGTGTATGTAGCTCCATTCCCAGGGTGTTGGCTTTTGTGAATCACATTCAAAGGTGCCAGTCTTTCTTCATTCATTGTGGCTACGTCTACACTGCAGCGTTTTTGCACAAGAAGTCTTTTGTGGAAGAGTTCTTGCACAAAAACTTCTTGCGCAAAAGTGTGTCCACACCTCAAAGTGCATTGCTTTTGTGATACGCTTTTGCGCAAGAGAGCGTCCACACTGCATGGACGCTCTTGCGCAAGAAATCTCTAATTGCCATTCACAAAATGGCCATCAGAGCACCTGTGCTTTTTCAGATAGGCTCTATTTGCACAAGAAACCCCTGCGGAGCGTCCACACATGCCTTTTTGCACAACAGCTGTAGCACAAAAAGGAGTTATGCCTCCTAGAAGGAGGTTTACCTACACTGCAAAAAGCCCTCTGTTCTGCCATTTTACAGTCAATTTACTTGCGCAAAAACGTGCTTAAGGTGTGGACGCTCCTTGAGTTTTTGTGCAAAAACAGCTGTTTTTGCATAAAAACCTTGTAGTGTAGATGTAGCCTGTATGAGCATCTAGATGCCTGTGTCAGACTTCATGCAACACCCAAGTTTTTTCATTTGCTCAGGCCAAAGCCCAGTGGTGGGATTCACCCTTGGAACAACTTACTGGAGACACAGACAATTCTCTGTCATTTCCAGTCTTTTAAATCAAGGCTGGATGCCTTGCTAAGAGCTCTGCTATGCCTCAAACAGAATGTATGGGCTTGAGTTACTGTCTGAAGTTCTTTGGCCTATGTTCTGTAAGAGGTCAGACTAGATTATTAGAATTGTTCCTTCTGCCTTTAAATTCTATGAATATCCAGTATCTTTTCCCAGAGCCACATAGCAGCTAAACCCACAAAGTTTACCACTCCTGGGAAGGCATTGTACCGGCATTCTTGTTCCTCCCTTTTCCTGTAGGTGGGGTTTCCCTAGGAAACAGCAGCTGCTCTGCTTCCCAGTGCTAGCAAACTGCCCATTGGAGTCTGCACTGCCAGTCAGCTTGTACTTGCAAAGACTCCTCTCTCTTCTCCCACATACTGAGGTTTTTCAGCCTGGACAACAGCTGGATCTCCTACCCGTTCTTCTGGGCACTGGTGGAGAAAGTGGGGATTTTATCTCAATGCAGCTGGACTTGCCTGAGATTTCTGTTCCTCATTCAGCTGGTAACATACACTTATGACATCTGGAAATGGGACTGTATTTGGGTGAAAAATGAAAACAAATGATTTGCAGAATCTTCAAGCACGGTAAGGGTGTGCAATATTTGGAGGACAAAGCCATCTGTTTTGGGGCTAGTTGGCTTTCTCATAAGCATGCTTTTTCTGTCACAAATTCTGCTTCAGTTTTTGGTGTTGTACTTGGACTTTTTCCTTTGTGTGGTTTGCCAGGAGGTGGCCCCCTTTGCAGTGCAATACAAAGTGTTAGAAGAAGTGCCAAGTGGAACTGTGATAGGGAAATTGTCTGAGGATTTTGGCTGGGAAGAGAGAAGTGAACTGGTAGAGACCTTCCAGCAGCTGCATTTCCCCAAGAAGCTCCCTGTCAATGTTAGGTCTGGAGATGGTTTGCTTAGTACTGCAGGACGCTTGGACAGAGAGCAGTTATGCAGGCACAGTGATCCATGCTTGGTCTCTTTTGATGTTCTGACTGCCGTGCACCTGGCTTTAATCCACGTGGTGATTGAGGTCTTGGACATCAATGATCATGCACCCCAGTTTCCAAAACCTAAGCTGGAACTGGAAATATCAGAGAGTGCATCTTTACGAACACGGATACCACTGGACCGAGCCCTTGACCCAGACATTGGCTCCAATGCCCTCTGCTCTTACTCATTATCACCCAGTAATCACTTTGCTTTGGATGTAATCTCTGGATCTGACGGAACTAAACATGCAGAACTTGTAGTTATTAAAGAAGTGGACAGAGAGCTCCACTCTTGTTTTGATTTAGTACTGAGTGCCTTCGATCATGGAGAACCACCAAAATCAGGCACAACCTTACTTAGGGTAATTGTTTTAGACTCCAATGATAACAGTCCTGTGTTTGCAGAGAGTTCTTTGACAGTGGAAATCTGGGAAGATGTTTTGCCTGGGACAATTCTTATAAACCTTACAGCCACTGACCCTGATCAGGGTCCCAATGGAGAGATAGAATACTCACTCAGTAAACATGCACCACTGGAGGTGGTGAACATGTTCAGCATTGATACCAAGACAGGCAGTGTAGTTCTGAGACTCCCACTGGACTATGAAGAAAACCATACTTATGAAGTAGATGTACAAGCCAGGGATCTTGGAGCCAACCCTATCCCAGCACACTGCAAGATCCTCTTTAAGATCCTGGATGTCAATGACAATGCCCCAGATGTGCACATCACTTGGGCTGCCCAGGTGCCAGTGCTATCTGAAGCTCTTCCTAAGGACAGCTTTGTTGCTCTAGTGACGGCAAGTGATCCAGATTCAGGAAACAATGGACAGGTGCACTGTTACCTAACACAAGGATTTGAGCATTTCAAATTGAAAAGGACCAACAGCTATACTTATATGCTGTTGACCAATGCTGTCTTGGACAGGGAGAGATGGGCAGAATATAACCTGACATTAATGGTCCAGGACAATGGGAACTACTCCTTGGCCACGTGGAAACACCTCACTATATGCATCAGTGATGTTAATGACAACCCCCCATTGTTTGAAAGAATTATGTATGATGTCACCATTGCTGAGAACAATGTGCCTCCATCCTACCTGGTTACTGTCAAGGCTCAAGATGCTGATTTAGACTTCAATGGAAAAGTCACTTATAGCATCCAAGACTTCCTTGCTTCAGATTTGTTCTCTGTTGATTCCAAAACTGGTGAAATCTTTGCTCTCAGAGCTTTTGATTATGAACAAATGGCAAGTCTGGAATTCTTGGTGACAGCAGAAGATTGGGGTCACCCCAAACTTGCCTCAAATGTTTCTGTTAGGGTAAATGTACTTGATAGGAATGATAATTCCCCAGTGATTTTGCAGCCAGTGCTGGTGGGAGGCAAAGCAAAGATCATTTTTCTAGTCAATCCACAGACTGGATGCCTGTGGCTATCCCTAGGGAACCATGGCCCCCAAGGTACAGCAGTAACCACTATGACACCGACACCTACTTCCAACATTTCCCTGCTGTTCACCATAGCTGCCAGTGATGCAGATTCTGGTCTGAATGGGGCCCTCCACTATGACATTCTGAGTGGGAATGATGCCAACTTGTTTATCCTTGATACATTCTCAGGGCAGGTGTTTCTCAACAGCAGCAATGCCAGCAGCCTAATTGGAAGTGAATGGGAACTGGAGATGTTGGTGAGGGATCAAGGGAACTCACCACTGCAGGCTAAAGCCCTTGTGCAGTTAAGTTTCCAAAATCATCTTGACCAGCTGACAAACTCAGCCCAGGAGGCTCAGAGGCTGAGCCCATCCATGGTGACTGTTATCTGCCTAGCTGTGCTAGTAAGCACTTTTCTTCTTATTTTGGCTTTAATCATGTCTATATGCAAAAGAGAGAAGAAAGATAACATGGCCTACAACTGCAGGGAAGCAGAACACGCTCACAGACAACAGCAACTCAAGAAGCCTCAGAAACACATTCAGAAAACAGACATATATTTAGTCCCTATGCTCAGAAACAGGCAAGTTGGGCAGAGTGAGGCTGAGCAAGTTTGCTCCTACGAAGAAGCTTTGCTGAAGGACAGTCCACTGCAGACTCCATTTCACTTCACCCCAACATTGTACAGAACTCTACGAAATCAGAAAGGTCCAGCTGAACAGAAAGATGCCTTCAATCTCCCTGCAATACAGTGCAGACCCTTCCACCCACACAGGCTAAGAAATGCACCAAAAGAGAGCTCAAGCCTCAAGACCCACTCCAAAAGCTTAGAGAACCCACAGCTGAAGCCTCTGGGAGATCATAATTTTGACCTCTCCCTGCCAACTACTCAGCTTTCAGACACAACTCTGATGAGGCAGAGAATTGCAGCACAAGAAGTGGGACCCAGGGAAGCCCATCCCCACCAGCACCTCCTGCAAAGCCTCGTGAGGCTGTCCATGGTGGCACTTGCGGAGCAGGATCCCACGGGAGAACTTGCTATGGAGTCACCTCCTGTTCAGGTAGGGGCTGTATCTTTGCTGTGTTAGGGACAGGCTAGGGAGTTGGGGGAAGGGAGGTGGGACTGTCACACAAAGAGGGAGTTATGCCTGGTTTGTTTTCCACAAGTGTAAGGGAGTCAAATCCAGTCTGCGCTGTGAAAGGCGTGAGAGGGATGAGCAGAGGCAGCAGGCTCTGGGGCTCAAAGCAGAGCCGGGGGTGGGGGGAGGAAGCTGCTTGCTTACTCTTTGGCTATAGTCTCCAAGTGACAATGCCAAACCATCTGCAAGGGAAGGAAACACTATAAAGAGCAGGCACGGTGAGAAGGGGACATCCTGACAGGAAGCATCCTGAGTGGTGACTGTATGCAATCAATAGACTCTTCCTGTCTTACAGCAAATCTCTCAGCTGCTGTCTCTGCTGCACCAGGGCCAATTCCAGCCCAAACCAAACCACAGGGGAAACAAATACACAGCCAAGAATGGCAGCAGGTAAGACACACACAGCTTGTCCCAGTGCCTTTTGCCCCTGCCTTCTTCTCCCCAGCCCCTGTCAGGAGAAGTCAGCTTCAAATGCCTCCAGAGGGAAGATCCCCATGCTAAGAGGGCTCATGGGAGCCTCAGGATTTGTGCTGTCTCCCTGCTTTGCATATACCTGCATTTGAAGATGAGAGGGATGAGGCAACAGGACTGGGCTGGACTCACTCTGACTTTCCCAGGGTCCCAAGCCACAGCCCTATGCATGGTAATTGGTCTGTCAGGCCCTGCTCTCAGGTGATCCTCTCTGAAGCTGACACCTGGGCACCAACACTGCTGGACTTCTCCCTTCTCCCCACACAAGCTACTGCCAGTCAGCAGCAACTGGCATGCCTAGGACTAAGAGAGCAGCCAGATGGGAGAGAGAGAACTGGCTTAGGGAGACAGAAGAGAGCACTGAGAGGGAAGGAGGATGTGTAGGGCAATGGGAGGAGACTGCCCAAAGCAAACAGTGGCAGCCACACCCAGGAGAGGGGCCTTAGCTGGCAGAGGGAAGTAAAGGGTGGGAGCAGAGCAGGAAACCCTAGATTCATGGTATCCAACCAGTTCTGAAGCAGTAGCTACTATGGTGGCTACTGCCATAGAGAACTAGCCACACTCACCCGGCCAGCCACATGTAGCTAGTGGCTAGCTTTTTGGACACCATGGCCCTAGGCCCAAGAGGGAGAAAGGGAAGCCTCAAAGGAAGAAATAAAGAGGAGAGAGACTAAGAAGGATTGGAGGGAAGGGAGAGTGCCCCTGAGAAATATTTGAGTTATGTAGGAGAGGGAGAGGGAGATTGTGAGGGGACTTGCGGGAGGGGAGAGGAATGGGGGAAGGACTGTGAGTGTAACCATATCACCTCTCAAACCAAACTAAGCCAACTACGCAAGGTGGATTTGATAGCAGTCTTTAACTACCTGAAGGGAGGTTCCAGAGAGGAAGGAGAGAGGCTGTTCTCAGTGGTGACAGATGACAGAATGAGGAGCAATGGTCTCAAGTTGCAGTGGGGGTGGTGTAGGTTGGATATTAGGAAAAACTGTTTCCCTGGAAGGGAGGTGGAGCACTGGGATGGGTTCCCTAGGGAGGGGGTGGAATTTCCATCCCTAGAGGTTTTTAAGTCCCGGCTTGACAAAACCCTGGCTGGAATGATTTAGTTGGGGTTGGTCCTGCTTTGGGCAGAGGGCTGGACTCAATGTCCTCCTAAGATCTCTTCCAACCCTATGATTCTCTCACTGGCAGGCATTTTCGCCAGCCCTCCAATAATTTTTGTGTCTCTTTTCTGCAACTTCTGCAATTTTTCAACATTGTTTTTACAATGAGGCTCTCAGAGTGGCAGACAGTCTGGTGCTGGTCCCACCATTGTCATACACAGTGTGAAATCTTTGATGGGATTGGGCAGAAAGGAGTACAGGAGGCCCCCGACTTGCGACGTGATCGGTTCCTGGGGAAGCGTCGCAAGTCAGGGGCATTGTAACTCGAACGCTCATTTACAATAAGGTCATGTGGGGGCCTCCTGTACTCTCTGCCAGGCCTTTTGGACCTTCTGACTCCATTTCTGCAAGCCTCATGGCCCATGCCTGCAAAGGACCATTCTCACTGCCTTCCACTTGCCTTTCCTTAGCAAGTTCTTCACCTTAAATGCAAACCCGGTTCTGACCCAACACATCCACTTTCTTTTTCTTGCCCACTTCTCCAGTGTAATCAGCTGTCTCTCCCATGCTCTTCCCACTCTGGAGCCCCTAACCGCCTTCTTTATCAAACCCCACTCTCCCGTGAAGTCTGAAATCCAACCCCCTTGCTTTAATCTTTATCAGAGATCAACAGTGTATTACAACATGAGGGAGGAGGAGTTGGTAGAAGCTCTGGTAGTGTCAGCAAAGCCAAGTGAGGAGGTTAGCACTCTCACTTGTACCTAAGTACACTCTCAGGGTGTGCCAGTGCCTTGCTGAAATGATGCTGAGAGCACTTGCCCTGCCTATGCTGCCTGCAAGGCAGGGGACCTGCCATGTCTTAGTGCAGGGTCATACAAACCCAGAAAACAAGTGTGATATAGAGAGAGACATCCTTCAGACTGTCCTGCCTGTTTGTGGTGTTTGTGCACTTGACTGTGGGATCGCTGAGACATGGGCTGGCCTGTGTCCTGCTCTGTTCCCAGCTCACTGGTAGTACTTAAAAAAATAATAGAAATATTCTGGGAGCAGCTGGCCAAGTGAGTCCATGGACCTGCCCATGTTTCCACCTGCCCTGCTCCTGCTGTCCACTGTACGGCGGACCTAGAGTCAGCCTCTCACTACATACTTTCCAACATACTATGGCTCCAGGGAGTGCCACCAACACAACCCTGCCAGGACCTCAGGAGGAACAGAGGGAACAGAGCCAGGGGTGCTTCAAAGGCCCACAAAGGAGCTGGGCCTGCAGAAACAGGCTGGGAAATACAAGAGCATGCAGCAGTCAAGGGCAGCCAGGAGCTAATCTTTGTTTCACCTTAGCTCTACTCTTCCCTGAAGCATGCCCTAGATCCTCCTCTGCCACAGCCAGGGACAAGGGTGGTGGGTAAGGAGGAGAAAGGAGGGTGCCTGGCTGAGGAGTACACAGAAGAAGGAGTAGGCACTGTTTTTTCTCTGCTTTCTCACTGCTAGTACCTGTGCCCTGTCCACTACCAAACTGCACCGTATACCACCCACACTCTCCTGTGTCAGTGGGGCTCCAACTTTCCTCCCCTTCTCATGTGATGGCAGGAAAAGGAGAAATAAAAGGGCAAAGGGGAGACCAGGCTACCCTGCAGGAAAAGCCTTTTTGAGATAGGGTCTTAGAGACTCCCAAATCCTCAGCAGTGTTTAGCACCTAACTCCCATAGATTTCAGTGTGTTAGGAGCCTAAATGACTGTGAAGCTCTGGGCCTTGGTCCTTTCTCCCCGGGGATTTAGAGGAGGAGAAGAAGTAGGAGTAACTGAGTCGCACTAGAACAGGGGAGTGACACCAGGACAGGAAGGCGGGATGAGGAGTGACAGAGCTCTTATCTACATGGGGAAATTTCTGGCATGATACGCTGTGATAATTCTACTGGCTTAAGTCACCACGTGGACATGTATTTGGGAATGAGGGCTTTCTGTGATTTAGCTCACACAGCTTCCAAAGCGACAAGTGCCTAACCAGAAAAAGGCTCTCCAATGGTGGTAAATACACCTAAGATCCAAAAGGGAAAGGACACCAAGGGTGAACACAGATGAGGGTGTGAGTGTCAGGGGACACAGTAAAAAATACCAGGTTTTGCCTTCCTGCATGCAGCACCTGAGCTGGGGAAGCTGCATGGTAACTGCCACTGGAGTAGGGATGTTAAATATTGGTTAATTGAATAGTCAAGTAACCTCATGAATTCTTATCAGTTACTCAACTATTCTATAGTCCCTGGGGGCAGGGCTGGCAGCCAGTGCACTCTGGCCCCACTCCTGAGGAGCCCCCTGCCACTCCGCACTGCTGCTTCTGATATAGGAGCAGCAGCGCGGGGTGACAGCAGACCCTGTCGGGGGGAGGGCGGCTGAGCTCCTGAACCCAGCACGAGCTGGAACTGAGCCGAGCTGCCTGCCAGCCTAGCTCCTAATACACTTTAAATGCAGAGCTGTAGCAGGGTTAGGTCCTGGACCCAGCGTGAGCCAGGACTGAGCCGGGCTGCTGGCCAGCCTGCTAAAAAATTTACTGGTGGAGGGGGAAAGGGGAAGAGAATGCGTGTAGTCTGTTAACTGATAAGCTTTTGCTTTTTGGTTAATTGGTTAATCGACTACACTATTGCATCCCTGCACTGGAGTAGTGTTCCCTTTTGTAGATCTCTGATAAGAGAGTGAGAGACTTGCACCACTCAGGAAGTGAGTGACAGAGCCCAGGACCTCCTAGTAGCCCACCCTCCAGCCAACAGTTTCAAGAGACTCAGAAGGGACTGAAGAAGCTGCTTTCAGTCACTCAGGTCTCTCTGAAATGGTCGCCTTTCAGGAAGACACTTTCCAAACTCAGTCTCTGCTTGCAGTTTGAGCAAGACACCTCCAAGAGTTTTAAAAGAGCCGGCCAAGTAATGTCGATTTTCAGCTTCTCTTGGAATGCCGGGGAAGTTTCAGAAGACTGGAAGAAAGTTAATGCTGTGTGTCACGGAGTCATGAGGCAATGCCTAAAATTCCTCTTTTGCTTTGGTTATGCAACTCCCAAGTGGTATCAACTAGGCCTGTTTTTCTGGGCAGAGATGAATGATGAAGAGGTGAGGTGTGGGAGAGGGGAGGGACACACATGAAGATGAGTCCCTGGCAGAGGGTAGCATCAATGCTCTGGCCTTTGGTCTCCTTTACAGGAATGCGGGGCTAGATACTGATTGCCTCAGTATAAAGGACAGTTGCCAAGAAGACAGTGAGACAGATGACCAGGATTCAGAAAATGGATTCAATCTTTCTATACACCAGCTGGTGGGAGAAGAACTCGACAGTCTTCTAGAGCCTCATGCAGGTGAGGTCACTATGCTTGCAGGGGTGACAGATGCTTATGGGGTGCAGGGAGGGTCAACAAGAGGGGCAGGGAGTGGGCATAGGAGGGCAGTGCACCTCCTGAGTGCTACAAGTCTCCTATGCATAGAGCTCTGAAAATCTGCGATACCCGCTTTATATCCACAGGTATCCATATTCATTGATAACAGATGTGGATATCTCTGGCTCATTTCTGCAAAATCTGATTCTGATGTGGGTACAGATTTTGTATCAATGCAGGACTCTATCTATGCATGCTCCAGAGAGAGCCTGCTCCATCTTCACAGAAGATCGTCTCCACACCTCTGTAGGACTGCCTGAGAGGGGAACATATTCTAATTGGCTGGTTGGGCTTTTTTGATGTGACATTGCTGAGATCAGGAAACCTAGGTCTCTGGCTGCCCAGTGAGTTGGCTCTGACTGCTCAAGGGAGCAAACTGAAAATTTTCATTTTGGTTTTCCTAAAACAGAATTTTCCACACTTTTTCCTTCTACAAAAAATGATAAATTTTGACCTTTTGTCCCAAAATGGGACAGTTTCCTTCCCTAAAATGTCATTATTTTCATAGGAGGGAAATTCTTTTTTCCTGCTGGTTCTAGTGGTGCTCTTCCAAGCTCCTCCCACAAAATAACTTTCACAAACATAATCACCAAATGGGGATGAATCTTGTATTGAAGTGTGCAGATATTCAGATTAGGACTGTCACTCCCAGGTTCCTGTAGGTGGGGCTTGAACATGGCCATATGTTTGGCTATGCTGGGCTACTTCTTGAATGGGGGGGGGGGGGAACAGTGATGAGCAGTAAATTGTGCAGTGCTGTGATTCTCCCTCTTTCTCCACACATGAGAAAGAGTTAATTATGTAAATTATCATCATGGGACATTTTCCATAACCCCTCCTGGAGAACCCCTCCCCCAGACTATGGTTCCGAGCTGTCTATAGACTCAAGCAGACATCCAATTCTCTTTTTTGTGTGTGTGTGTGCATGTGCAATGCTCCTTGCCCTTGCAGCCTCTGCTTAGCAATGTCTATGAAACATGCTTCTCCTTCTGCACTATGGATCTTGTCCTGCTTTTCTCTCTTCCCCAACCCCTCTGACTCAGACTGCCTCTGCAGGCTACAGCGCAGTGCAGAGCCTTGCAGAACTGAGTTTGTCAGCACAATCTTCCTGTTCCTCTGCTTACAGCATCTGATCAAGTTCTTTATGGACAGGCTCCGTATGGACCTAAAGGGGTTGGCACAAACCCTACCCTACACATCATGGCCTCACCTTCCTCCCTCAGAGCTTGATACTTTCACTTCACCCAGGCTGTAGGTCAGTGGTCCCCAGCGCGGTGCCCGCGGGCACCATGGCGCCCACCGGGGCATTTATGTGCACCTGCTGAGTGATCAGGGCTGGCCCTGGGCACGCAGTGCATGCGCAGTGCCGGCCCCGTGCGCATGGCGCATGGTGCATGGGCGGCCCCGCCCCTGGGTGTGTGGCGCATGCGCGGCCCTGCACCCGGACACGCGGCGCGTGAGCAGCCCCATCCCTGGGCGCGCGGCGCATGCGTGGCCCCGCCCCCGGGCACCTGGCAGCTCCAAAAGGTTGGGGACCACTGCTGTAGGTTGATAAAACTACACACGAACAGCACACAGGCTTGTCGTGAGATGCTATCAAACTCTCCCAGGGTTCATCTGACACATCATGATGGACCATACTGTCATCAGTCAGGCTACATCTACACTGCTGGTTCTGCCAGCAGTGAGTATGCAAATGAGGTGTGGATTAGCATACTGCCACACCTCATTTGCATAATTTATGCACACTGTTTTTGTGGAAAAAAGTAGCGTGGATGGGTTTTTTTTGCGCAAAATCTCCGTTTTTCGCAAGATCCTTACGCCTCTCCCACAGAGGCATAAGGCCCACAGAGGCATAAGGATCTTGTGGAAAATGGAGTTTTTCCCCGCCCCGTCTACACTACTTCTTTTTCCGCAAAAATGGCGTGCATAAATTATGCAAAGACGGCACGGTGGTATGCTAATCAATGCCTCATTTGCATACTCACTGCCAGCAAAAATGGCAGTGTAGATGTAGCCCCAGGGTTTTCAGGGTTGTCCCAGCGTGCTCCTGACAGGACCTCTACTCCGCTGGTGTAAATTAGTCGAAACAATAGTAAAGAATAAAATTGTCAGGCACGTAGAAGAACATCATTTGTTGGACAAAAGTCAACATGGTTTCTGTAAAGGGAAATCCTGTCTTACTAATCTATTAGAGTTCTTTGAAGGGGTTAACAAACATGCAGACAAGGGGGATCCAGTAGATATAGTATACTTAGATTTTCAGAAAGCCTTTGACAAGGTCCCTCACCAAAGGCTCTTGTGTAAATTACCTTGCCATGGGATAAGAGGGAAGGTCCTTTCATGGATTGAGAACTGGTTAAAAGACAGGAAACAAAGGGTAGGAATAAATGGTACATTTTCAGAATGGAGAGGGTAACTAGTGCTGTCCCCAAGGGTCAGTCCTGGGACCAATCCTGTTCAACTTATTCATAAATGATCTGGAGAAAGGGTAAGCAGTGAGGTGGTAAAGTTTGTGGATGATACTAAACTGTTTAAGATAGTCAAGACAGACGCAGACTGTGAAGAACTTCAAAAGATCTCACCAAACTGAGTGATTGGGCAACAAAATGGCAAATGAAATTTAATGTGGATAAGTGTAAAGTAATGCACATTGGAAAAAATAACCCCAACTATACGTACAGTATGATGGGGGCTAATTTGGCTACGACAAATCAGGAAAGAGATCTTGGAGTTATTGTGGATAGTTCTCTGAAAACTTCCACACAGTGTGCAGCTGCAGTCAAAAAGGCAAATAGGATGTTAGGAATTATTAAGAAAGGGATAGAAATTAAGACACAAAATATCTTACTGCGCCTGTATAAAACTATGGTACGCCCACATCTTGAATACTGTGTACAGATGTGGTTTCCTCACCTCAAAAAAGATAATTTGGCATTAGAAAGGGTTCAGAAAAGGGCAACTAAAATGATTAGGGGTTTGGAATGGGTCCCATATGAAGAGAGGTTAAAGCGACTGGGACTTTTCAGTTTAGAAAAGAGGAGACTAAGGGGGGATATGATAGAGGTCTATAAAATCATGAGTGGTGTGGAGAGGGCGAATAAAGAAAAGTTATTTATTAGTTCCCATAATAGAAGAACTAGAGGACACCAAATGAAGTTAATGGGTAGCAGGTTTAAAACTAATAAAAGAAAGTTCTTCTTCACACAGCGCGTAGTCAATCTGTGGAACTCCTTGCCAGAGGAGGCTGTGAAGGCTAGGACTATAACAGAGTTTAAAGAGAGGCTAGATAATTTCATGGAGGTTAGGTCCATACAAGGCTATTAGCCAGGGGATAGAAATGGTGTCCCTGGCCTCTGTTTGTCAGAGGCTGGAGAAGGATGGCAGGAGACAAATCGCTTGATCATTGTCTTCGGTTCACCCCTCTGGGGCACCTGGTGCTGGCCACTGTTGGCAGACAGGCTACTGGGCTAGGTGGACCTTTGGTCTGACCCAGTATGGCCATTCTTATGTTCTTATGTTATGTTCTTATGTTCTGGTGATGATAAACTTTTGGCTGCATGCGTGTGTGTGCTCCCTTTATCTAAAGTGCCAAACCCTGTGCACTTGGGCCAACACAGTGGATCTCTTAGAGCCCCCGGAAATGACAAATTCAGGCAAGGATGAAACCAATCGAGTAGGTTTGTTGCCAAATGCTATGCATTAACAGTTGTCAGCAGAAAGTCTCAGTGCCTAGCCACTGTGCATTCTGCAAGCGTTGACAATGTACCAACACATAGCAGGCCTATTGCCAAATGACAGATATTAAGAGTGGCTAATACGCTAAGCCACTGTGCATTCTGTAAGTCTCGGCAATGACACTTGCCATTTCAGGTCCCTAGTGCTCCCCTCCCAAGGTCGATGGCTCCTAGTTAGTAACCTATCCATCTCTGAAATGAACACACAAGGTGACTGTTACTGTGGTCTTTGTGGGATTGTTTTGAGTTGCATGACAATGTTTGATGTTGCGAAGACCAGGACATTAAGAGGGTTAAAAAGGATATGTCCATCAATGGCTATTAGCTGTGATGGGCAGGGATGGTGTCCCTAGTCTCTTTGGCTGTGTCTAAACTACATCCCTTTTCTCAAAAAAGAGATGTAAATTAGACACTTCGAAATTGCAAATGAAGCCGGAATTTAAATTTCCCATGCTTCACTTGCATAATGGTGGCTGCGTTTTTTTCCGAAACAGGGCTTTTCAAAGGAAAAACGGCCGTTTAGACAGGGATCGATCGAAAATAAAACCCTTTTTCGAAAGATCCTGTACTCCACATTTTTTCAGGAGTACAGGATCTTTCGAAAAAGGGTTTTATTTTCGATCGATCCCCGTCTAAACGGCCATTTTTCTTTCGAAAAGCTCTGTTTTGAAAAAACAGAAAAGGGATGTAGTTTAGACACAGCCTTTCTGATTCCCTGTTCTGTTCATTTCCTCTGGGGCACCTGGCACTGGCTACTGTCAGCAGACAGGACACTGGGCCAGATGGACCTTTGGTCTGACCCAGTATGGACGTTATGTTCTGAAATATACCAGCTTGGATGCTGATGCCTGTCATGGAAGAACAGGATCTGGTTGTTGTCCAAGAAAGAGTTATGCTGGTAAAACTCTTGCCTCTGAGGCTGGTTCGGTAGATCAGTATGGATGCAACGCCATCCCATGAGCTCCCTGCTCTTTTTGCTGTTCGATTGCCCTCAGGTCAGAGAGGCAGCAAAAAGTGTTGTTCGTTTGTGCTTGTCCTTTACTAGGACCAGGGGATACTGGGGCCTCTTATGGAACTAGTACTGCTGTGGTTATCTGGAATCTTGCTGCACCTCCAGAGCATGAGAAACTGGTTTGCAGTAGCAACTAGCAATCGTTTCCTGAAGCAGTGATTAGTTGTGCGGCTGTGTGCAGCACTGACTCCTTCCCTGCAGTGTGGGTCTCCTGCTCTCCCTGCACTTTGAATTGCTTCTTGGGCTTCTGTGCGTGCTATGTGCATTCTCTGCTGAGGATCAGGGATAGAACAGTGCCCTTAGGGGAAAATAAACTAAGGAATCTCCAATTCTTCAGCAGTGGTTTGTCCCAGCTTTGTTTGCCAGCCTGTAATTATTTACCTCCAATGTACTAAGCTCTTTCTCTGCAAAACAGACTGACAGATGCTGTTCATTCAGCAGGAGGCTATGGGGCTTGTTTTCAGGTGGCACAGGCAGCCTTTGAATGAAAACACCCGGTTTAGCCAATCCAATGCTGGAAAAAGGCACAGCCGATAATGAACTGTTAGTAGTGAGTGATTCGATCGTTAGAAACATAGATAGTTGGGTTTGTGATGACCGGGAGAACCGTATGGTCACTTGCCTGCCTGGTGCGAAGGTTGCGGATCTCTCGAGGCATCTAGATAGACTTATGTGTAGTGCTGGGGAGGAGCCGGTGGTCGTGGTACATGTAGGTACCAATGACGTAGGGAAGGGTAGGAGAGATGTCCTGGAGGCCAAATTTAGGCTGCTAGGAAAGAGACTGAAATCCAGGACCTCTATGGTGGCATTCTCGGAAATGCTTCCAGTTCCACGCGCAGGGCCAGGTAGGCAGGCAGAGATTCAGAATCTCAATGCGTGGATGAGACGATGGTGTAGGGAAGAGGGGTTTGGATTTATTAGGAACTGGGGACACTTTTGGGAGAGGGGAGCCTATACAGGAAGGATGGGCTCCACCTAAACCAGGGTGGAACCAGACTGCTGGCACTAAACATTAAAAAGGCCGTAGAGAGCAGTTTTTAAACTGAGAGATGGGGAAAGCCGATTGGTGTGGAGATGCACGTAATCGGAGGGAGACTTCTCTTAGAGGAGAATCCATTGATAGAGATTCTCTAAGCTGTAGTCAGAAAGAGAGGAGGGGAGAGGGCAAACCATGGGCCAGAGCAGACAAACAACCGCGTACAAAGGAATCCAATGCATCAGGGAAGGGCAGACAAATAAGCAGTGGCAAATTTTTAAAGTGCTTCTACACAAATGCTAGAGTCTGACTAATAAGATGGGTGAACTAGAGTACCTAGTATTAAATGAGAGATTGACATAATAGGCATCACTGAAACCTGGTGGAATGAGGAAAATCTGTAGGACACAATCATGCCGGGATATAAAATATATCGAAAGGATAGAGCAGGCCGGGTGGGTGGCGGAGTGGCACTGTATGTGAAAGATAATGTAGAATCAAATGAAATAAAAATATTAAATGAATCAACATGTTCAATAGAATCGCTATGGATAGTAATTCCATGCTCCAAAAATAAGAAATTAGCAGTAGGGATATATTGCGACCACACTGACCAGGACAGGGATACTGACATTGAAATGCTGAGGAGATTAGAGGCTACCAAAACAAAGAACTCTATAATAATGGGGATTTTAATTACCCCCATATTGACTGGATACATGTCACCTCAGGAAGAGAAGCGGAGATAAAATTTCTCAATGGCTTAAATAACTGCTTCTTGGAGCAGCTGGTGCAGGAACCCACAAGGGAGAGGCAATTCTCGATCTAGTCCTGAGTGGAGCGCAGGATCAGGTCAGGAAATAACCGTTACAGGACCGCTTGGGAATAGTGACCATAATATAATAACATTCAACATTCCTGTGGTGGGAAAAACACCTCAGCAGACCAGCACCCTGGCATTTAATTTCAAAAGAATTACACAAAAATGAGGAGGTTAGTTAAACAGAAATTAAAAGGCACAGTGACTAGAGCCAAATCCTGCAAGCTGCATGGAAACTTTTAAAGACACCATAATAGAGGCCCAACTTAAATGTATACCCCAATTTAAAAAACATAGCAAGAGACCTAAAAAAGAGTCACCGTGGCTTAACCACCATGTAAAAGAAGCAGTGAGGGACAAAAAGGCATCTTTTAAGAAGTGGAAGTCCAGTCCTAGTGAGATAAATAGAAGCAACATAAACACTGTCAAATCAAGTGTAAAAATGTAATAAGAAAAGCAAAAAAGATTTTGAGGAACAGCTAGCCAAAAACTCAAAAGAAATAACAAAATGTTTTTAAGTACATTAGAAGCAGGAAGCCTGCTAAAAACCTGTGGGTCCCCTAGGCGATCGAACTATAAAGGCGCAATCAAGGACGATAAAGCCATTGCGGAGAAACTAAATGATTTCTTTGCTTCAGTCTTCACGGCTGAGGACGTTGGGAGATTCCCAAATCTGCACCGTCCTTTGTGGGTAATGAATCTGAGGAACTGTCCCGGATTGAAGTGTCATTAGAGGAGGTTTTGGAACAAATAGAAAAACTTAATGTTAACAAATCTCCGGGACCGGATGGCATTCATCAAGGGTTCTAAAAGAACTCAAATGGGAAATTGCTGAACTATTATCTGTGGTTTGTAACCTATCCCTTAAATCGGCTTCCGTACCTAATGACTGGAAGGTAGCCAACGTGACACCAATATTTAAAAAGGGCTCTAGAGGCGATCCGGGCAATTACAGACCGGTAAGTCTAACTTCAGTACCGGGCAAATTAGTGAAACAATAGTAAAGAATAAAATTGTGAAGCATGTAGAAGAACATAATTTGTTGGACAAAAGTCAACATGGGTTCTGTAAAGGGAAATCCTGTCTTACTAATCTATTAGAGTTCTTTGAAGGGGTTAACAAACATGCAGACAAGGGGATCCAGTAGATATAGTATACTTAGATTTCCAGAAAGCCTTTGACAAGGTCCCTCACCAAAGGCTCTTGTGTAAATTACATGGCCATGGGATAAGAGGAAGGTCCTTTCTTGGATTGAGAACTGGTTAAAAGACAGGAAACAAAGGGTAGGAATAAATGGTAAATTTTCAGAATGGAGAGGGGTAACTAGTGGTGTCCCCAAGGGTCAGTCCTAGGACCAATCCTGTTCAACTTATTCATAAAGATCTGGAGAAAGGGGTAAGCAGTGAGGTGGTAAAGTTTGCGGATGATACCAAACTGTTTAGGATAGTCAAGACAGAAGCAGACTGTGAGGACTCCAAGAAGATCTCACCAAACTGAGTGATTGGGCAACAAAATGGCAAATGAAATTTAATGTGGATAAGTGTAAAGTAATGCACATTGGGAAAAATAACCCCAACTATGTACAGTATGATGGGGGCTAATTTAGCTACGACAAATCAGGAAAGAGATCTTGGAGTTATCGTGGACAGTTCTCTGAAAACTTCCACACAGTGTGCAGCGGTCAAAAGGCAAATAGGATGCTAGGTATTATTAAGAAAGGGATAGAAAATAAGACCGGAATATCTTACTGCCCCTGTATAAAACTATAGTACGCCCACATCTTGAATACTGTGTACAGATGTGGTCTCCTCACCTCAAAAAGATATTTTGGCCTTGGAAAGGGTTCAGAAAAGGGCAACTAAAATGATTAGGGGTTTGGAGCAGGTCCCATATGAGGAGAGGTTAAGCGACTGGGACTTTTCAGTTTAGAAAAGAGGAGACTGAGGGGGGATATGATAGAGGTGTATAAAATCATGAGTGGTGTGGAGAGGGCCGATAAAGAAAAGTTATTTATTAATTCCCTACATAGAAGAACTAGAGGACACCAAATGAAATTAATGGGTAGCAGGTTTAAAACTAATAAAAGAAAGTTCTTCTTCACACAGCGTGTAGTCAGCATGTGGAACTCCTTGCCGGAGGAGGCTGTGAAGGCTAGGACTATAACAGAGTTTAAAGAGAAGCTAGATAATTTCATGGAGGTTAGGTCCATAAAGGCTATTAGCCAGGGGATAAAATGGTGTCCTTGGCCTCTGTTTGACAGAGGCTGGAGGGGGATGGCAGGAGACAAAGCGCTTGATCATTGTCTTTGGTCCACCCCCTCTGGGGCACCTGGTGCTGGCCACTGTCGGCAGACAGGATACTGGGCTAGATGGACCTTTGGTCTGACCCGGTACGGCCGTTCTTATGTTCTTATGTTCTAACTATCCTTCGCATGCCTGATACTTGCTGTAGATGGGAACAAATTTCCATAACACAAACAGTGACTCAGACCTCACAGCAAAGGCCAGAGATGCTGGTGGGGACCTATTTGAGACATGGCAGTCTCCCACCACTGTGTGGTTGGCCTGGCTAGTAGCATCCAGCTGTTACCGTGGAAACAATTGTTTGGCAGTTGCTCAAGCTTTCCAGAAGGGGCAGGGGAGTGGAGAGCTTAGTAGAGTCTGAGCTGTCATGCTGCCCAGAGGCAAGCACAATTGTATCCTGTGCTAGGGTGGAAGGAAGTGTCACTCATGCTCAGCTTAAGTTAACAACTAATTCAGGCTGGCCTGGATTGCCCTGTTCTGTGTGTAAGGGTATGTCTACACTTAAAGTACTACAGCAGCACAACTGCAGCACTGCAGTTGCACTGCTGTAGTGCTTCATTATAGACACTGCCTGTGCCGAAAGGGGGTTCTTCCATCCATACAGGTACTTCACCTCCCCAAGAGGCAGTAAGGAGGTAGACTGAAGAATTATTCCATTGCCCTAGTGCTGTCTACACTGGGAAGTAGGTCAATATAGCTACGTCTCTTTCAGCCTGAGAGATGTCACTATACTGAGTCCCCAGTGTAGACCGCTAACACCACAACCAATCAGCTGCTGCTTTAGGCTGAAACTGCCAAGCACCTGGGCTAGATCCCCAAAGCAGGGGATCTACCTTTGGTGATGCTGTGATAGCAACTTCAGTAATTCCGTGGAATCCTGAATTGAGTGCCCAGGCTCCCCAAATACTGAGTGCAGAGGTGGGTGCATAACAATAGGATTCACAGAAGCTAGCACACTGAGTGGGGAGTCAGCTAAGCTAGGGTATATGTCTACATTGCAGCGTTTTCCTGGAAAAATTATACTTACGTCCACACTGCTATTGCGTTTTTTTGACAGAAAGTTGAAAGAATGGAGGGGTTTTTCCGACAGCGGTAAACCTCTTTCTATGAGGAAGAAGCCTTTTTCCGAAAAAGCTTTTTCAGAAAAAGGCGTATGTGGACACAGAAGAGAGAGTTCTTTCAAAAGAAGAGGTCTCCAGGAAATAACACAAGTGCCCTGGTGGCCACTCCGTCCATACTAATCACAACTTAAATGCGAGATAGCATCCAATCAACCTGGATGCTATCTTTCGAAAACGCACATAGCCTTTTCCTTGCACTTTTGCTGTGTGGATGCTCTCTTTCGAAATAAGATTTTCCAGAAGATCTCTTCCAGAAAAGCTTCTTCCAAAAGAAGCTTGCAGTCTAGACATAGCCCTAGTCAGTGGGAAACGTCGAGGAGAGATGCAGGGCTTACATCCTACCCCCCAAAGGGAATTAGGGTCCAATCCATAATGTATTTAGATAGCTAAGTCTCCAAGTTAGCCTCCACTGTGAACCACAAAACCCCCACTTAGCTGTCACCAAACCCAGAAGGTGGCTACATTTTCAAGGGAAAGGAACCCTAGAGGCCTAAGTTTTGGCATGTACGGATGTGTCCAGCTGCATCGCTCCAGGACTCAGACATCTGTCTCTTGATCTAGGGGAAGATAAAGGCAGTAGTATCTATGTCACCTGGGGTCAAACTAAACAGGCATGCTCAGAGACCTAGAAGATTGGTCCTATTCAAAATCTAGTGGGAGAGAGGGGTGGGTGCCACTTTATGAAGAATTGGCATAATTACTGCATCTCAGGAAGGTGAACTCTTGCAAGGGGAGAACCCTTCCTGTGACTATAGTGAGTGCCTGCACTGAAGCACTAAAATGTTGCATCTGAAGATGAGTTGCTGTTCCATTGAATCATTTTAAGTGTAAACATGCCCCATGTCTCATAACTGCATAGCTAGTTCCACCTGACCAGCCCTGTGTCTCATAACTGCATAGCTAGTTCCATCTGTATCTCATACCTGCATAGTTAGTTCCACCTGATGCTCACTCTGTGGATGTGGTGGTCAAACTCCCATTTGCAAAGAGAAGGTGAAGGAGTGACTTGATTTCAGGTTGTGTGTACATTCATGGCAAACAAATATTGAATAAGTGGCTCCCCCATCTACCAGTGGAATGTTTCTCACAATCCAAAAGCCAGAAGTTGAAGCTAGACAAATTCAAAATGGAAATAAGGTTACATTTTTAACAGTGAAAATAAATAACCATTGGAACAATTTACCAAGCACTGTGGTGGATTCTCCACCATTGACCATTTTCTATCAAGCAGACATCAACAACTGTCTTAGGTGGGCTCAAGAGTATATTTGCTGGCTGAGAATAAATACACAACTCTGCTCCTTGACAGAAGGGTGGGATACCCAGCAGTAATGTGACAACTGTCAGCAGAAAGAGGCTTTTGCCACATCCAATCATAGGGATAGGTGGGAGAGGACTTATTTACCTCCAGGGAAAAGCAGTAGTTGATTACAGTGGCCTTACAATGATATTTTTGGGAGGTCAATGTCCTCTTCCATTCAAGAAGCAAGTTAATGATAAACAAATGGAACCCTCTTTGAAATATGGGTCTCCAGACACTGTATTCACCAACCAAGGCCCCACAAGAATTCATAGCTTTTAAGGCCAGGAATGGACCATCTAGTCTGGTCTGCCTGTATAGGACAGGCCACAGACCTGTTCCCACATCATTCCCACTGCGGGAGGAGGGCAGAGGGGGAGCATGGCTGAGAGCAGGTGCTAAGTACCCGCTAATTTTCCCCAAGGGTTCTCCAACCTCAGAGCACCCACAGACTCCTGTATCTACTGGGCAGAGACAAGGGGAGAGGGATTAGAGGGGGGTTTAGAGATGGGCAGAGAGGGGTGTCTTGGGCTTTGTCCTTCCTTTTTATACCTTTTTGAAAAATATTTCCAGCTAAGACCAAGGAGAAAGTCTGTGTGGCAGGATATTCCCTGTGGGTTTTTTTCCACTTGTTTTGAACGTCATTTGTTCCTCCCTTCCCATTTGATGACTTTGTTTACTGTTTAAATGTACATTAAGGCAAGTACATATTCCTTCCTTTGTTTAGGACTGGGTAGGAACCTTTTTTGGTTGGGGGGCCACTGGCCCACAGAAAAAGCAGTCAGGGCAAAAAAAAAAAAAAAAAAAAAAAAAAAAAAAAAAAAACAAAACAACCCCCCCCAAAAAACCCAAACAAAAAACCCTCACTGACATGGCCTCTGACTGAGGAGAAAGACACTCCCCACATACCCCTCACACACCAGAGCTTAGGGGAGCCCAGGCTAGTAGATTTTGTGTGCTCCAGCTCCACGGGAGGGGGTAGAGGGAGGCAGCAGAGGGGCTTGAGCATCAGTGCAGACTCCCCAGTGCTGGGGAGGGTGGACCCTGAGACTCAGGGGCTGGATCCAGGCAAACCGGGGGCTGCATCTAGCCCCTGGGCCTGAGGCTCCACACCCCTAGTTTAGGACAAACTTCACTTTTGTTTGGTCAGGGTAATGGGATTTGGAACACGTGTTAATAACGTAATACAGGGGAATCTTATAACTTCACGCAGTGTGTTGCCACACATTTTTCAAGGAAAACACAGCAGCAAATTATGAGTTCTCAAATAATTCTGTACACGGCATACTTTGTACAAGGATTTTTTACAATAGTGTGTAAAAAGGACCATCAGTAGATTCCTTCTTGCTCTCATTAGGATCCTTTTTAGCCTCAGGTCTATATCCCCACATCTCAGCTCCCAGCAGACAAAACTCCCATCTGTTCTCTGGATTAGCTATGGTGACAGACCACTCTTTCTTAGTAGGGACACCCCAGTCACATAGACCTGCCTCTTCCTACGGTTAGTGCAATTTGTTTGCCTTCCTCCTCCAGTTCTTTCTGGCTACAAGTCCTCTCATCTTTTGCTTTTAATTGCAATCTTTTGTCAATCATCCTCTATCCTCCTGTGACTTCAAACTGCAGCTTTTTTCTTATAGGACTAGTTGGTTTTCTCTTTTTTCTTGCCCTCCCTCTGTCTTTTACTGCTGGTTGTACTCCTTTTTCATTTTGCAACTCAGAAAATGTGTTCTTCAGCTCTATTTCTCCCTCACTAGCTGGTCTTATCCTCTGCCTAGTTCTTTCAATCACATGGTTCCGCTGGCTGCCTTCCTCATTTAGCAGTCTACCATCACAGGTCCTCAGTCCAGCTTGCATCTGTAAATTTTAGATTTTCCATTCAGTCCCCTCTCCATTATCTGCTCAAATCTCTTTTGAAACAACTGTAGTTTCTACCTGCATCTCAGAACCTTAGCTCTTCTCTCCAATAGCTGTCTCAGCAAGCATTTCAAACAAATGAAGCACCTTTCAGGTACTTGTATTGGGACAACCTACAACTCCAGTCATCTTCATTGTCTTTTCCATTCTGTGGCTCTCTGCCATCACCGCCCCTGTAGCTATCATAGCCTTCCCTCTTATAATCCTGTCAAGGAAGACTACACAAACCCACCCACCAAAATGAAACCAGAACACCTAACACTCATACCACCCTGTTTTCAGCTGCTTGCTGAGATCTATGCCAGTGCTACTGGCTACCTGCTTGGCTGCCCTTATAGGCCCCTAATTAGGAAAACCCCACCCCCTAATCAGGGCTCAGCTGTGATCAAAGGCTCTGCCTTTCTCTCAGTAGACTGCCCCCTATCAGCCTCTGCAAACTGAAAACAAGGAGAAAACAAACCAGCAAGCAAGTAAAGGCCTACATCTGAGCTACCCCAGAGGGCAGACATAACATCACAACCCCTCACAAGAGCCTTGTAGCCACAAAAGCAGCCATTAAAAGTGAGGGAATTCAGAGATAATGGTGAAATGAAACATTTGAAAGTATGGAAATTCATGCTCACTGGGGCTATGTGTACAGTATTTTTCCAGGATACTGGAGGTATCCCGGAAAAACTCTGCTGCGTCGAGGGAACACATCCGCTTTTTCGGATCCGTTTTTATGAGGAATAAGGGCTCTTCTGAAAGATTTTTCCCACATTTGGCCCTGTGTAGATGGGCCAAATGTGGGAAAAGCCTCTTCTGATAAAAGAATTGGAAAAAGGTACGCAAATTGCGAATTGCAATTCGCACACCTTTTTCTGAAAAATAACTGCAGTGTAGACATAGCCTGGGGTTGATTCCCTCCTCAGAAATAACCCCACTCAGTAATTGTGAATGATTCTTCTCACCCACCCTAGTGGTGTAAATCAGGAGCAACCCCACTGGAGGCTGGAGTGACACTGGAGTAAAATCAAGGTAACAGGAGAATCAGACTGGCGGTACCCAAATTACCCTAGTTCTGTCCCAGTAAGGAAGCACTTTATCTGCTCTCTTTGGGCACTGGAACATCAAAAGATGAATACTGTCATTCTAGCATGTTCTGAATCCATGGGCTCGTCTACTCTGGATACTATTTCACTAGAAATCCAATTGCAAAAAGGGTCTTGCAGAATTGGAAGGGGTAAGAGGGCACTAGCAATGCTTGGAGAGATCCCTGTAGGGAAGAATGAAAAGGTCAGACGTTTAGAAAGCAGACCGGCTATAACAAACAATGAATGATCTGCAGGAAATACTTGGGATTGGGTACTCCTATTTACCTTCTTACAAAAGTAAAGGGACAGTCACAATTCTGGCATTTTCTAACATACAAATACTTGATTTTGCAGCTCTAATATAATTCTCTTAACAGGTTTCATATGCTATTTGCTGGGTTTTAGTTAAAAAAAAACAAACACCTTAAAACAATCATACTGTTTTAGGTGCTACGTTAACAACCCTGTCCTGTGCCTTCAGCAGAGTTTGAACCCTAGCACTCCTTGTTCCACCTGTAACAACTGTGCTGGCAGCCACTGGCATGGGGGGACATCACAGAGCGGATTGCAGGAGAACATAGTCAAACACAGAGATATGGCTGTTTCTTTTTGAAAGGCAGCTAGATAAGTGGAGGAAACATGGAGCCAAGCTTTTAGAAAAAACTTTTCTAGGGGCTGCTGACTAAAAGGGAAGTGTAGGGGCACAGAATTATTACAGTGATGCCCCTCCCACCAGTCTAGAGTGACCATTTATGCTATTTGGTGTTTTCCTTAAGGCTCCCAGATGTTGGAGCCATGTGATGACACCAGAATCTCACCTCTCATTAAACAAAATTGCTCCTAGGCCCTCATGGTTGTGAAACCTGAAATGTGACCACTAAAGACCCCCCGTTATCAAGGCAAAGAGGCCCAGATTTATTTTATTTTAAAATTTCATTATTTTTAAGCCACTTTCATGATTTTGGGAATGGTTCACTCACAAATTTTGAAATCCTGTAATCAAGAATGCTGCCACGAGCCTCACTCCATGTCCCCCCACCTCCCAAATTTCTCCCAGCTGATCCAGGATACTTTCCTGAGTCTCTCTTCTCCAGTGGATGACTCAGCCCCAGCTCTCATGGTTCATGTTTCTTTTTCATGTGTTGTTCCATGCAGGGCTGGCCCTGGAGAGGCTGACAGCAGACCCTTCGTGGATGGCTCGGCTTTCCCTGTCCCTCACCAGCAGTTACAAGGACAATGTTTTCTCCCCTGATTCTCTGCAGTCTTCTCAGGACCAAGAAAATGCAAGGTTGGATAAACCAAGGACCTTTGAGACATTTGGTAAAGTTAGTGGAGCTGACACAAACACAGCCAGGACGAGGCTGGCCAGCACGTTCCTCTCAGAAATGAGCACCCTATTTGAAATGATCTTATCCCAGAAAGCACAGGCCCATGCAACATCAGCCTCTGGGCTCCTGCAGCAGCTCTGTGCACGCAGCAAGACTTTTGAGCTGGATGGTGATGCTCCTGCTGTGTAGGTCATATGGGAAGGCTGACGGCTTCAGTAGACATGTGAGCAAAACCACTGCTTTTTGCATGGAAAGAACACCTGATGGTGGTGCTTGTGTTCAATAGTTCCAGCAAGAATCACATCTGAATACAGATTGTCTTAGGTGCATTGCCCTCATGCTCTCCTTACCTGACCCCACCTCCCCATCTGTATCTTGGCCCCTAGCAAAGGAATTCCCATTCTCCCTCCACTTATATCCCAGCTCTACTTCTCTACCCTTAGTCTGGCACTAGCCCCATCTCTCTGCCAAGAATAGCCTAACACCCGGACTCTCCTCCCCACCCACAATCTGGCACCAGTCACCCCTCCATCATCACAGCCCAGTCTCTCTGCACACACCTCCCCATCCATAGCCCAGGATCTGGTCCCTTTCCCATCTATGGCCTAGCCCTGCCTCGCTGTGCACAGCTCATCTCCCTGCCCTACCTCCCCAGCCACACCCAGGTACCACTGGCATCTGGCTTCACCCCCTTGCCAACAGCCCATTTCTCCTTCTCCACCCACAGCCAAGCCCTCAGTCCATGGGACTCAATCTTAATTTACCTTAGGGCCAGTACCAGTCCTCAAATCCTCCTAGTGGGTCAGTGGACACCCCTCTCTGGCCAGGCTCATGTCTTCCTCCACATTTCCCTGCCCTGCTTGCCTGTGTGCTCCTCTCCACCCCCTGCATTCTTCAGCCTCACCTGCTGCCCCCGGGCAATTTAAATCCCCTCTTCCAGGGGCCCCCTGGTGCCACCATTGGTAGCACAGCAGGACTAGAGGGCTTCTGGTTGCTAGCTCTGCGCCACTACTGGCACGTCCCTGTGGCCCCAAGAAGCTGTGTGCAGAGCTGTCCCATCCAAAGAATGGTTCAGTGGGGCTGCTCCAGGCGCCAGGCTTTGGGGGGGCCCTGCAGCGGTCACCCCAACCGTCTCATGGATGGAATGGTCCCCCATACTGCCCTACTTACTTAGTCTGTGGGGCCCTGGATGGGCTGGGACCAGCAGCAGGGGCTGGGGCCCTCCCTGCATTAACCATGGCAGCAGGAGCCATGGGAAAGTGGAGTTACACAGCAGCTTGCTCTGCTTTGCCACCATCTGCCAAGCCAGTCACCGCTGCAGCGAAGAGCAGCAGAGCAGAGCAGAGGCTTCTGTGTTGCTCCACTTCCCTGCAGTGACTGCTGCCAGTCAGTGCAGGGGCACCCGACCCCTGCTGCCCCCCACGTCAGGCCCCCTGATAATCCCTGAGGCTGCAGCCCTTGAGGAAAGGGGTTTGAGGGAAAGAGTGTAATGGGGGAGAGGAGAGGGTCGAGCAGGGGCAGGAAGAGGTAGGGTGGGAACAGAGCAGAGGCTGGATTTGGGGAAGGATATGGACATCACCCCAGGACTGCAAGGACGCATATGCCAGCAGTTGTGTGCAGGCCAGATTGTGGAAATGTTTGGGACCTGTCCCCATCCTTCCTTTCCATATAGGGTCCAGCTACAGGCTCCACCTTCCCCCTCCTTTCTGCCTGCGACCACCCAAGCTCTTCCCCCTCCTATCTGCCCATGGTCTCCTGCCATTTGCTCATGGCCTGCCTCCACCTCCCATCCATTTGCTTCAGTCCAGAATTCCTCTTTCAAGTTCTTCCCTGCCTGAAATGAGAAGATAACTTAGGAGAGCATTTACAATCTGCCCCGCATCCCAGCTGGGCCTGGACCTTCACTTGTGGGAGCAGGACACAGAAACACTGCAAAAAAAACCAAGGGCACGTGCAGTAGATACTGCAGTTATTGGAGCTACCTGTGTGTCTGAAAGGCAGTGATAGTTGCAGCAGTCGGACGTTAGATTAGGTGCTTTCCTCCAAATCTGGGTAAAACAGAATGCATTGTGCTAGAGCAGGGGTGGGCACTAATTTTTTAATGGGTGCCACTTCAGAAATTTTTGAAGTGGCCTCAGGCTGCACCAGAAGGGGCGGGACCTCAGGCAGAAGGGGCGGGGCCAGGACACTTCCCTGCCTCCCTACCCACCACCGTGACTGCTCTGGCAGTGGGGAAGGGCGTGAAGTCTTTGCCCCCTTCCCTCAATGTTCCCCCTAGGTACCCATGCCCCTGGCAGTGGGAGGAGACTTTGTGCGCGCCCTCTTTTACCCAGGGTTAATCAGGGCCTGGGGGAGGGACAGCATACAAACTCTCTCGCTTCCTGCCCCCGCCCTGCAAGAGAACACCGCGTTTAGAGTCAACCACCAGCTTAGCAGCAGGGCGGAAGGAGACTTCGCCTGCTCCTCCATGCCCCCCAAGCCCTGATCGGCCGGGAGAGGAGGGGAGGGGAGGAAGGTGGGAGCGCGTGAACTCTTCTTCTGCCCTGCCCCCATTCTGCAAGGAGCATGTGGTGCTTAGAAGTGCTATGCCCCTCGCGGAGCAGGAGGAGACTTCGTGCACTCCCCCTGCCCCCAAGCCAATCAGGGCTTGGGGCGGGGGGAGTGTGCAAAGTCTCCTCCCGTCCTGCCAGGAGTGCATGGTGCTTCTAAGCACCTTGCACGCCTTGCAGGGTGGGGGCAGGGCAGAGGAAATGTTATGCACTTCCCCCCACCCCCAGGCCCTGACTGGCCTGGGGGTGGGGGGAGTGCCAGGGCCTTCACGGGCTGGATCAACCTGCTTGGTGGACTAGATCCAGCTCCTGGAGACAGGGCTGGCTCTAGGCACCAGCAAAGGAAGCACGTGCTTGGGGCGGCACATTGCGAGGGGCGGCATTCCGGCCTGAGGAGGAGCATGGCGGCGGGGAGCCCCGTGGAGGCCGTCCCGAGCTGGGAGCCCCGCGCCCGGCTGCTCAGAGCCTGCGCCTGGCCTCGGGGCACTGGGAGCTCTGCGCGGGCAGCCCCGAGGCGCAGCCCCTGCTGGGGCGCTTCCTGGAAAGCGGGGCAGGGTAGCCGCGGCTGCTGCTGGTGACGCTGAGCCCGGTGGGGCAGGCCGCAGCCATGGTGGCTGCTCCTGGCAGCCGGCTCCCGGCTCCCTGGAGCGGCATTCAGGGGCTCGGCAGGCACTCAGGCTCAGCAGCGGCGGGGCCCATCCCTCGAGCGCCAGGGACAAGCGAGTCCCTCCTCCAGCTGCAGAGACCCCGGAGCCAGGCTGTGCCGAGGCCCGGAGGAAGCCCCCCTCCACTGGGGCCCGGCTGCCTAGCTCCCTCTCCATGCCTCCTGCCCGCTCCTTCTCCCTCTGCTGGGGAGGGGAGGGGAGCGGACTGTGCCGGGGCCGGGGTCTCAGGCGCTGGGCAAGTGGCGGCTCCTCCCGGGAGGGCGGGAAGCTCTGCAGGGCCGGGCCGGCTGCCGTGCCCTAGGGCACCCCGAGCGCCACCCTTCCCCCCGGCCCTCCAGCTGCAGCCACCCCGGCCCCGCGCTTCAGGGACCCACCAGCCGCTGCCTCCGCCATTTCCCGGGGGGCAGATCCCTGGGGCACACATGGCCAGCTGAACCTGAGGCGGCTCCCGGGAGCAGCTGCCAGGGCTCGCAGCCACGAACCTCCCAGCCAGGCCGCGCCTCGGGGCTGCCAGTGCAGAGCTCCCAGCACCCTGGGGCCAGGCGCAGGCTCCGAGCAGCCAGACGTGGGGCTTTCAGCTCGGGGCGGCCTCCATGGGGCTCCCCGCCTGCGCCTCCTGCGGGCCAGAATGCGCGGTGGAACAGCGCCCCGGGCCAGGCTCCGCCAGTGCCTCAGCTCCCTGCCACGGCTCCCTCCACCTACCTGCACCCCACCACTAGGGCCAGGTGGGGAGCGCGCCTCCCTGGGGGCAAACATACGCCGGGGGTGTGTGTGTGTGTGTGTCAGGCAGCGCTGGGAAACGAGGGCAGCCCCAGCAGCTAGTTTCTTCCGCACATTGGGACCTGAGAACAAGAGTAGCTGCGTCTAGACTGGCATGATTTTGCGCGAAAGCAACTGCTTTTGCGCAAAATCTTGCCGCCTTTCTACACTGGCCGCTAGTATTTGCGCAAGAACACTGACTTTGTAATGTACAAAATCAGTGGTTCTTGCACAAATACTTTGACGCTTCCGCTCAGGGATAAGCCCTCTTGCGCAAGTATTCTTGCGCAAGAGGGCCAGTGTAGACAGCCACCTTAATTTCTTGCGCAAGAAAGCCCGATGGCTAAAATGGCCATCGGAGCTTTCTTGCGCAAGAGAGCGTCTATACTGGGCACGGATGCTTTTGCGCAAAAGCAAATCTTTTGCGCAAAGGCACATGCCAGTATAGACACTCTCTTGCGCAAATACTTTTAACGGAAAAACTTTTCCGTTAAAAGTATTTGCGCAAAATCTTGCCAATCTAGACGCAGCCGAGTGAGTGTGGAGTGCTGCTTCCTCCCGTCTCCAGTCCCACTCCACTCATGCCTCTGTGAAAAAAAGGGGGCCACAAATTTTTTTGCTTGGGGCGGCAAAAAACCTAGAGCCGGCCCTGCCTGGAGGCCCTTTTGCCCACCCCTGTACTAGAGAAACAGTGAACATAACTCACTTTCGGTCATACACAAACTTCATGCTGAGACCCAATTTCAGCAGCCTGTGCTCACAAAACCCCAGGGCTACGTCTAGACTGGCATGATTTTCCTCAAATGCTTTTAACGGAAAAGTTTCTCCGTTAAAAGCATTTGCGGAAAAGAGCGTCTAGATTGGCACGGACACTTTTTGCGCAAGAGCATCCGTGCCAGTGTAGACGCTCTCTTGCGCAAGAAAGCCCCGATCGCCATTTTCGCCATCGGGGCTTTTTTGCGCAAAACAGTCCTGAGCTGTCTACACTGGCCCTCTTGCGCAAATACATTTGCGCAAGAGGGCTTTTTCCCGAATGGGAGCAGCATAGTATTTGCGCAAGAACACTGACAATCATACATCAGATCGTCAGTGTTCTTGCGCAAATTCAAGCGGCCAGTTTAGACAGCTGGCAAGTTTTTCCGCAAAAGCAACTGCTTTTGCGGAAAAACTTGCCAGTCTAGACACAGCCCAGGTGTCTCAGCTGCAGAATTCACTACACTGCCACAGAATCAGGCTCTAAAATCTTCAGTTTTATTTTAAATAAAAATTATTTTAGCCTTTATGATTGTGATGAAAATCTCATAAATGTGAGCAAGGGAAAATGATATAGTAATGCCTGCCTCGGTCTTCAAGCTGTTGTTTCAGACTCTTCTGGAGAGGTGAGACCTGCCCTGTTCCTCTCAAGAGTTCATGGGCTCTGTGACTCCACCACTGTGAAATACTACTTTTTGCCAAGGTACCGCTGAATTCAGCATTTCTCTCTCTCATATTCCCCCTGGTGTTGCACCATATGACCGAGACTGCGGTTTCTGTGTCCATGCTTGGGTGGGAAGTGCCCACAGCTGCCTGATGTTCCCCAGATTCCCCATAGGAGCAGGATCCAGGCTACAGTGACCAGGGTCTAGCCTGCAACAAAAGGGCAGGAGGAGTTTGAAGCCCAGCCTAGAGATCAACTGAGCAGCAAGGAGGAAGGGAGCAGAGCAGAGCAGCCTAGAAGCACAACAGAAACCCATAGATAAAAATACGCATCACCAAGCCTCAGCTCAGTGACCATCTTCAACTCAGCACTAAGGGGAGTGTGTATATAGAGGAAGGGGAGTCATAAGGATGCATACATGGATGGAGTAGATCCATGGAGGATAGCGGGAGTCTGAGGCTGCGTCTAGACTGGCATGATTTTGCACAAATACTTTTAACGGAAAAGTTTTTCCGTTAAAAGCATTTGCGCAAGAGAGCGTCTATACTGGCATGTGCCTTTGCGCAAAAGCACATATTTTGCGCAAAAGCATCCATGCCAGTGTAGACGCTCACTTGCGCAAGAAAGCTCCGATGGCCATTTTAGCCATCGGGCTTTCTTGCGCAAGAAATTAACGTTGCTGTCTACACTGGCCCTCTTGCGCAAGAGGGCTTATCCCTGAGCGGGAGCATCAGAGTATTTGCACAAGAAGCACTGATTTTATACAGTACAAGGTCAGTGTTCTTGCACAAATACTCGCGGCTAGTCTAGACGCAGCCAGAGGGTATGAAGGAACAGGTGAACCATAGGAAGTGTGAGAGGTATAAGGGAGCATGAGCCATGTGTGGATTAGGGATGTAAGCGATTAGTCGACTATCCGATAAGCAAAAGCTTATTGGATAGTTGACTAGTCGCTTCCCTCCCATCTTGCTGCCTCTATCAGAGGACTGGGGACTGGGTGCGAACCAGGAATCAGTTGATTCCCAGCTCATGCCCAGTCCCAGAGGCTGTGCCTCTGCTTTTTAATTTAAAAATCAGAAGCGCAGAGGCGGGGGAGGAGGGCGGAAACGGACGATACACACCCAGTGCAAGCTGGGACAGCTGATTCACAGCTTGTGCAGGGTCCCCCTGCTGCACTCCAGCCTTTTAAATATATTAAGAGCTTGCTGGCTGCTGTGGCTCCCCTGCTTATTGACTAATCAATGGAAAATCCATTGACTAATCGATTAAACTAAATTTAACACCCCCTAGTGAGGATTGTGAGGTTTAGAGGTGTGCATGGACATTTGCAACAGCTAGAACATGGGGGAGGAGAAGAAGCTAAGTCTCAAGGACATGTATTTATGATGTGGGGTGAACCATATGCCATAAGGGTGTGGGGAGAGTGGGTGAGCCAGGGTAGAAGTGGCCTCATTGCAGATCAGTGCCACTAAAACTATCTCTGATCTGACTAGTATCAGAGGGGTAGCCGTGTTAATCTGAATCTGCATAAATAACAAGAAGTCCTGTGGCACCTTATAGACTAACAGATTTATTGGAGCATAGGCTTTCGTGTCACATGCATCTGATGAAGTGGGTCTTTGCCCACGAAAGCTTATGCTCCAATAAATCTGTTAGTCTATAAGGTGCCACAGGACTTCTTGTTGTTTATTCTGGTTTGACTGTATATTCAGTTGTCCAGCACTGGCAGTCTTATCACATCCCTGAAGCTTTTAGCACCAATGTGATTGCTAGCCAGGTCATAGTATTCCTTTGTGCACATGCTTCAGAATGTGTTGGTTTTCCATCCTATTGTGTCGATACCAAGATAACTGTCAAATTCAAACCTGTGCCATTTCTGATCCTGCCCTGCCACTCAAATAAGGAGCAACTGATGATGATGAGAATCAAAAACATCAGTCCATGCTCTTCAGCCTTCCCTAGTGTCCATGTTTCACTTTCACACAATAAAAATGATATAATCATAGTTCTATAGACCTATAGCTTTGTGGTAAACTTATGTCCCAACATCTTCGCAGAGGTCACCTGAAGGGCCCAAAACAGGGCAATAAGTGTCTTACTATATGAGGGTATGACTACACAGCATGGCTAAATTTGAATTATGCTACGCAACTTGAGCTACGTCAATTGCGTAGCTAAAGTTGAAATAGCTTATTTTGGATTTTGGCGCTGTCTACACAGCAGGAAGACAAAGGAAGAACACTCTTCCTTCAACTTCCCTTACTCCTCATAAAATGAAGGTTACAGGAGTCAGAGTAGGAAGTCCTCCAGCTTGCCATTATTTCAAAATAATGGCTTGCAGTGTAGACACGCTCTTTGTTATTTCAGAGTAACATCAATTATCGCGATATAACGCTGCTTTGTAGACATAGCCTGTGTCCACATCTTTTGAGTATTCTCCAGCACTGACATGGCTCACATATTTGACAATTATCACCTGCCCAGTGTTCCACTGGACAGGGTAATGCCAAGATGGTTGTCATCTGGAGCTGGAGGGTGTTTGTTGGAAATGCCAGGGGCTTAGTTAAAGGCTAGGCAACACTTTCTGTTTAGATGTACTGACAGCTCCACTTTAGGGTCGCTCATTACAAATTTTGAGGGGGGTTCTCCAAAATGCAGTCATAACTGCATTTTGGAGTCCCCTTTATTTAACTGCATTTTCCTAAGAGCTGGCAAAAGTTTAATCGTACCAGCGCAGAGCACAGAGCCAAAACTGTCTAGTGCATGCCCACACCTGCCCTGTCCTCTCATGTGCACAGCAGTTACAAAGTTTTGCTTTGTGTGTGAACATATAATGGGGGGTAGAAAGGAATAATCCATTTAAAGGCGTGAAAATGAAAAATAGTTTAGGGGAGTAGAACTTACTCCCAACCTCCCATCCCCTTAACAGTGCCGTCTACATGGGGTAGCT
This sequence comes from Rafetus swinhoei, assembly GCA_019425775.1. NCBI lineage: Eukaryota > Metazoa > Chordata > Testudines > Trionychidae > Rafetus > Rafetus swinhoei. The sequence continues at coordinate 43,036,802 of CM033428.1, read as the reverse complement.
GCACATGTGATGGAGCAATGCAACCAAAAAGTCTCTAGCACTTGAAGCTCTGTATCTTTTCAAAAATCAAATCCTTCTAATGCTGGATTCTCCCAAATACTTTAAGTAAAGTCCTTGGAAGCAAAATACAGTTCTCCGCAGGATAGGGCTCATTCTTTAGTGTTTGTGCTGTTTTATTATTTGTTACACCACTAATTCTTCACTACTTGCTGACTGCTGAAAACAAAATTGTTTTTCTTCAGCAACCACATGGCCATGAGACAAATTCTGGGCCAACTGCTGGTCTGGGCCAACTGCTGGTCTGAACTGCCCTGAACTACAGGGGAGGTGCTTATGGCTTTTGGGGAGCTCAACAGTGGAGGGCTGGCTCTCATCTCAGACTTCAGGCATCCCACAAACACAGCAAACAGCTTCCCGGCTTCCTCACACTGCACTGTTTGGATGTAGCCATTGGACTTAGTTGTAGATGATCATGAACTAGTGATTTAAAGAGGAGATTAATTCAATTTCCCTATCTTAGTTTCACTGTATATGCTTCAACCCTCTCTCTCTGCGAGTCCTATAACAAAGAAAAGGGTGGCTGCAGCTCCGCTCCCTGCAGCAAGGAGAGGATGCTCAGGAGCAGCCCTGGTTATTATCAAAGTAGGGAAATCCGTCGGAGGGATTTCCTGCCAGTTGTATCCTGCCTCACAAATGAATTGCAAGTAAACGGAATGGACTTGAATGCAAAGCCACAAGCTTTGGGAACAAAGGGGGAGACTGTACCCTGCAGTTGCAGAATGGAGGCTGGAATTAAGAGCAAGTGTCAGAGGACAGCTGTTGTAGTGAGGCCAGGCCGGCACGCAAAGATGAACCAGTTTGGCTACAGGGAGAATTTGCAACTGAGTTAAACCAGTGCAATTTGTGCGTGGACACCCTTAACACAGCTTAAACCCTGCATGTATCAATTTAGCTTGCATGGTACATGTACAGGCACAGGCAAAAGTCAGTATCCATTTGACTGAACTGGCTTTTAACTGATATAATTAAACTGCTACAACTTGGGTGTGCAAAGAAGCTCAGTGCAAGCGGGTGGCAGAGCCACTCTGTGACATGGTGCCAGAGAGTGCCAGGTGGGGATTGACCAGACAGTCAAGTGCAGCTCCAGCATGGAGCAGAGCACTAGTGTGCAGAGGAGGAGCCTTCAGCAAGGCCTTCAGGCCAGCAGAGAGAGTGAGGTGCTGGCCCCCAGTTCCCAAAGTATGGGGGATGAGCTGGGCTGGGCTGCAGGCACCTGGGCCAAGTCAGAGCGGAAGAGCTGAGGCCTGGGATTGGGTGAGGCAGTGTGAAGTTAAGCTGGGTAGCACAGAGTAGTATAGTAGGACACAGAGGCTATGTCTAGACTGCAGAGATTTTCTGGGATACCTGGAGCTTTTCCAGAGGTATCCTGGAAAAGCGCTGCCACATCCAAGGAATGCATCCGCTTTTTCGGAACAGTTTCCAAAAAAGCGGACATGTTCTTTTGGCATCCCTATATTCCTCTCGGTGAGAGGAATAAGGGATGTTCTGAAAGAGGAGTTTTTCTGAAATTTGGCCCCGTGTAGACAGGCCAAATTTCGGAAAAGCCTCTTTCGGGAAAAAAGCGGAAAAAAGATATGCAAATTGCAGTTCACAATTTGCATATCTTTTTCCAACTTTTCTCAGCAGTATAGACATAGCCAGAGAGACTACTCTATATTATTTCTCTTGCCCTGCCTCCTATCTCCATATACCACTCCCATCCGCCATCATCCCGCCCCCAGTGGTTGGTGGAATTATGGGAAAGCAGTACTGCTCCTCTTGGACATCATTTCCACTGGAAGGGACGGTTTCAGTCGGTACCTACTAGCCAACTGCTATCCCCTGAGAATAGAGCCCTGGCCATGGCTCCAGGTGGGAGGAATCCAATAGACTTGCTGTGTGTTCTGGGGCTAGACTCCATCTCAGGCCACGGATGTCAGCCCCACCCAGACTGCCTGTGCTCCAGGAGTGGGGCAAGGCTAAAGTACGACGTTCCACTGGCGAGGCCTGGTGCTGCCCTTCCAGGGCCCAGAGGCAGGGGCTGGAGGAGAACGCTCTCATTCTGGAAGGTGCTGGACGGCAGCTCTTTGTGGCTGCCAAGACCAAAAAGAGAAGACATTAACTGAAACCCTCAGGCTGCAGGTAAGCAATCCTACCATTCAGCATCCAACAACCAACCACTGAGCACAAGATAGAATGGGGAACAAGGGGAGAGAGACCTTACTGCTGCAGTATTGACAGCAGTGGTGTCCCCTCTCATGGCAGCACAGCCTGGGGCTCTGGGAACAAGGGCTTCCCTGTTCATAGGACACTGCCCGAGTCTTTGGCATGTCTTTTCTGTCCCAACCCCCCTGATGCTGCAGTACCTGCCATCTCTTGCTCAACAAATCGCACCCTCTCCTGAGCATGTCTGTTTCCTGCAGCAGCCGAATGCTGGTAATGCTCCATGGCTTCTGCGAAGTTCTGTTCTACTCCAAGGCCCTTCTCATAGCAAACACCAACATGGTACCTGCTTTGGGAATCCTAGATGTAATATACACACAGCAGTCAGGCCAGCTGGGAGGAGAGGGGTTCAAACTATTCAATTCAATTGATAGGACATATCTCTGGCAATTACAAAAATAAAAACATTCATAATCTAAAAACACCAACATCCAGAGAATAAAATGTCAATCAGAACTTTAAAACCCCTCTCTTCTTCAAAACATTGCTAAAAGGGCAAAAATTGCCACTGATTTCATTACTACTAGGGACTGAGAAATACTAAAGCATTATCATCTGGGATGGTGATAAAAGCTGTAAAACCCAGCATGCTTTCAGCTATTGGGAAATTCAACAACCCAAAAGATACGGAGATAAATTTCTTCCAAGTCTCCAGATTTACATGGGGAAGACACAGATATAAAGGGACTTTTTTGTATTTACCTTTAAGGACAGCAGTCTCCATGGTGTGAGATCTTTACTGAGTATATACCTTATGTAAATGAGAATTTGATCATTCTCGCAAATGTGATTAAAAAACATGGACTGTCTTCAAAATAGAAAACCAAAAGGAAAACTAAGAATAATTTCTCATAGCCAGATCATCTTGTTGGGTAATATCTGTCATTGTATTATTGAGCATATATTTTCCCCGATCCACCCATCCATTATTAGGGCCCTACCAAATTCACAGCCATGGAAAACGTGACGGATCGTGAAATCGGGTCTCCCTCCACAAAATCTGGTCTTTTATAAGCTTATACTCTATGCTATATAATATAGATTTCCTGGGAAGACCAGCATTTCTCAAATTGAGGGTCCTGACCCAAAAGGGAGTCGCAGGGGGGAGGGGAGGTGGCAAGGTTATTTGGGGGAGGGATCACAGTATCGCCACCCTTACTTCTGCACTGCCTTCAGAGCTGGGCAGCTGGAGAGCAGCAACTGTAGACCATGTGCCCAGTTGTGAAGGCAGCACCCTGTCAGCTGCAGTGCACAAGTAAAGGTGACAATACCACAACATGCCACCCTTACTTCTTCACTGCTACCTTCAGAGTTGGGCAACCTGAGTGGCGGCTGCTGAGGGTTAGGGTGCAGCAGTTAGGGTATTAGTACCTCACTCTCCCCTATAATAACCTTGTGACAAGCCCACAACATCTTTTTGAGGCAGGACCCCTGCAATTACAACACCATGAAATTTCACATTTAAATAGCTGAAATAATGAAATTTATGATTTTTAAAATCCTATGAACACAACATTGACAGTGAATAACCTTGCGACCTCTTTGCAACTCCCTTTTAGGTCAGGATCCCCAATTTGTGAAATGCTGGTCTCCCCAAGAAATCTGTATAGTATAAGATAAATGATTATACTGATTAGAAGATATCGACTGAGGCCCCAATGATTATACTGATTGAAAGATATCAACAATAACTGAGTGTGACAGGATGGACTAAGCCTAGAGATCCCCTGCTAGAGCCCCCCGGTCCTGCCACACCCACCCAGGAAAAGAACAGTAGAGAGTTCCTCCAAACAGGCTAGAGCAGAACTGGGCAAAATACGGCCTGGGGGCCAGATCCGGCCCGCCAAGCCACTGGATCCAGCCTACGGACCACCCTGCCGGGATCCTCAGGCACGCAGCTGCCGCAGTTCAAAGTGCTGTCCATATGTCTCTTTGCTCTTCAGGGAGTGGGGAAGCTTCATGTGATCTCTCCACCCACCAGCCCAATCCTCAGCTCCTATTGGTCAGAAACAACCGGCACATATAAACTGACCTCAGCCAATCTCTCAGCTCCTATTGGCTGGAAACAGCCAGCCAATCAGAGCTGAGATTGGCCTGCGAGCAGGAAGGGGTCCTTCTCCCACCCAGAGTTGGGCGCCAGGTGGAGGGAACAGCCTGTATTTTCAAGGTGTCTGGGGCTGAAGCAGGCAGGGAGCCCAGCCTGGTTGGGGCTTCTGCAGGGCTGCTGACTTAGGTAAATGCCTCCCAGCCAGAGCCTGCCTCTGTCACTCCTGCCCCTCCCGTACCCCAATTCCCTCCCCCAGGTCACCATCCAAACTCTTTGCACCTTCCTGCCCCAGGTCATAACTCCCTCTCAGGCCCCATACCTCCTCCTACATTCCTCTCCCAGGCCAGAATCTTCTCCTGCACCCGATTCCCTTGCCCCAGTCACAACCCCCTCCTACACCCAGACACCCTCTCAGACCCCACATCATCTCCTGAACCCCAGTCCCTTGTCCTGTGCGCCCTTCTGTACCTAGTCTCCATCTTAGACTCCACACCCCCTCCACAAAAAAGTGTGGCCCTTGACCACTTACCAAAATCTTTGAGTGGCCCCCCACCAAAAATTATTGCCCACTCCTGGGCTAGAGGGACAGCCAGGAAGCAGCCAGTGAGAGAAGCTGCAGGGTGCAGCCAATAAATCAGGGCCCAAAAGCGCTTTATAAAAGTGGCTGTAGGCCCAAAGACAGGCACTTCCTTGCTGGAGCTAGAGGAGTGCAGATGGCACTCCTGTTTGGCCAAAGTGAACTGCAGCACTACAGAGAATTGAGTGTGGGCAGGGACCTGGGGAACAAGGAAGAGCATGTCTGGCTGCTGGGCCTAAACCTAGGAGAGCCCTGAGCACAGGGTGAAGCTTTGGTGAAGGCTTCGGCCATGGGTAAGTGGCCCAGGGAATTGAAAGCAGTGTAGCTTAAGGTAGCTGCCATGAGGCTGCTATTCTTAGGGTCCCTGAGCTGGGACCCAGAGTAATGGGCAGGCCCAGGACCCCCCATAAGCCACTTGATAAGAGGCCTACAATAAGAGAGTGATAGACTCCTGGAAGAGTAATATAACTGTTAAGAGGCCCAGCTAGAGAGCTGGGACCAGAACAGACCAGAGAGAGTGAAAGAATTGCCTCCTGGGAGGAAGCCAGGGGGTATGGCTTGATACTAGGGCTGGGAATAGTTTAGACTGCAGACACATCCAACCAGAAGGGACGCTCATGAGAGGTAGGTGCCATGCTGTTACAGTGAGTAATAGAAAATCCCAACCTATCTATAATAACTTGGAAAGTCTTATACCATGGAAATATGGAGTACACAAATTGACCTTTCATTTTCTGGAGGAACAAAGATAGGGCAATCTATAATCTGGAAGCGTACAGACCATTGACCAAAATTGAAGAACAGCAATATAAGATCTACTACATGAGACTACATGAAAGGGGAACTGTCAAGCTTGAATAAACCCAGGAGAGCCCATGTCCTGAGGCTTCTTTTTGCTCCTTTATCATTCATCCTGGCTCTCCTAGACTTTTACTTGAAATTTTTCAGTTCCTCTTCTGAACATCTCTTGAGAAAGACTTTCTATTCATACTACCTCCAGTCTGCCCTCCCCTCAACTTCTGGGCTTATGTTGAAGGAACAAACCAAACACTTGGATCAAGCAAACAACTGATTACACAGGGGAGCAACCAGAACTTGGGATATCATAGCTACTGGGGCAAGTACAGCCTTATGATTTCCCCTTGTCCATCAGTAGAGCAATCGTTAACGCATGGGCAGGCAAGACACATTGCCACCTGTACAGAAGCAGCACTGAAGTGGGTGGACTTACAAAGTCCTGTAAAGCTGTAGTGAGGGGCAGCTCCCAGTTCTGACTCAGCAGCCATGGCTCCCCATTGGCAACCTAAGCACTACAGCTTGCCTGTCAGCCACACAAGAGACCAGCACACAATTGCTCAGGCAAGTCTCAAGGAGGGTTTGAATCACTTGGAAGAGAGGAAAGTGATCAGGAACAATCAACATGAATTCACCAAGGGCAAGTCCAACTTGATTGCCTTCTATGATAAGGTAACTGGCTGTGGATATGGAGAAGGTGGTGGACATGACATATCTTGACTTTAGCAAAGCTTCTGATACAGTCTTCCACAATTTTCTTGCCAGGAAGTTAAAGAAGTTTGAATTGGATAAATGGACTGTAAGGTAGGTAGAAAACTGACTAGATCGTCAGGCTTGGACAGTGATCAACAGCTCAATGTCTGGTTGGTGGTTAATATCAAGTGGAGTGCTCCAAGTGTCAGTTCTGGGTCCAATTTTGTTCAATATCTTTATTAATGACCTGGATGAGGGGATGGATTGCACCCTCAGCAAGTTCACAGATGACACTAAGATAGGGGGAGAGACAGATACACTGGAGGGTAGGGATAGGGTCCAGAATGACCTAGATAAATTGGAGGATTGGGCCAAAAGAAATCAGATGAGGTTCAACAAGGGACAAGAATCCCAAGCACTGCTACAGGCTGGGAACCAACTGGCAAAGCAGAAGTTTGGCAGAAAGCAGCTAGGGATTACAGTGGATGAGAAGCTCAATACGCAGGGCTTGACAAATGGCGGCGAAAGCCGCTTGCCAGCCCCGCACTGCGCATGCGCAAGAGCCGCATTGCGCATGCACGTGCCGCCGGTAAACGGGGATCCGACCCGCAACACACTGACACACTCTAGAATGTTATGAGATCAGCCTGACAGTCACTGGCTTCCCCTGGGCCACTGCCTAACTCCCCCTCAGCATCTACCTGGTGCCACGCTGGCTGCTGGTGCTTGGTGTTGTGGTAAGTCTGGAACTTTGGGCAGGGTGTAGAAGGTCTCCTCTTCGGAGCAAGGGCCCAGTGTCTCCAAGGTCCTCAGGGCCCTCCTGGCTTGGGAGCTTAGGATAGGCTTCTGCTTCCTCTGGTGTCTGAGACCTTACTGAGCTCCTGGGATGGGCTTTTATGCTCCCTGCCCCACCCCTTGGCCTCCGTGGAGTTAAAGGGGCAGGACCTGGCTCGGTCCACCTGGGCTCAGAGAAGGGTTCTTCCCCCTCGGGGTCAGTGGGCAGCCACCCCACTCACTACAGCTCCAAATAAACTGCAACCTCTGAAGTAAAAGAGCTGGGAAGTCAATGTAAAAAGCTCACTAAAGCCATCTCTAAAACAGCACTATTCAGGATGTGATGTGCAGCTCTGGGCACCCTATCCTGGAGCTCTAGCAGGAAGAGAAAGGGCCTAGAGATGGGCCCAGCAGGAATACTTAGTACTGGGAGTTGTGTAAGAAGGGACATGACACAGACATACAGAACTAGTATGCTAAAGATGATCCCTTGGGCCCTATTTATACTCTCCTAATGCAAGAAAAAAGGGATATTTACTGGGTATGTCTAGGCTGCAATTAAACACTCGGCTGGCCTGGGTCAGCTAACTTGGGGTAGGTGGGCTCAGGCTATAGGCTAAGGGGCTGTTTAACTGCAGTACAGACATTGGGGCCTGGGCTGAAGCCCAAACTTGGGTTCTACGATGAGGGAGGGGCTGTTACCCTCAGAGGGAGTTCTGTGATGCTCAAAAGCTGGTCCCTTCTCCCAATAGATATTAGTTCTCTATAAACTATTACCTCACCCCTCGTCTCTCTAATATCCTGGGACCAACACAGCTACAACACTGTGAAGTAAGGATGTTAAATAGAGGTTAATAAGCTAATTGAGTAATCTATGGAATTTCCATTGACTACTCGATTAGTCAGTGATGGGGTTCGCTGCAGCTCTGCTTTTTTAAATGTAGTAAGAGCCGCTAGTAAAAAGCAGAGCTGCAGTGGTCTGGGACTGGGCACAAGCCAGGACAGCTGAGTACTGGCTCGCATCAGGTCCCCGCTGCGCCTCTGCCTGCCTCCTTCCCTCCCCCCACCCACGGAGATGGTGCTAGGGGGAACCAGCTTTTAAGCCAGATCCCCCCAGCACTGGCTCCTGCTCTCCCCCCTTGCTGCCTCTAATACAGATGCAGCAAGGCGGCGGGGGAAGCAATTAGACGAGTAGTGACTTGACGAGTCACTTACATCCCTACTACGAACATTTACAGGGAATCTCCACTTTCAGTAATCCTGGCCAGGGCCTTTGAGCCCAATTGAGAAGACCCCAGCAAATGCATTACCAGGGCAATTATAGCCTTTTGCAAGCAAAGAAAGCCCTTACCCCATTCTTGGCTGCCAGCCACAGGTATTTCAGAGCCTTTTGTGTCACAGGCTGTGGTTCCTTCATGTAGAGCACCCCCAAGTAGGCCTGCGCCTGCAGCAAAACCACACAACACAAATTACTGGGAGATAATCTATTATGTTTATCCAGGTTTTTAGATCATGCCCATCACCACTGCATCTGCATGCCCAGTGATTCAGACCCTGGGGGTGTCAAACCACTGTCCCTGCTGCCATAAGCAGGATGCTCAGTGAAGAGGAGAAAATCCTCTCTGCTGCCTAGCCCTGCGAAGGAAAGGGGATGTTGCGAGAGGATTCACCTAGGCCTCTTTCATGGCACAAATGGAGACTCCAGAAGTGTATCAAAAAAGGCAAAAGGCAATGAATCAGCATGCGTGGAGATAAATACCCTTTACTTTGTAATACAACCACTGCACTAACACCCAGGTAACCCTTGCTTACACCACTGTCCTGGGCAAATAGAGTCACATGTGAATGACCATGAAGACCTGACCATGAGCTATTATCCCCAAATTTATAGATTGTCACTTGTACAGAAGCTGTGCACAATCTGGCCTCACCTATGAGACAGACTACCCAGGCTAGACCAAAGATTCCAGTGGCAGGTCCAGCAGACTGGAAAAGTCCACGCTGGACAGAACGCAGCACGTTGGCCCAGAATGGATCTGCTAGAGACCCAGGGTTGTTTCTGCCCCAGGAGCAGAGCTGGCTGCAGGTGCCATCGTGTGCTATTGCATCTGAGTGGCTCCTCCCCCAAAGATCTGAGCACTGGCTAGTGAGTCTCCGAGCACTGCTGCTGTGGAAACGTCACAGGCAGCTCTCTGCACAAAGGTGAAAAGCAGTGGGTCTGATGTGAGGGTAGACACACCATGTGAACTGAATCAGCTGAGGCTGATGCTGACCTCTGGCAGTGAGACCTGCCCCTTGCCTTTTAGGGATCTGCAGGTTGCCTCTGTGCAGATGGCTGTCAGCGTCTCAGCTTGGCAGCTGAAAGGGGGAGGTGTCCCTATTGGCAAGCTTCTTTTGGCCGCTGGTGTCAGAATCCACAGAACAGGACCAAAACCTTGATACCAACTCCTGGATGCTTGGCATTGGAAATGAGCCCTTTTGAGAGCATGTCAAGAGCTGGCTCCTCCTGCTTCTCTGCTTGTTTGAGCTTAGTAAAGGCCTAATCCAAGGGGAATTAATGATGACAGAAAAGGCACTGAGCATGCATGTCTATCACAAGCCTAGTCCCACACTGGGATCTGGGGCTTGACTTTCCCTGAACAAAGAGCCACACACTCAATGAACCAAACCCACCTAACATACAGCCAAACCCTAAAGCTTCTGCACACCTAAAAATGCAAGGCAGGAATAAGCCTTGCTGAGGAGATGATATAACGTGCCACTGCAACTAGCTTCCTCTGGCATGCCCTGCATGGGGGCAAGAAGGACACTCCCTACAGAGGCCCTGTGCTATGCAGAGGGGGTTCCTACTCAAAACATGCAGCAATAACCCATGTGTTGCAGAGACTCACCTCCACTAGTCCTGTTCCTGCTGCCTTCTCCAGCAGAGCCACTGCCTTCTGCACATCAGCTCCTTTAGTTTGGAGCCCATGGCGTAAGAGGAACTTGGCATAGCGATACTGGGCCATGGGGTGCTTATTGCTGGCTGCACGATGGTAATAAAGAGCTGCCTGGAAACAGAAAAACATTGCCATGAACACCAGGAAGTGTGCGTGTCAGGTTCCCAGGCACCTTTGTGAGGAGGCTGCTGATTGTCACTCTACCATACTTACCCTAGCATAGGAATGTTAGACATTGTGTAACTGAAAAATTACGTAACCGCACCAAATATTATTGGTGGCATGATTATTTGATAGTCCCCGGGGCGGGGCTGACAGCCAGTGTGCTCCAAGCCCCACTCCCGGGCAGCAGTACAGGGTGGCAGGCAGGAGCTGGTCCATGAGAGGAGTCGGTTTAAAAACCTGCTGCCTGCACAGACCGGCTACCGCCTGCTGCCCCACGCTGCTGCCTTTGATACAGAGACAGCAGCGTGGGGTGGCAGCAGCCCCTGTCTGTGGGGAGCCCGAACTCGCCATCAACAGAGGCTGCACTGGCATCCCGCGAAGCAGCCTCTGTCCATGGCGAGCCTAGGCCCGCTGCAGACAGAGGGTGCTCTGCGGCAGCAGCCCATCCGTGGGGGGCTTGAGCTTCCTGCAGACAGAGACTATGTTAGCATCCCACGGAGCAACCTCCCCTGCCTCTCTCCCCACACTGCTGCCTTTGATAGAGGCAGCAGCAATGGGGGGAGGGTGGGCAGGCGGTGCTCATGGGGATCTGGCTTTTAAGCCAGCTCTCCCCCGAGCACCAGTTCCTGCCTGCCCCCTGCCTCCATGGGAGGCAGTGGCGTGGGGGTGTTGTTGTGTAGTTGATAGGATTAACCGATAAGCCCATATCGGTTAATCGTGCAGTCAACTACATGCTGACATCCCTACTCTGGCATATGTCTGCATCCAAACTTCCTTGCCAGTTCTCATCACAAGCTATGCATACTTCCCCAGGCGGCCATTAGCAGAAATACTGTCCTTATGAGTGCAGCCTCCTTCACACCCAGTACCCTGCAGCTCTCAAACATGCACCAGAAGCATGAGACTATTCAGGTGAGATCCTGCTTCTCGGGTATGATCACCAGGGAGAGAACTGACTACAGGAGACACAGTTTCTCCTCAAGTGTACAACATTTCTCAGGGATGCTCCATTCCTAAGCACACAATGGCATCACTGCCCAATACACAGTCACACCCACCCTCTGCAGCCAAATCCCATCACATGACAGCCCTGCGTTAGCTGCACCAACTGCTCGCACAGAAGAGTGAAGGTAGGCAAGTGGGATGATTGGCAGCTGAGGACTGCACCCATTCCTTTTTTTTTCAAGCTACAACCCCTATTCCACAGGGATAGCATCAAACCAGTTACACCAAAGACTTTTCTATGCCTGGAGATTGGCATAAGGTCCAGCTAACCTGGTTTTGTACTTCCTTTGCACCAGCTGAGTTGCACAAAATAGCCACCGCAGGGGTACTGCTAAGACCAATCCTCCCTAGGTCCAAGATGTGCATCTCAGTGCACCCACACATGGTTCCTGCACATGTGGTAGTGTTTTACACATAGTAATTGGGCCCCTAGTACTCTCTCAGCCACTACAAGTGATGCATACCTTAGTGCAGGGCTACTCAACACGCAGCCCATGGGCCGCACATGGCCCAACAGCCTCTTTGTATGTGGCCTGCGGTGCGGTTTGGGTTTACGCAGGGCTCATACAGGTGGGATCCTTTGAACATGGCCTCCACTGGGAACACGCTCCACAATGGCGAGGCGTCTCCCAGGCAGGGTGAGCACTGAACGATGCAAGTGGACAGGCTGGCTGGAACAGACACGTACAGAGTGTTGGCATTTCTAGCCCCAAGGGGAGAGGTGCCAGGAGTGCTCGGGCATTGTGGGAAGTGCTTTGTATTCATGCCTGTCAGTTTGAAATAAGCTATTTGCATATATTTGCATATATATGTGCATGTAAATGCAACCACACTTAAGTTACAGTCGACTGCATGTGCTTTGAGTATCATTGTGGCCTTGGGGCTTCCAAAGTTGAGTAGCCCTGCCTTAGTGTCTGGCTCAATGCCCTGAAAGGTTCTCTTGGAAAGGACAGGGCTACAAAAGCAGTTTATCCTACCAAGTCACCCAGGCTGTTAAAAAGCTTGGACCAACATACATGCCCCCCTCATGTTAGTGCAGCCCAACGGGAAGATGTTTGACTCTACAGCCCTGATATTCCTCCTTGGAATTTCCTGGCTGGAATAATTCATAGCTTGCATTTACATGGACAATACCGCCCATGAGAGCCCTGCAGCGTGACCCTGCCGGACCTGCTGCCATAATAGCAGGATAAAAATTCAAGGAACAATGTGGGAATGGGTGGAAGTGGATACTAAGGGGCAGGATGGGAGCAGGATTAAAAGAACAGTCCTCTCACACCACAAATGCATGCCCCAGGCCACAGGGACTGCCCTCCAGCCCCCAGCCCTGAAGGCACTGCTGCTGCCAGGACCAGCACAGAAGAAAGGTTGACAATGGGGCCTTATCTGTGCCTCGGGATATCCATATGTGGAATGAATTTTGTTGCGGACATCAATAAGGAGGTTTTCACACATCACTTCCATATTGGTGCACATCACAAAACTCATTCTGCACATGGACAGTGTGTGACGTGGGTGGGCTGAAGGGCTACGAGTGTAGGAGGGGCTCAGGGCTGAGGCAGAGGGTTGAGACTTGAGGTGGTACGGGTTCTGGGGTGGGGCCAGGGATACAGAGTTTGGGATGCAGGGGGGAGTGAGTGCTCCAGATGGAGATGTGGGATCTAGGGTGGGATGGGGGATGAGTAGTTTGGAAGAGGTGCAGGTTGCCTCTGGGAGAGAGGACTTATCCCCAGTCCTCTCTCACTGCAGTAGCTCAGGGGCAGATGAGATGTGCCTCTCCAGGGCCACAGCATCTCCAGTAGGGCCTGACAGAAGAGAGGCACCACTCCATGGCCCTGGCATGTCTGGGCTAGGACCGGAGGGGGGCTGCGGAAGGGGCATCTTTTCGTCAGCTGCAGCAGGCCCATGCCTGGACTGGGTTGGAGCCGGGGAAGGTGCACTTCTCTCCTGGCTGCAGTAAGTCTGGGGCAGTAGGCAGAGATGCTTCTTTCCTGGCCACAGCAGCTCTGTGCTGGGACCAGTGGGCAGAAGCTTCTCTCCCCACTGGTGTGGGTCCGGGGTGCCTCTCCCTAGCACAGCCCTGAGTCCCTGTTCAGGGCTTAACAGGCAGCTGAGCAGCTTAGAAGGGCATGCGTGCTTCCTGTACCCTTTGCATGATAATGCAGTTGCTCTTCAGACATTTGCATGGCAGGGTACGTGTCTAATCCCTTTACGCAGAGAAGCCAAGACACAAGGGCTGCTCATTCTATTGTAGGAGTGCATGAGGATCCTGATTCCTCTGCCTGGGTGATTTGGGCTGGTCAGGCAGTCCCCTCGCATTGTATGGTGATGCAGAGAGAAGGCAGGTGCTGGTGGGAAGATAACTGCTGAGAGCAGTACGTCCAGCCATTGCTGGAATGCTTTTAATGTTCTGTAGCGGGACTGGAATCCCACATCTTTCACTGACATAATAATACAAACACAGTAAAAACCCAAGAAACAATATGGGAGCTCGTGGGAGTGGGTACTGTGGGTCTGAACAGGAGTGAGATAAAATAATAGTCCTGCATAGGGCTCTACGTTCTATTCCAGGACTTCAGAGGGCCTCCCCATACCCAAGATGTGCAGGGTGCCCCTGTACTGACAGGCATTCGCCTATGCACACAAGGGCAGAGATGGGAACAGCACCTTGCTGAGTCAAGGCCCCTAGGAGCGAAGTATCTCACAGACGCTCCTTTCCCATCACTGCTCCTACTTGTGCCACTGCAAAACAGGGCTTACAGTTCTCCCCCCAACTCCAGAAATGCAAAGGGGCAGCTTTGCATGCCACTAGGTACCTTTGCCAGGTCTTTCTCCGTGCCTCTGCCATGCTCGTAACACAGGGCCACGTTGAACTGGGCTTTGCTGTAGCCCCGATCTGCTGCCAGTTTGAAGTAGGAGTAGGCTGCCACGTAGTGACCATCACTCACACTCTCAAGCCCTGGGGAGGGAACAGTGCACGTCTGGCAAAGCAGGACAAAGGCAGCAGACAGAGCAGGGTCATGGAGCTCCTCCTGCCTCACCCATGGCAGCTGGCCCCACTGCACCTTGCCAGATTTGCCATCTCAAGCTCTGGAGTTCAGGAGGTGGGAGGGACCAATGGCCAGTGTTCTCTGTAAGCCGTGCACTTGGATGGCCACCCAGGAGAGATTCTGGTGCCACTCAACTGATTAATGGAGCACCCACAGCCGGCAGCACGTGTTTCTACTGATGGTGCACAGCCACACATGCCATGGAGCACATAACAAAATTTATTCTGCACATGAATGAAAAAAATTAGAGGGAACAATGCCAATGACCTGACTCCATGTTGGAGGAGTGGGACTCTGGCCTCATAACCAGTCTCTCTAATGCTCCAGTCTCCCTGTCATTTCATTCCCCAGTTCACTGAAAAGCAGGGTGAACATCAGTCAGAGATGGCACAGAAGAATCTGCAGAGGCTGAGAATGGTTGCAGGAACACCCTCTGGAGAGAAACCAGGAATAGGGAAGAGGGGCCATGACAACAGCCAACTCACCAAAAAAACCCTGGGAAACATTGCTTGTGCTGCAGCTTTCATAGGCCACAACAGCAAGAAGATGGAGCTCTTCCATAAGCCACTGTCCCACACACTGCCTCTCCTAGCACCTACAGCTCAGCATTTCCTTCTCCAGTTTGTGAAACTGGTTACCACCTCGGGCAGAGGAGCTGCAAAACCGGGACAGGTACTGTGGGCAAGGTGAGGCATAAATGGCCATTGCTGTCTAGCGGTCTTGCTCTGACAGCACTGTAGGATGCAACTATGCCAGGCAAGAGAAAGGCAGCCATAAGTCAGGCAGCAGGTCTTTCCAAACACAGTTAAACTTTGTCTGGCACAGGGATCTAGCTCCCTTCTGCCTTACACAAGACCTGCAAAATGTTCGAGGCCCTCCAGAAAGGAGAAGGTGTGTGGGTATTCCTGTCTCTATTCTAAGCTGCAGATAGCAGGAACACAATAAAGCCTGGTCCATGTTACCAAGGATATTGAGCGCAATGGAAACGCTGACCCGGAACACCTGCTGCAGCTGGGTGGCTGCTTCCTCAAGGCATTCCTGCCGTGCTGACTTCCCCTGCAGAGTGGAAAATGACAGCCCCTAGAAGGGAAGAGCATTAGAGGAGCGTTAGCAAATCTCCTCTTCCCAAGTCTCATGGCAGCTCCTGTCATGGCTGCCAGAGCACCTCCCCTATGTTAGGGCCACATTATATCTACGAGGGTGTCATGGCATTTGGGCTCTAATAGGTAACAAAAACCTCCCCACCCAGCTTCATCAGGCCAAAGAGCCACCACAACACACCCCAGAGTCATCCTCTCAGGCCGGGGAGCTGCAGCAAAGCACCCCAAACCCAAACAGGCTTCTCAGGCCAGGTAAGACGCCTCAACGCTCCCTTAACCTACCCAAATGCCCCTGCCAACCAGAGATTCCAGTTCAACATTCCCTGCTCCCATGCAGGCTTCTCAGGCCACGGGATCCACATGGTCAAGCACCGTGCAGGGGTGCCAGCTTGATCCATCTCCAGCCTTGGGCAGACCACTCAGGTCAGGGGAGCGCTGTGTAATCTCTTACTCAGCAGCATTTCAGTGGAATCCCAGAGAGCCCCGCAAAGGCAGAGCCTGTAACTCTCTCCCTCTCAGAAATATCGTCTGCTCCTCCCCTTCCCAGGTCAGGTTCAGCAGCATAGGTGGGGTCTCCCTACAGCAAACATGGAGCAGCCCATTTCCTGCAACTCTAAATCATTTACACGTAAGTAGCCCTGACAGCATTCTGCTCCTCCCTTATCCTTGTTCTGTGTTGCTTGTCTCCTGCTTCTCTGATAATTAGCAGCATCCCCTATTTTGCCTAGTCAGGGCTGGGAGGGAGCTAGGCTTGGAGTAATTATTTCCTAGCGTCTATGACAGTTTGGTGCCACCAAGTGGCAGCAGTAAATGCTACAGCTCATTTCAGATTATCTCCATGCTACTATTTACAATGCAGTTCTACTCTGGACAAGGATAGAAAGGCCTCTTCTCACCCAAAAGGTTTGCTTCCTACCTATCAGTCAGAGCTACCTTGAGCAAACAAATGCAAGTTTCACTCCTTCAAGCACTGCAGAGCTAGCCCCGGCATGGAACAGGGAGCTGGATCCATGCCCATAGGCCCTGCAGAGCCAGGCAGCAATCTGGGATGCAAAAGATAGCGCAGAAGTAGGTCTTTAAAAGCAGTATGATAATACCTTAGTCTATCCCATGCTTTTCAGCACATTGGGCTACCCACACTCTCCAGGCTTGCTTATCAGCTGCCACGTGACCTAAGTCCTCCCTCTGGGGACTTGGACTAAGGCAGTCTTGATTCTGATATTTCCTAATTTTTGTGGCTTGAGTTTGCAACTTTAATATTCCTTTACTGCATTCTGTGTGATATGTACATACAAGGGATCCTGCTCCTCAGGGGGCCCTGTTGGTGGAGCATTTCCACAGCAATAGTGTGTGTGCAGGGCAGTCTCGAAGGGCAGGAAGTCACTACACACAATCTATAGTCCCTCTCTGTGGAAAGAGGGGAGTGGTGCCATAGCTCTGACTCCTGCTCTGTGACCATGACTCTCCCTGGACACAGTGCATCAGCCAGGCTGCATTGGAAAGAATACTGAGCACTGTTTTAGGACAAGCTCTTCTTAAAGCCAAATAGTTACAGAGAAACAAAGAGACTGTACCTGTGCACTGCAGTGGGCTGGCTCCAGACTGGTGCTCCAGCTCTCAGGGAATGGGCACTCCTCTGCAAGGAGAAATCAGGGTAAGTTATGGACCTGAGACAGACCAGCAATCCTGCAGTCCCTCTGCCTCCCGCATTCCACATCACTCCACTCTAGATAATTGGATCCCATCCCTGTTCCGCAACACAATTCCTATGGGATGCTAAGAAAATCACTGCACCCAAACTTGCACACTCACTGTGAGTTCCTCATTTCCTGAGTGCCATCCTGAGAGCCTGGGTCTGATGCAGAAGCTCTAAGCACCCACAACTGTAACGGAACTCAACAGGACCTGTGCTTTGAATGTATAATGCTGAGTACTCTGAAAAATCAGGAATCCAAAATTAATGAACATTTTTTTCTTTAATCTGCCTGTGCCCTCATGTGTAAAGCAGAGATAATAACCCCTTGCTGGCTCACAAGCATTGTGAATATACACTGGACTGTGAACTGCTCACACTCTAGAGTCACAAGAGCCAAAACCAATGAATTCTGCTGTCTTCAGTGTAGGGTTTGGCTGGTGGCACAGGCTTCACTGAGAATACATACTGCACAGTTTGCCACTAGCCAGCCATTCAGTGAGCACTTTCCTGGACTATGTCACCAGCCTCCCTTCTCCACTGCTCCAGGGCACTAACAGATGCCTCACACTCCGTGACATCAGGAGCTGGAACATACGCTCTAGTTCCAACTGGATATATTTTGGGGATGTCTCTGGCCCAGTGGTCACCAACCAGGAGATTGGGATCTACTAGTGGATCTTGGAGCCTCTGACAGGGGATCCTGACTAGCTTGGCCAAGAGGCTATCAAGTGCGGCACTTCATCTGCCCCTCCCCCCCCCCCCCGCTGCTCATCTCCTGCCCTTTGCCTTGGAGCTGCCCTTCCCCCTGGGGAGCCTCCTGCTTTCTGTGCACGACAGGGGAGGCAGAGGAGTGTGCTGATGTCAAGGTGCCCCCTCCTATTCTCTATCCTATCTCCACACAACAGGACTTGGGAGGGGAGTTTGTTGGCTACTTTAGGGAGTGGGCCAGGGCAGGGGTGAGCCTGCCTTAGCCCCACTGCACCACCATCCAGGAGCCGCCTAGGGTAAGCAGTGCCCAGCTGGAGCCCACATCCCAAACTCCTACCCCAGTCATGAACCCCCTCCTGTACCCCAAAATCCTGCCCCAGCCCCGAGCACACCTGTATCCAAATGCCATCCCAGAGCCTGCACCTAGAACCCCTTCTACATCCCAACTACCTGCCCCAAGAGCAGCTCAGAGCCCCTCTCATACTCCAGATCCCTTAATCCAAGACCAGAGCCTGCACTCCAACCCTCTGCCCCAGCCTGATGAAAATCAGCGAGGATGGGCAAGAGAGGGAGGATGGAGTGAGCACAGGCGGGGCCTCAGAGAAGAGGCGGGAGGGAGGTGAGGCAAGGATATTTATACTTGAGGTAGATTTTGGATTGCACTTAAATTCAAAAAGTGATCTTGTGCTTAAAAAGGTTGGAGACCACTGCTCTAGCCTGTGCTATACAGGGGTTCAGGCTGGATGATCACAATGGTCCCTTCAAGCCTCGGAATCTATGACTCTATGAATCCTCCTCTTCTTAGTGACATCAGGATTTGTGTCTTATTACAACAAACTGTAACCCACTAACACCCTTGTTTTGTCCTAGGACTGCGAGGCTACGTCTACACTGCAGGCTTCTTGCGCAAGAACTGTTTTGCGCAAGAGTTCTTGTGCAAAAGGTCTTCCACAAGAGAGCGTCCACACTGCCACGTGTTTTTGCGCAAGAGATGTGCTTTTGCGCAAGAGCATCCATGGCAGTGTGGACGCTCTCTTGCGCAAGAAAGCTCTGATGGCCATTTTAGCCATAGGGGTTTCTTGCGCAAGACAATCATGTTGCCTGTCTACACTGCCTTCTTGTGGAAGAGCTCTTGCGCAAGAGAGCTTATTCCTCATGGGGAGAGGAATAACTCTTCCGGAAGAAGCTCTGTTTTCCGACGCTGTACTGTAAATGCACTTGCACAAGAAGCCTGCAGTGTAGACGTAGCCCCCAAGGCTGCATCTAGACTGGCATGATTTTGCGCAAAAGCAGTTGCTTTTGCGCAAAATCTTGCCGCCTGTCTACACTGGCCGCTAGTATTTGCGCAAGAACACTGACTTTGTAATGTACAAAATCAGTGGTTCTTGCAAATACTTTGACGCCCCGCTCAGGAATAAGCCCTCTTGCGCAAGTATTCTTGCGCAAGAGGCCAGTGTAGACAGCCACCTTATTTCTTGCGCAAGAAAGCCCGATGGCTAAAATGGCCATCGGAACTTTCTTCTTGCATAAGCAGTGTCTATACTGAGCATGGATGCTTTTGCGCAAAAGCAAATCTTTTGCGCAAAGGCACATGCCAGTATAGACGCTCTCTTGCACAAATACTTTTAACGGAAAAACTTTTCCATTAAAAGTATTTGCGCAAAATCTTGCCAATCTAGACGCAGCCCGAGGGTGTTAATGGGCCTGCGACAGACTGCTGGCTAAGCCAGAGCTCTGCCACTATAGCCTGGCTAAAGAGGCTGGGGGGAAACAGCTGAGCAAGCCCAGGCCTGAAGGGCTATTACAAGCAGCTGTGGGCTTCATTGGGAGAGGGCTATATAAGGCAGAGGAAGGAAGCCAGGAGCGGGGTAAGGAGGAGTCATGATGTGGCTGAGTGTGTTCCCAGGTAGACAGAGGAGCTGGCTGAGTTCTCTGTAAGCTTTGTAAATAGGTGGTGGTGGGAACTAACAATAAAAGCATGGGTGACTGCACCAGAAGCATCTCTGGTTGATTCGTGGACCAGAAGGTGTCCCAGACCAAGCGGCCTGAGTGGGGACTCTGCCACAGAGTAGTTTCATAGTGTGTATTCATGACTTATACTAAACAATCTGTCGACCTTCCATTTTGTTGTGACACTGGAGGTTCCTTTCCTAGCTTTGGAGAAAAGCTTTTTGGCTCAAAAGCTTGTTTCTCTCACCATCAGAAGTGGGCCCAAGAAAATACATTCCCTTGCCTACCTTGTCTTTTTAATATCCTGGGATTGATACGGCTACAACAGCAAGACCCAATGATGGGTCAGTGACAGGGAACCTTCCAACACACACCACTTTTACTGCTCCTTACAGCAGGGGTGGGCAATAATTTTTAAAAGGGGGCAACTTCATACATTTCTGACATGGCCCCAGGCCACTCTGGAAGGAGCAGGGCCCTGGGCGGAAAGGTCAGGGTCAGGAGACTTCTCTTGCTCCCCCACACCAACCCTGATTGGCCTAGGGATGGGAGAGCGCATGAAGTCTCATCCCTCACCTCCCTGCACCTAGAAAGAATCACCAGATGTTTTTAAAACAGCTGGCGGTTCCCTCTAGGCACAGTAACAGGAGGAGACCTTGTGTGCTCCCCCGCCCCCAGGCCAATCAGGTCCTAGGGGCAGGGGAGTGCGCAAAGTCTCTCACCCCCTGCCCACGCCCTGCCAGGGGCACGCGGTGGCTAGAGAAAAACACCGGCTGTTTTTAAACATCCAGCATTTCTCTCTAGTGGCCATGTGCCCTTGGCAGGGGGCAGGGGAAAGACTTTGCATGCTTCCCCGGCCCAAGGTCTCGACTGGCCTGTGGGTGAGGGAGTGACAGGGTGGCTGTGGGCCAGATCCACCGGCTTGGTGGGCTGGATCAGGCCCGCAGGGACCTCTTTGCCCACCCTTGCCTTACAGCAAACAGTAAGGGGCTACAGCGCTTATGCAGGCTCATTCTGCCCCCCAGCACTTCCTGTCCTATACCCCCAGTCCGTCAACAAACTGACAGGGGCCCACAGAGCTTTCTCACTTTGCCCACGACTGCCCAGCTATGTTGGGAAAACCCAGTTGTTTCCTTGCAGCCCCTTGCCATGACCCTCACAGAGGAGGGTGTTGGTTGTGAGGATGAGTCAATTTTGCTGCTGGCACCCTCCTTCCCAGGCTTACATTTCTTCTTAGCAGATGCCTTTCCCCTCCTCTGGCACCCATACATCCTTTCCTGAACAGCAGGCACTTTTGGGGATGAGCAGAAGGTGGTGCGGGGGAAGTAGGGGTTGCAATGATAATTTCATTGTGTACATGGTGGCACTAATAAGCCTGGGAAGATCCCATACCCCCACAACTGGTTCAGAGAATGTAAAATCCATCAGAATTTGAGAGCAGTTTTCCCAATTGTCAATTTCCTTCACTGTTAAAAACATGCACTTTTTTTCCAGTATGGATTTGTCTGCTTTCCTCTTCCAGCCAGCAGATCCTTCTACTTTTGACTGCTGCACTGGAGTCCTCCTCTCTCTGAAGTCTCCTTATGCACAACTAGCAGCGCATGTTACCTCCTAACCTGAGATATGCCAAAGAGTTGGGGCTCTCACCAACTCTGACTACAAGGCAGGTTTGCTACTCCTCAAATTGCTCTTGAGGCTCTTTCCTGGACTTTACTAAGTCAACACCCCTTCAGAATCAAGGACACCAGAACCAGACGTAGTGTCCCAGGCGCCAAGGCCAATCAAGCCCACCACCAGTTGTACCATAGGCTTCTTCCCCAGATCCAGGAGACTCCCCAAAACCCTCTGCCTTGGGTACCCAGTCCCATTCAGCCTGGGCCAGTACCTGTTTCTGGGCACATTTGGTGCTCTCCTTGCCCTGAGGGGATGCCAGGGGATGGATTCTCTGACGCAGTGTCTGGAATTCCTTTCACCATGAAGCAGGGTACCCGCTGGTTATTGCGGCATGTGCATGAGCCAGCAGCTGGCGCTGAAATACAAAAGACAAGCCTCACCACCTGGAAGCCTTGACACCTGGGGGACATGCCTGGAGTCACCCCACTCAATGTACAGCAGTGCCTGGACCCTCTTGAGCTTTTGCTCAGAGTTCTCCCATCTCTGTCAGGAGAAGACGTTACTCCACTGAGTCCAGGGCAGGGAACACAAGGAACCCATTGTGTTCCCTTGAGTATCTCAGCCCAGAAGGTGCCCAAGCCAGTGTAAAGGGATGGTGTGTTTCCCAGAAACATGACTCCCAAGCTCACAGGGCTCCACATGCTGCTGATTCCCAATTTCCGACTGACAGGTGCCATCTGCACAGGGGCATCACAGCCCTTCCCATACTCTCACAACACTCCCACAGCAGAGACCCTCAACCAACAGTCACCTTAAGCCCCATCCTACCGCTGGAGGCAGAACTGACCTGAGTACTGATGGGGTAGCACAGAAGGGAGGAGCCTGCCCACCCAGGGATGCTTGCCCTCTCTTCCTGCCCCTGGTACATGACTCAGCCATGGGAACTGCCTGGCCAGCTGCAGAGCAAGCACAGTTAATGCACCCTAAAGGAAGGAAAAGATGAGTCAGAGAGAACAACCACCCTCGCCTCTCCTCTCCCTTCAGCATAGAGTTCCCCCTTTCCACTGGGCACCCAAATGCAGAGAGCTCCTACCCACAGCTCTCCATCTATACAGCATCCCAGCTGCAACTTCCTACCACTCTGCCACATAGCATCCCCATCCATCCCTGACTCCCCTCCCTAGTCCCACAAGGCATCTCAGGCTCAACTCCCCACTTCACTTCAGAAGGGAATCCACCCCACACTCCTGCAGGGCATTTGGGTCACAGCTCCCTTGCATACCACCTAGCTGCAGCTTCTCCCCCCAGCTTCTCCATCACTTACAGAAGACATCTAACTCCCTATCTGCAGCTCTGCCAACTCCCTGCCCACAGGGTGCCTTGGCCACAGCCCCTTTGTAGCAGTATGCACTGGCTGCAGCCCCTCCCCAACCACCAGAAGACTGTCCCTTACCCAGGTGAAAGCATCCAGTACTGTGTAGTGAGCCTGCAGGTTCAAGAAGGGCTGCCGCACATTCCCTTCCTCCCAGCGATCTTGACCCCGTCCGCTCTGCCTGCTGGATATGAGAAAGTAACTGGAAAACAGGTGAAACTCCTTTCTCTGCAAAAGTGGGTGAGACAACGAGCTCTCTAGCATACAGGGGCCAACCCACAATACAGTTGTCAGAGTTTTCTGTTTAGATCTAAATTTTCAAAAGTATCTACAATAAATGTCAGGCGAAGTCTTATTGGGGACCCAAGGCTGGTCTGCAGTGCAAATCTGGGATCCATCGAAGCAGGGTCAGGAAATCCCCCACCTGATTTTAAAATTTTCAGGTTATGAAGCTTTTGGCAAAGACCTGGGGAATAAACTATGACCACAACCCATATCACACTAGCACTGTTAGACTTCCAGTTAGTGCCCAGCACCAAGAACCACCAGTCTGGGAAGCCAATATTTCAAGTTCTTAGCCTTTGTCTGGTTCTCCCAGCAGCATGTTGAGCTCCTGCACACAACCGTGTGAAGTGGAATCAGGAAGCCACTGCACCTGTTCATTCTACAGATCAGCCTGAAACTCCCTTCAGACCAGATGCTATGGGCATAAGCCCAGGTCAATAGCTCATGTGGTTCCCAGGATAAAGCATTCCCAACACCCCCCCACAATGATCTGGCTCTGCTTATCAGCCTGTTGTAGACTGCAGATGCAGAGTCAGATTGACTTGAAAATATGAATGTCATGTAAGGACCACAAACCTGGAGGCATTTGCATGACATTCCCTCAGAAACCTTACACAACCAATTTAGGTTGAATTCATCAAAGTCGACTGTTTAACATCAAATTTACAATGTTGAAGGTGCATGTCCTCACTGGGCCCATGAGGTCGATGGAGTGCATCCCCAGTAGCATGGCTACCTTTGACTTTAACAGTGATGCACTGTGGATAGCCATCCCACCATTCCTGATACCCTTTTGCATTCTGGGTTAGTTTCTCCAGAGCCTAGCCAGGAGCTGCTGGAGCAAGGAAAAATGTTAGAAGGCCACAAACACAGACATGCAGGAATCCATTGAGTGGAGTAATTGGCACATGCTAGCAGCAGTCAATTCTGTTGACACAATGGAATGCCAATTCTGGTCTTGTGAGACAAGTGTAGACTGGTGGGACTGAGTAGCTATGCAGCTATGGGACCAAGACCAGTGGCTACAAAACTTTTGCACATGTAAAGCTACTTTCATGGAACTTTGTGAATTGCCTTCCCCCACCCTGAAGCTCAGCAATACCAGAATGAGACCCTCTCTGACAGCTGAGAAGCGAGTGGCAACCAGACAGCTATCAGTCAGTTGGGAATCAATTTGGAGTGGGTATATTTATAGTGGGGACTGCTGTGATCCAAGCAGCCAGGGCAATCAATATCCTTCTGCTAGGAAGGATATTAACTCTGGGGAACATGCAGGACATAGTGGATGGCTTTGCTGTGATGGGGTTCCCTAACTGTGGTAGAGTGACAGATGGAATGCACATCCCTATCTTGGCCAAAGAGTACATAAACCACCTGGGGTACATCTCAACGATGTTGCAGGCACTGGTGGATCACCAGGACCGTTTCACTGACATCAATGTGGGATGATCGGGAAAGGTTTGTGACATGCATTTTTAGGAACTCTAGTCTCTAGAAAGCTGCAAGATGGAACTTTTTTCCCAGACAAGAAAATTATTGTTGGAGACATTGACATGCCAATAGTACCCTTTGGAAACCCAGACTATCCCTTGCTCCCGTGGCTCATGAAGCCATATTCAGGAAGCCTGGACAGCAGTAAGGAGCAGTTCAACTACAGGCTGACCAAGTGCAGAATGGTGAAAGAATATGCCTTTGGCCTTTTGAAGGCACATTTTCAGAGTTTATTGACTAGGTTAACTTCAGCAAAAGCAACAATGGGAATGTGCAGGCTTGCTGTGTGTTGCCTAATATCTGTGAAAAGAAGGGGAAAAGTTTCTGACAGGGTGGGGAGTCCTACCCACTAATTATGAGCAGCCAGACACCAGGACAATAAAGAGCGCACATTGAGGGGCACTGCCAATCGGAAAGGCTTTAAAAAGAAGTTTTATGAATGACCAACTAGTGATGTGACAATTATGTATGTTGCTCTTAACAAGGTGCCCCCTGCAGTACATGTACTGACCTGTAGCCCTTCCCCCAATCCCTCCAGTTGACACAAAGAATAAAGATCCTGTTGTTGTGAAATCATGCATTTGTATTTATGAAACACGGGGAATGGAGACAGAAAAGGAGTTCAGGGTGCGAGCACTGATGGGGGAAGGAGGGAAGGGCACAAGTGCAAATGGGTTATTACAATCCTCCTGTGTAGCAATCATAGTTATGGGAATGAACGCCTTTTGTTTCAGGAAACATCCCTGGGAGTTGAGTGCAAGGCTGCCCTTGACTCCCCTCCAATTCATCATTCTAGGTTGCCTGAGAGAGCAGGCTATGGAGCATGGTGAGGAGGGAAGGTGGTTCAACATAGGGTGCAGAGGGACTCTGTGCTCCAGAGTCCTATGCTCTGTGCTTCCTACACCTCTACCAGGCACCTTATCAACTCTGTTTGCTCTCCCACGAGTTTCAAGATCTCATCCTGCATCTTCCCTCCTCATGTTTGGTGCAAATGATCTGTAACATTGTTCTCCTCCATGCATTCAGCTGTGCTATCAGTGCAGGCGGACTGTATTTGCTCATTAAACATATCATCCCAAGTACATTTTACTCGCCTTCTGATAAGTGATAGCTGAAGTGCTGGATGATCTGTGGGAGTGGGTAATAGACGCATTGTTGCAGCTGCTTTAGGGGAAAAAAATCAAGGCTAGACTGCAGAGAAGATACACTGTATAACACAGAGGGTTAAATCTATTGCCATGAATGAAGCACTGTACTGCACAAAAGGCATGTGTTATGTACTAGGGATGTTAAATATCGGTTAACTGAATAGTCGATTAACCTCATGAATTCTTATTGGTTAGTTGGCTACTCTATAGTACCCGGGGCAGGGCCAGAAGCCAGTGTGCTCCGGCCCCACTCCCGAGGAACCCCCTGCCGCTCCACGCTGCTGCCTCTGTATCAGAGGCAGCAGCATGGGGTTCCAGGCAGAAGCTGGTCCGCAATGGGAACCAGTTTAAAAACCAGCTCCCCTCGCAGACCGGCTGCCTGTCGCCGTGTACTGCTGCCTCTGATACAGAGGCAGCAGCATAGGGTGGCAGCAGCCTCTGTCCAGGGAAGGGGCTGAGCTCTCGGACCTGGCATGAGCCGGAACTGAACCGGGCTGCTTGGCTCCTAATACACTTTAAATGCAGAGCCTCAGCGGGGGTAGGTCCTGGACCTGGCACAAGGCTGGGCTGCTGGCCAGCCTGCTAAAAAATGTACTGGTAGGTGTGGGTGGGTGGGGAAATGTGCGTAGTCTATAGCATTAACTGATAAGCTTCTGCTTATCGGTTAATTTACTACACCATTACATCCCTATTATGTACAAAGCTAAAGTTATTTTAAGCATCTACCAGGCAAGTACAAGACACAATACAACAGGGTACAGCTGGACTCAGTTTGTGGCAGGCATGGTAAGCAACAGGTCAGGGTTCTTGCTCTTTTGCTTCAGCTTTGAAAACACACATGATACAGTGCTTACAAAGTACAGCCCTCATGCTATGTAGGTATCTGCATTTACAAATGGGTCGCATTCATGAGGGACCCTGCAAGGGGCAGGAAACTGGGCTAATGTGTAGGGGCTCACATGGTCAGCCTGTGTTTGTCACACCCCCTAGCCACCACCCCTGTATGTGGGGAGGAGGGGGGAGAAGAACCTGTTCGCCAGAATACTCCTTTCAAGCCCTTTGCAAAGAGGGCAGCAAACCTGGGGTCATGATTTGTGGGGGATGACCACACAGAGGTGGATTGCCTCAGTGCTCTCAATTAGAGAGCTTGCCCTATTTCATCCAGGTTGCCATGCACGATATCAGTCTTCTCCAAATCAGAAAGCATAACAAGGAGCAGATGCTGACTGAACGTGTCCAGAAACCTGGACCTTATGCTGCAATGCTTTGTGCTGTAATGATGCCAGATCACTCACTGCTGGCTTGGAGTGGAACGGTGTCCTACTGTGGAGGATGGAATAAGGCAGCCCTCCCCAGAAACCTGAGAAGGATTAAAGAGTACCTCTATGAGAGTTTTGTGGAGATGTACAGGGAGGATTCCCACTCTGTCTCCTGACACGTTAAACTCTTTCAGTGAGCCTCCACAAGCTCATGATACCATCTACATGTTTTGTTAGTCTTTAAGATACTGCTAGACTAGTCGTCGTTTTTTATGTACGCAGAGGAGCTCTGCAACCCTCAGGGCAGATCAAACAGATAAAACCCAACTATTTACCCACATAGCATGATTATGCCTGCACCGATTCCTCTCCTCACACAGCATTCAGACTCATGTTTAACTTGTGATCCACTATGACCCATAAATCTCTTTCAGCAGTACTCTTTCCTAGACAATCACTTCCCATTCTGTGTGTGTGAAACTGATTGTTCCTTCCTAAGTGGAGTACTTTGCATTTGTCCTTATTAAACTTCACCCTGTTTACCTCAGACTATTTCTCTAGTTTGTCCAGACCATTTTGAATTTTGACCCTATTCTCCAAAGCACTTGCAACCCCTCCCAGCTTGGCATCATCTGCAAACTTAATGTACTCTCTATGCCATCATCTAAATCATTAATTAAGGTATTGAACAGAACCGGCCCCAAATTGACCTAATGCAGCTAACTTCCACCTAACCTCCTAGTGTAGACCTGGCCTGAGACGCAGCCTCTCAAATTAACTTATCTGCAAGAGTGGTGCAGCATGAAAATTGGCATGTCAGTTGAATGGTGGGAAATTTGGCATCATTTTGGAAAGGGGGTTCCATGATATTAGACTTCAAAATATAAGCATGAAACAGTGACTATGGAGATGGTGCTGAAGCTGTCAGAAGAGCAGCTGCCAGCTCAGGTTTTTTGTAGGCTTGCTACTGCAGGTACAGGGAAAGAGTTGGCAGCAGGAGGCTTGTGGCTGCAGCTACAGGTATCAGAGTTTTAAAAACTTTAATGCTTCATAATTATCCTTCTGTATCCCCTCTAGGCATGCAGAGGGAATTCAGGGCTTCTGCTTGGCTGCCTGCACAGCACAAACTACAGGAAATCTTTCTCCTAAATTGCTAGCTTAAAAACTTTATTTTTGACTTTGTGGTGCACTTTTTAATTATTTTTAGTCTTTTGATGCACTTTTAGAATGATTGTCTTTTCAAAAAGTTTGTTTTTAATATTTTTTATTTTTGTCTTTTTGGTCTTAAATCTAGTGTGTTTCAACTAAAAAAAACAGTAAGGTTTGTTTTGATCTGCTTATATATTTTGAACTAGACTTTTTTACAAAATGTTTTTGGAAGGGCTTTTGGAAGGGCTTCTGGAAAGTTCAATGTGACTGGAATTTGTGTACGAGTGTTCAAGGTGCTAGGTGTTATAGAAACACAGAACAAACCTACCATTCCAAATATAAGTGAGACAACAGATGAGCACAATTGAGAAAAAGCGTGGGGAGAGAAGGCAAGGAACACCAAGAGCTGTCATGGAACACCAACTGTTCACCTATGGGTGCTGTACACATTATAGCACAAGTAGACTTTCAGGGGGGAGTTGAAGGAGCTGTGGATGTTGATGGGGAGTTCATTTGACAGGTAAGGGTAGTGGGGAGCTGTTTGTTGGAATATTTGGAAAAGGGTGATCCAAGCTGGCAGCAAGTCAGGGCAGACATCTCCACAGCGGAGGTGAGGTGAAGGGCCTAGAAAATGAAATTGTTAGTTCTTCGTAACCTTAAGCAGTCAGGCCAGCATGGAGGGGTGGAGGGGGGGAGTGGCAAGAGGTAGTGGCAGAGCATGCCTGCCGCGTCGGCAGGGCCGGCTCCAGGCACCAGCAAATCAGGCAGGTGCTTGGGGCGGCACTTTACCTGGGGCAGCATTTCAGGTAAGCAGCTGGCGCCGCCCCCGGCAACGCCTAGCCCTACCCCCGGCAACGCCTAGCCCCACCCCGCCGATTTTAAAGGGCCACAGCCTGAGAAACGCCATGGCTGTGCAGCCAGCTGGCACCAATGTGCGACCGGAGCCTGCTGGCTGCCCCTGTCTCTTCTCCTGCTGCTCCCCAGCAGTCGCTAAGCAGCCGGCGCCGCCCACGGCAATGCCCCACCCCACTGATTTTAAAGGGCCGTGGGAGACACCGCAGCTGCGCAGCTAGGGTTACCAGGTAGACCCCCCCAAAATACTGGACACACTTGATTGTGGGCGGCAGGGGAAGGACCGGCCGGAAGGAAGGGGGGGTGGGAGGCGGGGCTGGCGGAGGCCACGGGGCTGGCTGGGAGGAAGGGGGGCCGGGGCAGGGTGCAGCCACTGGCTGCAGCCAGAGTCCAACAGGCCGCGCCCCTGGCAGGCACTCCCTCTAGTTGCTAGTAGAAGCTGGGCGGCGGCGGGGGGAGTGGCTCTCAGCCACCCCTCCCCGGCTTCTGCATGCAACCAGAGGCTCCCAGCTAGGAGGCAGGGCCACAATTGGCGCTGGGAGCCTCTGGTTGTGTGCAGAAGCCGGGTGGGGGGAGTGGCTGGGAGTCCCGGCCAGTGCCCCCACCCCACCTTTGCATGCGATCACAGGGCTCCCAGCGCCAATCGCGGCCCCGCCTCCCAGTCGCTCCCCAACCCCCGCCAGAAATTCAGAAGATACCGGACATTGCACGTGTCCGGTATTTTCTGAATTTTTCTACTGGAGAGAGGGCGCAAATACCGGACTGTCCGGTAGAAAACCGGACACCTGGCAACCCTATGCGCAGCCAGCACTGGAACCATGTGCGCCCGGCCCCGGAGCCTGCTGGCCGGCCCTGTCTCCTGAGTCCTGCTCCTCCCCGGCAGCCGCTACCTTCTCCAAGAGCCTCTCCACTCCAAGCGGAGGCTCCGCTCCGCCAGACCCGCAGCCTGGACCTGGCCATCAGCCACCCCTCCACCTACATCGTGTGGAAATCCCAGCTAGGATGCCCCCTTCCTGCCTAGGGTTGCCAGATGTCCGGTATCCACCCGGACTGTCCGGTATTTTCGCCTCCTGTCTGGTAAAAAAATTCAGAGAATACCGGACACCTGAGATGTCCGGTATTTTCTGATTTTTTCCCCCAGCCAGGAGGTGAAAATGCCGGGCACCTAGCAAACCTACAAACACTCAGCGCCTGGCCTCCCCCCCAGCCCGAACCCGCCCGGCCCCCAACACCCCTCGACCCCAGCCCCCATGCTTACCTGGTTCCACAAAATGGCTGCCGGCCAAAAGACCTAGGGGAAGCTCCCCTGTTCCTATCCATGCACTCACGCTTAAAGGCTTAAAGTGCTGTTTTATTTTTTATTTTATTTTATGGCTTAAGTCATGGAGTCCTTTTTTTTTTGTTGTTCAACAACTTCAGTCTCCCCCCCCTTTTTTCCCCCTTCAACGGAATTTTTTCCCGGTGTTGTGTTTTGTTTTTGGGGCGGGAGGGAGGGCAAAATTTTTTTGCTTGGGGCAGCAAAAAACCTAGAGCCGGCCCTGCGCGTCAGCCACAACAGCAGCACCTCCCCACGAGTGGAGCTGCGTGGTGTGGGCTGTGCCCAGAGAGGAGGCTTTTACAAATTAGGGGGGCGGGTGGGCTGTGCCTGGGGGTTACACATGGGGATGGGGGAGGGCAAGCAGGGTTGGCAAGGGATACTCAGAACAGGCTGGGGAGAATCGCTGGCTGGGGCAGAGTATTGGGCTGGCGGGGTGGCAGCCATGCAGGTCTCCCTTGGGGGGCGGGAGTATTATGGGCTGGGGCACGCCTATGGCAGGACAGAGGTCTGCTTGCAGCACACTTTTACCTGCAATGCCACGCAGCCAGCTCCCCTCTTCCACGAGCCGAGCCTGACCCGTGATGGCTCCTGCGGTCAGGCTGTCGGGGGGGAGGGTGGTGGCAAGAGGCTGCGGCAGAGCATGCCTGCCATGTCGGCCACAGCAGCAGCACCTCCCCGCAAGTGGAGCAGAGTGGCACTGAGCCAGGTGGCAGAGCACGCCTGCAGGAGCTGGCGGAGGTGGCCGCGTTGGAGCATGAACAGGAGTGGCAAGTTGAAAATCCCGTGACAGACAGACCGACAAGAATGACGACCACTTAATAGAAAGACTGTCTAAATAAAAATGATATTAAACTACATCTGCTTAGGACAGATATTCTTAAATCAGCAGGCCCAGATAGATTGCAATCAACAGTGTTAAGAGTTGGCTGAAGATATTTATAGTCAGCTGGTTTTCATTTTTAATAGATCTTAGAATAATGGAGAAATTCAGTTGCATCTGCCCCAATAAAGAATGGGACATGTGAGCTAGGCAAGACTATTCCCAGACCCTCACTCTGCATCTTAGCTAAGTAGCGCAATATAGGGGCTGCCCTAGTTTCCTCCCTGCTCACCCACATCAAAGGCTGCCCATCCTTACCTCTGTTCAGTTGGTGTCTGTCCAGCACTGAGTGCTGAGGTGGCGTTACGGAGCTCCTCATTGCCAGGGAGGGTTGGGATCCCGTGGACAGAGCTTGAAGCGTTCAGCACATGGAGGCGGTGAAGGGCTGCATATGGAATGAGAAGGAGAGGGGAGACATGTATTGGGATTCTACTGGGAGGAGATTTCAACTACTCCAGTCCAGAGGTGCCTCCCAAGCATTAGGACATGCTCTATCCTCTCCGGAACACTGGGTCCAGCTATAGCAGGATGTTGGTAGTGCCTCACAGGCTCACATTCTGCTCCAAAGGGAGCCAGAGACCCCATTTTCCATTCATTTTAGGAGTGAGATGGTGCTGGTACAAGGAAATTTTAAGTCCCATCTCTAGTTACTTGGGAACCAAACAGCCTGAAGTGGAAGCTGCTGGAACATTTCCACTCTAAATCCCCATTTGATGTGGAACTTCCAGGAATTCTCTCCTTTGGGCAAAATTTCCCAGCCTCAGTCTCCATCCAGAGCAGAAAGATGGACTGCAATCAAATCTGGCTCAAGAAGCGTGGGCAGTAGCAGCTCTGTTATACTTCTGCAGTGGGGGTCATAAAGCTCCCTAACAATTGGGAATTTTGAATTGTAGGGCTAACTGAAATGGAAATTGTAGTTTAGCAAGTATTTGAATTTCCTACAGCATTGCCAGGTAGTCACAGCTTAGTAAGCACAACTCCAAAAAGCACCAGTTAGAAAAAACAGGACTACCTTTCTTCTTTTCGGATTCCTTTTGACAAATAAACAAAGCAGGCTGAGATATTAATTTAAAGGAGGTGTGGCTTTATGTTTTAAGTGAAAGAGAAACAAGTGCACTGAACATCAAGTTAAGAGGCTAGTGCATTAACAAACATTATCATACTGTTTCCTGCCCACTGCTGTTTCCTGCTAAGATGGCTAAGGATGTTAAATTTAGATTAATCAACTAATCAAATAGTCGATGTAACTTGCATCAACTATTCGATTAGTCAATAAGGGCACCTCTGCTTTTGAAATGTTGCTACATTTCAAAGGTGGACATGCCACGGGGAACATGGCCAGTGGGGGACTCAAGCAGTCCCCCCCGCTGGCCCCAGGCTCCCTGATTTTGAAATGTACAAGAGCCTCAGGAAGGTTCTTGTATATCTCAAAGCAAAGCGTTGGGAGCGCTGGGCCAGCGGGGGACTATTTGAATCCCCAGCTCACCCCAGACTCCCCATACCTAACATCGCATTGTTAATGTTCTTAGTATTCTAAAATAATAATCCCTAGATTTTATACAAGTCTTGTCATCAGCAAACTGCTTTAACAAAAGAATTGGGGAAAGCGAGAAGGGAAAGGACTAATCCAAGGTCACACAACAGGCCGGTGGCAGAGCAGTAACAAGAGCCCAAATAGTTCTGCCCATGAGCCCAGGTGGCAGTGACATGAGCCGTCCCGCAGGTGCATCAACCTCCCCTGACTGGTCAGCAGGGGTCTGGCTGTCTGTCCTGCCTGTCCCTTGCCAAGCTCTGACATGCAGCGCTTTGGTTACATATTTAGGATGCGGAGTGGTGGAGTGAGCATCCACTTCCACTGTCCAAACCATTTCACCTAATCTTCCCCGCGCCACAGGGTGACTGGGCCACCAAGCCCTGGGCACCTTTTTATGGAGCCCTGCCACTCTCCTGCCCTGTCCCAGGTCAGCCCTGTCACCCCGTTCCCGTCCCGGGTCAGCCCTGCCGCTCCCCCTGCCCTGTCCCGGGTCAGCCCTGTCACCCCGTTCCCGTCCCAGGTCAGCCCTGCCGCCCCCCTGCCTGTCCCTTCCCGGGTCAGCCCTGCCACCCCGTTCCCGTCCCGGGTCAGCCCCGCCACCCCCGCCTGTCCCTTCCCGGGTCAGCCTGCCACCCGTTCCCGTCCGGGTCAGCCCGCCACCCCGCCTGTCCCGGGTCAGCCCTGCCACCCGTTCCCGTCCGGGTCAGCCCTGCCGCCCCCGCCTGTCCCTTCCCGGGTCAGCCCTGCCACCCCGTTCCCGTCCCGGGTCAGCCCTGCCGCCCCGCCGCCTGTCCCTTCCCGGGTCAGCCCTGCCACCCCTTTCCTGTCCCGGGTCAGCCCTGCCGCTCCCCCGCCTGTCCCTTCCCGGGTCAGCCCTGCCACCCGTTCCGTCCGGGTCAGCCCTGCCGCCCCCGCCTGTCCCTTCCCGGGTCAGCCCTGCCACCCGTTCCGTCCCAGGTCAGCCTGCCGCCCCCGCCTGTCCCTTCCCGGGTCAGCCCTGTCACCCGTTCCGTCCGGGTCAGCCCTGCCGCCCCCCCGCCTGTCCCTTCCCGGGTCAGCCCTGCCACCCCGTTCCCGTCCTGGGTCAGCCCTGCCGCCCCCCCCGCCTGTCCCGTCCCGGGTCAGCCCTGCCACCCCGTTCCCGTCACGGGCAGCCCTGCCGCCCCCCCGCCTGTCCCGTCCCGGGTCAGCCCTGCCGCCCCCCCGCCTGTCCCGTCCCGGATCAGCCCTGTCACCCATTCCTGTCCCAGGTCAGCCCTGCCGCTCCCTCTGCCCCGTCCCGGGTCAGCCCTGCCACCCCGTTCCCGTCCCGGGTCAGCCCTGCCGCTCCCCCTGCCCCGTCCCGGGTCAGCCCTGTCACCCCGTTCCCGTCCCGGGTCAGCCCTGCCGCCCCTGCCTGTCCCTTCCCGGGTCAGCCCTGCCACCCCTTTCCCGTCCCGGGTCAGCCCTGCCGCTCCCCCGCCTGTCCCTTCCCGGGTCAGCCCTGCCACCCCGTTCCCGTCCCGGGTCAGCCCTGCCGCCCCGCCTGTCCCTTCCCGGGTCAGCCCTGCCACCCGTTCCGTCCCGGGTCAGCCCTGCCGCCCCCGCCTGTCCCTTCCCGGGTCAGCCCTGTCACCCGTTCCGTCCGGTCAGCCCTGCCGCCCCCGCCTGTCCTTCCCGGGTCAGCCCTGCCACCCGTTCCGTCCTGGGTCAGCCCTGCCGCCCCGCCTGTCCCGTCCCGGGTCAGCCCTGCCACCCCGTTCCCGTCACGGGCAGCCCTGCCGCCCCCCCGCCTGTCCCGTCCGGGTCAGCCCTGCCGCCGCCTGTCCGTCCCGGATCAGCCCTGTCACCCATTCCTGTCCCAGGTCAGCCCTGCCGCTCTCCTCTGCCCCGTCCGGTCAGCCCCTGCCACCCGTTCCGTCCGGGTCAGCCCTGCCGCTCCCCTGCCCGTCCGGGTCAGCCCTGTCACCCCGTTCCGTCCCGGGTCAGCCCTGCCGCCCCGCCTGTCCCTTCCCGGGTCAGCCCTGCCACCCCGTTCCCGTCCCGGGTCAGCCCTGCCGCCCCCCCGCCTGTCCCTTCCCGGGTCAGCCCTGCCACCCGTTCCCGTCCCGGGTCAGCCCTGCCGCCCCCCCGCCTGTCCCTTCCCGGGTCAGCCCTGTCACCCGTTCCGTCCCGGGTCAGCCCTGCCCACCCCGCCTGTCCCTTCCGGGTCAGCCCTGCCACCCCGTTCCCGTCCCGGGTCAGCCCTGCCGCCCCCGCCTGTCCTTCCCGGGTCAGCCCTGCCACCCCGTTCCCGTCCCGGGTCAGCCCTGCCGCCCCCCCGCCTGTCCCTTCCCGGGTCAGCCCTGCCACCCCGTTCCCGTCCCGGGTCAGCCCTGCCGCCCCCCGCCTGTCCTTCCGGTCAGCCCTGCCACCCGTTCCGTCCCGGGTCAGCCCTGCCGCCCCCGCCTGTCCCCCGGGTCAGCCCTGTCACCCCGCCTGTCCCGTCCGGGTCAGCCCTGCCACCCGCCTGTCCCGTCCCGGGTCAGCCCTGCCACCCGTTCCGTCCGGGTCAGTCCTGCCGCCCCCGCCTGTCCTGTCCCGGGTCAGCCCTGCCACCCGTTCCGTCCGGGTCAGCCCTGCCGCCCCCGCCTGTCCCTTCCCGGGTCAGCCCTGTCACCCCCCCGCCTGTCCCGTCCCGGGTCAGCCCTGTCACCCGTTCCGTCCGGGTCAGCCCTGCCGCCCCGCCTGTCCCTTCCCGGGTCAGCCCTGCCGCCCCGCCTGTCCCTTCCCGGGTCAGCCCTGTCACCCCTGCCTGTCCGTCCGGGTCAGCCCTGCTGCCCCCCGCCTGTCCTGTCCCGGGTCAGCCCTGCCGCCCCCTGCCTGTCCCGTCCGGGTCAGCCCTGCCACCCGTTCCCGTCCCGGGTCAGCCCTGCCGCCCCCCCCGCCTGTCCCGTCCCGGGTCAGCCCTGCCACCCCCGCCTGTCCCTTCCCGGGTCAGCCCTGCCACCCCTTTTCCCGTCCCGGGTCAGTCCTGCCTGCCCCGCCTGTCCCTGTCCCGGGTCAGCCCTGCCACCCTGTTCCGTCCCGGGTCAGCCCTGCCACCCGTTCCCGTCCGGGTCAGCCTGCCACCCGTTCCCTCGTCCCGTCCCGGGTCAGCCCTGCCACCCCGTTCCCGTCCCGGGTCAGCCCTGCCGCCCCCCCGCCTTTCCCGTCCCGGGTCAGCCCTGTCACCCGTTCCCGTCCCGGGTCAGCCCCAACGCCACGCACCCAGCCCCGAGCGAACAGCGCTGTCTGAGCCCCGCCCCCACCCTGACCTCGGCTCAGCAGCCCCTGCAGCCGCCACATCCCGCTCCCAGTTCCTAGGGTGCACGGCGTGAGAGACCATAGAGAGGAAACGTGGCGGGTAGAGCGGCGCTGTAGAAACCATAGAGAAGGAATGCGAGGACTAGAAGGGTCCAAATAAGGCTATAGAGAAGCCCTGTGCAGGCTAGAGAGGACACACCATAGAGAGGGAGTGCGCAGGATAGAACACCCCCAAAACCATCAATAAGAGTTGTGTAGACTAGCCGGACCGTAGATCAT
The DNA here is from genome assembly GCA_019425775.1 of Rafetus swinhoei. NCBI lineage: Eukaryota > Metazoa > Chordata > Testudines > Trionychidae > Rafetus > Rafetus swinhoei. The sequence goes on along the minus strand of CM033428.1, from coordinate 43,000,596 downwards.
AGAGAGGCTATGCGATGGATAGATGGTACCAACCCGGACCATAAAGAGGCACTATCTAGGCTAGACTAACCCAGAACCGCGAAGCAGGCACGGCTAGAAGGGCAGAGGCCCGGGGGAGGGGAGAGAGGAGAGGTCGCCTCAGGCTGACGCGCCTTCTGCTGCCCTGAGCAGCGGCGGCGGATGGGCCCGTTCCGCGGGGCAGCGCCTTGCGCGGAGGGACACGGCGGGGGAGCGGCCTCCAAGCGACCGTCGCCCGGACGGGCTCGGAGGGCAGCTGCGATGGCGGCACCGGGGCTGGCGGGTGGGGCTTCGAGGCCGTGGCTGTGCCCTGCGACGGTGGGAGTCCTTGAGCCCGGCCAACGAGCCACTGCTGCCCTCAGCGGAGGGGCTGCGCCTTGGACGGCGATGTTTGCACTGATCGCTCCTCCGGTTGCCAAGGGCTTAAGGGGGTTGGACATGGCTAGAGAATCCCGGGACATCAGCGTTAGAAAGCGAGCGTCTTACATCATGCTTCAGGTCTTAAAACAGTCTCTAGCTACTAGGGTTAGGAGTTTTCACTGAAGCTTCTGGTGCTTGAGACAGTCAGACATAGATGGGATACGGGACTGGATGGACCTCAGTTTGAGCCAATCTGGTAATTTCTGTGTTTGGGTATAAGCCTGTAGAGCTGAGTGTTTCATCTGCATGCATGGAGTAGCTCTTCCAGTTCTTGCATTAAATACATGGTTACCTCATAGCTTCTGCATGGGCCTGGCTCGGCTCACACACGCAAACACTAGCGACTCAGCCCATATGAGCACAGTGTGCCAGATGTGCATATCTTGGTCCATAGGTCATTATTTATAGGCTTTTGTCTCAGATTCTTCTCTGCTTTTCTGGCTCTTAAAAGTGGGTGCTGCATGCTTTTTTTTTTTTTTTTTTTTTTTTTTTTCCTCCCCTTGCTTCCTTTTGCTGATGAACTGCCACCTTCTGTATACTCTGTTTCAGGTAGCCACTGGCATAGAATCATAGAACCAGAGAGCTGGAAAAGACCGCAGAAGGTCATCAAGTCCAGCCCCCCTGCTCTAGGCAGGACCAATCCCAACTAAATCAACCCAGCCAGGGCTTTGTCAAGCTGAGACTTAAACACCGCTAGGGATGGAGACTCCACTACTTCCGTAGGTAACCCATTCCAGTGCTTCACCACTCTCCTAGTGAAATAGTTTTTCCTAATATCCAACCTGGACCTCTCCCACCACAACTTGAGACCATTGCTCCTTGTTCTGCCATCTGTCACTACTGAGAACAGCCTTTCTCCAGCCTGTTTGGAACCTCCCTTCAGGAAGTTGAAGGCTGCTATCAAATCCTCCCTCACTCTTCGCTTCTGCAGACTAAACAGACCCAACTGCATGATGTCCACACTGCTAGCACCCATTCACTGTGCTACCAACTGCAAATCCACAAAGTGTAGCAACAGGTGCTTCCCTTAATGACACTCTTAGGTCACCATCACCTCAAAGCGACCTACCACAGGCCTATACTTCCAGTCTGGACAGGAGGCTCTGCCAGGGAATTAGGGATGTTAAAGACTAGTAGACTATCTGATAAGCAAATGCTTATTGGATAGTCAGTCGACTAGTCCAGGGGTGGCCAACCCATTTAACAAAGAGCCAAAACAGCGGCAGAAAAAAAGCAAAAGCCCTCCAGAACAGAATTGTGAAGTAAAAAAAATTAAAGGCTGCCCCTTTAAGACGGCCGCCATCTTGGGCGCCATTTTTAAAACCCCGCAGCTCCGACCCTGTAAGCACAGGGAAGCCGGGAGTCATGGGGGAGTCGGTGGGGGCCATTTTGGGGGAGATGCAGGAGTGGCTTCACAAGCCACACTTTTGGGGGCAAGAGCCGCATGCGGCTCGCAAGCTGCGGGTTGGCCACGGCTGGACTAGTCGATTCACCACCCTTTGCTACCTCTATCAGATGCAGCAAAGGGGGAGGAAGAAGTTACCTTGGTGCAGTAACAATGGTTCTTTGAGATGTGTGTCCCTGTGGGTGCTCCACAGTAGGTGTCGGGTCCCGTCCCAGTGCCACAGTCTGGAGATTTTTAATAGCCATAGTCTGCTGGATCACACAGGTGCAATGTGCAGCTCGTGCCGTTTGTGCCTTTGCCTCATGCGGGATCTGGCTCCCGCCAGTTCCTCTCACCCGCTTGAGAATCTGAAACAAAAAACTAAACCCAGATTACAGAGCAGGGAGGCGGGCAGGTACTGGAGCATTCGTGGGGGGGACACATCTTGAAGAACCATTGTTACTGCACCAAGGTGAGTAACTTCTTCGAGTAGTGTCCCCATGGGTGCTTCACAGTAGGTGACTGTACGGCAGTACTCGTAAACAACCAGAAGGTGCGCTCCAGAATTAGGGTTTGTGAGAGGTCAAAAGCACTGCTGTAGCCACTGAAGAGTCCACTGCTAGCCCCTGTACAATTGCATAATGCTTCATGAACATAATGTTAGATGACCAAGTGGCCGCTCAGCGTATATCCTGGAGAGAAAAACCCCTCAGGAAAGCTCTGGAAGTTGCTACGGCCCTTGTAGAGTGCGCTCTGGGGTGTGATGGAAGAGGCCTGTTGTGGAGGGAGTAGCAGGTAGAGATGTAAGATGATATGAGCTTGGCAATAGGTTGGGAAGAGAATGCTTCACCTTTGGAATGGTCAGCTATAGAGACTAACAGATGGTCCGTTTTGTGCCAGTCTCTGGTTCTGTCTATATAAAAGGATAGTGCCTTCCGAACGTCCAATATATGCAAGTGTGCCTGCCCTTAGTGGTGTGGGGTGCAAGATAAAAGGAAGGTAGTACAATGGGCTCATTAAGATGGAAAGCCGAACAGCCTTTTGGAATAAAAACTGTGTGAGGCCGAAGCGTCACTTGTTCCTTGTTAAAAACTGTGTACGGCGGTGTTGACATTAAAGCCGCAAGTTCACTGACCCTGCGGGCTGAAGCTATAGCAAGCAGGAAAACTACTTTGAACGTGAGCATCTGAAGAGGTGTAGTAGCTATAGGCTCAAAGGGGGTGCTGAATAGGTGTGTCCAGTACTAAGTCCAAGTTCCAGGATGGGGGTGGAGGTCTGCACAGTGGATTAAGGTTTATCAGACCTTTGCGCATCCCACGACTAGAAGATTTCTAAAAGACCGAAGTCCCATCTATAGAGTGACGGAAAGCGGTAATTGCCGCAAGATGTACCTTTAAGGACAGGACAGAGTCCCAATTGTTTCAGGTATAACCATAGTCCAGGATATGATGAATAGGCATGTCCTCAGGGACAATCCCTTTTGCAGAGCACCAGGATATAAACCTCCACTTGCTAAGTCGCTCAAGTGGTGTTCCTCCTGCTACGCAGCAGAACAGGGGTTCCCAAACTTTTTGACACGGGGACCAGTAAATCCATTAAGGAGCTTTTGGAGGACCGGTAACATTCATTTGCATATTTGCATATTCATTAAGCAAATGATGAATATGCAAATAAGTTTCTGGTCCTCCTAAAGCCAGTGCCAGCTTTAGCAAAACTTTTGATATGGTCACCCACAATATTCTTGCCAGAAAGTTAAGGGAATATGGATTGGATAAGTGGACTGTAAGATGGATAGAAAGCTGGCTAGACCAGGGTTTCCCAAACTTTTTACTTTAGTTGGAACCCATTTTTTTTAGTACTGTTTTTTTGCAGCCCAAAAATATAAATGCATATTAAAAAAAGGAATGAAAAATGAATACATTTTCACTGTGTATTATTTATTCACAATAACAGTACATAACATAAAACTTAATTACAATTTAATCAGTAGCATTTTAACAGTTGTAAAGTTTGTTTATAATTGAATGAGTTGAATATAAGTCATTTGTGTGCACTTTATAGCTTTTAAATAACTAAGAAGAGAACTAATGGGAAGGGTGATGTTGTTTTGCATCACATAGCAACTTTATCTCAGGAGCAAAAGAAGAAAGTTTTATCCTCAAATCTGGTTCAACATTCAATCTATTTCTAAATTTATTTTTGAAGAAAACCAAAGATGAGAAACTAGTTTCACACTTATATGTCGTGACAAAAGGCATTAAGAATTTGACTGCTTTCTCAAATAAATGTGAATATTAATTTCTACAGCTCAACCAAAAATCAATCAAGGAGAGTTTATCAAAGTTCTCTTTTAAGGCACAGTCACAGGAAAGTTCAATTAATGAATCCACTTCTGATGCACTCAATTGTAGTATTTCTTCATTTTCGGTGTCAACAGTAAACTGGTTCTTAATCCACATTTTACTGGCGTCAATTGGAGGAAAATATTCATTTAAACTTGATGTTTAAAACAAAAGGAGGTTTTTCTCCACTCAGTGCACAGTCAACCTAAGAAATTCTTTCCCAGAGGATGTTGTGAAGACTAGGAGTTTAATGTTTTGCCGATGGAGGGTGTCGCTCTAAGAACAATAAAAATTCATCCTTCATTTCAAAGAGTCATTTCAAAATGTTTCCTTTCGACAGCCATCGAACCTCACAGTGTAGTAAGAGATGCTCATGTTCACTTCCTAATTTGTTGCACAACGCAGTAAAGATTCTGGAATTCAAAGGACGAGATTTTATATAATTTATAAACGTCACACATTCTTGAAGAGTGGAACTCAAAAGTGATGGCATAGTTTTCATAGCTAGTGCCTCTCTGTGAATACTACAGTGCACCCATACAGTCAGGCGCTACAGCTCGAATCCGCGGGACAAGCCCAGTGCGAGACCCTGCCATTGCTCGAGCCCCATCACTGCTCACTCCAACACACTTTTTCCAGTCAATATCACTTTGAATAATAAAATCATTGATTAGCTTAAAAATTTCGGCAGCCGTTGTTCTTGTTGGAAGTGGTTTACAAAATAAGAGATCTTCTTGAATGGAGCTTTCATAATCATATCTAACAAAACACATCAAATTGGCAGCGTCAGCTGTATCAGTGCTTTCATCCACTTGTAATGCAAAAAACTGACTATTCTGTATTCAATGAATGAGCGTTTCTTCAATATTTTTCACCATATCTTCAATTCTACGTTTCACTGTATTGTTGGATAAAGACAGAGAACCCAACTGATTTCCCTTTTTCCTCCATAAATACGGGATGTGATAATATTCAATGCAGGAAGTATTAACCTTTCACCAACAGTATGCGGCTAACCTGTCTCGGCTATTAGTTTTGAAACTTTATATGAAGCCAACACAGTTTTCATTTGAAGAGCCCATAGAAAGTGCACTTTTCATGCTTTTTTTTTTTTTTAGCAAAACCTAATTCATTTCTCTTATTTATGAAAAAATCTATGGGCTTACTCGCGTATTCTGGATGTTTGCATTCCAAATGGTGTTTCAGTTTTGATGGTTTCATGCACTCGTTGGATAGTTCTGTGTGACAGATTAGGCATAATGGCAAGTGATTATCACTACCAACACGTATAAAACCAAATTTCAAATACTCATCAGAATAATTGCAGGTCCAAGGAGTTTTTATCTTCTTATTCTCACTTGAACTAGGCTGCACATAATTCAAACATTTTTTAGTTGTATTTTCAGTCACATTCTTCAGCCATTTATCCATATTGAAGATGAAAATGAGAGGATATGTTATTGAAAATAAATGAAGAAAGCTTAAGCAGTTAACACGTTGTCCCACTGTGCAGAAACAAGCTGAGGCTGCTGTATCACGTGACAGGAAAACCAATGATACAGGCTTGGCTGCATGAAAATACATGTGCTTCCGGGGAGACAAAGCCCTTTCCCGCTGCCCTTGCCAGGTGGCCTGCGCTCCCCGGCACTGCCAAAGCATTGTGCTGCCCCTACAGAGAGCCTGCCCCCTGGAGGAGCCACTGAATTCCCATAAGAAGTAGTCCGCCACCCACCCATGGAGACCACAGCCGTCCAGCAACCCCGGCTGCATCCTCTGTCCAGCCCAGCCCAGGGCTTGGGGACGTGGCACCGCACGGGCAGTCCGGGAGCCCAGAACTCCCAGCCACATCCTCCGCGCAGCCCGGGCCAGGGCTTGGGGATGTGGCGCCGCACGGGCAGTCTGGGAGCCCGGAACTCCCGGCCGCATCCTCTGTGCAGCCTGGGCCAGGGCTTGGGGACGCGGCGCCACACGGGCAGTCCGAGAGCCCGGAACTCCCGGCCGCATCCTCCGCGCAGCCCGGGCCAGGGCTTGGGGACGCGGCGCCGCACGGGCAGTCCTAGAGCCTGGAGCTCCTGGCCGCATCCTCTGCGCAGCCCAGGCCAGGGCCTGGGGACACAGCGCGCACGGGCATGCTGGGAGACCGGAACTCACAGCCTTATCCTCTGTCTAGCCCGGGCCCGGGCTTGGGGATGTGGCGCACACAGGCATGCTGGGAGGCTGGAACTCCCAGCTGCATCCTTCGTCCAGCTCCAGCCCGGGCCAGGGCTTCGGGACGCAGCGCCGCACGGGCATGCTTGGAGCCCGGAACACCCCGGCAGCCCTGCTGAGGCCCGGTATATTTTTGCCAGGCCGCGGCCCATAGTTTGAGAAACGCTGCTGCAGAACATCCTTCACTTGGTCTGAGCAGACATCCTCTGATGGGTTGAACCAGCTAGGAACCATGTGGTCAGATGCAATGTATGAGGCTGCAGGTGGAGAAGACGTCCACGGTCCCGGGACAACAGCTCCAGGAGATTGGGTAAGACATATGGTGGTCGAAGGGACAGTCTGTGGAGGAACGGAAACCATGTTTGTCGTGCCCAGGTGGGGGCTATGAGAATTAACTTGGCCCCGTCTGTGTTGATCTTGTCCAGAATCCTGGGCATGAGTACAGTCAGAGGGAATGCGTCTAGAAGGGGGCCCCCCCCAATGGAGGAGGAAGGCATCCCCCAGAGATCCCCGACCTATGCCCGCCCTGGAGCAATAATGTCTGCATTTCGCGTTGCTGTGTGTAGCAAATAGATCTATCAAAGGGAAGCCCCAATGACGAAATATGTGACGAGATCTCCCATTCATGATCCAGTGCAAAGTGCCTGCTCAGGAAGTCTTCTATGAGATGGTTTGTGCCAGGTAAGTTTGATGCTATTAGTGTGATTTCATTTTGAATGCACCAATTCCAGAGTCAGACTGCCTCTGTACAAAGGGATAGTGAGCGTGCCCCACCTTGTCGATTGACATAATACAGCGTAGCAATGTCAGTAAGTATGCTGTTGGAAGTGCCTGCAGGCATTGAATACAGCTCTGAGCTCTAGAAGACTTATGTGGAGGGATGTCTCCTTTACTGACCACCTGCCTTGCGTGGACATGCCATTCATATGGGCTCCCCAGCTGAGAAAGGATGCATCTGTATCAATTTGTGCTGAAGGTTGAGGGCAGTGGAACAGAACCCCTGATAAAAGATTGTGGGGATCGGTCCACCATAGGAGGGACTTGCGTACCTTGGCGGAAAGAGACACTGACTTGGTGCCTTGGAGGGTACACCGATGCCAGCCAATGTTGTAGGCAGCGGAAATGTAGTCTGGCGTGATTGACCACATAGGTTGTTGCTGCCATATGCCCCATTAGGTTCTTGAGCAGGTAAGTACTGTGATAGGTGGGCTGGTGGCCTTGGGCTCATCTACCTCCTGCAGTGCTCCACTATTGATTGGCTCAGTCTCCCCACTGGCCAGGGTCTGCCTTAGGTTCTGGGTCAGGATTTGAGTGCCCCATGTCTTGGCTGCCCTCCTTTCCAGCCTTGACTTCTGGGGTTTCCCAGGCTCAGTGAACAGGTCCTGGGAAAATTCGTGGAAGATTGGGAGTGGGCTCTCTACCCTCGCCTTGGCTGTAGGGAGTAGGTCACTAAACCCAGGGAAGTCCTGCCCGATCACAACTTGGGTATGGGAGCCTTGGGACTACCCCCACTGCCACACTTGCAACATTCCCCTGGATCTCTATCTGCACGGGGATGACAGGGTAATAACTGACATCTCCATGCACACAGGAGATCCCTGTGTGCTTGGCATGGGACAGCTGGTCCTGTCCCATCAGCTGCCCTGAGACCACTGTGGCGGCACTCAGAGTCCACTAGTGCCGAGGTCTCTATGCCATTCATCCTAACTGGCCAGGTGTACTAATGGGGGGCTGTTGCTACGCCTACCAAATTTGAGACTGCAGGGGCCTCCCAGATCCCCAAGGTTGCACTGTATGGATTCTGCCATGTTTGGACAGTGTGCCACTATATGCCCTATCTCCCTGCATGCGTAGCATCGATATCCAGTGTGGGACACCCCCCTATTTCTTGGGCTACTGGGTCTTACCCCCTGACCTTCCTTTCCCGCAGACTCCAAATCGCCTCACGACCTCCGGCCGCTCTTCCATCTCCTTCCTTCCCTGCCAAGTCTTATTCGAGGGTTTGGAGATGTGGGCCCTTGGGGCCAAGCCAGCTCTTACCCCTCTGGACTTCTTCCCCAAGGGGTCATGAGAGTCCTTTAGCTGTTAACTGTCTTTCTACAACAGCTACCATCTCATATGAAGAGGGGTTGTTCTCGCTTCCATGATCTCTGGGCTGCAGGTCTCCAGCTGTAATTATTTTCAGGCCAGGTGGATCAGGTCAAATACTTGTGACCTTGGTGCTCTGCCCTCCCGGTACCTCCACTCGTGGAATCTTTGGGCTCTGATGGAGGTTACTCCCAATCTGGCAAGAATCTCAGCCTTCAGTTGGGGTTACTCAGTGACTGCCCCCTCAGGCATGTTGAAATAGGCCTTCTAGGCCTCTCCACACAGAAACATAGCAAGGATGCTGGCCCACTGGGCTTGGGGCCAGCCTTCCCGCAGGGCTGTCCTCTCAAAGGCCAGGAGGTATGCCTCACATTGTCCTCCCCTGTCACTTTCTTTAGGTAACTGTCCTCAGCCACTGGCTGAAGTTTCTGGCCACCAGGGGGAAAGGGAGCCTCCAAACACTCCCTATCAGAGCCCCTCATCTCCCCTTGCAGCCTTTAGCAGTGCTGATGTTGTTCTGCTCAGCACCTCTGAGTCTCTTTATCAGTTGTTCTTTCCTTTCCTCTCCACCTCCACTCTCCAAACTCCTTCTCCACTCTCCCCTACCCTTCCCCACAGGGAAGGTTTTTAAAGAGCTCCTGTGGTAGCCTGAAATCAGCTCACCTGGCCCTTAATTGAATTATAGCAGCCCTGTCTCAGCTGTCCCTGATTAGCCAGGGCTTTTTTTTTTTTTTTTTTTTAAGAGCTGCCTCTCTCCTCTTCCATCCAGCCCTCTGATCTGCCCTGTCACAGCGCTTATCCTGGAGTTAAGACATAGGGTGCGTTTGCACAGCACCCTAAGCTTGAAATAAGCTATACAATTTGCTCTACACAAATTGTGTAGCTTATTTCAATGCTATTTTGAAATAACTTGCTGTTCTGAAATTCCCCTTAACTCTTGTGGAATGAGGGTTACTGAGATGTTGGAATAAGCCACCCACTATTTCAAAATCTACTTCAAAATAATGGGCTGCTTCAGTAGACACAGAATAGCTCTTTTGAGATCTTCTCATATCCTGAAATAGTTCTGCAGTGTAGACATATCCAAAGTTCTCTGTTTGTGGTACCAGTCTGTTGCTACAGAAATAGGTCTGACCAATGCAATCCCAATTCTAGGAGTGCGAGTCCAGGGTCAAGCAGATCACAGGAGCCAAAGCAAAAAGCCAACCTGATTCCGTTCCAAACAGATTTGAGAATGAGCTGTAACCCTTCTGCCAGGTAGCACTGGCAGCAGTCAGGGCTGGGTTCAATCAATATCTAGGGGTTCCTTTTCATCCATCCCACACAGAACTGGTTTGAGCCTCCACCCAATAGCCTGGGAAATTCACACACACCTCTGGGCATCTCTGAGAGGCAATGCTTCCCCACTCACAAGCACAGAATCTGAGCATAGAAAAGAAATTTAATGAAAGGGAGAGAAGTAACATGGTGTTAGCTTGGGAAAACACCACAGAGTTCATAACCAAACCACGAGTCCAGCTCAAGTGGATTGAGCAATGTCCTTTGCCTCTCAGGCTCACAAATCCAGCAATGTAAGTGTCTCATTTACATTCCCAACCTTTCTCTGTACCCCACTCACAGTTGCTGTCCTTGGTCAGGGCAGACCAGAGCTCAGATGTGATTTTTCAGAGCTCACCTCCCACCTTTTGGGGGGAGGAGGTGGGGCTAGGAAGTGTCTCACCCACTCTGTTGGCCATTCACTGCTGCTCCTGCCAGCCACTCCTGCTGGCTGCCGCTCCCGCTGGCTGCCTGCCTGCCAGCCACATGCTCCTACCAGTCACCCTACTGGCTGCCTGCTGCCACTCCCGTTGGCCGCCTGCATGCTCCTACCAGCCGCCCTGCTGGCTGCCTGCTGCCATTCCCACTGACCACCTGCCAGCCACTTGCTCCTGCCAGCTGCCCTGCTGGCTGCCTGCTGCTGCTCCTGCCGGCTGCATCCTCCTGCCAGCCACCCTGTTGGCCACCTGCTGCCACTCCCACCAGCCGCGTGCTCCTGCCAGCTGCCCTGCTGGCTGCCTGTTGCCGATGGGTTTGGATCTGGGCCAAACCTAGTGATTTCAGCTCTCTGAGATTCCAGCTTCTTGATCCACAGTGCAGGCCAGCAGAAAATAGAGACACCCCTTATTGAGTCTGTTTTAGTTCTATCATTAGAACAGAGGTGGGGGAGAAGAGAAACAGGTTAAACCAGTTTTATAGCTCATGCCTGGAGGTCATGTAGCCTGCTCGTTCAGTGCAGAGCAGAGCAAAGCTCTGCCCCCCAGTCCAATCCACTTAAGTCAGGAAGGAAAAGTCTTGTCCATCCAAGATTCTTTACAGTGACAGTGTCTCTCCTGCAAGCACTGGTGTCATATTTTATAATTCCTACGTTTAGGGTTAACATGGTTTGTGACCCCACAACAGCCAAATTAGTTACAATAGGCAGAATACCATTCTAACAATTGAGCATCCATCAGGCCTATAGCACTGACTGAACTGGATTTACATAAGCACACCCAGAATTCCTTTCCCATTCCAGCATGAACTGTATTTATATAACAGTTGAATACCTTACAGGGCAAAACTACTGAGTGAGCATAACCACACCCAGGATTCCTTTACCCTTCCAGCTGGCTGCATTGGAAGCAGTGATTACAGAGCAAAAGTGACAAAGGAAAGTCAAAGGTAGTAAGCTCTCTGTAAGTCTAGTACAGTGGTTCTCAACCTGTGGTCTGTGGACCCCTAGAGGTTCATGATGGTACTGTAGAGGGTTCACAGAAAGTCGGGAGCTGAGAGGCTCCGTGTCAGCAGCCAGCAAATCCCTCAGCCCATGCTGCTTCCTGAGCAGGCTGAGATATATGGCTTGGGAAGTAATGCAGGCTGAGGGACCTGCAGGTACAGCTATATTGTTTGGGAGGAGGATCCATAAAATGTTAATAGATTAAAAAGGAGTTCATATGCTGGAAAAGGTAGGAAGCCGCTCGTCTAGTAGGTTGTGATGTTTCTCCCTGTGTAGCAGGCATATCCTCTGGAAAGCAGTGACCTAAGCTACATTTCCCATTAGCCCCATTTAGTTTAAGCAGTGTTTGATGCAGAATAGCTGAACACTAGCCCATGTCCCCACTGACAAACACTACAAACAGCTGCCCAACCAGCCTGCCACCGTCATTGAAAGGAATAATGCACCTAAATCAATAAGCTGTGTCCTCACTCCAATTTCTGAAACAGATAAGCAACAAACAGCAATCTACCTCTAGCAAATGTGTGATCTGGGGTTTCAGTCACACATTGTTCTTAATGTATTAATTATTTGTGTTTGCCTAGAGGCCTCCATTGAACTCAGAGCTCCATAGTACTAGGTGCTGCACAGACACACAGGGTATGTCTATACTGCAGCGTATACTTATGTCCACACTGCTATTGTGTTCTTTCAACAGAAAGTCGAAAGAATGAAGGGGTTTTTCCAACAGCAGTAAACCTCTTTCTATGAGGAAGAAGCCTTTTTCCAAAAGAGCTTTTTTTGGAAAAAGGCGTGTGTAGATGCAAAAGAGGGAGTTCTTTCGAAAGAAGAGGCCTCCAGGAAATAACACAGGTGCTCTAGTGGACACTCTGTCCATACTAATCACAACTTAAATGCAAGATAGCGTCCAATGAATGTGGACGCTATCTTTCGAAAAAGCACATCACTTTTTCCTTGTACTTTTTGCGGTGTGGATGCTCTCTTTTGAAATAAGCTTTTCCGGATGTTCTCTTCGGAAAAGCTTCTTCTGAAAGAAGCCTGCACTCTTGACGTAGCCCCAGTGAGAGACAGGCCTTTGTAAGGAGCTTCCACTCACATCAGAAAAGACACAAATGTTGGGAGGGACACAGGGGAAGGGACCTGCCCAAGTGAATTAGTTACAGAGCCAGAAGTAAAACCCATGTTGATTATTCACAGTCCCATATCTTATCCCCTATGCTGCACCACTCTTCATGCACTCTGTTTGAAGAGGACCTTGAAAGGCCTGGATCATCAAAACCTTTGCTGTGTTGTGAATAAGCACACACTATAGTCAATTGGTTAAGGCATAGCCCCATTTAGAGCACATCGCACTAGTACAAGATAGTGTTATGACTAAGGCTATGACTTAGTCATGGGTATTTTTAATCAAAGTCATGAACAAGTGTCAGGCAATAACAAAAATTCACAGTCTGTGACCTGTTCATAACTTTTACTATAAACACCCATGATGGTTAAATCTGTCTGTGGTGCCCCACTGTTCTGGCTCCCCAACCCCCGTGACCAATACTCAGGCACTCCTGGGGAGGGTTGCTGATCCAGCCACCCCACTGGACTGATGCTTAGGTGCTCCCCAGGACCAGCTGCACCAGCCACTGTTTGGGTGCTCCCTAAGGCTAGCAGCCTGGGGCTGCCTGAGTAGCAACAAGTGCAGCTATCTGTGGGGTGCCCAAGCAGCTGGCCCCATGGTCAGTTGCTCGGGTTGCCCTGGAGTCTGCAGTTGTGGAAATCACAGAGGTGGCAGAAAGTCATCGAATTTGATAGATAGATATCCATGACCTCTATGACAGAATCACAGTCTTAGTCATGATCTATGGATCTCAAGCCCAGGTCTACAGGGAACAGCTGCACTCCGCCCCTGCACCTACAGATGATGGCTTACCTAGGATCCATGAAGCTCAGCACCAGTGAAGCTCTGAAGTCTGACTGGCAGAGTCCCTGAATGGTGGATTGGCCCTATCTGCTATGGCCTTACTTAAGCCAGGAACAGGAAGATGAATCTGTCTGAACATCTGGGTCCCACCCTGCCCTGGACTATGTGCTTTCTGCAACTGCTCCTTGATTTTATGGCGTCCTAATCCAGTTTGACTCCTGGCATCTGACTTGTATTTTCTGATGTGTAGTTTGTTTCCTGCCTCTTACCCCTTGGTATTCTGACCTGGCCAGATAAAAATCATAGAATCCTAGAACTGGAAGGGACCTCAAGAGGTCATTGAGTCCAGTCCCCTGCCCTCGCGGCAGGACTAAGCACTGTCAGGGATGATCTAGACAGGTGTCTGTGTAACCTGCTCTGAAATATCTCCAGTGATGGAAACTCCACAACCTCCCTAGGCAATTTATTCTGGTGTTTAACCACCCTGACAGGACATTTTTCCTAATGTCCAACCTAAACTTCCCTTGCTGCAGTTTAAGCCCATTGCTTCTTGTCCTGTCCTCAGAGGCCAAGGAGAACGATTTTTCTCCCTCCTCCTTGTGACACTCTTTTAGCTACTTGAAAACTGCTATCTGGGATTCTGGTTCCCATCTCGTGGTTCTGATATCAAGTTTGTCTCCTGCTTCTGATCTCCTTGTATCCTGACCTAGCTGTCTATTGACTCCTGTCTTCTGTCCATGAGCTCTAACTTTGACCACTAGATCTGGCTGCACATGACCTGGCTGTGACAAATGTCTCATTATGGCATTCATATAAATGACATTCATTTTAATAAGTAAACATAATTTAGAGGATGTCTCTGTCTGTGTGCTACACCATGGCTGCCCTCAGGAGAATGGACATGTCTTGAAGATACAGAATGTGCATATGTTTTTAATAGCTTCCTGGCATGACATCTGGTCTATTATTCTAGTCCTTGGTGACTTCTCAACAAAGGAGAATAAAACAGCTGCTGTCTCCTTCACCTGCTGCTCTTATTCATGTCCCTGCTTCCCACAATGTCCAGCATCCCATTATTAGAGGAAAATGGCTCTTCTGACCCCCTACTCCATGTTTAGTTTTACACAAAAAGCAATAAAGGTTTCTGAGCTTCTCATACTGTTTCTTATAGTGGAAATGCCAGGACAAAATTGGAGACCAAAGGACATAGGAGAATTACAATAAGAAAAGCCTGTTACACAAAGGAAAGAATATTACAGTTCCTCTCTCGTTTAATCTTCCTTCAAATACTTGTTGTTCAAAATCATGTCTAGTGACTGCTTCATCTTGTATTTTAAACACAGAGGAGCTGCCTGTGGGCTGATTTCAAAGACCTTTGAAAAAAGAACTGGGACTCAGGGAGGTCCTGGCTCCTGAACTCCTGTCTTTCCTCTTCATTTGTGGGCAATTCTCTCATTCTGATGCTGACTCCATGGTCAGAATGGGATGCAGCCTTCAGAATTCCCCAACCCAAAGCTTCCTTCCCATCTGGTAATTAAAGCAGGCAAGAAGCTTGCTGAAAAGCCAAAACTCAGCAGCATGTCTGGGCCTGAATGACAAGGTAGCACACCCCCCTGTTTCTGGACTATTTCTTTGTATGTAGGGCCCTACTTCACAGATTGCATTCATATCAAGGTGGATAGACATTGAGATTGGGATAGTGAAATGTGGCACGAAATTGAGATAATGTGCATTGGGTACGTACCCAAGCAGATGTGAGAACAGAAATGGTTTTGTGTCACCTTTTTGTGCCAGATTTTAGTGCCAGCTCTTAAATAGCTCTTAGAAGCCTGTGGTCATAAGGGGTTGTCCAGCAGCCAGGGAGTTCCAGAGGACATCTTTTCTTTCTTGCAGTGGGAGCTGGTATAGGGCTCAGTATCTTAGCTATAAACCTGCCCTGGAAGAATCCTTATCTAGTGGGACTTGTTGCCTTTTTGTGTCTTTTTGGCATGGGCAAGGAATATGGCCCACAGCATCTCTCTTTACACCACCTGCTTGTGGTCTATGCTGGCTGGCTCTAGATGCCACTGCTGAGGGAGGATTTGTGGCACTTTGTGCCACTGCAACTGCTCCCTAGCAGATTGTGTATACGTGGGGTCCCCGAAAACCCCCTTTATAAGCTCTCTGTTTAAAGCATTTCACTTTCCAAATGGCACTCAGACATTTTGGATGACTGTCCTGAGGTGCCTCCATGCCAGCCACATTGCTTAGCACATCCAGAGAATTTTTCCATCTGTTGGTCTCATTGTGCTTTCCAAAGGAAATTCAGGATCATGATCCCTTTTCCAGGAATAGGGAAACTGAGGCAGCATTTCACAGGAGTGCTTCCAATTTCTGCCAAGTGCATCTTTTTATTTGTCAGTCTCTAATCTTTTATCAACACCTAGCATAATAATTCTACACATTCACTGCAAGCACCATCCTAGGAGGGAGGGGCCGGAGACTGTCAGGGACAGTCTGTTTTCAGGGTTGGTAGTAGAAGGATGTCTGCAATACTTCTTTACATTTGAAATTGATCAAGACTGACTACAGGGCTCTGGGAGTTCGGGTGAAGGAGTTTGGAGCGCAGGTGGTGTTCTCTTCAATCCTTCCTGTCAAAGGTAGGGGCCCAGACAGAGACAGGTGCATCCTGGAGGTGAATGCCTGGCTGCAAAGATGGTGTCGCCAGGAGGGCTTTGGCTTCCTCGACCACAGGATGCTATTCCAGGAAGGACTGCTAAGCAGGGATGGCGTTCACCTTTCGAGGAAGGGGAAGACTGTATTTTGATACAGACTGGCTAACCTAGTGAGGAGGGCTTTAAACTAGGTTCGACGGGGACAGGTGACCAAAGCCCATGGGTAAGTGAAGAACATGGAGACCTGGGAGATGGGTCGGAAATGGGAGGGAGTGTGGGCTATAATAGCACAGAGAAAGGAGGGACAAGGCAGAGCTGGGAGGCAAGATCAAATCAGTATCTTAGATGCCTATATACAAATGCAAGAAGTATGGGTAATAAGCAGGAAGAACTGGAAGTGCTAATAAATAAATATAACTATGACATCGTTGGCATCACAGAGACTTGGTGGGTTAATACACATGATTGGAATATTGGTACAGAAGGGTACAGCTTACTCAGGAAGGGCAGGCAGGGAAAAAAGGGAGGAGGTGTTGCCTTATAGATTAAAAATGTACATACTTGGACTGAGGTGAAGATGGACATAGGAGCTCTTGTGCAAGAAGGCAGTGTGGACGGGCAACAGGGGTTTCTTGCGCAAGAAACCCCTATGGCTAAAATGGCCATCAGAGCTTTCTTGCACAAGAGAGCATCCACACTGCCATGGACACTCTTGCGCAAAAGCACATGGCAGTGTGGACGTGCTCTTGCGCAAGACCTTTTGCACAAGAACTCTTGCGCAAAATAGTTCTTGTGCAAGAAGCCTGCAGTGTAGACGTAGCCTAAGAGTTTGGAAGCATTTTGCCCCAGTCTGGGGCAATTGCACTGTTCAGAGAATTTTGCCACACTGAGTCAGAGAAAGGAAACACATAATGGTTGTGGCTTTGAATCAGAAGCTTTGTCTTCCCTTAGATAATAGCACAACATGTGATGAACACTCCACCTTTTCTCCTCTGGAGACTTGGAATTAAACTCCAGGGCTGCGTCTAGACTGGCAAGATTTTGCGCAAAAGTGGCTGCTTTTGCGCAAAATCTTGCCGCCTGTCTACACTGGCTGCGAGTATTTGCGCAAGAACACTGACCTTGTACTGTACAAAATCAGTGCTTCTTGCACAAATACTCTGATGCTCCCACTCAGGGATAAGCCTTCTTGCGCAAGTATCCTTGCGCAAGAGGGCCAGTGTAGACAGAAAATTAATTTCTTGTGCAAGAAAGCCCGATGGCTAAAATGGCCATCGGAGCTTTCTTGCACAAGAGAGCATCTACACTGGCACGGATGCTTTTGCGCAAAAGATGCGCTTTGCGCAAAAGCATCCGTGCCAGTGTAGACGCTCTCTTGCACAAATACTTTTAACGGAAAAACTTTTCCGTTAAAAGTATTTGCGCAAAATCATGCCAGTTTAGACGCAGCCCAGTTGTGTTTGTGAATAAAAGAAAGTGAGAAACATTGAATCAGTGAAAAAAAGGGAACAAGAGCTTTCTGGTGCATGTGCACTGAGAATAGAAAGCATAGATCAATGGGGAGGCCTTCTGCTCCAGAAGACCCCCAAAGCAAAAATGCAGCAAACAATGGCATGAAAGCTAGGAAGTAGGAAATGCTGTCTGAGAAAGGTCAGAGGTGACTGTTCCTTGAACAAAGGGATCAGACAGTTGACATTGCCCATGGCCACATGCTTAGAAATATTAGCAGCTCCAACTGACTCAGCTTTCTAACATCCAGCTGGGGGCCTTAGGACCTGGCAGAGGCCTGTGCCATGGGGAAGAGGCATCCAACCGCACTCGGGAAGGGACCTGGGTGCCTCCGGGGGGGCAGCCGGGGAGGGCTGACGTCATCCCCAGGTGCCAGCCCACAGGACGGGTGGCGGGCGCACGCTGGCATCATCCCCAGGCGCCAGCCCACAGGACGGGTGGCGGGCGCACGCTGGCATCATCCCCAGGCGCCAGCCCACAGGATGGGTGGCGGGCGCATGCTGGCATCATCCCCAGGCGCCAGCCCAAAAGGAGGATGGCTGGTTTAAAAGAGGGGAGCGTGCCCCAAAGTGGGGGAAGGATCCTGGCTGGGCTACTAGGCCGTGCTTTCCCCCCCTCTCCCCCAGGTGCCGAGACCACGGGGAGAAACCCCCAAGAGACGCCCAGAGGCCAGAGGGCCAGCGCAGCGTCCTTGGGTAGCGACGAGTGGCAGTTCTCAAGTGAGGGACCCGGGTCTGACTTGGAACTCTGACGGAGCCGGAAAACTCAAATAAGGCAAGCTAGAGAAAGACTAAAAGGCAAGGTAGGGCGTTGCCGGAACCGGACTAGGGGTCCTGGTAGATCCCGCCTTGCTACACCCTCTGTTGCCTGGACCTAATTGTCACAAGGCCAGTTCTACAGGTATGACCTATGTTATTTGTTCCTTCATAGGGAACATTGCATTGACTGTATTAAAATGCATGTTGTTTGAATAATCCCCACTTACCATGTGATCCAGACTGCTCTGTATTACTGACATGCCCTTATACGTGTTTAACACTTCACCACCATTTGTGTCACCTTCACACTATACCAGCAATAGCTTTATCTTCTTTTCAGTCATGGCTGAATATTCCACATCACTGATCAGCATCTGCCAAGTACAGAGCTCTGCAGTTCCCCATTAGAAATGCCTCCACCATATAAGCATTTCCCATTTATAATGTCTTTTTTTGTGAGGGATCATTAGAGCAGAGAGAGAGCTATCTGGCTTATTAAGATCTGGCTTGTGGTAGAAGCAAGCAAGGTTCCTGCTCCCTCCCTCCCCAAGTCTTAAGAAGAACCTCCTTGTCTTCTGTCATCTGAAGAAGTCGGCTGTGCCCACGAAAGCTCATGATACCATCTACATGTTTTGTTAGTATTTAAGGTGCTACTAGTCTATTTGTTGTTTTTCAAGTTTTTCCCTTTACAGATTAACTCGGCTACCCCTCTGAACCCCTAGTCTTTGGGTTGAGCCCACTGCTCATTTCCCATTTGCATATTAGTGTTTAAAAATCAAATTAATTTGAAGAGGGTGTGAAATCCACTGAGAATTCCCCTCTCTGTAGCACAATGAAGATAAACTCTCTTCATTTTCCACTATGATCTTACAACAACTTGTCAGTGACAAAACAGTCCCAAATCCCCTCATTTATCAAATGGCCAATCCTGTTAACAGCTTAAGAGACTTAATTACCTGCAGTATCTCATTCTATTCTTTTTATTCCCACACTTCCCCTCTCTCTGGCAGCATTCCAGTGGGTGAGCTAAGAATTAAAGCACAGCTAGTTCAAAGCTGCAACCACTGAACGATTTGGAAGCTGTAAATGCAATTTCTCTAATTATCAGTGCAACAGCCTTGGACATGTAGCATTCCCAGTTGCAGCAGCTAGAATCATGTCTTCTTTGTCTATTGGGTGGAGAAGGGTTAAGGGGCAGATAGCCAAAATCAGCCTCATTCACTTTACCAACCGTGTCTGGATTTCCAGGCAGTGCTTACATGTTCTGTCTTGTTCTGTTTCTAAGCTGGTTAGGCTTCCTGGAGGGGTTTCTCCACTTCCGGGTCAGTGGGCGGCCAGTCCACCCCACTACACAGCTACAGGGAGTTTGGAGAGGGAGTTCTCCAGGTAAAAGAGGAGTAAAAACGGGACCCTTGTGGTAAGTGGCTGTCTGGAGTGTGTGTTTGTGTGTGGGGGAGTTATTTGCTATGTGCTGAGCTTGTGTCTGTCTGTTTGGTTGGTTTGTTTGTTTGCTTGAAGGAGCTTCTAAAAGGTTTGAAATCTAGAAGCCTCTGTTAATTGGCTGAGCCTCAGTCAGGGGGAGGGGCTACCAGAGCTATATAAGCCTGTGACTCAGCGACCAGGAGCTGAACAGGAACTGCTAACAGGGAGTTTGGAGAGGGAGTTTAGAGGGCACTAGTGACTTCTGGCCTTCTTTAAAACATAACTCTTATAATAATCTATATTCCAGAGGTTTAAAAGAATCCCAGTTTACACTTAAACTTATTCATTAGAAAATGGAGACAGAAGCCCAGCAGCAGAGTGGGGCTATCCTGTTTATTGCGTCGGGTGTAACATGTATGATTACCTGCCCTGTGGGCGGGTCGCGTATGTGTGCACCTGTTGCAAGGAGCTCCTGACCCTCAGAGACCGAGTTCGGGCTTTGGAGGCCAGGGTGGCTGAACTGGAGGAGCTAAGGGAGGTAGAGAGATATGTGGATGAGATTTTCCGGGACACTGTAGTACTGTCCCACCTCCAGTCTGAGAGCCCCAGTGCTCTTAAGGAGGATGAAAGTCTCAAGGAACAGAGCATTCAATGGGAGCAGAGGGAAACCATCCCGTAGTTGGGACCCTCCTCCCAGAGGATGTTGCGGTATCCTCTCACACTGAGGATACCTCGAGGGGAGGGAATGCCAGTTTGGAAGAGGCAGGTGTTAGTAGTGGGTGATTCGATCGTTAGAAACATAGATAGTTGGGTTTGTGATAACCGGGAGAACCGTATGGTCACTTGCCTGCCTGGTGCGAAGGTTGCGGATCTCTCGAGGCATCTAGATAGACTTATGTGTAGTGCTGGGAGGAGCCGGTGGTCGTGGTACATGTAGGTACCAATGACGTAGGGAAGGGTAGGAGAGATGTCCTGGAGGCCAAATTTAGGCTGCTAGGAAAGAGACTGAAATCCAGGACCTCTATGGTGGCATTCTCGAAATGCTTCCAGTTCCACGCGCAGGGCCAGGTAGGCAGGCAGAGATTCAGAATCTCAATGCGTGGATGAGACAATGGTGTAGGGAAGAGGGGTTTGGATTTATTAGGAACTGGGGACACTTTTGGGAGAGGGGAGCCTATAGGAAGGATGGGCTCCACCTAAACCAGGGTGGAACCAGACTGCTGGCACTAAACATTAAAAGGCAGAGCAGTTTTTAACTGAGAGATGGGGAAAGCCGATTGGTGTGGAGATGCACGTAAATCGGAGGGAGACTTCTCTTAGAGGAGAATCCATTGATAGAGATTCTCTAAGCTGTAGTCAGAAGAGAGGAGGAGAGAGAGGGCAAACCATGGGCCAGAGCAGACAAACAACCGCGTACAAAGGAATCCAATGCATCAGGGAAGGGCAGACAAATAAGCAGTAGCAAATTTTTAAAGTGCTTCTACACAAATGCTAGAGTCTGACTAATAAGATGGAGTGAACTAGAGTACCTAGTATTAAATGAGGAGATTGACATAATAGGCATCACTGAAACCTGGTGGAATGAGGAAAATCTGTAGGACACAATCATGCCGGGATATAAAATATATTGAAAGGATAGAGCAGGCCGGGTGGGTGGCGGAGTGGCACTGTATGTGAAAGATAATGTAGAATCAAATGAAATAAAAATATTAAATGAATCAACATGTTCAATAGAATCGCTATGGATAGTAATTCCATGCTCCAAAATAAGAAATTAGCAGTAGGGATATATTACCGACCACCTGACCAGGACAGGGATACTGACATTGAAATGCTGAGGAGATTAGAGAGGCTACCAAAACGAACTCTATAATAATGGGGATTTTAATTACCCCCATATTGACTGGATACATGTCACCTCAGGAAGAGAAGCGGAGATAAAATTTCTCAATGGCTTAAATGACTGCTTCTTGGAGCAGCTGGTGCAGGAATCCACAAGGGAGGCAATTCTTGATTTAGTCCTGAGTGGAGCGCAGGATCAGGTCAGGAAATAACCGTTACAGGACCGCTTGGGAATAGTGACCATAATATAATAACATTCAACATTCCTGTGGTGGGAAGAACACCTCAGCAGACCAGCACCCTGGCATTTAATTTCAAAGAATTACACAAAAATGAGGAGGTTAGTTAAACAGAAATTAAAAGGCACAGTGACTAGAGCCAAATCCTGCAAGCTGCATGGAAACTTTTAAAGACACCATAATAGAGGCCCAACTTAAATGTATACCCCAAATTAAAAAACATAGCAAGAGACCTAAAAAGAGTCACCGTGGCTTAACCACCATGTAAAAGAAGCAGTGAGGACAAAAGGTATCTTTTAAGAAGTGGAAGTCCGATCCTAGTGAGATAAATAGAAAGGAACATAAACACTGTCAAATCAAGTGTAAAAATGTAATAAGAAAAGCAAAAAGATTTTGAGGAATAGCTAGCCAAAAACTCAAAAGAAATAACAAAATGTTTTTAAGTACATTAGAAGCAGGAAGCCTGCTAAAAACCTGTGGGTCCCTAGGCGATCGAACTATAAAAGGCGCAATCAAGGGCGATAAAGCCATTGCGGAGAAACTAAATGATTTCTTTGCTTCAGTCTTCACGGCTGAGGGGCGTTGGGAGATTCCCAAATCTGCACCGTCCTTTGTGGGTAATGAATCTGAGGAACTGTCCCGGATTGAAGTGTCATTAGAGGAGGTTTTGGAACAAATAGAAAAACTTAATGTTAACAAATCTCCGGGACCGGATGGCATTCATCCAAGGGTTCTAAAAGAACTCAAATGGGAAATTGCTGAACTATTATCTGTGGTTTGTAACCTATCCCTTAAATCGGCTTCCGTACCTAATGACTGGAAGGTAGCCAATGTGACACCAATATTTAAAAAGGGTTCTAGAGGCGATCCGGGCAATTACAGACCGGTAAGTCTAACTTCAGTACCTGGAAAATTAGTCGAAACAATAGTAAAGAATAAAATTGTGAAGCATGTAGAAGAACATAATTTGTTGGACAAAAGTCAACATGGGTTCTGTAAAGGAAATCCTGTCTTACTAATCTATTAGAGTTCTTTGAAGGGGTTAACAAACATGTGGACAAGGGGATCCAGTAGATATAGTATACTTAGATTTCCAGAAAGCCTTTGACAAGGTCCCTCACCAAAGGCTCTTGTGTAAATTACATGGCCATGGGATAAGAGGAAGGTCCTTTCTTGGATTGAGAACTGGTTAAAAGACAGGAAACAAAGGGTAGGAATAAATGGTAAATTTTCAGAATGGAGAGGGGTAACTAGTGGTGTCCCCAAGGGTCAGTCCTAGGACCAATCCTGTTCAACTTATTCATAAATGATCTGGAGAAAGGGGTAAGCAGTGAGGTGGTAAAGTTTGCGGATGATACCAAACTGTTTAGGATAGTCAAGACAGAAGCAGACTGTGAGGACTCCAAGAAGATCTCACCAAACTGAGTGATTGGGCAACAAAATGGCAAATGAAATTTAATGTGGATAAGTGTAAAGTAATGCACATCGGGAAAAATAACCCCAACTATACGTACAGTATGATGGGGGCTAATTTGGCTACGACAAATCAGGAAAGAGATCTTGGAGTTATTGTGGACAGTTCTCTGAAAACTTCCACACAGTGTGCAGCGGTCAAAAAGGCAAATAGGATGCTAGGTATTATTAAGAAAGGGATAGAAAATAAGACCCAGAATATCTTACTGCCCCTGTATAAAACTATGGTACGCCCACATCTTGAATACTGTGTACAGATGTGGTCTCCTCACCTCAAAAAGATATTTTGGCCTTGGAAAGGGTTCAGAAAGGGCAACTAAAATGATTAGGGGTTTGGAACGGGTCCCATATGAGGAGAGGTTAAAGCGACTGGGACTTTTCAGTTTAGAAAAGAGGAGACTGAGGAGGATATGATAGAGGTGTATAAAATCATGAGTGGTGTGGAGGGCCGATAAAGAAAAGTTATTTATTAGTTCCTAAATAGAAGAACTAGAGGACACCAAATGAAATTAATGGGTAGCAGGTTTAAAACTAATAAAAGAAAGTTCTTCTTCACACAGCGTGTAGTCAGCATGTGGAACTCCTTGCCAGAGGAGGCTGTGAAGGCTAGGAATATAACAGAGTTTAAAGAGAAGCTAGATAATTTCATGGAGGTTAGGTCCATAAAGGCTATTAGCCAGGGGATAAAATGGTGTCTTTGGCCTCTGTTTGACAGAGGCTGGAGAGGGATGGCAGGAGACAAATCGCTTGATCATTGTCTTCGGTCCACCCCCTCTGGGGCACCTGGTGCTGACCACTGTCGGCAGACAGGATACTGGGCTAGATGGACCTTTGGTCTGACCCGGTACAGCCGTTCTTATGTTCTTATGTTCTCCTCCGCCTGGGTCAACTGGGTCAAGAGCTCTGGCCTGGTGGTCGGGGATGGGTGGCGGGCAGGCTCCCTCCCACCTGCGCTTCAGGCCATCAGGTGGGGCGCGGGTCCGCTGCTCTATCTGGGCATTTATTTATCCGCCACACATCCTTCTCCGCTGGAGAACTGGTAAGGTTTGGAGGCCAGGGTGGGTGAGCTGCTGCGGAGATGGTCAGGACTGCTCCAGTGTCTCTTCCTTCGTGGGAGAGCACTGGTGTTAAATCAGCTGGTCCTGTCCATGCTCTGGCACTGGCTCAACACCCTGAGCCCTGCCCCAGAGGTCCTGGCCAAGCTCCAGAGGACAGCTCTGGAGTTCTTTTGGCCAGAACTGCACTGGGTCTTTGCAGGGGTTCTGTCTCTCCCGCTGGAGGAGTGGGGCCAGGGCCTGGTCTGCATGCGCAGCCAGGTCTGGACTGTCCGCCTCCAGGCCCTGCAGAGACTCCTCTTTAGTACAGGTAGTTCGGCATAGAGCACTTTGGCGTGCGCCTTCCTCCGCCGCCTCAGAGGTCTCCGATACGACCAACAGCTCTTTTTTATCCACTCGAGGGGCCTTCTGCGAGACCTCTCAGAGCTGCCAGAATTCTACCAGGAACTCCTCCAGACCTGGAAGCTGTTCTCAGCAACCAGGTCCGTTGTGGCTACTGAGGGAACAGATCTCCTCGCGGACCCCCTGCTCCACAATCCAACCTTGTGCGTGCTGGTGGCGGAGTCTCCCTCAGTGCGCCAGAGGCTGATCCTGGCAGAAACCACCAAGGTCGGAGACCTCCTGGACTATGACAGGGGGGACTGGGTGGATCCCCGAGCGCTCGCTCAGCACATGGGGCTCTCCACCCCCCGAACCTCCTTGCGCCTACTCCAGGAGGTGAAGGTGGCTTTGCCACAGCCTGCTCTTGATTTCCTGCAGCGGTCCCTGCGAGAGGGTACACCCCGCCCCTCCCTTCCTGCAAACCCTCCATCCATCATTATTGGGCCCCTGTTCCACGGGCCCCCCCGGCCTCCCCATCCTTGGACCCCCCAGCTGGCTGCGGGATTTGCAGCCGGTCTGCTTCCGAACCGTGCCAAGAGAATACCTGTACACGCTTGTGCTTCACACTCTGCATTTCCCCACCCTCGTGTCCTGTCCTGACACCAAATGGTGGGACTACCTGAGACCTATAGAGGGTGGGGAACCCTGATGGGCCAACGTATATTCCACCTTAATACCGCGGCCCATCGGGGACATCAGTTGGCGGCTCCTTCATGGAGCCGTGAGCACGGGTGTTTACTTGGCGTGGTTCACCCCCATCCCGGACGCCTGCCCCTTTTGCGGTGTGAGGGAAAACCTGGTGCATACGTACTTGGAATGCGCCAGGTTGCAGCCCCTATTCCGGCTCCTCCAGAACCTCTTATTGAGGTTCTGGCTGCACTTTTCCCCACACCTCTTTATATATGCACACCAGATCTGTGGCCCCACAAAGTCGTGAGACCTCCTCATCAACCTCCTCCTGGCCCTGGCAAAAGCTACCATCTACAATACCAGGAGGAGGATGCTAGACAAGGGGGTTCTCTGCGACTGTGGGGCCTATTTTTGGTCCTCCCTTGTGTCACGTATCTGGGCGGAGTTCCTCTGGTCAGCGTCCACTGGCTCCATGAACAGCTTTGAGGAGCAGTGGGCGCTGTCTGGGGTTCTCTGCTCAGTGTCCCCATCTGGTTCCCTTGTTTTAAACCTGTGACCCCACAACTTGATCCCTTTTGTCATTATTTGTCCCCAGAAATCAGTTGGACCCTGGGTCTAGTCGTCCCTCCTGCAGGGCTGGGGGAGGGACTTTGAGACGTGGGAGGGCTGTGCCTACCCACCCCTCCATGGTTTCCAAATAGTACCCCACTACACTGTCCATGTAACAGGAAGACCACACATTGCAATTAGGTTATTTATCTGTCTCAAGGTGTGACAAAGCCTTCATTTTTGAAAGCAAATACAGAGAATGGCCCAAGTTCGGTGACGTTTGGGACAGGTCTCTGGCCTGTGCTGTACAGGTCAGACTAGATCACCACACATTCTGGTCCCATTGCCTTAGTAGTGGTGCTTCCCCATCTGCAAAAAGATGGCTCCAAACAACCTGTGAGTAGAGCGGAGTGAAAATTAGAATTCCTTCTCAGCGAAATGCTGGTACTTCTTTGAAATGCTGAAATATCATTTCTTCCTGAAATAGTAACATTTTTCATGGAACACAAAGTTCTTCTTCGAGTGCTGTCCCTGTGGGTGCTCCACTCCTGGTGACTGTGCACACCAGTGCTGCCATTTGGAATCTTTGGTACCCAGGCCTGGTCAGGCCAGGCATGTGCAGCTGCTGGCTCATGTCATTGTTGGAGTCTGTTCAACACACGTATGGCCCAACACCCTCAGTTCCTTCTCAACAGTCCTTGGCTGAAGATAGCTCTTGGGACAGTGCAGTAGCTTCTTCCCCTGGTGAGAGAAAAAATAGATTTGCCCTTTCCCTTAGATAACTTAATTAGTAGTTAACAGTTGAAAAGATTTTTTCCCCATTCTTCTAAGTTCTCTGCTCCCTGCGGTGTGAAAACCCTGCTACATTGTTTCAGTCCACCATGACCTCTCCTTTTCAGTCTCCATGACAGGCTCTTCTGGCATCAAAAGATGGGACTCCTGCAAAGAGACCATGCCATGCTCTGACAGACATTCCTCTGCATGAGATGCCTCTGAAATGCTCTTTACAGCAAAGTCTGCCTGCTGCAACAACCTAAAAGCACAAGATCAGTGCGACTGGTTCCTGTACCTGAAAATGATCCTCATGGAGAAATCTGTCCAAGCAGGATTGTAGAAGAACAACCCTAAACTTTCTCCCAAGTGCTCTCCATCCTGGTAAGAACTGCCCAAGAGCATGGCTTCACCCTCTCAGGGGAAGAGGAAGTGAGCTTTGAGCTCTCCACAGAGGGAACTGCATAAAAAGAAAGGGTCCCCTGTGAGGTCATTACCAGCAGTGCCAGAGTGATCAGATATGACTGTCCTAGCACCTCCTGCATTGGGTGCACCACTCACAAAACTAGGAGTCAAGACATGAAACAACCCACGTCTCCTTGTTGGCACCAACATTTAGTGGAACCAGCGCTAATCAGACAGCTACCTTCAGTGTCGACACACATTGGTAACACCACTGACGGCACTGACACAGCATCTGACACCGACAGATAGCATCACAGTGAGACCACCAACACTGGCAAAGGCAAAATTTAAGATGTCTAAACCATGAGCATCAAATACCAAGTCATCAATGCTAGACTGGCACCACAACAATTCTTGACACAGAAAGACGTCTCAACCACAGCAGTCAGTTTTCATGGATAGTGACAATAACAACCAAGAGGAAGGAGTGTTTCCTCCAACAGACTCTCTTACACCACCACAAAAATGACACCTGGACTTTACAACACAAAGCCTAACCACAATTTCTATGACATGGTCTCTGATGTTGGGTTCCCATATGCCATATATCCTACACAATGGCCCTTCATGGGATTCAATATAAACCCCACTCTGCATGGATCTCCTCACCATCCAGGGCACATATTTGGTCCTCACTTGTATCCCCTGTGCTGACTACATCAATGGTCACAGAGGACCTACAGAGGAACTGGACAAAGAGACCATCCCCCAGCAGTGCAAGTAAGGTGGCATGGCTTGGTATGCCATACCAGCAAAGTATTTATAGCCAGGATGGAGTTCTAGAAGATACAGGAGGAGCAAAAGGTCAGGCTGCCGGGCGGCCCCACTCCAGCAGTTCCTCCAGCGTGGCTGTACCACCGTCTGTAAAGCAGATGGTCCCATGTACTGCTCCCATCCCCACTGCAGGTCCCTGGAGGCCTGAAGTTCAGGGCGTTCCTGAGAATCAGAGCAGGGGAAGGAGCAGAATGCTGGCAGTCCTTGAGACAGCTCTATCACCCCAGCCCTTCCACACCGCTGTGTCTGTTTGAGACTGTGCAGTAGCTCTGCTGCAGGACAGGGCTGTGAGGGTGGGATTGGGGGTGGTAGAGCATGCTGGAAGAGCGGCTGGCATTCTTTTCCTTTCTCCACTTGGTTTCCAGGATCCATAGCATCGAAAGGAGCAGGATGGGGGGCTCATCTAACATGGCTTCTGCCCCCACGCTATCCTCCTCGCTCCTGTGGCTTGTGGGCGAGTCCTGTAGTTCAGGGCTCTCCTGGGACCTAGAGCAGGGAAAAGAGCAGAATGCTGGCAGCTCCTCCAGTGAGATGTACCGCCCCCAGTCCTGTCCCCCAGACGGGCTGACATAGCGAGCCCAGGCAGATGCAGCTTTGAGGAAGGACAGAGACAGTAGAGCTACATCAGAGGAGCTGCTAGTATGGAGTTGCACAGCATCCCCAAGTTCTGCTCCTTTTGCTGCTGTGGTGTCAAAGTCTCTGGCACAGCGGTAGGACAGGTGGGAGGGATGGATCATGACGAGCGAATAGGAGCAGCATGGGGGCCTTGGCCTAGGGGCAGAGCAAGAAGGAGTTACATGGAGAGTCACGTGTGGCGGTCAGGTGTCCCCATTATCTGCTGCCCCACGTACCAGTATAAAATGAATTCCACGTGCACCACTGCCCTCCCTGAGATGGCATCTCTGGAACACAATTCTTCCTTGTTTTCAGGTGAAGCCATCATGTCACATCCACCCACCCTGGCTGATGACTTCAAGCAATTCCAAGAGCAGTCTGAATGAACAGCAAATCAGCCAGGACAACCCATTGTAGGAAGTCCCAGAGAATCGATACAAGGTCTTGAAAATTTGGCAATCCTCTTTGGCATGAAAAATTGCTCTTCTTATGAACAACACCATACTTGAGACTGCAGAAACTATATGGCAGACCCTGGCCACTGCCCCACCAATGTGCAAGAGGGCAGACTGCAAATATTGTGTCCTGGTCAAGGGCATGGACTTCCTATGCCTAGCTTGGGCGAGGGATAGCTCAGTGGTTTGAGCATTGGTCTACTAAACCCAGGGTTATGAGTTCAATCCTTGAGGGGGCCATTTAGGGATCTGGGGCAAATTTGTCAGGGATGGTATTTGGTCCTGCTGTGAGGGCAGGGGACTGGACTGGATGATCTCTCAAGGTCCCTTCCAGCTCTATGGGCTATGTATATCTCCATATTAATCTGCAACCCAAATTCTTTTGTCATGTAAGCAGCAAACCACAGGGCAAAACAATCTCAACATCAGTCCACAACACAAGATAATGACCATAAGAGCTTAGACCATGTGGGATGCAAGGTCTACATGTCTCCTACACTACAATTTTAGATTGACAACTATAATGACTTGCTGGCTAAATACTATTTTGACTATTTCAGGAAGCTCTTTGGGTTTACCACAGACATACCAAAGAACAGGAGAGCCCAGTTTAAATCTGTTTTGGTTGAGGGACAGCTGGTCTCCAGAATGTCCTTATAAGCTTCCCTGGCTGTGTCCAATATTGCAGCCTGTGAGATGTGCAGAGCCTCCTGGCTACTGTCATCTGGTATCCTGTAGGAGCTCCAAATAAAGCTGGAGGGGCCTGCCTTTTGACAAAGAGAAATTGTTTTCAAAATAAGCAGATGACATCCTACACACAATGAAGGGTTCTCAAGTTACCCCTACATACAGTGGGTGTATACACTCTGTTTCCAAAAAGAAAGGAATCAATCATACCAGAGAACCAGGGTACTGCAACAGAACTGCCTCCAGTCCAGATCTTATGAGACAGGAAGAAATCAAAATAGTTCACCCAAGTGCAGACAACTAGGCTAGGCAATGGCTCAACCATCAGGAAACAAACCACAATTCAGAAGGCTTGGTTGAAGGTTTGAGTGACTGCCCCTTAACACCAGTGCCTACCTGTGCATTCGGCTACTGCTTCCGTCTTTTTTTCACCATGCTTGGGAGCAAATCACACAACACTGCTGGTTTTTGGAGATAGTGTACTTTGGGCTATTCCATTACTTTTATTTCCTGCTCCCCTATGCTTCCCTTTTCCCCATCCCTCTTCTGGGACCCTTCTCATGAGCACCTGCTATGTCTGGAAGTAAATCAACTATTTTATCTAGTTGCCATAGAAAGTGCCAAAACAATCAAGCAGGAAAGGATTCTATTTCCACTAGTTCCTGACCCACAAGAAAATTGCAGATAACAATGGATACTAGACCTATGAAAACTCAACAAATCTGCACACTCCCAAAATTTCAAGATGGCCACATGGGCACAATAATATCAATGCTGGAACAGGTGGACTGGTTCTCAGCCCTTGACCTATAAGACACATATTTTCACATTTCCATACATCTGGCCCACATATGATTCCTCTGATTCATAGTTGTTGTTGGTTGTCTCTTGGGAGCCGAGGACAACATGTTGTGCATTTCATTTATGGAAACGCATGTGGCTCCGGAGCCCAAAGGTCGAAGCACACATGCAGGTACAAATAGGGCATGGGACGCCGGTTGTCAGGACAGGAGAGAACACAGCTCTATGTCTTCTTTCCCATGCAGCTGTGAGGCATTGGTGGCAGTCGTCCTCAAACTTTGTCACTACTTTCCTCGTAAGGGAACGCCAATTAGTCCTGTCTGCAGCAGCTAGTTCAAATTGTCGAGGTTGAAGGTCTGTCCACTGCAAGTTGGTCTTCAGGTTATCCTTATACCTCTTCCTCGGGCGTCCCTGTTTGCGACTACCAATGTACCAGCTCCTCATAAAACAGCTGCCTCGGGATCCTGCTTTCGCTCATGTGGAGAACATGGCCAGACTATCGAAGCTGGGTCTGGAGGATCTTAGCTTCGATGCTTGTGGAACCAGCTCTATCAAGCACTTTCATAGAATACTAGGACTGGAAGGGACCTCAAGAGGTCATCGAGTCCAGTCCCCTGCCCTCATGGCAGGACCAAATACTGTCTAGACCATCCCTGATAGACATTTATCCAACCTACTCTTAAATATCTCCAGAGATGGAGATTCCACAACCTCCCTGGGCAATTTATTCCAGTGTTTGACTACCCTGACAGTTAGGAACTTTTCCTAATGTCCAACCTAAACCTCCTTGCTGCAGTTTAAGCCCATTGCTTCTTGTTCTATCCTCAGAGGCCAAGATGAACAAGTTTTCTCCCTCCTCCTTATGACACCCTTTTAGATACCTGAAAACTGCTATCATGTCCCCCCTCAATCTTCTTGGTTAGTAATTCGGTCCTGCCAGCATACTCGCATGATTGATCATAGGGAACGCATATGAAATTGCTCCATCCGCTTGATGTGCCTACGGTACAGGGTTCATGTTTCACAGCCATACAAGAGAGGGGTGAGGACCACGGCAATATATACCTTGAGTTTAGTTGAAAGGCTGGAGAACTTTAATACGCAGTCTCCCAAGTGCCTGACTGGCTTTCTGGATTCTCTATGTAATCTCTTTGTCAAGGGAGCCATCACTTGATATTGTGCTGCCCAAGTACTTAAAGCTGTCCACTACCTTCAGTTGTGTACCATCGATAGTGATGCATGGCTGTGGAGGAGCACTGTTTGGTGCAGGCTGGAAGAGGACTTCTGTCTTTCTGAGGCTAATTGTGAGACCGAACAGTTTGAATGCTTCAGAGAATCTGTCAATGATGGTCTGCAGGTGGTTCTCTTGGTGTGCCATAAGGGCTCAGTCATCAGCAAACAGCACTTTGGTGATAAGCCTCTCCAGTGTCTTGGTCTTTGCAGTAAAGCGGCTCAAATCAAACAATGAACCATCCAAACGGTATCTGATGTAAATACCAAGATCTAAGTCTCTAACAGCATGCATGAGGACTTGAGTGAGGAACAGGTTAAAAAGCACCGGGGCAAGTATGCAGCCCTGTTTCACACCATTGGAAACGTTGAGTTTCTCAGATGGTACACCATCTGAGAGTATCGCTCCTGTCATGTCGTCATGAAACAGCTTTATGAGCGAGATGAACTTCGGCGGACAGCCCAGCTTCCTGAGGATGATCCACAATGCATCTCTATTAACCGTGTCGAATGCCTTTGTCAGATCAATGAAGACAGAGTAGAGGTTCATATTCTGCTCAAGGCACTTCTCTTGCACCTGTCTCATTATGAAGATCATATCGACAGTACTGATTAGGGCGGAAGCCACTTTGTGACTCGGGGAGACTCACTTCTGAAACTGCCTGTTCAGGATAATGCGGGCGAGGATTTTTCCCGGCAACGGAAAGCAGAGAGATATCTCTATAGTTCCCACAGGCGGCTCTTGCACCCTTATTCTTGTACAGAGCAACTATCACAGCATCACGGAGGTCAGATGGCATTTCTTCCTCTTCCCAAATACTGGTCAAAACATTATGGGTACGTCTACACTAGCTCGTTAGTTTGAGCTAGGTAGGGTAATGAGGGCAAGTGGAGTTGCAAATGAAGCTCGGGATTTAAATATCCCGGCTTCATTTAGATGCCTGGCGCCGCCATTTTAAATCCCCTTAGTCTGAACTCTGTGCCGCGATAGCCGGGGCACGGAGTTCGACTAAGGATTTAAAAATGGCGGCACTGGAACATGCAAATGAAGCCCGGATATTTAAGTCCCGGGCTTCATTTGCAACTCCGCTTGCCCTCATTGCCCTACCTAGCTCGAACTAACGAGCTAGTGTAGACGTACCCTATGAAAAACTTTAAGTGACCTCATTAAATGCCTTGTACAGTTCTGCGGGAATTCCATCCTTGCCGGATGCCTTGCCGCAATGCATCTTCCTGATGGCCTTTTTAACTTCGTCAATAAATGGAGGATCTCCCAGGTCTTCAAGGGTGATTCACACAGATGAGTCCTTTGATTCGTAGTGAGGCATCATCATTTAAAGTACAAAGTGCTCCTATTCAGTCTGCCCACCGCATGGAGGCTACGTCTACACTGGCATGATTTTGCGCGCAAGAATTCTTTTGTGGAAGAGTTCTTGTGCAAAAACTCTTCCAGAAGAGAACATCTACACTGGCATGTGCCTTTGCGCAAGAGATGTGCTTTTGCGCAAGAGCATCCTTGCCAGTGTAGATGCTCTCTTGCGCAAGAAAGCTCTGATGGCCATTTTAACCATAGGGCTTTCTTGCGCAAGTAATTCATGTTGCCTGTCTACACTGGCCTCTTGAGCAAGAACAGTTGCGCAAGAGGGCTTATTCCTGAGCGGGAGCATCATAGTTCTTCGCAAGAAGCACTGATTTCATACATTAGAACGTCAGTGTTCTTGCTCAAGAACTCATGGCCAGTGTAAACAGGCAGCAAGTTTTGGCGCAAAAGTGGCCACTTTTGCGCAAGATCGTGCCAATGTAGACACAGCCCAAGGGTCTTTTCCCAAATATTAGCACTACTCACAGCTCAGCTGTGCAAACAAGGAATCATATTGTCCTCATGCTTGGCCACTGTCAGAAGGCAGTATACTGGGCTACATGGACCTTTGGTCTGACCCAGTATGATCATTGTTACATTATGTTCTTATGTATCGAAACTCAACTCAAGCCAGAGCCTCACTGTCTCACGCCATATTCCTGACTATCAAACATCTCATAGACACAGTATACATCTGTCCAAGAATTGAGGCACAGACTTGCCCACAACTATTGGCCCACATGGCTGCCATAATTTTCTCAGGAACATGACCGGGAACTGAACTCAATGATTATACAACAAATTTTCCATCTATAGGAATTCTCAACTATTGACCTATTTGATGCAACAAGGAACCACAAATGCACTCTCTTTTGCTTGAGAGAGGGGCTCAGTTGCTTTCTGAGAGATGGGGCTTTCTGGGAGATGTTTTCTTGAGTCAGTTGAACAAGACACTTGTTTTGCATTCCCACCAATCCCACTAATACACAGGTTCCTACACAAGATCAGGAATGACAAGGGCAAAATTATCTTAATCGCTCTAGCATGCCCCAGGCAGACCTGATACTCTTACCTTTATCTGAAGGATTACAAGATAAGAGCTCAGGCAGCCAGTAGAGTAGAAGGTTTATTGGTTCTCAGAGACACGGCATAGCTTAGGGTCGATGTTAGCACAGGAGACAGGACAGCCAGCCTTATTCTTCTTGGGGGTAAGGGGTTCACGGGAAAAGAATTCAGGACTATCATTCAGCTCTATCGAAGTACATCTCATAGCAATTAATGTCTTCTATGACAAAACTGACAGATTCTTGGCATTTACATATCCAACCATGAAACACTTCCTGATGGGACTCCAGAAACTTTATCCTGAAGTAAAACCTCCCTTGGACATGTAGGATCTGAACCTAGTCCTCCAGGGACTCATGAGACCTTTGAATGCCTAGCTACCTGCTCGTTACTGCACATGTCAGTGAAAATAATATTCCTCGTTGCCATCCCATTAGCTAGAAGGGCGAATGAAATAAATGCCCTGATGGCCAATCTTCACTACACACTCTTCTTTATGGATAAAGTTACCTCACCTTATGTGACCTCAACCTAAGCTCCTCACAAAGGTAGAACCCTCCTTTCACATCAACCACCTGTCTATCCGAAACCACATAAAAACCTAACTGGAGGCTGCACTACACACACCTGACTTTAGAAGGGCAAACATTCTGTCTATTTAGACAGAACAAAATCATTTAATAAATCCCCTAAACTCTTTATGTCCACAAGCAAACAATCCAAGGGTGCTGCTATACCCAAGCAACAAGTTTCCAAATGGACATCAGGTTTTATCCAATTGTGCTACCAAACCCAGAACAGCTGGGGTTAGGTTATACACTACTTGAGCCATGACAACATCCATAGTATTCCTGGACAACATACCCATTCCAGCTATTTGCAATGCCGCCATGTGGGAATCAGGCCATACCTTTGCCAAGCACTATGCCAGGTTAGATGCCATATTAGGCCTTACTGTTCTGTCAGCTGCTGTGATGTGTATAACTCCAAAGTCCCCCCCAGCCATAGTGAGCACTGCTTTACATTCACCTGAAGTGGAGTGCCCACAGAGACAACACTCAAGAGGAGGAGGTTCCTGATCCTGTGCAATATCTGAGATTCTACAAGATGGTGTAGCCAGACAGAAACGCCCCGCCCCAAAATCCTTGGGAGAGAGAATCCTTGAGAGCGAAACTCTGTCTTCAAAGGCTCCAGGGCCTCCAGAGGTGCTGGAATAACTATGGCCCTGGATGCTAGACAGGAACCAGATAACAGCGGCAATTGGGCCAGCAGACGATCGGGGCCTCGGGCTGCCCTTGGCTGGTACCAGTAATTGATACGCCTACACACTGTCCCAGAAGAGGAATCTGCCGCCCCATCAGAAAGAATGTCCGGCCCTAATGATTTAGTTACCTCCACCTCATAGGTGCAAATTAAGCTTTGGACCCCCTGTGGGAATGGGCATCACAAAGATGTTCCAACTTAATTGGCATTTTAATGACAAGAGAAGCATCTATGTGACTACAGAGGTATAAAGTGGGGCCCTGTGCTCCACTCTAATTGAAGATCCACCCATATACCTGCTGGTCAGGCGGTCTTGGATCCCCGAGACTTTAGGGATGCCTTCGTCTCGTATCGACTGCTTCCCATTGGGATTGAGAGAAACCCTGGCTTCGCCGGAGTAAGGATCGCAGGGGTGAGAATATACCTGCTAGGTGTCTGTTTGTGCGCATTCAATAAGAGCTCAGGGAACCAAAAGGGCTCCATGGTACCTTTAAGTGACTGTTATTGTATTGTCTTTGTAGTGACTGTGTTATCTGTAACACAGCAGTAACATTTAACAGCTAAGCGTGCCTTGTAACAATAAAATAGTAACTGTTTAAGCTTTAACCTGACTCCTCCTGTTGATGTAACAGAACCAAACACAATAAAAAAGAACCATATCTGGTCAGGCGTAAACGCAGTAAGAGCTGAGCGTTGAGTCGTGCCGCCTTCACGGGGCAGACTCTTGGGGCGCCCGTCAGCCTCCCTGGCTGCCTGCTGCAAAGGGACTTTTGTCCTAGCAGTCGAAGTCTCGGGTGTAACGAGCTCTCTCTGCACCACCTTGGGGCACCCGTCAGCCTCCCTGGCTGCCCGCTGCGAAGGGACTTTGTCCTAGCAGTTAAAGACTCGGGTGTATCTTTGGGGCGCCCATCAGCCTCCCTGGCTGCCCGCTGCGAAGGGACTCTGTCCTAGCAGTCAAAGACTCGGGTGTGATAGGGCTCACAGACCACTCACTACCCCGGCCACCGGCTAACAGATGGGTCCCCCTGTGGGTTCTCCTCTACCTACTTCCCTTCTTTCGCATTTGGAGTTAAAAAAAAAAAGAGGACTCCATGGTAGGGAAGAAACTGAGGGAGTCAGACTGTGTGAGCACTGAACAGACTTCAGTGGCCCAACAGGACAGCATCTGCATACTCATGACACGACCAGGTCTCTGTTCAATGGACTCAGGACACACCATCACCTGGAATGAAGCACTCACAGCGAAACAAATCTTGAAGAGCCTCAGCTACTGCATCAGGTGAATAACCTTCTCTTAAAAAAATTGTTGATTCTCAAATTTGGGTTTATTAAAAATGCCAAAAAGTTATGAATCAAAGTGAAACACTTTGATATCCTGGTACTGAAACATTTCATTTTGGTTTCTTAAACTGACTGAAATGCTTCATTTCAGGTCAGCTCATCATTAAACTGCATTTTCCCATTGGTTCTCAAGGAAGTTGTAATGTCCCCATTCTTCCATGATGTACCATATATCTTAAAAGTCCATGGGGAACATGCACCATATAATAGTAGAGATATGTTGCAGCCAGGGAGCCCAGCTCCTGGAAGAAAACAGGAAATGAAATGCCTAAACAACATCTCCCTTGAGACAGTGCAGCCCATAGGGAAATTGAACTGACTTACAATGAAACATTATTGAGTCAGTTAAGCAAACTGAAATACTTCAATTAGGGTCAAACTGACCTAACACAAAATATGTCATTTGGTTTTCCTGACAGAAAATGGAAAAAAATTGAATGGAACATAAGTGGAAAAAAAGTGAAATTAAAATTTTCCTATAGTAAATTTTGATTTTATAGAAACTACAGGTTCCTTTGAAATATCAGTTCAAAAGAAAATTCCCGAAGAGTTCTACTTGGGATACATGTCAATGATTCACTAACAATCATGGACAGTCTTAAACTTAACAGGAAGCCCCTGTCTGAGCATGGGCCATAGAATAATGTAATGTGTTTGGAAACTTAAATATAAATATGCTTTTGTATTTATATTTTATATATAGTGATTATAATGATACATTAATGGCTAATTCATGTTATATCCTTGCTAATCTACAATGATACGCTCTTAAATCCAGTGTTTTTGCTGGTGAAGTCAGCCATCTGATTTTATTTTTGAATGCATTTCAAGAAAAAGCAATATTGACAATGTGTTGTCATGTCTTCCACTTCCAGATACTATCTCTCACCCAGTAGCAGAAGACTATTGTGTGATAGTTTCATTGTGCATGGCTGATTTGCTTGCATTAACTGTGGAAGAACTATAGATTGCTTCTCAACAAGATGATCTCTTAAGTGAACTTTGTCAAATTGTACAAATGGGAAACTGTCCATTTCTGGATAAGCTTATTCTATATCTGAGATCTGACAATGAACTGTCTATTTGGGATAGTATTGTGTTAAGAGGAGACTGAATCATAATTCCAATGTGCAAGATGAAATGAACAACGGTGAAACTCATGCAGGTATTGTTCAGACTAAACATGTTAGTCTCTATCTGTAAAAACAACAAAGGGCCATGTGGCACCTTAAAGACTTTATTTGGGCATAAGCTTTTATGGGTAAAAATCCACTTTGTAAGATGCATACATTTGTTTCCCTGTGCATACATTTTGTTTTACACATGAAAGCTTATGCCCAAATAAAACTGTTAGTATCTAAGGTGCCACATTTTTTTAGTAATTTTTTCTTCCCTAACATGGACTCAGATATTGAAGAGCAGAACAAACATCATAATGCATGTGTAATTCATATCCCTTTATGTCAGGGCTACTCATCTTTGGAAGCCCCGGGGGCCACAATGATACCCACAGCACATGCCGAGGGCCACAACTTAAGCGTGGCTGCATATATATGCAAATATACGCACATATTTATGCAAATATATGCAAATCACATATTTACTAAAATAGCCCCTCTCCTACCCCAGAGCCAGGCACCTTCCAGCTCTCCCGCTCCAACTCAATCCCCCTTCCCCTCCACTAGAACCAGGTACCCCCCAACCCCCTGCTTCAACCCAATGCCCCTCCCCTCACTCAGAGCCAGGCACCCCAACCTACTGCTTTATCCCAATGCACCCACCCATCTCCCAGAAACAGGCACCCTCCAGCCCTCCTGCTGTAACCCAATGCCCCCCTCAAGACCCACTGTCCCCGAACACAGTCCCAGCCCCTACCCTGGGCCCGCCATACCCACCCCTGCACCCCCAGCAGTCTCAGCCCCTCCCCTGGGCCCGCCAGGCACAATCCCAGTCCCTAACCCGGGTCTGCCACACCCCCCTCTGCACAGTCCCAGCCCCTACCCCCTGGGCCCGCCGAGCACAGTCCCAGCCCCTCCCCCGGGCCCTGTCACAAGGACTGAGCTGCTTCCCCGCCCAGGCCCGGTGTGCGGAGCTGCCCTGGGGCGGCCACGGCCAAGGCCACTCCCCACCGGGTACCAGCCGCCTCGTGTGGCACTTACCTGAGGGGAGGGACAGCGCACGAGCCTGTCACAACCAATCACAGGGCATGGCGCTCCAGCCACTCCACAGCGCAGCACAGCACAGCGCAGCTACATCTGCTCACCTGGCGCCCGCCGCCTCTTGCTGCCACCCCCCGCCGGCTGGAGCCAATGAGGCAAGCTGGCAGCTCGAGAAGCAGCTCAAGGCACCATGGACCGCATCGCAAGTGGCCGCAGACCGGGCCGCGTGTTGAGTAGCCCTGTTCTATGTGATGACCAGATGTGGCAACTTTCAGATTGACTGTGTAGTCCATAGATAAAGCTCGGTCTAGATGGAGCTGGATCCATAGAACAATATTACAAGCTGGCCATGACAATCAGCAATTCATCTTGCCTTCAGTTATTCTGAGTGTCAGATTTCTCACTTACCAGTAGAAGGAAACTCAAGAAAGTCTCTTTCTGTTACAGAAATCCCATGGAGGTGGTATGGAAAATGTACATCACTTTATGAGTAACTTAACTGAAATAAAGCATCAGAGGGTAGCCGAGTTAGTCTATAACAGGAAAAAGTTAAAAAACAATGAATAGTTTAGTAGCACCTTAAAGACTAAGAAAACATGTAGATAGTATCACGAGCTTTCGTGGGCACAACCCACTTCTTCAGATGACTGGAGTATTAGAAGTCCAGACCCAAGAATAAATAGGGGAAGGGATAGATTGAGAAATGAGTCTGGGATGAAAGCGAGAGGCAAG
Source organism: Rafetus swinhoei (assembly GCA_019425775.1). Lineage (NCBI taxonomy): Eukaryota > Metazoa > Chordata > Testudines > Trionychidae > Rafetus > Rafetus swinhoei. Next base: position 42,961,239 of record CM033428.1, on the reverse strand, counting down.
AAGTTAAGTGTAGCGGTTGGTAGGTTTCCGGTATAGGGTGGTGGAAATTTGTCCATCATTTAATTGTACTGTAGTGTCAAGGAAGCGGATCTCTTGTGTGGACTGATCAGCATTCTATGATGGGCTGAAGGCAGTCTATGGGCCATGCATTGCTGGATGTACATCAGTGTGCTCTGCTGATGCCCTCACTTTGATCACGGATAGTGCCAAAATCCTTGACTGCTGGGCTGAGCATTTTCACAAAGTATTGAACCAGACCTCAACTTTTGACAGCAGCGTTCTAGAAGAGATTCCTCAGTGGGCTAATGATTTACAGCTGGACATACCACCAACTCTTGATGCGGTACAAAAAAACTGTTAAACAGATGAAATCTGGAAAGGCACCTGGCAGTGATGCAATTCCATCAGAAATTTATAAAGCTGCTGGTGGCCAGCTGATATACCCTCTCACTCATTTATTTAGCACCATTTGGGAGAAGGAGCTAATCCCCCAGGACTTCAAAGGTGCCCTGATTGTACACATATATAAGAGGAAAGGTGACCGTACGTGTTGTGATGACAATTGGGGCATCTCTCTGCTTTCTATAGCTGGTAAGATCCTGGCCTGCATCCTTTACAAGCGGCTTCCACTACATGTGTTTAAAAATGGTATTATTCCTGAAAGCCAGTGCGGATTTCATGCCAGTCGAGGCACTGCCAATATGATATTTATAGTCAGAGAGATACAAGAGAAACGTAGAGAGCAACATCAGGACCTCTATGTAATTTTCATTGATTTGACCGAGGCGTTCGACACAGTCAACAGAAATGGGCTCTGGAAAATACTTGGGCGAATTGGCTGTCCTGAAAAATTTATTAACATTGTTCCATCTCTCCATGATGGCATGCTTGGTCGCATCCTTGACAATGGAGAGAGACATCAGCACCTTGTGTCCTTGCTCCTCTCCTGTTCAACATCTACTTTTCAATGATGCTGTAAGTTGCTTTTAAGGACTGCATGTTAGGCATACCTATTCAGTTTTGAACAGATGGAAGTATTTTCAATCTCCGGAGACTTCAGGCTCACACTAAAGTGGTTACTACAACTATTTGTGACCTTCTGCTTGCCAATGACTGTGTGTTGCTGGCTCATTGAGTGAAGGATGCACAGGAGCTTTTTGATCGCTTTGTTATTTCTGCTCACGGTTTTGGACTCACAGTGAGCCTCAAGAAGACAGAAGTTATGCCTCAGCCTGTCTGGATAGAGCCCAGCACTCCAGTGATCACTGCTGCTGGTACAGTCCTTAAGGCTGTTGACAAGTTCTGCTACCTGGGAAGTGTACTGTCCTCTAGCATAAACATGGATCATGATGTATCTGCTCGACTAGCCAAAGCCAGCACTGCCTTTGGAAAATTGACCAAACGCCTTTGGAATGACCATGGTATTAAACTCCAATACCAAGATAGCGGTTTATCAGGCAGTTGTCCTGAATGTCCTGCTGTATGGCTCGGAGTCATGGACAATATATCATCGCCATGTTTTGAAGCTTGATCAGTTCCATATGCGTTGTCTGAGGAAGATTGCCCACCTGAATTGGTGGGACAAAATTCCTAATACGGAGGTTCTTAAGCTGTGTGGTGTTATGGGCATGGAAGCAATGCTTATGAACAAACAGTTTCACTGGATTGGTCATGTTATGAGGATGGATATTACATGGACACCAAAGATGGTCTTCTATGGCCAGCTTGCTCATGGAAAGCGCTCTATCGGTGGTCAGTATAAGTGTTATAAAGACATCTTAAAGGCCAATATGAAGTCATGCGGCATATCTCCCAATGATCTGGAAACTCTAGTTCAGGACAGATTGTCCTGGTGGCAAACCACTATACAGGCTCTTAATTGCTTTGAGAGTCAGCGTATCCAGGCATTGCAGGAAAAGCGCAGGATCCGAAAAGAACATACAGCACCTGCAGTTGACAGCTTTTTATGTAACATCTGTAATCGGCTCTGCCGATCAAGGATTGGTTTAGTCGCTCACCAATGGCGTCATAGAAGATGAGATCCGTCGATCGATGGCTCAGTCCAAGAAGAAGTGTCAAGGAAGTGGATCTCTTGTGTGGACTGATCCAGGCTGAGGTTGATGGTGGAGTGGAAGTTGTTGAAATCCCTGTGAAATTCTTCAAGAGTCTCTTTCCCGTGTGGCCATATGATGAAGATGTCATCAATGAAGCATAAGTAGAGTCCTTATAAGTAGAGTGCAAAGGGGCGAGAGCTGAGTAAATGTTGTTCAAGGTCTGCCATAAAGACGTTGGCATATTGTGGGCCCATGCGGGTGCCCATGTATACAGCCAAGCCCTAAGATACAACTGGATTTTCTCCAATCCCACAGACAGAGACAAACACCTACAGGATCAATATAGAGCATTCTTAAAACTGAAATACCCACCCACCCAGAGAAATGAAAAAACAGATCGACAGAGCCAGAAGAGTACCCAGACATGAACTACTTCAAGACAGGCCAAGAGGAGAAACAGAATTCCATTTGTCATCACCCACAGCCCACAACTTAAACCTCTCCAACACATTATCAGCAATCTACAACCTATCTTGGAAAATGACCCCTCACTCTCAGGCTTTGTCTACACTGCAGGGTTTTTGCGCAAGAAGCTTTTTGTGGAAGACATTTTCTGCAAAAACTTTTTGCACAAAAGCGCATCCAGACCTCAAAAGCGCATCGCAAAAATTATGTGCTTTTGCGCAAGAGAGCATCCACACTGCATGGACACTCTTGCACAAGAAAGTTCTGATTGCCATTAACAGAATGGCCATCAGAGCACCTGTGCTTTTCCTGATAGGCTCTTTTTGCACAAGAAACCCCTGCGGAGCGTCCACACATGCCTTTTTGCGCAAGAGCAGTAGCACAAAAAGGAGTTATTCCTCATGGGGAGAGGAATAATTCTACTGGAAAAAGCCCTCTGGCCTGGCGATTTACTGTATTTTTTTGTGTGCAAAAAAGTGCTTGAGGTGTGGATGCTCCGCCGTTTTTTTGTGCAAAAACGAAACCTTGTAGTGTAGACATAACCTCAGAGGCCTTGGGGGGAAAGGCCAATCCTCGCCTACAGACAACCCCCCTAAGCTCAAACAAATTATTTCCAGTAACCACGCAACACACCTCCATCATAATCATCCAGGAACCCACCCCTGCAATCAGCCCCGGTGCCAACTCTGCCCACACATCTACACTAGTGATTTCATCACTGGACCCAACCATATCAGTCACCAAATCAGAGGCTCATTTAACTGCACATCCACCAATGTGATCTATGCCAGCAATGCCCCTCTGCCATGTATATTGGCCAAACTGGACAGTTTCTATGGGAAAGAATTAATGGACACAAATCAGATATCCATAAAAGCAATACACAGAAACCTGTTGGAGAACACTTTAATCTGCCTGGACACTCATTAATGGAGCTCCAAGTTACCGTGTTGTTTCAGGCCAATTCCACAAGCCAAATACACAGAGAAGGGTTGGAACTTAATTTCATTTACAAGTTTAATTCTGATGCAAATGGAATGAACAGGGACATCGGCTGGCTCACACACTACCTTCTACATCCTAATGATTTAACCAACCAACCAGACAATGGAGGTGCAATTGTTCTTATCAGCCTCTTGTAACTATTTGAACCATCTATTCACTGTCTCTCTCTTTTTTTTCTCCTCCTTTTCTCTCTTTTTTCCCTTTTTTTCCCTTCCCTCTCTTTCTCTATTTATTCTTGGACTTGGACTTCTAATACTCCAGTCATCTGAAGAAGTGGGTTGTGCCCACAAAAGCTCATGATCCCATCTACAAGTTTTGTTAGTCTATAAGGTGCTACTAGACTATTTGTTGTTTTTTAACTTTTAACTGAAATATTCTTTAAAAACAGCGGAATCAAGTACTTAAGAGCTTAGGCATGCTAGGCAATGGGTAATGGAAGGGGAGAACTTCTTCGTTGTCCCTTGGAAAAAAGCCTTCAGCATAGCTACCAGTGAAGGAAATGAACTGTAGAGTTGCCAGAGTTCCAAAATGCACTTATAATAGTGGGGAATAGAGCTCAGCTTCACCTTTGCCAAGTTAACTCACCTCAACAGGTGAAGGGAATGAATGAAAGAGACATGTGAGAAGGGGAAGATGTTCTTAGGAACCAGGAGGACCTGCTGAGAGTTCAAAGGACAGTCTGTATTCTGTAAGGGAGAGAGCAGAGCTGGAAGATAGCGCTCCATTAACGACCAAGGGCTAGACCCACAAAGGGCTTTCAGGGCCCAACTGCTTTTTTTAGCGTCTGAGTCCAACCTTTAGGTGCCACTGACATGCTCAAAACTCCTGCTCAGCTGCTGCCAGAAATAGGGATGTAAAAAATTGTTTAAAAAGGTAACCATGTAACTGCTAAAAATCCCAGCAGTTACACACGCTGCGGGCTCTGCAATACAGCTTTTGTACTGCTGAGCCTTCAGAGCAAGATGAGAGCTGGCTCCCCAGGAGCGAGGCCAGCAGCCCCTACCAGCCCTGCTCCCAGGGAGCCAGGATGTAACCATAACAGAAACCAATGAGCTGATGCTTATCAGTTAACCATTTAAACGGTTACACTTTTACATCCCTAGCCAGAACTCCTTCACACAGCTGGCAAAATCTTAGTGCTCAAGTACCACACTGCCTATTGTCTCCCTTCCACAGCCTGCAGCCCTGGTGGGATTCTCAAACTGCTCATCCCCTGCCTGTTGCATCCACAGGTCCCAGATGGGAGGGGAGCTCAGAGCAGGCATCCCAGCAGAAAGTGCATTTCTCCAGACTACCCAAGAGCCCTGGGTTTGGGTACTCGTGTGGGATACAGAAGAGCTAGGTTTCACTGCCCGTTCTGGAGCAGGGACTTGAGCCTGACTTTTCCACATCTCAGGGGAATGCCTTGCCCACTGCATCATAAAGCCCATCTCTCCCTTTCCAGGCCTCTATGCAGGAATTTCTGGGGGGGGTGGGTGCTTTTTTAAAAATGTGGACCACAAGAGTGTGAATGCACTCCCCCTATGGTATGCCAAGTAAGCAGGGAAATCAGCCCCAGCCTTCCTCTGACCAGCCAGAGCATCGGGGAGGGAGGCTCGGGCAGCATGCCTCTCCTGGCCAGCCAGAACATGCTTACTACAGGACCATGGGGGGTGCTTTTTCACCCCCTTCCCCACATATGGGCCTGCTTTCCTTCTGGCCAATAGTCAATGTCTTAGACAAGGCAGAAAAGCTCCAAAGAAGAGACTGAGAGAGCCTTGCTGCCCCCAGCCCCTGGTCACGGCACTCAGCTTGTACATAGGGACCTGAAGTCCTGGCGGAAAAGGGTTTTAAAGATTAGTCTCCTACATCTCAGGTGAGTGCCCTACCAACTAGGATATTGGCTATTCTAGGGGTATCAGGCAGTCTGTTTTTTCAAGGGACAGGTATGATCTGGCTTTGCTGCCCAGCTCCAGGAGAGGGATCACAGCTGAGAAGCCTAAGCCAAAGGAGATGCCTAATGTCAGACCAATGGTAATCAAATGCCTAAATCCCTTTGGCAGTCTATGCTCTAAGACCCAAGTTTCCTCAGCATTTCACTCCTGGCTAGCTTAGATGGCTGCCTGCTCAGCATGCTGGCTTCTGAGAATCCCCTTTTTAGATGCTTAATTCTTCCTGTGCATTGTAGGGAGCCTGGGCACTACACTTGGGGCTGTGGATTCCACCAAGTGGCAGGGCACATAGGTATAGGTTTAAGTCCCTTTGTGGATCTAGCTCCAGAATATCAGGTAATGAAGAGGCTTAGTGTATAGGAAAGGGGCCTTGGAACAAAGGTCTGGGCAACTGGGTATGGGGTAGACACCCCCAGTTTTTAGAATACCAAGACTGGGAGCTGTGGCAGATGGTGAGCATGAGTTGGTTCCATGTAAAGGGCTGAATCCCCTCCTGTGTACAAGGGGAAGAAGAGGTTGATTAGAACCTAGGTGGATTGGAAGCTCAGAATCAAACATACTGAAATACTAGTACAGAGCTAATATCTATAAATTCAGATATGGAAATGATACATGTATACAAATAGCATAATCCAAAACCAGCAAATCATAACCTTTCCATAGACCCCTAACTCAACAACTTTTGTAAAAGATTTGCTGTAAGTGTATATCAGTGGTTGCATATGGGCATATTTTAATCAGATGTCACACTTTGTTCTCTGGGCACTCATGTTTATTTCCTTTTTCAATGAAAGCATGTGTCAGCTTATCTGGTTTGGGCAAAGTTTCACTATTGATTCTTCTGTTAACCGGAATGAGGGTCCACTGGGCCATGAAGATATTAGAAACCTTAGTGCCTATCCATTTGCTTGAAAAATATATGTAAGGAGAATGCGGGTTCTTTGGATAGTGATGGATGCTGTGCTGGTGAGTGGCTCAAAGCACTGTTCTGCCCACACAGCTACTAGGTATTCATGTTCACAGAATCAAAATTTCATTCTGCACCCTGTAGTTTTCTTGATTCATAGGCTATTGGCACCAATTTTCTTTCATTATTTTGCATAGAGTAGCTGCTAGTGCTACGTCATGAGCAGCCAGCCAGATAAAAAAATGGCCTTGACTCATCAGGAATGTGTAAAGCTGGAGCTGTGGCTGCTGTTTGCTTTGAAATAATTAGGGCAGAATCCTGTTCCAGTCCACATTCCCACTGAGTCTTTTGCTTTAACAGTTTCCATAAAGGAAGTGTGATTTCATCATACTTGTAAATCTGTGGCTGTAGAAAATTAACCCTACAAGCAATACTCATAAGGAGTGTGCATTTTGGGATCTGGCATTCCCAGCAGTGCTTTTACTTTTTGCTGCCCCCACTCTCCAAATTACACATAGCTGGGCTTGGAAGCTGGCTGTTGATTAAGATGTGCCAATTATTGCTAATTTTTTAAACACTATGCACACAAATGCTAGCAACAAGACAGTCAATACAAGGCAAATACAAAACATAATTTTTGTTGCAACAGTAAATCCATGGTAGTCTGAGTTGTTCTTCATCTGGTACCAGTTTTTCTGAAGTTCTGAACATTCTTCTACCCTCTTTTGGGGGAGCAGATGGCAGATTATTGCTTAAAATACTCCTTTTTCCTTTTCAGATTTTCTTGCTGATTGAACTCCCAGGAAGGAGTACTACAGAAAGGGATCTGTGGGTCTTAGTGGACCACAAGCTAAATATGAGTCAACAGTGTGACACTGTTGCAAAAAAAGCAAATATGATTCTGGGATGCATTAACAGGAGTGTTGTGAGCAAGACTTGAGAAGTAATTCTTCCGCTCTACTCTGTGCTGATTAGGCTTCACTTGGAGTATTGTGTCCAGTTCTGGGCACCACTTTTCAAGAAAGATATGAAGAAATTGGAAAGAGTCCAGAGAAGAGCAACAAAAATGATGAAAGGTCTACAGAACATGAGTTCTGAGGGAAGACTGAAAAAATTGGGTTTCTTTAGTTTGGAAAAGAGAAGACTGAGGGGGGACATGATAGCAGTTTTCAAATACCTGAAAGGATGTCACAAGGAGGAGGGAGAAAAATTGTTCTCCTTGACCTCTGAGGATAGGACAAGAAGCAATGGGCTTAAATTTCAGCAAGGGAGGTTTAGGTTGGACAATAGGAAACACTTCCTAACTCCCAGGGTGGTTAAACACTGGAATAAATTGTCTAGGGGGGTTGTGGACTCTCTATCACTGGAGATATTTAAGAGCAGGTTGGACAGACCTCTGTCAGGGATGGTCTAGACAGTGCTTGGTCCTGCCATGAGGGCAGGGGACTGGACTTGATCTCTCGATGTCCCTTCCCGTTCTATGATTCTATTAAAGGAATTACCCCTATACTTTATTGTGTGTTTGTTCCATAGGCAGGTAATGTTTCAATGGTGTCTTCCTTTTAAGGGCTGAAGGTGAATATCTCACTGTTCAGCTATTAAATTCATGAGGTGTTGGAGGACCATTGGAATATGGCCAAGAGCCCCATGCAATCTGCAAGGCTCTGTACAGAACTGGATGAGCCCAAAGGGGGTGGGAAAAGCTGTCTTTTCCATGGATTCTGGTATGAGGGGATCTGTCAGTAATTCTTTGTCAGATCCAGAACGTGCCTTCCTTAACCAATCAAGTTGATCATCAGTCCAAGGCATTTGGCACAATTCCAGTTTTCACACTGCATTGTTCTTTTGGAAGTCAGTACCAAACTGGATAGTCCCTTTAGGCTTACGGAGCAGCATTATGGGGCTTTCCAGTTGCTACATGATTCTTTGCTCACTCCCAGCTCTAGCTTCCATTGGAGTTCTTGCTGCATGGTTTCCCTCACCTTGTGGGAAAAGGATTGAGGATTTTCTCTGACTTTCAGCCCTTGTTCTGGCTGAATGTTATGGGTTATTAAATGGGTGCATCCAAAATACTGAAGAGAAGGCAGTGATCAGTTGCTGAGTCTGGATTTTCTGTTCTGGGGTAAGTTGTCCCCTCTTGACCATCTCTGGCTTTGAAGCCTTGGCAGGCTGAGGCCTAATTTAGGTTCTGGTGAGTAGGGAGCTATTGGTCATCTTTCTTTGGCTTTCCACAGTTTTAAAATATTCACATAGGGCTGCTGACAGACTTCGCTGGGTCCTGGGCAAAGCAGACAGGTGGGGCCTGACCTGCAGTTCAGATGGGGGTTTAAAGGACCCTGGACTCCAGCCATGGCAGTTGAGAACCCAAGGCCCTTTTACATCACCGGGCACAGGGGCATAAGAACATAAGAACAGCCATACTGGGTCAGCCCAAAGGTCCATCTAGCCCAGTATCCTGTCTGCCAACAGTGGCCAATACCAGATGCCCCAGAGAGAGGGATCACAACAGGTAATCCTCATGTGACCCTTCCCCTGTCACCCACCTCCAGAGAAACAGAGGCTAGGGATACCATTTCTACCCAACCTGGTTAATAGCCATTGATGGACCTAACCTCCATGAGTCTATCTAGCTCTTTTTTGAACCTTGTTAAAGTTCTAGCCTTCACTGTGTCCTCTGGCAAGGAGTTCCACAGGTTGACTGTGCGCTGAGTGGAGAAAAACTTCCTTTTGTTTGCTTTAAACCCGCTGCCTATTAATTTTATTTGGTGACCCCTAGTTCTTATATTGTGGGAATAAATAAATACCTTTTCCTTTTTCACTTTTGCCATAGACCTCTATCATATCTCCCCTTAATCTCTTCTTTTCTTTGGAGAAGTCTAAGTCTTTTTAATCTCTCTTCATATGGGACCGATTCCAAACCCCTAATAATTTTTGTTGCCATTTTCTGAACCTTTTCCAATGCCAATATATCTTTTTTGAGACGAGGCGACCACATCTGTACACAGTATTCAAGATGTGGGCATTCCATGGATTTATATAGAGGCAATAAGATATTTTTTGTCTTATTATCGATCCCTTTTTTAATGATTCCTAACATCCTATTTGCTTTTTTGACTGCCGCTGCACACTAGTGGATGTTTTCAGAGAACTATTCACAATGACTCCAATATCTTTCTCTTGAGTAGTTGTAGCCAAATTAGTCCCCATCATGTTGTATATATACAATGAAACCTTTGTTATCCGGCACTCTGTTAGCCAGAAAACTTTGTTAACCGGCATTGCCCCCAGCCATAGTACTGTCATATCTTCAGGTGCACAGGCCTGGCTTGGTTTACTATGATTGGCTTAACAATTTTTTATTTAAGAACTACTAATAATCTTTAACTCAAAATAGAAATGTGAGACCAGCTGCCTCACACTACAAAACTACCAATATTTAAAAAATGAGTTTTACTATTATTGTCCATTGGTTTTTTTTCTAGGTTGATGGGACCCTCAGATAACCAGAATTTTTAGGTAACCAGAACGCCCTTGTCCCCAAGCATGCTGGATAACACAGGTTTTACTGTAGTTGGGTTTATTTTTTCCAATGTGCATTACTTTACATTGGAAAACTGTCCCCTTTGTCTCTTCCTGGGCCTGGATTCGTGTGATAGATTTGTTGCACCTTTTGTTTGTCAGAATTTGTATTTCACCTGCCCCACACATTGAGCTAGAAGCTTCGATTCGGAGCTGGGTAATAACAGAAAATCACCAGGCTGGAACTACCAGAGGCAAGCCCTTTTAGTATAGGCAGTTTCCTGCATGCTTTGGGTGTGTAGGAGGTTCTCCTTGGCAAATGAGATTAGCATGTCAAGCTTCTCCACAGGGTCAAGGGCTGTGTCTACACTGGCATGATTTTCCGGAAATGCTTTTAACGGAAAAGTTTTCCGTTAAAAGCATTTTCGGAACAGAGCGTCTAGATTGGCACGGACGCTTTTCATAAAAAGCCCGATCGCCATTTTCGCGATCGGGGCTTTTTTATGAAAACAAATCTCAGCTGTCTACACTGGCCCATTTTGCGCAAAAGTTTTGCGCAAAAGGGACTTTTGCCCAAACGGGAGCAGCATAGTATTTCCGCAAAAAGCACTGATTTCAGACAGTAGGAAGTCAGTGCTTTTGTGGAAATTCAAGCGGCCAGTGTAGACAGCTGGCAAGTTTTTCCGCAAAAGCAGCTGATTTTTGCGGAAAAACTTGCCAGTCTAGACACAGCCAAGATGTATTTCACTATATTACTGGCTCAAGATTGTTGTTCTTCCCATAGTTCTTGAATGAGGTCTGAAATCCCTGAAGGTTGCCTTCCATATAACAGCTCAAATGGTCAGAAGCCACCCAATAAGACCACAAGACACGGTTTAGTAGCAAAGGCACCTAGCCAGGTTTATTGCTGGCAGAACACATTATAGCATACTATAGCATAATACAAAAGCAGTGGTGAATTTTGAGGGTGGTACAATATTTGCCTTCTTACCATGCCTCTCTTACAGAACACACAAACCTGGCCTTCCCCAGACTATTCTGAGTAGTAGGCAGGCTGCTTTGCATATTACAGCTCTTGCCAGCCTTTCTTGCTGTCTAGTCTGCAAAGCAGACTGGGCTGGGCATAAGAACATAACATAAGAATGGCCATACTGGGTCAGACCAAAGGTCCATCCAGCCCAGTATCCTGTCTGCTGACAGTGGCCAATGCCAGGTGCCCCAGAGGGAGTGAACCGAACAGGTAATGATCAAGCGATCTCTCTCCTGCCATCCATCTCCACCCTCTGATAAACAGAGGCTAGGGACACCATTCCTTACCCATACTGTCTAATAGCCATTAATGGACTTAACCTCCATGAATTTATCTAGTTCTCTTTTAAACCCTGTTATAGTCCTAGCCTTCACAACCTTCTCAGGCAAGGAGTTCCACAGGTTGACTATGTGCTGTGTGAAAAAGAACTTCCTTTTATTTGTTTTAAACCTGCTGCCCATTAGTTTCATTTGGTGGCCCCTAGTTCTTATATTATGGGAACAAGTAAATAACTTTTCCTTATTCACTTTCTTCACACCACTCATGATTTTATAGACCTCTATCATATCCCCCTTAGTTTCCTCTTTTCTGAGCTGAAAAGTCCTAGTCTCTTTAATCTCTCCTTATATGGGACCCAAATTCTTGATATGTGTGAGCAAGGGCTATGCTCCCTCCCAGCACACAGAGAAGACATTGGAGCTGGGAGTTAGCGCTTATGTTTGCCACTGATAAATGTATTAGTCTTTAAACTAGAATTTAAACTACAGAACTCCTACCAAATGCCCCAGCTCTCAGTTATTCCCCAGTTCTTGTAAGGAGAATGTGATTTCTCCTTTTAACTGAAATGTATCTTATGCTAAGCAGCCAGATTAAGTGTAGGGAGCTGAAAGAAGTTGCTGAATGGAGGAATTGCCTTTATAAATAACATTAATAATTTATCCGATCTAGGTTTTATTCGTGAATGAAATACCTGCCTCTGTCTAAAGCTTACTGAATAGGAACACATCTCTGCTTTTATGAGGCTCAGATTAAAGAAGGAAGATGTTAAGGGGTTTATCTATGCTTCAGTTCGCAGCTCTTCTAGCTAACGATAAACTCATTTAAGAAGCTACTGCATCAGTGCCAATTCCTCCTTTATTCTCCTCACTGGAGCTTGGCTGCATGTTTTGCCTGGAATAGCAGGGAGGAGAGAGAAGAGCAGAGGGAAGGTGGTTTGTTTTCTTGACCTCGGATTATCATACAACAAGTTAATGGAAATAATGTTCTTCGTATTCTCCCATGATAGTAGTTACTTTAAGAGCAATGAGGACCGGAGTTGCAGAGAAGTTGGCAGCTGGGGTCTGACACGAGCGGCCTCACACACTCACAAGGGGACACATCTCTGGGAGTTAGGCTGGGTTGCCCGGCTGTGATTGATTGGGGCATTACATGCAATTCTTGCTTTTTCCACATGCAAGACAAAAACCTGTGAACAGCCGGCTTTGGTTTCACGTTCAATGAACATTTATTTGTGCAAGTGATACTGATCAATTCAGTGTTAATGGAAAGTGAACATGTGCTTCCCTGGCATAGTCATGCAGTGCACCTTGAAAAGCAAGTACTTAACAGAGCAGTGAACACAGCAAAAATTGTCAGAAAAATTCATTAAATAACTTGGGGTAACAATAAATTCACGGAAATTGCAGTTTGTTCCCTGCTGCTCTGGGAGCAAGAAATCTGGCAAAACTAACTGAATAAATGATATATTATCAATTATTCACCCTGCTCCGAGGCTCCTGGTTCAGGCTGCAGCACGTCCTGTTTTGCTGCCCGGCTCCTCCCCTCCCCGCCCTTGCCAGTGCAACTACAAAACCTGAGGGGAATTCATGGGCAATTTTACACATATTGGCCTTAATTTTAGATGCCCAACGTGGGACACAAAGGGCTAGATTTTTAAGAGGCACTGAGCTCCTCCATGTCCCAGTGTCCTCAGCTGGAATTAGAAGTTCTTGGCACTTGTACAAGTTATACCCTAATCATTTCAAGTTGGGCCCACAGAAAATGAGGAATGCCCAATTAGTGACAACCCATGAAAATTTTGGTGTAAGTGACTTTACTAGAATCTAGTTCAACTGGAAAGGAAGTTTATTACCAAGATTTAACCCAAAATTATATTTTTTCTTCTAGAGGTCTCTAGTGTCATTCACTATAGACCTTCCAGTTTCTGTTTCTGGAGATACAAAGGTCCTAAAGAGAGCGGGTTAATTTATTATAAAACTTGGCATCTGAAAGAATCTGTCCTATGTACTGAATTCAGCGGGTCCTGCAGAAAAAAAATAGCATATGACCTTGTAGTTAAGATTGCAACATAATGCATATGCACAGGAAGGTAGAACTAAGGTTTCTTGAACAAGCTTCAGTCTGTCTTTAAGTTTTGAATTCTCAACTTTGAAAGGTTAACAATGTTCTTTTAACAAGCTCTTTGAGTAGCCTCTCTTCACGTAGGTTTTCCCATGTCTCTGATCATTAGACATGGGAAGAAATTATTCAGAAAGAAGAAAAACGGGTGTTCTGGTAAGGGCAAAGCACTTGATCAGGAGCAGCTCCAATATTGTCGACACGTGTTGGAAGAAGGCACAAGCCATGGATCCCATCATCTTCTCTGCATGTCTTCTGCAACCATTTAAAGTCATGTCCCACTAGAAATTACCTCTCTGAGGAGTTGGAAACCTGTCGGAATACATCACATTCAAACACTAGAAAGTCTTTGAAGCGAATTGTCATTCTTTAACACATACTTTCTTTCATTGCTTTCTTCTGGCATTGAAGTGTCTAGAAGACCAAAGGGAGGACCACAGAAGGCTGTTAAAAAATTCATCACAAACTAATGTCAGGGCAAGGTGTATGAACTAATAGAGTATACAGACCATTGAGATCAGTATGCACAAATGCATGCTCAAAGCACTGCCAGTTGTAGATAGAACTATGCTGCTAAACTAAGCCCAAGAGACTTGATTAACAGGAAATTTTCAGAATGCCAATTAAAGCAAAGTTTACTGAACAAATTGTTTGCACTCATACCCTAGAACCGTCATGAATTTTAATTCTGCATTGATTTACGTGGCTGAAACAATAATGAAAGCTGCATGAATGTTATCCATTCAGAAGGCTGTCTTACTGCTGTACTGCAACACAGGAGAAGGCAGAGGTGGGAGGAGGTGAATAGGTCCAGATTTGAAGTGGGTTCACCTTTGTTGCTGGCAGCCTTAAGAGGAAATAAGGAAGCAGACATGTTCTTTGCCACTAAAGACATCTAATTGTGCGCAGTTCTGTATGTGGCTCTCCTGCCCTGACTGTGCACTAACTGATGTACACTTTTAATGTATTAAAAAATTAAAAATGTGTGGTTGTTCTGTGTGACCCTTAACTTGTTATTTCCTGAAGCTTCAGGGGGTAGCTGAGTTAGTCTGTACGGGAAAAAACAACCAATGGTCTCATAGCACTTTATAGACTAACAAAACATGTAGATGGGATCATGAGCTTTCGTGGGCACAGCCCACTTCTGCAGATGACCGGTCATTTATAAAGTGCTACCAGACCATTTGTTGTTTTTGTTATTTCCTGTCTGCCTTGATGTTCAGTTATGGGTGAAAGCCACCTTAACATAAAGCTTTGGTCAGGACTAATTGATCAGAGCTGCTGTGGCATTTCCAGTCTGCTGCACCAGAGTACTCCGAAGCTAACGCTCCTTACCCTGGCTCCATGGTCTGGGTAGCTATGTGTGGCCAGGTCTAAACTACAGACTCCTGCTCGCTTATTTGCATCTGTCTGGGGTTTGAAGAGTTGTGATCTCTGATGGGCATAGTTGTATCAGCAGAGCCCCATAGTGTAGATAGAGCGATGCTAACAAAACTGTACTTTTTGATTGGCTCATGGGTGGGAGTTTTGATAGACTGGTGCAAAGCACAGCTTCCAGTACAGTCACAGAACTATAATCATTCTGGGGAGGTACCAAAGCTAAATTGGACCTACCAGAATGAAGCAAATGCTACATTTAAGTTATACCATACACTTTTAAGCTCTTCTCTTTGCTTGTTATAGTTCTGTGGCTATATAAATCATACTTAGTTTTGAACAAGCTATTTTCTGTCAATCTGCTCACTGTCCTGGAGATAAGTCATTAGCAGGGAGCAAAGGAAATAGGGGTGGGAAACAATGTTCCCTCTACTCTTTCCCATGTACGTGTGGATTTTTTCCATGCACATGTGGAATAATTTTTATGTGCACCAAGGTATGTGTGAATGTGTGCACCACCAGTAGAAACAAAAAACCTATCTGGGGGTGCCTTGCTGTTCAGCTGGGGAGCATTTGAATCTCCTCTGAGAGGCTGCACAAGCACACAGCTTACAGGGAACACTGTAGGAAAAGAGTGTTGAAGCCTGATGGTCCAATTTAAAGATGGAATGAATTATGGGATGCCCTCTGAGAGAAGTGCAAGATTAGGCCTATGATTTAAAAGAGATAGAAATAGAGAGACACTCATGTACAATTAACTCTGAATTGTAACAGAACCTTGTGACTACTGAATAATTAGATCAGACAGCTTTGTCAAGAATGCATAGGCTGAAAATTATGCAGCCAGATAGCTCAAGGATAGTTACAAAAACTGTGTATATTTGTTGGAAGCAGTATCATTTTGCAAATAATTTATTAACCTGAAAAGAGGCCAAATTAATGAACAATAGTCTCAATTCTAGAAATGGTCAAAAATGTCATTTTTGGAAAAAAAAATAGATATTTTGTATAAAAATGAAACGATTCTTTTGGAAATGTGTTTTATTTTGTGTGTTGCTTTTATTATTTTTACATCATTTCAAGATGAGTAGCAGTAAAATATATATCATATCATGTACTAGTACCAGTTGTCATATGAAAAAGATTTTTTTCTAAAACTACATTTTAAAAACAAATATATTGCCTAGGAAAATTTGAAAAATATTTATTTTCATTTCAATTCAGAGAGAAAACAAATTCTGAAATGTCAAACTTTCCCTCAAAATGGAAATTCTGAGCTTTAACCAGCACCAGGTCTGAACAAACTGCTAAGTCTAGATACGGGGCTTTATCAGAAAAAACTATGCAAATTGCGCTCTGCAATTTGCGTAGCTTTTTCTGATTGCTTTTGCAGAAGAGGCTTTTCCACCATTTGGCCCTGTCTAGATGGGGCCAAATGGTGGAAAAGCCTCCTCTTTTGGTGTCGTCCTTATGCCTTGTAAAACGAGGTATACAGGGCTTCCCTAAAGAGCAAGTTTGCTCTTCCATGAAAAAAACGGAAGAGCAAACGTGTTCCTTGGATGCGGCAGGGTTTTTGCAGGATACCTCTGTGGTTTAATAACCACAGTGACTGCACCTTAGAAACACCCAAGGGATATCTAATACCAGCCACTATAGCCAATAGTGTAGCATTAGGACAGCTGAAGAGTGGCACACAGATCATGTACTGTACTTTATTCCTACGCTCACATGCCCATCTAAAGAACAGTGTGGGGGAAACATGAATCAACCAAATAATTATGTTTTTTTTATTATCTGTGGTATGGTAGCATCTAGGAGTCCCGCTAATGGACCAAACTTCCCATGTGCTAAGAGCTGTACAAACACAGAACACACACAAGGATGAGGGGTGTCCCTGCCCCAGAAAAGCTTCTATTAGCTCTGCATGGGAGGATTCAGCTTTGGGATTCACCCAGCACTCACATGCACACCTTCTTTAGAGTGTAAAGCCCAAATAATATTGTTTTGCGCTGTATAGAGAGATCTGCACAGCACAGAGCTCATAAAAATTGCCCCCTACCTCAGTGTGGAGGGAGCTATGCACAGATTTTTTGCCTTCCTTCTCCAGATATAAATTGTACAAATGGGGACTTGAAATAAACAAAGAACACATTAATGAACTACAAATGATAAATTGTAAGTGGTTATAAGGGATAGCAAATAGAATAAAGCAGATTACTGAGCACATAAAACAAACCACATGAACTAAGATTAATAAACTAAAGAAACAGGTTAAAAATAGTAATTTCTTACCCTAAATGTTGTTTCAAGCAGGTCAAAAAGTTTTTATACGAGATCAGAGTTTATTTCTCTTTACAGGTTAGACTCCTGTCTCAGCCTAGACTCAGACTTTCCTTTGCCATCCTAGGTCTTTCATTTCTTCAGATATTTTTAGCAGTCATCTTCTAGCCTTCTTGGGTGGGGAGACAATGGAGAAGAGCCCTGATTGCATAGGCACTGACTCTGTGGGTGCAAAATTACCAGGTACTTAGCACTCACCAGCAGGCCCAGCTCTAGGTTTTTTGCCGCCCTAAGCAAAAAAATTCCCCCCCCCCCCCGTTTTTTTTCACAGAGGCATGAGAGGAGTGGGACTGGGGCCGGGGAGGATGCAGCACTCCACACACACTCTTGTTCTCAGGTCCCAGTGTGCAGAAGAAACTGGCTGCAGGGGCTGCCCTCATTTCCCAGCGCTGCGCGTTCCCTCCCCCCCCCTTCACGTGTGTTCGCTCCCAGGGAGGCGCACTCCCTGCCTGGCCCTAGTGGTGGGGTAGGAGTAGGTGGAGGGAGCCGTGGCAGGGAGCTGAGGCACTGGCGGAGCCTGGCCCGGGGCGCTGTTCCACCGCGCATTCCAGCCCACAGGAGGAGCAGGTGGGGAGCCCCATGGCGGCCGCCCCGAACTGAGAGCCCCGCGCCCGGCTGCTCAGAGCCTGCGCCTGGCCCTGGGGTGCTGGGAGCTCTGCGCCGGCAGCCCCGAGGCATGGCCTGGCTGGGAGGTTCATGGCTGCGGGCGCTGGCAGCTGCTCCCGGGGGCTGCCTCAGGCTCAGCCGACCATGCATGCCCCAGGAATCTGCCCCTTGGGGAGTGGCGGAGGCGGCACCTGCCCCGCTGCCGGGCTGGCGGGTCCCCGGAGCACGGGGCCGGAGTGGCTCCAGCTGGAGGGGCAGGGGGAGGGTGGCGCTCGGGGTGCCCTAGGGCATGGCAGCCGGCCCGGCCCCGCGGAGCTTCCCGCCCTCCCGGAAGGAGCCGCCGCTTGCCCAGTGCCTGAGACCCCAGCCCCGGACAGTCCGCTCCCCCGCCCACCCACCAGAGGAGCATACCTTGTCGACCATGGTGCATCCAGACTGCCCCGCTGTGCCGCAAAACAGCTGATCGGCACAGCGCGGCGGCCATTTTGATGTAAATGAAGCGGTGATCATTTAAATCGCCGCTTCATTTTCCTATGTCTAGTAAACTCATCTACATGGCTCCATCGACAGAGCCATGTAGTCTAGACATACCCTCAGGTTCTTAAGTCCAGCAACCCAAAAATCCCTTTCAGGTGCACAACCCTTCTCTGAACCCCACTCAGAGTCGCTGCTCTCGTTCAGTGCAGAGTTCACCGCCCATCCAGGGTGGAAGGAAGTAAAGAGTCATTTTACTTGCCCCGTTGGCCATCTCTCATCCCTCTCTACCACTGCCCTGCTGGCCACTACCCTCTCCTTTCCACGGCTATCCTGCTGGCTGCTCCTCATGCTGCCATCTACCTCTTAGCTGTGACCTCTTCACATCAGTCTCTTAGTAATTTTCAGCTCCTGGAATTTGCAGGCTGGACAGAAATATTGCCCCCTTCTCAAGTGATTCTCCCAGTGATTTTTAACTCTTAGCAGTCAGGGCAGAAACACCGCTCTATCACAACTAAAATAAGAAAGAGGCTCCTAGTGAAGCATGTTTATTTCTGTTCTTTGAACAGCGGGGAAAAAGCAGGTCAAACCAGTTCAGGCAGTGTCTGGGGATTTATAGCCTCCTGCCCAGAATATCTGCCTCCAACCTTCTTTCATAGGGATTTGACAGTTGAGCCCCTTTGTAGCAAGGTCCCTTCTGCTAAATGTGACCGCTTTCCTTTGAAACAATTACGCAGAGCCTTGCTTTTCTGTATTCTCATAAGATTTACAAACATTGGTAACCATATTTCACTATCTCTGCATTTAATACTAGCACAGCTGGTGTTGCGTCACAAAATAAGTTGATCACAATGAGCAAAACATTGCTTTGCTAAATAACTAGCAAATCTAACAAAAGCATTTACATAGACACAGCCATGGTCTCTCCCCCCCGCTTCCAGCTAGCTGTCAGGGAAGCATTCATTCAAACCCGGCTTACACATCTACATATAGAACAGAATGCTGGAAGCACAAGACTTACAGATGAGATTAGGGTAAGAGAAAGCTGATTAGGGAAAAAGAGGCCAACAAAAAAATCTTGTCTTGAAAATAGCCAGAGGGTTGGTTTCGTCAATTTTTAAGATACAGTCTCACTAAAATAATCAGGTAACATCTAAATGTTACACTTCTTATAACTATTTTTATCAACTCCTTGGGGCTCAAACAATGGCTCTGATTCTGATATTGCTCTCTTGGGATCAATCATGAATAATTCCCACCACTCACTTCCCTTTTGGGGAAACAATAATTAAAAAGCTATTCAGGAAGTGGGGTAAAATTTATGGTGCAAATTTAGGTCATTTGATCAAAAGGTTCCCAATATAAGTCCTCCCCCTGCCTGCATGTCACCTGCCCGATAGAATCTAGGGACTTGTGGAACGGTGTATTCTCCTTATGAGTAACAGGAGCACCCCATCCCGAGCTTACTCTAGCCCCGCTTTACCTACGGGTGCGAGTCTACACACGCAATCGGGCCAGGGCCTTCGGCACAGCACCTTGTTCCCGCCCGGGGCAATATCCATGCGCCTTTCGCCCATGAGGCACTTCAGGTGTCCAGCCTCTGGCCTCGCTGATGATCAGCGTTAAAGTCTGTCCTAAACAGTTTCCGAGTCTCCACTTCTCACCCGGGCTGACTCGCCTCTGACAGCCTCCCCTCGAATTGCTCAGGGGCCCCTACCGGCACGGGTTGCTCCGGCTCAGGGCTTCCCCCAGTGACTTCCTGCGCCGCTCCATGCTCTCCCTGGCCTTCCGCTGCTGCCACGCTGTCCCGCCTCCCCGTCTCCCCACCGCGCCAACGTGCTCCTCCCCCCTTGCCGGCTGCACTGGTCCGGCCTTTAATGTTGCCGCGTAGCCGCCAGAGCATGCGCGGCAACGCCTGGGGATGGTTGGCGGCTCGCCCCAGAGTGCGGAAACCCCCTCTCCTTGGGGTCGGGACGGGCTTGCCCCGTCACACTGCATCATGAGCTTCTTTTAATTTTCAAAGTACTCTAAAACCCATCGGCATAATGAGATAACCTAGGATATTGATATGCCTCAAAAGGGGCACCGAGGCAAGTTTGGAGTAATTTGGTTTGGGCGTTCCTGAGATACTGCCCCCTCCCCCATAAGAAAAAACTTTTAAATATTCCATTTGCTCTAAAAATGACATGCACAGTGAGATTACCTTGAACAATGAGGTTCCCCTATGGAAACGGGGGTGGAGGGGAGCTCCCATTGAGATGAACGGGTCATTTCACACCACCTTTGGAGCATCCTAATTCACCTGAGCACACCCCACTGAGGTGACCAGGCCATTCCATACATGACTAGTACCCCTTCCTTTACACTCACTCCCTGCAGTAGATACAAAATCTGGGGCTCATTGCTATTCCTCTTGCTGCCTCGGGTTCACAGATGAGCTCCTCACAGCCCATCAGTTACACTTTCTTTTCCTCCCAGGGCCCATCCCCCCACCAAGGGCATGGTAGCTAAAGTGGCAGATCATTCCCCTCCAATTATGTACCCTCACTAAAATCTGTTCCTCAAGAAACAAGGGAAATGAACTGCCCCAAACACATGGCTAATGTAGGCCTTGTTTACACTCCCTTTCCCAATATAGCTATGCCGCTTGCCACACCCTCTTTACTCAAGACATGTGTTTCAGCTTCCCACTGGCACTTCCAGTCTGATATATCTTTTCTGGCTTGTCAGATTGGGTTTATATCTGCTGGCAGGCGGGGGGAGAGCGGAGGCAACTGCCCCAGGGCCCAGCAATTTAAAAGGCCCTGGGGAATCAAAGCTGATGCTACAGTGGTAACAGCAGTGGCCAGAGCATAGGCTCTTTAAATCACCACCAGCACACCACCAGGCAGCATGCTGGGGGAGGTTGGCCCCTAGCCTCACCCCTTTTTGCCATAGGTCCTGCCCCTTCTGGAGCTGTCCTTCTCACCTTGCCCAAGGTTTGGAGTAGTCTGTTGGCTGCTCTGTCTGCTGGTGAACCACTGAACAACTCATCAGTCTGTTTCCCAGGCTGGTGAACCGCCTGTGGTTCATTAATTATATACCAGTGTAACTCCACTAAATTCACTGGGGTTGCTCCTGATTTACACTGCTACTAGTGGGGAGAGAATCAGGCATAGGTACTGACTCTCTAGGTGCTCCAGGGCTCAAGCATGAATGGAAAATAATAGTGGGGGAGGTCAACACTCACTATCCATAGCTGTTCAGCTCTTTGGCAGATGGCATGGGACCTCGGGGGAGAGGGCAGAGTGGGGGCAGGAAGAGATGGAGTGAAAAATGGGACCTTAAGGATGGAGGTGGAGTGAGGAGAGGCCTTAGGGCAGAGTGGGGGTGGAGCACCCACTGGGAAAAATAAAAGTCAGTACCTATGCCTGATTGGTGGAATCTCTCAGGAAGCATGTGGCAGACCTTCAGGAGGAGGTGGCTAGGCTGAGGAGCATCCGAATCCACAAGCGATTACTGGAAAGTATTCATGAGGAGACAGCTGAGGTAGCTGTCCAACTACACAACATTGTTGACACACCAATGGTGGAGGAGGAGACAGCTCGGGGGGACACTGGCAGCTGTTCACTTCTGGCAGCAGGCAGTGCCCCACCCCTGCTTCCAACCTCCCACCGTGGTACTGGGAAACCGTTACGCTCTTCTTGATACAAGAGATAAGGAATCACCCCCTACAGCTGAGGAAGAGAAGCCTTGTACCCCAAAGCTTGGAGGTCTGCTGCCACCACTGCAAGGAGGAAACGTAGGGTAGTGGTGGTCGGAGACTCTCTTCTGAGGGGGATGAAAGCGCCCATCTGTCGCCCTGACATGTCATCTCGGGAGGTGCTGCCTGCCGGGGGCCCGTATCCGGGATGTTATGGAGGCACTGTTGAGGATTATCTGGCCCTCTGACTACTACCCCATGCTACTCATCCATGTGGGAACTAATGATACTGCGAGGTGAGACACTGCGCGGATCAAGAGTGACTACAGGGCTCTGGGAGTACGGGTGAAGGAGTTTGGAGCGCAGGTGGTATTCTCTTCCAGCCTTCCTGTCAAAATTGGGGGCCTAGGCAGAGACAGGTGCATCCTGGAGGTGAATGCCTGGCTGCGAAGATGGTGTCACCAGGAGGGTTTTGGCTTCCTCGACCACGGGATGCTATTCCAGGAAGGACTGCTAAGCAGGGATGGGGTTCACCTTTCAAGGAAGGGGAAGTCCGTATTTGGATGCAGACTGGCTAAACTAGTGAGGCGGGCTTTAAACTAGGTTACTCAGGGGCAGGTGACCAAAGCCCACAGTTAAGTGAAGAACATGGAGACCTGGGAGATGGGCCGGAAATGGGAGGGAGTGTGGGCTGGCTATAATAGCAGAGAAAAAGGAGCGACAATGCAGAACTGGGAGGCAAGATCAAATCAGTATCTTAGATGCCTATATACAAATGCAAGAAGTATGGGTAATAAGCAGGAAGAACTTGAAGTGCTAATAAATAAACATAACTATGATGTTGCTGGTATCACAGGGTATGTCTACACTACACCGTTATATTGAAATATCTTATTTCAAAATAGTTAATTCGAAATAAGTTATTTCGCAATAACGTGTCTATACACAAAATGCAATTTGAAATAGCTTTTTGCTAAATCGAAATAGCACATCTACACTGATTGGATGCTGAATCGCATTTAAGGCCAGCTGAAACCGGTTCCGGTAGGGCATCAGGTCAGTAGTTGCTTTGTGTGGCTGCTGTCTGAGGCTATCTGAGGCTTGTGCTTAAAGGGAGCCCCCTGGACAGCCGGTTCTCAGCTTTCCCTGCCTGCTTGCCTACCTCGCTGAGGGACAGCAAAGCATTTTTCTCTCTGCCTGCTTGGTTGCCCTCACTCGGGACACCACAGCACTCGGCACCATGGAGCCAGAGCCGCCCCTGGGCACTCTGGTGCTTCTTTTGGATCTTTTGCTGCAAGCCTAGCAGCAAGTGTTGGAAACTGCCTGGCAGCTTCTGCAGCAGCCCAACCCCCAGGTCCTCTTCCAGACCCCCCTGGGAGCCGTGGAGGAGCAGCAGCCATGGAGGAGCAGCACCAGCGTGCCCCACCGCATCTGGCGCCTGGACACCAGCAGCGTCTGGTGGGACCACATTGTCCTGGAGTGCCGGGGAGACCAACAGTGGACCCAGAACTTCAGGATAAAGAAGGACACCTTCCTTGAGCTCTGCGAGTGGCTCGCCCCTGTGCTGCAGCAATGGGACACGCACATGAGGCCCGCCATTCCCCTCCACAAGCGGGTGGCCATCGCCCTATGGAAGCTCTCCACACCGGATAGCTACCGATCCGTCGGCAACCAGTTTGGCATGGGGAGATCCACCATCAGAGCAGTGCTCATGGCGGTATGGCAGTCTCCAGCCATTGTGCCAGGGGAGGGAGTGGATGGGCTGCCCCAGGGAAAAGGGGGGGAGGGGGTGCAAGTCCCCTCCATGGGAGGGTTTGTTCTGTCCCAGCCGCACTTCGGACTGCCCATGGTAGCCAGGATTGCGGGGGGGGGGGGGAGGAGGGAAGGGGGGGCGCGGGGCAGTGGTGGGGAAGGAACACTCTCGGCCACCCTGGCACCCCAGTGACTCTTGTTTTGTGTGTCCCTCTGCAGGTGGTCAAGGCCATCAACAGAGTGCTGCTCCGCAGAATCGTCCGCCTCACGGATTTGGACGTGGTCATTGAGGGGTTTGGCGCCCTGGGCTTCCCCAACTGCGGGGGGGCAATCGATGGAACACCAGGACTCCCTCTACGTTAACCGGAAGGGGTACTCCTGCAGGCCATGTCTGACCACCGGGGCCTCTTCCTGGACATCAACGTGGGCTGGGCTGGCAAAGCACACGAAGCGCGGGTGTACCGCAACTCCTCTATGTGCCAGAGGCTGCATGCCGGGACCTTCTTCCCTGACCGCCACATCAGGGTCGGGTACGTGGACATGCCTGTGTACCTGGTGGGGGATGCGGCCTACCTGCTACAATCCTGGCTCATGAAGCCCTACACGGGACACCTCAACCCCTCCTGGCAGGCCGTTAATGCCAGGCTCAGCAGGGCCCGCGTTGTGGTGGAGGGGGCCTTCGGCCGGCTGAAGGCCCGATTTCGATGCCTCCTCACCCGCCTCGACCTCTCCGAGAGGAATATTCCGCATGTGGTGGCGGCATGCTGTGTGCTGCACAATTTGTGTGAGCGGAAGGGGGAGGCTTTCCTGCCAGGGTGGATGGCAGAGGCCGACCACTTGGCTGGCCTGTACGTGCAGCCCCACATGGCTGCCAGCTGGGAGGCCCATCGGGGGGCTACCGGTATCCAGGAGGCCCTGTGGGAGAGCTTCCAGACAGAGGAGGAATGAAGTCTCCCTGGCATGCCCCACTGGGGCCTTGTGCTTTATTCCACCCTCACATCCTTCCACTTTCCCCTCCCTAACCCCCCTTCCTGATGTCAAATAAAAACACATGTGTTGCCAAAAAACCCTCTATTTATTGACCATAACTGGGGGGAGAGGGGGATGAGGGTGGGAGAGGAGGGGAAACCTGGGAGCAGGAGCTGGAAGGGAGGCAAGGGGAGGAAGGGGGAGGAGAAGCTTAGGGTTGGGGGTCTTGCCAGCCCACCTGTCTCCCAGCACTGCTGGTGCGGGGGCCACAGCATCCCCGGGGGGGGGGGGGAGCAGGTATGGAGAGGGGAGCAGGGGGGAGGAAGGAGCAGGAGGGGGAGCAGGAGTGGGAGGAGTAGCGATAGCTGGAGCGGCAGCAGGCAGCAATCTCTGAGCCATGGTCTGCAGGTGGTCGTGGATGGCACGTCCCTGGTCACGCAGCTCCTGCAAGCTCTCCCACCGCAGCTGAAGGTCTTCCTTCACCCAGTGCTCCTGGCTGTGGACCTGCCTTTGCAGTAACCCCAGGTGCTACCACTGGTATCCCTCCTGGTTCCAGGTGCGCCTGCTGGCCCGGGTGCGGGTGGATGTCCCGGGCGGGGTGGTGCGCCCTGCACGCGCAGCTAGTGCAGCTGTGGAGAAACCAGAGAGGTGGTCAGTTATCCCTGGGCACACTGTGGGTGAAGCCCAGCCCACCTCTGCAAGGTGAGGCCAGCAGGTTTCTGCAACATCATGTCCTGCTATCCCCAGGACTGTGAGCTGGCCCGGGACTGTACCCATGCCCATGTGCTGTATATAGTATGGGTGTGGTGGGGGAGGATGTAGCCTGCCTCTGTGTAGAGGGGGCTTGTGGAGGGAGGGCTTCATGCAGTGTCCCTCCCCGGGGTATGGAGCATGTCAGGTGCCTTCATACATACATGTATGTGGGTAATGGGCCAGGGCCCCTGTGTGGCAGCCAGCTGGGGCCACATTCCCCAGCTGGCACGGCACATGCACAGGTTGCTGCATGATCCGTGGTCAGCAAGGCCCACACGTGCAGTCCCTGGGCTCCCTCTCCCCTCCTCCTGCCCCGCATAAGGGGACAGTGATGGCACTCACATGTCGAGGCCTCCCCGGCCTTGGAAGACAGTGGTGAAATTGCTGCTGGTATGCCTTGGAGGTCCACGCTCCCTCCAGGCTCCTGCGACTCCTGGCCATTGTCCTCCTCCTCCTCCTCCTGCTCCATGCCCTGGTCAGGGCCTTCTGCCTCAGGGTCGATGACCACCTGGGGGGCACGGACCATCCGGCTCCCCAAGATGTGATCCAGGGCCTCAAAGTAGGGCAAGGGGTCTGGGTCTGCCCCTGGTTGGGAGCTGCCCCCTGTGGCCCTGGCATAGGCCTGCCTCAGCTCTTTTATCTTCATGCGCACCTGCTCCTGGGTGCACATGTGGCCTTTGGTGGCCAGGCTGTCAGCCATCCGTCTGTAGACAGCCGCGTTCCTGCGTCTAGTGCGGAGATCATGGACGTTGGAGGATTCCCCCCAAACCTCAATGAGGTCCATGATCTCCGCACTGGACCAGGAAGGCGCCCACCTTTTCCGGCCCCTGGCAGGCTCCTGGGAGCTGCCAGACTGCTCCTGGGGAGTGGTGGAGGGCTGGCTGACACTGGCTGGCTCGCTCATGCTGGCAACTGGGTCAGGGGCAGCGCCTGCGGGCTCTGGGCTGGCAGACCTGGAGCTGGCACAGGTCCTGTGGCCAAACAGACTCTACCCTTTTAAGGGCTCCGGGGCTTGGGGAGAGCAGAAGAGTTTTCCTGGTTTGGCCCAGAGTGGCCACCAGGGCACCCTGGGACGGGCTGGAGGCCCCCAATTTCGAAATAAGCGTCTACACAGTGCTTATTTCGAATTAGCTATTTCGAATTTGGCGTTATTCCTCATAGAATGAGGTTTACCAAATTCGAAATAAGTGCCCCGCTATTTCGATTTTATTTCGAAATAGTGGTTTGCCTGTGTAGATGCTATTAAAGTTAATTCGAAATAACGGCTGTGTAGACATACCCACAGAGACTTGGTGGGATAATACACATGAATGGAATATTGATATAGAAGGGTACAGCTTACTCAGGAAGGATAGGTGGGGTAAATAGGGAGGAGGTGGTGCCTTATATATTAAAAATGTACCTACTTGGACTGAAGTGGAGTTGCACGTTGGAACCAGATGTGTTAAGAGTCTCTGGGTTAGGATAAAAGGGGTAAAAAACAAGGGTGATGTCATGCTAGGGGTCTGCTATAGGCCACCTACCCAGGTGGAAGAGGTGAATGAGGCTTGTTTTAAACAACTAACAAAATCATTCAAAGTGAAGGATTTGGTGGTGATGGGGGACTTCAACTATCCAGACATCTGTTGGGAAACTAACACAGCAGGGCACAGACAATCCAATAAGTTCTTGAACTGCATGGAAGACAACTTTTTATTTCAGAAGGGAGGAACTGGTTGAGAATTTGAAAGTGGAAGGCAGCTTGGGTGAAAGTGATCATGAAATCATAGAGTTCATGATTCTAAGGAATGATAGAAGGGAGAACAGCAAAATAGAGACAATGGATTTCAGGAAGGCAAATTTTGGTAAGCTCAGAGAGCTGGTAAGTAAGGTTCCATGGGAAGCAAGACTAAGGGGAAAAACTACTGAAGAGAGTTGGCAGTTTTTCAAAGGGACATCATTAAGGGCCCAAAAGCAAGCTATTCTGCTGTGTAGGAAAGATAGAAAGTATGGCAAAAGGCCACTTTGGTTTAACCAGGAGATCTTGCATGATCTAAAAATAAAAAAGGAGTCATATAAAAAGTGGAAACTAGTTCAAATTACAAAGGATGAATATAAGCAAACAATACAGGTATGCAGGGGCAAGATTAGAAAGGCAAAGGCACAAAATGAGCTCAAACTAACTACAGACAAAGGGAAACAAGAAGACATTCTATAAATATACTAGCCAATTAGCCCGTCATAAGACGGGATTTTCAGGTCTTGTCTCCTGAGCTCTCTCGCTCTGTCTCTCTCTCTCTCTCTCTCTCTTCCTACTGCTTCCCCCCCTCTCTCTCAGCTCTCCTCTGCCTCCTGCCTCTCTCTCCATCTCTTTCTTTCTCTTCTCCCCCTCCTGCCTCTCACTCTCCCTTTCTCTTCTCCTCCTCCTCCTGCCTCTCTCTCCCCTCTGTCTCTCCCCACCCCCCTTCCCCTTCCCCTTTCCTCCCGCTGTGGCACTTGGCTGAGTGCTGCCTGCTCAGCTGGGCTGCCGCGAGGAAGGGGGGTGGGGCGGTGACGTACACAGCCGGGGCCGGGGCCGTGTACATCACCGCCCTCCGTTCCCCTCCCACCCCGGGGGAGCCCAAACAACCCCTTGTGCTGCTGGCTCCCCCGGCAGCCCGGCAGAGGGGCGCAGCACTCAGCTGAGTGCCACAAAGGGAGGTGAAGGGGGGCGGTGACGTACACGGCCCTGCCCCCTGGCTGTGTACATCACCGCCCCGCCCCCTTCCCCTCCCTCCGTGGCGCTCGGCTGAGTGTTGCGCTCAGCCGGGCCGCCGGGGAGGAGGGGCGGGCAGTGTGTACACGGCCAGGGGGCGGGGCTGTCTACGTCACCACCTCTCCCTCCCCTCTCCCGCGGCGGCCCGGCTGAGGGGCGCACCACTCAGCGCCACAGCGGGAGGAGGAAGGAGGGGGCGGTGGCGTACACGGCCCCGCTCCCTGGCCGTGTACATCACTGCCCCACCCCTCTTCCTGTCCCACCGGGCACACCTGAGTGGCGCTCAGCTGGGCCCCGGCGGGGGAGCAAGCGGCAGCAAGCGGCCCTTTGGGGTCCGGCTGCAGCCAGTGGCTGCACCACCCCCCCCGGCCAGGTCTGCTTCCCGCCCCCCTCCTCCCGTCCAACCCCACGGCCCCGATCCCCAGCTCTGCTTCCCACTCCTCTTCCTGCTGGCCAGCCCCACGGCCCCCGGACACCCCCGCCAGCGCTGCTTCCTCCCCCTTCCTCCAGGCCCCATCCTCCCCTACAGCCCCTGATCTCCCCCAGCTCAGCTTCCCACCCCACTTCCGGCCAGCCCCGCCCCTTCCCCTCTCTTCCCTGCGTGGCGCTCCGCCCCCCCCCCCCGTGGCGCGCTGCGCCGGTTCCAGCTGATCGGTGCTCCTGCCGGGCCCCGGCAGGGGAGCAAGCGGCAGCAAGCGGCCCTTTGGGTCCGCACTCCCCGCGCTCCCCAAAGGGCCGCTTGCCGCCACTTGCTCCCCTGCCGGGCCCGGCCTGAGTGCCGCTCAGGTGGGCCCAGCGGGAGCGGCAGTCAGCTGGGCCCAGGGCGGCAAGCGGCCGTTTGGGTCCGCGCTCCCCATGTGTGGGAGCGCGGACCCCAGTGCTGCTGCCGCTTGCTCCCCCACCGGGGCCCAGTGGGAGCGCCGCTCAGCTGGGAGTGGCACAGCAAGCCACAGCGCGCCACGCAGGGAGGGGAAGGGGGACGGGGCTGGCCAGAAGGGGGCTGGAAAGCAGAGCTGAGGGGGATCGGGGCTGTGGGGCTGGAGGAGGATGTGGGGGGCTGGAGGAAGGGGGAGGGAAGCAGCGCTGGCGGCGGGGTGTCTGGGGGGCCGTGCGGCCCGAACCACCAGGAAGCGAGGGGAAGGGGGGGCGGGGCGCTGACGTACACGGCCAGGGGGCGTGGCCGTGTACATCAGCGTTACAGATGCACAGACACTGGGTACTATTTATATGATTAGAAGCAAGAGGAAGACCAAGGACAGGGTAGGACCACTGCTCAGTGAGAAGGGAGAAACAGTAACAGGAAACTTAGAAATGGCAGAGATGCTTAGTGACTTCTTTGTTTCGGCCTTCACCAAAAAGTCTGATGAAGGAATGCCTAACATAGTGAATGCTAGTAGGAAGGGGGTAGGTTTAGAAAATAAAATTAAACAAAAGAACAAGTTAAAAATCACTTAGAAAAGTTAGATGCCTGTAATTCACCAGGGTCTGACAAAATGCATCCTAGAATACTCAAGGAACTGATAGAGGAGGTATCTGAGCTTTTAGCTATCATCTTTTAAAAATCATGGAAGCTGGAAAAGATTCCAGAAGACTGGAAAAGGGCAAATATAGTGCCCCTCTATAAAAAAGGAAACAAGAGCAACACAGGACACTACAGACCAGTCAGTTTAACTTCTGTGCCAGGAAAGATAATGGAGCAAGTAATGAAGGAATTCTTCTGCAAACATCTGGAAGATAATAAGGTGATAGATAACAGCCAGCATGGATTTGTAAAGAACAAATCATGTCAAATCAAACTGATAGCGTTCTTTGATAGGATGACGGGTCTTGTGGATAAGGGAGAAGTGCTGGACGTGGTATACCTAGACTTTAGTAAGGCATTTATTTGATACAGTCTCGCATGATCTTCTTATCAATAAACTAGGCAAATACAACTTAGATGGGACTACTGTAAAGTGGGTACATAACTGCCTGGATAACCATTCTCAGAGAGTAATTGTTAATGGTTCACAATTGTGCTGGAAGGGCAGAACAAATGGGGTTCTGCAGGGGTCTGTTTTGGGACCAGTTCTGTTCAGTATCTTCATCAATGATTTAGATATTGGCATAGAGATTACACTTATTAAGTTTGCAGATGGTAGGAAGCTGGGAGGGGTTGCAACTGCTTTGGAAGACAGGGTCATAATTCAAAATGATCTAGACAAACTGGAGAAATGGTCTGAGATAAATAGGATGAAGTTTAATAAGAACAAATGCAAAGTACTCCACTTTGGAAGGAACAATCATTCTCACACATAAAGAGTGGGAAGCGATTGTCTAGGAAGGAGTACTGCAGAAAGGGAACCTAAGGGTCATAGTGGACCACAAGCTAAATATGAATCAAAAGTGTGATGCTGTTGCAAAAAAACCCAAACATAATTCTGGGATGCATTAACAGGAGTGTGGTGAGCAAGACACGAGAAGTCATTCTTCCAGTCTACTCTGTGCTGATTAGGCCTCAATTGGAGTATTGTGTCCAGTTCTGGGCACCACATTTCAAGAAAGAGGTGGAGAAATTGGAGAAGGAGCAGAAAAGAGCAACAAAAATGATTAAAGGTCTAGAAAACAAGACCGATGAGGGAAGACTGAAAGAATGGGGCTTGTTTAGTTTGGAAAGGAGAAGACTGAGAGGGGACATGATAGCAGTTTTCAGGTATCTAAAAGAGTGTCACAAGGAGGAGGGTGAAAAATTGTTCTCCTTAGCTTCTGAGGATAGGACAAGAAGCAATGCGCTTAAACTGCAGCAAGGGAGGCTTAGGTTGGACATTAGGAAAAACTTCCTGACTGTCAGTGTGGTTAAACACTGGAATAAATTGCCTAGGGAGGTTGTGGAATCTCCATCTCTGGAGATATTTAAGAGCAGGTTAGATAGACATCTATGAGGTCTAGATGTTACTGGGTCCTGACATGAGGGCAGGGGACTGGACTCAATGACCTCTTGAGGTCCCTTCCAGTTCTAGTGTTCTATGATTCTATTCTATGATTCTATGATTGACTCACTTCCCAGCCTTATATAGGATTTACTTAAGGCAGTAATCTTTTGTTTCCACTGGGAAAATACCAGTAGTGTCCAAAGTGGTACTCTCTTCCAGGTGACATTATCACCTGACCTCACAGTGTCAAAGGAGCATCCCAGGAAGCTTCTCAGGAAGGCGGGAGATTAGTATTTTCAAACTTTTTTCATCTTTCTTAAAAGGCCTGTCCAGGCTGAGTGCCTACTGCCTGACAAGTGTTTCTCCATATACCCACACATTTGTAATTATTACATAGTCAATATGCCTAACTTCAGATACAGAAATGATACATGCATGCAAATTGGATAAACACATTCAGTACACCTTAACCTTTCCACTGATACTTCACATGGCTCATCTTGCATAAAACATCTCAGTTATGCCACGTTCATATCTTATTTCTTCCAGAGAAATTTGCAGCTCCATCAACTGCAGAAGCAATCACCTGTTTGGGATATATAAATCCAAGGTGTGAGACAAAAGCTCATATTCTTCATAGAAATACTCTCTCACATCATAGAGTTAAATACTTGTAAATCAAGCCCCCAGCATTTGATGGAACTGCAAACTTCTCTAGAAGAAACACTAAAGTTTTGCTCAGAGAAAAGTGTAATGCTAATCTCTCATATGCACACTGCAGAGGCTATTTACTTCAATACAAGCGACAGAATCTTCAAAAGACATTTAAAAAGCCATACATATAATATCTTCTTTATACTTTTTTCAGCAAGAGCCCAAAAGGAGTGAACAAAAGGAAAACAGGAGATACACTGGAACTAATGTTTGAATGAGTCTAACCTGGAAAAAACTGCTGGCTTTCTCATGAGTGATCCTTGGCTGTTGTCTTAAAATGACAGCAACTGCTATTACTGGCTCTGGAAACATCTACCAAGATGGGCTGGATCTATGTAGGGAGGCTGGTGGATGACTTTTGCTACTAAGTTCAGAGAGGGCTAGTGCCATTCTCTCTCTTATACATTTATTGATGAAACCACTCAGGTCATTAAACAAAACCATCCAGTCATCTGCTATGACAGGAGTAAATCTTTGTCCAGCAATAGAAGCTATACTTGGATCCATCAGAGAGATATCCATTGTAAACATACTGGAAGAAGCAAAACTTCTGTTCAGAAGTTGACTAAAGAAGGCACTTATCCTGACTCCTTAAGTGAAGAGGACAAGAAGTGTTCGATAAGCCATTTGATAAAGTACACAGACTTGATTCTTATAAACTTACAACAGCGACTTCTGGATTCTAGTTAACTTCTACATAGGTTTTACAGATGCCTGTCTTCTGAAATATTGACCACTAGTGGGCTGAGACCTCACCAACAATGGGGCTCCTATGTGATCAGGACAGAATAGAAAATTTGAACCAGAGTGGAATACCATGTGAAGATTGAAGATTTGTCTTTGTTAGACCCAGTCTCTGTGCTGTTTCCTGGGAAGAACGATGCAGGAATGCATGTCTTGCTACTCCCAGTCACAACAGCTACAGCTGAGCCTTCTTCTTCCTCATTGGATAGAATTTTGGCTTCAGAAAGGCATCACCTTCTGCCTGGTTGTGAGCCTATCATGATGGACTTGAAGTACTGGACACATGAAAAGTAGTAACCCCTAATTTCAATTCCTGGGGAAAACACTGCAACCAGAGCTGTCATCTGCCATTGCTTCAGCCATCGTAGCTTGTGCTAGAACCCAGCCCCCGTTGAGCTGATCAGGCAGGAGCTGCAGAGGAACTGGGGAGCCAAAAGCCTTGCTGGGGCCTTGGGCAAGGTGGGGAGGCTGGCTCTGTGCTCCCAGAAGGGGTGGGGCCTCAGGCAGAAGGGGTGAGGTTGAGAGCAGCCGGCCCTCAGTGCCGCTCAGATCACAATGCCCTCCTCCATCCCGCAGCACTGCCAGCAGCAATTTAAAGGGCTCAGGGCTCCAGGCACCACCACTGCCACAGTACTGGCACCCAGGGGCCTGTTACCCCTTTAGAATCATCAGGCTCCGGGGTAGTGGACCCCTTATCCCCACCCTCCCATTGGTGGGCCTGCATAGGCAAGAAGGGGGTTTCTGGAAGGCTCTTGGGCTATGAATAGGAGAAAGTTGGTTTATCCTGCTTTAGAGTGCAGGTTTTCCCCTTTCAGAGCATGCCCTTGCTCTGTGGCCTGGTGGGAATGGAAAGGAGAAGAAAGTGCTCTGCCTACTCCTCTCTTCAGACCTGTGAGTCTGCAACTTAGAAACAGCGGGAAGCCTGAATATCTCCCAACAGCTCCGCAGCTGGCAGATGTATGCATCCCCCGTCCCAGTTTATGGCTGCTCTTCTCAGCAGGACTCACTCTGGTCAAAGTGGGAACAGCTCATCCCTCCTGCCTGCCTCTCCAGGTGACAGGGAATTGGAGGCTGTGCTAAGGATCTGCCTTGTTCTGCCTCTGGCCTGGCAAAATGACAGAAAACAGAGATGGCAGCTGTCCTGTGACTTGTCTTTGCACTCTGGGGCCCAGTATTGCAACAGTTGGAGCCATATGGGAGCGACTGCTTTCGCTTTCCTAGAAACAGTTGTTTATTGTCCTGGTCTCTGAATCAGGAGCACAGACAGCCTGGGACTCCCCTTCCCTTTGGTCCCCTGCCCCAATCTGTGCTGAGCCATCCTTTTACCTGGGCTGGGAATTGTTCTGGCCCCTGTGATGCCATGCAGAAAAGAGTCGTGTCCTTTGGTAATGGCTGCCCTCTTTGAATTATACAGCTGCCATCTGTGTGACAGCAGAGCCACAGACGGGGCTTTGTGGAAGGGATGCCAGCCAAGAACCACCTGACAATGAGCAAGGGAGCTCCACATGGGCAGAAAGCCAGAAGAATCTGCCCACCTTGGAGGTGCCCAGATGCTAGAAACTTTTGCTTCCATCTACCTGAATGTAACTTTGTCTTAATCCCACACATGAAGTGAGAGGGTCCCCAATCAAAGGCCTTGAAGAGGGGCTCAGTGTAGAACAGAACTGAGAGCCAGATTTAAAAGCCTCCCACGATCCCCCATGTCATCCTCTCAAGGTGCCCTTCTGCAGTGTGGAAGCAGCAGTGACACTGCAGGGCAAGTCAAGAGTAGCTGTGGCTGGTGCCCTCTTTCTGTCAAGCACATGGCAGTGACGGCTGCGTCTCAGTGCTCCTCCTCTACTCTAGCTGTGTGGAAGGAGCCAGGAGATGACAGAAGCCTCTTTTATTCATGCCATAATTAATCCCTTTGGAATATAATTAATGAGCTCCCTGTTGCAGACATAAAGCCTTCATCAGTACGACAAACACCCGTGCCAGCCGGGCCAGCTTTTTGAGAATGGAATATAAATATTTCAGCTTGTCCAAGGGGAGCACCATCCTTCCAAACCATTTGTAATTCGTCTTTCAACGATTACCCTGCTGGAGAGAGTTAAATGGCTTTGTTAAGAATCAGAAACAATTGTTCTCTCCTGGCCTCACTTGTCAGCCTGAGAGCAGCCACACTTGGGAAGGTTCTGGGAAATGCCATGGAGGCTTGGCTCCAACTGACTGTAACATGGTCATGCTGGGCTGGGTGTATTGGACCTGTCAGTGATTCCTGGTGCTTTTGGGTCATGCATTGGGTTAATTTAATTACAGTGAGTTGCGTGTGGATGGTGTGTGTCAGTGTATCTGTGTGTTCCTATATAGCTGTACTAATGGATAGCTTTGTGGTGTGCTGAGTGGCTGGTTTGCTGGTCCAGAGTCATAGATTTCAAGACCAAGAATGGAGCAGTGTGTTCATCTAGTCTCACCCCTTGTGTAAAACAGCCAGAGACCTGTCCCAAATAACTCCTGTTTGAACTCAACAGATTCTTTAGAAGAAATATTCAGTCATGATTAACAATGTCCAGCATTCCTCAGCATTGCTCCACGGTGTACATTGGGTTGGAAGGTGCAGTGTGAGTCTTGATGTCTCCATGTTTGGTGCATGTGTTAGCATGTTTCTGATGTGTATGGTAGGTAGAGCTCTGCACAGATATCAAATTTGTGTCTCTCTCTGATCCACAATCTGTGAAGATGTTCCATAGATATCCACTGACTTACAGGACTCTGCATACAAAATTTGAATCTGCATCCAATTAGTGATCCACGAAAATGGTTTGCAAATATCCACATCTGCACTTGCGCAGATATAAACAGGATAGCTGCAGATTTACAGGGCTCTAGTGCTTGGGTGCCTGTGCAGCGGCATGCTGTGCATTTCTGTCATTAGCAACTTAATGAGAATTGCTCCTGTGGAAGTGTGGGGGAGGGGGGAAGACGGAGGTGGGGGGAGAGGGAGTGGCTGACAGGCAGCCAGCAGCTAGAGGTGAACACTGCTGGGTTGCTGCTTTTCAGGAGCTGCAACTCACAGAAGGGTCAGTGCCTCTATCACCACCCAGTGGTAAGTCAGCAAACCCAGCAATGGAAGGCATTTGCTGGTGGGACTGTTCAGGTGGCAAAGCCATAGGGCTCATGGCAAACTGTCAGGCTACGTCCACACTGGCAGCCTCTTGCGCAAGAACTCTTTTGCAGAAGAGTTCTTGTGCAAGAACTCTTCCAGAAGAGAGGGTACGTCTAGACTACATGCCTCCGTCGACGGAGGCATGCAGATTAGACAGATTGGCATAGGGAAATGAAGTTGCAATTTAAATAATCGCGGCTTCATTTAAATTTAAATGGCTGCCCCGCTCTGCCGATCAGCTGTTTGTCGGCAGATCGGGACAGTCTGGACACGCCGCGGTCGACAAGGAAGCCTTTGTCGACCGGCGCAGGTATGCCTCGTGAAATCAGGTTTACCTGCGCCGATCGACAAAGGCTTCCTTGTCGACCGTGGCGTGTCCAGACTGTCCCGATCTGCCGACAAACAGCTGATCGGCAGAGCGGGCAGCTCATTTATTAAAAATGAAGCCACGATTATTTAAAATTCATTTCCTATGCCGATCTGTCATCTACATGCCTCCGTCGACGGAGGCATGTAGTCTAGACGTACCCAGAGTGTCTACACTGGCATGTGCTTTTGCACAAGAGATGTGCTTTTGCACAAGAGCATCCATGCCAGTGTAGATGCTCTCTTGCGCACGAAAGCTCCGATGGCCATTTTAACCATAGGGCTTTCTTGCGCAAGAAATTCATGTTGCCTGTCTACACTGGCCTCTTGAGCAAGAACAGTTGCGCAAAAGGGCTTATTCCTGAGTGGGAGCGTCAGAGTTCTGGCGCAAGAAGCCCTGATTTCATACATTAGAACATCAGTTTACTTGCGCAAGAACACGCGGCCAGTGTAGACACAGCCCCAGATAACACCCATCCACAGCTCTTGCTTATTGAAATGTGCAAAGAAAACTAAAGGGTGGCAAATCTCCTCAGCCAGCAGGGTGCTCCTGAATGACCCTCCCCCACCCCTGCCAGCAACATGGTCCTGAAACCCCATCTGCCCAGCCAGCAATGTATCCCGATGGACCATCCCCCCAGTCAACAACATGCCTGCTAAGGACCACCTGCCACTCAGACGTGCTCCCAGAGCCCCCTGTCCCCAGCCAGGTTTGTACCCAGAGGCCACATCCCAGCTAGCAGGCCTGAATTGCACAGTTGACTGGCCAGTAAAACAAAGCACTTCCCTATCTTGTGCACACTCCACAGCAGTGTTTCTCAGCCAGTGGTACGAGTGCCCTTAAGGGTACTCGAGAGACTTGTGGGGGCGCGTCAGCACAAACTGGAATTTTGAGAAAACTGAATTTTTGTTTTAAGTTTTACAGCGCTTTATTATTTTTGTACTTTTTACACCCCAAAATTTTGTCGCTCACCTGGCAACGATTAAGTTGTTTAAACAAGTGTATTGCAATGGTAGAAAAAAAATTGTGTGTCTGAAAACTGTAGGTACTGGGGGTACTAATTTTTTTTTTTTTAAAGGGGTACTTTATAAAAAAAGGTTGAGAAACACTGCTCCACAGCACAGCACAGCAAAACACAGGAGTCTGTTTTATACAGTCTGTTGTGGAAGGAATGGGCAAGCAATCGGGTTCTGTTGGCTGTAATTTATTATTTCACCTCTACATTTGTTCCGATGTTATGTGAGTTAGTGAGGCTGGGCGTGTGGAGGGAGTATGCCACACTCAGGACAGACTGGAAGAAATAGGACAGGCAACCCCCAAAACAAGCCATTTATCAATAGAACTTCAGTAGCACAACACTGGTCAACAAGCAGGCTGTAGCCCGGTGGGGCTCAGGGAGGTTCTCCTCCCTCTCTGGATCAGTTGGCAGCCACTCCGACCCGCTGCCCCGACACACAGTCTATAATAAAAAGTCCTTACGTACTAGCCCTTGTTCTGGGTAGGGCTGCAGAGAGGCAGTTATAAGTCTGAGCCCTGGTTCAGGGTGGGACTGCAGGGAAACACACACCAGTAGTTCAAGGCCCATTTGCAACGGTTGCAAGGGGATGTAGATTGCAACTGCTTTGAATACTAAGGAGAGGGGATCACCACACAGGAGTGCAAAGGGTTTATTTTTTCAGTTAAAACTGGGAAGGAAGGGAGATCTCACTCATACACTCAACCACACTCAAATCCCAGGCAGGATGATAAGGCAAGCAGAAGGCAGTTCATGGTATCTGATCTTCCCAAGTTGAGTCCTGAGCTGGTCCACTGGCCAGGTGATCCGAGCGGGAGGCTCCACTTGATGGTCAACCAACAATTTGTGTCTGCGTCCCTCTCTCCTTTAAGGATCAGCCACGTGCAGCTTCTGAGTCTCTGGGCCTCTTGGGGCCGTGTGCACTCCCTGCTGGGGCCATGTGCACTGTTGTTTACTCCTGCTGTTTACCTCAGAGCTTTCCCACCTCTTGTGTCCACCTCAGACATTCTTCTGCACTCATTCAGGAAGGGGATGGGGGCTAACAGATAACACTTCAACAGTTTAGGGAACCAAATAACATGGTTAACAGGTGAGAAAGAGAACAACATCCATTTTAACTCTTTCCTTGCTCCTCCTTTGCCTCCAACACCCCGCCCCTTGATCTATTGATCATCCCATTAGGTGATGTCGTTGGAGGGCAAAGGTTACCTGTTGTATGCATGCTACCCTATTTACCAATCTGCGAGTATAACAACATAAGCATAAAAATACAATAAAGAACACAATTAACAATAGCAAGAGTCCCCACAATAGGGTGGACCAGGACTCGTAGAATAGATCTGGCAGATCCTGACCACCCTTTAAAAATGTCCCACCAATGATGTTGAGTAACTCGAACAGCCTCATCCTCTATTTCTACAAGGCGCTTACTGTGTTGAATAATGTGTATTTCTTTATTTTTAATTTGTTGTGTCACAGCCTTGGCTTTCTGAAGACTATGCTGGGCATCCTTCAGCCCAAACAGTAAAGTTACTGCTTGCGGGGGGGGGGGGTTGGTATGACCACATAACTGCTTGTACAGCCAAATTCTTGACTGGGGGAGGCAATAAGGCAGGTGAAAATATCCCATCCACAACAACCCCGATAACGTTAGATACACAGGAAGTATGATTACTGGGTGCACACCAAGATGCATTAGAAGACGGGGGTCCAGACCACTGCACTAGACAAGGTTGCCCGAACCACGCACATAGTGGACTGGGGGTCAATACCACCACCGGTTCTTGTAATCGCTGCAACACACACATGGTTTCAGCATCCCATGGGGAATAACAGTCATCTTTGGCTGGTGTTTTGGTAGGACATATCCATCGACCAAAGCTTGGGCTTACACACTCTTTGCCTAAATTTAAAAATCCCAGTTGTGAGTGGTGATGGCTGTGAACACTACAGGGAATCCATAAAGACGGTCCTAAAGCTTGCGCATAGGAACCAGGGCACACAGGGTAAAATGTGAGGACTTTTGGGGAACTGCCAATAATGACAAAACCCCTGTCCAGAGCCCCTTAGGCACATAAGATATATGGTGAGCCTCCCCCGGGTCGGGTTGGGTCGGGACGGGTCGGGATGGCCAAAAGCTGGGCGGCCCCCAGGGCAGGAGGGATAAGGGGCACCCTGACGGTAAGGTGGTGGGGTGGGTTCCCGCATGGCCTAGGGGATAGGGCACTCGCCTGGGGAGGACAGGGTCGTGGTTTTGATTTCAGAAAAATGCTGTTGCACCACCCCTGGAACCAAACCCTGGTCTAGGAGGGTTCATTGCTGGAACCAGCTTACAAACAAAACTTGCTGAACTGTCAAACACTGTTCCACCCAGGAACGATTGACAAAAGATTTTACCAAGGCCGAAAGGGTATTATTTAACAGATGGTGGGGTAGAACTCCCATTGCGGCAACAAGACTCTGCCCAGTTGCCAAATCCTCAGAAATACCAGCAGCCATCTTTTGGGCCTTTTGAAATAGGGAGATAACTTGTTGGCCACCACTTCAATGTCTATAGCGTTTAAAATGCCCGCTCCCGTGCCCAAGCCTCCCAAAACCCACCCTCCCAAATCCCACTTAGCGCAGTAAGGGGGGGTTAAGAATCAATTTCAACCATGCTTCCACCACACGGGAATTGGGCCACATGATGGACACATTAATTAAAGACATGTCAAATCGAATCCGATACAAAATCAGCTGAGCCACCATAACCGCCTCCGCCTGTAGAGAGGGAATCTGGGCACAAATTAGAGGTGACGGCGGGGCTCGCGGGATTATCTGACCAGGTGCACCCCGCGCCCAGCAGTTGCAGCAGCCATCCCCGAAATCTGCAGTTCTGGCCTCCAAAGTTTACATATAAGTTTAGAATGCCTTTGAGACATGGGTCTATCATTTGAACAGTGCTATCCCACCATTGGGACCACAAAAATCACCCGCTGTTGTGAGCTCAAGTTGGTGGAAAGAAAAATGGAGAAATTAGTGGGATCCCACCTCTGAAGCCGGGCCTGAAGCTGGTTGAACCAATTGCAAGTTGTGGTTCGTACGACCATATTAGTGTGCTTCCAGATTCCCTCCCACCAGACAGAGTTGCTTGGGTCAGCTAAAGACCCATTGCCATGCCGCCAGATCAGTTGAAGTGTTACTGGGCCTACCCATGGAACCCAAGGGGTACATCGTGTGTGAAAGCGAGTATTATAATAATCTCCTATACTTGAAGGGTTCCCTCCCTGATTTGGTCCTAGGTGGCCACATGGTCAATTATGGGTAAGGGGGTTCCATCAGCAGTGGAGACAATAATTTGCAAAAAAAGGCCTTAAGGGAGTCGAGGGATAATTGCCTGCTGATTTACACCACAGTGTTGAATTAATGTTGGGATGGTTCATGTGCGTGCCTGTTGTCTCGTTCCACCATGGTGTCTGTTCTGCAGGCGGTGGGAAAAACTGCAGGTCCAAACGCCCCTGAGCTCCAGGATACCAGCACCATCTGTTTTAAAAGAAAACTCACGTAACCAGATTAACATAAAGCATGGTAGTTTCTTGAATTGCTGACACTCACTTCAGCTGGCCACGGTGAACCCATTTGCCCTCAGGGATCTTGTCTGTCATATACTCTGTGTCCCTGGCACGATTTACAATGGTGAATGGGCCCTCCCACTTGGCCTGAAGGGGTTGGGTTGAGAACTTGCAATATATAACATCCCATGGGTCCACCTCCTGCCGCCCTTTGTCCATTCAAGCTCTTGCTCTGTTCATGGCCTGCTGTAGCTGATGGGTTATATGGGGGTTTTCCTCCACCAGTGTTTTATACCACCAAATCCAGTCCTCGGGGTGATCCTCCAGAGGTTAATTGTCCCCTGGAGCGGATCGGAGAAGGATCATTGGGGTACCAAATAGCAGTTGATATGGGGACAAATGGGAATTCAACCTGTTTTTGCTCCTAAGAACTGCCAGAACTAAGGGAAGCTTCTCCACCCATGACCCCTTTTGCTCTTCTAATACCTTCCCCAATGCCTCTTTAATAGTACGGTTCATCCTTTCAACTTGTCCCGAGCTGTGAGGGTGGCATGAGATATGCAATTTGCGTTTAATACCCAATGCCCCCAACAAATTTTCCCACACCTCTGAGACAAATTGTGGCCCTCTATCAGAGTCAATGATTCCCAGAGAACTGAATCGGCAAATGATTTCTCTAAAAACCAACTTGGCAGTGTCTGCTGCAGTATGTCGCTTCATAGGAAAAGCTTCAACCCAGCTGCTAAAGGCATCTATAATCACCAGACAACAAGTTTGCCCTTGAGGGCCAGAGGGAAGACCCTCAATAAAATCAAGCAGAACTCGGGCCCATGGCTCCTCCAGAATGCGCTGATGTCCCAGTGGCAGCACTTCCTCTGACTCTCTGCCTGCTTGGGCATTATACATGGCACACACCAGACAATTGATTACCCAGTCCTCTACTTGTTTTCTCTGACCTGGCCATCGGGCTATCTCTTGCACTTGCTGGTATGTAACTTCCACTCCCTCATGTCCCAAACTGTGAGCCCAGCATATAATATCCTGCCAGTCCCATTTTCCAGGAATTGACACTGGGAATTCAGAGGGGTCACCTGCTCCTTTTAACTGCTTACTCAGAGCACCTCGAGTAGTAACAGCTGACACTACTGGTGACCTAGCCAATGCATCTGCCCTATTATTCCCAAGGGCCTCAGGGGACCCTTCTGGATCTTGATGCCCTCCTACATGAGTCGGATATAATTGTCCTGGACATGCCTGCACCCATTTATATATAACCTGCCAATCTTCTGCATGCGCTAATGGTTTCCCATCCACACTTCTCTACTGATCATGGGCCCACTGCCACATCCCGTTCCTGGTCCCTTCCACTACATATTTTGAATCACTAAAAACCACTAGTGGTCCCAGATTCTCAGACCAAAGTCTCAAGCACTCCACTAGGCCTTTAAGCTCAGCGAGCTGAGCTGACCCAGCAGCCCAACTGCAAACCACGCTGAGATCCATTAAATTAAGGCATGCTGACTGGATATGAAGTTTGCCATCTATTCGGGTTGCTGACCCATCGGTGAACCAAATATTTTCTGGGTGAGTGATTGTCTGGGCTTCTGCTAAGGAGGTGGCCTGCGGAACAGCCTGTTCTGGTGCCTGAAATGGACATTCATGGATCTCTCTTGTACTTGACAGGAGACCTGCGGCTGCCGTAGCTGCTCCTGGGGTGGATTGATACTGCACTCTTCTGTTGACTAGGGCTAGGGTCCACTGTGCCAATTGGGGGTTGCTCCCCCCACTCCCCCTAAGTTTGCCTGACAAGATGTATCACAGAGGTGTATGGGAGCTCTGAATGACAATGGGACAATCCCCTACCATAGCAGTGGATACCTCCAGGGCCCACACAGCTGCCAGACACTCCCTCTCGCAGGGACCAAACTTCTGCTCAACTGGGGTCAGGACCTGGGAGTAATAGGCAATGAGGAGAGCTGGTTCTGCCCCTACTGCTTGGAACACGGCCACGGCCAAAGCCTGGGGTGAGGTGGCAAGCCTACATTGAAAGGGGAAACCTACCCTGGGGGTGGCCAGCACGGCTGCCTGTAGGAACCCCTTTTTAATCACTGCAAAAGCTTGGGCTTGTTCTTCCCCCCACTCAAAAGGCACACCCTCCTTTAGAAGGGCATACAGGGGCCGGGCTAAATTGGCAAAATCCCAGACATGTGCACGAA
Source organism: Rafetus swinhoei (assembly GCA_019425775.1). NCBI lineage: Eukaryota > Metazoa > Chordata > Testudines > Trionychidae > Rafetus > Rafetus swinhoei. Next base: position 42,918,580 of record CM033428.1, on the reverse strand, counting down.
TGAAATTAAAGGAGCCCAGTACCATCTGAAGCTGGTGCTTATCAGAGGGCACTGGGAAAGTCTGCAGTGCCTGCAGCCATTTTTGACACACCTGCCGTCCTCTCTCTGATATTTGTACCCCAAGGTATGTGACTTGTGGCTGGACTAGCTGGGCCTTTTCCAGGAAGCTTTAAAGCCAGCTTCCTGTAAGACTTGCAGAACCCTCTCTGTATGTTTTTGGGTCTCCTGCTGCTCTGTCCCCATGGTTAAAATGTCATCTATATAGGACACCACCCAGGGCCGATCTAAGGGTCCCAGGTTATTAAGAGTGGCCGTCACAGCCTGGTGGGCTAGTATTGGAGAGCTGTGAAAACCCTGTGGGACTCAGGTAAATGTATACTGTTGGTCCCAGAAGGTGAAAGCAAAGCAGTCCTGGCTTTCAGGTGCTAGAGGCAGTGCAAAGAAACAGTTAGCCAGATCAACCACCGAGAACCATCTCGCCTCAGGTGGCATGCTTTCTAATAAGGAGGTCATATCTGCCACTATTGGGGCTCACTGTGGGGTGTTTGCATTAATTTGGCGATAATCAATAGTCAATCGCCATGACTTGCCATGGTTGTAAGCGCCTGAGCTTTCCACATATCTTGTTCTTTCTCCAGTTCCTTCTTCTCCACATCCTGTGCTAGCTGACTCTTAGCAGCCTGCCACTGATGCACTGCCTGCCATAGCATCCAGGCAGCTGCTCTCTCCTTACCTCCCTTGTCTGGCTTATACAGTAACACATATTTCTCCATCATTAGTTCCAAATTGGTCACTGAAGCACCTGAGAGCACCGCTCCTTGAGTCCAGGGGTCAGCCCCTTTCCCTTGGATCCATTCCCTCAGGGGTCCGGGCATAGGTGCTGCACTCCACCCTTCTCCTCCCTTCTGGGAGTCCTTTACACCTCCCTTTCCTTTACCCTAAATGGGCATCTTGTTGGCAGGAACCTGGACCGTGTGCCGTGGGTTGCTAGCCTACAATGCTTCAACACACCTGTGACGGGGCGAGCCTGTCCCCTCACCCAGACCGGAAACCACTGGCGTCCGGGAGTGAGACGCGTGGCATCCTTCAATGCTGCTGCGCATGCTCTGGTGGCCCCATGGCCTCTTTAAATGCTGAGGCAGCACCGCGGGGAAGTGGGGCAGAGCACGCCACCGGAGCGGCAGCCAGGAGGGCAGGCGCTGAAGGAGACACGGGGAATCCAGACAGGAAGGACCCTGGGCCGGCAGCCGCTGGACTGACCCCAAGGGCAGAAGGTGCGGAGGCACGGCAGAGGGAAGCCCTACGGGGTGAACCCCCCAGAGAAGAACCCAAGGCAGACGCCAGGATGAGGGGTTCCCCCGGAGCGACAGCAGAGCAGCCAACTGGACCACCCTTACTCCAAAGCACCCGACGACCGCCTCGGTGGGTGAATGCCCCGACGGGGTTGGAGAACATGAGATGCCAAAAGAGTCTGTAGACGGTGGAGGAAGTAGCCCAGGATGGGGAGTTGAAGTGACAACATCCCGGAAACGGGTGGTGAGAGATTGATTCGCAGCTCACCATTCGGGTAAGGCCAAGGGAACCTACCCATAAGGGTCCTGGGCTGGAGCTCAGTTGAGGGGAAGGGCCCGAGTTCCCCTACCCCATATGAAGTTGGACTGCACCATTGGGCGGGAGTAACCCCACCCTGAGACAGAGACTCTACAGGCAATGGCCCGATCAACCCAAAGTTAGGCTACTGATACGGGCGGACCCTGTCCCAAGGGGGCGCTGAGGGCGGACTCTGGTCGTGCCAGCCAGCGGGAGACATAGTAGGCTCCTGGGTGGCGGGCCACAGTGGGGCGGGTCTCGCCCGCTGGTGCTGGCGCGCCCACCCACAAGTAGGTGAGAGCCAAGACTAAACTGAGGACGGGGGCCCGAGTCTCTCAGGCGAGGGAGGCCCCCATCCCATACAACGACGGGGGGGGTGGGGGGGTGGACAGATGACAGATGGTGGAGAATATGAATATGACCCCACCCCCTTTGTCAGGTGGGGGATCGTAGTTTCGTAAGGGAGAAACTTTCAGAATAGGTTTATTCCCCAGGTAAAGGATGGATTTGGCAAAGCTACTGGGAGAGGCTGGCGGAAAGCCAATGCCAGCAACACCAGCAGCAGACCCAAATAATACAACAATTGGTTGCGCAGCAGCAGGAGCAGCAAAGACAATTGGTTCAGGAATTAACCGAACAACATCAGGCCCAACAAGACTGGTGGCTCCAACAATGGGCCTCTAGGGGTAGCCCTGGGCCCGGTTTGGTCCTGGGTGGAGAAAAGAAGGAAGGGAACGTAGCTCAGTTACCAGTAAGGTTAGCTAAAATGGGTCCAGGAGATGATCCAGAGGCTTTTCTAGTCACTTTTGAGAGGGTAGCCACGGCTGTCCGCTGGCCTAACGAACACTGGGCTACCTTGCTGGCTCCATAGTTGACGGGACCAGCACAGGCCGCTTACTGGAGCCTTTCGGATAGAGAGGCTCTTAATTACCACAAGGTCAAGGACGCCATCCTTGACCAGACAGGGGATAAACCCCGAAACATACCGACAACGGTTCCGCCTGGAACGGTTTCCGCAGGGGGCGCGCCCCCAGGCGGTGGTCCAAAAACTTCGGGACTTAGGGTGGAGGTGGCTGGAGCCGGATAGACGTACAGGGGCCCAAGTGGCAGAAACCATAATTTTAGAACAATTTACCCAGATACTCCCAGCAGAGGGCCAACGGTGGGTGCGGCGCCATCGGGCCCACCACCCTCAATGACGCCGTCTCCCTAATGGAAGATTATTTGGCGGCAGAGGCCCTAGGAGAAAAGGAGATAGGGGGAAGGCAAGGCTAAGCCTTGCAGGATAAAGATAGTAGGAGCCCGCACCCCCGTGGAGGGGCAGCACGGCGGATGGGAACCCCCCCAAGGGAGGGAGAGTCCCGGAAGATGGGGCTTGGTCGGAGGGAGGCGGGGAAGTCAAAAAGCAGGAGGAGATAGAAAGCAGCCTGAAGACGGTGTCCCCCCCCCCGCGGAATGTGTGTTTTGAATGTGGCCAGGAGGGCCACTTTTGTAGAGACTGTCCATTTATGGACTGCTCTTATAGGCAGGTGTTAGCTGACAGAGCGGAAGAGATACCCCAAGTGCCAAGCAGGATCCTAGCAGAGATCTCTGTCAATGGGGTGGAGGTAAAAGCACTGGTAGATTCAGGGTATAGCCAAATGATCCTGCGGACGGGGTTGGTCCGCTCCTGCGGACGGGGTTGGTTGAAGACCCTGAATTGTTTGGCCCCCTGTGCAGATGCGGTGCATCCACCGGGATCATAGAATCATAGAGCTGGGAGAAACCTTAGAAGGCCATCAAGTCCAGCCCCCTGCCCAAGGCAGGACCAATCCCAATTAAATCAACCCGGCCAGAGTTTTGTCAAGACGAGACTTAAACACCTCTAGGGATGGAGACTCCACTACTTCCCTAGGTAACTCATTCCAGTGCTTCACCACCCTCCTAGTGAAATAGTTTTTCCTAATATCCAACCTGGACCTCTCCCACTGCAACTTGAGACCATTGTTCCTTGTTCTGCCATCCATCACTACTGTGAACAGTCTTTCTCCAGCCTGTTTGGAACCTCCCTTAAGGAAGTTGAAGGCTGCTATCAAATCCACCCTCACTCTTCTCTTCTGCAGACTAAATAGACCCAACTCCCTCAGCCTCTCCTCGTAGGTCATATGCTCCAGGCTCCTAATCATTTTGGTTGCTCTCCACTGGACCCTCTCCAATGCATCCACATCCTTCCTGTAATTGGGGGCCCAGCACTGGACACAATACTCCAGATGTAGCCTCACCAGAGCCGAGTAAAGAGGAATAATCACATCTCTGGATTGACTGGCAATGCTCCTCCTAATGCAACCTAATATGCCATTAACCTTCTTGGCTACAAGGGCACACTGTTGACTCATGTCCAGCTTCTCATCCACTGTAATCCCCAGGTCCTTTTCTACAGAACTGCTACTTAGCCAGTTGGTCCCCAGCCTGTAACAATGCTTGGGATTCTTCTGTCCCAAGTGCAGGACTCTACGCTTGTCCTTGCTGAACCTCATCAGATTTCGTGTGGCCCAATCCTCCAATTTCTCTAAGTCACTCTGGACTCTATCCCTGCCCTCCAGCGTATCTACCTCTCCCCCTAGCTTAGTGTCATCCGCAAACTTACTGAGGGTGCAATCCATCCCCTCATCCAGGTCATTAATAAAGATGTTGAACAAAACCGGTCCCAGAACCGAGCCTTGGGGCACTCCGCTAGAAAGTGACCACCATCCTGACATCAAGCCTTTAATCACTACCCACTGGGCCCGACCTTCCAGCCAGCTTTCTATCCATCTTACTGTCCATTTATCCAATCCACATTCCCTTAACTTGCTGGCAAGAATATTGTGGGAGACCATAGCAAAAGCTTTGCTAAAGTCAAGGTATATCACATCCACTGACTTCCCCATAGCCACAGAGCCAGTTACTTCATCATAGAAGCTAATCAGATTGGTCAGGCATGACTTGCCCTTTATGAATCCATGCTGACTATTCTTGATCACCTTCCCTTCTTCCAAGTGCTTCAAAATGGATTCCTTGAGGATCCTGTCAAAGCAAAAAACGCTCCTCTCTGTTTAGGCAGCTAACAAACAGCTTTATTAATTAATAAAGCACAGCATGAGCCAAAGGTGGTCCCAGCAAAGCCAGGCCCAGTAAGGCTGGCTAATACAATCAATCCTGGTATCTTTATACCCTTAGCCAAACAGTCTGACGTCAGGGCATCCAATTACAGAAATAATCAATTAGACTAGGAAAAACAAAGCCTTATCAACAAGATGGCGGACAGGTACAAGGGAGTACACCTCCTGTCTCAACCAGCCCAATTAACACATTCCAATAGCCCATCCTGTAGGCCTTTTCTCACGGGGTGACAGAAAGTTCACTCTGGTCTACGTGCTTGAGAGAAAAGCTGAAATGGTTTCTGTTATACAAGATGGCTTCTAGCTAAATATGAAATGATTTCTACAATCCCCTCCATGATTTTTCCAGGGACTGAGGTAAGACTTCCCGGCCTATAGTTCCCTGGGTTGTCCTTCTTCCCTTTCTTAAAGATGGGCACTACATTTGCCTTTTTCCAAGCATCCGGGATCTCTCCTGATCTCCACGACTTTTCAAAGATAATGGCCAATGTTAATGGCCATGGGGATGTTAGGTCCTATCCCACCACTTTGGTGAGGATAAAGAGTAGGCAAGGGGAAGGTATCTGTAGGGTGGCATTGGTCCCCAGGTTGGTGTATCCAGTGATCCTGGGCAGGGATTGGCTGGGGTTTTACCAGTTGCTTCAGGACTGGAGCCAACAGGTTCCCCCAGGTGCCGAGGGGGAGACGGAACCGACCGAGATCGGGGTCGGAGCCCAAGGAGAGGGGAAAGACGAGAACAACCTCAATGCCCGAGTCGAAGAAGAGGGGTATTTTCTGCAGGAGCAACAAGAGGACCCTATGTTGATCCTGGGCCTGGGAATAAGCCCGGGGGTCAGCAGAAGAGGAAGACAGGGAGCAGGGAACACCCCAAGTGCCCCGCTTTGAGGTATGGAACGATTGCCTCTACCAGGTGATAAGGGATTCCTGGGGGGAGGGGGAGTGTCGGCAGTTGCTGGTGCTGGGATGGTACCGGCGGAAGGTATTGGAACTAGCCCATCCGAACCTCTGGGCAGGGCACTTGGGGAGAGAAAAAAATGGAGCAGCGGGTTACCCAGCAATTTTTTTGGCCAGGAATTTATTGGGAGATTAGAGACTTCTGTGAGTCATGCCCTGAGTGCCAACAAGCCAATATAAGGCTGGCCCCTAAGGCCCCATTGGTACCTCTACTGGTGGTGGGGGTACCCTTTGAGTGTATAGGTCTGGATTTGGTAGGACCATTGGAGAGATCGAAGGTGGGGTCCCAATACACAATGGGAATAGTGGATTATGTCACCCGGTACCCCGAAAAGCGGTCCTGTTGAGAAATACGACAGCCCCCACGTTAGCCATGGAGCTGTAAAGGTTTTTTCAAGGGTGGGGGTCCCGCGAGAAATCCTCACGGATCAGGGAATGAATGTGACTTTGAAGCTTATGACAGAGTTGTGCCAGTTGTTGTCGGTGAAGACGTTGCGAACGTCAGTTTATCATCCGCAAAGCGATGGCTGGTGGAACGGTTTAACCAAACGTTGAAGGCAATGCTGAGACGTTTTGTTGTAGAGGAACTGCGGGAGTGGGATAAACTGTTACCTGCTTTGTTGTTTGCTGTTAGAGAGAAGTACCCCAAGCCTCCATGGGGTTCTCCCCGTTTGAATTATTATGTGGTCGGCAAACAAGGGGTATTTTAGACCTATTAAAGGAAACTTGGGAAGAACAGGAGTCCCGGGTAAGGGGGTCGGTCCCATACATCATAAGGTTGCGCGAGACGTTACATCGACTGGGGGAATTAGCTAAGGTGAATCTAGTAAAGGCCCAGGCTAGGCAGGCACAATATTATAACCAACGGGCAAAGTTGCGAGAGTTCGCTCCAGGCGACTGGGTGCTTCTCCTGTTACCAGTTAGGGAATCTAAACTGTTGGTGAGGTGGCAGGGTCCTTACGAGGTGGTACGGTGGATAGGCGCTGCTGACTATGAGATAAGATTGTCAGGAAAAAAGCGGGACACCCAAGTGTAGCATGTGAATCTGTTGAAAAAGTGGTGTCCTAGGGAAGGGTTATTAATTATACCACAACCCCAGGAACCCGAATTGGGTCCTGGCCCTGACAAAAGGGGGGGCCCTGAGCCAGTGGCTATGGGGAAGGGTTTAGACCCGAGACAAAGGGCCAACGTACAACGACTAGTGAACAAATTTGCGCATGTCCTATCGACTTGGCCGGGCCGGACCACCTTAACAAGCCATCATATTGCCACCTGGCTGGGGCAGAAAGTCCGTGACCAAATCCAGCCACTACCGTGCAAAATGTGGGAGCCCGTCCAATGGGACTCCAAATGATGCTCCAGTTGGGTGTAGTAGAAGAATCAAAAAGCGAATGGCGAAGCCTGATAGTGTTGATGCCAAAGCTGGACGGTGCCATACGATTTTGCATAGATTTTTGGAAGGTCAACACTATCTCCCATTTCAATGCTTATCCCATGCCATGGGTAGACGAGCTGTTAGAGTGGCTAGGAAGGGCGGCTTACCGGTCGACATTGGATCTAACCAAAGGGTATTGGCAGATCCCCCTAACCCTGGCCTCTAAGGAGAAGACTGCATTCCCCATTCCATTTGGACTCTTTCAGTTTGTCACCATGCCCTTCGGCCTTCATGGGGCTGCAAAGACATTTCAGAGACTAATGGACAAGCTGCTACGTAACCACCGGCAGTACGCAGCAGCATACATTGATGACATCGTTATCTATAGCCTGTCCTGGGAGGACCACCTTGTGACGTAGTGTGGGTACCTTGCTGGTTGCTAGGCTTGGGTTGTGAGTGACCTCCACCGGCTGCTGTCTGCAGCACGGCCCAGCAGGGCAGGGGATGAGTCATTATGAAAGGGGGCTTCGAACCTGTCTGACCAGTTATCTCCCAGGGAGCGGAACAATGGGAAGAAGGGGAGTGGAGCCCTGGCTGGGGGCAGGGCTGGAAGTGAGGGAGTTAGATTTCTGGCTGGGATCATGGAGGAAGCAGCCTAGGCAACGGGCTGGGATTTAGGGGCCCAGGCTCACCCATCTCAAGGGGGGCTGAGGCATCCTAGGCCTGCTCTGTAACCAGATTACATCTGTGCTGTGCTGTATCCTGGAGAAGCAATAAACTCCCTCTATTCTACTGGCTGGTGGAGTCTGTCTGTGCCACTACGGGGGTGCAGGAGACGGGAAAACCCCAACGCGCCATCACACACCTCCAGCACCTAGAGGCAGTGCTGAGGGAATTAGAGGGGGCAGGCCTTATGGCCAACCCCAGCAAATGTCGAATTGGACAGAATGAAGTGACCTATTTGGGATATACGGTGGGTGGGGGGAAATTGAGACCCTTGATAGGGAAGGTACAAGTGTTACAAGACTACCGGGCACCACCAACAAAAAAAGCAGGTCAGACAATTTCTGGGCTTAGCTGGCTATTACCGGCGGTTTGTGCCTAATTTTGCAACCATGGTGGCACCTTTGTCGGATTTAACTAAGAATACCCAACCCCAAAAGATCGTTTGGTCGGAACAATGTGAAAGAGAATTTCAGACTCTAAAACCGTGTTTATCCCAGGGCCCCGTGTTAACGCAACCTAACTTTTCTAAATCTTATATTTTGCAGACAGATGCCTCTGAGGTGGGATTGGGGGCAGTCCTGTCCCAAGAGGTTGGGGGCATGGAACATCCTGTGTTATTCATGAGTCAAAAACGATTTCCCAGGGAACGACAATACTCAACAATTGAGAAAGAGGCGTTAGCCGTGAGGTGGGCAGTGGAGGCCTTGCAATATTATCTGCTGGGGGCACCCTTTCTATTGGTCATGGACCACGTACCATTATGCTGGCTGCACTCGATGAAAGAGATGAATCCGCGAATAATGCGGTGGTACCTGGCCCTACAGCCCTACGAGTTCGAGGTCACGCACAGGCCAGGTAAGAAACACGGCAATGCTGATTTCTTCTCACGGTTGGGTGATGCAGAAGCCAAGGGAGACACGGATCAGGACTTAAAGGGGTGTGTGTGTGACGGGGCGAGCCCGTCCCCTCACCCAGGCCAGAAACCACCGGCAGCCCCAGTGGCTGGGAGTGAGATGTGCGGCGCCCTCCGACACTGCTGCGCATGCTCCAGCAGTCCCACTGCCCCTTTAAATGCTGAGGCGGCACCACGAGAGTTTGTTTTTCATTTGTATTTAAGTCTCCTCCCCCTCCTGCCTCATTCTCTTTCTCTTCTCCTCCCCCTCCTGCCTCACACTCTCTCTTTCTCTCCTCCTCCTCCTGCCTCACTCTCTCTCTTCTCCTCCTCCTCCTGCCTCACTCTCTCTCTTTCTCTTCTCCTCCTCCTGCCTCACTCTCTCTTTCTCTTCTCCTCCTGCCTCACTCTCTCTATGGGTATGTCTACACTACAGCACTAATTCAAACTAACTTAATTAGTTAATTCGAAATAAGCTAATTCAAATTAGTGCATCTAGACCTAAAAACTAATTCGAATTAGCATTTTGCTAATTCGAAATAGCATGTCCACATTGAGTGGACCCTGAACCGAAGTTAAGGCTGGCCGGAACCAGTGCCGGCAGGGCATCAGGTTAGGACCTAGAGTGTGGAGCTGCTGCCTCAGGCTAGCCGAGGGCTGTGCTTAAAGGGACCCAACCCTCACCCCAGACAGACAGTTCTCAGGGTTCCCTGCTTGCTTGTCTAACTCGATGAGGGACAGCAAAGCAGTCCTGTCTTGGAGTGCCCTGAGTGCCCGCACTCGCTACATCACAGCACTCGGCCATCAGCCCGGCTGCACTTGCCGCAGGCTGCCATCTGGGGGGGTCAATCGGGGGGCTGTCAGGATCCAGGAGGCCCTGCAGGAGAGCTTCCACCCCAAGGAGCTCAGAGCCACCCCAGTCCTCCCCATCGGGGCTCGTGCCCCATTGCTCCTCACCTCCTTCCACTTACCCTCCCTAGCCCCCTTCCTGATGTAAAAATAAAGGACATGTGTGTTCAAAAATAGAAACTCTCTTTATTTAACAAAACTGGGGAATTAACCTCTGGGGAGACTGGGAAAAGGAGGTGGGAGAGGGGAAGAGAGAGGTGGGAGAGGGGAGGGGGAAACCTGGGAGGAGGGAGCTGGAAGGGGGGGGGAAGAAGGAGGAGGAGAAGTATAAAACTATGGTACGCCATATCTTCAGTACTGTGTACAGATGTGGTCTCCTCACCTCAAAAAAGATATTTTGGCCTTGGAAAGGGTTCAGAAAAGGGCAACTAAAATGATTAGGGGTTTGGAACGGGTCCCATATGAAGAGAAGCTAAAGAGACTGGGACTTTTCAGCTTAGAAAAGAGGAGACTGAGGGGGGATATGATAGAGGTATATAAAATCATGAGTGGTATGGAGAGGGTGAATAAAGAAAAGTTCTTCATTAGTTCCCATAATATAAGGACTAGAGGACACTAAATGAAATTAATGGGCAGCAGGTTTAAAACTAATAAGCGAAAGTTCTTCTTCACACAGCACATAGTCAACCTGTGGAACTCCTTGCTACAGGAGGCTGTGAAGGCTAGAACTATAACAGAGTTTAAAGAGAAGTTAGATAAATTCATGGAGGTTGGGTCCATGGAGTGCTATTAGCCAGGGGGTAGGAATGGTGTCCCTGGCCTCTGTTTGTGGAAGGCTGGAGATGAATGGCACGAGGCAAATCGCTTGGTCATTGTCTTCGGTCCATCCCTTCCGGGGTATCTGGTGCTGGCCACTGTTGGCAGACAGGCTACTGGGCTAGATGGACCTTTGGTCTGACCCAGTACGGCCATTCTTATGTTCTTATGTTCTAAGCTCAGGGCTCGGGGGTCTCACTGGACCAACTTGATTTTCATGCGAACCTGCTCCTGGGTCTGCATGTGGCCTCTGGTGGCCAGGCTGGCAGCCATACGGCTGTAGACGGCCGTGTTCCTGTGCCTAGTGCGGAGATCGTGGACGTTGGAGGCCTCCCCCCAAACCTCGATGAGGTCCACGATATGCGTTTTAATAGTTACATTCCTGGACTGTCATTGCTGATTGAAAGTGCTGTCAGATGGGTGGAAATCAGGTAAATATTGCATTATATTAATATCAGCAGAACTGACTTAAATGGGGCCTCTGTGTTCTATAATCTTGCCTTAAACTTTGTATTCATGCCTATCAGTGTGACAGTAGCTATTTGCATATATCTGCATGTACATGCAAGCAGACTTCAGTTGCGGCGCTGGGCATGTGCTGTGAGTTTTATTGTGGCCCCCGAGGCTTCCAAAGTTGAGTAGCCCTACTGTAAGGTATGAAGGGATCTGGTCAGGTTTATTGTCAATGGAGCAAAATCCTAGTATCTCACAGACTCTACCGGACTACTTATACATGTATTCCCATTACAGTATAAGACAGTTTTTCTTAAACTTTTTAAGACCAAGAAACACCAAACAATATTTTTTTTTAATGAGGAACACCAAGGATTTTTTGTTAAGAGAAAAAAAAAAGGGGAGTGGGTAGGAGGGGACAGGCGGTGTGAGGGACTGGGCCGGGTCTGGGCACCGCTCAGGGCGAATTGCTCAAATTCAGGGCTCCTTAGAGCCCCCAGACTGGAGACCTTCCCAACTAGGCCACAAACCAGTCCCACAGAGCGCTTCAGCTGCCTGCCTGGCCAGCCAGAAGCCTCACGAGCAAAACCCCTCTGACACCACAGAAATATCCGTGCCCCAGATGGCCCCGTGCCTCATACACAGGTGAGGGGTCTTAGGGTACGTCTAGACTACAGGCTTTTGTCGACAGAAGTTTTGTTGACAGATACTGTCGACAAAGTTTCTGTAGACAAAGAGCGTCTAGACTACATCCAGTTCTGTCGACAAAGCAAGCCGCTTTGTCGACATGACAGTGTAGACGCAAAGGACAGTGTAGATGCAATAACGCCTTCTGTCGACAGAACTCTGTCGACAAAAGGTGTTATTCCTCGTAGAATGAGGTTTACAGCTGTCGACAAAACTGCTGAGTTCTGTCGACGTTATGTTGACAGAACTCAGTGGCAGTGTAGACGCAGGGATAGTTTTGTCGACAAAAGCCCACTTTTGTTGACAAAACCCTGTAGTCTAGACACACCCTTAGAACCCAGTCTCACCTACCCCGAACAAGTTCTGTCCGGTCCCAAGAAACCAGCCACAGATCCCAGGTCAATTTACCCTCTGGATTTTACCCACAAGATCACGCTGAGCCAGTCCTTTAGAATCTAGCATCTAAAGGTTTATTACTACCAGAAAGAAAAGCGCGAGAGTAAGGTTGTTAAAGTATCATACATTACATGCATCGAATCTCCCAGTTCTTGATTCAGGCTCTAGCAGAGATGTTATAACTGCTGGCTTAAAAGTCTTTGGTGTACATCCTACGTCAGGGTGGGTCCACAGTTCTTTCCGGCTCCTCAATCCCTGCACCCTTGCCTCTGGGATGAAGAGCTGAGCTGAGCACCAAATGGAGGATGCCACATGTCCCCTATATACCTCCTTCCTCGTCTCTTCTTGGCTGCAGCAGGTCACCTGGCCAGTGGCCTATCCCTGTGTTCCCTGCTGGTAGCCCTTAGGTATCAGTCACCATTCTTGAGGTGTGTCCTTGGCCTGTAGAGGGTTATTGTTCCATGGAGACTTGCTCATTAGCATGTCCATAGGCTGAGCATTCTTCGTCTATTGCTCAGCTACAAACAGAAAAGTTTCCAATATTGACACAGAGTACATATTTATAACATCACATCCAGACATTCTACAGGTATATGAAGAGCATATATAGAATCAGAAGAAAGTAAGCTTTCATTTGACACCTCACATGACTCCCTTTGTACCACTTTTGGGGCAACCCCTCTCCCTCCCCATGGGTGCAGCAGTGATCTGGCTGCTCCCCTTAAAATCCAGTAATGTGACAGGTGGGGAAAAGTTATTAACCAAAAAAAAAAAAAGGGTCAGGGGGAAAGTTATTGAGGGGGGAAAAAAAAAGAAGACGGTCGCCTGCCCCTGTAAGGGCGGCCATTTTGAACTCTGTTGCTCTCCATGGCACACCTCCGACTGCCTCGCGGCATACCGGTGTGCCACAGAACACAGTTTAAAAACACTGGTATAAGAACACAAGAACGGCCACAGTGGGTCAGACTAAAGGCCCATCTAGCCCAGTATCCTGTCTGCCGACAGTGGACAATGTCAGATGCCCCAGAGGGAGTGAACAGATCAGGAAATCTTTAAGCAATCCCTCTCCCATCACCCATTCCCAGCCTCTGACAGAGGCTAGGGACACCATTCCTCCCCATATTGGCTAGTAGCCATTGATGGACCTAACCTCCATGAATTTATCTAGGGCTACATCTATACTATGATCATCTTCCGCAAGAGGAAATGCAAATGGAGTGCTCATTTGCATATGTCACACTCTCATTTGCATTTCCTCCTCAGATCCCTTTTATGCAAGAGGTTTTTGCTCAAAAAAGAGCTATGTAGATGGCTCCTTTTTGTGCAAACCCCCCTTTTGCGCAAGAGCCGTTCTTCCTCTTGCACAAAAGGGTTTTTTTCTTGAGGAAGAACAGCTTTTGCGCAAAAGAGGGTTTTTGCACAAAAAGGAGCTGTCTACACAGTGCTTTTTTGCGCACAAACCTCTTGCGCAAAAGGGATCCGAGGAGGAAATGCAAATGAAAGAACAATACATGCAAATGACTGCTCCATTTGCATTTCCTCTTGAGGAAGAGGATCGTAGTATAGACGTAGCCTAGTTCTTTTTTGAACCCTGTTAAAGTCCTGGTCTTCACAATCTCCTCTGGCAAGGAGTTACACAGGCCAACCATGCGCTGCGTGAAGAAAAACTTCCTTTTGTTTGTTCTAAACCTGCTACTTATTAATTTCATTTGGTGACCCCTAGTTCCTTATTCACTTTTTCCACACCAGTCATGATTTGATAGACTACTATCATATCCCCTGCTTAGTCTCCTCTTTTCTAAGCTAAAAAGTCCCAGTCTTTTTAATCTCTCTTCATATGGGACCCATTCCAAACCCCTTATCATTTTTGTTGCCCTTTACTGAACCTTTTCCAAATCAATATATCTTTTTTGAGATGAGGCAACCACATCTGTACACATTATTCAAGATGTGGGTCCACCATGGTTTTATATAGAGGCAATACAATATTTCCTGTCTTATTCTCTATCCCTTTTTAAACGACTCCTAACATTCTATTTGCTTTTTTGACTAACACTGCACACTGAGTGTATGTTTTCAGAGAACTATCCACAATGACTCCAAGATCTCTCTCTTGACTAGTTGTAGACAAATTAGTCCCCATCATATTGTATATATAGTTGGGATTGTTTTTTCCAATGTGCATTACTTTACATTTATCAACATTAAATTTCATTTGCCATTTTGTTGACCAGTTTGGTGAAATCTTTTTGAAGCTCTTTACAGTCTGCTTTCGTCTTAACTATCCGAGCAGTTTGGGGTCATCTGCAAATTTTGCCACCTCACTGTTTACCCCTTTCTCTAGATCATTTATAAATAAGTTGAATAGGATTGGTCCCTGGATAGACCCTTGGGAGACCCCACTAGTTACCTCTCTCCACTCGGAAAATTTACTGTTCATTCTGTGACAAAGCCCCCCCCCCCCCATGCTTTATGAAATGGACTCATGGACATGAATATACATAACTCAAAGGTGGTTTGAGCGAATTATTTCACGTAACAGATCGATCTTCATGTCATGATCTGCTGGTTCTGTTTATCTTACTCTGTTGTATGTATCATTTGTGTGTGTAAAATTAAACACATGGAGTGGGGAATACTTTGTGAGTTTCAAATGTGTGAATGGGAGACATGGAGGGTGTTACCTGCAACTTCTAGATGAGACACTGTTAAACAATCTTTTGTCCTTAAGTCTGAGCAGTGGCTGGTAGGGAGGGGCCTCAACTCCTTAACAAAAGGAATAGGAAAGCAGAGGCCTGGGTCTTTTGGCTGGGCTGCACCTGAAGGAAGGGGCCAGGGACCCCAGGGTGTGGAAGAAAGCCCTGGTTTGGAGGGGCAGCTGGAAAAGAGGTTTTAGGGTGAGTTTGATTAAATTTATACAGTAGACTTCCGATAATCCGGCACCTTTGGGACCGAAGGGGTGCCGGATTATCGGATATGTAGTAAAAACTAAGTGTGCTTCTTCCCCGTTGCTTAAGCTCAAGACAGCAAGTATCATTTAGCTGATTGTGCATGTCTCAGAAGCTGCTAAATTTTCTGCTAGGGAACTAAGTAAACTTGCAGCAACCAATCATGTTGCGATACCCATCGACCCACATGGGCAGATGTCCAAATGATGTTGCAGGCTCTGTTAACCACAGAGGAGCGGCGTTTGGTTCTTGGCACCGCGGATCGAATAGCTGAAGAGCGTAGAACCTCGGCTGGAGGAGGGGGAAGGGAGTTAAGAGAACTGTGCCCAATAGAGGATCCAGGGTGGAACGGCTGCCAGGCAGCGGGCCGGGAGCGAAATGCAGAATATTTAGGAATCATAGTGGAGGCATTGGGCAAGGCGGTGCCCCGCGTCACAAACTTGTCTAAGTTGTATGAGGTTCGGCAAGGGAAAGATGAAAACCCCTCTGCCTTTTTGGGGAGCTTGTTTGAAGCTTTTCGAAGGTTTAGTGATTTGGATCCGGAGGCCTCTGAGAACCAACGGATGGTGAATTTGATGTTTATAGGACAGGCTGCTCCTGATATCCGCAAAAAGTTGCAAAAGACTGAAGGTGGCCCGGGAAAGCCCATTTCTGAATTGGTGTAAATAGCCTACAAGGTGTATGGAAACAGAGAGCAGGTTGCAGAGAAAAAGGAAGAGAAAAGGGGACAGAAGCAGATGGCAATGCTGGCTGCTGCCATAACTGGCAATCCAGGCCTGAAGGCTGGCGGGCAAGGAGGCAGGGGAAAGTATCCCAGGAAAGGAAAAGGACGTGTAGGCACGGATGAATGTGCATATTGCAGAGAAAAAGGGCACTGGAATAGGAATTGCCCTCAGTTGAAGGATAAGAAAAAGGAGAGTCAGCCAGAGGGCCGGCAGATGCGGGCGGAATCCTCTGGAGAGGACTCTAGCTGAAGGGGACCGGGATCTAAGGCCACCACCCTATGAGCTAAGGCTCGAGAGGATCCCATGGTGAAAATAAGGGTTGGTGGCAGAGACTATGAGGCTCTGGTGGATACTGGGGCCACGTTTTCTATGATTCCCGTGAAACCCCCCTCAGCTAAGGAAAGTGGAAAGCATGTGGTAGTGGAAGGAATTGAGGGAAGATGAAGCAGGCTACCTGTATGTAAACCCCTCCTCACGAAGATTGGAAATAATATGCTGGAACATGCCTTTGTTGTTTCATCTGCATGCCCAGTTGCTCTGCTGGGGCGAGATATGCTAACTAAGCTGCAGGCTGAAATTTTCTTCCGTGGTGACCAGATTGTAGTGCAGCTGCCGGTGAAACAGGGCTCAAATTACCAGATGGCCCTCCGAGCAATTGAGACAATGTTAGAGGCAAAAGGGACTGAGATCCTAGAAGGGATCCTAGAAGGGACTGTCAATCCATGTGTATGGGCAGATGGGACCCCTGCCCGAGCGAAGTCTGTGACTCCAGTAAAAATTCCTCTCAAGGGAGGAGAGGGCCCTGTGTGTGTGAAGCAATATCCCCTGAAGAAAGCCACCCGAGTAGGGTTGAAGCCATTAATTGAAAAGAACAAAGGATATGGCTGGTTGATAGAGGGCTCTTCCCCCTTCAACACCCCGGTTTTGGGGGTGTTCAAAGCAGATGGCACCTCGTATAGATTAGTGCAGGACCTGAGGGCGGTAAATAAGAAGGTTCTTGTGGATCACCCTATGGTCCCAAATCCACACACCATTTTAACACAAGTTCCAGCAGATGCAAAGGTGTTTTCAGTGTTGGATTTAAAAGATGCTTTCTTCTCTATCCCTTTGCATAAAGACAGTTGGAAACTATTTGCCTTTGAGTGGGAGGACCCAGATACCCATCACAAAGCTCAGTTGTTGTGGACTGTGTTGCCCCAGGGTTTTGTATCAGCTCCCCATATCTTTGGGACTGCATTGCAGAAAGACTTGGAAAACTGGAAAAGGCAATACCCTGAGGTAGCTCTGCTCCAGTATGTTGATGATTTGTTGATTGCGAGTCCTGATATGCAAAAGGGAAAAAGGGCAACGGAGTCCCTGTTGAATGCCCTAGGGAAAAAGGGATATAAAGTTTCACAAGAGAAGGCCCAAATATGTCAGCCAAAGGTCACCTTCTTGGGCTATGAGATTGAAAAGGGAGTGCGGGCTTTGAGCAAGGATCGAATCCAAGCAATACAGGACATGCCTGCCCCAACCACTCCGAAAGAACTACGGGCTTTCCTAGGCTTAACTGGATTCTGTAGGATGGGGATTCCGGATTATGGGGGCAAGGCCAAACCCCTATATGAGTCCCTCACTAAAGAGGGTCTCGCAAACTGAAAAATGGACCAAAGACAATCAGCATGCCTTTGAATTGTTAAAGAGTGCTTTAATGCAGCCCCCAGCCCTAATGATCCCCGATGAGCGCAAGCCCTATAGACTCTGTGTACACAAAAATAAGGGCGTCGCCTCAGGGGTCCTGACCCAACCAGTGGGCCCAACTTGGAAACCTGTGGGCTATTATTCAAAGGTGCTGGACCCTGTAGCAAAAGGGTGGCCTGCGTGTTTGAGAGCCGTTGCAGCAACAGCTACCATTGTGGTGGAGGCTCAAAAGATTGTAATGGGAACTGACATGGAAATACACACTCCCCATGGAGTACCTCAAGTCCTTGGAGGGGAAGGGGGAAAGTTTTTGAACCCCTCCAGGCAGTCCAGATATGAGATTTTCTTGTTGTCCAACCCCAGACTCACTTTTAAACACACCACTGCCTTAAACCCAGCCACCTTGCTGCCAGAACCGGGGCCACCATGCCATGATTGCTTGGAAGTGTTAACTCAAACAGTGTTGATTCGGCCAGATCTGAAAGATGATCCTCTTGAAAACCCAGAGGAGGAGTTTTTTGTGGACGGCTACAGCATCGACAGTAGCACGTGTCCTACTGCAGGACCTGATACCACGATTTTTACAGCCGGGAGTCAATTGAGTCAGATCAAGGTAGTCATTTTGTGGGGAAGGTAGTGCAGGAAGTGACCAAAGCCTTAGACATTAAGTGGAAGCTCCATATTCCATGGAGACCTCAGAGTTCAGGTCAGGTGGAGAGCATGAATAGAACCTTGAAAACAATGCTAACAAAAATCTGTATTGAAACCCATTTAAAATGGCCCCAGGTGCTCCCACTGGCTTTAACTCGCATTCGTAGCATACCACGTAGTGGGATAAAATTGTCCCCTTTCGAGTTAATGTTTGGAATGCCTCCCAGGGTCTTGCCGGCGGGGTGGAGGGAACAAGTTACTGTTGATTTGGGAAAAACTGAACTCAGAGAACATGTTATCGCCTTGCAGTCTGTTTTGTCATCCCTCCACAGGTTTGCTGTGCCGTTCCAGAGCTTGCCGTTAGACGCCCCCGATCCATGACTTCCAGCTGGGAGATCAGGTGCTGCTCCAGAAGTGGAAGAAGGACCCGCTGACAGAGAAATGGGAAGGACCTTACCAGGTGCTATTAACAACGCATACGGCGATTAAGCTAGCGGGCAGCGACAAGTGGACCCATTGTTCCAGAGTAAAGAAATATTTAAAGGGAGCACAGGACAACAACTCCCAGGGTGTGGTCACTCCGGAGGCTGACCACCCCTCGGAACAAGAATCCAGCCAGTGGATTAGCAGTCAAGGAGAAGGACTAAAACTAAAAATTAGTAAAAAAGGGAACATGAACACGAACCTTATTGTGCTATGTCGGTACACATTCCTGTTTAGTTCTGTTGTAGGAAAGGACTCCGAGAATGGAGTATTGTTTTTGGCAGAAAACATAGCAAAATATCTAAGGTTGTCTAATTGTTGGGTTTGTGTCCAGGCCAAAGATCAGGGCTGCCTCGGGCCCTGGATACCCCAACCATTAAATCTGACCACATTAGTAGATCTCGCGTATAGAATGCATTCTGACAACAATAGCACCTGGGCAACGGACCAGTTGGCCCACGAAACCCCATCGTGGGAGGTTCAGCCACAGTTAGGCGAATGGTGTTTCACAAAGAATAAATCACGCTCCGCCACGCATTTTGTAGGAAATAGCACCTGCAAGAATTATTTCTTAAATAGAGGAGCCTGGCATAACTCCAACACCACTAATCGTTCATATTGCACGGAATATAGGGATTTCTTCTCCCTTACTGATTTGGTTGGCTTGACAACGAATCACGTTGAGGTCTCCATAAACTGTACAAGCTTAGTTACAAGAGGGAATAAAACTTTGTACTATCGTGTTGCAAATTCCACAGATGAAGAGACCTGTTTCTTAAATGGCACACGGACAAAGGGGGCGGGAGTTTCTTCTCTCCCCTTCTTTGGGTTTTATAGTAGGTTTGTAAATAGTAAGTTTGTAAGGGCTCAAAGGGGCCTTCCTAGTGTTCTGTTTTGCTATGATGATGTTATGCTTATTGCCTTGCCTAGCACCATGTATTATAGCTCTTGTACAGTGGACTGTGTGGTCAGTTGTAAAACGTGAAATGTTTGTACATTACCAGAGACTAGCAATGGCTGAGACAGATTAAGTATAATTTGAAGAAAGCATCTTGAGGAGGGAATTGTAGTAAAAACTAAGTGTGCTTCTTCCCCATTGCTTAAGCTCAAGACAGCACGTATCATTTAGCTGATTGCGCATGTCTCAGAAGCTGCTAAATTTTCTGCTAGGGAACTAAGTAAACTTGCAGCAACCAATCACGTTGCGATACGCTGGCCAGAAGGAATGTGGAATCCATAAAAGTTTCAGCTCAGGCGTCGCCCAAGGTCGACTTTGCTTTGAGCACAGAGCTCCTCTGTTGACCTTGTTTGCAAACAATAAAATGGAGTTGGACCCAGCCTGAAAGTGTGACTCTCTTCTTGAGGCAAATTGGACTAACCTCCAGGGGACGAAACTAGCAATTTATGCAACAGATATGCCAGAGTATCAGGAGGTACTCCGGCAGGGGGGCTGTGACTGGTCTGCAGGGTGGGGGGGTTGGCGGGGAATGGCGCGGCGAGGAGAACCCTCTGCCGTTTTACAGGGAGGCGGGGGAAGCCCTGCGCAGCCGCCGGCAACAGGCCAGCTGGGGCTGCAAGCGGCAGCGGCGGACTTGGGGCAGCGGCGGGGCAGAGCAGCTGGGGTGCTTGCTGGGTTGGTCCCCAGCGCCACCCCTTGCCTCGCCCCCTCTCCTCTGCCGCTGCTTGCGGCCCCAGCTGGCCTGTAGCAGGCAAAACAGTGGAGGGTTCGCCCCTCGCCGCGCCATTCCCTGCCAACCCCACCTCCCGGCCGGCCGCAGTGCGGGTCCTGGCAGACCCGTCACAGGGGTATAATCCCCTTCCCCTCTCCTCCCCTTCCCTTTCCCGGCTCGTGAGCATGCGTGGGGCTCACAGGAGCTCCAATTGTCCGGCTGGCTGGAGCACTTCTGGGTTCCAGTTGGTGCCGGACTATCAGGAGTGCCGGACCACTGGATGCCGGACAATTGGAGTTTTACTGTACTGAGGTTTCAATGTAGAATTAGCCAAGCGGTTTTGTTTCTTTTGATTTGTAACCTACTTTGCTCTGCCTGTCTTCACTTATTACTAGTTAAATCCTACTGCTTCAACTTAATAAAACCATTTTTATTTCTATCAAACCCAGTGTAAGTGATTGTTACCTGGGGCAACCAGGGTGCACATTCTCCCTTTCACTGTTAAAGGGGGCTCACCTAATTCCTTGGGGTCTGATCCCATCTGGGGAGTGCTCTCTCAGGAAGCTGGGCCCTAAACTGCACTCTCCTTGGACCTGAAGTGGTTCAGTGTCTGTATTGCTTCTTGGTGGGGGCAGGGACCTCAGCTTGGGGCCTTGGCTGAGGGAGACCAGTGGAGCTGGCCCAGCAGGACCGGGCAGTGAGGAGCCCCAGAGAGCGGGAAGGCAAGTGGCAGTGGCTGTGTCAGCACCCCGGGAGGCACCCCTGAGGGGTCATCTGTGACTGCACCCCGGCACACATTCCTACCCTTTGTTTCCTGTCTTTTAACCAGTTGTCAGTCCATGAAAGGACCTTCCCTATTATCTCATGACAACTTACTTTACTTAAGAGTCTTTGGTGAGGGACCTTATCAAAGGCTTTCTGGAAATCTAAGTACACTCTATCCACTGGATCCCCCTTGTCCACAAATTTGTTGACCCCCTCAAGGCACTCTAGCAGATTAGTAAGGCATGATTTCCCTTTACAGAAAACATGTTGACTTTTCCCCAACAAATTAGGTTCATCTATGTTTCTGACAATTTTATTCTTTACTATAGTTTCAACTAACGTGCCCGGTACTGACATTAGATTTACTGGTCTGTAATTGCCAGGATCAGCTCTACAGCCCTTTTTAAATATTGGTGTCACGTTAGCTATCTTCCAGTCATTGGGTACAGAAGCTAAACCACAGCTAATAGTTCCGCAATTTCCCGTTTGAGTTCTTTCAGAACTCTTGGGTGAATGCCATCTGGTCCTGGTGACTTGTTGCTGTTTAGTTTATCAATTTGTTCCAAAACCTCCTCTAATGACACTTCAATCTGGGACAATTCCTCAGATTTGTCACCTAAAAAGAATGGCTCAGATTTGGGAATCTCCCCAACATCCTCAGCCATGAAGATTGAAGCAAAGAATTCATTTAGCTTCTCTGCAATGACTTTATCATCTTTGGGTGCTCTGTTAGCATCTCGATCGGCCATGGATCCCACTGGTTGTTTAGCAGGCTTTCTGCTTCTGACGTACTCATCTTTCTGTTATCTTTGAGGAATTTGCTGGTATCAGGATGTTCTGGTGCCATATTTGCAGAATGTTTTTGCATGTGTGTTCTTGTGCCTAGCACTGTTTAGGAATACATGTGTCTGCAATAGCCCTGTTCTTGCCAGATTCTCTGAACAAGCCCTGCCTTTTGCTCACAACTTATCTTTGCATTATAGCAGCAAGACCTTGACCACTACTTTATGCCTCAAGTCTCATACCAGGCCACTAATACAAGGGCTTATGTTTCAGGCTCTCTTCTAACTACAAGGGAGAGAGGGTGCTGGGCAGCTAGGGTTGCCAACTATCTAATCACACAAATCCAAACATCCTTGCTCCACCCAGTCCTGTCCCTTCCCCAAAGCCCTGCCCTTTCCCCGAGGTCCTACTCCACTCACTCCATTCCCCCTCCCTCTGTCGCTCACTCTCCCCCATCCTCACTTACTTTCACTGGGCTGGATCAGGGTTTGGAATGTGGGAGGAAATGTGGCTCTAGGCTAGGGCCGAGGTGTTCACAGTGTGGGAGGAGGCTCTGGGCTGAGCCTGGTGGAGGAGGGGGTGCAGGCTGTGGGAGGGAGTTTGGGTGTGGGAGGGGACTTAGGGATGGTGCAGGGGTGGGGTGCAGGAGGAGGTAAGGGGTATGGGCTCTGGCTAGTTGGAGCTTACCTGAAGCAGCTACCAGTTAGCAATGCAACAGGGCTAAGGCAGGCTCCCTGCTGGCCCTGTTTCCATGCCATTCCCAGAAGCTGCCAGCATAACCCTGCAGCCCCTGGCAGGGAGGGAGGGAGGAGATATGTGGCTCTGCACGCAGCCCTTCGCTGCAGGCACAGCCCCTGCAGCTCCTGTTGGCTGCAGTTCTCCATTTTCACCATGGGAACTATAGGATTGGCATTGTGAAGCCCCCCTCCTCCCACATAGAGGCTGCAGGGATATGCCAGCAGCTTCAAGGAGTGATGCAGGGCCAGGGCAGGCAGGGAGCCTGTCTTAGCTCTGCTGCACCACTGGACTTTTAGCAGCCGAGAATCTACCAGATTTGCTGCAATGGCCTCCAGGAGATAGAAACTTATTTTGGGAAACTCCCACCAAAACCAGGAGGGTTGGTGTCAAGGCTGTTCCCCACTCTGGCACTCTGAGTGCAGAAGATGGGGGCCCACAAGAGATCTTAAATACCTTGTCTCTAGAGCAGGAGTGGGGAACCTTTTTTGGGTCGGAGACTACTGACGCACAGAAAAATCAGTCGAGGGCCATGCACAAGTGAGAAACAAAGAAAGAAGCCCCTGACTGAGAAGGAAAAAGGCACTTCTCACATTCCCCTTGCACACCAGAGCCTAGGGGGACCAGGCTAGTAGATTTTGTGTACTCCATCCCTGTGGGTGGGTGGCAGAGGGCTGGAGTGCCAGCACTGGCTCCCCAATGAGGGGGGGATCCATGAGCCTCGGGGGCTGGATCCAGGCAAGCTGGGGGCCGGATCCGGCCCCGAGGCCTGATGTTCCCTGCCCCTGCTCTATAGGCTTCTGCTTAAAAACTCCCCAAGGTCACAGATTCCCTAGCCTTGGAAGGTAGCTGCCACCACCAAGGATACCTCTAGACTACGGGGTTTTTTTTTGAAAGGAAATATGCAAATTTGGTGCTAATTTGCATATGTTCTTCCGATCGCTTTTTTGAAAGCGGGTTTTTTGAAAGTGAAAGTAGTCTGGATGCTTTTTTCAGGAAAAAACCCTTTTCCGAAAAACCACGTAAACCTTTTTTTAGGAAAAGCAGTTTTTCGAAAAAGGTTTTTTTTTTCCAAAAAACCCTGTGTCCAGACTACTTTCACTTTCGAAAAACCCGCTTTCCAAAAAGAAATCGGAAGAAGATATGCAAATTAGCACCAAATTTGCATATCTCCTTTAAAAAAAAACCCTGGTCTAGACGTACCCCAAGTGAAAAACCCCCTTTCTTCTTGAACCCAGGAAAAAGCACTTGAAACTTCTTACAGAATCTTAGAACACTAGTAACTGGAACTGGAAGGGACCTCCAGAGGTCATTGAGTCCAATCCTCTGCCCTCATGGCAGGTCCCAGTACCATCTACCATCCCTGATAGATGTCTATCTAAAAGATGGAGATTCCACAACCTCCTAGGCAACTTATTCCAGTGTTTAACCACCCTGGCAGTTAGGAAGTTTTTCCTAATGTCCAACCTAAACCTCCCTTGCTGCAGTTTAAGCCCATTGCTTCTTGTTCTAACCTCAGAGGCTAAGGAGAACAATTTTTCTCCCTCCTCCTTGTGACACCCTTTTAGATACCTGAAAACTGCCATCATGTCCCCTCTCAGTCTTCTCCTTTCCAAACTAAACAAGCCCAATTCTTTCAGTCTTCTTTCATAGGCCTTGTTCTCTAGACCTTTAATCATTCTTGTCCATCTTCTCTGGACCTTCTCCAATTTCTTCACATCATTCTTGAAATGTGGTGCCCAGAACTGGACATAATACTCCAATTGAGGCCTCATCAGTTCAGAGTAGAGCAGAAGAATGACTTCTTGTGTCTTGCTCACCACACTCTTGTTAATGCATCCCAGAATCATGTTTGCTTTTTTTGCAACAGCATCACACCTTTGACTCATATTTAGCTTGTGGTCCACTATGACCCCTAAATCCCTTTTAGCAGTACTCCTTCCTAGACAGTCTCTTCCTATTCTGTATGTGTGAAACTGATTGTTCCTTCCTAAGTGGAGTACTTTGCATTTGTCCTTATTAAACTTCATCCTATTTACCTTAGGGTAGCCCAAGCTCTTCTAACACAAGAAAGCTTGAATAAAAAGAAAAAACAAACTGTAGTCTCTGATAGTTGACCTCTCAGCCTTAGGCATGCATACTCAGACCTTCTGTTAACTTCCAGGACACACGTATCAAATCATCATCTTAAAAAAGGTGATTTTATTAAACAAAACAAAGAGATATACTTGATAAAGCATACTTGGTTTCTAGGTGTTTTAATACAACTGAGAAAAGAACGATTTAAAAACACAGAGAAATTCCATCCCTGGGATACAGTGTAAAGTACAGTGTATGGGAGAGTAGGGAGGAACATGGACTTAGCACAAAGTTTAACAACAAAACAAAGAAAATAACTTGATTGTGTCTACCTAAAAAACATTTCTTATCTACTCATAGGGTTGCCAGATGGTTTAACCAAAAATACCAAACACTCTCCCCCCCCCAAAAAAAAGAAAAAAACCACCGGGGAAAAAATTCTGTTGAGAAAAACCAGCGTGGCCCCTTTAAGAAATGCTTTTGAGGCTTTTTGGCCCTAACAGACTGCCGGCGGCCGTCCGCCATCTCGTCTTCCTGCTCCGGGCCAGACAGCTCCCCCGCGGAACCTGGTGAGCACCCGGGATTCTCGCATCCTGGCCGGGAAAAAAATCTGAAAATCCCCGACATTTTAGGGCATTTCAGGACATTTTAGGGCATTTCAGTGTCCGGTATTTTCTGAATGTTTTTACCAGACAGAAGGCGAAAATCCCGGCCTGTCCGGGTCGACCCCGGGCACCCGGCAGCCCGCCTACTCATATATTCCTGCTTCAAGGCCCACTCCATTATCATGCTCAGCTTTCTTTGCAGGCATGGTCGTCGTCCTGCCTGGCTCAATTCATCTAGTTCCACCAACTCCTGATTTAAAACTCTCAGAAACAGCAAGTAGGGTTTCTTTCATTTCAAAACTCAACACCTTCCCCCATGGGCTCCCCCCTGGCTCCCTGCCAACATCTCCTACCTACTTGAGTTTAACCCTTTGGTTACTGAATGCTGGGATTTCAGAAAAGGCCAGCACTCTTCCTATCCATCACAGTTGGCAACTCCATAGGAAGGAAATTCCATACAAGACCAGGACCCATATCAGACTGTTTCCTTGGATCCTTGGGCTTTGGGGGGCGAGGGGTGTGGCTGTCTGGATTGGAGGGGATGTGGCTTGGCTCTAGAGAGTCAGGATGTAAGTTTGGCCCCTTGGCAGGGCTCTGATAGGGGGTGCAGGGTACAGTGGAAGAATGACTTCTTGTGTCTTGCTCACAACACTCCTGTTAATGCATCCCAGAATCATGTTTGCTTTTTTGTAACAGTGTCACACTGTTGACACATATTTAGCTTGTGGTCCACTATGACCCAGAGATCCCTTTCTGCAGTGCTCCTTCCTAGACAGAAGCTGATAACTTTGTCATATTTTACTTTTCACTTGCACCTTTACCTTTATGCACCTTTTTTAAACAGCTGCATGGGAAATTTGGCAGAGACAGCATCCCAAGGGGCAAATGTGCCTTGTAGTGGTCCAATGAAAGGCCATGTGAATGTGACTGAATTGTAAGGAGACAATGTTCTGTACTTTGGAAATATGCTTTAATATGTGTCCTGTTTTGTTACCTTGGCACTAGGCATGAGTGCAGAAGAAAGTGGACTGTCATAGCATGGCTGTCATCCAGTAAATATTGAAGTACAAATGTAACTTCACTCATGGGAGTAAAATTATGCAGGTGCTTACATTTTTGTAGGATTGGAGCTTTAGAATGCAAGCATGTGTGAAATATGATCTGTGATAGAAGCTGCTTCATTCCATACAATATTTGAAGGTGAGACTGAAATGAAACAGGGGTCCTATGGCAAAACTGGCCAAGACACAGTGTGTGCCTGCTTTCTAGCAAATAATTTCATGGTATGGGATTTCTTTGTTTTATATTTTTTTCTGTTTTAAAAAAACAGGAAGTTCTATATGAAAAACCCTCACAGGAGAATTAGGTTGCAAAATGGAGAATGCATAAGCTTCTTAATGGGCTCTTAACTCTGCTCCTTCATGTGTGCATGATGATTTATCCTTAATGAAATCCACATGCTATATTTTTAGCGGTAAGGCAATGTAGTATTGCAGCTGAATCCATCTCTTTCAAGCTCCCAATCAGCTCCTGCTTCTTTTGCTCTCAACCCTGCTGAAGGGGCACCCCGCACATGGTGTGGCATTTGGGCTCAGTTCAATACACAGACACCTGGGAATGTGTAAATACTTTGCAAGGACTCCTGTTTTCTGCATGTGAGCAGCCAAAGAGCATTTCATAGAGTCCTAGGTTCCAAGGCCAGAAGGGAGTACTGTGACCATCCAGTCTGATCCCTGCCAGCATGGCACCAGCCAGAGACCTGCCCCAGAGTCATTCCTGGAGCAGAGCTTTGAGAAAAATGTACAATCTTTACTGACAAATTTTTTGTTAGTGGTGGAGAATCAACCACACCCCTTGGTAATTGAGCCACTGGTTAACTACTGTCATTGTTAAAAAATTACTGTGTTTGCCTAGCTTCAACTTCTCCACAGCTTTGACTGATGTAAGTCTTGTGATTTTTGTACCCTTGCTGGAGCTTATAAGGGGGTGGAATTCTCTAAGAATAGGTCCAAGCTAGCTCTAGTAAAGGATCATCCCAGCACCCTAACTCCTGCAGTTTAATTAATGTCGCCTAATGAAGCTTCTGTTATCTTCCTAATTCTCTGAATTGTTACTACCAGCACAGCACCCCATAGCCCAAGGAAGACATCTCCAACCCCACAGCGAGGCCAGAAATATAGACTCTTTCTCTCTCTCTCTCCTTTCTCAAACTTCTTTCTCTCTCCTCTTCCTGCTTCTGATGTACTTAAAAATTGCTGTTTGTTTTTCTTTTTTCGTCTGACTAATGATACTTTTTACACTTGACGTGCCAGAGTTATGCTTCTTCTCCAGTGCATTAGCTGGGAACTCCTTGCCTTCACCTTCAAGACTCTGTAGCTCCCTGTGTGCTTAGCTGACTCACTCTTATTTCTGGGTCCCCTGCCCTGCTCAGCAGTGATGCCCCACTTTGCAGTTTTCCACATAAGCATCTGCATGTGGTTTTTTGTGCTGGAATTCCTCCCCTGCCATAGTCTGCCAAGCATCTCCCCATCACTCATTAAAATCCCTCTTGAAGCTCTCCCCTTCTGGCAGTGTCCACAGTGACATCAATCACTGTCTTCATCTTCCTTACTAGAGTTACAGAGAGAACCTGGGAGTGAGCCATGGAGTTGTGCATATGGCTGAAGGTGAGTAATTGACTGCTCATATTGCTGCAGCTTGCTCCTTCCTCACCCCTGCCTGACTACACACCACCACTGCCACTTGTTAGGTAGCTCGGAAGCTCTTTGGGGCAGGGACTGCTTCTTCCCAGGACTTCTCTGCAACCCCAGCATGCTTCAGAAATAGACATGTGCACCTGCCCTCTCTGGCTTTCTCCTGTGTCTGTCTCTAAAGGCAAGTAGATTTCCCACTTTCATAAGTGCAGTAGGATCAGAGCTGGAGGAAGGTGGCAGGGAGCTAGTTAAGCCATCTGGTGCACTTTCCTAATTTCAGTCTGGTATGAAAGCCCCTGCTGATATTAATGGTGCAATGAAACTCCACATCAGCATGAGCTCCAATCCCTTGTTCAATTACACACCAGTTTCTTGAACAACCGCTCTGCAAAGGGCAACATGGAAATCAATGACTCCCTATGTACCTTCCCCTGCAGGCTATGTTCTTTACAGAATATAAAACACCCACAAAAGGGGCAGGCAGAGAACAGCTTCTAGTTCCTGTTGGGTTGGAGACGATGAAGTTGGTGAGTGGAAGCAGGTGGTACATGGTGTGTTTGTGTTAGCAGCTGCTGTGCAACTGCAGAATTCTTAATAACTGGTTCAGTGCTGAAGATGAGACGGGCTTTGGATAACAAGCCCAGACTCAGACAAGCATTCCTAAGTTCCTAGCTCCTCTAACCATATAATAACATGTGTGGGTGAATGCATAGAAGAACATTGAGACTGTAGCCATAATCTTGATAGGTACAATATTTGGAGGACTAACCCAGGGGAACCAAGTACAGGTCAAACCTCTCTATCCGGGACTCCCTGATCCGGCCACATCCAGAGAGCTCCAGCCACAGAGGTTGGGAGGGTCAGTAACCTGGGGGTAGAGAGCCGCGGGGAGCAGCTGCTGTCCAGCTGCTTCCAGGGTTTCCCAACTCAGGCCTCCGGCAGTAGCATCTGCTTCCGGGGTTCCCCAACCTCAACTCCACGTGTGAGAAGCTGCTCCCAAGGGCTCCCTGTTCCCTTCTCCACAAGGAGCACTGGGAGCAGCAGCTGCTGCCATGCGTGTGCAGCCAAGGAATGCCAGGAGCAGCAGCTGTCACCCTGTGTACAGGACTGGGGGCAGGAAGCAGAGCCCTGGGCACAGGCTGGGGGGCAGCAGACCTAGGCAGGTGAGCTGGAAGAGATTAGGCCTCTGGGTTCTCCTGGGGCAGTGGCCAGGAGGGGAGCCCCTGGAGAGCCTGGATGCCTGTTCTCCCCTGGTCCAGCAGATTCCCTTGTTCGGGACCACACCGGGAGATAGACGAGGGAGTGCATCCCTGTTGGTTCTCTTGGACCCCTCAGCGGCTTTTGACACCATCAATCATGATATTCTTCTGGAGTGCCTGGTGGGGCTGGGAATCGGAGGCACTGTCTTGCAGTGGTTCTGGTCCTACCTGTCAGGACACTTTCAGAAGGTGGAGCTTGGGGGCTGCTGCTCGACCCCGTGGCAATTGCGCCACGGCGTCCTGCAAGGTTCCATCTTGTCCCCTATGCTGTTTAATATATACATGAAACCTCTGGGAGAGGTCGTAAGGAGATTTAGAGGACAGTGCCATCGATATGCAGATGACACCCAACTCTATTTCTCTGTGACATTGGATCCAGGTATGGCGGTGATCAGTCTGAACCAGTGTCTGGAGGCAGTGATGAACTGGATGAGGTCAAATAGGCTGAAGCTGAATCCAGATAAGACAGAGGTCCTGTGGATCAGAAAGCCATCTGTCGGAACGTGGTGTGTTACCTGTTCTGGATGGGGTCACGCTCCCCCAGAAAGAACAGGAATGCAGCTTGGGAGTCCTCCTGGACCTGTAACATTTGAAAATCAGATTTCCTCGGTGGCCAGGAGTGCTTTTGGGCAGTTTTGGCTGAGGCACCAGCTGCAACCCTTCCTGAACAAGCATGACTTGGCCACAGTGATTCATGCTCTTGTCACATCCCATTTGGATTATTTAATATGCTCTACATGGGGCTGCCTTTGAAGCCTCTTTGGGAGCTTCAACTGGTCCAGAATGCGTCTGCTCGAGTCTTAACCAATACTTGTTATACGGAGCACATTATGCTGGTGCTCCGACAGCTGCGTGGGCTTCTAGTATGTTTCCAGGCACAATTCAAGGTCTTGGTTATGACTTATAAAAATTCCTAGGCCATGGAATTCTCTCCCCTGGGACATTCACCTGGCGCCGACGCTGGCACTGTTTTGGCACCAGGCCAAGGCCACCCTTTTTACCCATGCTTGTATTGGTGTTTAGGTGTGTGTGTGTCCCTCCTCTTGAGGTGATTTAGTAGGCTTTATATTCCTCCCCTTTGGGGTCCTATATTTTATTTTTATTATATTATATCTATATATATATATATTAGTGTTTTAAACATTTTGTAAGCTGCCTCTAATATTTTAAATAGAGAGGCTAAAAATATTTTAAATAAATAAATAAATAAATAAAATAAATTGCTTGGTTTATGACAAAATACAGTCGAGACCAAATAACCAATTTATCAGATTTATTGCTATAAGCCAATAATAATACTGGGCAGTTGGAGGCAGCAGTATCTAGTGCTTCCTTTTCAAAAATACAGCACAGCACTGTCTTTAGCCACTCCCCAGTAACCTGGGAAAATTACACACCACCCCAGCTGCCTCAATGAGGCAATACTACCCCACTCACAAGCAGAGTCTGAGTGTAGAAAAACTTTTAATGAAAAGGAGGAAAGTACCCCAGCCATAACTTGGGAAAATGCCACAAGCAGAATTCATAAATACCAAAACATGAGCAAAACACCCACCCATACATTGCCTCAGGTTCTTAATTTCAATAGTTAAAAGTTTCGTTAATGTGCCCTTCCTTTCTCCCTCTACTGCACCCCACTCACAGTTGCTGTCCTTGCTCAGTGATGACACAGAGTTCAGAGGTGAATCTGTGTGAATTCACTTGCCATCTGGGGCAGGGGGCCTCTGACTTGCTCTGCTGTTAGATCCACCACTCCGCCCTGCCGTCCACCCCAGTGTGCATCCTCTGGGATGTCTTGAGGTCCCATCACTTATGACAGCTCTCAGTGAGGTAATCTCACTAGTGCAGACAGGGCAGTCTCTTACATCAGGTCTATTGGTTCGATCTGATTATTATTAGTGATTTCATCTCTATTGATCTGCAACAAAACTCTCTATTGAGTTTTAATTGGTTCTCTTGGTTCTCCAGAGATCTTGGATGGGCAGAGAAGAGAGACAGTTAAACAGTGTCTAGAAACCTTGGGCAGCATCCACACCACAAACTAGACATACCCATCTTCGCTCTCATTCAACATCTCCATGCTTTAGCACCCCTGTCCTCTGCCTAGCAAGTGCAGTTCAATTGAGAGTAAGTCTCTCAATTAGGGCATGCCAAGAACAGTTTTGCTGCCCTGGATTCACACAAGGATAACAACCCTTCACTTGCCCCTGCCTCCAATAACAAGGTGACTTGTGATCCAACACCAGCCAAAAGCAGCCCCATCATCCTGAGCTGCTAGGCAGGGTGGGGGAGTCCATTCAAACAAGGTTGGCTCCTAAAGTCTTCCCCAGCTCATCACTAGATGTCAGGGGAGAGCTCATTCAGCTCTGCATACAAATATAGGACAGGAAAAAGGTGCGATGCAAAATTAGTCTGTGACATTACCCAGGGTAATGTAAGAGTGACCACTGCTGGTCTGCTCACATACAGCCTCCAGCAAGGAAGTTACTCTCAGCTGTACAGAATGAGTGCTATGGCCAGCCATTGTAGGGCAACACCCACAAATTGCCAGTCCCAGACTTGACCCCAGAAATGTGTGTCATGTACTGCTCAGCTCTTTTCTTCAGGACAACACACACTCATAGAAAGTCTGTCATATTATTAACAGAAAATCATGTGTGCAAATCCTGTTATCTCACATGAAATGTCCCAAACCCTTCAGTCCAAACACACTGAATTAGATAAAACAAGAAAACAAAATGTATTAGCTACAGAAAGATTTTACATTATTACAAGTAATGAGGCATAAAAATCAGAATCAATTGCAAGACAATAAAAGTAAAAAGCAACTAACACATAACTTAACAAGTTAAGTGGATCTAAAAGCAAAAATCTCTTTCAACGCATGTCTTAGCAGTCTTACTGACTGAACTTTCCGACAGGATCCTTGCACCAGTCCAAAGCTGTTTCTTTATTCCTCAGGTGTTGTAGATGTTGCAGAGAGAGAGAGAAAAGGGTGGAATAATTTGGAGTGTCCATTCCCCTTCCTTATAGATCTTTTGTCTTTGAGAATCATCTTCTGCTGAAGTTCATGAGACAGAATATCTTTTTGGAGGGGGGATCCTCAAGCTGTTTCTTTGTGAACATGTAGATTTCTCACTCACATCTCTCCACACTGACTCCAAGATCTTTTTATTGATGGGGTCAGCTAATCTACACCCATCCTTTTGTATGTGTATTTGGGATTATATTTTGCCAGATGCATTATGTTGCATTTATCAACATTGAATTTCATCAGCCATTTTGATGCCCAATCACGCAGTTTTGAGAAATCCCTTCAAGGCTTTGCATTCTGCTTTGGACTTAACTAGCTTGAATAAACTTTGTACCATCTGCAAATTTTGCCAACACACTGTTTACTCTTTTTCCAGATCATTATGAATATATTGAACAGCACTGGTCCCAGTACAGACTTCTGAGGAACACCACTATCTACTTCTCTCCATTTTCACCAGTTATTCCCATCCTTTGTTTCCTGTCTTTAACTGCAGTGCCTGGCAATGCTTTCGGGAGTGTCTAATGATCCTTAGTTTAATTTAATGACAAGCCTTTTTTATCTTAATCACCCTGCCACAAAAGTTGTGCTGCTCCCAGCTTCTGGATTTATCACATATCACACTCAGGCTGTGTTGCCGTTAAGAGCTCTGGGGCTAGGGTGAATGAAACTGGGGGGAGAGGGACAGAGCCTCTCCACCCTCCTAAATGGCATCCCTGACATTTAGTATAAAACTTGCTAATCTGAAACCTCCTAACAAATTTCTTCCCATTTTCAGGCTGTTCCTGAGGAAGATAAATCTGTTGTATTTGATTGAATGTTTTCTCGGCATGCCCTTATTAACAGCTTAGAGTACTGTCCTATTGGATTCTGGGAGGTGGGCGGCGTTAGCCCACCCACATCTAAAGGACCTCCCCCCAGCCTATGGCGAGGGTCCACAAAACACAGAATGCCAAATAATTACTGGGGACAAAAAGAGAAAACAGGGATGGGTGTGGAGGTCATAGGGTCAAAATAAGGGAGCCGGATGGGGACACCGAGCAGAGAACCCTGGACAGCGCCCACTGCCCCTTGAAGGTCTCGAGAGAGCCAGCGGACACTGCCCAGTGGAACTCTGCCCGGATGTGTGAATGGATGCAGGAGCGGAAACATGCCCCACAGTCGCAGGCCCTTCCCTCAGCCAACCCCTGCTCCTGCTCCCTGGTCTCGCAGATTACCATCTTGGCCATAGCCAGGAGGAGGTTGATAAGGAGGTCCTGCGACTTTGTGGGGCCACAGATGGGGTATGCATAAATTAATAGGTGAGGGGAAAAGCGCAGCCAGAACCTCAACAAGAGGTTCTGGAGGAGTCGAAAGAGGCAGCTTAGAGTACTGTAGGGGAATGTTAATTTTTGTAAATCTATCTAGTAACTGGTTGGAGTTCTTCACCTCATAGGTGGCTCTGCTGAGGGTAAAAGGAGCGTCTGGGGAGACGGTACCATGACAAGAAGGCCTAGGTGGCAAGGATAATAGGCTACAGGAGGCTAAGTTGGTAGGCATATCTAGAACAATCGTTTGAAATACCATTTGATCATTGGACTTAAGGAGGGAATTTATGGCTAACTTAGTATCTCATGGTCTCCCATTTAAATATTAATAATTTCAAATAGTATTAATAATTCTATCATAGAGCAATTGTGTTGCAGCCCTAAACCCAATTCCAGAGTGTTTTGGGGACCAAGTAGGCAAGACCGTTTGTGTAGCCTCACCAGATAACAGCAAAACTGCCCTTGGAGTTACTATACCTACCGGCTACGTCTAGACTGGCATGATTTTCCGCAAATGCTTTTAATGGAAAAGTTTTCCGTTAAAAGCATTTGCGGAAAAGAGCGTCTAGATTGGCACGGACGCTTTTCTGCAAAAGCACTTTTTGCGGAAAAGTGTCGTGCCAATCTAGACGCGTTTTAAGAAAGCCCGATCGCCATTTTCGCGATCAGGGCTCTTTTGCGCAAAACAATACCGCGTTGTCTACACTGGCCCTCTTGCGCAAAAGCATTTGCGCAAGAGGGCTTTTGCCCAAATGCGAGCAGCATAGTATTTCCGCAAGAACACTGACAATCTTACATGAGATCGTCAGTGTTCTTGCAGAAATTCAAGCAGCCAGTGTAGACAGCTGGCAAGTTTTTCCAGAAAAGCAGCTGATTTTCTGGAAAAACTGGCCAGTCTAGACACAGCCACCCTGTTTCTGTGAGTAATGCCATATGAGAGAAGTTGTTATTTGTTCCATTTTACAACACTCCTTCCCCTAATATTGTTAGCTAAGAAACAATGAGGTACACAGAGAAGACCTTCAGGGACAGAGTAGAACAGTCCCACCTGGAATCTGACAGCCTCTGTGCTGTAGAGAAGGAAAGTCTTGTGGCAGGACAACATCAAGCTGGAGTGGTGGAAAATGACCCAATACAGGTTGAACGTCTCTAGTCTAGCACTCTAACAACATCCATAGTCTGGCATGATTGCAGTTAGCCGGATGTCTGCTTACTGTGGGTAGGGCAAAGTTTCCCATGAACCAACAAAATGTTTTTACAGCCACCAATCCTGGCTCTTGGTGTTCTGTGCTGTTATTTAGCTCTAATTTACCCCCTAAGTAGGGACCAGCAAGATGTGGAAGTGTTAATACAGTAAGTACATCAAAAGGTAGAATTAATGTAGAAATTGAAAAGGAGCACATTGGTATGTTATTCCATTTATTCACTTTGGCAAAATAAAAAGAGACTCACTTGCTACATTATCCACTTTCCATGATTAGGCAAATTCTCTCATATGGCACCGGTCAGGTCTCAAAGGTGCCAAGGTAGACAGGTTCAACATGTAGTGGGACCCATCTTCCAGATGATGTCATATTCTCTTGCACTGAGGATACCTCTCCAGGGGAGGGGACACCAATTATTGGGAAGACAGGTAATAGTGTTGGGGGATTCAACTACTGGAAATATAGATACAGTAAAACCTGTGTTATCCGGCATGCTCGGGGATTAGGCGTTCCGGTTATCTAAAAATTCAAGTTATCTGAGGGTCCCTTTTCGGAGCTGCTCAGCTCCTGACCGGCCGTATCATAGCAGCGTGCTGAGAGGCTGCGCCCAGCCTTGCGCTGGTCAGATTAAAGCAGCATGCCTCGCGTCGGCCGGATCAAAGCGCCACACGGCTACGCCCAGTCACCAGATGGCTAGATCAAAGTGCTGCTCCGCACAGCTGCACCAAACCCCTAGGAAATTTGCCCATTTCTAAAGTTTAGAATTTTAGTAATTGGATTTGTGATGATTGGGAAAACCTAACAGTGACTTGCATGCCAGGTGCAAAGGCTAAGGACTTCTCAAGATATTTAGCTAGACTTACGTGCAGTTCTGGAAAGGAACCAGTGGCCATGGTATGTGTAGGTACCAGAGACATAGGGAGATGGAGGAGAGAGGTCCTAGAGGCCAAATTAGGGCTGTTAAGTAAGAGCATAATGTCTAGGAGCTCCATGGTGGCATTTTTTAAAATGCTTCCCATTGCATGTGCAGGGCCAGTTCGACAGGCAGAACTGCAGGGTCTCAATGGGAGACTGAGACTATGGGCAAGAGGAGGCATTTGGGTTTGTTAGGAATGGAGGAATCCTTTGGGAAACAAGAAGCCTGGACAAGAAGAATGAGCTCCACCTAAGCCAAAATGGATCCAGAGAATGCTAGCATGTAAAACTAAAAAGGTCATAAAGGATTTTGGCTGGGGGAAAGGATTTTGGGAAAGCCAACAGATACAGAAAAACATGTGGTTCAGACAGAGACAGCCCTTAAGAGGCTAGACACAGATAAAGTCCAAGTAGGAACTGAAGAGAAACTGGCAAATAAGAAAGAGTCTCATTCAATTACATCACATGAAGGCAGTCAACTAAATATTGACAAATTTTGTAAGTGCTTGTACACAAATGCTAAAAGTCTAAATACTAAGATGGAAGAACTTGAGCATTTGGTGTTAAAGGAGCCTTTTGATATAATAGACATTATAGCAATATGGTGGAATGATGACAATCAATGTGACATTGTAATACCAAGGTACAAAATATATAGGAAGGACAGAGTAGGCTGCATTAGTGGGGTCTGTGTGTGGTGGGGGTAGAGGGTCGACATTGTGCCGATGGATCACCGGAGAGCTATCTACTGGGCTAGTGCACATTTTCTGCTGTCGACCCAGCGTGGTGTGGACCTTGCAGTAAGTAGATTTAAGCTACATCAATTTGAATAATAGAATCATAGAATACTAAAACTGGAAGGAACCTCGAGAGATCATCAAGTCCAGTCCCCTGCCCTCATGTTAGGACCAAGCACGGTCTATATCATCCCTGATAGATGTTTGTCTAACCTGCTCTTAAATATCTCCAGTGACAGAGATTCCACAACCTCCCTAGGCAATTTATTCCACTGTTTAACCACCCTGACAGTTAGGAAGTTTTTCCTAATGTCCAACCTAAACCTCCTTTGCTACAGTTTAAGCCCATTGCTTCTTCTCCTATCATCAAAAGCCAAGGAGAACAATTTCCCCCCCTCCTCCCTGTGACATCCTTTTAGACCTGAAAACCACTATCATGTCCCCTCTCAGTCTTCTCCTTTCCAAACTAAACAAGCCCAATTCCTTCAGCCTTGCCTCATAGCTCATGTTTTCTAGACCTTTAATAATTTTTGTTGCTCTTCTCTGGACCTTCTCCAATTTCTCCACATCTTTCTTGAAATGGGGTGCCCAGAACTGGACACAATACTCCAATTGAGGCCTCATCAGTTCATAGTAGAGCAGAAGAATGGCTTCTTGTGTATTGCTCACAACACTCCTATGAATGAGCGGCGAGGAGTCCTGTGGCACCTTATAGACTAACCAAAGTTTTGGAGCATAAGCTTTCATGGGCAAAGACCCACTTTGTCAGATGCATCTGACGAAGTGGGTCTTTGCCCACGAAAGCTTATGCTCCAACACTTTGGTTAGTCTATAAGGTGACACAGGACTCCTCGCCGCTTTTGCAGATTCAGACTAACACGGCTACCCCTCTGATACTTGACTCCTATGAATGCACCCCAGAATCATGTTTGCTTTTTTTGCAACAGTGCCACACCATTGACTAGTGTTTAATTTGTCGTCCGCTATGACCCCTAAATCCCTTTTAGCAGTACTCCTTCCTAGACAGTCACTTCCCATTCTGTATGTGTGAAACTCATTGTTCCTTCTGAAGTGGAGCACTTTGCATTTGTCCTCATTAAACTTCATCCTCTTTACCTCAGACCATTTCTCCAGTTTGTCCAGATCATTTTGAATTATGATCCTATCCTACAAAGCAACTGCAACTCCTCTCAGCTTGCTATCATCTGCAAACTTAATAAGCATACTCTCTATGCCATCATCTAAATAATTGATGAAGATGTTGAACAGAACTGGTCCCAAAACAGAACCCTCCGGAACCTCATTTGTAATGCCCTTCCAGCATGACTGTGAACCATTAATAACTACTCTTTAAGAACAGTTATCCAGCCAGTTATAGTAGCCCCATGAAGGTTGTATTTTCCTAGTTTATTGATAAGAAGGTCATGCGAGACCGTTTCAAATGCTTTACTTAAGTCTAGATATACCACGTCCACCGCTTCTCCCTTATCCACAAGATTTGTTATCCTATCACAGAAAGCTATCAGATTGGTTTGGCATGATTTGTTCTTTACAAATCCATGCTGGCTGTTACCTATCACCTTCTTTTCTTCCAGATGTTTGCAAATGAATTCCTTAATTACCTGTTCCATTATCTTCCCTGGCACAGAAGTTAAACTGACTGGTCTGTAGTGCCCTGTGTTGCTCTTATTTCCCTTTTTTATAGATGGGCACTATATTTCCCCTTTTCCAGTCTTCTGGAAACTTTTCCAACTTCCATGATTTTTCAAAGATGATAGCTAAAGGCTCAGATACCTCCTCTATCAGGTCCTTGAGCTACTAAGGTAATTCAAATTGTGTTACTAAGATCAACTTTTTCCTATAGTGTAGACCTGTCCTTAGGCAGAGATCCGGATGGTATAGTGAGGTGGTGTGGCCTCCCTCCGACCCAGAGGGGGAGGAATGACACCACCTGACCACACTCTTAAGTGGAGCACAGGATCTGGCCCAAGAGGTGAAAGTAGCTGATCTGCTCAGTAATCGTGAACATCCTGTGATTAAGTATAGTGTCCTTGCAGGGGGGAAGCCAAAGAAACCCACCAGAGTAGCATTTAACTACAAAAAAGGGAAACTAAATAAAAACGAGGAAGTTAGTTAAATGGCAATTAAAAGGAACAGTCACAAGAGGGAAATGCTTCCAAGCTTAGAATCATAGAGCTGGAAGAGACCTCAGGAGGTCATCAAGGCCAGCTCCCTGCCCAAAGCAGGACCAACACCAGCTAAATCAACCTAGCCAGGGCTTTGTCAAGCTGAGACCTCTAGGGATGGAGATTCCACCAACTCCCTAGGGAACCCGTCCCAGTACATCACCACCCTCCTAGTGAAATAGTTTTTCCCAATATCCAACCTAGACGTCCCCCACTGTAACTTGAGACCATTGCTCCTTGTTCTGCCATCTGTCACTGCTGAGAACAGCCTTTCTCCATCCTCTTTGGAACCTCCCTTCAGGAAGTTGAAGGCTGCTATCAAATCCCCCCTCACTCTTCTCTTCTGCAGACTAACTAAGCCCAAATCCCTCAGCCTCTTCTTGTAGGTCATGTGCTCTGGCCCCCTCATCATTTTGGTTTCCCTCCACTGGACCCTCTCCAATGCATCCACATCCTTTCTATAGTAGGCGGCCCAGAACTGGATGCAATACTCCAGATGTGGCCTCACCAGTGCCGAATAAAGGGGAATAATCACTTATCTAGATCTCCTGGCAATGCTCCTCCTAATGCACCCTAATATGCCATTAGCCTTCTTGGCTAAAAGGGCACACTGTTGACTCATATCCAGCTTCTCATCCACTGTAATCCCCAGGTCCTTTTCTGCAGAATTGCTACTTAGCCAGTCGGTCCCCAGCCTGTAACAATGCTTGGGATTCTTCTGTCCCAAGTGCAGGATTCTACACTTGTCCTAGGTGAACCTCATCAGATTTCTTTTGGCCCAATCCTCTAATGTGTCTAGGTCACTCTGGACCCTATCCCTGCCCTACAGTGTATCTACCTCTTCCCCTAGCTTAGTGTCATCCACAAACTTGCTGAGAGTGCAATCCATCCCCTCATCCAGGTCATTCATAAAGATGTTGAACAAAACTGGCCCTAGAACCGATCCTTGGGGCACTCCACTAGAAACCGACCTCCAGCCTGACATCGAGCTGTTGATCACTACCCGTTGGGCCCGACAGTCTAACCAGCTTTCTATCCATCTGACAGTCCATTTATCTAATCCATACTCCCTTAAATTGCTGGGAAGAATATCGTGGGAGACCATATCAAAAGCTTTGCTAAATTCAAGGTATATCATATCCACCGACTTTCTCATATCCACCGAGCCAGTTACCTCATCATAGAAGCTAATCAGGTTGGTCAGGCATGACTTGCCCTTGGTGAATCCATGTTGACTATTCCTGATCACTTTCCCCTCTTCCAAGTGCTTCAAAATGGATTCCTTGAGGATCCTCTCCATGATTTTTCCAAGGACTGAGGTAAGGCTGACTGGTCTGTAGTTCCCTGGATTGTTGTTCTTCCCTTTTTTAAAGATGGGCACTACATTTGCCTTTTTCCAATCATCCGGGATCTCTCCCGATCTCCATCAGTTTTCAAAGATAATGACCAAAGGCTCTGCAATGACATTTGCCAACTCCCTCAGTACCCTTGGATGCATTAAATCTGACTCATGGATTTGTGTATGTTTAGCTTTTCTAAATTATTCCTAACCTGTTCTTTCTCCACCAAGGGCTGTCCACCTCCTTCCCATACTGAGTTGCCTAGTGCATTAGTCTGGGAGCTGACCTTGTCTGTGAAGACTGAGGCAAAGAAAGCATTGAGTACTTCAGCTTTTTCCACATCATGAAAACTATTTTCAAACAGTCTAATAGAGGCTCAAGCTAAATGAGTATTCCAAATTAAAAATTAAAAAAAACACACACTAAGAGGACCAAGAAATGACACTGTGGTTAAACAGCAGAGCTAAAGATATAGTTAGAGGCAAAAAGGCATCCTTTAAAAATTGGAAATCAAGCCCTGCTGGGAAAAGAGAAAGGAGAGTAAGCTGTAGACCAAAAAGGAATTTGAAGCACAACTAACAAAAGACACAAAAAATAACAGCAATTTTAAAAATACACCTGTCAAACCACCAATGGGGCCACTGGATGATCAAAGTGCTAAAGGATCACTCAAGAAACACAAGGCCATTGAGGAGAAGTTAGATTAATTCTTTGCTTCAATCTTCACTGGAGAGGATGTAAAGCAAATTCCCACACCTGAGCCATTCTTTTTAGGTGACAAATCAAAGGAACTGTCCCAGAGAGAGGGTCCATAAATTAGGTTTTGAAATAAACAGGTAAATCAATGAATAATAAGTCACCAGGATCAGAGGGTATTCACACAAGTGTTCTGGAGAAATTCAAATATGAAATTGTGTAAGTACTAACTGGAATGTAACTGTAATGAGAAACCTGGACTTGACAACTTGCAACCTCCTTGTATATGGACTGAGCATAACTTGCAACCATCTTGTCTGCTCAGTCATCATATGTTGGAAATAAAACGACAGAGTCAGGAAATTCAGCCTTAGTGGGGGCAGGCAGATAGAAAAGTATCTGCTACAGCTGCAGCATTACTAACAGGGAAATAAATACATATTCACAAAGCCCCAAGAATGGGGAGAGAATGGAAAAGCTAACCTTGAGTTCCTGCTATTTCTTCCTGATTAAAAGTAAAAAGTTTTACTGTGGCAAGTGTATAGCACTTATAAAGCATAAAAAGTAACCATTGACCAATGTTTACTAATTTTGAAAAATAAGAAAGCTAATGAGTATGCAGTTTAATGCATGGGAACCCCTGTTTACTGAACACGATTGATTAGTGTTTTTTTGCATAGCTGTGTTTTATGTAAACCATGGGGGTCAGCAACCTATGGCTCTTCTGGCACCAACTCAGTCTCCTCTTACTCCCCCCCTTCAGGCAATCAGCGCTGATGCTGCAGCCCTACGGCCCCCACAAGACTGGCGCGCCAGCGAGAGCAGAAACCCCGAGACTCCACGCCAGACCCGGCATGTGGGAACAATCAGAGCTAAACGTGACTCGGCGCACAGCGTTTTCCTTCCCCCAGCCTGGGGGAAGCCAGGAACCAAAGATGACTCCCTGCGCACTGCTAAGTTGTTCCCTCGGGAAATGCTTCCTTAGCCTCCCCTGCCAGCCCTTCCCATGGCTTCCTGCCGGCGAATGGGAGCAGCGAGTGGCATGTTACACAGCGCTTGCCGCGCAAAAACAAGTGCCTCCCCATCTTCTCATGCCCAGACCAGCCCCCCTCACCCTCCTGCCAGATAGCCTACCCCTAGGGTTGCCAGATGGTTTCAACAAAAATACCGGACACACTTGACATTAAATCACAATCAACGTCACATCTGATTTAGAAATTACTGGACATTTCTATTTTCTCAATTTGTTTCCCAAACAGAAAGCTCAAATACTGGACTGTCCGGTTTAAAACCGGACACCTGGCAACCCTACCTACCCCCACCCCCCTGGCCAAAATTCCCCCTGCCCTCTGCTCCCTGGCCAGACATCCCAGCCCACTGGCCAATCAGCCTGCCCCTGTCCAAAATCACCCCAGCCTCCTGGCCTGACACCCCTTGCCCCCAGCCAGAATCCCCCTGCCAATTGGGGCCCAGCTACCATCTGGCCACAGCATCATAACACTTCTGCACCACCCCGCACGCCAACCCTGAGCCATCATACATCTGAACCCCCTGCCCTGAGCCCCTCATAGCCCCACATCCCCACACACCCCAACATTGTGCCTTGAGTCCATCATATACCCCATCTCCTACCTTGTACCCCTCATATTCCCCAACCCAGACTTCTGCACCCCCACATCACCAGCCCCCTGTCATAAGATTGATATGCATGAATGCGTGAATGAACCTGGATTTGACCAGTTATGATGTAAACTTCAAAGAACTGTGTGAAAAGATGCAGCAGCAGAAGTCCCATTAAATAAAGTCTGAGTACAATGTCTCATTTGTGCTATCATTATGTCAATTATCAGTAATATTAAGTTGTATATTTTCAGTTATGCAAATGGACATTCTTATATGCCTCTTTATTGACCACTTGTTCTGTATTTTGATGTAGTTTGGCTCTTTGGTTTGAATAAGTTGCCGATCCCTGATGTTGAAGCTGAAGCCCAGATAACATGATCCTGACTGGCCATTGGGAGACATCCATCTTATTGAGAGTGGTAGGCATAAGATGCTTAGTTTGTGTATTCTGT
Source organism: Rafetus swinhoei (assembly GCA_019425775.1). NCBI lineage: Eukaryota > Metazoa > Chordata > Testudines > Trionychidae > Rafetus > Rafetus swinhoei. The sequence goes on along the minus strand of CM033428.1, from coordinate 42,876,131 downwards.
TGATTTGTTAATTGTTAATAAATACTAATGCATGTTTAAGAATATTCACTGTGTGAAGGCTTTTTCTCAGGGAAAAGGCCTCACAGACCCATGGAGCTCTGAGTTCACCAGGAATGGGCATTTGTCCTGAGCCCACAAAGGGAGAGAGCCCTGAGCTGGTAAGAGAGTAAAGTTGGATCTCTTATGCCCTGAATACTGACAAAGAGAGGGAGGGGAGGAAGCTCTAGGATATGTCAAGTACCCATGAGGAAGGGGTGGAATCTTAAACTGTGCAAGTAACAGTGACCTATCACTTAACTCAGCCTCTGTACAGATGACCTAATATAATGCCAATTATTAGTAAAGACTCCAGAGATAATCCTGGCAATTACAGCTGAGAAACATAACTTCAGTATGAGGCAAATTGGTTGAAGTTACAGTAAAGAATAGAATTGGATGAACAAAATATGATGGGGAAGAATCAATATCACTTTTGTAAAAAGTAATCATACTTCACCAATAAACCAGAATTCTTTGAGGATGTCAAAAAGCAGGTGGACAAGGGGGATCCAGTCAACATAGTGTACTGGGACTTTCAGAAAGCCTTTACAAAGTCCCACACCAAACTTCTGGCACCTTAAAGATTTATTTTGAAACACAAGGAGTCCTGTGGCACCTTAGAGATCAACAGATTTATTAGGGTATAAGCTTTTGTGGGTAAAACCCACTTGATCAGATGAATTGGAGTGGAAGTTACAGAAGCAGGAGTATGTATAAGGAAGAAGTTGCTTATGTTAATGTGGAAGTGGGTCCTTCATAGCATTTGGTGTGGAGATGTGAATATCCAAAGAGAGAAACTTGCCTTTGTAAGTTGTTAACCAACTGAGATCCTTATTCAAGCCTAAATTGAAATTCAACATTATCAATCAGGATTGAATAAAGATTACTTTTGTATTTAACTAGGGACTTCCAGTCTCTATTAAGGCCCAGATTGATAGTGTCAAGTTTGCATATGAATTCTACCTCTGTGGTTTCATACTGCAGTCTGTTTATGACTTTTTTTTTGCTCGAGTAGGGCAACTTTCAAGTCTGTTACTGAGGCTATGTCTACACTACGCACTTTGCCGGAAGAGGCAATGCAAATGAAGCGTGGATTAGCATTTGCTCACGCTTCATTTGCATAATCTCTTCCAGTCCGTTTTTACGCAAAAACCCCTTGCACAAAAACGGACCGGAAGAGATTATGCAAGTGAAGTGCGAGAAAATGCTAATCCACGCTTCATTTGCATTGTCTCTTCTGGCATAGCGCGCAGCGTAGACATAGCCTGAGTGTCCAGGGAGGTTGAAGTGCTCTCCTACTGGTTTTTGAATATTACCTTTCTTGATGTCTGATTTGTGTCTGTTTATTCTTTTGCATAGAGACAGTCCGATTTGATTAATATACAGAGGGCCATTACTGGCAGATAATGAGATTGTTTCAGCTAGTTCCTCAAATACCCTAAAGTGAATTTCATCAGGCTCTGACTTGAATACATCTAACTTATCTAAATATTCTTTAATCTGTTCTTTCTCCATTTTGACTTGTGTTTCTTCCCCCTTGTTAATATGAATTGAGTACGTGGTCACCATTAACCTTTTAAATGAAGACAGAAGCAAAATGGGCATTAAAAACATCTCAACCTTCTTGATGTCATCTGCTGCTTGCTGTCCTCTAAGACCTTCACTTTTCTTCCTTTCTGTTGCTCTTAATTATTTACAGAACCTCTTCTGGTTGCCTTTTATGTCCCTTGCTAGATGTAACTCATTTTGCACCATAACCTTTTTTATCTATTTTGAAACCCAACACACTGGTGCTATTATTTTATACTTCTCCTTACCCATCTGTTCATGTTTGTCCTTTCTGTAGGATTCCTTTTTATTTTCAGGTTATTCTGTAGTTCCTGATTGAGCCATGCTGGCTTTTTACTATTCTTACTATCTTTCCTTTGATGGAATAAGATGGAATAGTTGCATCTTATGGGTGAAACCAGACAGTCACCACTAGGGATGTGAAAGATTAACTGCTTAGCAGGTTAACCAGTAAGCATCACTCCCAATGGGTGATACTTACCAGTTCTGGTTACCATATTTTAGCGAATATTCCCCGCATCTGAATATACCCCGCACCCGAATATACCCCGTGGTTTTTCCGAATTGAAAAGGTCATTCCTTGCCTTAGAATCCTGAAATCTATTGTTTTATGATCAATTTTACCCAAACTGCCTTCCACATTCAGATTTGCAAAGATGTCTCGGTAGTTAACTTAGAGTCATAGAATCATAGAACCATAGAGCTGGAAGAGACCTCAGAAGGTCATCAAGTCCAACCCCCTGCTCTAGGCAGGACCAATCCCAACTAAATCAACCCAGCCAGAGCTTGGTCAAGCCGAGACTTAAACACCTCCAGGGATGGAGATTCCACTACTTCCTAGGTAACCCATTCCAGTGCTTCACTACCCTCCTAGTGAAATAGTTTTCCTAATATCCAACCTGGACCTCTCCACCACAACTTGAGACCATTGCTCCTTGTTCTGCCATCTGTCACTACTGAGAACAGCCTCTCTCCATCCTCTTTGGAACCTCCCTTCAGGAAGTTGAAGGCTGCTATCAAATCCCCCCTCACTCTTCGCTTCTGCAGACTAAACAGACCCAACTCCCTCAGCCTCTCCTCATAAGTCATATGCTCCAGCCCCCTAATCATTTTGGTTGCCCTCTGCTGGACCCTCTCCAATGCGTCCACATCCTTTTTGTAGTGGGGGGCCCAGAACTGGACACAATACTCCAGATGTGGCCTCACCAGAGCCGAATAAAGGGGAATAATGACATCTCTGGATCTGCTGGCAATGCTCCTCTTAATGCAACCTAATATGCCATTAGCCTTCTTGGCTACAAGGGCACACTGTTGACTCATATCCAGCTTCTCATCCACTGTAACCCCAGGTCCTTTTCTGCAGAACTACTACTTAACTGGTTGGTCCCCAGCTTGTAACTGTGCTTGGATTCTTCCGTCCCAAGTGCAGGACTCTGCACTTGTCCTTGTTGAACTTCATCAGATTTCTTTTGGCCCAATCCTCCAATTTGTCTAAGTCACTCTGGACCCTATCTCTGCCCTCAAGCATATCTACCTCTCCCCTAGCTTAGTGTCATCCAAACTTGCTGAGGGTGCAATCCATCCCCTCATCCAGGTCATTAATAAAGATGTTGAACAAAACCGGTCCTAGAACCGAACCTTCCAGCAGGGCACTCCGCTAGAAACCGCCGCCAACCTGAAATCGAGCCGTTGATCACTACCCGCTGGGCCTGGCCTTCTAGCCATTTTTCTATCCATCTTACTGTCCATTTATCCAATCCGCATTCCCTTAACTTGCTGGCAAGAATATTGTGGGAGACCGTATCAAAAGCCTTGCTAAAGTCAAGGTATATCACATCCACTGACTTTCCCATGTCCACAGAGCCAGTTACCTCATCATAGAAGCTGATCAGATTGGTCAGGCACGACTTGCCCTTTGTGAATCCATGCTGACTATTCCTAATCACTTTCCTCTCTTCCAAGTGCCTCAAAATGGATTCCTTAAGGATCCCTTCCATGATTTTTCCAGGAACCGAGGTAAGACTGACCGGCCTATAGTTCCCTGGATCGTCCTTCTTCCCTTTTTTTGAAAATGGGCACTACATTTGCCTTTTTCCAGTCATCCGGGATTTCTCCTGATCTCCACGACTTTTCAAAGATAATGGCCAAAGGCTCCTCAATGACATTTGCCAACTCCCCTCAGTACCCTCAGGTGCATTAAGTCCGGACCCATGGATCTGTGTATGGTTAGCTTTTCTAAATAGTTCCTAACCTGTTCTTTACCCACCACGGGCTATCCATCTTCATCCCATCTTGAGTCACTTAGCGCAGAAGTCCAGGAGCCGACCTTGTCGGTGAATACAGAGGCAAAGAAAGCATTGAGTACTTCAGCTTTCCCCACGTCATCTGTCACTAGGTTACCTCCTTCATCCAGTAGGGGCCGCACACCCTCTCTGATCACCTTCTTCTTGTTAACATGCCTGTAGAAACCTTTCTTGTTATCCTTCACATCCTTAGCCAGTCGCAATTCCATTTGCGCTTTCGCCTTCCTGTTAACCCCCCGGCATTCTCGAGCTATACATTTAAACCCCTCCCTGGTCATTTGTCCAAGTTTCCACTTTTTGTAAGCTTCCTTTTTGTGCTTAAGTTCACCAAGTCCCCCATTTCTACCAGATTGTGTTTCGGATATTTCTGTTACTTGTTCTGGAAATACCTTGTCTACCACCTCTTCCTGATTTGATGGATAGTAGAAGACCATTACCATGATGTCATACCTATTTTTCCTCTTATCTTCACCCAGAGACTTTTGCTTAGTCAATCTCATCAGCCTCTCACCACCATCTGGACCTCAAAACAAATAGATGTTCTTGATGTATAATGCAACACCTCTCTTTTCCCCCTGCCTGTACTTTCTGAAAAAGCAATACCTCTCAAAACTACTATTCTAGTCAAGAGACTTATCCCACCAACTCTCTGTAGTCATAATATAATTCATGTACTAATACTTCTATTTCTTCCTGTTTAGTCCCCCAAATCATTGCATTTATGTGTAGACATCTAAGATGTTGAAAAGACTGCCTCACTTATTTTACACTTGTGTCTCCTAAGTACCTACTGTAAATTTCCATTTCCCCCAAAACTCTAACCATTAGTTCAGGTCATCTTTTGACACTTATTTTCCACCTAACCCATTTGAACCTATTTTAAAGACCTCACTAATTTGTTAAGCTGGTGCATGCAAATGCTCTTCCCCTTCTTGGTCAGGTGGACCCCATTTCTTTCCAGCAGACCTTTTTCCTGGAGCAGCATCCCTTAGTCAGGGATACCAAAGCCGTGCCATCGACACCATCTGGGCAGCCACACATTCATCCTCAGAATCTGTGTGTCCCAGTCTGAGCTCTGATCCTCAGCTGGGAGGATGGATGAGAACACAGCCTGTTCCCTCTTTTACTCACCCAAGTCCAGCAGTCTGGCTCATCCCTAGCAGTATCATTAGTGGTCAGAGTGACAGATGGCCCTTGGTGACCTTCCTGTGATGTCTCAGATGTGGGCTTCCCACAGGCAGGACTCCTCCCAGGACATCCTGTCATATTGGCAGATGGAGGTCTCCATCCCCCTCAGAAATGAGTCCCCTAGACAATGGCTTTGCAGAGTTCACCCTTCCTGCTACCTCTTCCACCCGGGGCCTGGAAGTAGCTCCCATCCCTTCCTACCTACACACTGTCAATAGGTAGCTAATGCCTCCAGGCCCCTGCAGGCCACCGACACAGCCCGGTTGCCTGCTGTCCCCAGCTGTAGTTTGGGCAGGAAGGGATTAAGCCTGGGGAAGGCATTGTGCACAAGGGCCCAAGGAACCTTACTGTAGGAGATGTGGCGTCAGAGGCTCGGGTGCCTCCCCCTGCTGAGGAAGGAGCCGCACCACACATGGTTGGTGTCTTGGGCACAGACCTTGGTGGTGGACAATCCCTGTGCTGCCTGGGGCCATGACTCAGGCTGAACAAGGCAGTAGAGGATGGCAAAGAGAACCTAAGATCCTGCCCAGCAGCTGCTGTGGAGCTTATGAGAGTGGGGAGCGAACAGGCTGGAAATCACTTCCCTGCCCCAGGTCAGCAATGTTTAGAACTCAAGTTGTCTTATTTGTCTTCATTTGTTCGTACTATAATTACACAGAACAGATACTCAGACACCTTCCCCCCACAGCCCAGTCACAGGATCCCCTCTTGCCTCTCCCCACCCACCACCCCCAGAGTCCAGCCATGGCCTCCCTATCTCCCTGAGGGAGAACAGTCTGATGCTGGGTCCCAGGCTTACCCAGTTTGCTGCACGTTGGGCTGCCCTCTCCTTTCCTCAGGGCATGAGGGGAACTGCCACTGCCAGGAACCTCCAGCTCCCCAGCCAGCAGCATCTCCGATGTGCGAGCTGGGCTCTGCCGGACCCATCAGCCCCTAGTGACGGTTAGCAGCCATTCGTTTTTCTTCTCTTCCCTGTAGCATCATGCTGTGCAGGTGACTGCAGTGCTGCCGAACTCCCCAAACCCCTCGAGATGAGGTGGCTGCATTTCATTGACTGCTTATTTATACCAATGCATTAACCTTGCCCCTCAGCTGCTGCACAGCGCCCCAAGGTGTCGCACCATTTCTTGGGGCTGTTTGCAAACGTGGGGCTTGATTCTCTCCTTGGAGGAGGCTATGGAGCACCGGAAGCTCCCAACAAGTGGGGGGGAAGGCCACCAGCACCTGCTCAATGGCCTCCTCACTGTTCCGCCTCTTCCACTGAGGTGCCCCCTCACTCTGCTGCCCAGCACTGACCTTACTTTCTGCTTGTGGGGCTCCTCAGTCCCCCGCACCAGCTGATTCCTCTCAGTCCCCTCCCCCATACTCCTTACTGCCCCACCATACTGCTCAGGGCTCAGTTCCAGCCTCTTCCCCCACCAGCACCATGAGGCCAAAGCAGGGGAAAGGGAGAGGCCAGTGCTGCATCCAGGGAAGGCAGAGAGACTTCAGGGCATGGCTCCCAGGGGAGGCTGAAGTGCCTGGGCCGCTGCCACTGCCCTTGCAGCATGGAGGGTGATGTAGCTCATTTGGTTCCGTCATGGAGCAGCACCAGACTCCAACCTAGACAGGGAAGTGCCACTTCCCTGGATCAGTGCAGGGGGGAGCTGAGCGTGGGTCCCTAGACTGAGCTGGCTGACTCTGCCCTGCTGGTGTCCTGCTCCAGGCTCCCCACCAGGCTGAGTGCAGCACCAAGAACAACCCAGAGACCCATCTGGAGGCAGGTACAACTGGAGCACCATGCTAGGGGCTAGCAGTGAGGAAGAGATCAAATAGAGGTGGGGCCATGGTCTGGATGCCAGTGTCCCCTGCCCCCCCCCCCCCCCCCCCCAGGACTTTTCTGGGACTCCTAGCCAGCACAAAAGTGGCAGGCCTGCACATCTCCAAAAAGCGGTGACCCAGGCTGCAGTCAGGCTTTGCCCCCTGCACAGCCAGCCTTTTGGATTTTACATCAGTGTAGCCCCTCTACCCCCACCCCAGGCTCTTACACACGTGCTGCTCATGGTAGCAGGAGAAATAGTGACCTGTCCTTTCTGAGGGTCACCTGTTTTTGCAGCTCAAATGCAGCCATAGGGCTATGGCTGTTCTAGATGGAGACCTCCTCTCACTGTACAGCACTTGTTCCCTTCCTCACCGTAAAGGGAACCTCTAGGAGCCATGGTAAGTCCTCTAGTACAGTGTTTCCCAATTGGTGCTCCGCAGAACCCTGGGGTTCTGCGAAGCGAAAGTAGGGGTTCCGCGAGGAGCCGGCACTCCCCAACCCCCTCTGAAAGAGAGAGTGCTGGCTAACGAGCTTCTTAAAGAAGCAGCACACTTGTTTCCCCTTCCTCCCTGGTGACGCAGAGGCGTAGTGAGGCAGGGGCAGAGGGGAACAGTTGCTCCCAGCCGGCACACTAGGGGGGTGCCAGACAGGGGTGACCCCACGTGACCCACAGCAGGGAGGGAAGCACTTCCCCCTCCCCAAAGGAGCCGGCGCGCACTGCCTGAACAGCTGGGGCTGTGGCACCCGGCAACTTAGTTCCGTGGCCTTTCTGCACGGGTGGGGAGGAGGTCAGGAGACCCTGAGCTGCACAGCTCCGACTGTGCAGGCAGCGCTCTCTGCCCTGGGACTCCCCGCACCCTCCCCCCTGCAGGACGGCATCATGGAAGTAAGTTGCTGGGGTGCAACAGCCCCTGCTGTTCAGGCAGCGCGCACGCCAGCAGTTTGGGGAGGGGAAGTGCAGTTGCACACTTCCTGGAACCCAGAGATGCTGCAGGATTGCCAGGTACTGGTCCCAGCTGCCCCTGTCCCCTGCCCAGACCCGCCACGAGTACCTGTCTCCTGTCCCCACCACCCAGCTGCACCCTGCCACCCACCCCAGCACCCAGCAACACCCTGTCCCCAACCTCAGCACCCTGCCATCCACCCTAGCACCCAGCACCACCCTGTCCCTGTCCCTAGCACCCTGCCACCCACCCCAGGACCCTGTCCCTGGCCCCACCACCCTACCACTCACCCCAGCACCCAGCAGCACCCTGTCCCCAACCTCAGCACTCTGGCATCCACCCTAGCACTCAGCAGCACCCTGTCCCCAGCCCCAGCACCCTGCCACTCACCCCAGCACCCAGCAGCACCCTGTCCGCAACCTCAGAACCCTGGCATCCACCCTAGCACCCAGCACCAGCCTGTCCCCAGCCCCAGCACCCTGCCACTCACCCCAGCACCGAGCACCACCCTGTCCCCGGCCCCAGCACCCTGCCATCCGCCCTAACACCCAGCACCAACCTGTCCCTGGCCCCAGCACCCTGCCACCCATCCTAGCACCCAGTAGCACCCTGTTCCTTGTCCCAGCACCCTGCCACCCACCCCAGTGCCCAGCAGGACCATGTCCCTGACCCCAGCATCCTGCCCCAGCACCCCGCCACCTGTGCCAGCATCCTGCCACCCAGCAGCACCCTCTCCCCAGCCCCAGCCCCCACCAGCACAGTTGGGACCACATTAGTGAGGCTTGGGGGTTTTGGAGGGTTTTTTTGCATCTCACTTGTGTGGCCCCAACTGACTTTTCTGTGGGTCAGTGACCCTTGACTCAAAACAGGTTCCCCACCCCTCTCATAAATAAAGACAATGCTAAAACCTTTTGAGTTTGACATAATATTTTATTTAAAAATGAAGCCTGGCCAACATGCCCCCAGTTGGCGCCAAACCCCCATCTCACTGCAGCATCATAACACTCCTGCACCACCTGACCCCAAATCTGAGCCTATCATACACTGGAACCCCCGGTCCTGAGCCTCTCACATCCCCAAACTCCTGCACCCCCACATCCTCAGTCTTCTGCCACAACACTCCTGCACCATCCACACACTGCAAATCTGTGTCCTGAGCCCATAATACTCCCAGCCTCCCTGCCCTGTGCCCCTCATATACCCCAACCCAAACTCCTGCACCCTCACAGCCACAGGCCTGCGGCTTGCTCGGCACCCAACCTTCCACCTGAGCCCAACACTCCCCAGCCTGGAGCCCCGTCCCCAAGCCAGCAGCCCTTCTCCTGCATCCAAATTCCCTCCCAGAGCTTGCACTTCTCACCCCTTCCCACACCCAAATCCCTCATTCCCACCCCAGAGCCCGCACCTCCTGTCTCAACCCAGTGAGGGTATGTCTACACTACAGCACTAATTCGAACTAACTTAATTCGAACTGGTTAATTTGAGCTAAACTAATTCGAATTAGTGCATCTAGACCTAAAACTAATTCGAATTAGCATTTTGCTAATTCGAAATAGCATGTCCACACTGAGAGGACCCTGAACCGAAGTTAAGGCTGGCCGGAACCAGTGCTGGCAGGGCATCAGGTTAGGACTTAGCGTGTGGAGCTTCTGCCTCAGGCTAGCCGAGGGCTGTGCTTAAAGAGACCCAACCCCCACCCCAGACAGACAGTTCTCAGGGTTCCCCGCTTGCTTGTCTAACTCGATGAGGGACAGCAAAGCAGTCCTGTCTTGGAGTGCCCTGAGTGCCCGCACTCGGCACATCACAGCACTCGGCCATCAGCCCGGCTGCACTTGCCGCAGGCTGCCATCTGGGGTCAATCGGGGCTGTCAGGATCCAGGAGGCCCTGCAGGAGAGCTTCCACCCGAGGAGCCCGCAGAGCCACCCCAGTCCTCCCCATCGGGGCTCGTGCCCCATTCCTCCCTCACCTCCTTCCACTTACTCCTCCCTAGTCCCCCTTCCTGATGTAAAAAATAAAGGACACGTGTGTTCAAAAATAGAAACTCTCTTTATTTAACAAAACTGGGGCGGGAGATTAACCTCTGGGGAGACTGGGAAAAGGAGGTGGGAGAGGGAAGAGAGAGGGTGGAAGAGAGGAGGGGAAACCTGGGAGGAGGGAGCTGGAAGGGGAAGCCAGGGGAAGAAGGAGGAGAAGTATAAAACTATGGTACGCCATATCTTCAGTACTGTGTACAGATGTGGTCTTCTCACCTCAAAAAGATATTTTGGCCTTGGAAAGGGTTCAGAAAGGGCAACTAAAATGATTAGGGGTTTGGAACAGGTCCCATATGAAGAGAGGCTAAAGAGACTGGGACTTTTCAGCTTAGAAAAGAGGAGACTGAGGGGGGATATGATAGAGGTATATAAAATCATGAGTGGTGTGGAGAGGGTGAATAAAGAAAAGTTCTTCATTAGTTCCCATAATATAAGGACTAGAGGACACCAAATGAAATTAATGGGCAGCAGGTTTAAAACTAATAAGCGAAAGTTCTTCTTCACACAGCACATAGTCAACCTGTGGAACTCCTTGCCACAGGAGGCTGTGAAGGCTAGAACTGTAACAGAGTTTAAAGAGAAGTTAGATAAATTCATGGAGGTTGGGTCCATGGAGTGCTATTAGCCAAGGGGTAGGAATGGTGTCCCTGGCCTCTGTTTGTGGAAGGCTGGAGATGGATGGCACGAGACAAATCGCTTGGTCATTGTCTTCGGTCCATCCCGTCCGGGGTATCTGGTGCTGGCCACTGTCGGCAGACAGGCTACTGGGCTAGATGGACCTTTGGTCTGACCCAGTATGGCCATTCTTATGTTCTTATGTTCTAAGCTCGGGGTCGGGGGTCTCACTGGACCAACTTGATTTTCATGCAAACCTGCTCCTGGGTCTGCATGTGGCCTCTGGTGGCCAGGCTGGCAGCCATGAGGCTGTAGACAGCCATGTTCCTGTGCCTAGTGCGGAGATCATGGACGTTGGAGGCCTCCCCCCAAACCTCGATGAGGTCCACAATCTCCACACTAGACCAGGCGGACGCCCGCCTCTTGCAGCCCCGGGCAGGCTCCTGGGAGCCGCCAGCCTGGTCCTGGGAAGAGGCGGAGGGCTGGGTGGCAGCAGGTGGCTGGCTCATGCTGTGCCAGGTGCAGGGTCTGCTGGCTGGGTGCTGGCAGGCTTGCAACTGGCACAAGCACTGTAGCCAGACTGTGGCCCTTTAAGGGCTCCGGGGCCGGAAGGGGGGCAGAAGAGTTTCCCTGGTTTGGCCCAGAGTGGCCACCAGGGCAACTTGGGAAGGGCTAGACTCCAACTAGTTTGAATTAAGTGGCTACACAGCCCTTAATTCGAACTACTTAATTCGAACTAGGTGTTACTCCTCGTAGAATGAGGTTTACCTAGTTCGAATTAAGCGCTCTGCTAGTTCGATTTAAATTCGAACTAGCAGTTTGTATGTGTAGCCCCTATGAAAGTTAATTCGAACTAACGGCTGTTAGTTTGAATTAACTTTGTAGTGTAGACATACCCTCAGAGTGTATAAAGGCTGGGGATAGCAAATGATGGAGAGGAGGGGAACAGAGAGGATGGGGCCTCAAAGGGGAAGGAATGTGATTTTCATGCATTGGTGGGTTCCCCTCCTTTTTTTTTTTTTTTTTTCTTGACAAACCTAGAGGTTCCTTGAAATTCTGAAAAGGGTTCCATGGCCAAATAAAATTGGGAAACACTGCTCTAGTAAATGCCTGCTAATTAGCAGGAACCCTATAGTTCGAACAGGAAGTCAAGGGGGTGTCAGTGTGCCTCTGAGTGATGGGAATGCTTCAGCAACAGCTTCAGCTTTGCCGTTCTGGCCTGCTTTGTTTTTATTAAAACTGTGTAAATGTGGAAAATGTACAATTAGCTGCTGTTGTGTGATTGATTTTTCAGCCGTAGCTGCCTCTTCTCCCTGCCTGGAAGGCCTGGCAGGTATTATTTAAAGAGCTAATGAATGTTAATGGGCACATTATTTGCAAATCTTGAAGTGAATACTAGCTCCCGGGCTTCTGAGTTTCATGGTAATCAGCTTTCTGTCTCTTGCTCTGGCTGGTGGGGGGAACACCCTGCAGTTGCTTTGTTGTGTAGTTCTCAGATTAATATTCCTTTTCCTATCTGGCAGCTTTTCTGTGGATGTTTTAGTCAAAGGAGCAGACAGCTTCCATGCTGGCATATGCAGCCTGACCACAGCGACAGTCATGCTGGAGACCACCCTGCAAGAACACAGAACAAAGCTCCCTGCTTCATTTCACCCTGTGCAAACAAGGCACTAGTGAGCAGGAAGAACTCACTGCAGCAGACCCAAGGCATAGTACAGGTTCTCATGATCCAGGACAGAGGCAGGCATCTGGCACTTCCGTGTTCTGGGGGCTGGTGTGGCTCTCAGCAGAAGTTAGAGCCACCCTCCGGCTATACAATGTTGGCTGGTTGGAGGAAGTGGCAGAGCTAGTGTTGTCCCCTGTGGCTGGGGGAATGAGCAACCTTCATAGGGCAGGTGCTTGATCAGGGCATCTGGCTGGGCACTCAGAGGGCTGGCTGCAAGACCAGAAATCTTTTTTATACAAGTGTCAAAATTGTGGCATCTGGTCCCATTACACACTGGGGGAAATAGATTTTTCAATACTATTCATGAACCTCTCCCCGCCCCCAAAAGCCAGACTACATATGATTTTATTTGGTGACCCCTAGTTTTTATGTGATGGGAACAAGTAAATAACTTTTCCTTATTCACTTTCTCCACACCAATCATGCTTTTATGGATCTCTAGCATATCCCCCCTTAGTCTCCTCTTTTCTAAGCTGAAAACTCCCAGTCTTATTAATTTCTCTTCATATAGCACCTGTTCCAAACCCCTAATCATTTGTTCCCCTTTTCTGAACTTTTTCCAATGCTAAGATATCTTTTTTGAGATGAGGTGACCACATCTATATGCAATATTCAAGATGTAGGTGTACCATAGATTTATACAGAAGCAATACGATAGTCTCTGTCTTATTCTTTATTTCTTGCTTAATGATTCCTAACATTTTTTTTGACTGCTTCTGCACATTGTGCGGATGTTTTCAGAGAACTATACACAGTGTCTCCAAGTTCTCTGTCTTAAGTGGTAACAGCTAATTTAGTCCCCATCATTGTATACATATAATTAGAATTATGTTTTCCAATATTCATTACTTTGCATTAAAATTAATCTGCCATTTTGTTGCCCAGTCACATAGTTAAGTCGAAAGCAGACTGTGAAGAGCTTCAAACAGATCATAGAATCATAGAACACTAGGACTGGAAGGGACCTCAAGAGGTCATTGAGTCCAGTCCCCTGCCCTCATGGCAGGACCAAATACTGTCTAGACCATCCCTGATTGACATTTATCTAACCTACTCTTAAATATCTCCAGAGATGGAGATTCCACAACCTCCCTGGGCAATTTATTCCAGCGTTTGACTACCCTGACAGTTAGGAACTTTTCCTAATGTCCAACCTAAACCTCCCTTGCTGCAGTTTAAGCCCATTGCTTCTTGTTCTATCCTCAGAGGCCAAGATGAACAAGTTTTCTCCTCCTCCTTATGACACCCTTTTAGATATCTGAAAACTGCTATCATGTCCCCTCAATCTTCTCTTCTAAACTAAACAAACCCAATTCCTTCAGCCTTCCCTCATAGGTCATGTTCTCTAGACCTTTAATCATTCTTGTTGCTCTTCTCTGGACCCTCTCCAATTTCTCCACATCCTTCTTGAAATGCGGTGCCCAGAACTGGACACAATATTCCAACTGAGGCCTAACTAGCACAGAGTAGAGCGGAAGAATGACTTCTCGTGACTTGATCACAACACACCTGTTAATGCATCCCAGAATCACGTTTGCTTTTTTGCAACAGCATCACACTGCTGACTCATATTCAGCTTGTGGTCCACTATAACCCCTAGATCCCTTTCTGCCGTACTCCTTCCTAAACAGTCGCTTCCCATTCTGTATGTGTGAAACTGATTGTTCCTTCCTAAGTGGAGCACTTTGCATTTGTCCTTATTAAACTTCATCCTGTTTACCTCAGACCATTTCTCCAATTTGTCCAGATCATTTTGAATTATGACCCTATCCTCCAGATTAGTCGCAACCCCTCCCAGCTTGGTATCATCTGCAAACTTAATAAGCGTACTTTCTATGCCAATATCTAAATCGTTGATGAAGATATTGAAGAGAGCCGGTCCCAAAACAGACCGCTGCAGAACCCCACTTGTTATACCTTTCCAGCAGGATTGTGAACCATTAATAACTACTCTCTGAGTACGGTTATCCAGTCAGTTATGCACCCACCTTATAGTAGCCCCATCTAACTTGTATTTGCCTAGTTTATTGATAAGAATATCATGTGAGACCATATCAAACGCCTTACTAAAGTCTAGGTATACCACATCCACCGCTTCTCCCTTATCCACAAGACTCGTTATCCTATCAAAGAAAGCTATCAGATTGGTTTGACATGATTTGTTCTTTACAAATCCATGCTGGCTGTTCCCTATCACCTTGCCACCTTCCAAGTGTTTACAGATGATTTCCTTAATTACCTGCTCCATTATCTTCCCTGGCACAGAAGTTAAACTAACTGGTCTGTAGTTTCCTGGGTTGTTCTTATTTCCCTTTTTATAAGTGGGCACTATATTTGCCCTTTTCCAGTCTTCTGGAATCTCTCCTGTCTCCCATGATTTTCCAAAGATGATAGCTAGTGGCTGAGATACCTCCTCTATCAGCTCCTTGAGTATTCTAGGATGCATTTCACCAGGCCCTGGTGACTTACAGGCATCTAACTTTTCTAGGTGATTTTTAACTTGTTCTTTTTTTATTTTATCGTCTAAACCTACCCCCTTCCCACTAGCATTCACCATGTTAGGCATTCCTTCAGGCTTCTCGGTGAAGACCGAAACAAATAAGTCATTAAGCATCTCTGCCATTTCCAAGTTTCCTGTTACTGTTTCTCCCTCCTCACTGACCAGTGGGCCTACCCTGTCCTTGGTCTTCCTCTTGCTTCTAATGTGTTTATAGAAAGTCTTCTTGTTTCCCTTTATTCTGGTAGCTAGTTTGAGCTCATTTTGTGCCTTTGCCTTTCTAATCTTGCCCCTGCATTCCTGTGTTGTTTGCCTATATTCATCCTTTGTAATTTGTCCTACTTTCCATTTTTTATATGACTCCTTTTTTATTTTTAGATCACGCAAGATCTCGTGGTTAAGCCAAGGCGGTCTCTTGCCATATTTTCTATCTTTCCGACACAGCGAATAGCTTGCTTTTGGGCCCTTAAAATGTCCCTTTGAAAACTGCCAACTCTCCTCAGCTGTTTTTCCCCTCAGTCTTGATTCCCATGGGACCTTACCTATCAGCTCTCTGAGCTTACCAAAATCCTCCTTCCCGAAATCCATTGTCTCTATTTTGCTGTTCTCCCTTCTACACTTCCTTAGAATTGTGAACTCTATGATTTCATGATCACTTTCACCCAAGCTGTCTTCCACTTTCAAATTCTCAACCAGTTCCTCCCGATTTGTTAGGATCAAATCTAGAACAGCTTCCCCCCGGTAGCTTTTTCAACCTTCTGAAATAAAAAGTTGTCACCAGTGCAGTCCAAGAACTTATTGGATACTCTGTGCCCCGCTGTGTTATTTTCCCAACATATATCTGGATAGTTGAAGTCCCCCATCACTACCAAATCTTGGACTTTGGATGATATTGTTAGTTGTTTAAAAAAAGCCTCATCCACTTCTTCCACCTGGGTAGGTGGCCTGTAGTAGACTCCTAGCATGACATCACCCTTGTTTTTAATCCCTTTTAGCCTAACCCAGAGACTCTCAACACTTCCGTCTCCTATGTCCATCTCCACCTCACTCCAAGTGTGTTCATTTTTAATATATAAGATCTCACAGAACTATCTTGAGCTGTTTTATATCATCTGCAAATTTTGCCACCTCACTGTTTCCACCTTTCTCCAGATCATTTATGAATATGTTGAATAGGATTGGTCCCTGTACCAACCTGGGGACACTACTAGTTACCTCTCTCCATTCTGAAAATGGACCATTTATTCCTGCGCTTTGTTTCCTGTCTTGTAACCAGTTATCAATCCAGAAAAGGACCTTCTCTCTTATCCCATGACAGCTTTATTTACTTAAGAGCCTTTGGTGAGGGACTTGGAAGTCTAAGTACACTATAGCCACTGGATCCACCTTGTCCACATGCTTGCTGACCCCCTAAAATAATTCTAGTAGATTAGTAAAACATGATTCCCTTTATAGAAACCATGTTGACTTTCCCCAACAAATTATGTTCCTCTCTGATGAACTACCCTATCCTGGAGATTAGAGTTGTTAAAATGCATATCAGTGGTTACACATTTACATGTGGGGCTCCCCAAGGGATGGTGCACACAAGGAGCCAGCTTTTAAGCTGACTCCAGCTTCTACCTCTCCTCCCCCCTGTGCTGCTGCCTCTGATACAGCACAGCAGCACAGGGCAGGGGGCAAGCGGCTTCCCAGGAGCCAATGTTCATGGGGACCTGACTTAAAAGCTGGCTCCCTGTGCGTACCGGCTCTCACCGGATTCTCATACTGCTGCCAAGCCAGTCTGCACTAGGAGCCAGCTTTTAAGCCAGTTCCTCATGAGCACTGGCTCCCACCAGCTCGCCCCAACCCCGTGCAGCTGCCTCTGATACAGAAGCAGCAGTGCAGATGGGGGGAGCTGCATTTAACCGTGCATGTTAACTGATGAGCTCAGGCTAATAGGTTAACCACGTACATGGTTACACTTTCACATCCCTAGAGATACCATCTTAGTTACGACAATCTTGCAGCCTACCAAGATGAAGGAGGGCCACTCATGTGGCCTATTCACTATCCTAGGTTACCATAGATTCATAGGGTTAGAAGAGACCTTAGGACAGTGGTCTCCGACCTTTTTACACCCAAGATCACTTTTTAAATGTCAGGGCAAGCCAAGATCTACCTCATCCCTTCCCCAAGACTCCATCCCTTCCTTGAGGCCCTGCCCCCTCCATTCCCCTCCTCTCCATCATTTGCTGTCCCCAGCCCTTACTCACTGGATTGAGGCAGGAGGTGCAGGCTCTGGGGACCGGAGAAATGAGGGATTTGGGTGTGGGAAGGGGTGAGAGGTGCAAGCTCTGGGAGGGAATTTGGGTGCAGGAGGAGATGGAGAAGGGGATGCTGGTTCATGGAGGGAGCTCCAGGCTGGAGAGTGTTGGGGTCAGGGGGAGGGTTGGAATGCAGGAGCAAGCTGCAGCCTTGTGGCTGTGGGGTTTCAGGAGTTGGGGTGTATGAGGGGCTCAGGGCAGCGAGGTTGGGAGTATGATGGGCTCAGGACACAGATTTGCAGAGTGTGGATGGTGCAGTAATGTTGTGGCAGAAGACTAGGGATGTGGGGGTGCAGGACAGAGGGTTCTGGTGTATGAT
This sequence comes from Rafetus swinhoei, assembly GCA_019425775.1. NCBI lineage: Eukaryota > Metazoa > Chordata > Testudines > Trionychidae > Rafetus > Rafetus swinhoei. Next base: position 42,858,790 of record CM033428.1, on the reverse strand, counting down.
AGGCTCAGGATTCGGGTCTCGGGGGGGTGCAGCAGTGTTATGATGCTGTGGTCAGATGGGGGCTTAGCCCCAATTGGGGGCTTATTGGCCATGCTTCATTTTTAAATAAAATATTATATCAAACACAGTGTTTCAGCATTGTCTTTAGTTATGAGAAGGGCGGGGAACCTGTTTTGGGTCAGAGATCACTGACCCACAGAAAAATCCGTGGGGACCACAAAAGTAAAATGCAAAAAACAATCCCTCCAAACCCCCCAAGCCTCACTGATGTGGCCCCAGCTGCGACACTTCACTCCCCTGGCACTCCAGCCCCATATGGGGATCGGAGGGTAGATAGGACTGAGGTTCAAGGCCTCAGGCCAGATTAACTCTTCTGGGGTTCCAGGGTGAGTGGAATTTGTGGACCCCTCTACACGCTGAGGTGGAGCCAAAAATGACAGATCCAATGTGCTGGACAGGGCTGCTAGTGAGTGGGATAGGGATGGAGGGGGGGTGCAGAATCTGGGTAGAAAACAGGGTACAGGAGCAAGCTGGGGGTAGGTGTCAGGCCAGGAGAGAGGGGGCAGGAGCAAGGTGCTGGTGGGTGTATGGCCACAAGGCAGGGGCAGGGTATTGGATGGTGTCTGGGCTGGTGCTGGATGGGGGTCTGGCCAGGGTGCTGGTGGGGGGCCTGGGTAGGGGTCTGGCCAGGGGGCCGGGTGCTAGTGGGTGCCAGGGCAGGGAGTCTGGCCACGGGGTGGGGACAGGGACATCTCGGCTGGTACCTGGGGATCCTACAGCATGCATGCTGCTCCTCTCCTCCCCAAAACAGCCGGCATGTTTCCTAGAAGCCGGATCTGGTGCGCAGCTGGGGACTTCCTTCCCCGTGCTGCCTTCCTGCACTGGAGGTCAGGGGCAGGGGGTTCCTGTGGCTGCGTGCCAGCTCTGACTTCTCAGGAAGTGCATGTGCTGCTCCTCCCCCCTCCCCAAAACAGCTGGTGCACTTCCTGAGAAATCGGAGCTGGCGCACAGCCTAGGACTTGCCCTCCCCCCAGTGCAGGAAGGAAGGAAGGTAGTACGGGGAAGGAAGTTCCTGGCTGCGTGCCAGATCCAGCGTCACAGAGAGCATGCCAGCTGTTTTGGGGAGGAGAAGAGCAGCACGTGCGCTTCCTGAGACGCCGGATCTGGAGCGCAGCCAGGGATTTCCCCCCCACACACACACCTCGCAGGAAGCAGGAGCTACCTCCACCTTCCCAGGAGGTAGCTCCAGCGCGGGCTCCTTCTTGGGGGAATGAGGATGGACTGGCACACCTTGCAATCGACTAGTCATGTCCCCAAATTCAACCAGTCAATCGCAATCAATAGGTTGGTGACCATGGCCTTAAGAGATCATCGAGTCCAACCCCCTGCCCAAAGCAGGACCAACTCAAACTAAATCATTCCAGCCAGGGCTGTGTCAAGCTGGGACTTAAAAACCTCTAGGGATGGAGATTCTACCACCTCTAGTGAACCCATCCCAGTGCTTTCCCACCCTACTAAGGAAATAGTTTTTCCTAATATCCAACCTAGACCTCCCCCACTGCAACTTGAGCCCATTGCTCCTTGTTCTGCCATCTGTCACCACTGAGAACAGCCTCTCTCCATCCTCTTTGGAAGGCTGCTATCAAATCCCCTCACTCTTCTCTTCTGTAGACTAAATAAGCCCAGTTCCCTCAGCTTCTTTTCATAAGTCATGCGCTCCAGCCCCCAAATCATTTTGGTCGCCCTCCACTGGACTCTCTCCAATGCATCCACATCCTTTCTGTAAGGGGTTGGGGGCAGAACTGGACGCAATAGTCCAGATGTGGCCTCACCTGGGCCAAATAGAGGGGAATAATCACTCCCCTAGATCTGCTGGCAATGCTCCTCCTAATGCACCCCAATATGCCATTAGCCTTCTTGGCTACAAGGGCGCCCTGGTGACTCCTCTCCAGCTTCTCATCCACTGCAATCCCCAGGGCCTTTGCTGCCAAACTGCTGCTTAGCCAGTTGGTCCCCAGCCTGTAACAATGCTTGGGATTCTTCTGTCCTAAGTGCAGGACTCTACACTTGTCCTTGTTGAACCAACACTGCTGCAAACCCTCCCTTGGCACTAAGCACTTATGCGGTTGTGCAAGGAGCAGGTGCTATCTCAGAACCTTTAGCCTGGTGGTTTTGTCCCCGGGACACACCTGGGATGTGGGAGGCTCTTGGTTCAAGTTCTCCCTGTACCAGAGAGGGAGAAGGATTTGAGTCAGGCTCTATTCCCGCTCAGCTAAGTACCTTACCACTGAGGCACAGGATGTTCTGACGTGGGGCTCCCTCAGTCTCTCCTGAGCTTCGCCCACCGTGATTAACTCAGTACAAAGACTTCTAACACTCCTGTCATCTGGAGAAGTGGGTTGCACCCACGAAAGCTCATGATCCCAGCGACATGTTTTGTTAGTCTCTAAGGTGCTACTAGACTATTTGTTTTTACATTTTTCCTGTTACAGACTAACTTGGCCACCCCTCTGAAACTTCAGTACAAAGAGTCACTGGAGCAGGGGATCTGCCATGAGGGCTCTAACCACCAGCTCCTGGGTCACTCTCAGGTTGGCCCTTGCTCACTGTGCCTAGTCACTGGCTCATTATGCGGTGGCAGTGCAACAGCTTTGGCCCTGTACCAGAGAGAAAAAGCAAAGCATGAGGCTAACTCCGTCACCTGGCACCTAGTGCACTCTGGGGGTGACGCAGGATTCAATCCCTGGCTTCACTGAATCTTTTAAATTGTTTTATTCACAGCTTCAGTAGGGAGATTGCAGCAGCCCCACTCAGTCTGTCTTTAGCTCAGTATTGGGGTGACAGAACCCCATTTAAATCTTCTCCCCTCAGCCAGAGAAGGATGTGAATTGGGGCCTTCCACATTCTCATGCCCATGCTGGCTGCTTGGTGTAAGCTTGTTTGTGGGGGCCTGCTCCAGTAGGCAAGGTCTGAGCATACCCTTACAACCACAGCAACTTGTATTGCACACATCTAGGCACAAAGTGTCTTGAGGCACCTACAGGGATGGGGTCACATAGCTACTGATAGTGTAGTGCATGCTTACAAATGAGCGAGAGAGATTCCAAACAATGGTCTGTCTTTCATAAGCCTCATCAGAGATCATGAGAAGGACACATGTACGCATTACAGGCAGCTCTGCTGTGGAAATGGCCCAGCACATTCAGTGTGGGGAGCCCTTGGACCGGGTTGAACAGGCCAACTTGATAACGTTCTACAGAAATAAAAGTGGCATGCTCTTGGGAGAAGAGTGCCCAAATGAAGACAACATCATGCTATAACTCCAGCTCTATGAATTTCCTTCAGAAATAAGGAGAGATTAATAAATCTGAAGAAGTATCCGAGTTTCAAGTGAATTACTCAAAATCAAAACTACTAGCAATAAAGTGCTAAAATAGAAATAGAGGAAATAAAGAAGCAGTCTGGATGGACTGGGCTTTATGTATTTAGGAACACAAATATCTACTGAACCAAACAAGCTTTATGACCTTAGTTTCTCTCTGTTGATGCACACAAGCAAAACAAGATTTGCAGAAATGGAGTTAACCCACAATCACATAGGTGGGGAGAAGAGCTGTGATAAAAGTGAACCCGCTCCTGAACTACAGTTTATTCTTCAAGTGTTGCCAGTAAAAATCCCAGATAACACAGTAGCAGAGATGCAAAAGGGACATTTTAAACTTTTTATGGCCTTAAAACACAAGATAATCCATCCCATGCTGCAGAGAGGAGAGGAATTGAGAACATTCCTACTTAGAACAATGTAAGACCAGGGATGGATTGAAAAGCTGTTGCTGGTCTGAGTGATAATACTACCAGTTTTAGATCAACGCTCTATTTCATGGCTAGGGATTATCACTGGAGCTGATAATACCTCTAAAACTAGAACAGATGTGTGTAAGTGCTCACACACTACGTGGTCTGTCAGTTAGTAGCATTAGTTGACTGCATGCAGCCTAGATCAAACAAACAGGTTACAATGGGACAGCTTCCCCTGACACACCAAAAATCTACCTGAGCCCTAAAAATCCCCCCTTCCCCACGAGTAGCCCTGTTGCCTCCTAGTCGAAGAGGTTGAGCTGTGTTTTAAACCACCCAGCAACGGATGTGTGGGGAGCTGGTATCAGGCTAACTTGTAATGGACTGTTGGTCTGTTCTGCTATCACAAGTCCTGCCTGCATTACTACTTCCCACTCCTTAGCCCATCCCCTCCCTGCCATGCAAGGCCCTCTTCTGCCAGCAGAAATAAACTAAACCACCTGTCCCACCATGTGATGAAAGGAAAATCCAACCGGTCCAGTCCCTGCAAACTGCCTGAGACAGGATCCCAACCCCCCACCCCTTTGTCTCCAGCCTCCTCTCCCGCTTTTCCTATGGTTTGGTGGCTATAATCAAATCATAACACTTATTACATTTGAGATTACTTTAATGGAATCAGCTCCTTGTGCTCTTCCCTTCTGCCTTGTGGCTCAGCCAGCCTCACCAGTCCAGTAGCTTTGCTCTAGTTACTGTCTCAGCTGCCGACCCAAAGGCAACTCTGCCTGCGAGACCCGAAGGGACATTGTACCCTGCAGAGCCCTGCCCTATGCTGGGAATGGCCCTGCCAGCCCCTGCCAGAGCTACCCAAGTTCTGATAGTGGGCCCCCCTGCCCTTGCCCTCCGGCACATCCCAGCTTCGGTGCTCGGCCCCTCCAGGCAACACTGTCTGACCGTGCCCCCGAGGGCTGGGACTGGGGCAAAGCTCCAGCATGCCCAGGCCAGAGCAAACTCCGTGAGCAGACTGAGCACCAGGACCAATCCTTTCAGCTTCCTGTCCCACATCTTGACTTCCAGTGGAGCAGGTCCTGGCTCTGTCCACTTGGGCTCAGAGAGTGGTCTCTCGCCCTGGGGCTCAGTAGGAGGCCAGTCTGCCTCCTCCTGTTCCCCCATAATTGACCTTCCCATTGGCTTGCAATGCTAACTAGGCTCTTTTCGCGCACGCGCACACACACACACACACACACACCCCCTTCCACCTCCCACAGGGAGGAGGGCAAAGTGTCATTTGTTTGTAGGAAAGCTACTTTTCTTCAGAAAAAAAAAATCTAGCTGCTGTCATTTACAGTAGAGCAGGGAGCCTGGGCACCGCAGGTTTCTTTCAGGGCTTTTGATAATGGCTGCTGCCTATTTCAGGTAGGCCAGTCCTACCACCCTAGTGTCCAGCAAATGAGCCCCATGAATAGTTCAGAGTTAGGGGCTGGTTCTTCCCAGGTTGCTAATATCATCACTGCATGTGACACAGTGTCACGGAGCAGACTCCCCACCGTGGCGCCCCCAGCTGGCAGTCCTGGGAATTAGCTTGTCTGGCTCATTGGTCGCCTCCCTCTAGCTGGTGTCTCCCCGTGTACCTCTCTGACCACGGCACCCTCGTCAGGACACGGCCCACCAGCAGTGCCCACGCCAGTCTCTCTGCGCCCCCTTCCGGGGGGTGTTTACTCCACTGCGCACTCCAGGGTCCTCCCCTCCCCAGGGGCACCCAGTTCTTCTCCCAGTGAACATCTAGCTCCTCTGTCCCCACCTTGCCTCAGTGACCCATGGCCAGTCTCCATCTAGCCCCTGCCTCAGGGGCAAACTGCAGTCTGCAATGGCAAAGGGGTTGGACCTGCTGCCCCTGCCTACTATGGCTGTCCCAGTAGCTTCAGGCCTTGCTTCAGGCCCTGTAGCCTAGGAGCTTCGCTGGACAGAGCCTCCCCAGCCCTGCTCTTCCCTCCAGGAAGCCTCCTGCTTCCCTGGCAGTCAGGTCCCTACTGCTTTCTGTCCACCTCAGCAGTCCGTTCTCCCCCTCCTGCTAGGAGTCCTTCTTTATATAGCCCCCAGCTGGGCCCTCATTAGCCAGAACTGCCTCCCTCAGGGCTGGGGGTTTGCCCTTAAAGGGCCAGTGCAGGGCAAACGCCCTGTCACACACAGGCTATGGGCCTTGGCCCCCTGGCCAGTAATCTCAGTGTATGTACAATGTGCCTCAGCTGGCACATGACCATGATTCATTGCCAGAGTTGTCCACTGTTTGGATCATTGGCTTGCTGCAGCAACCATGCAATTTTGACTATGCTTGGACACCAAATATTCGTCTGCTCAGTTCCTTAGTGTCTTCCATTTGCTAATCTTAATGTCCATATGAGAAGCTTGTGGGCATCATTATACAAGTTCCAGTGTTTTTCCAATGTTAATGTTTTTTCCTAATGCCCCCCACTCCTGGAGCCAAAATAATAATGAGAGGATCCAATTTCATTTGTAAAAAGTGCGTCTCTAGCCTTATGGCTGTGCAGAGAGGTTTGAAAAAGTGACTCCTAAAGGCTCAATTAACAAGAACCTCATGTTTATTATTTTGCTAAGCTCAGGATTTTCAGGGCAGGGGGCTGAGAATGTGGGATTGGCCATGCTGCAGTTTCCCTGATGATCGCTTTGTATGGGAATCCCTCCTGCAATCCTGTCTCTAGTCTAAGGGAAAGGCCCCTGGGTTGCTGGCCTGCCGACAAGTGCATGCTAAGTCAATGCAACCTGAAATATTACTCCAGAGAGCACCTTCCCTGTAAGAGCATGAGTTTGCTCTCCCAGACCCCGGAGGAGGGCGCCAGTCGAACGCTGCTTGCTGCTTGCTCACACAGCACAGAAGAGCATCACCATTATGTTTGTAGAATATCTGCCTGCCCAGCTTCAAAAATCCCTGCCTTCCTGATTGTCGTTTTTGATGGTTTCACTCAGGGCCAATTGAGAGTCTGTGCCTGGCTGCAGACATCACAGGAAAAAAACTTGGCATTTCTCGGGTCTGTAGCCAGGGACAGACAAGCTCCGGCACTGGCAGACAGCACCCACATACCTTCTCCTGGCTTCTGCAGAGCTGGCTTTTAACTGCTTGAGCCTGGGGCTCCAGCACCATGGCAAAAGAAAAGGGTTTTGAGGGGCTCTCCTAGCCCAGTGCAAAGGAAAAGGCCCTCACAGAGCAGGTGTGATGAAATGCTGACTTGCATGTCTTTGATAACACTTGCCAGTCCCTTCATCCACCATGATTTCCTGAGTAACTTCCCTCGCAGGGGTGCTCAGATGCGAGGTGACCTGATGTGCAGGCCCAAACCAACACATGCAGAGAGCAGGACTGTGACCCGCAAAGGAAAAGGATGTTTGTTGGGTCCATCTTTGCCCCTTTAGATGCGCAAAGACACTTTAAAAACGCATTGTTATTGTGCTTGTTCTGACAAACTCTGGGCTCGAACTCCTCTGTCTTTCCTCCTAGTGCTGGAGAACCAGAGTTTGTGGAAACCAGCCAGACAAATCTCTCTGTCCTGCTTCATGCGCTACAGGGTGCCCTGCGGTCAGGGTATTCACTCGGCACGTTTCCCACCTCTGCCATATGTCCCCTGTGTGCCCTAGGACCACCCGCTCACTCTCAGTTGAGGGCTTAATTTCTCACCCCTAAAAGACTCCCTTTAAGCCTATTTTGAACGTGAGCTCTTGGTGGCTGGGCCTGCTTTGGGCCCCAGGATGCTGGGTTCTGTCCATAAGTTCCAATGGCACCTCCAGGCACTGCTGAAATATAAGTACACAAGAGCAAAAGCAGCTCTGTGAAGGGTCAAAGGGCACAAAACAAGTTTTTTTTTCTCTACAGTTCAAATGAAAGTTAAAATTCAGAGGAAATTGTAGATGCTGGAAAGAAACGTTAAGGGCTGTTAGAGGAATATTAAATAAGCAATTTAGTTAGACCTGGTACAATATGTACCTGACTTCATTACTTTCTCAAAACATATACTGCTCTAAGGCATTTTGCTAATTATTGGCATTTATTTATTTATTTATTATTTACTCAGTGCCAACATTGTTCTATGTGCTTTGAAGAGCCATTTGCAATGTGTTTATATGCCAAGCTTCCAGAAGAAATGATCATGTCTGTTTTAATGGTTTGTGAGATAGAAAACATACAGAAAGAATTTTTGTACATTGGGGGAAAATGCACTTTTTTAACCCTAACTTAACAGAAATGACAAAGGATGTCCAAACTTTGCACTTCCTTCTCCGCTGAGCCACTTTATGGAGAAACTCAGCCCCAAAGACATTTAGTTGAAAGTATGAATGAGGCAGAGCTGTGCTGAGCAAGGAGCTGATCTTGCAATGTTTGACTCAAGTAATATGAATCAAATTTCTCTTAAACTCTGTGGGACTGTTCTGTGCGGAGGAATCAGCAAACAGCCTCTTGAATTTCTTTAACAGACGCTTCACTGTTTCTTAAAACAAAGAGCAGCCTCGTAAGAAACCAGCACTATTCTCACTGGCAGCTCCCAACATGCTCTTCTGCACAAGTTTGTCAATTTACTTGTTTGTTAAAACCAGCTGCAAGCAAGACCTTAGTTGCAAAATAGATGCTCTTTGGACAATCCCTGGCATTTATAGTGAATAGTGAACCATGCTTCCTCAGGGGCCACTTCAGCTGACCCATCTGTGTTTAAGATCTTTCTTAACTATTTTGGTGCTGCTGAGTCAACTTAGTGGGCAAAGCACAGTGCTGGCAGAGCTCCTGCTCGTGCACCATGGGAGAATCTGAGCCAGGGTCGGGTCAGGAATGATTTCTCATGACCCTGCATTTCAAGGCAAATTAGTAGAGGGGGAGGGAAGCGTGCACTGTAGAAGAGCTGGGACCATTTGCAGCAGCAGGGGGCCTCTGGCCCTGCACAGAGGCGTTGGAACAACTTCTGTATCGGAGGAGCTGAGAGCCCTGGCACCAAAGTGTAAACCCTGTACATGATAGGAACCACACCAAGCCAGTGGATGCTAGCACACTTCTGGTTCCAGCACACTGGCCCTGCATCATCGGGGTACTCCTGTCTTCCCATACTAGGCATTAAGGCTAATGCAGCCCTCCCCTTGCAGCTACGTGGGCTGGGACAGAAAGAACCCCAGAGCCCCATGCAGCAGTGGTGGGGAGAGGTATGGACCACAGCTGCTGTGGGAACTCAGCCCTTTTAACTTGCTGGCGTCTTCCCTGCCTGAGGCTGGTGACTACGAGTTGTGCTGCTCAGAACACGTCTAAGCTACAAGCTTCAATTCTTCCTCTAGCCAAGGCCTCTTGTGCAGCACTCAGTGCAAGGGCCAACCATACTGGGGCCTTCAGGAGGAGTAGGTGAATTCGGGGGGAAGGGCCACACGGGGTGTTGGGCAACAAAAGCAGAATTTCCCCCATCCCAGTAAAATCCATTTAAACCAGGATACATGGATCCGCCATGGAGCAGTGGTAGGGCTGCCAGCTTTCGAATCACCTTGCCCATCCCCTAACCCTTCACTGAGGCCCTGCCCCCTACCCCTCGTCTAAGGCCCCGCCCCACTCCTTCCCTCTCCCCTCCTTCCATCACTGGCTCTCCCCAACCCGCTCTCACATTCACTGGGCTTGGGGTGCAGGAGGAGGCTGAAGGCTGGGGCAGGTGGTTGGGTTGGGCAAGGGAGTGCAGGGTTCAGACTCTAGGAGGACTTAGGCATGGGAGAGGGCTGAGGACTAGGGCAAGAGGCTGGGGTGCAGAAGGAGATGTGGGGTACAAGCTTCAGGAAGGGATTCTGCCCTGGGGCAGAAGGTGGGAACACAACAGTGGGTTCAGCATGTGGGCTCTGAATTAGAAGCCCAGCTGGCTCCTCCCCCCCACATTGGACTGGGTCTGTGTTGCCTGACCCTGTGGAAACATGACTGAGGAGTGGAGCCAGAGAGTTTGCAGCCACACTATGTTCCTCGGGGCTCTCCGGCAGCTCTACTATTGCCTGTCAGGGAGATTGGTGGAACCTGAAGTGCCAAACTTACCAGTAATTTACCAAGTGCTGCTCTCCCACCCTGCCCCATCATGATGGATGCTGTTGTTATATCTGCACAATCTTATCCTGCCCCTCAGCAAAACTCAATAGCTTGCGAATTGGATGTGATTGGGGAAGACTAGCGAAGCAAAAGGAACAGTGATCACATTTATCGTGCAGGGCAAATAAGAATTTAGGGTTGCAATAAACAGCATTGAATACTAAAGAGCAGAAGCATACATCTGGGAAACTCTTCCCTCTGCTGTTTTATCTGCTGACACCTGCTTTTCAGGGGGTCCAGGGGCCTGGTGACGAAGATCTGGCAGAGATTCAAAGCTGTCCCGGACAGAGGGGATGGTTCTGAACATCTAATCTGACCTGCACAGCCCAGGCAGAGAATTCTATTCAGTGACTCCTGCCTTGTGACAGAGTGAAGGTGTCTCTTTCAGCAAGAAAGAGCCATTAGTCAGCATGGCTGCCAGGTGACTGAGCAGTGCTCCAGTTGCAGTCCTTGCACACTCCTGCTTGTCATCATGTGAGCTCCAGAGGGCAAGAGGGACACCACACAAACACTTTCCGAAAATAACCCTCCCTGGACCCAGGCTGTAGCACTAATAGCCCGCTGACCAGATAGGACCAATTTGTGAGCATTGATTAGTGAATATTGTCTAAGCAGGGTCTGAATGAGCACACCCCGACTGCTAGTTTGGGAGGATGAAAGACTTCAGGACAGAACAAACTGTAGTGACATGAACACACCTACCTTGCCTCGGTATCCAGCGGGCAGGGGGCTGTGTTGCTTTTGGCTGGTGTTGGGTTATAATACAAATCACTTTAGTAAATAGCTAAATTGCACTATTACAGGTATTCACTTAAATTTGGGTTATTGCTGATTATAAAAACAAACTTTGAATTTGTGTATAATCTAAGCACTATACCTGCATGTACAGAAACTCTTTTCTTATCCTGTGTCTGTGTGTTGGTGGAGGTGAGTAAGGGTGTGAGTGTGTGTTTGTGGATATGGAGAGGGGGTGTATCTGTGTGTTAGTGCCGGTGAATTGGGGTGTGTGTGTTGGTGCAGGTGTTTGTCTGGGAGTGTGTCTGTGTGTTTACCATGTGTGTATTTGGACCTGTAGAGATGGGTGGTTGCATGCGGCAGCTGGGGGATAGTGCTGTGGTGGGAAGGGGGTGGGGCTGTGTGTTGCCAAGCCAGGACAGTACAGCAGGCAGGGGGTGGGGGATTGTAGAGTTTTGTCAGCTCCGGGAGAGGGCTGTTTCCTGTGAGACCCACCCTGGACCTGGGCCGTGGGAGAGCTGGGCTGTTCCCATCTGTGCAGCTGGGAGAAGTCGTGGCCCTGGGCCCTGCTTCCCGTTCTGTCTCCAGCCCAGGCAGCAGGGGGCTGGGGCACGTCACTATGCTGCTCTGCACACTAGCAGGAGGCTGCGCTGAGTCCCCAAGGAGTCAGAGTCTGGGAAAGGCTGCTGGGAACCTAACAACCCTCCCCAAGCAGGGAGAACCTCTGCAGAAGGGGAGATTTAACTCCTCCAGTGCTGGCAGCAGAGACTGGCAGAGCTTGCTTTGCAGTGCCATGGAGAGCCCTGTGGGGGAGCATGTGGGGCTGTGTAGCTGCACGCACATGCCCAGCGATTGTATCCCAGACAGGCAGATAGAACAAATGCTGCAGGCGCTGCCCAAGAAGCTCTGGTTTAACAGAAGCTGCTGCTTCCAGTCACTTAGCTAAGCTGGAGCAAAGCCGGGATGGAAACGTGTCTCCACTAACCCTATCTCCCACCCCCCTTGCCCACTGCCAGCACTGGGAGGGGGGCAGAGCTGTCACTGGGGCGACACAGCTGTGGACCTTTGTGCTGCAAGCACCAGCTCAGGGCATGAGGATGGCAGTGAGCGGCCAGGAGGCAAAGGGAACCAGGGTTCCAGCTAAGGAAGAGCAGGGGCCAGACTGAGGAGCAAGGACATCAGAGAGGGGCTGAGGTGAAGCATGCTCAGCAGAGGGGGCCCTGTGCAGCAGACACTCACTCTGCCCCACCCCAGTCTCAGAGCTCTGCTCACAGGCCTGAGTGTCACCACCCTCGAAGCCAGAGTCACAGTGGGGCTTTGGCCGCCCTGCAGGTCAGGGAGCAAAGGGACAGCCAACACGAAAGCTGCAGGACTGGATGCAGGAGGCAATCCTGTGTGCCCCACCGCAGGGTGCAGATAAGGGCACCATGGGTATGGCTGAGGCAGACCCCAGACCTGCAGAGCTCTGGAGGGGCCTGCGAAGCAGGGGAACAAGACCTGCCTGAGCGAGGGCCCTAGAGCACATGCCAGAGGAGATACAGCTAGCCTGGCACTGGGCCCACCCCACAGGCCTAGCACTGACACCTGCACTGTGCTGCTGCACGGTTGCTCAGTCCCCTCCTGCTTCCTCATGGTCAGGCAGCACCAGCGGAGGACCAAGGGGCCAAGGCAGCTGCCAGGCAGGGGAGAGAGGCCCTTGCTCTATTTCAAGATGTGACCAGCAGGTGGCAAACACGAGTCATGCAGTTCCCTGCTGTCTAAAGTCACCTGGGAACCCCAGCAATGCAGGATATCGGAAATCACCCCAGGCACGGGCCTGAAAATCACCATACAGCTGGAGTTCTGTGGGGGAGGAGGGAATAATCACCACAGAGTCCCAGGATGGCAGGGCAGCTGAACTCACCATTGGGCCCAACACTGCAGCGGGTGTGAAATCAACATTGGGCCCTAGCACTGCAGGGGGTGTGAAATCACTATTGTGCACAGCACTCCCATACAGTCCCCATGTGACATTAGGCAGTTGCTGGATACCTCATTTAAGCCACATGACAAAATGCCATTTGTCTCCAACTTAACCTTTGTGTGTGCTGTGTGTTCTTTAGGCAGCCAAGGAAGGAGCTAGGGCTGGAGATCAGACCCTGCTGGTTCTCAGGCCTGCGTTCATGCTTGTGTCTAATCTGTCCACCTTAAGGACAAACACTACTGAGCATACTGGAATGCAATTTTCAGCACTTGTCCCAATCAGCTTCCTCCCAGCCAAGCTAAACTAAGTTCAGCTCCCCAAGGAGCCTCTCTCCATGTCAGATCCCAGCTCTCAAACCTCAATGTTTTCCAATAAACATCACAAGAATGTTTCTAAATTGAGAACGTTCATTTTCCAACCTCTTCTGGCTCAAAGAAAAGGGAAGGGGTTTGCTAAAGTAAAAAAAAATACAAAACAAAACAACACCTGGGAAATTCCAGTCCCATAGGGGACTGTTGGGGAAAGTAATGAACTGTGAAAGAAAGGAGTAACTAGGTTCTAAAGCTGGGACTGAGGCGCACCAGCCCTACAGCCCACATTAGGCAGTTGCTGGCCTCACCACATGAGCCATTTGTCTCCACTTAACCTGCTCTTTAGGCAGCCACCTAGGGCTGGAGATCAGACCCTGCTGGTTCTCAAGCCTGCCCACTGGCCGCTCACTGTCCAGGACCCACTACTGAGCATACTGGAATGCAATTTCAGCACTTGTCCCAATCAGCTTCCTCCCAGCCAAGCTAAACTAAGTTCAGCTCCCAAGGAGCCTCTCTCCATGTCAGATCCCAGCTCTCAAACCTCAATGGCCTCATCACAAGAATGTTTCTAAATTGAGAACGTTCATTTTCCAACCTCTTCTGGCTCAGGGCTCCCAACACCTGGGAAATTCCAGTCCCATAGGGGACTGTTGCACCTGAACTGTGAAAGAAAGGCCCCGTAACTGCCCAGCTGGCCCCGCCCACCTGGCCGTCTCAAAGTTCAGCCCCACTGCCCAGCTTAAGGCCCGCCCACCTGGCCGCTCACTCAGGGCCCCGCACTGCCTCTGATGTGCAAGCCCACCTGGTCTATCCTAAACTCAGGGCCCCACTGCCCATAAATAATAATGAACTTTGCCCACCTGGCCTCTCAGGGCCCCGTGACTGCCCAGCTCCCAGCTCCGCCCACCTGGCCGCTCACTCAGGGCCCCACTGTTCTAACCCGGCCCGCCCACCTGGCCTCACTAAAAAAATTGGTCAGTGAAAAATAAGGTGAAAGGGCTCACTCGGCCCCACTGCCAGCTCCCAGCTCCGACCTGGGCCTTGGGCCCCGCACTGCCCAGATTCCGGCCCCGCCCACCTGGCCGCTCACTCAGGGCCCCGCACTGCCCAGATTCCGGCCCCGCCCACCTGGCCGCTAACTCAGGGCCCCCACTGCCCAGCTCCCAGCTCCGCCCACCTGGCCGCTCACTCAGGGCCCCACACTGCCCAGCTCCCGGCCCCGCCCACCTGGCCGCTCACTCAGGGCCCCCCACTGCCCAGCTCCCGGCCCCGCCCACCTGGCCGCTCACTCAGGGCCCCGCACTGCCCAGCTCCCGGCCCCGCCCACCTGGCCGCTCACTCAGGGCCCCCCACTGCCCAGCTCCCGGCCCCGCCCACCTGGCCTCTCACTCAGGGCCCCGTACTGCCCAGCTCCCAGCTCCGCCCACCTGGCCGCTCACTCAGGGCCCCACACTGCCCAGCTCCCGGCCCCGCCCACCTGGCCTCTCACTCAGGGCCCCGCACTGCCCAGCTCCCGGCCCCGCCCACCTGGCCGCTCACTCAGGGCCCCCACTGCCCAGCTCCCGGCCCCGCCCACCTGGCCGCTCACTCAGGGCCCCCCACTGCCCAGCTCCCAGCTCCGCCCACCTGGCCGCTCACTCAGGGCCCCACTGCCCAGCTCCCGGCCCCGCCCACCTGGCCGCTCACTCAGGGCCCCCCACTGCCCAGCTCCCGGCCCCGCCCACCTGGCCTCTCACTCAGGGCCCCACACTGCCCAGCTCCCGGCCCGCCCACCTGGCCGCTCACTCAGGGCCCCACTGCCCAGCTCCCGGCCCCGCCCACCTGGCCTCTCACCAGGGCCCCACTGCCCAGCTCCCAGCTCCGCCCACCTGGCCGCTCACTCAGGGCCCCGCACTGCCCAGCTCCCGGCCCCGCCCACCTGGCCTCTCACTCAGGGCCCCACTGCCCAGCTCCCGGCCCCGCCCACCTGGCCTCTCACCAGGGCCCCACACTGCCCAGCTCCCAGCCCCGCCCACCTGGCCTCTCACTCAGGGCCCCCCACTGCCCAGCTCCCGGCCCCGCCCACCTGGCCGCTCACTCAGGGCCCCCACTGCCCAGCTCCCGGCCCCGCCCACCTGGCCGCTCACTCATGGCCCCACACTGCCCAGCTCCCGGCTCCGGCCCCCTGGCCGCTCACTCAGGGCCCTGTTCCTGGCCCTGCTCAGCCACACTGCCTTGGGCCCTGTGCACTGTTTGGCTGGGCCTGAGAACAGAGGAGTGAGTTTGTGCAAATTACAAAGCCTGTTTGTGTCAGGCTGAGTATGGTGCTGCTCATTAACTTAGCACTTTGATGAGTGGATGTGACATCCTGATACACCAATATTCAACACTTGGATGTATTTAGAATATGTTTGGTACAAAGTATATCTTCGTGAGGTATCATTCTAAAAGTCTTGATCTACTAGAGTATGTCTACACATCAAAGTTAATTCGAAATAACAGCCGTTGTTTCGAATTAACTTTAATAGCGTCTATACAGGCAAACCGCTATTTTGAAATAAATTTGAAATAGTGGGGCGCTTAATTCGAATTAGTTAAACATCATTCTACGAGGAATAACGCCAAATTCGAAATAGCTAATTCGAAATAAGCGCTGTGTAGACACTTATTTAGAAATAGGGGGCCTCCAGCCCTTCCCAGGGAGCCTGGTGGCCACTCTGGGCGAAACCAGGAAAACTCCTCTCCTCTCCCCCAGCCCCGGAGCCCTTAAAGGGGCAGACTCTGGCCACAGTGCCTGTGCCAGCTACAGGCCTGCAAGCACAGAGCCAGCAGTCACTGACCCTGACCCAGTGGCCCCAAGATGAGCTGGGCAGCCAGATCCAGCCAGCCCTCCACCGCCCTGTCCCCCAGCTCCCAGGAGCCAGCCATGGGCTGGAGAAGGTGAGCACCATCCTGGACTAGTGCGGAGATCATGGACCTCATTGAGGTTTGAGGGGAGGCCTCCACCATCCATGATCTCTGCACTAGACGGAGGAACACGGCTGTCTACAGCCGCATAGCTGCCACCATGGCCACAAAAGGCCACATGTGCCCCCAAGAACAGGTGCACATGCAAATTAAAGAATTGCGGCAGGGATATGGCAGGGCCACACGGGGCAGCTTCCCAACAGGGGCACACACCTGCCCCTATTTCGAGGCCCTGGACCACATCCTGGGGGGGCGGGATGGTCCGTGCCAGACCAGGGGGCAGCGAGCTGGGAGCAGAAGGCCCTGACCAGGGCGCGGAGGAGGAGCCGCCATGGAGGGTGCCACGCCGGCTGGACCCCCGAGCTGTCCCAGCAGCAGAGTCACCAGGGTCGTCCGGGGAGACCACACCATGTAAGTGCCATCACTGTCCCCTTCCCGGGGGGGTTGGGAAGGGAGATCAGGGACCGCGTGCACGGGCCTTGCTTACCACGGATCACGCAGCAACCTGTGCACGTGTGAGCACGTGCCGTGCCACCCCTGGGCAGGTGGCTCCAGCTGCGTGCCACATAGGGACCGTGGCCTGATAGCCACACGCATGTGTGAAGAGACCTGACATGCTCCTGACCCCCGGGCGGGACACAGCAGGACGCCCTCCCTTCACAAGCCCCCTCTACACAGAGGCAGGGGACATCTCCCCCCCACCTAGGCTGCACTATACACAGCACAAGGGCATGGGTGTGGTTGCGGGGCAGCTCCCACTCCCAGGGATAGCCAGACAATCCGACCATGGCCTCTGCGCAAGCACATCGGCTCTGACGGTGCAGGGCACGGTCATCCTCACCTCGCAGAGGGGGGCTGGGCTTCACCCACTGTGTCCCCAGGGAGAACTGACCACTTCTCTTCTTTCTCCACAGCCGCACCAGCTGCACGTGCAGGGCGCACCACCCCGCCTGGGACATGCTCCCGCACACGAGGGCCCCACAGGAGGACCAGCCGAACACTGCAGGGGTACCGAGAGCAGCACCTGGGGGCACTGCGAGCCCTGCACCTCACCTTTGACCGCTGGGTGGAACTAGATTTGGAGCTCCGGCGGGAGCAGCTTGCCCAGGGTCATGCCATCTGTGCCCATCTGCAGACCCTGGTGCAGAGCGTGCTACCTTGTGCTGCTCCAGCACCTGCTGCCTCCCCAGCTCCCACTCCTTCTCCCCGTCCTGCCTCTCCCTTCTCAACCTCCACACCCTCCTCCCCATCCCCCCAGGGACGCCGAGGCCCCCGCACCCACCGTGCGGGGAGACATTTGGCCCGGTGAGACCTCCCACCCCTGAGCCCTGAGCTTCCCCTTACCCTTCTTCCCCTTGCTTCCCCCTTCCAGCTCCCTCCTCCCAGTTTTCCCCCTCCCCTCTCCCTCCTCCTTTCCCCAGTCTCCCCAGAGTTTCATACCCCCCCCCCAGTTTTGTTACATAAACACAGTTTCTATTTTTGTAAATATGTGTATTTTATTTGACAACAGGAAGGGGGGTTAGGGAGAGGAAAGTGGAAGGATGTGAGGGTGGAATAAGGCACAAGGCCCCAGTGGGGCATGCCAGGGAGACTTCAGTCCTGTTCCGTGTGGAAGCTCCCGGGCGCAGGAATGGCTCGAGCCGGCCCTGAGTGGTCTAGGACAGTGACTTACTCACCCTCAGGGAATGGCTGTGGAAATATTTGTAAATATTTGTCTTGGTTTCACCTAACCTTTCCCTTTTGTCCCCCTCCTAAAGTCAGTTTGTGTACCCCTCTGTACTGGTGAGTGGGTATAGATTTGCCTAGCATTCAGGGGCTCCCAAGCCCAGAGCTCCCCCCTCCCCAAGTCTCAAACCAGAAGACTCAACCTCAGTCACAGCCCACAGCCCACAGCCCTCCCTCCTCTCTCCTTGGCCTGCACCCCTCATTGGTTCTCTGGCACCTCCGGCTGACTCTTGAAGAGGATGAACCCTGACCAGCCTGGCATGTGCTGTCAAACTTCCTGGCTGATTTTGCTCATTCTTTCCCTGATGGGAACATTGCTAAGGCACACAGTGGTATTCCTGATTAAATCAATGGGTACTAACTGCCTAGGTACCTATCTGCATCTGCACACACCTCCATACGTTGGAAAATCTGCCCCTTAGGCACCTTTGCAAATGTTATTCCAGGTAGCTGTTCATTCATTTCCTCCCACTCACAGGGGATCATATAGAGGCCAATGTCCCCAGCACTAAGCCACACAATTTGTGCAGCTAAAGTGTATGGCTGCATGCAATTTAGTCAAAATGTGCAAACTGGCTTACTACATGATTTACATGCTCTGCAAATCATTACACATGGAGCTGAGCAAAACATGGGAGCACTGCTGAACTTCGGTTCATATTCTGGCTTCAGAGCAACAGCCCCATCCTCCTCAGTCTTCTGTAGGGATTCCTAGATAGGCAGAGTATAGGCTAGGAGGGACTATTAGCTCATCTAGTCTGACTACCAGTGTGCCACAGGTCAGAAACCATCGCCGGTAACCTGTGCTTGACTAAAGCATCTTCCAGAAAGGCTCCTAGGCTTTACCTGAGGACCCCATGATGTATTCTGTATCCACGATGTGGAGAATCCATCACCTTCCTTGTCAGTGTTCTTCCTGTTCAGCTGTGTTCCCAATGACTAATAAACCCTTTGACCTTACTTCACTGGCTGAGAGCCGCTGTTGGGGTGCATGGCCCCTGTGGGGGTGTGGGAGGCTTCCCCCTGTGTCCCATCCAGGTGAACTTGCTGCAGAATGCTCATGGTGGAGAAGGGGGTTAGTGCTTCAAGCCCAGAGATAGGAAGCGCGCTGAAGTCAAGGTGTTTTTTTGCCCTGCAGTGAGTGTGCATGAAGGGAGACAAGCTGCACTGGAGTCCTGCCTGGCTTTATTCAGAGCCTTTATTCACTTCAGTGTCGAGCCCATCAAGCCCTGTATCTGCTTAGCCAGAGAGGTGTGGGACTGTGTGCAGTAGAATGTGAATTTCTAGCTTCCAATCCACCACACTTTCTTCCCCAGTTGCTTTGCATTTTCTCACACTGCTTTCCCTGGGGCTGAAATTGTCCAGGTTGGTCTCTGCTTAAAGATGCTGGGGTGGGGGGTGGGGAGGGAGGGTAGTTAATTGAGGCATTTTTTAAATTCTTTACCTGTGAGAAAATACATTTCTCGTGGTCACTCACAAATTTAGGCTCAGTAACTCAGAACTAATTGGAATTAAAAACTTCAAACTCAGCTGGTTTTGTAGCACTCACTAAGACTAGAAAGCAAGCCCGGGCTGAAGGAAATTGGGCAATAGTTTTACAGAGGTAAATGTTCAAAACTGGCAAATGTGCAGATGGGGATTACAAATGTCCATCTTTTCTGTGGTGATTTAAAACTAGTTGAAGAATGAATTTTAGTAGCTCACTTCCAAGACCGTTAGTTCTAATGCAAAACAGAGGAGAAGAAATCAGGCATTCCACCCCTGGAAACACAGAAGGCTAGTTTATTCCCCAGTGTAACTGTATTTAGTCCCATTGATAAACATGCCTTCTGAGGCTATGTCTACACTTCAGGTATTTGTCGGCAGAGAGTATGCTAATGAAGCGCTAATTAGCATTTGTCGCGCTGTCATTTGCATATTCTCTGCTGATGCTTTTTGTGCAGTGTAGACAGGTCCATTTTGCACAAAAAACCCCTTTTGCGCAAGATCCCTTATGCCGCAAAAAAGGATCTTGTGCAAAAGGGGTTTTTTTGCACAAAATGGACCCATTTACACTGCTTGTTTTTGCGCTAAAACCTCTTGCGCATAAAGCATTGGCAGAGAATATGAGAATGATAGCACGACAAATGCTAATGAGCGCTTCATTAGCATACTGTCTGCTGACAAATACCTGCAGTGTAGACATAGCCTGAGTGCAGAGCCCTGCACTTGGGACAGAAGAATCCCAAGCATTGTTACAGGATGGGGACCGAATGGCTAAGCAGCAGTTCTGCAGAAAAGGACCTGGGGGTTACAGTGATTGAGAAGCTGGATGAGTCAACAGGGCGCCCCTGTAGCCAAGAAGGCTAATGGCATATTAGGGTGCATTAGGAGGAGCATTGCCAGCAGGTCTAGAGCAGTGATAATTCCCCTTTATTCAGCACTGGTGAGGCCACATCTGGAGTATTGCGTCCAGTTCTGGACCGCCCACTATAGAAAGGATGTGGACGCATTGGAGAGGGTCCAGCGGAGGGCAACCAAAATGATTAGGGGGCTGGAGCACATGACCTACAAGAAGGGGCTGAGAGATTTGGGCTTAGTCTGCAGAAGCATGAGAGGGGATTTGATAGCAGCCTTCAACTTCCTCAAGGGAGGTTCCAAGGAGGCTGGAGAGAGGCTGTTCACAGTAGTGACGGGTGGCAGAACGAGGAGCAATGGTCTCAAGTTACAGTGGGGGCGGTCTAGGTTGGATATTAGGAAAAACTATTTCCCTAGGAGGGTGGTGAAGCGCCGGGATGGGTTCCCTAAGGAGGGGGTGGAATCTCCATTCCTAGTAGTGTTTAAGTCTTGGCTTGACAAAGCCCTGGCTGGGTTGATTTAGTTGGGGTTGGTCCTGCTTTGGGCAGGGGGCTGGACTTGATGACCTCCTGAGGTCTCTTCCAGCCCTAGGATTCTATGACCATAGCGGCGTGACCATGTAACACTTCCTCAGTAAGGTCATCTGGCAGAAAGGTCGTCTTCCTACCCACCAAACTAAATGCCTCCTCTCTTCCAAACCCTGCCCAGCTTCCCTATCACAAAGTGCTGGGCCATGCTTAGGCAATACAGGGCGCCCTGCGCTCGTGAAAGCCTGGCTCTGCAGACCCAAAGGGGTTTCGCCCACTGTCAAGGTCCCTTACTGAAGACATCCTGCAATAGCCCCTTCCTGAGACCAGAAGACTGTCCACCTAGCTGACCACACCTGTTGTGGTCTCATGCAAAGAGCTGTGGGTTTCTAAGGCAGGCCAGATCCACCCGTGCCTGTCTCCAACTTAAACTTCCCTGCCTTGCAACTTCCTTAAACTGGCTTTAAACATCCCCTGGCAGCCCAGGTTAATAGGCTTCCTGGGGACACTGCTGGAAAACAGGCTGCTGCATTCTGCATGAGCTTTGGTTGCTCAGAGGTGCATGCCCATTAAGAAGGCACTGCAGTAACTCAGCCTCACAGAGACAAGGTGGATATTAGGCACAGGTTGAACCTCTAAAAACCAGGACTCTGGGACTCTAAAAACCAGGAATTGTGTGGCAGGAGGGCTGATGGTCAGGAACCCTGCCTAGCCCAGCAGCAGAGGGGCCAGTGGAGCCTGTAGCCTATCTGGGTCTAGAAGCAGAGCCAGTCCTGGGGCATCTGAAATATAAACTGCTCTGTAAGATTCACTTGCAGTTAAATGGTTCCACCTCTAGATGGCTCTGAGCTGCACCAGCAGGTCCAGAAAAGCAAGTCGCGGGGGATCACAGACAAAGCTGTGGGTGTGGGTGTGGGTGTGGTTCGATGGTGTTCTTTGCCTGTTGCTGTGCAGTCTGAAAGTCACAACGTTATCAACAAGCCCCGGAAATGAGGATCACTCTTGGCAACAGCTGCTGCTGCTTAGAAATCCAGGAGCAGCCAGGGTCCCACAGGGCACAGAGAGCAGGCAACTGCCCTGGATGCCACCATGCTCCACAGTCTCCTGAAATGCAGGGATGGGCAAAGCCAACTGCACACGTACCTCAGCCAGCCCAGCTCCCTGTTTTGCACAGGGACTAGCACTAGCGGCTGCAGAGGAAGGTTCAAGAAACTACTTAATGTTTGCAGTCAAAGAGCTTTGGTTTGTGGGCTGGAGAGAGGGGCACCGGCTTCCAAGCCAAGTTTGGTTCTCGAAAGAAGCCCCACTCCCCTGTGCTTCCTGGATCAGGCACAGCTCATGGCCGACTGGGCACATGCCCAGAATATGCGCACATGGGCTTGCGGGGCTGTGGTGGCTCCAGGGAAGAGGGGCTTAGCTAGGCTTCCTGGGCAGGGCTTCTTGCCTGGGGACAAAGAGAAGCAGTGGTGTCTTCCCAACCCCACCCATGTATGAAACCCACCGGAGAGTCCCGCACAGGCAGTTGTGCAGGTCTTTGCTTTAGGACTGCTCCTTTCCTCTCTTACCCATGTTGATCTCAGGGAGACACTGGATGCGGCATTTCCCTTTGCATCACTGGACCTCTGAGTCATCACCTTGCTGAGAGGAACAGGGGAGTTTAGCCTGTTTCAGGCTGCCTGTAGTCTCCAGCGCACCCCCCTGTTTCAGTTACATTTGGGTCACACACGGAGGCTTTTCTTTGCAGCCCACAAGACTAGAGACATGGAAGAGGAAGATGTACCCTGCATCACTGGGCAACCCCCTCACCACTCCCAGTTTGAACCTTAGCAATAACATGCCTGGGAGGAAATGTCTTCCAACCCTGGGAGAGTCAGTGGCTGGTATCTGTGCTCAGAACACAAGGGTTTCTCTATTTCAGCAGAGGAGAAGCTGGTCGGTAGCACTATGTGTAGTTCTGAGTGTGGTTAAGGTTGCTTGGCATTATTTCCAGTAGCTTTTAAGTGCACCAATCTTTAATTGTAAGTGGCTGAAATTTTCCAGGCTGGGTTTCTGCTTCAGGCTGATGATTTTTGGAAATGACCAGCAAAAATCATTCAGCTGTTTCTGAGAACAAGGTCAGACAGAAATATCTGGTTTTGCCCGTGTTAAAGATGTCTTACAGTTCTTTTGTTTGGAAGTTGCTGTGCTTCCATGTTCTGGCATAAGGACTTGAAATTTGGCAGGGAAGTCGTGATCCAGTCCGCCCTGAATGAGGCAAGAATCTTAGGGGGAAAGTTGTGTGTGATCATGTAATAAAAACTGTATGGTATCATTTTGCATGTGCACAAGTAGCCAAATTAAAGCTTTACAGACAACCACTGGCATTTCCTAATTTTGGGTACTCAACTTTGAAGTCTCAGTGTTCTATAGCATAGTCCTTGTGCACATAATGCGTTTTATTCTGACCAGTGGAACACTGGAGGTGGGGAGTGCTGCTAGATGGAGTGGGGAGGGTGGGGATGGAGTGTGATGAAGGAGGGTGGCGGATGCTGGTACATGGAGAGGGATGGGGTGCATAGGGAAGCGCTGATAGATGGAGAGGGATGGGGCGGGGATGGGGAAATACTGAAGAATGGAATAGGATGAGGGTGGAGATGGCGGGGTACATGTACATTGCTAAATATGTCTGGCTACCCTCCTGCTCACCATGCATGGTGTTAGGGGCCCCTTTGGGTGCCTCTAGCAACTGACTTTTAGCTTTCTGCCATGCACTCTGTGGGAGGTGCAATGGGTTTAGAACTAGGAATGAGGGAAAGGTTGTCTTCAGAACTGTTAATCACTTAGAGACAGGGAGGGACTTCCCTTCTCTGCAAAGGGTTCTGGGTAGTGAAGCCCTCTATAAACCCCCTGGCTTCCTCCCGGTGATCAGGTTGGAGCTGTAGGGCTGGTGAGCAGAGTTATCTGTAGGAAAGTGGGTCTGTCTGGGGTGCTGTAGACTGGTGACAGGGCTGATGTTATGGAGACGTGTCCAGCATTTTATTTCTTTACAATACTTTTTGATCCTGTATTTTTGCTCACCCCTTTGAACAGGGGACTGTGGGTTTGCTCAGATAACTGCCAAGTGGGGCTCTGGCTGCCACTCGCTGCAGCTGTCAGCCTGTGGCGGGGATAGCTCTCTCAGTGTGTCTCTTTTGTGCTCTGAGCCTCAGCTGGCTGCCCTGCCATTTGCAGGCTGTTTCAGGTGTTGGTTTGGATCTGGAAGCCCAAAAGGACTCATATCTGAGAGGTGGCTGCTTCCCCATGCCAGCCTACCACTGCTGCCATCTCCTGAGCTGCTTGATCCTGAGCCTGACCGGCACAAGGAAAGGACCGTGGGCAGCTTATAGAATCATAGAACCATAGAGCTGGAAGAGACCTCGGAAGGTCATCAAGTCCAACCCCCTGCTCTAGGCAGGATCAATCCCAACTAAATCAACCCAGCCAGGGCTTGGTCAAGCCGAGACTTAAACACCTCCAGGGATGGAGACTCCACTACTTCCCTAGGTAACCCATTCCAGTGCTTCACTACTCTCCTAGTGAAATAGTTTTTCCTAATATCCAACCTGGACCTCTCCCACCACAACTTGAGACCATTGCTCCTTGTTCTGCCATCTGTCACTACTGAGAACAGCCTCTCTCCATCCTCTTTGGAACCTCCCTTCAGGAAGTTGAAGGCTGCTATCAAATCCCCCCTCACTCTTCGCTTCTGCAGACTGAACAGACCCAACTCCCTCAGCCTCTCCTCATAAGTCATATGCTCCAGCCCCCTAATCATTTTGGTTGCCCTCCGCTGGACCCTCTCCAATGCGTCCACATCCTTTTTGTAGTGGGGGGCCCAGCTTGCTGTCCTCTAGGGCTGTACTCTTGCATTTTGCTCCCCCTTGGTCTTCAGGGGCAAGTGCCAGGCCCGCCTCTGCCCTGGGCAGCAGGGACTAGTGAACAGAGGGAGGCTGGGCTCTGGGGCAGGAGGGCCAGTGATCAATGGCTGGAGTTGACACGGAGTCCTGTTTAGTACCTTTTGGGGCAGCTTGCAGGGCAGTGGAGTGTGAGGGTGTGACAGACCAGGCCGGGTCTGGGCACTGCTGAGGGCATCCACTCAGGGCGAATTGCTCAAACTCAGGGCTCCTTACTGCCTCTGACCGGAGACCTTCCCAAACAGGTCACAAACCAGTCACACTGAGCAAAACCCCTCAGACATCCCAGCTCTCCCTGTGCCACAATCAGCCCTGGGCCTAGCACGCAGGTGAGGGTTATAGAACCCAATCTCACCTACCCCGAACGGTTCTTCCGATCCCAAGAAACCTGCCACAGTTCCCCGTCAATTTACACTCTGGATCTTACCCACAAGATCACGCTGGGCCAATCCTTTAGAATCTAAAATCTAAAGGTTTATTAATAAAAGAAAGAAAAGCATGAGAGTAAGGTTGTTAAGGATCGAATCACCAACTTCTCGATGCAGGCTCTTAGCAGAGATGTTATAAATTGCTATCTGAAAAGTCTGTGGTGTACATCCTATGTCAGGATGGGTCCACGATTCTTCCCAGCTCTCTGTCCCTTGCAAGGCTGCATCTGGGATCAGGAGCAGAATTCAAGACAAAATGGAGTTCACCTCATAGCATCTTATATCCATGCCTGGTCTCTTCCAAGCTGGAGCAGGTCACATGTCCCAGTGACCTATCCTTGTGTCCCAAGTCAGCAATCACTATTCTGGCTGGTCTGCAGGTTCCAGACACATTCCTCAGGTGTGTCTTTGGCACCTAGAGAGTCATTGTCCCTGGAGCCTTGCTAATCAGCATAGTCACCGGCTGAACATTCTTTGTCCATTGCTCTGTCTCAGAGAGAGAATTTTCTATCATAAGCACAGAGTACATATTTATACCTCCACATACAGATATCATGCAGGTACATGAATAGCACACACAGAATCAGTAAAACACAAGCGTTCATTTGACACCTCACATGGCCCCCTTTGTACAGACTTTTGGGGCAAACACCCCTCCCCATGGGTGCAGCAGTGATCTTTAAAATCCAATAACGTGACAGAGGGGCCTGCAGGAAGGAAACTACTGTCAGAGCGTGTGTGGTACTGAGCATCACAGGAGCAGTCAGTGGCAGGGAGGGGCCGGGGCAGCCCTGCAGCAAGGCAGGGAAAGGGGACACAGGTCACCTTGCGGGCATGGCCTGCAGGCTGGGGCCATGAACCAAACACAACTGCTGCTCCCCATCATGCTGTGTCATGTGTCATGCCTTTCCCTTTGCTCTCTGCACAATGCTCCTTGTGGCACATATGCTGTCCAAGCGCTGGCCACGCTGCCCCTTTCACAATGCCTGGTCTCCATAGCCTCAGCTCTGTGGGGCCTCCCTGGGTAGAACCTTTCCTGCACATACCCGTAGGCAGCTTGTCGCAGCCCATTTCCCACAGAACTGCCCACCACCACTGGGAGAGACCTAGGACGGCCCAGGAGATCATTTGGGCTGCCCCTTGCTCTTGCTGCCCTTCCCCTTCACTCCAGTTTCCCAGGAATTGCTGTATTAATTTTAGCGGAATACAGGGGCCCCAAAAGTCAAAGGTGTCAACATGACTTTGTCACTGTCCACCATTGCCCAGAATTACAGAACATTCAGGGTTTGCTGGCCAGAGACCTCAGCCTGCCTTGCGCCATGGCAAACCCCCATGAAAACACCCTAACACCCTGATCTTGAAGATACAGACAAGAAGGGGAAACAGTTCACGCATCTGAAATGTGAAGTATTAAGTCAGGCTGTCACTGTAACTACAACCCTGGGCCCCTTCCCTTAGCTGGGGAGAGCTTTTAAAAGGAAAAAAACCCTTGTTTGCCTGTCTCATCGATGGGATCAGAGATGTAATAACTGGCTGAGGGAGAAGAGGAGTAGCTGGGCTGGGCTGGGCTGGGCTGGAGCTGTCGTCATTGTTAAAGGCCAATCCCATTTCCTATGAAGACAAGATAAACAGGCAAAAGGGGAGAGACAAGAAGTGCAAAGGGAGAAAGTGCAGCATCTGGCTCTGGTGTGGACGTTCACTTCTGTCACTGTGGGATAAACACAAGCCCGGCACACATCCTTATCCATCACTCCGAGACCTGGCAACCTCGGACCAGCATTGGACTGTGTAGGGCATCTCTTTGAGCTGTCTCTCTGGTCACAGGCTCACAGCAGTGCTGTAATGTATGCAATCTTGGCTGGCTCAGCCTGGCCCTTATTAGGCAGAAGGCAAAGAGATGAGAGGACAGAGAAGAACTAAGACAGGGAAGGAAAAGGACACAGTTTGAGACAGCGGAAGACAATGTCTCCCATCCCTGGCGATGTACAGCCCGAGTGGCGATGTCACATAGGTCCCTCTCTTCAGCCCGCTCTCAGGACAGCTCTCAAGATGGGTCCCAAGAGACAGGGGGGAGCAGCCGTGATGGAGGGACTCACTCCTCCCCCTTCTCTCAGTCCGCTAGTGTAGCAGTTGCCCATTTGTCGAATTTCCCCCCCAAAAGGGCCCCAAAAGGGAATGTGGCTAGGAGAGACCATCCCCTTGTTATTTTGTCCCCAATTAGGCTTAGTGGCCAGCACACGCATTTTGGTTCACTGATTTTTGGTCTCCCATCAGACATGATCCTAGCGCAGTCCTTGACTTATGTCGGGGCCATTGTGCTTGGACTAATTCAGTTTTTCTATCTTGCTTTTGCACCTTTGCCATCAACAATTGTTATCAGCTACTGTAACATTTCATGGATTTGCACTTGCTGTTTGCAGCTGAGCTTCCAATGTGCAGGCCCGGTTATTACAACAGCTCCACAGCCCACCAGGTCCTGGCTCCTCTCTCACCTCTGGCCAAAAGACTCTGTTACCTCCTAGTCTTGAGCCTCCACTATCCCAAAACTCTGGGCCTCAGCTACTGCCAATCTCCCACCCTTCCCAATTGCCCTGTGTCACCTCCACACCCTCTGGACTGAGGCAGAGTCCCCTTCTGCACCATGATATGCACCAGCTCAGGATTATTTTCTTTTATTAATATGCTTCCCAGATAAATGCTGTGCCACTTATGGATTTCTGTTTTCTGTCGTAAAGCTTTTGTCTTTAATTTCATTCAGAGATCTTTGTTCCTGCATTACAGGGGTAGGGTAAACAGGACACAGCAATTTATAAAACACTAAAATACTTTCTGCATTATCCTCTATTCCCTTCTAATTTCTTCCCTTTTTTTGACTTGTGTTGTGCATTGGCCGTGTGTTTTCACTGAACTGTCTTTAATGACTCTTGCATCTTTTTCCTGAGAGGTTACAACTAATTCAGAGCCCATCCATGTGTGCAAGAATTTCAATAATAAATCAGTTCTCCCTGCTAGCCTGCCCCACAAATAGCCTTGCATAGGAACGCAGGTCTGACTTATTCCATTGGGCATGGACCTGTCTCTTTTGGGGACTCTCAGCCTGTTTCAAATGATTACAGTGAACCGCTCTAGAAACTGGAGCACACCCCACCTGTCTGAACTAATCCTACCAGGTACCTGTGTGCCTCTGCTCTAGCTGGGGAGAAACAATGCCCAGGGATGCTCCAAGTGTGTGAGAGAGAAGGGCTGCCCCAGAAGACAGGACAGGAGGGGCTTATGACAGGCGAGAACAGGCCAGCGGGGAGAGTAAAGGGGAGGCAAGAAACACATGTGCGCGCAAACACTCAGCCAACACACTGAGATGTTCCCTTCCACGGTAGCGCAAAAGATTTTCATCCTGTAACTAAGACAGTGATGAGAGGTTTATTCAAGTAGAAAATTTTTAATTGCATTCTCTTGTAGTCAAATATTAATGGAAGGACCTTGTACAAATAAAAGTGAATAATGCAACAGCTTAGCTGACAACATTGTTTCACATTCACTGCAGCTTGTGAACCTTCATTAAAACGGATTATTTTTGTTTTGGAGATTTAACCAGCTACTCTACTTTCTGCCTTTGCTAGCCTAGTATGCTCAGGCCAAGCAGCAGCTCACCAACTTCAGCTGGAGAGCTCCAAGGCATGAATCTGTTCTGAGGCAGCAAACATGGCTCCATAGGGCTGTAGGATAGGAGAAAGGGAAAGGAACTGTGCCCAGCCCCGCTAGGTACACCCACAACAGTCCCTCCTCTTCCTCTCAACAATGGAGGAATGAGGGTAACTCCAAATTCAAGCATGGAGATTTTTGTCTAGATGAGTACACCGTCACCTACCCCAAAATGGAAAATAACAGAACACCGCTGGGCATCACCTACAGCCCCCAGCGCATCATTAACAATCTACAACCTATCCTGGAAAATGATTCCTCCCTCTCACAAGCCTTAGGAGACAGGCCAGTCCTCACTACAGACAACCCCCTAACCTGAAGCAATACTCGCCAGCAGCCACACACCATACCTCAGATGCACTCCACTCAGGAACCTATCCCTGCAACAACCCCATTGCCAACTCTGTCCACACATCTATACAAGTGACACCATCACAGGACCTAATCACATCAGCCACACCCTCAGGGGCTCACCCACCTGCACACAGGCCCGGCCCGAGCCATTCATGCGCCCTGGGAGCGCGGCGCCACCCCTGGGAGTGTGGCGCATGCGCAGCCCCTCGCAGCGCCCCTTACAATGGGGCGCCCCGGGGGGGTGCCCGGTCAGCCCATAGCTTGGGCCAGCTCTGCCTGCACATCCACTAATGTGATGTATGCCATCAAATGCTAGCAAAGCCCCTCTGCCATGTAGTGGACAGGCTAATGGTCACAAATCAGACATCAGGAATGGTAACACACATAAGCCTGTAAGGGAACACTTTAACCTCCCTGGGCATTCTGTAAGGAATTTGAAAGTAGCCCTTCTTCTGCAAAAGAACTTTACACCCTGAGCACAAAGGGAGATAGCAGACCTGGCATTTATTTGCAAATTCAATACAATCAATTTAGGACTGAATACGGATCTTCACTGGTTAACACATTGCAAGGGCAATTTCCCCGTCTTGATATTCACACCTCCACACCACATGCTGCGAGTGAGACACATCCATGATGACTTGGTTAGCCTCATTAACACTGGTCCCACACGTGATAAGTAATTCCTTTCTTTTGTTGTTCTTTTATATTCCCCCTGCCTCTGTAATTCCACTCCAACTCATCTGATGAAGTGGGTTTTACCCATGGGAGCTCAGGCTCTGATCAATCTGCGCCACAGGACTGCTCGCTGGTTTTGCAGATACAGATTAACATGGCTCCCCCCAAGGCTTGGTCCCCAGAGTGAGAAGAATTGCCAGGTCAGGAAGCTTCCCCCTTCCATGTCTGCAGACACTGTCCAAACCCGTGTGGCTCCACACTAGTGACGTGTGTAAAACAGCTCTGCCGCCGTCCTGCAGGGGAGAAGAGCAGGGTGGGGTCCAGACGTGGGAGCTCCTCCCAGTGATCCTGGGTTTGAGGTGGGACAATAGTTCCCATTGTTCACTTATCAACAAACCCTTCTTCGGAGGAGTCCAGGTCCCTGTGCCCAACAGCACATCCTGTTAGTACAACACTTCGGACTCACACTTGGGCTCTGGCTGCCCACCAGTGAAGGGGGGTGACTCTTCTGCTTCTCTACACCCAGCTATTACTAAAGCTGCCTACACTTGCCAGCGTTAGTGCAAAAAGTCAGGCAGAAAACCCCAGCTTAGCCTCTTCTCTGGAGATCCGTGTTTTGTGCTGAAAGTGCTGAGTTTCGTCGGTGCCAAAAATGAAAACACCCTGACAAGAGTCTTTTGCTTTTTGCATGCTCTGATGTGCCAGTGAAGACTCTTGATTGCTTTTTCCAGTCGAATTGCCCTCCGGAGCTGTCCCACAATTCAGAGGAAGTGGCCACTCCTTGAAAATCCGCAGGTGTGTGCCCCTTCCCTTCAGCTCTGTTCTGACAGCTGGTGCTGTCGCTGCTCCAGGACACATGACAAATCATTACTGGGGGAATGCTCCTGCTGCCACCCACACTGTAAAGAGAGGCAGGCAGACAGCATGTGCTGTGCAAAGCCAGGGAGGGAGGTGGGCTCTGAGGTTGGAGACCCAACTCTCCCCCACCTCAGGACTGGTTGCTTCCAGCAGTTGCCACATGCAGGTCTAAGACTAGGATTCAGGAGAGCCAATCCCTTGTGATGCCACAAACTTCCTATTTGGTGCTGGTCAAGTCTCTTCCTGACTATCCTTCCCTGCCATGTAATGATTTGCTTTGTGTCCCGGAGCAGTGCAGAGTGGGAGAGCTATCACAGGGTGCTCCTCTCATTGCGATACAAGTGCTGCATGTGTAAACATGCTCTCGGGCCTGTGGAAACCAATGTGAACTCACCCCGGTGGTTTTCTGTTAGTGCTTTTCTAGCACCGACGGAACTGTCAGTGACAAAACCCTGCAAGTGTAGTCACAGCCTGTGCTAGCCGGAGTCAATCGCACTGACATTGTGGTAGCAGGCCAAGTACAGCCCAGTGCATGTACCCCAGCTTCCCCACCTACTCTGTCCTTGGCTTCTTCCTCCTTCTGCTCCCCCGTGCCATGGCACAGCCTGCTACCACCTCAGTCCCCAGTGATTGGCTCCCCTGCACACCCCACCCAGCCCCACCTCAATACCACATCTCTTCCTGAACAGCACCAGTTTTTCCACCTCTTTAACATTACTGATACTATGGAGCCAGGCCCAGTGCGGTGCAGGAAATATTATTCCCAGTTTACAGAGGGAAACTGAGGAACAGAGCAATTCATTCTGTAGGTAGCAACTACCTGCAAATAGTCTGGTTCAAGTGACTTGACCAGCACCAAATAGGAAGTTTGTGGCAGAACAAGGGATTGGCTCTCCTGAATCCTAGTCTTAGACCTGGAAACCCAGATATGATAACTATGTAAACACATCATCAAGGCACCAGAATAACTTCATTCTGATGCCATGCACTAACCCTCTGGTTAGCATTAAGGCTTTTTAGGGCTTGTGGTTGCAGATTAAATAAGACTCATTTATAAAGCCACATTCTTTGCTCATATTTAGTGTCACTGCAACTTTAAGGTAACTTGGATGCTCTAGCTCTGCATTTTTATAGCTCAGTGTATTTTAGGAGGCTTTCAATGTAACAGAAGGCTGTATTCCTAGTTTTCTTATGTTTGGTTTGGAATAATGTCTTTAACTGTGTGAAACAGACTGGGAGCGGCCAGAGGCTGATTCATCACTCCCTGTACCTGACACAAAAGTCCCCAGATTAGATCATTATTGGCACCAGGTGATTAGCCAATTAACATGGGGGGGCTGGGAAGGCCAGAAATTTAGACTGATGAGAGCTCTGCTCTGGGGAGGAATTTTTTTTTTTAATTAATAAAAAAAAAAAAAAAAAAAAGCTCATAAATGATACTAGCCAAATAACCCAAACTGTTTCTATACAAATGCTTCGGGGGTAGCTGAGTTAGTCTGTACAGGATAAACAACAAATAGTATGGTAGTACTTTCAAGACTAACAAAACATGTCCACAAAAGCTCATGATACCATCTACATGTTTTGTTAGTCTTTAAAGTGTTGCCATACAGTACTTGTAGTGATTTGTAGTAGCCAACTGCAACCACTTTTTAAATTTTAACTGACCGCTTAGGAGTAAATCTTTCTGGTGGAAAACCACTGGACTGGACTAGCCAGTTACACTGCATCTTTAGCTCCTTGGATGCATAAATTGAGGCATCTCAGCTAGGAGCAGAGAGGGTATTTTACCTTTGCATTTGGCACTGGTGTGGCTGCTGCTGGAAAAAGGGCTGGAGTTCTGTTGCCCACAATTCAATAAGGCTTTTAACAAATTGGAGGAGAGGGGTTTGAGAAGAGCCCAGCAATGATTAAAGGATAAGACAGGAGAGCTGCCTGCTCTGTAGTGAGAGATTCAATTAGCCCAATCTCTTGAGTTTAACAGAGACGGTTCAAGGGTGACTTGCTCAGTCTATATGGGGAATGGCTATTTGACAATGGGCTCTTCAGCCTTACGAAGGAAGGTCTCGTGTGATCAGTGGCTGGAAGCAGAAACTGGACAAATTTATGCAAGACATATGTCATAACCATTTAACAGAGTAATTAACACCCATTGGAATGACTTACCAAGGGCTATGGGGGATTCTCCGTCACTGGCAATTTTACAGTCAAGCTTGGCTGGCTGTTTTTCCAAAAGCTCTGATCTAGGCATGATTCTGAGGCAGGTCTCTGGCCTGTGTTACCTGGGAGGGCAGAGGGGATGATCACAGTTGTCCCTTCTGGACTTGGTAGCCATGACTTTGCTAGCAGTGTGCGTCAAGACACATGGAAGTTAGGGCCCTAACTCTCTCCAGGGATTCCCAAGCTCTGCCAGGCCCTGCACACATTGCCAGTCAAGGTTCTGGGTTTTTTCTTTTATTTTCTCCAACTCCTTTAGCCAAATAAATCTTGAGAAACTAAAGCCAAATCCTCTGTTAATACAATGCTAATGCAAGAAGTCACAGGTGCCTGTACGTGCCACCCACCCTCCCATATTCCCCGGATGCCTGTGGAGGGAATGTGCTCTGGTCACCATGCAGCATGTTGATGAGAAGGGCAGAGATCGGGGTCACCAAGGTTAATGCAATGAAGCCATCTGCTAAGTGCCCAGCACCTGTAACATAGTTGAAAATGGAAACCCATTGCTGTAGTTCCCTGGTTTTCTTTCCAGCCAGCCCCAGGCAGGGTGCAAAGGGAACTGGACAGGAAGCAACAGATAATGGCACAGTAAAACTATTGCATACACTGCAAAAGTAACAAAAGCAAGGCAGCTTGCCCACCATGCTGGACGCTAAGGAGGTCGTCCCTGAGGCTCTGCAGTCAGCTTTGGGCCCAATAGACAAGCTGGAGGTCAGGGAACAATGCTAAAAGGGTTTTGGAAAAAAGACATTGAGCAAGGGTCAGAGGGCTGGGGACTGACAGGAGAGCTGCCTGCAAACACACAGAAAGGTTCTGTAAAGCAAATAAGGGCTTAGTTAGGAAGGAGCAATGGCTTGTAAGAAGTCAGCAATGCCGCTGACCAAATTATGGCCAGGTTCTGCCCCTCTCCCTGATGGGCAGATCTCACTGCAGGAGGTGTCATCTGGGACAGATCCTGCCTCCCTGTATCACAATGAAAGGGCGAACCGGGAAAAACTTCATCAACTTGTTTCAACAAAAAATGGCTTTGTCCCAAAACACATTTTTATGGGATTTTTTAAATGTTGGTCAAAATGTTCCAGTTTTTCATGTAAGAAACCAGAAGCTGAAATCTGAAAAAAAAAAATGGTAAAAAGTGTTTGGGTTTTAAGAAAAAACCCACCAGTTTTTGGAATTCAAATTTCTTTTTACTGAAGCACACAAAGTTTTAATAAAACCCGTGTTTTTTGTCCCAAATGGAACAGCTTCTGGATTTCAGTTTCAATTTTCATTGGAAAAATTAAACATTTTTCTAAATGTCCATATTAGAAATACTTCCATTCCACGGGCCACCTCAATCGAATTAGTGCCAGTCCCTCATGGCCTGGCCAGTTTCAGTAGGACGGCTCAGCTGGCCTGACCCATTTTTCTCCCGTGCTTGTTAACCCTGATGAAAGCAAGTCTAGTCGAGCTGTGGTTCTACCTGTGCAGCTGCAGGAGCCTGACCACCCTGACATTTTCCCCCGTGCCAGTTCGGCTGAGCCAAGGGCAGCACAGGGTTGGCTGCACAAGTTAGTGAAAACGTGCCCTTGGATTAGTGCCATTACCAGGCTCACAGGATGTGGGGCCTGGCTTGTCTGTGCCAGACACAACCTGCTCCTCTCAGCTGCATCTCTCTGGGTGATTCACACCCTGCGAACCCTACCCCCAGAGCACTAAGGTACAACCGCATTTGCTCCAACCCCTCAGACAGAGACCAACACCTACAAGATCTTCACCAAGCATTCTTGAAACTACGATACCCACACATGGAAGTGAGGAAACAGATTAACAGAGCCAGACATGTACCCAGAAGCCTCCTACTACAAGACAAGCCCAAGAAAGAAACCAACAGAACACCACTGGCCATCACCTACAGTCTTCAGCGGAAACTCTCCGATGCATCATCAGTGATCTACAACCCATCCTGGACAATGATCCCTCACTTTCACAGGCCTTGGGAGGCAGGCCAGTCCTCGCCCACAGACAACCTGCCAAACTGTAGCAAATTCTCACCAGCAACTATGCATCATACCACAGTAACTCTAACTCAGGAACCAATCCATGCAACAAACCTCGGTGCCAACTCTGCCCACATATCTATGCCAGCAACACCATCACAGGACCTAACCAAATCAGCCACATCATCACGGGTTCATTCACCTGCACATCTACAAATGTTATATACGCCATCATGTGCCAGCAATGCCCCTCTGCTATATACATTGGCCAAACTGGACAGTCCCTATGTAAAAGAATAAATGGACACAAATCAGATATTAGGAATGGCAATATACAAAAACCTTCAAGAGAACACTTCAATCTCCCTGGACACACAGTAACAGATTTAAAGGTAGCCATCCTGCAGCAAAAAAACTTCAAGACCAGACTTCAAAGAGAAAATGCTGAGCTACAGTTCATCTGCAAATTTGACACCATCACCTTAGGATTAAACAAAGACTGAATGGCTAGCCAAGTACAACAGCAGTTTCTCCTCTCTTGGTGTTCACACCTCCACATCAGCTGCTAGAAGTGGGCCTCATCCTCCCTGATTGAATTTACCTCGTTATCTTTAGCCTTATTCTGGCCTGCATATTTATACCTGCGTCTGGAAATTTCCACTACATGCATCTGATGAAGTGGGTCTTTGCCCACGAAAGTGCCTGCTCCAATATATCTGTTAGTCTATAAGGAGCCACAGGACTCCTTGTCACTTTTGCCTAGCCCCAGAAGGTCCCAACTGCCACTCCCAGTCAGCTGTAAAGGGGGCATCTCCTAAAGTTTGCCATCAGGCTTTGCATGGGAAAAGCAACCGGAGGCCCTGTGGGGCCAAGGCAGCCTTGGGTTTGGGCCAGGGGAGGAAATGAGTTGGGCTCCACTGCTGGGAATGCCTATTAATGACCTGCTGTGACGTAGTGTTGGTACCTTGCTGGCTGCTGTCTGTAGCACGGCCCAGCAGGACAGGGGATGAGTCATTATGCAAGGGGCGCCCAACCTGTCCCACCAGTTGCCTCCCAGGGGGAAAGACAAAGGAAGGAGGGCGACGTCAGCCCCTGGCTGGGGGGCAGGGCTGGAAGAGACGTTGGAGAGTTTCTGTCTGGTATCATGGAGGAAGCAGCCTAGGAAAGGGTCTGGGATTTAGGGGCCCAGTCTCCCCCCATCTCAAGGGAGGCAGAGGCATCCTAGGCCTGCCCTGTAACCAGATGACATCTGTGCTGTGCTGTATCCTGGAGAAGCAATGAACTCCCTCTATTCTACTGGCTGGTGGAGTCTGTTCGTGCCACTACGGGGGTGCAGGAGTCGGGGGAACTCCAACGTGCCGCCACACCTGCCCTGCTTTGCTGGAGAGCCATGTTTGAGAGGCTCATGCAGGCTCTGTACCTTGCCCCTGGCAAGCAGCTGCGCCAACTGTTGTCAGTTGCATTCCTCACTAGCAATACAGTGAGCTGCAAACCTCCCTGGGCCCCAGCCTGGGGCTCCAGGAGGCAGCAGCCACTGTCCTACGCGGTCCTCCAGCTGCTGCTGTGAGGAAGGAGCAGATGCAGCCTGATGCAGAAAACGTTAGCGTCCCTGCAATGGGACTACAGTGGGATAGTGGAGCTGCTCACAACAAGGGAGAGCAGCCACATGCTGCCTCCCAGTGCTCTGCTCAGAACCTTCTCCAGCCACAAACCAGGCCTCTGGCTGCCGGGCGCACTCCTTACTCACAGCTATTTTCACCACCACGGACAAAGGCTGCCCAGGGTGGGAAAGAAACGAAAATGGTCCCTGGAGCAGAGCTGCCTTCCAGGTGGCAATGCCAGGTGTGGCAGCAAGGGGCAGTGGTGCCAGGGACAACACATGAGATGGTTCTGTCAGTGCCTTGAACTCACTGCGGTCTCATTATTGCCTCTCGCCCAATCCAGACCGGAGTAATCGAAGGAGGCTGAGATGCAGAGGGGGTGTTCTGAGGCAGAGAGGGGTCCGAATAGCCATGGTACATGCAGCATGCCATATGCCCATGTAGAGAGAGTGACACCCATCCCTCATGTAAAGACTGCAGCGGCTGGAGACTCACTGACATCCCAATGCAAACTAGGCCAATTGCCACGGGAAGTGGGTTTCATTTCCCATAACAAATTCTTAAGAAAATAATTTTTTTACATATTTTGGTTTATTTCAGAAATCCGACAACTGCCTTTATTTTTTGTTTTTGAAAAGCATAAATTAAATCAGAGGTGGATGTGTGTGTGGGGGGGGGGGAGAGATTAAAAGTACAAAAGCAGCTGAAATCAGAAATTTTCTTACTGATATTTCCATTTCTTTAAAAAGGAATTTTCACCAGAAAAATTCAGGGAAGAATTTTACCAGCTTTTTTTAGTTTCTCTCACTCGTTGTCTTCATATCTTATCGTCAGCCTGAGTCTTTGTAGCATCAGCACCCCACCGCTGGGGCTCTCTGCCTTTGCCTGCTACACTGCAGAGCCCTCTCGTCCCGAAAGTCTCTGGGTTGGTACTTCAAGACTGTGAACAAGTCATCTCTTAACTTTCTCTTTGATAAACTCAGTAGAATAAGTCCCTTTTGTCTCTCACTGCAAGGCACATTTTTCAGACCTCACATCATTTCTGTGGTTTGTCTCTGATAAAGGGCTGTTACGAGGTCAAAGCATTTTGCTGCATGCTCATTCAAGGTTTTTCTCTGACATCTCTTACCTTCCAGGTGCTGGCTGGATAAATCAGCCACAGCCACCCCGCTGCCTTGCACTGGATTGTAATTTCCAACACTTACTGGTATGTCTCAATCTTGATTCATTCCCAGGCTCCTTGCATTCTGTAATGCTGTATGGACTATGTGGGACACTGTCTTACAGTCATACCGTTTTTGTAAAACTGCAAAGAATCTGACCAGACATGCCATATAAAGTGTCAGTGGAAATGTAATGATTAGCTAAGCATGATCATCTTGTTCTTCAGTTTGTCCCCTTTTTTATGATGAGTGTGGCAGGTGTGGCTGTGTTTCCAAACTTGGGCTGAGTTTCTGGATGACAGATTGGCACCAGCACTAGAGACGTCAGCTGTATAGTGAAGGCACTGAAAGTAGCCAAGGCCTACACCTTATGGCTCAGCAAGGCATGCAGGGGCGTGCCACTGGAGAGAACTCTTACAGCCTTTCAAAGCCACGTGCTAGGACGCTTGTGTCTGAGGGTTGCCAGGTGTCCACTATTCAACTGGAACACCCAATCCAAAAGGGACCTTGGCAGCTCCGATCAGCACCACTGGCCAGGCCATTCACAGACCTGTTGGAGCAGGGCTGGCAGGCTCCCTGCCCGACTCTTTACGACTCCCCAGAAGTGGCGACATGTCCCTCCAGCTCCTAGGTGTAGGGGCAACCAGGGGACCATGCACAGTGCTGGCTCCACAGCTCCAGTGGCCAGGAACCATAGTCGATAGGAGCTCTGGTGTGGTGCCTGACAGTGGGGGTAGAGCACAGAGCTCCCGTGGCCACCCCTATGCCTAGAAGCTAGAGGGACATACTGGCCACTTCCCAGGAGGCACCTGAGATAAGTGCTGCCTGGAGCCTGTACCCCTCATGCCTCCTGCACCCCTGCCCCAGCCCTGAGTCCCTCCAGCACCCAAACTCATTACCAGAGCCTGCACCCCGCACCTCCTCCTGGGCCCCAACCCAGAATACAGTTTAGGCATTAAAATTAACATATGCTTCTATTTACACCCACACATAGACATACCCTCCCCCTCACAGGTCTGCAGCTGGATTTTATAGTTACTAGTTTTTAGCATTGCTCGGTCAGCTTCAGTGGCCTGCTGAAGCTGCACATGAAGGAGGGGGATCTGGGCTTCTGTCAGACGTGTTCTAAGCTTTGATGTTTTTGCAGAATGAACCCAATGTTCTGTGGCAATACACCCCTTTTTTATAGTAAAAAGTTTTGCAAGTTTGAGGTCTTACTGTGTTAGGCTAGAGTCATTAATCACAAAATAGTTAAGATTGCTCCTAATTAGCATTATTTTGGGTTGTTTGGGGGAATTTTTTTTACAACACAGTTTTTACTTTGCCTTTTAATCTTTATTTTTTATTTTGGAGGGTGGGGTATGCTTTTGCCTTAGGGTTGTTAATTTGCCCTTTTTTAGGCCTCAAATGACCTTGATAGTTTGGTGCTTTTTGAATTTTTGCTCTCCCTGGATTATCCTGTCTTCCTGGCACCTTTTATTTTTTATTTGTTAGCATACTATACATTTACTAGCTAATTAGCCCGTCATAAGACAGGATTTTCAGGTCTCTCCTCCACCTTGGCCTTCTCTCCTGAGCCTCCGGTCTCTCGCTCTGTCTCTCTCTCTCTCCTCCTCCTACTGCCTCCCCCTCTCTCTCTCTCAGCTCTCCTCCACCTACTGCCTCTCTCGCCTTCTGCCTCTCTCTCCGTCTCTTTCTTTCTCTTCTCCCCCTCCTGCCTCTCACTCTCCCTTTCTCTTCTCCTCCTCCTCCTGCCTCTCTCTCCCCGCCCCTCTTCCCCTTCCCCTTCCCCTTCCCCTTCCCCTCCCGCCGTGGCGCTCGGCTGAGTGCTGCCTACTCAGCTGGGCCGCCGCAAGGGAGGGGGCCGGGGCGGTGACGTACACGGCCAGGGGGCGGGGCCGTGTACGTCACCACCCTGCCCCCCTTCTCCTCCCGCCATGGGGGAGCCCAAATGGTCCCTTGCGCCGCTGGCTCCCCCACAGCGGCTCGGCTGAGTGCGCAGCACTCAGCTGAGTGCCACAGCGGTAGGGTAAGGGGGGGCGGGGTGGTGACATAGATGGCCCCGCCCCCTGGCCGTGTATGTCAGTGCCCTGCGCCCCCTTCCTCTCCCTCCGTGGCGGCTCTGCTGAGCGCTGTGCCGCGCCCCCGCCTCGGCCCAGCTTAGCGGCCCAGCCCTCAGCCAAGCCGCCACGGAGGAGGGGAACGGGCCGGGGTGCTGACGTACACGGCCAGGGCGCGGGGCCGTGTACATCAGCGTTACAGACTCAGGGTATGTCTACACTGCCACCCTAGTTCGAACTAGGGTGGCTAATGTAGGCATTCGAACTTGCAAATGAAGCCTGGGATTTAAATATCCCGGGCTTCATTTGCACGTTCTCGGGCGGGCGCCATTTTTAAATGCCCGTAGTTCGAACTACCTGCCCACGGCTACATGCGGCACGGACTAGATAGTTCGAATTAAAGCTCCTAATTCGAACTACTGTTATTCCTCCTGCAAGGGCTACAGACATTGGGCTAGTATATATATGATTGTTACATAGAACAGTAAATAATTTTAAAAACAAGGCTTCTTGCAAAGCAAAAATGTCTTAAAGAACAACAGAGCTGAACAAAAACTAAACAAACTTTACTTAAAGCATTTTCCTCTGTAGGTTTTTGGGCTACAAGCCTCCCTAGACTGGCCTCCAGCCTCTTGCCCTAGCCTCTGCCATAGTAACACAGGCAGAAGGGACCGTGCATTCTGGTGGAGCATGGATGGGGTCATATGAAATAGTTTGGGAAGGTAATGCCTTTCCCTACCTACAATTCCTGCCACCAAAAATTGTCTAATTTCACGAAGAAGCTATAGAAATGCAAATGCCTAACCTGGAAGCAGTAAAAAGGTGACAGAAGAAATGTGGCTTGAGAGCAAAAATGGGCCAAAGAGACTGCAGTTTTGCAAATCCTCATCACTTGATTTTGACACAGTCAGAACCAGGGGGTCTGGCTCCAGGTGGCATTTAACCCATAATGCTGAGGTTTGGGTGGCTCAAGTGAAAGATTTCAGGTTGGCCCCACCTCTAGCTGACAGAGAATAAAAGCAAATGCACATTTTATCAGGAGAATCCAAGTAGCAGAGAACACAAAGTTGGTGCTGAAAGAATTCTCCCAGCTCAACAAAACCCAAAGCTAGCCAGCTACTTTGTCTGTAGGGACTGGTAACTCTACAGGGCTTCGGGCTTTCTTGGCACTAGAGAACTACTGTGGAAAATTCATTTCATGCTTCTCTGCCTTTGGAAAGTCTTGATCAAATTATTACAAAAGGTAAAATCTAGAGATGGTTATGGGAATGGCCAAAGGCATGGAGAAGGGCTGAACAAGAAGCACGGCTTAGGGCATGTTGACACCTCTTGTCATCTTGGCTTGTAAAGTCTCATCTACTGTGGTAGGAACTGTATCTCCTATAGATTAGCAAGTGGCAGTGAGAAGCCCATTGTATCCATCATGTATCATGATACCTGCTGAAAGGAAGTGTGCACAGTTTGAGAATATAAATAAATATATGTGCTGAGTAATGAAATCCCACAAGTAACTACAAAATATGGAAGTATGTATACCTGGATAATTGTCCATAAACCTTTACTGAAGATCTGAGGGCACTAACCATTGCCAGATGCAGCAATATCTTTCATATTTCCACAGTATTATGATGAGTCCAATAGTCAGTATGATGTCTTTCTGGAACATGCTCTTACCAGGTTTCATAGATTCCTATATTCCAAGGCCAGAAGGTGTCATTGTGATCTTAGTCTCACCTCCTGCATGAGAGGCCAGAGAATTGCCTCCAAAGTTATTCCTAGAGCAGATCATTTAGAAAAAACATTCAATCTTGATTTTAAAATGGTCAGAGATGGAGAATCCACTGTGTCCTTTGGTTAATGCCCTCCCTGTTGAAATGTATAGCTGTTGGTTATCTGACCCTGTCTAACTTTGGCAGTCGGCCAGTAGACGGTGTGATCCCTTTTGTCTGCTCTATTGAAGAGCCCCTTATGAAAGTGTAGTAGGAAGAGAGCCTGGGACATAAGCTCTTATATCAGAGGCCTGATTTGAGGCCTAAGGCCTAGGCTAAAGTAGTGGTCAAAGCTTTGCTGATCCAAAGCAATGTCAACAAGAGACAGGCTGTGAGCAGGAGTCGGGCTCTGCCTGTGAACGCTGTCATGGAGCCTTGCAAGAACAGGGCTGTATTGCAAACACACACATTCCTAAGAGAGGCTGCGCCCAGGACACTCACACAAGCACATTCTGCCAGGGAGGTATCACAGCATCCTGACAGCAAGCATGGTACAGTCATCTCCACCCCAACAGGTAACCAGAACACACTGAGTTCCCCTAATGATGACAGTAGAAGGGCTAGAGATGTTGTGATTGAACCGACGTGCACACACAGTAATGGGAAAGCGAGGCCCTGAGATGTTCCCTCACCAGCCACTAGTGAAGTGGCCTAAGCCTTGAGAAGGGGACAAAGCTCATATAGGAGCCAAGTGGAAGGCTGAATTTAAGGGCCCAGAGTTGGGACTTAAGACCCCGGTGGGGACTGACAGTTCTGCTGGACTTTTACTTTGCTTGGTGGGTCTTTAGTGGCTTGGCCCTTCTGGGGTAGTAAAAAACCGGCAGAGGACACCAGGAGTGGGAGAAGGACACCGGCACCATAAGCAGCCCCCCACTACACGTAGGCTGTGTCTACACTGCACCTTTCCGGAAAAGGGATGCAGATGAGACAAGTCGGAATTGCAAATGAAGCGGGATTTAAATTTTCCCGCTTCATTTGTGTATAAACATGGCTGCCGCTTTTTTTTCCTCTTGCTGGAAAAAGCGCCAGTCTAGACGAGGATCTTTCGAAAATAAATCCTTTCCGAAAGGTCCCTTATTCCTGATTTTAAGAGGAATAAGGGACCTTTCAGAAAAGGCTTTATTTTCCGAAGATCCGTCGTTTAGACTGGCGCTTTTTCCGCAAAGCCCCGAGCCGAAAAAGCGGCATGTTTACACAAATGAAGCGGGAAAATTTAAATCCCCGCTTCATTTGCAATTCCGACTTGTCTCATCTGCATCCCTTTTCCGGAAAAGGGGTGCAGTGTAGACACAGCCGTATTGTCTGCCTGAGCCCAGCTTCCAAGCAATCCAGGTCACTCTGTGTCAGTGACCTGTCTGCTTTACTGTTTACTGTTGCCTCCAGTTTTTATGTCATCTGCAAAATTTGGATGCTTTTGTTTTCATCCAGGTCATAGATAGAATGTTAAATAGTGCATGGCCAAGAACCAATCCTGATGGGACAGCACTAGAAACACACCTGCTCTATGATGAACCCCCATTTACAATCACATTTTGATGCCTGTTACTTAGTCAGGTTTTAATTCATTTAATGTGTGCCATGTTAATTTTACAGTATTTCAGTTTTTTAATGAAAATGTTGTGCAGTACCACATCTAACACGTCACAGAACTCTGCTGCTTTAGTGTATGACATCAGCATTGTTACATTTATCAACTAAACTCATAGTCACACCAGAAAAAGGCATCAATTTAGTTTGACGGGATCTATTTTCCATAACCTTTGTTCATTGGTAGAGAAATTGGTTGTGGGAGAAATCCAAACACCAGCATTTAATCTGACATTATGAAGGCCAGATCTTTGAAGTAATGCCAAAGACATAAATGGAGTTACAGAGGGACAAATTCATTCCAGAGGTGTCATCCAGACATTAACATTAGACATTACAGAGAAGCTAAATTTGTAAAGAATGGAATAATTGTGCAATACAATGAAACACATAATTATTGTTTTTCTTTGTTTATTGAAATGTATATTTCCAGAATATTAGGTTGAGTTTGCTGTATGTGACACTTCCAGAAGAGGGTGTGAATGTGACACTCCTGAAAGGGTTAATTTAATCAGTTCTTCCTTCCAGCTTAAAAAAAAAAGTCAGCACATGTGACTATTTTGCATTTCTATTATATGCCTTGGCAGAGACTCCAGCAGAAAGCTCCTGGTCTATGTAGCATGAATATCGCATCTCCTGCTTTCAATATTCAGCTTTTGGCTTACATCTCCCATTGGTCTAGTTATGCTGTTATTCCTGCACCATCTGTGTTATCTTCCATTCTGTGAAACAGTGTTTGTGGGACAAAACAGTCCAATCAGTGGTTCATAGCAGATACATAGCTCTCAGCCAGCCCTCAGACATTCTAGAGCCTCCCTTAGAGCCAGCTGGGTTCTGCTTCAGTGACAAAACAAGAAGCAACCAGAGCTGGGCTGCCACTGCAAAGAAATGACCCACAAATAGTCTTTCCCT
This sequence comes from Rafetus swinhoei, assembly GCA_019425775.1. Lineage (NCBI taxonomy): Eukaryota > Metazoa > Chordata > Testudines > Trionychidae > Rafetus > Rafetus swinhoei. Next base: position 42,815,102 of record CM033428.1, on the reverse strand, counting down.
TGGTTGTGCCACTTAGCGATTGGCTTTCACAAATGTCTTTGCTGACAGCAGTGTCTGGAGTATTCGCCTTCCCTGAGAGCATTAGGGTTGCTACTCTGTGTCAGCAACTCTTCTCAGGCCTGACACACTCATTACACGTAACACTCTGGCATCGTACTCTGTGTCTAATGTGTCATGTGATATGTCACTGGAGCTAGTACCTCTCTACTCAGGGATGTTCTTGGGTGGTTTGTGAATGGTTAACCTACAAAGAATTACGCTGATGTGCCTGAAAGGTTAAGGTTACACCAAAAGGTGTAACTTAAACCATGCCTGGCAGGGGAAGTTGCTAGTCAGGTTTTCGCAGCCAAAGCATAGGAACCAACCCCCAAGCCAGGTTTGGCCCAGGACAGTGGTGACAGGAAAATAATTTGCATCGTAAAATTCACAAGTAGGGGAGAAGCCAGCATGGCTCCTACACCCAGCAGGGGAAAAGACCTTTGTCTGGGATGAAGTTCAAATCTTAACTGGACAATGAAAGGTGGGGAGAGAGCCCCCATGTTCTACTTCATCTGAGCACCAGGTTCTGGCTCTTGGCTAAAGAACTGGCCCCATGTTGGAAAAATGACGGTTGTGAAAAGCACTCTTTGGAACAGAAGCCTTCAGTTGCAAGGCAGGTCTGAGCTAGCAGCGCGACGGTGGGACAGCTGTAGCGTGTCCGGTGACAATGGGCAAGCATTCTCCTGGCGGTGTAATTACTCCACCTCTGGGAGTGGGAGTCTATGCGCAGGACATCATCTCCTGCTGCCATAGCACCAGCACGGCCAGCACTTGCATGGCTGGGGGTGTCTCTTTCATGCTTCTGACCGATGTAAGTCAGATTGACTTAAGCAGCAACGTAGACCTACCCTGAGCTTTAGAAGCAAATTTTCACTTTTTGTTGTCACCATTTCGATCCTTATCCTTGGTATCACTTAACCCTTTGTCTTTTGTTAACACACAGGTTTTACTTTCACCGTAAACCCCAGCTTAGTTCTTTGATTGAAGTGCAGGGTTTGTCAGCCCTAGTTCAGTTGACAAGCTGCTGTGTACCGTCTCTGTAAAGGAGCAGCAAACTTGCTAAGATTCTGGGGCTGCTACAGTAAAAGGGGCTGAGTGCTGCAGAGAAAGGCACTTGGGGGAGACTGTGGGACTGAAGGGCTGTTGGTCTCGCCCTGTGAGGAGTAGCCAGGCTGGCGGAAGCCAGGGTGAGGCTATCATGTTGTGAGCAAGCTGCTGGGTCAGGGCTCTGAGTAGCTCCCAGTGTTTCAGGGCTGACAGTGACACAACCTCATCCTGGGGCAAAGCGTCATGCCAGGATACAGCAACATGTCTGTGGAAAGAGAATTTTGAATTTGTAATCAGGAGCATGCACACGAGAGACCCAAGGAGATACACTCGCTGTTGACTGACCTGTTTTCTAGGTATTGTTTAGAGTTCTCAATCTAACATGACATGGTTTGGCAGGATTCAGCTGCCTCGGAATCAGCCCCAGCAGTTTGAGAATGAGAACCACCCACGCTAAGGGAAGACTGTCTGAATCGGGAATAGTTTTATCAGCAAAGTCACTTCCTGGTGCCATAGCAAAATAAGATGAGGTAGTACAGAGTGTCCAGAACACTCATGTTCACCGGCATCCTTTTCAGGGAGCTCATCGAAAGGGAGATGACCCACAGGTCCTGTGCCTGGTAGGTCCCAGGAAATCTTGGGGTATCAAGTACCAAATTTTATACTGAGTGATGCTAATGCCCCCTCCCAAGAAGGGTTTCAGCCCCTTTTTCCTTATCCATACTTCTTCACTATAGTAATGTTGCGATGTTCTTCACGCGCAGATTACTAGGCCATTTACCTCAAGCTTATTAGCATGTATGTCAGTTAGTTATCGAGGCACTACTGTGGCTAAACATGGGCTGATGCTTCCAATTCAAAATATCGGGAGTGGGCACCAACCAGTGGCTACTTGGCAGCTGTTCAGCAACAGTGACTTCCTGCATTGCTCTGTCGCGTGGTGGGTCGCTTACTGGTTACTTGCTTATGCCAATCCTTTAGGCCTTTGGCTTCTGTTAGGTTAGTTGAGCTAATATCTTGCAGGATGGAGGTCCACAGAGTTTGCATTACAGCCTTACTCAACAGATGTTCAGAACTGACTACATCATCCAGTCAGGAAACAAACCATATCACATGACCTGCATCTAATCAAAGTGGTTCAAAGTTTGAGTATAGAAAACTTTAACCAACTGCTATAGGGCACAACTTATTGCAGGACAGATGGATTCTAGTCCCCTGATTCACACTAAGATCTAACCTGCCCCTTTCACACTCCCCTGAAGCTAATGGTGCTATGGAGGGAGAAAGGAGCAGGTGTCATAATTGGGCCAGAACAAATGCAAATGGCAAATATCTTTGCAAATGTTGCAGTTTGTTTCTGAACAATTCATGGAGCAAAAAAGGAGCAACCTTCATTACCAGATGCTTAGTTCTGAAGCAGTGACCCATCTCCAGAGTCCACAAGGATATTAGCAGATGCAGGCTTCCTTGCAAAGGAAGCAAGATCTGATTAATAAATGGAAGGCATTTTTTGCTAAGCTCTTTGTATGGTGGTGGCTTACCTAACATGGGGGTACAAATGGTCTGGGCTCCACATTCGAGTCCTCACTAGAGCCCTTCGTCCTAATACCAGCTCAGAGGCATGGTTGGGGATGTGTTTGTACCCTTCCCAGGGTAGCTGTGCCAGGTGAGAGAGAACTCCTCCTCAAGGGAGTTAACAAATCCCAGGCACCGCACCGAGTGACTCTGGAGCGAGGGCTGTAAAGCCCTGTTTAGACTGTAACAAATAAGGGGACGAAAAGCCTGGGAGATGCTGGCAAAGTCCAGTTAGGCTGTATAAAGTGTGGAGGGAAGGGAATGACGAGTGAGGGTGACGGACAACTGCGCTTTGCCAGGGTTCCAGTCCTAGACTTCAGGCCCCTGCATTCCTGACAGCTGTTACAGGCAGCAGCTAGCTCACCAGGGGCTGGGCCTGACCAGGCTCTTCAGTGCCACAGTGACACAAAGCGCCACTGCTCACTCCAAGTAAGAGCTGCATTTAACCCCGCGTGGGCCCACAGTCAGCGCACAATGGTACTCGCTAGGCTCCCAAGCAGCTGCAGGGAGCCTGTACCTGCTTTCTGGTTGGTTTGCAGACAGATCCACTTCCCAGCTCACACTCTAGGGGCTCGCAGCCTATGGACGGACGGATGGACAAAGGAGTGGAACGAGGTTGGGGAGAGAGTGATAGAGGGGCTCCTTCCCTTGATCAGCCACACCAGCAGCAGCAGCGTCTTGCTACTTATTTAACAGCCCCCCAGCCAGGGCTGCACAACCCACCCCTCCCCAGAGTGCCCAGTGCTTCAGAAGCGCAAAGGGAGAGTGTCTCTACCACAGAGAGCATCATCAGCTGCCCTTGCAGGGTCTCCTCTTCCTTCCATCCAGTCCCTCTGCTGTTTGCCTTTCCCACAAAAGCCACAGTGGCCCAGTCTGCCCTGCAGCTACTGGCCACTGCAGAGCCCTCCTGCCACAGAGCACGCGGCAGACTGCTGATGCGCAGAATGGCCAGGAGAGAGCACAGGGAAGAGGGTTGCAAATTCTGAGGCTGCCTTAATGCTGCTTCTCTAGCCTCACACATGTAGGCAGGAGGGTTTAATGTTAGGAGCAGTTTCTGGCACAGAGCTCCAATTGCCCCTCCCTTCCCAATACTGCCAGGCAGGTGCGCTCGGGTTCAAGCTCATTCGCGACCCACACTTGCACAGACAGCTCTCGCGAGAGTTACCGCTGCTCCCTGGCCTCCATTCCCAGCTTGACCCACACTGACCTGCTGTCAGGCAAGTCCCACAGGGCTGCACACTGGGCTGGGTGACCCTGAGGGCAGAAGGCCCAGTGTGCAGAGGTGGACAGAGAAGGGGCTGGGCATCTCCCACTGCTGCCAAGGTCAGAACCACTTGAGGGCCAGAGAGCTGGCGCTAGGACTCAATGTTATTACTGCCCGTTTGTCACCCAGTCACATCTGCTGACTCAGTGTACTGGCCCCTGGTACCCTGGTTAGCCCCAGTGCACCTGGGACCACTTCTGCCATTGCTCCTGGAAGCCAGGTACGAGGCACAGTGCACACAGTCTGTGTTTAGCTGACAGGTAGGGAACTTGCAGAATGATCCAGACCCACGTAGAGGAGGCTGACTGGCTCCCAATGAGTGGTTAGCTGCCACTCCATTTTCTGATTCTGCCTGACTTGAGCAAGGAAGGGGCAGCCTCATGCCCGTCTTTGGCCAGAGGAAGCAGACAGGAGACAAACTCTTTTCCTCTTGTTTTCCAACATTTTACCAATGTGGCCACTGATCTGGTGTGGCCGGAGGGACAGGCACTGTGACCCCGCCACACAGGGAAAAGATGGAGACAAGACATATCTATGCCAGGGTGCACTGTGGACAAGACTTACCTCTGTCCAGTGCAGACCTTCAAGATGATGGCCATCAACAGCCTCTCATTGTGCTTATGTTACATCCATCAAAGGGTGAATTTGTAGACACCAGCAGCTCTCGGCAGTTGCTAGGTAACTGTTGCCTTGAGGTATGCTCACCAATGAGAGTTATTCTGATAATGCAATGCTTCTAGCTAGTATTTTTCAGGGGGTTAGTGTGTTAGCATCAGAGAAGGTCCTTATTCGAATACCATCCTGGACCACTTTGTGCTTGAAACAAATTTCACAGCTGGTGGCCCCAGCTAGCTGTCACTCACTCTCCTGCTGGGAGAACGTTATGGCTGCTGTTCTACAAGAAACAATATTGTTCCTGCCCCATCTTGCTTATCTAGGAGTTGAATAAAGGCCTCCGTGCAACCAGGAGGTTTTGCTCTAGCTTGCCTCTGAGCTCACTGAGTCAAACTCAGACATGGAGTAAATGTGCAGCTCCATACAAAGCAGTGGAATCGCATTGATGACTTCTACATGTCGATTGGACCTTTCATGACTAATCCTAGACAAAAGGCACGTTACAACCTGGGCTATATAGTCAAGCACTGAAATGTATGCACCACCTGAGTTCAGATCTATGGAAGGGGAATCTGATTTTGAATGATTTGCTCTTTTCCCCTCTACAGGGTTCACACTCAGGACCTTGTGTACCACACCACAAAATGCCATTACGTATGCTGCCAGCAGGCTGTTACTGGAGGGCCTCCTCCATAGAGGAGGGTAACACACACTTTGCCAGTGGCTTTTACAGCTGATTGCTAGCTGGCAGTGGCATGCTGCATAGTTGCTTTCCTGTACTGCAGGTGGGAGCCTGTGTGTGGAAACGGGTTAGATCAGTCAAGGTGCAGAGCCTAGCATGGTACCTCATTATTTCCGAAAGGGAAAGGAGCTGAGCCTTGGCACTGGTATGTTAGAGGCCCTGGTTCTACCCAAAATAAACTTATTCCTCCTCAGCTCTCTGACCTATAATGCAGGGGAATGTCTCTTGCTTGGCACGTGACGCTTGTGAAGTGCGGGGAAAGTTACAGCTAGAGCTAGAACCCAGGGCCTTCTGGCTTCCAGATGAGCACGAGGTCCCTAGGCTAGAGCAGTTCTAGTGTTCTAGGATTCTATGAATTGGGGATTAGCTACCCAGAGAGCATTGTAACTAGTGTTATGACACTGGACGGTGCACACGTGGCCATGAAACAACACATGTGCCCATGCTGGCTAACGTGGCAACACTAACTCCATGTGTCTGACCTGGCTTGGCTGTCTAGCACAGACAAGGCCTAGCAGGTTCCATCTGCAACCACCAACATCCTCCTGCTGTCCTCCCCCCTTTTCCTTTCTCTTGTGCTCCTTTTCCTTTGGCTTTTCTCTCCCTTCCCTACAGTGGATTGCAGAAGCAGCGGAAATGATGTTGATCCATCAGCCCAAAACGCCAAGCAGCAGGGAGCTGACACATCAATCACAGCTCTGCTGTTGGAATTAATGAGTGCCTGGGATTCAGGCTGTCACTCACTCGCCTCAGTGTGCTGCTTCCATATGGCTCCAGCTGATGGACCCGCACTCACCAGGCCCTGCCAATTAGAGCCTCAGCACTCCCAACTCTTAGCCTCACAGCTTCATTATTCTAATTAGACAAAACAAGCCTCCCCCTCCCTTTTCCAGCATGATTCATGTCCCTCTCACATACAACGACAGTGCAGCAAAACAGCTGCCATCCGATTCACCGTAAGGGAGCAGGAGCAGGGCTACGGATCCCAGTGGTAGCACCTGGCTGCTTTCCCTGTTCCTTACTGCTAGAGGTGCCCCCACCTGGCAACACACTCTAGTAACCACCCACCTCCTATAGCCTAATCTTAACCCACAGCTCTGGAACGTGTAACTCCGACTTAGGTAGGACTGGGCTGCCTTCTGCCTGGCAGCAGCCAGGATGAGACAGACCCTCCAAGGCAGAAGAAATACAGAAAGCGTGAGGAAGGAGCAGAGAGAAACAGTTTAACAGAGCCCCACTTCTCAGCGGCCTGGGACCTCTATCTGTCTAGCACATGTCCCCACTTAGCCTATTCTAGCTGTCTGAGTGCGCATCCCTGTCCCTAGCATCCCAGCATCGCTTCCTCTGGGGCTTGGCTAGGCCACGCCCAAGGATGCCACCAGGGAAAGCCTTGTCAGCAGGGGGACATGCACGTAGCTGTGAGCACAGCAAGGAAGGGGCTGTTCAGATGGTGTGTGGCAGGAAGCTCCATAATCTCAGTCTGGCTCCTAGGAAGATTCTGGCTCCCGCATTCCCAAGCCTGCCCCACTGATGATGTCTCCTGGAATCACAGCCTGGCAGAACGCTAGGATGGAAGCAATGCTCCCTCTAATCTTTTCCATCCATGTGCAGATTTTTTCTGTTAATCTGTGCAATACGTTTTTAAATGTATTGAAGCATGTGGGAATGTGCATCACCAGTCAAAACAAAAAGCCCAGCTGTGGGTGCTCTGGGTGGCATTGGGATCTCTCCTGAGCAGCTTTACACAGGAGTCATCGAGTCCAACCCCTAGCTCTAAGCAGGACCAACCCCAAATAAGTCATTCTAGCCACGGCTCTGTCAAGCCTGGCCTTAAAAAACCTCTTAAGGAAGGTTTTTCCACCACCACCCTCGGGAACCTGTTCCAGTGTTCCCCTCCCTCCTAGTGCGGAGCCAGGCTCTCCCCCTGGAGCCCGACATAGCTGTCAGCTTCCCTGCCCACCTCTGTTTCAGCCTCAGACAGACAATGCTAAGCAGTTTAACAAGCACTGGCCTTAGTTAGCAAGCGAGCAGAAGGGACACACACACTCCATTGCTGTGAACCTCTGCCTGCTACAGCCGTCGGAGAAGCTTTGTGTCACCATGAGCATTTCCCTGGCTTTGGCAGAGACAGGCTTCTGTTTTACATGAGCCATTGAGATTTTTGAAGACCTTTCACTTTCGCACCATGTGACTAAGCCAGCCTGTGGGAGCTGCTTGTTGGAGTGACCCCAGAATCCAAATGAAAAGTGAAAAACAGTTTCGCCAAAATCCAGAATCTTTTGAGACAATTCAGAAGTTTTGTCAAAAACGTCCAGGTTCAAACCAGGGAGAGTTTCCCTCCAAAAGACAATTCTCAGGCAGGCTGGTGAGCAGCTCCGCAGTCACCCTGGTCAGGGTGTCACATGCAAGCCACTGATAAGCTGCCGGGTCACTCAGCTCCCTTTGCTCATGAGCCACCTGCCTTTGCTCAGTGAAAGGACTTACCTGATTTCTCATGCCTGGGGTCCCAGTCTCCCTCTCAAACTGAGCTTTCCTGTTTCCCCTTGCCCCATCACCTGACAAAGCAGCTCTCTGCCAGGGCAGCGCCCAGCACATGAGGCCCTGATCCTGGCTGGGGCCTGTGGGAACTCCATAATCTACATTCCTGCTGCTGCTAGCAGGGCATGTCAGGGGTTGCTCAGGCCAGCTTGTGTAGAGCTGGGAGGTTGACATTGGCTCTCTGGCGAGAAGAGGCTTGGTATGCTGTGACACAGGCAGTGTTTCCCCCATGAGTTATTACCAGGTTAAAGGGTTGTGATAGTGCCAATATCCAAAGCTGGGTTATTGGGTTATTAATGTGCCTCTGTCACTGGCTATTAGCACTGCGATCAATCCCCACTGACAGGGGCTGCTTAGCCTGTCACACTTTGTTTTATCTCCCATTTTTAGAACTTCTGCTAACTCACAAATTGCTAAGGCAATCTCTCTGTAACCTGGTTATGAGAGGAGAGCAAACCCCTGGTCTGTGCTGCTTGGAAGCAGGCTCTGGGTCCCTGGGGCAGGCAAAGCAGGCCTGGACGCTGTGCTCTGGCCTCAGGTGGGAGTTGCACTGTGCTGCTGTTATAGGGAAACTTGCTGGCTTCCTTTTCACTCCCAGGAAATTCTACAAGTATGTTGGCTAAGGCGGGGCTAATTAGACCAATGCAGGAGTGTTCAAGGGGAAGCAAACGACCCTTCTGCCATCCCAGCCACTTCACCTCACTCAGCCGCCCATCACCCTCCTTGCCCTTTGCCTCCCACTCAGTCTTGCAGCACTGCATGATACAGAAAATGTGGCCATGTTGTGCGAGGTTCTGTCTGAAGAGGCTCATGCAGTGTGGCTGCCACTCTTTCTATGCCCCCAACCCCCCGACATGTTGTTCAATGGCCTAAGAGCCTTACTCTTCATAAGTTCCTCCTGCCGTTCACCCCATTCCTTTCCGCTGTGAGCAAGGAGCAGCTCTCCCCTGACGGTTACAAGGCTGGAGCAAACAATTGCCATCTACTTACCTACTCTGCAGAGGAGCTTAACAGAGAGACCTGTGTGGTCAAGTGAGCAATTCTGGCAGTGTTGGGTTACAGTTTGGCTGCCATTGGACGTGGTGTGTGGAACATCAGGACTGGGAGTTCTGATGCCAGAGGGGAAGAATAAGGAGCATGGATCATATCTCTCAGAGCTAGAACCATGCTGCAGACGCCAGCCGCTGCCAGTACATGGAAACCCTGAAACAGAAGCCAGACCAGAGCAAGGCCTTCGAGGTGACATGCAAGTAGGACAGCAGCAACCACTTTCTCCTCAGGGGCAGCTTCACCTAAATGCCAACTGGAGGCGCATCCACAGGCCCTGGCTCACCTGCATCCCACTGAATGGAGCCACAAGGACTGGGACAAGCCATGCAAGAAGTGAGACACTATCCCACGTCTCGCGTAGCTATAAGTCCCAGAGCCGCACCACAACGCCATCAAGAATCTCCTAGTCAGAGCCATCCCGCCACCCACGGTAGCTATGAACTCTGCCGTCCCCTGAATGGACAGCCACCTGCGGCCGGGCATCGTCATCATCAGCAGGGAACAGAAGATCAGCGGGTGGATGTCACAGTCCTTGAGATCAGGACCCCAATTTTATGTGATGCCTGAGCTGGAAAGGTGGAGAAATACATCCCTTTGGCTGATGCATTGACGGTTAGGTTTGGGTTCCTGACTGTGGGAGCCCTCGGTACATGGGAGCCCAGTAATGAGTGAGTGTTCTGAGAATGTGGCATTGGTCAGCGCTACACTCGGCTGCTAAGACAACTTACGGTGCTGGACGCCGTGAGGTGATCAAGGGACATTTATATAGAACACATCATGGGACATCAGCAATATCAGGAGAGATGAATTGCCATGCCATGGAGAAGGGAAATTGGGAGAGTAACTGAAATATTTCTCTGATGACCTGTTTTTGCTGAGGGACAATCTATCCTGAATGCTCCATTACTGAGGGATAAGCTACACTCATTGCTATATTTGCTTTCCACAAGCTACTCTTAATATAACTGTTTCTGAGTGATGTACCTGATGTACCTGGATGCAGCTAGTTAAGCTGTATTGTTACATTTATTACATTTAATTTGGGATATTGCAGATTATATACTGAAGGTGATTTGATGACTTTTAAATCCAACTTTGTGGATAATTTACACATTATACCCAGAAACGCTTTCCTTGGCTTTTGGAAGTTTTTCTACATTTTCAAATATATAGATTTCAGTTACAACACAGAACACAAAGAGAACAGTGCTCACTTTATATTATTTTTGATTAAAAATATTTGCACTGTAAAAATGATAAACCAAAGAAATGGGATATTTCAGTTGCTCTCATACAAGTTACATAGTGAAATCTCTTTATCATGGAAGTGAAACTTACAAATGTAATTTTTTTTTGTTACATACCTGCACTCAAAAACAAAACAGTGTAAAACATAGAAGCCACCAGGCCAGAGGCCAGGCTCCCCTGATGGAGGGGGACATCATCCTTCCTTGGCCTTGCTGACAGCAGCAGAGCTGTTGTCCCCACCGAGAGGTCAGAGAAGTGCCCGGCAATGCCCAGCCAGATCCAGGCTCCTCCAGACCACCTCTCAGGCCATAGTGAGCACCCTTAGCAGAGGGTGAAGGAGTGCGAGCTGTTCTGCTCTGAAAGAGGCATGGGGGAAAGGACTGGTGGTGCTTGGCAGAGGAGGGAGCATACAGAACCTTCCTCAAGCACCCACTGGCACCCAGGAAAATCTTCCCAGGCAGAGCCCAGCCATTGCCATGAGAGGGCATGTTGGGTCACCACTGTGGGTCAACGTTGTCCAAGTGTTTAGGTGCCTTGTGATGCAGACAGGTGTCTACTGGGATTGTACAAAATGTCTAGATGCCTAACCCCATTCAAATCAATGGCAACTGCACACCTAGGTACCATGGACAATCTCACTATGCACCCATGGGCATCTCGAGGCACCTAAATACCTTTACAATTCTTGCCTGCATGTCTGGGGCACCTTCTGATTAGTCTTGTCCAGCCTGCAACTAGACAGTGGCCCCTCACAGGTCAGGAACCGGTCCATGGGAAGCAGCCACACATGGAGCAGCTGTGGGACAGGAGATGTGCACAGAGCTCCTGGTGTGTAGGCCAGGAGAGCACAAGGGAGAGAGAGGATGTACAGCAGAGGTTAAAGACAGGCATGGCCCTAGAGTGCAGTGGGATGGGGCAGGGCTTACTGAAGGAGTGGATGGAGGTTAGGCCAGCCGATGGGGTGTGGGGGGGGAAGGAGAGAAAGAGGACAATTGCCCTGGGACCCAGAGATTCAAAGGGGCCTGGAGCTCCTGGCCACTGCTACTGCTACTTTGAATTGCCACCAGAGCGCTGCTCCACATGGCTCTGAGTGGGGTGTGATTGGGGGGGGGGGCTAAGGGCAGAGTGCCCTGAGGTCCAGCCCTTCTGTCCTTGGCCCACATTGTCCTGGGCCCCCATACCTTGCCCCAGGGCTTGTTGGGGGCAGTGGTAGCAGGAGGTCTTCCTTCTCTGAGAAGCTCTATGGGACTGCTCACAAACACAGATGATGGGCCAGCTTGTGTGAGGCACTGGGGTACAGAGGGGTGCTCACTGCACTTCAATCAATAAATAGGGCTTGACACAGCACGAGCAGTCGAAGTCACGTTGAGCTCTTAGATCAGCTTAGACTGTTTAAGCAGTTGCACTGCAAGCCCTTTGAGCAGGTTAAAATTAAGCTGGTTTTAGAGCAATCTAAGTTGTTTCATATTCTCGAAGGGCTTAACTTTTTATCCAGTGTAAGTTGTCCATGGGGCTTACAGCAGTGATGTACAAGCAGTCTCTTGACAAGGGGCACCCACCAAAAGTTGCGCTCATCCCCTGCGACAAGGCTCTGTATCAGAGTATGCATGCTTACAACGAGGAGCGTGTCTGTCTGCTCGCTGCGGGGGTCAGCCATCTCTCCTCCTATGTTGTCTGCACATATGCACGTTTCCGCCTGGCTCTGCGCATGTGTCTCTTGGGATTGGAGAGGCCCTTTGTGTTACCTTCTAAACAAGAAATGCTTCCTGAGAAGTGAGACAGGAAACAAACTGCTCCCATGTCCTAGGTTTGGGACCTGGGCTGTGGCATATCTCAGCAAAGACTGATGACAGTGGTGCCTGTGGCCTCTGAGGGGGGTGGGCGGTTTCTCCCATTCCATTGGTGCGGCCCGAGCCAGTCCAAATGCAAAGGCTGGCCTTTGGGACACATTGCCAGGACCCCCAGTTGTGCCGGGGAAGGGGAGGAGAGGAGGGGGTCGGGACTCCCACAGGGTCACCGATGGCAGCTCTCCCTTCCGTTTGGTGGTGGAATTTGAGCAAGAGGCACCAGGGAGCCCCGGGGACTCCCCCCTCCAGAACAGCACAGGCTACTCGAGGGTTCAACGCCTTAGTTCAGCCTCACGCTCTGCTAGGCCCTTCAGGCAGTTTAAGTCCTTATGCCACTTTCTGGGCTTAAAACCTCACATCGTGTTAGTGTCGGAAATGTGTTTGTGCCTTTCACTTGGCATATGGTACCATCGCGCCAGGGCTAGAATCTGCTACACAGTACCTGTCCTTAGTGTAGCCTAGCACCTGGTTGCCCTGATGGTACCATAAGCAAAAGCCCCCAGGGCTGGGGGTGGGGAGCTAAAGCTCTGCCCTGGGGAGCTTTGGGTGCAGTGTCTGGGCTCCAGACGAGAGAAGCTGCTCGGAAGCACGGCACAGAGACTGGACAGGACACTCCGGGTACGTCTAGACTACACGCTTTGGTTCGAAAGAGATCTTCTAGAGCCACAACTCTTTTGAAATTGTGATCCGCTTTTTCCAAAGAGAGCACCCAGGCAATCTGCACGTTCTCTTTCGAAAAAGCCGTTTGCACTCAAGAACACCTTTTTTCAAAAGAGTTCTTCCTTGTAAAATGAGGTTTACCGCTGTTGAAAAAAAGCCACATTCTTTCGATTTAATTTCAAAAGAACGCGGTGGCAGTCTAGATGCAGGTGAAGTTTTTTCGAAAACCTCTGGGCTACGTCTAACACTGGCGCGTTCTCACGCAAAAACTCTTTTGCGGGAGAGTTCTTCTGAAAAAACTCTTCCAGAAGAGAGCGTCTACACTGGCATGTGCTTTTGCGCAAGAGATGTGCTTTTGAGCAAGAGCATCCATGCTAGTGTAGACGCTGTCTTGCGCAAGAAAGCTCTGATGGCCATTTTAACCATAGGGCTTTCTTGCGCAAGAAATTCATGTTGCCTGTCTACACTGGCCTCTTCTGGAAGAGCTCTTACGCAAAAGGGCTTCTTCCTGAGTGGGAGCATCAGAGTTCTTGCACAAGAAGCCTTGATTTTATACATTAGAACATCAGTTTACTTGTGCAAGAACACACGGCCAGTGTAAAAGGCAGCAAGTTTTTGAGCAAGAGCGGCCGCTTTTGCACGAGATCGCGCCAGTGTAGACACAGCCCACTGTAGTCTAGACATAGTCTACAAGTCCACAAGATCCCTCTGCCGCACACCCACCCAGTGAGTCCAGCAAATCAAGCCTTTGACTCAGTCTTCTTGGAGCTCCTGTTGCTCTGAAGGTGCAGAGATGAACAGACCCACCCGAAAGGTGCTTCCCATTCACTGACACACACTGAGGTGCCTCCCCAGTCTCTGCCTGCTTACAGACAGCAGCCAGGCTTGCAGTGAGCCTCCGGCCTGATCAGCTGGGCCTGCTTCTAAGATGAGGGCCCCCAGGGAATGCCTGTGTAAGGCTCCAGCTCAGCCCCATGATCTCTGTTCTCCCCACCTGGCCTGTGGCCTGGGCATCTCACACAGCGGCAGGTTTCGGGCCAAACCCGCCCCTTCCATTCTGCCATGCTGCCCAGCACTGCCCTGACTGCATGGCCAGTGCGTGCTCATGGGAAGAGACATCCTGCAGAAGGCAGGCTTCTGATTGTCCACTCACTTCCCTTTTTAAACGACTTGAATGACACACACTCCTGTGTGTGACTCTCCTGTGCTCACTGGCTGAGAATCACTGCGATCGGGGTGTGGAGGACCCTAGGCTCAACACCAACTGGGTTCTCTGAGAGGGCCCCGGGTGAAAACAGGTGTGCTGAAGGCTCAGGTACAGTTCCAGGAGGCCATGAAGCTCAGGGCACAAGCCCTGAGAGACAGCGTGACCCCGAGAAGGGCAGTTGCATTGAAAGAGTGTTCTGTCCAGGGTCCAGAGAGAGCTGAAAGAGCACAATGCCTGTGAGTCCCAGGCAGCTCTTCTCTTTCCTCCCGCCCCAGCTTATTTTGGGAAGGGAGAGGCTAGACACGACGGTGCACATGATCCTCTAGCAGCCTGTGACCCCCGACCCATTGTGCCTTCCTCTGTAATCACACTGCATCACAGGGTGTGTCACAGACCATACCCAACTACAGGGAATTCAGAAAGTGCTGAAGGAGAAGAATGTTCAAATGATCTTCTCAGAGACTCTCCCTGATGGAAGAGAGAAGCAAAAGAAGTGAATCGCTGGGTAATCCATGTGAGGAAGGGGGTTTGGGTTTAGTGGAACATTGGTCCACTTTCTACTGGGGAAGGGGAGAGTCCAGTTTGGATGGCCTCCATCTCAGTAGAGGCAAGCTGGCTAGTGGAGTGGGGAGGGGAGGGGGTTAAACTAATAAGAAAAGGGAACAAGTGAGCATGTCTCTACTACAAATCAAGATGTGCAGAACAAAACAAATCAAGAACAGGAAGAGAACAATGTCTGTAACTGCTTCTACACCAGTGCCTAGGAGCCTGGGCAATAAACAAGCGAACTGGAGTTGTTAGTTCGCGCACTTTGGTATCACCAGGCCCACCGAGGGTGGGGAGTGGGGAGAGGGGAGAAGGCAAAGGGGGCAATTGCACCGGGGCTTGGCAAGCCAAAGCAGTCTGGGGCTCCCAGCTGCCACCATCATTACTGCAGCAGCAGCAGTTACTGGAGCCCCAGGCCCATTGAATTGCTTCTGGAGCCCTGTGCGTCGTGCTGCAGAGCCCTGGGTGGCATGCCCAGATGGCACAGAGGTGCAGGGGAGCGGAGTCCAGGTAGTGCAGAGGGCCAGCTGCCTGGCCACACCCCTTCTGCCTCAGGCCCCGCCCCTTAGAACATGGAGTTGGGTCCCCCCTCCCTTGCCCAGGGCCAGGCAAGTCTGTCGGTTTGCCTGGCATCACTGTAACCTGATGGGATGATTCACCTGGTCAAAATGTTGAAGTCAATGATTACAAGCTATTTAGAAAGGAACAAGTGGATAAAGGGGAAGGGGAGTGGCACTCTGCGAAACATGGCATTCCCTTTCTCCTATCACTGACTGCTCAGAAGAGAGTGATCTTGAATGCTTGTGGATCTATGTCTTGCAGCGAAAGCACAAGTGCGAAAGCACAAGTGGTGTCTGCTGCAGCCCAGCAAATCTCACTAGGAGCAGGAGGACTGGCTCCTTACACACCCAGTGATAATGTGTAGGGGAAGAGGTGTGGTGTTGTCATGGGGAGCTTCAATCTGTCACACGACGGGGGGGAGCGGGTCTCATGCTGCCAGGGCTAAAACATCATCAGCGTTTCCAGTTATAACAGAAGGCAACTTTCTAACTCCAAGGGTGTTGCATCCAAACCTGGCGGATCTGTGTTAGACCTCATCTAGGCAGGTCAAGAGGAACTGATCACAGAGCTAATAACCGGGGTGGCTTCAGTACACGTGATTGTGCCTGGGTCCCTTTAGGGATGTGCAAGCAGAACTAAGTCCAAGCCAGTGATACAGCCATGATGCTTTACAGGGCTAGGTTCCCAAAGCTGAAAACCACCCTTAGCCCAGTCAGCTTGGAGAGTGCTATTTAACAGAACAGTGTGAATTGGAAGTGGGATTGGTTTACTAAGTACTTAAAAGCTACATGGTGCACAGTAAGTGGATACAAAGCTGGCTAACAGGTCCCAGCATGTCATTGTAAATGAGGAATGATCACGCAGTGCAGGTGTGTTTCTAGTGGGTGTTCTTGGCTTGACTCAATTTAACATTTTTATCAATGACTGGTTGGCCTGGAAAACTGGGAGCGGCAAAGAATGTTTTTTATTCATATGACCAAAGATACAGTCTAATAACTAGAAGCAAAGCATAGCCCCTGCTCAGTGTGTGCTTGGAAGCAGGTTCTCTGAGAGAGATTTCGGGGTCATGATGGAGAATCATTGAACATGAACTTCCAGTGTGATGCTATGACCAAAAGGGCTAATATGATCTTTGGATGCACAAACAGGATTCTTGAGCAGGGCCGGGGGAGTTAGATATCTGTGTATGTGGCACTGTGTGCCTGCTATAGGAATTCTGTGTTGAGTTCTGGGGTCCCCAGTTCCAGAAGGACGTTGATAAATCAGACAGGGTTCTGAGAAGAGCTATGAGAATATTTCAAGGATTAGAAAACCTGACTTACAGTGATAGACTCAAGGACTCAATCAGTTGCTGTGTGCCATATACTGTACTTCAAACAGGATTTAATTCAGGGAAGTCCTATGGCTTGTGTTATTGCAGGAGGTCAAACTAGATGACCATAGTGGTCACTTTTGGCCTTGAAATCTAGGAGTCTGTGAAAATGGAGGAAACTACACTTCCACCAAGTTAGCTTGATTTTGTGCTGACCTGTCTCCACCATCACCTGCAACAGGAACCAAATGCCTGATGCTGTTAACATTTCTTTGAACCTCATCAACCATAATTTAAGCCTTTCTCTGTGAATAGGATGCAAAAACAAGGCCATTCTTTGGGCTTATCTGGGTTTATTTTCAACAGCTTCATTATTCTGATCTAGTGACTTGACAAAACAGAAACTCAGACTGAAGTCAGGCTTCAGGTGTACAGCTCCAGTTTCAAACATGATCAACAAATTACTTGGCTTCTTCTGTCATAGGCCAATTATCAGCCTATAGAAAGATCACTGAAGGCAGCTTAGAAATACATTTGCTCAGCCAAACTGAATTTCAGCTGTTTGAGTGGCAAAGCTGATAAAAATGATTTTGGTGGTACCGTGACCAATGCTGTAGGTGAACATAGTTGCAATGCTCTGCATTCTACTACAACCTGGCTTTGATCCACAATGGGGCCATCACAAGTCAGCTAGTATTTGATTATGTATATAATACAATGTTAATTGTGCACAAGGATAAAACTGATAACTTGCAGCTGATGGATATTGCAGAGGAATTCATTTCAACTAACCCAGGATGAAGTTCATTGTTTGGAAACTTTTCAGATGAGTAAATCATTCTCTTTACTCATGTTCTAAAAGTAATGCTTCAACAAGTAGCTTTGTATTAAAAGTGAGTGAAATGAACTTCCATTCCATCACTAAATTGTATGTGAGAGCACCACTAAGCCTCAGATGTCTGTGCTCATGCTAATAAAAATGTGCAGCATGACTCTCAACATCCATAAATCCCGGCAAAATGACACGGCTGAGAGCAGTGTCAGAGGAGCATGCATTGTTCATGACTCTTTATCAGTTGCAGAGTTCCATCAACCCAGTGGGAGCTGCTGGGCTGCTCCGTGCTTTGGGAAAACAGACATCATGGCATCAGTTATTCTCCAGGGATGCGATCACACTAATTTGCAACCATAAGGGCTAGAAACATGTAATCCAATTTACAAATATGTCCTCTAATTTGAGGGGCCTCCACTTCTCGGTTCTCAGTTTCAGACATCCAATATGGGACCTGACATCTAGAAGTGCATTCACAACTCCCTTTTACCCCAGTCTGCAGCATATTCAAAACCATTTGCAGAAATGTCGTTAGGAAATGGAGGTTGAGCTGGTTGCACACAAACCTGTGGTGGTGTGAGGCTGTGACTTACCTTGTAACATGGGTGTGACACTGCACCCCATATTCTTCAGACTGATGTTACTATGAGTATGGCATAATTATGACATTTTATGCAAGATAAGCCATGTGAGGTGTTGTGTGTCTCTTTTGTATCTGAAGTTATTAATATTGACTGTGTATCTTTATTTCAATCGTGCTTCCTCTGGGTGACACCCACAACTAGCCTTTCTGGTATAACAACGGAGACGGCCAATCAGCAAAGACAGTGGATTGTGGAATACCTTAACCTTTCTGTGGGTGTTTTGGCCAGCCTGTTGTAAGCAATGGCTGCTAAAACTCTACAAGGACATATGAGCAGACCATATGTCTCTGGACTCCATCTTGGGATGTCAGAGTTTTTCCACAGACCCATCTGGGAACCAACCCACAAAACAAAGGGTTCCCGCCATATGCAAAAGTTATATAAGGCAGGGAATGACGTCATCTGGGGTTCTTCACTCCCCATTCTAGAAGACTCTTGGAAACACCTGAGACAGGAAGATTGAATTGGGGAACATGCTGAACCCAAGCTAAAGGGATTTCTAGCCTGTGAATGAAACACCTGGGGATTCCAAGCTCTAAAGCTAGTGCAACTTTCCCCTTAAGAATCTGCAGCCTGTTTGTATCCTCTAATAGGATGAGAATCTGCTAATTCATATTCAATCTATTTAGTATATTAAGTTTAGTTTGTATTTTTTGTTTATTTTCTAGGTACTGCACTTTGATTTGTTTGCTATTCCTTACAATCACTTAAATCTAATTTTTATAGATTAAAAACTTGTGAATTGGAGTGGAGTGTATGGGAATCTTAACACTGAGGCAAAAGGTGGATGCATATACCTCTCCACATTGAGCGAGGGGGTGAATTTTATGAGTCTACGCTCTACAGTTCCTTCTGTTTTACAAGATGAAATCATTTTGGGAGGGGAGGGAAGGTCCAGGCCTGAGGAGCTGAGAGGTACCTTAGCTGTGTAGAAGAAACAAAGAGCCTGAAGCATGGGCCAGATATAAGGCCTGAGGCCTGAACTAAAGTGAGAGAGTTATACTGCGAGTAACAGGCAGGCCCTGTCAAAAGCAGATGTTTGCCTGCAAGTCAGTGTCCGGGACATGAGCTCTGAATCAGTACTGCTAGCACTGCTAAAACTCATGGAACAGGTAAATACATTCCACAAGGACAGCACAAGGACACCTCAACCTAGTACATGATACAATAGTTTGACAAAAGTGATGAATAGTGATATTGTGCTTTCACTCCTGATGTTTCAGACAAAATAGCAGGTGGTGACCAGGAATGCTTTGTCTGAAATAGAAGGAGGAAAGTACAAGGGGAGATAACAAGCATCATTGGCGTGTAAGATGATACATAAGGTGTGTATCTTAGATTGCTTTGTCTCCGGCTATAAATGGTACCTTGACTTAGCTCTTTGTCCAGCCTAGGGGGCAGTGAGACCTCTCACTGATTGAGCTGAATCCATTGTAACAAGCATACATGTGTTAGCCTAACTGTGGACATCTGATTTGGGAAAGCTAGGACCATGCTTCATTTACAATAAACCTGACTTGGGTGCCTTCGTATCTTATCTGGTTCTATGGTCCCTGAGGGTATGTCTACACTACAAAGTTAATTTGAAATAACAGCAGTTATTTCAAATTAACTTTAATAGCGTCTACACAGGCAAACCGCTATGTCAAAATAAATTCGAAATAGTGGAGCCCTTATTTTGAATTTGGTAAACCTCATTCTACAAGGAGTAATGCCAAATTCGAAATAGCTATTTTGAATTAAGTGCTGTGTAGACACTTAATTCGAAATAGGGGGCCTCCAGCCCTTCCCAGAGAGCCCTGGTGGCCACTCTGGGCACAACCAGGAAAGCTTACTCTCCTCTCCCCCAACCCCGGAGACATTAAATGGGTAGACCCTGGCCACAGTGCCTGTGCCAGCTCCAAGCCTGCCAGCCCAGAGCCAGCAGTGGCCACCGGGGCCCGTGACCCAGTGGCCCCAAAACATGAGCCAGCAAGCCACTGGCAGCCAGCCCTCCACCGCTCCCCAGGAGCAGTCTGCCAGCTCACAGGAGCCTGACAGGGGCTGAAGAAGGCGGGTGCCTTCCTGGTCCAGGGTGGAGATCATGGACCTTATTCAGGTTTGGGGGGGATGCCCCCAACTTCAATGATCTCAGCCCTAGACGGAGGAACATGGCCGTCTATGGTAGGATAGCTGCCAGCCTGGCCACCAAAGGCAACATGCAAACCCAGGAGCAGGTTTGCATGAAGGTCAGGTTGGTCCAGTGAGACCCCCAACCCTGAGCCCTGAGCTTCCCCTCCCCCTTCTTCCCCTTGCTTCCCCCTTCCAGCTCCCTCCTCCCAGGTTTCCCCTCCCTCTCCCACCTCCTTTCCCAGTCTCCCAGAAGTCCTTCCCACCCCACCCCGGCCAGTTTGGTTCAATAAACCCAGTTTCTATTTTTGAACATACGTGACTTTTATTTGACATCAGGAAGGGGGGCTAGGGACAGGTAAGTGGAAGGACGTGAGGGAGGAATGGGGCACGAGCCCCTGGTGGGGAGGACCAGGGAGGCTCTGAGGGCTCCTCAGGGTGGACGCTCTCCCTCAGGGCCTCCTGGATCCTGACAGCCCCCCGATGGACCCCCGGATGGCAGCCTGCAGCAAGTGCAGCCGGTCTGATGGCAACGACCCCACGAGACGCACCGGCAGGCGTAGGGGCAGCTCTGGCTCCATGTGGCTTAGTGCTGTGGTGTCCCGAGTGCGGGCACTCAGGGCACTCCAAGACAGGACTGCTTTGCTGTCCCTCATCGAGGTAGACAAGCAAGCGGGGAACCCTGAGAACTGTCTATCCGGGGTGGGGGTAGGGTCCCTTTAAGCACGGAGCTCAGTTAGCCTCAGGCAGCAGCCCCACACACTAAGTCCCAACCTGATGCCCTGCCGGCACTGGTTCCGGCCAGCCTTAACTTCAGTGCAGGGTCCACTCAGTGTGGACGCGCTATTTCGAAATAGCAAAACGCTATTTCGAAATAGTTTTTGTGTATAGATGTGTTATTTCAAATTAGCTTAATTTTATTAACTATTTCGAATTAAGTTAATTCGAAATAGTGCTGTAGTGTAGACATACCCTGAGAGTCTGCTCTGCTGGCTACTTGCGCAAAGACAGCGCAACATACATAGGTGTTACCAGATTTGCCCAATACTCTGGGGTATACTCATTTATTAGGGTTACTCTTCTGGGACTGGGTGGAGGTTAACAATTCTATCAGTGTGCTGCTTGTGCTTACTTATGCTCTCATATGGAGCTGAATTCTCCCTGCTGCCAATTCCCCCTCCCACTGGAGCTCTCTTGCAGGAACTAGGTTCCTCAGGATGGGGTTTTTCCCACCTTAGCAACACACACAGACACCCCCCCCCCCACTAACAGAGCACGTCTGAGAGGACTGGGTAATCAGCACTCTGAAGCTGACTCCTCAGCAGGCTCGGTTTAACAGCAATGCCACATTGCACCCTCATGTGCCTTTGGACTCAGTGGGCTGGATTAAACAGCACTTTAAGCTGCCATCCTCATAAGCCCCCAGGTTCAGCACCCCCCTATCCCTACTTTCACACTACAATCATTCACTGGTAAACCACACAATGAGCAAACCCCACAGGATTTTGGGCACTACAGGGATCTTTAGCTTGGGTACAAGAAGCATTGTTGCAAAGTGAATGGGGAAGCCAAAACACCACCCCTTGAGGAAGACTGAGCGAAAGATAAAGAAAGAGAGAGAAGCAACCAGCTTAACAATTAAAGTTATTTATTTCTGGGTAGTAAATATATATATATAGTAGTGGGTTCAACTCTCTTTCACCGCTTCTTCCCTCAGGGTGGCTTTGGGGAAGTAGCTGGCTGCTCCGACGTGCACCCTTTGGGTGTGGTGTTGTCTTCAGGGCACTGCCCCCTGGCAGTGACTACTCCGATCTTGGTCTGTGCCCCCTTCTGGGGGGAAGTCATTGTTCTTCCTCCAGTCCAGGGTCCTCCCTACTCCCTAGGACGCCCAGTTCTTCTTCCCGGGAACACCCAGATCCCTCCAGGAACACACAGTTCCTCAGCACCCTCCAGGCCTCAGTGACCCACTACCAGTCCCTCTCTAGCCCTGTCTCAGGGCAGACTGTAGTTCTTCCCTGGCCAAAGGTACGCCTCTGCCTGCCTGGTTGCCTCCTGCAACCCTGCGTTGTGGTCTGGGGCTTCCCTGGCTTGAACTGCCCCAGCCTACCACAGCTGCCTCCGTGCAGCCTGGCCTTTTAGGGCTGCCTCCTTGCAGCCCTGGGCCTCAGGCCGGGTAGCCTAGGTTTGCTAGGCCAAAGCCTCTCTCATTGCAGGCAGGTCTGTCTCCTTCTCCCAGGAGCTGCTCTTATAGTCTCCAGCTGGGCCCTTCTTATTTGCCTCCGTTGGGCTTCCCCCTGACTCCAGGTCTCAGCCCTTTAAAGGGCCAGTGCAGGGCAATATATATACAGGAAGCCAAACACACAAAACAGTTACAATATTAAATCTAACAGTTACAATATTAAAACTAAATTGAAACTGATTACAGATGTTAGGGCTAGCTAAACATATAAAGCTACATCTACACTGGCATGATTTTGTGCAAGAACTCTTTTTCGGAAGAGTTCTTGTGCAAAAACTCTTCCAGAAGAGAGCGTCTACACTGGCATGTGCGTTTGTGCAAGAGATGTGCTTTTGCGCAAGAGCATCCATGCTAGTGTAGACGCTCACTTGCGCAAGAAAGCTCTGATGGCCATTTTAACCATAGGGCTTTCTTGCGCAAGAAATTCGTGTTGCCTGTCTACACTGGCCTCTTGCGCAAGAACAGTTGTGCAAAAGGGCTTATTCCTGAGCGGGAGCATCATAGTTCTTGTGCAAGAAGCACTGATTTCACACATTAGAACGTCAGTGTTCTTGCGCAAGAACTCACGGCCAGTGTAGACAGGCAGCAAGTTTTGGTGCAAAAGCGGCCACTTTTGCGCAAGATCGCGCCAATGTAGACACAGCCTAAGGCTGCATCTAGACTGGCAAGTTTTTGCGCAAAAGCACTTGCTTTTGCGCAAAAACTTGCCAGCTGTCTACACTGGCCGCTTGAATTTGCGCAAGCACTGACTTTGTAATGTACAAAATCAGTGCTTCTTGCAAATACAATGACGCCCCACTGGCAAAGCCGCCTTGCGCAAATGCTTTTGCACAAGAGGACCAGTGTAGACAACCCAGAATTGTTTTGCGCAAAAAAGCCCGATGGCGAAAATGGCGATCGGGGCTTTTATGCCCAGCCAACTCAACGTATCTAGATTGACCACGGATGCTTTTGCGCCAGCGCTTTTGCGTGCCAATCTAGAGCAGCTTTTCTTATAAATACTTTTAATGGAAAAATGTTTCCGTTAAAAGTATTTGCGCAAAATCATGCCAGTCTAGAGGCAGCCTAACAGTTTACATAGGGCAGAGTCAGGAGGCTATGCTTGTGGGGGGAGGAGGGGAGGAGAGAGAGAGAGAGAGAGACCTCACCACTCCGTGAAGCTTGCACTGATCATGGTTCCCAGATGGTGATGGGAGCTGGGGGTCCAGGGGGCAGGAGACAAGCAGAGCAGAGCCCCCAGAAGTCTCAATGGAAATTATACAGTTTAAATCCAGGTATCAGAACAGTTTTTCTTGGGCAAGGGTAGGAGTTTTTATAGGGATAGGACAATAGTTCAAAGAGAACACTAGATTTGTTTATGGGTAAACAGAAGCAAGACAACAGAGACTGATCATACCTGGTTATAGGTGATGTTCCTTGAACGAGCTCACAGAGCAACTAGGCAGTGTCAGTATTTTGGATGTTAATAGGATTCATTACTAGAATCAGTCTCATAAGGACTAATTTGGGTGTGAGCAGGCCTGGGTTCATTAGCATCTGGAGTAGAGATTTCCCATCAGGCAGTGCTTCTCTGCTTTCAGTATCCCATAGTTCAGTGTGGTTCCTGCTTTGGAAGAGCTGGTCTCCATTCTGTATGCTAATGGAGCTGTCTCTCTGTGCTATCTTCCATGCAGATGAGGCTGGGGTGTTTCCTTAACTGTATCCCCCTTGTCTGAAGCAGGTTAGGTGGGTCTTGCCCGGCCTTTTCATTGCTTTGTCTTTGATTCTAGCAGAGGCCTGGGAGAGGGGGATGGTTTTCCATGAGTGTCACTCCCTGGCTCCCCAAGAGCACAGGGCTGGTAGGTAACATAGGGAGCATGCGAACATGCACACAGCCGAATGTTATCATCATAGGTCAGAGCCCAGTACCTGGCCAGACACCACACTGGTACCTTCTGAACAACTACAAACTGTAGCCTTTCTATGCAGGGGCTGGTCAGAGAGCCTGCATGTAGCTAGGTGTGTTCCTCCCAGTATGTGTGCTGGTGGAAATGCTGGTTGGGAAGGCTTGGAGGGGCTTGGCAGCTTGTTACGGCAATACAGTGTGAGAGGGAAGCCAGGTTGGTAGGTCAGGGGACTCAGTCGTTCCAGGTGGCACCTGGAGGGGAGGGGGCGGAGTCCATCACAATGTAACTCCCTGCACAACCATCACCAATCAGTGTGGGTTAGAAGTTCCTAGACTAAAGTAGATTGGTC
Source organism: Rafetus swinhoei (assembly GCA_019425775.1). NCBI lineage: Eukaryota > Metazoa > Chordata > Testudines > Trionychidae > Rafetus > Rafetus swinhoei. Next base: position 42,790,792 of record CM033428.1, on the reverse strand, counting down.
AGCTGTTAAGTGTATTGTTTTCTTCCTACTAACAACATAAACACACAATGCCATGCCGGCAGTTGGGATCTCACACCTTCACACACACAGGGAGATTCATGCCTCGCTCCCTTGAGTGCCTGCCTGGCAGTACAGTCTTGGCTCACCCTGTCAATTATCTGTTTTGTGTGGAAGCCTCTGCCTGGCCCAGTGCACGGTTCTCAGCATGTTTGTGTGTCCTCATCCATCCAGCTGTGCCCCACACCCCCAGGCCCTGTGCTCCATCCCTACCCAGCACACAGCTGCCTCCATCCCTGAAGAGAGTGGGTAGGGATGCTCTTCACTCAGAGCTTGTTTCCTGCACTGCTCTGCCTCATTCCCAGCCCCACTGCCCACCAATGATGACACAGGCCAGTGAGGAATTGACTCAAAGTCGAAGTCCCACTCATGTCCCCATGAGTCCTGCCTTTCGCTAGCTCTGTCCACAGGGATGGGTGTCACCAGAGTGGGGCAGGAAACCTGAGCAAAAGCAGGATGTGGTCACATGCTTAAAGATTGCAGGCCCGATCTGGCAGTGCTCTGTGACTGCTTCCTGCTGCTCCTGCAGCCCCGACCCTGTGAGTCCAACCCAGGAGGATCCCTTGTGTGCAGGGCACAGCAGGGCCGCTGGAGCAGCTCTTGTGACAATTAGGTGTAGCCACCCAGCAGAGAGCTCAGGCTGCTCTGGTCCATACAGGGGTCTGACTGGTCTTCAGGGGTGTCAGAATGCAGGAGTGCAAAGGTGGTTTAGAGCATATTCCCTACACAAGAGACTGTTGCACACCATGCTGATGCACATGCACGTTGGGAGGCATGAGCCCCGCCGAATGCTGTAGCTCTCTGCTAATGACAACACATTGCCAGAGAGGCTGCAGGTACACAGGGTTACTCACAGACACACACGCTCCTGCTCACACACCAGCAGGCCCCATGCCACAGCCCATTCCTGTTCAGCAAAGTATATTCCAGGCACTTAAGCACATGCACATTTAACTTGAGGCTTATTGGTTTTGCTGAATAGTAGGCAGATAGTTCAATTGCTTTTCTAAAGGGCCCAAACCAATGATTATTTACATACTAATACCCCAATGTGCATTGCCATCTGCCACACACGTCCAGTTACAGCCAGAGAGGTGTATGCACACATCAATTTGCTGTCTTGCCACCTACATGAACACACACTAAGTGATTGATGTACACTTAATGCCCCCACTCCTGCCTTTGCTTACACCCCCACACTCACACCCCGATGTTGTCTGTTCTTCCCTTGGCTGGCTGTGTGCTGCATTGCCCCGTGTCGGGAGCTGTATGGATTGGCTCTGGCCTCCCTCACTAGGTGTGTATTGCCTGCTGCTGGGGGCCCGTCTCGCCCCCTTTCCTGCATCTCCATGTGCCTGGCAGTGTGTTGCTCACTGGGGCTGGCTGTGTGACAGGAGGAAGTGGGGGGTGTTGTAGAGCTAAGTGCTGGGTTGGGGGTTCTGAGAGAGCTCCCTCCTGTCTGGAGCAGGATCTGTTGCCATGGTAATGCTTCCATGTGAGGGCCTTATAAGGCACAGCGCTGCCTGTGTCTCGTTTTGCAGACTAGGACGTTCTGTGCATCATAGCACAAGGAATTGGGGCTGCTCCTTTTCCATCTGTGACAGAAAATCCTTGGCAGAGGGAGAGGCCATGCTTGGGTTGGGGCAGATGGATGCACTTTCCCCTGGTTGCACAGGTCCTGTCCAGTCCCCCTGCTCAGGCCCTCAATGGTGCCTCTGGCCCACACACACAGACTGTACCTGGGGGAGTTGTCTCCTGCTTGCACCTTGGAGAGCCTGCCCTGACTTACCTCCTGGCAGCCCCAGGCATCTCACTGCTCAGCCCACTGCTGGAGGGGCCTGATTCTGCCCAGATACACTGGAAACTATGGGCAGGGAGAATTGCTGTTAGAAACCGTAGGGGTATGTCAAAAGGTAGGGACACAGAGCTTGTTGCAGGCCATTTCAAAGTGCCCAGAGAATGACAGGTCCTGGCCAGGCAGGTAACACAGGTAAGGGGCTGGGGCTGGAGGCAGAACCTTTCTGCCAGCATGGAACAACCGGGGTGTAAGGGCAGATACACTAGGCTTTGCAGGTCAAGGAATATGGTCAAACACCAAAGAACTTTCCTTTCCACAGATTTCAAGCCAATGTATTTTGCCATCGTTCCCGAAGCCAGTGGCTGGGACCCCAGGCGTTGAAGCTAGGCCAATGGGGCAAACAGTTGTGGTTAGTGAAATACAAACCAGAGGGCCAGTTTGATCTGAGGGATGGTCATTTTCTGTTCCTAGCAGAGCTACTGAGGACCCCATTTACTGCCTGTTCTGTTCACTCCCTCTGGGCACCCAGCATTGGCCACTGTCAGAACACAGGACGCTGGGCTGGACGGGCCATTAGTCTGACCCAGTACAATCATTCTTATGTTCTTATGTACTTCATATTTAAAAAGAACCCAACTGATGTGTCCCAAGGTCACCCCCCTAGGAGTGAATGGACCCGCCATGGGACTGCAATCCATCATGAACAAATATAGAATTATAATGACCCATGTTTAAAAGTTTTTGTGGAATAAATAAGTCCCAACTAGTAACTGATGTGTATTTAAGTAATGGGTTCAAAAATATCTTTGCAATCAAACTACCAACTTGAAAGTGAACTTTCCCCTGGACTACAAGTAAATTTGAACATATTTTGCCAAAAAAGGGTGAATGTTTGTTGAATAAAACCCACGTCTCCTTGAATTTGGGTTACCATAGGTCCAGATTTTCCTCATTTGGAGACTCCATCCTCTGGGTGGGTGGATTTTTAAAAAAAACGGGCAATGTCCAGGATTTCTGCAGAGCAGACGTTGCAGCTCAACAATTGTCCCAACTGGCCTGCTTCCCAACTGCTCCTTCCCCTGCAGCCACAGCTGCCAGATCCCACCCACCCAGGCCCTGACTCCCAGCCATAGGGAGGGGGTTACCTCAGGAGACCTTACTGGTGGCTGTCGCTGCAATCTGGACTTTGGCCAGTTGCCCTGCTACGGGCGCAACAGTGAGTAACCCCTGCTGCATGTATCCCCTCCAGCTCTGCCTCCACCCCCTCCCCCCGCCTTGCTTTCCTCCTCTCCAACTTCTTCCCACTGGCAGTGCCCTCTTTTTGGGAACTTGAAATATGGTAATCCTGCCATTGTCAGTCACTTCTAGCAAATACTCAGACATGCATATTCTTGTTCACCAAAATGTACACCAAAAATGTGAGTTAAGTGATCCTGCACACAGCATGACTAGTGAATTCCAAACAGTGAATACTCAGAGCAGTTGTCATGGCAAATAGCTTGCCAGTAATTCATAGACTGAAATATCTTCCCATAACCCATAAATTGAATAATTTCATTAACAAATCTGTAACAAAATGAAGACTTTGCAAATATTTCACAAACAGAATAAAGACTACATTCATTCAATGAATTGCTTGCTGTGAATAATTTGCCTGGCTCTAATTGGAATGTTAGATTTCTGTTGCTCAGTATATCTTTTGTAGCCTGTTCCTTTAGCAAAACTGCACACTTTTTAGAAATCCTCACTCTGTGCTGCCCATCATTCTGTGTGATACTTTTTCTCTGTTCCAGTGAATTTATTAATGAATTACTGAACCTGAAAAAATGGAGCCAAGGAAATATCTACATAGCTGAATAGCATACTCTCATTTGTCATAGGTCTGAAGGATGCCCAGTTTATTCATGAGCTGAACAAACTTGGCTAACTCCCTAATACTCTAGTCTTCCAAGTTGGGAGCAGCAGTGAGCCCTGGCAAAGAAATGCAGGGAGCGATGGCAGAAGGGAATTAAGGGTGAAATATAGAGAAAGGAGCTGAAGAGTTTTGCAATTTCAACCACTGTGTTACTGTGGATAAAATTCATCCACTATGAAACTCCCCTGACTTCAGCAGAATTACTGCAGGGGCGAATGTGAGTCTCTGGGCTTATTGTATGAATTTGTAAAGATTAGGTTGAATGGGCTTCCATGGAGGGGGGGAAATGCAGTCAAAAGCAATGTCTGACGTACAGGACGGCTCCTGAGAGATCCAGTGGTGTCAGAGTCATTGTTAAACCAAACAAGAGCAGGCCACAGCACCAGAAGGAAAGAATGAGAGAGCAAAGCCTCCTGCTGTGATTGTTTCCAAGAAACGTGCACATTTTATTTCTAGATAAAAACCTCCCAGCTATGTGCACAGACAATCCAGAAATGTGCACAGAAAAATCCAGGAAGCTTTTGGAGAGTGCTGGGGACAAGTTCCTGGTACAAGTGCAGGAGGAACCAATGAGGGGCCATGTCCCTCCTGACCTGCTGCTCACAAAGAGGGAAGAATTGGTAGGGGAAGGAAGAGTTGGTCATGAAAATCTGGGAAGAGGTGACCTTGGTTGATTTCAGGATCCTGACCACAGGAAGGAAAGAGAGCAGCAGAATATGGACTCTGGACTTCAGAAAAGCAGACTTTGGCTCCCACAGGCTATGTCTACACTACAAGGTTTTTGCGCAAAAACTGGCGGAGCATCCACACCTCAAGCACGTTTTTGCGCAAGAAAATCAACAGAACAGAGGGCTTTTGCCAGTAGAGTTATTCCTCTCCCCATGAGGAATAACTCCTTTTTGTGTTACAGCTCTTGCGCAAAAAGGCAGGTGTGGATGCTCCGGAGGGGTTTTTGTGCAAGAAACCCCTATCGGAAAAAGCACAGGTGCTCTGATGGCCATCTGTGAATGGCAATCAGAGCTTTTTGTGCAAGAGTGTCCATGCAGCGTGGACGCTTTGAGGTCTGGACGTGCTTTTGCGCAAGAAGTTTTTGCACAAGAACTCTTCTGCAAAAGGGTTCTTTCACAAAAACCCTGCTGTGTAGACAAAGCCTCAGGAAACTGATGGTCAGGGTCCCCAGGGAGCTAATATGAGGGGGAAAGGAGTCCAGGAGAGCTCAAGTAAAAGAACTTTTTACTCCTGAAGTTCATTCCTTTATTGTTGTTTAATTATATGAGGGGAGCCCTGTTCTAAGGAATGGTAGAAGGGAGAACAGCAAAATAAAGAAAATGGATTTCAAGAAGGCAATCTTTAGCAATTCGGTAAGTTGGTAGGTAAGATTCCATGGGAAGCAAATCTAAGGGGGAAAACAGTTCATGAGACTTGACAGTTTTTTAAAGAGACCTTATTAAGGGCACAAGAGCTAACTCTCCTATTGCATAGGAAAGATAGGAAGGTATGGCAAGAGATCATCCTGGCTTCACTAGGATATCGTCAATGATCTAAACATAAAAAGAATCCTACACAAAGTGGAAACTAGGTCAAATTACAAAGGATAACTATAAACAACACAAGTATGTAGGGACAAAATTAGAAAGGCAAAGGCATAGAACTAGATCAAACTAGCTAGATACATAAAGGGTGACAAGAAAACATTCTACAAATACATTAGAAGCAAGAGGAAAACCAAAGACAGGGTAGAACTGTGTTGGAGCAGGGGTAAGGAATGATAATAGAAAATGTGGAAATGGCAGAGGTGCTAAATGACTTCTTTATTTTGGTTTTTACCAAGAGGGTTGGTGGAGATTGCATTCCTGACTTAGTGAATGCCAGTGAAAAAGGGGTAGGTTTGGAAACTAAAACAGAGAAAGAACTAGTTAAAATTACTTAGTCAAGTTAGATGTCTTCACATCACCAGGGCCTGATGAAATGCATCCTAGAACACTCAACGAGTTGACTGAACACATATCTGAGCCATTAGCAATTATCTTTGAAAAGTCATGGAATATGGGAGATGTTCCAGAAGACTTAAAAAAGACATATATATTGTCAATCTATACAAAGGGAAATAAGTACAACCCAGGATATTATAGACCAGTCAGCTTAACTTCTATACCTGGAAATATAATGGAACCAATAATTAAGTAATCAATTTGCAAACACCTAAAAGATAATAAGGTGATAAGTAACAGCATGGCTTTGCAAAGAACATAAGAATGGCCATACTGGGTCAGACCAAAGGTCCTTCTAGTCCAGTATCCTGTCTGCCAACAGTGGCCAAAACCATATGCCCAGAGGGAGGGATCACAACAGGTAATCCTCATGTGATCTCTCCCCTGTCACCCACCTCCAGAGAAACAGAAGCTAGGGACACCATTCCTACCCATCCTGGTTAATAGCCATTGATGGACCTAACCTCCATGAATCTATCTAGCTCTTTTTTTGAACCCTGTTAAAGTTCTAGCCTTTACCGTATCCTCTGGCATGGAGTTCCAGAGGTTGACTGTGTGCTGAGTGAAGAAAAACTTACTTTTGTTTGTTTTAAACCTGCTGCCTATTAATTTCATTTGGTGACCCCTAGTTCTTTTATTGTGGGAATAAGTAAACAACTTTTCCTTATTCACTTTTTCCATACCAGTCATGATTTTACAGAACTCTATCATATCCTCCCCTTAATGTCCTCTTTTCTAAGTTGAAAAGTCCAAGTTGTTTTAATCTCTCCTGATATGGGACCTGTTCTAAACCCTAATAATTTGTGTTGCCCTTCTCTGAACCTTTTCCAATGCCAATATATCTTTTTTGAGATGAGATGACCACATCTGTATGCAGTATTCAAGAACAATCCTGCCAAACTAACCTGGTAGCTTTCTTTGTCAAGGTAACAAGCCTTTTCATAGGGGGAAGTGGTAGACATGGTATATCTTGGTAGACATTGTATATCTTGACTTTAGTAAGGCTTTTGATACTGTCTTGCATGACCTTTTCATAAACAAAGTAGGGAAATGCAACCTAGATGGAGTTACTATAAGATGGGTTCAAAACTGTTTGAAAACTGTTCCCAGAAAGTAGTTATCAATAATTCGTGGTCATGCTGGAAGGGCATAACAAGTGGAGTTCCTCGGGGATCAATTTTTGGGACTGGTTCTGTTCAGTATCTTCATTAACTATTTAGCTAATAGCATAGAGATTATGCTTATAAAGTTTGCAAATGACACCAAGCTGCAGGGGGTTGCAAGAACTTTGGAGGATAGTGTCATAATTCAAAATTATCTGGACAAAATGGAAAAATGGTGTGAGATAAATAGAATGAAATTCAACAAAGACAAATGTAAAGGAATCCCCTTAGGAAAGAGCGATCTGTCCCATACATATAAAATGGGAAATGACTGTCTAGTAGGGCAGAAAGGGATCTAAAACTCATAGGTATCTAGAGGTCATAGTGGACCACAAACTGAACGTGAGTCAGAAGTGTGACACAGTTGCAAAAAAAAGCAAACATGGCGCTGGGGTGTATTAACAGGAATGCTGTGAGGAAGACATGAGAAGTCATTCATCTTTACTCTGTGCTGATTAGGCCCCAACTGGAGTATTGTGTCCAGTTCTGGGCACCACGTTTCAAGAAAGACATGGAGAAATTGGAGAAGGTCCATAGAAGAGCCACAAAAATGATTAGAGGTCCAGAAGACATAACCTATGAGAGAAGACTGAAAGAATTGGGTTTGTTTAGTCTGGAAAAGAGAAGACTGAGAGGGGACATAACAGCTTTCAAGTATCTAAAATGTTGTGACAAAGAGGAGGAAGAAAAATTATTCTCTTTAATCTCTGAGGAAAGGACAAGAAGCAATGGGCTTAAATTGCAGCAAGGGAGGTTTAGGTTGGAACAGAGCCGTCCTGCAATAGGACAGTTTGAAGCTGCTGCCCCAGACCCTGTGCTGTGGAGGCCCCTGAGGCAACTGCCTTAAGTATCCTATGGATGGATCCCAGGGCAGATGCCTGAGGTACTGCGGGAGGAGGGGGGCATTGGCTCAGGCCCCACATCCTCCTACAGATGACCCTGGGTTAGACATAAGGAAAAACTTTCTGTCAGGGTGGTTAAACACTGGAATAAACTGCCTTGGGAGTCTGTGGACTCTCCAACACTGGAGATTTTTAAGTACAGGTTAGACAGACACCTGTCAGGAATGGTCTAGATTATACTTAGTCCCCTGCCGTCATGTCAGGACTGGACTCGATGCCCTCTGGAGGTCCCTTCCAGTCTATGATTCTGTGAATCTGTGGTGAGCAGTTAGACCCTGAGCATGCAGGCAAGACCCATCAGGCAGTTGTCGCTTGGCTGCATGTCACTGTCATCAGTCTCATCATCCTGTCCCCTCCATAAACTCGTCAAGCTCAGGCTGGAAGCCGGGTAGGTTTTTTGCCTCCACTGCCCCCCTTGGGAGGCTGTTTCAGAACTTCATTCCTCTGGTGGTTATAAAACTTTGCATAATTTCAAGCCTACACTTGTTGATGGTTCGTTTTTATCCACTTGTTCTTCTTCCAGCCTTGGCCCTTACTTTAAATAGCCCCTCTGCTTGCCTGGTATTTCTTCTTCTGATGTGTTTATAAAGAGCGGCCACATCTGCCTAGCTGCATTTGGTCTGGCTAAACAAGCCACGCTCTTTGAGTCTCCTCTCAGAATGTAGATTTTCCATGCCTCAGAGCATCCTAGAAGCCCTTCTCTGTGCCTGGCCCAGCCTCACCAGTGCCCTGTGCAATGGGACTAACACTTCCTTGTCTTTACTGGAAATACCTCATATGATGCTTCCCAGGACTGATTTGCCTTTTTCACAGTTGCATCAGGTTGGTGGCTCATAGTCATTCTGTGATCAACCAATCCACCCACATCTTCCTCCTCCTCTGTCACTTGCCACTGATACCTCCCCAGCCTATAGCAAAACGTCTTTCGAGTTCCTAAATACATGACTTTGCACTTGGCACTATTAAATCTCATTCTATTTCTACTACTTCAGTTCACAAGATCATCCCTATCATCTTACATGATATTCTGGTTCTCATTCATATTGGCAGAGCCTCCCAACTGTGTGTCAGCCACACATTTTATAAACACACTCCCATTTTTTGTGCCAAGGTCAGTAATAAAAATGTTTAAAAGATTGGTTCCAAGACCAGTCCCCAAGGAACTCCACTAGCAACCTCCCTTCAGCCTGACAGTTCATGTTTCACTATGATTCATATTAGTCTCCTTTTTAACCAGTTCTTTATCTATCCTTCAGTTCTCACATTAATCCCATTCTTCTCCAATTTAATTGATAACTTCCTGTGTGGAACTCTGTGAAATGCAGGTAGATTAGATCTACTGCATTTCCTTTGTCTAACAACTCAGTTATCTTCTCCGGGAAGGAAATCAGGTTGGTGTGGCATGATCTGCCTTTTGTAAAGCCATGCTTTATTTTATCCCAATTACCATTCACCTCTATGTCCTTAGCTACTTTCTCTTTCAAAAATTTGTTCCAAGACCTTGCATACAACTGAGGTCAATATAACAGATCCATAGTTCCTCCAACAATTCCCCGGCCCCTTTCTTAAAACATAGGAGCTATATTAGCAATTCTCCAGTTACCGGGTGTGATGCTCAAGTTTACAGATGCATTGAGAATCTTTGCTTTGGGGGTTGCAATACCATGTTCCAGTTTCTCTAATATTCTTGGATGGAGATTATTCCTCCCTCCAATTAGAGTGGAAGTTTGACTTCCACCTTGGATGTGGTAATTTTTGCCTCCTTGTCCTCATTCCCATTAGCTACCCTGCTATACCTTTAAGAGCTCTTCACTAGCCTTACTCAAAACTGAGGAAAAGTGTTTGTGTAGATGTTGGGCCAAGTTTGGATAATCCTTCATTTCCACCCCTCCTCAGTGCTTCTTCTTTCTTTGTTTGCTTCTCATTTAACAAACCTTCTACCATTGGTTGTAATTCTCTTTGAAAGGCCCAACTCCGCTTGGCTTTTGGCAGTTCTTACTCTGTCCCCGCACCCTGATCCCTCCAAGAGGGAGCTTTCCTGAATGATCCAGCCCATCTTCTGTTCCTTGTCAACCTTCTGCTTTCTCTTAGGCTGTGTCTAGACTGCAAAGTTCTATTGGAAAAAGATGCACAAATTGTGAACCGCAATTTGCATATCTTTTTCCTCTTTTCTTCCGCAAGAGGCTTTTCTGACAATTGGCCTGTCTACACTGGGCCAAATGTTGGGGGAAAAGCCTCTTTCGGAACATCCCTTCTTCCTTATAGAATGAGGTTTACAGGGATGCTGAAAAAACGCATCTGCTTTTCTGAAATTTTTTTTTGGAAAAGCAGACGCATTCCTTGGTATCCCAGAAAAACTCTGCAGTCTAGATGTACTCACACTCACCTTTTTGAGATGCTTGGTCTGCAGCCCTTCCCTGCAATGCTTGCCCCCCTTGCTTGGGATGCTGGCTTCAGAGAGCTTCTGCAACTTTGACTTCATGTAATTCCAAGCTTCTTCCACATTCAGATCCTTGAGTTCTGCAGCCCAGTTCATTTCCCTAACTCCCTTAATTTTCTCATGATTGCCCTTCTGACATCAAGGCCCTTAATTGCAGACCTGTTTCTGTTTATCTCTAAATTTAGTTTAAACTGAATTAGCTCATAATGACTTGAACCAAGGTTGTTCCCTACATCCAATTATTCTGTGAAGTCCTTGCTACTCACCATACCAAATCTAAAATGGTATCACCATTTGTTGGTTCAGCAACTCTTTGGTGAAGAATTCTGCCAGCTGTCACATCCAGGAAATTCTGGGCCCTACTATTATTAGGAGCATTTGTCATCCAGTCTGTATCTGGGAAATTAAAGTGTCACATAATCACACAATTCCCACTGGCATTTATTTCATTAGAAATGGTAAAGAAGTGTCCATCCATATCTAAGTTGGACTGGTGCTCTGGGGCCAGGGTGGCTGGGGATGTCAGTAGTGTCTACCTGTCAACTTCATTCTTATTGGCTCCATCTTTCCTCTTAATAACCATTCTCCTACCCACTGCTGATCCTTTCTCCCACTGCTCTATCCTTTCTTACTTGATTTTCTTCCCTCTCTGTGTTAAAATCAGATGTGGAGATTACATGAACATCTCCCGCTGGTCTCCCATGAGTCCCTAGCTTAAAGCTCTTCTAAGCAGTTGTGCCAGCCTCCATCTGTTTGTCAGAGGCTGGAAATAGGTGATGGGGAGGGATCACTGGATGATTCCCAGTTCTGTTCACTCCCTCTGGGGCACCTGGCATTGGCCACTGTCGGCAGACAGGACACTGGACTGGATGGACCTTTGGTCTGACCCAGTGTGGTCGCTCTGATGTTCTTATCCTCTTATCCCAGAAGCAGGTCCGGCCTTTGGGCAAGATGAGCAAGGCAGTAGCCTTGGGCCCCACGCATTCGGGGCCCTGCACTGCCCAGCTCCTGCCTACCCGGCTGCTCACTCGCTGCCCTGACTGGGAGCTGCCTAGCTGTGTGGTTCAGCCAACCACAGCGTGCTCCCTTGGGCCCCGCAAACTTTCTGTCCAGGCCTGCCCAGAAGGCTGCTTCCCTCCCTACTGATGTGAACAGTCCTCTCTCCAGCATGGGTGGCGAGTATGCTAGGCTGGGGAAGGCACTGCCTTCCCAAACCACCAGCCTGGCCCCACACACACTGCCTTCTGTGGGCATACTGGGACTGTTGCTGCCCCCATGTACCTGCCCTCCCCGTGCTCCTTGGCTGCGGGGGTTGGGACGCACACCCTCCGCCTTCCCCATGCTCCTTGGCTGGGAGTCTGGGATGTGCGCCCTCCGCCCTCCCCGTGCTCCTTGGCTGCGGGGCTGGGGATGTGCAACTTCCCTTCCTCCCTCCCTGTGCTGGGGGGAGTGGTGGCATGCTACCCTGCTTCCCCGTGGGGGGCAGCTTGGCTCCCATGGGGGCAGATCCTTGGTAGAAAGGGCAGGCCTGGGGGGTACTGGGGGCTTGCCTCCCTTGGTCCTACCTTCACCGACTGCCCATGCTCTCCACAAATGTCTCCCAGTGTCAAACATCCCAAAGCCTCCTTATAGCCCCACGGTCTGAGCCATCTGTTGATCATAATCTCGCCCTGCCTTCATTCTCCTCCCCTCGGGACCCGTAGAATCCTGCTGAAGATCACTTGAGCCTCCATTTCCTTAAGCATCTTCCCTAACCTCAGCAAGACTATTGCATCATTTGTTCCCATGTGAAGTGCAGTCCCTGGATTCTTTCCTGCTCCCATTCAGCAGCAGGACCACTCACCTTATCCTAGCTGCGGGGGCGGGTACAGCACAGCCTTCTGTTCCAGAGCTCAGCTCGCATGTCAGGCCTGGCTCTTCTTCATAGGGGGTCCTCAGTCACACAGACCTGCCACTTCCTGGGGAGGGTGTGATACCTTCTGGTCTTTGTGGCTGCAAGTCCTCTTGTCATCTTTCCCCCTTGTAATCTTCTGAGTCATCTTGTGTCCTCATGGGGCTGTGACATTTGGGTATCCCTTGACTCTTCTCTCTTATTCTTGCACTCCCACCTTCTGAGCTCACTGTGATCATCTAGTCTGACCGCCAGTATAACCCTGGTCAGAGACCTGCCCCAAAATACATCTGAAATCAGATCTTTTAGAAAAACATCCAATCTTAGTTGAAAAATTGTCCGTGATGGCAAATCCACCCCAGGCTTTGCTAAGTTGTTGCAAGGTTCTTTGCTCTCATTACCAATTTACACTTTATTTCCAGTGAGAATCAGTCTAGCGTCAACTTTCAGCCACTGGACTGTATTAGAATTTTCTCTGCTAGATTAACGAGCCCATTAAGTCTTTGCTCCCCATGTAGGTTCTCATACACTGTAATCTAGTGGCTCTGAAACTTCTCTTTGTTAAGCTAAATAAATTGAGCTCTTTGCATCGATCACTACATTTTCTGATCTTTTAATCATTCTCATGGCTCTTCTATGAATGCTTCCTTCTAGAATTGTGGGAACCAAGACTGGGCACAGGACTCCAGCAGTGCTTGCACCCAGGCCAAATACAGAGATAAAATCACCTCTCTGCTCCTACTTGAGAGTCACTTCTTCCTGCATCCTAGGATCACAGTTGCTCTTCTGGCCACAGCATCATGCTGGGATTATCTGTCCTCCACCCCATCTCGTTCACTGTCAGGGACAGGGGAGGGATCACTTGATGATTTCCTGTTCTGTTCATTCCCTCTGGGGCACCTAGTACTGGCCACTGTCAGAGCATTAGCCTGGCCGTTATGTTTATGCCACTGCTTCCTAGGCTAAAGCCTTTCTTCTGGAGGTACTTGATCACCTCTGATTTCATTCTTCAAATCTTCAGTGACTGATTCACTTGGCTGTCTCCTTGTACAAGTTCTGCACAGATTAATAAATGGCTGCTAACAAAGAAATCTGTCAAAATACCAGTCTTTGGATTTGTGAAGTCTGTGCTCTCGGGTATCATTAAATAGACCCTCTCCCAATGACTTAGTGTAGAGAAGAGCTGCCCAGAATCTGAGAGCCAGTCCGTGCTGCTGGGTATTGCTAACTCCTGTTTGAGCAGAAGTGGATGGGTGGGTGTGGACGATGCCAGCTGGTCCTGCCCTGCATCCACTTAATGAGATGCTTCCAGTGTCCCCAGGCTATGCCCAGTCTGGAGGCTAGAGCAAGCAGTATTTTGTCAAGGATTTATGACTCTGAGCCCCTGCCCTGCCACTCTGCCTGGTCTCTTGGGGTATGTCTACACTAGCCCCCTAGTTCGAACTAGGGTGGCTAATGTAGGCATTCGAACTTGCAAATGAAGCCTGGGATTTAAATATCCTGGGCTTCATTTGCATGTTCCCGGGCGGGCGCCATTTTTAAATCCCGTTAGTTCGAACTGACTGCACGTACATCGCTGCAGTCAGAGTTAATCGAACTAAGTCCTTAGTTCGGATTAACTGTTACACCTCATTGCAGGAGAAGTAACAGTTAATCCGAACTAAGGACATAGTTCGGATTAACTTCTGACTGCCGCGTGTAGCCGCAAGCAGTCAGTTCGAACTAGGGGGCTAGTGTAGACATACCCTTGGTATTTTCTCTGGCTCACTGCCTTCCCCAGTTGTCCCATATACTCCTGGTGGAGACAGAACGTTAGGGCCCTAACAAAGTGAGCTGGTCCTGGAAATTGCCTGTGGAGTATTGATCAGGCTGCAGGGAGAAGGGATTTTCATGCAGTGTCTGGGAGATGATGGGCCAGGAAACTGAAGTCAAAACTGATCAAAACCAGAAATATTTCCTCTTGTTCAGGGTGCCTGTTTATTTTCATGATATTGATTTCTCACTTAACATTTACTAACCGCGGAGCCTGGAGGCTGCTGTGAGTGGGAGATGCGTAAATCCAGAACAAAGGCTCTGTAGCCAGCTCTGTCTTGATCACGGCCAGGGGAGTGAAAAAGCCAATTCCACTTAATCCTCTCCCATGCAGCTAATGCCTCCCTAAGTGTACGTCTCCCTGTGCCGTGGGCGGAGACCCTAAGGCGCGGGGGGCCAGATGCAGCCCTTGGCTTGCCTGAATCCAGCCCCTGAGGCTCAGCCCCCTTCCCAGCATTGGGGAGCCCGTGCTGGTGCTCCAGCCCCTCCTTCCCCCCATGGCCCCACCACTCACAAATCTGCAAGGATGGGCCCCTCCAGGTGCTGGTGTGCGAGGGGAACGTGTGGAGCATCTTTTTCCTTCGCAGTTGGAGGCCACATCCGTGAGGATTTTTTTTTCCTTCTCTCACTTGTGACTGATTTTTCTGTGGGTCGGGGCCGCTGGTTCTCCACCCTTGCCCTGCGCCTAAGGAGCGGGGGCACCCAGTAATAGTACGCGGTGCTGGGCAGGGAGCCATCTCATCTCCTGCCTTAGCAGAGCCATGTTTGTCCTGCCACACACGTCCGGGTTCAACTGCACGAGTTGCAGTTTTAACCCAACTGCTCAGTTCCCCGCAATAAGTCAAAATCCTGGCTATGCACATGGCTCTCTGTCATTTGCCGCAGCTAGAGCATTGCTGTCCTCACTCCCAGGGGCTCCGGCCAGAGCCAGAGGCCACAGCACCCATTCTTGAGGCTCTGTTCCATGTGCCTACCAGTTGTGCTTTGGACAGCGCTTTATCTGAACACCCCTTGGGTCTTAGGAGCACAGTGATTGCCAGGCTGCTCCGACCAGGGTCCATGCACCAGGCTCCTGTCTATGGCAGTGACAGCACTGGCTGGGTCAGGGAAGGTGCAGGTATCAGGGATGGGAAAGCAGTCCCAGGGCAAGTCTCCGCCCAAGCCCAACAGAGTGAGGTTGGCTTGTACCTGGAAGCAGAGTGTTTCTAGCATTGCCCAGATGGTTCTGTTTTAGTATTTACTGTGGGGTCTTGGACAGCCCTGTTCTCCATACACACTGCCCAGTGTACACACTCCGTACACACTGCCTGTCCAACCCTGCCCAGATCCTGCCAAGTTCTGCGCCTCCTTGCTGCCTGGGACAAGGAGCACCACGGGCTAATGGGGCACTGTGTGAAAGAGCAATTGCCCTGTGAGCACAGCGGGTACTCAGCGCCTTGCCAGCCCTCGTTCCTTGCGGAATCAGACCTAGCTAGGTGAGGAGTAGCAGGAGTAGCAGTGCTAGTGCCAGGAGCTCCCAGCCCAGCATAACAACAGGGCTCGAGGAGCCAGGACAAGCATTCTCCTGCCTCCAACCCACAGTTTATGGGGATGGTTCTCCCAGCTGGGATCTTTGAGGGCTGCTTCAGCCCCTGTGACCAGCTAATGCTCCCTAGTGTAGTCTGAGGCTGCCCTGCTCCCAGTAGCATTGCTCAGCATGACCTGGGCAGCTTTCCCACAGGCCGGTGCATTTGGCAGGAACCGACTCCAGCGCACAGCATGGCTGGGAGGCAGCTTTGCGCCCAGTATGGCCCAGTTGCAGACAGTTATCACTGCTGGTTGCTCCCTGTAACACTCAAAGTGTGGGCCTGGCCAGCACGTCTGATCTCTGCCCAGTGGCCAGGGGCAGCTCTTGCTGGAAGGTGGCACCTTCTGTCTCTCAGCCTGTGGGAGGCTCTTTGGGAATGTGGGGGGTTCCTTCTCAGTCCTCTTGGCACACCTGGCCCAGTCCTGGCGTTCTCCTCTCTCCGGCAGCCCGGTTTGCTCAGGAAGGCTTCGCTATCTCTCAGGCTCACGGGCTCTGGTTGCAGGGCTGTCTCGTTGCTGTGCAGACCTCTGGGCAGAGTGGGAGGGCCCCAGAGCACAGGCTCCGGTCTAAGCCCGGATGGAACGTGCCAGCCAGAGGTGTGTAACTCAGAGCTGAGCAGGCTGCCCTGCACCTGTGGGTTCTCCTCTGGCGCACTGTGTGCCACATGTCAGCACCCTCACCCGTGCGGCTACTGCTCTGTCTCGCCAGATGAAAGCTACATGCCCAGCCATGGCTGCGACTGCCAGCCGTGCTAGGGAAGTGCTTCTCCCCTCCCGATGTTAGCAGGTTCCATTTGCCTGCAAGAAAGCCCCAGGTCCCCTGGCCTGCCCATGCGCAACGTACCATCCCCAACCCCGGGGCTCCTGGCTGGGCGGCTCGGGGCCCCTCTCCTCCCAGCAGCGCCCTACTCAGCTGCCTGTGCCAGGGTCATTTTCAATATCCCCTCTCTACAAAGCAAGCACTGTGCAAACCCGTGCAATCGATATCTGCTTAATTAAATACTGGACACTGCTGTCACATGGGGGCAATTCTGCTGACTTTGGCACCTAGGAATTTTTACACTTCTATTTCTACTTTGGTTTCCCATTAACTCATTTTTCCTTTGTACTAAGGGGTTGCCAGTGTAATTTCTATGGAGGTGCAGCCCCGAGAGCCATTCACACTTGCCAGGGATAAACCAAATTACACGTTTAAATGTCACACTCCAGGAGAAGCGAACAAGGCAAACTGCATGAATCGGTGGGGGAGGCAGGGGCCTGCCGCTCGGCCTCCCAGCCCCATGGCTGGGCACGCAGCACCCTTCTGAGGGATGTGTCAAATAGAAGGGAATCACCAGTGGCAGGAGGTATCGCGGCCCTGCACATAGGCACTGACAGCACCTCAGGGCAGACTGCCAGGGCAGCCAGCAGTAGAACATGTGACTCAGGATATACTGTCTTAGACTGTCTCAGCGCTGCTTCCAGCCTTCCTCAGGTACAGTAAGAATGTGCTTGTTCTCCATAGGCCTGGCGCGGCCTGTGGCCCCCTCACCTGCTGCACCCCAGCCTCTGTGAGCCCCGTGCCAATGCGCAGACAGCCGGATGGGCAGAGGAATTTGGCTCTGATGGATTTAACTGTTAATCTCTTGGAGAATCTACTTCCAATTCCAAGCATTCTCTTTGAAGGAACTAGAGAAAAACAGGCTTCATGCCCCCTTTGTAGGGCAGCAGCTTTACCCGAACCATTCGGTCACTTGGCCACAGGCACTCAAGCCTGTCTGGACCTGCTCTTTCAGACACATCTTCCCTCCAATCCAAACACACCTGCACTCTGAGACAATCTGTGCCCATGGCCACATCCCCGCACACAGCGCCCATGCACAAACCACAGAGACAGTGTCATACACAGTTACCCAGGATGATGAGCTTTTCAGAAGTGGCGTAAACTGTGTCTACCCTACAGGCTATGCTGGCAGAGCTGGTGTCATTCAGGGGTGTGAACAAACCGCCCCCTACCAACGTAAATTTACATCGAGAGAGCCCCAGTGTGGTCAGTGCTATGCTGGTAGGAGAGCTTCTCCCAGAACATCCCTGCCACCGCTGGTGGAGCTGGAGGAGTTAAGCTGATGGGAGAGCTTAGAGCAGCTGTAAACTCTCTAGAGCAGCTGACCTTAGGGAGTTTAGCTTTCTGAGGCCCGGGGGCCTCATCTGAACCACCATCCAGGCACCTTATGTTGCAAAGGCAGGTGCTTAGCAATCAGGCTCTGCTGAATGTCTCAAACTGGCGGAAAAGTCAATGCTTTTTAAAGGGAAATCATTTTCTCAGTCTACTAGAGTTCTTTGAGGGGTCAATGAGCATGTGAGGTCAATGAGCAGGGTACTTAGATTTCCAGAAAGCCTTTGACAGCATCCCTTGCGAAAGGCTCTTAAGCAAAGTGAGCTGCCCTGGGATAAGAGAGAAGGTCCTCTCATGGATTGTTAACTGGTTAAAAGAGAGGAAACAAAGGGCAGGAGTAAATGTTTTCAGTTATCAGGGTTGTACTGGAACCAGTCCTATGCAACTGGGAAAATTTGCAACTGACAGAAAACTACACAAGACAGAGCAGGCTGCAAAGAGAGCTACAAAGGGATCTCAAATAACTGAGAGAGCGGGCAAAAGAAGTCAGATGAATTTTGGTGCTGATAAATGCAAAGTGATGCACATTGGAAAACATAATCCCAACTAAACATATAAAATGATGGGGTCTAAATTAGCTGTCACCACTTAAGAAAAATCTTGGAGTCACTGTGCATTGTTCTCTGAAAACATCCCCTCAATGAGCGGCAGCAGTCAAAAAAAAAAAAACGAGAGAACAGAATGTTGGGAATCCTTAAGAAAGGGATAGAGAATATCTTATTGCCTCTGTACACATCCATAGTACACTCCCATCTTGAGTACTGTGTGTGGATGTGGTCGCCTCATCTCAAATAAGATATTTTGGCACTGGAAAAGGTTCAGAAAAGGGCAAAAAATTATTTTGGGTGTGGAATGGCTTCCACATTGGGAGAGATTAATAATACTGGGACTCCTCGTCTTAGAAAAGCGATGACTAAGGGGTTGTATGATAGAGGTCTATAAAATCATGGCTGGTGTGGAGAAAGTAAATAAGAAACTAGGAGTCACCAAATGAAATTAATGGGCAGCAGGTTTAAAACAAACACAAGGAAGTATTTCTTCACTTAGCACTTGCCAGAAGATGTTGTGAGGTCTAAGACTATAACATGGTTCAAAAAAGAGCTAGCTAAATTCATGGGGGTTGGGTTCATCAATGACTGTTCTCAGAAGCTGGGAATGGGTGACAGTGGATGGCTCATTTGACGATTCCCTGTTCTGTTCGTTCCCTCTGGGGCACCTGGCACTGGCTGCTGTCTTAAGATAAGACACTGGGCTTGATGGACCTTTGATCTGACCAGGCCAGCAATAGTGGGGGGGTTAAAGGGAACAGTTGCTCTAGGGCTTGGTGATTCAAAAGGGCCCAGCAGTGGAAGCAGCCGGGAGCCCCAAGGCCTTTTAATTGCCACTGAAGCACTGTGTGCAGCACTCGGGGTGGCTCTAAAGACAGTGCCACCCTCCAGGTGATACAGAAGTCTGGCGGCCCTGGCCATGCGCTGTCTGCCTAAGGTGCTGCCCCTGCAGAGAGCACAGAGCTAGCGCCACCTCCCCCCCCCCCACTCCAAACACATACCTTGCCCAGGGGCCCGGCAAGGTCGTTGTTTCCTCTGGGTCTGACCCAGTATGGCCATTCTTAGGTTCCTTTCTCATTTTGGGTCTTGGCCTTTCTAATTTTGTCCCTACATACTTGTGAGTTTTTTGTTTATAGTTATCCTTTGTAGTGTGACATAAGTTCCACTTTTTGTAGGACTGCTTTCTGAGTGTCAGATAACTGAAAATCTCCTGATTAAGCCAGCATGGTCTCTTGCCATACTTCCTCTTTCCTACTCAGTGAGAGAGTTTGCTTCTGTGCCCTTAAAAGCCTTTTAAAAAACTGCCAAACCTCTTGAACTGTTTTCCCCTTAGACTTATCTACCATCTCCCTGAGTTTGCTAAAGTCTGTCTCTTTGAAATCCATAATCTTTAATTGTGCAGTTTTCCCTCCTACCATTCCTGAGAATCATGAACTCTATCTTTTCACGATCACTTTCACCCAAGCTGCCTTCCACTTTCAAATTCTCAACCAGTTCCTCCCTATTTGTCAAACTCAAATCTAGAACAGCCTCCCCCTACTAGCTTTCTCAACCTTCTGAAATTAAAAAAAATGCCTCCAATCAAGTCCAAGAACATGTGGGATAATCTGTGTCCTGCTGTGTTGTTTTCCCAACAGATGTCTGGATAGTTGAAGTCCTGCATCACCACCAAGTCCTCTGCTTTCAATGATTTTGTTAGTTATTTATAAAAAGCCTCATCCATCCACATCTTCTTCCTGGTTTGGTGGTCTGTGGTAGACCTGGACACTTGCAGTTATAGGGCTACCTATTTGCCCCCCTTTTAGGATTCCAGATTGTTTGCTCAGTTGCATTAAGATGTCCCACAGTCCTGAGTGCTCCATGCTGTGGGAACACCTGGCATTCAGAAATCGGTTTTGTGCTGGCAGGAGCCAGGTGGCGACTGCCTGGAAGTCACATCCAGTTTCTATACCTGTCTCCCAGCACAGAACCAAACACGTGAAGAAAGGGGGCAAATTCCTTACCTTCAGAATCATTTGTGAGAGAAATTGCATCTCTCAGGTGTCTCAAATCCTTGCTAAAAACATCGGTAAGAACTGGAGATTTTTGATTCAAGTTGACCAGAACTCATTCTCATACATTTGGCTGCAGTAACTGTGGACAGTTTGGGCACATCTACACAGCAGAGAATGATCGAAGCTGCTGCTATTTTCCAGGGTTCGAATTAGTGGGTGTAGTGAAGACATGCTAATTCGAACTGAGAGGGGCACTCTGGTCAATGCCAGTAGTCCTGCTTTCACAAGGAGTAAGGGAAGTTGAAGGAAGAGTGTTCTCCCTTCTATTTCCCACAGTATGGACAGCGCCAAAAGTCGCGTTAAGCTACTTCGACTTCAGCTACACAATTAACGTAGCTGAAGTTGCGTACCTTAATTCGACCTTGTCCCATAGTGTAGACATATACCCTTGGGGTCAATTGTCTGGTATTTTTTTCTCTTTATTTATTTATCTTTATGAGACAGATAACCACGAGCTCTATGTGGCCCCTACTTCTCCCTTTTGTTTTTTTCTGATTTTCAACAAAATTCACAGGGCTCAGCCCACTGGTGCCTAGAACAGTCTCTGGCATTTGGGTACTGTGGCCCCTTTGATGTCTACAAACCCCAGGCTAGGAAACAAGGGGGCCTGGAGATGCCCTGGGCTCAGCCAGCCCCATCCTGCCATGCATGAGAGAGATGCATGGACTGCTCTGCCCTCAGCTTCCCCCCCAAGCTTTCAGCAGTGCCCCCCATGCCACAGCTTGGGGTGTCCTCTTCCCCCTGCCAAGTGGGCGGGCTCCACCTGCCCCCATTCACTCCTCCGGCACACAGCAGGGGCACTGTGGGGCATCCGCACTGCTAGCCGCATACCAGGCCAGCGAGTCTCAGACCCCAGGGCGACAGACTCAGGCTGCTGCTGTTTGTGCTGTGACACTAAACCCAGCTGTGTGGCAGTTTGGGCCAGTCCTCGGAGGCTGATGTGCACCCCCCTCAGCAGGCTGAATTATGCTGCTGCGTGGAGGCCCCCCAAGTGTCTCCACGGCCCATTCCGCCCAGGCTCCCCATCCCCACCTTTATCCCATTCTGCCCTCACTGCCCCATTCCTCTGTGCCCCATTCTTGGTCTCAGAGGAGACTTTCAGCCTCTCAACTCCTTAAATCCATTGGCTGGTGGCAGAACTGCCATGGAGCTGCTGTTGTTAGCTGTCTCAGTCACTTCTCTGAGCTATGGACCGGGGTTCTCCAACTTGCTGGGCCCCCTTTTGGAAATACTTCAGGCAGTGACACCACTGCTGCTCAGAAGTGGTAGCAAGTCACCGTGCACACTGATAGGAGAGCTAACTGAGGCATGTAATCACTATCCTTGCAGCCAGAGGCGCTGAAGCCTAAAGCAGCAGGGTTCAGGAATAAACAGGTGGACACTTAAGAAACACGCTTTCTGAAAGAAAAAATTGACAAGAGGCCACAATTTGGGGCGCTGGGAGCCTTTCCCAGGGGTTGTGGCAATAACCATAACTTTGTCCAAGGACTATGGCTTCGTGTGCAAACAAGTAGCTGGACTTGTAAGGCAAGGGGTTCTGCTATTTTGAAGCACACAATTTTGTAACATCATGGCTCCAGGGAACCGAGGCAGATCTTTAAATTGTTCTTCACGTTCACTGTCAGGTCACTCAGCTCAATGCCCCACTGCCGCCAGCAGCAGCACAGAAGGCAGGTGGCATGATGTGATGAATTGCGGCTGTCGTGATCTGCCCTACAATAGTCTGGCAATCCCCTTTTGGGTCGGGACCCCCAGACTGAGAAATGCCGCTAGAGACAATTACTGAGATGGCTTCAGCAGCTGGCTCTGCCAACCAGATAACCAAGAGCTCTATGTGGCCCCTACTTCTCCCTTTTGTTTTTTCTGATTTTCACCAAAATCCATCGGGCTTAGCCCACTGGTGCCTAGAACAGTCTCTGGCATTTTGCCATTTTTCAGCTGCGGTGGTCAACAGTTATCAGGTTACAGACATAAGAACAGCCACACTGGGTGGGGCCAAAGAGCTCCCAATCAGAGCAGACAAACGGACACCGGAGGGATGGGCTAGGCAGCACCACGATGTGATGGCTCCTGTCCGGGCATTGCTGACAAGCCCCTGCTCCAGCAGTGCCCAGCGGGCGCAGCAGACGGTGTTTCAGGAGCCTCCGCACACACTGCAAGTGCAGGCCAGGTTCTCTTCCTCATCCCAGCCCTGAGCAGGGGGCTGGCGCCAGCTGAAACCACTTGCAGGGCGAGCCCAAAGCAAGGCGCGGGAGGCATCGGGGAAGGGCTGAGAGGGCGTGGCTCTGTCTCACTCTGCTATGCAGATCCTCAGCAGCCAGAGGGTCTCTTGGGGTAGAGCTTCAGCTGGGAGGTGCCCTTCTGCCTGACCCAGAGGCCAGGGACAGCACAGACCAGTCCCCAGGGTCACAGAGCTTTAGCCAATGCCACGTCTCCTTCCCCCACTTTCCAGCAGCATGTTCACTGGGGCACGGGGCTACCTGCCCTGTGGCCATGCAGCCCAGCTTGGTGAGTAACAGACAGCCAAGCAGGCCGTGCAAGCCATGCCTCTGTTGGGGATTGCTCTGTGTTGTGCCCAGCTGGGTGTGGTGCAGAGAGCTGGCCCCCTGCCCTCTGTACCACGTCATCTCTGAGTGGGATTGGCCCACTGAGCAGTCCCACCAGGGGCCAGTGCACCCAGGCTTCCCATTGCAGCAGCCACAGATCTCTTGGTGCCATGGCTCCAGGCCAGTCTGGGAGGCTCACTACCCCATAGGAGAGGGCTTCCTAGTGCAAAGGGATAGCGACATGGATGTCATCCTGCCCACTGCAGTGAGGAACCTGGGCGGGTTTCTGGGCTACAATGCGGAGAAAGTGCCCACACCCCTTCCCCCACATGCCTCTCCTTAGGCCTGGCTCTAGAGCCACAGGGCGTGGAAAGCAAGTGACACTGCAGCTGTGCCACTCCCTGCTGCAGCCCGGGGTTTGTCCCGCCTCCCACTGTGGCTTGGGTAATGACTGGGGAGCAAAGTCCCTTCCCCTCGGTCTGCCTGTCTAAAGCCAGCAGCTTTCGCCAAGCGCCAGGCTGCTCCTGTGCTGAGTGCCTCGGCCCCTCTCCCTCCCCCCTCGAGGAAGAGGCTGTCCGCACAGGAGCCCACACTGTGGAGATAACTGTTGCCTTTCAAACCTGGCATCTAAGCTGTGCCTTTGAATTGCATTGGTTTTCCTAATTGAAATGAAAAATGCTGCCCTGTCAGCCTGGCCAAACTGGTCCAAGCAGATGTTGTTTACCCTGGGAACGGTAGCTTGAAATGGGACTGAGATTGTTCCAGGTACTCAATGGCTTTCACTGGAAATATTTAACCTTTTCTTTTAAAATTTCTTAGTCGCATTAAATGCCAGCTTAGAGAGGAAGCTTCATTTTAGCTTGGACAAACTCTGTGCCTGTGCAGATGAATAAAGCCTGCCAAAGGAATGCTACATATGACAAGCTACGACTGCACGGGTCATGGGGAATCTTTCAAACCCTCATCCCTGGACTTAGTGGCAGGAGGATGTGCACAAGCTCAGAGAAACCACCGAGCAAGGAAACTGCCCTGAACTCAGCCTGGGAAGGATCTTAAACAGCCACTGCTCTCCAAGCCAGGGCCTAGTCCAGGGCTTACAGGAGGAGTGAAGCGCCTGGTTCAGCTCTCTGGCTTGCTGCCAGGGCAGGTGAATCTGACACCCCAGCCTGTCCTGTGTCCCAAACTCACTGCAGAAACAGCCCGACTGTTACATCTGGTGAAACGCTCTGTATTGAACAAACACAGAGCTGGCCTTCCCGACTCTCTGTGTGTATCTGTTTTATTGCTGGTGGTGATATTTTGCAGCCTGCATTTATTTACATTCCCACCCCCTAAGTTCTAGCCCTCCCAAACACTCATGAAAGAGGAGAGAGCCGACAATCGAAAGACAGAAGCAGGTAGGCAGAGGTTAAGAGAAGAAGCAATTTACCTACATGTCCACTCCATTCAATAAACGCAGCACATCAGATATGGGTCCATCCCTTTGCTCAGCTTTGTCATGGGTGCCAACTCCAAGGGTGCTCTGGAGCTGGGGCACCTATAGGAAATGATTAGTGACTGTGGAGCATCCACCAGCACCAAGCTCCCCCCTTCTAGCCCCTCCCCCTGCACCTCTCTTGTGCTGGCGGCCCTGTGCTTGCCAACTCCTCCACCTCCCTTCCAGCACTTCCCATAAACAGCTGATTCTCTGTGTTCAGGCTCCATGAGGGACAGGAAGGAGTAGGGACGGGGCGCACTCAGGAAGGAGGTGGGGAAGAGACAAGGTGGAGGTGGAGCAGGGATTTCGAGGGAGAGGTGGAGCAGGGCCAGGCCGTAGAGTGCAGGGGAGGGGCTCAAGCATCCTGTGCCAAGAAGAGAAGATGGCACCTGTGACCTTTTTCTGTCACCTCTGGCTCCTTTCCAGTTTCTCTATATTCCTTCTACACATTGGTGAGCAAGAATGGACACTGTACTCTAGCTGAGACCTAACCCATGCTGAGCAGAGTACTACCATCGCCTCCCATGACTAAACAACACCGGGCCCAAGAGAGATCCTGTGGGACTCCCTCCCATCTGACGTCATCCATTAACAGCTCGTCGTTGATTGCGGTTGTTTAACCAAGTCTGTGTCCACGTAACAGGGGCTCTGCCAAACCTGCACATCTCCAGCTTACTCATCAGAATGGCACATGGGACAGTGGCAAGGGCCCTGCCGATGTCCAGGTACATTGTATCCAGCCTTCCCCTCCTCAAGCAGATGCTGGGTCCTTGAGGGGCCTCACTAAACTGAGTCCTGAATGGCTTTTGTGTTGTGCCTGACTGAGCCCTTACAGCTGGCCAGCCTGAAGCAGGACTAGACACACAGAGTGTGTCTAGACTACATGGCTCCGTCGATGGAGCCATGTAAACTAATTTACCCGGCATAGGCAAAGAAGCGGGGATTTAAATAATCCCCGCTTCATTAAAATAAACATGGCCACCGCGCTGTGCCGACAATCAGCTGATCCGGCACAGCGCGGCAGTCTAGACGCGGATCTGTCAGCTGGGGAAGCCTTTGCCGACCGATCCCTCATGCCTCGTGAACAAACTGATTGTTCCTTCCCAAGGGGATTCCTTTGCATTCGTCTTTGTTGAATTTCATCCTATGGACCTCTGATCTTTTTTCCAGTTTGTCCAGATCATTTTGAATTATGACCTTGTCGAGGGGTGGCCTGCCCCTCGGTAACCCAGACTTCCCCTACGGCTGGATTACGGCCCCATTCAGACAGGGCTGCCCTTAGTTTCACCCAGATGCCCCTCTTCCAGGGCATATATGGCCTTATAGGCCCAGTTCCCCCAAAGTACAAATTCCTCTATTCAGGTCTATATGGCCCTCCAGGCCCAATCCCAAAGTACAAGTCCCTCTGTAGGGTTGTAGAGGGCCTTTGGCCTAGCCCTTCAGTGAGCTTCTCCCACACAAGCTAGGGAGCACGGCTGTGGTGGGGTGGGGAGATAGGGGGACCCAGGCCCTCCCACTCCACCAGGTCCCAGCCCAGGGCCCTGATGGCAGCGAACTTTTGCTGTCTGCTCGGCGAGGATGCCTGCCGGAACACGCCGAGCTCCTGGAGGTCAATCCTTCACCCTGGGCTCCTTCCTACCCCCTCCAGTGCTGGGCGCCATCCTCTGCGTGCAGCTCCCCGGGTCAGTCCCAGTCCGACGGTCTCCCCCACCCAGCGTGGTCGCTGAGGCTGGGGCTGGGGCTGGGGCTGGGGCTGGGGCAGCTCCAGGGGCGGCGGCTGGCGCTGCACCTGGAGTGGCTGGGGCTGCTCCTGAGGCAGCTGGCGCAGTTCAGAAGCTCCTCCCTCAGCTCCTGCCTCTCCGGCTATTCCCCCTGGCTGACTGCCTGCCCACCCGGGCTTTTATCCCCAGCCTCACTCTCAAGCATGCCCAGCAGGGTCATGGGGGTGGGGCCTGTTCGGCCAGCTGGGCCAAGGGAGCTCCTGGGGCTTCGGTGCGGGGGCAGCGCCACTCCGTCAGAGGCCCTATCCTCCAAACCACTTGCACCCTATCCCAGCTTGGTCTCATCTGCAAACTCTACAAGTGTCGACTCTATGCCACCATCTAAACTGTTGATGAAGACATTGAACAGAACTGGTCCCAACACTAATCCTCATGGACCTTCACTCATTATGCCCTTCCAGCCTCATTGTTGTTTGCATCATTTCTAGGTCTCTGTTTCTGCGTTTAATGGGAAGGGAAAGAATCTGTATGTAGAGGATTTTTCTCTGGTTGTCCCTCCACTTTCACCAGTAAATATATAAACAAGTAAAAGCAGAGGGTGGTAGATGCTGGAACCCAACTGAAACAGGAATAAATGACATTTCATTTGACCTCTGAGTGACAATGGCATTATTCATCCATGCTTCAGGGAAACTTCACTAAGGCACATCTTCGCCAGCACAGAGACCTCCAATTCTGGCTTCACACCCAGTGCCTGGCTTGGGAAGGATGCTTCTGGACAATCACTGTGTATACGAGCACCCATGTGGGTCAGGGAATGCATGTGGATAAGTCCTTGTCTAGACTACGGGGCATTTGTTGGGAGGGTCGTACCAGCATAACTATGCCAGCAAACCTCCCAGACATGTTCAACTTGTCTGCCACCCTCTTCCTTCTGGGCTGCAGAGCAATTCTTTGCATTCTTGATGTATAATACAACACCTCCTCCCTCTTTGGCAATAAGATATTCACGGTCCTCTTTTTAATGACTCCTAACATTGTTTGCTATTTTGACTGCTGCTGCACACTGAGTGGATGTTTTCAGAGAACTCTCCACAGTGACTCCAAGATCTCTCTCTTGAGTAGTAACAGCTAATTTAGTCCCCATCATTTTATATGCAGAGCTGGGATTATGATTTCCAACATGCATTACTTTGCATTTATCAACATTCAAATTAATCTGCCATTTTGTTGCCCAGTTACCTAGCTCTGTGAGACCCTTTTGAAGCTCTTTGCACTCTGCTTTGGGTTAACTGTCCTGAGCAGTTTAGTGTCATTTGCACATTTGCAAAGGTGGCTTGCTAGAGCGGTCCGTCTATCGGGAGCTGCTCAGCAGAGCAGAGCGCAGTTGGGCCCTGACCAGTGAGGGTGTAGGACAGGCTCCCAGGGAAGCAGAAACACCTTGGACAGAGCGGAGTGGAGCAGACTAGGGGGGCAGGAGATGCTAGAAAGGGAGGCTCCAGCCTGACACCTCCCAGGCTGTGGCCTTAATGCAAGAGCCGGGGGGGTGCAGGGTCAGACGGGAAGCAGCCTAGGGAACATGAGGTAGTAAAGGGGAGCAGGGGAAGGCAGGACAAGGCTGCCACCAGCGGGTCTCTGGGCAGGGACCCAGAGTAGTGGGTGGGCCTGGGTTCCCCTCTTGCACGCACCTAGCCCCGCTGAGGAGTGGCCTGTATGGACTGTGGCTTGCCCCTGAGGGGAGGGGCATAGACTGAGGCTGCAGCTGGCCACAGGGGCAGGGTGAGGCTGAGGACTGCTGATACCCCCAGCAGGGGAGAAGATCAGAGTGGTGGGCACTGCCAGAGGGCAGTGTCCTGAAGAGGATGTTGCCGTCCTGGGAGCAATGCAGGTTCAGAGCTAGAGTGTGGAGAGAGTGCTGGGCGAGACACTGGCCAGAAGTGGGCGCCCTGCTGAGGACACAGCTAATTCCCAGAGTGGCCAGCAGGAGGCACTGTATCAGTGAGTCCAACCCCGCTCCAGAGCCCAACAGGTTGCTCATAACCATGGTTTATACAATCTTTTACTGACAATATAGCAGCAGCTACACTCCCTGCAATGCGCGTATTCCACCTACTCCTGCGATCTAATCGGAGCCTTCCTCTCCAATGGGCACTCATTATTCAGCTTGTGTCAATACGAATTTGTAACACTTGGTAAAGTCAAGCTGTCTGAGGCACATTTGTCCCCCCAACATCCAGAGCCAGCAGTGGATTGAAGCTCTCCTGTTGCGAGGCAGGGCGCAGCGGTTTCTCCCATTACTCAGATGGGAACTGAGGCCCAGAGGAACAGTGGCTGTCTCCACTGACCAGAAAGGCCTGTGTGTACTGTGGGACAATGGACATGTGTTTGCTGCCCTGCTATAAAACCCTAGTGGAGAGAAGGGTCCCTGCTGTCTGATGAGGCAGACTAGGTGCATAGAGTCAAGCGTGGTAAACAGTGTAAAGACTTTACAGCCAGGCAGCTTTCATTACCTCCATGTACGAACCCAGCTTGTGTGTCAGCGGGGGTCTTCCCATGCCCTGGGGCTAGTGCTCCAGGCACAGACCATCCACTTAATGATGGCTGGAAAAAGGCGTCTGTATTCTGTGGCAGCTTGGACCTCACCAAGGAAACCATCAGCTCTCTAAAGCATAGCCTCGCCTTGTGGATTGGCTCTGGCTCTGGAAGAGTTCACCAAAGACAGAAGTCACTGCAGTTTGTGTTTTCCACCAGTGCTGTATTTTCTGCATTAGCTTCCATGGTGGAGAATCTTGCCTGTTTGTTAAATAATGGCAATTTCATAAACATCTGACTAGTTCGGCCCTGCATGAACCAATATAAACCTCCATGTAATCTCGCAATTAGCATTTTTAAAGCTCTTATCACCATGGAATCAAAGTAAGTGGATTATAAACCAGACAGGCTGCCTGGGGGAACCAGGAAAAGCTTCTGTTTTGGATTTTGTGATGCAATGTGATTTTCTTGGGCCTGACAGAGGGACATGCACCATTCTAGGTACTTCCCAAATGGCCCAGAAGGAGCCATGTTAATGTATTCTAATTTCAAGAAGTAGTCAGTTTGCTCAGACCAGTCAGAACACCTCCAGTTGCCAGAGAGTTAACCCCCAAATGTAAAGGTGGGCAAAAGGTTTACAGTTTGGGCCAATGGCTCTCAGCACCCCCACCATAGAAATTGTTTCAGTCCCACTGAAAGTGTTGGAATTTCTAGGAGTGCCCAGATCAGCTTTAGAGTAGGCACCGGTTGCTGCCTTAGCCGGGGTAAGGTCACTGCTGCTGTGCTTGAAACCATGCTCACCTGGAGGGCAACACATGCGGTCCTGGCATGGCAATGAGACAGACACAGGCCTGGCACTCAGACACCCCCTTATGGCCCTTGGAGACCAGAGTGGCTGAACTAGGGGCACGAAGGAAGGCAGAGAGATACAGAGATGAGACTTCCCAGGACACAGTAGAACAGTCCCACCAAGGTCTCACAAGCTTCCCTGCCAGTGGCCGTGGTTCATGGAGGTACAAGTGACAGGAGAGAAATCCTGGAGGCCAAATTTAGGCTGAGAGGTAAGAGATGAAAGTCCAGGACCTCCATGGTAGCTTTCTCTGAGATGCTTCCAGTTCCATGCGCAGGCATGAGTGGTGGGTGAACCACTGGCTTGGGGAGGCTAGCGCTCCCAACCTCTCCCGTCTCCCTGAAGCACCACTCCGTCCATGCCCACCAGAGCCCAACCCTCCTGCCATTTTGGCTTCTGCCCCCTGCTGCAGTTAGTGCCCCCCTCCAGTGCCAGGAGCCCGGGCTGCACAGCCCCATCCCCCGGCCCTGGATCACAGGTAGCGCAGCCCCAGCCTTCCAGTCCTGAGAGGGCCAGAGAGCTGGGCAGTGTGGCCCCAGTCCCCAGCAGCACCAGAGCACAGGGCTGTTGGGCACTGCAGGGCCCAGGGCCCCGGCTCCGGTGCAGGGAGTTATCAGTCAGCAAGGCCCCATCCTTCCTGGTCCTGGAGTATCAGAGCCCAGGCAACATGGCCCTGGAATGTGGGGAGGCTGGGAAGCACAGCCTCAGGACCCCCATGGCCCTGGAGTGCAGGATTATTGGGCAGCCAGCCACAGGAGAGCAAGGAACAGGAGAGCGACTGGGGGGTGCAGCATTGCAGCAGACCTCACATGGCTGTTTGGGATGCTGAGCCTCCCCATGCCTCTGTGTCAGGGGGAAGGGGGGCTACCCTGCCTGGGGTCCATCAGTCCACTCCCTGCCCGTCACTCCACTGGGCCAAGTACCCTCTTGGTGCTCCCCGTCACCTGCATCGTCGACAGTCTGACGACCCAGTCGTCCCGAAATCCTCCGCCTCCCGTCTGACTTTTCGCTAGTCAGCAGCGGAAGGTAGGGGGGCTCAGGCCCGCCCTTGCTCCAAGCCCTGACCCAGGGCCCTAAGGACTGGGACAGGGTCCCAGTTCCGGTTGGTGGGGGTTCCAACCCATAACACACCAACCCCCCGGGTTTCTACCCTGCCCTCGGTCGCTTCCTACCTCCCTTGCTCTCATGCTGTGGCTCAGGGTCACCCCTCCACTCTCCTCCCGGCGACCCCTTCTCCCAGCAGCAGTGCCTCTTTTGAACGTCCTGCCGCTGGTGCATCCGACGTGAAGGGGAGGGGGGGTCATGTCGGCGTCCTTGGCTCCTCCCCCTCTCCTGTTCCCTGCTGGCTCTTGCCTGGGCAGGCACTGCCGGCAATCCCGGGCATGCGTGGTCTTGGCTGCGGCCGGGACGCCCCCACTGCTTCTTCCCCTTCCCCTCGGGTCCCACCGGGCTCCAGCGTGGAGTGCAGGGCTGCCTCTGCCGGCCCCCCAGCTGCGGCGGAGCAGGTGGAGCACCGCTGGAGGCGGCGTGGAGCGGCCACTTCTCCCCAGTATGCCAGGGATGGCGCGGCAGCAGTGCGGGGTGGCGGAGCGGCCCCGTCACACTCTGATACTGCTACCCATTCACATAGGGTCAATTCGGCAGAACTACAGGGTCTCCGTGCATTGGTAGGATGATGATGTAGGGAGAAGGGATCTAGATTTATTAGGACCTAAGGAAACTTTCAGGAAAAGGGGAGCCTGTACAGGAAGGATGGGCTCCACCTGAACCAAAAAGGAACCAGACTGCTGGCTCTTAACATTAAAAAGGTCACTGAGCAGGATTTAAACTGGGGGCTAGGGAAAAGCCGACAGGCATGGAATAGCATGTGGTGTGGACAGAGGCATCCCTGTGGGGAGAATCTATTAATGGAGATTCTCTATGTCCTAGTAAGGAGAAGAGGATGGAAAATGATAAAATACAGGTTGGATCTGATGAGAAACAGTCCCATGAAAAAGAGTCTCGTTCAGTTCCATCAAGTAATGGCAGACAGTTAAAATGTGACAAGTTTTTAAAGTGTGTCCACATCAATGCTGGAAGCCTAAATACTAAGTTGAGAGAACTACAGTGCCTCATATTGAATGAGGATATTGATATAATGGGCATCACAAAAATTTGGAGGAATGAGGACAATCAGTGAGACAGTCAGACCAGGGTACAAAATGTGTCAGAAGGACAGAACAGGTCATGCCCATGGGGAGTGGCACTATATGGAATCAAATGAAGTCAAAATGCTGCACCACAGAATTTCGATGGATAGTAATTCCATGCTCTGGTACTAAAAATATAGCAGCAGGGATATATTACTGACCACATCAAGAGGATGGTGATAGTGACTGTGAAATGCTCAGGTTGATTAAAGAGCTTTAAAAATATTTTAAAAAACCAACAACCCTGTAGCAGATGACTAGAAGATAGCTAATGTGATGCCAGTGCTGGGGGATTTCAACTACCCCCACATTGACTGGATACACATCAATGCAGGACGGGATGCACAGATAGTTTCTTAATACCTTGAATGACTGCTTCTTGGAGCAGCTGGTTCTGGAATCCACTACAGGAGAGGCAATTTTTAATTTAATCCTAAGTGGAGCACAGGATCTGGTCCAAGAGGTGAATATCGCTGGACTGCTTGAAAATGGTGCCTGTAGTATAATTAAATGGAATGTCCCCATGGTGGGGAAAACATCGGAACAGTCCCACTCTGTAGCATTTAATTTAAAAACTGAAGAAGTTAGTTAAGCAGAAATTAGAAGGCACAGTGCCAAAAGTGAAATCTCTGCAAGCTTCACGCAAACTTTTTAAAGACTCCATCATAAATGCTCAATGTAAAGGTATAGCTCAAATTAAAAAAACAGAGAGAAGCAAAAAAGTGCCACCAAGGCTAAACAAAAATGTAAGAAAAGCAATGAGAGACAGAAACTTTCCTTTAGAAAGTGATTTAGATCCTAGTGAGGAAAATAGAAAGGAACATAAATTCTGGCAAATGAAGTATAAAAATATAATTAGGAAGGCCAAAAAAAGAATTTGAAGAACAACCAGCCAAAAACTCAAACAATGACAGAAAAAATTATTTTTAAACACAACAGAAGTAGGAAGTCTGCTAAACAACCAGTGGGGCACCTGAATGATCAAGATGCTATAGGAGCACTCAAGGACAATAAGACCATTAAAGAGAAAAAAAATCAAATTCTTTGTGGTCTTACCGACTGAGGATGTGAGGGAGATTCCCAAACGTGAGCCATTCCTAGTCGGTGACATGTCTGAGAAACTGTCCCAGATAAGAGGAGGTTTTGGAACTAATTAATAAACTAAACAGTAATAAATCACTAGGATCAGATATTATTCACACAAGAGTTCTGAAGGGACTCAAATGTGAAATTAAAGAACCACTAACTGTAATCTGTAACCTGTCCTTTAAATCAGCTTCTGTACCAGATGACTAAAGGGTAGTTAAAGTGATGCCAATTTTTAAAATGGGCTCCAAAGGTGATCTCATCAATTACAGGCTTGACTTTAGTACCGGGCAACCTGGTGGAAACTATAGTAAAGAACAGAATTGTCAGATGCACAGATGAACATAATTTGTGGGAGAAAAGTCAACATGGTTTCTGTAAAAGGAAATCATGCCTCATCAATCGCCTTAGAGTTCTTTGAGATGGTCAACAAGCATGTGGACAAGGATATCCAGTGGATATAGTGTACTTAGATTTCCAGAAAGCCTTTGACACAGTCTTTCATCAAAGGCTCTTAAGAAAAGCAAGTTGTCATGGGATAAGAGGGAAGGTCCTCTCATGGACTGATAACTGGTTAATAAACAGGAAACAAAGGGTAGGAATAAATGGTCATTTTTCAGCATGGAGAGAGGAAACTAGTGGTGTCCCTCAAGGGTTCATACTGGGACCAACCCTATTCAACATATTCATAAATGACCTGGAGAAAGTGGGTAAAAAGTGAGGTGGCAAAATTTGCAGATGATACTAAACTACTGAAGGTAGTTAAGTCCAAAGCAGATTGTGAAGAGCCTCAAAAGGATTTCACAAAACTACATGACTGGGCAACAAAATGGCAGTCGAAATACAATGTTGATAAATGCAAAGCGATGCATAATGAAAAACATAATACCAGCTATATATAAAAATGATGGGTACTAAATTAGCTATTACCACTCAAAAGCGATATCTTAGAGTCATTGTTCTCCGAAAACATCCACTCAATGTGCAGCAGCAGTCAAATAAGCAAACAGAAGGTTGGTGATCATTAAGAAAAGGCATAGATAATAAGACAGAAAATATTTTACTGCCTTTACATAAATCCATGATATGCCCACATCTCAAATACTGTGTGCAGGTGTGGTCACCTCATCTCAACAAAGGTATCTTGGCATTGGAAAAGTTTCAGAAAAGGGCAACAAAAATTATGGG
This sequence comes from Rafetus swinhoei, assembly GCA_019425775.1. Classification (NCBI taxonomy): domain Eukaryota; kingdom Metazoa; phylum Chordata; order Testudines; family Trionychidae; genus Rafetus; species Rafetus swinhoei. The sequence continues at coordinate 42,756,911 of CM033428.1, read as the reverse complement.
AGTATGGAACGGCTGCGGAATGGAAATGAGGAGAGATTAACAAGGCTCCAAGTCTTCAGGAGATGACTAAAGAGATGACTAAAGGGGGATATGACAGAGATCATACAATCATGACTGGTGTGGAGCAAATGAAAAAAGAAGAGTTATTTACTCCTTCCCATAACACAAGAACTAGGGATCACCAAATGAAATTAATAGGCAGCAGGTTTAAAACAAACTAGAGGAAGTTTTACTTCACATAACGCATAGTCAACCTGTGGAACTCCTTGCCAGAGGATGTTGTGAAGGTTAAGATTATAATAGGATTTAAAAAAAGAGCTAGATAAATTCATGGAGGGTAGGTCCATCAATGGCTATTATCCAGAATGTATAGGAATGGTGCCCCTGTTTGGCAGAAGCTGGAAATGAATGACTGGAGAGGGATCACTTCATCGTAGAATCATAGAATAGTAGAATTGGAAGGGACCTCCAGAGGTCATCGAGTCCAGTCTCCTGCCCTCATGGCAAGACCAAGCACTGTGTAGATCATCCCTAATAGATATCTGTCTAACCTGCTCTTAAATCAATTTCACACATACAGAATGGGAAGTGACTGTCTAGGAAGGAGCACTGCAGAAAGAGATCTTGTGGTCATAGTGGGCCACAAGCTAAATATAAGTCAACAGTGTGACGCTGTTGCAAAGAGCAAACATCATTCTGGGATGTATTAAGAGGAGTGTTATAAGAAAGACCTGAGAAGTCATTCTTCCCTTCTACTCTGTGCTGTTTAGGCTCATCTGGAGTATTGTGTCCAGTTCTTGGGACCACATTTCAGGAAAGAGGTCGAGAAACTGGAGAAGGCCAGATAAGAGCAACAAAAATTATTAAAGGTCCAGAAAACATGAGCTATGAGGGAAGACTGAAAGAATGGGGTTTGTTTAGTCTGGAAAAGAGAAGACTGAGAGGGGACATGATAGCAGCTTTTAAATATCTAAAAGGGTGTTACAAGTAGGAGGAAGAAAAAATATGTTCCTTAATCTCTGAGGATAGGACAATAATCAATGGACTTAAATTGCAACAAGATAGGCTTAGGTTGGACATCAGGAAAAACTTCCTGTCTGGGTGGTTAAGCACTGGGATAAATTGCAAAGGGAGGTTGTAGAATTTCCATCCCTGGAGATATTTAAGAGCAGGTTGGACAGACACCTGTCAGGGATGATCTAGACAGTGCTTGGTCCTGCTGGGAGGGCAGGGGACTGGACTCGATGAACTCTCGAGGTCCCTTCCAGTTCTAGTGTTCTCTGATTTGATGAACATGCCTGTTGCTCAGGTTAGTGAGGCAATGCAGGGTATGTTGCCACATATGGTTTGCATGAAAAGAACATTTCAGATAATGGTTCTCATCTTGTAGCCATGGAATTTCAGATTTTCCTTGGGAGTCTTTCCGTGAAGGTCTCTAGATCAGCCGCATGTTACTCATGGGGCACATAACAGGGAGCATTAGAGAAAAATGGAGAGCGCTTCAAATCCAGGGCAATATGTCTGTGTTTGTGTTCACCAGTCAACACATCTCGGGATCTGGTCTGTTGAATTAACTTTTTGTTTATTTCCACCCCAAAGCCACCTGTGATGTGCAGATAGTGTGGACTGAGTGTGCCTGCACTAAACTGGTGTCTGGAGGCTGATTCCATGCCTTGGGAGGTGACACGCAGGAGGGGGGGTGGTCATGGCTCCGGCAGTTCAGAACTCAAGGTAGACAGATTTGGGGAGACCCAGGTCTGGGAGAGCCATGGGGTCACCCTGCAAGGAGTAAGAAGGCTGGTGAGAGCCAGAGCTTGTGCTTGGGGGCTGGCTCCTGGTGTCAGGGATTTGAACAACAGCTGCATAGAGTGACAAGGCAGGTGGTCACATCCCCCTTCCCTGTCTAGGGTCCCCAGAATGTCCCAGATGTCTGTGCCCTGAGAGTGTGCCCAGGGGCCGTAACAAAGAGACAGTGCTTGTGTCATGGCAGCCAGCAGAGGGAGGCTGCCCGGACCTTTGACCCCCTGTGAGAAGGGCTAGCTGGGTTGGAGTTTTGTGAGGACACAGGGTAGGTAGGTCTGGGAGCTGAGCATGGGGAGGGGCATGGGATCCTCAGCCGGCAGTGAGATCAAACAGCTGGCAGGCACACGAGGAGCTTGGAGAGCTGGAAAAGGGAGACAGGAGGAGGGTGACTGGCAGGGGACAGCAGTGTTGCCTGGGCCCAGAGAAGAAAGCGAGGTCGGGGAAAGGGCTGCTCTGCTGACAGGCAAGAAGCAGGCCAGGCCTTTTGTTGGCCCTGTATTGCACTGGCATCCCTGAAACAGAGGCATGGCCTAGGCAGTGTGTACTGGGTGGTCCCCTGCTGCCAGACACAGACCCACTGAGAGCAGCCCAGGGAGGCAGCCACCAGACTTCTGCCAAATGCCAGGCTTGTTTGGCATAACGGTGCCTGAGCAGGAGAAAGTTCCTGCTTTCCCCAGAGTCTGCCCCGATCGCCTGAGTGTCCCCGAGAGCTCCGTCATACCCCTCAGTCCACTGCTCATTCTTAGCAGCTGGGCTCTGGTGCTAGGGGCTGTACAGAGCTAGGCTCCCTGCTGCATCGCAGTGTTATGGCCCAGCATATCCGGGACCTGGCACACCCAAGAGAAATGGTGCACCTTGCAGAGCAGCGTGTGCCTGGACTACTGCCAGGCCAGTGTGCAACAAGGCAACGGTCAGAAACATTTGTGTTTTCTGAACCCAGTGAACACCGCAGTGACAGGTCTCCATGGTAACACCTCAGTGAACACCGCAGTGACAGGTCTCCATGGTAACACCTCAATGACTGGTCTCGGACATAAACCCCAGGGACAGGTGTCCATGCTGCCCTGGGGGCAGGAGATACACAGGCCGAATCCTAACCTGATTTGGAGAGGCCTCACCCTACGTGGAGGTTGTGCAGCTCTCCAAGGATGTGGGGCACGTCCATTGCCCAGGCAGCCTCTGCATGGGGAAGGGCCCGTCTCCAGCCTGTAGCAGAGGCCATGGTGGGAACCTGCATCGGAGCCTCTTGCCAGCTTCACAGGGCCCTCTGACATCCCAATGCTCCTCACAGTCTCTTCCCTGCCAGTGCCCAGTGTCTGCGTTGGCTCACTGATCTGTGACAACAGCCTAGACACCTTACAGCATCCATCTCCTGGCTGGCCCAGGGAGCCACAGGGCCAGGCAGTGCCTGGCCAGTCCGGGGAGCCATGGGGACAAGCAGAGCCTGGCCAGGGAGCCACGCTGGAAGAGGGCTGATAACCCCCTTAGTCACAGCACTCTCCTCCCAAGTCAACATCTCCTGGGACCCTGCACCCCTCCACACGTGGGAGCCTTCCACCTGCACCCCTTGCCCTCCTCAGGACTCTTTCCCCCTAAACTCTCCCCCCGCATCCCAGGGGCTCTCCCCTTACAAGCAGTGGGTGCGAGGTTGCAGCTGGCGTCTCTGACTTGCGCCTGCTTCCAGTCATCGCTGTGTTGTCTTGGCAGGGAGCCGCATTGCAAATCTGCGTTAGGGGCCTGGCACTGGCACTTCAGCACTGCACGGAGGGAGCTGGCTCCAACCCTCCCAGAGATTAGTGAGTGACAGTTCCGATAAATCAACGGTTTTATCATAAACATGTGCACTCAGCATTAACTCTGCAGGCGCCCGGCTCCGGAAGAGGAGATCCCTGTTCTGCAGCTAAGCGGCTCACAGGTGGGAGGTGCTCTGCCAATGCACTGCCGCGTGCCAATAGGCTGCTCAATGATGCCCCTCAGCGACACGCTTCACACCCACACAGCCACACGCTGGCAAACGCAGGCCTGGCCTTAGGACTGTCTGTTCAACGGCGCGCACATGCACACTGTGCAGCCCTGCATATATGCCTGTACACACACAAAGGTATGCACCCAAAGTGCATGTGTGTGTCTGGCCTCCCGCAGCCCTGGGGTACAAACCCAGCACAGCTCCCCTGTGTAAATGGAAATACTCCTCCTGGGGACCCACACGGCTACACCAGTGCTGCATCCAGCCTTGGCAGCGACCTGTGCACATGCCCTCCACCCTCCAGGGTTCCTGTCCCTCCGCAGCAGCCCTGGAAGCTGTGGGGGCTGGGGTGAGCAGGCCGTTCTCTCGCAGCTTGGGCTGCCCTTGCTGCTCTTTGGAAGAGCTGCCACTTCTGCCACAAACCATCCCAGCTGCGTAGGATGAGGGGCAGCAGATCCAGTGCAGTAGATATAGGACTGACCTCAGCCTGACTTGGACCCCTGCCCTGGCTCCATGAAAGCACCAGCCGTTCCCATTGGCTTCAGTAGAGCCTCTGAGTGCTCAGCACCTGCCAGTCAGTTGCCTGGCTCTGGCTTCAGCAGCCACCCTGGAACCCTGTCCCAACATCCTCGCTGGGCCTTAGCACCAGCTGTGGACAGCAGGGAGACAAGTCCAAGCGCACTTCTCGGGGTTGGCAGCAGGGCCATGCAGTCCCCAGGCGCCTGCTGTCTGAGAGTCCCCTGCCCCAGCACCCAGATTGCTGCACAACTGCCCCTGGCAGAATTTTGGCAGGTGTTGGCACCTGCCCACAGAGCCCTGCAGCAGGAGGCCCGGGAAGGGAGGGATGGGCAGCCTAAAGGGCCATGGCTAACACAAGTAACAATCCTGATAATAACATGTTTGTCGGACAGGGGCACCACACCCAGCTGGGCACTGCCCAGACCTAGTCACAGGCTAACGCCTGCTGTAGGGTGGGGCCTCCAAGAAACAAGGCCAGACAAACCACACAGCCCTGGGCCTGCTGTGCTGAAGAGAACACCAGTGTGGCTGCAATGCTTCCCATGGCTCCTTTAGCCCCCTCCGGCACTGTGGGAGGTGTCCACAGAGGTCTGGCCCTGCTGTTGGCTTGCGGTGCTCTCTGTAGCGTGGGCACTGTCGATGTAATTAGGGGCTGCCAGGCCCTATTCCCATGCTGCCAGGACTACCTTCCATTCTGTGTGAGGCAGGCAAGGTGCTTGCTTGCTGCTGGGGGCCAAGGGTGGGGCCTTGCCCCCTCAGAAGGGCTCTGAGTTCAACATAATAACTCAGGCAGGGACTAAAGTTCTCCATCTCTTGGCTCATTCCCCGGGCCACAGAGGATTTCAGTGGCAGACTGGCTGGTGGAGGGTGGGGGCATTGGAATTAGGGTTGCCAGATGGTTTAACCAAAAATACCAAACATCCCTCCCCCCACCAAAAAAAAAACCAAACAAACAAAAAAAAAACACCGGGGAAAAAATTCTGTTGAGGAAAAAAAAGGGGCAGACCAAAGTTGTTGAGAAAAAAAAAAAAAGGACCCCAAGAGTTATTAAGCAAAAAAAATCAGCATGGCCCCTTTAAGAAATGCCTTTGAGGCTTTTTGGCCCTAACAGGCTGCCGGCGGCCGCCCACCATCTCGTCTTCCTGCCCCGGGCCGGACAGCTCCCCCGCGGAACCCGGCGAGCACCCGGGATTCTCGCCTCCTGGCCGGGAAAACCCGAAAATCCCCGGCATTTCGGGGCATTTCGGGGCATTTCGGTGTCCGGTATTTTCTGAATGTTTTTACCGGACAGGAGGCGAAAATCCCGTCCTGTCCGGGGGGATCCCGGGCACCCGGCAGCCCGCTGGGAATGGAAGAGGAAGGGGCACGCCTGGCCCACGGGGAGCGGACGGGACGTCCAGAAGGGCCATTCCGAGCCCTGCACGGCCCCGAGCCGCTGGCCACCCGCGCCGGGCCCTGCAGCGCAGTCATTCGGCATGGCCCAGCCACTGACCCCTTGACATCTCGGCCCACAGAGCCCAGGCCCCCTTCCCCCGCTGCAGGGCCCAGGCCCCCCTCGCCCCCTGCAGGCCCGGCCCCCCCCTTGCCCGCTGCAGGGCCTGGGCTCCCCCTAGCCCGCTGCAGGGCCCGGGCCCAGGCCCCACTTCACTCCCTGCAGGGCCCGGGCTCCCCTCGCCCCCTGCAGGCCCGGCCCCCCCGCTTGCCCGTTGCAGGGCCCGGGCTCCCCTCGCCCGCTGCAGGGCCCAGCCCCCCTTCACTCCCTGCAGGGCCCGGCTCGCCCTGCAGGGCCCAGCCCCCTCTTGCAGGCCTGGGCCCCCACCCCCCTCACACCCTACAGAGCCCAGGCCCTGACTTCCTCATAATTCACCTGTGATTCCACCTCTGAAATGTTGGCTTAGCTGCTGAGCTCTGTGATCTCAGCTCTGTGCCTCTAGCCCACGCCACCTCCAGCTTAAGGATTGCAAGTGTGATGCAAACCATGAGCAAATTGGCACAGCTCCCTGCTCCTCACTGTTCTCCTTCCTGGAGATGAACAGCTGAACCGGGCTCACGTCATCTCCCAAATAAAACTTTAGGATCACATCTTCTCATCTGAACAAGTGCAGTTTGTCCAAGTTGTCAGTGACTGAAAGCGGGTTTCTAATGCAGTCGCCCACCGTGCCCACAGCCCCACTTCTGCTGGCGCCAGGATTTAGACTGGCCATCAGCTTCCCAAACACGCCGGGAGGTGAGACCAGAGGCGGTGGCAGGCAGAGCATAGACACGAGAAGTAGAGATGTGGGGGTTCTGTAGCACCCTCAGGCTTCACACCAACATGGACCTGCATTAGGGTCCTGGGGGCCCCGCTGCCCCCGCACCCAGGGTCCCAGCCTGGCTCAGTGAACAGGGTAAGGGGGGCTCAGCTCAGCACCCACTTGTCTGCTGGGCAGAGGCTGTGGGGTTTGAGAGCAGCACATGGTGCCAGTGGGGGTTACATTTAACTGACTGGCAAATACTTTGCTAGGATCAGCCATGGATGAGATGCAAACCCTGGGGTGGGATTTTCCAGAGTGCCACAAGGAGCGAAGAGTGAATCGCAGTAGGGCTGGATGTGTTCCAGGCCCAGCCTGCTTGAGGTGCTACTCAGTGTCTCTAGCATGGCAGGGAGCATAGCCTTGCTGGGCTGAAGGAGGATGCGCTCTCCTGTGGGCACCTCCTCCTGGTCGCTCTGGGGCTTCACTCCTCCCCTGGCCATCTTTGCCCCATCAGCCACTCTCACCTGCCGCCCCTTGTCCTGCAGGAGCTGCTGCTTCCTCTGGGTGACACTCTCTGGCCAGGTCACAAGGCTCCTACCAAGTCTTTCAGGGCAAACTATCCCAGGCAGGCTGCTCCCCACTGCCTGGTCTCTGCCACCTCAGCTCCTGGCTTTACACAAGCCCTTCCTGTTCCCAGCCAGCTGAGCCTGTGCAAGATGGCAGAGCATGGAGCTAGAGGTGGCAAAGTAGCACACGGCATGCTGGAGAGTCCGTCTGTCTGTCCCCACATGCAGCCGTCTCTCCCCACGTCCATCCATCCCTCCATGTACATGTCTGTCTGTCTACATCACCAATGTGGTCTCTGAGCAAGCTGGGCCCCCTGCTGAGGCCCAGCCCTGCTCTGGGTGCAGTGTGGGGGTGGGAAGGGCAGCCCTGTAGCCCCTCCAGGAAATGGCAGTCCTTAATGAGGAAGGGAGCTGGCATAGCAGCCCCTGGCTCTCCTGGGCCATAAATCACTGTCTCTGGTTGCACTTTAGCGGCTCTTCCTCGTTCAGTGTATGTATGTATCTGTGGATTCCTTCTGACATTTTTAGTATTATGAGATCGTTCCCCTAAAGGGGGATGAATAATGAAAATGCAGCTTTTGCACGTACGATAAATATGGAAGCAAAGTGTAAATATTCTGCCTAGAACCTTGCTGCACTGACACCCAATTGCCCCATCCCGAGCCCCTCGGACCTCCTGCCACACTTCCCCTGGAGTACCCTCCTCTTACCCACTGCCAGCAGCCCTGGCATGCCTCTCCTTCCTACAGCAGCTCCACAAGCCCCCAGCGCACCCCACTTGGGCCTCTGGGAGGCCTCTGCGTAGGGAACGCCAAACCCCATGTGTTTATTTGGGACACAAAAGAAAAACCGAGGACAGCTGGGGGGCCGCAGTTCCGTGGAGAAGGTGAGGTGGGAATGGAGGATGATAGGAAGGCAGAGATGCTATGTGCCTGTTTGCTTCACTCTTCTTCCCATAGCCACTAAAGGGAAAGCTACAGATTGGGACAAATAAAGAACAAGTCAGAGATGCTCTGACCGATTCAAATGAATTCAAGTCCTCAGAGCTTGGTGCTATGCCCCAGTGTGCTGGCAGAATTAACAAAAGAAAGCTCAGAGTCACTGGCAGTAATATTGGCAGGTTCTTGGATGACAGGAGGACCCAAAAACTGGCCGAGGGCTAATGTAGAGTCCATAGTAAAAAAGGAGGAAAAGGAGGCACTGGGGAACTATGGACCAGGCAGCCTGACCTACCCACCTGGGGAGCTACAAGAGCAACATCTCAAACATGCCACTTGCGAATCCCTAGAGGATGGGAGGCTGACCACTCGCTGCCAACATGGATTTTCCAAGCAGAACTCCCGCCAAACCAGCCTGATTTCCTTCTTGACAGGCCACTGGTCTGGCGGCTGGGGAAGGGCTGGACACAATGTACCTGGACGTCAGCAAGGCCCTTGACACTGTCCCATGTCCAGCTTACCTCTGATGAGTAAGCTGGAGACGTGCAGGTTTGGCAGAGCCCCTGTTACCTGGACCCAGACTTGGTTAAACAACCACAACCAATGAGGAGCTGTTAATGGATGACGTCGGATAGGAGAGAGGTGTCGAGTGGGAGGCCACAGGATCTCTCCTGGGCCTGGTGATTTTTAACATCCTTATTAATGACCTGGGTGTTGCAACAGAGATCATACCGATTGAACTGGCAGATGCCATAAGGCTGGAGGGGTTGCCAACACTTTGGAGATGAGAGCTAAAATGTAAAGGGATTTTGATAAATTGGGGAACTGGCTCTAGCCAACTAAATGAAAGTCAACAAAGACTCATGGCCGGAGCTACACTTAGGGGAGAGAAACCCAAGGCAGAAATGCCAACTGGGGGAAACTGCCTTGGCAGCAGCCCTGCTGAAAAGGGCCTGGGAGCTCTGGTGGGTCACAGCCTCATCATGAGTCAGCAATGTGATGCTTTGGCCAAAAAGAGCAAATGCGGTTTTTGGGGATGGGGAGGGAATGGATTTGCATTGTGTGCTGCTGCTGGAGGCTCGTGAGTGATGGCCCCTGGCGGCAGCTGCTTCCCTCAGATCACAGCAGGGCAGACGGGTACTGCCTTGGGTTCCTGCCCACTCCAATCCCCACGGCAGGAGGACCCTGCTGCCCAGGAACAGGCTGGTGCCCAGGGGGCTGCCCTTGCAGGATTGGCCCCAGACACACAGAGATGCCCTCCCCCATTTGAGCAGGCAGCTCGCTACTTTGCTAGGAGCCCTCCTGCTCTCCTGCAAATAGTCACCTCTCCGTGCACGCTCCCAGCTGCGCTCGCCGGCAACACAGAACAGCGTGTGGGGTGGGCAGCTGCTGTCCCTGAGCCAGACCAGGGCTGGAATTCACCAGGGGAGGGGAGCCGGCAGGACCAGCATCCATTCCCTGCTGACAGTGCAGGGGCCTGCCCTGGCATCCTGTCCCTGCCCGGCTGCCTGGGGAAGGGGGAAAGCCCTGCGTATCTGCTCCACTGTGCGCAAAAATGGTTGGCAGATATCTGCGCAGCTGATACAAAGCAGCTATGCAGGCTCTACAGGCTATGCAGGCTCTTCCTGTGGTGCCTAAACCATCTCAGGAAAAGCTTCCCTAAGCACAGGAGGCCAATGGAACAGAGACCTGGGGAGGCTGCAGAAACTGCTTCAGGGGAGGTTTCAAAAGGAGGCTGGAGCTGTCTGCCTAGGATGGTTTAGGCACCACAAACCCTGCCTCTGTGCAGGGGGTTCAACTGGACCCTGTGGTCCCCTCTAACCCTCTGCTTGTATGTCTCTCTGGTTTGCTACTAGCCCGTTGCCATTGGAAACGGGGACCGTTGCTGTGTGTGCAGGGCTGGGCTCAGCTTTCATCGCCAACTCACACTTCTGCCCCAGGGCTCTCGGAGGTTTCGATGATTTACCCCAGAACCATGAACTCACATTGCTGGAGAGCCTCAAGGAGAGCTTGAAGGGGCATAGTTGGAGACATTGAGCCATGGAGCAGGGAGCCTTCAGCCTGCATGGCCTGGCACATCTAGGCAATACCCAGCCCCCCATGGTGCGGCACATCTGGATAATACCCCAGCCACACAGGGCCTGCCACATCTGGGTAATGCCCAGCCCCACTCAGTGCGGCACACTGGGTAATGCCCAGCCCCACATGGTGCAGCACACTGGGTAATGCCCAGTCCCCCACGGCGCGGCACAGTGGGTAATACCCTGCCCCACAGGGCCTGGCACATCTGGGTAATACGCAGCCCCACACAGTGTGGCACACTAGGTAATGCCCAGCCCCACAGGGCCTGGCACATCTGGGTAATGCCCAGCCCCACAGGGCCTGGCACACCTGGGTAATGCCCAGCCCCACAGGGCCTGGCACACCTGGGTAATGCCCAGCCCCACAGGGCCTGGCACTGTGGGTAATTGTCACGGCTCGCAGGTCGTGCCCACACTTGGCCCCTCGGCTCCTGGGCGGATCCCCCCTCTCCAGCGCGGCAGCCCCTTCTCGGGGAGCCCTTCCCCTCCAGCGGCAGTGCGACAGCCCGTTCTCAGGGGGCCACTCCAGTGCGGCGACCCTCTCTTGGGGGGCCCCTCTCACCTGGGGGGTCCGCCCCTCCGCCTCCGGGACGGTGCCTCTCAGGGCCTCCAGCCGCCTGCCTCTGCCGTGAGCCCCCTCGGGGTCCTCTCTCTGGACCCCCAGGGCCTCCACGCCCAGAGGGAACAGCGCCCCCCTGTTCTCTAGACCAAAGCAACTCTCAGCCAGCACCCAACAGGAGGGTCTATTGAGCTTTGAACAGCAACGGATCCCTCAGGCCAGTCGGCCTGGGCCCTCAGCCCCACGTCAGTCTCCCCCCAGCCAGCTGAGTCCTGCCTCCTCTGCCCTCAGCCCCCCAAAAAACAGCCCCAGTCTCCCAGCATAGCCTCCAATAGCCCAGCAACAGCCCCTCCCCTGGCCAGTGTCTTCTCCCCAGGTAACAGGGTCACCTGGCCCCTCTCTTCTCTGCCTCCTCTCGTCCCTCCAATGTTCTCCCCTCACTGGGATCAGCTGGGCTGGTTGCCGGGGTCGTCTGGCCAGAACCAGCTGTGTCCTCTAAGCAGGGCCGGGGTCACCAGGGTCCCAGACACCACAGCTCCAACTCTGGGCTGTTCTCTGAAACAACAAACTCCCACCACCACCTTTGTCACACTAAACCAGTAACTTCTGGGCACTGAGTGCCCCCCTGTATGCAACACCCCCCTTTGAAACCTCCAAACTCCCCACTTCCTTACAGTAATACCCAGCCCCACACCATGGTACACTGGGTAATATCCAGCCCCACACAGCGCGGCACACTGGGTAATGCCCAGCCCCACGGAGCCCAGGCCCCCAACCTCCCAAGTGCTGGAATATCCAGTCAGCCTCCAGCCCTCCTGCTCTGGGTGCTGCTTTGGGTGGCCTCAGTGTAGGGTGAGCAGGCATGTGCTGGTTGGCAGGGGCCTGGAACTGGCGTTCAGCTTTGTGGAGCCAGGGCTGTTTCCTGAGTTCTCTAGCATGGCCAGAGGCAACAGCAGGTGGTGACAGACTGGGGAGCAGCCCTCCAGCAATTTCAGTTCCCATCGGCTGACCCCGCACCCTCCACATCATTCACGTGCTACCTGTCCATGGATCAAAGGCGTTGCAGCCTTGTTCCTTTCAACCTTGCTCTCCCTTTGATAGTGCGGCTGCTTTCTTGCTGTGCTGTGCACACAGCAGAGGCTAATGACGTCCAGGGGGATTCGATGAAATGAGGAGCAGTCTGGGGAAGCTGCCAGGTGCGTGTGCTGTGTGGGAAGAGGATGGTGGCATGTGTGATGGTGGGAGGAGGGGCTGCGGGGGCGGTTGGAGCTGTGTGCAGGGACAGGCCATGGCCACACAGATCAATAGCCCAGTGCAAAGGCATTTGCAGCCCTGTAACAAGCATGTACAGCCCAGTGACACAGGAACCTCCGTGGTGGAGTATTAACTGGGTTATGAAATATGTCACTAGAAATGCACTTTATAGGCCGGGCAAATCAGTGTGTTAACAAGGGGCATGCAGCCTGCCTGGCGCGCCGTGCTCTCCAGGGCTCCCTGCCGGAATGCCCCAGAGCAAGAGGCCATCCTGCAGGGGAGGGATTCTGCAGGGGACTCCTGGCACGGCGGGGAGTTGCAGCAGGGGTAGAAGCAGTCAGGTCTCCTGCCCTGCTGCAGGAAGGGGGAGTGCTTGGTGCAATGGGAGGGGAGGGACAGGGGAGCGGGGAGCAGCTAGTGGGTGCTAGGGCAGAAGAGTGAGACACACGGATGTCAGAGTGGGGCTCTGCAGCCACACCTGCTAGGCCATGTGCTTTGAATGTGGGGCACACAGGTGCCTCAGGCAGCCAGGGGGGAGCTGGTCTGCATCTGGGTTTTCAGAGGCAGAGGCCGGGTGCAGGGGATGTGGGATCACATGCCAGCCAGAGAGCTACCCCGGCAGGCAGCGGCAGGAGTGGAGGAACAGCGGGAAGCTGCCTAGAGGTGCCACTGCCTCTCAGGGCAGAGGGACTTGGTGGAGCTGTTCCAGGGGTCCCGCCCCGCCCGCCCGCCCGCCCGAAGGCCTGGATCATCCATGGCAGGGTGTATTGGGGAGCCTGGGTCCCCGTACAGCTCCTGCTAGAGATGTCTGGATACTGGCTTGGGGAGACAGTTTCCTTTTGTGCCTAGTGCTGTCCAATTCTCCCTGAAGCCCAGAAAGCTGCGGGGAAGTTTTCCAGGAAGAGAGAGGGTGCGGGGAAGGGGAGGGTTGCTTCCTTCAGCACAGACCTCAAGAGACCTGGCGCTCAGGCAGCTGCATCAACCTGAGCTCTGGCCTCTGCTTTCCACGCCGTGGCTTCCTGTGCTGGCTGCTTCGCACTGCCAGGCGCCCCGGGTGAGGGAAGGTTCCCAGCCTGAAGCAGTGAGTCTGTGGTGGTTGCTCTGTGGCTCTGATGTGCAGCTGTGCCAATGAGGCTGGTGTGTGTCAGTGCATAGCCCACCGGGGGCAGAAAAGGGGGTTTTGATCTGGAAGGGGGAAGGTGGTTTGGAATCCTGGTTTGTCATTAAACAAGTAATTGTGGCATCCTGGTTACCTGAATCAGAGCTGGCTCCTGTCCATTGCAAACAAGCCCCCTGACAGAGGCTGAGCCTGCCCGACACACGTTTGAAGAGAAGGCAGGAAAACAGCATGTGAAGTGTAAAGTTAATTACAACTTCAGCTGAACGATTTCCCTCATTTCACGTAAAGAATCTTTTAAAGGGACAGTCCTTTCCCTGCAGTCCTGCAGCGGGTGCCAAGAGCCCGTAAGGGCAGAGCACAGTGGCAGGGGCAGCTTGAGCTTTGGGAGACCTGCAGCTTCAGGGAGGTGAGGCAGCCAGAGGCACATGCAGGAAGTGAGGGGGATGGGGAGAGAAGAAAAGGCAGCTTCCCTCCTCTCCTGGTTACGTGCAGACAATAAGCCCAGCCCATGCTTTCCTCAGCAGCTGTGTGACACGGTGAAGGAACAGCAGCATCAGGCGAAGGTACTGGGTTGAGCTGAGCCCTTATTCCCAGAAGCAGCAGGGCTTTGACCATCTGGCTAACCCAGGCTCTTGGTGGGAAGAGAAAGGGGTTGAAGAAAAGGCAGGGGCGGTTCACTGTCTGGGGCAGACGTGAGAGTAGGGGCATTGGGTTCGCCTCCCAGGCCAGTGGTTCCAGCAGAAGAGGTGAGATTGCAGGCCTCAGGCCAGTCCACGTCCCTCAGCGCCCTGGGGAAGGTGCTACCATGGTTCATGGCAGGGGGTGGATTGGAGGGTCCATTCTGTAGGTTGTGTCAGGAATTCACGGAGAGCAGCTGAGCAACGCTCTTTCCAAGGGCAGGTCTACACTAGAAGCACAGAGGCTGCTGTGCCTGTGTAAAATGCCTGGTGCCGATGCCCTATGTTACCAGGGGAACACTTTCCTCTCAGTGTAGTGACTCAACCTCCGGGAGAGGCAGAAACTGTGTCAGCGGAAGAGCGTCTCCATGGCACCAGTGGGGACAGCGGTCAGGTCTCATTCACACGTCTGAGTGAGGGAAGTTACCTCCACTTAAGCGGCAGGGCAAGCCTGCCCAGGCCTGTCTCTTGGCTCAGAGGGTGCAGGAAAGCTAGGCTGTTCACATGTCAGTGATGGGAGCTACTTACCAAATCAACCCTGAGGCCAGAGTTTGCCTCTGTTTTCAATAAGGAGTGAGACAAACAAATGTTAGATGCTTTCACAAGGATTCAACAGAAGGTTCATTTCCAACTCTCATTATCTGAAACAGTGTTTGTTCCAGTTCCATCTACGTTCCAGGAATTACGCTCCTTCAGCTGAGAGTTAACATCAGCCTTTTGAATTAGGAAGGGTTTCTGTTAGAGTTACAATGGAGGTGAAATGCTGCTGCCTAGTGAACTGCTGTTTGCTCTGGGGAGGACTGGTCTTGCCACAAGAGCACCACAAAAAGAATTCTATCTTGTGGAAGAAAAGTGAATTCTGCAGCACTTTGGACCCAGATCTGTACTTCACCCCCAGGTGCAAGGGGATTCAGAGCTGAGGTTTGTCTTGGCACCGTGTAGAAACAGAGGCCAGCTGTGCCATTCAGCTCTGCTTTGGGCTTCGGATTCCTTCTGCTCCAAAGCACTCCTGGAGGGCCCTGAGCTGTCAATATTAGGAGCTCCCCAAGGCCAAGGGTCAGACAGAACCACTGGACAGCAGCCAGTTCCCCACAGGCAGGGAACCCACCAGCCAGGAAGAGTCACCTGCTGCGGTTGAACTGCTCTAACTGACTCTGTGTCCCGCCTCTAGGCAGGAGAGGTCCACAGCAGGAAGGGGAGGGTGCAAGGCTAGCGGTGCTCTGGTGGGCTCTAGCCTGGGGGACAGCTCACAACCAGACTCCAATCTGTGCTGAACCAGCTGCACAATCAGGACGCAGTAAGCAGCTTCTCTGAGGTTCTCTGTCCCAGTGGAGAATCTAGTCCTAAATCCCAACTGCTGCACTTTGTAGGAGCTTGGCACCCTAGGAATCTGGGGTGTGCTCTTTGCAGATGAGGACAAGATGGTATCTGCATGCATTCAGGCAGCATACACGAACAAACGTGTATGTGCAACTCCATACGCTTCCTGGACAATATCGCCAGGATGTTTGTATTTTTATTATACTGTAAAGTGAGAATAAGTGACCGGGAACAAAGGGAAACCACCAGCGGCTGCCTACCCATTGCTTCCAAAACATGCTCCATGATATGCCATATTAACTACTGCAGAGCAAACGAGCGATAATAATGAAGCATAGCCATGATTACTAAAAAAAGGCCTTAAGAGCGTGAGAAATTTTCAGATGAAACAAGCATTTCTACTTTACAGTTAAGGTAGCTGAATAAAGTAATGTTCACAAGTAATTAAAAGCAGTTGCTAATTGGGGAAAATATCCTACAAAGGCAAAAATGTGGTGGAGTCAGCTAGAAGTTTTGTCTCAAGACAGAGTGAAGTGGAGGAGACTTGTAGATGACCTATGCTCCACTCAGAGTACAAGGGTTTAAGAAGAAGAAGATTCCTATCAACATTCCAGAGGCTATAAACTTCACATGGACTGTGCAACAACCACCTTTGTTTTGACCTTAAAAACATCCCATCACCTAAAACATAAAAAGTTAATGGCAGCCAACATTAAACATGTGCCTATAATACAAAGAGTCCAAACACACTTACAGAACATGCCAGAAATACTCTGCCACCCTTCTTGCACAGGCCCACAGCTACACAAACTAGCCTCTGAACAGACGCTTATAGCTGTCAGAAACCAAACTCTACATTCATGTTCCACAGGCTATTTTCTTCCTTTTTTTTTTAAATCCCAAACACTCGAGGTCTCCTGCTGGCCTATTTAGGACTCTTCCTCCGAGCTGCTGACTGTGAAGGTTGACATGACAATAGGAAATCAGCGCGTATTGGGAAAGTCATGCCAGTTAACAATTCCCCAGGTCATGGTTATATTGGCTTCACACTTCCATGGCGTTGTAGGCTAGAGAGCCCATTAGATCATCTACTCAGATCTCCTGTGGCCAAATGCCCCTGTATGTAGCCCAGTGACTACAGCTAAACCCAAGTATTTCAGTCCCTGGAGGACTAAACTGTCATAAGCCACAGGCAGAGAAAAGGAGAGACTAAGGTCCGTGAGGGCCAGGAACTGGTGAAAATATGTTGAGATGATCCCAGCAGATGAACCACAATTCATGCTATAGAGGAAGACAAAAAATCTCCAAGATCACAGCCAATCTGACTGGGAGAAATTTCTTCCTGCCCCCAAATCTGGTGATCATTTAGACCTGGGCATGTAAGCAAGACACAGCAACCAGACAACTAGAGAGAGGTTTCTTTGCTTACCTGTGCTCACTAGTCCAGCAAGTTGGTGATCTATCTACAGCTGTTGAGGAAGATAGTTAAAAACAAACAAAACAAATTGCAATTGTACATCAGAAGGGGGAGGGGAAATCTTCCTGACCCCAGGAGGCAACATGCCCTGAAGGCTGAGATTGGATTCAAGTGATTCATGATCCCATGCAGAGCTATAAGTGTTACGAGCATGCTGAGGCAATGCAGGAAATCCGGTTCTCCCCAAGGCACATAAAGAAGGGGATGAGCAGAATTCCACGGGGAGATGACTATCCACAACTGTCCAGCCCCACACACCACAAGAACAGGCTTTTACCTCACATGTGGCTGAGCTAAAATAAAAATTCAAGAATTTTACCGCATGTGTCCAGCTCATTAATGAAAATAACTTCATGGTAAAATTAGAAACTGTAAAATGGAGACTAAAGATCATGAACAATGGAGTGAGTGTTTCAAAGAATCAGTATAGATACCAGAACCGTACCAGGAATCAACACATCAAATCAACAACCAATTATTTATCATAATAGATATAATTTCCCACTGTGTTAATTCTAATTATTCTATAGCCTGTTTTGGAGAGGTCATTTCTAGATCAATGTAAACGATGAAGCCTTAATCTTTCATTAATGTAATTTATAGCCTTTCATTAATTTGCCAATCAAGCTTGATATGCCAGTTTCCAGCTATGGCACTTGGACATGTCAAGTCAACCACATAATTTCAAAATTAGAATGTAGGAATTTAGACAGTTAATTATTGAAAATATTAACTTAATTTGCAGTCCCCTCTTCCAGATAATAATATTAATAGCCACACTTTTCCATTCAACAGCCTCCTTCTTTACACAGCCTCCATTTGCTCCCAGAGTAGATCCTTCCTGTGCACTGAACAAGGCAGGGTCCTGTCAAAAAAATATGCTGGGATCATGTAATTAGAGACCGGATCGTAATTACATATGCACATGGGAGCTGAGTCCAGGTTGCACCGGCAGCCCTCAGTTCTGCTGAATGCTCCTAACTATCAAGTTCTTCACTTTGTAACCTTAATAATGTTATTTTATTGTCATTAATTATTAGAGAGAAAGAGAGAGCATATACATTCTCAGGAGTCAGGGCCTACAACAACTTCTAACTACCCAGGGTCAGAAGAACATCCCCTGGAGGTTGTACTCTACAATGCTCCACTTTTGGTGGTTTTGTACCTTCCCCTGGAACTTGTCACTGCAATTCAGCATGCGCAAGGCAAGACAGTGGCCTAAAAGAGTCACAGATGGAATCCAACGTGACACTCATAAGTGCCTCCAATACCTCTTTCTATGTATTCCAGCCCAGAGACAGCAATAATTACCACATTCAAAAGCAAAGGTCAGAGTTAAGGTGATGTGGGATGTATTTTTTTCCAAATTCATACAGCTTTGTTGTATGCATGCAGCAAATAGTACTTTCTCTGGCAGCCTTAATGTTAAGCTAACTAACATTTTGCTGTGAATAGAATTATTACTGCACATACCATTGTGGGTTGAAGAAATGATCCATTTCACCATGAACAGTGCTGTGATTTCTAAGGAAGATGTTATTGTCACTGGCGTTAACTATTTATACGCTCCCCAGAGACCTTGTCAATCCAAGTGGGGCCATCTCAGGACCTGCAGCTGGAGTCCTTTCAGCAGTACTTCCTGGGTTCAGTCTGCCATCCAGTTGGGGCCATCTCGGTGCTCTCATATGGCTAGGCCAGGTTCTGGGCTCAATCCCTCCAGACTTAGCTAGCCCACATCGACCTGTCTGCAGTCTTGCCACATGTCCAGGCAGCTGGCCTTCCCCTCTTTAAGCTCCAGACAGGAACTGAACTCCCTGCTCTGCTGCTTGCCTTTTATATGGCCCTCCTGGCCTCTGATTGGTTGCTCCAGCAGCCCCTCTGATTGGTTGCTTCCTTGTAGCCACTCTAGGCTGCCTGGAGGACTCTCCACTACTCTATTGCAGGGCTGGGGGATGCAGGACCATGGAGCCTCCAGTAGGGCACCTCTGGACGTAGTCCACCCCATCGCAGCACCACAAGGCATTACAGAATAGAAGACACTGACTAGACACTGACCAGCTCCATTTACCAGGCATTGTCACCAGCAACGTGTGCAGGCTGGGCAGCTGCACAGATCCCTGTCCAAAGGATACACTTGGGCAGATCTCTGCCCTGTTGAGGTCAGCGAGCTCCATGCAAAACAGGGGTCTGCCTGCCCAGTGCACCTTGCAGGACTGGGGCCCCGAGCTGCACCTACACTGACAGACCATGCTGATGTAATTCGCCAGTGGGGCAGCTATCGGGCAGCAGCCGTGGAGGAAGTTCTCAATTAAGCTCAGGTGTTTCTGGTCTGGGCCATTTGGTGCAGATAAGGATACATACAAAACCAAGCAAACTAGAACAGACCAAATGTCCCCAGAACGGGCGCAGGCAGCACGGCTTGGACGCGCCAGAGACAGGCTGCAATTAGCTGTTTCCTGAAGGAACATGGTGGGTATTAACAGGGAGGCCACATCGCAGCACACAGTGCAGGGGAAGAAGCCTCTGAAACAGGACTGGAACAGACTGAGGCCTTATTCTTTCCTGTGCTGGTGCTAAGCGCACTGCAGGGGGTGAGGTGTGACAATGCTTCTTCCCCCTCCTGGGGCTGCTGGGCACCAGCTTGGCCTTGCAGTGCAGGGTTGTCCTGGCCACACTGCCCCTTTGCCGTGTATTATGTGAATGGGCAAGGATGGCTCTGGGAGAACTGGAGCTGGGCTCTGCTGGAAGCACTTTCTCATAGACTCACAGATGAGGGTTGGAAAAGCCTAGTCCAGCCCTCTGCTCCACAGGGGTCCAGCCCCAACTACCTCATGGCCTTGCATTCCCTGTGTTTGTGTTAGGATAAATTGACAGCAGGGGTGACAGTTGTTGGTGCAGCCAGGTATTAACAGGGAGGCCACATTGCATGCCTCCTGAGAAGGGGCCTGCCCTGGGGAGTGCCCTGTCCCTGGGGTTCCTGTTGTATGGTAGCCCCTTGGAGCCAGCAATGGCCCAGTGCACAGGGACGGATTCCATCCACAGAGAGCAAAACAGCATGCCTGAGGACTCAGAGGCAAAGCAGAGAAACTGTAGTTTCAATGACACGCCCTGTACATAATGCAAAAGGTGCCTCTCTGGTAAAATGTGACACAGCTCCACCCGGTCCCTCCCTGCCGGGGCTGTGGGGAAGGGTTTCTACTCCACACACTGGCAGCCAGCACTTCCTCACGTTCTTCAACTTTTCTCTTTCGGACTGACGTTTCCAGTATGCAGTTAGCCTGGGGGTGAATTGTTTTGGAACACTTGAGCAAAAAACATTCAGCTGCTTCAAAGTAAGAGGAAAATAAAAAAAATACAATTGCCATTATTTAAAAAGATCAGCTTTTTTGTTAGACTGGCAAGTATCCGCTTGGGATGCACTGTTCATCTCCCAAACATTACTTTAGTCTTACGTTTATTTCAGGGGCGGCGAATTATGGAAGAGCTCCCTCCCTCTCCTTTCATTGCCACCTTTTAGTTTGTAGCATTCACATTCACACCATGTTCTAATTTCTTTTAAAACCCATTTCAGGGCCTGCAGGGCAGGGCTTGGGGTTTGCTACTGCGACGGCGTTATGACTAAATCCTTTTACAAATAGAACACCCTGCTGTTTGCTCCTTCACTGTACTTCACGGAATTTGCTACGTCCCATCGTCTCAGGCCCCCACTGGTGCTCCTGAGCAGAGGTGAAACCAGCCATGTCCTCACTTTGTTTTTCTTTAGTTTTCTTATGGAGTGTTCTTGGCTCTCGTTATATCCTGCCCAGGGCCACTGTGGTAAATGCTTCTCCTCTCTGCTGCCTCCTCATTAGCTGTCCGGGGATTTGTGAGCTCTGGCAAGAGTCCCAGGGGTTGAGATCACTAGAGAGCACTGTTGCACAGTACACACGTTCTGGTATCACAAAGTATAGGCTGTTACCTGTTCCATAACTGGTGTTCTTTTAGCTGTGTTGTTGGGTCCATTCCGCAGTAGGTGTGTGCATGCTCACCACATGCACTGGTACTGGAAGTTTTTTCCCTAGCAGTATCTGTGGGGGTGCGGCTCTGGCACCCCCTGGAGCAGTGCTGACGGGGGTGTATAAGGGGGGCTGCTGACTTCCCCCATCCTCGGTTCCTTCTTGCTGCAAACTCTGACTGGAGGGAAGGAGGGTGGGATATGCACTGGACATGAGCAACACATCTCGAAGAGCACCAGTTACAAAACAGGTCAGTCTTTTCCTCTTCCAGTGACTGCACAGTAGGGAACTCCCAAACAGTACCCACCTGGAGGGGGGGAGGGGTTTAGGAACAAGTTGGTTGCACTCAGCCCTGCCGAGCCCAGCATCATCCTAGTCTGGGTGACGACGGTGCACAGTGAATGTGTGCACTGAGCAGCTGCCCGACAAATGGCCTGGACCCGGATGCGTGCTAGGAACACCACTGTAGAGGCCTATGCCCTGGCTGAATGGGCTCTCATGGTCGGCAGTGGGGACATGCCAACTAAGTCACAGCAGGTGTGAATGCTGGACCTTGTCCTTATGGAAGACCATCTACGGTGGTTCAGAGGTCATGGCACAAAGCTCAGAGCCCCACCTAGCTGATGTTATAGCCATGGGTAAGGCCACTGTCCAGGAGAGGTGGGACTAGGAACATGTGATCAGAGGGTAAGACTGGGGCTTTCAACTCAGAAAGAGATAACTAAGGGGGGATATGATAGAGGACTATAAAATCATGGCTGGTGTGAAGAAAGTAAATCAGGAAGAGTTATTTGCTCCTTCTCAGAATACAAATACTAGAGACCACCCAATGAAATTAATGGGCAGCAGGTTTAAAACAAACAGGAGGAAGTACTTCTTCACATAACACACAGTCAACCTGTGGAACTCCTTGCCAGAGGATGTTGTGAAAGGTTCAAAGAAAGAACTAGATAATTTCATAGAGGATAGGTCCATTAATGGCTATTAGCCAGGATGGGCAGGGATGGTGTCCCTAGCCTCTGTTTGTCAGAAGCTGGGTCCATTGCTGATTGCCTGTTCTGTTCATTCCACCAGGACACCTGGCATTGGCCAGTGTTGGAGGACAGGATACTGGGCTAGATGGCTTTGCTCTGACCCAGCCTGACCATTCTTATGTTGATCTGAGCACTAGGGAATTCTTGTACCTTCAGGATTAGGCTGAGCAGAGGGGCATACATGTCAATGGGGCTGAAAAATTGAGCATAAGTGGCTGAAGAGTGAGTTAGGTGCCCCCAGTCCTGGTTCTCTGTTCATCAGTTCCTCTCTGTAAATGGGGACAAGACAGTCTGTGTCCTGGGCGCATACACTGAGGCTGCATGAGGCTATGTGCCCTGGGATCAGGAGGCGCTCAGATTCTGTCCTGAAGGGGCTCATTGAGGGCCTTGGACAGGTAATGGATGGCTGGGCCAGAACATTCCCCTGCGGGGAAAATGCCAGGTCTGCTGCTCCGGTCAGGAGCAGTATCGTGTGGTTCATTCTTAGCTCTGAAGGGTCCAGCAGCCCCAGTGACAGCTCTCCAGGCAACCCTGAGCTCTTCCAGCACAATCACCTGGGGGTCTCACACTGATGGACAGACAGACAGTCCCATGTGACTCACCAATGGAGCCTAATTTAGGCTGTGATTATTAACTATTAATATGACTATGTGTTACCCTTGTGCCTGGAGCGGCGGGGGGCAGCTGTGGGCAGTCTAGAACAGCCTCCCAGATGGTTCGCACCACTCGTGGGCTTTCAGCACCACCATGTTGCTGAGGGAGGCTGTACAGAGCAGGTTCATCACTATGTAAATCACATTCCTGTCAACTGAACTCTGGGATAATCAGTATTAAAGGGAAACTATTTTCTAGTTCATTAGAGGAAAGCTGGGCTCCTGCTGCAGCTGGAGTTAGCATCACGTTCTCTTTCCAGGAGAAACAAACTCTGCTCAGCTCCAGAAAAGACATTCACATCTGCTCTGCCAGTGCCCCTCACGCCCGACCCACAGCCCCTGTCAGCCCTGCCCTAGTCTTCCTACTCACAGCTCTACCAGTGCCCCTCACGCCCGACCCACAGCCCCTGCCAGCCCAGCCCTGGGCTTCCCTGGCACAGCTCTGTCCATGTCCCTCACACCTGACCCACAGCCCATTCTAGCTCAGCCATGGGCTCCTCCCCACCCATTTCAGATCCACTCCTCCCATATGCCCTGCTGGTGTGTAGAGGCATCTGTTTTAAAAACTCGACAAGTTCATTTAGGGGCGTTTTTAAAACATAAACCTCTACAGGCAAGGTATTTTTATTAGAAATATTTTCACTGTAAAAAACAATTGTATTTTCAAGTCATCTCAAAAGTACTATAGTGCAATCTCTTTATCATGGAATTTGAACTTGCAAATATAGAAATATGTACAAAAAATCTGCAATCAATAATAAAACAATATAAAACTTTAAAGATTACAAGTCCACTCAGTCCTACTTCTTGTTCAGCCAGTCACTCAAACAAACAAGATTTGTTGCAATTTGCAGGAGATAAAGCTGCCTGGTTCAATGTCATCTGAAAGTGAGAACAGGCTTTCACATGGCACTGTTGTAGCTGGTATTGCGAGATATTTACCTGCCAGATGCACTGAAGATCCATATGACCCTTCAGGCTTCAGCTACGATTCCAGAGAATGTTCATCTATGCTTGTCAAGGCTGTTCCTCACTCTGGCACTTTGAGTGCAGAAGGCAGGAGCCTGCAAGAGACCGTAAAATACCTTGCCTGTAGAGGCTTCTGTTTTAAAAACTCCCAGAGGCCACAGATTCCCTGCCCTTGGGAGGTAGCTGCCACTGCCCAAGTGAAAATAAACCTTTCTTCTTGAACCCAGGAAGAAGTCACCTGGGAACTTTTTTCCAGGGGGGCATCCCAAACTCTTTTACCACAAGAGTGCTTGGGAAAACAAACTGTAATCTCCGATAGCTGACCTCTCAGCCTTAGGCATGCATACTCAGACCTCCTGTTACCTTCCAGGACACAAGAATCAGATCACAGCCTTAAAAAGGGTGATTTTATTAACAAACAAAAGCTCTACTTGGTAAAGTGTACTTGGTTGCACTTGAGAAAAGAAACAAATGAAAACACAGAGACTTGCTTCCCCGGGATTCAGCTTTAAAATTACAGTGTATTGGGGGGGAGGGGGGCACATGGGCTCAGCACAGAGCAGTTTAACCAAAAAACAAAACAAAGAAAATAACCTGATTGCATTTAATAAACAGCCCCTGTCACTTACATGTCTGTATCTTCAAGGGCCATTCCATTCCTAGGCACAGGCACAGGTATTCCTTTTCTGGGCATGAATATCCCTGTGGTTCAATTCACACACACACCAGTTCCTTGTTTAAAACTCCCACACTATGCTACCAGCAGGTAGATTTCCTTTCAATTCAAATCTCAACCCTTTCTTCTCTTGGCCCTCCTGGCCCCCTGCCAACACCTCCCAGCCACCTGGGCCCAGTCCTTCAGCCACTGAATGCTGGGATATTCAGAATGGACAGCACACCTCTTCCGTCACAGTATGTGTTCTGTATCCAGGAAGGAGCAGGTGATACACTCGCCTCAGAAGAAATATTTTCCTGTGCAGTGGTTTGCGAGGAGGATCGGAGGTGTCCTGTGTGGAGCTAGAGATGTGCTGGTGGGCGTGTCATGGTAGGCGCATGATGTCTGTGTTTGGGGATGGAGCTGTGAGCACATGGTGGTCTCTGGACATGGGCAATCCAGAAGGGCCAGTGCGAGGCCGCAGTGGGGTGTGCGGCTGGGCCCAGTGCGTATGTGCTGGGAGCAAGGCTGCTTTGGGGGGAAGGAATGTGTCTTTTTAGGAGGCACTGGCAGTGCTGTGGTGAGTGCATGAGTGTCTGTTGTCATGGCGCTGAGTGGGACAGTGTGGGGTGGTGCTGGGGGAGGGAAGGGGGACCGCACACTGCAGGGGAGGACACCTTGCCAGCAATATGAAGATGACACAGCGCTAGCTCTCCTTCGCCACATATATCCACCCCCTCCCACTGCCAAGGTGGCCCAGTGCCTGGACGTGACGTGCTCTGGAATGAAGATTGAGTCTCTGGCCAGGCTCTCAATGTGAAGTGATGTCTCCATCAGCAGGGACCTTATTACCCCTTGCTGAAGGGTGCCTGTGCCAAGCTTCCCCCCTCCCCCAGCCTCCCGTGGGGCATAAGTCCCAGCTGTATCTGGGTGAGCAGCCATGATGGGCGTGGAAATGGGTCAGGTTGCCTGCAGCTCTCCAGCCCATCAGTCTTATCTTCTAAAGCCAGATGCATCAAGGCGCATTTGCCTTCTCCAGCAATGATGCTGCGCCCTTGGCAGCAGTCAGAGCATCGGGCCCCTGTTCTGGGCCCTCCCAGCGAGATGCCTCGGCTCGGCTGCGTGATGCGCAGCAATCTCCGGCAGGGCCTCCTTTGATAATAATGCTGAGCTAGGTTAAATACTTCAGTCATGTTGCCGCTTAATCACCCTCTCTCAGAAGACAATAATCCCGGTTTGGCTAATCTCTCCCACATGCAAATCCCCTCGGGCCTTTATCAGCTGTGTGGCCTGGCTCGGTGCTCTCCCGAGCAAAGCCATCCTTCTTTGAATACGGGGACAAAAGCCGGACGTGGGTCTCAGCCTGGCCTAGGCAGCAGGGCACAGTAGCCACAGCCCATGTGCTGCCCTCAGAATGCGCCTCCCCGCCCAGTCAGGCCCAGACTCCACCCGCTGTGTGTGTTGTGAGTCATGCGCGCCCCCGAGACTTGTGCCCGCTCGGCAGGCTTGCGCAATGGCTAGCTCTGCACACGTTCTGTCTCACCTGGCTGTTTGGAGAGGAAATCCAGCCCTCTAGCCCCTCGGGGCCTCTCACCGCACTGCTTTGAGGGGCTGCACCTCTGGAGTCTGAACAGACCCAGACACTGCCACTGTCTTAGGTTCCCTCGGCACAATCTCAAGGCAATCCCTCTGCTCAGCACCCTATCCAGAGAGCAGCAACAAATGCACCCTGCCAGGTCCCCATGATCAGCACAGACCCCTCAGATCCTCTGTAGCTCACATACCCCATCCCCAAGTCCCATGTGTGGTGTGAACCTGCTGGGATTCAGAGCCCTGCGGCGGGGCCATGCAGCAGTTTTAACTCATGGATCGCCCAAACTGCGCAGAGTTCTAATGTCACGGCTCTTTGCTCAATCGCAGTGAAAAACACACGGAGCAGAGAACATGGAAAACAACGAATGCCCCGAACACAACGCCTCTCGCTCTAGCTTACCCTTCTCGGGGCGTCCTAGGCTCCCGGACTTTAGGCCAGAAAGAAACATCATGATCAGTTGTTCTGACCTCCTGCATGTCACAGACCACAAACCTCTCCCACCCACTTGGAACGGAGCCCTAACCTCTGCCAGAGGTACAGAAACCCTCAAATCCTTACAGGAATGCATCATGCGCACTACTTAAACCCTGCTAGTGCCCCAGCCCCTCACGAAGAGGAAGGCAAAACCAAATCAAGCAGGGTCTCTGCCAACCTGAGCTGGGGGAATGACCTTCCTGACTCCAAACATGGTGATTTGTAAGCCCCTGAGCATGTGGACAAGGCCCACCTGCCAGAGACCTGGGAAGGAGGCTCTGCAGTAGCTCAGAGCCTGCCCAGCTAGTGTCCCACTCCTGCCACTGGAGAGACTGGCTGCTAGCAGTGGCACGTGGGCTGTTTATCCCTTTGATGTACATCTAAAGAGCTGTCACCTCTCCCCAGCCTGCGTTTGGTCAGGCTAAGCAAGCCAAGCTCTTTGAGGCTCCTCTCAGAAGGCAGGTTTTCCATTCCTCTGATCATCCCAATAGCCCTTCTCTGCACCTGTCCCACTCCACACGCATCTTTCTGAAACATGGGAGAGCAGAACTGCACCTGCATTCCCAACAAGGTCCCACCAGTGCCCTGGACAATGGCATTAACATTTCCCTGTCTCCATTGGAAATACCTCGCTTGATACATCCTAGGGCTGCATTAGCCTTTTTCCCAGCCACATCATATTGGTGGCTCATAGTCGCCCTGTGATCGACCAATACATCTGGCTCATTCTCCTCTTCCAGTGCTTCTAACTGATGTGTCCTGCATAGAGCAAAGCTTGTTGTTAGTCTCTAATGCAGGACCTTGCACACTGCAAGTTTTCATCCCATTTCTGTTGCTCCAGGTCCCAAGGACATCCACATCTTCCTATACAATATTCCGGGCCTCCCGCACGGACAGGAGCTCCCAGCTTTGTGCCAGCTGTGAAGTTTTGCTGTGCTCCCACTTTTGTGCCAATAGCATTCCTGCAAATGTTAAATCAGATCGGTCCAAAGCCCGACCCCTGAGGAACTCCACTAATAACTGCTCCCCAGCCTGGTGCTTCACCTTTCAGCCTGGCCCATTGCAGTCTCCTCGTTCACGTCTCACATTAACCCCCGTCTTCTCCAACTCCACTAAGAATTGCCCATGTGGAGCCGTAGCAAGTGCCCGTCTGGACTCCCCAGCCCTTGAGTGCTGTGTTCAGCTAGGTACAGTCCACTGCTGAAAATGGCTGCCGGCCCAGACGCCAAAGCCCCTGCTCCTACACAGCCTTCCAGGTCTCTGTCAGATGGCTCACAGCTCCGTCTCCTGGACTACATGGACGCAGGCTCCGGTCCAATCTGCAGTTCGTATGCCTCCAGCTCCCAGCCCAGCATGCCCTTCCCAAGGCCCAGCATCCCACTGTCTGGAGCAGGGCCGTCCTTAGGCATGCACAGACTACGCAGCTGCCTAGAGCGCCAAGTCATGCCCTATGTTGTGCGTGGCTAGCGCTGGCTGAAGCAGCCCCAAGACACACCGCCTTCCCCCTGCTCCTCCACCTCCTGACCCTGGTGAACTAATCACCCAGACCCTGCTCCACCTCTGGGCCCCAGCTGCCCACTGCCCCACCCCTAGCTCCTGCTCCACCTCCCAACTCCAGTGACCCAATCCCTCAGCCCTGTGGCCCCCACTCCAAATCCCAGCTCTGGCAGCTGAATCCCCCAGGTCCTTGCCCCCTGCTCCGACCACCCTCCAGTTCCAGTGCCCCAATCTGCTGCTCCACCTACTAACACCAGTGGCCCCAATCCCCCATCCTCTGCTCCCCTCCAAGTGCAGCCCTGGTGGACTACACTGCTCCCCCTTCTGCCTATTCCCCCACCAGCCTCCCTGACTGGTTCCTGCCTCCACATCTCCTGCCCCATAGCCACTCCCCTGCAGAGCTGCTTCCCCCCAGGAGATGTGTGGGATGGGAGGTGCAGGTGCTTGGGCTGTGTAGAGCACCAGAATTGTTAAGGATAGTCTCCTGTGGGCCTCCTACATGGAAGGCATACAGCTAAGAGCACGTTCAGTGTGGTTGCCATTTAGAGATCTCTTGGGGGTTCAAGTAAGCTCAGGGTTTAATGGAAATAGCAGCACTGTTTTTCCTGAAATTCTGAGACCTCTCCAACCTGAGGCAGAAAGAGTATGGGACATTTCAGTGTAAATTTATGGATTCCAAGCCCAGAAGGGACCGTTGTGTCCATCTAGTCTGACCTAATGCAGACCAGAGAACATTCCCAAACTAATTCCCAGAGCAGATAGTTTAGAAAAAAACATCTCATTTTGATTTAAAAATTGTCTGTGATAGAGAGTCCACTACAACCCTTATGTCTTGTTTCCTGTCCGAATTTCTCTAGCTTCAACTACAAGCCACTAGGTCATGTTACATGGTTCTCTGATAGACTGAAGAGCCCATGATTAAATATTTGTTCCTTGTGTAGGTACTTACTGACTTTAATCCAGACACCCTTGAACCTTCTCTTTCTTAAGCTAACTAGATTGCGTTCTTTGAGCCTATCACTATCAGTCAGGTTTTCTAACCTTTTAATCATGCTCATGGCTTTTCTCAGAACCCTCTCCAGTTTATCAACATCCTCCTTGAATTGTGGACAAAAGAACTAGATACAGTATTCTAGCAGTGGAGATGAAATAACCTTTCTGTGCCTGCTCAAGCCACCTCTTCATGCTTCCTATGATCACATTAGCCCTTTGGACCACAGCTTTAGGTTCAGCTGATTATCCACCCTAACCACCAAATCTTTTTCAGAGTCCTTGCTTCCTAGGAGAGTCCCTTGTGACTTGTATTCCTAGTCTCCCCTGTAAATCATTTTCCTTCCTGTAAGCAGTTGCTCTCTTTCCTTCTGTCAAGAAGGGTTTTGTGTTCTGTCATTCCCAGGTGCCAGTCCCCAAGTCCCTTGTGCCATGTGGATCATTCTCTTCTCCTGCTGCTCTCTGATGCTTCTCATTAACTGACAACTTTGTGTGCCACCAGTGCAATGGGGCTAAAGTTGCATTCAAATAATGAATAGGAACCTTTTAGCTGAGCTCATTGATTTGGGATATTGGGTGGTTCATAGCTGTGATTGATCTCTTGTGTAGCCATGGGCATCGTAGGCTGGCTGGAGGCTCTCTGATTCTGTCTGCTTTTACTTGTATTTTTCTAACACATTGAACTGTGTCTGTATTGTGTACACGAGCTTATGTTGCCTCCCAGACATGGCAGAGAGAGACGCACAAAGCACTTAGAAACAATGAAGTTGAAACCATCAGTTTACCACATTAAAAATGAGACCTGTGCAAAGTGAACGTGCATCTGGGGTTTGAATAGGATGATGAACGGACAACCCTGGCGCCAAAGAGCTGGACGCTGTGCATGCCAGCTCACCAGGTCTGGGGATCCAGCTGCCCTTGCTCCAGGGGACTAACTTTCGGTTCACAGGCAATAAACAACTGGAGTTTAATTAACACTGCCCATTAAGGAACAGGAATAATGGCCTTGTAGCAGTGATGAGGCTGCAGCTTGTATATTATGTTCAGTTCTGGGCACCCGGATTCTAGGAAAATCCTGGGAAAAGGGAGACTTGAAGATAAAGGCACAGAAATGATCTTGGGCTGAGCTGAGGGCCTGGGGGACTGGGTGATGTACATACCAGTGCAATCACTAAAGGCTCGTTTGGGGGGGCACCACTGTATCTTTGCTAAGGCCATTCTACACTGGCAGCTATTGGGTTTCCGCACTGTCAGCCGCCAGCAAATTAGCACAGCTATGCTCACGGCACTTGCGGCAGCTGTCTGGGCAGCCATCCCAGAGGACACCTCTCCCTCTTCTGCCACAGAGGGCTGTGGGGAGTGCCTGGTCAGGGTGGGCACCGCGAAAGTTACAGCGCTGGGGATTGGTTGTCCGCACAACAAATTGCCAGTGTAGAAAGGTTTCCATCGCTGAGGTACAAGAAGCTGGGGCATGTGGAAAGAGTCTGAGGCCATTAGACCAGCCCTCGGGCAGTGAGGACAGAGCATACTGGCAGATTTCTTAGAACAACTACCTCAAAAAAGCACAACCTGGGGGGAAACCTGGACAGGTGGCACCCCCAACATAATCCCAACCCCCTTCTCTGAGCAACTAGTTATATCAATAAACGCCAGCGAAGCAATGGAACCGCCCTCCTCCCGCTGGTATAACCGTAGCTCTGTCAAGTGGGAGTTAGGAATCCCTGGAAGATGCTCCCTGGCTTGCGTGCTGCACACGGTTAGCCTGTGTGAACAGAATGCTCCTTTCCAGGCATTTGTGTCTCAAAGTCACTCAGGCCCCAGCTCCCCGCACCCAGAGCCAGGCAGGGTCCAGTTCCCCCAGCCAGGTAAAGCCCAATCCCCCCTCCAGCACAGCACCACAGGCCCCAGCACCCTTCCCCCCATCCAGCAAGCACTTATTCCCCCCAAGCCAGGGCCCATCCCCCTCCTCCAGCAAGGCAGGGCCCAGCTCCCCGCTACATCTCATCTTCTTATATATTCCTGCCAGCCTGGCCTTCACGTACAGCAAGGCCACCCTGGCTCAACCTGCAGTGCAGGGCCTGGCAGACTCCCGTGGAGTTCCAGGAGGCCTGTCTCCATTTGTCACTGGTCTCCCATCAGGAAGGTCTCTAAGTGGCTCTTTTGTCCATGTTGAGCACAGGTACACCGCTCAGACTCTCACAAGCCCTGCCTCGATCACACACTCAGGCTGCCGTGCGGGAGCCAGCTTGCTGGAGCCTTTTGTTCATTTATTCTTCTCATTTGTGCTTCTGCCTCTGGGTGAGAGAATGGAGAGGCTTTACCAATGCTATGGGTCAAGCACAGAGCTCGCTGTGTTTGCTCTGCTCTGGCACTTGGAACGTACAGCATTTGGAGGGTGACTGCAATAAGCCACAGTCTGAAGGCAGTTTGATTCTGTGCTAATTCCACTGGGGGGGTTGGATTTTAGAGAACCTCAAACAAAAATCACTGTTGTGTTCCGTCTGCACGACTGCAAATGAAAACTCTGTCACTCATATGTAAGACCAGCACTGCAGGGAGAGCGTTTAGCAAAGGCCCAGGAGAATAGAAGCTGGGCTCTCTTCCCCTTGCCTTCTGGACACCCCCAAAGCAGGCTAAACCCCCACCCTCCCCTTGAGGCATGTTAGTCCCTCCTGGACTCAGGACAGTGTTCATTCATTCAGATTTTACAGCTGGGCTCTCAGAAACTCTTGATGTCCAGGGGAAATAAAATCACATGAATACAAAAATGCAAACTTTTTTCTGAAAGACGTTGTCAGCACTGAGCAGATGTTCCCAGTGACCAATCCATGGGGAACCTCTGTGCAGCCTTAGATACCAGCCCAGCATTCCTAGGGTGACATCAACAGTGAGAGGGAGCACCATGGGAGATTTCTGAGAGATGGATCCTTCCTCATAGACTGCCCGACACTAAGGAAGCCATCTTGGAGCTGGAAAGGGGCTTGGAGCCTGTGCCCGCAGTCACTGGCACTCCAGTGTCTGGTCAAGCATTTTGAGAGTGAAAGGGGGATGGAGGGAGTTAGCTGCAGTCACAGAAAAACAATTCTGGAGATGCAGCATCTGGAGCCATCAATAATATTGAACATCTAGCTCACTTGTCATAAGAACGGCCATACCAGGTCAGACCAATGGTCCATCCAGCCCAGTATCCTGTCTGCCAACAGTGGCCAGTGCCAGATGCTCCAGAGGGAGGGAACACAACAGGTAATCCTCACGTGATCCCTCCCCTGTCACTCACCTCCAGAGAAAGAGGCTAGGGACTCCATTCCTACCCCTCCTGGCTAATAGCCATTGATGGACCTAACCTCCATGAATTATCTAGTTCTTTTTTTAACTCTTTTAAAATCCTAGCCTTAACCACATCCTCCGGCAAGGAGTTCCAGAAGTTGACTGTGCACTGAGTGAAGAAAAACTTCCTTTTGTTTGTTTTAAACCTGCTATCTATTAATTTCATTTGATGACCTGCAGTTCTTGTGTTATGGGAACAAGTAAATAACTGTTCCTTATTTACTTTCTCCACACCAGTCATGAGTTTACAGACCTCTATCATATCCCCCCTTAGTCTCCTCTATTCTAGCAGAAAACTCCCAGTCTTATTAAACTCTCTTCATATGGTAGCCGTTCCAAACCCCTAATCATTGTTGTTGCCCTTTTCTGAACTTTTTCCAGTGCCAAGATATCTTTTTTGAGATGAGGCGACCACATCTGTATGCAGTATTCATGATGTGGGCGTACCATGGATTTATATAGAGGCAATAAGATATTCTCTGTCTTATCCTCTATCCCTTTTTAAATTCTCTATCCTAACATCCTGTTTGCTTTTTTGACTGCCACTGCACACTAAGTGGATGTTTTCAAAGAACTATCCACAGTGACTCCAAGATCTCTCTCTTGAGTAGTTGTAGCTAAATTAGTCCCCATCATATTGTATGTAGAGTTGGGATTATTTTTTCCAATGTTCATTTCTTTACATTTATCTACATTACATTTAATTTGCCATTTTGTTGCCCAATCACTAAGTTTGGTGAGATCTTTTTGAAACTCTTCCCAGTCTGCTTTGGTTTTAACTATCCTGAGCAGTTTGGGGTCATCTGCAAATTTTGCCACCTAAGTGTTTTCTCCTTTCTCTAGATCATTTATAAAGAAGTTGAATAGGATTGATCCCAGGACAGACCCCTGAGGGACCCCACTAGTTACCTCTCGCCACTCAGAAAACTGACCATTTATTCCTACCCTTTGTTTCCTGTCTTTTAATTGGTTCTCAATCCATGAAAGGACCTTCCCTCTTATCCCATGACAGCTTACTTTACTTAAGAGCCTTTGGTAGTGTCATCCCTAGATGACTCAGCACCGGACAAAGAAGGTCACTATTATTATTCCTCTTCCAGAGGGAGAAACTGAGGCCCAGAGAGTTGCAGTGCCTCAGCTGAGGTTATCCATAGGCCAGTGGCATCACCAGGAGTAGGTCCCAGATCTCCAGGTTCCCAGTCCAATGCTCTGTTGGCTTAACCATTAGTCTTAAAAAGTCCAGTGAAGGAAGACCTGGATGCTATCTGCAATGCTGCGGACGGGGAAACTCCATCACGGAGCATTAAGTATCAGAGGGGTAGCCGTGTTAGTCTGGATCTGCAAAAGCGACAAGGAGTCCTGTGGCACCTTATAGACTAACAGATGTATTGGAGCAGAAGCTTTCGTGGGCAAAGACTCACTTCGTCAGATGCATCTGACGAAGTGGGTCTTTGCCCACGAAAGCTTATGCTCCAATACATCTGTTAGTCTATAAGGTGCCACAGGACTCCTTGGAGCATTAAGGGTACGTCTAGACTGCAGTGGATGTGTTCTTTCGCCATCCCTGTAAACCTCTTTTATGAGGAAGAAGGGATGGCGCGAAAGAGCAGATTTTTCTGAAATTTGGCGCCAAATGTCGGAAAAGCCTCTTGCAAAGGAAAAGCAGAAAAAGATACGCAAATGGCGGTTTACGTATCTTTTTCCGATTTTCTTTGTAGTCCAGATGTAGCCTTACAATGAGAATGGATAGGGTTAGAAAATGTACAACAGGAAGCAACCCTGCTCCATCGCTGGTACTCACCAACAGCCCTGCATTTGACTGCCAGGATTGTGGGATTAGCCCTGAATCACCAGCAGGCAGGCACATTGCCTCAGTCCGTGAGAGGAGAGAGGTCGATCTGGGCAGCACTGGTTCAGTGATTTGTGATGAATAATATTTATTGTAAACAAAACATTGCAAATAGATAAATCTTGTTTCTTTCGAGTTAAATAAATATGATAAATAATACTCACTTAGCCCTCTGTTAACAGCCCCCATCTCTGGTAGCATATGTGTTCTGGGAATGTATTTGCTAAATATTTTGGGTGAGCAATTTTCAGACTTCTGAGTCTGAACTGGTCACTTCTGTTATGTCCTAGTTGTGCTGAAGGGCTAGTCGCCATAATCAGATGATACTGGCTTTGCTTTCTGACTGATGAATCAAACATTTGAAGCGGGAGAAGAGTGAGTGAATGATGGATAGCAGAGAGCAATTAATTCATGTTGTGATCTACAGTTGGACCAATAATCTTTTATGCTTAAATGCATAAAACTTTGGGTATTTATAATCCTTTTCAGGAATACCCTAGGTTCGGCTGAATAGTGAATGTGACCCCACAACCAGCAGCAAAGCAAAGCTGGTCTGTTTGTTTGCAAGTATATTTGCAAATCTGCTTTTTCATTATTTGACCAGCTTGAGTTCAGTAGGATGAGCCTTCAGTTGCAGAGAATTCAGCCCTGGGATAACAGAAAACACCCCCACATCCGATGCATGTACCTAGCATGTACCTAGCTTGCTTGCGTCTCTGTACAGATAACAATACAGAATAACAACACTATAGTCATAAAACCGCACATGATGAAGCGTGACTTTTGTGTTTGGAATACTGCTGTGGAACACCCCGGTGTAGCCCCATGGAATAAAGCGGAGTGGCCCCCCCACTGCTTCCTGGTGAGTGGAGTCAGTCCGGGTCCACCCCTCATGCTGGAAGCTAAGGGGCAGGGGAGAAAGTATAAGTGGCCCAGTTGAGCCTGCAGCAGTGAAGAAGACATGTCCCCAGCCTGCTGACGGTCTCAGGATCTGCTACTGAACTGAAGAGCACCCTGACCTCCGAGGAAGCTGAGAGCAGAGGACCAACCAGGACCACTGGTGGCCAAATACCCCGGCGAGAGCGAGGCCCCAGGGGCTACAGAGCCCCTCGCCTTGCGGCTGTTGGAAATAGCAGAGGGAAGCCAGACTGTGGTCCAGTCTGGCTATCTGAATTCAAATCAGAGTGCTGTGGTGGGATCCCTGCTGACCCAGAGGCAGAGCCCAGGGCCCCAGTAGGGCCCAGGGCTGGGACCCAGTGCAGAAGGGTGGGCCTGGGTCCCTCCACCATCTGCTGCCAACCCCACCCTTAGAGCAAGAGCCTTTGTCTGCCTTGTGACCGGCTGTGGTGAGAGCCCCTAGCCTGTTTGGAGCCCTGCCCTGCCTGAGGTCAGAGCTATCTGCCCTAATGCGCCAAAGGGGCCTGGTTCCATCCCTGGCACTTGATTTGCCAATCCCCTGATACTGGATGGTGCACCAATGAAATAGGGAGGCAGAACGGCCTCCGCTGAACTGGGGTGGGGGGTGATTGCTAACCCACTAACCCCCCCATCTTACTATTGCAACCCGCTCCTCACTTTCACCCTCGCTATGCTCTACCGTGAGTCTCGCCACTGAAACATCTGAGCCTCTCCAAACAATGTATAATGGACCCTCACCACCATAGGCGTGCGCACGGGGTGTGCCGGGTGTGCCCAGGCACACCCTAATGTCTGGGGCCAGCCAGCAGCTGCTGGAGGAAGAGGGGGATTTGTGACGCAGCGCCACAGCCCCTCACTTTAAATTTCCCACAGCCATCTACTGGGCACTGTGGGGCAGAGAGAGCGCATGCACGGCGTCCTCAAACGCCGCGCAACAGGTGAGAGGGGAAACGCTGGGAACTTTAAAACCCAGTGGCCCAGCTCCAAAAGCAGCTGGGGCCCAACTACAGACGGCAGCCTGAGCCATTTTTGCGGCCTGGGCCCTGCTCTACAGCACCACGCGGCACCCCAGGGGCGCCCCCCGCCTGTCCCGGCAGCACCGCGTGGTACCCGGCCCAGCAGCACTGCACAGCGCCCCGGAGGTGCCCTTCCCCGGCCCCGCAGCTTGGGCTGGCTCTGACTCCAGCCCTGCAAGCTGTAAGGCAGAAGCTGAAGGTAAGGAAGGGTGGGGAGAAATAAGAGGAAGGGGTGGGAGAGGAAGGGGCTTTTGTGGTGGAGGAGGAAGAAAGGGGAAGGGGTGGAAGGGGCTTGTACGGCGGGGAGGGGAGAGGGGGAAGAAAGGGGAAGGCACCAAAGGGACAGGGTAGAGGAGACACAAATGCTAGGGGGGAAGTGGAGACAATGAGGAAAAGGGCAGGAGGGGAGGTGTCCGTGGGAGGGGGGACAGGGTGATGCTGGAAGAGGAGAGGGTAAGGGCATTGGGGTTGGAGGAGGTGCTGGGAGAAGGCTTGACAGAAGGGGTGGGCATGAGGAAGGTGGGGTTGGAGCAAGTCATGTGTGAGGGCACAGGGGCGTGAGGGGAACGGGGCAGAGGGTGGTGAGGGGATGGGCATCAGGGACAAAAGGGCAAAGGGGGCAGGGGCAGTGAGGGAAGCGGGAGGCACCAGGAGGGTGCAGGGGTAAGGGAATTCTGGGGGTGAAGGAGAAGGGCAGACACCTGCAGGGGAGGGACGAGCACCAGAGGCGAGGGAGGTGTTAGACGAGGGGATGAGGAGGGGTCGCTCACATGATCAGAGTGGGGCTACTGGAGGAGTGGGCACAGGGGGGAGAGAAGGGCTGGTGGAGGGGGGCAGGTCTCAGGAGGGCTGAGGGCAGTGAGAAGGGCAGGAGTCAGGACAGCAGAGGAGGGTGAGGGGTTGGGGGGCAGCAGGCACCAGGGGAGTTGATGGAGCAAGGGGAGGAGACATGGCAGCAGAGTGGCAAGGTAGATATTTATTAATAACTTGGGTGCCACAGTGGCACATCCAGACAAGCCACACGAATTCAGTGCTGGTGCACAACACAAAAGTCATTCTGCTCATGGGAGGAAACTCTTAGAGGGACACTTCCCCCCCAGCCTCTCCACCCCCGCATTAATGTCACACACATTGGGTTAATGCAATTGCAGGATAGTTGCATGGGGGGGCAAACTAATCCCTATTGGTAGGAAGATGGTGGGAAAAGTCCTTGGGGGGGGGAGGGGAGTCACATAACACTTTTTACTTTTGGTCATGTGCCCATCTTGCCTGGAGAGGGTTACCTCCAGAGGCGTGGCTAAAGGGGGCCAGGAGCGTGGTTAACAGGGGTCAGGGGTGTGGCTAATGGGGGGTCAAAGTACTTTTTTTTTTTAATTCTTTGGGTGCACACCCTAATGAAATGTGCTGCGCACGCCTATGCTCACCACCCTCTCGGGGGACAGAGAAGCCTGATTTACCTTCAGCCACAGGTGGAGACAATGGAGGCAGAGAGGGATAGAGTGACCAACTCAGGTCGCATCCAGTAATTCAGCCCAGATCTTCCTGCTCTAGTGGCTGTTTGTCATTAACCTGTAAGCTCCCAAGCCTGTCTCCATTACTTGTCATTTAACATGCCTAGCGCCCTTCGCTGTGTCGTTGCACAGCTCCACGGGTGACACTAAAATGAGTTTTGTACGTATGCAGGGACTCACGCACTGTTTATAAATGGACACAGGGCATCTGTCCCAGACGTACAGCACTCACTCTTTTCATATAGAATGAATTTTCTAAAAATGTACAAGTATATTAATTATTTAGTTAGTGCATTAAAATTACATTGAAAAATAAAATAGTTCCTTTTATAGCATTAAGTGTCAGATCTTTTATTTGTCTTGCATGACCTCAGTAACAGAATAACGCAGTCTTCAATCTGCCCATGTAATTAGCTCACTAAAACACTGGGCTAGGTTGCATTTGAAAAGTTGGTAAAAATATTAAAGGGCATTTCTTCTTCTTTCTTTTCTCTTCTTAGATTTCCACAAAGAACTGCCCTTTTTCAAAATGGCTGCTATTATTGTTCTCCATAGGACTGAGGCCACAGGCTGTCCTGAGCAAAGATGGTCATTGTACCCATTGATCGTCTTCTCTCTGTACTGCTTTCTGCCTCCTAACAGTCTAGAAAGCCGCCCATTGCCTCTGAGGGTGCTTGGCTTGGGTGCTGTTACAAACAATGAGAGGTCACCAGCCGCCCAGTCTCAACCCCTTGGAGAACCAAAGGAGACAGCCGCCATTTGGAAAGAAAGCATCTTAACTGGCCTAAATCCTATTCAGTAGGAGATGACAGCCATGTTGAATGTGGGCAATTCTGTCTGAGTTGCAGAAAAAGATTTTCTGTGCCAGCTTCTGCTGATGAATGAATTTCAAATTATGAAAAATGACAACAATTGTCATTAATCCTAAAGAATTCACTAAAAAACTACCTATTGTGCCAGGTCTGACCCCCAGGAGAGAGAGCAGAGAAGGAAAACTGGTTAGGGGTGCAGAGGAGGGTGGAAATCCAGGAGGCAGGAGCAAATGAGGGCATGTATTTATGAAGGGGAAAGTGGAGGACAGGGTGTGGGTGGAACAGGGGGTGTCTGTGCTGGGCATTTATACTGCTCTGGTGATGAAAAGCACCTTGTAATGGATCGGAGTGGCTGCCCACTGACCCAGAGGGGGAGGAGCCCCTCCCTGAGCCTTTCTGGGCAGAGGCTCACACCTTGACTGGACTACACAGCTGCAAACCTAGTATGCTCAGTAACTGGTCTCTGGCTGCTTTGCATGCTCCAGGATGATGTGTCACACCATGAAGAAAAATACTGCAGAGTCTAATGTGCATTTAACAATCAGTCTGAGACCACTAACATTAATATGCATAAATTATAATTGTGTGGTCATTGCCTGGTGTCAGCACAGGGCAGAGTTAAGTTTGTTTGGGGATAACTGCATGTCCACAGCTTAACAAGTGTGGGTTACTTGTAAGTTTAACCTTAATTCTGAATGTTCTGGCTAGGTGTTTGGGATTCAGACACGCTCAATCTTAACTCCATTTTAATGCAGTGTTTGTCCAGGAATCATGCTAATAATCATTATTACTAGTGATTTAGTTTGAAGACTCTTTGGCCAGACTCTGTCACATGCTGCACGTGTGTGCTGTACCTAGCACAATCGTTACATAATACTAATCACATGAACACTGCTAGTAGTAAGTGTCCTGGGGGAGCAGCCGAAAGCACTGGGAGGAGGCAGGGAATGGAGAGGCTGGGTTTGGTAGGATCTGGCAATTGTCACCGCCTGAACAGGCCAGACAGCCGTTGTTGGAAAGGAGACAAGCAAAGCCTGTGTTAATGGGAGGCATCAGACCAGCGGAGACACAAGCAGAGAAGATGGTGAGGGATGAAGGGCTCTGTCACCAAGTGGAGCAATTATGGGAAACTGGCACAAAGCCAACCCTAGTGATTATTGTAGTGCTTGGAGCAGGCCCCCCGGCTATGCATGAGCAGCTCAAGAGCACGTGAGCCGTGCCAGGCATCGAGGGTAGCAGGGAGGACTGGTGTGCACTGTGAGATGTTTGCGGAAAGTCACGGGAGAACGAGTGCATCTGAGCAGGGATTCTGCAGGGGGTTAGCAAAGCGCCTGCCTCCCAAAGCCAGGGAGTCAGTTCTTGTGCAGGAGCTATTGGTGACCCGTGGGATTTGAGAGGGCAGCTTTCCGCAGAGCGCCTACAGATCCTGTATGTTGCCTAGGCCGTTTGCTTGAACAAAACCCACCCCCATGCTGCGAAACGGAGGGATGACAATAAGGTGAATTTGGAGCCGCCGGGCTCCAGTCAGGTGGGCGGCAAAGTCCCACAGGCTGGCCCTAATCCAAAGGGATCACATCTGGGACTGAGCCGGCGTGACAGTGGGTCACCGGGATGCACTAACCAAACACACAACCGGGCATGTCTGTTGGGCTCTGCCTAGTGACATATTCCTGTTACTTCTCTGGTTCATGGGTTTCACAGACTGGGGCATCCTTGGGCACTGCAGCCCAGATGGGCCTGGCACAGCTGCTGCTCACTCACCAGGTCCCCTGGCACACCTGGAGCAGCAGCACATGTGTGTGGTAGGACAGGGCCCAAGGCTTGCCCGGTCATTGCCTGCAGCAAAGCGGCTGGCTCCTTGTGACAGAGCTGTGTGAGGAAGGGGAGCCCAGTGGCTGTGTGGCATTGGAAGAGAAATACAGAAATGGTGACGCACACAGGGCCACTGAGTGCGCCACAGTGACTCCCAGAGAGGAAAGAGAGAGAGGCGGAGAGATCAAGGCAAAGATCCTGGGAGTTTGCTCTTTTCTAGTTGTCATTTTGGAAAGTGGAAGAGGTGCCAGGTGAGACCACACAGGTCTGCTGCAGGGAGCATGGACAAGTAAGGTGCTGAGGCAAGCCATGGAACCCACATCACAGTAATTGGGTCAGAACAACAGCGAGGGAAATACATTAACCCCTGCAGCATCTAGAAGTAAAGTAGCGTCTCTTTAAATAGCTCGTGACTCCTCTAGGGTGCTCGTTGTTCTCTGTTCAGAAGCTGCCTGCTACTGTGCAGAGCAGTGGGTTGGACGTGGGTAGGCCTGGCATATTTCTGCATCGTCAGAGCACACAGCTATTTGGATCACACTCATGTGCTCCCTTCATCGTGTTGGTTTTGTAAAGAGCAAAATTTACAACAGCAAAATAAGAAGGTTGACCCTTCAGAGGAGCTTTGTTTTCTAAGCTGTGTCCAGGTTAATTCTCCAACCAATCCAGCTGCAGCTCCTGGCAAATGCCTTGTGCACTTTGCCACGCAGAACATTCCAAATGTAAAGATCTAGAAGGGTTCTTAAAGTCCCACCTGCCATTGAGCACCTACTGAGATCATGTCCTGAGACTGGAACAGAAGCTGCTGGCTCGTTTCAGATGGCGGAGAGATTCGTGAAGCATGGCAACTGATGGGGAAAGGTCCCTGGTACCAAGTCATCTGGATCGCTTGGTAATATGGGCACAAACAAACACGCACATTTTAATACAGCCAAATGCTAGGTCGGGCATGTAGGAATACAGCAAATAGCCCACACATACAGAGTACAGGGGCCATGGTAAAAGGAAGTTGAAAAATTGGAGCGAGTTCAGAGAAGAAGCACAGAAATGATAAAACATATAAAAACTTGCCTCACAGCACGAGGCTTAAAGAATTCAATCTTTTTAGCTTATCAGAAAGAAGGTTAAGAGATGGCTTGATCACAGGCTATAAATACTTACCTGGGGAGAAGATTTCTGATCCCAGACAGCCCTTTTAATCTGCCAGTGGGCAGTGTAAAATCCAATGGCTAGAAGATGGAGTTGAAGTAAAAAAAGTCAGATTGGAAATATGCTGCATGTATTTAACTCAGAGTAATTAGCTGTTGGAAAAGCTCAGCTAGGACTGTGGTAAATTCATCTTTCATGACAAGTGGAGAGACCCATTCCTGGCAGCCACAAACAACTGGGCCAACAGTGTTCGTGTGCACAGTAAGGACAAATAACTCCCTGCATTCTGCAAAACAGAACAGGCTGGCGATGGTCCCTGCATCCCACGTGCCAGCCATGGGCTGAGTCCCAGCCGTGCCCTGCCCAGGCTCCAAAGGCTGTTGATAGGAAGACAAAGGCTGATTGGGCTCAGATGACTCCCCTCCTCCTGGCTGGGCTAGCCCAGGGGCACGGGGTACTTGTTGGAGCTTTCAGCGTCTTTGTGTCACCTGAGCAGGACAAAGGGATGGAGCACAACTGAGACTCTGGCCCTGTGGATCAATAGAGGCACTAGGATAGCAGACTGGCCATGCATAGAGCTGGGTAGTATTCTCCCTCAGAACGGTCCTCCCTCCCCCAGTCTCACACCTTGGGAAGCAGTGCTCAGCCCAGGCTGTTTCTACCCCACTCAGCCTCCAGCCCCAGCCCAAACACCAGCCCCCGGAACAACCCCATGATTGCACTGGTAACTCATTTTCTTCTCTGATCAGTAGCTTGGGGAAGGGACAGATGGGTGGAGGGGGGCAGAGCAGGGGCAGGACTTGGGGAAAGAGTGCAGTGGGGTGAGGTCTATGGCGGGGAGGTTGCCCAGGCCCCACACCTCCCTCGGGATGGCGCTTGCTAGTACAGCCCATCACAGAGGGCCTATACAGCTCCAGGCCAGTTTGATTGTGTGTTTCCTTGTTTTGCCTTCTATGAATTGGAATTGAACTTTAACAGCAACAGCAGCAACAATGGCAACTCCGGGGCATCTCAGCTCATTTTCTTTCTTCGCCCCCAAACAGAAAGTTAGCAACATCTAAGCAACTGTCAGGCAAGGGAGAGGGTTCCTTTAAAAACGCTCTGTTGTTACAGGAAAACGGCGCACAGGGTTCACGTGAAAGTCTTGCTTAGTGCTTTATGTTTAAAATGCTTTAACTGATTTTTCTGATCTTTAGTAACAGGCTAAAAGGGTGTTGATGCATGTTCCCCCTTTGTTATGAAGCAGGCTGAGGTCTATGGACACCAAACCCTGAATTTTGTTTAAAACTGTTTAGTGATGGATAGTACCTGGGCTGTGTGATATCTGACTCTTTGGGCCCATACAGTCCATTGAAATTAATACAACAAAACGTCCCATGAGCACAAGTAGATCAGTTGTTCCAGTGACCCATAAACCAAGAAAAAAGATCCATTCTCCCTTCAGGATACATTTAAAAACAAACCAATAATATGCAAAGTCACTGAAAGGCAAAGCCACTTGGAGGCTAGAGCAATTCTGTGGTTGTAAACGAAAAGCCAAATAACATCCAGAAATACATTCATCCACATCATTCACATAGCACCTTTAAATGGGAACATTAGCCAATGAACATTGTTAAGGGAGTGACAGCTAAGTTCTCAGAAGGAAAAATAGTCTCGGTATTAGATGCAGACCATGCATCTGGGTAAGTAAAGGTAGATTAGCCAAGCTCTAAGCTAGTGATGTTTCGCATACCATTTAGACATTAAAAAAATGTAAGTGAATGCCATCTGGTGTAAGTTCTGCTGCTGGGCATTAGAGAGAGAGAAAGAGAGAGAGTAAATTCACAGGTCATGGGAGGGGGGGTGGGTGGGAAAAGGAGCTTAACTTAAGGAATTGGTGCAGAGAGCAAAGATGAATCATAGAATCATAGAATACTAGGACTGGAAGGGACCTCGAGAGGTCATCGAGACCAGTCCCCTGCCCCCACGGCAGGATCAGATACTGTCTAGACCATCCCTGATAGACATTTATCGAACCTACTCTTAAATATCTCCAGAGATGGGGATTCCACAACCTCCCTGGGCAATTTATTCCAGTGTTTGACTATGAACACCTGTCATAGTATGGGAACAAAGGCAAAACACGTCTACCAAAACTATTGGTAGCAGCACAAACTGGTAAAGACTTTTACCTGACAATTCTGACTTCAAAGAAGGGCTGGGTGACTCATCAATTTTTAATATCATGGGCCAAAACATTTCAGGGGCCAAAAAAAATAATGAGTTTGGTTTGAATAAAAAATGATAACCCACTCCTAAAAACAAATTCATTTTGGATCAAACAAAATTTTACATTCAACATAAACCAAACTTTTCTTAGGTTATTGTTTTGTTTGGGATCATTTTCAGGTGTTTTTTCACC
This sequence comes from Rafetus swinhoei, assembly GCA_019425775.1. Taxonomy (NCBI): domain Eukaryota; kingdom Metazoa; phylum Chordata; order Testudines; family Trionychidae; genus Rafetus; species Rafetus swinhoei. The sequence goes on along the minus strand of CM033428.1, from coordinate 42,713,741 downwards.
ATTTTTTACATTTTAAATAACTAAATTTCTAATCAGAACACTCTATTAAAAGAGAAGTGGAAAGGTTTTGTTTTGAAATTGTTGAAATGAACGGTATCAACTTTTTAAAAAAAAATCCTTTTTTTCTTGGCAAAAATTGTGTGCCAAATTAGAATCAAATTTGTGAACTGTTTTGGTGCACCAAGTGTATATTTTGGCGAACTGATTATTCACCAAAAATATTTTGCACAGTACCGAATTCAGAGATTTCACCAAATTCAGTCTAATTCTGTTGAGTTGATGGTCAATAAGCTCTGAAATGAATTTCTAGGAAATAGTATTTGGGATTGACACTGCAAATATCAAACCAGGGTTGTGGTCTAAATTAGTATGGAGTAACTAAACCAACTGCATTGTGGGACAAGGCTTTTTTGGAAAGATGAGATGATGATCAGCTGCATCTATGGCCAGATAATTCCACCAAAGTATTTCTTGCACCTTTCCTGGCCATGTGCAGTGACAGCAGACTGGATTAGATGGGGCACTCTCCGAACCAGTCCATTTCCTGTATTCTTGTGTAAATATTAATGAGCAGGTAAAGACTTTGCTTCTCATGAGACCTCACTTACGCACGCCTATGTGTGCAGCCCAGGTGATTTATCCAGCAGCGTGGGTTTTGCATAAGTCTTTGCAGACTGGGGTTTTTGGTTGTTAAATGGTTGCCACTTAGTCATGATGAGCTGCTGCACTTGTTGGCCATTGTGTACATTTACGCAGCACATTTCAGCCCCAAACTGATTCACAACTTCTCTGCGGAAATCTCTGAAATGCAGCTACCTTGAGGGTGCAACATGGCAATGAGGGTGACCAGCTGTCCCGATTTTTGAGGCACAGGCCCACTATTCGGGGCTTTGCTCTATGGAGGCCCCTGTTTCATGCCTGCTATCTGGTCACCCTAACAGCAACATCACACACCACTGTCACACAGACAGGATAGGACCTCTGATCGACATTACGGTCAAGTAATTATAAAGGTGGCGTGAAGGCCCAGGCAGGAGTGGGAACGAACTTCAGGGCACTTTTCATCACGCTGGTCACCTCTCTTGGCTCAACTCCTCGTAACGGAGTCGTGAAGCCAGATCATTTGCCTCATCTTCCTCTCCGCTGGCCTTTTCAGTTCCTGCCCGAGCAGCCTTGTCTCCATTCAGTCGCTGGCTTTCTGGTCTCGATGGGGCAGTGTCTTGAGGAGGCCTTGGCTGAATAGCTCTGCATGTGTTTCTCTTCTCTCCTGACTAGTTATCCTGCTCTTCCCGCCTCAGGTCCCTGTGCCGAGTCCCAGTCATTCCATCCCATCAGTAACTGTCTGCCACGAGAGAAGCTACCGCCCTCTCACATCCTTCCCAGTCTGGGCCTTGCAACCTTCAGCAGTAGCTAAGCACTCTATTAGATGCCCCCCTCCCTTTTTTTAAAACAAGTCATGGCCTAAGATCTCTCCCTCAGGAACTCCCCACAGAATCACAGAGCTGGCAGAGACCTCAGGAGTCATCGAGTCCAGCCCCCTGCCCAAAGCAGGACCAACCCCAACTCAATCATCACAGCCAGGGCTTGGTCAAGCCGGGCCTTAACAACCTCTAGGGATGGAGATCCCACCTCCATCCTAGGGAACCCATCCCAGTGCTTCACCTCCCGCCTAGGGAAATAGTTTTCCTAATATCCAACCTAGACCTTCCCTGCTGCAACTTGAGACCATTGCTCCTTGTTCTGCCATCCGTCACTACTGAGAATAGCCTCGCTCCAGCCTCTTTGGAACCTCCCTTCAGGAAGTTGAAGGCTGCTATCAAATCCCCCCTCACTCTTCTCTTCTGCAGACTTAACAAGCCCAAAACCCTCAGCCTCTCCTCGTAGGTCATGCGCTCCAGCCCCCTAACCATTTTGGTCGCCCTTCACTGGACCCTCTCCAATGCGTCCATGTCCTTTCTATAGTGGGGGGCCCAGAACTGGACACAGTACTCCAGATATGGCCTCACCAGAGCCAAATAAAGGGGAATAATCACTTCTCTAGATCTGCTGGCAATGCTCCTCCTAACGCACCCTCATATGCCATTAGCCTTCTTGACTCAACTCAACTCCCCAAGCAGTGCTTGGGTATACTTGTTGACCTATCTCTTCTACCCTTTTCAGCTCTGTACCCCCATAGCATTTGGGGGGTGGTAGGATGGTAATGCCAAAGGAGAAGGAGCAGCAGGGAAAACCCTAGGAGGGCAGGGTTACAGGAGAAGAGGGGGGGAGGGGAAAGCCATGTGGGAGCTGTAATATATACTTGCAGTATATTATTAAGCCACCAGATGTCTCTGTAAGACTGAGTTCCAGATAGAGTACTGGCCCTGGTAACCAAGGGAAGCAAAGCTGGGACTCAAGCTATGTGGAAACCTGAGTTTCTGTTTGCAATATGCAGACATTATCTTTAGAAAATGTCTCCTGTTTATGTAGGGCTGTGATTCCATGGTATGGCAGAGGAGCTGGGAAAGCCATTGGAGGGAGCAGTTACCCATAGGGCTAGCTAGATGGTGTTAGAACACATCCCTTTGATATATGCAGGATATAAGGGAGACAAGGTGGGTGAGGGGATACTTTGTATTGTCTCAACCAACTAATCTTCCTATGTGTTAGTCCTATCACTGATTCAATCCCTGTCAGTGGTTATGAATTCCAGGGATAAAAAAACTGTGGATCTGGGTGGTCAGCTCCAAGCCAGGCCATGGACTGGAGCAAGTTAGCAGTCCCACATGGGGCAGATTCTGTATTTCCGTTGCCCTCCACCAATAGCTATGCCAAGTGCTGGTCTACTAGACAAGTGCACTAGAAACTGCAGGTTGAATTCTACAGTGATCTTCCCTGTCTGAGGCCTATCAAATGGGATGTGTGCTGCTCACTGCCAGCCGTGCAGACTCCGAGATGTTAAGGCCAGAGGAGACCACCATGAGTGTTAATCTGACCTCCACACATCACAGGCCACAGACCCTCGCCCACCGACTCCTGCCACAGACCCTCCCCGTTGGCTAGTCACTGGAGTCTTCTGATCTTGATTTCAAGACTCAGAGAATCCACCATTGACACTTGTTTAAACCTGCCACTGACCTGTGCCCCAAGCTGCAAACAAAGGGGACCCGCCCTCCAGTGTTTCTTCCAATTTAACCCCCTTCCAACACCAAATACAGTGACTAGCAGGACCCAGAGCCTGTGAGCCACACACACCAGCCAGACTCCAGGGAAAGAGCTCTCAGCAGTCATGCAGAGCCCGCCCCAGCCAGTGTGCCATCACTGGCCACTGGAGAAAGCTGCACAGCAGTGGCAGATCGGCTCCAGGCCGTGTCGGCGGTTTCTTTCCCCACTGCTCCCTTGGCAGCATTCCAGAATTTCACTTCTCTGATGGCTGGAAACCTTCATCTCATCTCAATCTCAGATTTGGGGGTGGCCAGTTTCTAGCCATTTGTTCTCGTGCAACATGCCCCTTCACTTAAATCACTCTGATCAGTTGACCTGGGCTAAGGGCTTGAGCTAAGCAGCTCTCTCATTGCTCTGACTTGGGCTCCATCCCCAGCCTGAAACCGAATCCCTGCAATCAAACAGCCCCTTGCGCGTGAGTCAGCTGGCCTGGGCAGGTTTGTAACTGCAGTGTAGACCTAAGCAAAGTGGCCAGACAGCAAAGAGTTAACACCTGCATCCCTGGCAGATGCTGTCATGCAGAGTCTGATAAGGCAGGTTGGCGCTTTGGCAGAGTTTGTACCAGGGATTTTACAAGGAACTGTTATTTCTAAAAATACGAGCTCGTTTCTTTGAAGGAGAGAAACAAACACAAGCTCTAATCTCCGCTCTGCAGAGTTTCACCTTGCATGGCCTGTTCCTTCCCCAACCCCTTCTCAGGCAGGCAGGGGATCTCAGGTTGGGAGGAGGGGCCCACACACCTCCCCAGCCAGCGCCTGGTGATGGCGGAGGCTTAGCAGCACTTCCAGCTGGGGGCTCGGGGAAGGGAAAACAGCTCAGGAAGCCAACGTCAGTGTGCTTGCAAATGCAATCGGCCTCACAGGGAGGGTGGTCAGAAAGGTGGCTGCTCCCTGTGCCGGTACCGGGCTCCGGCTGGGCCAGGCTGTGCTGCCTGTTACTTGCATGGCACCAAGAGAGACAGCTGGACACTGGTCGGATTCCTTTATCGTCAGCACTGCCAGGTTCCACTGGCCCGCTCTTCCTCGGCAAGGAGCACGCCCAGCCCCAAGTGTGTGTACTGGGTGCACCGACTGCGCACTGGTCACCATGCATCAGTGCAATGTGGCCATGGAACTGGCTAGTGCAGGTCTAGGATGTGTCCGGTGAGGTATCTCCAGTGGACAGGGAAGTGTTAGCCCCACTGCACAGGGCACCGAGGAGACCTCTCCTGGAAGGACAAGGAGCGTGCCTGGGAATTATAACTCAGCACGCTACTCATACCAGGTCATTTAGCTGAGGTTGCTAGCAGTGGGGCTGGCTGGGGAGCAGTGACTCAGCACACTGGGAGGGTGACTGTTGCATGGGGTGTATCTAGATGGGCTGCATTCATATGGCCCAGTTGCTGTGTAGAGAGACCCCCAGTCTGCAGCTGGCACCAGGAGACACCTCTCTGACAAACAGCGAGACTGGCAGGAAGTGGTTGGGTTGGGCTTGGACTGAGGGCTGGCGTCTCCTCCGTAGCAAGGTCTCAAGGGGGACAGCATCCTGGACAGCCCCGCAGTCTCCGGACTGTGCAGCAGGAGCTCACCCTGGGCAGCTGGAAAAGGAGGGTGAACAGTAGCATCTCCATGACATATGTAGCCAATCCCAAGCTGGGAGGATGGAGGAATAGCACCCCAAGGAACCTAGATGGCTCAGAACTCTGCAGAGAAAATGACGGAACAAAAGTCGGCCTGGAGGGATGTGCTCCTGCAGCCCAGTGTTCCTGGGCCCCCTCCTTGCCCTGCAGCTTGGAAAGGGAACTGGAGCCCCAAATTCAGCAGGTGTGAGATGTGGGGCTGGAGCTCTGAGTGTGCAGGCAGTGCTGCCTGTCCAGAGACATTGCACTGCAGAGCAGCAAGGTAGCCAGCCCTGCTGCAGGGCTCGGATGGAGAGCACTGCAGTCCGTTCGGGCACAGAGAACCGGCACCGTGGCGAGAGCTGGAGGGGGCCGCGGGAAGAGACGTGCCAGGATGAGATGGCAGGGCTGAGGCAGGGCCTAGCAGAGAAGGATGGGTCGATGTGGGGACAGGCCTGTCGCTTGCCGCCTCTTTGCTCCAGGCCCAGTGCAAGGGAGCGAGGTAAAGACGATGGCGCTGGAAGAAGCCTCTGTCTGCCTGGACTTTTATGGCAAACATCATGGACAGTGGCACTGGCCATTTGCAGCCCATGGGAGCTGGGCACTAACCCACGAGTTGTTTGCACATGTGTCTGGCTGGGGAATCCTGCCCTAGCTGCGAAGCCAGTGGATCGGGTGGGTGGCCAGCAGCCTGCATTAGTGCAAGCTCCCTGCTTTCCAGAGCCCCACTCAGAACAGTTCGTGAAGGTCAAACCTCCCCTGGGCCAAGGACAACGTGCGACATGCTGCTGCTCAGGAATGAAATTACCAGGCACCATCTCTGTCAATGCCGTTGAATCCCTCTGAAATGAGTTCTAGAGACAGAATCGGCCAGATACCCAGAGAGATTTACTGTACACCTAGGATTTGCCTTGCAGAGCCATGTGCCGGGACACTGCAGGCCAACCTCAGTGCAAGGTCAAAGCAGCCAGGCACTGACCCCACCCCAGCCTGTTTACACTGGGCCAGCTGGACTGGGAACAATGGAAGAACTCCACGTGCTTCCTGGTGCTAGGGAAGGTCTGCTCGACTCGCTGCGATGGAGCACACAGGTCACGGCCACTTGGCCTGCCCAGGGCACAGACAGCAGCTCCTGGGGCTGGGTCAGGCAGCTGCTTTCTGGGGTGTTAATGAGCCCAGGCCCAGGGAGCCTGGAAAAAAGATGAAACAGGACTGGGCTGGTGGACTGACACCCCTCCCCAAAGCCCCAGAGTCAGGGTCTGGACCAAGGATTTCCTCCCTCCCCCCTTGCTGAGACTGATCCAGGCTCTGGGTTTTCTTCTGCCCCACACTCCTGGGCCCCTTTGTACAGGGGGCAGGAGGTGTGGGGACACGGGGCCTGCGGGGTGCTCAGCACAGCCTGGGAAGCAAGGAAGGGAACAGCCTGCTAGTGAGTGGCTGCTTGTAACAGGTGTGGGCATCAGCAGCAGGCACCAGAGAGTTTTCTCTGGCTGTACTGGAAATTGGCGTTTCCATTTCCCCCCAAAATTCACAGAAGATGAAGGTCAGTTCTCGTCTGACAGACAGGCAGCTGGACAATCAGACAGACACCTGGAGAAACGCCACGGAGTTGAGCACTGGCCTCCTTTTGCTTGGCCAGTTATAAAATAGCATTTTCCTCGCCCTGGTTGCAAGACCCCAACCACCTCCAAGTAATCCCCAGCTATGTGTGAGCACCTCCTACCTGCCAGCTGCCCTGACCAGCGTCCCCTGTCAGCTGGGCGCTTGTGTGGCCACTCAGGAGAGGGGCCAGTGCTGCCCAGCTGATTCGCAGATCTAGGTTTGTGTTTCTGCTGGTGGTGCACATTTACATATGCATCGGTGCACGTAACAAAATGTATTCCACACATGGATAGACGAGATTAGTGGGAACATTGCACTGCCTGAGTGGCCTCGCCCCTATACTTGAGGGGGTCACGCATATGGGGGCAGACATTTATTTCTTGCTCTAGGCTCCCATGCCCCTGGTGGTGTTCTGTCACAGACAGGGCAGGAATCCACAGTGCCAGGGCTGCCTGCCCCACACTGCATCCAGCTCTATCCCAGTGGCTGGGCTCCAGCGAGTGCTGGCCATCTCCGGCTCTGTGCCAGGCTGCATTGCAGGCTGAACTGGCTCCGTTCAGCCACAGAGCACAAGAGGTCTGGCAAGAAACTGGCCTTTGTAGGATGCAAGTGCTGCCTGGTGGGAGAGGCGGTAGGGAGGGCTGAACCGTAAGCGCGGGTCTCGTGTCATACACTCAGGCCTTCAGGAACAAAGGGATTCCCAGGAAAATCTCCTTAGCTCTGCCCCTCACAATTGCCCCATCTCCCCGGGACTCTGAAATAGGCCTCACGGGAACTGGGTCTGAGCATTGATCTGTAGCACTGCTACCTCCTCACCAAGTAACCTTTCGTGGAGTGCTCGAATCACATCGTCTCCCGGGGAACGCCTGGCCATGGATGCTCCAGGTTTGATACTGTGGTGCTGAGCGCCCTGCGTGGGGAGTGGAGCAACGGCTGCTCTCTCCTGTTTGCAAAGTTCAGCTCATGCACAACCCACCAGCACAGCTCCAGCGAGGCCGGGGGCTCGCCAGCCCTGCCCAGAGCCCACAGCAAGGCCAGGCAGAACTGCAGCCTCTGTCTGTAACTGCGGCACGCCCCTTTCGCGAGCCTCCCTGCTGGCCGAGTGCATGCGCCTGCAATCTTGCCTGTGCAAAGCCTTCTTCGGCGCTGCAGCCCTCCGGCTGCGTCCCACACGTCCCACGTGCAAATCAACAAACCTGCTCCGGGTCTGACTTCAACAGGGGCCCCTCTTGGCACCCTCTGTAGGGTCCTTCTTCAGTCTGTTCCCCATTGCGGGCGAGAGTGGCGCCCCAGGGCTTCCCCTCCTGGACCTTTAGGGCTTTGTCTCTGAGTCTCCATTGTCTCCAATAAGCGCTCCACGTGGAGCTGTCCATGGTGCCAGGCAGTCACCTGCTCTGCATCCCAAACCCTCCCTGACGCAAGCTTCAGAGGGGAGCCCAGTGAGTCTGTAACAGGAAAAACTTAAACCACAACCAATGGGCTGGGAGCACCTAGATACGAACACAGCACGTTGGTGGGATCATGAGCTTTCAGGGGCACAGCCCACTTCTTCAGGCCCCCAACTGAGAAGCAGAACGACACTCCCCACGCGCACCAGAGCCGAGGTGGGGCCCAGGCTAGTGGACTGTGTGTGCTCCAGCCCTGCAATGGGGCATCGGGGGGCTGGAGTGCCAGCACAGGCTGCCCAACACTGGGGGGAAGCTCTGAGCCCCAGGGGTTGAGTCTGGTCCCCGGGCCTTAGGCTCCCCACCCCGCCTTCCAATCTCCAGAGGAACTAACTACTGCTCTGTTCCCCAGCTCCTTTTATAGGGTCTTTCTGGCCCCTGATTGGCTGGTTCCTCTGCTGGAGGACTTCTCTAGAGACTCTGGGCACGTTGTGGCAGGACCCCAAGGCCTCCAGTGGAGGGCCTCATGGCCTGGCCACCCCATCACACTGCCCTCCCTAATTCCTTGCCCAGGGGTGCAAGGCACCCCACAGCGGGCAGGGAGGCACCAAGAGCAGGTGGGGCCCTAGCTGCACCCCTTGAAAGATATAGCAGTGCATGCCATCTCCATGGCAAAATGTCTCCAGTGGCCCCCTCCCCACCACACTGCCTGCACCCCGTCACATACCAGTGCTCTCCAGTGTATCCACAGCATCACTCCCACCATCCCCCCTCCCTCGGTGCTCCCATACACCCTGCTCTCGCGACACAATCAGAGCCCCTCTACCCCTGTGCCCACTACACACCCCACTTAGCCCCTCCGCACACAGCCAGAAACACTCAGGCGCTTCCTCCCCCATCATACTGTGCACCCAGATCACTGCTGTGTGCTCCGTCATCCCTTCTGCTCCTGTCTCTTGAGCCCTGGAGTTGGCTTTAAACGGCCTTGGAGCATGCAGCTTTGCCTGAGGCCCCTGACCCAAAGCCCAGGTGAGGGCTGGACCCAGGGACAGACCGAGCATGTCAGCCCAGGGCGGGCTCACTCTAAGGCTAAGCAGGCTGCATTAACTGTCTCTCTGAGGAGCAGGAGCTTTTTGTGCTGGATCATCCAATCCCACCATTTCACACCTGGCATTCCCAGCTGTTATCCACGTGGCCCAGCGCCCCGTGTGACTTGGCTTCAGCTCACGTTGTGCAGCGTATCAGAAATGTCAGGCCCGCAGCCCAGCTGAGTCTGGCCATTCCAGCCTCTCCACCACCCCACTACATCCCAGGCAGGCAGGGTGGTGCATAGACTGCACCGCTGCAGGAAATGATCCCCAGCACTTTCGAGAGAGAATTCACCTGCATGCGCCTAGCCAGTGAGCCCAGGTCAGAGCCACTCCCCAAAAAGGCCACTGGCACCAAATTCAGCAAGGCCTTGCCCTGCTCCCTTTGAGCCCTGCTAGTGGCACAGAGGGCCTGGAGACTGACCCGAAGCCCCTTTGGGGCTGGGCCTGCACTGCCCTGCTCTTGCTGAGCCATTGACTCGTGTGCGGAGTGAGTGAGCAGCGGATTGACCCAGAATGGAAGCACGGACCGAGTGTTAACGACCCCACCACCCATGAGGTGGCAGGTGGCAGATCTGGGCCCTGGCCCTGGCACACTTGGGTGTGCAGATGACCAGGCATCTCACACAACTGCCCTTACACGTATAGCTCAGCTCTGCATTCTCAAAGGGGGTTCCAGATCTGCCCGTTGTGCCTGGGAAGTGGTGGCCGAGGTTAGAGCCGCAGCTGCGCTTTGCTGAGTCGCCATGGGAGCTAGATCCAGGTATCAACTACTGGCTCCAATGAGCCCAGTGACTCATGTCTGAGTCGCTGGAGAGTTTTCATGAGTGTGGTCCTGGGGGCAGTAGAAAAGTTAATATAAAGAGCAAAGGCAGGCCCTGGGGGATTTGAGGGTCCCTCCTCAGTGCTCTTAGAATAGCCACGGCCCCCGTGCCGGGTTAGACTCGCCAGCCCCGAGACTCCTGGGCAGAAGGACAAACCCTGGCGTGCAACATCTCCCAGTGGTCCTGTGGTGACACACGCACCCTCCACAAAAAGCCCCAGGGAGCCCAGGCAGGACCCAGCTGCTCATCCCCTACAGACTTGGGATGAGGAGATGAGACGCATTGCCACTGGCTCTAGTGCCCCTGGGCTGGGACCCATTGCTGCCTTGGCAGCCCCCTAGGGCTCAGCTGATGTAAAATGCAGCCAGAGGTGCTAACACACCTTAGCTGAGCAAGCCTCCCCTGCCAAGGGCCTGAGAAAAAGCGAGCAGGGCCAGAAGCCAGTGTGGTCTAGACATTACTGCCAGCTGCCCAGCGAGGGACCCTCCTTACTCTGCAATTCGGCTGCTCCGGTCCCGCCAGCTGCCCAGCGAGGGACCCTCCTTACTCTGCAATTGGGCTGCTCCGGTCCCGCCAGCCGCCCAGCGAGGGACCCTCCTTTACTCTGCAATTGGGCTGCTCCGGTCCCGCCAGCTGCCCAGAGAGGGACCCTCCTTTACTCTGCAATTGGGCTGCTCCAGTCCCCAGCCCTCAGCCTGTCTGGACGGTCTCATTGTGCGGCTCCTTTGCTGGTGCTGTAGATTGTGTGAGGACCACAGGGATCAGTGGAGTCTGACCCTGTCATGTGCCCAAGATGTTTGCCTTTTGTAGCCTTGTCTGGAGCCACAGGACTGGGTGCAGAAAATGAAATTCATTCTCTCCCCTTCATCACGGTGCCTGGGGCGAGCCCTGCCCACAGCAGCAGGAGTCGTGGCTGCAACTGGTTGTCCAGGGTGGATTCCTTTTCAAGAAGTTTGTGAAGAAGGGGGAAGCTGTAAGGAGTGGGGGGAGGGGAAGGTGTTTTCTGCCCTGCCCCAGGCTGCCCAGGAACTTCCGCAGCAGCAGCAGCAGGGACGAGACAGCCAGGCATGGGGATGACATTGTTTCCCTTGTTATGGAGACACCGGTTGTGGCTCCAGACATGACATCAGTGAAGGCTGAGTTGATTTTCAGCCTCTGGGGAATCTTTGCACCAGAAACCATAGCAGCACGGCTGCATTGCTGCAGTGTAGACACTGCACTGACTGGCGGGGTCTCTGAGAGGTGGCAGTGAGGTCAACAGACAGAGTCTTCCATTGACCGAGCCATGCTGATACCAGGGCATAGGTCCGTTAATGATGTGACCGGATTTTTCACAGCCCCACGCAGAGTAATTAAGCTGACGTCACTGTGCTGTAGAGCAGCCTTGCGTGTCTGATGAATACAGCACATCTTCCCCACACTCACTCAGAGGAGGTTTTCTGGGAATGTACAAGGAGCCCCACCAAAATCCCTAGTTCCAAAGAAGCTGCATCTAGGAGTTTTAATAGAATTGGCCAAGGAGTTCTGCTTCTGATGCATGGCAGGTTTTCATGAGACTAGGCAGTGCTGTGCTGGCACTATGGGGGGGGGCGGGGGGAGAATGCACTTCCCAAGCCCAACTACGGGCAAAGATCCTGCCCCAAAGAGCTAGGGAGAAGGCAGATTCGGGTTTTGGGCTGTAAGCAGTTCTGCAGGCAAGCCGGCCAGCCCGGTGACATGGCAAGCAGCTCCACATGCTTGTCAGCCATGATGGTTGGGCTGAGTGCCAGGCTTTTTTGCATGCATATGTCTTGGCACTTACAGCAGTGACCAGGGCTGGGAGCAGCACTGTGGGCTGGGGAAAGGGGGAGGGAAGTGCCAGTGAAAGCTGCTCTCCTGCTCTCAGGGTGCTCCCTCTCCCCTCGGGGACCGTGCTTCGGACGGCTACTGCTGCACTTGGCTGTCACTCCTGGCTGGGGACTGAGCCTGAGCGCAGTGCCATACGAGCCCCCAGTGAAACAGCCAGTGGGTCTCAAGGCTCAGCCTGCTCCCAGAAGCAGCCAGGCCGCAGCAGAGGTGACCGGCTGCTCGGCGTGGGCCAGAGCTCACCAGCTTGGGTCTCCGTTCCCATACTCCGGGAACTGGGAGGGGATTCAGGGCCCTGCAAGAGCAGGAAACTGCCAGCAGATGAAGGACGCAGCAGCTCGGAATGCCCTGTGGAATGTCCCTCACTCAGGGAGCCATCCTGCCCTGCCCGTGATGCTGCTCCCCGGGGCCACCTGCCTGGAATGCTGCCTCTCGATACCGATACCGCCTGCCAGATCAGGGGTTCCTGGCCTGCACCTGCGGGCTGCTTGTGGCCCAATCAGCACACGGCTGTGGCCCATGTGACTGCCTCAGGGCCACACAAGTAGTAATGGGTTCAGCCCACAAAGGTAAGTAGGAGATTCTCTTTTCCCCTCTCTCTGCTTCTGGAGCGCAGGGCAAGATGGCTGTTGTACAGTGAAACAGTCTACGTTTCCTGGGGTGAGGTCAATTTTAGGTCTGGAAATTCTGTCATTTCAACTGAAAAGAAAAAGAAAGGTGATTTTTCCATTTTCTAGTTTGCTTATTTTATTTTTAATAAAAAACTGGAACAAAATGTCCCTAGAGAAGTTTTATTTCAAACCGAGGGAATTTCAGGAGCCTCTTCCTCCACCCCCCGCCTGCTCATTTTGAACATCAAGTTTTGAGCAGCAGTTCCCAGGATAGGCATTGATCCCAGCACTTTTTCCCAAGAGGTGCATGGGACCATGGCAAATTCCTGCCATGACCCAAACTTGCCTTCCCAGTGCATACGTGGAACTGCCACAGATTTTAGCCATCGCCCAGCACAACTTCCTAAGCACGTGTGGCACTCCCCTGGATTCCTGCCATGACCTGTCTTCCCAGGGCAGTACCTGGATCTGCTGCAGATTCCTGCCATGACCCCACCATGTTTTCAGCCTGTAACGAATGCCTCTGGAGACTCTGATTTGGCCTGATCCTCTTTGCTGGGCAGGTCCGGTCTTCTCTGATGCCTGTTCTCTGGCAGGAGCTTTTCCTTCTCCTGGCCCAGGTCTGATCTGGTCCCTGTAGTAGCCAGGTGTCGTGTCTAAGCCTGACTGAGATCTTACACACGCCTGCACCTTCCTCCCCCACATCTCTCACTCGGCCTGTGCAGCTTGCACTCCCCTCGCACTCTGCTAGTTGGCTGCCTGAGATCCCATTGTATTACCCAGCTCGCTCTTCTTCTCTGGGCCGCTTGGTAAGAGAGGTTCATTCCAACATCCTGCATCTCTTTAATAGGGCCAGAGGCCAAGACCTACATGTAGAAACAAAGCATTGAGGTCACTTTACCAGCTGGGGGTGGTATCAGGGGAAGCCCTGACTCTGGAAAGGACTGAAGGGTCACGGTGAAACCAAGCGAAAGGCGCTCCTGGTGGGATGTAGAAAGCAGGGGATCCGTGGGTGGATAGAGAATAGAGGTTGGAGAGGTGGGTCCGTGCAGGGTCTGGCTGACATTGTTCCTGGCTGTAAAATTGGACAGAATGTAGAAAAGAGCCATGCAAACCATCTGCGGCCTTACTGTGAGAGGCTGCCAAGGCTTATGGACCTACCCGGGCAGAGACCAACGTAGTGGAATCCAGGCACAGTCAGACTGGAGATAATAAGGCACAAACTGTCCGCAGCGTGGGATGTTAACCATTAGACGTGGTGGAGTCTCTGTCCCTTAGCCAGGTGCTTTGCTAAAAGATCTGCCCTCACTCGGCCAAATCCCCTTGGAGAGGCCGGAGTTAATCCCAGGGCCACACTGCCGCTAGCAGCAAAGCAAACCTTACCCAGCCGCAGTCATGGAGGGGAGGGAGTGTTGGGTGCTCAGCCCTGGGAAGCTCCCCTAGATCAGCTCTTCCCTCCATGGGCTCCGTTCCCTTGCTGCCTTGCAGGTCCCCCTGGTCACTGCTCCTCCCCTCTCCTCATCGGCACTTGGACGTGCTCCCTGGGGCCCAGGCTAGGCCTGCCCGGAGTGCACTCGGAGCGGGGCTGGTGCATCTAGCAGATGGGAGTGGTAGGTTCTGGCCACACCCCTCTTGTGTAATGCTGCCCAGGTTGCACTGCCCCGGAAGAGGGGCAAAAAGACACAAGGAGTCTGTGGGGCTCAGCCAGGTGCAAGCCCATCACTGGGACAGACTTGGGTCCAGACCAGAAGGGATGTTGCAACATCACAGCAGGTGCTGGAATTGTTCCAATTTTCATCTGTCCTGGGGCTAGTCACACTGCTGTGCACACAATCACTGGGCACACGCACAGCGCCTGTGCGGGCTAGAGGGGACCTGCACGTGGGGGACACTGACGGTTGTGGCCTTGGGCCCTTCCCCCTCCTCAGGGACACGCCAGGCCAGCATAGGGCGGTGTTGGGGTTGGCTTTATTTGGGGAGCTTATCTAGCACCCAGCACCTTTTCCTTGTCAACAGGATGGGCACTAGAAGGACTAAAAGCTTCAGGGGGGTCCCTTGGCAGCACATTTCTGTGTAGAGTAAACTTAACAAGATTACACAAGAAGGCTTTCTGGAAAGTGGTCTAATTTCTTCCTGTACTGTAATACTATTGACTTTTACAAATAACCCTGGTCTCTTGAATATATTTCATAGTGACCCAAAGCATGGTCAGGCAGTGAACCAAAACCATTTACCAACAGGGTAATCTTGGCAGAGCCTATAGGCACAGATGTACAGCTCCATGCACAGGCAAATGTGCAGTGTGGCCAGTTCCTTTCTCCCTGTTTGGAGCTGATTGGAAGCCCCTGGGATGTGGGAGTTTCCTCCTGGAGGTGATAATTTACATGGCTCTGGAGCCCCCACAGAATGGAAGGCAGGTGGGGATGCTGCAGAACGAAACCCTGCAGACAGGAGCTGCTGGCACCTCTACCCTGCCCTGCAGAAGAAGAAAGCTGCTAGTTCTCCCCTAATTTCTCATGCAGGCAAAGCTGCTCCGATATTAATAAGAATCTAATTATACACTTATTGTTCCATGAATTAATTACCTGGCAAGGAGAGTTACCTTTTACACAGCTCTTGAACTTTGGGAAGGCCTCCTCACACCACTCCCCGGATAATTTAATTAGCATATTCATGTTTGATTAGTAGTTGGAAACCAAAGGCAGGTCTGGACTCACTTGAATTAACATTCCAAAGCCTGCCAGCAGCTCCACCCCCCACTCAGCACGCGGGGCCCTGTGCATCCTACTCACTGACACTCCAGGCCTCACTGGACCCAACCTGCTCTGCTCTGCCAGGGCCAGAGCGGGGCTGTGGGGTTGGGACGGGTGTTCCTTTCCTCCACCAGCCACGCGGCCTCTCCTACTAGCCAGGCTACTGCGTTTGCCAGTAGCAGCCTTTGCAGCACCGTACGGTCGTACCCACGACGAACACTGACAGCTGGAGCACGGAGAGACAGGGATTGTTCTGGCTTCGGGCTAGTGCCTCCTGCGGGAGCTCACTGGGGCAGGGCGGTGAAACCAGGGGGCAAGGGCTGAGGATGCAGAGAACAGAGGGTCGCCTCCCAGGGCCTGCAGTGGAGATGGTCTCATTTTGCAAAGCTCAGGCAGTGGCACTGAGCAGAGAAAGAACCACTGGGGCAAGTGGGACCAACCTCTTTGCCCCACCCCACAGGCACCCTGTGGCAGTGAGTGCCCGACCTCAGAAGCGAGTCTCTTTTCCTGACTCCCAGAGAGCAGGGGCCGGGCTCTCTTCTTTCACAGCCTCTCCCTCACCTGCCATCTACCTCCTCCCGCAGTAGACTGGGAGTCCAGAGGGAGGGAGGCACCTTTGTGACTCTGTTGTTGAGACGTGCACACAGGGCAGATATGATAGGTCTTTATTTTGCACCCAGAACAGGCTGTCTGCAGCCCAGCCTTGCGGCACAAGTCCCTGACTCAAGACTGGGTTTTCTGCTATTTGATAAGTATTTGAGTCGTTCCGTTTATGAGATAAAGTATTTTAAAATGACCCTTTTTGCCAGTCGATTCATGAGTCTGACCTTTTTCAGCTTTGCTTAGCTAATAAATAGCTTAATCTGGAGATTTGAAAAGGCACTCAGTGGCAGATTTTAACTAAATCAAAGACCAAGGCCACTGTTTAAATTTAATAATCTGAAAATAATTGATGTATTTGCATGATTCTTCATAATTGTTTCAATTTACAGGCTAAGAGCCACTGTCACCAAGAGATAGAGAATGAGACAAAATCTTTGAAGTCTCAATAATGCCTGGGATGGAATTTAGAAGATTCAGACTTTCAAAAAGGGTGGCATTTCAGAATGTGTGTAATGTGTACCACATGATCCAACCCCAATTCCGTCTCTGTCACATTGTGAAGGAACTATCCATCATCGGGAGAATAATGCTGTAATGTAATTAACTTGTTAATAGTAAGTTGAGCTACTAAGTAACAAGGACCACACTATAATTAGGTTGAATATCCTTGGAAACCAAAATGTAACACAGTGACGCTAAACATTAGACTGAAAGATTTAAATACCATAAGAAGGCCAGTCAAAAAGATCCCGAGACAAAAGGAAAGACATTAAAATCCTTGAATTTGTCATGGGTGCTACTTAAGGCCCCAGGTAGGCAAACCACCACTGTTCAACAAAGCATTTAAGTGCATGTTTAATAGTAACCAAATACATCCTATTGATTTTAATTGGACATAGATGTTTGCTTAACTGAATTGGCACCTAAGGAAACCATAATATTCCCAGGAAGCATATGTGCCTCTGAACAAAGCAGGATGGCAAACTGTCTGGCTCACTGCCAATGTCAGGAGGTTCTTCTTCCAATGATCCTTCTGGAAATGGAAATCCAGTCCTGATGACATCAATAAATCACAACAGACAAGAAGGAAAACAGGAGGCTAAAATGGAATATCACAGGCCAATAGCTACAGGCATAAAACCAACCAGCAACGTGTATCTGAGAAGCAGGAAGTCTGGGAAAGCAGCAGCAGAGAGAACGCTGGCGCTAAAGGGAACAGTTAAGGAAGATAAGGACATTGCTGATACTTGAAAGGAGGCGTCACTGCAGAGATTGTTGGACGTGCTATAAAGGACATGCTATAAAGATGAGGCGCTATCAAGGACGGAGGGGTCAGAAGAAGAGGAGCTAGAACAAACTGATACATTAAGAAGCTGTAAGACACCAGGCCAGATGGCTCAGCCAAGAGTTCTGAGTGAAGTGCTGAGCTGCTAGCAGTAATGGGCAACTCATCAAAATCAGCTACTGCAACAGAGGGCTGCAAATGTGCCGCAACAGAATGAGGGGGAGCCAGGGCATTACTGACTACTGACCCTTACATCTGTACCCAGTAACCTGGAGGAAACGGGAGTTTCACACACACTCATAAAACATCCAAGAGATGATGCCTCCGCTTGTGTCCAGGGCACAATGTACCACACTACAGTCCAGCTCCTGGTGTGTCTCTGCTGCCACCCCAGGCAAGTGCTGCAATGTGTGTACGTTGTATTTAGTTAACCCATGCTACCCAGAGCTCAGCAGGATCACTGTGCCTAGCCCAACATGGAAAACAAAGAGACAAGGAAACCTATGAGAGGCAGCCAGTGAGCTGGGGTGCCGAGCTGGCCCGTGCTGGACGTGCTGTAGATTAACCTCTTGGTTAACTAGATTAAAAGAAATTGTTGTGGAGAGAACGGCCATGCTGCCTAGCTGAGCACTGAATGCCTGAATTAAGGTTGCCTGTGCAGCCCTGACTGGCCCCTCGGGTATGAGAGAGTCTGTATTCCCACAGCACATCATCACTTGGTCTCACCTGGGATGGCCGTTCTTGTGTGATGTCATCACTACAGCCGCTATGACGCTTATGCAAAACGAGCGTCCCTGGGACGTGCCTGGAATGCCCAGTGGGCTGAGCAGAACAAGCTCGCATACCCTGTTCCCACTTTCCCTAGCAGGAGCAGCAAGTGGGTGGAGGGCCAACTGCAGGTGGAAAGGGGGGGAGGGGTCCCCACTTGCTCATTACCCTTTCAATTTGTATGCCCAGCTAACAAAATATTGACATATAAAAATTCACCTAAACTAGTTCACAAAAGCTCCTTTACTCTGCCCCACAGAGTGCACCAATGTCCTGAGGAGGAGAGAGGTGCACAGCTCTGGTAGTGGCTTCTGAAATAGGATGATCACTTCTCAGCATCTCAGATTGGACAGATGTTTGACAATATGCAGGGAGTTCAGAGACAAGCAAGAGGAATGAGCAGGGGGCAGACGCACTGGTGTGAGAGGCAACAGTAGAGGGGTTACCTGAATCCAGTTCAGCTAACGTTGAAGTGGGCACAGAATATCTGTTTCCAAAGGTCAAAAGGCTGTGAGTGCCAGGGAGGGAGAGGAAGTCTTTAGGGTGGCAGTGGGGAGCTGAAGACAGACACTGAGGCTGTGTCTACATTGGTGCGATCTTGCACAAAAGCGGCCACTGTTGCACAAAAACTTGCTGCCTGTCTACACTGGCCGCGAGTTCTTGCGCAAGTACACTGACGTTCTAATGTATGAAATCAGGGCTTCTTGCGCCAGAACTCTGATGCTCCCACTCAAGAATAAGCCCTTTTGCGCAACTGTTCTTGCGCAAGAGGCCAGTGTAGACAGGCAACATGAATTTCTTGCGCAAGAAAGCACTATGGTTAAAATGGCCATCAGAGCTTTCTTGCGCAAGAGAGCATCTACACTGGCAAGGATGCTCTTGCGCAAAAGCACATGCCAGTGTAGACGGTCTCTTCTGGAAGAGTTTTTCCAGAAGAACTCTTCCGCAAAAGAGTTCTTGCACAAGATCATGCCAATGTAGACACAGCCAAAGGGATGAACATGAGAAAAGGAAAAGCCAGCACATGGGAACCTTAGGATACCCTGCCTGGTGGCTTGCATTGATGTGGCCCATGAGGCTTGGGGCTCCCCCTTCCCCGCAGTGGGGTGAGCTGGTGCTGGTGTTCCAGCCACATAAGGGGAGGGGCAGAGGGCACTGAGCAAAGCCCTAAGCCTTACCCCTTAACCCCCATGGAGCTTAATGTCTCTTTTTCCCCTCATTCTCCTTGGGGGGCCAGGGCAGTGAGGGGGCTTTTGCTTTTCGCTTCTCCCTTGTGTGTGGCCCCCGACTGATTTTCCTTTGGGGCCCCCACACACACTCTCGAGGATGACTGGGTGCAGTGGCCTGGCCTGTCAGACTGGAGAATCATCGGGGGAAGGGACTTGGATCCAAAGTGCTGAGAGTAGCGGCCATGTGCTCTCCTCCCAGGGAGGCTACAGGCACCAGGAAACCAGCAATCACTGTGGAACTGCACTTAGCCCAGGGGAGACGCCCTCATCCCCGTCTCATGCCTGCCAGCGGGGCCCAGAGGCTGGGCTCTGGCTGCACTAGGGAAGAATTCCCCGAGGTCTCACTGGCCGCTACTGTGCTCAGTGGCACTTGCAAACACTGGGTTCCAGATCCCTGTGTCTCCTGCCAGCTGCTGTGCTACTGCCGAGTGGCCACCAAGCTGCGAAGTGAGCGAGCGAGCGATGGGTCAAGTCAGGGCACTTCCCACTGGGGAGTGTCAGCTGAGTCTGCTGCCGGCAGAGCTGGTGGGTCAGTCAATCCGCCACCTGAGTCACATTGTGGGTCTTGATTGGTCACCTGACATTGTTAAATCCGAGGTACGAGACTTGCAAATTACAAGTGATGAGCAGTGACTAGTGAGGCATGAAGGGCCTACAGCAAACAGGGCAGGTTCCAAGCAAAGAATCTTTGAGGCTAGAATCCATGGAGATCTGGGGTTTGTGAACATTTCCATGAAGACTCATGGACAATGAGTAATGGGGGACCCAGGATTTACCGCAACTGACCAGGAAGCTCAGACTCAAATGTTTTCATGAACCAGATTTTATGCAGCAAAGGCCAGGCTTGGGGGGACAGTCACAAGAGGCCCCTAAAAAGCCATGCTAACCTAGCTAGGCTCTGTGGGGTTGCGGGGCCTATGTGCTGAGAAGGGCAGAACATACTAGAGGAAAGTGTAGTGTAGCTCAAGGTTGGGATGGGTGATGGATGTGCTGGGCAGGGGCACTGGCTCCCCAGTGCAACAGCCAGGGGAAGGGGTGGGCTGTGGCTTCTGGATACAATTTAAAGCTGTCAGTGGAATTTGTTTTCATTTTCCATTCTGCCTGTAGATTCAAAAATTGCAATAAATCACAGAAATTAAATTTTAAGCTCACTATGGAAGGATAATGAATCTGAAATATGTGATTTTTTGTAAAATTACATTCTTTCACATGCTTAGATTCAGGGAACGCTATCTCCTAAGTGAAGTACACAAAACCCCACAATCAAAATGACCTATACAAAACATAAAGGCGAGTTAATAGGATTGCTGTGGATTCTAAACGGAGTGGGTGTCTAACAGCACAAGTGGGCTTGAAATGGGCCATTTATAATCTCCAATTCCATTAACAAATTTTAATATAGTCTTTGAGGGTAGGAAGCAGTCGTTAATAAAACTTTAAATTAAAGCGTGCTAGCTGTCGGATTAGATCATTAAAATTGCAGGGTATTGGTGGCTGGCTCTGCAGCAGAGACAGCATCTCAAAACCTACAGTTTTGCACCAATGAAATAATTCCAAAGCAAATAGAAAAGGGAATCAAGCAGTTTGATGTGTGTGAAGGATGGTTCTGTAGCACGCGTAATGAAGAGAGGAATGTAATCACCTTTCCTCAGACCTGGGTGCTATCAGCGTGTCTGCAGGGCCATAGATGTACCAGGAAGGCAGGAGGACACAGGGGTGGGCAGGCAGCAGGCCGTGTGGACTGATAGCCAGGCACAGTGCTTGCAGTCTGGGACAGGGACCTGCCAGAGGCTGGGGTGTCCCCTCCCTATGGCCTGGGGTCAGGGGCGGATGAGAGTTTTGCGGCGCCCAGGGCAGCACAATTTTGCGGGGCCCCCCCCTTTGGAGAAAAAATAGAAAAAAAGCGTCAAATGCGCAGATTGAAGGCTATTTTCATATTAAATGTGAATTGGGTAAATTTGATAGAAACTTAATTTAGTTGGATCATTTTTATTTTAATTACAATATAATTCATTCTTAAACACAATTCTGCATTAATAATTACAAATTTTCATTTGTATTTAATTATATTGTAATTTTGGCTGAAACAGAGTAGCCAGGCTGCCGTACTGACCCTCATATTTTGAGATCCTAGGCGGCCTTGGACAAGCATCCACCCCTGGAGCAGGGAAGGAAACCCTTGCTAGAGCTACGCTAACCTGACAGGGGCTCTCAGCAGGCCTGCCCCAGGACAAGCCCTCTCTCCAGGTTGCCCATTAGCCCGGCGAGGTTAGAGTGCGGCGGAGGGATACCGCCCACCTGCCTTTGGGGGAAAAGTAGGGCCGGGAGAAGTGGAGTTGGGAGAAGTTTGCCCGGCGGAGCAGAGGGGAAAGGGACGCCGCAAGGGGGGCTCGCTCCCCAGGCTCAGCCTTAGCTGGGCTATGTCAGCGCCTCGTGGCTGCAGCCGCTTGGCTGCCAGCTGCCTGCTGCTGGGGCTCTGAGGGCTGAGCGCAGACGCTGCGGTAAGTGCCACTGGCCGCCCCCCCCCCCCATCTCCTGGGGCTCCGCTCCGGGCACCGGGGGCTCCCTCCCCCCTCGGCGGTGTCTCGTATTTATAACCCGGGTAACCCAAAACCGCCGGGATGGGCGCTTTTGGGAGCTTTCGGCTGCTTAAAAATAGGCGCGTTGCTGCTCCTTGGCCCCACACCTCCCGGCCACGGTGATGAGCTACATCGCAACACCCCCTCCAGCGCTCGCCGCTCTCCGACAGGCGCGGCGTGCAGGGCAGTGGCGGGGCGCGACAGAGCGAACTGGGGAGGGGTGATGGCCCTGCATTCGGGTGTCTTCAGGTGGCCTGATCGTGTGTGTGTGCAAGGGGGGGTGTCGTTCTAGATCCCAGCAGCCATCCGCCCCGGGGCTAGCTGTGATGAGCCACAGGCAGGCGATGCGTTCTCTCGCGCTCCACATGATTCCTTGCTCCCCTCGCGCTCTCTTGTGAGTGGAACTGGCACCTTGGGAGCGGAGCCTGAGGTTGCGAGAGAGAAAGAGGCGGCTGCCCCCAGAGGACTGTGTCTGCGCTTCAGCTTCGCTCTGAACCTAGCACAAACGTGGCGGGGGGCCAGCTCCCCAGGGAAGAGGGTGAGAGACGTGATCTGATCTAAAAATCCCAGCGGTGGCGCGGGGCCTATTGAAGTGCGGGGCCCGGGGCAGCCGCCCCGCTCGCCCTGCCCTATATCCGCTGCTGCCTGGGGTGGATGCCTCAGGAAAGCCATGGTGCTGGCACTCAAGAGGCACCGGCCTGTCCTCTGTGTCTAGCCACTGGCAGGTCTCTTGAGACGGGTCCCTTGCTAGGGAGTCCTCATGCAAGTTCGCTTGCCTCTGCATCTTTTGCTGGCTCCTTTCAGTGCCTGCCTGGCTGGCTGTGGAGCTGACCTTCAAGCCCCCTTTGTTTTGGAGCATCTCGCTAGGTACCTAACAGAGGCAGGTCAGAGGGCTGCAACAGAGTGGACAAAAGGCAGCCCTAGGAGGGAGGGGAAAGCCACCTCCCTTGTTAATGTGGAGTAGGCCAATTAGGGCAGCTGACAAAGACCTGTCTCTGGCAGACTAGGGATCAGCTGAGAAGGGTTACCTTGAACGGATCAGGGCCAGCTGACTCCACTTTGGGCCTGCTGGAGAGCTTTTAAATGCCTCCCCTGTTAGCAGGAGGCAGGGAGTGATGGAAGGTAGAGAGTATGTGTGAAAGCAGCAGACAGGCATGTGTACAAGAGAGGGGAGGGGAGGGGAGGGGAGGGGAGGCTGGTCTCTGTTCTCCTCCCCTGCCCCCCTGCAGACTACTAGGCTAAGCAGCTTCTGAGGGGGTCTGCCTGCCCCTACATGGCAGACAAGGGGTGCTTTGCTTGAGGCCCTTCTGGCCAGGAGAAGAAGAGTGGAGCTTGGCAAGGACAAGGGGGGGCCCTCACCATGGTACTTTGTCCCAAGGGTGCCAGGTGGCTGGGAAGTGGGAGGCCCCTAAGGACTGGCACTGGGGAGTGTGACTGTGGGGAGGACTCTGGGGCTATGTCTGCACTGGCCAGTTCTTACACAAGAACCCCCGGAGTGTCCACACTGCCCACCGGCTCTTGCACAAGGAGAGTTACAGAACATAAGAATGGCCGTACTGGCTCAGACCAAAGGTCCATCTAGCCCAGTAGCCTGTCTGCCGACAGTGGCCAGCGCCAGGTGCCCCCGAGGGGGTGGACTGAAGACAATGATCAAGCAGTTTGTCTCCTGCCATCCCTCTCCAGCCTCTGACAAACAGAGGCCAAGGACACCAATTTTATCCCCTGGATAATAGCCTTGTATTGACCTAACCTCCATGAAATTATCTAGCTTCTCTTTAAACTCTGTTATAGTCCTAGCCTTCACAGCCTCCTCTGGCAAGGAGTTCCACAGGTTGACTATGCGCTGTGTGAAGAAGAACTTTTGCTTATTAGTTTTAAACCTGCTACCCATTAACTTCATTTGGTGTCCTCTAGTTCTTCTATTTAGGGAACTAATAAATAACTTGTCTTTATCCGCCCTCTCCACACCACTCATGATTTTATACACCTCTATCATATCCCCCCTCAGTCTCCTCTTTTCTAAACTGAAAAGTCCCAGTCGCTTTCACCTCTCTTCATATGGGACCCGTTCCAAACCCCTAATCATTTTAGTTGCCCTTTTCTGAACCCTTTCCAAGGCCAAAATATCTTTTTTGAGGTGAGGAGACCACATCTGTACACAGTATTCAAGATGTGGGCGTACCATAGTTTTATACAGGAGCAGTAAGATATTCTGTGTCTTATTTTCTATCCCTTTCTTAATAATTCCTAGCATCCTATTTGCATTTTGACCGCCGCTGCACACTGTGTGGAAGTTTTCAGAGAACTGTCCATGATAACTCCAAGATCTCTTTCCTGATTTGTCGTAGCCAAATTAGCCCCCATCATACTGTACGTATAGTTGGGGTTATTTTTCCCGATGTGCATTACTTTACGCTTATCCACATTAAATTTCATTTGCCATTTTGTTGCCCAATCACTCAGTTTGGTGAGATCTTCTTGGAGTCCCTCACAATCTGCTTCAGTCTTGACTATCCTAAACAGTTTTGTATCATCCGCAAACTTTACCACCTCACTGCTTACCCCTTTCTCCAGATCATTTATGAATAAGTTGAAAAGGATTGGTCCCAGGACTGACCCTTGGGGGACACCACTAGTTACCCCTCTCCATTCTGAAAATGTACCATTTATTCCTACCCTTTGTTTGCTGTCTTTTAACCAGTTCTCAATCCAAGAAAGGACCTTCCTCTTATCCCATGGCCATGTAATTTACACAAGAGCCTTTGGTGAGGGACCTTGTCAAAGGCTTTCTGAAAATCTAAGTATACTATATCTACTGGATCCCCTTGTCTGCATGTTTGTTAACCCCTTCAAAGAACTCTAATAGATTAGTAAGACATGATTTCCCTTTACAGAACCCATGCTGACTTTTGTCCAAAAAATTATGTTCTTCTACATGCTTCACAATTTTATTCTTTACTATTGTTTCGACTAATTTGCCCGGTACTGAAGTTAGACTTACTGGTCTGTAATTGCCAGGATCGCCTCTAGAGCCCTTTTTAAATATTGGTGTCACGTTGGCTACCTTCCAGTCATTAGGTACGGAAGCCGATTTAAAGGATAGGTTACAAACCACAGATAATAATTCAGCAATTTCCCATTTGAGTTCTTTTAGAACCCTTGGATGAATGCCATCCGGTCCCGGAGATTTGTTAACATTAAGTTTTTCTATTTGTTCCAAAACCTCTTCTAATGACACTTCAATCTGGGACAGTTCCTCAGATTCATCACCCACAAAGGACGGTGCAGTTTTGGGAATCTCCCCAACGTCCTCAGCCGTGAAGACTGAAGCAAAGAAATCATTTAGTTTCTCTGCAATGGCTTTATCAACCTTGATTGCTCCTTTTATAGCTCGATCGTCTAGGGGACCCACAGGTTTTTTAGCAGGCTTCCTGCTTCTAATGTACTTAAAAACATTTTGTTATTTCTTTTGAGTTTTTGGCTAGCTGTTCCTCAAAATCTTTTTTTGCTTTTCTTATTACATTTTTACACTTGATTTGACAGTGTTTATGTTCCTTTCTATTTATCTCACTAGGATTGGACTTCTACTTCTTAAAAGATACCTTTTTGTCCCTCACTGCTTCTTTTACATGGTGATTAAAACACGGTGACTCTTTTTTAGGTCTCTTGCTATGTTTTTTAATTTGGGGTATACATTTAAGTTGGGCCTCTATTATGGTGTCTTTAAAAAGTTTCCATGCAGCTTTCAGGGATTTGGCTCTAGTCACTGTGCCTTTTAATTTCTGTTTAACTAACCTCCTCATTTTTGTGTAATTCCCCTTTTTGAAATTAAATGCCAGGGTGCTGGACTGCTGAGGTGTACTTCCCACCACAGGAATGTTAAATGTTATTATATTATGGTCACTATTCCCAAGCGGTCCTATAATGGTTATCTCCTGGACCTGATCCTGCGCTCCACTCATGATTAAATCGAGAATTGCCTCTCCCCTTGTGGGTTCCTGCACCAGCTGCTCCAAGAAGCAGTCATTTAAGCCATTGAGAAATTTTATCTCTGCTTCTCCTCCTGAGGTGGCATGTATCCAGTCAATATGGGGGTAATTAAAATCCCCCATTATTTTAGAGTTTTTATTTTGGTAGCCTCTCTAATCTCCCTCAGCATTTCAATGTCAGTATCGCTGTCCTGGTCAGGTGGTTGGTAATATATCCCTACTGCTAATTTCTTATTATTGGAGCATGGAATTACTATCCATAGCGATTCTATTGAACATGTTGATTCATTTAATATTGTTATTTCATTTGATTCTACATTATCTTTCACATACAGTGCCACTCCGCCACCCACCCGGCCTGCTCTATCCTTTCGATATATTTTATATCCCGGTATGATTGTGTCCCACAGATTTTCCTCATTCCACCAGGTTTCAGTGATGCCTATTATGTCAATCTCCTCCTTTAATACGAGGTACTCTAGTTCACCCATCTTATTAGTCAGACTCCTAGCATTTGTGTAGAAGCACTTTAAAAATTTGCCACTGCTTATGGGCAAATTTTTAAAGGTTTAAAACAGTTACAGTACGGTGTTGGAAGAGAGGGCTTCTTGCGCAAGAGCTACGCTCTTTTCTAACAGGTGTAAGCTCTCTTGCGCAAGAGGGCAGTGTGGACGCACGGCAGGGGTTTCTTGCTCAAGAAACCCCTATGGCTAAAATGGCAACCAGAGCTTTCTTGCACAAGAGAGTGTACACACTGCCATGGATGCTCTTGCACAAAAGCACATGGCCGTGTGGATGTGTTCTTGCACAAGGAGCCGCCAGTGTAGCCATAGCCCGGCAGTAGCTGCCTGGGGATGCTGGTGTGAGGAGGAAAACAGCTGAGGCTGGCTCTGAGCGGAGTTCACGAGGGAGCCTGGGGCGTCTGCTTTCCCAGGTCTGTCTTTCTTGTGCAGGGCACATGCGGCTCTGCTCCCTGACAAAACAGGGACAGGTTTCTATGTCAAAGCCATCTCAGGGCGGGTGAGTGGAGTGTGAGTTTGTGCTGACTTGCCAGGCTGCTGTGTTCCCTGTCTGCAGCCAGGGCCTGGGTGTGGCTGGGGTGCCCAGCAAGGGGGACTGGGTGCTGCAGGTGAGGGCGGTGGGGAACTCAGGAGCAGGGCTCCCTGTCTTAGGCTAGACAGGCAGAGAGCCGCAGAGTTTGCTAGCAGGCATGGCTGGAAGCTGGCACAGCTTAGCTGCAGCAA
Organism: Rafetus swinhoei; assembly: GCA_019425775.1. Lineage (NCBI taxonomy): Eukaryota > Metazoa > Chordata > Testudines > Trionychidae > Rafetus > Rafetus swinhoei. The sequence goes on along the minus strand of CM033428.1, from coordinate 42,687,135 downwards.
GCACACCCTTGGGCTATGTCTACACTGGTGGGTTCTTGCGCAAGAATCCACAGAGCATCCACACTGCCCACCCTCTCTTGCGGAAGAAGTTTTACAGTACGGAGTGGTAAGAGAGGGCTTCTTGCACAAGAGCTACGCTCTTTTTTTAACAGGTGTAAGCCTTCTTGCACAGGGGCTTTTGCGCAAGAGGGCAGTGTGGACGCTCGGCAGGGGTTTCTTGCGCAAGAAAGCCCTATGGCTAAAATGGCCATTGGAGCTTTCTTGCACAAGAGAGCATCCACACTGCCATGGATGCTCTTGCACAAAAGTGCAGCTTGCACATGGCAGTGTGGACGTTTTCTTGCGCAAGACTTCTTGCACAAGAAACCTTGCGCAAGATGTGCTTGCGCAAGAAGCTGCCAGTGTAGACATAGCCTTGCTGAGGGAACAGGGTAACAACTGGGCTCAGAGCTCTGGGTCTCCAGAGACTGAGACCAGTGTTGATGGCCCAGCTACTTGGTGTCACCAGAGACCAGACTTTCAGGACAGAGCCCTTCAAAGGCCTTTGATTGCTGGGGAGCAAATCAAAGTCCCTGCTCTCCCTGTTGATACTTCCCCATTCTGTGCTGCAGTTGGCTGGTTGCTGTTACTCTGCTTGCTCTGGTAGTGAAAGTGGGAACGTGCAGCCATAGGGAAGTTCATTTGCACAGGCTGCCCACCCACAAATTACCTAGTGACACTTGGAAGGTTACCCTAATTCCACATAGATTTGCGGGGATGAGTAGTGGGCTCCTAGGCTATGTCTACACTGGGGGGTTATTGTGCAAGAACTGTTGCGCAAGAACACATCCACACTGCCATGTGCTTTTGCAAGAAAGCTCTGGTGGCCATTTTAGCCATAGGGCTTTCTTGCACAAGAAACCCCTGCCGCGCGTCCACACTGCCCTCTTGCACAAGAGAGCTTACACCTGTTAGAAAAGAGCGTAGCTCTTGCACAAGACGCCCTCTCTTCCCACGCTTTACTGTAAGGCTGTGTCTACACTGGCGCGATCTCGCGCAAAAGCAGCTGCTCTTGTGCAAAAATTTGCTGCCTGTCTACACTGGCCGCGTGTTCTTGCACAAGTACACTGACGTTCTAATGTATAAAATCAGGGCTTCTTGCACCAGAACTCTGACGCTCCCGCTCAGGAATAAGCCCTTTTGTGCAACTGTTCTTGCGCAAGAGGCCAGTGTAGACAGGCAACATGAATTTCTTGCGCAAGAAAGCCCTATGGTTAAAATGGCCATCAGAGCTTTCTTGTGCAAGAGAGCATCTACACTGGCATGGATGCTCTTGCACAAAAGCACATGCCAGTGTAGACACTCTCTTCTGGAAGAGTTTTTGCATGAGAACGTGCCAGTGTAGATGTAGCCTTTGTCTTCTTGTGCAAGAGCAGGCGGGCAGTGTGGATACTCTGCGGAAGAATGGCCATTCTTGCGCAAGAACCCGCCAGTGTAGACATAGCCCTAGAGTGGTTCAAAGGGAGGGAGGCAATGTTCCCTCTAATCTTTTCCATCAGTGTGCAGAATAAAATTTGTTACATGCACCAAAACACAAACCTCACTGTGGGCACTGTGCTAACCAGCTGGGCAGCATTAGAATCTCTCTTGAGCAGCCGCACAAGCACACAGCTTACAGGGAACTCTGGAGACAGGCAGGAGTCCTTACGTGTGGCAAAGAGCATGACAGAAAAGATAGGAGTGTTCAGTAACTATTTCTGTTCTGTGTCTGGATAAAACAAACAGATAATCATAGAATCCCAGGGCAGGAAGAGACCTCAGGAATCATCAAGTCCAAAATCCCCTGCTTAAAAGCAGGACCAACCCCAACTCAATCATCCCAGCCAGGGCTTTGTCAACCCAGGACTTAAAAACCTCTAGGGATGGAGATTCCACTCCCTCCCAGTGCTTCACCACCCTCCTAGGGAAAGAGTTTGTCCTAATATCCAACCTAGACCTCCCCACTGCAACTTGAGACCATTGCTCCTTGTTCTGCCATCTGTCACCACTGAAAACAGCCTCTCTCCAGCCTCTTTGGAACCTCCCTTCAGGTAGTTGAAGGCTGCTATCAAATCCCCCATTGCTCTTCCCTTCTGTAGATTAAATAAGCCCAAATCCCTCAGCCTCTTCTCACACGTCATGCACTCCAGCCCCCTAATCATTTTGGTTGCCCTCCGCTGGACCCTCTCCAATGCAGCCACATCCTTTCTGTAGTGGGGGGCCCAGAACTGGACACAATACTCCAGATGTGGCCTCACCAGTGCCAAATAAAGGGGAATAATCAGTTCTCTAAACCTGCAGGAAATGCTCCTCCTATTGCACCCCAATATGCCATTAGCCTGAATGGCTACAAGGACACACTGTTGACTCATATCCAGCTTCTCATCCACTGTAACCCCCAGGTCCTTTTCTGCTGAACTGCTACTTAGCCAGTCGGTCCCCAGCCTGTAACAATGCTTGGGATTCTTCCGTCCCAGGGGCCGGACTCCTTGTTGAACCTCATCAGATTTCTTTTGGCCCAATCCTCTAATCTGTCCAGGTCACTCTGGACCCTATCCCTGCCCTCCAGCATATCTGCCTCTCCCCCTAGTTTAGTGTCACCTGCAAACATGCTGAGGGTGCAATCCATCCCCTCATCCAGGTCATTAATGAAGATGTTAAACAAAACCAGCCCCAGAACCTGACCCTGGGGCACTTTGCTTGATACCAACCGCCAACCATGGCAGGAGCAGCTGTGTCAAACCAAAGCAATGCTCTGCAGGGCCAGGTGCCTTGCCCCTTTGAGGAGCATGGGCTGGCATCTGTCCTGAAGGGCTGAGTCATCTCACGGATTAGGGGTAGCTTTCTCCATTCTCTTTCATGGAATTCATTGGGCTGGTTATGCCTCTTGCTCTGGTGTAACCTTTAATGAGATCTTCAGAGGGGAGCTGAGTGAGTCTGTAACAGGAAAACTTAAAACACAACCAATGGGCTGGGAGCACTTTAGAGATGAACAAAACATGTCGGTGGGATCATGAGCTTTGTGGGCAAAACATCTGAAGAAGTGGGCTGTGCCCACAAAAGCTCATGATCCCACCGACGTGTTTTATTCGTCTTTAAGGTGCTACCAGCCCATTGGTTGTGGTTTAAGTTTTTCCTTTCATGAGATGTTTGCAGAAGAGCTAGAAAGGCCCTGGTGCAAAGAGGGCCATGGGAAGACTTTGCTTTCTGGACTTAACTGTGCAGCACTGCCCAGAGGAGGCTGACGCCAGCCCTCTGGATGGCGGGCACAGCCCAGAGACTTTCCAGGGGCAGGGGATTCCAGCTCCCCAGTGGCCTCCTCAGCAGACGAGAGGTTCCAGTGCACACTGTTGTTGGTTATTATAACCCCGGAGGTAATGCTGGAATTTAAAACAGGCACCATAACTCCTTGTTGGGAGAAAATAGATTAAAAAAAATCAATGCATTTGAAGGAGAAATAAAAATGTGTGATAGCACAAACAGTCTTCCACGTGAGACCGACTGCAAGCTCTAAAGCTCTCACAGTCACCTTGATTAAGAAAAACATTTTAATTTACAGAGAGATTGAAGTTCTAGAAAATTTATCTAAAAATGGAATCCTCGGTATTAAACCTAATTGCAGGGCCTTGGGAGGATTTATATGTAGGTGCCTTTTCTTCCCCTCCCCCCATCCTTCCCTCCCATTTGGATCGCAAACTCAAAACTACTCTAAGGGTTAGTAAAGCTGCTCAAATCCCAGTCAAGATGACGACTCCTCAGCTCGATTCAGAAGTGATGTTGGCCACACTCGGAACAAGATAAAAGCCTTGTCCTGCCCTCACTGAGCTTAAGGGGAGTTTCCCATTGACCACAGTGGGAGCGAGATCAAGTATTTCTTTAGTTTTTGAGTGAAAATGAAATTATGTTGCATATTAATTTGGTTTGACTGTAATTTCCTCCCAGCAAAAGAGGATTCAGATATTTCCATAAATTCCCATATGTTCTATATATTCATAGACATTATCTACATTCCCAGTGTGACAGACCGGGCCGGGTCTGGGCACAGCTGAGGGCATCAGCTCAGGGCGAATTGCTCAAATTCGGGGCTCCTTACAGCCCCCAGACTGGAGACCTTCCCAAACAGGCCACAAACCAGTCCCACGGAGCACTTCAACTGCCTGCCTGAAGCCTCGTGAGCAAAACCCCTCCGGCACCCCAGCAATATCCATGCCCCAGATGGCCCCGGGCCTCATACACAGGTGAGGGGTCTTAGAACCCAACCTCACCTACCCCAATCAAGTTCTGTCTGGTTCCAAGAAACCAGCCACAGTTCCCAGGTCAATTTACCCTCTGGATCTTACCCACAAACCACACTGAGCCAATCCTTTAGAATCTAACATCTAAAGGTTTATTACTACAAGAAAGAAAAGCATGAGAGTAAGGTTGTTAAGGTATCATACATTACATGCATCGAATCTCCCAGTTCTCGATGCAGGCTTGCAGCGGAGATGTTATAACTGCTGGCTTAAAAGTCTTTGGTGAGCATCCTACGTCAGGATGGGTCCACAGTTCCTTCTGGCTCTTCAATCCCTGCACTGCTGCCTCTGGGATAAAGAGCTGAGCTGAGTACCAAGATGGAGTCAGCCACATGGCATATTTATACCTCCTTCCTGGTCTCTTCTTGGCTGCAGCAGGTCACCTGGCCAGCGGCCTATCCCTGTGTCCCCTGCTGGTAGCCCTTAGGTGTCATTCCCCATTCTTGAGGTGTGTCCTTGGCCTACTGAGGGCTATTGTTCCACAGAGCCTCGCTAATTAGCATGTCCATAGGCCGAGCTCTGCCCATTGCTCAACCACATACAGAGAAACATTCAGTACTCATACAAAGTACATGCTTATAACTTCACACACAGACATTATACAATTACATGAATAGCATATATAGAATCAGCAGACAGTAAGCTTCTATTCAACACCTCACATGGCCCCCTTTATACCACTTTTGGGGCAAACACCCCCCTATGGGTGCAGCAGTAATATGGCTGCTCCCCTCAAAATCCAGTAACGTGACACCCGGGTCTGGCCAGACAACACTTGGTTCCCTTTATGGAAGAATTCTTTTTCATTGGTGATGATATTTCTAATTTTTTAAAAGAAGATTACACATTTGAACAAATGAGCCAAAAATTGTTTTTGATGAAGCAGAGTCTTTTTTAGTGATACAAGGATTTTTTTTTAAAGTAAAAGATGGTTTGTAAAGTTTGTAGGATGTATAGGAATAGTTTTGTCATCTTATCGTTTAATCGTAGACTCATAGAACACTAGAACTGGAAGGGACCTTGCGAGGCATCGAGTCCAGTCCCCTGCCTTCACGGAAGGACCAAGCACCATCTAGACCATCCCTGACAGGTGTCTGTCTAACCTGCTCTTAAATATCTCCAGGGTGGAGATTCCACAACCCCCCTAGGCAATTTATCCTAGTGTTTAACCACCCTGGCAGGCAGGAATTTTTTCCTAATGTCCAACCTAAACCTCCCTTGCTGCAGTTTAAGCCCATTTCTTCTTGTCCTGTCCTCAGAGGCCAATGAGAACAATCTTTCTCCCTCTTCCTTGTGACACCCTTTTAGATACTTGAAAACTGCTATCATGTCCCCTCTCAGTCTTCTCTTTTCTAAACTAAAGCTCAATTCTTTCAGTCTTCCCTCATAGTTCATTTTCTCTAGACCTTTAATCATTCTTGTTGCTCTTTTCTGGACCGTCTCCAATTTCTCCACATATTTCTTGAAATGTGGTGCCCAGAACTGGACACAATACTCCAATTAATGAGAAGTCCAATTGAGGCCTAATCAATGCAGAGTAGAGCGGAAGAATGACTTCTCATGTCTTGCGCACAACACACCTGTTAATGCATCCCAGAATCATGTTTGCTTTTTTTGCAATAGCATCACACTGACTCATATTTAGCTTCTGGTCCACTATGACCCCTAGATCCCTTTCTGCAGGACTCCTTCCTAGACAGTCGCTTCCCATTCTGTATGTGTGAAACTGATTGTTCCTTCCTAAGTGGAACACTTTGCATTTGTCCATATTAACCTTCATCCTATTTACCTCAGACCATTTCTCCAGTTTGTCCAGATCATTTTGAATTATGACCCTATCCTCCAAAGTACTTGCAGCCCCTCCCAGCTTGGTATCATCTGCAAACTTAATGGGTGCATCTAGACTGGCAAGATTTTGCACAAAAGCAGCCACTTTTTGCGCAAAAACTTGCCGCCTGTCTACACTGGCTGCTTGAATTTGCGCAAGAGCACTGACGTTTTAACGTAAGAATTCAGTGCTTCTTGCGCAAATACTTTGACACTCCCGCTCAGGGATAAGCCCTCTTGCACAAGAATACTTGTGCAAGAGGGCCAGTGTAGACAGGCACCTTAATTTCTTGCGCAAGAAAGCCCGATGGCTAAAATGGCCATCGGAGCTTTCTTGCGCAAAAGCGCGTCTATACTGGGCACGGATGCTTTTGCGCAAAAGCATCCGTGCCAATCTAGACGCTCTTTTGCGGAAATACTTTTAATGGAAAAACTTTTCGTTAAAAGTATTTCCACAAAATCATGCCAGTCTAGACGCAGCCAATAAGCGTCCCTCTCTATGCCAATATCTAAATCATTAATGAAGATATTGAACAGAACCGGTCCCAAAACAGACCCCTGAGGAACCCTTGTTCTGCCCTTCCAGCATGATTGTGAACTGTTAATAATTACTCTCTGAGAATGGATATCCAGCCAGTTATGCACCCACCTTATAGTATCCCCATCTAAGTTGTATTTGCCTAGTTTATTGATAAGAAGATCATGTGAGACTGTATCAAATGCCTTACTAAAGTCTAGGAATACCATGCCCCCACCATTTCTCCCTTATCCACAAGACTCGTTAGCCTATCAAAGAAAGCTATCAGATTGATTTGACATGATTTGTTCTTTACAAATCCATGCTGGCTGTTCCTTATCACCTTATTATCTTCCAGATGTTTGCAGATGAATTCCTTAATTACTTCATTATGTTTCCTGGCACAGAAGTTAAACTGACTGGTCTTTAGTTTCCTGGGTTGTTCTTATTTCCCTTTTTATAGATGGGCACTAGATTTGCCCTTTTCCATTCTTTTGGAATCTCTCCCGACTTCCATTATTTTTCAAAGATGATAGCTAAAGGCTCAGATACCTCCTCTATCAGCTCCTTGAGTATTCTGGGATGCATTTTATCAGGCCCTGGTGACTTGCAGACATCTAACTTTTCTAAGTAATTTTTTAATTTGTTCTTTTTTTTCTTTTCTTCTAAACTTGCCCCCTTCCCACTAGCATTCACTATGTTAGGCATTCCTTCATCTTCAGACTTCTTGGGGAAGACCGAAAGAAAGAAGTAACTAAGCACCTCTGCCATTTCCAAGTTTCCTGTTATTGTTTCTCCCCTCCTCACTGAGCAATGCGCCCTACCCTGTCCTTGGTCTTCCTCTTGCTTCTAATATATTTATAGAATGTCTTCTTGTTACCCTTTATGTCTCTAGTTAGTTTGAGCTCGTTTTGTGCTTTTGCCTTTCTAATCTTGCCCCTGCAAACCTGTATTGTTTGCTTATATTCATCCTTTGTAATTTGAACTAGTTTCCACTTTTTATATGACTCCTTTTTTATTTTAAAATCATGCAAGATCTCCTGGCTAAGCCAAAGTGGTCTTTTGCCATACTTTCTATCTTTCTTACACAGCAGAATAGCTTGCTTTTGGGCCCTTAATAATGTCCCTTTGAAAAACTGCCAACTCTCTTCAGTTATTTTTCCTCTTAGTCTTGCTTCCCATGGGACCTTACCTACCAACTTTCTGAGTTTACTAAAATCTGCCTTCCTGAAATCCATTGTGTCTATTTTGCTGTTCTCCCTTCTACCATTCCTTAGAATCGTGAACTCTATGATTTCATTATCACTTTCACGCAAGCTGCCTTCCACTTTCAAATTCTCAACCAGTTCCTCCCTATTTGTTAAAATCAAATCAAGAACAGCTTCCCCCCAGTAGCTTTTTCAACCTTCTGAAATAAAAAATTGTCTCCAGTGCAGTCTAAAAACTTGTTGGATTGTCTGTGTCCCACTGTGTTAGTTTCTTAACAGATATCTGGATAGTTGAAGTCCCCCATAACCACCAAATCTTGCGCTTTGGATGATTTTGTTAGTTGTTTAGAAAAAGCCTCATGCACCTCGTCTACCTGGGTAGGTGGTCTGTAGTAGACCCTCTAGCATGACATCATCCTTGTTTTTAACCCCTTTTAACCTAACCCAGAGACACTCAACACGTGTGTCTCCTACGTCCATCTCCACCTCAGTCTAAGTGGGTACATTTTTAATATATAAGGAACACCTCCCTGTTTACCCCGCCTAGCTTTTCTGAGTAAGCTGTACCTTTCTATACCAATATTCCAATCATGTGTATTATCCCACCAAGTCTCTGTGATATCAACTATGTCATAGTTGTGTTTATTTATTAGGACTTCAAGTTCTTCCTGCTTATTACCATTTGTATATAGGCATCTAAGATACTGATTTGATCTTGCCTCCCAGTTCTGCCTTGTTCCTCCTTTTTCTCTGCTATTATAGCCCATGTTCCCTCCCATTTCTGACCCAACTCCCAGGTCTCCATGTTCTTCACTTACCTTTGGGCTTTGGTCACCTGCCCCTGTCTAACCTAGTTGAAAGCCCTCCTCACTAGGTTAGCCAGTCTGCATCCAAATACGGACTTCCCCTTCCTCGAAAGGTGAACCCCATGCCTCCTTAGCAGTCCTTCCTGGAATAGCATCCTGTACCCCAAGAAGACAAAGCCCTCCTGGCGACACCATCTTCTCAGCCAGGCATTCACCACCAGGATGCACCTGTCTCTGCCTGGGCCCCAACCTTTGACAGGAAGGATGGAAGAGAACACCACCTGCGCTCCAAACTCCTTCACCCGTACTCCCAGAGCTCTGGAGTCACTCTTGATACACCTTGCAGTATCATTAGTGCCCACATGGATGAGTAGTATGGGGTAGTAGTCAGAGGGACGGCTAATCCTCAACAGTGCCTCCATAACATCCCGGATATGGGCCTCCGGTAGGCAGCACCTCCCGAGAGGGCATGTCAGGGCGACAGATGTGCGCCTCCATCTCCCTCAGAAGAGAGTCTCTGACCACCACTACCCTACGTTTCCTCCTGGCAGTGTCGGCAGCAGATCTCCCAGCCTTGGGGGTACAAGGCTTTTCCTCCTCTGCTGTAGGGGGTGATTCCTTATCTCCCATATCCAGAACAGTGTAATGGTTTCCCAGTACCACCATGGGACAGTTGGGAGCAGGGGTGGAGTACTACCTGCTGCCAGAAGTGACCAGCTGCTAGTGCCGCCCCTCCTCCACCCCAAGACATCTCCTCCTCCAACAGTGGTGTGTCAGCAGTCTTTTGTAGTGGGACAGCTATCTCAGCCTCAGCTGTCTCCACATGAACACTGTCCAGGAATTGCTCATGGATTCGGATGCTCCTCAGCCCAGCCACCTCCTGTAGCTCTCCCGCCTGCTGCCTGAGAGATTCCACCAGCAGGCACCTTTCACACTGGATGGTCCCCCCAGCCTGGATTTCAGTAAGTGGGAATTGCAAACCACAGTCCCTGCAAAACTACACCAGGATCTGGGTAGAGGCATCCGTGGTCAGGTGGGCTGTCTAGCTGCAGGCAGAGGAGATGGAAGCAGTGCTGGCAGAGTTGTTGTTGTGGGTCTTCCTAACCTTAGTAGGCCTCCCTCTGTCAAACTCCCTCTTAAACTCCCCCTGTCTGCAGCCCCTTGTCCCCTCACTCCCCTGGTCACTCTGCCTCTGGCTTTTAAAGCCTGCTCCCCTAGGTCAGGCCTACCCCCTCGTGAGTCACACAGGGGAAGGCTGATCAAAGGCAATCAAGGGAACAAAGGGTCAAACACTCTGATACATAATCCCAACTGCCACAGTAACTGAAATCAGAATCAAAATTCAAACAGTTGAGCAAACTCACTCACACCAACTTTACTTAAGTTCTAGAACATTCTTCTTGCTTTCTGCATCTGAGCTTTTCTTTGAAATATCTGAATGCATCTTAAAACTGGTATTTAGCCAGAGAACATCAAAATATAAGAAGGCCCGTAGTGGGTCAGACCAAAGGTCCATCCAGCTCAGTGTCCTGTCTGCCCACAGTGGCCAATGCCAGGTGCCCCAGAGGGAATGATCCATCCCGTCACCCATTCCCAGCTTCTGGCAAACAAAGGCTGGGACACCATTCCTGACCATCCTGGCTAATAGCTGTTGATGGACCTGTCCTCCATGTATATATCTAGCTCTTTTTTGAACCCTGGTATAGTCCTAGCCTTTCCAACATCCTCTGGCAAGGAGTTCCACAGGTTGCCTGTGCATTGTGTGAAGACTTCTTCACTTGTCACTGAAAAGCAGCTGCCTCCGGTGGAGGATGAGACCATCGGCATGTTTTCTTAGTCTCTGAGGTGCTGCAAGACTATTTGCTGGTTCTTAAGTTTTTCCAGTTACAGGCTCACTTGGCTCCCCCTCTGAAGCTTCTGGAGAACACAGGCACACACAACTGTCACATTATCTAAGGACTAAGGGAGCCTTAAGTCTGATGGAAACCACTTGCAGGGATTTATGGAAGCAGAGTTTAGATTGGAAAATGATCTTGCTCCCTTAGCTCAGGGTGAGACCAGCAGGTCTGGGCGACTGATGAATGTCATTGGAGGAGGGTGAGATTCGGGAGAGACCTGGTCAGCGTGGCACGAAGGGCTAAGCCAGGCCCAGGCTGCTGGCAGGTAACATTGGCCACTCTGCATGTTCCGCACTGATCTCGCCCCTACATCTCGGCCTCCCTACTCCATCCTGCATGGCTAATGAACCAGCAACAGGGAGTCCATGAGCCCTTCCAGCCAGTTGTTGTATCATGCAAGCAAGGTAGTAACAAACTTCAACAGGCCTTTGTTTACCAAAGGTGAAACCTCTTTACAAAGCTGCTGCTCCCCTCTGTAGCTCTCACTCAGGCCTGGCCCATCTCCTCCCCCCTCCTTCCTGTTTCCTGTGCTTCCAGATTCCCAACAGCCAGTGCTCCCAATTCTAATAATTACAAGCAGCATCTAAAACACCACACCAGTGCCTTAAGAACGGACACAGTGAGTCAGAGCAAAGGTCCATCCAGCCCAGTGTCCTGTCTGCTGTCAGTGGCCAGTGCCAGGCGCCCCAGAGGGAGTGACAGAACAGGGAATCCTCACGTGATCCCTCCCCATTTCCAGCCTCTGGCAAACAGAGGCTGGGACACCAGCCCTGCCCATCCTGGTTAATAGCATTGATGGACCTACCCTCCATTAATCTAGCTAGCTCTTTTTCGAACCCTGTTAAAGACCTGATCTTCACAACCTCCTCTGGCCCCCTCCAGTCCCTTTTGCAATGCTTACACTTTACCCTCTGCCAGCTCACAGGGCAGGGCCCAACAGGGCTGTGAATTCGCTTCAAGAGACAGTGGATTAGGGAGAGTTGCTTTTATTAATTTCACTAAGTCACTACTATTACAGGCTTAATACTGCCCGATGGTTACACAGCGACTGCAAAGTAACACGCCAATAAGCACAGGCAGTGCAATGCATAAAAGAGTAACAGGCACTTGGAAATGCTTATGCCCCTTCAATTCTGAAGGGAGTCCCGTTCCGGTCACCTCACACCCGGCAGCAGTGGACGTGCCTCCAGCTGGGAGACACAGGGCACCCTTCGAGGTCTAGGTCCCTGGTGAGACTCCCAGAGGGGCGGGACTCCCAGTGATCTTCTACTTTAGCTGTTTACTGAGTGTGCGCGAGTGGCCCAGTGCCACTCTCAACATTCCCATGGGGCTGAGAACCGAGATCATGTTATTTATTCCATACTCGGCTCTCAGCTAGCAAGCATAGGGAGTTATGGCTGATGAAGGCCGTCTGATAAAGAACACCTGGTATTCTCGCAAGCAGGGCTCATGGTTGGCCTAAAGGAATACAAATGTAACTCCTGCAGGCCTACATATGGCTTTTTATGTGACACCCTCTTTTCAGCTGAGGCTCTGGTTTCTAACGATTGTTCCTGGGAGATACAGAAGAACTCTTGCACAAGACACATTGCTTAGACTGTGCTTGTCCCCAGGCTGCCTTCATGCTACTGATGCTCTCTGGGGCTGTTGTCATTTCTTGCCAGGCCTTGGCTGATGTAAGCCCAGCTTTGCTTCACTGACTTTGTGGTGACCCTGCCCTAGGTTCAATGGGGCAACACTGAGGTGGCCAGCTGGAACAGGATGGAATGAATGTTGCATCAACACTAATAGAAAGTCAAACAAGTCAAAGCAGCAAATGTTCTCCAGGACCTCTTGGCTTTCTTGGGGAGACGCTACAGGCATGCAGAACCAGTCAAGCACTAACTGTGCCAACAGGAAGCTTAAAGGCCAACCCATAAGAACATCCTGCCCCCTGTACTGAGGAGTTTGCAACATTCTCTTGCAGAGCCCACAGTGGGCTCTCAGCTTCTCAGAGGTACCCAGGTACCGTCCATGGCTAAACGCTTTGGTGTCTAGAGGGGCAATTGTCAGGACAATTGTCAGGACACAATTTGTCAGGACCAGACATGACAGCTGTACTGTACGTACTTTCTAGGGAGGCAGAAAACACAGTTCCGTTATGCAAAATATCCTGAGGTTTCAAAGTTTGTTTTCATTCCACTGAGGAATTGAAAGAACTTTCAAATCTGAGGGAGAGGGAGAAATTCCTGGGGTGCATCTAGATTGGCAAGATTTTGCGCAAAAGCGGCCACTTTTGCGCAAAAACTTGCCGCCTGTCTACACTGGCCGCTTGAATTTGCGCAAGAGCACTGATGTTCTCATGTAAGAATTCAGTGCTTCTTGTGCAAATACTTCGACACTCCCGCTCAGGGATAAGCCCTCTTGCGCAAGAATACTTGTGCAAGAGGGCAAGTGTAGACAGGCACCTTAATTTCTTGCGCAAGAAAGCCCGATGGCTAAAATGGCCATCGGAGCTTTCTTCAAAAGCTGTTTATACTGGGCACGGATGCTTTTGCAAAGCACTTTTTGCGCAAAAGCATCCGTGCCAATCTAGATGCTCTTTTGCGGAAATACTTTTAACGGAAAAACTTTTCCGTTAAAAGTATTTCCGCAAAATCATGCCAGTCTAGACACAGCCTTAGGGTCTCTTTCTGGCTTGATATTCCTTCCTGACAAAACTGCCAGCACAACCCAATATATTTCTGTGAAACATGCAATTTTTAAATGGGAAAATGTTTGGCGAGGGTATTTTGTCCAGCTCCGCATCCTCAATTGGGTTTCTGCAGAGTACTCAGCATGAAGCTACCCCAAATGCCACCGCGAAAGTGCAGCTGCCTCCATACATGGCAGGATTAGAGGCAGGGGAGCTCCCAAATAACTGCACTGATTCCAGGTGCAATTCAAGGAGTTGGCCTTGGTTAAATCAGTTTGAAAATGATCCATTTAACCAAGTGCAAACCCCCAATATGAATACACGTAGACAAGCTTATCCCTAGCTTAAATTGGTTTAGCATTGAACTCTTCATTCACTTTCTGCCATGAGTCTGATGCTACTTATATCCAGAATCCACTTCTACTGCATCTGGCACCAACCTTCTCTTTCCACCCAGCAAACCAAACAGCGAGAGCCTTATCCAGTAGGCTCTTGCACTTTATTAATAACAATAGTACATGCTGCACTGAAGCACAAAAATGTCATGCAGAGGATCCCTTGTTCTTTGCTAACAGCTCTGATTTCACACCTGATAAACTCAATGCACCAAACACATGCCTTGCAGGGCATTAATCCAACAGGGGAAGACATAAGGTATCTTCAGTAAGCTTGTAACTTAGCAAGACTCAGAATCATTGTGACAAGTATGTGTGAGTAAGACTGAAAGTGCACTTTATGGCCTTAATGTGAAAATTAGTCACCAGGTGATGATCCGGCTCAGCGATGTCTTAGCCATACTACATGTGTGGCCCCCTTCGCTTGTTAGCTGGCACAGGAATGTATGACTCAGTTGTCCAGCCGTGCACCATCCCAAGCCTATTAATGCCAAATCATCAGAGACAACTGCGAACAATTAAAACCGCTGGGAGGCAAGAAAGAAACATTGCAACAGGAAGAGAGTCGCCCTGTCTCTAGGCAGAAGATTAATTCAGTGTATCAGAGCAGGCAGAGGGAAGACCTTCTGCATCCTTTCAATGAGGAGACATCCTGTGGGGGATGGGATGGCCTCTGGCAGGCTGGCTCCTGGGAAGCTAGCTGGCTTTGCAATAGACTGCACCTCTTTTACTAGACAGGAAAGAGAACTCTTCCGTACAGACTCAGGGTTACCTATGGGGATGTTCGTTGTGTATTGCAAGCAAGTCTTTCCACCACTCTCCTGTCTCCAGTCAACTCCCCATTCTGTCTTAATGAACCCCACTTTTGTCGCATTAGGAGGCTCCTGAGTGGCACGTGGTTTTACTGGAGTGGTGACTTAGCATAAAACCGGGGCACTTTGTGCCTTTGGGGACAGCGGGTCTGAGATGTCTGCAAGACTCAGTGACAGGGGCTTGAAATCCCAAGGGAATGATTCAAAGGGGCTCAGGCGGACCTATTGTTAACCTGCAAGGCAAAGACAGCGAGTGGCTGGAAGGGGGTCGAGTCAGGGGCTGACTGTCAGGGTGGGCTGTGGACTGTCCATGGGCAGGCACACGGTGACGTTCTCGTCTTGGGGCTGAAAGCCAGAGATCAATACAAGACCAGGCCAAGTCAAAATCACAGGCCAAGTCTAGGGTGGCCAGGTGCCCGGGATTGACCCGGACAGGCCGGTATTTTCGACTCCTGTTCGGTAAAAAAATTCAGAAAATACCGGACACCTAAAATGTCCTGAAATGCCCTGAAATGTCGGGGATTTTCAGATTTTTTGCCGGCCAAGGGGTGAAAATACTGGACTGTCCGGGTCAATACTGGACACCTGGCAACCCTACGCACAGTCAGCAGTCGGGCCCAGCCCCCCGCGCTTACCTGGTTCTGCAGGGGAGCTGTCTGGCCTGGAGCAGGGAGGGAGGCAAGATGGCCACCGGCTGCCGGCAGCCTGTTAGGAAAGGCAGAGCCCAGCCCCTCCTGTTCTTAAAGGGGCCATGCTGGTTTTTTAATTTTTTTTTGCTTAATAACTCTCTGGGTCTTTTTTTTTTTCCTTTTTTTTCTCGATAACTTTTATCCTTCCCCCTTTTTTTCAACTAATGTTCCTGTTTTTTTTTTTTTTTTTTGCAGGGCGAGGCGGTTGTATTTTGTATTTTTGGTTAAACCATCTGGCAACCCTATCCAAGTCTGGTAGCAGACTGAAAGTGTGAGGAGAGCCCCAGGGTCAGGCCAGGTCAGTGTCTTTCACTGGGTCCAGCAGGACCGACAGGCTCGCCAGGCCCCTGGGCAAGGCAGGGAGGGATCTCGGGTGAGAGGGGCAGGGCTGGGGCTAGGCAGAGAGCACTGCACCCCTCTTCCTGCCCCACAGCCTTCAGTGTTGCCTGGAGCGTGCTGCGCAGGGCTCTGGCAGCAATTCAAAGGGCCCGGGGCTCCAGCTGCTCCGCAGTTGCAGTGGCAGTGGCCGGGAGCTCGGGCCCTTTTGTATTGCCGGGCCCCAGGGCAATTGCCCCCTTCCCAGTCCTGCCTAGGCCAGCAATGGTCTTAAGCCAGAGACAATAAACCAGCCAGAAGCCAAGGCCCCGCCAAGAACCAGGAGTCAGGCTAGGAGCAGCGAGCAGGCCAAGGGTGTCTCAGGGATCAGGATCCTTCCTGACCCCAGCAGGTGCCTGCCGATAGCCTGAGGGCATGACATCAGGTGTCAGCCGGTCTTAGTGCAGAGCTGCAGGTGCTCGGAGCATGCTGCCAATGCAGGCAATCCTGTTCCTCCCACAGTGCATGGAGTCCAGCCCAGGAGGGAGCCCCAGGACACCCAGACCAACTCCCTGCACGCACATAAACACTGGACGAAAGTGCTGGTTAGTCCATCACACCCCCAGTTAATCTGTTCCAGTGTTCAGCTACCCTCCGGGCAGTCATATTGCAAGGTTGGACTTGTCTGAAGTCAGCTGCCAGCCATAGGATCTTGTTCTGCCTTGGCCTGGAAGGTTGAAACGCCCCCCACTATCAGATCTCTCTGCCATGTGTCAGTGCATAGACACCACCTCTCACCCTTCCCTTTGATAAGCTGGACACTGTGAGTTCCTTAAGCCTTAGGCTTATCTTCCAGCTCCTGGAAATGTTTGTGACCCTCCTTTGAACTCTCTCCAGGATTTTAACATGCAGGCACTAGAGCTAGGTACAGGATGCTAGTAGAGGTCTGTGACGTAGTGGGGGGCTGTCTGCTCTGTAACCTGGTGTCCCCCTGCGCTGTGCTGTGTGATTCCCACTGACTCACCCACATGGGTATTGGCCCAGAACCTAGGCCCTGCCTGAGCTGATAACAAGGCACTTCCCAGGGGGAGAGACAAAGGGAGGGAGGCGGAGACGAACACCAGGTTTTGGGGGAAGGGTCAGTTGCTGGCTGGGAAACATGAAGGGAACAGACTTAGCTGAGTGCTGAGGGTTGAGGGGGCGATGGACCCCCTACCCCAAGGAGTCTGAGGTATCCTGGCCCTGACTCCTGTACCCACATCATGTCTGTGCTGGGCTGTATCCTGGAGGAGCAATAAACCCTCTATTCTACTGGATGGCGGAGTCTGTTCTTGCTACGGGGCTGCAGGATCATGGGGAACCCCGACACGCCGTCACAGGATCTTACCAATGTTACACACAAAGGCGAAATCGCTTCCCCACTGCTATTTTCTATTCCCCTTTCCATCCGAGGATCACATTAGCTCTTTTTGCCACCGCACTGCACCGAGAGCTCCTACCGAGATGGTTATCTACAGTGGCCACTAAGTCCTGATCTGAGCCACTGTTTTCCAAGACAGTCTCCCAGCCTGTGAGTTCCCAGTTCTCAGATGTATTATCTGGCATTTGTTTGCATAAAAATACGGGGGTTTGGATTGACCATTTAACCAGGTGATTCAGATCGCTCGGTAACAGTAACCTGTGCGCCTTGTTCTGTGCTACCCGCATGAATATTTGTGTCAGCCACATGCTTCACCAGCAAACACTTGACCTCCTTGCCTAGACTGTTAACATTTTGAACAGGTTTGGACCCAGAACTGCTCTCTGGGGGGCTCTGCTCATTCCTATCTCCTTATTAACAGCTGCACTCCGAGATCTGTCAGTGAGCCTGGTTTTGGTCCATAGAATGTGCCCCCTTAATTCCATCTAGGGAAGGTTTTTAAACACAAGGTCATATGGCATTAAGTGAAATACCTTGGTGAAATCCGAGTGTGTCCTACATCAGCACAATTACCTCTATCAGTCAGACCTGTCATCTTCTCAAATAAATTGTTGTCTTTTTTTTTTTTGACAAGGCCTACCTGCCAGGAAATCATGTTGACTGACATTAATTATATTTTTAGCCTCTAATATTTTGTTGATGGCATCCTGAATTAACCATTTGATATTTTATCTTGGCTTCACGTCAGGCTAACATATGTCCCTGCGTTGTCTGTTTTACCCTTTTTAAAATACAGAAACCAATCCTGGCAATTCCTTTTGTAAAGACAGGGAGAATGAGAGGAACTAAAAGACTGAGGGGAAAACAAATGTTATAATAATCTTCACATAGAGAAAGAAAGTGATCCTGGCAATTGCCTTCTTTTAGCCTGACTTCGGGCATTCGTAAAATGATGGCACAAATATTAAGAAAGAAAATCTCTGGACACTTAGAAGATTTAAAAAAACTGGCTTTAAAAAAACGAACAGCATAAAATTAGCTGTAATCCTGCAACAACTTGAGTAACGTCAGTCGTGAACAATCACAATGATTCCAGTGAGGCTAATCAGGGGGTAAAGCTACTGGTAGGGAAGTGTTTGCAGGCTTGGGGCCTCTGTGGGTCATGGGAACTCGCCTTTCTGCAGAAGTAAGATGTGTGTGTCCAGCCTGGGCTACACTGGCTCACACCAGCGGAGGTGCCAACCCTTCCTAGTGTCATGCAAATGTCCAGTATCTGTAAAATTAATTCCGAGCTTAAAAGGAGGAAGTCTGTCGAGCTTGCCAAGTGAGGCCAGCAGGCGTGGGGAAATAGAACGCTCTGTGGGTATCTGCAGGAGGGAACTGAGGAGGAGGCATTATTTCACATGGTGCTGTAACGTGCTGCCCGGTACTGGAATGAAGCAGAAAAAGGAAATGTATGTGATCAGGACAGAGACATTCCAGACGAGGCTAGAAAAATCCTTAGGGGATGCAGAATGGGAGGGTCCTACTGTGGCCAGGCTGATGGACATGATAACTCAGCCGGCCAGGAGTCAGTGGTGGCTAGGTTTTAATTCCTACTGCTCCAATTGATTCAGGACAGTCACACGATACCTGCTGCTCTCGAGTGCAAAGCCCCAGGGAGAAATTCTAACACCCAAGTACATGAAAAGTAGGTGAGCATGCAGCAGCAGGAATGTGACTTAAGGCTAAAGTAGGAAGAGAAATAAGAAGAAACCAAGGGGGGGGAGAGAGGACAGACCCAGAGGAGGGTGGGATGGATAAAGAGCCTAAACCAGTGAGAAAAGTGGAGCAGTCGGAGCACAGTGGGCACTGTCCCGGGAAGCAACTACAAAATGAGACTTTGGTGGCCCACATACTCTCCTTTGTGGGATACACTCAGTGGTCGACAATGGGCCACTAGGCCCATGGGATCTATGGCCAGGGGCCCCAGCCAATTGGGGAACCCCAGAAAAATGGGTGTCCCTAGCAGGGGAAGTTGCCTGGACCCTGGCTCTAGCTCCCTGCCATGGCCTCAGGGTGGGGAACCTTTCACTCCTGAGTGGGCCGTAATGGGGGGCAGAGCTTTTCCGACCTTGGGGCCACAGTGCAGGGGACTGTGCATGGAATAGAATGATGGAAGGGGCAGAAGGGGGCGGGACTGCAAGCAACAGGAGTGGGAAGGGGCTTTCCACTTGCTCTGGCCAAGGGCCCCATGAAACCTTGACTTGCCCCTGGACACACCCGGCATGGGGCTGCTGGAGAGCACCCTCTGCCTCCCTGGTCACCATGCTGCATCTGATCCCTGCAGGGTGCGACGCCTGGGGGCTGCTCTGTGACTGGCTATGGTTCTGCTCAGCCCAGGGGAGGAAAGATGAGCGCCTGCCTAGCTGTGCGAGGCCTTGCTCTTCCCGGGTGAGACTCTGGAGGGTAAAGCCACTTTCACTCCTTTCTGAAGCTTCTGCCAGAAAGTGGCATTTCCCAAAGGACAAATTGCCAGGAGGGATTTTTCTTGCCAGTTTGCTGTGGAACCCTCGCCCACTCACGGCACAGCAACACACGCATCTCATGAAGTGGGTTTTGCCCACCAAAGCTCAGGCTCGAATCAATCTGTTAGTCTCTCAGGGTGTGTCCACACTAGCCCCCTAGTTCGAACTAGGGAGGCTAATGTAGGCATTCGAAGTTGCAAATGAAGCCCGGGATTTAAATAGCCCGGGCTTGATTGGCATCTTCCCGGGTGCTGCCATTTTTAAATCCCCTTAGTCCGAACTCCGTGCCCGGCTACACGCGGCACCGAGTCGGTAGTTCGAATTAGGATCTCTAATTCGAACTACCGTTACTCCTCATGGAACGTGGAACGAGGTGTACCGGTAGTTCAAATTAGAGATCCTAATTGAACTACCTACTCCGTGCGCGTGTGGCATGAGCACGGAGTTCGGACTAAGATTTAAAATGGCGGCGCTGAAGATGCAAATGAAGCCCGGGCTATTTAAATCCCGGGCTTCATTTGCAACTTCGAATGTCTACATTAGCCTCCCTAGTTCGAACAAGGGGGCTAGTGTAGACACACCCTAAGGTGCCACAGGGCTCCTTCTTGTGTTTGCAGATACAGACCAACACGGCTGCCCCCAAGACCTGCTCCTTGCTGCCGTGCTCCCCCTCTCTCCCACCCTGAGCACATCTCAGTGCCCTAGCAGGTGGGCCTGGGCTCCTAAGGCTGACTCAGCAACTCCTTTTCCAACTGCTGAGCATCCCGCCCCCGCTACCTGACGTCCAGGTGGGTCCGTTTGGAACGGCCCCACCGGAGCCTTCGCTGGGCCACTTCAGAGCCCAGCGCTAGGCACAGACTTTGGCTAATGTTTGTAGGAAGAGTTCATCTGCCCAGGAGCCAACCTCTCCCGGCAGCCATGGACCTGCGAGCTCCCTGACCACAGGATGGATGTTCGGGCTAACAGCCCAGCCAGTCCTGAAGGGCCAGCATTTGAGTCCTGGCTCCGCAGGACCATGAGGGTCACCTGGGAAACCCCCTGGGAGGCCCCCTAGATCTGCTGGCCTGCGAGGCGCCACTCTCGCTGGATCATGCTGTGTCGAAGATCGCCACATGTGCTCTGCTGCAAGCCTCAGCCTAAGCCCCTGCAGGGGTCAGACGCACCCTGGGCAGGGCTGCTTTAGGGACAGTGGTGGGCAGCGCGTATTCCAAAGCAATCTGTGTCTAACCCTCATGGGTGCCAAGAGAAGTGGGACCCTGTCACTCCAGCGTCACTGGTGCAGCAGCAGCGAGCCCTGAGCCAGCCAGCTTACACCCCGCGGCTGAGAATGGCCCCCAGTGCTCTGGACGGGCCTGGGGCGGTGACTCTTCTGCATCACTCCGTGGAACTGTCTCCTTTCCCCCTGGGCTCCAGTCCAGCCCTCTGACCTTTGGTCCAGGGTCAGATTGGGGTGGGGGAGGGATGGTGGCACCAGAACTGGACGCTGCTCACAGCAGTTTGTGCAGAACCCTCGCTGTGGGATTGTCCACTTTGACCAGCAGCGACGCTGTGAGCAATGCTGACGTTGAAACTGCTGTCTCCACCCTGCTACCAGCGATTGCTTCAGGCTCCCTGCACACTCCGGCGTATGACGCTGCATCCGTCCCCACTGGACGTGTTTGCGAGGTTTTCTTTGCAAGTCTAAGGCTGGATATTGCCCCGGTTCAGGGCTGGCCCTACCATGAGGTGAACTGAGGCGGCCGCCTCAGGTGCCAGACTGTGGGGAGGCGCCACTAGGACACACAATGTAGAACATTGTGTCTGCTGCTGGTGCATGTGTAGGTAGCAGAGCAGTCCCATGAGAGGAGAAGAACAGGAAGAAGGCAGAATTGAGACCTTTCAAAGTTTTGGCCCAAGCAAGGGGGTATGGGGGCGTCATTTCAGCTCCCTGCTTCAGGTGCCAAAATGTTGTGGGCCAGCCCTGCCTCTGTCGAAAGATGAAGCGTGAGGTTCAGAAGCACAAGATGGCAGGTCATGGATCTGGTGAGATCTAGCCCAATTTGAGCTCTGGGTTTGCTTAGGACGTGGGACCTAGCACTGGGCTTTGTTCTATTCTGCTTGTGCTGAGATTGCCATCGGAGGCATGGGCCAGCGCAGCTCTGCGAGGGGGCTGCAAATCAAGGACTGCCGTTGTGGGGCAGAATCCTTTCCTCTCCAGAGGTGAGAGAGGCCCTAGTCCCCTCCCCACCACTAATGTGAAACAGGCAGGTGGACAGCCAAGCATTGGGCAGTGCCCCCCCGCAACCCCCCATTGCTGTCCGGATTGTCGGCCATGGGGCTCTGGCAGGAGAGAGGCAGAGTCCTGCTGACTAATTTCCATATCAAATGGAAGGGGAAATAGAGGAGAGGAGCAGGGTGATGAGGGTGAGAGACATGAGAGCTCATGTCTGCCGTGGCCCAGCAGCCCCTGGGTGTCCTGGCTGCTCTCTCCCTTCACTCTGCTCTGGGCTGGCAGGTCTTTCTGTCCCCTGTGCCTCCGGAGCAGCAGGGCACGGGGACAGCTCCCCAGTGGCAGCAGCACTGGGGAGGTGGGTGGGAGGCTGAGAGAGGGCTTGAACCCTGGGGATGCTGAAGAACTCAATGCTTTCTTTGCCTCTGTCTTCACGGACAAGGTCAGCTCCCAGACTACTGCACTAGGCAACGCAGTATGGGAAGGAGGTGGGCAGCCCTTGGTGAGAAAGAACAGGTTAGGAACTATTTAGAAAAGCTAGACATTCACAAATCCATGGGTCTGGAATTAATGCATCCGAGGGTACTGAGGGAGTTGGCAAATGTCATAGCAGGAGAAGTAACGGTAATCCGAATTAGGGGCTTTAGTTCGAACTACCTAGCCCATGCCGCGTGTAGCCGCGGGCACGGAGTTCGAACTACTGGGCATTTAAAAATGGCGGCGCCCGGGAACATGCACATAAAGCCCGGGATATTTTAATCCCGGGCTTCATTTGCAAGTTCGAATGCCTACATTAGCCACCCTAGTTCGAACTAGGGTGGCTAGTGAAGACATACCCGTAGAGATCGGGAGAGATCCCGGATGATTGGAAAAAGGCAAATGTAGTGCCCATCTTTTAACAAGGGAAGAAGGACAGTCCAGAGAACAACAGACCAGTCAGCCATACCTCAGTCTCTGGAAAAATCATGGAGGGGATTCTCAAGGAATCCATTTTGAAGCACTTGGAAGAGGGGAAAGTGACCAGGAATAGTCAACATGGATTCACCAAGGGCAAGTCGTGCCTGACCAACCCGATTAGCTTCTATGATGAGGTAACTGGCTCTGTGGACACGGGGAAGTCAGTGGACGTGATATATCATGACTTTAGCAAAGCTTTTGATACTGTCTCCCACAATATTCTTGACAGTAAGTTAAGGAAGTATGGATTGGATAAATGGACTGTAAGATGGACAGAAAGCTGATTAGATTGTTGGGCCCAACAGGTATGATCAACGGCTCAATGTCTGGTTGATGGTCGGTTTCAAGTGGAGTGTCCCAAGGATCAGTTCTAGGACCGGTTTTGTTCAACATCTTTAATAATGACCTGGAGGAGGGGATGGATTGCACCCTCAGCAAGTTTGCAGATGACACTGAGCTAGGGGGAGAGGTAGATACGCTGGAGGTCAAGGATAGGGTCCAGAGTGACCTAGACACATTAGAGGATTGGGCCAAATGGTAAGTCTAACGTCAGTACCGGGCAAATTAGTCGAAACAATAATTAAGTATAAAATTGTTAGGCACGTAGAAGAACATAATTTGTTGGGCAAAAGTCAACGTGGTTTCTGTAAAGGGAAATCATGTCTTACTAATCTATTAGGCTGCGTCTAGACTGGCATGATTTTGCGCAAAATCTTGCCGCCTGTCTACACTGGCCGCTAGCATTTGCGCAAGAACACTGACTTTGTAATGTACAAAATCAGTGGTTCTTGCGCAAATACTTTGATGTTCCCGCTCAGGGATAAGCCCTCTTGTGCAAGTATTCTTGCGCAAGAGGGCCAGTGTAGACAGCTACCTTAATTTCTTGCGCAAGAAAGCCCGATGGCTAAAATGGCCATCAGAGATTTCTTGCGCAAGAAAGCGTCTACACTGGCACGGATGCTTTTGCGCAAAAGCAAATCTTTTGCGCAAAGGCACATGCCAGTATAGACGCTCTCTTGTGCAAATACTTTTAACAGAAATACTTTTCCGTTAAAAGTATTTGCGCAAAATCTTGCCAGTCTAGACGCAGCCTTAGAGTTCTTTGAAGGGATTAACAAACATGCGGACAAGGGGGATCCAGTAGATATAGTATACTTCGATTTTCAGAAAGCCTTTGACAAAGTCCCTCACCAAAGGCTCTTGTGTAAATTACATTGTCATGGGATAAGAGGGAAGGTCTTTTCATGGATTGAGAACTGGTTAAAAGACAGGAAACAAAGAGTAGGAATAAATGGTAAATTTTCAGAATGGAGAGGGGTAACTAGTGGTGTCCCCCAAGGGTCAGTCCTAGGACCAATCCTGTTCAACTTATTCATAAATGATCTAGAGAAAGGGGCAAGCAGTGAGGTAGTAAAGTTTGCGGATGATACTAAACTGTTCAAGGTAGTCAAGACAGAAGCAGACTGTGGAGAACTTCAAAAAGATCTCACAATATTAAGTGATTGGGCAACAAAATGGCAAATGAAGTTTAATGTGGATAAGTGTAAAGTAATGTACGTTGGAAAAAATTAACCCCAACTATACATACAATATGATGGGGGCTAATTTGGCTGTGACAAATCAGGAAAGAGATCTTGGAGTTATCGTGGATAGTTCTCTGAAAACGTCCACACAGTGTGCTGCGGCAGTCAAAAAGGCAAATAGAATATTAGGAATTATTAAGAAAGGGATAGAAAATAAGACCCAGAATATCTTACTGCCCCTGTATAGAACTATGGTACGCCCACATCTTGAGTACTGTGTACAGATGTGGTCTCCTCACCTCAAAAAAGATATTTTGGCCTTGGAAAAGGTTCAGAAAAGGGCAACTAAAATGATTAGGGGTTTGGAACGGGTCCCATATGAGGAGAGGCTAAAGCAACTGGGACTTTTCAGTTTGGAAAAGAGGAGACTGAGGGGGGATATGATAGAGGTCTATAAAATCATGAGTGGAGTGGAGAGGGTGAATAAAGAGAAGTTATTCATTAGTTCCCATAATATAAGGACTAGAGGACACCAAATGAAATTAATGGGTAGCAGGTCTAAAACTAATAAGCAAAAGTTCTTCTTCACACAGCGCATAGTCAACCTGTGGAACTCCTTGCCAGAGGAGGCTGTGAAGGCTAGAACTATAACAGAGTTTAAAGAGAAGCTAGATAAATTCATGGAGGTTAGGTCCATAAAAGGCTATTA
Organism: Rafetus swinhoei; assembly: GCA_019425775.1. Classification (NCBI taxonomy): domain Eukaryota; kingdom Metazoa; phylum Chordata; order Testudines; family Trionychidae; genus Rafetus; species Rafetus swinhoei. Next base: position 42,662,356 of record CM033428.1, on the reverse strand, counting down.
GCCAGGGGGTAGAAATGGTGTCCCTGGCCTCTGTTTGTCAGAGGCTGGAGATGGATGGCATGAGACAAATCGCTTGATCATTGTCTTCGGTCCACCCCCTCCGGGGCACCTGGTGCTGGTCACTGTCGGCAGACAGGCTACTGGGCTAGATGGACCTTTGGTCTGACCCAGTACAGCCATTCTTATGGTTATGAGGAGGTTCAATAAGGACAATTGCAGAGTCCTGCACTTGGGACAGAAGACTCTCAAACATTGCTACAGGCTGGAGACCGACTGGCTAAGTAGCAGTTCAGCAGAAAAGGACCTGGGGATTACAGTGGATGATTAGCTAGATATGAGGCAACAGTGTGTCCTTGTATCTAAGAAGGCTAATGGCATATTAGGGTGCATTAGGAGAAGCATTGCCAGCAGATCTAGAGAAGTGATTATTCCCCTTCATTCGGCACTGGTGAGGCCACATCTGGAGGCCACATCTGGAGGTCCAGTTCTGGAACCTCCACTACAAAAAGGATGTGGACGCACTGGAGAGGGTCTAGTGGAGGGCAACCAAAATGATTCGGGGGCTGGAGCACATGACCTATGAGGACAGGCTGACGGATTTGGGTTTATTTAGTCTGCAGAAGAGAAGAGCGAGGGGGGATTTGATAGCAGCCTTCAACTTCCTGAAGGGGGGTTCCAAAGAGGATGGAGAAAGGCTGTTCTCAGTAGTGACGGATGGCAGAACAAGGAGCAATGGTCTCAAGTTGCAGTGGGGAGGTCTAGGTTGGATATTAAGGAAAAACTCTTTCCCTACGAGGGTGCTGAAGCACTGGGATGGGTTCCCTAGGGAGGGGGTGCAATCTCCTTCCCTAGAGGTTTTTAAGTCCTGGCTTGGCAAAGACCTGGCTGGGATGATTGAGTTGAGGCTGGTCCTGCTTTGGTCAGGGGGGTTGGACTCGACCTCCTGAGGTCTCTGCCAGCCCTGGGATTCTAGGATTCTATGATGGCAGCAGGTGTTTGTTTTTTGGGAGCGTGGAGAAGGCCGAGCCCAGCAGCTGGAGCCCGCCAAGGGCCAGCGCGCGCACTGCCTCGCAGAGAAGTGCTGAGACAGCACAGTCACTCTCCACAGATGGATTTTTTAAATTAAGCTTTTATTTCCTCTTTTCTGGTCTCAGTCCCGCCCCTGAGCTTTAATGAGCTCGCTCCCCCAGCAGATCAAGCCGCCTGATCCCTCGCGCTGGCTCTTTGCAATTCCCAGTGGCTCCCAGCCAAGAGATGTGCTGTTTAATTTTGCCAGGCTCCCAGCTTACGCTGAAGCATTATACCCCCAAAACAACCCCTCCCCCCCGGAGCTGTATTTCTCCCAGCCTGTTGATGGAGCGCAATAAGTATTAAATTCTATAATTCTTGCACTGGCCTTTGAGCGCCTCACTGTTAATATTTAATGAAGAAAGATGCTGGTAATCAGCCTTGTGTCCCAGGCGTCTGTATGCTTTATGTTCTGCCTTTGGGAGCCTGACTGTGAACCCAGCTCTCCAGAGCTACCTACCCCAACTTAATAAACTTTGCCAGTCAGGCATCGGCTTCCCCCAAAGCCTCGTCCGGCCTCCCCTGACACCTCGCCTGCATGGCCCGAGTAGAGTGGGCGGCATAAGAAAGAGGGATGGGAAGGGGGCACAGGCCAGCCTGTGTGCTACACCTTGCAAGAGACACAGCCCGGAATGGGGGCAAAGGAGGCCTTAGATCCTCTTGTGCTTCCCAAATTCTGGGCTGCTCTAACTGGTACCAACCTGGCATGGCTGCCTCCACACTCACAGCATCCCAGAACTACCCCAGTGCCTAAGGGCTTCAGCCACTCCCTGGCCTGCCCCTGCATGGCCCCTTCCACCCCAGCCATGGCCTTACCCGGGAGCTGCAAAGGCAGGTGGCACAGAGCTGTGTAGGTTGGGCCTATGCTGCTGCTCCATGGGGGGCATGCACCTGGGCCCCCTTCTATGGCCCCTGTACCCTGGAGACAGTCTGCAGAGGGCAGAGCCCTTCCTGCTCAGGACAGGTATTACTGACGGGTCTGAGCTGGGATTGCTGACCTGCCCCCAGTACCTTGGGTTTTGGTGCACTGCAGCCGAGGGGGCTGAGCATGGGCACAGGGTGGAGAAAGTTGTCAGCTGAACCGAGAATGGCCCTTGTCTCTCCTCTCTGACAGCAGGTCTCTTCCGGCCCTGCCATCCTACCAGCCAGGGCTTTCCCATCTCTCACGCCAGTCTGCCTCTCACAGAGGCTCTTGCTGCCCATCGTGCACTGGGCTCCTGGCTGTCACTTCCTGGGCTTGACAGCATGTTGGAGTTGCCTGGTGGGGGACAGCTACACCCATGTAACACTGCCTGGGGCTGATTGGCCTCAGGCAGAGCATGCAGAGCGCTGTTCCAAAGAGAGCTAATAGGACTTAGCACTTCCATGTTGCAGCGCTGGTCAGGGCTGCATGCAAACATGATCTAATTAACCACTGGGCGGGATGGAAGCTGTGTTACAAATGGGGAAACGAAGGCAGGCTAGTTGCAGTGCAGTTCAGGCAATAAAAGCCATGATACACTCACGTTTGCAATGCTGTTGTGCACACACACCCCCACCACCTTCCTGCACAGACTGTAGGGGTTAAGCTGCGACTGTTTGGCTGTCGCTATAACTAGTGACACCCGTCCCTTTCATGTGGATGCAGGTACCCCACCACAACAGAGCTCACACGAGCACAGCCTTGTTGGGAAACCAAACACACTGCACTAGTACAAGGCTGTAGCATCAAGCCACTAATATGCTCAGATGTCTACAAGGCAGTGACTTGGTACCACTATTTTGATTGAACCCCCCTAGACTGCTACAAAATGAGCCATGGTACATGCTGGATGGATTTGAAGCTGGTAAACAGGGACTCATCTTTCAGAGGGTGTGTTTCCAAAAGGGTCCCACAAGGACGGTTTCTTGCCCCTGCTCTGTTGGGGATGTTTATCCAACACCTGGAAGAAAAGATAAAAACAGCATTGATAAAGTTTGCAAAGGACACAAAAATAGGGGGCTGGAAAATAAGGAAGAAGCTAGATCACTGACACCAAGTGATTGACTCCAGCTTCAGTAGCGTGCCAATGACTCCCAATTCTGCATTTCCTTCCTTCATATAAAACCCAGCTTTCCCACTTCCTTATGAGCTGAATATTTACTACTTCCACTCTTGGTAAACTGGGCACAAGCAAATAGGACGTGTTCTAATATGGCTACATGTAACTGCTTATATCTAGGAATAGAGACTGTAGGCCACTCTTACAAGATGAGGGATTGTATAGAATCATAGAAGATTAGGGTTGCAAGAGATCTCAGGAGGACGTTTAATCCAACCCCCTGCTCAAAGCAGGAACAATCCCATCTAAATCATCCCAGCCAGGGCTTTGTCAAGTCTTGCCTTGAACTACTCTAGGGATGAAGATTCCACCCCCTCCCTAGGGAACCCATTCCAGTGCTTCCCCACCCGCCTAGGGAATTAGTTTTTCCTAATAGCCAAACTAGACCTCCCCCATTGCAACTTGAGACCATTGCTCCTTGTTCTGCCATCCGTCACTACTGAGAACAGCCTCTCTTCATCCTCTTTGGAACCTCCCTTCAGGAAGTTGAAGGCTGCTCTCAAATCCCCCTTCATCCTTTTCTTCTGCAGACTAAATAAGACCAACTCCCTCATGCTCTCTTCATAAGTCATGTGCTCCAGCCCCCGAATCATTTTTGTTGCACTCTGGTGTACTCTTTCCAATTTGTCCACATCCTTTTTGTAGTGGGGGTTCCAGAACTGGACGCAGTACTCCAGATGTGGCCTCACCAGTGCCAAATAAAGGGGAATAATCAGCAGTGGTCCTCCTAATGCACCCTAATATGCTGTTAGCCTTCTTGGCTACAAAGGCACCCTGTTGACTCATATCCAGCTCCTCATCCACTGTAGTCTCAAGTCCTTTCTGCCAAACTGCTGCTTAGCCAGTTGGTCCCTAGCCTGTAGCAGTGCATTCTTCTAAGTTCACAGTCATTTAAATTAAGAACAGTAGCCCAAGAGTAGCCCAATCTATTTATTTAAACAATGTATTTATTACCACATTGGTCTATATCTTTCAAAAGAACCACTATCAAGAGTACAATTGAATGATGGATGTTAGCAGCATAGATCTACAGCAAACAATTTTCATCAGCCATATCTTGGCTTGAGTTTATTTATGTGCGCTGAGTGGTTTATGCAAATAGTTATGAATAAATACCAAGGAGTGGAAGGAGGTTCCTAGTGTGTTGCTCTAAGGATTTGAGAGTTTAAATATCCCTCCATGACACTCGCTGAAGGTACGCAAACAAAAGGAAAAACGATGCAGCACTTTAAAGACTAACAAGATGGTTTAATAGGTGATGAGCTTTTGTGGGCCAGACCCACTTCCTCAGATCCTGTTCTGGAAGAGAATTGGCATGACCATATATCCCGAAGGAATACAATGAAAAAAGTGAACACATTATTAAACTGACAAATCAGATTTAGTACAGAAGGTGGGGTGAGGGAGAGGGAGGGAGGGAATAGCTATTTATGAGTCAATGAATCAGGGGTGAGGAAGCTATCTTTGTAATGGTTAAGGTAATTAGCATCTTTGTTAAGGCCCATTCGTAAAGTGTCAAATTTAAGGATGAAAGAAAGTTCTGAAGTTTCCCTCTGTAATCTGGTGTTAAAGTCTCTTTGAAGTAAGATGCATGTAGTAAGGTCATTAAGACTATGTCCAGGTAGGCTGAAATGAAGAGCAACTGGTTTTTCCTTGTGAAGATGTCTGATGTCTGATTTGTGGGCATTAATTCTTTGGCAAAGTGTCTGAGAAGTCTGTCCAATATACATAGCAGAAGGACACTGTTGGCACATGATGGCATAAATTATATTTCTGGATGAACAGGAATATGTGTTCTTGATCATTTAACTGACATGGTTAGGTCCAGTGATGGTGTCACCAGAGTAAATATGTGGACAAAGTTGGCAACAGGGTTTGTTGCAAGGGAAAGTTCCGGGGTTGGTATTTGTGTGGTATGTCCTGTGGTTGTTGGTAAGAATCCTTCTGAGGTTATGTGGTTGTCTATAGGAGAGTATGGGTCAGTCCCCCAGAGCCTCTCGGAGTGTAGTATACTGTTCCAGTATAGGTTGTAGGTTATTGATAATGAGTTGGAGGGGTTTAAGTTGGGGGCTGTAGGTGATGATAAGTGGTGTTCTATTGTTCGCTTTCTTGGGCCTATCTTGAAGTAGATGGTTTCTAGGTATTCGTCTGTCTCTTTCAATTTGTTTTTTTTATTTCCCCCAGTGGGTAATTGAGATTTACAAATGCTTGGTAGAGATCTTGAAGTTTCTGGTCTGTGTCAGTGGGATTAGAGCAGATGCGGCTGTACCTAATAATGTGTCCTTCTGCTATGTATATTGGACAGACTTCTCAGATACTTTGCCAAAGAATTAATGCCCACAAATCAGACATCAGACATCTTCACAAGGAAAAACCAGTTGCTTTTCATTTTAGCCTACCTGGACATAGTCTTAACAACCTTACTACATGCATCTTACTTCAAAGAGACTTTAACACCAGATTACAGAGGGAAACTTCAGAACTTTCTTTCATCCTTAAATTTGACACTTTACGAATGGGCCTTAACAAAGATGCTAATTACCTTAACCATTACAAAGATAGCTTCCCCACTTATCACCCCTGATTAGCTATTCATTGACTCATAAATAGCTATTCCCTCCCTCCCCTCCTCTCCTCACCCCACCTTCTGTACTAAATCTGATTTGTCAGTTTAATAATGTGTTCACTTTTTTCATTGTATTCCTTTGGTATATATGGTCATGCCAATTCTCTTCCAGAATAGGATCTGAGGAAGTGGGTCTGGCCCACGAAAGCTCATCACCTATTAAACCATCTTGTTAGTCTTTAAAGTGCTACATAGTTTTTCCTTTTGTTTTTGCAAGATCAGACTAACACGGCTACCTCTCTATTACTATTGAAGGTGCTCAAGTGTGAGACTCTGCCACTCTCAGAAATATTACAGAGCAAGTAAGCAGGAGCTAAGCTGACTTGCCAGTTGGAAGAGGCGGTCGGACCGCACAGCAGATGCATAGCTATACCATGGCTGGCTGCTTAGGGCAGCATTTGTTTGTATTTGCACATGGAAAAGACCAGCAGCTCCTTAAAAAGTGTCTGGGGAAAAGTCCCAGAATTAACAAGTGCAATTGCCACCCTGCTGAGGAATCAGCATATGTGTGACCGCCTGTCTGGCCCTGCCTGGTGACCTGACCCAAGCCCAGTGTAGACGAAGGACAGACTCTTGCAGACCAGTGGGACTAACGGGGAGACGAGATGGGCAGCCTGGGCTATCGCTACTCCCCCAGCATTGGGGAGGTGGGAGGAAATGGGCCGGGATTCAGAGCATTTGAAGTCATGTTGTGCTGTGGCAGCTCGTGTTTGTTTCTGGACAGCAGGGAGAAATCCCAGCAAGCATTCTTTAGCTCTGCTGCTCTTGCAGTGAAACACGGACACATCCCAAGCTGGACTAACCTGAACACGCCTGGGGCAGGAGCCCCCTCCCGGCCTGAGCAGCCCTGGGTCTACTGGTGTCACACGGGGCTTGCTCCTCCCAGCCTTTGTGACATGGCAGCCTGCGAGGATGAGGGAGATCATGATTAAATCTGCAGCAATCAACTTAGGAGCTTCGTTCCCCGCCCACCCCTCCCTGAGCCTGCTTGTCTCAATGAGCTTCAAGAAGTGATACAGAAGCTCCCAGCCCTGCTATTGGCTCTGCCAGATACAGCTCTGCATGCCTGGTGGCAAAGAACAGCCGGTGGCAGGGGGATCTCGCTTTTCACTCAGCGTGGCTGAGCCTGGAGAGGAACAGTAGCACAGGCGGCTTTGGGCTGGCTGGGAGGGGAGCAGAGTGAGCCAGGGGAGGTGGCTGCTCCTCCGTTTTGTGTTCTGCGTTGGCTGCTGCAGTTCTGTTCTTGCCAAGATGGAACCAGTGTCTCAGGGGCTCTGATTCTAACCCAGCTGCTCTGATTGCAGCCAGGAGCCAACCAGCAGTTTGCATGGGGCTGGGCCTTTTGTTCTGCCTGATGAGCTAGCAGTCCTTTCACTCCGGTGAGCTAAGGGGGGAGACAGAGGGGGGAGAGTAAACAAAGAAAGCTGCTTGCATTGCTCTCACTCTCAATCCTGTGGCACGTTAGAGACTACCAAGATGCCACAGGCCTAGGAAACGGGGGGGCTGCACTCCCCTTCTCCCCCCCATGGAACCCTTGCATATTAGCCTCCCAGGGGATCCTGCTCATCAGGTCCCCTGGGGAGTCAAAGTCTGTTTGTCTGAAGTTCAGGGTCCGTATTCTGCTGCTCTCCTTCCTTCCTTTGCACCGGATCCTGAACTCGCCCATCTCACCGCACTGCAGCCCGGGTTGCCACCCACCTCTACTTCCCCTGCTAATTCCTCCCTGTTTGTGAGCAGCAGGTCAAGCTGCACAGGGCCCCTGCTTGGTTCCCTCAGCACTTGCACCAGGAAGTTGTCCCGGACACTCTGAAAACTTCCTGGAGTGTCTGTGTGCTGCTGTGTTGGTTTCCCAGCAGATGTCAGGGTGATTAGAGTCCCCATGAGAACCAGGGCCTGCGATCTGGAAGCTTCTGTTAGTTGTCTGGAGAAAGCCTTGTCTGCCTCACCCACCTGATCTGGTCTAGAGCAGACACCGACCACGAAATCACCCTCGTTGCTCCCACCTCTAAGCTTAACCCAAAGACTCTCAACAGGCTTTTCTTCCGCTTTACACTGGAGCTCTGAGCAACCCTTCTGCTCTCTGACATACAGAGCAACTTCTCCTCCTGTTCTCCCCGCCTGCTCTTCCTGACGAGTTTCTACCCTCCCCTGACAGTGCTCCACGCAGGTGAGTCGTCCCACCAAGTCTCTGTGATTCCAGTCACATCATAGTTCCTTGGCTGTGCCAGGACTCCCAGTTCCTCCTGCTTGTTTCCCAGGCTTCATGCATTCATGTGCAGGCGCCTAAGGTAACTAGCCCATTGCCCTACTCTCCCAGTATGAATCAGGAGACCTCCCCCTGTGGCACCCTCCTCTTTGTGTTTCCTCCTAGTATCCCACCTCCCCACTCACCTCAGGGCATACGTCCCTAAGGGTGCAGGGCCTGGGGCAGCCTCCCCCCTCTGCTCCACCCGCACCCTGCCCCCACTCCACCTCTTCCCCAAGCCCTGCCTCTTCTGGCCCTTGCCCCCACCCACCTTGCTGAAGCCCCTCCCCTGGGCAACACGAGCAGCGGATCAGCCCGCTGCCCTCTGCTTCTCTGCAGCTGTGGGAAGCCGGGGGGTTCTGCTTCCCACTGCTGCAGTGAGTCTGAACGCAGCGGGCGGGGACGGAGCAGAGCAGGCTGTCGGGTAGCTCTGGGAGAGGTAGTTGGAGTCTCTTCTGACCTGTCTGTCATCAGTTCACTGAGACCTGATTGCACTGAAGATGTCGACTGACCCAGCTCTGGCACTGCGCTGTGAAAAATTCACAACCCTCAGCAGCGCTGTTAATCTGGCCCAAGGCCTAGGAGAGAGGCAGCCAGGTCAAAAGAGGAGATTTTCTTTGGCGCTAGCTACTGCCACTCAGAAAGACAGATGAGACCTGTCCCGTCCCTGCGGTGAGTGTCTGCACAACACCTCTCCGTGCGCACAGCCGCAGCCCTGCAGCTCCCACGGAGCAGGCAGGGTCTGGATTTTGCCTACTCTGGGAAAATGAGATGAGTTCAAAAATGTAAGAAATATGCTGCTCCCCCAGAGTTTAAACACAAGCCGCTAAAGCTTTAACCTCTGCCTACGGGCCCGAGCAAGTGGTGATAACAACGTGTAAGGTACATACCGTCTTTCTAACACCGTATTTTTCCAGTGTAGACATAACCTGAGCGTATGCCTGCCAGGGGAGCTGACAGCCATGCCAGGCCCCTGGGCAGGCGTCGGGGGGAAGACTCTGCGCTCCCTGAAGAGGTGGGGCCAGAGTCACCAGCCCTGAGTACGGCCCAGAGCACCCCGCACTGCCCCCCAGCTCTTAGAGCCACCCGGAGTGCTCCGGCGGTGATTTAAAGGGCCTCGGCTCTGGCGCCACCGCTGCCACAGTAGCAGTGGTCATGGTCAGGAGCCCCGGGCCCTCTGGAATTGCTGGGCCCCAGGGCACTTGTAGTAAGATGAGGGCCTAAAACATAAGCCCATGTAACACAGGCCTGTTGTGAGGCCTAGGCACAATGGTCAAGACCTCCCCTCCAGGCTGGCCCTCACCCCCGCACTCCTCCCCTCAGGGCTGGCATTTATCCTCCCCCGCTTCCCCTCAGAACTGGCTCTCACCCCCCACACCTCCCCTCAGGGCTGGCCCGCCTCCCCCCACCCCTACCCCCTACCCCGACACACACCTCCCCTCAGGGCTGGCCCGCCCTCCCCCCCACCCCTACCCCTACCCCGACACACACACCTCCCCTCAGGGCTGGCACGCCTCCCCCACCCCACCCCTACCCCGACACACACCTCCTCAGGGCTGGCACGCCTCCCCCACCCCTACTCCCCTACCCCCGGACACACACACTCCCTCAGGGCTGGCACGCCTCCCCACCCCTACTCCCTACCCCGACACACACACCTCCTCTCAGGGCTGGCCGCCCTCCCACCCCTACTCCCCTACCCCGACACACACACCTCCTCAGGGCTGGCGCCTCCCACCCCACCCCACCCTCCTACCCCGACACACACACTCCTCAGGGCTGGCCCCCTCCCCACCCCTACCCTCCTACCCCGACACACACCTCCCCTCAGGGCTGGCCCCCTCCCACCCCCCACCCCACCCTCCTACCCCACACACCTCCCCTCAGGGCTGGCACGCCCTCCCCACCCCTACCCCTACCCCCGACACACCTCCCCTCAGGGCTGGCACGCCTCCCCACCCCTACCCCCTACCCCGACACACACCTCCCCTCAGGGCTGGCCCCCTCCCCACCCCTACCCCCTACCCCGACACACACCTCCTCAGGGCTGGCCCCCTTCCCCCCCCACCCCCTACCCCACACACACCTCCCCTCAGGGCTGGCCCCCTTCCCCACCCCACCCTCCTACCCCCAACACACACCTCCTCAGGGCTGGCCCCCTTCCCCCCACCCCACCCTCTTACCCCCCAACACACACCTCCTCAGGGCTGGCCCCCTTCCCCCCCCACCCTCCTACCCCCAACACACACCTCCCCTCAGGGCTGGCCCCCTTCCCCCCACCCCACCCCCCCCCCCCCCAACCTCAGGGCTGGCCCCCTTCCCCCACCCCCACCCCCTACCCCCGACACACACCTCCCCTCAGGGTGGCCCCCTTCCCCACCCCACCCTCCTACCCCCGACACACACCTCCCCTCAGGGCTGGCTTTCACCTTTCTTCCTCATCTCCGCAGAATTAGCTCCTACCCCACCACATCTCCTGTCTGAATCAGGAATCACCTCCCCATTTCCTGGCAGCTGTAATGTGTGCTGGGTTTGAGATCACTGTAAGGGCTCAGATGTTACTAGGAATCTTTTATTTCCATCTGCTCATTCTGACTCTCAACATCAAACAACACAAAGCAAGAGTCTGTCTCTAGCAGCAAATGGTGCAGGAGAGCGCACTGTAAACAAACTAATGAGATTAGTGCCATGGAGAATAGCCCATGCTATTACATCTCTCTTTGCAAAATGAGAGAATCCTTCTGATACAATTTACTAGCATCATTAACAGGGCCTCTTGTGCTGCTGCACAGTCCCTCCCTCCCCTTGCTTCAGATCTCTGCTGCAGAAAACATTCAGCTTTAAAATATCACAATTCTAACCTTAGGGATGGGGACTATGAGCAACCAAGACTGTGTCATGTTCCTGAGTCTATAACAATGTCCCACTGGCTTAACTCCTGGCTCTGCGAGAGTCAGTAGCTATGTCAGTGGGAGAAACTTTCCTGCTGGCATAGCACTGTCTACACTGGGGCTTAGGTTTCTATAATTTATGTCTCTCAGGAGAGTGGATTACTCCCACCCCTACGCGGTGTAAATTATACCAGAGAAATTTCCAGTGTAGACATAGCCTGAGAGGGTTGAATTGCCCACATTCATCTAAATGGGTGTTAACTCTGGAGTGCAATGAGGACAGTGTGCCAGCATTGTTAGCTGTTTCACTGATGATCATTTTAATAGGAACATTGGTTGATGTATTTATCTCATAATCCCAAATTGCCTCCCAGATCTTATCAGCTGAGTACAGTCCCAGTTGTCCCCTGGGATTCTCCTGACAACTTGGACAATACAGTTCTGTTTCTACTCTTGAGCCATTTGTGGCACATGGAAAATTGAAACTTAAGGAAAGTAGAAGGTTGGTTTAATAGGAAAGTAACGAACACTAGGGGGATACTGCACTTACTGCAACAGTCATTGTTCTAGTCAGTTCAACAACCAGGCTCTGCAGCATGGCCCCCCGCCCAGCATAGAGCGTAGCTCCCTCTTTCACAGAGCACTGGGTCTTGCTCATCAATAATACTACAGGAGCTCAGATGGGACACACATGCTCAATTTCCTGGCGGTCTGGGCAATGCCGCCCTGTCAAATCGAGGCCACACCTAAAGACTCACAGATGTACTAGGGCAGGGCTGGGCAAGATGCTGCCTGGGGGCCAGATCTGGCCTGTCTAATACTTTGAGCTGCCCACAAGCTGAATCTTGCCATGTTCTGTTCATATCGCACTGCCCCTGCCACCAAATTTCTAGGCAGCGCTTCAGGCAACAAGATCTTATTTAATTGACCCACGGCTCCTGGGTGCAGCGCTACCCGGCAGGGGCCAGAGCTGCACATTTTAAATAGCCGCAGCAATCACAGGTGGCTGCCAGGCAATGTGGCAGTGGCGGCACTGGTTAGCCACAAGCCCTTTACTGTGTATTTACTCCCAAGACTCTGGTCCCAGACAACTCTGGGGGGGGAGGCTAGTACCCATCTCTGCCCCTTTTGTCCCAGGCCCTGCCCCTTCCAGAGAGTGGAGCCAGCCCGTGACGACATACCAAAATTCAGTAAGTGGTGCCCCCCCCCAAAAAAAAGGTATTGCCCACCCCTGTGTTAGGGCATAAGCTTCTGTGAGTAAAACCCACTTCATCAGATGAATTGGAGTGGAGTTTACAGGGCTGTATATAAGGACAACAAAAAGAAAGAGGGTTCTTCTGTAATTGAGGATAAATAGCACTGAAACAGCAGCTTCTGGAACTGTCATGGCTCCTACTCACTGTAGCCTGCTTTGCTCGTTCCTTCGGGAAGCAGGGTCTGGAGGAACTCTCCTCAATAGCTAGCTGGGACGGGGAGAGGCATCAGGAGCAAACGCTGTGGACACGAAGGCACCTACTTTGCTTAGGGATCCAGCAAACAGGAGCTATGTAGCTCCAAGGCTACGTCTACACTGGCGTGATCTTGCGCAAAAACTCTTTAGCGCAAGAGTTCTTGCGTTAAAGTAGTTACGCAAGAGAGCATCTACATTGGCATGTGCTTTTGCGCAAGAGCATCCTTGCCAGTGTAGATGCTTTCTTCCGCAAGAAATTCATGTTGCCTGTCTACACTGGCCTCTTGCGCAAGAACAGTTGCACAAAAGGGCTTATTCCTGAGCGGGAGCGTCAGAGTTCTGCTGCAAGAAGCCCTGATTTCACACATTAGAACGTCAGTTTACTTGCGCAAGAACTCGTGGCCAGTGTAGACAGGCAGCAAGTTTTTGCGCAAAAGCGGCCGCTTTGGCACAAGATCGCGCCAGTGTAGACACAGCCCAAGTGATTGGCTGCGACTGGGTGGGGTTACAAATCACTGTAGGCTTGAGGACAGGGCAGTGAAATGTAGTTATCTTCATTTACCACTAATGAGGAGCAGAACTGGGCTGAGCTTGTCCCCATGGAGGGGTCACCTCAGCTGACAGGAACTCACCAAGCCTGGGCTGGAAGGACAGAGCCCTGTGATAGCGAGAGAGATGGAGACAGGTGTCCCAGCAGCTGGTGTGAGCTTCCCCGCATGGTCCCTGGTCTGGTTTAACCTGTTCCTCCTCATTGTCCAAAGACAGAGCTAAGTCAGCTCCATTAGGGGCCTTTTTTATGTTAAATGCTCCCTAGAGTTGAACACGACAACCCTGCTACCCAGCCTGCATCACTAGCATTGACAATCACTAGAACTGTCTCCAGAGCTCACAGCAAGAGGCAGGTGGCAGAAAGTGACTGGTGAGCGGCACAGTAGCTTGGCAAGGCAGAGAGGAGAGGAAGGAGCGGCTGGCGGGGCAGCCAGCAGATGGGCACAGCGGCTGGCAGTGCTCAGATGGTGGAGCATCTAGGTGCCTTCTCCCCAGCTGGGAGGTGAACCACCTAGATGTGTCTCTGACCCCTGGGCCCTCACTGACCAAGGACAGCTCCTATGAGAGGAGGATGGGGAGGGAGCAGTGGGGGGCACAGAGAAGGGCACATTTTGGGTTGCAGAATTCAAGCAGAGGAGGAGCAGGCCCTGCCCTACGTACTCTGGGGTGGGGGTCATGCTCACAGTTGTATGTTGATGAGTGCTGCTTGTGGCATTTTCCCTAATTAATAGCTTCAGAGGCGTGGCCGAGTTAGTCCATAACAGGAAAAACTTAAAACACAACAAATAGACTAGTAGCACCTTAAAGACTAACAAAACATGTCGATGGATGGATTCTTGGATCTGGCCTTCTAATACTCCTGTCATCTGCAGAAGTGGGTTGCACCCACGAAAGCTCATGATCCTATCCACATGTTTTGTTAGTCTTTAAGCACCTTGCATTTGTTGTTTTTTAAGTTTTTCCCTAATTAATGTTGGATGACTTTCCTCCTTTCATTGCAAGTCTCTTTTCTCCACTCACTCTCTGTGCTTGCGAGAGGGGCAGTGTTGCCTCTCTGAGGTGCCCAGGGGTGGAGTGTGAATTTTCCAGGTTACTGACTGAGGCTGGAGCTGGTTCTGTGTTGCTTGAATGGAGAGGAACCCCTAGGTATTGGACCCGGCCCTGGCTACTGCTGGCTTCCCTGGCTGAAGGGTCCCACTTCAGAAGGTGCTGCTGGGTTTGCGGCTGTTGCTGTAGAGCTGCTGCCTCGACTAACTGCTGCTGTCCCCTCGTTGAGGGCCTCTGCCATGTCCCCCTATGTGTAGGTATCCAGAACTAGGCAGAGGTGTGAATGGACAGTCTTCCTTTCCCTCTCAGCCCAGCACACACTCTCACTCACACAGCACCTCCGCATGCCCTGCAAGCTCAGTTCCTTTCCTGGGATCTCTGTTCACATCTGTCACGTTACCGGAGTTTAAGGGAAGCAGCCAGGTCACTGCTGCATCCATGGGGGAGTGTTTGCCCCAAAAGTTGGTATGAAGGGGGCCATGTGAGGTGTCGAACAAAAGCTTACTTTCTACTGATTCTGTATATGCTCTTCATATATCTGTATAATGTCTGCGTATGGAGTTATGAATATGTACTCTCTATGGAGACTAGAAGTTTCTCCGTGTGTGGTTGAGCAATGGGCTTAGCCTATGGACATGTTAATTAGCAAGGCTCCAGGGACAATAGGCCTCTTAAGTACCAGAGACCCGTCTATGAAGGAATCTAGGTGCCTGGTCAGAGACCATGTGACTGTCTCCAGCTTGGAAGAAGCCAGGGGGGAGATAAATATGCCATGTGTCCGACTCCATCTTGGTCTCCAGATCTGCTCCTGACCCCAGATGCGGCCTTGCAGGGAATCACGAGCCGGGAAGGACTGTGGACCCATCCGGACATAGGATGTGCACCAAGGACTTTTAAGCCAGCAGTTATAACATCTCTGCTGCAAGCCTGCATCGAGAACTGGGAGAGTCGATGCATGTAATGTATGATACTTTAACAACCTTACTCTCATGCTTTTCGTTCTTTTAGTAATAAACCTTTAGATGTTAGAGTCTAAAGGATTGGCTCAGCGTGATTTGTAGGTAAGGTCCAGAGGGTAAATTGACCTGGGAACTGTGGCTGGTTTCTTGGAACTGGACAGAACTTGTTCGGGGTAGGTGAGATTGGGCTCTAAAACCCCTCACCTGCGTATGAGGCCTGGGGCCATCTGGGGCACAGATATTGCTGGGCTGTCGAAGGGGTTTTGCTCGTGAGGCTTCTGGCTGGCCAAGCAGGCAGCTGGAGCACTCTGTGGGACTGGTTTGTGGCCTGTTTGGGAGGGTCTCCAGTCTGGGGGCTATAGAGAGCCCTGAATTTGAGCAATTCGCCCTGAGCAGACGCCCTCAGCTGTGCCCAGACCCGGCCCGGTCCGTCACAGAATCCTCATCCAGGCCTGGCTTAGCAGGGTCCTCGCCTTTGACTCTTTCAGGTGGTGGCTAATAAGGCCCATCTGGTGTAGCTGCAGGGAGAATCAGCAGAGCTGCCCTGCATCTTTCTGTGCAGACGGCAATTCTGAGTGTGACGCTGGCAGACCAGAGGCTAGGTCGTGCCAAGGCTCCAGGTCTCTATTGAGCACTGACAAAGGCAGAGCTGGAACCACTGTGGCTTACCTGATTAGAGACATGTGCTTCATGTTCAGACTCCATGAAGTGCTTGTCAATTGCTGCCTGCATTAATCATGCTTCTCAGACCTGTGTGTGCCCCACTGGTGTTTGCTCAGTAACAGCAAATGGCCTTACAGAAGATTTACAAGTGTGAAACACTAGTTCCCAAGAGAAGATACTCTCTGCTGCTCAAGAAAGGAAGCCCATCGTCACCAACTACTGGGGCAACGTCTCAAACATGCCACTTGCAAATCCCTAGAGGATGGGAGGCTGACCACTCGCTGCCAGCATGGATTTTCCAAGCAGAACTCCCGCCAAACCAGCCTGATTTCCTTCTTGACAGGCCACTGGTCTGGTGGCTGGGGAAGGGCTGGACACAATGTACCTGGACGTCAGCAAGGTCCTTGACACTGTCCCATGTCCAGCTTACTTCTGTTGAGTAAGCTGGAGACGTGCAGGTTTGGCAGAGCCCCTGTTACCTGGACCCAGACTTGGTTAAACAACCACAACCAATGAGGAGCTGTTAATGGATGACGTCAGATGGGAGAGAGATGTCGAGTGGGAGGCCACAGGATCTCTCCTGGGCCCAGTGTTGTTTAACACCCTTATTAATGACCTGGTGTCGCAATAGAGATCATACTGATGGAATCTGCAGAAGACACAACGATGGGGGGAAGTTGCCAAGATTTTGGAGGACAGAGCTAAAATTCAGAGAGATTTTGATAAATTGGAGAACTGAGCTATAGCCAACAAAATGAATTTCAGCAAAGACAAATGGAAGATTTTACATTTAGGGATGAGAGAAACCCAGTGCACAAATACAAAATGGAGGAAAACTGGTTTGGCAGCAGCCCTGCTGAGAAGACTGGGAATTGTGGTGGGTCAGAGTGTCAGCATGAGTCAGTTATGAGATGCAGTTACAAAAAGAACAAATGAAGTTCTGGGTTGCATTACCATAGGTATAACATGCACATCATAGGAGGTGATGGTGCTGCCCTGTTTGGAGCTGTTAGGCCTCAGCTGTAGTACTGTGTCCAGTTGTGGTCACCAGTGGATAGACAGGATATAGAGAAACTGGGAAGGCTGCAGAGATGAGTGACCAAGATGATCAAAGGGAGGGAATGCAGTTATGTGAGCAAAGGCAGAAGGAACTGGGTGTGTTTAGTATGGAAGAGAGGAGGTTCAGGAGGGACATGATGTTGGTCATCGGACATTACAAAGGCTGCCAGGAGAAAGATGAAGAGACATTGTTCTCTCTTGTGCCGAGGGCAAGGCGAGAGGCAATGGGTTCAAACTACAGCCTGGAAGATTTAGATGAAATCTCAGGACAAACTCCCTAACTGTAAGAGCAGTAGGGCACTGGAACTGACACCTCGGGATGTAGAAGCTTCTTCATCAGAGGTTTTCCGAAGGAGGCTCAGTAGTCCCCTTTCTTGCATGGTATAGACACAACAAGCCCTGCATCTTGGTAGGGTGAGACGAGATGACGCTGGTAGACACTTCTAACCCCTGGGTTCTGTGGGTCTGTGAACTATTGTGGAACATAAGGGCAGCCAGACTGAATCAGGCCAAAGCTCCATCTAGCCTAGCGCTCTGGGTTCTGACAGTGGCCAACGCCAGGTGCTTAAGAGAACGTAAGAACATCAGAGCGGCCAGGCTGGGTCAGAGCAAAGGTCCATCTAGCCCAGCGCCCTGTCCTCCAACAGTGGCCAGTGCCAGGTGCCCCAGAGGGAGTGAACAGAACCGGGAATCATCCAGTGATCCGTTCCCAGCTTCTGGCAAATAGAGGCTAGGGACACTTCAGAGCGTGGTTTTGCAGTGGACAAAAGACTGAAGATTGTTCTTCCTACACCGTGAGGAGGAGCCATGCAAATGAATAGCTCTCAACAGCTGGATTTGCCAGTGGAAGCAGAAGCAGCAAAGGAATTCAAAGCCCTAACAAGAAGGAACCGTATTTTTATGCTGCTTGCACCGTGCGGACAGGGATAAGCAAAAGAGCCTCAGGGCTTGGCCTGGCTTAGCCCTGCAAGACATACAGCACCTGCTTATTATAGAGGCGTCTATTACTCTTTGACATTTAAGACTGTAATGCATTTGTGTTTGTATATTTACCTGTGTTATCCCTGCACTGGTTTCCTTTTCTTATTTAAAATCTTTATATAGCTTTTTATAGGATTGGCTACAAGCCTGTCTTTGGAGTGAGATCTAAGGTGTAATTAGGCACGAGTAAGTAACTGGGCCTGGGAATAGCCTGACCATTGCTGCGAGCCTTGGGGTACGGGACCAGCTGTCCCAAAGGCAGCTCCCCAAGGGGAGAGTCTGTGACTGCATGGCAGGGCTGTGACAGGGTGCGAGGGGCTCACACCTGCTCACTGGCTGCAGAACTCACACCCAGGTTTCAACAGGCAGAGAGCTTCACGCTCTAGTATCCCGTGACATTGCAAACTCATCACTTTTCTCTCTCTACGTGTTATTTTCGTCGCATTTCACCACCCTTCGCAATCCTTTTGATTCATGTATCTTTAGTGTAGCGTAAAGAGTGTTCTGCTTTACTATCATTGTTCTCTATTTTGATCATTTAGTTGAAACAGTTGCTTAAACTTTTCAGAAAATGAACGCCATGGCAGATCAAAAGAAACCGTCTGGAGCTTGGTAACATGAAAGGAAAGCTGAGCAGATAAAAGCAAAACAAAAAGGTTCCTTCCTTGTCTTAGGATTAAGGAAAAATAGAAAAAAATCAATAAAAATAATTGTTTTTATTTTTACATTGTTCATATTAAATGCCAAGTAAATAAGGTAAAATTTCATTCCAGACTTCTTATTTTTCTCCATATTGAATAGGGGTGCCAAAACCCCTTGGGCAGGCCCTGCTGACCCAGCCACTAAAAGCCCATTGGTGGTGTAGGCAGGCTCCCTGCCTGACTCCATGTGTCTCCTCAGAAGTGGTGACATGTCCTTCAGCTCCTAGGTGGAGGGATGGGGAGGTGTTGCCCCTTCTGGGGGGGCTGCCTGAGGTAAGTGGAGCCCAGAGCCCTCAGCCCACACTTCCTCTCACACACCAGCCCTCTGTTCCAGCCTTGAGCCCCCCCCCCCCCCAACTCCCTCCTGGATCCCATACCTGAACCCCCTCCCATGCCCCAACTCTCTACCCCAGCTTGGAACCTCCTCCCACACTCCGAACCAGAGCCTGCTCTCCCAGCCAGAAACCTCACCCTACTTCTATGTCCCAAACCCTGCCCCTGCCCAGAGCTCCCCTCTCACCCTGAACCCCTCACTTCTGGCCCCATCCTGGAGCCTTGAGCCCCTCCCCAAACCCTAACACCCTGTTTTAGCCTGGAGCCCCCTCTGATACTCTGAATCCCTCGGTCCCACCCCCATCCCAGAGCCACGTCCTGGCCCCAAATCCCCCAAATGCCTGCCTTAAGGCCCTCACCCCCAGCTGGAGCCTTTACCACCCCCCCCCCGTGCCCCAGCCCAGTGAAAATGAGGAAGGGGCATGGATTGAGTGGGGGGCAGAGCCCCGGAAAAGGGCTGGGACAGCAGGGCGGCACACCGCTGAGGGCCAGTTTGCGGGAGGCATGGCTCGCGGTGTGCTCTCCAAGCCAGGCTCCCGCAGGCTGGCACTGGTGACCCGGCGGAGGCGGTTAGGCTAAAGAGGCCAGCTGGGGGCACGCTGTAGGGGGACATGCGCACTCCCAGCCGGGCTGCTGGTGTGCACGCAACTGCCCTGTTGCCCCCTCAGTGGACGCTGGGCAGCGCATGTGCCAACCATGGTTTGTGCTGTTCCAGTGACCCTGGGAAGAAGCCGGGGGAAGGGAGCCGCAGGCCAGGGGGGTATCTCACAATGCTGCCAGTTTCCCTGCCGCTGTGCCCCCACATGCCAGCCCTGTGCCCTGACTTCCCCGCCCCCACCCCACACACACACACATACTTACGTTTCTTAGCGGTACTGTCATATCGTAACCCCTCCACCACCTGCCATGAGCTCCCCCAAGGGGGGGCAGGTTGATAGGACGCTAGCTGTAAGAAATTTCAGGAACTTCTCTGCCCTGGGTGTGTAGCCTGAATAGCTATAGTCTAGTCTTGGGTGCCTAGGTGCCCTTGCAGGGTGCAGATCCTCTGCCTAACCCCCCGCCCAGAAAGCAATCGGAACAACAGCTCTGGAGCAGCCTAAAAAATCCACAGACCCATACAAAATAAGCAAGGTGGCATGCAGAACAGTGTGGGTCCTTCTGCTGCAGAGCATGGGTTATGTGGTGAGATGGGGTGTGCTCAGCTCCCCTCCTCCCAGTGTGGCCGTCCATAGCCTGCTTCCCCTGGCCCAGGCCCCCCTGTGTGTGTCTCTCGCTTCCTTGCTCTCTGTAGCCCCCTCTGCATGCCCCCTTCTGACACCTGTCTGTCTCTGCTCTTGTTGGCAGCTTCCCCCACCCCCCCAACAGCTGTTCCTAGGAACTCCCCTGGGCACATCTGTTCGCCAGGTGCTGGGAGGTCAGTGCTGTCCCTTGTCACTGCTCTGGAAGCTGTTGACACCACCTGTGAGCCAGCCATGGTGGGCACGCAGATAGAGGAGCATTAAGGATACTGCAATTTCCATAGCAACAGTGGCCACAGGGATTGGCGAGGAGAGACACAGGATGATTCTGCATCTTGCCTATTCTCCAGCTGCTGCAAAGCCGGTGAGCTGTGGCAGTCAGGGCTCGGGGTCGGGCAGCCCATGCTTGGGGAGCACAAACCTGGGCCATGCGCCAAGCTCTGTGCCCAGGACGAGGGCGCGTCAGGGCCCTTCTGCTCAGCGTGTGGGTGCAGTGTATTTGTATTGCGGAATGTGGGGTGGTTTTGTCTGTCAGGGTTTTGATTCTGATTCAGTTTCCTTTTGCATAAACAAGCACAATAGAATACAGCGCCACAGGGTAGCAAGAGAGGGACCCAGCACATTCCCGTGGCAGGCTAATGTGCCCCCGTGCTCTCCAGTAGTGAGCAGCAGGCCTCACTCCTGCCAATGCCTGCTGGGAAACACCAGGGGGGCTGCCCCCAGCGATGACAGATGGGGGGGAAGAAGCACATGCAATTAAGGAGCAAAGCAAGGTCACTTTCTCAGGTGTGACCAGAGGCCCTAGTTCCCCTCGATTATTTCTGTCGCTTGTTGCGGATTGCTCACATGACCCTGCTGCAGGCTTGTGGTGCCATGCCCTTGCTGGCGCCAAGAGAGTGCTGGCTCATTCCTTGGCAGTGCCAGGCAGTGCTAGTTCACCATGGTCCAGTGCAAGGGGAGGATTGATGCAAGTAGCGCAGCATGAGTGCCAGGAAGTGCAGGGGGTCAGGAATGGCTCAGGGTACTGCAGAGGAAGGCGTGTGATCACGGGGCGGGTAGGCATAGTCATGCTAGCTTTCCCCTTGCTGCTGTGGGTAATCAGCAGCCAGGACAGGGCAGTGGGCCACTACCAGCCTGCCAGAGCCTGGGCAGGGATCAGGTTGCTGGGCAGTGCCCGGATCAGTAGCACCTAAGCCGGATTAAAGCCAGTGCAGGTGTGCCCAGCACACCTCATTCACACCTTCCCCTGCCCGAGAGAGAATCCAAAGCAGGGGTCGGTGGGGAAAGGCTCCTTGAATGGCAGAGCTTTTGCTGTCTGAGCAGCCGGGTGAGTCCCAGCGTCTGGGGGTCTCTGTTATCTTTTCCTTCCCTGGAGCCACCTCCAGGACACACGAGAGGGTGGCGACACATCACACTTCACACATGGCAAGGACCCGCCGTCACTGTTCATCCCCAGCTCCCACAGCACCTGTGCCATTGTTCACATCGACTTCCGAGAGTCGGAGCAAACCTCTCCGTGCGCCGGTAACGTGAGCGCCGGCTGAGCGCTGCCTGCGCTGCCACGGCAGATAAGGGGCCTGTGTGCTAAGCGAGCTGCTTTTAATGGGGTTTTGTGGATCTGAGAGTCTCTGCTGGGTCATACATTTCAGAGACAAGCTGTCGGTGTCACAGTGCTGCTTGTTATAATGAAGGGGATTTGAATCGGGTGGAATGTAGTGGGGAGCTGAGATTCGGCAGCTATTCATCAGGAGACGCTGCTGCAGTGCTCAGTGTAATGAAGGCTCTTCAATACAGAGACAGATAGGTTGGAACTGGGCCTGGTGCTTGCTAGGAGCCACGTTTATTGGCAGTAATAGGACAAAACCCTGCCTGGCCATTGGGCCTCTCTAGCAGCGTTCACACAGCCAGTGTGCTGTGGTGCTCCCAGCCCGTCCCGGTTCTTCACACTTGCTATCTGGCCATCCTGGCAGGAACTGCAGGACAAATGGAACCCCCCTGAGCAAGGGCATCTTCTCCTAGCCAATTCATTGTCTGGCTCTGTCACCGGAGACCCCTTTCTCAAGCTGGGCCCTTGAGCTGGTGCAGAAGGCACCAAGCAGAGTGCATCTCAGTGGCAGAGTTGCTTACAGTGCCCAGGAATCAGCATTGACTGCCCATCAGCTTCTGGGTGGCATCTAAGGTGCTGTAGTTTGACTGTAAAGCCCTAACCAGGTTGGGGAGCCAGCCTACCTGGAGATGCCTCTGTCCCCAGCCGTACGGCTGCAGCTGCCATCAACAGCGGCCCCAGAACTCGATCGCGCGCATTATGAGAAAAGAGGGAGCTGCTGGCAGATAGTCTGTGTGACGGCCCCTCTCTTTACGGACTCTGCCCCCTGAGCGCCGGCACTGGCCCACCCAGCACGCTACAAGGCCGGCCTGCCTGGGTGGCCAGAGACTGGACGGAGACAGGTTTGGCCTCATGGGGAGCTGCCCTAGGGCTGCAGTCTGGGTCACTGATCACGGAGGGAGGCAGAGAGTGGGAGGAAGAGTCCAACCTAGCTACATTACTATTAGGCAAGGAGGGTTGGGGATTTCCTGCTATGCTCCCTGTTCCTAGTCTCCATCCATTGCATGGTCATTTAAAGAAGTTACAAAACAATTGATACAGAGTGGTTACATTGCTCTGTTTTGACAAATAACACATGCAGCATTGTTCAGATGTTTAAAAGATTGTGTTCAGAATTTTTTGGTGCAGAATTCCCCCAGGGGCAGGGCCTGAGGAGGCCACATAGCACACACTGTACCTACCCGGAGAAGTGAAAAAACAGATTGACAGAGCCAAAAAAGTACCCAGACACGAACTACTTCAAGACAGGCCAAAAAGAGAAAACAACAGAACTCCACTTGTCATCACCTACAGCCCACAACTTGAACCCCTCCAACAAATTATCAACAATCTACAACCTAGCCTGGAAAATGATCCCCCACTCTCAGGCTGCGTCTAGACTGGCATGATTTTGCACAAAAGCGGCCGCTTTTGCGCAAAATCTTGCCGCCTGTCTACACTGGCCGCTAGTATTTGCGCAAGAACACTGACTTTGTAATGTACAAAATCAGTGGTTCTTGCGCAAATACTCTGACGCTCCCGCTCAGGTAAGCTCTCTTGTGCAAGTATTCTTGCGCAAGAGGGCCAGTGTAGACAGCCACTTTAATTTCTTGCGCAAGAAAGCCCGATGGCTAAAATGGCCATCGGAGCTTTCTTGCGCAAGAGAGCATCTACACTGGCACGGATGCTTTTGCGCAAAAGCAAATCTTTTGCAAAGGCACATGCCAGTATAGACGCTCTCTTGCGCAAATACTTTTAACGGAAAAACTTTTCCATTAAAAGTATTTGCGCAAAATCATGCCAGTCTAGATGCAGCCTCAGAGTCCTTGGGGGAAAGGCCAATCCTCGCTTACAGACAAACCCCTAATTTCAAACAAAGTCTTTCCAATAACCGCTCAACATACCTCCATCATAATCATCTAGGAACACACCCCAGCAGTCAGCCCTGGTGCCAACTCTGCCCACACATCTACACCAGCGATTTCATCACTGGCCCCAACCATATCAGCCACCAAATCAGAGGCTCATTTAACTGCACAACCACTAATGTGATCTATACCATCAAATGCCAACAATGCCCCTCTGCCATGGATATTGGCCAAACTGGACAGTCTCTGTGGGAAAGAATTGATGGACACAAATCAGATATCCAAAAAGGCAACACACAGAAACCTGTTGGAAAACACTTTAATCTACCTGGACACTCATTAATGGATCTCCAAGTCACCGTTTTGTTTCAGGCAAATTCCACAAGCCAAATACACAGAGAAGGGTTGGAACTTAACTTCATTTACGAGTTTAATTCTTGTGCAAATGGTATGAACAAAGACATGGGCTGGCTCGCACACTACTTTCCACATCCTATGACTTAACCTACCAACCAAATACTGGAAGTGCTAATGGTTCTTATCAGCCTCTTGTAACTATTTAGTCTTTAAGTGCTAAAATTCGTTGTTTTTAAGTTTTTCTTGTTACAGACTAACTAGGCTACCCCTCTGAAGCTTATCTACTCTCTGTCTCTTTTTTCCTCCTC
This sequence comes from Rafetus swinhoei, assembly GCA_019425775.1. NCBI lineage: Eukaryota > Metazoa > Chordata > Testudines > Trionychidae > Rafetus > Rafetus swinhoei. Next base: position 42,638,347 of record CM033428.1, on the reverse strand, counting down.
CCCTCCTTTTTTTTCTCCTTTTCTTTCTCTTTTTTTCCTTCTCCCCCTTCCCTAGTTCCCTTATTTATTCTTGGATCTGGACTTCTACCACTCCTGTCATTTGAGGAAGTGGGCTGTGCCCACGGAAGCGCGTGCTACCATCGACGTGTTTTGTTAGTCTCGAAGGTGCTACCAGACTATTGGTTGTTTTTGAAGTTTTTCCTGTTACAGACTAACTCGGCTCCCCCTGAAGCTGCTGTCCAGTGTGTTACTCTTGCCTCTTCTCTGCCTGCCTGAGAGGCGCTGCCTTTAGGGATGCCACGATTGCTGCCCCAGCCCCAGCACACACTTGGGGCCTCCCTGCAGCACACTGCGTTGGCTTGCAGAGGTCTGCTGCTCACCAGTCCTAATGCCTGGGAAGGCCCCGTGCACACAGAGGCTGTGGCTAAATGGCTTCGCAGGGAACACAGCAAAGACCTTGGTGAGGAACAGTAGATTAAAGCCCATCACTATTATGACAAATGTCAATATTTGCACTGCTCCCCAAGGGCCCAGTTCCTCTTGCCAGCCCCCCAGAGAGCCACGGGCGCGGCTGTGGAAGGACATGGAGCTGAGAGCAAGGCTGACAGAACTAATACGGGACATAAGAAGATAAGACGATATTAACAAGATAATTATCTCTCACCAAATGAGTCCTGAGGGAGTAAGGCAGAACATCGCGCAGTCGCCTGCAGGGAAAGGCACTGGCTGAGGAAGCTGTGTGTACAATAAAAATCATAACACTCTGCCCTTCTCCAGCAAAGAGTGCAGAGTGCTTACATCCTGTGGTGAGGAGCATTTTGTAAATGCCGACAGAGAAACTTTTCCCACTGAGGGTATGTCTACACTAGCTCGTTAGTTCGAGCTAGGTAGGCAAATGAGGGCAACCGGAGTTGCAAATGAAGCCCGGGATTTAAATATCCCGGGCTTCATTTGCATGTTCAGCGCCGCCATTTTTAAATCCCCCTTAGTCCGAACTAACCGCCCACTATTAATTCGAACTAACTCCTTAGTTCGAATTAACTGTCCTCCTCATTCCACGAGAAGTAACAGTTAATTCGAACTAACTCCTTAGTTCGAATTAATGTTTAACTGCTGCGAAGGACAAGGGCAGGGAGGGACACACCTTTCCCTGTTGGGTATTCTTCTCTCCCCCTTCCCTCTGCCTCTTTCCTCCTTTCATCACATTGCTCATTCTCCTTTGGGGCTCACAGGATGTGCTTTACGAGTGCCTGCCTGTGACAGACCAGGCCGGTCTGGGCACCTCTGAGGGCATCTGCTCAGGGCGAATTGCTCAAATCCGGGGCTCCTTACAGCCCCCAGACTGGTGACCTTCCCAAACAGGCCACAAACCAGTCCCAGAGCGCTTGAGCTGCCTGCCTGAAGCCTCACGAGCAAAACCCCTCCGACACCCCAGCATATATCCGTGCCCCAGATGGCCCCGGGCCTCATACACAGGTGGGGGATCCTAGCACCCAATCCCACCTACCCCGAACAAGTTCTGTCCCGTTCCAAGAAACCAGCCACAGATCCCTGGTCAATTTACCCTCTGGATCTTACCCACAAATCACACTGGGCCAATCCTTTAGCATCTAACAACTAAAGGTTTATTATTACAAGAAAGAAAAGCATGAGAGTAAGGTTGTTAAAGGATAGTACATTACATGCATCAAATCTCCCAGTTCTCAATGCAGGCTCTAGCAGAGATGTTACAGCTGCTGGCTTAAGAGTCCTTGTTGCACATCCTAGAATCAGGATGGGTCCACAGTTCTTCCTGGCTCTTCGATCCCTGCACTGCTGCCTCTGGGATGAAGTGCTGAGCTGAAGACCAAGATGGAGTCCCCCACATAGCCTCTTTATACATCCTTCCTGGCCTCTTCTTGGCTGCAGCAGGTCACCTGGCCAGCGGCCTATCCCTGCTGGCAGCTATCAGGTGTCCGCCCTCATGCTTTAGGTGTGTCCTTGGCCCATAGAGTGCCATTGTCCCACAGGGCCCCGCTAATTAGCATGTCCATAGGCTGGGCTCTGCCCAATGCTCAACCACATTCAGAGAAATATTCAGTATCCACACAGACTACAGATTCCTACCTACACACACAGACATTATACAATCACATAAATAGCGTACACAGGATCAGCAGACAGTAAGCTCCTATTCAACACCCCACATGGCCCCCTTTTATACCATTTTTGGGGCCAACACCCCCACCTATAGGTGCATCAGTGATCTGGCTGCTCCCCTCAAAATCCAGTAACGTGACACTGCCTCCTCTTTGCATATCTGAATCTGGGAGGCCCTGCAGTGCATCTTGGTATGTGGCCCCTATTATCTGTGCAAATACGACTTGTCTGAGTGCTGAGAACTGAAGCACACGGAGGTCAGGAACTGGATGGGGTGGGAAAGCCCTGAGCGCAGGCACAACTCTGAGGCAGGTCTGAAGACAGCCTTTGCTGGTCCCTGAGCAATGGAGGGGCCTCAATTCTGGGGTCCCCAGAAGGGGCGGTGCCTCAGATGGAAGGGTGGGAGCTAGCAGCAGCCAGCCCTTAGCGCTGCCCAGACCACACCACCTCTCCCCCCGCCAGCCCTCAGCCCTGCCCAGACAGCTCCACCCCTTCCTCCCCCCCAGCCCTCAGCACTGTCCAGACTGTGCCACCCCTCTCCCTCAGCCTTGCCCGGGCCACGCCACCCCTTCTACTACCAGCCCTCAGCACTGCCTGGGGCTCCAGCAGCAATTTAAAGGGCCCGGAGCCCAGGACCCATTTAAATCACTGGCGCAACTGCTCTCTTTGCCTCCCCCCATCAGCAGCCCTGCCCTGAGGCCTGGTGCCAGGGTCTTCATGCACCAGGGAGCACCTTGGCTCTGCCCTGCTGCAGCAGCATGCGCGGCAGCTTGGTGTCCCATGCACCAGCCTAGATGCAATGAGCAGCACCCGGCACCTGTGCTTAGGTGAAACTAGAGCTGTGCTGCCATGCCTGGCTTAGTGCTGCGGGGCGGCCGGCGGGCGCAGAGAGGAGTCAGCATTCGCGCAAAAGAGGTGAGAGCCGCGCCGAGGGGCTCAGGAAGAGAAGGGGCAGGAGGCACCCAGAAGCTATTGGCATTTCCCTCCTCGGCCTATTGATTCACCTCTCCAGAGAACTGGATCTTGAGCAGTTTCCTTGTGCCCCGAATTACAGGTGCCCTAGTCTGCAGTGACTCCCCCCACAGCAGCTCTGGCTCTGGGCTGCAGCTGGCTGCTAGATTGTATTGCCACATTTCCAATCACTTCATTGTAAGTCTTCTTTGAGATCTTTTCTGTGGCCACCGTTTCCCTTTCAGGGCTGGAAAGCACCCCCAAGGTTCCAGTGCAACTGCCTTTCCCTGCTCCCCTAGATGGCAACTGCAGCCCAGCGTTTCTCTGTCCGGCTGCAGCCTGGCAGGTGGAAGCGTGGCTGGGCAGAAGGGGGGTTCTGTTAACACAATGGGGGCGCTGTTGCAGATGGGAACAGGGCTGAGTGGGTCCTATGGCCGGGCCGGCTCTGAAGGAAGTTTCTCCATCAAAGGTGCCCACACTCAAGGTCTCCATCCACTGATTTTCTGTCAGGCTCAGTTTGTTGATTCTGTTCTCCCCTCCTCCCACCTTGATTAGCAGGAATTGCCAGCCTGTAGCTAGCATCTGAGCTGGCTTCCAGCAGCCCTGCTTGTTCAGATTAACCCTTCACTCCTGGGCGCTGAATGCGCATGGCGTGGCTGCAATTGGCTTGTTCAACAGCTGGGGTAACAACCCCTTTCTCTTCTGGGGCAACAGACTCTGCAGGCTCAAGGCATCTCTGAGTAGTAAGACTCGTTGCCTGTCTTGCAGCAGCGCCTCGGGGCTCCACGCTGCTGGGCTTTGCACAAACATAGAACAAGAGACAGTCCCTGCCCCGGACAGCAGGCCACCTGGAGATCTAGGGCTGTCACGCTGGATGAAGCAGGCTCCGTCTAGACCTCCCTGTGTCACATGGGTATTTTACCCCAGGTGGTCCATACCATTTAAATTTGGACAAAGCCCTGGCTGGGAGGATTAGTTGGGCTTGGCCCTGCTTGGACTTGATGCCTCCCGAGGTCTCTTCCAAACCTCATTTTCCCTGGTTCTAATGCCACTTGACCACAACAGCTTGTGCTTTATTGCTGCTCCTCATGGGCTTGTGCAGCTGTTTGCTTGAGTCTTCCTTTGTGTCTCTTACATTCCTGGGTCTCGGAGTGTGCGGCAAGAGCATCGTTTGGTGCTGAGTTCCAGGAGAGCAGACCCTCAGTAACTAAAACACTGACTGTAACTAAATGTTGTGGGATGAAGGATTAATTCCTGGCTTCTGCTGGCTCTGGAGAAAGAGGCATTCTCCCTGTGGGCCAGGCTGCTGAGCTCTGCCGAGTGCAAAGCCAGCTCACAACAAGGGGAAATAGCTCAGTGAGCTAGAAAATGCTTAGGCTGTTATGTGAAATTCCTCTGCACCAGCCCTGTCACTTTGGCTCAGCCGGGCACCCCACTCTACCTTTGATGTGCATCCCCCTAGTGATTAAATGTGACATACCCCTGGCAAAAGGAGAGGAGTGGGCTTCCTGGGCTCACCCCCCCACTGACCTCCCCGAGCTATCCTGCCCCCTCCTTGCTTCCCCTGGCGATACGCCAGCCACTAGCCACAGAGAGCACAGAAGGGGCAAAAGGCAAAATGTTTGGTGCCACTTTCGATTAGCAAATTGCTTTCTCTTTAGATCCCTCGCTGTAAATGTGCTGTGGCGGCAGCAAAATGCCTCCCTTGGCTAACACGATGGATGCCCAGGAGATTTTTTTAATTTGAAGAATAAAAAAAGTCCCGTTTCTAGACCAAAGGGTCCTTGAATCTGCTCCCTGCGCTTTCCGCCCCCAGCCCTGCCAGAGTCCGGACGCCTGTGCACGGCAGAGAACAGCTCGGGTGCTGGGGGACTGCCTGCCCAGGCACTGTGCCTGTGTCCATGTTACTGTGCGGCTAATGACCCTGTAAAGCAGCAATTGCCTGTTGGCTCCCAGTGGAGAAATGTGACCTGACATGGGGAGCCAGCTGCCCTGCGCGGCGTCCAGAAAGAGTCGCGACAGTGCTTGGCATGGGGAGCCGTGGCTCTGAGCAGCCCAGCGCCTCTGAGAATGGAATGAGGGTCATGTGCAAGCCAAGGAGAAGGGCCCCGCTCAAAGGGGATCCAGGAAACTACGCCTCGGCTCTCTGGTGGCACGGTCAGTCCCAGTCCTGCCGCAGGAAGGACAAAAGCCAGACAAGCGAAAAGGAGCTGGATGGGACCAGAGAGAGAGAGACCACCCCACCCAGGCAGGGAAGTGGGGCTGGACTGAGACAAGCATGTGACCAGGTGGATAGAGTGAGCTTAGATTTCCAGAAAGCCGCTGACAAGGTCCCTCACGAAAGGCTCCTAAGCAAAGTCAGCTGTCATGGGATAAGAGGGAAGGTCCTCTCATGGGCTGGTAAGTGACTAAAAGATAAGAAATAAAGGGCAGGAATCAATGGTCAGTTTCAAGAATGCAGAGAGGTCAATTGTGGCACCCTCCAGGGATGCATATTCATTAATGATCTGGGAGAAGGGTAAACAGTGATGGGGCAAAACCTGCAGATGATACCAAACTGCTCAAGGTACATGCTGGACTTCCCCGTCACCAGCTCACTTCCTGCCCCTGGCCACTTGCCTCCAGCCATCCCTGGCTGGGCTTGCCAGACACCGTCCCATCCTGCTGTGGGGCTCCTAGTTGTGCCACCAGTGCCCCAACCCCCCCATCACAGGGTTCCTGGCTGCGCTGCAGGGCTAATGGCCATGCCACTGACCCCCCTGTACCATGGGGTCCCCAACTGTGCCATGGGACTCCTGGCCACGCCACCAGCCCCCCTGTGCTGTGGGGGTTAGCTGCACTATGGGGCTCCCAACCACACTACTGTCTCCCTACCCAGCTCCCAGCTGCGCCTCCAGACTTCCCTGCCCCTGGGCTTGCTCACAAATGCCAGGGGCAGAACCCCCTGAAACTGCCAGTGGGGCAGCCCCAGGAGGGGCAAAACCAGGGGGAGCATGAGCAGCGGGGGGAGAACGCTCCCTCCATTGCCCATGAGCAGAGGGGGCAGCTGCCCCCAGCCCAGATGTGCTCTGGGCAATGCAGGGAACACCTGGCCAGGCCCAGAATGGAACACGCTGCCCTCGCCTGCGTACTGCTGTCCCTGGGCCTGTCCGTTCTGCCAGGGTCGGCCAGGCAGGCTGCGGAGCATGCTGGGAAATGTGCGGCCAAAGCAGCTGGGGTCGACCTGTTCGGCAGGGCGGTTGGTCGCGCCGAGACGGCATGAGCCCGTGACAGCAGGTCGCCGGGCGGAGGGACGGCGCAGGAGCAGAGCCAGTCAGACTAGGCAGGGCAGCTCGGGCAAGGCTAAGGAAACTAGTCCTGCTACTGGCGGCTCAAGGGGGCTTGAGCAATGCTGGGGTAGCTCGGCCTGCTGGCGGAGTGGCAGGGCAGCTACGCACGTGCTGCCCCTCCTGAGCCTCTAACAGGGCCTGGGCCGGCTGGGGAACCTCAGGAGCCAGCTGCTGTCTCTGCAGAGAGCCAGGCTGAAGCTAAAGTGCTTTTCCATAGAGCCGAGGTGTCTCTCGGCAGCCCAGCTGTTCGTGCAGGACCTGACAGCAGTTCCGGCTCTTAAGATCCTGGTGCTTTCCTGGGCGGCTGGCCAGGGTGGGGGCAGCAGTGTGAGGAGACGGTGGCTACGGGCTCACAAGTCAGGACGGGTGCTGCAGTTTGGGCTCTTTGCAGCTCTCTGGAGGAGCTGGGTCCCCGCCAGGCACCGTGGGGCGGCCAGTGCCGGCTGCATGGCTTGGCCCACTGGCTGCCGGGATCCTCTGTGACTTATGTGCAGAAGAACAATTTGTTTTGCTAATGGCTTGTTGCCGTTTGGTGCCCGAAACTTTTCCGAACCCATTACCATGCGCCAGGCTTCCCTCTCTCCTCCTGCCCGGCATTTGTCAGAAGGGATTTTGGGGCAGTTTCACTGAACCGTATGTGAGAGCAGGTTAATCCCTGAGTGCCCAGAGCCCTTCCTTCCCTGGGCAAGGCGCTTTCCGCTGCTTTGGGGGGAGCAAGGGACAGCTGAGCACGCTGACACCTGGGCACAAGCAGCACCTGCTCTGCTGGGCAAGTGGGCCCCAGGTAACCCCGCACAGGGAGGAGTCTGGGGGGAGGGGGCCCCGGGCAGCCCCGTGCAGGGAGGAGTCGGGGGGGGGCCGGGTAACTCTGCGCGGGGAGGAATCTGGGAGGAGGGGGCCCCGGGTAGCCCCGCGCGGGGAGGAATCTGGGAGGAGGGGGCCCCGGGCAACCCCGCGCGGGGAGGAGTCTGGGGGGGGGCCCCGCGCAGCCCCATGCGGGGAGGAGTCTGGGAGGAGGGGGCCCCGGGCAACCCCGCGTGGGGAGGAGTCTGGGGGGAGGGGCCCCGGGCAGCCCCGCGCGGGGAGGAGTCTGGGGGGAGGGGCCCCGGGCAACCCCGCGCAGGGAGGAGTCTGGGGGGAGGGGGCCCCAGGTAACCCCGCGCAGGGAGGAGTCTGGAGGGAGGGGGCCCCCGGTAACCCTGCACTGCCTGGTAATGACCCGGGAGAACTGAGGAGCAAGTGGCAGTCACGGGGCACTGGCCACAGAGCTCTGGGGCACATGTGCTGAACGGCTCGTCTTGGGGCACGGAGGCCCCTGCACCGTGGGTGCATTTGTGCCTTGGCCTGCAGTCGGCAGGCTCCGTCAGAGACCTCTTGGAGTTATTTGGGCAGCCTGGCCAGGGCTGCGCTACCACAGACCTGCCTCCCCCACACTCCCGGAAAGCCAGCCAGAGGGCAGGGCTCAACTCACCTTGCCTGAGGGCCCTACACCGCATGCAACACAAAGCCAGAAGTGGGTGGCACTGACTGGGGTGTGGAGTGTGCAGGGGGAAGTTCAGTGCTGCCAGGCCAGCCAGCGGGCTGCCTGAGGCAGAGAGAGGGTGAATGTGCCTCCCACAGTCCTCCCATGAGCAAACCCTAGTCTGGGTGCAGCAGCCTTCGCTGGCGCCAGGCGCAGGCTGAGCTGCTCCCCGCCCCTGGGGGCAGGCATCCATTGGGCCTATACAATTTAACCCACTTTTCCTTCCCTGCTTCTGCAGCCCCTGGATTGGTGTTCTGGCCTCCTGGCCAGTGATGCTGCCAGCCACCCGCCCAGTGGGGAGAGCCTCCCGGAACAGGCTGCTGCTGCTACAGCCCAGCCGCCCCAGCAAACATCCCCTCTGGCTGGCACGCCCGCCCGCTCTATCCCTGGGGCCTGGCTGCGCTTTAGCATAATCCCTCCTTGCTGAGCCACTGGGCCTGTGTCTGTAGAGCATCTCGCTGCATTGATTTCACTCCCCTGCTTCTATTGACCCAGGCTGTAATCCAACCCTGCCGGTGTGGGCAAAGGGGATTAGCAGAGTCTCCGCCCCAGCTTCCCAGTCGCTCAGGAGAACGTGGAACTTGCACCTGTGGGTGGCCCCACCCACCTGTGTCTCTGCCAGCTCCGCAGCATCCCCGCACGCGCGGTGGTGCCATTCACCCTGCTCAGGCCTCGTCCCTCGACCCACATGGCAGCTATTTCCTAAGGCCTCACATGCACAGGGCTGGGAGCTGGGCTCCAGCAGGAATTCCCTGCCTGTTCACACTAGGGAATTTAACTATCGGTTAATTGAGTAGTCGAGTAACCGCAAGCATTCTTACCGGTTAGTCGACTATTCTATAGTCCCCAGGGGGTGTTGCGGCAGCCAGTGCGCTCCAGCCCCACTCCCGAGGAGCCCCCTGCCACTCCGCACTGCTGCCCCTCTATCACAGGCAGCAGCGCGGGGTGTCAGGCGGGAGCTGGTTTGCGAGGGGAGCCAGTTTAAACACCAGCTCCCCTTGTGGATCATCTGCCTGCCCACCCGGACTAATACACTTTAAATGCAGAGCCTCAGCAGGGGCAGGTCCCAGACCTGTTTCAAGCCAGGACTGAGCCGGGCTGCTGGCCAGCTTGCTAAACAATTTACACAGGAAGGATGATCCGTACCAGCAAGTAACTCCCATCCCGTCCAACCGGGGGAGTCCCGGTGCCTGGGGAAGGGCAGGGAGTGGAGGGATACAGTCGATGAGTCATGGAGGAGGGCTCAGACGCAGCTCTCTCCTGAAGGAGACGGGGTGGGAGGGAGAGTGCAGATCCTGTGCCTCAGTGCTCCAGAAAGCCAGAGAGAAAGAAGAAAGTTACGTCCTCAGCTTTCATGCCCAGGAAGCTCCTTGGCTGCCAAAGCCGCAGGCTGGGACATCAGCACCGTAAAACGTGGGATGAAAGATGTAGATGAGGGGTGGCCAGACAATGAGTGGAACAGAAGACTCCAAATGAGGCAGAGCTAATTCCATAAGGGTACGACTGGTGGCAACACCCCTGCTTCTCAGCCCCCAGCCGCCTCTGGGGCCCGCCCCATAGCGAATGTGACAAGGGCTGATGGATCTCCAGGCTCCTTTCCCATGGACCCCTGTCCTGGCCCACAGGTCTCCTGGGTGGGGAGCTGGTCCTGCCTCCATACATTGTGGGGGGGAGGGGGCTAAGCTTTGCTCCTGATGGGCTTCCTCCCTTGCAGAGCTGGTGGCAGGGTGCAGGTCCATCCGACAGCCCTGCACGCCAGCCTCTGCCGCCTGCCCACCTCACAAGGCAAAGACGGGAAGTTTTTTAATATACTTTTATTGGTCTGTAAATTTCTTTTCTCTCCCCACCGGCTTGGATCGATGTTTGCAGTTTATCGAAGTCCCAGGCACACAGATTAAATCCTCTCCCTCTATTACACTAGATGGGTTTTTATTCTCCCTCTGATTGCTGGGAAATAAACACAGCACAAGCTGGGAGGGGAGGGCCGGCTAACCAATTTCAGACCTGCTTATTCCCCGCTAGCCTCCAAGCCATTAACCAAGTCACCTGCTCTAGAAAGCTGTGGAGCCCCCTCCTTCCCCACTCCCCTTTGCACCTCTCCCTCCCCCACTTCCCCTCTTTCAGCCTCCTCCTTCCCCCTTTTCTTCCCCGCCTTCCCCCTGCCTCCGCATTGGTCTTAGTAGAACAATAATAATTAGGCAGAGCAGCCTCTAACACAATTGTTTCAGCCTGAGCAGGCAATTAGGGCAGGCGGTGAGGCTAATGAACGGTGCAGCGGCTCCCTCCCGCCTGCCCCTCCATGCCTTTCCCGCCACAGGGCCAGCGGCGCTTGCTAATGCGGCTGGGGCTGGCAGGCAGCGCAGCCCCCAGGCCCAGGGAGAGGAGCTGGGATTCGCTGGCGGCAGGCGCTGTGCGATAGGCGAAGGCTGCCAACAGGAGCCGGGAGCTGCATGCAGAGGGATGGGAACAGGGCTCAGCTTTGCTGAGCGGTGGCGAGGGAGCTTGTCTGCAGAAGAAAAGTGACAGGCCATGTGCAGGCCCGGGGCCAGGGGGGGCCTGCTCACACCCAGCCAGGGGGCGGGTGCGCTCCTGACACCGACACAGCAGCACCTGCCCTGCCCAGCCAGGGGCACAGCTGGGTGGATTGGCTCATGCCAGGCCAGCCCAGGATGGGGGGTTCCCTCCCAGCAAGCACCATGAAGCTCCATGGCAGCTGCAAAGCCTGGTCAGGCAGCCTACCCTCCCATGGCCCAGGAGCCAGATGCTCTGCCCTCCCATGCCCAGGGGTGGGTACCCTGCCCTCCCACGGCCCAGGGGCTGGATGCCCTGCCCTCCCATGGCCCAGAGGCTGAGCAGCCTGCCTTCCCATGGCCCAGGGACCGGATGCCCTGCCCTCCCATGGCCTGGGGGCTAGATGCCCTGCCCTCCCACGGCCCAGGGGCTGGATGCCCTGCCCTCCCATGGCCCAGAGGCTGAGCAGCCTGCCTTCCCATGGCCCAGGGACCGGATGCCCTGCCCTCCCATGGCCTGGGGGCTAGATGCCCTGCCCTCCCATGGCCCAGGGGCCAGAGGCTCTGCCCTCCCATGGCCTGGGGGCCGAGCAGCCTGCCCTCCCAGGGCCCATGGCCCAGAGGCTCTGCCCTCCCATGGCCCGGGGACCTGGCAGCCTGTGAGCACCAGTCAGGTACCGAGCTGTGGGGAGATGAGTGGGGAGGACTGGGGGGAGCTGGGTCAGGACCCCAGAGAGTCAGGGCTGGGCACAGGTGACAGAGCAGACAAGTGGCAGTTGGGGGAGGAGCCAGGGTCAGAAGCCGGTGTCTGGGGCCCTCAGCCAGGCAGGGCTGGAGCAGAAGCCAGTGGCCATTGCTCTGACTGCTCCTCACACTGGGCCCTGGTTTATCTACCGGCACAAGCCAGGCAGGAGGCTGCAGGAGCTGCCACTCAAGCCCTGCTGGGCGGAACTTCCTGCAGTCTCTAGATTCCCAGGGTCCTCTGGCAAAACTCTAGCCCGAGCTCCCATGGCATCATGGTCCCAGCTCTCGGTCCCACGTGCCTAATGTCCCGCCCCCTTCTGGGGTGGTGCCAAACCAGGTGCATTGGGGTGACTCCTGTGGCAACTGCCCACCAGTCCAGGGATGCTGATGTGGGAAGCAGGCTCCTGGCAGTTCTCGCTGTGTGCTAGAGCAGTGTGGGTGGCATACACTTGGTGGTCCAAGCTGGAGGTAGATGCATGGATGCCCAGGAACAGGAGTGCTTTGCCCAAGGGGCGAGAAGTAGCCAGTAGGCCTTGGTCTGGAAGTCCAAGGAGACAGGCCATGTCCTGCACCAGAAGCTGGGGAGCAGGGGCAATAGGTGGCTGGAGAGGATGATGGGGCCATTGTCAGACAGTCCATGACTGCTCGGACTGGGGTCTGGCCGTTCCACAATGAAGTCTGGGCTAATGGTAGTCCAAGGCCTACCTGGCCTCTCCAGGGGTATGTCTACACTACAGCACTAATTCGAACTAACTTAATTCGAAATAAGCTAATTCGAATTAGTGCATCTAGACCTAAAAACTAATTCGAATTAGCGTTTTGCTAATTCGAAATAGCATGTCCACACGGAGTGGACCCTGAACTGAAGTTAAGGCTGGCCGGAACCAGTGCCGGCAGGGCAACAGGTTAGGATTTAGAGTGTGGAGCTGCTGCCTCAGGCTAGCCGAGGGCTGTGCTTAAAGGGACCCGACCCCCACCCCGGACAGACAGTTCTCAGGGTTCCCCGCTTGCTTGTCTAACTTGATAAGGGACAGCAAAGCAGTCCTGTCTTGGAGTGCCCTGAGTGCCCACACCCGGCACATCACAGCACTCGGCCATCAGCCCGGCTGCACTTGCCGCAGGCTGCCATCCGGGGGGGTCAATCGGGGGGCTGTCAGGATCCAGGAGGCCCTGCAGGAGAGCTTCCACCCCGAGGAGCCCGCAGAGGCACCCCAGTCCTCCCCATTGGGGGCTCGTGCCCCATTCCTCCCTCACCTCCTTCCACTTACCCCTCCCTAGCCCCCCTTCCTGATGTAAAAAATAAAGGACACGTGTTCAAAAATAGAAACTCTCTTTATTTAACAAAACTGGGAGATTAACCTCTGGGGAGACTGGGAAAAGGAGGTGGGAGAGGAAGAGAGAGGGTGGAAGAGGGGAGGGGAAAGCTAGGGAGGAGGGAGCTGGAAGGAGAAGCCAGGGAAGAAGGAGGAGGAAGTATAAAACTATGGTACGCCATATCTTCAGTACTGTGTACAGATGTGGTCTCCTCACCTCAAAAAAATATTTTGGCCTTGGAAAGGGTTCAGAAAGGGCAACTACAATGATTAGGGGTTTGGAACAGGTCCCATATGAAGAGAGGCTAAAGAGACTGGGACTTTTCAGCTTAGAAAAGAGGAGACTGAGGGGATATGATAGAGGTATATAAAATCATGAGTGGTGTGGAGGGTGAATAAAGAAAAGTTCTTCATTAGTTCCCATAATATAAGGACTAGAGGACACCAAATGAAATTAATGGGTAGCAGGCTTAAAACTAATAAAAGAAAGTTCTTCTTCACACAGCGCATAGTCAACCTGTGGAACTCCTTGCCACAGGAGGCTGTGAAGGCTAGAACTATAACAGAGTTTAAAGAGAAGTTAGATAAATTCATGGAGGTTGGGTCCATGGAGTGCTATTAGCCAGGGGGTAGGAATGGTGTCCCTGGCCTCTGTTTGTGGAAAGCTGGAGATGGATGGCACGAGACAAATCGCTTGGTCATTGTCTTCCGTCCATCCCCTCTGGGGTACCTGGTGCTGGCCGCTGTTGGCAGACAGGCTACTGGGCTAGATGGACCTTTGGTCTGACCCAGTACGGCCGTTCTTATGTTCTTATGTTCTAAGCTCAGGGCTCAGTGTCGGGGGTCTCACTGGACCAACTTGATTTTCATGCAAACCTGCTCCTGGGTTCGCATGTGGCCTTTGGTGGCCAGGCTGGCAGCTATCCTGCCCTAGACGGCTGCTTTCCTGTGCCTAGTGTGGAGATTGTGGACGTTGGAGGCCTCCCCCCAAACCTCGATGAGGTCCACGATCTCCGCACTAGACCAGGCGGGCGCCCGCCTCTTGCAGCCCCAGGCAGGCTCCTGTGAGCCGTCAGCCTGGTCCTGGGAAGAGGCGGAGGGCTGGGTGGCAGCGGGTGGCTGGCTCATGCTGTGCCAGGTGCAGGGTCTGCTGGCTGGGTGCTGGCAGGCTTGCAACTGGCACAAGCCCTGTAGCCAGACCGTGGCCCTTTAAGGGCTCCGGGGCTGGGAGGGGGGGCAGAAGAGTTTCCCTGGTTTGGCCCAGAGTGGCCACCAGGGCAAGCTGGGAAGGGCTAGCCTCCAACTAGTTCGAATTAAGTGGCTACACAGCCCTTAATTCAAACTACTTAATTCGAACCAGGCGTTACTCCTCGTAGAATGAGGTTTACCTACTTCGAATTAAGCGCTCCGCTAGTTCGATTTAAATTCGAACTAGCGGTTTGTATGTGTAGCCCCTATTAAAGTTAATTCAAACTAATGGCTGTTAGTTCGAATTAACTTTGTAGTGTAGACATACCCCAGGAGTGCTCCCAGGCCTGGAGCACCTTGGACAGCAGCTACAGAACTCTTGTACCCTTGGACTTTGGCCCACATGCAGAGCCAATATGGCAACCACATGGCAGGTTGTAAGACAGCCAAAATGACCCACCCACAGAGCCTCAGGGCACAGCCCTAGTACCTGCAGCCAGGACAGCCCATGGAGACATAGATGCCCTTGAAGTATGTTATCCCACCTGCATGGTGTAGCCAATGATTTCAGTTTATGGGTCATTCACTGCACGAAGCGACAATTAGCCAACGTGTTCTGTCTAATCATTGTGTGCTGACCAGATTAACTGTCGCTTATGGATGTGTCAGACTGAGAAGCAGTTAGAAGGGATAACTATGGGGTAGGTATCCAAGTAAGTAGGGTTGCAAGACAAGGTCTGCAGCAGCGGTGGGTAACCTGCAGCCCATCGGGGTTTTCCTGGTGGAGCGAGGTGGACAGTGGGGTCCCCCAAGGCACGCGACTCAGCTCTGTTCACAAAGTATCTGGAAAGAAGGCGTCAGGGTAGAAAGAGCTGCCAGGTTTGCAGATGATATTAAATGTACTCACGCGAGTTAAGTCCCAGGCAGACTGTGCAGCGCTCCAAAGCCATTTCACAAAACTGAGTGACTGGGCAACAAAATGGCAGATTGAATTTATCAACCTTGAATTTCAAGTGATGTACATTGGAAACCATAATCCTAACTGCACATGCCAGATGATGGGGACTAATTAGTTGCTACCACTCAAGAGAAAGACCTTCGAGTCATTGTGGAGAGTTCTCTGAAAACCTCCACTCAATGTGCAGCGGCAGCCAAAAAGCAAACAGAATGTTAGGAATCATTAAAAAAGAGAAGAGAATAAGACAGAGAATATCCCATTGCCTCCATATCAATCCATGGCGCACCTACAGCTTACGCCTGCAGGCAGACGTGGTCGCCTCATCTCACAAAAGATCTCTTGGCACTGGAAAAAGTTCAGAAAAGAGCAACAAAATGGTGAGGGGTTTGGACCGGCTGCCACGTGAGCGGCGATGAATCAGACTGGGACTTTTCAGCTGGGAAAAGAGGAGGCTGGGGGGATTATGACAGAGGTCTGGTCAATCAGGGACGTGGTGGAGAAAGTGCACAAGGAAGTGTGTTACCCCCTCACATACATGAGAGCCAGGCGCCATCACTGACCAGCAGGTTCAAAATGAGACGGAAGTGCGTCTCCACGCCACGCAGCCCTCACTGCGCGGGGATGCTGTGGCGGCCACAGGGGGTCGGATCAGTTCCTGGAGGGCAGGCCCGTCCATGGCTGTTAGCCAAACGGGCAGGACGCAGCCCCAAGCTCTGGGTGTTCCTAAAGCTCTAGCTGCAGAGGCTGGGAATGGGGGCAGGGGAGGGCTCACATGGAGGTTCCCTGCTGTGTTCACTCCCCCTGGGCCCCTGTCCTGGGCCCCTGGCGGCAGGCAGCACACTGGGCTAGATGGCTATTGCTGCTCTTGTGAGCTGCACTGTCCCTCCAGACACGTGCTCCGTGAAACCCTGGCGCCCAGCTGCCGGGGATTCCCACTGGCTTGACATGGGTCTCTGAGGAGAACGCGGCCTGTCGAGGGGAGGAAAGGAAGACTGAGGAACGGACGGGCTGTGGCCTACTCCACTCCACTCCTCGGCTAGTCTGGCCAGGGTGTTCCACATGCCCCGGGTGCTCTGTGTGGGGCTGCCATGCCCCGCGTGTGGAGGTGCCAGCCCAGGTGTGTCAGCTCCATTCCCCTTGCAGGCCCCCCACCCCGGGCAAAGGGGAAGAGTGGGAGGGGCAGGCAATGGGGATGCTACAGGGGACTCTGGCCAGGCTGCCTTAAATTAGAGGGCTCCCCCGGTCTCCTTTGACTGGCACTATGGCCCATTTAGCTAGAGCACAAAGCTGGCAAAGCTCCGTCGGCACTGTGCTCTCAGGCCATGCAGTGCATGCTCTGCCCCACTGCCAGTCCTGGTTTGTCCCCACAGTCACCTAGGCCAGTCCCAATGGAATTTGCTGTTCCCCGGGCCCCTCAGCTTTACTGCTCCGCAGGCATCTCCTTGCCACTCTGCGTGGTGCTAAGTGATATCTCCCTCATGGATTCGTTTGCATTTGTTCAGGATGAATCTCGTTTGGCTGTTTCCTTCCTATAGCTGACCTCTGTCTGTCCCATTAGATTATCTCTTAGCTCTCTGTCCTCATTGGGGTCTGCAGCTCCTTCCCATTTAGTATCCGCTGCAAATCCAATTAACATGCTCTTTGCCCTCCCTCTCTCAGATCAAATGGAGATGTTAAAGGAGCCTGGCACAGATCTGTGCACGAGCCCATTAATGAGAAGAAAACAGGCTGCATGTCCAGGCTGTTTTCCGCTGGAAGATGTCGGAGCTCTGCAAAGCTGGGACCGGCTCCTGATTGGATTCTCGGTGAAAGGGAAGGGAGCCATGGCCACAAGGCAGACTGAATGGCAGGTGCTGGCAGCCCTGGGCACTGACCAGGCCACTCGGCAGGATGCCCTGGAGCATCAGCGCCTGGACGTGCGGGCTTCCCAGCAGGCCTGCAGCCAGTCAGCTGGCAGCAAAAGGGCCTGGGTCTGCAGGGATGTCAGCAAAATCGAACCATCCCCATGTAACACCTGGATTGTGCTGAATGACCAAATTCCAACAAAGCAATGTCTTGCTGGCATTTTTCCAACCAGCTCCCTCTGTCCTGCAGGGGGACACTGAGGCACAGGCTGTTCTGGGATTCCTAACACCCCTCCAGGTACCAGCCGTGTGACTACGGAGTGGCGGGCCAGTCGCAGAAGACAGTGGAGAAGCACATGCCCTTGTGGGCCTGCACTGAGGGCCTCTGGTAGAATCTCCGGCTTCTAGGTAAAACCTACTAAGTTGCCACTGGAAAGCCCAGCAGCGCTTCGCAATGTTACACAATGGACACAGGCCAATGGCAGGAAACACCAGAGGCCTGGCTCCTTCACTGGGGCCCTGTTGTTCTTCCCGCTCTTGTGCTGAGTGCAGAACATCGGTATCTGTGATAAGAAAACCAACGAGGAGCCCTCTGGCACCCCAACCACTAGCAAATGGACTTGGGCCAAAGCTTTTGTGGGCCAGAGCCCACATCCTCGGATGCAGGGCGTGGAAACTTCCGTTTGGCAGAGCTACAGACATTCAGAGAGGGGGTGTGACGTCGCTGTGCAGAGGAGCAGTGCTAACAAGGCCGATGGAATCCGAGGGGATGTGGTCCACTCCCAACAGCTGAGAGAAGGGGAGAAAACCAGAAGAGGGAAAATTACGTTTTGTAATGAGCCAGCCACTCTGGATCGGATGGTGCCGGGTTTGCGATGAATCCAGCTCGGCGGTTTCATGCTGCAGTCTGGTGTTGACTTTTTTTTTTGCTCAAGTACAGCAACTTTCAAGTCTGTTACTAAGTGTCCAGGGAGGATGAAGTGCTCCCCTGCTGGTTTCTGAATGCTACCATTCCCGACCTCTGATTTGTGTCTGGTTTTGCTTTGGCACAGAGACTGTCTGGCCTGGCCAATGTGCATAGCAGGGGGGCGTTGCTGGCACTCGAGGGCAGATGTGCAGGGGAATGAGCCCCTGATGGTGTGGCTTGTGTGGGTAGATCCTACGATGGTGTCGCTAGGGTAGATGTGCGGACGGGGTGGGCAACAGGGTTTGTTGCAGGGATGGGTTCCTGGGTTCGTGTGTCTGCTGAGGGGTGTGTGCTCGGCAGGGAGAGTGCGTTGCAGGCTGGGGGGCTGTCTGTAAGCGAGGACTGGCCTGTCTGGCAAGGTCTGTGAGAACGAGGGATCGTCATCTAGGATGATGTGCTGGGGGCTGTGAGGGAACCGTGCCCTACCAGCTCCAGTGGCTGTTCTCCACAGAGGCAGCGTCACATTCGCAAGGAACATTTACAATTCCCCTTTACTCTCTAGATGCAACTGGAGAGTTTGCTTCCCTCTGGGCAAACTGCAGCCAAACCTGGCCACTTTGGTAAGAGGGGATGGACCTGCTGCCTAGTCCTATCCGGGCTGCCCCTCTGCAACCCTAGCATCTCCTCAGCCTGGGCCGGGGGGCACCCCCGCTCCTCCTGTCCTTCCCCAGCACCACTCTGTCCAAGGTACCCCTAACTGCATGGGCAGCCGGTTCTTCTCTCTCCCTAGCTGGAGAGAGACTGACCTCCCTCTGCTCTGTAGCCCTTTTCATAGGGCCTAATTGGCCGCCGCCCACCCTGTCCTGATTGGCTCCTGGGATTAGCCCTGTCCCAGGGCAGATTTTAACCCTTTATGCTCCAGTGCAGGGCAACTGCCTCATCGCAGACCCACATCAGGAGGGCAACAGAAATAATAACCATGATTCCTAGAACTAAAGGCCTGAAGGCACCACTGTGAACAGCTAGTCTGAGTCCCTGCACAACACAGGCCAGAGACAGGCCCCAAACCTGTCCCAGAGCCGGTTTCTTAGAAAAACACCCAAACTTGCCTGGAAAATTGCCTTTGTCAGCAAAGTACGCTGCGCTGCCAGTGCATTCGTCTAGACTCAGCTTCCAGCCAATGGGTCACGGCTGCATTCAGCATCATGGGCACATCCCTTGCGCCCCCTGACGTCACTTCTCCCACCTTGAACCCCACTGCTGGCTCGTCTCTGATCTCTCTCCAGTTCATCAACACCCTTCTGGAATGGGGAGACCCAGAGCTGCGCAGGCGGCCTCAGGCCCTCAGGGTGACACAGCAGTAAGCGAGTGTCTCTGCTCCTACGCGAAAGCATCCATGGAGCGCATTCGCCCGTTGGCCCCGGCAGCACATTGACAGCTCGTGTGGGCCCGATTTCCGTCGCCTTTGAGCCCCCTCAGCCAGTGTGTGATCCGCTTCATGTGTGCCACAGTCATGTCCTGTCATTCTCGTTTTCAGTCAAAGGGTGCGTGACACCAAGTTAACCACCCAACCGACGTCCGAGTCTATGAGATTTACCCACCTTGTTCAACCGGGCTTGTCATTCCATCAGAAAGGGCGTCAAGTTAGTTTGACAGGACCCATGGTCCATAGAGCCGGGTGGATTGGTATTCGTTCCCTTCCCTTCCCTTCCTTCCATGCTTGAGGAATCGAGTGTCACATGAGCCGCTCCATTGTCTCGCCCAGGATTGATGTCAGTCTGGCAGACCTGCAGTTCCCCACAGGGTCATCTTGTTCCCCCTCCTAAAACTGGCCTAACTCTAGCTCTCCTCCAGCCTTCTGGGATTTCCAATTGAAAACCAACATCCAGGCCAAGGAGCCCCTATGCCAGCTCTTTCCAAACACTTGGATGAACGTTACTAGACCTGCTGGCTGACAGGTTGTCTTTAGTAGCTTCTGTTTGACGTCCTACAGAGACTAGGGAATTTAATGAGTGTTACCAGCACCATATGGGGAGAACACATCATCTGTCGGGTTTTTACAAATACAGAACCAAAATCCTTATTGAACACGTCTTCCTCTTCTGCACTATGACTGTAATTCTACTCGTTCCATCTAGTCATGCACCAATATTGGCAAGAATTTTTTCATTCCTAATTTATTCCTGTACTGCGAAGGCAACAGGTGAAGACAGATTGTCGTGAGTCCGGGTGTGATAAAACTAGCAGAGCGTTTCATGGCAGAGCATTTCTCTCAGCGTTCCCTGCATGTTGGCTCTCAGGTCTGTGCGTTGCCATGCTAACTTCCTGGGCACTCATGCTGATTTCATTTGGTTTTGGTTAGTACCTCGTCCTGCTCAGGAGCAGCTGTACAATGGCGCCCTTCCCCCACTGGCCCTTCTTCCAAACATCAAAGCACACACACGTGCACACACAGACTTACCTGCATGCACACACGCGCACACCTGCTCACGTGCAGCCACATCGTATTGCTAAGATGGGTCTTGTAGTTTTCAGGCATGCCTGGAGCGAAGGAGGGGCTCTGCGTGCAGACAGCAGCATGTGCAGTGTGGCGACAAGAGACGGGGGAGGAGGGGTATCTGGAGGCACAGGCCCCATTGCCATGCCTGCCTGTCAGCAGCTGGCGGCCTGGTGGGCATCTCGGAGTCTGGTTGGGCCTTGCCAGCCCCACGTGCACAGCACATGAGCAGGTGCCCCGGCAAGGCCTCCTCCGTCGCTGAGGGGAGCATGTAGAGGGGGCCGGCTGGGCTGTCAGTGGGGCCAGTTCCTGACTGCAGCAGGGCTGTGTCTGCTCCCTGCAGAGCAGAGCCGGGCTGGCCGGGCCCTGTGCAGAGCTGGGGTTCTGCTGTCTGTCAGTCTGTGCATGTGGTCTCATTCAACTGTGGCCACAGGCTTCCTTGGACCAGGCAAAAGCCTGTCCCCCCTGCCCCACTCAGCTTCTCCCCATCCTGAGCCGTGCCTCCACGCCCAGCTCTTCCTGCCTTGGGCCTCGGTCTTCTCTGCTTTCCTTCCCCCTCCACAGCTCCCTTCACCACGTCCCTGCCACGGGCCGCCCTCCGCCTGGAGCCTTTGCCCATCTGCCCCATCCCCTCCTCCCCCAGCCCTCTGCCATGTGCCCCTGGCCCCTCAGGGAGCACCTGCACCAATGGCTTTCCATGGGACCTCCTTCCCTAGCTCTGTGTGTGTGGGGGTGGGGGTGCAGGAATTTGCATACCTGCCAGCACCCTCCAAGCTAACAGCAGTAGACATGCACCTGCATTTGTATTGGAGTAACTGTCAATAATTTACATGCACATGAACACACTGGCTTGGCACTGGTGCTGGTGAACGGGGAAGTTCCATCCCGGGGCAGAGGGAAGGTGGAGGCCGCTGCGATGGGGGTTTCCCTGGGCCCAGCCAGAGAGGTGGCATGTCCCTGGAGTTGGGGCTGTGCGTGTGTGTGCCTGCCCCTCGCTGTGGCGGGGTCACTCTGAGGACTGCAGCAGCTGACACACCAATGGGCCTTGCTACAACCCCAGGCTCTCGGTCCCGCCTGGTGCTCTCTGAATCTTGCATAGCCGTCGGGCTGTGCTCACGCTGCAGGTTTCCACTTGCTGGCCGATCTGGGTGAGTCATGCGCCCTGGGCTGCCCACCCTGCCCCGCCCCATCCCGTGATGCACGGTGATGGCCTCCCGCCAGGTGATGCTGAACAGCTGATGGCCTGCTCCCCTCACCAGCTTCCAGTCCTGGTGCCTGCTTCAGTGGCCTGTCCTGGGTCCCTTTCCTTCCCTCCACACTGCCCCTCTCCAGGGCTGTCCCGGGGGTGGATTGGTCCCAGGAGGGACCAGACACAGGGCCCAGGAAAAGGCAGAATGAGGAGAGACCCCACCCGGCTGGGCACTGGCGGGGGGGCCACGAGGGAACAGCTGAGCTCTGGGGACTGCTGCCTTGCACTTCCAGGCCTCTGCTCTCTGGGCTGGGGCTGGCTGGGCAGCAGGAGTGGCCCAGGCTCTGCCAGCGCCGGGCAGGTGGTGCAGTGGATGAAGCCAGCAGGAGTGCTGCACTTCGCAGGGGGCAGGGGCAGTGGGGAAGGAGCCCCGCTAGCACCCTCCAAAGAGGTAAGAGCAGGTATAAAAGGCAGCACAGGCGTTAGCTAGCACGTGTCCAGCCACTGACCTCTGGGGCTGTGCCTTGGGCATCCAATTCCCGTCCTGTGCCAGCCTTACCCATGAGCTGCCACCACCTGGCTTCTGCTTTTCCCTGCAGCTCTCAGGGTGTCACCCAACTGGCCTGCTGCCCCGAGAGCCGGCAGGGCCGTCTGGGCTGCTCCCCCGGCCCTCGCACCCCCGTTACACTCTCGCCTGCTGCTGCCCCGAGAGCCAGCAGGGCCGTCTGGGCTGCTCCCCGGCCCTCGTGCCCCCGTTACACTCTCGCCTGCTGCTGCCCCGAGAGCCGGCAGGGCCGTCTGGGCTGCTCCCCCGGCCCTCGCACCCCCGTTACACTCTCGCCTGCTGCTGCCCCGAGAGCCAGCAGGGCCATCTGGGCTGCTCCCCGGCCCTCGCGCCCCCCGTTACACTCTCGCCTGCTGCTGCCCCGAGAGCCGGCAGGGCCGTCTGGGCTGCTCCCCGGCCCTCGCGCCCCCGTTACACTCTCGCCTGCTGCTGCCCCGAGAGCCGGCAGGGCCGTCTGGGCTGCTCCCCGGCCCTCGTGCCCCCGTTACACTCTCGCCTGCTGCTGCCCCGAGAGCCGGCAGGGCTGTCTGGGCTGCTCCCCCGGCCCTCGCGCCCCCGTTACACTCTCGCCTGCTGCTGCCCCGAGAGCCGGCAGGGCCGTCTGGGCTGCTCCCCGGCCCTCACGCCCCCGTTACACTCTTGCCAGCTGCTGCCCTGAGAGCCGGCAGGGCCGTCTGGGCTGCTCCCCGGCCCTCGCGCCCCCGTTACACTCTCGCCTGCTGCTGCCCTGAGGACACAACCTGCAAACCTTGGCCAGGCCAAGAAGGGCTGCCTGCATCCCTGGAAGATTCTTGTGCCCTTCCCCGCTGGCAATGCCTTGCAAGCCCCCGCCCCCTCCCTGAGCCCTGCCTCCTGCCAAAGCAGGGCCAGGCTCGTCCCAGGGCACACTGTGCCGCTGGAAGGCTTCGGGCCCCTTCTCCTTTCTCTGCCCTGCGCCAAGCTGCAGCTGGGCTTGGCCCTGGGGCAGGCGGCTGCATGGGGCAGAGCCCTGGCCCATCCGCAGGGATGGAGGGTCCTTCTGCAGCAGCACCTGGGCTTGCGAAGGCTGCCCGGGTGGGGGGCCGATTTCCTGCCTGTGCCGCGGAGGTTTCTGGCCTCAGTGCCCAGTGGCAGAGAGGTCCAGGCTAGTTCTGGTGTTTCCCTGGCTCCGTTTGCACTGCCCTGATCTAATCTGGGGTGGAGCTCCCGCTTTACCCCCTGCGGCCATGGCTTGTGCATGGGGCTGCCAGGTGCCCGGGAGCCACTTGGACAGGCCGGGATTTTCCACTCCTGTCCAGTAAAAAAGTTCAGAAAATGCCGCACACTTAGAATGCCCTGAAATGTCGGGGATTTTCGGGTTTTTTTGCCGGCCAGGGGGTGAAAATACCGGACTGTCCGGGTCAATACCCGACACCTGGCAACCCTACGCACAGTCAGCAGTCGGGCCCAGCCCCCGCGCTTACCTGGTTCTGCAGGAGCCTGTTAAGAGAGGCAGAGCCCAGCCCCTCCTGTTCTTAAAGGGGCCATGATGTTTTTTAATTTTTAAATTTGTTTTGCTTAATAACTCTCTGGGTCCTTTTTTTTTTCTCAACAACTTTGGTCCTTCCCCCTGTTTTTCAACAACATTTTGTCTCTGTTTTTTTGGGGGGGAGGTGTTCGATATTTTTGGTTAAACCATCTGGGAGCCCTGTTTCTGCGCTGGGTCTCCCAGCGCCGCGGCTGTCCGGTGACACGCTGCTCCTCATTCTGGAGTGGTGAGAATTCACTTAGCGCCCAGCCATGCCTGTGAGCCACCCTCTCTTTCCCCTGCACCACCTTCTACCGATTTACAAGCCAAAACATTTCACCTGCCACCCTCTGCCCAGCTTCACGCGCCTGTTGCCTGGCCCGCTCTGGAGGGCCCGTTCTGGGCACGTGCAGCCTGGCCAGCAGGCTGGGTGCACCATTCTTTACAGAGCCAGGGCTTCCACTTAGCCACGCTCGCCAGGCTTCTCTGGTCGAGAAGTGGTGCCCACACTGTGCGTGCCAGGGCTGCAGGGCTGGTGGGTCAGAGCGGCTGCAGGAAGTGGGGGACGGCTCCACAGAGCAGGCTGGGGCTGGAGCATGAGGAGCACCAAGAGGTGGGACTGGTACATGGAGGAAACCCTGGAAGCTGCAATGTAACAGAGGCTGGGCATGGTGCAGCAGGGTCATGGAGGGAGGCAGCTGCATCTGCTGCAGGAGCCTCAGGGGTGCTAGGGTCAGCAGGCGGAGGCAGCGCTCAGACCCTCTCCCCACTGCGCTACACACACACCGGTTCTCTAGGGCAGACCCCTCCCGATCGTCTCTCCCACTTGGGCCCTCGACACGGGAGGCCCCACACCCAGCTGGGAACTACCCCTCCTGCTTCCAGTGCAGAGCCCCTGCCGGGTGAGGGTAGGGCCCTCCTCCCCAGTCTGCCCTGGATCTGCCCCTCTGCGGGGCTCTCTAGGGCTCAGGGCTCCCCCTTCTGAACTCCTCCTGCCACCAGGGGCTCTGCCAGGACCCTCCTCCATCCCGCTGCGGAAGGGGGGCAATCAGACACAGAATCGAGGGCACCGTTAGCTGCTTTCTGGGAGAGGGGGAGCGCTCATTGTAGAGACAAGCGTGACCTGGGTCCTGACCCCCCCAGCGATGCACGTGGTGCTACAGCTGGCACCGGATATCACAGTGGGGAGTAGGAGACGTGAGGGACGGGACGGAAGGGGCAAGCCAAGGGAAGAAGAGGGAGCTGGGGGGCGAGGGGTGGGGAGGCAGGGTCTGGGCAAGGGGGCATGAGGTCTGGGAAGCAGATGGACCGAGTGACTGGAGCAAGGGTTGGGGTCAGAGCCAGGCCCAGCCCAACTGGAGTTGCAAGGAGGAGGAAGGCAGGAAGCAGGAACCTGCAAGGCAGGGTCCAGTGTAGCAGCCAGGTAGCGTCCAGGCGTGTGAACAACTTCCTGTGCCTCCTTGGTTGTGTATAGGAAGCGCTGAGCAGTCAGGCCCTGGTGCCTCCCGCCCAGGCCCAGGGAAGCAGCAGGCTGCCGGGAGCGGGGGGGTCAGGCACCGGCAGGCCTGTTGCAGCCCAGATTTGAGACTGTGGTGACAGCCGCCTGGCCCCTTAGTGCTGAGCCCCTGTACTGCAGGGCAGAGGTCTGTCCCCATCATTCCCGGGGCCTGGAGGGCCTTTGAGACACACTTGTCCAGAGGGAGCCTGGCGGGGCGAGGCAGGGAATGTGGGGCAGAGCTCACAGCTCATGGGCAGGGGAGCGGCGGGGTTCCCCCCCCAAGCAGCGTACGACTTCATAGAGCCCGGCCTGTTTGCTCACCGTGTCCCACGCCTGCACCCACCTACAGGTATTACCTAGCCTCTCGGCCAACGTAGGCCTGGAGGAAGGGGGCTCTGCTCTCCTTGCTGCTGCTTGTTTTCCCTTTCCGGCTCCCCCCCCATTCTCCCACTGGCATGTAAGTGACACCTCCTACATCAGTTTCTGCACCAGCTTACACTCGCTTAACAGGCTCACCATCATGTCACTTACCACCACCATCTGTGTCACCTCTGCTTCTGGCCCAGCAAGTGCAGTGTGTCGCCTCGGTGGAGTATTAACTGCAGAATGCTGCCGAGCCAGCCAAGCAGAAACCAAGGCATATGTCAGCTCTCCTTACGTTTACAGACAAGAACATCACCTGGCACCAGCAGAGACATGAGCGCGTGTCGAGCGAGCGACTCTGCGGAGCAGGGCCTGACTGCGCTCTGTCTCCAGGAGAGCCGGCAAACAGAAACCAAGCAGCCGAGCCATGTGCAGGGCACAGGCTGGGTCTGGCGCATGCAGCCACAGATGCACCGGGTCAGCCAGGCTCCCAAATGTCTCCCCGGGCTCTGGATCCTGGGGGAGGCCTTTCACCTGCTCATGCTCAGGCCGAAGTAAAGAGCTTAGTTTCTCGTGTGTAACATGCCGCCCTGAATAAAACTCCCTGCAGGTGGAACCCTGGCCTGGCATAGTCCGTAGGATTGCCAGCTCTGACTATTTTCCCCCAACACGACGCAGTATCATTTTCTGAAAATATCCAATTAAGATCAGCCGGCTCGCTTTCCAGTCAGCGGGAGAGCAGTGCCCATCCCGGGACACTCCAGGCCAGGCCTGCAGGGTTAGCAGCCCCCTTAGGTACCCTGAGGAGCCTTTATCCAATAACATTTGCAGCAGCTTTTCCCAGGAAAGAAACGTGTCTCCGGCTGCTTGGCACCCCATCCCTCCGTCTGCTGCAGGGCTGGATCGCCCTCCTGTTCCAGAGCAACGAAGGCCGTGGGCATCGCTGGGGGGAGCTCAGAGCGGGCCCTGCCCCAGGGGCTTCTCCCAGGAAGTTATGGGGAGTGCACATGGAGACACTTTTGCCCTTGTTCAGGACCTGGAGTTTCCAGCCCCCAGAACAGGCAGGATCTGGCCTGGCCACTCCTGGGGCTTGGGGTGGGGGAGGCCGGGTGCTGAGTGTTTGGAGGGTTGCCAGGTGCCTGGCATTTTCCCTTCCTGGCCGGGGAAAAATTCAGAAAATACCGGCCAGCTGGCATGGCCACCGCCACTTCGTACCAGTCACCTGGGAGCTGGCTGCCCCTGGGCCACAGGCTGTGACAGGAACCCAGCAGGTCCCGGGACTGTGCAGGCGTATTAATGGCACCCGCAGCCCTGGGAAGGAACCCTAGTGTAACTCAGACCCCTCAGCACTGAGCACCACGGGACATGTCCCAGGAGGCTCAGGCCTCGCCCCTGGAGTGCAGCGCCCAGGAAGATGCAGGGACGTGATTCTAGCTTTGCAGTCGGGCGCTTCCTCCTTGTCTGCTTCAGTCCAAGAGCAGCTTAGCGTGAGTCAGCCTCACCCAACCCCTAAGCGTCGCAAGACACACTGAGAACTCCTGATTCCCACCAGTGTCGATGCCCCCGCAGGCAGCATTCTCGGGTACCGGCCCTGGGGCTCTGGCTGCCCACGGCAGGACTTTGCCTCAATGTCTTTAGTGACTGAAAGTGCCATGGCCATCAAAGGGCGACAGGCCGCCTGGCACACCACACAGCTAGCGGCTGCGGTGCTAGCACCAAGCAGCACCTGCCTCCAGGGCATGTGGTTTCAACTGCACAATCCTGGAGCTCCCAGGCGTAGGGGGGGCTCTGAGCCCATGGATGTCAGTGAGCAGGGACCAGGCTGCTTCAGGAAGGGTTCTGAAAGCTGGTTTGACTGTCTGTCTCCCTTTTCCCCTTTCCCACTCCATCCTGCTGTCCCCCGGGAAGGTGCTAGAGCAGTGTTTCTCAAACTGTGCTCCGCGGAGCCCCAGGGCTCTGCAAGACCTCTCCAGGGGCTCCGCGAGGCTGACAAACTGGAAACATCAATAGGTACGACACATACAATCAGTGGACCGCTGGGGCGCCGCATAAATTTTTACGCATGTGAAGGGCTCCGGAGCCCAAAAAGTTTGAGAACCGCTGTGCTAGAGGCTTCCCTCAAGTGCAGCTTTGATTATAGACACTCACAGACCTGATGGGCCAGGAAGCCTAAATGGACTGCACCATGAAATGCTCCCGGAAACAATAGCAGGCGACAGTCCCGGGGAGAGCAAGACTGACGGGGAAGCCAAGGGGACCCCTGGGACGGGTTGCAGATGTGCCCAGAGGGGTCAGGGAATGACTGTGTGCAGCTGTGGGCCTGTGGGCCTGGTAAAATGCCAGAAACGCAATGGCACTGGGGAGGGTGGCCCAGGAGGGAGCAGAGACAAAGCTCCTTGAGGCGCAGGACCAGCTGGAGAGGCAGGTCTGGAGCCTGCTCGGGCTTTTCCTGCTGTGTTCGGAAGCAAGGGCTTTCCCCCTTCCCACTAACCAAACCAGCTGGCCCCCAGCGGCTTGCCAACTCAAACGGGAGCAGCCTGGCAAGGCCCCAGATGGCAGCTACCCGCTTGGCCCAGAGTGGCAAGGCTGCCAACTTGCCTCTGTGTGTGGGCTGCTGGTCATGGCATGGGGGGGCTCTGTGGCCTTCTACAGTCCATCCCTAGGGACAGAGCTGTACAGCCCCTCCCGCAGGACGGGACCCTGACACAAGTGGGGAGCCTGGGTAGGTCCAGAACCAACCGGAGCCTCTTGGGCTGGGGGGGGTGGTCTCTGGCCCCCTAGTCCTGCGGGGGAGGGTGCACCATGGCAGCCGCATGCCTCATGCAGTCTCACGTCTGCCTTGCCACACGGCCCCTCCAGGGCACCCCAGACTGCATGTGGTGCAGTGAGGCTGGTGAGCTGCAGGGCCTCTCCCTTTGCAACAGACCGCAATGGCGGTGGGAGTGGGCGGACCCCGCAGGCAGGAGGCAGCCAAAGACGGACACAGGCCTGGGGCCAGGGCAAACCCCCAGACCCGGCGGTGGTGCTGACCCAGGTTCCGCAGGAATGGTTGGGATCTGGTTGGCTCCGAAAATGACTTGACATTCTCGAGTCAGGTCTCGGTGGCCTGGGGGCCAGGTTGGGTAGGTCGGGTGCTACAACTGGGCCAGAGCAGAGCTCTGCCAGGCAGTGCTGGGCATGGGGCTGCATTTCTCAGCGAGAGCTGCCACCCCGGCCCCCCCGGAGGGACCACAAGAGGCCACCCCCACACCATTCCACACAGAGGAAGAGGGAGGGGAAATATGCACACCCCTCTATGCACCGAGGTGTGTGCGAGGAACACTCACACCCGGCTATGCACCGAGGTGTCTGTGGAGGAACACACACACCCGGCTATGCACCGAGGTGTCTGTGGAAGAACATGCACACCCGGCTATTTACTGAGGTGGAGGATGACATGCAGACCCAGCTATGCACCGAGGTGTCTGTGGAGGAACACTCACACCCGGCTATGCACCGAGGTGTCTGTGGAAGAACACGCACACCCGGCTATGCACCGAGGTGTCTGTGGAGAAACACACACACCCGGCTATGCACCGAGGTGTCTGTGGAGAAACACGCACACCCGGCTATGCACCGAGGTGTCTGTGGAGGAACACGCACACCCGGCTATGCACCGAGGTGTCTGTGGAAGAACACGCACACCCGGCTATGCACCGAGGTGTCTGTGGAAGAACACGCACACCCGGCTATGCACCGAGGTGTCTGTGGAAGAACATGCACACCCGGCTATGCACCGAGGTGTCTGTGGAGGAACACGCACACCCGGCTATGCACTGAGGTGGGGGATGACATGCACACCCAGCTATGCACTGAGGTGGCGGGGGGACATGCACACCCGGCTATGCACTGAGGTGGCGGGGGGACATGCACACCCGGCTATGCACTCAGATAGAAGGCAGCGTTTAATCCTTCAAGCACAGCAGGCGGAAGAGCCGGAGAGGGCAGTACGTGACCAGGAAGAGAACTGGCAGCATGTAACTTCTAGAAGGGGAAAAAGGCCAGCACGGGAATCCCCCAATGCTATAGAGGTAAGTAATCGCTTTCAGGCTCTCTCCACAGGTTCTGCAGTGCTGAATGCTTTGGAAGGGACCTCACAAGGAAGAAACCGGAAGGGAACACCATCTACCAGAAGGCATGGGATGCGTAGTCCTAGGGATGGGGGTTCCAAGGCCACGACCCCCAAAAGAAAACGACGGGTGGTGGTGGTCGGGGACTCCTCCTAAGAGGGACTGAGCCATCCCTCTGCCGTCCGGACCTGGAATCTCGAGAGGTGTGCTGCTTACCGAGCTCGCATTCAGGATGTGACTGAGAGGCTTACCAAACTGATCAAACCTTTGGATCGCTACCCTTCCTGCTTCTCCACGTGGGAACTAACGACACGGCCAAGAATGACCTTGGGCGGGTGACTGCGGATTATGTAGCGCTGGGAAGAAGGATCCAAGAACTCGGAGCGCAAGTGGTGTTCTTGTCCATCCTCCCTGTTGAAGGGAAAGGACTGGGCAGGGATCGCCGAATTGAGGACGAAATGCGTGGTTGCGCAGGTGGTGTCGCAGAGAGGGCTTTGGTTTCTTCGACCATGGGACTCTGTTCCGGGCACGAGGATTGTTAGGAAGAGATGGGATCCACCTAACGAAGAGAGGAAGGAGCATCTTTGCGGGCAGGCTTGCAAACCTAGTGAGGAGGCTTTAAACTAGGTTCGTCAGGGGACGGTGACCAAAACCCTGAGGGGAGTGGGAAAGTCGGATACCGGGAAGAAATGCAGAGAGGAACGAGCAAGAAAGGAGGACCCCTGATTCGAATGGAGAAGATAGGGCGATCAACTGGCTATCTGAGGTGTTTGTACACTAATGCGAGAAGCCTGGGCAACAAACAGGAAGAACTGGAGGCCCTGGCCCAGTCCGAGAAATAGGATTTAATTGGGATAACAGAGACTTGGTGGGATGACTCGCATGACTGGAGCGCTGTCATGGAAGGGTATAGACTGTTCAGGAAGAACAGGCAGGGGAGAAAAGGAGGAGGAGTTGCACTATATGTAAGAGAGCACTATGATTGCTCTGAACTCCAGTATAAAGAGGAGAAAACCTGTTGAGAGTCTATGGGTTAAGTTTAAAGGAGCAAACAACAGCAGTGATGTTGTGGTTGGTGTCTGCTACAGGCCACCGAATCAGGTGGGTGAGGTAGATGAGGCTTTCTTCAGACAACTGGAGAGAAGCTTCCGGATCGCAGGCCCTGGTTCTCGTGGGGACTTTAATCACCCTGACATCTGTTGGGAAACCAATACAGCAGTACAGGCAATCCAGGAAGTTTTTGGAGAATGTTGGGGATAACTTCTTGGCAAGTGCTGAAGGATCCGACCAGGGGCCGTGCGCAGCTTGACCTTCTGTTCACAAACAGGAGGAACTAATAGGGAAGTGGAGGTAGGTGACAACCTGGGAAGCAGTGATCATGAGATGGTAGATTCAGATCCTGACCAAAGGAAGAAAAGAGTAGTAAAATACACACCTTGGACTTCAAAAAAGCAGATTTTGACTCCCTCAGAGATCTGATGGGCAGAATCCCCTGGGATGCTAACATGAAGGGGAAAGGAGTCCAGGACAGCTGGCAGTATTTTAAAGAAGCCTTATTGAAGGCACAGAAAGAAACCATCCTGATGCGAAGCAAGAGAAGCAAACATGGTAGGAGACCGGATTGGCTTATGGGGGAAATCCTTGGTGAACTTAAGCACAAAAAGGAAGCTTACAAAAAGTGGAAACTTGGACAAATGACCAGGGAGGGGTTTAAATGTATAGCTCGAGAATGCCGGGGTTATCAGGAAGGCGAAAGCGCAAATGGAATTGCAACTGGCTAAGGATGTGAAGGATAACGAGAAAGGTTTCTACAGGCATGTTAACAAGAAGAAGGTGATCAGAGAGGGGGTGCGGCCCCTACTGGATGAAGGAGGTAACCTAGTGACAGACGATGTGGGGAAAGCTGAAGTACTCAATGCTTTCTTTGCCTCTATATTCACGGACAAGGTCGGCTCCTGGACTTCTGCGCTAAGTGACTCAAGATGGGATGAAGATGGATAGCCTGTGGTGGGTAAAGAACAGGTTAGGAACTATTTAGAAAAGCTAAACATACACAAATCCATGGGTCCGGACTTAATGCATCCGAGGGTACTGAGGGAGTTGGCAAATGTCATTGAGGAGCCTTTGGCCATTATCTTTGAAAAGTCGTGGAGATCGGGAGAAATCCCGGATGATTGGAAAAAGGCAAATGTAGTTCCCTGGAAGAAGGACGATCCAGGGAACTATAGGCCGGTCAGTCTTACCTCGGTTCCTGGAAAAATCATGGAAGGGATCCTTAAGGAATCTATTTTGAGGCACTTGGAAGAGAGGAAAGTGATTAGGAATAGTCAGCATGGATTCACAAAGGGCAAGTCGCCTGACCAATCTGATCAGCTTCTATGATGAGGTAACTGGCTCTGTGGACATGGGAAAGTCAGTGGATGTGATATACCTTGACTTTAGCAAGGCTTTTGATACGGTCTCCACAATATTCTTGCCAGCAAGTTAAGGGAATGCGGATTGGATAAATGGACAGTAAGATGGATAGAAAATGGCTAGAAGGCCGGCCCAGCGGGTAGTGATCAACGGCTCGATGTCAGGATGGCGGTCGGTTTCTAGCGGAGTGCCCCAAGGTTCAGTTCTAGGACCGGTTTTGGTCAATATCTTTATTAATGACCTGGATGAGGGGATGGATTGCACCCTCAGCAAGTTTGCGGATGACACTAAGCTAGGGGGAGAGGTAGATACGCTTGAGGGCAGAGATAGGGTACAGAGTGACTTAGACAAATTGGAGGATTGGGCCACAAGAAATCTGATGATGTTCAACAAGGACAAGTGCAGAGTCCTGCACTTGGGACGAAGAATCCCAAGCACAGTTACAAGCTGGGGACCAACCAGTTAAGTAGTAGTTCTGCAGAAAAGGACCTGGGGTTACAGTGGATGAGAAGCTAGATATGAGTCAACAGTGTGCCCTTGTAGCCAAGAAGGCTAATGGCATATTAGGTGCATTAAGAGGAGCATTGCCAGCAGATCCAGAGATGTCATTATTCCCTTTATTCGGCTCTGGTGAGGCCACATCTGGAGTATTGTGTCCAGTTCTGGGCCCCCACTACAAAAAGGATGTGGACGCATTGGAGAGGGTCCAGCGGAGGGCAACCAAAATGATTAGGGGCTGGAGCATATGACTTATGAGGAGAGGCTGAGGGAGTTGGGTCTGTTTAGTCTGCAGAAGCGAAGAGTGAGGGGATTTGATAGCAGCCTTCAACTTCCTGAAGGGGGTTCCAAAGAGGATGGAGAGAGGCTGTTCTCAGTAGTGACAGATGGCAGAACAAGGAGCAATGGTCTCAAGTTGTGGTGGGAGAGGTCCAGGTTGGATATTAGGAAAAACTATTTCACTAGGAGGGTGGTGAAGCACTGGAATGGGTTACCTAGGGAGGTAGTGGAGTCTCCATCCCTGGAGGTGTTTAAGTCTTGGCTTGACCAAGCCCTGGCTGGGTTGATTTAGTTGGGATTGGTCCTGCCTAGAGCAGGGGGCTGGACTTGATGACCTTCTGAGGTCTCTTCCAGCTCTATGGTTCTATGATTCTATGATTTTAGGTGGCGGGGGGACATGCACACCCGGCTATGCACTCAGGTGGCGGGGGGACAGGCACACCCGGCTATGCACTCAGGTGGCGGGGGGACATGCACACCGGCTATGCACTGAGGTGGCGGGGGGACATGCGCACCCGGCTATGCACTCAGGTGGCGGGGGGAGATGCGCACCCGGCTATGCACTCAGGTGGCGGGAGGACATGCACACCCTGCTATGCACTGAGGTGGTGGGAGGACATGCACACCCAGCTATGCACTGAGGTGGCGGGGGGACATGCACACCCGGCTATGCACTCAGGTGGCGGGGGACATGCACACCCGGCTATGCACTGAGGTGGTGGGGGACATGCACACCCAGCTATGCACTCAGGTGGCGGGGGACATGCACACCGGCTATGCACTCAGGTGGCGGGGACATGCACACCCGGCTATGCACTCAGGTGGTGGGGGACATGCACACCCAGCTATGCACTGAGGTGGCGGGGGGACATGCGCACCCGGCTATGCACTGAGGTGGCGGGGGGACATGCGCACCCGGCTATGCACTCAGGTGGCGGGGGGACATGCGCACCCGGCTATGCACTGAGGTGGTGGGAGGACATGCACACCCTGCTATGCACTGAGGTGGTGGGAGGACATGCACACCCTGCTATGCACTCAGGTGGCGGGGGGACATGCACACCCGGCTATGCACTCAGGTGGCGGGGGGACATGCGCACCCGGCTATGCACTGAGGTGGCGGGGGGACATGCACACCCGGCTATGCACTGAGGTGGCGGGGGGACATGCACACCCGGCTATGCACTCAGGTGGCGGGGGGACATGCGCACCCGGCTATGCACTCAGGTGGCGGGGGGACATGCACACCCAGCTATGCACTCAGGTGGCGGGGGGACATGCGCACCCGGCTATGCACTCAGGTGGCGGGGGGACATGCACACCCAGCTATGCACTCAGGTGGCGGGGGGACATGCGCACCCGGCTATGCACTCAGGTGGCGGGGGGACATGCGCACCTGTCCATCCATACACTGACCCATGGGCAGGGTGTAGTCTCTTGCTGCCGGGGTGCTGGGCCCCTGAGCTGTACTGGGGCCTGTGCGAAGCTCCCCTCCCCTGTGCGAAGGGTGATTGAAGGCTGAGCGGGGGATGAGCCAGCACAGTATCAGCGCGCAGGTTTAGTGTCAGCCGTCTTCCCGCTTGCTGTCAAAGGGGACATTGAAAGGCTTTTCCTGTGACTCCCGTGCATGCCGGTGGATTTACCCCGCCGAATCGGGGGCTGTCTGTGTCAGGGTTGAGCAGGGATTAGAAAGACCAAAGAAGGGACGTGTCTCTGCTAGTTGTGAGACCCGTGTGCACTGAGAATCCCCAGGCTGGCCCTCAGCATCAGCCAGCCCCAGGCCATCAGCCTGAACGTGATTGCACTGAGACCTGCCCCATCGGCCGGCTGTGGGGAGCGGGTTAATGCTGGGCTGGTCGCTGCCTCCCGTGGGGCGTGTACCACAGGGCAGCTGCCTGCAGCCCCCTCTCAGGGCTGAGGTGAACACAGCTATGGGGGGGCCTGGTAGAACTCCCCCTTCCTGTGACCTTCCAGACAGCCTGTCAGCAGTGGGCCGGGGCCAGGCCATCTTGGGATGGCAGGGTTTGGGACAAGGGTTCCCGCCATAGGGTAGCGCCCCTTAAGAAGCTGCCGCCTGCTTGGGTCATCTCTCCGGGTGATTCACAGCTCATCTATCTCCTGCGCTGGACCCAGCTTGCGCGGATGTTTATTTGCTGGGGAGGCTGCTTTGGTCTGTTTAGCATTCCTCACAATCACTTCACATCCACCCTTCCCAGTTAATAACCCTGGTTTGGGGTTATCTGAGCCAG
Organism: Rafetus swinhoei; assembly: GCA_019425775.1. NCBI lineage: Eukaryota > Metazoa > Chordata > Testudines > Trionychidae > Rafetus > Rafetus swinhoei. Next base: position 42,603,794 of record CM033428.1, on the reverse strand, counting down.
GCGCTTGGGCGAAATGCCTGGGAAATCCAGGCTCCTGGGGCAGAGGCTGGTGCATGTCCCTCGCCACACTGAGGGGAGCGAGCTGGATAATACATGTGCACTGGCTGAGGAGGTGACCAAGGCAGGGCAGTGCAGCTCTGAGTCCTAGGCTGGGAAGCTGGCTGGCTGTTTTGGCTGTAGCCTCTCTATTGTCGGTTCCTGGCCAGAGAGCCTGCCTCTAATTGCACCCAGGTGTGTCTTTGCCTGCGGGAATGCTGGAGGGAGTGCAGGCCTGCACCAGGCCCCAGCTTGGCACAGCAGCGCAGCGTGAAAGGGAGGCCAGGCTGGCGGGCTTGGCACCCAGGGGACCTTAACTCCTCTTTCCCCCGTTTTTCAGAGGGTTCCGATGCTTCCCGCTCGGCAGGGCGAGCGTCAGCGCTGGGCAACTCTGCGCTACTGACGGCTTTGTGCAGTGACTGTCCTCCCAGCTTGGGTGGTCGTGCTCCTGTGCACCACATGGGTCCAGGACGTGAGCTCGGTCTGGCCCTGCTTTGCAGAGGGATCTGAGCCGGCAGTGTTGATGCTCTCTAGAAATTAGAGATGGGGCAAGGAAGGTAGTGCCTGCAAGGAGCCTGGGCACATTTGCATGGCGTCAGGTAACGCGGATGGCACAAGGCGCAGGATGCAAATGGAAGCAAACCCAGAGCCCCAGTCCGGATTAGGTGTCTGAGGGGTCAGGCTTCTGCAGAGAGAGGCAGAGAAAATTAACCTTTTCTGTGCCAGATCAAAGCACCTACAAGGGCTGGGGACCACTGCCCTGCCCCATTCTCCGACAGTGCATGGCCATGGGCTGGAGGAGGGTGTACAAACACCCTCTCCAAGGCAGTTTCTGGGGCTGTCTGGTACCAGCCAGGCTGGGTGTGACCTTGATTTCAGCAGCTCTGGAGGAAGCAGGAGCTGTTCCCAGAGAAAGCCCCCCAGCCTCCTGTGCCCTGGCTGAGAATGTATCCCACCAAGTGACACGCTCAGGCCCTGCCCCCAGGGGCTCCCAGCAGCCCTGCCCCTCTGCCCTGCCACTTCAGCAGATGGTCCCCAGAAGGCAGGGGAGGGGCAGGGTTCTGGCCCAGCAGGGTCCCAGGGAAAGGCAGGGGAGAGGTGCGGCCCAGGTCAGCGCATGTGCTGGGTCTGGCAGGCAGTTGTTGCAGGAAGGAAGCAAGACAGCAGCACTCTCAGGAACCGCTCCAGGTCTCAGGCTGGCTCCATTCCCTGCTGCTCAGCTCTTGCCAGGTGACAAGCAGCAGCTGGGGAGCCCAGGGCAGCCTCAAGGAGGTTCCTCTGGCTGCAGCCCGTCAGCCCAGCCCAGTCCACCCCTTCTGCCCTGCCTGGGCCTCCCTTTCAAGAGCCAGACGCCTCGCTCGGCCTGGAAGGTGCCCAGCTGAGACCCTGCTCCAAGTGGAGCTTCCAACTCTTAACAGTGCTTCCACCGCTTGGGCTTGTGAGGCAGCCCCTGCAAGCGGGCACTGTGTCTGCGGCATGGGGATGTCTGCCTGAGGCTGCAGAGAGCCTGACACAAGAGCTCTGGGCATGTTCATTCTGAAACCTGCAAGTGGCCAATTGCTACCGACTGTATCACCCTGCTGTCCATTAGAGCAACATCAGCTACCATGCGTCTCCAGCACCCCAATCGCTCCTTATGCCTTCCCAGGCGCCAAAGCCTCAGCAGGCCCTAGCCCGTGAGCACAAGTTCAGCTCCCCTGACAGCCACTGCAGAGTGGTGAGACGCTGTCCACAGAAAGGCAGCTCGCTGACAACTGAGAATGTGGGGGCGTGGGGCAGGATCTATGGAGTGACATAGTTAATCCACATTTCATTCAGTCCAAACCTTGAGTGTTGCTTGTAAATGCAGCTGTTGCATAATAATTCCTCGCCAGGCCAGAAGCTGTGGAATCCAGGGGCCTCGGCACCCAGTTTAGGCCCCGTTTGCTGCCAAACTCCCCGGTGGCAGTGTTCCCTGTAAACTGGGAGCTTGTGCAGGTGCTCGGGAGAGATTCCAATGCTGCCCAGCTGATTAGCGGAGTGTTGTGTTTCTCCTGGTGGTGCACATTGACACATGCCTTGGTGCACATAACAAAATGCATTCCGCACACAGATGGAAAAGAATAGAGGGAACTCAGGGGTTGGGGGCCTGCTCCCCAGGCCTTGCTGGCAAGGCTAGCACACCCTGTCTGCTGTTTGGCTGAGGAGCTAGAGCTGCTGGATGGGCAGGAAGGTGCCAGTTGTGGCCCGACAGACACAGAAGCTGTGCAAAGTGCTGCTGTTTAGGCATTGAGCTTCATAAATCTCTGGCTGGGTTCCACTGAAGGTATGGACTAGGGAAACCTCGTCAGCCTTCCCAGAGCTGTGCAGGAATAACCTGACACGAGGTACCGGCTGCACATTCTTTACCCAGTGACAAGATTTATAAAGGCTCTGAGATTTATTCCACCTGGACAATGCAGTTCAGTGCAGAGATTAGTTGTCAGTGAATACAGTTTGGGAATGTGTGTGCCTGCTGGCAGACGAATGGCACTGACTGGGGCCATGTGCCCTGGAGGCACACACTGGGCCTGGCTGGAAATGCCGCTGTGATGACACAGAAAGTGCTGCTGCTGGGTACACGGGCGTGTTCCTGCTCAGCTCGGCCTCCCCAGTCCTGGACCAGCCTTCCCCAGGACACAGGGTGGACACAGGTTCCCTGGACCTGCTCCTCACCGGGGAGGGGCACAGTCTGTGCTACATCCCTGCTGTCTGCTGCCTACTAATCTCTGGGTCATCGGCCAGGCGCTGGTTGCTTGGCCTGCCTCCGGGTCTCTCCAGATCGGTGTTCTCTCCCAGGAGCATGTGCACTCCTGGGGTACTCAAAACTCTGCCCGGGGTCCTCAGCTCACCTAGAGATCAGCCCCTGCTATAGCAGGTGGCATAAGACCATGAGCAAAGTTGGTACAAACTAACGCTCCATGCAGACAAAGCCAGCCAGCCAGCCAGCCGTGTGTCAGCAGCAGGAGCTAGGTTGTAAGCGAGTTGTTTTTCTGTGAGGTGAAACATGGGGTGCAGCAGGCAACTTGGCCTCCCGAAGAGGAACCGTCGTCAGCTGGGAAGGCTGAGAGCCGCTGCTCCAGATGGACAAGGGGTGAAAGGAGGGACAGACAGACAGGCCTGGAGCAGGCTAGATAACAGGGAGGAAGCAGGGAGATGGAAAGGCTACACAACGGAAAAGAAAGGGCCAAGGGTCTGTGGGACAGGGGCCATGGGCCACACAGCCCATGGGGGGCAGCACAGCCCAGCATGGGAGGAAAGCTGGTCACTGAGGACTTCGCTAGCCCATCCCAGCAGCATGGCCACCCTACAGGGGTGAGGAGGGCCTGGCCCGGGCTGCAGGTGGGCGTAGCCCTGGGGCTCCTCTCCCGGCCCTGGCTGGCCACAGGGGCGGGCGCACGACGACTCGCACAGAAATGTTCCCTCCGTGGCCATGGAAATATTCACGTCTAGCAACCTGGAGCCAGCCTCAGAGTTACCATGGAAACCCAGGGCCCAGCGCGGCAGGAGAGATGCTGCTACAAGCAGGATGTGTCTGTTATGGTGGAGTCCATACATCTGTGTCCATCTGATTGTTGCCTCTGTGTGTGTGTGAGAGAGAGAGATTCTGTGTGTGTGTGTGTGGGTGTGTGAGAGAGAGAGAGAGAGAAATTCTGTGTGTGTGTGTGTGAGAGAGAGAGAGAGATTCTGTGTGTGTGTGTGTGTGAGAGAGAGAGAGAGATTCTGTGTGTGTGAGAGAGAGAGAGAGATTCTGGTGTGTGTGTGTGTGTGAGAGAGAGAGAGAGATTCTGTGTGTGTGTGTGTGTGTGTGTGTGAGAGAGAGAGAGAGAGAGAGAGAGAGAGATTCTGTGTGTGTGAGAGAGAGAGAGAGAGAGAGATTCTGTGTGTGTGTGAGAGAGAGAGATTCTGTGTGTGAGAGAGAGAGAGATTCTGTGTGTGTGTGAGAGAGAGAGAGAGAGAGAGAGAGAGAGATTCTGTGTGTGTGAGAGAGAGAGATTCTGTGTGTGTGTGTGTGAGAGAGAGAGAGAGAGAGAGATTCTGTGTGTGTGTGTGTGCGTGAGAGAGAGATTCTGTGTGTGTGTGAGAGAGAGAGATTCTGTGTGTGTGTGTGAGAGAGAGAGAGAGAGAGAGAGAGAGAGAGAGATTCTCTGTGTGTGTGTGTGTGTGTGTGTGTGTGAGCGAGAGAGAGAGATTCTGTGTGTGTGTGTGTCTGCGTGTGCATGAATCTGTGTCTGTGATTTGGTATGTGGGTGATTCTGGGACTATGTCTACGCTACACAGTTTTTTCAGAAAAACAGCCGTTTTTCCGAAAAACCTTCACTTACGTCCAAACTGCAATCACATTCTTTCAAAAAAAATCTACGTCCAAAAAGGCGTGTGTGGACGGGGAAGAGGGAGTTCTTTCGAAAGAAGAGGAAAGAGGAAGACGCACAGGTGCCCTGGTGGCCGCTCCGCCCATAGTAATCACAGCTGAAATGTGAGAGCACATCCATTCAGTGTGCACGCTATCTTTCAAAAAAGCAGATCGCTTTTTCGATGCGCTTTGGCAGTGTGGACGTTCTCTTTCAGACGAAGTTTTTTTGGAAGATCTCTTCCGGAAAAGCTTCTTTTGAAAGAAACCTGCAGTCTAGACATAGCGGCTGTGTCTACGTTGGCACCCCTTTCCGGAAAAGGGATGCTAATGAGACACTTCGGAATTGCAAATCCGCGGGGGATTTAAATATCCCCGCGCATTTGCATTTACATGGCTGCCGCTTTTTTCCGGCTCGGGGTTTTTGCCGGAGAAAAGCGCCAGTCTAGACGCGATTTTCCGGAAAATAAGCCCTTTTCCGGAAGTAGGAATAAGGGATCTTCCGGAAAAGGGCTTATTTTCCGAAAATCGCGTCTAGACTGGCGTTTTTCTCCGCAAAACCCCGAGCCGGAAAAAGCGGCAGCCATGTAAATGCAAATGCCGGGGATATTTAAATCCCCCGCGGATTTGCAATTCCGAAGTGTCTCATTAGCATCCCTTTTCCGGAAAGGGGTGCCAATGTAGACACAGCCAGCCTGTGTGTGTGGCAGGGAGGGGGGATTCAGTGTGTGTGTGGGGCGTGTGGGTGATTCCGGTGTGTGTGTGTGTGTGTGTGTGCACGCGCGCATATGTGTAAGTCTCTGGGTGTGATTTTGGGGGGGTGAGACTCTGGGTGTCTCACTCTCTAAAGATAAGCAGAATGATTGACTGTTAAATGGATCTAAAGTGAGGCAAGGGTGCTATCAAAACTTAGTTGCAGGTATCAGACGAGAAGGGACTGGCCCTGCATCTAAACAACCCGCACTGAACACCAGAGAGCAACGCCCCGCTAACCTTCTGCAGAACGGCCACAAACTGTTCCTAGCGATCCATCAGCAGAACAAAATGAGAGAGCTCTGAAAACTCCAGTCAATGGAAAGCTAATGAATCTGGTTTTAAACAAACACTAGGGCCACACATCAAACAATGCGAACATCTCCACAGGAGCTGCACACAGCAGAACAGCAGAGCAAACTCTTCCCTCCGCCAACAGGGAAAGAGAGACCATGAAAGAGAAAGCAAAGGGCGGAGGAATGGGGGAGACAGGCTGCCCTGGTCCAGACGGAAAAGCAGGGAGGGCGCAGCACACAGAACCCACCTGACCCAATCTAGCTCCAGCTGCCAGGACACACTGTGAGCCAGGATCCAGCCAAGAAAGCCCAGGGCACAGGAAGGAAACGTTAGCACACCCTGAGACACCAGTCCCTTCTGGGGAGCGCTGAAAGCAAACAATCAGAAAACAAGCCCAAAGAGCCAGGATGGAAGATCTGGACAGGATACGCCAGACCTGTAGGAAAGGATCCAGCCCAGGAAACTGACCCAGGGTCAAAGCAGCGTAGTTAGAAGAACAAGGACATTCTTACCCGCCACCATGCAAAGCTGTCAGCCTGGGCACCCACATAGTGATGCAGGAATGAAGGGGAAACTGTCAGAAATGCCAACCCAGCGGATGGGGGGTCCCAGATTACAGAGCAAATGAGATGCTAAAGCAGTGCACTGAACGTCTGTCTCCAGCGTGCCCGTTTCAAACTGTGTAGCGTCCCCTGCCACCCTGGGCACAGCCCCGAGACACAGTCAGATGGGTACCTGAGATACAGGCACTGGTGTCAGCAGCAACAAGAGGCGGGGGAGGGAGAGGGGGAAACAGGTCTGGAGCAGCCAGCATAATCCATTAAAGTTGCACTGGATTCTTCCCTGAGAAATGAACTACCAAGCACATCTCTAGCCCGGAGATGCTCATTTACAAACAGGAGGAGGTGTGTGCCTGCTTCACAGATTGTACACAAAAGCTTTTGACTCATTCTGGCAGGCAGGACACCGGATGGAGCTGGCAGAGAATCTCCTGACAGCAGTGAAACACACATGCTAATAGGCCCTCAGGCTAGAATGGGGGGAGGGGAAACGGGCCCTCCCCAGGGCAGGCATCAGTGATCCAGCAGCCCTGCTGAAATAAGCACAGGCCCAGGACACCCACCCTCAAAGCTCTGGGCAGCTGACCTGGGCGAAGTGTCACCTCAGCGCCCGTCTCCAGCGGAACCCGGGCCCAGGAAATGTCCTGCACTGAACAGGCCACTTGGGGTGTGTCTGCAGTGCAACCGCCGCGTGGCAGGAAGTATCAGCGCCTTAGTCCACGGGGCTTGCACCGGGGAGCTCGAAAGAGCTGTGGACCCTTTCCCCTCCCTGGGAGGGAGGGAGCAGACCCATGTTCAAGTCCCTGCCCCAAATCTACAAAGGCAGCACGTGGGAGGCGTGCTCTGGCTCTTTGGGCTGGAGCGCACTTTCTGGGCCTGCCGACCCTCTTCATTCGCTCGCTTCGTGGAGATGGTTGGTTTTGTCACGTCAGCTCCTCCCGATAGAAAAGGCTTGTGTGCACATGCACGTGTGCATACGAACACGCATGTGCCAGGAGGCATGAGTACGTGCACACGCGCTGCACTGCTGCTGGAGCTGACTCTACAGCCGGGGCATTAGCGCCCTGGAACAGGGTCTCCCCCATCCCAGGCAACTGTTCCAACCACCGGCTCGGTCCTTCCTGTCACTCGCTTGTTTCTCTGTCCGGGTGTTTCCCCTCGGCGGTCACTACACAATGGCCCCTTGTTTCCCGGGCGTGCAGGCGCAGGCGCCCACCCAGAGGCCCGTGGGCGGGACGCGAGTGCTGTGCCATGGCGCCATCGTGAGCCATGCAGGGAGACGGGAGACCAGGGCGTGGCACTTGCACTGTGGAACACACGAGAGCCGCCAGCTGTTCCTGCCGGGCTTGTGTGGGTAGCTCCACGTTAGCACTGAGCAGTGGGCGCGTACGGGCCTTTGGCCTTTGGGCTCCCAGGCTAAGGCTGAGCCTGGCCCTCCGGCTCCCCGAGTGTCTCTTCTGGCCCAAGGGCGACAGGGTCTGTGCTTACACAGCTGGGCCTGCGTCTCCTCCACACTGGGCCTGCTCCCAGGAACGTTCCCCAATTATCAAGCTGCCTCCTGAAGCCCTGCAGCCTGAGTGGGGCGCACTGCCGTCCCTGGACCGCCCCACTTCCCTGGAGACAGGGCCCTGGCGTTTCTGAGACCCTCAGTGGCTTATTCCTGGCTAGTCTTACACACCGGCGGGCTCAGCCTTCCCTCTGCCTGGCGCCGGAGCACAGCCCCACCCCACGGGACACTGTGCCTGCGTGCAGGGCTGCGGGCTGGGCCGGGGGAGCCCGTGAAGTACCCAGCCCTGTGCGCATCGCTCCAGCCTGCCCCGCCCGCTCCCCTGAAGCTCCCTGTGCCCCCCTGTGCGCACTGGCTCTGCAGCGCCTGGCTCGCCACTGCTTCCCCGTGCCGCAGCCTCTGCTGTGCTGGAGCCTCGGGGGGTGTCGCTCCCCTGCAGGGCTGGCTCACCCAATAGGCAGACTAAGCACGTGCTCAGGGCACCAGCAACGCAGGGGCACCCCAAAAAAGGGATTTTACGGGATAGTATTGTCTTATTTTGAATTGCATATGGGGGGGGGCACCGTCATCTTTTCAGTGCTTAGGGCCTCTAAAGGCCTTAATCCGGCCCTGCTGCCCTGCCTCAGTGCTGCTGGGTGCCCAGGCACACCCCCCCCACCAGGCTCCTGCTCTCCCCTCCCTTGGCTCAGCACACCAGACCCTCCCCTTGGGGTGACCCTGCTGTGTGCCGTGGCCTCCGGGCTGGGGACCAGGCTAGAGCAGTGAGGGAGCCAGGGCTCCACAGGACAGGCCTCAGGCTCTGGCGCGGCCAGAGCCCCACCCCTTCCGGGCTCCTGCCTGCGCTCCCACAGCCACGCGGTGGCTCTCGGAGCCTGGCTCGAGCCCCACGCCACAGACCTGGCCCAGGCTTGAACCACCACGTAGACGTACCACGTGGGACTGAGGGCTGGGCCCGGCTCTCAGCCCCCCTCGGGTAGCCCCGGCCTGGCCCACCCCGGTGGCAGCTCCAGGCCTGTGGCCCTGCAGCGTGGGGCCTGCTCGCCCTGGGCGCCCGCCCAGCCACGGCAGCTGGAGGCAGCTTGCCCAACCGCTTGCCAGGGGTGCTCAAACCATGGGCGCGGGGGTGCAGAGGGAGCTGCCCGCACGCCCCGTGCGCCAGGGAGAGGCGGGATCCGACTCAGAGGAGACTCCGTGGGAGGAGCTCCCCATAGCCGAGCTGTCGCCGAGCGTGTCGTGCGCCGCGAACACCGACGGCACCGGCCGGGGAAGGGGCCTGAAGGGCGGCAGGAAGCAGCTGGTCCAGTGACCAAAGCAGGCCAGGCTGGGGGAGTGGCACCGTGCTTCATCCTTGCCTGTGGTCCTCAGCCGCTGGGGCCTCGTTCCTCCCCTTCCGCCCGGCTCATGGGAAGCCTCCCAGGCGAAGCAGGAAGCAGCTGGGGGATGCATTAGCAAGTCTGAGCCAGCACTCCCAGAAAGAGCGGCCTGCCCTCCCGCCCCAAGGCAAAGGAAGGATGTAGCACAATAGCCACGGGCCCCAGGGAAGGCTCTCGCCGGAACATCCCCCCTTCCTCTTCCCCGCTCTACGTCTTGGGAGCGTGAAGCAGAGCAGGGATGTGCCGGGGGAGGAGTGTTCCTCACTTTCCGGCGTCCGAAACACCTGCAGAGCCGGAGCCCGGCCAACAGGTGAGCAGCTAGTGCCAAGATGCAAAGCATCGTCCACACCAGCCAATGCACTAAGCGAACGGTGAGCCCAGAATCACCCGAGTGCCAGGACACGACCGCCGGCGGGAAAGCCTGCCTCCTCCCGCCAGACCAGGTCTCTGCAACAGCAGCAGGAGAGGAGCTGGGGGCACCTGGAGCTGCAGTGCAGGCAGGCTGGGATGCAGCCCCTCCTGCGAGACTGTGGAGACACCGGAACGGGCGCATGAGGCACGACTGCCAAACCACAGAAATCCCGGTGCTGTGCTGCCAGAGGCCGGGGCAGCCAGGGCTCAGCACGGCCCCCCCAAAGCCGCACCTCCCAAAGGCCAAGGGGATGGCAAGTCAGCGTCCCTTACTGACGGCAGGCCACTGCCGAGCCCCCGCTGGCCCCCAGGCTGAATGAGGAAGGCCGGGCATGGGCGGCTTGGCGCTGATCCTGTGTGGGGCCCTTGGGCGGGGCGTGAGGTGCTGCTGACTATCCACTAGCGCCTGAGGCTGCTGGTTGCTGGGGGTGCCGCTTCCAGCTGAGACAGGCCCCACAGGGGTGCTGCAGCCTTTGGCTCGTTAATGACCCCAGAGCTTCCTGGGCTGTGCAGGCCTGAGCTGTGAGTTACCCCAGCGTGTGGAGCGCACGGCTGTTTCCGTGATTCTCCATCCAGAGGGATCCCGGGTGCTTCTGACACCTTGGCCCGTTCAGGGTGCGACCGAGGCCCAGGTGTCACTGGCCAGCTGTGCAAGTGTAACCCACACACCTAGGCTGCATCTAGACTGGCAAGTTTTTCAGCAAAAGCGGCCGCTTTTGCGGAAAAACTTGCCAGCTGTCTACACTGGCCGCTTGAATTTGCGCAAGAACACTGACGATCTAATGTATGATTGTCAGTGTTCTTGGCGCAAATACTATGCTGCTCCTGTTCGGAAAGCCCTCATGCGCAAATGTATTTGCGCAAGAGGGCCAGTGTAGTTGTAAAGTGTTTTGCAAAAAAGCCCTGATGGCGAAAACGGCGATCGGGCTTTCTTGCAAATCGCGTCAGATGGCATGGACGCTTTTCCGCAAAAGTGCTTTTGCGCAAAGGCCCGTGCCAATCTAGATGCTCTTTCATAAATGCTTTTAACGGAAAAACTTTTCCGTTAAAAGCATTTGCGGAAAATCATGCCAGTCTAGACGTAGCCCTAGTGTGGTTACTGAGCAATGCCAGTGGTACTTAGACCACAGCAACAGTTAAGATCAAGAGACCTCTACAGCATGGGCTTTTAGCTCAGAGGGTAGCGGCTCCTATACTCAGCTCCAGGGGTCCCAGGTTCACATCTGCCCGGTGGCAGTTACGCAAGCACCGCCCCTGCCCTAGGTACTGAGTCTAGTTCTTGCCCCTTCCCCCCCTCCCCCCACTACAGGAAGGATGTGGATGCATTGGAGAGGGTCCAGCGGAGGGCAACCAAAATGATGAGGGGGCTGGAGCACATGAGCTACGAGGAGAGGCTGAGGGATTTGGGCTTGTTCACTCTGCAGGAGAAGAGCGAGGCGGGATTTGAGAGCAGCCTGCAACTTCCTGAAGGGAGGTTCCAAAGAGGCTGGAGAGAGGCTGTTCATAGTGGGGACAGATGGCAGAACAAGGAGCAACGGTCTCAAGTTGTGGGGGGGCAGGTCTAGGCTGGATATTAGGAAAAACTCTTTCCCGAGGCGGGTGGGGAAGCACTGGGATGGGTTCCCTAGGGAAGGGGTTTCAGTCCCAGCTGGACCCGGCCCTGGCTGGGATGGTTTAGTCAGGGTTGGTCCTGCTTCAGGCCAGGGGCTGGACTCGGTGCCTCCTGAGGGCTCGGCCAGCCCTGGATTCTGTGGTTCTGTGGCTTCTCCAGAGGGAGGCAGAGGGAGCAGCTCCTGCTTTCAAGGCAAATGGGAGGCTTGGCCTGGCTGAGGCTAGAGAATGAGCCGATGGTGCCTGCTGCATGGCAGGTCCCTGTCGCAAAGGCTCCAGGGGCCCCACCCCGTCCCGACACCACTGGCCTCCTAGCTCCACTAGCTCCTCCTCTCACATGCACGCTCCCTCGCATCCCCCCCGCTGCTACGCCTGCCCCCGGCCTCACCCGGCATGTTGCATGGCGGCTCTGCAGCTGTCTTCTAACGAGGACACACACCTGGGTCCAGGCCCAAAGCCTCAGGAGCCCCACGCGGGCTGCAGACCCACGCGCCAAGGCTTAGTGTCTCCACAGGCCACCTGCTTCTGCCCGTGTAGGGGGCAAGGCCTTTCCAGCAGCCTGGCTCTACGGCCTGGACCCCCCTGCCTGGGGCAGCAGCCTCACCCCGCTCACAGTCCCTCTCGGCTGCTGGGGCAGAGCCTGGGCTAACGGCCCCGCGGGCACCAGCTACAGAAACAGACCAGACCATGGTAGTTTGACAGCAGCTCGTCCGGCCAGAAACTACTTACAATAGCGGGGGGGGGGGAGGGGGGGAGCACCCCTCATTCCTTTCTTGTTCTGCCCTCATGGGCCCCACTTCTGATCGGTTCTGTCTGTCGTGTAATTAATGCTGCCGGGTGGAAGTCAGTCCAGGCGGTGGGGCCGGACTGGTGCAGGGTGATCGGGCTGGTTAGGGACATTTCGGTAAAACAATTGGGTGCGGGTCTAGCGAGGCAGGACTCAAGTTTCACTCTATAAACTGGGGTCCCAAAGGAAGCTCCGTGGCTGGGGAGCAACTGCAGAGCACAGCCCCGAGATCAGAGCTGCCAGGCCCCAGCCGTGCCAGTGGCACCGTGCAGACACTGGAGTCGCCCAGCGGGCCTGGCCCGCAACTGGCCAGCAAGGCAAGTTCCTCTGCCGTACCGGGCGTGGCAAGTGGGGCCGCTGGTTTGGTGACTGTGGAGAGAGGCTCTGTCCCCGGGAAAGGACCCCGCCCCGCAGAGTGCACGTTGGGCCTGAGCCCTCGGAGCGCAGGGTGGGCGAGGGACAGAGAATCGTGCGTGGGTGACACCTCTCCTCTAGGAGGAGTATTGTGGGACGGGACGGCGGGGACCTGAGGCCAATCCTCACCTTGTTCCCAGAGACCTGGCTTTGCTGCTCGGACGGCAGGGAAGCGCTGGCACCCCCAGCCTACAGCAATCCAGGGGATATGCTCTAAGCTTTGTGCTGGCCAGGCTACGGCCCCCGAGATCACGCCCACAACATCCCGTTTGGATCCTGAGCCGCGTGCAAACTTCAGCCCCACGTGCTGAGGGACCCCAGCAACCCCACCCTGCCGCCACACCGGAGACGGGTTGATGCACCGGCCAACCCAGGACGCGCACCAACACGGGGTATTCTGGCCAGCTACAACCGCACAGCACAGCTCGGATTTGTAATCCGGAGAATCAACTCACTGCAACAGCTGCCCGGGCACCATCCAGGGAGCGAGAGACCCTAAAACCAAACGTGTCACCTGCCCACGACCCAGGCCCTGCAAAGGAACAACCTATGCACAGAAAAGCTCCTACGCTGTTCTCCTACCACACCCATCCATCAGCACAGACCTAGTGCCCATCCCCCACTTCCTCCCTTCCCACCCCAGCTCACCTCCCTTCCCTATAGTCTGGCCTCTCTCCTATCCCCCTTCCCCTCCCTTTGCTCAGCCCCCATATCCGCCTGCCCAGCTGCCCAGAGTGACCCCCCCCCCGACATCCACCCGCTCTGGTTTGCTCCAGGTAAGGCAGCCAAGCAGCTGGAAATCAGGGGGAGGCTTGTCCCCAGCCCGCAGTCTGCAGGCTCCATCCCCAGTGCTCGGGGCCCCGTGCCCACTGGACAGGCTCCAGCAGCTCCCACGTGGCGCCCGGCCTGTGCGTGGTGCTGCTAGCCCCGGTGCATGGTGCACGGTCTGTGTGCAGTGCTGCCGGCCCCGGTGCATGGCGTGCAGCCTGTGTGCGGTGCTGCCGGCCCCGGTGCACGGTGCGTGGTCTGTGCGCGGTGCTGCCAGCCCTCGTGCATGGCACCTGGCCTGTGCGCGGTACTGCCGGCCCTTGTGCATGGCACCCGGCCTGTGTGTAGTGCTGCTGTCCCTGGTGCACAGTGCACGGCCTGTGCGTGGTGCTGCTGGCCCTGGTGCATGGCACCTGGCCTGTGCGTGGTGCTGCTGGCCCCGGTGCATGGTACGCGGTCTGTGTGCAGTGCTGCCGGCCCCGGTGCATGGCGTGCAGCCTGTGAGCAGTGCTGCCGGCCCCGGTGCACGGCGCGTGGTCTGTGTGCAGTGCTGCCGGCCCCGGTGCATGGCGCCCGGCCTGTGCGCGGTGCTGCTGTCCCTGGTGCACGGTGCGTGGTCTGTGTGCGGTGCTGCTGGCCCTTGTGCATGGCACCCGGCCTGTGCGCGGTGCTGCTGTCCCTGGTGCACAGTGCGCGGCCTGTGCGTGGTGCTGCCGGCCCTGGTGCATGGCGCCCTGCCTGTGCGCGGTGCTGCTGTCCCTGGTGCACAGTGCGCGGCCTGTGCGTGGTGCTGCCGGCCCTGGTGCATGGCACCCGGCCTGTGCCCGGTGCTGCTGTCCCTGGTGCACGGCACCTGGCCTATGCGTGGTGCTGCCGGCCCTGGTGCATGGCACCCGACCTGTTTGTGGTGCTGCTGTCCCTGGTGCACAGTGCGCGGCCTGTGCGTGGTGCTGCTGGCCCCGGGGCACGGCACCTGGTCTGTGTGCGGTGCTGCCGGCCCTCATGCATGGCACCCGGCCTGTGTGTGGTGCTGCCGGCCCCGGGGCATGGCACCTGGCCTGTGCGTGGTGCTGCCGGCCCCGGTGCACAGCGCGTGGTCTGTGTGTGGTGCTGCTGTCCCTGGTGCATGGTGCGCGGCCTGTGCGTGGTGCTGCCGGCCCCGGGGCATAGCACCTGGCCTGTGTGTGGTGCTGCCGGCCCCGGGGCATGGCACCTGGCCTGTGCGTGGTGCTGCCGGCCCCGGTGCACAGCGCGTGGTCTGTGTGTGGTGCTGCTGTCCCTGGTGCATGGTGCGCGGCCTGTGCGTGGTGCTGCCGGCCCCGGGGCATAGCACCTGGCCTGTGTGTGGTGCTGCCGGCCCTGGTGCACGGTGCACGGCACCCGGCCTGTTTGTGGTGCTGCCGGCCCCGGGGCATAGCACCTGGCCTGTGTGTGGTGCTGCCGGCCCTGGTGCACAGCACCCGGCCTGTTTGTGGTGCTGCCGGCCCCGGGGCATAGCACCTGGCCTGTGTGTGGTGCTGCCGGCCCTGGTGCACGGCACCCGGCCTGTTTGTGGTGCTGCTGTCCCTGGTGCACAGTGCGCGGCCTGTGCGTGGTGCTGCTGGCCCCGGGGCACGGCACCTGGTCTGTGTGCGGTGCTGCCGGCCCTCATGCACGGCACCCGGCCTGTGCGTGGTGCTGCCGGCCCCGGGGCATGGCACCTGGCCTGTGCGTGGTGCTGCCGGCCCCGGTGCACAGCGCGTGGTCTGTGTGTGGTGCTGCTGTCCCTGGTGCATGGTGCGCGGCCTGTGCGTGGTGCTGCCGGCCCCAGGGCATAGCACCTGGCCTGTGTGTGGTGCTGCCGGCCCTGGTGCACGGTGCGCGGCCTGTGCGTGGTGCTGCCGGCCCCGGGGCATAGCACCTGGCCTGTGCGTGGTGCTGCCGGCCCTGGTGCACGGTGCACGGCACCCGGCCTGTGTGTGGTGCTGCCGGCCCGGGGCTCTGTGAGCGCAGTGACCATGACGAGCAGCACTTCTTCAAAACCAAGGGCCTGGAACTTACAGGCAGATTAATTTAGCATGAACCAAACGCCCAGGCAGCAGCACGGCCCTACAGCAACGGGGACCCAGCCTCGCTGGAGCTTCCGGGGGCTTTGCCGGGGAGGGTGTTTGTCACAGCGGAGCGGCTGTGAGCTGCGGGAGTGCCAGCACGCCATGGGGGAAGGGCAGGGAGGGCAGGGAGCGCTGCCGGGAGTGCTGGGGAGGAGGGCCAGGCTGCGAGCGGGCAGGCTGAGTGGCGGTGGGCAGGGCGGGCATGGAGCAGGACTGTGGGGGGCACCCTGCCAGCGAGTCAGCTCCTGGCAGGCATGGCTGTCCCAGAGCTCAGCCCAGCCGTGCCCTCTCCCAGTGGTGGTGACGGTCCCGTGCCAGGCGCAGGGACTCTGGCCCGCCGGCAGGTGTGACTCAGGGCGGCTGGCTTTGCAGCAAGAAGGGAGTGAATCGGAGGGGACCAGCCCCCCTCCCCTGCTGCCGCAGGCTTTGCAAGCAATCCTGCGAAGCGGCTGGTGCGCGAACGCTGGCTGCAGAGGCAGCTCTGACACGCCGACTGGCACCAGTGCCAGGAGCTCTTCCGCGCGCCTGTCTGCTCGGGCCAGCTCCTCTCGGGTGATCTGGCGTCACATTTTAAAGGGCCAGTCCCGTATTTACGCTCTCCGGCCACTTGCCCTGTATTTTCTGTATCAGTATTGGCAGGTGAGCGTCAGCGGCCTGCCCACCAGGGCCAAGTGGGGGTCCAGTGGCTGACCGTGGGGGGGTGCAGGGCTGGGGAGGGGATGGCACTGTTCAGAGGGCTGGACTCTCATGCGCAGCCCTGGCTGCGAGCTGGCTCTCGGCCCCTGCCCTGTTCATGGCTGGCACAGGCTGCGCACTGCAGCGGCCAGCGAATGCAGGCACATGCCCGATGTCTGGGAACGTGTCGCCTCTGCTGCCCATCCACGGCCCCTGGCACTGCCCTTTCCCTGCTTGGTCCTTGCCCCTGGGGCCCCATGTTCAGCAGAGGGACATATGGTAACCCTAGATCCCAGCCACATGAACTCTGTGGCCCTCCCCCCCAGCCTAGTGACACAATGAAGTTAAATGTGCTGCTCAAGACCGTGAAAAGCCCCTGCCACGTGGCCACGTTCCAGGCTGTGGGGGTGTCTGGTCTGGGTGCGGCCAGAGACGACTGCCAGTGAAGTTGTTTACAGAGACTTACATTTAATTGTCATGTGCTGGGTGACATTCACGCTGGGCAGAGTGTGCGGCACCTCGGAGATTCCCCTCCAGTGCCGTCCAGGGAAGGAGAACTGCGCAGCCCAGACAGGCCCGCCTTTCCCACGGCCCTCACACCAATTTCCCCCAACAAAATGCAACTTTTACAAATGCATGTCTGACTGCAGCGTATATAAACCACTTCAACACCCAGCGCCAGGCAGAGCCACGTGGAGATGAAAAGTCATTTCGCCACAAAGAATCCAAGAGTTTCCTTCTCAAAATGGGACTTTTAGCGAGCCCAGAGGGGCTTCTGGATCGGCTCTTTTGGTTTGTCTCCTAAACAAAGTTTCAGTGAAATTGACATGGCCTTGCAAAGTGTTTCCCTTTCAGTGGACACCTGCTGGGCGTGGCACTGAGACCACTTCCAGAGAGGGAATGAGCCTGCTCTACAAGCAGAGCTGAGCACCAGCTGGGGTAGAGGCTCAAGCCCTAAGCTCCAGAGGGCCCCGGTTTGATACACTGGCGCTCTCTGAGGTCCTGGCAACGCTTCCCCAGGCAGCTGTCTCTGCCCCGTTACACCCTCTGAGAACGCCCCCAGGGCAACGGCAGCCCAGAAATCCCAGACTGAGGCCCCTTCCTCATGTTTCTCCTGGCCATTGCCAGCAGCAGGAGCATGTTACAATCTGGTTACTGCTCTCAGTCCTCGAGGGCCCGGCAATGCAAACCGGTTCAGTTTGTGTCCCGGGCACTTCCTTAGCACAGCGGTTTTGCATTCAGACGTTGCACGGGAGGGGCTAGGTTTTGAGCAACGGCTCTTTTCGTTAGCATGTTGAATTCATCTTCCTGCTGGCTTTGGGTGAGATCGTTTGCTTAATTCTGCAGGGCAAGACCCTGCACCCAATCCCACTCTCCTCCCTGCAGTATTTGCAATATGCAGCAAGTGCCGGCCCACGAACCCAGGGCTGACTTCCTGCTTCCCAGCACCGTTCTCCAGGTCACGTCCCAGAAACCCAGCCTGCTTCCCACTGCTGCCCAGCGGGGGACTGAGCAGCAGATCACACAGGGCTGCTGGTCCCACGGCATCACTCATTAGCATATTCCTCTCCTTACAAGCCTCCTGTTTTAATGGCAGAGCAGCTGCCGTGGGATTTCCAGGCTGGAGCCTCAGAGGCCGAAGAGAGGCGGGTGGCGGGGGGGTGCATTCTGCACACAGGAGCTCGGGGACCATTTATTCCACACTCATTAAAAAGAGGGAGCCAAGTAGGAGGAAGCCATGGCCCAGTGCTGCTGGCTTCTCCCAGAGCATCCTGTGCTAAGTCTGCTACCCCCGCACTCTGGGACAGCCCCACAGCCACTCAGCCCAGAGAAACCTGCTGCTTCACCCCTGGCAGCCAGCTGGCCAGGGCCTGCCCCTGCGTGCCCATGGGCAGCCCCCAGTGGGTGCTGAGGCTCAGCATGCTGCTGGCTGTACAGCCTGGGCGCCAAGGAGCCCCGGCACTGGGCACTTTGCACAGGCCTCGGTTAGACGGAAGCCGAGCAACCGGCACATGTGCTAGCCTTGGGAAGAGCTGGCGGCTCTGGGGTGGGACTGCCCCTGCCTAGCACTGCTCCTGCTCGCTGGGTGTCACTAACAGGGCACCCGGGTGGCATGTGCCAGCTGCAGCCAAGCCTAGCACAGTGTCTTCTGTCCTGACCAGGGCCCCAGGACAGGCAGCTGCTCCCCCCCTCGCCCCCACCCCTAGGAAGGCAGCAGGAGACTCCAGCTCAGATGCACTGTCCCCAACAGGGAGCATTCTGCTCTGTCAACTGGTTCTTCCCAAGGCGTCCCGTCACCTTCCCAGCCCCAGGACCCTTCCACCTTCCCAGCCCTGCGACTCGGCTCCTTCAGCCTCCTCCAGATACTCTGCTCCCCCAAGCTCCAGGTGCAATGGGGCAAGTGGGACACACAAGAAACCTGGGCCTGAATCAACCCAGGGCCACGGCGTGGGCCTGGCAGGGGGCTCAGACTAGGGGCTGTGGCTCAAACCGCAGGACATGGCTTAGAGCAGGCTGTCCTGCAGCAGGGCCCTGGCCGGAGCGGGGAGCAGCCGGGGGGGGGGGCCCTGGCCGGAGCGGGGAGCAGCCGGGGGCGGGGCCCTGGCCGGAGCGGGAGCAGCCGGGGGCCCTGGCCAGAGCGGGAGTAGCCGGGGTGGGGCCCTGGCCGGAGCGGGAGCAGCCGGGGGCCCTGGCCGAGCGGGGAGCAGCCGGGGGCGGGGCCCTGGCCGGAGCAGGGAACAGCCAGGGGGGGACTGACTCAAAGTAGGGTGGCTAGCGCAGGGCAGGGCTTGGTGCGAAGGGGCCTTGGCTCAGAGCAGGCTCTGTGGCTTGGAGCGGTGGCTTTGCTCAGTGTCCAGTTGTGGGGGATCCGTGCTAGTGACTGCAGCTCTCTCTCTGTCCCACAGCCCCTTGCACAGACCTTGGCCCCCATCTGCCCGGCCCCCGGCAACCATGCAGCTGGGATGGAGCCTGGCCCCGATCCAGCTGCTCCCTGCCTGAGTCAGTGGGCGAGCAGACAGGTGGCCCCAGCACAGAGCGGCTGCCGTGAGCAGGCGGAGGGGAGGGGAAGCTTGAAACAATCCAATTTCGCAGGCGCTGCAGCCTCCCAGGGACATGAATAATGGGACGTTGATGCTAAACTAGAGGTGTAATTTTCATAGCAGTGCAAACAGATCCAAATTGTGATAAAAGGTTTTCATCTGCAGCGGCTTGGAGAGGCCCCTGCTCTCTGATTTATGACGCCTCTTAATGTCGCATCTGACAGCACTTTGCAAACAAAATGTTCCAGCCATAAACTAGCAGGAGAGTGAGTTGGGGGCGCCCTTCTGCTGGGCTCCGCTGCCCTTTCGGCCTGGCCTGGGAAGGGGGCTGGGGCTGGTGCAACGAGGGGGCCAGGAGAAGTTGAGTCACAAGCTGGGAAGGGAAGATTTGTTGTGAGCTGCTGCCCAGAGCCCTGGACTCTGCCTTCACGGCTCCTTGCCATGGGCAAGGATAAGGCAGAGTCTGCCCAGGGCTCACCCGCCCACACAAACCCGGCCCGCTCCCATGATGCTCCTGCAGGGAGTCCCTGGGGCACCCCTATTCTGTGGGGCTGGCCCTGGGAACTTTGCTGGCTTCTGCCTCAGTGCTGCCGGCCCCTCCCACTGCCCTGCCCTGCCCCCACTGGCCCCTCCCCACTGCCCTGCCCCCACCGGCCCCTCCCCACTGCCCTGCCCCCGCTGGCTCCTCCCCACTACCCTGCCCTGCCTTGCCCCACTGGCCCCTCCCCTCTGCCCTGCCCCCACCGGCCCCTCCCCACTGCCCTGCCCCGCTGGCTCCTCCCCACTACCCTGCCTTGCCCTGCCCCACTGGCCCTCCCCTCTGCCCTGTCCTCACTGGCCCCTCCCCACTGCCCTGCCCCGCTGGCTCCCCCACTACCCTGCCTTGCCCTGCCCCACTGGCCCCTCCCCTCTGCCCTGCCCCCGCTGGATCCTCTGTGCTGCCCCTGCCGCCTCTGTAAATCACATCCTGCCCCCTGCCCTGCCCCTGCTTCCCCTCCCCTGCTGGCCACTGGTCCATTGTACAGGGACCTGACCCTGGCAGCGCCACGTCGCCCAGGCCCTCTCACCCCTTCCCTGCTTGTGCCCCTCATCCTCCTCCAGCCGCCCAACCTCCCCCCCCCACCCAGCAACTGCTTCTGCTGCTGGAGAACCGTTCCCAGAGCGTCGTTACTGACGGTTCCCAACCCTGCTGGAACGGTGTCACACGGGGGGTCTGTTCTGGGACCGGCTCTCGTCAGTATCTTCACCAACGGTTTCGATATCGGCATAGAGAGGACGCTTATTGAGTTTGCAGATGATCCCGAGCTGGGAGGGGTCGCAGCTGCCTTGGAGGCTGGGTCGTAATTCAAAATGACCCGGACAAACTGGAGAAATGGTCTGAGGTCAACAGGGTGAAGTTTAATAAGGACAAATGCAAAGTGCTCCACTTAGGAAGGAACAGTCGGTGTCACACACACAGAATGGGAAGCGACTGTCTAGGAAGGAGTCCTGCAGAAAGGGATCTAGGGGTCATAGTGGACCACAAGCTAAATATGAGTCAACAGTGTGACGCTGTTGCAAAAAAGCCCCATGATTCTGGGATACATTAACAGGAGTGTTGTGAGCAAGACAGGAAGAGTCATTCTTCCGCTCTACTCTGCGCTGATTAGGCCTCAACTGGAGTAGTGTATCCAGTTCTGGGCACCACATTTCAAGAAAGATTTGGAGACATTGGAGAAAATCCAGAAAAGAGCAACAAAAATGATTAAAGGTCTAGAGAACATGACTTATGAGGGCAGGTTGAACGAACTGGACTTGTTTAGTTTGGAAAGGAGACGACTGAGAGGGGACATGATAACTTTTTTCAAATATCTGAAAGGGTGTTACAAGGAGGAGGGAGAAAGATTGTTCTCCTTGGCCTCTGAGGATAGAACAAGAAGCAATGGGCTTAAACTGCAGAAAGGGAGGTTTAGGTTGGATATCAGGAAAACACTTCCTGCCTGTCAGAGTGGTTAAACACTGGAATAAATTGCCCAGGGAGGTTGTGGAATCTCCATCTCTGGAGATATTGAAGAGCAGGTTGGACAGACACCTGTCAGGGCTGGTCTCGATGGTGTTTGGTCCTGCCGTGAGGGCAGGGGACTGGACTTGCTGCCTCACGAGGTCCCTTCCAGTTCTAGCATTCTATGTTTCTGTGGTTAAGGGCGGCCACGGCAGAGGGGAATGGATGCGGGGACCCAGGGTGAACCCCAAGTGGTGCAGGGAGGGCTCTGGTGTTAGAGGGCAGTGCCTGGGTGGATCTCTGCACTAGGCTGGCAGGAAACACAACGCCTGTGCTGGCTGGAACACAGAACGATGGTAGCAGGGGCTAGTGCGGGACCAGCGCGCCTGCTTTTCCGAGGGCTCCATGTGGCATGGCAGGCTGAGCCCCAGCCTTGTGGATTGTTCAGCCCAAGATGTGGCCAGTGCAGCTGAAGCAAGGCTGGGACGGGTCCTGCCGGGGCGTTCAGTGGCACCACATAAAGGTGGATATAAATCTGCCCAGAGCTAGCAGCTCGGACCTGGGGACCTGATGGAAACACGCGGTGGCCCTTGGCACTGGCCCATGTCTATGCAGAGAGCTGCTAACCCGTCTGCACGCAGAGCTCCCCATTGCTCCTCAGCTTGCAGCCCCACACCACCATGGGGAAGCTTTCAGGGGAGTGCCTGTAACCCCCACTTAGCGCCACCGTACAGACCTGCGCTATTGCCTGGGAAGCAGGCCGGGTTATGAACTGGTGCAAGTCACTGTACGCCTGTCTTTAGAGAGGTTGTATTGTATGGTTGTCTCTAAATCACGCTGCATGTTGGGGAATCAGCCAGCTCTGAGCTCCCCAGAGAACAGCAAGGAGAGCAGCTAAGGCCTGGGTGGGGTGTCACAGGCCATTGTGGAGCTAGGAGCTGCAATCCTGCATGAGGCCGCACCAGGGGGAACTGCTCAGCCTGGCTGGGGACTCAGCAGGGCCCCCCCA
The DNA here is from genome assembly GCA_019425775.1 of Rafetus swinhoei. Classification (NCBI taxonomy): domain Eukaryota; kingdom Metazoa; phylum Chordata; order Testudines; family Trionychidae; genus Rafetus; species Rafetus swinhoei. The sequence goes on along the minus strand of CM033428.1, from coordinate 42,582,112 downwards.
GACATGCCTGGAGTTGTGTTCTCCAAGCACAAGGCCTGAGGGGATCAAACAGACCAAAGGGCCCCCCAAAGGCTTTTGCCTGTCTCCAACACCCCCCCCCCCCAATGCTGCAAGCAACAAGGAACTCGGAAGAATATTGTGTCGGCTCTGGTCCTGCTCTGGGCAGGGGGCTGGACTCAATGGCCTCCTGAGGGCTCTGCCAGCCCTGGATTTCTATGCGTCTGTGATTGGATGCCTGCGGACTCCAGCAGAGCAGACTGGTCCAGGTTTCAAGGGGGAAAGCAGGAGTGCGGGTGGGAGCAAGCTGCAAAGAAGTGATCTCTGCTCTGTGCTGATTAGGCCTCTGCTGGAGTATTGTGCCCTTCTTGGCACCCCGTTGCAGACAGATGTGACAAACTGGAAAAGGCCTGCGTGTGGACAGGGTGAGTGTGACGTACTGGGGTGCTGTCTGCGCTGTAACCTGGTGTCCCCCTGACTCACCCACAGGTGCATTGGCCCAGACACCTAGGCCCAGCCTGACCAGATAACAAGGTGCTTCCCAGGGGTAGAGCCAAAGGGAGGGAGGCGGAAACGAACACCAGGTTTCAGGAGACAGGTCAGTGACTGGCTGGGAAACATGAAGGAAAGAGCCTAAGCTGAGGGCTGAGGGGTAGGGGGACAATGGACCCCCCAACCCAAGGGGTCTGAGGCATCCTGGCCCTGACTCCTGCAGCCACATCACGTCTGTGCTGGGCTGTATCCCGGAGAAGCAATAAACCCCCCTGTTCTACTGGCGGGCGGAGTCTGTTCTTGATGCTACAGGGCTGCAGGAACAGGGGGAACCCCGACTTGCCGTCACAGTGGTGTCAGGGGTGGGATGCTGCAGCACTCAGTCGGTGAGTCTGCACCCCGGGGATCGGTGGGGCGATGGCCTATGCCTGACTCCTGAAGGCAGACCTGGTGGGGCTGTGCAGAGGAAGGGGCCTGCCCATGGGGAAAGAAACCAAGGCCCGGCTGATTGCCCGGCTGGAAGAGAATGACCCGTCCAGGGGCCTGGATCTTGCCCCAGCGGGGAACAGCCAGACACCCCTGGGAGCGTCTCAGGCTCTCAGACCAGACGGACGGCTGGAGCCCAGCAGACAGACGTGGTGCCCACCAGGCCACGCTCTACCAGCAGCGGTTTGTCCAGGGTGGGGTCAATCCCGGCAGAGCTGTGATAGATGGAGATCGAGCTGTGGATGAAGGAACTGGAGGTACAGGACTGAGAGAAGGAACACCAGGACCGTGAGAGAGGCAGTGGCAGCATGAGCTGGCCATGGCGGAGCAGATAAGCCAAAGGGCTGCGGTGAGTGAGGAGGGCCCCAGGGGGCCCGGGACGGCCAGATGCTTTGAGAAGTTCATGTTGGCCCAATGTAAAGATGTGGGGGACATGGACGGGTTCCTCAGCTCCTTTGAGCGGGCCTGTGAATTGCACCAGGTCCCCCCAGAGGACCGGCTCCAGCAGCTCACCCCCTTCCTGGATCAGGAGGCCGCAGGGGTGCTCAACCAGGTGGAGATCTGCAGCCGGGTGACTATGAACGGGTCAAAGAGGCCCTGCTGCACAAGTTCGGGCTGACCCTGGAAACGTACAGGAAGAAGTTCCGGGGGGGGTGCAGAAGGAGCCAAGGTAGATCTGGCCTCCCACCTGGCGCAGTCCTGCCGCAAGTGGGTGTGTGGGGTCGGGGCCCAGACTGCAGAGGCCCTGCTTAAGCTGCTGATGCTGGAACAGTTCTGTGAAGCATGCCCGCCCAGCCTGAGGCTGTGGCTCAAGGACTGGAGGCCAGAGGACCCCCAGGACACCAGGAGGCTGGCGGACGAGTTCACAGAGAGCCGGTCCGGGTGTGAACGGGAGTCCCGGAGAGAAAGGGAATCGCGCAGAGACCGGTTCTCGGCTGAGCAATGGAGAGAATCACCTACCTGCGGAGCGAGTGCCTCGTGCCCCTGGAAGTGGATGGCAGGGAGGTGACAGGCTACTGGGACACGGGGGTGGAGGTGACGTTGGCCCGGACCGAGGTTGTAGCCCCAGACCACATGATACCTAACACTCAGCTGACCCTAAGGCGCATAGACGGGACCCCGTTTAAGGTGCCCGTAGCCTGGGTGCATCTGAAATGGGGGGGCCGAGGGCCCCAAGGAAGTGGAGGTGCACCGGCACTTGCCCACGGAGGTGCTGATGGGGGGTGACCTAGAGGAGTGGCCAGACGGACCCCACAGGGCCCTGGTCACCACCCGTAGCCAGAACCAGTGAGGGGCTGGCAACCCTGACCCGGGGAAGGGCTCCCTGCAGGGGGCACAGGACCCCATCCCAGCAGACATGGAGCCCGGCCAGGCTGGGACTCCGGACCTAGGCGGGGTGGGGAGGGGGCAAACAGGTCCCTACCCCTGCCCCAGCTGCCGAATTCCAGGTGGAGGTGCAGGCAGATCCCTCCTTGCAGACCCTGAGGTAGCAGGCTGGCCTTGGCGCAGCTCAGCCCCTGGGGAAAGGCTGCCAGGAGAGATTCCTGTGGGGAGAGGGGTTTCCTGTACCGGGAATGGCTCCCCCCCCCCCCCCCGGGAAGGTGGGAGTATGGGGGGTCCAGCGGCAGCTGGTAGTTCCCCAAAAGTATCACCACAAGCTGCTGTATCTGGCCCGTGATGTCCCATGTGGTGCACCTGGCTGAGGCTGCTCAAAAACCTACTGGCTGCGGATATTTGCGTCCATGCAGCGGTACTGCCGGTCCTGTGACTCCTGCCAGAGGTTGGGGAAGGCCCAAGATGGGAGGAAAGCTGCTTTGAGGCCCCTGCCCATCATAGAGGAGCGGTTCTGGAAGGCAGCAATAGAGATAGTGGGGCCTGTCGGCCAGGCGACCCGGACGGGGAACAAATACATCCTGGTAGCAGTGGATTTGGCTACCAACTGCCCCGAGGCCGTGGCTCTGCCCTCTAGCGAGGCAGACACGGTGGCAGAGGCACTGCTGGCCCTTTTCAGCAGGGTGGGGTTCCCCCAGGAGGTCCTCACAGACCAGGGAGCCCACTTCATGTTGGCCCTTCTCTGGTGCTTGTGGGAGAAGCACGAGGCCCGGCTCACCTGGACCCCAGCGTATGGCGCCCGGCCCAGCGGGCTGGTGAGGAGGTTCCAGGGGACCCTGAAGCAGATGCTAAGGACCTTCATGCACCAGCACCCACAGGACTGGGACAAGTACCTGCCCCATCTGCTGTCTGCACACAGGGAGGCATCCCGAGGGTCTGCCAGGTTCCCCCAACAGAGCCAGGGTACAGAAGGGGGAAGGACCCCCTGGGCTTGCTGAGCGAGCTATGGGAGGGAGAGACCTCCCTGGATGGAGTGTTGGGGGTAGAAGACGTCTTAGCTTTCTGGGAAAGATTCGCTGAGCTCATGGGCCCGGCCAGAGAGACGCTGGGGCAGAGCAGAAGGGCTGGTACGGCCACAGAGGATGGCCCCGTATCGGCCCCCTCAAAGCTGTGGAGCAACCGGACGGGGAGAGCTGGCTCCTGCAGGGCAGCGCTGTGGTCAGCCCAAGCCAAGGGGAGCGCCAGTGTCACTGCTGCGGCTTTACCTGGCAGGGGGCTCGAACTTCCCCAGGTCACAAGCGGAGTGACCCTGCTCAGTTCACTCTCGGAGGGGGAGAGATGTGCCGTAGTGGGGGGCTGTCTGCTCTGTACCCGGGTTCCCCCTCTGCTGTGCTGTGTGATTCCCACTGACTCACCCACATGTGCATTGGCCCAGACACCTAGGCCCAGCCTGAGCAGATAACAAGGCTCTTCCAGGGGGAGAGACAAAGGGAGGGAGGCGGAGACGAACACCAGGTTTTGGGGAAGGGTCAGTGGCTGGCTGGGAAACATGAAGGAAATAGCCTAAGCTGAGGGCTGAAGGGCTAGAGGGGGCGATGGACCCCTAACCCTAGGGGTCTGGGCATCCTGGCCCTGCCTCCTGTACCCACATCATGTCTGTGCTGGGCTGTGTCCTGGAGAAGCAATAACCCCCTCCCCGTTCTACTGGCGGGCAGAGTCTGTTCTTGTCGCTACGGGGCTGCAGGATCGGGGGGTCCCCGACGCACCGTCACAGTGAGCAGAGCCAGGCAGGCTGACCGAGCTGGCAGCCTGACAGCTGGTTCCATGGGAGGGCTGGTTCTGTGGCCTGGGAGGTCCGTCTCCCGGGCACAGGGTGTGCTCCCAGCAGGATCAGTCTCAAGGGGCAGGCGGCTCCCCGGGAGGGGCTGTGACTTGGATTCTGTAGCGGGGTGCCCAGCCTGGCAGGGTGGCAGCACATGGCACTGAGCGCAAGGCCTGCTGTATTTTGCACCAGCAGGAGCTTTCTCAGCCTGCTTGGCTACATTCCCAGACATAATGAGTTGCTGTAATTAAGGCTGGAGGTCACATCTGTGTGTCCCAGAGCTGCGGCTCTGAGGAGGGGCACTAGGTCTGGCCCTGGGCAAGGGGAAGGGGCTGTTTTACACAGCCGGGGCTCTCCGGTCAGCCCAGAGCCCTGCCAATGCTGGGAATGCCTGGCGCAGCTGTGTGTGTGGATACGACCCCAACAAGCCTGTTTGCGCCGCCCGGCGTATGGGAGCGCTGTGTGAAGTGGTGCAAGTTAAGCCTGGCACTGGGGCGCCCCTCTACCGGCAGGGCAGTGCAGGCAGGCTGTTCCCACGCCCCGCCGGTGCTTTTCCTGCTGCGCTCCCCTCGTGGGCTCCCACAGGCTCAGCGGGCCCCATGCAGACGTGGTGCTTTCCCGCTGGTAAGCAAAGGCCACGCTGCTTGGGAACCGCCGCGATGCACAGTGCCCAGTGGAGTGCAAAGGTGGCTCATGGTTCATCTTGTCCTGGCCTGGATCCTGGCCAGCCCCTTTGCACTGCGGCCTCTCCTGGCCTGGGGGACGGGATGACGGGGGGGGGGCGTTACCCTGGAGGCCCCCTATCAGCCCTTTGCCACGGCCTCACCAGCTGCACGTGTCAAAGTTCTCTGGTGTAAACGCTCCTCCGGCACCCCTGCCCTTCCCCCTCCCAAGCTGTACCTGGCCTGGTCCCAACCCCGGCCATTTCAAAGCCACCCTCCGGCCTTGTGCCGCCCTGGGTTCCGGGGGACCTCAGCGCCCAGGACATCAGAGCAGAACAAAGCTCTGTGCTGCAGGGCCCTGGGATACCCCGAGAGCTCCCCTCATGCTCGGCCGCGCCCATCAGGAACCTGCCGGGGACAGTACTGGGACCAGGCAGTTAGTCTGCAAGGCCACGGCTGCATCCGGCTGCTGCCTCGGGCGCAGTGCCTCCCTCTCCAGGCCTGACAGGTGGCCAGGAACCGCACTGCCCCTGCTGCTTGCTCTGCGCCAGATACCCGCTGTCACCTTTCGCGATGTGCTGGGAGCACACGGGCCGGGGGCGGGGGGACGCTCTTTCCTGGCTTTGTGCGCAGGCAGCCCCAGCCTGACGGGGGCGGCATCGGGCCAGGGGCTGGCAAAGCTGAATGCAAATGCAGCATCAGGACACGAGCTGTGTGGTTTGGTTCCTCAGACGCTGTTTGTGTGTCTAGTCGGAGCGGGTTTCCCATCTCCCCGCACGCAGACGTCACGCTGACGCCGTCCGACAGACTGCCAGGGACTGCAGCACTGTCCCCAGAACACGTCTGCTCTGAGCACGCGGGGCTCAGCCGGGCCCCCAGGACCTCCTGCCTTCAGCCCCAGGCTGCCCCACATGCGCTCTGCTCTCCAGCCCTGTTTGCTTGGAATCGCTTGGGACTGGCCCCGCTTCCTGGCTCTTGGTGCCAACGTGCGCACCCAGCCTCGCAGCTCTCTGAAATGCTGCTGGATGCTGTCTGGGCCTTGCCAGCCCGGCCCGGCCTTGCCAAGAGCAGAGCGCGGGGCTTCTTCCCCTGGCACCAGCTCCCGGACGGGGCTGCTCTGGTCACCGTTCTCGGCGGGTGACCCTGGAGCCTGGAATTCACTGACCCGTCTCCAGCCAGGCCTTTATCCCAGCTCCTCACGATGCTCTGGACGCACCGTGCTGGCAGCCATGGATCTCCGCCGGCATCTCCCGCACAGCGCTGCAGGCAGATCCCCGGATCCAGCAGTGCCCTCACCGTGCCTGCCCGGGTTTCTGTGTCCTGCGCTGGGGCATGGAGCATGGCCCAGCAGCCAGTTAACATGCCCAGCCAGGCCGGCCAGGCTGAAGCCTGTGAGTGTCTGTAATCCACGGGCAGGGCAGGCGCCCTGTGACGCCCAACTCTCCCTGGCTAGTTTCCATCTCACTTTGCCATTAGGAAGAGCGTAATGAGCTGACAGGCAGCACGGCCCCTGCCTCGGTCCCCACGTGCACCCCTGCCTGGCACAGCCCCCCTGCACCCGCTGATTGTGTCCTGGGGATGGGCGGCAGGCACTGGCTCAGCACAGCTCGCTGCTCCGGGGCGTTCATTCTGCTGGGCACGGGGGAAGTCCAGGGGGGCTGGGCGAAGCCAGGACTGCACTAGCATTTCCAATGGTAGACAAGGTGTCAGCCACCCCCTGCCCAGGGCTGGCAGGAAACGGGGCAGGGCGGGGTGCCTGCTGGCCAAGAGGGGGTGCACAGCAGGGACTGCGCTGACAGATTGGGGGGGGGAGGGCGGCTGGTGAGCAGGACCAGGCCAGCAGCAGGACCCACTGGCTCTGATGGGAGGAGGGGAAGCCAAAAATAGGAGCCACCTGGCCCTGTTTTTAAAAAAGTTGGGACAGCTGCAGGGCTTAAATATGGGGCTGCCCCTTTAAAAACGGCCCCTCGGGGCTCCCTCTCTAGTGCGCCTCTTCTAGCCCCGGCAGTGTGGAGCCAGCAGCTGGGTGCAGCCAGGGCCATGGAGCTGCTGCGTCCTAGTCCCCGAGGGGGGGGCTGGTCCAGCGAGTGGCTTTGGGGGGATGCCGCCTGACTCTTGCAGCATGCGAAGGGGGAGGAACGCTACTCCCAGCCAGGCGTGTGGCAGGGCCTCTGTGGCCTCCCGCTGGTGCTGCCCTCTGTGGCACTGTCCCTGGGCTCTGAATCTCTCCTCGCGCTGCCCCCCACCCCTGGGCACCCTTCCAACTCCAACGGGTCTCTGCGTGGGGCCCCGAGCTGCCGGCTGGATTCACGCTGCGGCCGTTGCAGGGGTGGCCTGTTCTCCAGCCCGTCCCTAACAGTCTGGTTGCCTTTGGCTGCGCTGCCCTCGGCGTGGGTGTTTTGCGAGACTGAGCCCAGGAGGCCACGAGAGCCCTGGGGTTGCCAGGTGTCCGGTATTCAACCCGACAGGCCGGTTTTTCGGCCTTCTGTCCGGCAAATACATTCAGAAAATACCGGACATGTGCAATGTGCAATGTCCGGTATTCTCTGGTTTTCCGGCTGGGCGCCCGACGGAAGCCTGGGGGGGGGGAGTGGCTGGGAGGGGGCAGGATCAGCGCTGGGAGCCCTGGCTGTGTCTGACGTAGGAGTGACGCCTTGGGGAGGAGACGCCCTGTCCGTGCTTCTGAGCGCCATTCAAGCGCATCGTGGAGCCGTAGCTGGACTCCTCGTGCTTCGCCGGGACTGTGCGCGGGACGGGCAGCACCCTGGGATCTGCATGTGCCCAGGTCAGTCCCACTCCCCTCCGGCCGAGTCTCTCCCCTTCCCCCCCGCTCGCCCTCCGGCCAGCCCCACTCCCCCCGACCAGCCCCGATCCCTCCCTTACAGCCCATGTGTCCACGAGGAACCGAGGCAGGTGCTGACAGGCCGTGTGCATTCTGTCAGCGCAGTGCCCGCTCTGAACCAAACCTGCAATCCCATCTGAAAGCAACAAGCCATTGGTCTGACAAGATCTAGTTTCCATAAAATCATGACTGGCAGGAATTGGTTGCATGAAGGCAGGCCCAGCTGTCTGCTGCTCTGACTGGAACAAAATCACTTTTGAAAACCACGGCCAGGTAGCTCCAAGCCGCGCAGAACTTGGATGTCCAAGGGAAAAGCCTTGGGGCGATGTCCAAGGGAAAAGCCTTGGGGCGATGTCCAAGGGAAAAGCCCTGTCAATATGGGAGAAAACGGGAGCAGCACCTCACGATGCAGGACACTCGCTCCTGGTACCCACGGACCCAGTGACAATGGGGATCCGCCATTGATGTAGCAAACCCACCTCACGAGACGCACTAGCCAGATTGTTAGAAGAATCTCTCCGGGGTGTGACTTTCTCACACCCCGGGCGACAGACCTAGGCCAGGCATGGCCAACCTGAGCCTGAGCGCCACGGTTTACCAATGTACCTTGCCAAAGAGTTTCAGGAATTTGTCAGCAGTCCCCACCAGGTGCCTCCTCTCCTGTCTCCAGCATCTTCTGCCCAGCAGGATCGGCGCCTCCTCTTCCGTCTCCGCGCCTCCTGCCCACTGCAGTCAGCTGTTTCATGCCCCCCAGGAGGCCCTGTGGGGGAGAGAAGGCGCGAGGGTGCAATACACTTCGGGGAGGAGGTGGAGCTAGGAGTGGAGCAAAGTTGGCACCGGTGGCTGCAGCCCCAGAGTCAGTGCCTGAGCAAGGAGCCACATGTTAACTTCAGAAGAGCCACAGCTTGGCCAGCCCTGAACTAGGCAGACCCAAGTTTTAGGCGCAAACCAGACCGCGGTGCTGTGGACAAGGGGGCAGGGCTGATGGCAGAGATGAGGTTGTTTGGGGAACCTCAGACCACAGCGCCCGCTTAACTCTGGTGAAACCATGAGCTGGAGCAGCCTCCTTGGCTTTCTTCTGCAGCGTTTGATGCAGAACCACGATGCCACCTTGTCTGAACCGGAGGGTTCCCCTCGGCTGACAGGGACTTGCCAGGCCGAGGGGAGGGGCAGGCGCGCCGGGTGGGAAATGGGGCCTCTCCCTAAAGGGCCCAGGCTAGTTTAACAAGCGCCTCCCCCGTCCAACCGCAGCGTTAAAATCGGCTCCCCGGAAGCCTGAGCAAGCGTGGCACTGGCTTGTCGTGGGGCAGCGGTTCTGCCCAGGCTCGCCAGCGCTGGCGGGGCAAAGCCGGGCGGGGAGCAGGGAGTGGCTCCCATGCTGTCAGCTCCTAGCCTTGGTGGCACCGCGGGGCTGCTGTGGCCACTGGAGCAGCTGGTGCTGGTGAGTCGCGGCAGGCTGCACCAACAGCCGGGTCTACCCATATGCCAAGGAACCTTTTGCATGCCAGCAAGAAACTGGCCAAAATGCTGGTCTGGTGGCTGAAGCGTTAAACCTGATCAGCTTAGCCACACACTTGTGCATGCACACACACACACACACCTGCATGCGCACATACACAGATAGCTCCCCTACATACACACACACATTCACCTGTGCACACGAACACACACATACATCTGCGCGCACACGCACACACACACACACACACACACACACAAAGCATGCACGCACGCACACATTCATACATTCATTTGCATGCACATACACAAACACACTCAGATGCGCATATTCTCCTACATACACATGTTCACCTGCACACCAACACAGACACATTCCCATGCACACATTCACGCATGCACATGCACAAACTTGCGCACACGCACCTTCACATGTACATCTGCACGCAAGGATGGAAGGAAATCACAGCAAAACCAACTCCTCCCCACCTCCCTGGGCACGGCCAAGAAGCCAACGGCAGCGTCTGAGTCCTTGCCCTGGAGGCTGCTGCTCGAACTAGCTGGGATGGGCACCTCCCAGCCGGAGCTCAGCACAGCTCGGATTCGTGCACACCAGGCCACAGGAAGAAGCAGCCCTCTCCAGCCACCAGGGTCCCGGGGCAGGGCAGGGGCTCTGTGTGGTCTGTGGTGTAACTTAGGGCACTCACAAGGCTGCTCTACTTACGCACAGGCTGAGCACAGGTCCCTAAGCTGCTCCCTCCTCCAGGCACACCTGAGCGCTCCCTGCATGGCACGCTTCTACGCCAGGGGCTGTTCTGCCAGATGCACCCCAGCTGGGTGCCCGGCCTGGGGCAGGGCCCGTGGGGGGGGGAGGGTGCCTGGCCTCTGTAGCCGTGTTCTGGCCCTGGCGCGACATAGGGCCCCCGGGGTGGGGAGAACTGGTTCCCTTGATCTCTAGTGAGGCGGCTTCTGGTCCCATTTCTGGTTCTGTCCTCCTGGCGGAGAGGGCTGGAGACGTGATGCTTCATGTGGCTCTGGCAGAGAGGCGCTCTGGATCAGCCCTCCCCGCATCGGCGGGGGGTGCGCTGCCACGGATCCGCCCCTGCCACTTCCCAGGGAGTGACACCGAGGCTGCAGCAAGCCAACGGGCAGGAAGGAGGAGGGTGCTGGACGAGGGGGGGCGGGCTCTGCGACTGTGGGGGCCTACTTCCATTCCTCCTTGGTTTCACGCATCAGGGCAGAGTTCCTTTGGGCGGCATCCACTGACTCCATGGACAGCTTTGAGGAGCAGTGGGCGCTGTCCGGGGCTCTCTGCTCGGTTTCCCCGTCCGGTTCCCTCGGTTTGAACCTTTGACCCGCACACCCTGACCATTTTTCATCATTTGTCCCCCGAAATCAGTTGGGCCTGGGTCTAGTTGCCCCTTCCACTAGGCTGGGGGAGGGGCTTTAGAAGTGGGTGGCTCACGCCCGCCCACTCCCCGTGTTCAAAATAGTGCAGGGCGGCCACGGGCTGGGTGCTGCGCAGGTGGGACGAGGCAGGGCCAGCCTGGCACCTGGTGACACTGTGGGTGTATTCCGGGCATTCTGTGTCCATGCGCGGGGAAGGAGCGCGCAGCCCGGAGACACCAAGTCTCAGCAACCAGGGGGCGGCTGGGCGCACAGAAAGGCCATTCCTGAAGGCCCCTGGCTGTTTGCAGCCTGTAGGGGCATCTGCCCGCTGTGCCCAGACTGACCCACCCCTGGCGGGGGGGGGGCTATGGAGCTGGCTCTGAGTCAGGCACTCTCTGGCTGCCTGGGCTCAGGCTCAGTCCCCCCAACCTCGGACAGTGACCGCCATGTGCATGGAGGCCTGTTTCTGTTTGCAGCTTGCCCAGAGGCAGCGCTCCAGCCCCGAGCTCTGGCCGCCTGCTCTACTCCCACCCGGAGGGAGCACGCAGCCCTCTGTCCCTGGGGCCCTCCCACCTCACTGGATCCTGCCAGATGCAGGCTGGGCCCCGAGACTCCGTGCTGGTGCTCAAGGCTTTCCACGCACTGGCCGGAGAGAGATCAGGGAGCCAGGTGCCCGGCCAGTGCGGGAGGCAGGTCCTGGCCAGACAGAGGAGTGTAGCCTGGGGCTCAGCGCCCCACCGCGCCCGGGCAGGAGGCAGAGCAAGTCGCCGAGGAAGGGGACTGAGTGCACCCAGGAGTGGGCCAGGGGCTGCTGGTCTAGATGCCATGTGCGAAGTGCAGGAGTCCAGCGCAGCACTACCCGGGGCGCGCCCCCGTTGCCAAGCTGCCCACGCTCAGACCTGGCGGGCAGCCGCGGGTGGTGGCGCGGAGCAGGAAGGTGCTGCGGGCAGGGCCGGGTCTGGCCCAAAGCTGCTTTTCCCACGTGTGAATTGAAACGCACCCACGGGCCCAGCGCCGCTCAGCCAATGCACCTGCAGCGCTCCGGGGCAGGCCTGATCGCCTCTGCCAGGGCCCACGAGCCCCGCGGCCGCTGCCCCAGGAGCCCCCCACGATCCCCCAGGAGCCCCACGGCCGCTGCCCCACGAGCCCCCCCAGGAGCCCGCGCCGCTGCCCCACGAGCCCCCCAGGAGCCCCGCTGCCGCTGCCCCATGAGCCCCCAGGAGCCCCACGGCCGCTGCCCCACGAGCCCCAGGAGCCCCCGCGCCGCTGCCCCACGAGCCCCCAGGAGCCCCACGGCCGCTGCCCCACGAGCCCCAGGAGCCCCACGGCCGCTGCCCCACGAGCCCCCAGGAGCCCCGCGGCCGCTGCCCCACGAGCCCCAGGAGCCCCACGGCCGCTGCCCCACGAGCCCCAGGAGCCCCACGGCCGCTGCCCCACGAGCCCCCAGGAGCCCCGCGGCCGCTGCCCCACGAGCCCCAGGAGCCCCACGGCCGCTGCCCCACGAGCCCCAGGAGCCCCACGGCCGCTGCCCCACGAGCCCCCACGAGCCCCGCGGCCGCTGCCCCACGAGCCCCAGGAGCCCCACGGCCGCTGCCCCACGAGCCCCAGGAGCCCCACGGCCGCTGCCCCACGAGCCCCAGGAGCCCCGCGGCCGCTGCCCCACGAGCCCCAGGAGCCCCCGGCCGCTGCCCCACGAGCCCAACCCCGGGGCGCCGAGACAACAGCCGCGAGCGGGAGCCCGCGGAGCGCATGACGTCATCGGAACGGCCCGCCATTGGCTGGTGCTGACCCTTGTTACCTAGCAACCCTGCCGGCTGACAACCCGCTCTGTGGGTGTCTCACACCCGCTCTGCCGCTGGGTGCCATGGAGACCCCCCGCAGCCCGCCGGGACTCAGCTCCCCGCCCTGCCCCCCAACGCCCCCTTGGAGCCAGCCCGCCCCTGCACAGCCCGCCGGGCCCGGCACTGGGGGCCAGACACGTGCTCCTGCATCTGCCCCGAGCGCCAGGACCCCCAGAGCCGCCTGCTTCGTGTGTGGCTGGGACCCCCGCTGAGCCGCCTGCCTCGAGTGTGGCCAGGGACCCCACGCTGAGCCGCCTGCCTCGTGTGGCGGGCCCCCCCGCTGAGCCGCCTGCCTCGAGTGTGGCTGGGACCCCACGCTGAGCCGCCTGCCTCGTGTGTGGCCGGACCCCCCCGCTGAGCCGCCTGCCTCGAGGTGTGGCTGGGACCCCCGCTGAGCCGCCTGCCTCGTGTGTGGCGGGACCCCCGCTGAGCCGCCTGCCTCGAGTGTGGCCGGACCCCACGCTGAGCCGCCTGCCTCGAGTGTGGCCGGGACCCCCCCGCGCCCCGCCCGCTGAGCCACCTGCCTCAAGTGTGGCGGACCCCCGCTGAGCCGCCTGCCTCAAGTGTGGCGGGACCCCCCGCTGAGCCGCCTGCCTCGTGTGTGCCTCGGGACCCCGCTGAGCCGCCTGCCTGTGTGCCTCGGGACCTCTGCTGAGCCGCCTGCCTCGTGTGTGCCTCAGGACCCCCAGCTGAGCCGCCTGCCTCGTGTGTGCCTCAGGACCCCCGCTGAGCCGCCTGCCTCGAGTGTGGCCGGACCCCCGGCTGAGCCGCCTGCCTCGAGTGTGGCCGGGACCCCCGCTGAGCCGCCTGCCTCGTGTGTGCCTCGGGACCCCAACCAAGAGCATCCTCGAGTTTGCCAGCTGGAGTCTGGGTCAGGAGCTGGCCCTGGGGCCGGTCACTGGTCTTGGGCGGTGTGATGGCTACACAGAAATTGTGTGTGTGTTACATGCCATCCAGCCTCAATAAGAGGAAACCATGCTACAGCCTCCCCCTCCTCCTCCATGCACTCCCCTCCCTTAGCGCCTCCACAGCAGGGCCACCTGTGTGCAGCTGTCGGGGTGCATGCTGGGGATCATACGCGTTTGTGCTGCACTCGAGTGCCTGGGCACGGCCGGGGACAGGTCACTGACGTGGTGCCAGTGCTGCGCTCCCCAGACGTCACATGGCGAACCTGGTCATGCTGCTCCAAGGGGCTGGGTGTCCTGGGGGCACAAGGGGGCCAGAGCAGCTGGTATGTAAGAGCAGGGGCTCTCGCTTTCACTCCCCTCCTGCTCTAAACACTGGTGCATGCTGCACAAAAGAAGGGGATGAGCACAGGCTGTCTGAGCCAGCCAGGTCCCCTGCAGCCCCTCCGCTGGCTGTCAGCCAGCACCCTTGTGCCCCATGCCTGCCCTGCTCCCACGTCAGCCAGCCCCCGGGAGCTGGTGGCTGTGAGCTGGTAATTGAGTTATTGCTTGAGGAAAGCGAGCCATGCCAGCCATCAGTCAGGAGGCTGGATCGATATCCTACCGGGAGAGCAGCCGGCCAGAGCCAGTCCGTGTCAGACCAGGGTTCTCAGCCACATGCCAGCCCTGACCCTGGACAGCTGATGAAGGGGAGCAGGTGGGGACCCCGCCAACAAACACGCCTCCCTGCACCCGTCCCATCCCCTGCACTGGCAGGACCCCGCTGAGGAGTCCCGGTTGGCCAAGCCCCCAGCTCTCCGGTTGGGAGGCCGCCTCTCTCCTGAGGCATAGGGAGGGCGGGTTGGTTGGTTATCTCATTGCAATATTTGCTGGCCCTGCCGTGTGGCTGCTTCTGGGCAGCTGCTCATGTCTCCGAGCAGCCGCCAGCAGCCTGACAAGGCCTCCAAGATAAGTCCTGTGAGTCCTAAGGGCCCAGCCAAGCCATGGCCATGCTCTCACCAGGCACCCCCAACGCTCCATTGTTACCTACCAGCCCTGTGCTTTTGGGAGCCAGGGAGTGACATTCATGGAAAACCATTCCCCCCCCCTTTGCCGGAATCAGACAAAGCAATGAAAAGGCGGGGGAAGACACACCTAAACTGCTTCAGACAAGGGTGATACAATTAAGGAAACACCCCAGCCTCATTTGCATTAAAGATGGAACAGAGGGACATCTCATTAGCATACAGAATGGAGAGCAGCTCTTCCAAGGCAGGAACCGCAGTGAACTATGGGACACCGAAAGCGGAGAAGCACTGCCTGATGGGAAATCTCTACTCCAGATGCTAATGAACCCAGGCCTGCTCACACCCAAATTAGTCATTATCAGACCAATTTTGTAACGATCCTATTGACATCCAAAATACTGACACTGCCTAGTTGCATTGTGAGCTCATTCAAGGAACATCACCTATAACCAGGGGTGATCAGTCTCTATTGTCTCTCCTCTTTCTCTTTGAACTATCCCTATAAAAACGCCTATCCTTGCCCCAAGAAAAACTGTTCTGATACCTGGATTTAAACTGCATCAGTTCCATTGAGACTTTTTCATCTCCTATCTGATCGTGCTGGGAGCTCTGTTCTGCTTGTCTCCTGCCCTCTGGACCCCCGGCTACCATCATCATCTGGGACCCCCGATCAGTGCAAGCTCTGTGGAGTGGTGAGGTTTCTCTCTCTCTCTCTCCCATCAACTACCTCTCTAAGCATAGCCTCTTGACCCTGCCCTACGTAAACTGTTATATGGTTACCTAACATTTGTAATCAGTTTCAATTTAGATTTAATATTGTAACTTTTTGATATCTATTCATTACTCAGAAATAAATAACTTTCATTGTTAAGCTGGTTGCTTCTCTCTCTTCTCTTTCTCTTTCGCTCACTCTTCCTTAAGGGGTGTTGTTTTGGCTTCCCCATTTGCTCTGCAACAATGCTTCTTGTACCCAAGCTAAAGATCCCTGTAGTGCCCAAAATCCTGTGGGGTTTGCTCATCGTGTGGTTTACCAGTGAATGATTGTAGTGTGAAAGTGGGGATAGGGAAGTGCTGAACCTGGGGGCTTATGAGGATGGCAGCTTAAAGTGCTGTTTAATCCAGCCCACTGAGTCCAAAGGCACATGAGGGTGCAGTGTGGCATTGCTGTGAAACCCAGCCAGCTGAGTCCAGGGACATATGAGGGGGTCAGCTTGTGAGTGCTGATTACCCAGTCCTCTCAGACGTGCTCTGTTAGTGGGTGTGAGTGTCTGTGTGTGTTGCTAAGGTGGTAACCCCATCCTGAGGAACCTAGTTCCTGCAGGAGAGCTCCAGTGGGAGGAGGAATTGGCAGCAGGGAGAATTCAGCTCCATATGAGAGCACAAGTAAGCACAAACAGCACACTGATAGAATTGTTAACCTTCCCCCAGTCCCATAAGAGTAACCCTGATAAATGAGCATACCCTAGAGTATTGGGCAAATCTGGTAACACCATGCACGGGGGGGGCTCCAAGCCACCCACAGACAGGGCCCTGGGGCTGCCCTGTGTCCACCTGCTTCAGCACCAGACCCCAGGGGAGGCCTGGTCTATCCCTGCACGGTATCAAAATCCGGTGTCACCTGCAGGCCAGTGGTGCGCAGCCGAGCCCGGAGAGCGACGGGGGCGGGGGCTGTGGCTGAGCAGCCTGGAAAAGAGCCGCAACTGAGCTCCAATTACCAAAGGCCCCGTGCTCCGCAGCCGCAGCCGCAGCCGCAGCCTGCGAGCTGCCATGGAGGAGAGGCAGCCAGAAAAACTAATCACAGATGATTGAGAGAGACGGAGAGAGCGGGATGGAGACTATGTCAGGGAGACAGAGAAACTAATAAAGAATAATTAACGCCCCAGGTCAACTGCAGAGCCCAAACACCTGGTCATGGGCACGCACAGGAACATGTGCACTTAACCCTCTGCATCGGCAGTGCACCCCCTCAGTACACACACCCATACCCACACGTGCACCAACAGTGCACCCCTCCATATACACCTGGGCTACGTCTAGACTGGCATGATTTTCCGCAAATGCTTTTAACAGAAAAGTTTTTCCGTTAAAAGCATTTGTGGAAAAGAGCGTCTAGATTGGCACGGATGATTTTGCGCAAAAGCACTTTTTGCGGAAAAGCGTCCGTGCCAGTCTAGATGCGGTTTTGCACAAGAAAGCCCCGATCGCCATTTTCGCCATCGGGGCTTTTTGCATAAAACAGTCCTGAGCTGTCTACACTGGCCCTCTTGGCGCAAATACATTTGCGCAAGAGGGCCTTTTCCCAAATGGGAGCAGCATAGTATTTGCAAGAACACTGACAATCATACATCAGATCGTCAGTGTTCTTGCGCAAATTGCCAGCCAGTGTAGACAGCTGGCAAGTTTTTCCGCAAAGCACCTGCTTTTGCGGAAAAACTTGCCAGTCTAGACGCAGCCCAGCAGTGCACCTCTCAGTACACACAGCCCCATGCACCCCTTATTACACCCCCATGCACCACAGTGTACCCCCAGTACACACACACACTCCCTGCACCAGCAGTGCCCCCCTCAGTCCATACACTTTTCTGAGATGAGGCAGCCACGCAGTATTCAAGGTGTGGGCGTGCCATGGATGTATAGAGCTTTGAGCACTCTGGTATTTTCTGTCCTATTATCGATCCCTTTCTTAACGAGGCCCCACATTATGCTCTGCACCTTGAGTGAAATATTCTAGACCAATCCAGTAACTCCAGGGTCTCTCTGGGGTGGGAACAGGTCATTTGATCCCATCATTGTATACGTCTAGTCTGTATGTGGGAGGATTACGTTTTCCAATGTGCAGAACGTTGCACGTGTCCCTCAGCACACACCGCGTCTCACATGCATGTGGGTCACGAGTGACATCGGTAGTTAAAACACTATGTGGAGCAAAACAAGCAAAACTTGGCAGCCCTGTGTGTGGGCAACGTAACAAAACGTGTCTCAGGCCACGCCTAGGACCCTGACAGGTCACGTGTGGCCCACGGGCTGCAGGGTACCCACCACTGCTCTGGATCGCCCAGGGCCCCACTGGTTGTTCAGCCAGCTTCCTGTTTCTGATGGACTCACAACACATTTTCTATTACTGGCTGCATCTTTGGCTAGCGGCTCTTCAGATTCTCTTTTGGGCCTTCCTCGTTATCTTTTTACACTTGACTTGCCAGCGTCTCTGCACCTTTCTGCTTTCCTCACTAGGATTTACCTTCCACTTTTTAAAGGAAGCCTCTGTGTGTCTCGTTGCTTCTCCTCCTGCCACGGAACATGCACGTGGCTCTCGCCTGCTGTTGGGCCTAGGCCGCGGAACAAGGGAAGAGCCAATTGCGTGGCTATTGCCAGAGCCGGTCTTGGGGGGGGCGAGGTGGGTGGTCGCCCGGGGCAGCCATTTTCAAGGGGCCGATGACAGAGCCGGTCTTGGGGAGGGGGGGCGAGGCGGGTGGTTGCCCGGGGCCGCCATTTTCAAGGGGCCGCCGCCAGAGCCGGTCTTAGGGGTGGGCCGTGACCGCATTTCAGTTAGGACCAGTCCTGGCTATTGCGGCCCATGAGGCGGGGCGCTGAGCAGCACTCCCTCCGCTGGGGAGCAAGGGGT
Source organism: Rafetus swinhoei (assembly GCA_019425775.1). Taxonomy (NCBI): domain Eukaryota; kingdom Metazoa; phylum Chordata; order Testudines; family Trionychidae; genus Rafetus; species Rafetus swinhoei. Next base: position 42,564,257 of record CM033428.1, on the reverse strand, counting down.
CAAGAGGGGTGAGGGGCATGGGGTTAAGAGCTGGTGGCTGCAGGGGCTGTGTTCTGGGACCGAGCCCAAGGAGGCCAGGTGGACAGACCCATCTTGAATCAAGGGGGTTTGGGCGGAGCAGAATTCACTGGTCCTTAACCTCTGTGTCCCTCTGCTAACCCCAGGGCTCTGCGCCAGTTAACGAATAAACCCAGCGGCTGTGACAAAGGGATGTGGCTGTCACTACAAACACCGTCACGCTCCAGAGCTCTTACTCAGGGCCGAAAACCAGGCGCCTTTGGAAGCTCCTGAGCTTGTCTCACCACCAGACCTTGGGCCAATAAAAGATGTCACCTCCCCCCACTTGTCTCTGTCACTCACAGGCAGGTTTGCTAATCCTGCAGTCATCCTGTTGGCTGGACACGGGTCTGCAGCTGGGGGAGGCGAAATCGCCTCTCTGCACCTATCCTCTGTTGATCCTGGAATTGTATTGGCCCTTTGGGCCAAGCACACGGCTCTCATGCAAGTTTTGGAAATTTCCTTTAGGTCTCTTGTGACACTGCTAGACCTGGCGCCAGTTCATGCCAAGGCCCTAGGCCTCCACAAACACTTAGCAATGCCTGGCTGAGATCCCGTCTCGCTCCCCTGGGTGTTAGCAGCATCATGCTGATATTCTAGTGTTTCTGCTTTAGAAAATGTTTGTAGGCTGCTGCCTGGCTTGCTCCCATCCATCAGCACTCTAGCCCAGGGTATGAAGTTCTGTTCAGCATTCGTAACTCAGCAGAGGAGAAAGCAGCCTTGTGCAATGCACGTGGGGTGGCGCACAAACAGTCATTGCATGTGCAATCAGAGAGCGCAGTCGCTAAGGGCATCCTCTCGCTCTGTCAGGAAAGGAGGGACCCGCAGGGAGGCCTGTATCGGACTGGGTCTGGCTGCTCCCCTTAAAATCCAATAATGTGACAAGGCCATCCTGGCAGCTCAGTTTCTATAAGAGGAAGCTCTACGTACAGGCACAAGAAGATGTTTCATTTTCTAACAGGGCAGAAGAACTGATGGGGAAGGCAGAGCTCGGAGGAGCCCTTGAATTCTTCTGAGGGACTAGCAGGTTACATCTGCTGCCTTTTGAAGTTACCAACTGTGACTCACCTGTTCATCTATATTTTACCTGCTGTAATTCTCATTAACTCTCACTTCTTTGCTAGTCATCCTTTAGTTTATTATGGAACTGGCTTCCAGCCTTGTCAGGCTGAGGATGTAAATCGACCTGGGTGAGTGGCTGGTCTCTTGGGACTGGGCATAACCTGGATTTTATGCCTAACTTCTGGCATAAAGCAACCTTTTGTCACAGTCTCCTTTGCCTGGGTGGCAAAATGGGCCACAGTGCCGGGGACTCCCTGAGTTGGCTGATAGTGCTAAAGGGTTTGCACTTGCTGTTTGGTAGGTGAAATCTAGAGTTTGGGGTTATGTAGCTCGGTCTGCCCACATACCTAGGTCCCCCAGACAGCGAGATAGCTCTTATGAGTCATAGACCTGTGCACAAGACAGACCAGCGCACATTCCCCCTAGGCCAAGGGGCACAGGGGCGAGGGTGTGTGTGTATCTGGCCCTGGAGAACCCAAAACCATTGGCTTCCCATCAGCTATTGACAGACACCCCATCTAGATTTCAAAGGGCCAAACTCTGCAGGAGCCCTGCCCCTGAGGCCTGACTGCACAGGCTCCACTGCCGGGTGCAATGCACCCTTTACAGTGAGTCTGCTTCTCGCTGAGCCATGACACTGCCAGGGACACCTGCCCCCGGAGGTGGGAATGCCGGGGGCCTTCTGTCCCTTCCTCTCTGGCTTGGAGTCCCCAGGGGGCCCCAGCAACTCTGATGGGACCAGAGATGCCACCTTAGCTCCTCTCCAGGCTCTCAGCCGAGTAACACCACGCACTGGCCCTTGTGCCTCAGAACACGCAGGCCCCTCTCCACACCTGGAGGCTCTCCGAGTTGCGTGGGCCTTGGGGCCAGGCACCCGAGTCCAGGAGCTTTCCAAGCACCCTCCCTTAACCCGCATGTGCGCATCTTCCCCCGCTCCCTCCGGTTTGGGGCTGAGCCCCGGCACACACTCACCCGCCGGCGGAGATGGAGGAGGGTTGGAGGTTCCAGCCAGTGGTGGAGGGGAAGAGGAGGAGTGGGTGGAGGTGTGAGTGGTGAGTGTGGTGCACGTCACAAAGGTGGGGCCCATTCCCACGGCACAGACTCCACAGCCACCCCCTTCCCAATGCACAATGCTCTGGGCAGTGGTCCCCAACGCGGTGCCCGCCGGGGCATTTATGTGCGCCCGCTGAGTGACCAGGGCCGGCCCAAGCCATTCTAGCACCCCGGGCACGCAGCGCATGTGCAGCCCTGCCCCCGGACGCGCGCAGGGCCGGATTAAGGGGCGGGGCTAGCTGGGCAGCTGCCCAGGGCGCCAACCTATGGAGAGCGCCTGATGGCAGCTGTAAGGTGCACAGCATGCCGGGGGGGTGGGGCCGCGCATGCACCTCACACCCGTTGCCTGGTGCGCAGGAATGGCTCAAGCCGGCCCTGGGCACGTGGCGCATGCGCGGCCCCGCCCCCAGGCGCCCGGCAGCCCCAAAAGGTTGGCGACCACTGATCTGGGGAGTACCTGGAGCTGGAGCTCCAGGGCAAATCACAGGGCTGTGATGCTCTGACAATCTCACAACACTGAGCCAGAGCTACACTGCCACTCACTGCAGTCCGACTCCCCTCCCTCGGGTGTGAATCCCACCCCCAACGCATGTTACACCCTCCCGAGCAGCACCCCACCTGCTCCCGGAGGTGGCTAGTCCTGTCGGCAGCAACGTCTGCCCCAGATGCACCACAGGGTGCCCAAGCGCAGCCGCGTGGACTAGCCCTGGGCTGCGAGACGCTGAGGACCAGGGTATGTGCCCCGGCTGCTGAGCGTTGTTCTAGCCCCACTGGGCTCTGCTGGGCACACCAAGGGCTCTGGCTACGGCCACTCCCAGCAAACGCCGGCTGGACAATTGCAGGGCAATGGCATGATCCTGGCCTGAGGCGGAAGGGACAGCTGCTTCCCCCGGCTGGGAATGAAGGAGTCACAGTCCCCTCGGGGGAGCAGCTGGTGTCAACTGGAGGGAGAGGGGGTTGGTGCCAGCTCTCGGTGGGGGCTAGTGCCAGCTCTCTGGGGGAGGGAGGCTGCCCAGCAGCCTCTCAGAAAGGAGCCTGAAGCAGCCGGGCCTTCCAGAGCCAGGACATGCTCGGTGTCTGGGACAGGCAGGCATGCTTGTTTGGTTGGACCCCAACCCCCCGGCCCTCTGAGGGAAAAGGCCTGCAGGCGCCGAGCCCAGCCTGCCGAATTTCTCACAGCCGCCCCTGGGCATGGCAGGCAGGCACCTGGAAGGGCTGGCTGATTTGCTCCTCTCGAGCCCCACCCTGCTCTGGAAAGGGCCGAGGGGAAGGATGAGCCAAGGCCTCAGCCTCGGTGGGTGCCCCGGGATATCTCCCACGGGCGGCGAGGGAGCGCTGTGGAGCCGGGGAGCAGTAATGAGCCTCTGCAAAGCCCTCACGCACTGGCCTCTCCCTCCACGGCCAGGTCCCCACCGGGACACAACCCCTCCCTCCCCAGGCACAAGCCCGGGGAAGAATCCAGCAGGCAGCAGCAGCCAGGTTTTCCCACTTTTATTGTAAAGCTGGGGAAGGGCTAATTACAGTGGCTTGTCATCTGACAGCTCAGCAAACAGACAGGGGGACAGAAAGGGGCTCACAAAGGTGTCATGCGCACTGCTCTGAACAGAAGAGTTACAAGGGAATCAATTGTGCTCACAGTGCCCGGGAAAACCAAGCCCAAGGCCCAAAGCCTTCCCTGCACAGGGAAATGCATCACACAGCGAGAGCAATACAACCTTAGCAAGAGGCGCTGCTGAGACCCAGCGCCCTCGGGGAAGGGTGTGCGTGCCTCTGCCGTAGGGTTCCTCCGTTAGAAAAGCTACACCTGCATGTACATAAAACTGTACAAAAAACAAGGCATCACAAGCAAGGGAATGAAATCTCGTATCAATAGAACCAACACCGAAGAGCTACAGAGGGGTTTCTTGGCCCCGTCCCGCACCGCCCGCCTGCTCCCTGGCGCCCACCTTTGGTTTGACCCCCTGGCTTGTCCTAGTGCAGCGATAAATACAGTGACCCCTCCCCCCCGGGCATCTCCAGCTCCCCCCCTTCACTGTGCTTGTCTAGACCAGAGCCGAGGGGCACCCCCCCGCCTGCAGAGGCGTTATCCTTCTGGCTTAGCTTTGTGCAAATGAGCTTGTCCCTGCCAGCTCTGGCATTGCCGGGGACGACCCCCCCCACCTACTCACCTGGGGTCAACTTCCCTTCTCCCAGGCCGACCCCCCCACCTAGACTCACCTGGGGTTGACCCCCCCCCTTCTCCCAGGCCAACCCCACCTACTCACCTGGGGCACCCTCACCTCCTCCTGAGCCGACCTCAGCATCCCTCCCCAGGCCGACCCCACCTACTCACCTGGGGCCGACCCCCACCTCCTCCTGAGCCGACCTCAGCATCCCTCCCCAGGCCGACCCCACCTAGACTCACCTGGGGTTGACCCCCTTCCCCAGACCAACCCCCACCTACTCACCTGGGGCCGACCCCTCACCTCCTCCTGAGCCGACCTCAGCATCCCTCCCCAGGCCGACCCCCACCTACTCACCTGGGGCCGCCACCTCCTCCTGAGCCGACCTCAGCATCCCTCCCCCAGGCTGACCCCCACCTACTCACCTGGGGCCGACCCCCACCTCCTCCTGAGCCGACCTCAGCATCCCTCCCCAGGCTGACCCCCCACCTACTCACCTGGGGCCGACCCCTGCACTCTTCCCCCGGGCCAACCTTCCTTCTACGCTCACCTGGGGTCGACCCCCCCACCTCTCCTCCGGGCCAACCCCGCCACCTACTCCCCCAGAGCCGACCCCAGCACCCCTCCCCTGGGCCGACCTTCCTTCTACACTCACCTGGGGCTGACCCCCCCACCTCCTCCTGAGCCGACCTCAGCATCCCTCCCCTAGGCCGACCCCCCCACCTGCACTCACCTGGGGCTGACCCCAGCACCCCTCCCCCAGACCGGGCCCCCCACTCCCCTTGGGCTGACCTCAGCTCTCCTCCCCAGGGCCAACCCCCCACCTACACTCACCTGGGGCCGACCCCAGCACCCCTCCCCCAGGCCTGTGGTATTTGGCTGGCTGGACCAAACCAAAGGGATCACTGAGCGACCCAAGCAGCAAGCTGGGGGCCACCCTACAGACCAGGCCGTGGGGCGAGCGTTCAGTGCCCCCAGCTGCTAGGCCCGGTAGGTCTCCTGGGGCCCGCCCCAGACCCGAGCTGCGTGTCGGGAGGGAGCAGCTGAGGAATGAGGGATCCTGGCCTAGGAGGCCAAATTGCACATTCTGCCCAGCGAGGCCCTGAATCTACAGAGCTACAAGAAAGCGTGTTTGGGAACGTGAGGTGCCCAGCACCGCCAGCGCGGGCAAGGCAGAGCAGGCGTGCCAGGCGGCCACCTCCCCCGGGGACCCCAGGACCCGGGCCCTCCAGGCAGGGGAGCCATGACAGGAAGGTGGGTCCTGACTCCCCTACCTGGCACCTTTCCATGTCTGGCCGGTGGTGGCAGGGCGTCCCTCCCATCGCCTGGCCCAGGGGGCCCAGGAGCAGGGCGCCAGGAGCAGCTGGACAGCCAGGAGCTGCTCCCTGCGGCCTTTCCGTGGGCCTTAGCTCTGTGCCTTCGCCGCCTGGGGCTCCTGGCTCAGCACGTGCCCATCTGGCCACACAGGCCCAAGGAAGCTCCGCCATGAAGCTGCCGCATCCCTGCACCATTGCCAGGGCAAAGGTTAGGAGCTGCCTGGCAGGCACTCGCTGGCAAGGGAGGGCCAGTCCCGGGGTGGCAGTGCCCAAGCCGCCCGGACTCCTGCTGGGCCTGGCAGAGTGGGGCTGCGATGCCCTCGCCCTGCAGAGCCCCGGGCACCAGGGGACAGGCTGCCCTGCCAGCAGACACACCCTGGCCGCTCCCTCCCTGGCTTCATAGGCCACGCATGGCCAGGGAGGGAAGGGGCTGCTCCCTGCAGCTGCCATTGGCCTCTCGCCCCATGGAAGAGCCAGGGAAGGAGAGCGCTGCGGAGCTAGGGAAGGGCGATGGGCCTCGGGAGCCCTTCCCAGCACCCGGCTGCGTGGGGCGAGGAGGGGAGCTGCCCCCAGAGTCACCCTTGCCCTGCTCCAGGCAGGACAGCCCCAGTGCTGGAGCTGGGGGTCAGGCCAGGGCCGGAGCAGTGGAGAATGAGACAGTTCCCAGGCTCCAGCAGCGCAGGGCAGGCCCGTGTCCCGCCAGGCCGGCCAAGGGCCACTCCTCGGGCGCCTGCGCGAGCAGACACCCGCCTTGCGCCCACTGCAATCTCGCTGGCTTTGCTCCCGGGAAGGGGCTGCTGGGGAGGGCCCCGGGTGCCGCCCCAAGACTGGATGACCTGCGATGCTGGAAGAGGATGCTGGAGCCCTTGGGAGCGGCCCTGGGGCCTAAGGGCAGCAGGACTCCAGCTCGCAGGGGCCAGTGGCCCCGGCGTGACCCTGAGACAAAGCTCCTCCTCACAAAGGCAAATGGTGGCTTACAGGCGGACAGGTCAAAGGTCAAGTTCATGGCACAGGTGGCCCCCCTGGGCGTTCCCTGCACAAAGGCAGGCACAAGGGGATGGAGTGAGGCCCAGCAGCCCGGGCCTCCCTCCCTCCCTCCCGCCGAGCTGGGTGTGGGTACCACGCGGAGCTCCCCGGGCCTGCGCTGCCACCCGCAGGCACAGCGCCAACAGGGACGCCTGCGGCACCGCGCTGCCCCTGGGCACCCGACAGCGCCTGGCAAGCGGGCCGGGGTCAAACCGGAAAGGCCCCAGCCCCATGGACAGGCCGCCCCCCCCCCTGCTCCCGCTGTGGCTGGAGGAGCCAGTCACTTCTCTATTTACACTGTGGGACGGGGCCGGGGGCGGGGGCGGGCGGACGCCGAACTCCCTGTGCTCTTCCATGCACCACCTAGTCCAAGCTGGACTTGGTCCCTGTGGTTTGTTCTGCTGAAATGTCTTTTGCTTCAAGGACAAAGAAGTTTCAATCAGGCAGGATTTGAAGGTCATTCCTAAGATTCGTATGTACAGGAGTCTACAGGAAAGCGGCAGGCAGCTTGCTCCCTGCGCATGGAGACACCCCTCTGTCCTGTGGCCCAGAGCTCCACGGACCTTTGGTACCTAAGCCCTTCACCCCGCCACGTCCTCCACTCTAGGAGCCTGCCCAGCCCCCGGAGCCCGCAGTTCAGACACACCCTCAAGAGCTTGGAAAGTCCTCCGGTTCCACCCCCACCCCAACACAACGAGTTAAAAAGGCCCCCCTCTCCCTGTGTCCGCAGAAGCCAGTTAGGGCATCTCCCCCGGAGAGGGGTGGAAACTTGGAACAACCTGGAGAACCGGCTGCAGGAGCGATAAAGCATTACAGTTTCAAATGTTCCTCTGGACACTGGCCGCGGATGGGAAGCGGCTGCTCCGCCCTGGGACCCAGCCTCACAGGTAGATCTCCCTCTTGGCGGTTTGAGACGACGGGGTGGTGGCTGGCTGGAAGTCCGAGGTCTGGGTGAGAGGGATTTCCTCCAGCGGGGAGTCCTTGCAGGGCTCATGGCTACTGTTGGAGAAGGCACTGTACGTGGGGAGCAGGCGGAGGTTGGCCATTTTGGTGCTGCGCTCTTCCGAGAGTCTGGGGCTGCCGTTCCCAACTTGCTCTTGACTCCCCCGTTCTTGGTAAGGCACAAAAGTGGAGAGTTTGAGGGCATTCTTGGGCCGGCGGTTGGGGGAGGACTGGCCAGGCATCCAGCAGGTGTCGGAGTGGCCGAACTCCGTGCACTCCCGGGTGCAGGTCCCTGTCATGGCTACGTCAGGCAGGGGGCGGAGATCTGTGGAGAAGGGAAGTAAGAGCAGCGTTAACCCCGCGTGCACAAAGCCCTCAGCATGGGAGCGGCTGCTGGACCCAAGTCCTAGGGGGCCACGCTGGCCTCCCAGGCTAAGCCCAGGCACGCTGGGGAGGCTGCAATGGGCCAAGCACCAGGAAGTGCCCATTCCTGGGAGGTGGGGGACACTCTGGCCCAGCCTGGCCCAAGGCCACAAAAGGCCATGACAGAGCTTGGCCTAAAACCCGGGAATCAGGACCCCTTGTGCTCCACAGGCGCTGCTGTGGCCCTGGGCCCAGGTCCTTCAGGCTCAACACCAGCCCTGCTGCAAGTGTGCGCCTTAGACACAGCCATCGGCCCAGCCAGTCCAGCATCCCCCGGCTGCTACGGGGACTCCCAACTCCACAGGGATGAGATCGCAGAACCCAGGGAGGGAGATGGAAATAACACAGGGAAGGAGAGAAAAACTGGGTTACCAGCCACCACCCCGCTCCAGGCACAGCCGGGCATCGCTGGGTGCCAGCCACCGCCCCGCTCCAGGCACAGCCGGGCATTGCTGGGTACCAGCCACCGCCCCGCTCCAGGCACAGCCGGGCATCGCTGGGTACCAGCCACCGCCCCGCTCCAGGCACAGCCGGGCATTGCTGGGTACCAGCCACCGCCCCGCTCCAGGCACAGCCGGGCATTGCTGGGTACCAGCCACCGCCCCGCTCCAGGCACAGCCGGGCATCGCTGGGTACCAGCCACCGCCCCGCTCGGCACAGCCGGGCATTGCTGGTACCAGCCACCGCCCCGCTCCAGGCACAGCCGGGCATTGCTGGGTACCAGCCACCGCCCCGCTCCAGGCACAGCCGGGCATCGCTGGGTACCAGCCACTGCCCCGCTCCAGGCACAGCCGGGCATCGCTGGGTGCCAGCCACCGCCCCGCTCCAGGCACAGCCGGGCATCGCTGGGTACCAGCCACCGCCCCGCTCCCGGCACAGCCGGGCATCGCTGGGTACCAGCCACTGCCCAACCATGACACAGCCGGGCATCGCTGGGTACCAGCCACCGCCCCGCTCCCGGCACAGCCGGGCATCGCTGGGTACCAGCCACTGCCCAACCATGACACAGCCGGGCATCGCTGGGTACCAGCCACCGCCCCGCTCCCGGCACAGCCGGGCATCGCTGGGTACCAGCCACTGCCCAACCATGACACAGCCGGGCATCGCTGGGTACCAGCCACCGCCCCGCTCCAGGCACAGCCGGGCATCGCTGGGTACCAGCCACTGCCCAACCATGACACAGCTGGGCATCGCTGGGTACCAGCCACCGCCCCGCTCCAGGCACAGCCGGGCATCGCTGGGTACCAGCCACTGCCCAACCATGACACAGCCGGGCATCGCTGGGTACCAGCCAGGCATCGCTGAAGAGCAGCCACTCCCCCGACCCAGGCACCAGCTGGGCACGCCTGAGCTGCAGACACTCCCACACCCTGAGTACAACCAGGCATCTCTGGACACCAGGCATCACTCCACCTTAAACACAGCCAGGCACCCCCTTGTATCAGCCATTCTTCCATCCTGGGCATAGCCAGGGCATCAAGCTCTCCCACACACAGGGCAGACTGGTACGCCTGGGCACCAACACACCTGTGACACAGAGAGACAGCCCTCAGGCCACCACTGCCCCTCCCTGGGCACAGCCTGGTATCCAGAGCGCCTGCAGCTAGGTTCTTTGTTTCTACTGGTGGTGCACATCCACACATGCCTCCGTGCACATACCATTTATTCCACACATGGAAGGAAGAGGATTTATTCCATCCACATTTCCTGCATATGGATGGAAAAGATCAGAGGGAGCATTGGTCACAGGGATCCCTGGGCCGCAGCCACTTCCCCAAAATGAGGCAAAGCCAAGCACTGCCCCATCTGGGACAAGCCAGGCTCCTGGGCACTAACACTGCTTCACAACAGACACAGCCAGGCCACCCTGGGGGCAAGCGCTCTCCAATGCTGGACACTGCTGCATCCTCACCTCCCAGCCACCCCCTGGACACACCTAAGCAGCTCTGGGCCCCAGCCATTCGCCAGCCTGGGGGACAGCCAGGCATTTCGGGGGCACTGTCCAATCCCAGCCCCCAGCCCCAGCCAGGCAACCCCAGCAATAAGTACCCCCCATGCGGGGCCCAGCCAGGACCCCTGAGCATCAGCCCCTCCCCCGTGCGGGGCCCAGCCAGGCATCCCAGGGCACCAGCCACTGCTCTGCACCCGGGGGGTACCAAGTACCAGGGACAGCCACATACCTGTCCTCCCAGCCACAGACCCCCACAGCCATCCTGCCTCCCCACACCTATCCCAGGGCCTGCTCACTAGACACCCCCCGCAGCCCACTCCAGCACACCCTGGGGCAACCCAGGCAGGGAGGCTGCCGTGGTCACCTTTGGTGTTGTGCTGCACAGTTCACAAGTACGCAGTACCACACGCTCCACTCCCTTCCGCTTCTCTGTCACCCTCTCCCCAACACTACACCCCACATACACAACACCCTTCTGTCACACACACATACAGGCATATGGTGCCATGTGCATGACACCCCCACACACTTCACCACACACACACACACACACACAAAACCTTTTTGTCACACAAACACATATATACAATACCACATGCACTACACCCCCAATGCCATGCACACAACACACCTCTCTCACACACAAAATACAACACACACTGATCTCTTCTGCCTCTGTCACCCTCAGCCACATAAACTATACCACACACACAACACCCCTCTGTCTCATATGGACATACACACAATACCACATATACTACCCCAAGCACATAACAGCACATATAATACACCCCTCTCTCCAACACACACACTATACCACATACCCCTCCACTCTCACATGCACAATACAACACGCATTACATCTTTCTCTCATACACCCACACCGACTTTCTGACACACACACTATACCACACCGCAGCATAAACAATACCACACACCAACTATACTCAAGTGTAGCCACTATACCACAGACATTATACTACTGTCACACAATATCACACATACTAGATCACATACTCACACAGACACTACAACACACATATACACCCTATACTATAGATCTCTCTCATACGCTATACCATTGACAATACACCCTTCTACAGTGTACCACAAATACATTTCACATATTCATCACCATATGCTATGCCACACAATATATCTCGAAACATGTAGGATTCCCCTCATTATGTTACGTTACAGACACACAATACTCTGCCAGAGAAAGACGAAATACCCCACTCACAAAATTCCAACCACACACAAACTCATCAAACAGACAGTTGTTTCAACGTATGAACACGACACAATGCTGAACATACATGTCAAATACTCTGACACACCTACCACACCTATGCACAACACTCTCCCCATCTCCTCCACGGACACCGTATAGCCCCTGCCCCTGAAACACTATACCACCGTAGGGATGTGAAATAGCGGTTAACTGAACAGTCGAATAACCTCATGAATTCTTGTCGGTTACTCGACTAGTCTATAGTCCCTGGGGGCAGGGCCGGCAGCCAGTGCACTCCCGCTCCACTCCCGAGGAGCCCCCTCCTACTCCGCGCTGCTGCCTCTGTATCAGAGGCAGCACCATGGGGTTCCAGGTGGGAGCTGGTCCACAAGGGGAGCCAGTTTAAAAACCAGCTCCTCTCGCGGACTGGCTGCCTGTTGCAGACTGACCCAGAGGCAGCAGCACGGGGAGGCAGCAGCCCTTGCCTGGGGGCTGGGGGGGTGGTCTCTGAGCTCCCGGACACAGCGTGAGCCGGAACAGAGCCGGGCTGCCTGCCTACCTTGCTCCTAATGCACTTTAAATACAGAACCACAGCAGGGGGTAGGTCCCAGACCCATCGCAAGCCAGGACTGAACTGGGCTGCTCACCAGCCTGGTAAAAATGTACTGGCTGCGGGGGGTGGGGAGAGGAGGGGAGCATGCAGTCTATCGCATTAACCTATAAGCTTTTGTTTATCAGTTAATCGGTTAATACACTACGGTATTGCATCCCTACACCACGTAGGTCACAGTGCTTCCCCCCAGTATTCTGGGGCCCCACAGCTCACTATATATATACAGGTACAGGTACATCTCCTAATTTACAGCAAGGCCAGGTTTGGTTGTGCCAGGAAAACCAGAAGCCCCAGGAACAAGACTGGTTTCCATACTGGGCAAAGGGAAGGGCTGCTGTTCTGAGGGACATGATATGAGTGTGGCCACTTGGGACAGTGAGCCCATAGAGGGAAGCTGCCCTGCAGAGTGTCCAGCGGGGTAGCCACACCACCAAGGGAGTGGCCAGCTGTGCCTGCCACCAGAAAAGGTAAGTGCCCCCCTCGCCCAGGAGACAGCCCCTTCCAGGCCCCCCCAGTGCTGGGAGGGACCTGGGAGAAGGGAGAGAGCTCCTGCCACCTCTACCCCACCTCAGGAGAGTCTGGGAGGTGTCAGGAAGGGAAGAAGAGAACCCCCTGCCCCGAGAGGTCTCAGAGGGGAGGGAGCCAGGCCGGGGAGGGGGGAGAGCCCTGGGCTGGGCAGGGGGAAGGCATCTTCGCGGGCAGCTTGCAAACTTAGTGAGGAGGCTTTAAACTAGGGTCGTTGGGGGACGGTGACCAAAACCCTGAGGGGAGTGGGGAAGTCGGATACCGGGAAGAAATGCAAAGAGGAACGAGCAACAAAGGTGGACCCCTGATTCGAATGCAGAGGGTCGGGCGTTCAACTGGTTATCTAAGGTGTTTGTACACTGATGTGAGAAGCCTGGGTAACAAACAGGAAGAATTGGAGGCCCTGGCCCAGTCTGAGAACTATGGTTTGATTGGGATAACAGAGACTTGGTGGGATGACTCGCATGACTGGAGCGCTGTCATGGAAGGGTATAGACTGTTCAGGAAGAACAGGCAGGGGAGAAAAGGAGGAGGAATTGCACTATATGTAAGAGAGCACTAGGATTGCTCAGAACTCCAGTATATAGAGGGAGAAAAGCCTGTTGAGAGTCTATGGGTCAAGTTTAGAGGTGTAAGCAACAGCAGTGATGTTGTGGTTGGTGTCTGCTACAGGCCACCAAATCAGGTGGATGAGGTAGATGAGGCTTTCTTTGGACAACTGAGAGAAGTTTCCAGATCGCAGGCCCTGGTTCTCATGGGGGACTTTAATCACCCTGACATCTGTTGGAAGACCAATACGGCAGTACACAGACAATCCAGGAAGTTTTTGGAGAATGTTGGGGATAACTTCTTGGTACAAGTGCTGAAGGATCCGACCAGGGGCCGTGCACAGCTTGACCTGCTGCTCACAAACAGAGAGGAACTAATAGGGGAAGTACAGATGGGTGACAACCTGGGAAGCAGTGATCATGAGATGGTAGATTTCAGGATCCTGACCAAAGGAAGAAAAGAGAGTAGTAAAATACACACCTTGGACTTCAGAAAAGCAGACTTCGACTCCCTCAGAGACCTGATGGGCAGAAGCCCCTGGGATGCTAACATGAAGGGGAAAGGAGCCCAGGACAGCTGGCAGTATTTTAAAGAAGCCTTCTTGAAGGCACAGAAAGAAACCATTCCAATGCGTCGCAAGAGAAGCAAATATGGTAGGAGACCGGATTGGCTTACTGGGGAAATCCTTGGTGAACTTAAGCACAAAAAGGAAGCTTACAAAAAGTGGAAACTTGGACAGATGACTAGGGAGGGGTATAAATGTATAGCTCAAGAATGCAGGGGAGTTATCAGGAAGGCAAAAGCACAATTGGAATTGCAACTCGCAAGGGATGTGAAGGATAACAAGAAAGGTTTCTACAGGCATGTTAGCAAGAAGAAGGTGATCAGAGAGGGTGAGGGGCCCTTACTGGATGAGGGCGGGAACCTAGTGACAGATGATGTGGGGAAAGCTGAAGTACTCAATGCTTTCTTTGCCTCTGTATTCACGGACAAGGTCAGCTCTCAGACTAATGCGCTAAGTGACGCAAGATGGGATGAAGATGGACAGCCCTTGGTGGGTAAAGAACAGGTTAGGAACTATTTAGAAAAGCTAAACGTACACAAATCCATGGGTCCGGACTTAATACATCCAAGGGCACTGAGGGAGTTGGCAAATGTCATTGAGGAGCCTTTGGCCATTATCTTTGAAAAGTCGTGGAGATCGGGAGAAATCCCGGATGATTGGAAAAAGGCAAATGTAGTGCCCATCTTTAAGAAAGGGAAAAAGGACGATCCAGGGAACTATAGGCCGGTCAGTCTTACCTCGGTTCCTGGAAAAATCATGGAGGGGATCCTCAAGGAATCCATTTTGAAGCACTTAGAAGAGGGGAAGGTGATCAAGAATAGTCAGCATGGATTATGAAGGGCAGGTCATGCCTGACCAATCTGATTAGCTTCTATGATGAGGTAACTGGCTCTGTGGATATGGGGAAGTCAGTGGATGTGATATACCTTGACTTTAGCAAGGCTTTTGATACGGTCTCCCACAATATTCTTGCCAGCAAGTTAAGGGAATGTGGATTGGATAAATGGACAGTAAGATGGATAGAAAGCTGGCTGGAAGGTCGGGCCCAGCGGGTAGTGATCAACGGCTCGATGTCGGAATGGGGCTCGGTTTCTAGCGGAGTGCCCCAAGGTTTGGTTCTGGGACCGGTTTTGTTCAACATCTTTATTAATGACCTGGATGAGGGGATGGATTGCACCCTCAGCAAGTTTGTGGATGACACTAAGCTGGGGGAGAGGTAGAGACTCTGGAGGGCAGGGATAGGGTCCAGAGTGACTTAGACAAATTGGAGGATTGGGCCACAAGAAATCTGATGAGGTTCAACAAGGACAAGTGTAGAGTCCTGCACTTGGGACGGACGAATCCCAAGCATAGTTACAGGCTGGGGACCAACTGGCTAAGTAGCAGTTCTGCAGAAAAGAACCTGGGGATTACAGTGGATGGATATGAGTCAACAGTGTGTCCTTGTAGCCAAGAAGGCTAATGGCATATTAGGTTGCATTAAGAGGAGCATTGCCAGGAGATCCAGGGATGTGATTTTTTCTCTTTATTCGGCTCTGGTGAGGCCACATCTGGAGTATTGTGTCCAGTTCTGGGCCCCCCACTACAAAAAGGATGTGGACGCATTGGAGAGGGTCCAGCGGAGGGCGACCAAAATGATTAGGGGGCTGGAGCACATGACCTACGAGGAGAGGCTGAGGGAGTTGGGTCTATTTAGTCTGCAGAAGAGAAGAGTGAGGGGGGATTTGATAGCAGCCTTCAACTTCCTGAAGGGAGGTTCCAAACAGGCTGGAGAAAGGCTGTTCACAGTAGTGACAGATGGCAGAACGAGGAGCAATGGTCTCAAGTGGTGGTGGGAGAGGTCCAGGTTGGATATTAGGGAAAACTATTTCACTAGGAGGGTGGTGAAGCACCGGAATGGGTTACCTAGGGAAGTAGTGGAGTCTCCATCCCTAGCAGTGTTTAAGTCTCGCCTTGACAAAGCCCTGGCTGGGCTGATTTAGTTGGGATTGGTCCTGCTTTGGGCAGGGGGCTGGACTTGATGGCCTCCTGAGGTCTCTTCCAGCTCTATGGTTCTATGATTCTAAGAGCCCTTGTTGGACCCTGGGGACAAGTCGGTGGGCAGGGTGCACAGTCCCCACTGCCCTGGGCCACCCCCAGGAGAAGCCAGTGGCCACCCCCATCCTCTACCCTGACTCCTGCACCCCTCACCCCTTGCCCTGAGCCCCGCCTCACCCTGCAACCCTCACTCTTGCACCCTCCCATGCTCCCGGCCTCCTGCCCTGAGCCCCCTAACTCCCCAGGGCCCTGCCCTGACTCCTGCACTCCGCCACACCACCAGCCCCTGCCCTGATGGACCCGGGCAATGCCAGGCAAGTTTTCTTGGACTGTATAAACATGTGCACAATCCTCTCCCACCTCAAAAATACCCCTCCCCACACCCCTCCCCTCACATACACACACTCCTGCCCCGTCACATACACACACCCTTCCCTCTCTCTCACATACACACACCTCCCCTCTCTCACATACACACCCCTCCCCTCTCTCACATACACATCCCCTCCCCTCTCTCTCTCATACATGCACACCCCTCCCCTCTCTCACCACCCCCGCACATCCCTCCCCTCACATACACACCCCTCCCCTCTCTCATATACACACACCCTTCTCCTCTCACATACACACACCCTTCCCCTCTTTCACACACGCATACTGCTCTTCCTCACACACACACACCCTCCTCCTCTCCCCCCACACATGCACACCCCTTCCCATACACCACCCCGCTGCCACCTCCCCAGCCCAGAGCCTGGGGCATGACTTGGCACCAGACGTGGCTGTTACCCACGGAAGGTCCCCATGTCACTCCCACTGAGACCCCTTCCCTGTCCCATGGTGCCCCGGTGCCCGTCTTTGCCCGGATCCTCTTCCCCAGGGCACGGTGATGCCGAGTCTCCCTTGGCACCGGGCCTCCTACAGGGAAATGCAGCGGTCCTGCGGGCAGGAGTCTGGCTCTGGCGCCATGGCGGGGCGCTGGGATCGCAGACGGGTGCCTGAGTCGGGGGGCTACGGCTGCCTGCTGATGGTGAGGCGGGGTTGGCACTGGGAGCCCCAGTTAATGATCGACAGATGTGCTGGAAAATGTTCTCAAAAACAGCCGATCGGCCACCGCACTGCACAGCTCCCGCTCCTGCCACCCCCCCGTGTCCCCAGCTCCTGCAGTGACTGCTCCGGCATCAGCGGTGCAGCCCCCAAAGCCCGCCGAGCGGCGGTATCCTGCCCACAGGGCCTCCCTTCGCCAGGTCAGTCCCAGGGAGCTCCCCCCACCTGGGGCACACGTAAGCTGCCATGCGGACATACCTCGGTTCAGAGCCCCATTCACAGCCTGCTCCGCTCAGGGGTCTCTAATGAGGAGCAGAAAAAGGACGACAGGGTCACATCATTATACAGCCCCCAGCCTGCACACGCCCCAAGGACCCAGCCTCCCTCATCTCGCCGGGCTCCTTCTGCTACCTGCTGCCTTCACCAGGGCCTTGGATGTCGCTGGCCCAGCCCAGGCGCTACCAGGCTGCCTGGCCAACACTGCCCACCGAGGCCTTCTCTAGCTTCTCCTGACCTGCTCCAGGCCCCTCGATCTCCACCAGCCTCTGCAGACCCAGCCAGTATCACCCACCTCCGTCCTTCACTAGCCCCCGGCTTTGTCAGCCGCTCCCCACCACTCCCCATGCCAGCTCCTAGCCTCTGGGCCGCTCCTCTTTCCCGCCATTTTTAATTCTCCTGCCACAGCTCCGCTTTCGTTCACCCACTGGCTGTCCCCGAGCCAAGCCCGGCACTAGGGATGTGACATAGCGGTTAACTGAACAGTCGAGTAATGAATTCTTAGCGGTTACTCGACTAGTCTACAGTCCCCGGGGGTGGGGCCGGCAGCCAGTGCGCTCTGGCCCACTCCCGAGGAGCCCCCTGCCACTCCGTGCTGCTGCCTCTATCAAAGGAGCTGGTCCACGAGGGGAGCCAGTTGAAAAACCAGCTCCCCTCATAGACCAGCTGCCTGTCGCCCTGCGCTGCTGTCTCTGATAAAGAGGCAGCAGCGCGGGCGGCAGCAGCCCGTCTAGGGTGGGTCTGAGCTCCCGGACCCGGTGTGAGCCAGAACTGAGCTGGGCTGCCTGCTCGCCCGGCTCCTAATACACTTTAAATGCAGAGACACAGCAAGGGTAGGTCCTGCACATGGTGTGAGCCAGGACTGAGCTGGGCTGCCTGCTCGCCTGGCTCCTAATACACTTTAAATGCAGAGACACAGCAAGGGTAGGTCCTGCACCCGGTGTGAGCCAGGACTGAGCTGGGCTGTTGGCCTGCCTGCTAAAAACTACACTGGCAAGGTGGGGAGAGGGAAATGTGTGTGGTCTATAGCGTTAACCAGTAAGCTTTTGCTTATCAGTTAATGGGTTCATCGACTACGCTGTTACATCCCTACCCTGCACCCTGCCTAGAGGATCACAAAGCCCTTTATGCACAAAGCCACAGCCACTCACACCACAGACATGGCTCGCACTCACAGATGTGCACAATCACACGCACAGTCACTTGATCACACGCGGACACGCCCACATAGGTGCATGGACAAATGTCTCTCTCACACCTGCAGGCTAATACTCACAGATGTGCACACTCGTGCACAGATGGGCACAGATACATGGACATGTGCATACATCATAGTGATGGCCATTTGCTCAGCTGCAAACTCAGGAGCTCCCCCATGAAAGGTGCTAAGCCAAATGGTTGCCCACACCCCCGTGAAAATCCCTGATGTGCCTGTGCATGCATGGGGGGGAGGGCTGAATGGCACCAGGAGGGAGGGGAGCCAGAGACGGTCTGGGCCCAGGGGCTGTGCATCGAGGGGAGTCTAAAGAGCTCTGCACAAAGTGCACATTCTGGTGCAAAGCCACTTAGATAAATGCGCAGGCGTGCTTTCACCAGTGTGTGAGCTGGGGTCAGGCAAGCCGCGGGTAGGGCACAAGGGAGGGGTAAGCAATGAGAAGAGGGAGGTAAGCATGTGGGGCCAAGCAAATCAAGGGGTAGGGTGGAGGGCAGATGCAAGGAGAGATGGACGGGTCACTAGAAAAGTCCTTGGGGCAAGAAAGGGAGGGGGAGGCAGCTGGAAGAGGGAGGCAGGCTGAGGATCTGGCAGGGCAGCATTATGGAGAGGGACAAGAAGGGGGGTAGATAGGGATGGTAAAGAACAGCAGAGGAATGCAGCACAAAGGGATGGGGGAGGGGAGGGGTGCACGTGCAAAGGGATGGGGAGGGGGCAGCACATGTGCAAAGGGATGCAGAGGGGAGGGGTGCATGTGCAAAGGGATAGGGGAAGGGTGGTGCACGTGCAAAGGGATGGGGGAAGGGTGGTACATGTGCAAAGGGATGGGGAGGGAAGGGGTGCATGTGCAAAGGGATGGGGAGGGAAGGGGTGCATGTGCAAAGGGATGGGGAGAGATGGGGGCATATGGCAGGGGGGAAGGGCACGACGCACAGCAGCTGGGGGAATACAGTGAGATGTGAGTCACTAGTCAAGAGCAGAAGGGACCAATAGAACATCCTGTCGGAAGCCCAGGCCAGGCAGCTTCAGCCTGATTTTGTCCTGACTAAAGCCTCTTCCACAAGGGCAGCCGGCTGGCTGCGAAGACAAGAGATGGACGAGCCGCCCGCTCTCCTGGCTGCTGGTGACAACAGTTCGCACCTTCCTGGCTACAATGGCAGGCCCCATTTCGAACCGCAGTGTCTGGCTTCAGTGGCCAGCCATGGGTGCTGCTGCTGCCCTCTGCGAGCAGCGCCGTGCCCCGAACGCCCTCGCGCGGCCGGCTCCTGTCTCGGGCCCACAGCCCTCGCCCACCAGGCTCCTGTCTCGGGCCCACAGCCCTCGCCGGCCGGCTCTCCAGCACCTCACCCCAGTGGCACGGAGGCCCAGCTGGGAGCATTTCTAAAGGGCCTCCCCTCAGGGCAGAGCCAGGTGCAGGGATTCTCCGAACAGCCGCTTCCCCGCAGAGCTCTGCAGAGCTGCTCAGCGTGTGGCTCGGTCAGAAAGCCCTGAACGCCCCCGGGCACCGCGCTCCTAAGGCAACTGTCCCCAGGCACCGAACCGCCGCAGCATCATGTCCCTGCGGCTCTGCTTCCCTGGGCGCCATCCCCCCACGCTGTGCCGCTCTCTGCCCCAGGGCACCACTCCCTCCTGGCTCCAGGGGATGTGGCTGCCCAGTATGGGATCCCTCTGGGTACTGGTCTGACAGCAGCTTCCCCTGTGTGCAGCTAGCGAGCAGGGAAGCTCGCCATGCCAGTCCCCTCCCGTGGGGTCCCAGGGCGAGAGCTGAGACGCCTCAGAGAGGCACACAGGGTCGGGCACAGCTGAGGTCAGCGCTGGGTAACCCTCCTGCCAGAGGTTAGAGGCAACAGAAAAGCTGCCTCCCAAGAGAGGCAGGATAAGGGACAGGCGGCTAGGGGCTGGAGGGGAGCCCCGTGAGCCTCGAAAGGAAGAGGCTAGGGTCCCACTGGGGAACAGGGCGCCTCACCTGGCGATGCAGTCTATCTAAGCCCTGAAGAAGCTGGCCCACCGTGGGGTTGCAAGCCCTGCTCAGCCCGACACACCAGGGTGGAAGGCTGAGATGGCTGACAGGTGACCATTACTGGATGTAGTCAGCCCCTTGAGCACAAGGGGAACAGAGAACTGGGATGGAAGGGGCGGGGCTGGGAGTAGTCAGCCCGTGTGCCCCCCAAGCCAGGCAACAGGGCTGGGGCTCCGGCTGCAGTAGCTGTGGCGGTGGCTGGGCACCCCAGGCCCCTTAGAATCTCTGGGACCCGGGGCAATTGCTCACTTTGCCCCCCCCCGATACATTGCTGTAAGGCTGCCACTCTGCGGGTGCCAAGCCCACCTGCTGGGTACCACAGGGGAAACAATCGTGCATGTGGCGCACACCTATTGGCATGGATGTGAGCAGGCACGCCAAGAACTGCGCGCTGGCCCCTCCGGAGAGCAGCCTGTTCTCCCAGCCCAGTGGGCAGCCCTGGGCGCAGCACCCTCCTTACCCTGCGGAAGGGAGCAGAGGGTCATGGCCGAGGGAAGGAGAAGCCAGCTACGAGCTCCTGGCTTCCTGGCACGGCCCATGGCCACAGGCCAGAGCGCTTTGCCTCCGCACACCACAGCACCGGTTTCACTGGGCAGGCTCGTGGCAGGCTGCTGGAACAGAGCCTAATGCCACGGGAGGAAGCCTAGCAGTGGAGCAGATTGCCAAGGAGACAAATCCTAGAGCTGGAGGAGCTGCCGACCGGGGATGAAAACACATACAGAGAGTTCCCTGGCCCCACATCCACCCTTCTGGTAGCCAGACTGACAGCTCCTGGGAGCTGGCCCCATCCCTCCACCACCCCAACAAGCAGCTTCCCAGCCCCAAAAGCATCCCCCGGGACCCAGCCAGTTGCTCCCAAGCAGCAGAACCATCCCTCCAGCACCCAGACAGCTTCTGAGCCCCAGCACCATCACATCAACATGCAGACAGGGGCTTCCAGGACCCAACGCCATCACAGCAAAACCCAGGTGGACAGCTACAGGGAGCCAGCACTAACCCTATGTCTCCAACCAAGGTGAATCCTGAGTCCAAACAGTATACCGAGAAACTGGACAGCTGGCACACAAGACACTCAAACAGGGGGCTCCCTGAACTCAACACTGTCTGTACAACATACCCAGAAATGGCATCCTGAGCCCAACACTGATCTCCTACAACTCCTAGATGGATGACTCCCAAAACCCAACACCACCTGTACAGAAGGAGCCTCAGAACCAGTGCTGACCACAACCAGAAAGAGACAGCTGTCTCCCAGGTTCCAACAACACACACAGCTCCCCCAAACCAACATTCCTCCTTACAAGCCTTGGACAGACTTTTCTAAATTTAAATTGCATTTAATTATCAGTAAAATACATTTCTCATCATATCTATAGTAGCCCAATGTCTGTGACTCTGTAACGCTGAAATGCTGGCTGTTCCCTCTGGGCAGCGCTGTTGCCTCCCGCTGTGGCGCTCTGCTGACTTCTGCGCCGCTCAGCCGGGCCGCTGCGGGGGAGTAAGCGGTGCAAGCGGCTGTTTGGGTTCCGCGCTCCCCATGCAGCATGGGGAGTGCGGTGCCCAAACGGCCACTTGCGCTGCTTGCTTCCGCACGGGGAGCGCGGAGCCCAAACGGCCATTTGGGCTCCGTGGTCCCCCGAATGAGAGGCAGGAGGGGGAAGAGAAGAGAAGGAGAGAGATGGAGAGAGAGGCAGGAGGCGGAGGAGAGCTGAGAGAGAGAGGGAGGCAGTAGGAGGAGGAGAGAGAGAGAGAGAGAGAGAGACGGACGTGGAGGAGAGACCCGAAAATCCCGTCTTATGACGGGCTATTGGCTAGTTTAAAAATAAATGGCAATTAAATCTCATCACAAGCATGCTACACCTAACTTACGCTCTCATACCCATGAATGAATGGCTCTAGTCTGTCCAGCCTAACAATCAGCTCTTGCTTCTTGAAAGATCTGGCCTTTCTATTTCTGCTTCTCAGCAGACTGAAGTCACGTGTGCAAAGCCAGACCCAGGCTGGAGAGGGTTGGTTTCATTCTGTGCAAACGTGGAGGTGGACCTGGGCCAAGCGTGGCAGGAGTTTGTTCAGACATTGTGTAACGACAGAGAGGCGATATAGAAAGGACGAAGGCAGCATAGGAAGGAACAGTGGGGTGGACGGGACAGAAAAAGGGAAGACATTCTTCAGCGCACACACAGCTTCCTCTATTCCCCCTCACTTTTCCCACGGAAAAACTCTCCTGGCTTCTGGGTGTAAGAAAGACCCGCGCTGGGAATGTCTTGAAGAAATTTGTTCACTAGTGAAAAAGTGCAAGGGATAGCAGGGCAAGCCAAAGATGCAGGGCCTAGTTGCAAGAATGAAACTTCATAAGGAAAACTGCTTACTGGGAGAAAATGATGTGGGTGAAGATGGGGATCTGGCTGAAGAACGACACAGATCAGCTGGTTAGTAATGTAAATAATTCACTTTGCAAAGCACCATTCTTCAAGACTCTCTCTATGCCTCTTAGTGTAAGTGAGATTTGACAAGTGAATTCCCAAGCTGTTTGCTGTGTTGGATGGCGCTAGAAAAAAAGGTTAGCTTAGCTAATCCTTATGGCTTGTTTCATTAGCTAATGAGGGTTAGAATCTATCCCCCAAGTATACAGTCCAGAAAGCTGCAGGAAGAGAAATCCAGAGTTGCCAGTTGCCACTGACTGTGGTTTTCTAATATTAACACTTGCCCCTTATTTTGGAACATCATGGCTACAGGCCATAATGGTGTTGCCATAAGTCTATTCCCTATTTTACTTCAGCACAACTCAGCTTTCCCTAGGGAACCCCCTTCTACGCTTGTTTTCTCAAACAACAGGAGTGCCAGTGAGTTCAATGGGGCTTGCTCCAAAATTCAGTGCACTCTAAGCGCAGTCAGTTTTAGCTTTTTTGGTAAGTTGGAATCAGATCATAGAATCATAGAACCATAGAGCTGGAAGAGACCTTAGAACATAAGAACGGCTGTACTGGGTCAGACCAAAGGTCCATCTAGCCCAGTAGCCTGTCTGCCAACAGTGGCCAGCGCCAGGTGCCCCAGCAGGGGTGGACCGAAGACAATGATCAAGCGATTTGTCTCGTGCCATCCATCTCCAGCCTCTGACAGAGTCCAGGGACACCATTTCTACCCCCTGGCTAATAGCCTTTTATGGACCTAACCTCCATGAATTTATCTAGCTTTTCTTTAAACTCTGTTATAGTTCTAGCCTTCACAGACTCCTCTGGCAAGGAGTTCCACAGATTGACTATGTGCTGTGTGAAGAAGAACTTTCGCTTATTAGTTTTAAACCTGTTACCCATTAATTTCATTTGGTGTCCTCTAGTCCTTATATTATGGGAACTAATGAATAACTTTTCTTTATTCACCCTCTCCACACCACTCAAGATTTTATAGACCTCTATCATATCCCCCCTCAGTCTCCTCTTTTCCAAACTGAAAAGTCCCAGTCACTTTAGCCTCTCCTCATATGGGACCCGTTCCAAACCCCTGATCATTTTAGTTGCCCTTTTCGGAACCCTTTCCAAGGCCAAAATATCTTTTTTGAGGTGAGGAGACCACATCTGTACACAGTATTCAAGATGTGGGCGTACCATAGTTTTATACAGGGGCAGTAAGATATTCTGTGTCTTATTTTCTATCCCTTTCTTAATAACTAGCCAATTAGCCCGTCATAAGAAGGGGTTTTCAGGTCTTCTCTCCTGAGCTCTCTCTCTCTCTCTCTCTCTGTCTCTTTCTCTCTCTCTTCCTACTGCCTCCCCCCCTCTCTCTCAGCTCTCCTCCGCCTCCTGCCTTTCTCTCCATCTCTTTCTTTCTCTTCTCCCCCTCCTGCCTCTCTCTCCCCTCCGTCTCTCCCGGCCCCCCTTCCCCTTCCCTCCCGCCGTGGTACTTGGCTGAGTGCTGCCTGCTCAGCCGGGCTGCCGCGTGGGAGGGGGGCGGGGCAGTGATGTACACGGCCGGGGGCGGGGCCATGTACATCACCGCCCTCCCTTCCCCTCCCACCCCGAGGAGCCCAAACAGCCCCTTGCGCTGCTGGCTCCCCCGGCGGCCCGGCAGAGGGGCGCAGCACTCAGCCGAGTGCCACAGTGGGAGGGGAAGGGGGCCGGTGACATACACGGCCCCACCCCCTGGCCATGTATGTCACCGCCCAACCCCCTTCCCCTCCCTCCGTGGTGGCTCAGCTGAGTGTTAACTCAACTCAGCGCCACGACGGGAGGAGGAAGGGGGCGGTGATGTACACGGCCCCGCCCCGTGGCCGTGTACATCACCGCCCTGCCCCCCTTCCTGTCCCACCGGGGCTCAGCTGAGCGGCGCAGTGCCAGCGCCACTCAGCTGGGCCGCGGTCGGGGAGCAAGCGGCAGCAAGTGGCCGTTTGGGGTCCGGCTGCGGCCAGTGGCTGCACGCCCCGCCAGGTCTGCTTCCTGCCCCCTCCCCGTCAGCCCCACAGCCCCGATCCCCAGCTCTGCTTCCCCCTTCCTGCCGGCCAGCCCCACGGCACCCGGACACCCCCCAGCGCTGCTTCCCTCCCCCTTCCTCTGGGCCCCCCATCCTCCCCTACAGCCCCGATCCCTCCCCAGCTCTGCTTCCCACCCCCCTTCCGGCCAGCCCCGCCCCTTTCCCCTCCCTGCGTGGTGCGCTGTGCCGCTCCCAGCTGAGCGGTGCTCCCGCCGGGTGCCGGTGGGGAAGCAAGCAGTGGCAAGCGGTCCTTTGGAGTCCGCGCTCCCCACACGTGGCCACAGTGTGCCACGCAAGGAGGGGAAAGGGGCAGGGCTGGCCGGAAGGGGGTGGGAAGCAGAGCTGAGGGATTGGGGGCTGTAGGGGAGGATGGGGGGGCCCGGAGGAAGGGGGAGGGAAGCAGCGCTGGCGGGGCTGTCCGGGGGGCCGTGGGGCTGGCCGAACCGCCACGGAGGGAGAGGAAGGGGGGCAGGGCACTGACGTACACGGCCAGGCCAGGTCAGTGTTACAGATGCACAGACAATGGGCTACTATATATATGATTCCTAACATCCTATTTGCCTTTTTGACTGCCGCAGCACACTGTGTGGACGTTTTCAGAGAACTGTCCACGATAACCCCAAGATCTCTTTCCTGATTTGTCGTAGCCAAATTAGCCCCCATCATATTGTATGTATAGTTGGGGTTATTTTTTCCAACGTGCATTACTTTACACTTATCCACATTAAATTTCATTTGCCATTTTGTTGCCCAATCACTCAGTTTGGTGAGATCTTTTTGAAGTTCTTCACAGTCTGCTCTGGTCTTGACTATCTTGAACGGTTTAGTATCATCCGCAAACTTTACTACCTCACTGCTTGCCCCTTTCTCTAGATCATTTATGAATAAGTTGAACAGGATTGGTCCTAGGACTGACCCTTGGGGGACACCACTAGTTACCCCTCTCCATTCTGAAAATTTACCATTTATTCCTACCCTTTGTTTCCTGTCTTTTAACCAGTTCTCAATCCATGAAAGGTCATCAAATCCAGCCCCCTGCCCTAGGCAGGACCAATCCCAACTAAATCAACCCAGCCAGGGCTTTGTCAAGCCGAGACTTAAAAATCTCTAGGGATGGAGACTCCACTACTTCCCTAGGGAACCCATCCCAGTGCTTCACCACCCTCCTAGTGAAATAGTTTTTCCTAATATCCAACCTGGACCTCTCCCCCCGCAACTTGAGACCATTGCTCCTTGTTCTGCCATCCATCACTACTGAGAACAGCCTTTTCCAGCCTGTTTGGAACCTCCCTTCAGGAAGTTGAAGGCTGCTATCAAATCCCCCTTCACTCTTCTCTTCTGCAGACTAAACAGACCCAACTCCCTCAGCTGCTCCTTGTAGGTCATGTGCTCCAGCCCCCTAATCGTTTTGGTCGCCCTCCGCTGGACTCTCTCCAATGTGTCCACGTCCTTTTTGTAGTGGGGGGCCCAGAACTGGACACAATACTCCAGATGTGGCCTCACCAGAGCTGAATAAAGGGGAATAATGACATCTCTGGATCTGCTGGCAATGCTCCTCTTAATGCAACCCAATATGCCATTAGCCTTCTTGGCTACAAGGGCACACTGTTGACTCATGTCCAGCTTCTCATCCACTGTAACCCCCAGGTCCTTTTCTGCAGAACTGCTACTTAGCCAGTTGGTCCCCAGCTTGTAACTGTGCTTGGGATTCTTCCGTCCCAAGGGCAGGACTCTGCACTTGTCCTTGTTGAACCTCATCAGATTTCTTGTGGCCCAATCCTCCAGTTTGTCTAAGTCACTCTGGACCCTATCTCTGCCCTTGAGCGTATCTACCTCTCCCCCTAGCTTAGTGTCATCTGCAAACTTGCTGAGGGTGCAATCCATCCCCTCATCCAGGTCATTAATAAAGATATTGAACAAAACCGGTCCTAGAACCGAACCTTGGGGCACTCCGCTAGAAACCGACCGCCATCCTGACATTGAGCCGGTGATCACTACCCGCTGGGTCCGACCTTCTAGCTAGCCAGATCTCCATCCTTGCTGAAAAAGTGTAAATGATTAACTGAACAACGGAGTGAGAAGAACTGAGAAGAACAACTATTCAAAATCATGTTTTAATTTTGCTTCCAGATCCCATTTAAGCATAAGACACTTAAACTGTCTGTCTGCAACAGCCTGCTAGTTATCTGCTGGTACTTTAAGCAGCAGTGCTGCAACTAAACTTATTTCAGACCACAAAGTATCAGTAGCAAGCCCAAAACAGGGTTACTTACCTGTAACTGTTGCTCTTCGAGATGTGTTGCTCATGTCCATTCGAATGAGGTGCTCGCATGCCGCGTGCATGGTTTCCCGGAGCATTTTTTCCCCAGCAGTACCCGTCGGGCCAGCAGGTCACCCCCTGGAGTGGCGCCGCCATAGCGGAGCATAAGTACCCCTGCCGGCCCTTCCCCTCCTCAGTTCCTTCTTGCGGGAGACTCCGACGCAGGGGAGGTAGGGAGGGAGTCGAATGGACATGAGCAACACATCTCGAAGAACAACAGTTACAGGTAAGTAACCCTGTTTTCTTCTTCGAGTGGTTGCTCATGTCCATTCGAATGAGTTGACTTCCAAGCTGTCCCACCGGCGGTGGGGTCAGAGCCACCTCTCGTGAAAGAGACACACACACAGAACTGTGGCCAGAACTAGAACTTTAATAAACACAACTGAAACATAACAACACCTGAAGTCAACAGCATGGACAACACAAGACACATGATCACAGGAAGCCAGCCTGCAGTCTAGCATGTACTAACACTAGTTTTTTTGTTTTTTTTTTACAGAACGGAACCCAGGACAGCGGTGCCCAGCGCGGCGTCCTCCCGGGCCTGCAGGGTGAGCGAATAGTGCTCTGTGAACTTATGAACAGAGGACCATGTGGCCGCTCTACAAAGGCCACCGAGGACGCATGCGCCCTAGTGGAGTGCGCCGATACTCGCAGCGGTTCCCTTCGCGCCAAGGCATAGCACTCCCTAATACAGGAAGATATCCACACTGACAGCCTCTGCGCTGACACCGGAAGCCCTTTCATTTGCTCAGCATATGCAATAAACAGCTGTGATGACTTGCAAAATGGTTTCATCCTATCTATGTAGAACGTTAAGGCTCACTTCATGTCTAGGGAATGGAACACCTGCTCCTTAGGGGAGCGATGCCGTTTGGCAAAGAACATAAGAACATAAGAACATAAGAACATAAGAACGGCCATACCGGGTCAGACCAAAGGTCCATCTAGCCCAGTATCCTGTCTGCCGACAGTGGCCAGCACCAGGTGCCCCAGAGGGTGGACCGAAGACAATGATCAAGCGCTTTGTCTCCTGCCATCCCTCTCCAGCCTCTGTCAAACAGAGGCCAAGGACACCATTTATCCCCTGGCTAATAGCCTTTTATGGACCTAACCTCCATGAAATTATCTAGCTTCTCTTTAAACTCTGTTATAGTCCTAGCCTTCACAGCCTCCTCTGGCAAGGAGTTCCACATGCTGACTACACGCTGTGTGAAGAAGAACTTTCTTTTATTAGTTTTAAACCTGCTACCCATTAATTTCATTTGGTGTCCTCTAGTTCTTCTATTTAGGGGAACTAATAAATAACTTTTCTTTATTCACCCTCTCCACACCACTCATGATTTTATACACCTCTATCATATCCCCCCCTCAGTCTCCTCTTTTCTAAACTGAAAAGTCCCAGTCGCTTTAACCTCTCCTCATATGGGACCCGTTCCAAACCCCTAATCATTTTAGTTGCCCTTTTCTGAACCCTTTCCAAGGCCAAAATATCTTTTTTGAGGTGAGGAGACCACATCTGTACACAGTATTCAAGATGTGGGTGTACCATAGTTTTATACAGGGGCAGTAAGATATTCCGGGTCTTATTTTCTATCCCTTTCTTAATAATACTATCATCCTATTTGCCTTTTTGACCGCCGCTGCACATGTGTGGGATTTTCAGAGAACTGTCCACGATAACTCCAAGATCTCTTTCCTGATTTGTCGTAGCCAAATTAGCCCCCATCATACTGTACGTATAGTTGGGGTTATTTTTCCCAATGTGCATTACTTTACACTTATCCACATTAAATTTCACTGGAAGGTATATGTCCTGGGACATGTGGAAGGCCGACACCACCTTCAGGAGAAACGCAAGGGTGGGGGCGCAATCTCACCCTATCTCACAAAAAACTAGGTAAGGAGGCTCCACAGTTAGGGCACGCAGCTCCGATACCCTCCGAGCCTACGTAATGGCTACTAGAAATGCCACCTTAAAACTCAGATACTTAAGGGGGCAGGAACCCAAGGGCTCAAAGGGGGACCCCATGAGCTTCGTCAGCACTAAATTAAGGTCCCACTGTGGAACAGGGGCCCTGACATGGGGAAACAACTTTTCCAAACCCTTGAGGAACCTCTTAACCAGGGGGTCTGTGAATAACGAGCCGCCCGCAGACCATTCATGGAAGGCTGTTAAAGCCGCCAAATGTACCCGAATCGAAGGGGCTCCAGGACGCCATGCCCCTGCGGATCTCCCTCCGTGGGCGACGGTGAGGGCCGAGATAAGGAGGCTGATGAGGTAGAGCGTCTGCAAGACCCACTGGCTGGGCGAGACGGAGGGAGTGGGCCTTGCCACTGATGGTAGGCTCACGGTGTCCAGAAGGGCCAGGGCTGCTGCACCTGTGGCGACCATGTCTGTTCAAAACCTGGGGGTACCGCTCGGTGCCGGGAGCTAGAGCGGTACCACGACGAACGGCGGGTGAGCCCACAGCGACTCTGCTTCAGACTTGGATGATAGCTCCGAAGCTGACCAAGGCGGTGCCGTAGCGGGCTGGCCCTGCAGCAGGCCAGGCCTAAACCGTGCCATGGACTCAGGCTTGCCTGAGTGCACACGGGGCAACATGCGTGCCGCCTGTCCAGGAGTCACCCGGCACGGTGGCACCGACCCCGAGGCTCGAACCGGCGCTGGCGGTGTCGGGAGCGGCGGTGCCGGGAGCAACATCTGAAGCTGCTGTGCCGCTGGTGCAGGAAGTGTCGAAGCCAGGGACTGGGGCGGTGCAGACGCCAACAGCGGCGGCGGCACTGAGGGCTGAAATGGTGCCTGCGTGGCCGGTGCTGGTGCCGGTGCCGAAGTCAAAGACGGTGTCAAGGCCGGTGCCGGTGCTGGGCCGACGATGGCGCACCCCACGCCGACTCAAACAGGCTACGTGCGTCCCGTGCCGGCAACAATGGTAGGTCCCCAGACTGAACTGGTGCCGGCCACATGCCTGGAGGCCTGGGCTACCCTGGTGCTCCCGATGCCTCCGGTGCCAAAGACGAGGACCCCTCAGAGGAAATGGGAGACGGAGGTGAGGTTGTCAGCTCAATCAGCTCTTGAGCCTCCTCGAATGTCTCTGGTGTGGACGGGCTTCTGGCCCTATGCGAAGACGACTTCTTATGTCTGTGCCCATCGCCGTGCGCCGTTTGCCCGGCGACCTCCCTCTAGAGACTTTGGACTTCTTCGGTGCCGGGGACTGGAAGCGGTGCCGCGGTGCTGACCTCCTCGGTACCGCGGTGCAGTGCGGGCCAGAATGGGTTTCCTGCACTGACGCTGGTGCGCTACGCACCGAAAGTTCCCCTGAAGGCACCAGCTGAAGCGCTGATTCCATCAGGAGCAGTTTCAAGCGGGAATCCCGCTCCCTTTTGGTACGAAGCTTGAACCCCCGACAGATCTTGCAGGAATCAGTGAGATGAGACTCCCCAAGGCACTTGAGACACTTGCGGTGGGGGGTCTCCTCTCCGCATAGGCTTAGCACAAGCAGCGCAAGCTTTGAAGCCCTGCAGGACCGGCATCCCCGTCCCCCACAGGGGGCAGGGAAAACAACAGTCCTATCAACTATCCCATCTAAACACTACTTAACAACTACTTAAACAACAGCCAATGGGCAACAAGAGAAAGCTGGGAATTTGCACAAGGCAACAAGCTCCAAGGACCTTCACAGGCGGTAAGAAGGAACTGAGGAGGGGGGAACGGCCGGCAGGGGTACTTATGCTCCGCTATAGCGGCGCCACTCCAGGGGGCAACCTGCCGGCCCGACGGGTACCGCTGGGGAAAAAATGCTCCGGGAAACCGTGCACGCAGCGTGCGCGCACCTCATTCGAATGGACATGAGCAACCACTCAAAGAAGAACATTTCAATCATCCACTAATACCACCACCGCGGGTGGGTTTGTAGTAGTAAGGACCAGCAAATACCAACAAGACACCCTAGGTGAAAAGATTGCTCAGTGCATTTATTCCACCAATTCTCCTTTTGGCACTGGTAACAAGAAACACCTTTGTTGACATGGCTGAGTCCTTAGACAAGACTGCTCTCCACCAGGCAGAGCTGGCACTGGTGGAAGGTAGCTAGATAGAATGTGTGGAAGAGAAATGTTTCCAGTTTCAGCCTTGACGGGTGGAGCACCGTACACAATGATCCAGTAGAACGTGCCTGTAGGGCGACAGAAGGTGGGCTGCAAGAGATCCCTTGGGAAATGCCCACACAGCAGAATATGTAAAAGAAGCAGCAGTGAAAGCTGCAATAAACCGAACAAAAATCCAGCTGCCAGGTGCAGTTTCATCAGACAAAGCTGCAAACATGGCAAAGGTGAGAAGATACTCTGAAGAAATGGAAGGGTGCTCCTTAGCAACATATGTCTGCAGTGCCCACTCCATGCATCCTTTAGCCAAAGACGGCTTCTCCAGGAATAAAAGAAAATGTCATTGAAGTCACAACAACCATTTTGTTTCAGCTTCACTGAAGAGAGCAGAAGGATCCAAAGTAATTCTCCCTCCAAACGTTCAATGGACATTGACATTGTGGTCGATTTATTAAGAACTGGCCTATTCTCGTAAAACTTTGTGAAGAAACCTGTGATAAAATAGACTGGATTAAAGAGGAATGGGGAGGATATGCTCAGTGTGCTGCAACCTATTATCCATAGCCTTAAACAAGCTTCAGAGAAAATGCTGCTGCACTGCTGATGCTGGGGAAATCTGGAAGACACTTTCAAGAGACATTACCAGAAGAAATACCGTGCCAGGAAGTTAAACTGCGGGCAATAAGAAGCGAATGGCTCATGCACTAACTCCACCTTATTCCCTTGTGAACACTCGAAAGCCGAGCGATAAAGGTAGATGCCTAACTTCTCAAGATGCTGCTGCTGCCGTAGCAAAGGCCTCTCAAAATCACTCCTCAGTGAAGCCCATCATAACACATTTCAGGGCTGGAGTGAAACCATATGCACAGGACATGTTTACGGACAATGTTTTGAACAAAGTCACTCCCCTGAATTGGTGGGAATCATTAGCCAGAAAAAGGGGTCCTCCAGTGGCTAAGCCAACTTCTCCCAGGCACAGAGCCTAGGTCTACACTAGACAAGGCAGGCTGGCTTAAGGTACGCCGTCCAGCTGTGCACAATGCGGAGCTTGCCTTACGCTGAGCCGTTGCACAGCTATGCTGCGGGAGGCTGGCAGGAGCGCACGCCCCTGTTGGCTTGCAGAATGAGGAATGCAGGGCGCTGGCAGGGACTGTCCTCAGTGTTTGATTTGGGGGGCTACACTAGATCGACCTCCAGAGGGTCGATCTTCTCCGTAGCGTGGACGTGTCCATACTGTCATTGTTTGGTATTATTCACACAAACCTAAGAAAGCGAGTGGGAGTTGGAAAAGCAGGAAGATTCATATTTCTGTTTCAGTCTGACTCAGAATGACAGTGGGAAAGATGCGAGCTAGCTGTAGACGTTTTAAGAACACGGTACGTTTAGTGTTCCGGAGACTTCTCTGTAAGAGTTAATAAAATTTGACAATAATAAAAAAACCAGTTTAAGGACAGCCATCAGCCAGCAACTCAGGAGATTGCTGCAAACCCAAACAATGAAACACTGACGTAACATTTAAGATTTAGTTTAATGAAATAGAAGTGCTATTGTGTTTGTGGGTGTGATTTTGTTCTTACCATTCCTAATGCACTGCTGCTGCATCTGCAGCTTGACACAGGTAATGAGTATTACGTGCTATTTCCTAAATAAATAAAAATCAAAATATACCCTCTTAGGTGCTGTAAAATGCTGTATTGAGCTGCAAATTAACATGTTTTGGTGATCAGATCTGCACCATTGTTAAAGACGTATGTGAAGAAGTATGAGTGGGAAACTTGATTTAAATCAATTATTTTTTCTTAGTGATTCAAATCATTGATTTAAATTGCCTTGATTTAAGTCAATTCACCCTGAATAATGGCACCTAAACCACCCAAATGGACAGCTCCCTCTGGAATTAACTACTTCTACTATATCTGGACCGTGGTATCCAGAGACTAAACTAGAGAACACAGCAGAGCAGCTACCGCAACAGCAAGACCACTGTATTCCCAAGCCCCACATAAACACACCACCGCCAAGACAGGTGGCTGCCCCAGACCAAACATCGGCACCTACAGTACCCAAATGGACAAGCTCCACAGAGAAGCACCAACTCTCCCAGCACTCGGACAGACTCGGCAAACGCTCTCATAGCACCAGACCCAAGACTCCCTCAGAACCACGCAATAACCCTTCAGCACCCAGACAGCTCCCAGTCTCCAAACTGGTCCCTCAACGTCCAGACAAAGAGTTATTCAAGACCATATTCGAGCCTCTACCAGAGACAAAGTGGATTTTAAGATTTTGGTACTAGAGGCATTTCTTCCTGTGTGTTTGTGCAGAGCCTAGAGCAATGGGCTCTCATTCCTGATCAGGATCTTTGTGCACTATCATACTAAACACAACAATAATTACATTTAGAAATGTACAATAAAGAGCATTACGAAGATTACAGAGTAAAGAACTCAAAAGCTAGGAACTGTCCATGCAACCTTAATGCAGCTCCCTAGTGTGTATTAGGATTCAGTTGTTAATTACATAATCCCATGCTACTGGTTTTCATGGTCCATGCACGGGATGGAAATGACACAAGACTGTGCAGGAAGGAAGCAGGTGTCTGTTGGAGGATCAGGTTTGTGTAGTAAAGGGGCCATTGTCAATGGAGCCTCACTACAGGTGTTGCCGAATCTAGAAGGTGTGCCGTGTGGGGCAGAGGATTGCCAGACGTTCCCACTCAGAGCTCAATGGCCGAACGCATTTGTTTTATCCTGAGCAAAACAACCTATTTCCCATCATCCCATTCTCCTAAATGGCTGAACTGGTTTTGCTGAAACTTCCCAGAAACATTCAGCCTGAGGCAGATGCCAGGCAGGGAAAACGGAAGGCCTAACAGTTAACGTTTGACACCTGAAAATGGAGTCCTATAATACAACGCGTTGGGCCACTTTCACACAGGGTTTGATACCCGCAGTGCATATACTACAATAACCCTGAAACCTCCACTCTCCAGACAGACAGCTCCTCTGGCCAACTGCCCGTCCCTCTGACACTCACTCAGACCGCTCTGCAGCTTAACCACTGTCCAAAGAACAGACCCTGCAACACCCCAGACCCTTGTGATATCCGAGCAGACATCCTGGATCATCCAATGGCTCTGCCCTATCCAGGCTGTCCAGACTGAGCAGCAGCTTAGCAATAGGCAGCTCCACATGGAGAGCAGACTCCTCGTATGGTTTGGCTCAAAGACAGGACAGAAATAGGAACTGGACACTTTTGCCTTGTCTGCATTCTATCTTTTCCTGGTGCTATGGTCAATTTAACAAAGCTGAACACAATTATGAGCCAAGTGAGCTAGAAGGAAGAATGTAACCAGAAAATATGAATGATAATTGAAAATTGTTTAAGAACATGATACTAGATGCCCACCCAAAATGCCACAATCGAGGAAGAAGGCTGTGTTAGTTAAAAACTGATCTTGTTTAGGAGAAGTGGAGGCAACTGTAAAAATTAAAAATAATACTGTCTAACAAACAGAAATTAATAGTCCTAGTAATGAATATACATGAGAGCCTAGGAATTGTAGAAAATTGGGAAGGGAACCAAAAGGGACACAAGGATAAATCTGTGGCTATCAGAGAAAAGGAAAACAAGAGGGAATTTTAAAACTTTATTAGGAACAAAAGGAAACCTACCAGAGGTATTGGTCCATTACTGGATGGAAATAGTAGAATTATCAATAATAATGCAGAAAAGGCAAAAGTGTTCTGTTCTGTATTTGAGAAAAAACCACTGGAGATTGCTTTCCGTGAGTGGTAACACTCTTTCCTTGTTAAATAGCTGCTACTAATTAGACAGTCTTAAACCAGCAACTCCAGATAACTTGCATCCAAGAATTTTCAAAGGCCTAACTGAGAAGCTCGCTGGATCATTAATGCTGTTTTCCAGGTAGTCTGGAACACCAGGGAAATTTCAGAAGACTGGAAGAAAGCAAAAGTGGTACCAATATTTAATAAGGGTAAATGGGATGGCCCAAGTAATTTTCAGGTCTGTCATTCTGATGTCCAACCCAGGCAAGATAATGGAGCAGCTGATATGGGATTCAATTAATCATATATATAGTAGCCCAGTGTCTGAGAGTCTGTAACGCCAAAATGCTGGCTGTTCCCTCTGGGGGGCGCTGTTGCCTGAAATGCTGGCTGTTCCCTCTGGGCGGCGCTGTTGCTGAAATGCTGGCTGTTCCCTCTGGGCAGCCCGTGGTGCATGGGGAGTGCGGGGCCCAAATGGCCGCTTGCTCTCCCGTGGCGGCCCGGCTGAGCGGTGCAGAAGTCAGCAGAGTGCCACAGCCAGCAGGAGGGGAAGAGGGGCGGGGCGGTGATGTACATGGCTGGGGGTGGGGCCTGGCCATGTACGTCACTGCCCGGCCCCCCTTCGCCTCCCGCCATGGCGCTCGGCTGACTTCTGTGCCGCTCAGCCGGGCGCCACGGGAGCCCAAGCGGATGCTTGCTCCCCGTGGCGGCCCGGCTGAGCGGCGCAGAAGTCAGCCGAGCGCCACGGTGGGAGGCAAAGGGGAGCAGTGGCGTGCGGCGTGACAGCGGCTCCAGGGCCCGCCCCTGGCCGTGAACGTCACCGCCCGCCCCCTTCGCCTCCGCGTGGCGCCGGCTGACTTCTGCGCTGCTCAGCCAGGCGCGTGTGAGGAGCAAGTGGCGCAGCGACCGTTTGGGCGCCGCGCCCCATGCAGCATAGAGTGCGGCGCCCAAGCGGCCATTTGGGCTCCGTGGTCCCCCAAGTGAGAGGCAGGAGGGGGAGGAGAAGAGAAAGGAAGGAGGCGGAGGAGAGCTGAGAGAGAGAGAGGGGGAGGCAGTAGGAGGAGAGAGAGAGAGAGAGAGAGAGAGAGAGACCGGAGGCTCAGGAGAGAAGACCGATGTGGAGGAGAGACCTGAAAATCCCGTTTTATGACGGGCTAATTGGCTAGTTAATAAATAATTAACAAAGGATAGTATAATTAATGCCAATTAACACTAATTTATGGGAAATAGAACCTGTCATACTAACTTGATATCTTTTTTGATGAGATTATAAATTTGGCTGACAAAAGTGATAGTGTTGATGCAACATACTTAGACTTCTGTAAAGCATTTGACTTTGTATGCATGATACAGTAGACTTCCGATAATCCGGAACCTATGGGATTTAGGTGGTGCTGGATTATCAGATATGCCGGACTATCAGGAGGTACTATAAGCAGGTTATATATATACACTGTATACATTATATACTGTATATAAAGTGTTCTTAACCCTTTTTATTGTACACACTGTATACAGTATACTGTAATGTTTTAGTTTTTTTAAGCCTTTTTTACCCTTTTTGCTCAGTTCAGCTGCTGCCACTGTTACCTTGTGACTCATTTTTTGCCGAAGCTCACTCACTAGGCTCTTGCCATTTTGATGCCGGATTATCAGGAGTGCTGGACTATTGGATGCCGGACTATTGGAGTTTTACTGCATTTGGATTAAAAACTACAAAGATGTAAAATGTACGTGGGTACATGACAGATTAAAAGCTGGCTAGCTGATAGGTCTGAAATGTAAATGTCGAGAGGAAATCATTCTCAAACAGGTGTGCTTCTCCAGGTGGGTCCTGCAGGGACTGAGTCTCGGCCCTACACTTTTTACCATTTTTAGCAATGACTTGGAAGAAAACGTAAGATCTTCACTGGTAAAGTTGGCAGATGACACAAAACTTGCGGGAGTTGTAACTAATGAAAAGGACAGGTCACTGTTATAACAGAGCAGCCTGGATCGCTTGGCCAACTGGGCACAATTGTTATTAGCCACCCTGGCCAGGGATGCAACTCCGTATCCATAGCCACTGAGGGCATGTGTATGCTACAAAGCTTTTTCAGAAAAACAGCAGTTTTTCCAAAAAAACCTTCACTTATATCCACAATGCAATTGCATTCTTTGGAAAGAAAATCGAAAGATCAGAGGGATTTTTTCCGGCATTGGTAATCCTCTTTCTACGAGGAAGAAGCCTGTTTCCGAAAGAGCTCTTTCGGAAAAAGGCATGTGTGGACGGGAAAGAGGGAGTTCTTTTGGAAAAAGAGGAAGACGCACAGGTGCCCTGGTGGCCACTCCGCCCATAGTAATCACAGCTGACATGCGAGAGCGCGTCCATTCAGTGTGGATGCTATCTTTCGAAAAAGCAGATCGCTTTTTCGATGCGCATGGGCAATGCGGCCGCTCTCTGTCGGAAGAAGCTTTTTTGGAAGATCTCTTCCGGAAAAGCTTCTTCCGAAAGAAGCCTGCAGTCTAGACGTAGCCTGACCGAGAGAGTCTGGCACTGGCTGACAGGGGATGGATCCCTCAATGACGACCACCTGCTTTCGGGGTGGACGGGCCAATTGTTCCCTGGCCCCAGGCCCAAGCTCAGAAGGGCCCCGTTTAACGATGGGAACCCAAGGTACCCTGGGAGCTGTAGTTCTTTGGCCAGCTCCCTGCCTAGAGAGCTGGCCCTAGAGCGCAGAAGCGACTCCATTTCCCAGCATTCCCTTGGATCTCAGGCAGGACTCTCACACTCCTGCAGGACTCCAAGTTGTGAATCCAACCTGTCTAGGGCTCCCTGGCTATTTCTAGGGCTAAGTCCGCCAGCGCCGCTGATCCAAAGCAGCAGGTTGCCTGTACCAATCCCTCACACAAGCCCTCTGCCTCTCTGCTATCTCCCAGTGTCCCTCTGCTCCTGGCACCCCTGGGGGACGGAGGGCCTGTGTTCATGGGGCAGTAAGCTCAGCTGTCAGCCAGAGGCAACCACAGGGGCAGAGGTGCTTCCTAACTCCTTCCAGAAGAAGGAAGGGGCTTGTGGCAGGGGAGGGGCTCTGTGCTCTGATGCCCAGGAGAATAGGGGCTGGGAAATCAGAGAAGTTTCCCAGGACTCTGAGGGGTTTCCCTGTACACGGAGCACAGGAAAGGGGCATCTTGGAATGCTTCCCCCCCAAGAATCTTGGGGCACCTCTAGCTCTGCACCAAGGGAGGTCGTGGAGGGCGCACGCGTGGCTATGGCCGGAGGGGACACCTGTCAGGAGGGAGGGCACAGCGGGAGGCATTGCTGACAGGGCGCAGGGCCAGGGCACCTGGGACACTGCCGACTGGAATTCCAGGGGCTGCCTGTTCAAGCAGGGTACAAAATTCGGCTCTCAACAGACCGACCACGGGACTAGCCAGCAGGAGCACACTGCCTGACGGTCCCACCCAGCGCTTGTCTGCACCGCAGCATTCACGTAGCTCGTGTGGGAACAAAGAGCAGCGAAGACGTGGGCTGCAGCAAGGGCGGTGGAAACCCAACCGGAACCCTGGGCAGGTACTCCCAGTAGGGCCCACACTGCTGCAGTACTCTGCACCTGGTGTGCCTTGTCTGGTATCAATGCAAAGCTCCTTCTGGGCTGGGCAGTGCTGTCCGCATAAGCACTGGGAGGATTTCCCTGCACGTTCCACCCACAGCCCCACAGCCCTGCCCAACGGAAGTCGGCAGACAGACTGGGCACATATGTTTGCCTTCCTTTTGCATTTCAGCAGCAAACAGCCAGGCAGCAGGAGGGGAACAGAGGTGAGGAAAACCAGCAGGGAACATCCTTCCACACAGACGCGTTCCTTGGTTTTCAACTAGAAATGGTTTTCTAGAGGAGAACTGGAACCAGGGCTGGATTTCCAATTAGCACAGCAGGTGTAACCCACACCCCTCGTGTGGGTCACTGGCCCAGGCCGTGGCACTGAGACCACGGACAGCCAGAGATAAGAAGGGAGCTCTACAGCCTCGGCTGGGAGCCCGCTGGCGTCATAGCTCAAGCCGTAGAGGCTCCTACGCTGAAATCTGCTAGGTGGCGGGTACGCAGGCACACACCTGGGGCTACGCTGTTTTGCGGAAGAGTTCTTGTGCGAAAGGTCTTCCCCAAGGGCACGTCCACACGGCCATGTGCTTTTGCGCAAGGGCGTCCATGGCGGTATGGACACTCTCTTGCACAAGAAAGCTCTGACAGCCATTTTAGCCATAGGGGTTTCTTGCGCAAGAAATTCATGTTGCCCGTCCACACTGCCTTCTTGTGGAAGAGCTCTTGCGCAAGAGAGCTTATTCCTCGTGGGGAGAGGAATAACTCTTCCGGAAGAAGCCCTGTTTTCCGACGCTTTACTGTAAATTTACTTGCGCAAGAACGCGCGTGCAGTGTAGATGCTCTGCAAGTTTTTGCACAAGAATAGCTGTTCTTGCACAAAAAGCCTGCAGTGTAGACGTAGCCCTGGGGTGCTGCTGTGTGAGGGGGATCTCAAATCTATAAGGGGGTTAGCAATTAACAGGGAATGGAGGCTGCCCATGACTCTGAAATGGACTGTAACTCTGGAGAGGAGTCAGCCACAGGCGGGGCTGGAGCTGAAGTAGGGATGTTAATTATCGGTTAATTGAACAGTCGAGTAACCTCACGAATTCTTATCGGTTACTCGACTAGTCTATAGTCCCTGGGGGCGGAGCCGGTAGCCAGTGTATCACAGGCAGCAGCGCGGGGGGCCAGGTGGGAGCTGGTCTGTGAGGGGAGCCAGTTTAAAATCAGCTCCCCTCGTGGACCGGCTGCCTCAGCCAGTGCTGCTGCTTCTGAGAAAGAGGTAGCAGCGCGGGGCGGCGGCAGCCCCATCTAGGAGGGACTGAGCTCCTGGACCTGGTGTGAGCCGGAACTGAGCCGGGCTGCCTGCCCGCCTGGCTCCTAATACACTTTAAATGCAGAACCGCAGCAGGGGTGGCTCCTGAACCCGGCGCAAGGCAGGACGCACTGGCAGGGAGTGTGGGAAATGCGCGTAGTCGATAGCATTAACCTGTAAGCTTCTGCTTGTGAGTTCATTGGCTGCACTGTTACACCCTCGTGGGGAGGGGCGGAGAGTTGGGGTTTCTGATTCTCTGGGTGCCAGGGCTCCAGGTGGGCGTCTGCCCCGCAGGAGCTCCAGAGTCAGTGCTTAGACCTCGGGAGACGACTGGGGTGGGGCTCTTCTCCCAGTAAAAGCCCTGAGGCCCGGCACACCCACAGGGCTGAGGGCAGGAACAGAGCCACAGGGCTCCCCTACATGTCACCCCCCGAGCCCTGGTGCTCCAGAGGGGCAGCAGCCCCAAGTGCGGACACCACTCCTCTGCGGCTGCAGCCCGAGCAAGGCTGTCCACTTTCCCAGGGCGCCAGGTGAGTCCGTTCCTCTGGTGCTCACGTCTTAGGGCTCTACTGCATTTCAAGGAGCGTTTCTAGGCCCTCTCCGTTATTTTCGTATGGAAACCGCGAAGGAGAGCTGGGCACAGGGAGGGCGCCTGGGGCCACCCAAACGCTCAGCTAACAGGAACCAAAGCATTTGCCCTGAGAGTCCCTGCGCTAGAATCACCTGCAATGAAACCAAGATCCATGAGAGCCAGGGTGTGGCCGGCAGACTGTGGGCACATGGAGGCTCAGGGCGTGGCCGACAAGCTGCGGGCACACAGAGGCTATGGGCATAGGCGACAGGCTGCGGACACACAGAGGCTATGGGCATAGGCGACAGGCTGCGGACACACAGAGGCTATGGGCGTGGCTGGCAAGCTGCGGGCACTCGGAGGCTCAGGGCGTGTCCGACAAGCTGCGGGCACTCGGAGGCTCAGGGCATGGCCGACAAGCTGCAGGCACACAGAGGCTATGGGCGTGGCCAGCAGGCTGTGGACACACACAGATTCAGGGCGCGGCTGGCAGGCTGCAGGCACACGGAGGGTCAGGGCGTGGCTGGCAGGCTGCGGGCACACAGAGGGTCAGGGTGTGGCCAGCAGGCTGCGGGCACACAGGCTCAGGGCAAGTGGAAGCTGTTTCAGCAAGGCATTGTAGGGCAGCCAAGGTGCAGAGCAGGAGTTACATGGCCCCCCTTGATCGGTGTTGTGTCCTGGGGTATCTGACGTGTCTTCGCGGCTTTGTTCAGCGTGCTAGCTGGAGGAAAGGCAGCGCTGGCGTGCCTAGCCTGGTGTGCGAGGACAGCTCCTACCTCTGTGCACAGACCCCTGCGTTGTTCCTCTCTGAGATGCTAAGGCACCAAATGGCAGAAGCCTTTTCACATTGATAAATGCAAAGGAAAGGCCACTGGAAAAGACAATCCCAGCTGTACAGAATGGGTGGTGGGCTCTAAATTAGCTGTTACTACTCGAGAGAGACCTTGAGTCACTGTGGAGAGTTCTCTGAAACCGCCCCTCCGTGTGCAGCGGCAGCCAAAAGAGCAAGCTGAATGTTAGGAACAGAGCGTTACGGAGAACATCTTATGGGCTCTCCATCAAACCATGGCACACCCACACCTGGAACACTGCAGGCAGA
This sequence comes from Rafetus swinhoei, assembly GCA_019425775.1. Classification (NCBI taxonomy): domain Eukaryota; kingdom Metazoa; phylum Chordata; order Testudines; family Trionychidae; genus Rafetus; species Rafetus swinhoei. Next base: position 42,522,962 of record CM033428.1, on the reverse strand, counting down.
TGTGGCTGCCTCCTCCCACACCAGATCTCTTGGCACTGGGAACGGTTCAGAACAGGGCACTGCAAGCGGTGCGGCGTTTGGACCGGCTGCCCCTGAGGAGAGAGGAATGAGATGGGGACTTGGGAAAGGCAGGATGAGGGGGGGAGGATCGAGGTCTGTGGCGTCACGGCTGGTGTGGAGAGTGAATGAAGAAGAGGCTTTTACTCCTTCCCACCACACAGGCACTAGGGTCACGCAATGACTAGGCGGCAGGTTTAAAGCAAACCAAGAAGTATTTCTCCACGCAGCGCAGCAAACCTGTGGACACCGGAGGGTTCCCTCCGGGGCGCCTGGCACTGGCCCCTGTGGGCAGACAGGACACTGGGCTGGATGGGCCCTGGGGCTGACCCCGTCCGGCCGCCCTCATGGGAGCCAGCTGCAAGGAGGGAGCTAGACGCAGACAGCGAGTGCCTGCCCATGCTGGGGGAGAACAATCGAAAGTGGAGGCCCAGGAACACGGCTACCCAGTGACTCCCCTGCCGTAGGCCCCGCCCAGAGCTGCCACTGTCCCCTTCCACCTCTGCGGGGTGTTCTGTCCGCCCACCTCTCTCCCCAGCCTCTGTGGCCACTCTGGCAGTGCGGGGACTGCTCCCACACCGGGACGCTGGCTGCTCCGGGTTGCTGACTGTGCAGCACAGCGGGTGGCTGCCTGAGAGCCAGGCTGGGCTGGAAGCCTGCCCTACCCTCGGCTCCGGCCTGGTCCCTGCCAGGGACAGAGGCCGAGAGAACCGGAAACAAGCCAGAGGAAGCGGGGGCTCCGGCTCACTTGGCCTCTGTCCCCGGGCTCTGGCAGGGAGCAGAGGGGGTGGGGCAGGCTGCCTCCCAGCCAGGGGGTTTTTGCAAATAGCCACAGCGCTTCCCAGAGAACTGACTCGGAGCGCAAGAGAAGTGGCCAGTCCGGCTGCCAGGAACAGAGCGGAGCATACTGCGGGGTAGGCACAGCAGGAGACGGGAGCCTGCCTCCGCCAGGCGCACCCCGCCTCTGCAAGGCACACCCCTGCACCCCGCCTCCGCCAGGCGCACCCCGCCACTGCAAGGCACACCCCTGCACCCCGCCTCCGCCAGGCGCACCCCGCCTCTGCAAGGCACACCCCTGCACCCCGCCTCCGCCAGGCGCACCCCGCCTCTGCAAGGCACACCCCTGCACCCCGCCTCCGCCAGGCGCACCCCGCCACTGCAAGGCACACCCCTGCACCCCGCCTCCGCCAGGCGCACCCCGCCTCTGCAAGGCACACCCCTGCACCCCGCCTCCGCCAGGCGCACCCCGCCTCTGCAAGGCACACCCCAGCACCCCGCCTCCGCCAGGCGCACCCCACCATTGCAAGGCACACCCCCGCACCTCGCCAGGCACACCCCGCATCCGCCAGGCACACCCTGCCACTGCAAGGCACACCCCTGCACCCCGCCTCCGCCAGGCGCACCCCACCTCTGCAAGGCACACCCCCGCACCTCGCCAGGCACACCCCGCATCCGCCAGGCACACCCTGCCACTGCAAGGCACACCCCTGCACCCCGCCTCCGCCAGGCACACCCCCGCACCCTGACTCTGCCAGGCACAGCTCCACACCCCACCTCCACCAGGCACATCCTGACACCCCACCTCCGCCAGGTGCACCCTACACCCACCGGGCACAACTCCGCACCCCGCCAGGCGCACCCCCACAGCCCACCAAGCACACACCCTGCCTCCGCCAGACAACACCCCCGAACCCCACCAAGCACACACCTGCACCCTACCTCTGCCAGGCACACCCCCGCACCCCACCTCTGCCAGGCACACCTCTGCACCCCATCAGGCACACCCCTGCACCCTACCTCTGCCAGGCGCACCCCCCAAGCACACCCCTGCACCTCGCCAGGCACACCCCGCATCCTCCAGGCACACCCCCACACCGCGTCAGGCACACCCCCGCAACCTGCCAGGCACACCCCTGCACTCCACCTCTGCCAGGCACACCCCTACACTCCGCCTCTGTCAGGTGCACACACACACCCCACCAGGCACACCCCCATGCTCCGCCAGGCACACCCCCGCACTCGTCCAAGCACACCCTCGTACCCTGCCAGGCACACCCCTGAAGCCCGCCAGGCACACCCCCACATTCTTCCAAGCACACCCCCGTACCCTGCCAGGCACACCCTCGTCCAAGCACACCCCGTGCCCTGCCAGGCACACCCCGAAGCCCGCCAGGCACACCCCCGCACTCGTCCAAGCACAACCCCGTACTCCGCCAGGCACACCCCCGCACTCGTCCAAGCACACCCCCGAGCCCCGCCAGGCACACCCCCGCACTTGTCCAAGCACACCCCGTATCCTGCCAGGCACACCCGAAGCCCGCCAGGCACACCCCGCACTTGTCCAAGCACACCCCGCACTCGTCCAAGCACACCCCGTACTCCGCCAGGCACACCCCTGAACTCCGCCAGGCACACCCCCGCACTCGTCCAGGCACACTCCCGAACCCCGCCAGGCACACTCCCGAACCCCGCCAGGCACACCCCCGCACTCGTCCAAGCACACCCCCGCACTCCGCCAGGCACACCCCCGCACTCGTCCAAGCACACCCCGTACTCCGCCAGGCACACTCCCGAACCCGCCACGCACACCCCGCACTCGTCCAAGCACACCCCGAATCCCGCCAGGCACACCCCACACTCGTCCAAGCACACCCCATACCCGCCAGGCACACCCCCTTTCGTCCAAGCACACCCCGAACCGCGCCAGGCACACCCGCACTCGTCCAAGCACACCCCGTACCCCGCCAGGCACACCCCCCTCGTCCAGGCACACCCCGTACCCCGCCAGGCACACCCCCTCGTCCAGGCACACCCCTGTACCTTGCCAGGCACACCCCCGAAGCCCGCCAGGCACACCCCCGCACTCGTCCAGGCACACGCCCGTACCCTGCCAGGCACACCCCTGCACTCGTCCAAGCACACCCCTGTACCTTGCCAGGCACACCCCCGAAGCCCGCCAGGCACACCCCCGCACTCGTCCAAGCACACCCCCGTACTCCGCCAGGCACACCCCCGCACTCGTCCAAGCACACGCCCGCACTCCGCCAGGCACACCCCCGCCTCCAGCACACCCCACACTCCGCCAGGCACACCCCCGAATCCCGCCAGGCACACCCCCAAACCCCGCCAGGCACAGGGTTCACAGGCCCCTCAGGTAGCCCACGGAGCAATGGAGCAGCAAGGGCCATGAAGGCCCCGCCACTCAGCAAATGCCGGGCATGCTTCACGAGGGAGGCACTGGCTGCAGCTTCTGGGCCACAGGGATCAAGGGGCCTGGAGGTAAGTCAAGCCTGTCACCCCCTTTCTCCTCCCCAACAAGGGGAGCAAGTGGACACTGGAAAATGAGCGGGGAAGAGCCAAGCCCCTGGTCAGCTAGAGGCTGTGGGAGCAGCTCTCTGCAGAGGGACGCGGGTGTCCCAAGCAATCCGCACCAGAAGAGCAAGCGGGAGGCTGGCCTGTCCTACCACGGGAGAGCTAAGGGACAGGGAGGCCTGTGTCCCTCTAGCCCTCCCCCACCCGCTCTGCTCAGCCACCGGGACCTGGGCGGCGCCAGGGGACAATGGACTGTAACTCTGCCGCGTGCCTGGCACGGCCGCAGCAGGATTCGGGAGCAGCTGAGCCACAGCACACGGAACGGGCACGCTGGCTCCACGGGGGCGGCAGTGGGCAGATCTAGAGGTGCAATGGAGTCAGACCCGTCCTTACCCAAACGCAGAATCCCCTGCACCGCTGGGTCTTAGTGTCCACCCACCCGCCTCTTCCTATCCCTGGGCTGCGGCCCTGCTTCCTGGAGTTCCCTTCCAAGCGACGCAGCCTGGCAGAGCTGCGAGCAGCCCCTGGACCTGCCAGCGCGCCATTCGAGCGGGAATGAAGCAGCCCCAGGTACCGCCTACCCGTTTCTGAAAGCACTGGCTTGGTCCACAGGGCCTCCGTTTACAATTCCCTACAATACGGTGCTGTCCCCTGGCTGCAGCCGGGGTAGGGCGCCTGGTAACAGCCCTGCACCGCACCACCCAGCCGAAGGGCAGCCCGCCACGGGGCAAACTGCTCATGCGGGCCAGGGACCAGCAGCTCCAGCATCTGCAGCCCCGTGCCAGCAGCAGCACCGACAGCGACGTGGGAGAGCCGTCGTGGCCCAATGCCAACGGCCAGCCCGCGTCAGCCCCAGAGCATGCTGGGACACGTGGCCGCAGGCAGCTCAGACTGGGGGCCACCCCAAGCCTCCTAGTGCAGCTCAAACCATGGGGCTGGGTGAGAGTCCTGAGGCATGCCAGCAAGGGCTGGCCTGCGGGGCACGGGGTCGCACCGCTAGCCCCCACCTCGCCAGTACAGCTCAGGCCGTGCACCAGACGTGACTGCTGCACACTGTGACGTAGTGGGGGGTACCTTGCTGGTTGCTATGCTGGGCGGTGGGCTGTGAGTGACCTCCACCGGCTGCTGCACACTGTGACGTAGTGGGGGTACCTTGCTGGTTGCTGTGCTGGGCGGTGGGCTGTGGTGACCTCCACCGGCTGCTGCACACTGTGGCGTGGTGGGGTACCTTGCTGGTTGCTGTGCTGGGCGGTGGGCTGTGAGTGACCTCCACCGGCTGCTGCACACTGTGACGTAGTGGGGGTACCTTGCTGGTTGCTGTGCTGGGCGGTGGGCTGTGAGTGACCTCCACCGGCTGCTGCACACTGTGACGTAGTGGGGGTACCTTGCTGGTTGCTGTGCTGGGCGGTGGGCTGTGAGTGACCTCCACCGGCTGCTGCACTGTGACGTAGTGGGGTACCTTGCTGGTTGCTGTGCTGGGCGGTGGGCTGTGAGTGACCTCCCCTGGCTGCTGCACACTGTGACGTAGTGGGGGGTACCTTGCTGGTTGCTGTGCTGGGCGGTGGGCTGCGAGTGACCTCCCCTGGCTGCTGTCTGCAGCACGGCCCAGCAGGGCAGGGGATGAGTCATTATGCAAAGGGGGCTTCGAACCTGTCTGACCAGTTATCTCCCAGGGAGCGGAACAATGGGAAGAAGGGGAGAGGAGCCCTGGCTGGGGCAGGGCTGGAAGTGAGTTAGTTAGGTTTCTGGCTGGGATCATGGAGGAAGCAGCCTAGGCAATGGGCTGGGATTTAGGGGCCCAGGCTCACCCATCTCAAGGGGGGCTGAGGCATCCAAGGCCTGCCCTGTAACCAGATTACATCTGTGCTGTATCCTGGAGAAGCAATAAACTCCCTCTATTCTACCGGCTGGGGGAGTCTGTCCGTGCCATTACGGGGGTGCAGGAGACGGGAAAACCCCAACGCGCCGTCACACACACGTCCCGGCCGTCCGAGATGCCTGTGCTGCTCTGGGGGAGACACTGCCAGCGATCGGACGGGAAAGGCCCGTGGCAGGGCCCCGTGGTTCAGAGAACGCTGGTGGTGACGGTGGCGGTTCCCACCCATCGCAGAACCGGGAGCTCAGGAGCGGAAAGAATTGTCCCAGTGCACTGAGTGATGGGGCGACATCAGCCGGAAACCCCCTCTGAGGCTGTAACTGAAGCAAGGAACTACCCGCCCACTGTGCGGCCTAGGAGACCTCTTGGGTGGTGAGGGGGGAGAACGCGGTGACCTGATCCCAACCAGGCCAGAGCTGCAGATCAAGAAAGGTGGCGGAGGACACACCTCTGCCAGGCGCCAGCCGGGGTACAGGAGACCGGGAGGAGCCACGCGCCGCCAGTGAGACTGACTAGACGTGGGCTGTCACAAGGGGCCATGGTACTGCCAGGCTGGGGTGGGGGTGAGCCTCTTGGGACTGGAAACAGTTCCCACAGGCACCATCGATTTGTAACCCATCCAGGGGGACGTGCCTCTCAATCGGACAAAGCAAGTGCTGGTGTCGGCGCAGAGCCTAACCCGCTGTGCTGGCCCCCAGCGTCTGCTCCCCGCCCTTTGAGAAGCGGGCTCTGCCCGCGTGCCTGAGCAGAGCCACGGTTTGCCTCACCGAGAGGCAAGGTCGCTCTGGAAGGCTCAGCGGAGGCCACAGTGTCTATCTGGAGGCACAAGGGTTCGTTCCTTTCCTCCGCCTGGCTGCCCAGGCTCACGGCCGCCCCCCTAACAGTGCTTGGTGGGGGGGAGCTGAGAGCACAAGGAGGAGGCCAGCACGGGCTCAGGAACAGGTTCATGCACAGGGGTGCCTGGCAGGCAGGTACTGCCTGGCTCTCCAAGGCCACGGAAGAGGAAGCCTCAGGTCCACTCTAGACCCCGGGGGGATAGCCCACAGACTCCAAAAGGCCCCAACGGCCTCCCGGCCACCCCCTGGATCGATGCTGCAGAAGGGCTCTGCGTGGCGGCGGGGCCTCGAGGGGGGCAGAGGTTGGGAAATGAAGGCCCGAAGCGCCGATTCCTAGGATGACGCTCTCCTTCCTGCGGCCATGGAGGAGGTGCTGCCGATAGCGCCAGTGGCCCAGCCCAGCACAGCAAGCATTGCGGTACCAGAGGACAAGCCCTCTGAGGCAAATGGGCCTGACACGGGACCGAGCACGACAGTGATGCTGTTGGAGCGCCTGTGTCCAGTGGTACCAAGAGTGTCAAACCCCACCCAGTTGTCAATCCCAGCACTGACCGTCAACGAGATCGTTGGTACCCACCATGCTGTGGGCAGAGGCAGCCAGAGGCCTCTTGTGCAGCTCCACAGACGTGGAAAGTGCTGCTCCCTCAGGGTCTGAACTCAACAGCGCTGCCTCGATGCCGGAGCCCGTGGCACTGGAGAAGAGGAACCCTTGGCCTTCCGCTGCAGCCTACGCTCCTCTGATGTCTAACCGACCCGGTGCTGGAGACTCTCTTCTGGAGGTCTGCCTGGAGGTCGTGTGGGGCGGGTGAGCCGTGCTGGAACTCAGGCAACACTAACCAACCTGGCTCTGACGCAGGTCTCAAGCCTATGTCCATAAGTAAAAAACGAAGCCTGACTTCATGGTCCTATTCTGTGCATGGTCCTATTCTTAATGCCTCTGCAGGTCTGGCACCATCTAGAAGGCCAAATTGAATGCACACCCCAAATCAGAAATCACAATAAGAGAACCAAGAGTGCAAGCTGGCTAACCGGCTAAGTAAAAGTGATTGGAGGCAAAACGGCATCTTTCAAATCTGGCCATCAGTTCCTACTGAGGAAAATCGGAAGCATGAAGGCCGGCAAGCCACGTGTGGAAGTATAAGAGGGCAGGCCAAGAGAATTGGAAAAGCAATTGGCCAAACACTTCAAAATGAAGAGCACAATCTCTGTCAGGACATCGAAGCGGGAAGCTGCCAAACCGTCAGTGGCGCCCCTGCACAAGTGAGGTGCTGCAGGAGAACTCAGAGACGACAAGGCCACTGCGACTAGCCACACGAATCCCTTGCACCAGACTTCCCTGCAGAGTCAGGCGTTCCTGCAGGAACCGCTAACAATCGGAAAGGGACAGTTAACAAGACAGAAAATACCAGGGCTGGGCGTGGTCATTCTGTGCCTGAAAAATGCCACGTGAAGCAAAACACCATGAAGAGAATCCAGGTTCCTCAGAAGAATGAATGCAAATAGGGGGAATCAGGGAAATGGGTGGTTTGGCAGGCACAGCGGCAAGTGGCAGCATGGAGGAAGGGGCCCTTTCCCCAGCCCACGACAGGGACGTCTCTGCTGGCCTCCAGATCATCAATCGAAATGTTCGATGGTGTAGATCAACCCAAGAACTGTTCCCTGCGAGAGCCCCGTGGAAATGCACCGTGTGTTCAGTGTGGAGTCCCCGTTTACAGTCCCCTTTGGAGACCTATCAGTTAGCCAACTTTTAGCCCATTTAGTGTGTCCAATGTTCGTTTTAGGCCTTTCTCATTTTGAATTAAAATGGCATGTCCCACAAAGTCGATTGCCTTGCAGGAGTCTAGTCCATCGCCACTGTCTCCTCTGTCAACCAAGCTTGTAATCTCATAAAAAAAGGTATCGCTTAGTTAGACAAGATCCATTTTTCATACACCCATGTGGATGGATGTTAATTATATCACCATCTTTTATTTCTTTATTAACCTAGCCCCCTATGAACCACTTCATTATCTGCCCTGCCACGCATGCCAGACTGACAGACCAGCCCGTTTACCCCGTTTCAATGTGGGCACAACCTTCGGTGTCCTTCAAAACGTCCCCGTCATCCCAAGACTGAGCACGCATCACCACGAGTGGCACCACGAGCCCTGGGCCAGCTCTTTCAGAGCCCTTGGCTGGAGTCAGCCGCACCTGCCGGACTTTCCCCGCTGCTGTTTGCAGCACATCAGCCCTGGAGGTGGCTGTAACGTGGCCTGGCGGTAGGCCTCTGGGCAGAGCGGCACAGCTGGGTCCTCGTGCTCTCCAGCCTCCGGCCAGAGACTGACAGGGAGGGACTGGAGGCGCCTTTGCCACCACGCAAACCCGTCATCTGCCCGTGCACCCCGCAGGCAAGAGCCCAGCAATGTGCTCAAGGAGCCGCCCTTCATGGAAGCCCTGCCCATTCCCATCTCCCCCGCAGCAGGGCACCGCCCGGCTCTCCCCACGGGCCCTCTGCAGCCCAGGGAGCCAGGCCTCCTGCCAGAGACAGCTGCTGCAGGACAGCTGCTGCGCACATGGCCAAAGCCGGGCAGGAGGAGGCAGCCGACAGCCTTGGCTGCTTGTGGGGGGGAGACGGGAAGGAGCAAGACCAATGGCCAACCCGCGGCCGAGAGGAAGCGGCAGAAGCTCAGTGGAAGGCCCGATGGCTTTGGGCTTGCCACAGTCAAGCCACGCCTCGTCCGCTTTTCTTCCCGAGCCCTCCCCCTCCACCACGACACAGGCCCCCCGAGCTTCCAGAGCCCCCTCTCCGCCAAGGCACTCCCTGGTCCCGCCATTGGGTTCCTAGCTCAGCTGTCTAACCCAGAGCTCGGGCCCAGCTGGCCCAGCATTGGACGGGCCTTGTTCCGAGCCCCAAAGAGCTGTGATCTGACCAAGGGCTCAGTCCAGATCTCCCCTCCCCGCTTTCACTCCCTGGTGTTCTGCTGACAAGGCAGGTCAGAGCCCTGGGGTTCCCCTCCTTCCTGCGCCAGGCCAGCCCCAGGCATCCCCTTGACTCATCTACTCCTGCCCCTGGGTCCCGTTTCCTCCTTGCTTGCTCTCCAGCGACCCCTGCTCAGCCCCCTCTCCTCCAGGGGAGTCTCTTGCCTTCCGCACCGCGACTGTCTCTGGCCTCCCTGCCTCCCGCTGTCCATGTCGGTCCCGTGGCTGCTCCCGCCCAGCCCCTCCTTGGGATACAGATTTGCAAGTCTGGCCTGCGGGGGGGGGGCGGGGGCGCCTGCAGCAGCTCTTACCGTTCTCAGGGTGCTCCATCTCCCCAATGCTGCCGTCGGGCGTGGTGCGCTCATAGTGGTCCTCGGGCAGAGCTAGGGGCCCGAGCCGAGGCCCTGAGGACGACTTGCTGCTGGGTGTCTCTGACTCTTCTAGCCCGCTGTCATAGTAACTGTGTTGGGAGGGGTCCTGCAAGTCCTGTGCCTGATTGGCTGCAGAGAATGTCACTCGACGATGAGGTAACTGCAAAGAAAGCAAGGAAAGGGATAAGAGACCACGCCAGGGTGACACCAGCCACCCACACAGCGTGATCGGGGCTGGCCGAGAAACCTGGCCCCCCACAGAGCGCTGAGGACAAAGCCACCCACTATCTCTTGGCCCTACGCCCTGCAACTGCAACTCGCTCATTCTATGAGCCCACAAGGGACACAGTCTCCAGCTGCAGTCACCCCCACCCAGCCCCTCGCAACAAGCGGCCCGGAGGGGAGTCAGGGCATTGCCCAGTGTCACCATCCCTCACCTCACAGGCCTTTGCAGTTTTCACCCATGAAATCTGCTCCCCAAGAGACATCACCTCTCGCCCGACAGTCCACCCTCCACTCTACACCATCGCACTTCGGAACACCCGTCCCCAACAGGCATCTTCTCGGATTTCAGAGGTCATGGACTCACCCCTCGCAAACCTACTGTATCACCCCAGGGAACCGCCCCCAACACCTCCACTCCTCTCACGGCCCCCACCGGGGTTACATCCCACCAACTCCCATCTCAGAGCCAACTGCTTCCAGCAGAGTTCCTCACAACAGAGCCCCAGAAAAGCCTGCTCTGACTCCCAGCTGACAGTCTCACCTCTCAGAGCCAACTCACAACTCACACCCCCGCCAAGCTCAGGCGCCCCCTCGTCGAAACCCACCTCTTGCCTCAGAGACCCCGACTGGCATAGACTCACGGACTTCAGGGCCAGAAAGGACCATCGTGTTCATCTAGTCAGACCTCCTGTGCTCCCTCGCCCACCCACTCCTGAGACAGGACTATAACCTGCGGATGACTGACGGAGCTCCTCAAGTCTAGAGTTAACGACGTCAAGTGACAGAGAATCCAAGCAGCAAGTCGAGAGCCTCATGATACAAAGGAAGGCAGAACCCCCAAAGGCTCTGCCAATTTAACCTGAAGAAAAATTCCTTCCTGGTTTGAAATTGGGGGATCAGTGAGACTCGGCATGTGGCTGCAACCCGGGGGCAAAGAATTCTTTGTAGTAACTCAGAGCCCTCACCCTGGTGTCCCAGTCCCAGCTCGCCACTGACACCAACAATCACCTGAGTGAGTTTACAGGAGCTTTTGAAAAAGGGATTTTTTTTCCCGAAAGAACAGCCTCTAGACGGCGGTTTCACTTTCGAAATACCCGTTTTCGAAAGAATGCGCGTCTGCCATTATGCAAATAAAGCACAGGAAATTCAAATCCTGGCTTCATTTGCAATTTCAATATGTCTAATCTACATCCCTCTTTCGAAAGAGGGATGTAGTCTAGACGTAGCCATCGAGTCCAGCCCCCTGCCCAAGGCAGGGCCAACCCAACTCAATCATCCCAGCCAGGGTTTTGTCAAGCCGGGACTTAAAAACCTCTCGGGATGGAGATTCCACCCCTTCCCTAGGGAACCCATCCCAGCGCTTCACAACTCTCCTAGGGAAATATCCAACCTAGACATCCCCCACTGAAACTTGAGACCATTGCTCCTTGTTCTGCCATCCGTCACTGCTGAGAACAGACTCTCGCCAGCCTCTTTGGAACCCCCCCTCCGGAAGTTGAAGGCTGCTATCAAATCCCCCCTCACTCTTCTCTTCCGCAAACTAACTAAGCCCAAATCCCTCAGCTTCTCCTTGTAGATCATGTGCTCCAGCCCCCTAATCACTTTGGTTTCCCTCCGCTGGACCCTCTCCAATGCGTCCACATCCTTTCTATAGTGGATGCCTCAGAACTGGACACAATACTCCAGATGTGGCCTCACCAGAGCCGAATAAAGGGGAATAATCACTTCTCTAGATCCGCTGGCAATGCTCCTCCTAACGTACCCTAATATGCCTTCTTGGCTACAAGGGCAACCACATCCAGCTTCTCATCCACTGTAATCAGGTTTTTTTCTGCTGAACTGCTACCTAGCCATTCAGACCCCAGCCTGTAACAATGCTTGGGATTCTTCCGTCCCAAGGGCAGGACTTTGCACTTGTCCTTATTGAACCTCATCAGATTTCTTGTGGCCCAATCCTCTAATCTGTCTAGGTCACTCTGGACTCTATCCCTGCCCTCCAGCGTATCTACCTCTCCCCCTAGTTTAGTGTCATCTGCAAACTTGCTGAGGGTGCAATCCATCCCCTCATCCAAGTCATTAATTAAGATGTTGAACAAAACCGGCCCTAGAACCGATCCTTGGGGCACTCCGCTAGAAACCGACCGCCATCCTGACATCAAGCCATTGATCACTACCCGCTGGGCCAGAAAATCTAGCCAGCTTTCTATCCACCTTCTAGTCCATTTATCCAAGCCATACTCCTTTAACTTGGTGACAAGAACATTGTGGGAGACTGTATAAAAAGTGCTAAAATCAAGGTATATCACTTCCACTGACTTCCCCTTGTCCACAGAGCCAGTTACCTCATCATAGAAGCTAACCAGATTGGTCAGGCACGACTTGCCCTTCATGAATCCATGTTGACTGTTCCTGATCACATTCCCCTCTTCCAAGTGCTTCAAAATGAATTATTTGAGGATCCCCTCCATGATTTTTCCAGAGACTGAGGTAAGGCTGACTGGTCTGTAGTTCCCTGGATCGTCCTTCTTCCCTTTTTTAAAGATGGGCACTACATTTGCCTTTTTCCAATCACCCGGGATCTCTCCTGATCTCCACGACTTTTCAAAGATAATGGCCCAAGGCTCTGCAATGACATTTGCCAACTCCCTCAGTACCCTCGGATGCATTAAATCCGGGACCATGGATTTGTGTACGTTTAGCTTTTCTAAATAGTTCCTAACCTGTTCTTTCTCCACCAAGGGCTGTCCACCTCCTTCCCATACTGCATTGCCTAGTGCAGTAGTCTGGGAGCTGACCTTGTCTGTGAAGACAGAGGCAAAGAAAGCATTGAGTACTTCAGCTTTTCCCACATCATGTCACTAGGTTACCTCCCTCATCCAGTAGGGGCCGCACACCACCCCAGAGCACACACTCCCTCGATGACATTAACTATCACCTCAGAACATACACCCCCTTGGTGACATCAACTATCACCCCAGAGCACCCCACCCCAGGACACCAACTATCACCCCAGAGCACGCACCCCCTCTGAGACACCAACTATCACTCCAGAGCACGCACCCCCTCTGGGACACCAACTATCACCCCAGAGCACACACCCCCTCAGTGACACCAACTATCACCCCAGAGCACACACCCCCTTGGTGACATCAACTATCATCCCAGAGCACCCCACCCGAGGACACCAACTATCACCTCAGAGCACACACCCCCTCTGGGACACCAACTATCACCTCAGAGCACGCACCCCCTCTGGGACACCAACTATCACCTCAGAGCACACACCCCTTCGGTGACATCAGCTATCACCTCAGAGGACACACACCCCCTCTGGGACACTAACTATCACCTCAGAGCACACCCCCCCTCGGTGACAACAACTATCACCTCAGAGCACACACCCCCTCGGTGACATCAACTATCACCCCAGCATACAACCCCCAGGTGACATCAACAATCAGCCCCATCACCAACTCACAATCACTCCTCACTGCAGGAATCTTCCCCAGCGGGTTCTGTGGCTCACCTCAGAAGCTCCTTGACTGACATTGCTGCTCAGCCCAGAGCTGCCTCCTCTACAATTGATGCCCTCTCTCAACCAGAGCCCTCCCTGGTAGGGTGCCAGCAACAAGGGTCCCCCGGCTTCCCTCTTTCTGACTCCCTAGCTGACACAATCTCACCCCTCCGATTCCCTTCTACTGACCAACACGCGCCTCGGGGGTCTCCCACAAACTGCTGCCATCTCTTCTCCCAGCTGTCACCGGCTCTGCCCCGAACGACACTCTCCCTTCAGAGGGCTGGTACCCCACACGAGCGGCACGAGCTCTGACCTGACAGCCCCTACTCAAAGTCCCCTGGGCAGTGGGGCTGTCTCCCCTGTGGAGCTGCCTTTTCTTCACATCCTGGCCCACGGTGTGGCTGGGTGGGGTTCTCACCCCTTGGCTCTGGGCAGCAGAGGGGAATGGATCATGCCAGCCCTTGTCAGAGGGGATGTGAGAATTGAACCATTGATACACCTGATGCTTATCAGCTCCTGTTAACCATTAAACTCCACCCAGGGTCCCAGCTGAGGGTTCCCCCCTCCAGGCTACCAGCTCAGTGCCAGGGTTCCTCCTACCAGCCTTCAGGAGCCCCGGATCCTTCCTGGTTGCCGTCCCCATGCCCGGGGTCTGTATGGCCCACCAGGGTCCATCCTACCTGCCAGCCCAGAGCCTAGGATCCTGGCTGCTGGCCCTGCAGCTGCCTGGCATCCTAGTGTGCCCAGAGACCCGGCGCAGGGCCCAACAGCCAAGACCCTGCATGTGCCAGGCAATGCCGAGTCTCAGGCATGGGGCCAGCAGCCAGGACCCCATGAACACTAGGGTGCCTGCTGGTGGCAAAGCCTGAGGCATGGGGCCCACAGCAGGGATGCCCGAATGCGGCCCAGCAGAGGGCTCCCTGGCTGCATGGCAGGAAGCCGGGACCAGGAGTGCAGGCCTGAGATGCTGGGCATGGGGGCAGCAGTGCAAGCCTTGCATAAGAGGTGGGGATGCTGCAGCACCCCCGGAACCCCTAGATCCCCGCATGAACATTTAACCATGTAACCGATAAGAACGCCATCAGCTACATGTGTACTGGGGTTACATGGTATTTGTACCACGGGCCAGGTGCCTCTGGCCCAGGGCTGGGTGTTGGTGCCTTCCCCAGCCGGGGAAGAGCAGCGGCCTGGAACAAAGCTCAGCAAGTGTGGACACTGCCCCGACCAAAGCCGGGTGAACTCTGAATCCAATGATCAGCGTTCAAATGGCAAATGTTAGAGCAGAAACATCGGCCGAGGCGCTAGGTCCACACCCACCAGCTGACTCTGATGCTCCCCGGTGCCAAAAGCCCCCATCGTCCCCTTGCCAGCTGCCAAAATCTCCAGATCTTGCACCAGCGACAGGCTGCCCCTCCCTGGTCCGGCCCCTTGGGACCTGACTGGTCCCGAACCAGGGACCCGGATGGACCAGAAGTCAATGCTGGTCTCTCTGCTGTTCTCAGCTGAGGGGCTCTGAACAGGGACTGGTGGGGGGATCTTTGGAGGAAGAGGAGGGGGGCGCAGAGCCGCTTGGGCACAGCACACTGGAGCGCACCAAGTCCAGCCGTGGAGATGCACTCCTGGACCCCAGCCACGGGGCCACTCCTCCCCTCCTGGAGCCTGAGTGCTGCACACAGCTATTGGCAGTGCTCGGAAGGGCGGGGGAGGAGTTGCTGAGCACGGGGCCCCAGCTCTTCCCCGGGAGCGCTCCAGCCGGGGAGCCCCCGCAGGGATGCCGGAGCAGAGATGCTGCCAGACTCTAGCAGTCAGACCTGTACTGCTCTACCCTGGTTCCCAGTTCTGACCCGCCAAAGGCCACGCCAAACACACAGCATAGCAAACAGCCGGCGCGGTGGCCTTGGGGTGAAAGAGACAGTCGATTTCAAATTCATTCATTAAATCCTTTTAAAAGTGATCGAAAGCTACCGAAAGGTTTCTAATCTGCTGTGCCAGCAAGGCGGCCTTGCCACAGAACGACAGATCCAGCCTACTCCCCTGCACACAGCGTCATACGTGAACATCAGAGCAGCCAGGCTGGGTCAGACCAAAGGTCCATCCAGCCCAGTGTCCTGTCTGCCCACAGTGGCCAATGCCAGGTGCCCCAGAGGGAATGATCCATCCCGTCACCCATTCCCAGCTTCTGGCAAACAGAGGCTGGGACACCATTCCTGGCCATCCTGGCTAATAGCTGTTGATGGACCTGTCCTCCATATATATATATCTAGCTCTTTTTTGAACCCTGGTATAGTCCTAGCCTTTCCAACATCCTCTGGCAAGGAGTTCCACAGGTTGCCTGTGCATTGTGTGAGGACTTCTTCACTTGTCACTGAAAAGCAGCTGCCTCCGGTGGAGGATGAGACCATCGGCATGTTTTCTTAGTCTCTAAGGTGCTGCAAGACTATTTGTTGGTTCTTAAGTTTTTCCCGTTACAGGCTCACTTGGCTCCCCCTCTGAAGCTTCTGGAGAACACAGGCACACACAACTGTCACATTATCTAAGGACTAAGGGAGCCTCAAGTCTGATGGAAACCACTTGCAGGGATTTATGGAAGCAGAGTTTGGACTTCAGTTACCTGAGTTTTGAATTGTCCAGGGCAAAGCACCTACGCTCCAGCCCTCAGCACGGGATAGTCAGGAGGCAAAGGGGACCACCACCCACTTCTGAACAAGCCGGCAATCTTTGGATGCACTTGGCATTGTGGTTACTGATACTGTGACATGCCAAATGCTTCTCTGCAGTCCAGACCTTGACCAAGAAATTTAGACCTTGACAAAAAAGAAGGGCCTATTTGCCTTAGTCCCCGGGGTTAGCACTGACTCAGAGCAGACACACGCCCCTGTCACATCACCCACTCCCTGCAGCACAGGGACCCAGCACAGGACTGGGGCCTCCCGTCAGCACTGACTCAGGGGAACAGCATTCCCTGGTGAGTCACTCCAGACAGCACACCCTGCAGGCACACCCTGCCAGGCGCGGGCAGGGCACAGCACAGCATGCTAGCTGTACCCAGCACCTTCACTATCGAGGCTGCGCTTGCAAATGAAGGACAAAGGGCCCAGTAACAGCTATTACTTCCCTTGTCCCTCCAGTATCCTGGGACTGACATGGCTCCAAGGCCAGTGCACACCCTGCTTGCACGGTTAGTCAGTGACGCTGAACGCCTCCAGGGGCCTGCCCCCAGATACTCCTGCGCCTCCTTCGATTGCCATCTGGAGATCTGGCCTCTCTCCTCAGCCCCACCAAGCCTGGAGCGCCTGCCGGCCCCGGTTCCTCGGAGATACAAGCTACTGCAAAAGCCCAGGGTGAATACAAGCCCAGCCCACAGCTGCAGATCCCGTCAGCTCAGCTGACACTGTGCCACCTGGGGCAGAACAAGGAGCAGCAGGATTTCCTGGAGCCACCAGGCTCCAACCACCCCAATGCACACAGGAGCAGAACTACCCCTGCAGTTCAGTGATTCCTAGGAACCCAGGAACTGCTCGACTGGATCAGACCCTAACTCCACCCAGGCCAGTGTCCTGCCGCCCCCAGTGGGCAGCACCAACCCCCTCAGTGCTGTAGGCAGAGGTGGGTACCGCCCCGCCCCCTCCACTAGGCCTCATCCGGATCTCTGCTAGTTAGCGCTTGGCTTGAACGCCGAAGCCTGAAGTGGCTTCTAACCAGGCTTGTTTAATGCAGGTAACATGAATGGCCTTGGCAAGTCAAGGGCCTGCAGGGTCCCTTCCGAGGCTCAGGATGCCCAGCTGGCAAGCAAAAGCCTCGTACTCAGGTGAGGATCTGAAACAACCTTGGTAACAATTTAGGTGGAGGGTCACTTTATTTTGATGGAATAGCCAACGGGTAAGTGGGCCCCCAGGCCCCCTTCCAGCTGATTGTACAGCTCTAAAAAAGGCTGTTTTCAGAGACAGGTGGGCCAGAGAGATGCCCTAAGTCTCCACAGGTCTCACACGGGAGAGGTTCCTGGGCTGGGGAAGCACAGAAATAAGATCCCTGAGGAATCTAGCAACAGTAGGGTGGGAAAATATGGACGGGAGGTGGATGAGTTAGTGTGGCAGTGCAGTGTCCCCGGGAGAGCCCTGGGCAGTAGGGACTAGGGGTGAGAGTGTAGCCATGTACATGTGTAGCCGAGGGGCCTGGGTTCATCCGTTAACCTTCACGTGGGGAGCCGGCGCATCCCTGCACCGCTGCCGCTGTATCAGACACAGCAGCGTGAGGAGCCGACTGCGGCCCCCCATGTAGCCACTGACCTGCTGACGTAATCAAACCCATTCTAACACCCCGGCAGGGAGCAGGGCTGCTGAGTACGCTTCTCAGGAATTATTTGTCAGAAAGTGCTCAGGTAGCCCGCTTGGCACAGGGACAGGTCGCTCTGGAGGAATTTATCGGGTACCCTGCAGTCGGAGTGACTCTGTGGCGAGCTACTTTAAGCCGGTTAGAGTTGATCAGTTACAAAACGAGAAGGGCTCATTGTTTCTCTGGCGTGAAGGTTGTGTCCCATGGCCAGAAGTGGGTCCAGTAACAGCTGTTACCTCGCCCGCTTTGTCGCTCCCACATCCCAGGCCCAACGCTGCCCCAGTGCCGCCACCTGCGTTCCATGGACGTTGGCCTGCACGGCACAGGAAGAAATGCCAGCCCGGGAGAGGGATGGCTCTGAGCTCTAGAGCGCTGCCGTGGAGGCCTGGTCTGGCGGTGCGCTGCAGGCATGTCCCCCATCCAGTGGGAACGTATCCAGGATCACCGGCGTGGGCAGCAGAGCTAGAGAGGAGAGTCCCACCAACCTAGCAATGGGAGGTGTTCCTAGGGGGCCTGCCCTCTCGTGTCCATGTGTCCTGCACTGGGCAGCTGCACAGATCTCAACCGTCCTGGCACGCAGCATGGCTGAGGCCTGGCACGCTGGGTGACGCAAGGACAGAAGAGCCTGTGACCCAGACATCTGAGCTATTCCCTGGAGTCCACAGCTGGCTGACGAGGGCGGCCATGGTCCTGAAGCTCTCTCTTGTGGAGGTGCAGTCCAGCATTGTCCCTAGTAGCTCCATTTTCTGGGCAGCAATAGGGAAGCCTTCTCCTCGTGGATCCTAGAGGTGGCACGGGGAGAAGAGTTGATCACCTGCCGTGGCGATCTCCCTCAAATGAGCCCATCTTCAAGGTGCAGGGTTACCTGGTTCTCCTGCCAAAGGTGCAGGGTTACCTGGCTCCCTTGCCAAAGGTGCAGGGGAACGTGGCTCTCCTGTCAAAGGTGCAGGGTTACCTGGTGTGACGTAGTGGGGGTATCTGGCTAGTTCCTATGCTGGCTCTGTGGTAATCCCCAATGGCTGCCATCGGTACCACAGCCCAGAAGGATGAGTCATTATGAAAGAGGGTCTCTCAACCTGTCTGACCAGCTGCCCCCAGGAGAGAGACAAAGGAAGGGGAATGCTGCCCTGGCTGGGGCAGGGCTGGAAGAGTTAGTTTCTGTCTGGGATCATGGAGGAACCAGCCTAAGCCAGGGCTGGGATTTAGGGGCCCAATCTCCCCATCGCAAGGGGGCTGAGGCATCCTAGACCTGCCCTGTAACCAGATTACATCGGTGCTGTGCTGTGCTGTATCCTGGAGAAGGAATAAACTCCCTCCATTCTACGGGCTGGTGGAGTCTGTTCGTGCCATTACGGGGGTGCAGGAGTCAGGGGACCCCAACGCGTCGTCACACCTGGCTCTCCTGCCAAAGGTGCAGGGTTACCTGGCTCTCCTGCCAAAGGCACAGGGTTACCTGGCTCTCCTGTCAAAGGTGCAGGGTTACCTGGCTCCCTTGCCAAAGGTGCAGGGGAACGTGGCTCTCCTGCCAAAGGTGCAGGGTTACCTGGTTCTCCTGCCAAAGGCGCAGGGTTACCTGGCTCTCCTGTCAAAGGTGCAGGGTTACCTGGCTCCCTTGCCAAAGGTGCAGGGTTACCTGGCTCCCTTGCCAAAGGTGCAGGGGAACGTGGCTCTCCTGCCAAAGGTGCAGGGTTACCTGGCTCTCCTGCCATTTTTGGTGAGCTGCTGCCAGGCAATCTGTGAATGTCCTTTGGTGCTGCTGAAAGAGCCCTGCGCTTCTGGTGGGAATGGGCATCTCCGCCTGTGACCCAGGTGACCTGGTCTCTCCAAGGAGGCATCTTGTAAGGGACTCAGGATGGGATTAGCGAGGCTGTTGCCATTCTAAACTTGCAAGGCGCATGAACTTGGTGAGTTGACTCAAATCTCAGGCGGGGTGGCACTGTCAGGAGGATGGCGGCTTTGTCTTTTTCGGATCTTGGAAATCACCCTAGGAAGGAGGGGGGAGGGCGACGGAAAGAAAGGGCAGAGTTCTTGGCTGAACTTGTAGTGATGGTGGAATAAATGGCTGGCTTGTTATGCCTCCGGTTGTTTGCAAATCGTTGGAAGACCCTCAGTCCCTAGCTCGGACTGCTGCCATGGAAGTTCACAGTCGAGAGGTTTGAGCAGGAAAGAGGCAACATGGAGACGGCTCCAGGGCCTTTTATAGTTTTGTCAAGTGAAGGGAAACCCCTTGTCCTAGCATGCGGAAAGTGACAGGTAACAAGACAGAGGTTGGCACCATATGGGCAAGTGGCATGTCCATGCACTTTGCTTGGTTGTAGCAGGGGCCTCTGCCTGTTAGTTCGAATGTCCCCAGGAAAGACCATCGGTGTGGAGGGGTATTTTCCACGGTCCATTGTGAGTTGTCTTGGGGGGAGCCGTGTTAGTCAAAAATAATGAGGAGTCTCATGGCACCTTAGTGACTAACCGATTGATTTGGGCATCAGCTTCTGTGGCAAGGAACCACGTCGCCAGATGCATCTGATGAAGTGGGTCTCTGCCCAGGGACTCTGTCAACAAAAGGTGTTAACCCTCGTAGAATGAGGTTTATAGCCGTCGACAAAACTGCTAAGTTCTATCGACGTTATGTCGACAGAACTCAGCAGCAGTGTAGACGCAGGGATAGTTTTGTTGACAAAAGTTCACTTTTGTCGACAAAACCCTGTAGTCTAGACACACCCTAGGTGACTGGGTAACAAAATGGCAAATGAAATGTAATGTGGATAAATGTAAAGTAATGCCCATTGGAAAACATCATCCCAACTCTACATACAATATGATGGGGGCTAATTTAGCTACAACTACTGGAGAGAGAGATCTTGGAGCCATTGTGGATAGTTCTCTGAAAACGTCCACTCAGTGTGCAGCAGTCGTCAAAACAAGCAAACAGAATGCTAGGAATCGTTAAGAAAGGGCTAGGGAACAAGACAGGGAATATCTTATTGCCTTTGTATCAATCCATGAGACGCCCACACCTTGAATACTGCGCGCAGATGTGATCGCCTCATTTCCAAGAAGATATCTTGGCATTGGAAAAGGTTCAGAAAAGGGCAACAAAAATAATTAGGGGCATAGAACGGCTGCCATTTGAGGAGAGATGAATAGGATTGGGACTTTCCAGCTTAGGAAAGAGGAGACTAAGGGGGGATATGATAAAGGTCTATAAAATCACGAGTTTTGTGGAAAAAGTGAACAAAAAGGAGTTATTTATCCCTTCCCATAACATAAGAACTAGGAGTCACCAAATGAAATTAATAGGCAGAAGGTTTAAAACAAACAAAAGGAAGTTTTTCCTCCTACAGCGCACAGTCAACCTGTGGAACTCCTGGCCAGAGGAAGCTGTGAAGGACAAGACTATAACAGGGTTCAAAAGAGAGCTAGAGAGATTCATGGAGGGTAGGTCCATCAGTGGCTATTAACCAGGATGGGCAGGGATGGTGTCCCTGGCCACTGTCAGAAGCGAGAGGGGATGGCTCACTTGGTGATTCCTTCCCTCTGGGGCACCGGGCATTGGCCACTGTGGGCTGAGAGGACACTGGGCTGGCTGGCCTTTGCTCTGAGGACTAAGGGTTAGGCAGGAAGGTGCCTCAGCGCTGAGCGCAGTCAGTGGAAGGGCAGAGATGGTAAAGACAGAAAACAGCCGAGGGGGATGCCAACAAGGCAGAAGGGGCTACTCACTCCCCTGGCGCGCCACACACACGGGCTGGCGGGACAGGCCGCTCCGCCCACTCTAGCTGGGCACGGACGCGCAACCACAATGGACACGCAACCTCCAGCATGCAGCGCCGGGCCCACGAGGGGCCGGCCCAGAGGGCCAGTGCTGCACCAGTGTGCCCGCCCCCGGGCCCAGCACCGTCTTCCTGGGCAGCCCCACTCCGGGGCACCGCCGGGAGCTGCCAACGCACAGGCCACCCCGGCATCGCTCGGGCAATCCCAGCCACAGCCCCCCAACGGCCCCTCCCGCCACGGAGACTGGCACTCGCCCCAGGTGCTCTGGGGGGTCGGACTCATAGCCCCTACAGCAACCAGTGACCCACAGTCCACAGACCCCACAGCCAGACGCCAGCCCCAGCTGCCACTCACAGGAGAGCCGGGAGCAGCTCTCGGTGCGCTCTGCCTCCAGCCCCGGGGCGGGGGGGACAGCGCTCGCCAGCCCCACGCTGGCAGCCCAGCTATCCACAGCTGGCACATAACCCGCGCGCGCCCCCCACGGCACCGTGCCCTCTGCCCGCCCCACAGCCCTGCCCCACTGCACCCTGCCCTTCACCCGCCCCACAGCCCCGCCCCATGGCACCCTGCCTTCTGCCCGTCCCATGGCACCCTGCCCTCTGCCCGCCCCACTGCACCTCCACCCACCCCACGGCCCTGCCCCACGGCACCCTGCCCTCTGCCGGCCCCACCCCCTGGCACCCTGCCCTCCGCCCGCCCCACAGGCCCGCCCCATGGCACCCTGCCCTCCGCCTGCCCCACAGCCCCGCCCCATGGCACCCTGCCCTCTGCCCACCCCACAGCACCCTGCCCTTCGCCCGCCCCACAGCCCCGCCCCATGGCACCCTGCCCTCCGCCTGCCCCACAGCCCCGCCCCACGGCACCCTGCCCTCTGCCCACCTCACAGCACCCTGCCCTTCGCCCACCCTACAGCCCTGCCCCACGGCCCTGCCCCAGGGCACCCTGCCCTCCGCCCGCCCCACACCCTGTCCCACTGCACCTGCCCTTTGCCCGCCCCACAGCCCCGCCTCACGGCCCCTGCCCTCCACCTGCCCCATGGCCCCCTACCCTCTACCCACCCCACAGCCCCTGACTGCCACCCACCCCACAGCTCCGCCCAACAGCCCCCCTGCCCTCCGCCCGCTCTATGGCCCCACCCCACAGCCCCTGCCCTCCACCCATCCCACAGCCCCACCCCCGGCACCCTGCCCTCCACCCACCCCACGGCCCTGCCCCATGGCCTCCTGCCCTCCACCCACACCCATCCCACAGCACCCTGCTCTCCGCCTGCCCTACGGCACCCTGCCCTCCACCCAGCCCACAGCCCTGCCCCATGGCACCCTATCCCACCCACACACAGCCCCACAGCACCCCTCCCTCCCCCCACACTCCACTGAGCACTCCCCCATGGCACCTGGGGCACTGACACACACACCAGCCTGGCCAGTGACAGAAAGGGCCATGAACACACCCAAGCAGAGAGCAGGGGACTGATTAACCAGGCTCAGTGCTTGGCCTGGCTCCAGACTGGCACTGAGCCCGGCAGGGCCCTGGCAAACAACCGGAGCACTGGCAGCTCACCCCATCCCACGCAGGCCAAGGCGGGGGGCCCTGCCGGGGTGCCGGCAGAGTGGGGGGAGTCCCCGGGCCCTGCAGCCCCATCCGCAGCCAGGCGGGACTCAGAGGGCAGAGAGAACAGAAGGTTTATTGGTTCCCAGGGACACAGCGTAGCTCAGACTTGCTACGGGAACCAGACTTGCAACAGCCCAGCTTGAGGACAGGGGGACCCAAAGCCCCAGCCCCCGGGGCCAGCTGGGCTCCCTTCTCCCCCAGCCAGCTGGAAACTAACTCCCACTCCCAGCCACTGCCCCCAGCCCCCAGCCCGCCCCTCCTCCCACTTTGTCCCCTGGTCCTCAGGCCGTGAGAGATGGAACACACTTCCCAGCGAGTCGTGTCCGGCCTCCCCTCCTCATGCAGATAGTAATGCTGGGCCCGTGGAAACCGAGGCGCACACAGAGTCACTGCAGAGCAGCACAGGGCAGTAGGAATCGCACACACAGCAAAGCAACCAGTGACTGTAACAACTGAGTGATCAAAGGACTCCATGATGGACAAATTACCCACGACCTCACACACCCCACGGGGCTCACCGGTGGGCTCTGTGCCAAGGAGCTGCCATTCGCCCACGGTGAGCCAGAGCCCAAGCAGCAGTGACCGGGCACGGCCCCCGCAGCCCCTCCCCCGACAGGGTACGCACCGGGCACGGCCCCCGCAGCCCTTCCCCCGACAGGGTACACACCAGGCATGGCCCCTGCAGCCCCTCCCCCGACAGGGTATGCACTGGGCACGGCCCCCGCAGCCCCTCCCCCGACAGGGTACGCACCGGGCACAGCCCCAGAGCACCTCCCCTGCCCAGGCTACGCACCCGGCATGGCACCCTATCCCCCCCATGGGCACCACTATCCATGTAAGGGAAACTGAGGCACAAATTCTAAGTACTACAGACAATTCCCATGTTATAACACACACACACACACACACACACACACACACACACACTATACATGGGTACAGGCTGTTCACAACCCCTTGTCACCTTCCACCATGGATATGGACCATTACCAGCCCTGATATAATCTCTCAGGAGACAGGTAGCACACAGCTCACTTGACATCTCCGCCATGATACAGGTGGCACACCGCACCATGTCA
The DNA here is from genome assembly GCA_019425775.1 of Rafetus swinhoei. Lineage (NCBI taxonomy): Eukaryota > Metazoa > Chordata > Testudines > Trionychidae > Rafetus > Rafetus swinhoei. The sequence continues at coordinate 42,499,023 of CM033428.1, read as the reverse complement.
CCTCCCCCAGAGTACAGGCAGCATACCACACCATGTCACCTCCTCCACAGTACAGGTGGCAAACTGCACCATGTCACTTCCCTCAGAGTACAGACAGCATACCGCACCATGTCACCTCCCCCACAGTGCAGGCGGCACACTGCACCATGTCCCCTCCCTCACAGTACAAGCGGCATGTGGCACCCCTGTCACTTTTCCCACAGTACAGGCGGCACACTGCACCATGTCACCTCCCCCACGGTACAGGTGGCAAACAGCACCATGTCACTTCTCCCAGAGTCCAGGCAGCATACCGCACCATGTCACCTCCCCCACAGTACAGGCGGCACACTGCACTATGTCACCTCCTCCACAGTACAGGCAGCACACCGCACCATGTCACTTCCCCCACAGTACAGGCAGCACACCGTACCATGTCACCTCCTCCACATTACAGGTGGCACACCGCACCATGTCCCCTCCCTCACAGTACAAGTGGCATGTGGCACCCCTGTCACACACATCCCAAGGGTGCAGGTGGCACATAGGATCAGTGTCACCTCCCCCAGGGTACAAGTAGCTCCAGTTGTCCATGTCGCCTTCCCCTGGGCTACAGGCTGCTTATGGTGCACAGAGCCCATGTCACCTCCCTCAGGAACAGGTGGCACATAGGGCCAATGTCACTTCGCCCTCCCACCCCTCAATCTCCCCACCCTGGCAACAATGTCCCCTCTACACTTTTTCAGCCGTGCGTGGGATTTTTTCCACCCATGTGTAGACTACATTTTTATGTGCACCAAAGCATGCACGAATGTGCACCACCAGTGGAAACACAAAGGTGCTTGGCTAATTAGCTGGGTGGCATTTGAATATCTCCTGAGCGGCCGCACGAGTGCCCAGCTTACAGGAAACATTTATCATTAAAAAGGGGAACCACACAACGCTGAGGTCCCTTGTCAGACAGAAATTCGAAGGAACAGTCACAAGAGGTAAATGCTATTTCAGGGCACCTAAGAGAGGCTCCCTTTAAATGTCCAGCCCTGCACAGAAGAGGTGACAGGAAGCCCAGAAGAGGCCACCCTGGCTAAACAGCAGAGGGATGGAGGCCAGAGGCACCCTTTGACATCTGGCGAGAGGGAGGGTACTGTAGACATACATCTATGCCCCCCCCGAGCACGCCGACAAACCACCAGCAGTAAGGCCCCGGGCCCAGGGGTCTCACCCACGAACTGTGGTAGGGAACGTGTCCCCGAAACGCGCCTTGGCCCAGGGGACTGAAAGGCAGCGGCTGTGGTGCCGGTTGTACAGAGGACTCCTGGGGTGACCATGCACTTACAGGGCAGCGAGCTGACCCTCAGGACAGGCGAACGGGCCGATCCTACAGCAGAGAACAGAATGATCAGGGAGAGAGAGACCCGATTCGTCGAGGAAGAGCCAGCGCAGCTTTATGGATGGGGACTCGTGCCTCCCCCACCTCTGAGGACTCTCGGAAGTGGCAGCAGGCAGGTAGACCAGCGAGTCAGTGGCTAGGGTATACTTGGCCTTTCAGAAAGCCTTTGACAAGGCCCCCCCAAGGCTCTTGGGCAAAGTAAGATCAGAGGGAAGGTCCTCTCCTGGATCGGTGACTAGCCACAGGCTGGAACGAAGGGCCAGGTCTCCATGGAGAGGCCAACCAGAAGGTGCCCCGAGGCTGGCCAACACGCTACTGGGCTGGAAAAAGGAAGGCGCAAAGTTTGCAGAGACGCTATTCAAGCCAGGGAAGTTCAAAGCTGAGTGCGCAGAGCTCCACAGCGATCTCCCGCCCATGGGTGACTGGCCAGCACCCTGCAGCTGATTCAATGGCAAGAAATGCAAAGTTGTGCGCACTGGACAGAACCATCCCAGCTGCGGAGCTACAAGGGCAGGACCGGCGTTAGCTGCTGCCACCCAAGCAACAGACCTTTGTGGGCGTTCTCTGAGAACGTCAGCTCCATGTGCAGCCGGGCTCAGAAGGCTCCCTCCGTAAGGCCCAAAGAGCAGGACGCTCACCCCTCCTGTACCAAACACCCCCATGGGCACCTGCCTGCAGCGGGCACAAGCGCACAGGAACCAGCCCTTGGAGAAAGGAGGAGGGAGACGGTGGATCCAGCAGGCGGGGACCCAAGCAAAGGGGCAGCTCTGGGCAGGGGAAGAGGCCCTGAGCTCTCTGGTGGAGTGGCTCGTGCATAACCTCCTGCCTGCTGGAGCATGGCTCCTCGCTCCTTCCCTGGCCCACACAGAGCCCCCTGCTCCCTGCTGCTTAGGAAGGCCTGCCACAGGCAGCCCCCTCCACGCGCAACACGCGGCCCACGCTGACCCTGCTACACTCAGCGAATGTGGGCACCGTGGCCAGCCTGGCAGGCAAGAGCTCCCACATGGCAAGTCGCATGGCCAGGTGCCCGGCATGGGCCTGGACGCCCGCTCCAGCCCCTCCTCAGCGGGGGCCACCTCCTACCGTGTGGGGCATGGAGGAGCAGCAACAGTGGGGAGGGAGAGGAGTGGATGGGGGAAAGCCCGCAGGAGAAGAAGCAATGCATGGGCGGGGCTTTGGGGGAATAGGAGGGGCTGGGTGGGACCTCGGCAGTGGGGAAAGGGGAACAGGCAAGGCAGGAAGATTGCAGCACACTGCTGGAAATTCTGGGTACCAACCTGGCCTGGGTACCAATGAAAGCCTGAATCCAGCAAGGCCAGGAGGAGCAGGACAGGCAGCACCATGGAACGAAGCCAGCATGGCCAGGAGGGGAGGGACAGGCAGTGCCATGGAACGGGGCCGGTACGGCCAGGAGGGGAGGGACAGGCAGCGCCATGGAACGGGGCCAGTATGGCCAGCAGGGGTGGGACAGGCAGCGCCGTGGGACAGGCAGCGCCATGGAACGGGGCCGGTACAGCCAGGAGGGGCGGGACAGGCAGCATCATGGAACGGGGCCGGCATGGCCAGGAGGGGCGGGACAGGCAGCATCATGGAACGGGGCCGGCATGGCCAGGAGGGGCGGGACAGGCAGCGTCATGGAACGGGGCCGGCATGGCCAGGAGGGGCGGGACAGGCAGCGTCATGGAACGGGGCCGGCATGGCCAGGAGGGGCGGGACAGGCAGCGTCATGGAATGGGGCCGGCATGGCCAGGAGGGGCAGGACAGGCAGCATCATGGAACGGGGCCCGCATGGCCAGGAGGGGCGGGACAGGCAGCATCATGGAATGGGGCCGGTACGGCCAGGAGGGGCAGGACAGGCAGCATCATGGAACGGGGCCGGCATGGCCAGGAGGGGCGGGACAGGCAGCATCATGGAATGGGGCCGGCATGGCCAGGAGGGGCAGGACAGGCAGCATCATGGAATGGGGCCGGCATGGCCAGGAGGGGCGGGACAGGCAGCATCATGGAACGGGGCCGGTACGGCCAGGAGGGGCGGGACAGGCAGCATCATGGAACGGGGCCGGTATGGCCAGGAGGGGAGGGACAGGCAGCGCCGTGGGACAGGCAGCGCCATGGAACGGGGCCAGTACAGCCAGGAGGGGCGGGACAGGCAGCGCCGTGGGACAGGCAGCGCCATGGAACGGGGCCAGTACAGCCAGGAGGGGCGGGACAGGCAGCGCCATGGAACGGGGCCAGTACAGCCAGGAGGGGCGGGACAGGCAGCGCCATGGAACGGGGCCGGTACGGCCAGGAGGGGCGGGACAGGCAGCGCCATGGAACGGGGCCGGTACGGCCAGGAGGGGCGGGACAGGCAGCGCCATGGAACGGGGCCGGTACGGCCAGGAGGGGCGGGACAGGCAGCGCCATGGAACGGGGCCGGTACGGCCAGGAGGCGGGACAGGCAGCGCCATGGAGCGGGGCGGTGCGCGGCCAGGAGGGGCGGGACAGGCAGCGCCATGGAACGGGGCCGGTGCGGCCAGGAGGCGGGACAGGCAGTGTCATGGAACGGGCCGGCATGGCCAGGAGGCGGGACAGGCAGTGTCATGGAACGGGGCCGGCATGGCCAGGAGGGGCGGGACAGGCAGCGCCATGGAACGGGGCCGGTACGGCCAGGAGGGGCGGGACAGGCAGCGCCATGGAACGGGGCCGGTACGGCCAGGAGGGGCGGGACAGGCAGCGCCATGGAACGGGGCCGGTACGGCCAGGAGGGGCGGGACAGGCAGCGCCATGGAACGGGGCCGGCACAGCCAGCCTTATGGAAAACAAGACACAGCATTCAAAAATAGACAACTTTATTGAGGCCAAATAAATCGAGGCAGCCCAGGCCCATGGCAGATCCCAGCCCCATGGGACACACGGGACACAATGCAATGGGGGAAGGGGGGAGCCCAGCCCCACAGGACACACGGACACAATGCTATGGGGAGAGGGGGTACAGGATACAATGCAATGGGGAGGGGGTACAGGACACAATGCAATGGGGAAGGGGGTACAGGACACAATGCAATGGGGAAGGGGGTACAGGACACAATGCAATGGGGAAGGGGGTACAGGATACAAGATCAATACTGCACACACACACCCACGGGCAGATCCCAACAGGGCCCAGGGAGATGAAGCAGCCTGGCTCCCAGCTCCCTGCCCCGACCTCCCAAGTCCCTCAAGATGCAGCCAGGACCTTTGCTCTGCCTCCCCACGTGGCAAGAAAGTGACCAAGCCCTGGCACAGTCCCCTGCTCCCTGCAGAGACCCCCAGCACAGCCCCCCTGCTCCCTGCAGAGACTCCCATACCCAGCACAGCCCCCTGCTCCCTGCAGAGACTCCCATACCCAGCACAGCCCCTGCTCCCTGCAGAGACCCCCATACCCAGCACAGCCCCTGCTCCTGCAGAGACCCCCATACCCAGCACAGCCCCTGCTCCTGCAGAGACCCCATACCCAGCACAGCCCCTGCTCCCTGCAGAGACCCCCATACCCAGCACAGCCCCCCTGCTCCCTGCAGAGACTCCCATACCCAGCACAGCCCCCTGCTCCCTGCAGAGACTCCCATACCCAGCACAGCCCCCTGCTCCCTGCAGAGACTCCCATACCAAGCACAGCCCCCCTGCTCCCTGCAGAGACCCCCATACCCAGCACAGCCCCCTGCTCCCTGCAGAGACCCCCATACCCAGCACAGCCCCCCTGCTCCCTGCAGAGACCCCCATACCAAGCACAGCCCCTGCTCCCTGCAGAGACCCCCATACCCAGCACAGCCCCCTGCTCCCTGCAGAGACCCCCATCCCGACACAGACAGCCCGGATGAGGAGCCATCCCCCAGTCTCTGCTGTGGCTTGGCAGCGGCTGCCGCATCAGCTCGGACAGCTCCAGTGACAGGCTGAAGCAAAGGACCAAGCGCCCCAGAGAGCGAGGGCTGGTCCCTGGTCCCGGGCCCCGGCGAAGCTCCCCAGCCAGGCAGCCGCACCAGCAGCAGAAGCGTCTCCCCCACCTCTGCTTTGCACAACGGCACATCCGGGCTCAGCCCCTCCCCTGGAGCCCCACGCTGGCACTGCAGAGCTGGGACCGGGCACTGCCCCCGGACCCAGGCAGGGCTGGAACTCAGCCCGTGGGGGGCAGCCAGGGGCAGGGAGGGGTGGGCACTGTCACCTGCTGGTGCGCGTGGGCCCGGTCTCTAGCCCAGTGTCGGCTGCCCCTGGGGCCATGGAGCCAGTCCATCCACCCTCTCGCCCAGCGCATGCACGGCTCCTTCCAGCAGGGCAACCCCCAGCAATGCCGCCAGCGGCTCCCCCCTCGGCTGCCCCACCCTCTCCCAGCCCAGGATCCAGCCAGACTAGCTGCTCCATGAGTCCTCGGCCAGCCCCCCAGGCCCGGCTGGGTCCATGCTCACTCCCACACCTCTGTCCAGATGGCGCCCCGGTGCAGATGGGGGGCGTCCGGCGGGCTCAGGACGAGCTCTCCTACCTGCTTGTTGGTGTATTTCGGGGGGTTGGTGCGGTAGCTGTAGTCCGAGTACTGCTCCGAGCCCGTGGAGTTGCTGTCCCCCGTGCCCACAAAGGTGTTAGCAGCAGGCAGGTCCTGCACCACCTGGTGCTTCTTGGAGGCGGAGGGCGACTGGGGCTGCAGCTGAATGGAGGGCAGTGGAGAGTTGGAGCGGTAGTGACGCCCCAGGTCCGGGCTCCCGGGCGGGTAGTTGAGAGGCAAGTGGATACGGGGGCTGTCGCTGACCGAGTCGTTCATCAGGTTGAACTTGAGGGATTTCTGCAGCCCCGTCTCCTCCTCGTCCTCGGCTGGCTTGGGCGGCTTGGGGGACTTGCTCTTCTTGCCCTTGCCCTTGCCCTTGCCACCTTTGCTGCCCTGCTTGGGGGCGTACAGGTCCTTGGTCTCCTTCTTTCCGGCCTGGTAGCCACTCTTGGCCTCCCGCTGCCGGCAGTAGCGCACCAGCACCACCAGCACGATGACCAGGGTGACGGCCACGATGCCGGCGATGACGCCGAAGAGGATGTTGCTGCGCTGCTTGCCACGCTCGTACTCGGGGTCGCCGGCGATGTCAATGTCCAGTGGCGTGTCCAGGCTGTGCCCCAGCAGGGTCTCCAGCAGCGTGCGATTGGCCAGGGTCTCGTTGACGTAGAAGTGCACCAGCGCGGTGCCGTGGCGCGAGGGCTTGCCCCGGTCATTGACTCGCACCACCAGGCGGTGCAGGCCGTGGTGCTTGCGCAGGATCTCCTTCTCCAGCGTGATGTCCCCACTCTGCGGCGAGATCTGGAACAGCTCGAAGGGGTTGCCCCCCGTAATGCTGTAGGACAGCTCGGCATTCACCCCCGAGTCGATGTCCTCAGCCTTGACCTTGCTGACCTGCTGCCCGGGGCTGGTGTGGGGCAGGAGGTGCTTGTAGGAGGCGTTGGAAGGGGAGGTGATGAAGGGGGCGTTGTCGTTCTCATCCAGCACGTTGATGGTCACCCCCACGTAGGCGGATCTGGGAGGATCCCCGCCGTCCACCGCCTTGAGCCGAAAGGTGTAGGTGCTCTGCTGCTCCCGGTCAAAGGAGATGCTGGAGAGGATGGTGCCGGTGCCATTCTGGATGACAAAGTCCCCGTTGTCCTGCTCCACTGACAGCTGGATGCGGGCGTTGTCCCCCTTGTCGGCGTCAATCACCGTCACCATGCCCACCGGGCTCAGGGGCGGCATGTTCTCCATCACCGAGAAGTTGTAGCTGCTCAGCATAAACTTGGGGTCGTTGTCGTTCCTGTCCATGACGTTGATGGCCACAGAGGCGGTGCCCTTGAGACTGGGGCTGCCCTTGTCAGCCGCCACCACCAGGAACTCGTAGCGCTCCCTCTGCTCCCGGTCAAGCACCGTCTTCACGCGGATCTCGCCCGACTCGGGGTCGATGGAGAAGAAGCCCTTGGAGGAGGGGTCCACGACCAGGGAGTAAACCAGCTTGGCGTTGGAGCCGCTGTCTGAGTCACTGGCGCTCACCTCCACCACCAGGTCATCGGGAGCATTGTTCTCAGGGAAGGCCACCTCGGTGAGGCTCTGGCTGAAGACCGGGGCATTGTCATTCACATCCACCACCTGCACCTTGAGGGAGTTGGTGCTGGAGAGGGGCGGGTTCCCCGAGTCCACGGCCACAATCTCGATAGTATACTCCTTCACCGCCTCATAGTCCAGCGGCGTGGTGGTCTGCAGGAAGTACTTCTTCTTGCTGTCGCTGCCCGTTTCGCTGGCCTGCCTCAGCTGGAACGGGACGTCGCCAGCCACCACACAGGTGACCACCGCATTCTCGCCCTCGTCCCGGTCAGACACCTGAACCAGCGCCACGGCTGTCTCCACGGGCACGTCCTCGGAGATGTTGGCCATGCCATCCTGATGGGTAACCAGGCCAATGCCCCGGATCTCGATGGAGGGGGCATTGTCATTCATGTCCCTGATGGTCACCACCACCTGGGTGCGGGCGCTCTTGGGGTTGGCCCCCTTGTCCTTGGCCAAGACGGAGAACTTGAGGATGTTGACGTCCTCCCGGTCAATGGGCCCCTGCACGGTGATGAGGCCCGTGGCCCTGTCCAGGCGCAGCAGGCGACGCACCACGTCCGAGGCCTGGTGGAAGGAGTAGTCGATCTCCGCATTGGCGCCCTGATCCGAGTCGTTGGCTTTCACCTGTGGGAGGAGCGAGGGGGACACGGTGAACAGGAGCTGGGAGGCCACCTCCCCGCCCGCTGGGGACCAGAGCACCTGAGAAGCTGCTCCAGCAAAACCGGCCTGACGGGTTAGTCAGCCCCACTCCCTGCTCTGCGGCTCTGGCATGCGAGGAATTCTCCATGGGAACCAGCCAGCCAGCAATGGCTTGGCTGGGTGGGCCAGGCGGAGCCCTGGCAGCAGCCGGGCCGGGCACACCCGCTGCTGAGCAGGATCCCCAGGGGCCGCCATGTTCAGTGCTGCCTGGGATCCACAGGCAGCGCTGCCTGGCGGGCTGGGTGAGACCCCACGGCATCCCAAGCGGCAGGCAGCCCAGTGCCTAGGCCCAGCTGGGCGGGCCGCTGCAGTGATCCCCGGGCTGGGGCAGCAGGAGGCTGCAGGTGCAGATTGAGGAGCAGGGGCACGGGGGAATCTTGGGACTGGAATGGGGGCTGAGTTCAGGCCTGTGGGGCAGTGGCAGAGCTGGGGAGGTGCCTGATGGGGCTGGGACAGTGGAGGTGGGCGGTGGCAGGAGGTGTGGGTCAGTTCTGAGGGGAGCAGCCTAGCTGGGGAATGGGTGGGAGGGGGGAGCCAGGACAGGAAGAGCAGGTGGGGGGCAGGCTGGGATTGAGGGGCAACAGCAGAAGTGCAGGGCGGAACTGCCCAAACCCCACATGGGTTCCTCAGCCCGGCAGCATTTCTGCCGTAACACAAGCCTGCCGGCACAGTTGTGATTGGCTCTGCCCAGCAGCTACCTGCCCTCGCCGCCTGGCCATTATCGAGCTCAGTTTGGATGGAGAACAAAAGTTATTCGCTGCCAATTCCACCTTCCCCCGCTCCCGCACCAGCGAAGGAGTCCCTCTCCCCGCAAAGATGAAAGCTGCTCTCAGCGCTGCCGCCTTATCTGCCTCCAACTTGCGCTCCCCCTGTGGGAGCAATGAACCCTCCCAATCCCGCCCCTCGATCCCCCCGCCCCCGCGCGAGCAATGAACCCTCCCAATCCCGCCCCTCGATCCCCCCGCGCGAGCAATGAACCCTCCCAACCCCGCCCCTCGATCCCCCCGCGCGAGCAATGAACCCTCCCAATCCCGCCCCTCGATCCCCCCGCGCGAGCAATGAACCTCCCAACCCCGCCCCTCGATCCCCCCGCGCGAGCAATGAACCCTCCCAATCCCGCCCTTCGATCCCCCCGCGCGAGCAATGCACCCTCCCAATCCCGCCCATCGATCCCCCCGCGCGAGCAATGAACCCTCCCAATCCCGCCCCTTCGATCCCCGCGCGAGCAATGAACCCTCCCAATCCCACCCCTCGATCCCCCCGCGCGAGCAATGAACCCTCCCAATCCCGCCCTTCGATCCCCCCGCGCGAGCAAGGAACCTTCCCAATCCCGCCCTTCGATCCCCCCGCGCGAGCAAGGAACCCTCCCAACCCCGCCCCTCGATCCCCCCGCGCGAGCAATGAACCCTCCCAATCCCGCCCTTGATCCCCTGCGCGAGCAATGAACCCTCCCAATCCCGCCATCGATTCCCGCCTCGATCCCCGCGAGCAATGAACCCTCCCAACCCCGCCTCGATCCCCCGCGCGAGCAATGAACCCTCCCAGCCCCGCCCTTCGATCCCCCCGCGCGAGCAATGAACCCTCCCAACCCCGCCCTTCGATCCCCGCGCGAGCAATGAACCTCCCAACCCCGCCCCTCGATCCCCGCGCGAGCAATGAACCCTCCCAATCCCGCCTTGATCCCCGCGCGAGCAATGAACCCTCCCAATCCCGCCCTTCGATCCCCCCGCGCGAGCAATGAACCCTCCCAACCCCGCCTCTTAGATCCCCCCGCGCGAGCAATGAACACGCCCAACCCCACCCATCGATCCCCGCGCGAGCAATGAACCCTCCTAACTCGCTTCGATCCCCGCGCGAGCAATGAACCCTCCCAACCCCGCCCGATCCCCTGCGCGAGCAATGAACCCTCCCAGCCCGCCCATCGATCCTGCGCGAGCAATGAACCCTCCCAATCCCACCCCTCGATCCCCGCGAGCAATGAACCTCCTAATCCCGCCTCGATCCTCGCGAGCAATGAACCTTCCCAATCCCGCCTCTTCGATCCTCGCGAGCAATGAACCCTCCCAACCCCGCCTCGATCCCCGCGAGCAATGAACCCTCCCAATCCCGCCGATCCCCGCGAGCAATGAACCCTCCCAATCCCGCCTCGATCCCCGCGAGCAATCAACACGCCTAACCCCACCCTTCGATCCTCACGCGAGCAATGAACCCTCCCAATCCCGCCTCGATCCCCGCGAGCAATGAACCCTCCTAATCCCGCCCCTCGATCCCCGCGCGAGCAATGAACCCTCCCAATCCCGCCTCGATCCTCGCGAGCAATGAACCCTCCTAATCCCGCCGATCCCCGCGCGAGCAATGAACCCTCCCAACCCGCCTCTCGATCCTCTGCGCGAGCAATGAACCCTCCTAATCCCGCCTCGATCCCCGCGCGAGCAATGAACCCTCCCAATCCCGCCTCGATCCCTGCGCGAGCAATGAACCCTCCCAATCCCGCCCTGCGATCCCCGCGCGAGCAATGAACCTCCTAATCCCGCCCTCGATCCCCGCGCGAGCAATGAACCCTCCTAATCCCGCCCCTCGATCCTCTGCGCGAGCAATGAACCTCCTAATCCCGCCTCGATCCCCGCGCGAGCAATGAACCCTCCCAGTCCCGCCTCGATCCCCCCGCGCGAGCAATGAACCCTCCCAATCCCGAGTAAGCCCAGTGTGCCAAGCCGCCAGGCTGGCCTCGCGCCGCTTATTAAGATGGCAGCAGCAGATAAACAGATGTCCGCTCCCATTGGCTCGGCGCCCCTTCCACCAAATCCACCAAGACCCTCCCCGCGGGGCCCCCAGCCAATCAGGATGGGCACTGGGATGCCACGCTTGGGCTGAAAATTGTGTGTGCGGAGGCTGTACCACGCAAGCAGCCGGGGCTGGCGGGGCGGAGGAGGCGGCTGTGCCACAGCCTGCTGGGCACCTCCGGGGGCTGCACGGGCCCAGCCAGGCGAGCAGCCCGGCCAAGGGAGCCTGCTCCGCTCCCAGGGACTTCTCCTGCGGCTGAAAGGGAGACGAGATTCCTGCCACAGCCAGCGTTTAGCACGGCTAGGCGGGGTCCCAGCTCACCGCTGCCCGCCCGCCCCGCCAGCCCCGCCCTGGGCATCCGCGGCACAGCGCTGCCACTGCCCCAGACGCCCGACCCACAGCCCCTGCCAGCCCCGCCCTGGGCATCCGCGGCACAGCGCTGCCACTGCCCCACACGCCCGACCCACAGCCCCTGCCAGCCCCGCCCTGGGCATCCGCGGCACAGCGCTGCCACTGCCCCTCGCGCCCGACCCACAGCCCCTGCCAGCCCCGTCCTGGGCATCCGCGGCACAGCCACTGCCCCACACGCCCGACCCACAGCCCCTGCCAGCCCCGCCCTGGGCATCCGCGGCACAGCGCTGCCACTGCCCCACACGCCCGACCCACAGCCCCTGCCAGCCCGCCTGGGCATCCGCGCACAGCGCTGCCACTGCCCCACGCCCGACCCACAGCCCCTGCCAGCCCCGTCCTGGGCATCCGCGGCACAGCGCTGCCACTGCCCCACACGCCCGACCCACAGCCCCTGCCAGCCCCGCCCTGGGCATCCGCGGCACAGCGCTGCCACTGCCCCTCGCGCCCGACCCACAGCCCCTGCCAGACCCGCCCTGGGCTTCCCACTCACAGCTCTGCCAGTGCCCCACACGCCCGACCCACAGCCCCTGCCAGCCCCGTCCTGGGCATCCGCGGCACAGCGCTGCCACTGCCCCACACGCCCAACCCACAGCCCTGCCAGCCCCGCCTGGGCATCCGCGGCACAGCGCTGCCACTGCCCCTCGCGCCCGACCCACAGCCCCTGCCAGCCCCGCCCTGGCCTTCCCACTCAGCGCTGCCAATGCCCCAGATGCCCGACCCACAGCCCCTGCCAGCCCCACCCTGGGCATCCGCGGCACAGCGCTGCCACTGCCCCACACGCCCGACCCACAGCCCCTGCCAGCCCCGCCCTGGGCATCCGCGGCACAGCGCTGCCACTGCCCCACACGCCCGACCCACAGCCCCTGCCAGCCCCGTCCTGGGCATCCGCGGCACAGCGCTGCCACTGCCCCACACGCCCGACCCACAGCCCCTGCCAGCCCCGCCCTGGGCATCCGCGGCACAGCGCTGCCACTGCCCCACACGCCCGACCCACAGCCCCTGCCAGCCCCGCCCTGGGCATCCGCGGCACAGCGCTGCCACTGCCCCACACGCCCGACCCACAGCCCCTGCCAGCCCCGTCCTGGGCATCCGCGGCACAGCGCTGCCACTGCCCCACACGCCCGACCCACAGCCCCTGCCAGCCCCGCCCTGGGCATCCGCGGCACAGCGCTGCCACTGCCCTCGCGCCCGACCCACAGCCCCTGCCAGACCCGCCCTGGGCTTCCCACTCACAGCTCTGCCAGTGCCCCACACGCCCGACCCACAGCCCCTGCCAGCCCCGTCCTGGGCATCCGCGGCACAGCGCTGCCACTGCCCCACACGCCCAACCCACAGCCCCTGCCAGCCCCGCCCTGGGCATCCGCGGCACAGCGCTGCCACTGCCCCTCGCGCCCGACCCACAGCCCCTGCCAGCCCCACCCTGGCCTTCCCACTCAGCGCTGCCAATGCCCCAGATGCCCGACCCACAGCCCCTGCCAGCCCCACCCTGGGCATCCGCGGCACAGCGCTGCCACTGCCCCTCGCGCCCGACCCACAGCCCCTGCCAGCCCCGCCCTGGCCTTCCCACTCAGCGCTGCCAATGCCCCAGATGCCCGACCCACAGCCCCTGCCAGCCCCGCCCTGGGCATCCGCGGCACAGCGCTGCCACTGCCCCTCGCACCCGACCCACAGCCCCTGCCAGCCCCGCCCTGGCCTTCCCCAGCACAGCTCTGCCAATGCCCCAGATGCCCGACCCACAGCCCCTGCCAGCCCCGCCCTGGGCTTCCTACTCACAGCTCTGCCAGTGCCCCTCACGCCCGACCCACAGCCCCTGCCAGCCCCGCCCTGGGCATCCGCGGCACAGCGCTGCCACTGCCCCACACGCCCGACCCACAGCCCCTGCCAGCCCCGCCCTGGGCATCCGCGGCACAGCGCTGCCACTGCCCCTCGCGCCCGACCCACAGCCCCTGCCAGACCCGCCCTGGCCTTCCCCAGCACAGCTCTGCCACTGCCCCTCGCGCCCGACCCACAGCCCCTGCCAGACCCGCCCTGGGCTTCCCACACACAGCGCTGCCACTGCCCCACACGCCCGACCCACAGCCCCTGCCAGCCCCGCCCTGGGCATCCGCGGCACAGCGCTGCCACTGCCCCACACGCCCGACCCACAGCCCCTGCCAGCCCCGCCCTGGCCTTCCCCAGCACAGCTCTGCCAGTGCCCCTCGCACCCGACCCACAGCCCCTGCCAGCCCCGCCCTGGCCTTCCCACTCAGCGCTGCCAATGCCCCAGATGCCCGACCCACAGCCCCTGCCAGCCCCGCCCTGGGCATCCGCGGCACAGCGCTGCCACTGCCCCACACACCCGACCCACAGCCCCTGCCAGCCCCGCCCTGGCCTTCCCACTCAGCGCTGCCAATGCCCCAGATGCCCGACCCACAGCCCCTGCCAGCCCCGCCCTGGGCATCCGCGGCACAGCGCTGCCACTGCCCCTCGCACCCGACCCACAGCCCCTGCCAGCCCCACCCTGGGCTTCCTACTCACAGCTCTGCCAGTGCCCCAGCTCTGCCAGTGCCCCTCACGCCCGACCCACAGCCCCTGCCAGCCCCGCCCTGGCCTTCCCCAGCACAGCTGTGCGGTGCCCCTCACGCCCGACCCACAGCCCCTGCCAGCCCCGCCCTGGCCTTCCCCAGCACAGCTGTGCGGTGCCCCTCACGCCCGACCCACAGCCCCTGCCAGGCCCGCCCTGGGATTCCCCAGCACAGCTGTGCGGTGCCCCTCATGCCACCACGCAGCCTGCTCTGCTGCCACGTGCCTGAGGCTCACAGGATGCACTTTGGGGACTGAGCAGGAATCTGGCCTGGCGGGGCCGCGTGCCCAGGGCCTGCTGCGCGCTCACCTGCAGGACGGAGTGCCCCACGGGGCTGTTCTCCGAGAGCTCCGCCTCGTACAGGGCCTTCTCAAACTTGGGGGCGTTGTCGTTCATGTCCAGGATGGTGATGCGCAGCAGGGCGCTGCTGGCCCGCGGGGGGCTGCCTCCGTCCTGCACCTTGATGGTCAGGTCATAGGAGTCCCACTGCTCCCGGTCCAGGTTCCCCATGACGATCAGCTGCGGCTGCTTCTCGTCCTGGTCCTCAGCCACCTGCAGGCCGAACAGCTCCTGCGCCTCGGGCCCGGCCAGCAGCTCGTAGGAGGCCACGCCGTTGGCGCCCGCGTCGCGGTCTGTGGCCACGGGGATGGGGAAGAGCATCCCCAGGTTGGTGTTCTCGGGGATGGCCAGCGTGATGACGGGCGTGGCGAAGTTGGGCGTGTTGTCGTTGATGTCCAGCACCTCGATCTGCCCCTCCAGCAGGCGCGGGCTGCTGTTCATCAGCAGGTCCGTGATGGACACCTCGAACTCCAGGAAGCAGGGATCCCCGGGGAGCTGGCTCAGGCACTCGCGCAGGCTCTCCCGGTCGATGGAGGTCTCCGTGGTGTAGATGTCCCCCGTCTTGCCATCCACGCGCAGGTAGGGGGCCCCCACCTCCAGCTTATAGAGGTGCCCCACGTCGGGAAAGCCGTAGTCAGCAGCCAGGCTCCCAATGAGCGTGTTGGGCGGCTGCTCCTCCTGCACCTTGTAGAGCACCCGTGTCCCGGCACCCAGGGTGGGCAGCTGCAGGAAGAGCCCCAGGCCCATGCAGGCTGCCAGCCACCTCATCCTGCACTGGAGGGGGGCTGCAAGAAAGCACAGAAACTGCATATTAGGGACAGCCCACGCCATCCCTCGGCACTGCCCTGCCCGGCCACTGCACGGCCAGCCTGGCTCCGAGGGGCAGCGCCCCGGCCTGGTCACTGCACGGCCAGCCTGGCTCCGAGGGGCAGTACCCCAGCCCGGTGCCACTTGTGCAGTAGCAGAGCAGGTCCAGGCTCCACACACACACACACACACACTCCCCCACTGGGGAGGAAGAGCCGATTCCCAGCAGCCTGCCAGCGCTAGGGAAAGCCCTGCCTGCGTATGGACACAGCATGACGCCTGCCCCTGCCCACCAGCCAGGCCCAATGCAAACAGCCACCGCATCCAGGCAGATGCTGCAGGATGCACTGCAAAGGGTTTCCACCAGCACTGCACAGTGTGCCAGAGCCAGAAACAGCCTCGCAACACAGGCCAGAGACACTGCACCCCACCCCAGCAACACGCCACGAGCGCCCCATCCCACCCACCCCAGCACTGCAGCCACACGCCACCAGCACCCCATCCCATCCCCCCCACACTGCAACATGCTATGAGTGCCCCATCTCACACCCCCAGTGCTGCAGTGACACATGCTATAAGTGCATGCCTCCCATCCTGACACCGCTCTGCGGGTGCAGCCCCTACTCCACCCTGTGCTGCAGTGACACGTTGCAAGTGTCCCACCCCGCCCACACTGCCCATCCTGCCTCTACAGTGACACATGCTGCAAGCACACACCCCACCCCAGTGCTGCAGTGACATGCACTGCACTGAACATAGAGACCCACCCTGGCCCTAGCGCTGCAGTGACACACAGTGCACGGAGCACAGAGACCCACCCCAGCCCTAGGACTGCAGTGACATGCACTGCACGGAGCACAGAGACCCACCCCAGCCCTAGGACTGCAGTGACATGCACTGCACGGAGCACAGAGACCCACCCCAACCCTAGGACTGCAGTGACATGCACTGCACCGAGCACTGAGGCCCACCCCGACCCTACAGCTCAGTACATATGACAGGAGAAGAGGCTCCCAGGACACTGGGGCCACCCCATAAAGTGACTCCTACTTTGGGTGCTGCCCCTCCCCACCAACACTGCCCCAGAGCTGGCTCCCTGGCCCCACAGAGTAGATGGGGCTCCACCCCTGCTCACACTGGTACCAGCTGCGGCCATACACCGGCGGGGAGGGGGGGCAGAGAGGCCAGGTGAGACCCCCTTCCCCTCCTCATTGCCTGAGACCCCCCAAGGTACATGCAGTCACCTCCCTCCTACCACACAGGTGCAGTCACTGTTTAGCCCCTGCCCACACACACATACACATGCACACAGAGTCAGATCCCCTCCACACACACACAGTAACTTCCCCCAATACACACATGCACACTAATCCTCCCACGCACAGTCACCTCCCCCAACACACACACACACACACACACACACACACTAACCTCCCCCCCACACACAGGCACACACATACTCTCTGATCCTCCAACACTACACACTAACCTCCCCACACACACTTACCTCCCAGCACACACACACTAACCTCCACACACACTAACCTCCCCAACACACACGTGCACACAGTAACTTCCCCACACACATGCACACTAATCCTCCCACGCACAGTCACCTCCCCCAACACACACACACACACACACACACTAACCTCCCCCACACACACACTAACCTCCCCACACACACACACTTTCTGATCCTCCAACACACACACACACACTAACCTCCCCACGCACACACACTAACCTCCCCCACACACACACACTAACCTCCCCACACACACACCTCCCCACACACACACACACTAACCTCCCCACACACACTAACCTCCCACACACACACACACACACACACACTTTCTGATCCTCTCACACACACACACACTAACCTCCCCACGCACACACACACACTAACCTCCCCACACACACACACACACAGGCACACACACACTTTCTGATCCTCCAACACACACACACACTAACCTCCCCACGCACACACACTAACCTCCCCACACACACACACACACACACACACTAACCTCCCCACACACCTCCCAGCACACACACAGTCTGACCCCCACCAACACACCCCAAGAGACAAAGGGCTCAAGTGCCAAAACAGAGCCAATTAGCAGCTCAGGAACCCTCCAGGGCTGCACACGACTCACTGGTCCCAGCTGCTCCCCCAGGCCCATCACCCCCCCAGAAACCCCTCCTCCCTCCCCATACCACAACCCCCCCCCACATCTCCCTGCTCAGCCCCCAAACACACAGCGCCCCTCCAGTTCTTCCTGTCTCAGCCACCCCACTGCAGGCACAAGCCCCGTGCCCCTCCCGCCGCCTGCACACCACCCAGACCCCTGGCCTGGCAGCTGCCCTCAGCTCTAAGCTGAGCCCCCCTGAAGAGGCAGCTCTGAAGGGGGCCAGCTCCTGGGGGTGCAGCTGAGCCAGTGCCTGGAGAGATGCCCCAGCCCAGCCCCTCCAAGCAGGCCTGGCTCACCCCCCATGGGCAGTGCCAGGCCCCACGGCAGAGCCCTGCTCCCGCTTCCCCTCAGTGCTCTCAGGAGCGGGGGGCTGGGGACTGCAGCTGCCCGGCCCCTGGAGACACTGCAGGCGCCACCTGGGCATGGGACCCCTGGCACAAGGACCCCTCCAGCCCAAAGGGCTCTTCTTCCAGGCAGGGGGCCGGCCCCAGGCAACCCCACGCACTGCAAGCCCCCCAGCCCTGCCCTTTGCAGCCCCACACTCAGCCAGCTGCCCCCAGCAGAGCCAGCCCCAAAGCTACCCCTGCCCCATATGGCCGCCCTCCCGAGAACTAAGCCCCCCCCAAGTGCGCCCACCCCGCACTACCCCATTCCCATCCACTGAGAGCCCCCACGGCCCCTCCCTTCCCCCACCCCACTCTGACCCTGGAGCCAAGAGCTGCTCAGGCCATTCCCGGAGCCACCAGCTCCTAGCACAGCCCCAGTGACAATGGGGCAAGGGGCCTTCCCAGCCGGGCTCCCAGGCCCTGCCCTGCTTCGCTACATGCCCTTCCCGAGGCGCTAAGAAATCTGCCCTTCTAGGCCGGGCTGGGGGCTCTGGCATGGCAGGCAGCAGCCCCGTGTGGGGCAGGCCCATTGGTCTGGGCCCGGGGGAGCTAAACAAGCCCCTGCTGGTAATCAGGGACCCTGACTCTGCGGCTCCAAAACCGTCTGCATTGGGGGATCCCTGCGGTGGAGGGAGCGAGAGCTGGCGCAGCCCCGTGTGTCCCCCGCGAACGCGGCCCCGCGCAGGCACCCCCGCGGCCGCACCTTGGGAAACAGACTCGGGGACATCGACCAGCCAGCCCGGGCCTGGGGAGCGCTGCTCAGGGTTCGCCCCGGAGATCAGGGTTTGTTTATTCTCTGTCTGTTTGTTCTAGGCGTGGGCCCACTGCCTTCCCGTCCCTGAGCTGCTCCCAGCAGGCCAGCGCTGCTTGGGGCAAAGGTGCAAGTTGCAGGGTAAACAGACCTTGTGCCTCCAGGCAGCCTGAGTCAGCCCTTCCCTTCTGGAAGCAGGGGGCCCAGGCCAGCACTCAGTGCAGCGGGGCCCAGAGCCATCCACCGTGGCCAGGCTGGTTCAGCACGTTCGCCCCCGGCCCCACCATGCCCAGAGGGTGCGTGAGCGGCTCCCCCTCACTGGGTGGCTCTGAATGACCCCCTGCGCAGCTCCAGCCTGGGCCCCGTGAAGCTGCCCGCCGTCGGGGCCAGTGCCCCAGGAGCCAAGGACGGTACCAGAGCAAACCAGTTCCGCTCCTCCAACCCGCCTGCACCGCTGGGCACCCAGGGCCGTGGCCACTGACAGCCCGGAGCTCCCTGCACACCCCGGTCCCAGGGAGAGGGGGAGCGACAGCACAAGCCACCATGGCAGCACATGGGCCAGCAAAGGCACTTGGGCCACCTGTGGCCCTGTGAGGGCGGGGTGGGGCTGTGCACAGAACAGCAGGGCAGCCCAGGTCAGAACTCAGAGGCTGGGAAATCCCAGAACCCAAGGCGCCCGGGGGACCCTCATTAGCCGCCTGGGACCCTGCCTCAGTCCTGCTGTTTATCCTCCTCATTCGCTGGGAGGCCCCAGCTCTGAGTTACTGCTCAGCCTCACGGGCCCGAGTACCAATCAATCATTCATCACCACAGCACACAAGTGTGCCACACGTTCACCAGTGTCTCTTCACAGGCCCATGCGGCAGAGGGGGCAGTCGGGGGAGGGGAAGCGAGACAGAAATTAAGGCCCAAACTGCCCCAGGTGTCTAACACATTTTGGGTGCCGGGTCTGCAACAGCCCAATCCGAGCCCCCACTAGCACCGGGAACATGCCAAGCCTGCAGCCGCAGCTGGGAGCCCTCGGCACCTCTGAGCCTCTGGCCTGATGTGCCGGACTAGACACCCCGCAACGAGAAAGACACACATGGCCACCTGGGCTGATTCTGCTTTACCAGCCTCTCCTGCAGGCTCCGGACCCTGTTCCGCAGGGAGACCCCGTCCCCGGCCACCGCGACACCTTTTCTCTTCCTGCAACCCCCCCACCCCTTCCAGCTGCTGCAGCAAGAGGCAGGGGCTCCCCAGAAAGCAGCCTTTTCTCCACAGCCCCGACTCCTCCCTAGAGCAGGCCCAGCCCTGTGCTGAAGGGCGCAGGGGCCATGCACGACGCAGCCTGCGAGCCCGTAAGCACAGGCAGATCAGAACACCGAGGTACAAGGGCTGAACTAAGGTTACAAAAGGCTTTCCCCGGTTTCTGAGCGCTCCACTTTGCAGCCTTCCTGCTCCTTTATAGATCTCATTTTCTACTTTTAAAACCTTCATTGAAGAAAACATCATGCACAAGTGCACGGACGCTAGCGTGGGTCATCCGTGGGGCTGGGACCCATAGCACGCAGACCTCTGCCACAGGAGCTCAGGCGCTGGTAGCTCTAGTAGGCTGGCAGCCTCAGTGTGGACCTACCACTAGAGGGGGGTGGAGACATACTTTGGAATCCTGGATTCAGGCCCAGGTTCTGGAGGGAAGTGTTGTCTAGTGGTTACAGATCTCTCTGCCCCATTTCACCTTGTCCCTCCCCTACTGCCACTTCACTACTCCCTGCCCCTACTTATTCTCCCCTTTGCTCCTAGTCTCCCTCTTCCAGTTCCTGGCCCTACCCCTCTCCGCTGTTGCCATGCCCTCATTTCCTGCCATGACCACACCCTTATCCTATTCCACTGTCCTTCTGCCCCCATTCTGCTCCTACCCATCCCCCTCCCATGTCCCTGCTTCACCCTAAGTCCCTTTTCCTCCTGTTGCCTGGACACAGCAGGGGCCACTGAGGGCACAGGCAGCTCCCCTGTTCCACAGCAGCCCCTGGCCTTTGCGGGGGCAACAGCAGGGACCCTCGCATTCATTCTCCGCTGCCGGGGCTGGCGCCTCTTGGCCCCCACCGAGCGAGATCTCGGAGGCTGCCTGCAGAGCTTGTGCACACGAGTCTCACTTGACCCAACGTGGGTGGGTTTGCTCAGGACCAGCAAATGGCACCTCCCCAGCGTTGGCGGGGTCCCCTTGCCAGGTGCCAGCCTCACACCCCAGCCTGGTGGTGCCAGGGCTGCTCAGTCTGACCCTGCTCTCTCTGCAGTGCTGAGCCCTTCCAGCCATGCGGCCAGGGGCAGGGACATGCCAGCCCCAGCCCTGGGCAGCTGGGGTATTCGCACTCAGCTGAAAGAGACCCATCCTGGGCAGTGGGGGCAGGCAGGGCAAGGGAGAACCCACCCAGCTGGCTGGCCCCATCACGGCCCCTGCGGGCAGCAGGAAGCCCAGCGCTACTGGGCACAGGGAGCAAGATGGGGCAGGAGGCACCAGCGGCCTGGCACCCACACCAGGATGTGGCACCTGCCCTGCCTGGCCCGGAGCTGGGGGCTGGAGTCCTCCCCACCACAGCAGCCCGGGGGAGCTGGCTGGGGCAGCAGGGCCTGGCTGAGGGGGGCAGCTGGGCAGTGATCCCAGGCGATGCCCCTTCCCCAGCACACTACGGGGGGCAGGGGGGCTCTCAGGAACTAATCACTGGCCGAACCCCAAGCGGCCAGCTCGGAGCCCTGGCCGGGCAGAGGAACTTGGGCCACTGGGAAAGGGCACCTGCTCCCAGAGCACCCCTCGTTCCCAGACACACACGAGCAGCGCCAGTGGCACGGACACACACCCACACACTCCCGTGCCCGCGGCGCGCGCACTCACCCACACCCCCGTGCCCACGGCGCGCGCACACTCACACGCACACACACCCCTGTGCCCGCGGCGCGCGCACACACCCCTGTGCCCGCGGCGCGCGCACTCACACACACCCGTGACCGCGGCGCGCGCACTCACATGCACACACACACACGCGTGCCCGCGGCGCGCGCTCCCGTCTTTTTTTCGCACTTCCACCCCGCTTGCCCGCAGAGCCCGGGGCAGGCTGGGTTTCCCGGGGAAGCTGCGGGGCTGGTGGGGAGCGAGGCGCCGGGCGCAACCCGCCCTCGCAGCCGCTAGTCCCCGGGCGGGCTCCGAGCAGCCTCCCGCGGGATGGAGGCAGCAGCACAACAAGTGGCAGGAGCCGCGCGCGGCCCGGCTCCGGCTCGGAGCAGCCGGCAGAGCCCCTGGCGCAGCCCCGCGCTCTCCCGGGCACCGGCTGGCTGAAGCCCGGCAGCCCAGAGCTGGCGAGTCCAGGACTGCTCCCAGCCCCGGCAGCCTCTGAGCGCGGCGCCACTGCGCCCGCAGAGCCCGGAGACCCAGGCGGCGGCTCCCTCTGCCGAGGTGCCCCCTCTCCCGCCGCCGGGCATCGCCCCGCGGCCCCGCTCCCCGCATTCCGACACGCGGGCTCCGGCTGCGGCTCTTACTGGGCTGCGGAGAGCGCCGGGCGCGCGGCTCCTCCATCCCCTGCCCCCGCCGGGACCGGCGCGGCGCGGCGCTTCCCGCAGAGCTGCGAAGCCCGGGGCGGCCGCTCGGGGCTGCGGCTCCTCGGCGCGGCGCGGCGTGTCCGTCGCAGTGTCCGGCTCTCGGCGTGTGTGAGGCTGAGCCAGGGACGCACCGAGCCGGCCCAGCCCCTTCCCCTTCGCTGCTCCGCCTCTCGCCGCCGCCAGCACCGGGAGGTGGAGCCCGGCGGGGCGGGGGCTCCGCGGAGCTGCCGAGCGCTGCGACTCAGGCACTTGGCGCCTCTGGCTCGCGTCTCGGTGGGTCGGAGCCGGAGCTGCCCGCCTGGTCCCCGCGAGCCGCCGGCCCGGGACGCCGCCACCTGCGCTACGCTGCCGGGCGCATCTGGGGGATCCAGCCGGAGCGCATCCTGCGGCAGCGCGGGACAGAGCCCCGGGACCCGGCAACGCGCCCCCGAAAGCCTGGCTGGGCAGCGGCGCTAGCGTCCCCCTCACCCCGGCCCCGCAGAGCCCCGGCGCGTCCGCTGTCTGCCCCCCCATCCCGCCTCTCCGGGGGCCGAGCAGCCGCCGCTCCCTCCCCCAGCTGGCGGAACCTGGGCCCATGACTCCAGGGCGGAGCTGCGCTCCCGGGAGCCCCCGCGCGGTTGCCCCGAACCCCTCCCCGCCGGGAGCTGGGTCGGTCGAGCCCTCCCCTACACACCTGTCTCCGCCGGGAGCCCCCCAGGCTGGGCCGGCCCGGCCCCTCGGAATCTCACCGCGGGGCTCTAGGGCCCGCTCCGGCCCTGCCCCAGATCTGCTGCCTTTGCAGCCGGAGTCGGTCTCTGCAGCGCCGGGCGGGCCTGGGCAGGCTGGCTCCGAGCGCTGCGAATCCGGCTCTGGGAGGTGCGGCCGGGCCAGGTCTCCGCCCTGCCCAGGAGCCAGCGGCTCGGGCCGGGCCTGCCTCCTGCGGCGGCAGGAGCCTGTTGCGCCCACCCGAGCCCCGGCTGCCGGCTCCTGCAGGACTCGCTGCACCATCTAGAGGCTGCTCGGTCCTGCCAGGACCGGCTCCGGCAAGAGGCGCAGGGACTTGTCCGGAGCCGGCTCCTCTTGGGGGCCTCTCGCCCCGCAGCGAACTCGGGGGTTCCTGGAGCGCCATCCACGAGGCCCCTCCCGCTTTGTCTTTGGTGCCAAGTCACCTGCAAGTTCCCACCCACACGCAGGGGCCAGCCCGGCAGGCGAGTGCCCCTCCTGCCCCCAGCCAAGGGGGCAGCGCAATGCGAGCTGGCTGAGCACCAGCCTCCGCTCCTGTGACCTGGGGCAGAGATGGGGCCAGGAGCCAGCAGGGTCCCCACAGACTCCAACCCCTGCAAGTGGTGGCTGTAAGCATCTGAAAGAACCCCCAGGCCTTGGTTTGCTTAGGGTGGCTAAGCTGCATGCCTGGTCCCGGCTGTCGGTGAGGGCAGGGAGCTGCGGTGAACTGGCCCCCGGGCACCTGGGGCTGGGGTCCAGGCCTGGAGGGCACCTGCCCCCAGCTGTAAGCACTGAAAAGCAAAGGGGTGGACTCAAGTCTCATCTTCTCCAGTTTGTGCAAGGCAGAGCCCAGCAACCCTGGAGCCAGCTAGAGCGAGAGCAGCCCAGGCCAAGCCACCCCAGGAACGGCCAACGGGCTACCTCCTCTGGCCAGCCCTCCAAGCACCAGCCCTGGCTCCATGGAGCTGTGCCAGAGCCCATGTGGCCATTCTTCCCAACACTGCTTCCCAGGCCAGATGTGTACGTGCCATCCCCAGCCGAGCTTTCTCTGTGTCCCACCCTGGCACATTGGTCCCTGTACCCAGATGGGGGTGGGTTGCACATATCAGGCATGCTCACCACAGGGGCGCCCAGGGTTACAGCGGCACAGCACCCAGCACAGGCGCCAGGCCGGGCAGGGTCTATGCTGGGTTACAGCGGCACAGCACTGAGCACAGGCACCTGGTAAGGTCTATGCTGGGTTACAGCGGCACGGCACCGAGCACAGGCGCCAGGCCGGGCAGGGTCTATGCTAGGTTACAGTGACATGGCGCCGAGCACAGGTACCAGGCCAGGCAGGGTCTACGCTGGGTTACAGCGGCACAGCACCAAGCACAGGCGCCAGGCCGGGCAGGGTCTATGCTGGGTTACAGCGGCACAGCACCGAGCACAAGTGCCAGGCCAGGCAGGGTCTATGCTGGGTTACAGCGGCACAGCAGAGTTACAATGGTACAGCACCGAGCACAAGTGCCAGGCCAGGCAGGGTCTATGCTGGGTTACAATGGTACAGCACCGAGCACAGGCGCCAGGCCGGGCAGGGTCTATGCTGAGTTACAATGGCACAGCACCGGCACCACGCTGGGCAGGATCTACGCTGGGTTACAGCGGCACGGCACTGAGCACAGGCGCCAGGCCGGGCAGGGTCTATGCTGGGTTACAATGGCACGGCACCGAGCACAGGCGCCAGGCCGGGCAGGGTCTAGTCTGGGTTACAGTGGCACAGCACCGAGCACAGGCGCCAGGCTGGGCAGGGTCTAATCTGGGTTACAGCGGCACAGCACCGAGCACAGGTGCCAGGCCGGGCAGGATCTACGCTGGGTTACAGCGGCACGGCACCGAGCACGGGCGCCAGGCCGGGCAGGGTCTATGCTGGGTTACAATGGCACGGCACCGAGCACAGGCGCCAGGCCAGGCAGGATCTACACTGGGTTACAGTGGCACAGCACCGAGCACAGGCGCCAGGCCGGGCAGGGTCTATGGTGGGTTACAGTGGAAAAGCACCAAGCACAGGCGCCAGGCTGGGCAGGGTCTATGCTGGGTTCAAGCGGCACAGCACCGAGCACAGGCACCTGGTAAGGTCTATGCTGGGTTACAGCGGCACGGCACCGAGCACAGGCGCCAGGCCGGGTAGGGTCTACGCTAGGTTACAGCAACATGGCATCAAGCACAGGCACCTGGTAAGGTCTATGCTGGGTTACAGCGGCACGGCACCGAGCACAGGCGCCAGGCCAGGCAGGATCTACACTGGGTTACAGTGGCACAGCACCAAGCACAGGCGCCAGGCTGGGCAGGGTCTATGCTGGGTTACAGAGGCACAGCACAAAGCACAGGCGCCAGGCCAGGCAGGGTCTATGCTGGATTACAATGGCACAGCACCGAGCACAGGCACCAGGCCAGGCAGGGTCTATGCTGGGTTACAATGGCACGGCACCGAGCACAGGCGCCAGGCTGGGCAGGGTCTACGCTGGGTTACAATGGCACGGCACCGAGCACAGGCGCCAGGCCAGGCAGGATCTACACTGAGTTACAGTGGCACAGCACCGAGCACAGGCGCCAGGCCGGGCAGGGTCTATGCTGGGTTACAGCGGCACAGCACCAAGCACAGGTGCCAGGCTGGGCAGGGTCTATACTGGGTTACAGCAGCACGGCACCGAGCACAGGCGCCAGGCCGGGCAGGATCTACGCTAGGTTACAGCAACATGGCGCCAAGCACAGGCACCTGGTAAGGTCTATGCTGGGTTACAATGGCACGGCACTGAGCACAGGCGCCAGGCTGGGCAGGGTCTACGCTGGGTTACAGCGGAACGGCACCGAGCACAGGCGCCAGGCTGGGCAGGATCTACGCTGGGTTACAGCGGCACGGCACCGAGCACAGGCGCCAGGCCGGGCAGGGTCTACGCTAGGTTACAGCAACATGGCGCCAAGCACAGGCACCTGGTAAGGTCTATGCTGGGTTACAATGGCACGGCACTGAGCACAGGCGCCAGGCTGGGCAGGGTCTACGCTGGGTTACAGCGGAACGGCACCGAGCACAGGCGCCAGGCTGGGCAGGATCTACGCTGGGTTACAGCGGCACGGCACCGAGCACAGGCGCCAGGCCGGGCAGGATCTACGCTGGGTTACAGCGGCACGGCACCGAGCACAGGCGCCAGGCCGGGCAGGATCTACGCTGGGTTACAGCGGCACGGCACTGAGCACAGGCGCCAGGCCGGGCAGGGGTCTATCGTGCATTGCACTGGCTGGGAATCTGGCCTGTCCACTGAGACTCATCAGGTAGCTGCCGCCCAGGCAACACCAACCAACAAGCTGATGCCCTGGTGGAAGGGGAGATGCCCAGATGGTGCCAAGCTGAGGGCATTGGTGCTGGCATCGGTGCTCTCTTTGCTTCCCTGAACTGCCAAGCTGAAGCAGCATGAGGGAGTCCCACAAGTCCTGGCCCAGCACTGGGTTTCCATCTCCATTGCTGGGCCCCTCCCAGGCATCCAGTCTCCCAGCCAGGCCCCTGGCCAGGGCAGCCGTGGCAAGGGTGCTGGGGCTGCCTGTTGCCCACTGCGCTGGCATCACACAGAAACAGCTGCTCCTCCGAGCCGCTGGGGCCTTGTCAGAAGAACAAAGCCTGCGAGCGAAGAGCATCCAGCTACATCTCGGGGAGAGCGAGAAGAAAGGGAAGCGCGGGAAGCAAATGAACCTTCCACGAGAATCAACACCCTCCCCGAGACGCACACGCAAACCTGGCTGCGGCGGCTGGGAGCAGTTCAAAGCCTCGTCTGTTCTCAGCAGCTCTGGGCTCCGCAGGAGAGGCAGCGCCTGGATTTGGACAGCAAATGCTAATAGCCCAGATGTTCCGACAATTCCCCGCTTCCTGCAATGAAAAACAAAAGATCCCAAAAATTAAACACAAGGAAATGAGCAACACGGAACCATTTCTCCCTCCGCCCCCCTCCTGAGCCGGGATCCGGACCATTACTGGCATCCCACGGGAAAGAGTCAGTGCCTGGGGTGGAGCAAAGATGTTGCACTGACTGCAGGGTGTATCTGGATTGTGGGGTGCAGCTGGGCGGGTGGGCTGCGCTGACTGTGGGGTGCAGCTGGGGGGGCTGCGCTGACTGTGGGGTGCAGCCGGGCGGGGGGGCTGCGCTGACTGCGGGGTGCAGCCGGGCGGTGGGGCTGCGCTGACTGCGGGGTGCAGCCAGGCAGGGGGGCTGCGCTGACTGCGAGGTGCAGCCGGGCGGGAGGGCTGCGCTGACTGCGGGGTGCAGCCGGGCGGTGGGGGCACTGCACTGACTGCGGGTGCAGCCAGGCTGGGGGCGCTGACTGCGGATGAAGCCGGGCGGGGAGACACTGCGCTGACTGCGGGTGCAGCTGGGTGGGGCTGCGCTGACTGCGGGTGCAGCCGGGCGGTGGGGGCACTGCACTGACTGCGGGGTGCAGCCAGGCTGGGGGCTGCGCTGACTGCGGATGAAGCCGGGCGGGGGAGGGAGACACTGCGCTGACTGCGGGGTGCAGCTGGGTGGGGGGGCTGCGCTGACTGCGGGGTGCAGCCGGGCAGGGGGCTGCGCGGTGCAGCTGGGTGGGGGGGCTGCGCTGACTGCGGGGTGCAGCTGGGCGGGGGGGGTGCTGCGCTGTCTGCGGGGTGCGTGTACATGCCCAACTCCCCTGTGGTGGGTTTTGGCGGCGCGCGCTCTAGGATGGTCTCTGTCCCCCTCGCTCCTGCCGGCAGGACGCCTGCTGCCGAATTATTGAGCGATTGTTTTTATTACTGTTTTAACTCTTTTTTTAACCTTGTTTTTCTCTCTGCTGCACTTTCACTCACTCATTAATTTTGGTATTTTTCTCACGGTGTATAACCCCTGTCACGGCTGCCATGGCAACAGGAGGGAATGTGCTCAGTGCTAAAATATCCTCTCAAAAATAACACAAATGGGAAAACAGAGGCAGCTTGTGTCGGCCGCGGCAAAGGCAGATCTGGCCGAGCGGCTGCAGCCGGGGAGGCCCGGAGATGCTGCAGGCTGGGGAAGCCCCAGTCCTCCTGCTAGCCTAGGCCCTCCTCTGGGTGCCGCTCTGGCCAGGCTGCCATCGCCCACGCTCCTGGTCCTGGAGCCGAGGGCTGTGGCTGGAAGTGCCCCTCTCCCTCCGGCCCTGCCCAGCGCTGCTCCCCATCTCTGGGGAGCACCCCAGCCAACCACCGTGGAATCTGGGCAAAGCCGGGGGAAGCGGCTGGAGATGCCCGGAATGGGTGGCTGGCTGGTTGCGCGCGGGCATGGCCTGGACCGGGCCGCTGGCCTGGAGAGGATCTCTCCAGCCTTTCCCTGAGTTTTCTAGTGTGTTACATGCTCCACCTCGGCCCAGGCCCCCGCTTGCTCCCTGGCAAATACCGAGCAGGCCTGGGCCCCAGGCGCTGGCCCAGTGTGGATAGCGAGGGCGCTGAAAGGCGCCGAAACAAATAGCAAGCCCCATAGGGGATGGAAACCGGCTGGAGCTGGGGCTGTGGCAGCCAGCCCAGCCCCCCTAGTTCCAGCCCCTCGGCTGGGCACTGCTGCCATGGGAGGGGTCAGCCCCAAGTCCCAGGGGCTCGGTCTCACCCCTCAGGCTCGGTGTTTGGCACACAGGGCGGGCTGCTTGCGTCTGACTCACCCCCCTGCCTTGGGGTCCCTGCTTGGAGCCGGCCTTGCAGAGTCATCGAGGGGCCCAGCCTGCACCAGGAGCCAGTGACGCGTGTTTGGGACACCTGGGAGCCAGCCCGTGGGGAGCCCCAGGAGCACGGGCCTGCACATGGAGCTGGGCTCTCTGCACAGATGGCCACACCTAATGGAAGAGAGAAGGCAGAGAGGGGGACTTGACAGCTTTGCCTGCTCGGGTGTGTTGTTCTCCTTGGCCTCTGAGGCCAGGACAAGCAGCAATGGGCTTAGATTGCAGCCCCGGAGGTTTAGGTTGGACGCTAGGAAGAACTTCCTGCCAGGGGGTGAAACGCTGGGATAAGTTGCCTGGGGGCGTTGCGGACTCTCCATCCCTGGGGATATTTAGGAGCAGGTTGGACAGACGCCTGCCAGGGAGGGTCTAGGGTGCTGGGTCCTGCGGCGAGGGCAGGGACTGGATTCGATGAACTCTCAACCTCCCTTCCAGTTCTAATGTTCTATAATGGGGGGAGTCTGAACACATCTGGATCTAAACCCTGCCCCTCTTCTGGTGGGCTCCTCCTCTGCACAGCTGGCCACGGCGCTGCCTCCCATGCCGGGCAGAGCTCTTGCTGCTTTTCCATAGGGCAGAGGCGCTCGTCTGTTTCACAGGGCCAGCCCTCTCAGGCTGTCAGTAAAACGCAAGGAGTCCTGGGGCAGCTCAGAGACAGGGATTGACATGGGCTCCCAGCCACGAAAGCCGCTGCCCAAATAACTGGGCTGGTAGCTAGGGTGGCCCGGGGCGCCTCGCTGTGTCTAGTCGGGCATTCGAGAGGGGCCCTTCTGAGCAGACAGTGCAGCCACGCCCGACCCAGAGCCAGGGACCCTCCCCCCAAAGGCCCCTCCTAGCAGCCGCCCACACTCTGAGGATGAGAGAAAGCTGCTGAAGACGTTGGCACTGGCAACCAGCACGGGCAGCCTCCAGCCCAGTATCTGCCTTAGCCTCAGGGCCAGGTCAGTCATTGTCCAGATGGGGGCACAGGTGACAGCCCAGGGCCCCGGTAGTGGCAGGGTTGCTTAGCACTAGCCCAGTGCGGACCCAGCCCCAACACAGGAGCTAGTAGGGTTGCCAGGTGTCCGCTTTTCGCCCAGACAGTTCCAGCAGGTAAAAGCCCTGAGAACGCCGGCCATGTCAAATGTTCGGTATTTTCTCCTTTCCTCGGACGGACGGACGGACGGACGGCAGCATCTGCGAGGGCGTAATTTAAAGGCGCAGCAGCCTTTTTTCCCTCAGAAAGACAGCCAGCAGTGGGAGCGAGGAGCGTGGTAATTTAAAGGCTTAACAAATTTGGTCTCCCTTTTTTTTTTTGCTCAACCAATTTTTCCCTGCCTGTTTGGGATTTTTTGTGAAGGTATCTGACAACTCTAGGAGCTAGCCTCTGGTTTCCCAGCCAGCAACCCACAGCCACGCCCTGGCTTCCTTCCTACCCCATTCTCCACCGCTTGTGGCTTCTTACTTTCCCCGC
Source organism: Rafetus swinhoei (assembly GCA_019425775.1). Classification (NCBI taxonomy): domain Eukaryota; kingdom Metazoa; phylum Chordata; order Testudines; family Trionychidae; genus Rafetus; species Rafetus swinhoei. The sequence goes on along the minus strand of CM033428.1, from coordinate 42,469,188 downwards.
TTCCTTCTCCCGCAACAGCAGCTGGAGCCTGGAAGACAAGGGTCCTTGTCAGCTGGCCAGAAGCCACAGCCTGCCTCCTCCCCCACAGCAGCCAGCCCGGCCAGCTCTGCTCCCTCTTATACTGGTGGTGGACTTTGGGCATGCCCAGTAGGGAGTGGGCGTGGCCTCTCAGTCCACAGGGCGGGGCTAGCAGTCCCACCTACCCCCATGACAGCCCCACGGCCCCGCTCCTTCACGCCAGGGTGGCGCAGCTCCCCTGCCAGGTCTCACGGAAGAGGAGGCCTTGCTCCGCTGTGCGTCAATTCACCCGCTGGCCGTGCCGAGCCAGACCAGGCCATGCCTCCCTCTCACGAGGGATCGTCCTGGGCAGGGCCCAGCTGCTCAGTGACCCAGTTAGCAGCCACCCTGGCCCCCACGCCCTGGCTGCCGTGCCGTCAGCCACAGGGCGAGAAAGACTGGGGCGGGAAGGGGTCTCCCTTACTGGACCAGCCTCCGCTGCAGAGAGAGACGCTTCCGACCCCCCGGGCTGGGGGAGGGCGATGCTCGGGTCCAGAGCCCTGTGTGGCGAGCACGCTCCTCTCTCCCCAGCAGCTGCCCCAATACAAGACCCTGCCCCCACCCTCCCGTCCCACAAGGGCCCTGAAGGAGCACAACCTGCCCCACGTACACGCCCAGCTTTGCCCCCACGCTGGGCACTGACTGGCTGGCGCTGCCGCATTCCACCTTTGGCCCCTGCATAGAGGCCAGAGGACCAGAAAGTCCCGTCCCAGCCCACATCATCTCGAAGCTGGCTGGAGGGCTGGCCTCCCACATGGGGCAGGAGGGGCTCTCGGCAATGGCGGATACTGGACACGTCTGCCAGCGGGGAGCCCACCGGGCCGTGTCCAAATGCAGAGAGCGGGTCCATGGGCGATGTGGCCTCGGGCAGCCTGCCCAGTGTTCCTGCCTGCCCTCTGCACTGCCCCAGCCGAGTGACAGGCAGCACAGGCCCAAGGGGCTGGCTGGAACAGCCTCCCACAGGGTCACTCGCTGCCTCTTTGGGCCAGGCCACCGTCTCCTGGGCCCCAGCCTCCGAGTACTCCACCCTTGCTGCCTGCCGTGGGCCCCAGAGGAGCGTTACTCTGGAACCTTGTCAAAGCAGGAGGGGGGCATTAGCTGTCTGGCAGAGACTGGAAAACCTGCAGCAAAGCCCAATTGGGTCCCTCCAGGCCCCAGCGCCCTCCTGTCGCCCCCCCCAGCCCCCCTCCAGAAGCAGCTCTGCCTCCAGCAGCCCAGCGTAACCCCTCCCCCACCGGACCCTTCCCCAGTCCTTTGTCAGGGGCTGGGGTGGGGGAGACATTAGCACCTGGTCACACCCTGCACCAGTCCACGGCCATTAGTTGCTAGGGACCAAAGTGCTGGGCAATTGCAGGGGGGCCAGCTGGCCCTTGTTCTCTGGAGGCCAGGCAGGCAACAGGCACAGCTGGATCCCTGTCCCAGTGACCTGCCTTGTCCCCCTCTAGTTAACCGTGCACCAGCCGTGGGAACCTGACTCCAGCACAGTTCCCGGGACAGCGGAGTGCTACGGCAACACCCCAGGGGCTGCCCGCTCCTCACCACTCTGCCAGCAGGCCAGCGGGCTCTGGGCGCGGCCCACTGAGCAGGCAATGCCACCTGCCCTGGCTAGCAGACAGCCACAGGCAGGGGCCCCGTGGGAGCCGGCCTTCAGCCCGTGGGCAATTCCCACAGCAGGCCTCAGCGCTCGTGTAACAGACACTCACCGCCTGGGGGCGCGGGCGCGAGCGTGGCCCGCAGGCCAGGTTACCAGCCAGCTAACGGCCGGTCTCCCCAGGACGGGTGCACTCCCCCCTGAATGGCTGTGGGCCAGCGAGCTCCTTCCCACAGCGACTGGCTTGGGCCCCGTGCCCTTTAAAACTTGTCTGCAGGCTGGGCCTCCCTGACGGTCCCAGGCAAGGGGTGTTGCCGGTGCAGGGAGGTCCCCTGGTGCCCAGGTCCTCACCCGCTGCCCTTCCCTGCTGCTGGCCAGCCAGGAATCCCGGGACTGGATCCCCCGTGGCTGCTGGCTGCGCACCAGGACGCTTTGGTCCAGCCACCGCCGTGACTTTGCTGGAGCACGGATGCTGCCGGAGCAGCGGGTCCCAGACCAGATGTGGGAGAAAAGATAAAACCATCACTGGCAAAGCCGGCAGGTGACACAAACGTGGGGCCGTGGGAAGCCACGTGGGCAGGCCGTGGCCACAGAGCCAGACGGATTGGAGAGCTGGATGCCAGGGACGACGTGTGTTTTAATACAGCCAGCGTAGCGCGTGCCTCTGGGAACAGCATGGGCATCTCACACGGCAAGGGCTCCGGCTGGGTGGCAAAATTCGGCGGGGGATGGTCAGCCAAGGAGCATGTCCCAGCCTGAGGCTGTGGCCACAGCACTCCTGGAGGCCTGGGGGGATCTCGGGGAGGAGCAGGCAGGGGATTTCGCTCTGACTCGGGCCCTGGTGCGAGCACGGCGGGAGGAGGCTGACAGAGGGGGGCAGGGCCCAGCACTGCCTAAGGATTAGAAACCCTCTGCCCTCCGGAGAGACGCAGGGAGCGCAGCCCCCAGCGTTACAAAGGGAAGGCGAAGCCCAGACACTGCCAGGCTCCCCAGCCTCGCCGAGCTGCTGCAAAGGCTCCAGCTGGACAAGCGGAGGCTGGGAATTAGGCCCGTCAGAGGCGCTGCCGCAGGGAGCAGCCCTCGGGGAGAGCTCGGCTTGACTGATAAGCGTCGCGGGGGACGAATCCCAGCTGGGTGTGCAGCAGAACCCCATGGAGGGACCTCAGGCGCCTGCAAGCAGGTGGGGGCTGCACGGGGACAGGCTGCTAGCGCAGCCAGGCACAGACGGGGGCTCAGGCGCTGGGACCCCCCCGCCATGGCACAGGGGGACACCTGTAGCAGGCAGATGAGGGAGATGCCCCGGGAAGGAGCAGCTTGGGCAGAAACAGCTGGCACTAGGCCCTCTGGGCTGGCTCCTCCTGCCAGCCAGTGGGGAAGCGGTGCACCCAGGGGCCCCTGGGCAGGTCGTCAGGTGGGAGCCGGCTCTGGCGGAAGGAGAACCCCACGGAGTGACCTCAGTGGAGGGCAGAGTCGTGAACCGAGGGCACCCTGAGTCCTGCGAGCGGGCAGGGCCAGCAGATGGGAGCTGCTCCCTGGGGCTGTGGTGAACCTGTGGCGGGCAACGAGCCACTAGAGCACCTTACCAGGATCGCGGTGGATCCCCATCACTGGCAATTGCTCAGTGGAGACTGGCCCTTTTCCCACAGCTCTGCTCTGGGGCAGCCTCTGGCCCAGCCCGGGGCTCAGACAAGATGGGCACAGTGGTCCCTTCCGGCCTTGGAATCTGGGAACTTTTGCTCCAACGAGGGCATGAGCCTGGGACTGGCAAGCCAAGGCCTCCCGCACACCTCCCCCTCGCTCCTTGGATTCCTGGCACAGCACCTTAACCAGACAAGGCAGAGCCCGCTCCCCCTCGTAGCGCCTGTCTAGCCTGGCACCTCCTCCAGCTGCCCAGCCAGCTCCTGCCTCTGAAGCCAGGCTCGCTGCACCAGACGCCGGCATGGCAGCTTGCTGAGTGCCAGGGCTGGCGATGGCTCCTGCGCACCAGGCAGGAAAACAGCTGAGACGGGGCCAGCTTGCAATCAGGTTCTCAGCGTGGGCAGCCCGGCCTGGCCCGGCCCAGCCTCGGATTCCAAAAATCCTTGACCAGTCTGTCTGGTTATTCTGCTCCATCAAGGTCCACCCTGAAGCAATCTTGGCTTGTCCTCGGAGGCAACCAGCAGCCACTCCCCTGGCCTCCAGCTTCCTCAAAGGCCTTGAACTGTTTACGCTCCTGTCAGGGGCCTGGCTCCAGCATGTGGCCTGGGCCCCGCGGAGCCCTTACTTTGCCCTTTGCACCGTCTCATGCCCAAGCTGCCTATCCAGTCCCTGTCACCTTGGCGAGGTGGCTAGCAAGCTACGTCCACTCCTGCTTGGGCCCTCTGGCACCACGCCCTGCAAGGGCACGACGGGCCGCCTAAGATTCACTGCCGGGGGGACGTTGCTTTTCACCTGAACCAGCCCATGCACTTGCTGGTCTTCCTGCTGGGAGAGAGGAAGGGCCACACGGGGGGCGGCTGCGGCACCTCGCTTGATTATGCTGCTCGACTCCAGGCACTCAGGCCAGGCTTTGCCATCAGAGGGTTCCCAAGCACACACACCACGCCTGTGTCCGACGCCGACCCGCTGGGGCCTCTCCCCTCAGACGTCAGGGTGTGTGCCTGCTTGAGAACATCCTGGCACCAGCATCGGCGAGGGGGGAGTGGAGGAACCTCCAACCCTTGCTGAGCGCGAGGCCTTGGACCGAGCTGCAAGGGCAGAACCCGGCTCCGCTGAGCCATGGATCGACCGATGAAGCTGATGCTCCTCGCAACCCATCACTCGGTGGGAGCTGGAACGCAGCCTGCCAGTGGGACCCACTTGCACCGTGGCTCCTCCCCCTCCAGTAACTACAGTTCCACAGTTCCTCCAGCTCTCGGGGGTCCCGGCACTCCTTTCCTGCCAGCCGAGTCCTCGGCTAGCAAGGGGTGGGGAAGCGGTGCTGTTGGCAGCTTTTACCTGAAAAGCATTTGTGCACCTCTGTTCCCCTGCGCGCCTGTTTACTGGGGGGCTGTTGCTGCAGAGGACCAGGTGTGACCTTCCTGGAGATATGGGGACCCAGGCCCGGCCCAGCTTGTCAGTCAGCCAGTTCTGGCCAGTGGAGGAAATGGGCTGAGGAGAGAGGACGCGGCCTGAGGGGCTTGCTCACCTGGGACTGAAGAGAAAGGCCGGGGAGGAGCAGTTGGGCCCAGGGAAATGGGATGCCCGGCGGAAGAAGGGTGCCACTAGCCTGGAGAAGGAGGGAAGCCAGAGCCCCCTGGGTGCAGGACAGGCCTAGACGGGCTGGGCTGAAGGATGCTGGACCTAGGGTTGCCAGCTGGTTTCAACAAAAATACCGGACACATTTCCCATGACATCACAATCGACATTCCGTCTGAGTTCGAAAATCCCGGACACTTCTCTTGTCTCCGTTTGGTTCCCGAACAGAAAGCTCAAATACTGGACTGTCCGGTTCCAAACTGACACCTGGCCACCCTAGCTGGACCTGAGGCCCAGGGAGTTTCCTGTGCTGGCTTCAGACGGTCCATAAACCCTCCTGCATGGTGCTGGCTGAGACTGTCTGGAGATCGAGGGGGGGGGCCTGTGGGTGTGGGGAGAGGCAGGGCTGAGCCAGCCCTGCTGAAGGCTCAGGGAGGTGCGGCTCTAGGAACAGGGGGCCTGGCAGAGAGGGTGGCCCCGAGAAGGGCTGTCACACTGAAGGGGTTCTCCCAGGGACCGCCCGGAGCCGACAAAGGACACAAGTCCTGGGAGTCTGCCAAAAGGCTTGGCATTGTGAGGGCCCCGGCAAGCCACGGCCGCCCTGCACTGCAGCAGGAGAAGGCAGGGCACACGCCCGAGCCTGGTGGACAGTGCCAGCCCCCACACCCCGGCCTCGCCTGTGAGCTGACGGGCCGTCGCTAAGAACCCCCGGTGCCGCTCTTCCCCCCCAAAGAATCACATTGTGCTGGGCCCCTCCCCGCAGTGCCCAGGCCCTGGGCTTCAGCTGGTGTCCCCCCCAAATAGACTGGCCCAGCCTGAGCTCCACAGCCACGCCTGGGGGCCGAGGGGGGTGGCCCACGGGCAGAGCCAGGCTCCCCCAGGACAGGTCATGGCGCTGGCACACCGGAGGGTCGCTGAGGGGCAGAGCTGGGCACGTGGGGGGGGGAGAGAGACGGAGCCGGGCGCTCCAAGGGACCACGCAGGGGCAGACGGGGGAACTGGAGGGCTCGCAGGCTCCCCTCTCTGCATTGCTCTGTGGCACCAGGAGCCTTGGGTCCGTCACACAGGCGGGAGATGCCAGGCGCCCACCTCGGGGCAGGCATGTGCTAGGGTTCCTGGACATGTGGGTTCCCTGCGCCGGGCTCCCCCTGCCAAGGCCCGGGCTGTACTGGGCTCCCTGCGCCGGGCCAGGCTGGCACTGGCTCCTCGCGATTCCTTGGGCTGGCTCCCTGGGGCTCCATGCCCCCGGCCTGCGGTTGCCATGCAGCCACCCCGGGCCCATCCCAACTGAGCCTCCCCTCCCAGCGCAGCCTATGGTTCCCCTCCCCCCCCACCAGGGCTCTGCCAGGGCGACCCGAACTGTGCTGGCACCACGCACCGCCGGCCCAGGGCCAGCCCCCCAGGCTGTGCCCTCGGGGAGCTAGGCAAAGGGGGCTCCTTGCCTCCCCTCAGCCCCAGGCAGTTACCCCAGCTCCCCGCGGGGCCCGGGCTGCGCCATGCCAGGCTCCTGCTTGCCCCCCCGCCCGGCGCTTACCCGGCGCCAGAGCCGGAAGCCAGGTTCTCGGCGGGCAGGGGGCAGCTGAGCCTGCCGGGATGGGGCTCGGTTCTGCCCCGCCCCCCCTCAGCTGCCACGGCTCCAGCCTGCACCGTCGCACAAGCTGCGGGTCGCGGCCTCGCCGGACAGGATGCTGCCCAGCCCAGCCAGGAGGCAGGGGTGCCAGGCAGCAGGGTGCTGCCAGAAGGCCCGGTAGAAGGGACCCTGCGGCTCTGGCCGGCACTGGCGCCTGGGCTGCTGAAAGGCCAGTCGGTGGCAGCGAGGGGCCACGGCAGGCGCAGGGTGCCGGAGGGTTTCAACAAAAACACCGGACACCTGACGTTCCGTCACAATCAACATCCCCTCGGATTCTGAAAATCCCCAACACTTCTATTGTCTCATTTCTATTGTCTCCGGTTGGTTCCCGCACCAAACGCTCATTCCCCGAGTGTCAGCTCAAACCCGGACACCGGGCAGCCCTAGGCAGGCTCCCCGCAAGCAGCGACAAGTGCTTCCTTCCCCAGGCTGCTTCCTTCCCCAGGCCCTGCAACTTCTGCTTCCCACGGCCTCATTTTCCTCCAACCAGAAGCTGTGGAGAGAAAAGGGCTCTTGGTCCCCCCCACGGGGAAAGACTCTTCAGAGGAGCAGAAACCTCAGGCCCACCCAGCACAGGGCACTGGCCTCCCTTCAGCTGCACAGCTTCCCTGTCGGCTCGGTTCCGGAGATCCAGCCCCAGCCTCTGTCCCCTTCCCTCCCGCGAGCCCTCTGCACCCGCAGCCCCAGCTCCCCGGGGCCTTTTTGCTGCCAAACCAGCCTTCAGCCTCCTGCCAGGCCTCTGCCCATCCTGCGTGCAGGCCAGGCTGGGCCCTAGCTCTCTGCCTGCTGCTCTCCTCCCTCCCAGCTCTGCCTGGTCTCTGAAAGCCGCTGGGGAGCCAAGAGCCCAGCCGGTGCCACCCCAGCACCCTGTTTGGGCAGGCTGCTGTTTCTCACGGACTTCCTTGGGGGAATGACTAGAAAGAGTCCTCAAAGAAGAGACATTTTAAAACAAAGATCTGATTACGTTTCGAGGAAGAAAAGAAAGGTATTTTAAATAGAAGAGAGGACACTACAGAAAGTATCGAGAGGAATTTGTTTTATAGATTAGTAAGCCCATGATAAAAAGATTGTGTTTGTGTGAATTAAACAATAAAAGACTAAAAAGATACACCTTTAGAAAAGCATTAAAGAATAGAAAAATGGTGTGCTTCTAGACACAGGTTAGAGAGAGAGTGTAGTTTGTTGTAAAGATCAGTAAGTCTGATAATATTACAATAATAAGAGTAGAACAATACAAACAAAGAAAAACAGGAAAATTCTTTGTTTAGTGACAGGCTTCTGAGAATGGATTTTGTTGTAAAAATGAGTAAGCACATGGTAAAAGGATGATTTCTGTAAGTTTTAAAAAACAAGACATACAAGAAAGAAAACAGATGACAGAAAAAGGGAATTTTAAAATTTGTTATAAAGTGGAGTTTATTTTAATGGTTATTGAACACATGGTAAAAGATTGTTTGTATTAAAAGGGAATTGAAAGACGACAGAAGTTAGTTTAAAATAGAAGAAATATAAAGGTACGTTGAGATGAGAACGTACAAAAACTTTGACATATGACGTGAGAGGAGAGCACAAAGGCCAGTTATTGCATTAAAAGAGCGCACGTGGCAGAAAAGGCATTGAGTGCGCCCATGTCTAGGGGGAAGAAGGAGAGAGAACTAAGTATGGAAAAGCAGCAGCAGAAGGAGCACACGCATTTGCGCACTCACCCCAGGCTCCCAGCCCCCAGGATAGCGATCGCCACCTTGGAATTGGACCACTCGGAAGCTGTGTCCTAGAGAAACATTTTCCTGAACCAATCCTATAGGCTCAAGATTTAAAGCAAGAGCCACCTTCCTCACTGCCTGCCCCTTTCAGAGCCTTATTCTGATCTGAGCGAGAGAGAGACCCGCTTTCCCACCACTTAGCACGTCTACACGGGGGTTAATTTAGAAATAGTGAGCATGCACAAACAATCCAAGGTTAAAGCCGCAAGCCTGAGTAACGAAGTTTGTAAACCAGTTTTTCCCTAGATTGTGATGAGGGCAATTTGGCACCGCAGCAAAAGCAGCTTTCCTTAGCCAGGGAATCAGGAATAAGACGCCTGTTGGATGATCGGAACATGAAATTTTAAAGCTTCTGCAAAGGAATTCTACAAAGCAGGTTAAGTGAAATGTGTGGCCCTACTGCTTGCAGCCTTGTGAAGGGCGGATGTTCTTTGCAATACACGTTAAAAGAGGAAGCTAAATAAATATTTTCCTTATTTTGCAAGCCAGCGGAAGAGGGAAATGTGACCATTCCCCACTTTTTAGCACATACAAGGGAAAGTTCCTTTGCAAAACGTCAAGGAACAAACACTTTAAAAGACAAATCTGTCTGAGGAGACATTTCTTCCTTAGCTTTCACAGACGTGTTTCAATAACTGGCAAGCAGCAACAGCCCAGGTTAAAACCACAGACCCTTAGTAACAGCTACAGGTTGCAACGGACCATAGATGCCCAGAACAGAGCGCGCAGGAGCCTAATGGCAGGAAGCCCAGCCAGGGGTAATGCAGCAGCCCTCAGGAGCCCATGGGCCAGGGCCAGGGCCAGGGCCTCCCACAGCAAGCGGGGCTGGAGCCAGAGCCTCCGGCAGCCTGGGCTAGCCAGGGAACCAGCAGCAGCAGGGTGAGCAGCCCAGCCAGGCTGGTGGGGGGTGGTTGGAGGCAGGGTGCCTGCTTGGGCCATAGCCTGCAGGCAGCAGGCTTGGGGGACGGTGGCAGGGGACCCCCCTGGTCCTGCAAATTCTCTCATTCGGGACTGGTCAGGTCCCAAGGGTGCTGGACCAGGGAGATCCAACCTGTAATTTACATTCCCCTTATTCGGCAATCCAGTGAGTCAGAAGTTGGTTTTCCCTCTCACTTTTTAATAAGCCCCTGTGGAAGCGGTATCGAGTGCCCAGTCTCTTCGGCATTTCAGCATGAATGTCTGTTGCACTATTGGAATGGCTGCACTGTGCGTGCGGAGATGCAGATCTAGGATCCCGCGTTTGTTTTCGGTCCATAGATTTTATTAAAATGATACATCACAGGTTGGAGCTGTGGCTCTCTACGCTTTAAATCCCAGGTACGAATAATTAGGCCAGCCAGTGATCCATGCACCATAGCCTGTCTTAGCAATGCTCTAGGGGTCCCCTTTCAGTTTGCTCATGCGGGGGTGGTGTTTCTTTAACAGCATTTACAGTTAGGAAAGGAGTTTGTGTTAAAGTTTTAACAAACAGTAAGATTACATTGAAAGGCACTTTGTGAAAGTTATAACAAGTGTTTTAGTCCAACTGATTGTAAGAGACAATCACTTTGTAATGGTTAAAGCTCAGATAGGCTACCCCCCTCCCCAGTTTCTCCCCCCCCCCCCCCGCATGTTTAACTTGCTAAACATGCAGTTTCATTTTTAAAGTTTTTTTTAAACACCCACCATGAAGATACAGCTCAGCCAATGCGGTAACAACAGGATTTTAAGAATAGGTTGTACTGTATGCAGTGAGGTCCATTTGAGCATTTAAGGTCCAACATGAAAAAGCAGTATTGACGGAGCTGTAACGAAACGAGGCAACTCAGGGATATTTTGTAGAAGTTTAGTGAGCTAAAAAGGCTTAAGATGATACAATAGATTAAAAACAGTTTTCAAAGGACAACGTACCAAAACAGCACCTGGGTTAGCATATGGAAAATAGCAACTGAGGGGACTTGAAATAGGTTTTAATTTAAAAAAACCCCAAATACACAAGAACTCTCTTTAAAGTTAAGATTTATACCAAACAACAACACAGGACAAATGGATGTAAACAAGTTAGCTTTTTGCACTAAGATAAGGGGGCTCCCTTCCCACACCCATATGCCCCCTTTCTTCTTTAAAAGCAAAACTGAGGACAAACTTTTAGGAGTCACAGCCTCAGAGGCCAGGCCCTGGCGTAAGGAAGTCGGCAGAGCTGTAGGGGGATGAGGGTAACTCTTCATGAACAGGTTTGTGGGGCAGCCATTCTGCACGTGCTATGTGCTTGCCATTGGGAAACACTCTCCTGCTCATCGAGGCAGTGTCGCCTTCATCCCCTGGCTTATCAGAACAAGCCACAGCAAGCACACGACAAAGGATCCTTGCAAAGCGACTGTAGCAACGGGGTTCCTCCTGATCAGGTGGCAGCTCCTACAGCCAGTTTGTATCACGCTGTAACCCTCCAAGCTGTACAGCATTACGTCATAGGAGCCGGCAGACCTTGTGTCACGTTACTGGATTTTGAGGGGAGCAGCCAGATCACTGCTGCACCCATAGGTGGGGGTGTTGGCCCCAAAAATGGTATAAAAGGGGGCCATGTGGGGTGTTGAATAGAAGCTTACTGTCTTCTAATCCTATGTACGCTAGTCATGTGATTGTATAATGTCTGTGTGTGTAGTTAGGAATCTGTAATCTGTGTAGATACTGAATATTTCCCTGCATGTGGTTGAGCAGTGGGCAGAGCCCGGCCTATGGACATGCTAATCAGCCAGGCCCTGTGGGACAATGGCACTCAATGGGCCAAGGACACACCTAAAGAATGAGTGGTGACTCACACCTAAGGGCTACCAGCAGGGGACACAGGAATAAGCCGTGGGCCAGGTGACCTGCTGTAGCCAAGAAGAGACCAGGAAGGAGGGATAAATAGGCCATGTGGGGGACTCCATCTTGGTCTTCAGCTCAGCACTTCATCCCAGAGGCAGCAGTGCAGGGATCGAAGAGCCGGAAGGAACTGTGGACCCATCCTGACCTAGGATGTGCAACAAGAACTTTTAAACCAGCAGCTGTAACATCTCTGCTAGAGCCTGCATCGAGCACTGGGAGATTCGATGCATGTAATGTACTATCCTTTAACAACCTTACTCTCAGGCTTTTCTTTCTTGTAATAATAAACCTTTAGATGTTAGATGCTAAAGGATTGGCTCAGCGTGATTTGTGGGTAAGGTCCAGAGGGTAAATTGACCAGGGATCTGTGGCTGGTTTCTTGGGATCGGACAGAACTTGTTCGGGGTAGGTGGGATTGGGTGCTAGGACCCCCCACCTGTGTATGAGGCCCGGGGCCATCTGGGGCACGGATATTGCTGGGGTGTCGGAGGGGTTTTGCTCACGAGGCTTCAGGCAGGCAGCTGAAGCGCTCTGGGACTGGTTTGTGGCCGGTTTGGAGAGGTCACCAGTCTGGGGGCTGTAAGGAGCCCCGGATTTGAGCAATTCGCCCTGAGCGGACGCCCTCAGCTGTGCCCAGACCGGCCCGGTCCGTCACAGTGGCGTAGTCGGCAGGATCCACAGATCTTGGTCAATTGAGCTTTGGGATCAGGACCCCACGCTGTCTAAATTTGATTTGTGGTACTGAGAGTGCGGTTGGGTAAAGGGCAGCTGAAATGAGTCAGCACCAGTATGAGAGCCTAAGTAGAGAGGCTCTGAAGGATTTGTGCTCGGGGGGAGAGGCATTGCCTTCAGGAAGAGGGCCTCTAAACTAGATCTGGTAGTGTTGTTACTAGCCAAAGATGTGGATGAAAGGGAGCAGAAGCGAGCCAAGGAAGCTGCTGAAAGAAGGCAGAAGGCAGATGAAGAAATTGCTAAGAGAAAGCAGGAGATGGATCGGGAACTTGAGAAGAAAAAAAACAGAACATGCAGAGAGAATGGCAGAGCATGCAGAGAAGATGACCCTGGCCAAGGAGGAAAATGCTAGACTTGAACTTCAGCTTAAGAGATTAAAAGAACAAGAGAGACTGGATCCTCCTGAAGGTTCAATGTATAACTCTGTGGGTGTGCGGTGTGCTTATGATATGGCAGACGTGTTTTGCCCAGCTGATGTGATGACCCAACCCCAAAGCATGTATGAATGCAAACCTTTTGTGTTACCTGTAGCTAACAGGGGAGGTTTGGGAAGGGGGTGCATGTGGGTATGGAAAGTTTCTTGGAGCTGGTCAGTCTTACTGTAACCAAGGGGAAAGTGTCTCTACATGTGTGCCTGTGGCAGATGGCTGTGTGTCTGTGCAGGGGGGGCAGTGAGCCTGTGGGTGAGGACCCGTCTGATGCCTCAGAGGTGAGGCTGGAATCAGAAACAGAGCACGAAGGGCCCAGAAATCAGGGAAATGTTTCTCTGGGGCAGTCTGGAGTGGCTGGCCAGAGTGAAGTTTTAATTGAGGAAAAAGATAAAGTCTTGGGGGTTGAGGAGTTGTTGGCTGGTGAGGTTTGTGAAATTGAACCTGCACGAGCTGAAATTGAGTTATGTGAAGAAGCACAGTGCGTGCAAGCTGGCGATTTGGCTGGTGGAAATAGCAGTGGGTCAGTAAAGGAAGCTGTCTCAGTGTCTGGCTGTATGCCTGAAATTAGCCAGGGGTGTTGTGACAAGGGAGAAACTGTCTCTGGTTGTCTGTCTGTGTGGGGGGAAGAGTTTCTTCCTTTGTCTGAGGAAGGTGCCCCACAGCCTGTGTTGGCTGAGAGCAGTGCTGTTGTCCCAGAGTTGGATCTGGATACAGAGAAGGCCCAGAAAGGAGGTGGCTCTAAGTTTGTGTCTGCTAGGGAGGAGGATGCTGTGACTTGGGTAGATCCAGGCAGTGTCGTGCCAGAACCCCAGAGACCAGACAGTGGTGACACTGAGGTTGTGCCTGATGCTGCTGTGTTGCTGGAGGAGGGAGGAAGCGACTCTGTGGGACCAGGGTGACCCCTTAGCCCGGGCACAAGGAGAGAATGAGGGCATGATAACTCTGGTGCCTAATGATGGTGTGGAAGTTTACAGCCATCTGGAGAGATGCAGAAGGAAGGAAGATGTTTCTGACCTTGTATCTTGTGAGTCTGTCTGTGTGCCTGAGAGGGGATTGTCTGTGAATCCGCCTGAGGGGCCAGAGATGACCCAGGGAGTAAGGGAATTGCAGGAGGAGTTGGTTGTGGCTCAGCAGAGCAATGCTGCTGCAGAGCCAGAGAAGGGTGAACTGTTGCTTAAGGAAGCTCATAGGGAAGAGAGTCCGGGCAGTGCTTGTAGCAAGCAGTTTGCTGTAGCTGAGAGAGGTGACAATGCCTGGCTTGGAGAAGGCATTCAGGAGAAAGCTCTGCCTGTAAAAGGCAGCGGCTTGTTGTGTGACGCACTTGTTGCAGTGCCTGATGGACAGAATTTGTCCATTAGCAGTGACTCCACTGACTTGGATATAGACAAACCCAGTGTGGATGGTGTTGGAGAGGTCTCAGAGGGACTGAGGGTTGTTCCAGATGAGGCAGGAACAGCCAGAGAATTGAAGCAGGCTGATAACCCAGTGACTGTGTGTGACCAGCTTGCTGGGAAGTCAGTGTGTATGGGACAGGATTATTCCCAGGTGGATGAGGAGAGTGGGAAGTTAGTGTCTCAGATCCAGGAGAAGGACTGTGTAGCTAAGTATGCAGAGCAGAACAGCTGTGTGGTCACTCTCCCTAGGATACAGGAGATGGCAGTTACGCTCCCATCTCTGGACACAGTGGACACTCATCAATCAGGGAAGTTGATATCTGGTTTCATGTGGAAACAGAGTTTGGAGGTGGACAGAGGAGAGACTTGGGAGTCTACAGCTCACTGCTGTTACCCCACTGAGTGGGGGAAGGGGGAGAATTCCAGGGCCATTGTGAGCCAGGGGGTCACACCCAGCCAGCCCTTTGTCTTGGTCAGGCCAGAGGTTTCAGGCCTGGAGCCCAGAGGACAAGGGGGAGGGGCAGGACTTGCTTGGGCAAAGAAGATTTGCAGTTTGAACCTGAAGGGCCAAAACTGCAATGGTGTGGAGCCAGAGAAGGGGCATGATGGAGAATGTCAATATACACCTGAGATAGGGTTGTTCTTGTTACTGATGTTAATTCTTGTAACCAATGTATTCTTGTTGCAGAGAAATGTAAAGGTATACAATGTGCATGATCTTATGGAAATACCATGTAATCTGTCTGGAGATGTACCAAACGACAGACGGTATGTAAAGGGACATTGTGATCTTGCTATTTCATGGTTAATGCTTGTAACTGGTCTTGGAACTTCTTACAGGACAAAAAGGGTTCCAGCCAGAAGGTGCTGTGTGAAAAGGGAAACTGAGGCACGCCACCATTTTGTTTTCGTGGCTAAGAGCAAAAATGCCTACACTATTTGGGATGAGAATACCTGCATTCACACAATGTTAATTGTTGGTCAGAGAGTTGCCAGAGCTGGCCTGGATAAATTCACTATTTTCTTCAGCTCGGGCAAAATCACCTGACACACTTAGGATCAGAAGCAGATCCAAGTAGCTGTGGTTTTTACCAAGTTCTACCTTGGGTTGGTGAGACAGTGCAAGGACATGGTTGTCAATAGGGCAGACCTTGCAATAATGAAGCCTGTTTTAGGCACACTGAGTTCTCATACTCTCATTCAGCTCTGTACTGTTGTTTCTGCCATTGGGTTAGAACATGTGATGACACAGAGCCAAAGCATGGGGAGGCCTGTGATGTTCTCAGTGATGTTACTGGCATCACTTCCTGCATCAATTTTGCGTTGGGGGTGTCACGTTACTGGATTTTGAGGGGAGCAGCCAGATCACTGCTGCACCCATAGGTGGGGGTGTTGGCCCCAAAAATGGTATAAAAGGGGGCCATGTGGGGTGTTGAATAGAAGCTTACTGTCTTCTAATCCTATGTATGCTAGTCATGTGATTGTATAATGTCTGTGTGTGTAGTTAGGAATCTGTAATCTGTGTAGATACTGAATATTTCCCTGCATGTGGTTGAGCAGTGGGCAGAGCCCAGCCTATGGACATGCTAATCAGCGAGGCCCTGTGGGACAATGGCACTCAATGGGCCAAGGACACACCTAAAGAATGAGTGGTGACTCATACCTAAGGGCTACCAGCAGGGGACACAGGAATAATGCTGTAGCCAAGAAGAGACCAGGAAGGAGGGATAAATAGGCCATGTGGTCAACTCCATCTTGGTCTTCAGCTCAGCACTTCATCCCAGAGGCAGCAGTGCAGGGATTGAAGGGCCGGGAGGAACTGTGGACTCTCCTGATCCTAGGATGTGCAACAAGGACTCTTAAGCCAGCAGCTGTAACATCTCTGCTAGAGCCTGCATCGAGAACTGGGAGATTCGATGCATGTAATGTACTATCCTTTAACAACCTTACTCTCATGCTTTTCTTTCTTGTAATAATAAACCTTTAGCTGTTCGATGCTAAAGGATTGGCCCAGTGTGATTTGTGGGTAAGGTCCAGAGGAGTAAATTGACCAGGGATCTGTGGCTGGTTTCTTGGGACCGGACAGAACTTGTTCGGGGTAGGTGGGATTGGGTGCTAGGACCCCCCACCTGTGTATGAGGCCCGGGGCCATCTGGGGCACGGATATGGCTGGGGTGTCGGAGGGGTTTTGCTCGTGAGGCTTCAGGCAGGCAGCTGAAGTGCTCTGGGACTGGTTTGTGGCCGGTTTGGAGAGGTCACCAGTCTGGGGGCTGTAAGGAGCCCCAGATTTGAGCAATTCGCCCTGAGCGGACGCCCTCAGCTGTGCCCAGACACGGCCCGGTCCGTCACACCTTGCGGAAATCAGGAGTCAAGCAGAGGGCTGGGGTTTGAAGATGTGCAGCCAATGCAGAAGATGGTAGGATTTAAGAGGGATTCAGGGGCTGCTTTGCAATGGTCCCGATGCCCCCAACAGCCTGTTTTCCGCTTGCACAAGCACCAGGGGTGGGTGCCCACGTTAGAGGAACAGGCGGCTCATCTCTCTTGTTGTGACAAATTGTAACCTAAGTGCAACCTACTTCCCTTTGGACAAGCCCTACAGCCCTTCAAGGGCATCACACCCACGTGTCACGCCACCACTGGAAGGGGACAGGGTTTGAATGAAACGTCAGGCAGTCGCCCTGTTTTGTCCCCGACCAGTCTAACTTGGGGTGGTTTTGCGTAACAAGATTTGCCGAGTGAAGGTGACATTCAAGGCCTTGCATTAAGCGTCTGTCCTTCAGTTTGAGGATTTCACCTACATGCTATTTTGGTGCTTGGCCTTGTTCCACCTCGACCCCTGGTGCTACAGGTCCCTGGGTTAGAGGCACAGCCGCGCAGCTCCCAACAGGAGGAAGACACTTGCACCGTCTCCATACACAAACCACCACTAATGCTCGACCACGGTGCTCCCAGCCAGGCCCACAATACACATCCCCAGCCAATGCTTCAGGGGACATCACACCCTCCCGTGGAGCCCAAGCAGTGCACCCTCCAGCGCATGCAGGCGAACCCCGACACGCAGAATTAGGCCCGAGTGCAGCCGGCTGCAGACCCGTATTTCTCCACTTTCACACGACAGTCCCTCCGTGCCAGTAGCCCTGGCCACAGCCTGGCTCCAGCACCTCTCCTTCTGGGCCCTGCCTGAGCTAGGACATGGGGGCTGAGAGCATTCTCCACCTGCTGCCTCATTTCTGTCCCGCTCCTCGTGCGGCCAGGGGCGCGGAGACTTGAGGACCAGCGCCCATGGAGCAGGTGTCTGCCCGGCGCCCGAGTGCTCCTGCTTTCTTAGAACCGGGGTCTGCGTTGTCCCTCCACTGTGTTACTTTGCGTGTCGACAGTGGCTTTTCTTACGCGCCGGCCTCACCGCCTTCTCTGCCCTGGACAGGCTTGGGAGTGCCTGGAGGGGAGGGGAGGGGAGGGGCAGAGCCCATTTCTAAGCACCCAGGACTCTGCTCAAGGCTGGCTGTGCTCTTGGCCCCCCCAGGCAGACTTCCCAGGGAGAGACGGTGCAGACGGAGGACTTGGAGGCTCCGCCAGAAAAGGGGGCTCCAAGGACAGCAGCAGAGCTCGGAGCATCCGAGGAGGCCCCCGAACTTCAATCGGGCTGAATCACAACTTGGGGCAGGCGATGGCCCCTCCAGGCAGGTCCAAGCAAGGCAGCTGCTGACAGTCCAGCAGCCCAGCTGTGAGTGGGGACTGAGACCGGCGAGGAGAGGAGCCCAAGGGCTAACAGAGCAGCCAGGCTGCGTCAGAGCAAGGTCCATCCGGCCCAGTGTCCTGTCTGCCCACAACGGCCAATGCCGGGTGCCCCGGGAATCCTCACGCCATCCTTCCCGTCGTCCATTCCCAGCCTCCAACAAACCGGCCAGAGACCGCCCCCTGCCCCGCCGGGCTAACAGCCACCGCTGGACCGGAGCTGCGCGAACGCATCCAGCTCTGGTGTTACAGGAACAAGTCAACAGCGTTTCCTCGCTCACTTCCCCACCACAGCCGTGATGTCACAGATCTCGCGTATCCCCCTAGTCTCCTTTCCCAGGCTCGCACCTCGGGGCACTCACCAACGGGGCCTGGGACCCAGGGTGGAAGCAGGATTAGTGGAGGCACAAAGGAAGCATCAGGCTGGCGGCCCAGGTCTGACAGATCCCTCCATGCAGGTGCCCTGGTCCATGTGCAGCGCCGCACTGGCCCGCCAGACCTTGACTCGGGGCCCCAGGAGCGGGTTCCGGTTCCCAGGGCTCTGGGCTGGAGCCGGCTCGGCTATTGGTGGCGAGGGGCCCGAGACACGCTGAGAGCGGCTACTGCACGGCAGGCAGAGGGGTTCTAACCGTACGTCACTGGCCACGCGCAGCTACCAAGTCTGATCGGCATCTTGTGCGGGGCGTGCTCACAGGGTTTCAGGAAGGTCAGAGCAGTTACCTGCCGCCGCACCGCCTCCAGCTGCGAGGGCCTTGGCACGTGCAACGCAGCCGGGACCGGGCAAGCGCTGCTGTGGCCTGTCCCAGTGGCCTGCTACATACCCCCCGCAGCATCCCTTCCTCCTGGCTCGGGGGACCTGCCACGCACCCCCCGCCAGCATCCCTTCCTCCTGGCTCGGGGGGCCTGCTACGCACCCTCCCCCCCGCCAGCATCCCTTCCTCCTGGTTCGGGAGGCCTGCTACGCACCCCCCGCCAGCATCCCTTCCTCCTGGTTCGGGGGGCCTGCTACGCACCCCCCGCCAGCATCCCTTCCTCCTGGTTCGGGGGGCCTGCTCGCACCCTCCCCCCCCCTTCCTCCTGGCTCGGGGTGCCTGCTAGGCACCCTCCCCCCCCCTTCCTCCTGGCTCGGGGGGCCTGCTACACCCTCCCCCTTCCTCCTGGTTGGGAGGCCTGCTAGCACCCCCATCCCTTCCTCCTGGCTCGGGAGGCCTGCTCGCACCCTTCCCCTGTGCTGGCTAGTTCCTATGCTGGCTCTGTGGTAATCCCCAATGGCTGCCATCGGTACCACAGCCCAGAAGGATGAGTCATTATGCTAAGAGGGTCTCAACCTGTCTGACCAGCTACCCCCCAGGGAGAGAGAAAAGGAAGGGGAAATGCTGCCCTGGCTGGGGGCAGGGCTGGAAGAGAGGGGGTTAGTTTCTGTCTGGGATCATGGAGGAACCAGCCTAAGCCAGGGGCTGGGATTTAGGGGCCCAATCTCCCCCATCGAAAGGGGGGCTGAGGCATCCTAGACCTGCCCTGTAACCAGATTACATCGGTGCTGTGCTGTGCTGTATCCTGGAGAAGGAATAAACTCCCTCCATTCTACGGGCTGGTGGAGTCTGTTCGTGCCATTACGGGGGTGCAGGAGCCAGGGGACCCCCAATGCGTCATCACACCCCCCCCCTTCCTCCTGGCTCGGGGGGGCCAGCAAGCACAGCTAGGAGCTGTAGGGCAAAAGGTTTTCCCAGAAACAGGCCGGGCATGGGGGCAGGTCCCTGTGGGGAGCAGACAGCCCCGAGCCTGGCCTGGAAGCCTGCAGGCTTCTGCTCCCTGAATAGAGCCTGGCCTGAGGGGACATCCGGCCTGGATTGCCCCTCCCCCCGGCACGTGGCTGGGCAGCGCCAAGGACCCACGTAGGACCCACTGCGGCTGACTTTGGACTCGCTGCTTCAGGCAGCCTCCAACTCCCTGCCAGCGCCAGGAGCCAAGCGGGCTTTGCAACTCTCACCGTGGCTCTAGGGCTAAGAGTCGAAGGCCTAGTCAGTGACCCCTGCAGCTCCCGGCCCCTGGGTTAGCAGCTGGCGGCATGAGGGCAGGGTCCGCAATCTACCACACGTGCCAGCCAATTCAGCGGCACGCACGCCCTGCCACAGGTCAGGCTGTGGGGGGAGGAGGCTCCTCAGCAGCACCCCCGGGTCTGGCCCGAGACCACGGCGGCTGCTGCAAAGGGGCACGAAGCCAGGGAAGCATCCCGCCTCGTGCCCACACCCCCCCCCCCACTCACTTCCCGCCCCCAGCTTCCTCTGACGCCCTCCCTGCCCCCACCCCATCCTGGCCCTGCACCTTCCCCTGGCTGGCCAGACACCTACCCCAAGCCTGCTCCTGCACCCCACCTGCCAACCTCTCCCCTTTCTGCACCCCCCACCGCCCCCCCAGATCCTGCACCCAACCCCTATCCCACTCACTGGCAGCCCTGTTTTTGTCCCCACCCCAGAGCCTAAGGGGGTCCATACAAATCCTGCAACTCCAGCACCCCAGGAAAGTAAATCTGGCCTATGGGAAACCCTGAACCTCACCCCTCCCTGTCCCTTCTCCTCACCCCACGAGGCTGGAGCACCAGAGGAGTGAGGTCTCACTTGGGGGCCACCAGTGAGTTTTGCTTCTCACTTGTGGTCCCCAACTGATTCCTGTGGGTCAGTGACCAGCCCAAAGAAGGTCCCCCCACCTCTGCCAGAAAGAAAGAAAGCAGCCAACCCTTACATGTGGGACATAAGATTTCACTTTATTTACAATGAACTTTGATAGACAGGAGACCGTTAATGCTCAATGTGCTTAATAACGTCAATTAAACCCTTCTCCCTCGCTGTAGCTGGTTCAGAAACTGATCGCCGTACCCACCCTTCCCCTGCTCCCCGGCACACAGATCCAGGTGTACGTTAACCTTGGCACGCCACTTCTGAAAGGCTGCCGACCCCTGCGGTAGGGTGTGCTGCAGGGGCAGTCTGCTCACGATTGACCCATCACAAGAGTTTAGCGGCTGTGGTGCAAGCCCTGCAGGGACCATCTGACTGCAGCTTGCAGTGGCTTCCCTCAGGTAGAGTCGGTGGGTTAGAACAGATTTGGCTAAGTGGACAAAAGGCGCCTGTAAACCAACAGCAGCATCTCTGCTCCCAAACTTGCACCCATTTAACTAAGCCAGTTTAAGAACCAACCACACTGCTAGTTAGCCCAGATCTCACTGGCCCCCTCCTCACCTCTGTGCCAATGTCTCCCTCCCAGAGCAGCTCAGGGCCAGCTGTCCCAGCCCGCGGCTGTCCCCCAGGGCTCAGCAGGCCCAAACATTCCGGTTCATCTAGTCGGGGTCCGGCGCCCTGGACTGTCTCACCGGGGGCCAGTTTATGGGTCTGGCAACCCTGCTGCTCTCCTGGTTGGATCCATCCAGCCTCTGGGCACAGCTCACACCAGCCTTAGCGACCGCTGAGATACCTGCTGGGAGCCGCACGCCTCGGGGCCTGGCTGAAGTCACCCCAGAGCACAGGCTGCTGTGCCAGGAGCCTGGCTCTGCCTGGCCAAGGTGGAGCCCAGCCCTCCTGTTGAAAGTCTCCCCTTGTCCACTCACCTCCGTGCCCACCCCTCCCCGCTGCACGGCGGGTCCCTGGTTTGCCCACGCATGGACTGGCCGTTCAGAGAACTCTGCCAGGGCCTCTCTCCTGGGTCCTGGTGTCCTGCCGCCCCGCGCCCACCCCGGTGTCTGAGAGCTGCTAGCAGTGTGCCTAGCAGACAAGTCATCAAGCCATTTGCACCCCCAGCTCTCTAGTGCGCCACGAGCCGCTCCCCACGCTGCAGCCCCAGGGAAGAGGTGGAAAAGAGGAGGGGCTGCCATGGAAGAGAAGGAGCAGGTGGGGTCAGGGACAAGAGGAGGAGAAGGGAAGAGGTGGCACAGGGGAAGGGGAAGGAGCCTAGGGGTGGGGTTACCAGCCCTCCAGGGCTACTGGAGGGAGCCAGTTGCCAGTGGGGAGAAGGAGGGAGGCGGGACGGAGCAGAGGTCTCCCTGGGCCGGGCCAGGCCAGGCATCTCGCACTCCCTGGGCCGAGGGAGACCGTATTCCCCAAAGGAAAATGCAACCAGGGTGCCACGTTGCGGCGGCTCTCGGGCTGGAGCAACCAGAGAACATAGCAGGTGTTTAGCACCCACAGCTTCCCTCTGCCTCCCTCCCCCTGGCACCTCCTGCAGCCCCACACACACAGCGCTGCTCACAGCCAGACAGCTGTTCAGCAGCAAGCAGGAGGCTCCCAGCGGGAGGGGAAGGAACGGGGCTGGAGCACACTTGGGCAGGGGTAACCTGTGGCCCCCTCCTCCACACGGGGCTGACTGAGCTGCTCTTTCAAGCCCCCACCGCTGCACGGGGCTGACATTGCGCCCCATGGCACAGATGGGGAGACACGCCCGCCCAGTGCAGGCGCCCATCTCATGCCTGAGACGCCCGAGAACGCGCCGCTTCTGCTCCCAGTCCACAGCGACAGCTCCCCACAGTTCACAACGGATTGGTTTTGGTGGGTGGGCCAGTTAGCCCTTTTAGTCCACCGGGCAGGGTGACCCAACGG
Source organism: Rafetus swinhoei (assembly GCA_019425775.1). Classification (NCBI taxonomy): domain Eukaryota; kingdom Metazoa; phylum Chordata; order Testudines; family Trionychidae; genus Rafetus; species Rafetus swinhoei. Next base: position 42,447,206 of record CM033428.1, on the reverse strand, counting down.
CCAGAGTCCATCACTTACCCCAACTCTCGGGGTAATGCAGCCTAATGGCTACAGTCTATAGCTTGCCCCATTTGCAGGGCAGGTCAATGGTCAGAAGCAATAACTCACCCCACTTGTGGGCAGTGCAGTCCCCTCTCAAGGGACAGGAGATGGGGGAAAGGGTTACACCCCCAGCAGGGGGTCCAGGCCCCCCCACTACCCTGGAACCAGGCCCGGGGCCCTGTTAGTTGCTTTCTCTAGCCAGTGGGGAAAAGCACCGTCTGAAACACACTGCCACCCGGGCATGGGCTCACTCACCTGTTACCATCATCGTCCCTGGGCTGCTTCCAGGTACAGGCACCTCAGCTCTGTCCTGAATCGCCATCTCCCCTCCCTTGCCTGGGACCTGCCGCTCCTGCTGGCTCTGGGAACATCTGGCCTCCAGCCTTGGGTCATCCCTGCCATTTGCCTGGAGCACGCAATGCATGGCCTCTCCCCCACCGCCACCAGCCCCAGGTGAGCTGAGCTGCTCCCTTTTATAGCTGTGCAGCTCGGGCATGCCCAGTAAGGCAAGGGGGCGTGGCTTTCTCAACCCTCAGGGCTGGGTTAACCCCCCTGCTGCTCAGTGTGGGGGGAGTGCGCCCCGTCACCTCCGCACCAGTGGTCCCTGTGAGCTTGTGCTCGTGTGGCCGCCCAGGAGAGATTCAAATGCCACTAAGCTGATTAGCAGGGCACCCACAGCCAACAGAAGCCAGCAGCATGTATTTCTACTGGCGGTGCCCATCCGCACATGCCTCCGCGTACACAACAAAATGTATTCCACACAGACTAGAAAATCTGCACATGGATGGAAAATATTAGAGGCCCCGTGGCTCCGCTGCACCCAGAAGTGGGCCTGTGCCCGCTTGCTCGCACGGCCCGACGGAGGGGACCAGTGCAAGCAGGACACGGGCCACTTTTGCCAAAAAGGGACAGTCCCGGCCAAAACGGGACAGGACGGATGGTCGCTCCCTGGGGCCCTCTCCCAGCTTGTTCCCTGGCTGGGGGGGCTGAGCTTCCCTGGTTCCTTTGCCCCCTGCTGCCTCTCCAGAGTGCCGGAGGGAGCGCAGCGTGCTTGCTGGGATGCAAACCCCTCCCGCAGGAGCTGCGGGCCCCGCACACAGCTAGGCAGTAATAGCCCAATCTGCTTACTGTCTGCCGCTGTGATTGAAGACGTTTCTGTAATAACGTATTAGCTAAAGCCTGCAGATTATCCCCAAAACATCAGCTTTAACAAAGGGGTAATGCCTCTTTAATCCCAGCCTGATCCAGGGTCCCAGTCTCGGCAGGACATTAATTCACGGCTAATACACAGATCCCAGGCAGGCTGCGAATGTGGGCGGCAGGAGAGGCCTGACCAGCCGGCCCAGCCTGCTCTTGATTGCTCTCCCCACACAGGCCTTTGTCCTGGGCTCGCAGCCTTGCACAGCAGCCGGCTTTGCCTGGCTCCAGCATCTGGAGAGCTTGAGGGCGGGGCGCTGGGATTCTGGGCCTGTTTGTGCCTGTGATTTGCATGGCAGCGTGCACTGTGTCTGCAGGCACCTCCCTGCACGCGGGGCTGGGCTTGCTTGGGGATGGGTTGGCGCGGGGGTCAGTGCGCGTCCGCCCCAGCCGGGAGAGCCAGGCTCCGGCTCAGCTTCCCCTGGGGGCTGGCCTGCGGGGACGAGCTCTGGTGCCCAGTGGTGCTGGGGATCCCCCTGCAGATCACATCAGCCCCTCACCTCCATCCCCCAGCGAATGGGCCAGGACACGGCACGAGGCGGGAGAAGAGGCCGTCGCTGGCCGCGAGCTGGGCCATGCCGGACACACAGCTGCTGCCAGCTCACCAGCTCACAGCAGGGCCACGAGCCCTGTGAGCCCTGGGCCTGGCCTGGCTGCCGACCTCCCCGCTCAGGCCCGGGAATCGGCTTGGTTGCCTCGTGGCCGCCTGCAGACTGGGCCACTGCTCTGCGCCCCCAGGAGCTGCACCCTCCCATGCCCTCAGCCTCAGCCTGAGCAGAGGGAGCTACTCACAGGAGGGGGGCGCCTGGGGCAGCCCAGGGCAGGATGTGGGCAGCCCCGGATTCCAGTCCTGCCTCTGCTGTAACATGGGACCTTGGGCCCGTCACTTCCCTCCCTCAGCCTCGTTGGCCCCCGATTCAGCCGAGTCAGCCCCCTGTCCGGCCCACATACTCGCAGGTTCCCTTCTCTGCCGGTGACAGCCTGGCGAGGACAGGCTGGCTCGCTAGGGCCCCCTGCAAAGACCTGACAACCTAGCGCAGGTACTACCCCTCCCCGACTCAGTGACTGAACATGGCCGGGCCTCTTGCTGGAACCCCGAGGCGAGCGGGGAGGGTTACATGACCTGGGGTGAATTATGGACCCAGACCCAGGCCCAGCCCACTGGCTGACACTGCATTTTCACTGACGCAGTGTGAAACCCCAGTGCAGGGTTTGTGGACGTTGGCAGGACAAGCTGGAGTCTGGGCTCCTCTGGCAGCCTGCCCTGTTGGCACTGCGGGGTACCCAGACCTGCCAGCTCCCACAGTTAGCACCTGTGACCTCCGGCCCAGGCTACCGCCAACCCGCGCTGAGCTGGCCCTATGGCAACGCGTCCAGTGACATGCCGAGTGCCACTAACCAAACCGGGAGCCACCTGGAGCCCCCCGCTCCACGAATGCAGGAGTGGGTACTTCGGTGCATGCTTAGCCCGGCAGGGCTCCAGAGAGCCCCAGCGCTGGGAAGGTGCCGCAGGGGCAGGGTGCCTGGTCGCTCTCTCCTGAGGCAGGCCGTGCACACGGTGAGCTGAGGTGGGGAAGAAAAGCAAGAGCAGGAGGGGAAGGGAAAGGAGAACAACAAATGAGGGACTGGGGGAGAGGAGGAGGGACAGACTTTCCCCAAGAAAATCCCCTCAGGTTCTGTTCCACTAGCAGCTCCCAACAGCCAGGTTAAACAGAGGGGTGAATGAGGAGAAAGACGGGGCGGGAGGGCCATGGAGACACTGGGATGAATAATTTTGAGGCACACGTGCTGGACACGTCCGGCATGGGACAGGCACAAGGGGCAGGGGGCTTATTACCAAAGGCTCTTTGGCAGGTCTCCTGGGGCGCCCAGTGGAAATGGTCCCCCAGAAGGAAATGAGCCCTTGTCTCATGTGCCAGTCGCTGCTCGGCAGCTGGCAGCCCATCACTGGGACCAGAGACCAGGCCCGCCCGAGAGGAGTGGGCAAACAGAAGGGAGGTTGTTATGGAAAAACGAAGGCGCCGAGTGCATCCCCTCCCCTGCAGAGCAGAGAGGAGGCAAGCCGATTCCTCGTTCCAGCAGGCCCGTGCGGTTGAACTGCCCATTGCCATGGGACGGACCTGCCGGCCAGGGCCGGATTAAGCGGGGGGCTAGCCGGGCAACCTATGGGGGGCGCCTGATGGCAGCTGTAAGGGGCGCTGCGCGCCCTGGGGCGGAGCCGCACATGCCTAGGGCGCAGGAATGGCTCGAGCCGGCCCTGCTGCCGGCTAGTGAAAAGCGGGCACTGCGAGGGGTCTGCCCGGTCAGTGCCATCGCAGGGCAGGGCGGGCAGCGCACAGATGCTGACGCTGCGGCCTGGGACCAGGCGCTCCAAGAGCCATGGCGTCCCTGCTGCCGTGCTGGGCGGCAGATCCAGCGGGCGTCTCTCCCCGAATGGAAGGTGCTTATCTGGGCTCCTGTTCACATGGCAACAAGCTGCAAAGCTGCTCAGACTCCGAACGAAACAAACCAGAAAAGAGAAAGACCCACGTGGGCCCCACCGGCGGCAGCAGGGGGTCCAGAGAGCCGGGTGCAGGGCCGTGGCCTGCTGCGGGGGTGACCCCTGCTCCCCCTGCTGCTGCTGTGGCCTTTCAAGTGCCGCTCCCCTGGCCACGGGAGGGGGCCGGGGGCTCCCTGGGGCCCTGTGTGCGGGTGGGTCGCTCACCCCACCGTGGCATTTCCTGGCGGGATCCGGCCGCTCCACTCACGGGGCGAGTCCCTATGGGGTGCTCAGACCCAGCATGTAGGACTCCTCAGGTTTAGCTTACGCCACCGTCTAAGCAGCGAGAGCGGACCCAGGACAAGCCCCCCCAGAACACGAGGGTGCAGACAGGGCCTGACGCCGCCCTGACTAGTGACGTCATTTCACTGTGTAGACGAGCCCCTACAGCCCAGCCGCTGGGTCACAGTGCAGGCGAGGGCAGGGCGACCCCCCTCTATCCCCAGGGAGCCCGTGCTGGGGAGGGAAGAACCTGGGCCAGGCTGGGCCGGGGGGGGGGGAAGAATCCGGGCCTGCATGGAGCCGGGGCCGGGCAGGGAGAAGAACCGGGCCTGCATGGAGCCGGGGCCGGGCAGGGGAAGAACCCGGGCCTGCATGGAGCCGGGGCCGGGCAGGGGGAAGAACCCGGGCCTGCATGGAGCCGGGGCCGGGCAGGGGGAAGAACCCAGGCCTGCCTGGAGCCGGGGCCGGGCAGGGGGAAGAACCCGGGCCTGCATGGAGCCGGGCCGGGCAGGGGAAGAACCGGGCCTGCATGGAGCCGGGCCGGGCAGGGGAAGAACCCGGGCCTGCATGGAGCCGCGGCCGGGCAGGGGGAAGAACCCGGGCCTGCATGGAGCCGGGGCCGGGCAGGGGGAAGAACCCGGGCCTGCATGGAGCCGGGGCCGGGCAGGGGGGGAAGAACCCGGGCCTGCATGGAGCCGGGGCCGGGCAGGGGGAAGAACCCGGGCCTGCACGCTATCTTGGGGTCAGCGTTGTGCAGCCTGTGGCCAGGGGGAAGGGGTCTCCTGCCCGGCAAGCACCTGGCAGCAAACACAAGGAGCCATGGCCATGGGGCCCAGGGAGCCGTTGCCGATGCCCCAGGCGACGGCGGCTTTCGGGAGAGTGGGGGTGCTGACACTCCGGCCATTGTCATGAAAAGAGACCTGGGCTCCTGCCCTGTCCCCATGCCAATGGCTCCGGAGGAGGCGCCGGGGGATTGTCCCGTGCAGCCCAGTAAACAAAGACAGCAAGTGACTCCGAGGATTAAACCTGCCAAACAACGGCGCCTTGCTGAGGCCAAAGCTGCCCAGCTGGTAAGTCAGCAGCAGCTGGTGGAAGGTGCCGGGCAGGGTGGGGCCGGGACGGGTGGCACCCACTTCTCCTGGTCTCAGGGCAGCCAGGGCCCGGGCTGGGCGCTGCAGGGGCCCAATCCGGCAAACTCCCAGGAAAGTCGCTGGGCTACTGCATGTGCCGGATGGGGCTGAGTGAGCGGTAGGCCCAGTGGGGCAGTAATGGGCGTATCACTGGATGGCCCGGCTCAGTGGCCCTCTGGCATGCAAGCCCCTGTAGTCACTGGCCAAGCCCCTGTAGTCACTGGCGACGCTGGCAGGGCCGGTGGCCATGCGCAATTGTCCCTCCCCCCAGACAGATCCGAGCCTGCCGCAGGGCGGGGGCGCAGAAAGGGTGTCCGGGACCTCCCCGGCTGGGGCAGGGCCGACCGAGCCTGGGCTAGGAGCAGGCCGGGATGCCTCCCTTTCCTAAGCCTAAAGGCCATTTTCCCCGTCCACTGCCACCCGTGCTGCTGCTCTGCCTCGTCTGTGCTTGGAGGGGGCTGCAGCTCCCGCTTCGGTCGCCTTCTGTCGGCTCAGGCCCTGTGCCCTGGCTCCCCGGACGGACGGCTCCATGAGGGCTGGCAGGCGGGAGAACGGCTCGGGGTAGATGGTGGAAAAGCAAAGCCCCAGGATCTTTGTCACACACAGCACACAGATACAGAGGTGGGGCCGCCAGAGACTAACCCTGCAGACCAGAACCCGCCCGCAGGCTGGAATCTGCCCTAGAGCATGGGGGTCTCAGCCCAGGGAGTGAGCCAGGCCCCCAGGCAGCGTGGCCCCCACGCGCTCCTGCGGCAAGGTGAGGTCACAGCGCGCACGGGTCCCGGCTGGCGTGTTACACAGGACGTTGGCCTTCCAGGGATCTGGGGAATCTGGGACCCTGTGGACCTGGCACTCTCCGGAGCAGCCAGGCACTCAGCTACAGACACGCCAGACATAGGGGAGAGGAGGCAGGGCTCCAAATGCCACCCCGGGGCCCCTCCCCGCCCCCACACCAGGCTGGGAGAGCTCGCTGATAGCCAGGTCCCGGGCCGTGCAAGGGCTGACGGCCCCCCCCAAGCAGCCCCGCTCAGGACGTGGCCAGCTGCCTGCTGCCCCATCTGGAGCTTCGGGGCCCTTTGGCGGGGCACTGAAAGGGGCTGGGCTGGCACTGACAAGGCCGAATGGGCCCAGCAGAGGGGACGCAGAGCCCTGGCCGGCCCGTGGGGGAACCGTTCCACCAGGCATGCTGCGAGTGGAGCCCAGTGGGTCTGCCCCGGGCCTGCCGGGCTGTCTCTGGGGCTCCCCACACGGCCAGGCCCACCTGCCTCAGTGGGCACCAGGCTGCACCATCCACACGGTGCCGAGGATCCCACTGGCAGAGCCACGGCACAGAGGGTGCAGCCGGAGCTTCATTGTAACAGGCTGGGTGGGCAGAGCCCTGGGGGACGGGGAGCCCCCGCTGGGCGGGTAGAGCCCTGGGGGACGGGGAGCCCCCGCTGGGCGGGCAGAGCCCTGGGGGACAGGGAGCCCCCGCTAAAGGGGCAGAGCCCTGGGGGACGGGAGCCCCGCTGGTGGGCAGAGCCCTGGGGGACGGGGAGCCCCCGCTGGGCGGGCAGAGCCCTGGGGGCGGGAGCCCCGGCTGGGCGGAGCCTGGGGACAGGAGCCCCCGGCTGGGCAGAGCCCTGGGGGAGGAGCCCCACTGGGCAGGCAGAGCCCTGGGGGACAGGGAGCCCCCGCTAAAGGGGCAGAGCCCTGGGGGACGGGGAGCCCCCGCTGGGCGGGCAGAGCCCTGGGGGACGGGGAGCCCCCGCTGGGCAGGCAGAGCCATGGGGGACGGGGAGCCCCCGCTGGGCGGGCAGAGCCCTGGGGGACAGGGAGCCTCCGCTAAAGGGGCAGAGCCCTGGGGGACGGGGAGCCCCTGCTGGGCGGGCAGAGCCCTGGGGATGGGGAGCCCCCGCTGGTCGGGCAGAGCCCTGGGGGACGGGGAGCCCCGCTGGGCGGGCAGAGCCCTGGGGGACGGGGAGCCCCCACTGGGCAGGCAGAGCCCTGGGGGACAGGGAGCCCCCGCTAAAGGGGCAGAGCCCTGGGGGACGGGGAGCCCCCACTGGGCAGGCAGAGCCCTGGGGGACAGGGAGCCCCCGCTAAAGGGGCAGAGCCCTGGGGGACGGGGAGCCCCCACTGGGCAGGCAGAGCCCTGGGGGACGGGGAGCCCCCGCTGGGCGGGCCAGATGGGGAGCCCTTGCTCGGAGTAGGCGGCCATATTAGACACTGGCCAGCACGGGCCCGATGTGGGTGCCATCTAGCTGGCATGTGCAGGGCCGTGCCCACAGGAAGCCGGAGATCTGGCAGGCGGCGCCAGCCCTCAGGAAATCTCCTCTCCAGGCGGGACGGGGCAGCGGTGAGAGGGATTCTGGAGCCAGGCGCGGCGTCGGGCTCTGCTGTCCCCACGAGGTGCCAGGCCCAGCCGGCGCCCTGCTCTCTGGAATGGGGGGAGCCGCCCTTCCCTGGGAAACGTCCCTCTCTGCCAGGGCCAATGGCGTGCCCGAGGAGCCTGGTCTGGCACTGGCGTGTGCAGAGCTAAGCGCCGGCACAGGGGCGAGCACAGCCGGCCGGGGCGCAGCTCCACACCGCGTGACCCAGGGCAGCCCGCCCTTCCCCTGGGCTTGCCTGGTGCTAGGAAAAGGGGGGCTCTGAAAGTCCAGTTTGCTCCGGTGCTGTGAAGCTCTGCCTGGGCGGGGGAGACCCGGTTTCATCCCTTCCGGGTCGTGCGTCTCTGTCCTTGTGGGGACCCCCGGCCTCCTGCCTGGGCCCAGGCAGCAGCAAGCTGAGCCGCCCGAGGGGCCGTAAGCGAGGGGATGAAGAGGCTAGTCACCCGCTTTGTTAATTTCAATGGGCCCGGCTGAGAATGGAGCCAGCCGCCAGCCCTTCCCCCATTGAGCCAGGGGGGCTAGAAAGGGAGGAAACCCCTGGTCCCCCCATCTAACTGCCCCTCGTCCTGGCTTGCTCCCCCATGCACCCATTTCCCATGGCAGCGAACCCTGGGCACCCACCTAGCCCTGGCAAGCCCACTGGCAGGCACCAAGCCATCGCTAGCCCAGCCCCGAGCTCCAGCACCTGCCACCCAGCCCCTGGGCCAGGAGGGAAGGGCCCTGAGGCTTGTGGGGTGGGAGACTCGGGGTGGGGGCTATGCTGGAGGATGCTGAGAGCGCTGGCCAGGAAGCATGGGCAGCAGGTTCCCGGAGCCCTACCCGGCTGTGCCGCCTCCGTGCTCAGACTTTAGTGAAGTTGCTCAGTGTGGACGGGGCCAGGTCAGGCCTGTTCTCGCCCACCTCGTGTGTCTGACACGCCAGCCTGGGCACACTGCTGCCGAGCGAGCTCTCCCGGTGCCGGGGGGCCGCTGCCCTCTCGCTGCTGGGATCAGCGTCGCCTGCTCCTGCCCGTTGCTCCGGGCCCAACAAGGAGGAGGGAAGGATCTCGCTGGCGGGCCCCTCTGGGCACTGCCAGTCTGCAGGGAATGCCCAGAGCCAGGGCTGCAAAGAAAGGGGGACCCCACTGGCCAGTCCTGCCAGACAGTCCCCCCTCCCCCTTCAGGTGCAGGCAGACAGCTAAGGGCATGGGAAAGGGGCCAGCTCCGGCAGGGACCTGCAGGCTCCGACCCCAGTGGCACCAGCCTGCCCCACAGCTTGCCAGGAGCGGTGACCCAGGGAGTGTCTGTCCACACCCCTTTGCTTTTCCCTCTCACACCCTTTGCAAGCTCCTCGCTCTGGGTAAACAGACCCTCTGCCCGAGGGGCCTCACATCACCCCCTGGGCTCTTGAGCAGCCCAGCAAACAGAACCGGCCAGCCTCGGCGGGGCCCCGGACCCTTCCCCTTCCCCTCCCCCTCGGTCAGCAGGTCCTTACAAGACCCTGCGGGACAAGGCCTGTGCTCGCCCGTGGGACATCCGAGCACTCGCCCCCCAGCCCTGACACTACTAGGACAGGCGGGGAGCAGAACACGAGAGGCCCGCAACGTGCCACCAGCCATGCGGTGCAAAGTGCCGGCCGATTTCACTGGAGTGCCGGCGAGGACCTTTGACTGCGCACCCCAGCGCCGCGCCGGGGCAGGCAGCCGGGAGCTCGGGCCTTCAGGAAGTTGGACGCACAGCCAGTGTGCTGCTTCCCCGGCCTCCCACGGGGAGACGTTTCCTCCCGCCCAGCTACGGCTCCGCGCTCCAGACACCTGGCAGACTAAGACCGCAGGGCCCCGTGACCACCTGGTCTGGCTGCCCGGAGAGCGCCGGGGGCTGTCTGCTTTGGACTTGGGCCGGCCGAGCCTGACTGCGGGCGGGCAGCGACGGACCATTCAGCACAGTGGCCAACTGCCCCGGCCAGGGCAAAGTGCGGCAAAGCCTCCGCCCAGACCCTGGCGCTGGCCCAAAGGAGGCAGGAGAAACCAGCCTCCACCCTCTGCTCCCAGCCCGCGTGCAGAACAAGAGACTCGCGGCTCCTCTGCCGGTGGAAACGGGCCACAAGCCCGGCACCCGCAAATTGCCAAGTGTCGACAGAGTCTTATCCCGGGGGGGGGGGGGCAGTGCTCTCAAAATGCCGCGTCCTCCCAGAGCACAGGGGCGTGCGCTGGCTGGGGAAGGACTGCCGCAAGGCCCAGGCGGGACCACGCTTGACTCCCTTTGGCTGATTACTTGGAAGCCCCCTTGGGTGAGGAACATGCACGTGGCTTGCAGCTAGCTTACTTAAAGCTGCAGCAGGGAACCGGGTGGGGAGAGGTGCGGATGGGGGGCACTGCTGGGTCCCCTCTTTTAAATGCAGCCCTTAACTACACCCCCGCTGATTCCCGGGGGAGAGGGGCACATCCCAGTCTGGTTAGCCCTCGTGCGCTGGCCCTCGGGCTCCCGCGGCGAACGGGGAGCAGAGAGCGGGGGGCCGGGGCCCATGTCATAAGCAAGCCAGAGGGTCTGTTACTTTTCCCCCGCGTGCAGAGAGCCAGGCTCCACTGCCTGCTGCCGAGCCCTGACCCTCCGCGCTGTGCAGCTCTCTAGGCTGGGGGGGGCCAGGGGTACAGCTACACTGGGGGGGCGTTCGAAGAAGGTATGCAAATTGCACTTGCATTTGCATATCTTCTTCCGATTATTTTTCCAGAAGAGGATTTTCCAATATTTGGCCTGTCTACACGGAGCCCAGTGGCAGAAAAACCCCCTTTCGGAAGCCCCCAGACACCTCGGTTTACGCCATCGTGTTTTGTTAGTCTACGAAGTGCTACCAGACCAGGCGCTGTTTTTTAAGTTTATCCTGCACAGACTAACCCGGCCACCCCCTGAAGCGTCTCAACACCTGGTTCCTTTGTTCTCTGGCGAGGGGTGGGGAGAGCTGGCTCTGTGGGGTCACCCGGCCCCCCCCGCCTACGCACAATGGGGTCCCCCCAGCCGGCCCCCTTGTCCCTCACCGCAGGGTGGGGAGAGCTGGCTCTGGGGGATCACCCCCCCACCTACGCACAGTGGGCTCCCCCCAGCCAGCCCCCTTGTCCCTCACCGCGGGGTGGGGAGAGCTGGCTCTGTGGGGTCACCCGGCCCCCGCCTACGCACAGTGGGCTCCCCCAGCCGGCCCCCTTGTCCCTCACCGCGAGGTGGGGAGAGCTGGCTCTAGGGGATCACCCCCCCGCCTACGCACAGTGGGCTCCCCCCAGCCAGCCCCCTTGTCCCTCACCGCGGGGTGGGGAGAGCTGGCTCTGTGGGGTCACCCCCCCGCCTACGCACAGTGGGCTCCCCCCAGCCAGCCCCTGTGTCCCTCACCGGGGGGGGCCAACAGGCTCTGGCGCCCAGGGCAGATTCCCTGAGCCATTCACTAAGACAGGGATTGCATAAGAATCACAGCAGAGCTGCACCCAGAACCCAGATGTGCACTGATGGATTCCCCCCCATGTCACAAGGGGACTGGTGCCCTGGGGGCTGGGACTGTGGGTCTGCTGTGAGGGGCCTGGGGCTGGGCAGCTGCCCTTGGGGGCTGGATCCAGACCTCTAAGCCTGTGGCCCCAGCTGTGGGGCCTGGCTGGGGTCAGCAGTGAGCAACTGTACAGCTCTGGTGATCTGTGCTGCCTGTGAGCAGAGCCTGCGTCCTGCCAGCTAACCCCCGACAGTCGTAATGGCCATAATCCCCTGGAACCAGGGGCTAATCCCCTGGAGATCAGGGCGGAGCGGGGTTACTCCAGCACTGCGCCTGCTACACAACGCTCTAATCCCAGAACTAGCCCCACTAATCCCCTTGGCTCTGCAGCCATTGCTCCCCGGCCCTTCCTCGCAGGCACTAGCCCCGCACGGCCCCGCGCCCCCGGAGAACCTCTCCGGGTGGGGCACTCGCAGGGGCTGAGGGGAGAGCAGAGAGAGGAGCTGCAGAGGAGGTGTGTGTGTGTGTGAGAGTGTGTGTGTATGTGTGTGTGCGTGTGTGCGCGCACACATGTGTGCGCGCACACATGAGTGTGCACGCATGGGTGTGAGTGTGAGTGTGAGTGTGCGCACACATGTGTATGAGTGTGTGCACACGTGAGTGAGTACATGTGTATGAGTGTGTGCACACGTGTGTGAGTGTGCACACCTGGTTGTGTGTGTGTGTGTGTGCACGTGCACACAAGGGTACATGTTCCCATCCGACTGGGGCTTTCCCCTCGCTGCTGCTCGGGGCCTGGGGCGGGGGCCGTGCTGCCGTGGGGACCTGACTGGTGTGTGCTGCGTGGCCCTGGCTGCAGCAGGGAGGTTTCTACATTCCCTGCGGCTTGTGTCCAGCCCCAGATGGCTCCCAGCGGAGGCTCTGTGCTGTCTCACCAGAGCCACGGAGCCAGAGGGCTGGAATTGGGGGTATCCAGGCCTCGCTGGGCTGCCGTGCCGATGGGCGTCCCTAATCCACCTCTCTGGGAGGCGTCAGCCCAGGGCAGAGCGCTGGGGCTTAGGGACCTGCGTATGGAGCACGGGGCCACCGTGGCTCACGGCCCTGAGGGACGTGTCTACGGGCCCACTCTCATTTCCAGCCATGACTGAGGCCCTTAGGAGCCAGTGTCCCAGCACCAGCAGATGGGGGCTTGGCTTTTCAGGGCCCATTCCCTTGGCAACGAGCCCCAGGCCCTGTCTCAGGCAATGCTGGGCACAGCGAGGCCTCGCCACCGTCCCGGCCGGCCCGTCGATTGTGATGCTCAGGATGCACCACCCCACACGGGCTCGCTGCCCCGGGTGAAATGCTGGCAGGGCCCCGGGTCTCCAAGGGGTCACAGCACTGGGGAGGAGGGGGGCTTTCCCTGACTGGCTTCAGGCTGACATTTAGGGCTCATGCACTTTTGCAGGAGCTTCCTGGAGACCATCAGGTGGGAGTGACAGACCAGATCAGCTGCGCACAGCAGGGACTTTGGGCTCAACCCTGCAGGGAGCTGAGCACGCCCCTCGGGGCTCTCCCCACCCACTGAGTTCAAGAGGCGCCCAGAGTGCTCAGCACCAAGGAGCATGGATCCCTACCGTCCGGGCTGGGACTTGTTCCAGCAGGGCTGGCAGGCCCCGCATGCCGGCTGAGTAGGGCCAGGCTCAGGCTGTGTCCCTGGTCTCCCCCGTCTGGCCGGTCCGTGTGCTGTTCATTCTCACCCTGCTTTTCATGGATCCACCCCCGGAACCTGGCAGCAGAGCAGGCCGGCTGCACCGGGAGAGCGTCAAGGCCCTGAAACTCCAGAAGGAATCAGCCTCAGCCACAGAGCAGGAACCAGGTCGCGTTGCAAGGGACAGACGTAAAGAAACACACAAGCAGGTTGGAACACAATTTGAAAGGTGAAGGCACAAAAGGAGATTGAATTAGCTAGGGACATAAGGGGGAACAAGAAAGCATCCTACAGACCCATTCGACTCTTGAGGAAGACCAGGGAAAGGGCAGACCCGTTACTCAGAGAGGAGAGAAAGACAATAGCAGAAAACACTGCCGGGGCAAAGTGTCAAATGCCTTTGTAGTTCAGTTTTCACCAGCAACGCTTGCAGGGATCAGACGACACCAGGGGCAGAGTCTGAGGCTGAAATCAGAAGAGAGCAAGTGAAGAATGACTTGGGCAAATTACCTGTCTTCAAGCTGGCAGGGCCTGATGAAATACATGGGAGAATAATTTAGGGACTGTCTGAAGAGCCCATAGTGATGCTCCCCGAGAACTCAGGGAAGGCAGGAGAGATCCCCAAGGACTGGAAAAGGGCATATATGGAACCACTTGATGAGACGGGGAATAAGGACAATGCGGGAATTCACAGACCAGCCAGTTTCAGGGCAGTAGCTGGAAAGATAATGGAGCAAATAATCAAAGAATTAGTTGTAAGCAGCTAGAAGGAAACGAGGTGATAAGTAACAGTCAACACGGGTTTGTCAAGAACAAGTCCTGTCAAACCAATCTAATATCCTTCTTTGACAGGCAAGGAGCCTTGGGAAGAAGGGGAAGTGGTGGCTGTGGTGTATCTGGGCTTTAGCAAGGCTTTGGATATTGTTCCGCCTGATCTCACAATCAAACTAGGGAAATACAGCCAAAACCAAGTGACAGCAGGTGGTGCTCAACGGGCTGGAAAACAAAGCAGTTATCGGTGGTTCACAATTGTGCCGGGGTGCTGCAGGGACCTGTACCAGGTCCGGTTCTGTTCAAAAGCCTCAGCAATGATCCAGGTGACCGCACTTGTGAAATTTGCAGACAATACCAGGCTGGGAGAGGCTGCAAGTGCTTTGGAGCGATGGTTCTCAAGGAGAGGTCAAGGGCTCTCTGGGGGTCGCGAGCCAGTCTCAGTGGGACTGCCAAGCACACCCGGCATTAGACTTGCGTGACACCCCCCCGGCGCAGGACTGCAGCCAGGAGCCCCAAACCACACTACCCAGCTGAAGCCAAAGCCTGAGCAACATCGCAACCATCCTGCTTTCCACCCCTCGTGCTTTTATCTGGCGAACGACGGGAAACGTCTGAGAGGGTGGGGCTGAAATCAGCCTGCTTTGGAGGGCAGGGTTAACATTCAAACTGAGCTGGGCCAACCGGAGAAGGGGCTCAAGGAAACAGGCTGAAATTCAATAAGAACGAATGTGAGGTACTTCACTTAGGGGAGGACCCACCAAGCTCACACACACAAATGGGAAGTGACTGTCTAGGAAGGAGTGCTGGGTCACAGAGGAGCACCAGCTGTCAACAGTGTGACACGGCTGTGCCAGTAGCCTCCCCAGGAATTTAAATGGGGGGGGGTGTGTTCAAATTTACAAGGGGGGGTGTCAGGGCCGATGAGGGGTGACACCATGAGGGTGAAGGTGGGCTGTATGGCACCATAGTTCACAAAACTGGGGGGGGTTGGGGAAATTCAGGGGAGGGTATACACCTCCATAGGGGGGTTAGGGAAATCCCTGGGCTGTGCACAAAGCAAACATCATTCTGGACGTATTAGCAGCAGTGCTGTGAGCGAGAGACGCACGGAGTCGTTCTTCTGCTGTACTCAGCTCTGCTAAGGCTTCAGCTGGAGCACGGGGTCCAGTTCTGAGCGCCACATTCCAGGAACCATGTGGACAAACTGGAGAAGGTCCAGAGAGGAGCAACAGAAATTACTGAAGGTCTAGAAAATGTGACCTATGGGGGAAGATTGGGAAAAAAAGGGTTTTAGCCTGGAGAAGAGACACCCAAGGGGGCACACGGCAACAGTCTCCAAGTACGTAAACAGTTGTTATGAAGAGGAGGGTGATAAACTGTTCTTCCTAACCACTGAAGGCAGGTCAAGAAGCAATAGGTTTAAATAGCAGCAGAGGAAACTTAGGTTGCGCATTAAGAAAAACTTCCAAACTGTCAGGATAATTAAGCAATGGAACAAATTCCCTCGAGTGTTTGTGGAATCCTGTCCGGGGAGGCTGTTAAGAGCTGATTAGCCAAATGCCCATCAGTGGCGCTCTAAGTTCTGCTCCAGTGCAAGGGACTGGACTAGGCGAGCTGTTAAGGTCCCTTCTGTTCCAAACCTCCATTCTATGATTTCTATCATACAATGATGCCCTTCGGTATTTTACTAATTCCACCAGCTAGCAATTTACGACTGAGTCCTGGCTGCTAAAATAAATGAAAAGCTTTATAAAGCCTATAAAACAGTCACACAATCTACTCTGATTCTTGTTTCTCCCGATTGCCAATAAACACTTGTAGGTCACCAGTGAAGATTCCTAGCAATGGCATTGGTTTAGTGCTAGACAGAAATGCTAGAACTATCAATAATCATATATATAGTAGCCCAGTGTCTGAGAGTCTGTAACACCGAAATGCTGGCTGTTCCCTCTGGGCGGCCCGTGCTGCATGGGGAGTGCGGGGCCCAAACGGCCGCCTGTGCTGCATGGGGAGTGCGGGGCCCAAACGGCCGCTTGTGCCGCTTGCTCCCCGGCCGCGGCCCGACTGAGTGGCGCAGAAGTCAGCCGAGCGCCACAGCGGGAGGCGAAGGGGGGCGGGGCGGTGACGTGCGGCGTGACAGCGGCTCCAAGCCCCACCCCCTGGCTGTGAACATCATCGCCCGGCCCCCCTTCGCCTCCCGCCGTGGTGCTCGGCTGACTTCTGCGCCGCTCAGCCAGGCCGCCGCATGGGAGCAAGCGGCGCAAGCAGCCGTTTGGGGTCCACGCCCCCCATGCAGCACGGGGAGTGCGGAGCCCAAATGGCCATTTGGGCGCCACGGTCCCCCGAGTGAGAGGCAGGAGGGGGAGGAGAAGAGAAAAAGAGAGACAGAGAGAGAGGCAGGAGGCGGAGGAGAGCTGAAAGACAGAGAGGGGGAGGCAGTAAGAGGAGGAGAGAGAGAGAGAGAGAGAGAGAGAGAGATGGAGTGAGAGACCGGAGGCTCAGGAGAGAAGACCAATGTGGAGGAGAGACGTGAAAATCCCGTCTTA
Source organism: Rafetus swinhoei (assembly GCA_019425775.1). NCBI lineage: Eukaryota > Metazoa > Chordata > Testudines > Trionychidae > Rafetus > Rafetus swinhoei. The sequence goes on along the minus strand of CM033428.1, from coordinate 42,431,247 downwards.
TGATGGGCTAATTGGCTAGTAATGCAGAAAAGGCAAAAGTGTTGATAAATATTTGTTCCATATATGATGTAGTCAAGCATATGATAACCCTCTTTTATTGGCACTAGTATCTCAGGAGGATGATAAACAGCGGCTTCTAAAGTTTGACATTTTAAAACAGCAGGTCCAGATAACTTGCATGCAAGAGTTTTAAAAGAGCTGGCTGAGGAGCTACCTGGACTGTTAATGCTTTTCAATAAGTCTTGGAGCACTGGGGAAGTTCCAGAAAACTGGAACAAAGCCGATGTTGTGTCCATGTTTTAGAATGATAAATGGGATGACTTGTGAAATTATAGCCATGTCAATCTGACTTTGACCCCTGGGCAAGATAATAGAATAACTGATACAGGATTCAATTAATAAAGAATTAAAGGAGGGTAATGTGATGATCTGATAAGACAACAGGGTGCCCTTGTTGCCAAGAAGGCTAACGGCATGGGCTGCATTAGGAGGAGCATTGCCAGCATATCGAGAGAAGTGATTATTCTTCTCTGTTCGGGTACATCTACACTAGCTCGTTAGTTCGAGCTAGGTAGGGTAATTAGGGCAAGCAGAGTTGCAAATGAAGCCCAGGATTTAAATATCCCGGGCTTCATTTGCATGTTCCCGGGCGCCGCCATTTTTAAATCCCCCTTAGTCCGAACTCCGTGCCCACGGCTACATGCGGCACGGAGTAGGTAGTTTGAATTAAAGATCCTAATTTGAACTACCGTTACTCCTCGTGGTTGCAAATGAAGCCCGGGATTTAAATAACTAACTAAGTCCTTAGTTCGAGTTAACGTCTGACGGCCGCGTGTAGCCATGGGCAGTTAGTTCGGACTAAGGGGATTTAAAAATGGCGCCCGGACGGGAAGATGCAAATAAAGCCCTGGATATTTAAATCCTGGGCTTCATCTGCAACTTCGAATGCCTACATTAGCCTCCCTAGTTCGAACTAGGGGGCTAGTGTGGACATACCCCTAATGTCCAGTTTTAGGACCCCCACTACAGAAAGGATGTGGACAAATTGGAGAGAGTCCAGCAGAGGGGCAATGAAAATGATAAGGGAGCTGGGGCGCATGACCCATGAGAAGAAGCTGAAGGATTTAGGTTTGTTTAGTCTGCAGAAGAGAAGAGTGAGGGGGGATTTGAGAGCAGCCTGCAACTCCCTGAAGGGGGTTCCAAAGAGGCTGGAGAGAAGCTGTTCTCAGTAAAGGAGCAAGTTGCAGTGGGAGAGGTCTAGGTTGGATATTAGGAAAAACTCTTTCCCTAGGAGGGTGGGGAAGCGCTGGGATGGGTTCCCTAGGGAGGGGGTGGAATCTCCATCCCTAGAGGTTTGTAAGGCCCAGCTTGACACAGCCCTGGCTGGAAGGATTGAGTTGGGATTGGTCCTGCTTTGAGCAAGGGATTGGACTTGATGGTCTCCTGAGGTTTCTTTATGAGTCTATGAATATAATTACTCCTAGTCAACATGGGCTTATGGGCAATAGATCTGTCAAGCTAAAGTCAATATTTGTATTTGATCAGATTACAAGCTTGGTTGATAAAGGTAATAGCGTTAAGGTAATAGACTTAAACTTCTGAAAGATGTTGGACGTGAGATGACATGTCATTTTGATCAGAAGATGAGAAACATCTAATACTAATCCAGCACCCATGAAAGGGTTACCAGCTGGCTAACTGACAGATGTCAAAATGTGACTGGGAGCACTGCATCTTGGCTGAAACAGGCGCCTCAAAGATGGGCTCTCAGCCCCGCTCTTGGACATTTTTATCGGTGACCTGGAAGAAAGTTAAAATCGTCACCGAGAATGTCTGCAGATGACACAAAAATGGGGAGTGGGAAATAGGGAAGAGGCCAGGCGTTTGATAACCGAGCAGGCTGGAGCCCGGGTCAACTGCGCACAAGCAAACAATGTGAGTTCTACTCCAGCTAAATATAACCGTCCCCAGCTGGAACCACGTGGGTGGGTCAGAGCTACAGGCGGGGGACTGGCCCAGGAGACAGTGGCTGAAGAAAATGATTGAATTAGGGGTCACATGGAAAGGGCAGCTGAGCAGGAGCTGTCAGTGTGAGGCTGTCAGTCCAGGGGTCACGGAGAGGGGACTCTCCAGCAGGGCGGTGTGAGCACTGCCAGGGTCCTGGGCCCAGCTTCAGGAGAGGCTCAGTAGATGGGGGGTCAGAGAGGAGCCACACAGCTGGTGAAAGGGTAGAAAACGTGCCCTGCAGGGCTAGACTTAAGGAGTGCAGGCTCCCTAGCCTGACGGAGAGAAGGAGAAGGGGGCACCTGATCACACCTACCGATACCTCCCGGGGGAGCAGGAGCTCTCAGCCCCTGGAAGCACCACCCTACCCCTATCCCTCAGACCCCGTACTGGGCCCAGCACACCCGACCAGCACAGGCAGCCAGGCCCTGCCCCGTACTGGGCCCAGCACACCCGACCAGCACAGGCAGTCCGGCCCTGCCCCATACTGGGCCCAGCACACCTGACCAGCACAGGCAGCCCAGCCCTGCCCCGTACACCCGACCAGCACAGGCAGCCAGTCCCTGTTCCGTACTGGACCCAGCACACCCGACCAGCACAGGCAGCCCGGCCCTGCCCACCCGACCAGCACAGGCAGCCAGTCCCTGTTCCGTACTGGGCCCAGCACACCTGACCAGCACAGGCAGCCCAGCCCTGCCCCGTACATCCGACCAGCACAGGCAGCCCGGCCCTGCCCACCCGACCAGCACAGGCAGCCCAGCCCTTCCCCATACTGGGCCCAGCACACCCGACCAGCACAGGCAGCCAGGCCCTGCCCCGTACTGGGCCCAGCACAGCCGCCTCTCCGCGGGGGCCTGCTCTGACAAGGTCTCTACAGCAGGAGCAGGAGGGCAGGGTCCTGCTGGGGAGACGCAGGGGGGGCAGAGGCGAGGTGCTGGGGCAGGGAGGCCTGGGGCAGGAGGGGCGGACGGCAGGCAGCGCGGCACAGACAGGAGAGCGAGTCCCTCACACTCCTTGCGGTCAGAGCACAGATTTGTACCTGGCACTTCCCAGACCGCGCTGCTCCCCACAGCCGGCCCATGGAGCTGATGCAGCATGACAGCAGGGGAGGGTTCCTGACAGTTCCTCACCAGCACTTAACTCCCATGGCACTCACTGGCCGTCAGGCGCCTAAATACCCTGGGTGTCTGGCCCCTGGGTGTCTGTTTCCCTAGGTGTCTGGGCCCTTGGGTGGCTGGGCCCCTGGATATCTGGCCCCTGGGTGTCTGGCCCCTGGGTGTCTGTTTCCCAGGGTGGCTGGGCCCCTGGGTATCTGGCCCCTGGGTATCTGGCCCCTGGGTGTCTGTTTCCCTGGGTGTCTGACCCCTGGGTATCTGGCCCCTGGGTGTCTGTTTCCCTGGGTGTCTGACCCCTGGGTATCTGGCCCCTGGGTGTCTGTTTCCCTGGGTGTCTGGCCCCTGGGTGTCTGTTTCCCTGGGTGTTTTTAGGTTGGGCCCTTAGGATCCTGAGTCACCTACCTGCCTGGCTGTGGTTCAAGTGGGTGGGGACAGCACCCTTCCCCCTGGAGTGGGGCTAGCGACTGTGGGCCCTACCTGCGGCACACCCACCCTGGGGAGTGGGTGACTCACTGGTGCCCGGAGCCCCAGGCCTGCCCACGCGCTCGGCACTGGGAGCAGCTTCGGGACGCTGGGCAGAGCCAGCTGTGGCATGGTGAGATCTGAGCAGCCGTGAGGTCCCGGCGCTGACCCTGGGGCCCAGGCGTGACTGTGCTGGGTGCTGGTGTAACCGCACACCTGCTGGGGGTGGCGCACTGTCCCATGCAGGGGCACTGAGCCCATCTCCTCTACAGCCTGAGCGGGGAGCGAGCTGGCCTGTGGCTCACGGGCACAGATGCCTGCTAAGCTCCAGCCGTCCCAGGTTTGGTGCCATCCCTCGGCCTTACGCTGGGATTGCAGCACCGGCCCCAGCGCCTAATTGGAGCACGAGCCCCTGTGCCAGGGAGCCCTGCCTGGCCGAGCCATGGCTCTGCGAGGGCTGGCCCCTCCCTGCTGCACTGCCCCGGGAGCCAAAGGCAGTGGGGCCGGGGCCCAGCCCCTGACCCCAGAGCCAGAGCCTGAGCTCCCTCTCCTGTCTGGCAGGTGCCCAGCAGTGCTTCACCTCCAGCCCTTCTGCCACCAGCCTCCAGCGTGACTCATCCCCTGCCCTGCTCAGGGGCCCCAGGGCGTCACCCCCAGCCCTGCCCAAGGGCCCCAGGGCGTCACCCCCAGCCCTGCCCAAGGGCCCCAGGGCATCACCCCCGGCCCTGCTCTTGCTTTGGCTGTCCAGCAGCCTGGGGCTCAGGCAGAGGTCTGGGGGTGAGCTGAGGCCTTTGCCCAGCCACGTGACGCTGGCAGGAAGCACCCGGAGCTGCTAACGAACGACAGCATGTCCACCCATTTGTCTGCAATTAAAAGTTGTGTGTAGAGATTTCCTGTGACACGTCCCGCGAGTCCAGCTGCAGACACGGCGCTGCTGAAACCAGGAGATGCTAATGAGCTCGTCTGCATATTAAATACCTTGTTTACACTCAGCCAACAGCCGGTGCTGCTCCGAGGGGAGGTGCGGAGATGCAGCGTCCTACATGGCTCCCTGCCCCTGCAGTTCCCAGCCCGGAACCAGCCTGACCTGCTGGGTTTGCGTATGGGAAGGGCTGGAGCCGCACTGCACAGCCAGGCAGGTCAGCCCCGCGGGAGGGGCCAGGCCACTGCTCGGCCTGTCCTCAGAGGCCCAGAGCCCTGTCCCCCCTGGGAACGCCCCTTGGGCACCAGAGAGCGACACACTTGAGACTTGGTACTTGACAGCTTCCCGCCCAGGGCACTTTGATTCCCAGGCCAGGGCGGAAGGGGCCAGCCTGACCCTCTGCGCCAGACTCTGCCGACACGCCTGTGCCGGGGGGGGGGGCTGTCTGCCCTGTAACCCGGGGTCCCCTGCGCTGGGCTGTGCGATTCCCACTGACTCACCCACATGTGCATTGGCCCAGACACCTGGGCCCAGCCTGAGCAGATAACAAGGCTCTTCCCAGTCCCCGTGGGGGGGAGAGACAAAGGGGGGAGGCAGAGACGAACACCTGGCTGGGGGGCAGGGCCTGGGAGCTGGGCAGTCTCTGGCTGGGAAACATGAAGGGAACAGACTAAGCTGAGTGCTGGGGGGCGATGGACCCCCTACCCCAAGGGGTCTGAGGCGTCCTGGCCCTGCCTCCTGTACCCACATCACGTCTGTGCTGGGCTTCCTCCTGGAGGAGCAATAAACCCCCCTGTTCTACTGGCTGGCGCAGTCTGGTCTGGCTGCTACGGGGGTGCAGGATCGAGGGGTCCCCGATGCGCCGCCACAGCCCTAATCCCGCCCCGGTAACCGGTCCCCATGCCACTGGCCTCCTGGCCGCACTGCTTGTTCCACGTGGCCGTGGCTGGGTCTGCAGAGGAATTCCAGGCCTGGCCAGGACGCGCTGGAAAAGGCCAGGAGTGCAGAGGAACCGGCAAACCCAGACACCACAGGTGCGCGCTGCTGGAACGGCAGCCAGTTCGCCCCCGTGCTCTCCCGGAGAGGAGGAGAAACCCCACGGGGAGAGCCCTGGGGGGCAGAGGTCTGAGCGCCCGCAGGCCGGGACCCCCACACAGACGCCGTCCGCTGAGCAGCAGAGAGCCAGCCCCTCCCGGCACGGCCTCTGCTTCCGCGCCCAGCTCCCCTCTTCCTGCCCCGCAAAAGCGCCATCGCGCGCCACTCTGCCACCCGGCCCCCGCCCCTACCCCCGCATCCTGCCCTGCTCGGGGCTGGTCCAGCAGTGCCCACAGTTCAGAACGTGGCGGGTGGGAGCAGGCCCAGTGCTCGCCCGGGAGACTCCGCAGGGCAGCATGGGGCTCTCTGGGGGGCTCTCCCCACGCTCGGAGCTGGCCCCAAATGCCCGGCGAGGCTCGGAGACGTAAGCACTCTGGGTGGGCCTGGGGGAAGGAGTCGCAAACCCTTTCCCTGGCTCTGGGTGCCTTGGCATTGGCCACGAGGGCTTCCCGTGAGGAGTAGGCAGAAGAGTTTGGGGGGCAGGGTGTGCGCGTGTGTGTCTGCGCCTCTGTGTGTGGGTCTGCAGCAAAGCGCCATGTGGGCGTCTGCAGTGAGTGTGCCCATGTGTGCGTTGCAGCAAGGTGCCGTGTGTGAATCTGCAGTGAGTGTGCCCGTGTGTGTCTGCAGTGAGTGTGCCCGTGTGTGCCTCTGCAGCAAAGCGCCATGTGTGTGTCTGCAGTGAGTGTGCCCGTGTGTGCGTCTGCAGCAAAGTGCTGTGTGGGCGTCTGCAGTGAGTGCACCTGTGTGTGCATTGCAGCAAAGTGCCGTGTGTGAGTCTGCAGTGAGTGTGCCCGTGTGTGCCTCTGCAGCAAAGCGCCATGTGGGCATCTGCAGTGAGTGTGCCCGTGTGTGTGCGTCTGCAGTGAGTGTGCCTGTATGTGTCTGCAGTGAGTGCACCCGTGTGTGCGTCTACAGTGAGTGCGCCCATGTGTGTGTCTGCAGTGAGTGTGCCTGTGTGTGCGTCTGCAGCAAAGCGCCGTGTGTGTCTGCAGTGAGTGCACCCGTGTGTGCGTCTGCCGCATCCCCGATGGCCCTGGTCCGCAGGCTGCAGCCTGCTTCTTGCCTCCTGCCCTGCCCAGCAGCGAAAGGCCCTGGGGGCAGTTGTGTGAAATCAGAACCAGCCTCTAGCCCACAGGTCTGTGCGCTCTTGAGCTAGCCCGGGTACCTCAGGCGCTGGCAGCGCCCCTGCTGGCAGTGCCAAGCGCACGGCTCGCATGGCCCCTGCTTCCGCGGCGAGCGATGGAGCCGGCCAAAGCCCCAGCCACCCCAGTCACTCGCCCCCGGGACAGCTCCTGCCCGTCCCTCGCTGGGGAGCCAACCGCCTGCAGCCCCTCCCGCTGGGCACTTTGAAAGGGGCAGGAAGGCAGGCACACGCGGGCGCTGGCAAAGCTGTGGCACAGAATGGGGGTGTGGGGCTCTCTTCTCAGCTGGCCCCTCTGCCTGCCCCGGGCTTTTCCCAGTCTCCCCTGCCCCACACCTGCCCCAGCGCCACCCCCACCCGGCCGGCTCCCCTCGGCCTGCCAGTCGCAGGCCTGTCGAACGTGACTGACGCCATTGCGGATCTCTGGTGGAACCTAATTAAAATGGTTATTGTTGGCGGGTTTGAATTGCCCAGGTGTGGATCATTATCCTCATTACTGCAATCAGGGAGAGGGATGTGACAGGAGAGCAGATGGAGGGGAGCCAGAGGGATTCTGCAGCCCAGGCAGGCGAGCCCCTGCCTCTAGTGGGGCTCCCCCCCGAGCCGGGCCTGGCTGCAGGGATCAGCTTGGGGCTCGTGCAGCAGGAACCCCTTGGCCCAGGACTCGCACTAGAGCCGAGGGAGCAAAGCCCAAGGGGTCTGACTCAGGGTGGAGCCCGCAGCACTGGCCCAGGGCGGGCCAGGCCACCAGCCCCTCCATCCCACTCAGCCCTGCTTGCCGGCCGGGAGCACAGAGGCCTGGGGCTGGAGGCTCTGATACACCCACACTGCCTGCCTGGGTCTGCTCTGCCAGCTGCTTGGGCTTCTCCCCGCAAGGGGCTGCGGGGGCGGGTCTAGTCGGCTGGCGCCGGGGGCAGTGAACTCTCCCTGGCTGCCTTGGCTCCAGCGCCGGCGGCTGCTCTCCAGCCCCGCGCCCAGCCTGGGCCTTTCCTCCTCCCCAGCTGCGCAGGCTCAGCACTTGGCTAAAGCGCGTGTGTCCAGACAGCCTGTGGTTTGCTCCCTGGCAGCCTGCTCCTGCTGTGCCAGTGGGGGTCTGGGCAGGGGTGGCCAGCTCTCTGGGACCAGGCACAGTTTCTGCAAATAGCTCTGCCGCTCCCAGCCCTGCAGCCAGGTGCACCGAGTGCTGGGGAGGGAGCTGAGGGGCTCCAGGCCAGAGCACTGGGGAGGGAGCCGAGGGGCTCCGGGCCAGAGCGCTGGGGAGGGAGCCAAGGGGCTCCGGGCCGGAGCGCTGGGGAGGGAGCCGAGGGGCTTCGGGCCGGAGCGCTGGGGAGGGAGCCGAGGGGCTTCGGGCCGGAGCGCTGGGGAGGGAGCTGAGGGGCTCCAGGCCGGAGCACTGGGGAGGGAGCCGAGGGGCTCCGGGCCAGAGCGCTGGGGAGGGAGCCAAGGGGCTCCGGGCCGGAGCGCTGGGGAGGGAGCCGAGGGGCTTCGGACCGGAGCGCTGGGGAGGGAGCTGAGGGGCTCCAGGCCGGAGCACTGGGGAGGGAGCCGAGGGGCTCCGGGCCAGAGCGCTGGGGAGGGAGCCAAGGGGCTCCGGGCCAGAGCGCTGGGGAGGGAGCCAAGGGGCTCCGGGCCGGAGCGCTGGGGAGGGAGCCGAGGGGCTCCAGGCCGGAGTGCTGGGGAGGGAGCTGAGGGGCTCCGGGCCGGAGCGCTGGGGAGGGAGCAGCGGGGCTCCGGCTTTGGTAAGACAGGTGCCCCCGGTGTGCCCAGTGATGCCCAGACAAGGGGAGATGTGGGAACCGGGGCTGCTTAGTTTCCTTTCTTTACCCCTTATGCTGTTCTCACCCCTGACATTGCATTCCCATCCCGCCCCCTTCCAATTTACCTCCAATTTACCACCCAAGGCACCACTCAGCCCCAGATGCACTGTGCCCAGGGAATTCCTGCTAAGGGGTACAGGACAAGCAGAGACAACACAGGGGAGCCGGCAGGCGGGAATACGGCCCAGGCCCCACCAGAGCCAGCAGGCGAGAACGCGGCCCAGGACCCGCCAAAGCCGGCAGGCGAGAACGCGGCCCAGGCCCCACCAGAACCGGCAGGCGAGAACGCGGCCCAGGCCCCACCAGAGCCGGCAGGCGAGAACGCGGCCCAGGACCTGCCAGAGCCGGCAGGCGAGAATGCGGCCCAGGGCCCGCCGGAGCCGGCAGGCGAGAACGCGGCCCAGGGCCCGCCGGAGCCGGCAGGCGAGAACGCGGCCCAGGACCCACCGGAGCCGGCAGGCGAGAACGCGGCCCAGGCCCCACCAGAACCGGCAGGCGAGAACGCGGCCCAGGCCCCACCAGAGCCGGCAGGCGAGAACGCGGCCCAGGACCCACCGGAGCCGGCAGGCGAGAACGCGGCCCAGGCCCCACCAGAACCGGCAGGCGAGAACGCGGCCCAGGCCCCACCAGAGCCGGCAGGCGAGAACGCGGCCCAGGACCCGCCAGAGCCGGCAGGCGAGAACGCGGCCCAGGACCCGCCAGAGCCGGCAGGCGAGAACGCGGCCCAGGAGCCGCCAGGTGAGAACGGGGCCCGGGACCCGCCGGAGCCGGCAGGCGAGAATGCGGCCCAGGCCCCACCAGAGCCGGCAGGCGAGAACGCGGCCCAGGACCCGCCAGAGCCGGCAGGCGAGAACGCGGCCCAGGAGCCGCCAGGTGAGAACGGGGCCCGGGACCCGCCGGAGCCGGCAGGCGAGAATGCGGCCCAGGCCCCACCAGAGCCGGCAGGCGAGAACGGGGCCCGGGCCCCACCAGAGCCGGCAGGCGAGAACGGGGCCCGGGCCCCACCAGAGCCGGCAGGCGAGAACGCGGCCCAGGACCCGCCAGAGCCGGCAGGCGAGAACGGGGCCCGGGACCCGCCGGAGCCGGCAGGCGAGAACGGGGCCCGGGCCCCACCAGAGCCGGCAGGCGAGAACGCAGCCCGGGCCCCACCTGAGGTAAGCTCTGACCCCCTCCTCCCGTCTGCACCTCAACCTCTGCCCCCTCCCAGACCACACCCAAGCCCTCGGCCAGAGCCGGGAGCACCCAAATGTCAGACAGACCTGTCCGTGCAGGCGTGGCTTGCGCATGGGTGTGCAGCTCTCCCTGCTCCTGGCGGGCTCCGGGGGCGGACAGATGGGTCCTGGCTGGCCTGCAGTCTGGGGTGGGGCAGGCGCTGGCTGGGGGCCGGAGCAGCAGCCAGCTCCTTGCATGCGAGCGCTGTGCTCCCTGGGCGGCGGGGAGCTGGGTCTGCAGCCCCTCCCTGGGCCTGGAGCCCCTGTCTCCAATGGGCTTGCGGCTGGCAGCTGCCAGGCCTGGCGCCCTTGCCCCCGGCAGCAGTCGAGGGGGAAACAAGAGCCCCTTTCTGTGAGGAGAATGAGCTGCAGTGACGAGCGGGCAGCCCCCGCGCAGCCCAGCCCCAGGCGCCCGTCTGCACGGCCTGGGAGCCGGCCGGCCGGGAGAAGCCCGGACAGGGGGGCATTGATCTGCCACGCTCAGGCCAGGCTTGTGCCCTGGGCTGGGTGACCTGGAACGGAAGGAATGCAGAGTCCCGGGAGTGCCAGGAGCGAGCTCCCCTGCAGCCACAGCCCCTGGTGCCCTCTGCTTCCCCTCCGGCCTCCCAGGGGCCCTTCCACCCCTCCTGCCTGCAGTCCCTCTTCCCTGGGAGACGAGGGGCCGGGGGGCCCGCTCTGCCCGCCCTGCGCTCCTGTTGCTCCTGAGCTGAGCAGTGAGAGCAGCAGGCAGACTCGTTCCAAGACACAGAAGATTAGGGCAGGAAGAGCCCTCAGGAGCCATCGAGTCCAGCCCCCTGCTCCACGCGGAGCCAGCCGGGACCCGAGGGAACCCATCCCGGCGCTTCCCTTTTCCTGTGTCCAGCCTAGACTGCCCCTTCAGCTTGAGACCGTTGCTCCTCGTTCTGCCATCAGGGAGCCAACAGCCTCCGCAGGCCCCGAGCCAGGGCTGGGGGCGGCTCTGTGTTCCCAGTGGGCCAGGCGGGCTCTTGGGGCAGTGCCGGGGGCAGCCAGACCCCCGTTGCATGGCGTCTGCCCCCTCCCCAGCTCCCAGAGCCACACGGAGTGCACGCGCTCCAGCTGCCACTTGAAAGGCCTGGCGCTCCGGCTGCTGCCGCCACCTCAGCAGTTGCCCCTTTGAGTGGTCGGGCTCCAGGGCAACTGTCCCCTTTGCCCCCCTGTTGGCGGGTGTCCGTCATCTTCCGCCTGGCTCCATCCTCTTTGCCGCCCCCTGCAGGCGCACACGGTGACGGGCACGCACATTGGTGGCAACGGGCACCGTGCGTCATCATATCTATAGTAGCCCAGTGTCTGTGACTCTGTAACGCTGAAACGCTGGCTCTTCCCTCTGGGCAGCGCTGTTGCCTCCCGCCGTGGCGCTCGGCTGACTTCTGCGCCGCTCAGCCGGGCCGTTTGGGCGCTGTGGTCCCCATGCAGCACCCCCGTGCTGCATGGGGAGCGTGAAGCTGCCAAACGCTTGCCTGCTGCTCCCATGCAGCGGCCCGGCTGAGCGGCACAGAAGTCAGCCGAGCGCCATGGCAGGAGGCGAAGGGGGGCGGGGCGGTGATGTGTGGCGTGAGAGCGGTTCCAGGCCCCGCCCCCTGGCCGTGAACGTCACTGCCCCGCCCCCCTTTGCCTCCCGCCGTGGCACTCGACTGACTTCTGTGCCGCTCAGCCGGGCCGCTGCATGGGAGCAAGCGGCGCAAGCGCCCATTTGGGTTCCGTGCTCCCCATGCAGCACGGGGAGCGCGGAGCCCAAACGGCCATTTGGGCTCCACGGTCCGCTGAGTGAGAGGCAGGAGGGGGAGGAGAAGAGAAAGAGAGAGACAGAGAGAGAGGCAGGAGGTGGAGGAGAGCTGGGGTGGGGGGAGGCAGTAGGAGGAAGAGAGAGAGAGATGGAGCGAGAGACCGGAGGCTCAGGAGAGAAGACCGACGTGGAGGAGAGACCTGAAAATCCCGTCTTATGATGGGCTAATTGGCTAGTTGACAATAAACCTCTCAGGTGCCTTCGTCCCTTAACAGATCTCGTGGTCATTGGGCGGTTTACTTGAGGGCTGCTGTGCCAGCTGTCTTTTCGGGACTGGGGCAGCACACTGCCAAACATCTGCTAACATCGACTGCAAAGGGGTACTGGTACCCTGGGGGTACCCCGAGATCTTCCAAGGGTACTCAACTCGCCCGGTTTTATAATTTTACATGAAATGAACAAGTAAAGTCAGTACAAGCTAAACGTTCACAAGCTGACTGTTTCACTGCACACTGAAGTGTAGGCACACTGTTCCTAGTCCAGCTGATTCACTGTGTACTTAGGGCAAAGCGAGCCCACCAGCCACGTTTCCGCAGCAGTAGCTGGGACCCGTCTGGAGGTTCTGTCCGATTTTGTCAGCGAGTCGTTTTCAGTGAGGTGAAATGCGGGTGCACCAGGCAAATCCATTCCTGGCAGGGACCCGCTGCCTGGGAAGGCTGAGAGACGCTGCCTAGGCTGACCCTCTGCATAGCCCAGGCCGGGACCCGCCGGGACCCCCCCGCAGCAGAGAGTTCAGCAAGTCCCTGACCGAAGAACTGTCAGCCGGGGAACCCACCACGCCTCCTGGGCATCCCTGCAGTCGTTAATTACGCTCATTGTTCAGCAATGACACCTGGGGTACGTCTAGACTACATGGCTCTGCCGACAGAGGCATGCAACCTAGGCTACCCGACATAGTCAATGAAGCAGGAATTTAAATATCCCCGGCTTCATTAAAATAAAAATGGCCGCCGCGCTGTGCCGGCTCAGCTGATGGTCAGCACAGCGCGGCAGTCAAGACGCGGATCAGTCGACAGGGGAAGCCTTTGTCGACCGCTCCTGTAAACCTCGTTCCACGAAGCATAACGGAGCAGTCGACAAAGGCTTCCCCTGTCGACCGATCCGCGTCTTGACTCGTGCGCTGTGCCGACCATCAGCTGAGCCGGCACAGCGCGGCGGCCATTTTTATTTTAACGAAGTGGGGGATATTTAAATCCCCGCTTCATTGACTATGTCGGGTAGCCTAGTTTACATGCCTCTGTTGGCAGAGCCATGTAGTCTAGACGTACCCCTTGTGTGCTGTCTGAATGGACTAGCGTCCTTCCCAGCCATTAGATTGCATTATCGCCTCTGCACTACCCATTAGTCAATATCTCACCCCCAGGTGGGCAATTACTGACTGTGACCAAGCCCTCCCCTCTCCGAACCCTCTTTTCCTTACCCTAAATGGAGTGCGCTCCCCGGAGGGCCTTCTAGTTCTTGGGGCCCTTCTCGTGATCAACTTCCTGCCTGAACTGAGGACACCAGAACCAGACACAGGATTCCCACAATGGCCACACCAGCGCCCTGCTGCACGGCTCACTGACAGACAACCAGCCCACGGAACAACACACTGACCCACCAAATGCTACCTCTCAGCTCCGAGTCTGCAACAGCCCACTGTGAGACACGCCAGTCTGACGCCTCTGTCTGCAACCATGCTACAGCCAATGGCTGTGTACTCCCGGCACGGCGGGTCCAGAGCCCACCAGTGCTAACGGCTGTGACACCCTGCCACGGCTCACAGGTCACGCCTTGGCCCCTCGGCTCCTGGGCGGATCCCCCCTCTCCAGCGCAGCAGCCCCTTCTCGGGGAGCCCTTCCCCTCCAGCAGCAGTGAGACAGCCCGTTCTCAGGGGGCCACTCCAGTGCGGCGACCCTCTCTTGGGGGGCCCCTCTCACCTGGGGGGTCCGCCCCTCCGCCTCCGGGACGGCGCCTCTCAGGGCCTCCAGCCGCCTGCCTCTGCCGTGAGCCCCCAGATCCCCAGGGCCTCCACTCCCAGAGGGAACAGCGCCCCTGTTCTCCAGCCCAGAGCGACTCCCAGCCGGTACCCAACAGGAGGGTCTATGGAGCTTTGAACAGCAACGGATCCCCTCAGGCCAGTCGGCCTGGGCCCTCAGCCCCACGTCAGTCTCCCCCCAGCCAGCTGAGTCCTGCCTGCCCTGCTCTCAGTCCCCCAAAAAACAGCCCCAGTCTCCCAGCAGAGCCTCCAATAGCCCAGCAACAGCCCCTCCCCCACCAGTGTCTCTCCCCAGATAAGAGGGTCGCCTGGGCCCCTCTTCTCCCCCCCCGTCCAATGTTCCCCCCTCGCTGGGGTCAGCTTGGCCAGTCGCCAGGGTCCCCTCTCTGCAGCCCCTTGTCTGTCTCTGGCCAGAACCGGCCGTGTCCTCTGAGCAGGGCTGGGGGCACCAGGGCACCAGACACCAGGCTCCATCTCCGGGCTGTTCTCTGACACAACAAACTCCCCCCCTTGTCACATTAACCAGTAACTGCTGGGCACTGAGCGCCCCCCTGTGTGCAACCCCCCCTTTGAGCCCCCAAAACTCCCCCCTTCCACACACACCCCCTCGCTCGCTGGCATGGGGCCTGCGCCCGGGCTGCTTGCGGGTGGTGAACCCTGGGCAGAGGTTTCCCAGGACTCAGTTCTGAGCCAGCCTCAGTCCCTGACCCCTAGGGATTCCTGTGCCCCACCCAGGCAGCTGGCACCCGGGTGGGCCGTGCGCAGGATGGGAGCTGCTGTCTGCAGGAGCATGCGGGCGCAGCTGGGCTGCGCAGGGAGGGTGCAGCCAGCGCAGACACAGCTCACCTTGGCTCCAGCCCATTGCCAGGCGGGGGCAGGTCCGGCTGCCCTGGGATGCCGGGCTGAGGCCACGGCCTTTCCCCTAACCTGGGGGCTCTGCTGTGCAGGGCTGGTGCACGGAGCCCTAGGCCTGCGGGCCACAGCTGGCGCGGGGGCAAACCGTGGGCTGGTGTGTGGCAGCGAGTGCGTCAGACTCCTGGGGCGGGCGTGGTGTTCCCCAGGGTGCTGCCTGGCTCCTGCCAAGGGGCAATTAACGCTGATCTGCAGAGACTCATCAGCCCCGTGATGGGAGGGGTTACCATGCCAACCGCGCCACTGGTCCTAGGCGGGCAACAAGGGAGGGAGGCACCGGCCTCAGCACCAGCCGCTCAGCCACAGGAGGCCCCGCCGGCTGTGCCAGGCCGCACTCCCGCGGAGGAAGAGCAGCCGCCGAGCCTGCTGCTGAGCAGCACAGCTGTCCCCAGAGCCCCCAACAGCATCTGCTACAGGTACGCACCGGCAAGCGTGTGTGAGTGTGTGTGTGCGTGTGTGCATCTGAGTGCGTGTGTGTGTGCGCATGTGTGTGTGCGTCTGAGTGTGCGTGCGCGTCTGAGTGTGCGCGTGCATCTGAGTGCGTGTGCACGTGTGTGTGCGCATGTGTGTGTGCGTCTGAGTGTGCATGTGTGTGTGTGCATGCTCGTGTGTGAGCATATGTGTGTGTGTGCTCAGGGCTGCAGGGCCGGGACCCCGCTTCCCCAATGGGCCGCAGGGCCGGGACCCCCCTTCCCCGATGGGGGGTAGGGGGAGGTGTGGCAGGGAGAGGGGCCCAGGTGCCTGGAGAGGGGCTTTCGAAGCTGTCACCCCCCGCACGGCCTGAGGCAGCACCAGCAGCTCCCGCTGGGCCCGGAGCGGGGGTCCGCCACTGGGCAGAGTGCCACAAGCCACACGGCGGCTCATTGGAGAGCCCTGCAGAGACGCGCCCGGGCGCACGGCCCCCCCGCAGCCAGGTCCCTGGGCACGCTGCCTGCAGGCCAGGCGAGGCTGGCGGATGGATCGCGGAGGAACAAGGTGCAGGGAAGAGGCAGATCTCAGCCTACAGGCTCCGTCTGCTAAGCACGGTGCGCGGAATCGCTGCCGGCTGCCGGAGACGCTGCTGGGGGCAGCAAGTGTCCGAAGAGGCAGACGCTCCCAGAGCAGCTCTGTTTCCACGGAAGGAACCAAACCGGGAAGCTGCCCCGTCCCCTTTCCCTGAGGGCGGTGGGGGAAGCCCCATCTGAAACAGGGCAGCAGCCAGCCCGCCCGCCCCCGAGAGGAACGGCTGGAGCGAGGCCCGGCCCTGCAGCCCGGCTCTCATCGGAGGGGTTCAGGGAGGCCTTTCCCTCCAGCTCCCGCCTCACACGGAGCAAGGGGAGCAGCTGCTTGTGCAACATGCCGGGGCTCAACAGCACCGCTGCCCCCATGGCCGCTGGCTGCCAGTGCCCCTCGAGCAGCTGCCACGGCTCCGGGGGCACATCCGTGGCCTCCGCCCTCGTCCGCCCTGGCCTGTGGGGCCGGGGCCCAAGAGGGGGAGCAGGGCTGGGAACTGTGGCGGGGTGAGCGCGACTCTGCCGCGTGCTTTGCTCCAGTGACACGGCGCAGACGGAGCTACAGGGAGCAGTCCTGCTCCGGCATGACCTGCCCCGCCAGAGGAACTGAGCTGTTGTGTGAGCGCAGGGAGGCCCCGAGCCAGGCACCCACCAGGGCGGGCAGGCTGGGAGGGGCCCAATGTGGCACTTCTGGACTCGGCTGCCTTGTGTCGGGGCAGGATCTTTCCAGGCCCGTGGCCTTTGCAGAGCCCCGGCTCCAGCTGGTGGCTACGGACCCAAGTGCCGCTAAGCTCGTGAGGCACGAACGTGGACCCTCATTTCAGGCGTCACTCCCTGGGGCTCCAGCCACACCACTGGCTGCAGCTGCTCTGGGTGCGTCCCCCTGAATTCTCCCCAGCAGCAGCCCCATGCGCCCTGGCCATCAGACTGCCCAGCGGCTGAACTCGCGCAGGCACTAGCTAGAGCCAGAGGGTGAACCCTCAGCAGGGAAAGGTCAGGGCACAATTAACAAAGCCCCTCGTTAGGCTCCTTCCAGCCCCAAGCTGCTCCCTCCTGGTGAGCACAGTGACATGCAGCAAGATGCCCGTGCTGGCCCGGTCAGGCAGGAATGCGCGGGGCCGCTGCAATCAGCGAGGGGGCATCTCGCCACCGCCCGATGGGTCCTGGCAAGCTCCCCAGGCCTGGCTCCGGCGCCGCTCTCAGCGCCCCCCGACCCAGCCACACGCCCTCCGCTGCCTGCCTGGCTACGCGGTGCCATGAGTGAGACCCCTCATGTGCCATCCCCCGCTCTGAACATGCAGCCCCATGGGCACATTGCTCGGTAGCCGTGCCACACGGGCGCCTGTGCTGCAGCCCTGAACCTCTGCCTGGCACCTGCAGAGCCATCTGCACCCACGCAGCCGTGCGCCTGCACTGCACACACCTGCCATGTGCACGCTGCCAGTGCGGCCGAGTCTCCGGGCAGGGCGCCCCTCACCTTGGCACCGTGGCACCTGGGACGAAGCCTCACGGACAGGTGCTCCCAGGGTGCTGGAGTCTCAGCAGGACAAAGAGCAGGCACGTCGGAGCCCAGCACCCAGGGCGGGGGCTGCAGGGGAAACGGGTGGGGAGGGGGGCTGCTCCGTGTCCGGGTGTGGTGGCGTGTCGGGGACCCCCCGTCTGCAACGCAATGAGACTCCGCCTGCCAGCAGAACAGGGGGGTTTATTGCTTCTGCAAGGTCCAGCACAGCCCGGGTACCATGTGGACATCGGAGCAAGGGGCCGGCAGCCTCCGACCCCGGGGGGGGGGAGTCCACAGGCTCCTGAACCCCCCAGCACTCAGCTTAGTCTCTTCTCTTCATGTTTGCCCAGCCAAGACCGACCCTTCCCCCAAACCACCCCTTCCTTTGTTCCAACTCCTTCCCTCTCCCATGGTCTACAGATCAGGGCCCTCAGGGCGACCCCCTGCTGGGCAGCGCTTACCGACAGAGGCCAGTAGGGGTCACCCACAGCCCACAGCCCAAGCACAGTGCCCAGCGAGTGGACCGTCCCCCCACTACATCACACCTGCGGGGAGCCCCTGCTCCAGGGCACAAGGGCTGCTTCTGGCTGCACACACCAACGGGCCGGGCACCCCGTCCCTGGGGGCACTGCCAACCCAGTGCTCTCCCTGCCCCTGCTTTGCTCTTCCTCCTCCACGCCAGCCTGCGAGAGTCGTGCTCCCCGCTTCTCTCTCCTCCGGCTCTGAGCCGCCCCCGAGACTTGCACCCGCGTTCTCCTGCCCTCTGCCTCCAGAGCCTTCCCCTGCAAATCAGCCGCTGCCGGAGGCCCGACCCCTGCCTGCGGCTGAGCTGGGAGCCCTGGGGAGGGGGCGCCCTCTCCCAGACCCGCTTGGGGCCAGCCCCTGGGAGCCCTGGGCTTCTCCACACTCCGCTCCCTGGGGATCCCCGGCTGCCCGAGCACCTGGCTCTGCAAGCCCCCTGCCAGGGCCCAGACCTTGGCCTTCAGCCCCAGAGGGGCCTCCGCCAGCCCGGGGCCCCCGAGCTCTCGCTGCCTTCCGGAGCCCAAGATCCCAAGAGGAAGGGGAGTCGGTGCAGTGATGGGACCTCCCGGCTCTGGCTGCTGCAGGGCCCCTGGCACGGGCGGGGCGGGGGGAGGAAGCTGTGTGAGGGGAATGTCCCTGCTGAGGCCCAGCCCAGCCGGGGCCGCGGGGGGAATGGGCAGGCGAGTTACAGACCCTCCCTTGAACCAGCCAGGCCCCCCAACCCCCACGCTGCACCTGGGCTCTCATGGCTCCGGGTGCCCACTGCAGGCCTAGGATCAGAGCCAGCCCAGCCTGGGTGCGGGAGGCACGTGGGGCAGGGTGGGGGGCGCCCTGGTGCAGGGTGTGGACGGCGTCTGCGTCCCGCCCACCCGCACAGCAGCCCCCGCAGCATCGCGCCGCCATTGCCATGGCAACAGCCCCCCACGCTCACACCCCTGCCCCAGGAGCTGGGCTGGCAGAGATGTGGCCCATTGGGGGCTGCCCCACCCCCTGGTGCTGCAGGTGCTGGAGCTTTGGCAAAGCCAGGCCTGAGGGGTCTGCGCCACGCGTCCCGAGGATCCCCTTGCAGTGCTCGGGGGAGGGCTTAGGACACACGCGCCCCGTACAGGGCAGCTGTGCACAGGCCTGGGCAGGCCAGCCGGGGGGGGACTCAGCAGCATTTGGCCCCTCCCCCCGCATACTAGAAAGCAGATTGGGGGGCCTGGAGCTGCTCGGGGCCCTAAGAAATTGCTGAGGCTGTTCCTCCTAGTGCTGCTCTGGGGCCACACATGCCGGCTCTGCAGAGCACCGTGCCCTGTCGGCCCCTCTCCCCCCCCCAGCCAGACCGGGCACTGCCAGGGCCTGCAGCCGCGCACAGAACGAGCCGGGCCAGAGAGCAGGCACCCTGTCACGTTACTGGATTTTGAGGGGAGCAGCCAGATCACTGCTGCACCCATGGGGGGGTGTTGGCCCCAAAAATGGTATAAAAGGGGGCCATGTGGGGTGTTGAATAGAAGCTCACTGTCTGCTAATCCTGTGTACACTAGTCATGTGATTGTATAATGTCTGTGTGTGTAGTTAGGAATCTGTAATCTGTGTAGATACTGAATATTTCTCTGCATGTGGTTGAGCAGTGGGCAGAGCCCAGCCTATGGACATGCTAATCAGCGAGGCCCTGTGGGACAATGGCACTCAATGGGCCAAGCACACACCTAAAGAATGAGTGGTGACTCATACCTAAGGGCTACCAGCAGGGGGGACAGGAATAAGCCGTGGGCCAGGTGACCTGCTGTAGCCAAGAAGAGACCAGGAAGGAGGGATAAATAGGCCATGTGGGGGACTCCATCTTGGTCTTCAGCTCAGCACTTCATCCCAGAGGCAGCAGTGCAGGGATTGAAGAGCCGGAAGGAACTGTGGACTCTCCTGATCCTAGGATGCGCAACAAGAACTTTTAAACCAGCAGCTGTAACATCTCTGCTAGAGCCTGCATCGAGAACTGGGAGAACTGGGAGAACTGGCACTGTATGTGAAAGATAATGTAGAATCAAATGAAATAAAAATATTAAATGAATCAACATGTTCAATAGAATCGCTATGGATAGTAATTCCATGCTCCAAAAATAAGAAATTAGCAGTAGGGATATATTACCGACCACCTGACCAGGACAGGGATACTGACATTGAAATGCTGAGGAGATTAGAGAGGCTACCAAAACAAAGAACTCTATAATAATGGGGATTTTAATTACCCCCATATTGACTGGATACATGTCACCTCAGGAAGAGAAGCGGAGATAAAATTTCTCAATGGCTTAAATGACTGCTTCTTGGAGCAGCTGGTGCAGGAACCCACAAGGAGAAGCAATTCTCGATTTAGTCCTGAGTGGAGCGCAGGATCAGGTCAGGAAATAACCGTTACAGGACCGCTTGGGAATAGTGACCATAATATAATAACATTCAACATTCCTGTGGTGGGAAGAACACCTCAGCAGACCAGCACCCTGGCATTTAATTTCAAAAGGAATTACACAAAAATGAGGAGGTTAGTTAAAAGAAATTAAAAGGCACAGTGACTAGAGCCAAATCCCTGTAAGCTGTATGGAAACTTTTTAAAGACACCATAATAGAGGCCCAACTTAAATGTATACCCCAAATTAAAAAACATAGCAAGAGACCTAAAAAAGAGTCACCGTGGCTTAACCACCATGTAAAAGAAGCAGTGAGGGACAAAAAGGCATCTTTTAAGAAGTGGAAGTCAATCCTAGTGAGATAAATAGAAAGGAACATAAACACTGTCAAATCAAGTGTAAAAATGTAATAAGAAAAGCAAAAAAAGATTTTGAGGAACAGCTAGCCAAAAACTCAAAAAGAAATAACAAAATGTTTTTTAAGTACATTAGAAGCAGGAAGCCTGCTAAAAACCTGTGGGTCCCCTAGGCGATCGAACTATAAAAGGTGCAATCAAGGGCGATAAAGCCATTGCGGAGAAACTAAATGATTTCTTTGCTTCAGTCTTCACGGCTGAGGACGTTGGGAGATTCCCAAATCTGCACCGTCCTTTGTGGGTAATGAATCTGAGGAACTGTCCCGGATTGAAGTGTCATTAGAGGAGGTTTTGGAACAAATAGAAAAACTTAATGTTAACAAATCTCGGGACCAGATGGCATTCATCCAAGGGTTCTAAAAGAACTCAAATGGGAAATTGCTGAACTATTATCTGTGGTTTGTAACCTATCCCTTAAATCGGCTTCCGTACCTAATGACTGGAAGGTAGCCAACGTGACACCAATATTTAAAAAGGGCTCTAGAGGCGATCCGGGCAATTACAGACCGGTAAGTCTAACTTCAGTACCGGGCAAATTAGTCGAAACAATAGTAAAGAATAAAATTGTGAAGCATGTAGAAGAACATAATTTGTTGGACAAAAGTCAACATGGTTTCTGTAAAGGGAAATCCTGTCTTACTAATCTATTAGAGTTCTTTGAAGGGTTAACAAACATGCGGACAAGGGGATCCAGTAGATATAGTATACTTAGATTTCCAGAAAGCCTTTGACAAGGTCCCTCACCAAAGGCTCTTGTGTAAATTACATGGCCATGGGATAAGAGGAAGGTCCTTTCTTGGATTGAGAACTGGTTAAAAGACAGGAAACAAAGGGTAGGAATAAATGGTAAATTTTCAGAATGGAGAGGGGTAACTAGTGGTGTCCCAAGGGTCAGTCCTAGGACCAATCCTGTTCAACTTATTCATAAATGATCTGGAGAAAGGGGTAAGCAGTGAGGTGGTAAAGTTTGCGGATGATACCAAACTGTTTAGGATAGTCAAGACAGAAGCAGACTGAGGACTCCAAGAAGATCTCACCAGACTGAGCGATTGGGCAACAAAATGGCAAATGAAATTTAATGTGGATAAGTGTAAAGTAATGCACATCGGGAAAAATAACCCCAACTATACGTACAGTATGATGGGGGCTAATTTAACTACGACAAATCAGGAAAGAGATCTTGGAGTTATCGTGGACAGTTCTCTGAAAACTTCCACACAGTGTGCAGCGGTCAAAAAGGCAAATAGGATGCTAGGTATTATTAAGAAAGGGATAGAAAATAAGACCCAGAATATCTTACTGCCCCTGTATAAAACTATGATACGCCCACATCTTGAATACTGTGTACAGATGTGGTCTCCTCACCTCAAAAAGATATTTTGGCCTTGGAAAGGGTTCAGAAAAGGGCAACTAAAATGATTAGGGGTTTGGAGCGGGTCCCATATGAGGAGAGGTTAAAGCGACTGGGACTTTTCAGTTTAGAAAAGAGGAGACTGAGGGGATATGATAGAGGTGTATAAAATCATGAGTGGTGTGGAGAGGGCCGATAAAGAAAAGTTATTTATTAGTTCCCTAAATAGAAGAACTAGAGGACACCAAATGAAATTAATGGGTAGCAGGTTTAAAACTAATAAAAGAAAGTTCTTCTTCACACAGCGCATAGTCAACCTGTGGAACTCCTTGCCAGAGGAGGCTGTGAAGGCTAGGACTATAACAGAGTTTAAAGAGAAGCTAGATAATTTCATGGAGGTTAGGTCCATAAAGGCTATTAGCCAGGGATAAAATGGTGTCCTTGGCCTCTGTTTGACAGAGGCTGGAGAGGGATGGCAGGAGACAAATCGCTTGATCATTGTCTTCGGTCCACCCCCTCTGGGGCACCTGGTGCTGGCCACTGTCGGCAGACAGGATACTGGGCTAGATGGACCTTTAGTCTGACCCTGTACGGCCGTTCTTATGTTCATGTAATGTACTATCCTTTAACAACCTCGCTCTCATGCTTTTCTTTCTTGTGGTAATAAACCTTTAGATGTTTGATGCTAAAGGATTGGCTCAGCGTGATTTGTGGGTAAGATCCGGAGGGTAAATTGACCGGGGAACTGTGGCTGGTTTCTTGGAACCAGACAGAACTTGTTCGGGGTAGGTGGGGTTGGGTGCTAAGACTCCCCACCTGTGTATGAGGCCCGGGGCCATCTGGGGCACGGATATGGCTGGGGTGTCGGAGGGGTTTTGCTCGCGAGGCTTCAGGCAGGCAGCTGAAGTGCTCTGTGGGACTGGTTTGTGGCCTGTTTGGGAAGGTCTCCAGTCTGGGGCTGTAAGGAGCCCTGAATTTGAGCAATTCACCCTGAGCGGACGCCCTCAGCTGTGCCCAGACCAGCCCGGTCTGTCACACACACCCCCCGACCGGGCCAGACCGGGCACCCCCAGGGCCTGCAGCCGTGCACAGAACGAGCCGGGCCAGAGAGCAGGCACACCCCCCCCCCCACACCCCCCCCGGCCGGGCCAGACCAGGCACCGCCAGGCCTGCAGCCGCGCACACAGCGAGCCGGGCCAGAGAGCAGGCGCAGGGCCGTGTGGCTGGAAGGAGGCCGGGAGCGAGGAGAAAGGAGCCAAGGGAGCACAGCGAGGGGCCGGTGGCCCACGAGGTCGCCCTGAAAGCTCCCTGGCCAGGCCCAGGAGCTCAGAGCCAAGGAGAGGCGGCAGCAGATTTCACACCTCAGTCCAAGTCCTGTCCAATCGGCTCAGCCCCTCGGTCCAACCCCGAAGCCTCTGGTCCCACGTAGACCCCCAGCCTCCCCCAGCCACGAGCTCGGCTCTGGACAGACCACGGGATGGCTCTGCCGCACAGCCCCAACGGGACAGATTCCTAGGCAGGAATGTGGGGCAACACCCCACCTGCCTCCCTCGTCTACCGGCATCTGTTCCACTGTAACCGCAACAGGCGGAGAACAAGCTGAACGCAAGAGGGGTATCTCCGCTCTTACAGTCAGGGCGTTGCCTGGGCTGTCTGCCTTGGCCCCGCTAAGCCCTCCCAGCCCCAGTACCGTGGCGCGTGCGGAGAGCGTGAGCGAGCCGCTCCCGTGTTAACGCAGCAGGACTTCGGAGCTGTCGGCGTTTGCCTGTCCGGCTTCGTGCTCAGCTCTGTAGCCGAGGCTTCTGGTTGGGTCAGAGGCTCCCACACTCACGGCGCTCGGCCGTGCCCCAGCGGGGATTTAGAGGGGAAGGCGCTCGCAGGGCAGGGCTGCTGAGCTGTCTGCGGGGCAGATCCTGTGGGCCGCAGGAGAGGCCAGGCTAAGCGGAAGGTGTTTGCAGCTCCGGGCTGGGGAATGCCTGGTCAGCGCTAGGGCCGTGCGGACAGCCAGGGCCCCTTATTCCCTCTGCGGCTGTCATGGGCCAGCATCACCCCCGGCTGCTCACTCCAGGAATCAGCTCTCCAGCCCTAGAGCACCCCCTTCCGGCCATTCCCACCTCGCTCTGTCCTGGCTCAGCGCCCCTGCATGCTGGGGTCCTCCCCCGACTCCTGCACCCACCTTGCCTCAGTGACCCACGGCCAGGCCCCACCTAGCCCCGCCGCAGGGGCAACCTGCAGTCCGCCCAGCCACTCAGCATTGGCAGGGGGTGTGGGCCTGCTGCCTTCTCCTGCCCTGGCTGCCCCCCTGCTACCTCCGGCCTCGCGCCAGGCCCTGCAGCCTGGGAGCAAAGTCAGGCCAGAGCCCTTGCCTCAGCTTCCCCAGCATCCTGGTCCCTCCTGCTCCCCTGCTGCAGGGAGCATCTGTTCCCTACCCACCAGGAGCCTCTATTTATACAGCCCAGCTGGGCCCTCATTGGCTGCAGGCTCCTCTCTCTCTGGGGCTTAACCCTTAAAGGGCCGGGGCGGGACACGTCCTCCACAGTGGGGAAAGGAGGGGTTGTGGGGCCCTGGCAGGGGGCATCCATCCTTGGAAGGTTGGTCAGGGTCTGGCCAGGGACATCTCCCTGGAACAGCAGGCAGGGCGGGCAGGCCACTCGTCCAGGGTTAGGACTGGCAGCGTCCGGTGTCCGTGTGCAGTGCCGGACACGGCCATGTGTGCCGGGGGGCTGTCTGCTCTGTGACGCGGGTTCCCCCACGCTGGGCTGTGCGATTCCCGCTGACTCCCCCACATGGGTATGGCCCAGACCCCTGGGCCCAGCCCGAGCAGATAACAAAGGCAGGGAGGTGGAGACGAACACCTGGCTGGGGGCAGGGCCTGGGAGCTGGGCATTCTTGGCTGGAAAACCATGAAGAGAACAGACTAAGCAGGGGAGTTGAGGGGGCCTGGGTACCCCTGCCCCAAGGGGTCTAGAGCTGCCAGCCCCTGACTCCTGGGCTACATCTAGACTGGCATGATTTTCCTCAAATGCTTTTAACGGAAAAGTTTTTCCGTTAAAAGCATTTGTGGAAAAGAGTGTCTAGATTGGCACGGACGCTTTTGCGCAAAAGCACTTTTTGCGGAAAAGCGTCCGTGCCAGTCTAGACGCGGTTTTGCGCAAGAAAGCCCCGATCGCCGTTTTTCGCCATCGGGGCTTTTTTGCGCAAAACAGTTCTGGGTTATCTACACTGGCCCTCTTGCACAAAAGCATTTGCGCAAAAGGGCTTTTGCCCGAGTGGGAGCGTCATTGTATTTGCGCAAGAAGTACTAATTTTGTACAGTACAAAGTCAGTGCTATTGCGCAAATTCAAGTGGCCAGTGTAGACAGCTGGCAAGTTTTTGTGCAAAAACGGCTGCTTTTGCGCAAAAACTTGCCAGTCTAGACGCAGCCCTTATGTTCACACCACGTCTGTGCTGGGCTGTATCCTGGAGAAGCACTAAACCCTCTGTTCTACTGGCTGGCGGAGTCTCATCTTGCTGGAGACGGGGTGCAGGATCGGGGGGTACCCGACCCGCTGCCACACATGGATCAGGGTGCCAGGGCGCTCCCGCCCCACTGGCGCTGCCGGGGTTAACCCTGAGCTCTTGCCCCCTCACCTGGTGGGTGCGCACTGGGGCACAGAAGGGAGAGATCAGCTCGGGGGGGGCTGATGGCCCAGGAGGCAGGACACACAGTGCCGACTCTGGCCCGGGCGCTCTGCAAGCCAGCGGTGCGAGCTCCAGGCGGACAGTCAGGCCCCCGCAGACACTGCCCGGACTGGAGCCCCAGGCGGGGCCAACAGCCCTAGGGACCCGGAGAGGTCACGCAGCGGCCCCAGCAGATAGCAAGCTGCCCAGGCTGGCTCTAGCGGGTTCAGTCGGCTCCTCGCTGAAAGGGCCCTGGGCCAGGACCCTTCTCCAGCCACCACTCGCCCTCCGTGCAGCCACTTCCCCGACATGCCAGCCGCTTCCTTTCCCCACGCAGTCACCTGCCAGGTCTTCCCTTGTGGGGCGGGGGCTGGGGGAGGGCCTGGCCCATGCTGGCGGGCGCCCGAGTGCCCGGGGACAGACAACACGGGCTCAGCATGCCAAGCATGGGCAGGAGCTGTGTGGGGCTGTGCGAGGGGCAGAGCCTGTGGAGCAGCTAGCACAGGAACCGGGGAGCAGCCCCAGAGCACCCCACCCCTGGAGCCCCCTCTCCCGTGCCAGGGACATGCGCACAGCCCAGCCCCAGGGGCTGCCGAGTGCCAGCAGGGGACGCGCTGCCATCTGGCCTCAGGCAGGCTTGGCCAGCCCGTCCTAGCACGCGGGGGAGCCAGGGCACAAAGCCACCTGCAGGGCTGGGCGTGGTCCCCTCGGTGTCCGGCCAGCTGGAGGGACATAGCACCAGCAGCCACCTCAGCTGCCAGAGCCCCCTGCCAGTCTCCACTGGGACTGTGAGGGGACAGGCCGGCCCTCGCGCTCGTCCCACCGTGCAGGGGCGCAGGCTGGCGTGGAACGGATCCCCCGCGCTCACCCTGGGTGGGGGCATTCTCCAGCGGGGCAAAGGGCTCTCGCACGTGCCTGGAGACGGCCCCTCGCACGCCCTGGGGGTGGAAGGGCAGAGGAGCAGCCCAGGCCTGAGCGCGCCAGCGCCATTCTCCGGGGCTGCGGCTTGGCTGCATTAACCTTTCCTGGGAGGCGCGGCGCCCGGCCCTCTGCTCGCAGCATGACAGTGATTTGTTTCAGGCGCTGCGCTTGGCCTTGCAGCCCCCGCGCCGTGCCAGGCTGTCAAAGCTTCTTCGTGCTGGCCTCCTCGTCCCCTGCGCGCTGGCAGCGCCGGGCGGGGCAGGTCACCTTGGCTGCTGGGACTGGCAGCTGCGCACGGCCCTGCTCAGTGCCGGAGCGCCGGGGCTGCTGCCACCCACCCCACCCCCAAGGGAGCCACTTGGAGTCTGAGCCCCTCGGCTCCATGTGGCAGGCAGGGTGAGGCAGCTGCTTGGTGAGCCGGGCCCTGAACCACAGGGGAGGTGGGGGGGCCGATCACAGAGGTCCGTCTGCCTTAGAATGGTGGCCCCGGCCGGTGTTGCTATAGGATCACAGGACCCTAGAACTGGCAGGGCCCGTGAGAGGCAGCGAGTCCCGACCCTGCCCTACGGCAGGACCCAGCACCGTCCAGACCGTCCCTGGCAGGACCCAGCACCCTCCAGGCCGTCCCTGGCAGGACCCAGCACCGTCCAGACCGTCCCTGGCAGGACCCAGCACCGTCCAGACTGTCCCTGGCAGGCGTCTGTCCAACCTGCTCTTCAATATCCCCAGGACTGGAGATTCCACAGCCCCCCAGGCAACGTATTCCAGGGTTGCACCCCCTGACGGGCAGCAAGTGTTTCCTAATGTCCAACCTCAACCTCCCTGGCTGCAGTTTCAGCCCGTTG
Organism: Rafetus swinhoei; assembly: GCA_019425775.1. Lineage (NCBI taxonomy): Eukaryota > Metazoa > Chordata > Testudines > Trionychidae > Rafetus > Rafetus swinhoei. Next base: position 42,404,190 of record CM033428.1, on the reverse strand, counting down.
CTGCTTGTCCTGCCCTCAGAGGCCGAGAAGAACCATTTTTCTTCCCCTTCCTTGTGACACCTGTGACATCTCACAGGTCACGCCCACACTTGGCCCCTCGGCTCCTGGGCAGACCCCCCCTCCAGCGCGGCAGCCCCTTCTCGGGGAGCCCCTCCCCTCCAGCGGCAGTGCGACAGCCCGTTCTCAGGGGGCCACTCCAGTGTGGCGACCCTCTCTTGGGGGGCCCCTCTCACCTGGGGGGTCCGCCCCTCCGCCTCCGGGATGGTGACTCTCAGAGCCTCCAGCCGCCTGCCTCTGCCGTGAGCCCCTCGGGGTTCCCCTCCCTCTGGACCCCCAGGGCCTCCACGCCCAGAGGGAACAGCGCCCCCCTGTTCTCCAGCCCAGAGCGACTCCCAGCCAGCACCCAACAGGAGGGTCTATTGAGCTTTGAACAGCAACGGATCCCTCAGGCCAGTCGGCCTGGGCCCCAGCCCCACATCAGTCTCCCCCCAGCCAGCTGAGTCCTGCCTCCTCTGCCCTCAGCCCCCCAAAAAACAGCCCCAGTCTCCCAGCATAGCCTCCAATAGCCCAGCAACAGCCCCTCCCCCGCCAGTGTCTCTCCCCAGGTAACAGGGTCGCCTGGCCCCTCTTCTCCCTCCTGGGGCCAGCTGGGCCGGTCGCCGGGTTCCCTCTCTGCAGCCCCTTGTCTGTCGTCTGGCCAGAACCGGCCGTGTCCTGTGTCCTCTCAGCAGGGCCGGGGTCACCAGGGTCCCAGACGCTGCGGCTCCAACTCTGGGCTGTTCTCTGAAATCACAAACTCCCCCCCTTTGTCACATTAAACCAGTAACCTCTGGGCACTAAGTGCCCCCCTGTGTGCAACACCCCCCCATCCCAAAACTCCCCACTTCCGCACAACACCCTTTTAGGTACCTGAAAATGGTGTCACGTCCCCTCTCAGTCTGCTCCTCTCCAAACTAAACAAGCCCAGGTCCTTCAGTCTGCCCTCAGAGCTCGGTAGGGCCCCATGCCAGCCGCGGCAATGGCCTCTGCCCGCTGCCATTGGGCTCCCAGCTCAGGGATGTGGCACAAGGAGCAGGTGCCATGCAGCCCAGCCCGGCCTCACGTGGGCGGCTGAGACTGCGGAGCTGCGGGGCCCTGCAGAGCCCTCAGCCTACGGAGCCCACAGTCGCCTCCAAAGAATGCGGGACCTGCCCCGCCCTGCCCCAGAGCTGGGGGGTGCATGGTGCCCATGTTCCCAGCGGCGCCAGGCAGGGAGAAGTCTGGGTAATCGCTAGAAGGCAGCTTAACGCGCCCTTCCCCGCAGGCTCTGTGCCGTCGGCAGTTCTCTGGCCGCACGCAGTGGCTGCCAGTGTGTCTAAAGGCACAAGACATCCCTGGCCGATCGCCCTGGCCCTCCACGCCCCCCAACCAGGCCCTGCTTCCCGGAGCCAGGCTCCTCAGACTAGGCGCACAAGCAGAGCTGCCTGGCTGGTCCTTGGGGGGGCCCAGTACCTCGCCGGCCCTGACACTGAAGTGACCTTGGGCTGCGGAAGAAACGAGGGTGCAGTGGGAAGCCAGGCCCGAGATGGCTTTGACCCACTGGCGGTTCCCGACGCAGGAGCTGAGATTACACCTGTTCCTGGCCAGCCCAGGCAGGGGCGTCTCCTTGTGCAGCATTTGTGCTCTCCAATAGCGATCAGCAGAATTCGCCTGGGCCTGGGCTTGGGCCTGGGCTCCCACACGCGGTGCCGACCCCTGGCGCCTCCGTCGCAGGCTCTTCCCCCTCATCTGCCAGCTCCTGCTGCCAAGGAGCAGCTGGGGCAGGAGGCTCGTCCTGCTTTCCCACAGATGCCATCGTGCTGTTGTCTGCTTATGGCCGCTTTCCCGGCATGGGGGGCGCTAACTGTGGAGGCATCGGCCGGGCTCAGTGGCGCAATCGGGCTGGCCCAGCACACGTACCAGAGCCCTGCCTCCCTGGCATTGGCTAGTAAGTGGGCACTGCCGGGCCTGCCCCACGGCACAGATGCCCTTCCCTGAGTGGCTGCGGCTGGGCGGGGATAGCTGGCCGGGGGGGACACATGCCCCTTGCCTGCGGCACTGAGCGGCCATTGGGCAGGCAGCAGGGAATGGACACACCAGCGCACCCCGGGGCAGAGCCGGGTGGGTGCCAGCCTGGCGCGGGAGGCAAACAATGTTCAAAGCAGCTGGGCTCGGGCTCCGTCACGTTGCCTGGGACGTGACTGCCGGGGAGAGAGCAAAGGGCGGCACAGGGCCACGGAGGGAGCCGAACTCCGAGCTGGCCGGACTCACACACTTTGGACGCATTCCAACCGGCAGGCCCCAAGTCCGCGGGGCTGGGCCTTGCTGGAACCGTGTGTCGGGGAGCGAGCCCGGCACCATAGAGCTGCTGCCATGGCTCTCGAGATCGGCCAGAGCCCGCAGGCCCTGCAAGCTGAGCTCCGCCCCCACACCCCCGCAGGCCCTGCAAGCTGAGCTCCGCCCCCACCCGCAGGCCCTGCAAGCTGAGCTCCGCCCCCACCTGCAGGCCCTGCAAGCTGAGCTCCGCCCCCACACCCCCGCAAGCCCTGCAAGCTGAGCTCCGCCCCCACACCCCCGCAGGCCCTGCAAGCTGAGCTCCGCCCCCACCCGCACGCCCTGCAAGCTGAGCTCCGTCCCCACCCCCAGGCCCTGCAAGCTGAGCTCCGCCCCCACCTGCAGGCCCTGCAAGCTGAGCTCCGCCCCAACCCCCAGGCCCTGCAAGCTGAGCTCCGCCCCCACACCACCTCAGGCCCTGCAAGCTGAGCTCCACCCACACCCGCAGGCCCTGCAAGCTGAGCTCCGCCCCCACCCGCAGGCCAGGCCCTGAGCTCCGTGTCAGGCTGGCAGTTCCCCGGACTAGGGGCAGACTGAGCTGCTGGGGAAGGGGGGGCGCACTTCCTGGCTGGGCTGCGGCGGGCAGGTGCTGCATGGGGGGGCGGCTCTGGCAGGCCAAGGAGCGCCTGACAAATGCGCATCAATGCCCCAAGCTGAGCCCAGCCAGACGCCTCCTGGCAGCGGGCCCAGGCCCCGGGCTCTGGGATCCCTGCACCCAGCTGCACTGAGCATCGCAATTGCCCAGCCTGTGGGCAGGGCCTCGGGAGGGGGAGGGCCTGGGCTGGCTGGTGCTGGGAGCCCCGCTGAGCCTGGAGCAGCCTGGCCTTCCAGGGTCACACGCCCTCCACCAAAGGGGTGAGCAGGCTCCTGCCATGCCAGCAGCAGCTGCCCCCAGCCAGCCACCCCCTCCGGGTGCTCTGGGCTCTCCAAGCTGGCCCCCACCACGTCCTGCCTCTCTCCGCTTGGCCGGACCCCCAGGGCTTTGTCCGGGGCCCTTGGGTCACATGACACAAGCACATGGGTGGCCCTGCAGGTCCCCACTAGCCCCCTCCCTGCATGAAACGGCCGCAGTGCGGCCCCGCATGGCCCGGCGTCTCAGCTGTCTCACCAGAGCAGCCCCGCATGGCCCAGTGTCTCAGCTCTCCCATCAGTGCAGCCCCGCACGGCCCGGCGTCTCAGCTCTCCTTTCAGTGCAGCCCCGCATGGCCCGGCGTCTCAGCTGTCTCGCCAGCGCAGCCCCGCACAGCCCGGCGTCTCAGCTGTCTCGCCAGCACAGCCCCACATGGCCCGGCGTCTCAGCTCTCCCACAAGTGCGGCCCGCATGGTCTCAGCTGTCTCGCCAGCACAGCCCCGCATGGCCCGGCGTCTCAGGTGTCTCACCAGTGCAGCCCCGCATGGCCCGGCGTCTTAGCTGTCCCATCAGCGCAGCCCCGCATGACCCGGTGTCTCAGCTGTCTCGCCAGTGCAGCCCCGCATGGCCCGGCGTCTCAGCTGTCCCATCAGTGCAGCCCCGCACGGCCCGGCGTCTCAGCTGTCTCGCCAGCGCAGCCCCGCATGACCCGGTGTCTCAGCTGTCTCACCAGTGCAGCCCCGCATGGCCCGGCATCTCAGCTGTCCCATCAGTGCAGCCCCGCATGACCCGGTGTCTCAGCTGTCTCACCAGTGCAGCCCCGCATGGCCCGGCGTCTCAGCTGTCTCACCAGTGCAGCCCCGCGTGGCCCGGCATCTCAGCTGTCCCATCAGTGCAGCCCCGCATGGCCCGGCGTCTCAGCTGTCTCACCAGTGCAGCCCCGCAGGTCCCTCTTCAGGGGCCCATTCTCCACGCCCATGGGAGGCTCCCTGTGGGGCTGTTACCCTCCCCACACTGAGTGCCCCCTGTGCAGGAGCCCCACTTGTCGGAGCTGCCGGGGGAGCTGGGACGCTGCAGTGGGCCCAGGAGAGCACCGAGCTCAGTGCAGCTCCGAGGAGGGACCCTGGGCAGCAAGACTGGCCATTGCTTGGGTCCTTTGGGGCCCTTCTGTAACAGCCCCTGCTCCGGTTCTCCATCACCCCAAGGCCTCCGGCCTCTCCCCTCATGCTGCAGCCGCAGCCGGAGCCCTGCCCTGCCCCCCCTTCGGCAGCCCCTCCAGACATGCCCTGCCCAAGGCCTGCTCCCTAGACAGCCCGCCCTGGACAAATCCACCCTAGCAGCCCCCAGCCTTGCACTCCTCCAGTTCCTCCCTGCCCACCCAGCCACCACCCTCCAGCTGCCCCCAGCTCCAGGCCCTCCTCTCTATACAAGCCCCTGGGCTGCCGAGCTCACCTGGGACCCCCGCCTCCCACCCTAGACAAGCCTGTCCCCACGTAATCTCCCCAGCCTGCTGTGCCCCGGCCGTCTCCCCTGCACACAGTCCTCCCAGCACAGCCCTGCCCTGGGGCTCCCTCCTGGCTCTGTATTTGCCTGTTTGAACGCCCGTCTGAGCCAGTTCAGACAGACCTGCCCTCCCGGCCCACGCCTGGGTGCTCTGGAACGGCCCGTCCCTCCGCCCGGGGCAGCGCCAGGCCGGGGGGCCCATTCCCGGCGATGACAGCATGTTTCCGAGGGAGCGTGCAGACAAATAAGGCCAAATGTTCCCCTCCCTGAGCCATCAAAGTGCCAATGGCTCCGTAATATTTAATGGCTTGTTTTGCTCCCTAAACGCTACGCTGAAAAGGGTTATTAATGTTAATAGTGTTCTTATCATATTTTAATGGCATCGTGTATAACCGAAATGTCATCTCAGCACAGTTCTCTCGCTCCCCCCCAGGCGCGGCGCAATCGTGGTCCCGGGGGACGTGGCGAGGGGGAGAGGCAGGGGGCCGGCCTGTCAGCTGGGACAAGGGCACCGTAAAGCAAGCAACCCCTCCTGCTGGGGAGTGTGGGGAGGCAGAAAGCCGAGGGGGGCTCAGGGAACAGGCCCGGAGAGGGGGCAGCAAGGGGAAAAGGCAGGTGTGTCTGAGGACTGACATGCCAGGCATGGCTCCCCGTGGCTCAGCAAAGTGGCCCACTCCCAGGCCCCAGGGTAGATTGCAGGTGGTAGGCCCAGCTGCCACATGGGGCCAGCCCCCCTCAATGCAGCATGGGAGCAGGTGCCAGGGCAGCCCCAAATCCCTGCCTAGCAGAGACCCAGCCTTGGCATCCATGGGTTCCCTGGCCCCCACGCTCAGCAATGCTCCAAGCACCGCCCCCGCGCACTGGCTGGCCAGGGCCTGCACACGCCACGTTGCCCAGCCATGGAGCATGACCCCCTCTCCTGCCTTGCAGGGGCGCCAGCATCCCAGGGGCGGCACTCAGCCGGGGTTGGGAGCCGCAGGTTCCAGGCCCTTCGCCCCGGGTTTGGGAACCGGCCCTGGCTGGCCCATTGCTGCTTGTCACACGGAGTGGTGCAGGCGGCAGACGGTGACTCCGTGGGCAGGGTGCTCCCTAGGGCTGGGGGAGACCCGGGCTCAACACCCGGCTTTCTATCAGGCTGAACAGGGCCTTGCGCCATCCAGGCCCCGGCCCCCCCCCCGACTTGCCTGCAGGGGGCAAATCTGGAAGGTTTCGTTTCCCCGGCAATGCAGAATGAAAACAAACGTCAAAGCCCCACCCCCCATTCCTCCCAGCGGGGTGGCTGTTCTCCGGCGGGCAGCCCCTCCCTGGGCTCTCGGCAGCAGCGGGGCTGGAGCCAGGTGGGTCCCAGGCTCCCCGGTAGCACCAGCACTGGCCCCGTCCACCAACAGCCATTCTCTCCCGCGCCTTGTCTCTCAGATGCTCTAGGACGGCGCTGCCCACCTCCCACCAGCCAGTGCCTCCTGCCACTGCCTGCCAGAGACGCAGGCACCGCCCACCTGCCTCGCCTCAGCCTGAGCTGGCATGTGCAGACACACGGAGCCAAGGAACCCCACAGTGCACGCGCACAAACACACACATACAGCGCACAATGCCTGCACAGGGGCCGCGCACACAGAGACACCTTGCACCCACCCTGCTCTGACACCATGTGCACACGCACACAGAGCGTACACTGACACTAGGGTCCTGTGATGGCGCGTCGGGGTTCCCCCACCTCCTGCACCCCCGTAGTGGCACGAACAGACTCCACCAGCCGGTAGAATAGAGGGAGTTCATTGCTTCTCCAGGGTACCGCACAGCACAGATGTCATCTGGTTACAGGGCAGGCCTAGGATGCCTCAGCCCCCCTTGAGATGGGGGAGACTGGGCCCCTAAATCCCAGCCCCTTGCTCAGGCTGCTTCCTCCATGATACCAGACAGAAACTAAAACTCTCTTCCAGCCCTGCCCCCCAGCCAGGTGCTGGTCTCCACCCTCCTTCCTTTGTCTCTCCCTGGGAGGCTGAGCCTGGGTGTCTGGGTTAATACACATTTGGGAGAGTCAGTGAGAATCTCCCATCCCAGCGCAGGGGGACCCCGGGTCACAGAGCAGACAGCCCCCCCACTACGCCACAGGTCCCTCACCCTCGCCCATTTCTGGGGCTCAGGCATCACCTGACACCTGCGGGTTTGTGGGGTTTCCTGACCGGCTGTGTGCCCTGGGAAGGAACACCCCGGATTGCTGTTGGTATCCATGGATCAGCTGAGCCCCGTGGGCTGTCAGTGTGAGGCTCAGGGCGGGCACTGAGTGGTGGGATCACATTGGTATGCAGGCCTGGGACAAGGAGCCGGGACTGCAGAACTTTCGGAGACAGAAAGTCCCTTTCCTGGAACTAGAGCTTCCCCATCAGGCCGTGCGTCCCTGGCTTGTGTGTCCCAGAGGTCAGTGCAGAACTTACCTGGGAATCTCTGGTCTGTGTGCTAATGGGGACGCCTCTCTGTCCCATCTTTGGTGCAAATGAGGGCAGGGTCCTTCCTTAACCCTGTCCCCCATGTGCAGAGGGGTTTAGGTGGGCCTTGCACAGGAAACCTGGGCAGCAGAAAGGAGTGCTTCAAAAACAGGCCGAGCAGGTACAGAATGGCGGCAGACCGAGCCTTTTGCGGGTCAAAAGCGCACCAATACTGCCTTTGTGACAGGTTCGACCTAGAGGAGGAAAATAGTTCAGTGATCATAGCAGCCTGCCGCACACTGCATAATATCTGTGAGGCTTGGGTGAAACGTTCCCCTGGGGATGGTGCACAGAATCAGAGCGCCTGGCTGCAGAAGTTAAGCTGCCAGATAGAAGGGCTGTCAGGGCGATGGAGCAGAGCTTATTTGAATCAGGAAGGCTGTGAGGCAACCTTTTGACAAGGAGCACCAGTAATAGGTTTTCCTGTACAGCACTAGACCAGGCTGCATTTTCATGCTTGCCCCCTTGCATGAAAATTGTGATTTATAGTGAGCAACTGATTAAACGTGACCCTCTGCATGACTGCCAGCAGCAAACACCGTGTGCAGGAGACAAACAGAGCTGGCCTGTGTTCCAGAGAGCTCTCTTGAATTAAATACCAATGAACAGAACCCACAGGAGGGTGGGTGGGAAGGGAGCTAGGGATGCAGGACAGTAGCCTATTGCTGAGTGTATCCTGCCGGAAGCTGTCCAAAGGGGGGAGTACATAGAGCACTGGGGTGGGCTGGGAATGTGTGGGAGGAGCTTGGGGTCATGGCCAGTGGTTCTGTACTGGCTGCTGGGAGGGGAGGGGGGCGTCTTCCTAAGGTACAGTTAGGGATGTCACCACCTCGGGTTCCTCCTCCGTGACTCTCACCCACATCTGGCTCTTGCTGCTGTCGCCGTGCCCTGCTATTTGCTGCAGGCTCTCAGGGCTGGGGCATCTCTCGGAACACATGCTCCTTGAGCTGCCTGGGTTGCTTTCGTACCTGGGGGCAGCACTCCGCCAGTGCGGAGGAGGTTCCCCCGAAGGCCACAGGAAACAGCACACGGAAGCACGTCCGACCTCAGGGGGATTGAAAACGGGGCGAAGGGCCTTAGTGTTTAAGGGGACTCGGGACAATAGTGTAAATTCTGCCACCATTGCCCACAGGCTGGGGTCACTGAAGCCGATTTCCCCCGAGGGTGAGCAAGGGTGCATTTCCCGAATGTGTGAGGCTTCAGCCACGGTCCATTCGCTGCTCACCTGTGTGCTGCTGTGGTCCCTGCACAAGCGATTACTAATTGTCACAGGCAAGTCTCCTACACTGGGGGAAGGGATAAATCAGCTCAGAGAAGAAAACTGCGGCCGAGGATGGGCGGGTACCTCCAGGAAATCTCTCTGGAGGGTTTCCGTGAGCTCTCAGTGTGCGTGAACACACCTTCTGTCGCACTGCTCCAGTGCACAAGAGATGTGAAGCACGCACAAACACAGCTAGTCTTGTACATTTCTATCCCTTCACCCGCTTCTAGAAAATACAGAGCAACAGCCAGCTCTACCGCATGTACCGGAGCAGCAGCTCCAAGAGATCACGTACCAGGGCTCTCCTTTCCTGTAGCACATGCACGAGCGGAGGACTGCTGGGAGTGGAGCAGTGCTCCTGTCGTGCTGGGTCACCAGACCCCTCTGCCACGCGCTCTACAGCAGCCGCCAACTCAGCCTCTGTACCCAGGGCTTTTTCCTCAGGCTTGAGTCCGTGGGCTGCTGCCTCCAGTCCTGCCACAGCATCCATGGGCCCCTTGGCGGCGGAGATGGAGTCGCCCCCATGGAAGGTATCCAGTTCCTTAAGCTGTGGCAGGTCTTTGGAGCAGCACCACGGTTTGCTTCCCTTACCCTCTGGTACTTGTGCCTCAGCTCCCGTATCTTTGCCCAGCACGGACCAGGTCCCGCTCACAGCCCTTGTCCAGCAGGCCGGGAGCAATCTGGCAGAAGGTACCGAGGCACCTGTGGCGGGAGCAGAGCCAGGACTGCTCAGCCTGCTCTCCCCACGGTGCCAGCAGATCCAACAGCTCTGGCACGCACCGAGCGGGAGGGCGTTTACTGCTAGAGCCACCGTGGTCGGCTGGGCAGAGGCGCTGGGAGCTCCCCCATGAGCAAACAGACAGTGGGATTTCAAACAGGCCTGGGCCGCTGACTAGAGGGGGCGGATGCCTGTGTCACTTGGTGCCGGGCCGTGGCGTTTGCGCTGTGGCTCACTGGGGTTGGGATGGGGGCACATGGCTGCCACTAGCCATGGCGCTCTGCTCCGCTGCTCTCGCTGAGGTGGCAGGGAGCTCTGCGGGCGGGCAGGGAGCTGGGTGGGTGGGCAGGGAGCTGAGAGGGCGGGCAGGGAGCTCTGTGGGCGAGCAGGGAGCTGGGTGGGCAGGCAGGGAGCTGAGAGGGCGGGCAGGGAGCTCTGTGGGCGAGCAGGGAGCTGGGTGGGTGGGCAGGGAGCTGAGAGGGCGGGTAGGGAGCTCTGCGGGCGGGCAGGTAGCTGAGAGGGCGGGCAGGGAGCTCTGTGGGCGAGCAGGGAGCTCTGCGGGCGATTAGGGAGCTGGGCAGGCAGGGAGTCCCGCAGGGGGTTGGCTCCATGTTCTGTTGGCAGAGCCCAGCAGGGCCGATGAGGCCCTACAGAATGGGACGCGGTTTGGAATCACCTTCCCCCCCCCACGGCCACGTGACCCTGTTCCCAGAGCCACGGCCACATGCCGACACAGACCCCAGCATGCACACGCTCCCGGCTCGCACGCTTTCTCCTCCCACAAACACTCCTCCCCGGGGGGGCCAGCTTGCCTTGTGAAGAGATGCCAGGGGCAGCGCTGCTCTGACCTGCTCATATGTCACTAAAATGTTATTTTAACACTCCAAAGGGTAGCAAATACCACGGCCAGCTCCTCCAGTCTCAGATCGATATGGGGCGGCGCGGCTCACCTGCACCAGGAAGACGCAGCTTCCCTCTAATGAGCTCCAGAGCCAGCAGCCCCAGAGGGAGGGAGGGAGAAGGAGATGGGCACAGGGGGATAAGCAGAAGCTGTGAGTAGCAGCGGCCTCAGAAGGCAGCCGACTGCAGGGGCGCTGTGCCCACTGTAGGACCAAAGGGCCCTGCCTTCTCCGGGCTCGCTGCCCCGCCTAGCAGCTGAGTGCCCAGATGTGACATTGTGGGGGTGCTGTCTGCTCTGTAACCCGGGGCAGCTGCCCTTTGGCTGCTGTATCCTGGCCCCCGAGCATGCAGCTCCGTGCACGCCTTGGGCAGGATCTCTGGGGCCTGCGGCTAGGTGCCTGTCTGTCCCAAGGGTCCTGGTCTGGCCCCCAGGGTCCATGCACGTCCCTTAGCGCAGGCTCAGTCGAAGTCCAGGCTGCCCTGGAGAGTGTCTGCCTGTGCAGCTGTGCCAACAGGGCACTCTCGGCCAACCACCCCCGAGGGACGCTGCGCCCCCCGCAGGACATGGGGCTGGTGCAGTTTCTACCTGCTCTCCCCAGGAAGTGCAGCGAACGCCCCTATTGACGGTAAATCTGCACCAACACGAGAGCCGCTGCTGGGATGAAAGTGTCGAGGGATCTCCCCATGGACACTGCTCGCCAGCGACCTCTCCCAGCGCAGGGCTGGTCCCGGCTGCCACCGCTGGGCTCTGCCCGCTGGAGCCGGTGAGCAAGTTCCCTCCCTGCATTATTCACAGTGGCTGGAGCGTTGGGGACCCCAGGGACCCCAAGGGAAGCACAAAGGACGGTGTTTCCGGGCCCCCGGCCACTCACAAAGCAGACGCAATGCCGCGTGAGGGAAGGACCAGTCCCAGGGAGCCGTGCGGTGCAGGAGGAGGTCGCAGGGCTGCCTGGACATGTGCCGAGCTGGGACAGAGCTAGGCACAGCAGCAAGAGCCATTCTTCACAAGGGAGGAGACACGCAGCTCCAGCGACCGGCACGGACTGAAATTCACAGCTAAACTAAACTGGAAAGAGCCCAGAGCCGAGGAGAATGGCGAGTCCTGCAGAGATGACAGGCAGGGACCGCCTGGGGAAAGGCAGCCAGTCCATTTGGGGGCAAATGAGCTGAGCCCTAGGCAGGCCGTGGGAGGGCGCGAGCCGGGGCGCAGCGGTGCGGAGAGCAGGCCACACACGGCAGAGGAGTTTGCCAGAAGCAAAAGGAGGCCGCTGGGCGGGAGCAGGGAGGCGCCATTCCCCACGTGTTAGCCAGGCTAGCAACCGGCGCATTGTGAACCCGGGCGGGAGTCTGGCCCATTCGTGCTCGCCCCTGGAGAAGCGGAGGGTTTGGGATGGCGCTTTGCTCAGCTGCAACCCCCCATCTAAGACGGAGAGCCGAGATTTACCTTCGTGGCCATTCAGCACATCTGGAGGAGGGGGGAGGGGATTTGTCCAAGGGGTTTTTTCGGCTCCGTTTCGGACAGTCTGCCAAGTCGGAGGCTGCCCTCCGAGTCCAGACGCCAGTGGGGCTGACTCACTGGACTCTGGTTGTGCAATCCTGCAATTGCTCCGTCCCCGCTGGACTTAGCCGCTGTGGCCCTGTAGCTTGGGTACCTTCTGCAGGGGTTCCCTTCTCGAGGGCACCAACTCAGGTGAAAGGCTGAGAGTTAGCGTGGGGCCGCCCCCCAGACAGCTATTTCAGTCCGTGTCCAGGGGAAGCCAAGCCCTCCAAGGTGGGTCCTCGGGCAGCTTGCTCAGCACCTGCAGAGGAGGGATCGGCGCCCGTCTCCAGTCACGCGGGCTCTCCTTGCAGCAGCCGCTGGGCCGGTTTCCTTTGTGCCCCGACACGGCTCCGGTTCCTGTGGATTCACAGTGATGGTGATGGGCCCAGTGCTCGGAGGCTGTTTCTTTGCTGGCTTAAGCCTGGCCCCTGGCCCCACCGTCGCTCTCTTTCCACACTGGTGCCAGCCCAGAGGCTTCTCAGCCAAGTCGCCCCCGGAATTTCCCATTTAATCCGCTGTGAACGTCCCAGCCCGGACCCTCTTGTCAGACGCGGGGCGCACTGGGATGGGCGGCTGACCGGGCGGGTCGCTGGCCAGACGAGCTCTTCGTTATCTTGATTAGTGTTTCTTTTCTGTCAAATCCTCCGGCCACGGAGCAGCAGCAGCCTCCTGCTCAAGTCTCAGCGGGGGAGCCATGTTGGTCTGCCACGCTGCCTGCGCCACGCTGCCTGCAGGGGCAGGGCAAGGTGGGGGCCCGCACGGAGCGCGCTCGTCCTGCAGAGCCCAGCCTGGGCGGGCAGCCTGGGGGCCAGAGCAGCGGCTGTGGCGAGCGACAGGTGAGCGGGCAGACAGGGGGGCCCAGGCAGCTGGCGCAAGATGGGGCCGCGCCAGAGACGGAGCCTGGTTTGGGGCGTCTGCCGCTTGCGGGTGATCCGCACCACTGAGCCTTGGGCCGGGCGCGCGGAACGAAGTGTTTGTGAAATTAATTAAGACAACAGAGGCCGGAAGAAAGGGAAAGTTAATTAGTCCCGGCAATCGGCGAGATGCGATCCCACGGACCGAACACGGAGTTAGACGCGTGTCACTGGCGGGCTGCTCCTCTGGCAAAGGGAGTACACGGAGATTTCCACCAAAGGGAAATGGCTTTGTACCGCGGCTCCGCATGTAATTGGGGATTTAGAAGCGGCACAAAGAGTCGTTACCGCACAATTGCTTTGTCAGAGAAGGAAGTTGACATTTATGAAGCACAGGAGGGAGCAGCAAAACAAGACAAATCAATAGGCAGCGGGCCTCTTTGTGCCGCGCGTGCTGGCGTGATGCAGGGCGCGGGGCGAGCCGTGGGAGAGAGGCTGCCAGGGGGACTGCGCCAGCACTCACACACACCGCACACAAAGGGGAGGCATGGTGCGAGGACGCCGGGGAAAACCAAGCAGAGCGAAGTGCACACAGAGGCACTCTGCCTGCCTGCCTGCCTGCCACTGCGTCTCTGCAGCACTGGAGAACTGCTGCCCGGGGCGCTGGCACCAGCACGGCGGGTGGCACAGCCCCATGGCACGGAGCCTGCCGAGCACAAGGACAGAGAGGTGGGAGTGTTCAGACACTTCCTCTCCGTTTGATAAACACAAACGGGGCATGTGTGTGCGCACACGCTCATTAACAGTGAGAAGCAGAGGGGTGTGAATGCACATGGGGGAGGGGAAAGCAGAGGGGTGTGAATGCAGGGAGGGAATAGGGTGTGACTGCACACTGGCGGGGGGGAGAAGGGTGTGAATGCACACCTGCTGGGAACATGGGGTGTGAATGCACGCTGTGGGGGCAGAGGGGTGTGAATGGACAGGGAACTAGAGGGTGTGAACACATGCTAGGGCGTGAAGCAGAAAGAAAACAACTGACCTCAGGCTGTGAAAGCAAGCCCCACAGAAGCAAGTCTGCAATGGATGGCACGTGCCGCGAGAGCCCCCAAGGGCCAAGGTGTTGCAATGGAAGCAGCTGGGCACCGCCAGGCAGGAGTAACACAGGAGCCTTGGGGGCTCCTGAAGGCAGGTAAGTGACATGACAATGTCTCCTGCACGGTGGTGAAGGGGGTGGGGCGCTCTCGCAGGAGGAGGCTGCAGCTGCAAACCTCCCTCGCTGCAGTTTCAGCCCGTTGCTTCTTGTCCTGTCCTCAGAGGCCGAGGGGAACCAGTTTTCTCCTTCCCTCCTGTGACACCCTTTTAGAAACCTGAAAACTGCCTTCATGTCCCCGCTCAGTCTTCTCTTTAACTAAACAAGCCCCGTTCTGTCAGCCTTCTGCCATAGCTCATGTTCTCTGGACCTTTCGCCATTCTTGTCGCTCTTCTCTGGACCCTCTCCAACTTCTCCATACCCTTCTTGAAATGCGGTGCCCAGAACTGGACACAATCCTCCAGCTGAGGCCTGACCAGCGCAGAGCAGAGCGGAAGAATGACGCCTCGTGTCTTGCTCACCACACACCTGTCAATGCAGCCCAGAATCACGTTTGCTTTTTTTGCCACAGCATCACACTGGTGACTCATATTCAGCTTGTGGTCCACTCTGAGCCCTAGATCCCTTTCTGCAGGGCTCCTTCCCATGCCCAACTACATCATCACATCCAGCCACGTTGCCACACCCAGCCAGTCTCTCACTAGACCACGCTGCCACGCCCAGCCATGCTGCCATGCCCACCTACGTCCGCACGCCCAGCCACACTGCCACACCCAGCCAGTCTCCCACTAGACCACGCTGCCACACCCAGCCATGCTGCCATGCCCACCTACGTCCGCACACCCAGCCACGCTGCCACACCCAGCCAGTCTCTCACCAGACCACGCTGCCATGCCCAGCCATGCTGCCATGCCCACCTACGTCCGCACGCCCAGCCACGCTGCCACGCCCAGCCAGTCTCCCACTAGACCACGCTGCCATGCCCAGCCATGCTGCCATGCCCACCTACGTCCGCACGCCCAGCCACACTGCCACACCCAGCCAGTCTCCCACTAGACCACGCTGCCACACCCAGCCATGCTGCCATGCCCACCTACGTCCGCACACCCAGCCACGCTGCCACACCCAGCCAGTCTCTCACCAGACCACGCTGCCATGCCCAGCCATGCTGCCATGCCCACCTACGTCCGCACGCCCAGCCACGCTGCCACACCCAGCCAGTCTCCCACTAGACCACGCTGCCATGCCCAGCCATGCTGCCATGCCCACCTACGTCCGCACGCCCAGCCACGCTGCCACACCCAGCCAGTCTCTCACCAGACCACGTTGCCATGCCCAGCTATGCTGCCATGCCCACCTACGTCCGCACGCCCAGCCACGCTGCCACGCCCAGCCACGCTGCCACTCCCAGCCAGTCTCCCACTAGACCACGCTGCCACGCCCAGCCATGCTGCCATGCCCACCTACGTCCGCACGCCCAGCCACGCTGCCACGCCCAGCCACGCTGCCACGCCCAGCCATGCTGCCATGCCCACCTACGTCCACACGCCCAGCCGTGCTGACCTTTGATCAATAATACAAAACCTTACTTCTCTCTTGCGCCTGCCTCGCTGGTGGCTCCCAGCACAGGTGACAGGCTGCACCCTGGAGGCCCCAGCGTCTGCACTGTTAGACTCATGTTGAGCCCAGCACCTATAGCCGCATGGCCCGGCACCCCAGCCCCAAACTCCCGAGCCCAGCCTGCAGTTCCCCAGGGCACTAGCCAATCAGCCAGGAGCTTTTCAGCAACCTTATTTTGGAGCCCGCCAGCAAATTCCCCCGCCCTGGGACCTGAAAACACGCCCATCCAGACGGCGGCAAAAGCGAAGGCGTGAGGCTCCGTGAAGACGGTCCCTTCATGCTTCTGAACACCGTTAGTCGCAGTGTCTGTCCACCACAGGGTGTTTGTCCACAAACACCGTCACCCTGGAGCGTGTGCGCTGGTCCCAGCACCTGCGCCCCCCCCCAGCAGCTCCCTGACTTTCCCGTTATGCCTGCAGCTCACGGGGGGCCCAGGAAGCTCCAGCAGAGAACCTGGCCCCATTTGCAGCCTTCTGGGAGCAAAGGCGACTGACACATAACCCAGTGCAGGGGCTGAGGCTGCAGCCAGGGCTGCCACCGGAAGGCAGATGCAGGACTTACCACCCAGCTCTGTCTCTCCCTCATCTCCCGCTGGCCGGGCGCTGCGGCACTGCGTGGGCACGGGGCTGGGCCTGGGCCACCCCGCAGGCGCCCCAAAGGCTCCATCTACCCAAAGCTCTGGCTGAGGGAAGCGGGGCCGTGGCAGGTGTCCGGCGGGAAAGCCCAAAGGGGGGTTATTGGAACCCAAAGCGGAGGGCCGCCTGGGCGCCACGCAGAGCGGGGAGGGCTCGGGGCCGGCACGAGCTCTGGACGGGTTACACGCTGCTGGCAGCCGTAGAGCAGGGAACCTTTCTGCCCTGGGAGAGCGGGGCCCTCTCTGTGCGGCCTGCCGGCACCACGGCCACCGCTCTCTGCCGGGCGTTCGGCCCATGCCACCCGCCTGCCCGTCCGCCTTCCCCCTGAGCTTTCCCCGGCGGGCCAGGCCCGCGGCAGGAGGCAGCTCCACCAGCCAGAGGGGCACCGGGCAGCGGCCCTGGGTCACGTTCAGACTTTGCAGTGCTGTCTCAAAACGGGGATTTCTGCTCGGTGCCGAAGCCTCCCCCCACCATCTGCTGCGCAGCCGGGCCCACAGCCCCCCGCCCCGCCCGAGAGCGAGGCTGCTCACACGCTTACTTAACACCATGTGTATGCCAGCGTTATGGGAGAGATAATTGCAGTCTTTTAATTAATTAGAGTAAAAAATTAAATATTACAGGCACGCATCAAACCCAGACTTTAAAACAATAATTATTGGGTTAGTAATTGGCTCACAATGCCGCTCGCGACAAAGGGAGCAGCGGGAAGGAGCGGGCCGGCCCTGCGCCTTGCGCACGGAGACTGACGGGATTAGACCAGCCAGGTTCCGTTCACCGGGGATTTCGCACCCCTGGAACATTTGGCAGAGCATGGCCCCCTCTTGACTCTATCATGAGGGCACTTCCGCCTTACGGATGGCAGCTAATTGATCCCCACAGCTCCTGCAGACAGCCTCAGCCCCATTTCACAGACAGGAAGACTTGCCCGAGGCATCCTACCCCATGTACAGCGTGTCCTGATCCCTCCTGCCCTCGGCCGTACGTGCGGTCACCAGCAGCAGGCGCTGGCCGGGCTGGGCTCAGGCGGTGGAGCTGACCCGGCCGTACATGTGGTCACAGGCTGCAGGCGCTGGCCGGGCCGGGCTCGGGCGGTGGAGCTGACCAGGCTGTACCTGCAGTCACAGGCGGCAGGCGCTGGCCGGGCCAGGCTCGGGCGGTGGAGCTGACCCGGCCTGCAGTCACAGGCGGCAGGCGCTGGCCGGGCCGGGCTCGGGCGGTGGAGCTGACCAGGCTGTACCTGCAGTCACAGGCGGCAGGCGCTGGCCGGGCCGGGCTCGGGCGGTGGAGCTGACCCGGCTGTACCTGCAGTCACAGGCGGCAGGCGCTGGCCGGGCCGGGCTCGGGCGGTGGAGCTGACCAGGCTGTACCTGCAGTCACAGGCGGCAGGCGCTGGCCGGGCCGGGCTCGGGCGGTGGAGCTGACCAGGCTGTACCTGCAGTCACAGGCGGCAGGCGCTGGCCGGGCCGGGCTCGGGCGGTGGAGCTAGCCCTGGCTGCAGGAGCAGCGGGGGTCCCGCGGGGCGGGCAGGCTGCAAGGCCTGTGCAGGGCGCCACGTGCACTTGAAGCCAGCTGTGTGAACGCACCGTGTGTGGCCCGGCTGTCGGGCGGCTGAGGGGAGCCGAGCCAAGCGTGTCTCTGGCTGTTTACAGCGTGTAGGTATCAGTGGCCCTGCCGCCTGCCCCAGAGAGCCCGGCACCGCGCCGCTCCCCAGGCGGCAAGGTGTGAAAAGCTGGCGCCAGGTGCAGGGAGTGAGGCGAGCCTGTCGCTGGATCACACGAACATGACGGCCTGTCAAATCGGCTCCTCTCTGGCTTGCTTAGTGACCGTAACCGGCTGCGGCAAGGGCCCGGGTCGGGAATGGCTTGTTTTGTTGCAGAAATCAGGCTCATGAAAAATGCAGCCGCTTGTTGAGTTTTACACGGGTTTGGTTTTAGCCCTGACTCCGTACGCGTCATGCTGGGGACCAGCACAGAGCGAGGCACAGCAGGTGCCGCAAGCTGCCCCACCCGGCCTCTGCACCCCCAGCCCTCCCACGGGCTCACCCCTGCCGGCCCTTGCACCCCACCTGGCCTCTGCACCCCCAGCCCTCCCGCGGGCGTACCCCTGCCGGCCCTTGCACCCCACCCGGCCTCTGCACCCCCAGCCCTCCCGTGGGCTCACCCCTGCCGGCCCTTGCACCCCTGCTGGCCCTTGCACCCCACCTGGCCTCTGCACCCCCAGCCCTCCCGTGGGCTCACCCCTGCCGGCCCTTGCACCCCACCCGGCCTCTGCACCCCCAGCCCTCCCATGGGCGTACCCCTGCCGGTCCTTGCACCCCACCCGGCCTCTGCACCCCCAGCCCTCCCGTGGGCTCACCCCTGCCGGCCCTTGCACCCCACCCGGCCTCTGCACCCCCAGCCCTCCCGTGGGCTTACCCCTGCCGGCCCTTGCACCTCACCCGGCCTCTGCACCCCCAGCCCTCCCGTGGGCTTACCCCTGCAGGCCCTTGCACCCCACCCGGCCTCTGCACCCCCAGCCCTCCCGTGGGCTCACCCCTGCCGGCCCTTGCACCCCACCCGGCCTCTGCACCCCCAGCCCTCCCGTGGGCTCACCCCTGCCGGCCCTTGCACCCCTGCCGGCCCTTGCACCCCACCTGGCCTCTGCACCCCCAGCCCTCCCGCGGGCGTACCCCTGCCGGCCCTTGCACCCCACCCGGCCTCTGCACCCCCAGCCCTCCCGTGGGCTCACCCCTGCCGGCCCTTGCACCCCGCTGGCCCTTGCACCCCACCTGGCCTCTGCACCCCCAGCCTTGCACCCCTGCCGGCCCTTGCACCCCACCCGGCCTCTGCACCCCCAGCCCTCCCGTGGGCTCACCCCTGCCGGCCCTTGCACCCCACCCGGCCTCTGCACCCCCAGCCCTCCCGTGGGCTCACCCCTGCCGGCCCTTGCACCCCACCCGGCCTCTGCACCCCCAGCCCTCCCGTGGGCTCACCCCTGCCGGCCCTTGCACCCCACCCGGCCTCTGCACCCCCAGCCCTCCCGTGGGCTCACCCCTGCCGGCCCTTGCACCCCACCCGGCCTCTGCACCCCCAGCCCTCCCGTGGGCGCACCCCTGCCGGCCCTTGCACCCCACCTGGCCCTTGCACCCCACCTGGCCTCTGCACCCCCAGCCCTCCCGTGGGTGCACCCCACCCAGTCTCTGCCCCCTTCTCCAGCCCCTGCTCTCCTTGTGATTCCCATTCTCTCTCCCAGGGGCCCTTGTCTTGGTGGGTGCGAAGAGGCCCATCTGGTTAGCCCAGCCTCCCTGCTGCCCCCACTCTCCTCCTGCCAGGGGTGTCATGATGGGAGAGAGAGAGACTGGTTAATACGTAATGATGCCCAGCTCTGCTGCCCCAGCCCACGGGCCCTGTGCCCCTCCCCCACCCCGCAGGGCAGGATGCAGGGCCGTGCGTGGCCTGGAGTGAGAGCCTGTGGCCCTGAGGGTGCATACATGTGGCGTTCACTGGGGAGCAGTGACTCGTGGGTCCACTCACGACGCTGCTACTGTCTCACTTTGCCATGCAGGGAAAGTCCCTTTTGCTTCCCCATGCCTCAGTTTCCCCATCTTTACCAGGGGGCTAAGGAGACCTCCCGCCCTCCCCGCCACTGCTCTGCTATAGCACAGAACTTTGCAGGGATTGGGGCCTTGTTTGGTTAGTGCCTGGGCTTGCCCTGCACAGCTCAGGCTCCGAGCAGGAATCCCAAGCAGGCCCTGCACGGCTCCAGCTCCGGCTCCAGCTCCGGCTCCGGCTGAGCTGCAGCCAATGGGGATGACTCATGGCATCGCTCTCCTCCCTGGAGGGGCTGCAGTCACTGCTCAGTTCTCCGGGAGCCCCAGGGATCAGAGCGCTGCCTTGGGACCAGGGGGCTGGCCTGGCCTCTTCCTGGCTCTGCTGCCACCCCTTGGGGCACTGAGGGGTGGGTCTCCCCTGCGTGCAGCGTCACCGTGTCCCCATCTGCCAGGCGAGGGCACTGACATGCCCCCTTCTTGCTCACGGGAGACAGCCCCACCCGCCTGCCTGCCGCACGCCCAGGACCTGGGGCTGCCTCCAGCGCCGCCCTCTCCCCGGCTCCTGCCGTGATGCCAGGGCCTGCCCTGGCGGAGCCCAGCTGTGAAAAGTTGCTCCGGGGCTATGAAGTGTAGCAACCAACAGCAACAAATGTCCATGGGAAAAAGAGCAAAAGCCAGCCAGTGAGCCAGCCGGCTGGCCGAATAGCCAGATGGACAGCCAGACGTATGGACAGCCGGAGAGCCAGACGGACAGCCAGCGAGCCCGCCAGACAGCCGGACGGATGGACAGCCAGAGAGCCAGACGGACAGCCAGCGAGCCCGCCAGACAGCCAGACGGATGGACAGCCGGAGAGCCGGACAGACAGACAGCGAGCCCGCCAGTCAGCCGGACGGATGGACAGACGGCCAGCCAGCTAGCCAGACAGACAGCCGGATGGACGGACAGACAGACAGACAGACGGACAGCCAGCGATGGAATGAACCAGTCCCAACAGAAGGCACGGGCTGTACCAGCACCAAGCCTGGTGGACAAGAGCCTGGAGCCAGAAATCAACGGCCAGAGGGGGTGGGTCGGCTGTCCCACCGGGGGGCCTTGGAGAGAGGTGGGAGGCACAGGGAGACGGCTGGCTTAGGACAGACGGGGTGGGGGGAGGGACAGCTGCGCCTGAGGGAGCAGCACCAGGCTGAGGGCGGCTTTACCAGGGGCAGAGGTCTCGGAGCAAGGGGCAGAGCCACCCGCCCTGCAACACCAGGCACTGGCCAGCGCCGGGGGAGCTGTGGAAACGCCACCATGTGCCTCCTGGTCCCGCCCGTTCGCCAGGCTGCTCTCACCCCCCAGCCAGCCTGCGAGGGCCGGGCACCGAACGCCCTCGCTCCCCTGGGGCCGTGATCCATTGCCTGGGCCACTGGCACGCCGGGGGGTCCCTGGAGCCCCTCTCAGCCTCCGCCGGGCCCCCGAGCAGAGTGCCACAGCAGACCTGGGATGCCGCTGCGCCCCCAGCCAGCCAGCACCCGCCAGGACAGCCCAGGGACGGCTCCCAGGAGGAGAGCAGGGGGCAGGGCATGGGCAGCCTTCAAGGCTGGGGCAGGGACCGGGGCACTCAGAGGTCTGGCCTGGCTTCAGACACCCAGCCCTGCCTGCCTCTTTCCCCACGGAGCAGGGGAGACAGGGGCCTGCCAGGGCCCAGCGGGGCGGTGCTCGAGCCTGCTGGGAGGGCAGGGGCCTGGGCCAGACGGCCTCCCCGGTCCGTTCCCGGCTCGTTGTGCGTGCCTAGGGCAGTGAGAGCTGAGGTGCTCCCGGAAACTCTGACTGGATGGTCTGTGCGGGCCTGGCCCCAGGCTTCGACATCTCCAGCAGGCCGGGGCCGGACACGGCTGTGCTGACCTCACAGCCGGAGAGCTGGGGTGGAAATCAGAGCTCCAGAGCCCATGTCCTTCCACGCGCAGGCAGGGAGCCGGCCCGCAGGCTCGGCCTTGGCCATTGCTGCAGGCGCAGGCGCGGACAGACACCGCGGAGGAGGCTGCCAAGGCAGGCGGCGGCAGGCGAGAGTGGCTCTTCCAGGACGTGGCTCCCATTCCCCTTGAGGCCGGCTGCAGCCGGGGAAGGAGGAAAGTGAGCTGGGAGTTCCAGGGACCTGCCGGGGCTGCCTGCAGCTTGCAGCAGGAAAGAAAGAATGGATGAGCCCCCGTAATTAGTAAACCCTGGAGGCAGATGACGAAAGGCTGGACATTTGGCCTTGGGAACACGGGAACTCACACACCGACGAGACAGCAGCGCACAGCCAGCCCTGACACACACCAACAGCCCCGTGCTGCTGCTAAGCAACAAGCATGCCAGCAACCCCCCAATGCACAATACATACCTTCCCCCAATACATGCACAACCTATTGCTAGACACACTCTGACAAACGCACAGCAGACTGGCAACCCCCTCCCCCCGACAATCGCACAGCCCACAACCACCCCAGCACACATGCTCTTGCACACACACACACACACACACTGACAGACGCACAGCCCACAACCACCCCAGCACACATGCTCATACACTCACAGCATAGGCAGGTGCCACAGGACTTCTCGTTGTTTATGCAAATTCAGACTAACACAGCTACCCCTCTGATACTTGTCAGCATAGGCAGGGTGCACAAAGCCATCCCCAGCCCCCCGCAGCAGCCCTGGAAGGGGGATGTGTAGCCCAGAGACCTGCTCCCTGGTGTGTTTTTGCTCTTTTCCTCATTCCTGCTCCTGAAGGTCTGCGCTTAAGTAATGAGTTTTTTCTGCGGGTAGAGACACAAGCGTGCCAATGTAAATTGCTCCATTTGGAGGGCTAATTGCGCTAAAAGGCAGCCTGATCTGTGGTTTTTCTCTATTTTACATTAGCAGCTGAGCTGTCAGATCTGAAATGGAAACTCATTTTTAAGGCTTTGCATTTACAGTGGCTTCAACAATGAGAAATGTTCCCTGACAGTAATAGAAGGCAAACCTCATTAGAGAAACTTAAACCCGAGCGGCACAGCGCTAGCCCCCGGGCTGCTTGCAAGCGTCTTACGCGGGAATGAGAGCATTTTTCACATGGCTCTCCGCACGGCGCACGCTGGCTCTGCCAGGCTCCGGCTGCACCCCCGGGAGCGTACAGCTGACATGCACAGGGCTGCAGAGCACACGGCAAATGGCTTTCTCTCCGGGGCCCAGGCCGCCGTGCCGTGGAAGGGACTGAGCTCATCTCGCCCCGGACGTGCAGCCTCCCCCCACCCCGGCAGCATCTCTGCTTGTGGAAATTGCCGGGTTATTAAGGGGGGGCACCCCTCAGGCTCTGCCAGGGCAAATGCAGCCAGCGCAGTTAGTTCCTCAGCTGCGCAGCTCTGATGTGGCCGGGCCACGAGAGGCCTGGCCCAGAGCCTGCACGTGGTTACTCCACCCCCGGCACCGCTCCCTTGCTAACCCCAGCCTCCAGCGCCACGGGGCCGGGGGGGGGGGTCATACGCCGCAGCAAGTCGTGTCTCTAAGAGCCTGCACTGAGCAGAGCTTCAGAGCTCCAAAGCCGAGACCCCCCCCAGCACACGGCCACGGCCACAGCCACATGAGGAAGGGGCAGGCACAGGCTCCTCACTGCCACAGGGCCCCCCTGCGGTGGGGGGTGCAGAGCTGAGCAGCTACAGGGTCCCCTCCCCGCCCCACACACGGCCAGGGCTCAGCAGCTGCAGAATCCACAAACACACACACAGCCTGAGCAGGATGCACACACACACACACACACACACAGAGCCTGAGCAGGACACACACACACACACAGCCTGAGCAGGGCGCACACACACACACACACAGCCTGAGCAGGACACGCGCGCGCATGCGCGCGCACACACACACACACACACACACACACACACAGCCTGAGCAGGGCGGGCGCGCACGCACACACACACACGCGCACACACACAGAGCCGGAGCAGGGCGCGCACACACACATGCACGCACACACACACACAGCCTGAGCTGGGCTTGTGCGCATACACACACCCCCCACAGCCTGAGCAGGGCTCGCGCACACACACACACACACACACACACACACACACCCCACAGCCTGAGCAGGGCGCGCACACACACACACACACACACACACACAGCCTGAACAAGGCGCGTGCGTGCACACACACAGACTGAGCAGGATGCGCATGCACACACACACACACACACACACACACACAGAGCCTGAGCAGGACACACACACACACAGCCTGAGCAGGGTGTGTGCACGCGTGCACACCCACACCCACACACACACACAGCCTGAACAAGGCGCGTGCACGCGCACACACACAGCCTGAGCAGGGCGCACACACACACACACACACACACACACACAGCCTGAGCAGGACACGTGCGCGCATGCGCGCGCGCACACACACACACACACACACACACACACAGCCTGAGCAGGGCGGGTGCGCACGCACACACACACACACACACACACAGAGCCTGAGCAGGGCGCACACGCGCACACACACACACACACACACACACACACCCCACAGCCTGAGCAGGGCACGCGTGCACACACACACACACACACACACACACACACACCCCCACATCCTGAGCAGGGCACACGCACACACACACACACACACCCCCCACAGCCTGAGCAGGGCACGCGCACACACACACACACACACACACACACACACAGCCCCTGCTGCCACAGGCTGGGGCTCACCAGGCCCTGCCTGGGGAGCTGTGCCGCGCCGCAGGCTAGGCGGCGGGCGGGCGCTGACTGCCCAGGCCGGCGCGACTGCCCGGCGCCGCCTGGGCGGGCCGTCAGCGCTGTCAGCTGCAGCACAGGCCTCGTTAGCGCCAGAGCTGTCACCTCCTCGCCTGCTCCCCGCGGCCGGCCCTGCCGTTCCCAGCGCCGAGCGGCTGTCAGGGCCGCTAATTGGAAGCGCCAAGCAGCGCGGGCAGGACCAGGCGGGGGCATGGCCCGCGAGCCAGAGCGTGGCGTGCAGAGCAGGTGGGGCAGCGTGAGCCAGACCGCGACAGAGCGGCCTTTCCGGCGGAAAGTGGTCCATGATAGAGTGGGCGGGCTGGCTCCATGGTGGGCTGTAGTGGTGGTAATCGGGCTGCCATCAGTACTCCCAGGAGGAAGTAATCCCCGCCCTCTCAACCTGTCAACCCCAGAGGAGCTACCCAGGAGAGAGAAGGAAGTTGGGGATTGCTGTGGGCTGGCTGGGAGCAGAGCAGAGTTGGTTAGTTGGATTGCTGCCTGGCTGAGGCAGGGCTGGAAGAAACCAGATGACATCGGTGCTGTGCTCTGCTGTGCTGTATCCTGGAGAAACAATAAACTCCCTCCATTCTACGGGCTGGTGGAGTCTGTTCGTGCCATTACAGGGGTGCAGGAGTCAGGGGACCCCAACACGTCGTCACACTAACAAGCCGCTGGGCTTGGCAGGGGAGGGCTGAGCTCGTGCTGAACACCCGTTAGCAGCAAGCGCAGACCCTGGCCGGCTCAGTTCTGGCGACTCTGCCCCTCTGTGTAACACAAAACCAAGCAGAAGGGCAGGGAAATGGACCAGGAGGCACCAGACCTGATGGCAGGAATGCTGCCTCTGCAGCAGACCATGAGCCTGCGGAACTCCTTGCCATAGGACATCACTGAGGCAAACGTTGCAGGATTCAAAAGGGACTGCCACCCTCCAGATAAGGCCACTGACACTTCCCTTTCTGAGACCTCGTTCCCAGCTGCCGTTAGCCCCTTCCAGCCTCTCCGATCTGGGCTGCACTTTCCCACAGGCCAAATCTGCTTTGGGAGCTTTGTCAGAATGAGATTTTGCCCCGTTGAGACGAGTCTGTCGTTGCCCTGTCTCCTTGCCTGGGGCCCGGGAGTGGGGGCGGGGCTGCCCGGTCGCTCCAGCTCCTGCCAACCCAGTGTGTGCTTGGGGATCCCTGCTGCCTCCCCCCCAGCCAGGCCCCCAGTAATGCCAGCTTGCATTGCTTGGGGGAGGGGGCTTTGAGTAAGGGGATGGAGCAGGAGCAGGGGGTTGCCTTGGCCCCGAGTCCCCCTGCATACGGCCCTGGCCATCTGCGCGCGCTGGCCCACTCGGAAGGTAACAGTCTTCTGCCGCCCTCAGTCACTGCATTCGCCTGTGGGCAGGGATCTGCGTGCAGGTTGCAGCCAGCGGCTGGCCTGGGGGGCCAATGCGGGGTCCTGGGGTGGGAGGGCCCCCGACCCTGCACCCCGTCCGCAGCCAGAGGGGATTCTCCGCCGGCCGCTCGAGTAGAAGGGTTATTGCTTCTCAGACACAGCCCAGCACGGGCTCGACGTTGGCAGAGGAGCCAGGGCAGAGCCTCAGTCCTCTGGGGGGAGGGGGCTTCACCCCCGTCCTCGGTCCAAAGCGCCCTCCCTCCCGCGCGCCCAGCCAGGCTGACCCAGCCCCCAGCCCCGGGACCGTCCCCGCCTCCCTGCCTTTGTCTCTCTGCCTTATCTGCTCAGGCTGGGAGCACGTCTGGGCCAACCCACGTGGAGCGAGCCAAACAGCCCAGCCGGGAGAGCACTGGGCTGCAGACAGACAGCCCCCACGGCGGCACGCTGCGTGTGCCCAGCGCTGACAGACCCGCACAACCCACCGCCCGCCCGCGCCACCAGGACGTCCAGTTGCAGCGTCAAGCGCTGGAAAGTGAGGAAACGCCAGGCAGCGGTTCCACGCCTGGCATCACATGCGCCAGCCTACGAGCAGCGCCTGCTTTTCCACGGGAGCCTCCTCGTGGCACTGGGTGCCCTGCGCGGGCGCCAGCCGGGGGGCAGAGCAAGGGGCTGCCCGCACCAGGTGTGACGACGCGTTGGGGTCCCCTGACTCCTGCACCCCCGTAATGGCACGAACAGACTCCACCAGCCCGTAGAATGGAGGGAGTTTATTCCTTCTCCAGGATACAGCACAGCACAGCACCGATGTAATCTGGTTACAGGGCAGGTCTAGGATGCCTCAGCCCCCCTTGCGATGGGGGAAATTGGGCCCCTAAATCCCAGCCCCTGGCTTAGGCTGGTTCCTCCATGATCCCAGACAGAAACTCAACTAACTCTTCCAGCCCTGCCCCCAGCCAGGGCAGCATTCCCCCTTCCTTTGTCTCTCTCCCTGGGGGGTAGCTGGTCAGACAGGTTGAGAGACCCTCTTAGCATAATGACTCATCCTTCTGGGCTGTGGTACCGATGGCAGCCATTGGGGATTACCACAGAGCCAGCATAGGAACTAGCCAGATACCCCCACTCGTCACAGTTCTCCCCCTCCGAGGCGAACTGAGCAGGGTCACTCCGCTCGTGACCTAGGGAAGTTCGGGTCCTCTGGGAACCCGCCCTGGGGACATGGGTGCTCCCCTTGACTTGGGCCGGCCGCGGCGAGGCCCCACATGAATTGGCTTCCCTCTGTCCACTCGCTGCATCGCTCCAGGGCGACTGGCACAGGCCTGTCCTCGGTGGTCGCACCCACCCTTCCGCTGGCCTTGATCTCTGGCCAGGGTCTCTCGGGCCGGGGCCATGAGCCCAGCGAGCCTCCTCTGGACAGCCAGGGCAGCCTCCACCCCCGACGCTCCATCCCGGGAGGTCTTCCTCCCATAACTCTCTCAGCAAGCCCAGAGGCTCCTCTATACAGGGTAGGGGCCCCTGAGCAGCTTTCCTCCGTCTTGGGCCTTCCCGCCCCTCTGGCAGGAGTCGCAGGACCGGCCGTACCGCTGCACGGCTGCAAATATTCGGCCAGTAGAAGTGTTGGAGCAGCCTCAGCCGGGTGCTCCGGATCCCGGTGGCCCGCAAAGGGGACATTATGGGCCAAATACAGCAGCTTGAGGTGATACTTTTGGGGACGACCAGCTGCGCTGGACCCCCATGCC
The DNA here is from genome assembly GCA_019425775.1 of Rafetus swinhoei. Lineage (NCBI taxonomy): Eukaryota > Metazoa > Chordata > Testudines > Trionychidae > Rafetus > Rafetus swinhoei. The sequence goes on along the minus strand of CM033428.1, from coordinate 42,376,970 downwards.
CTCACCTTCCTGGGAAGCCATTCCCGGAACAGGAATCCCGCTCCCACAGGAATCTCTCCTGGCCTCCTCTCCCCAGGGGCTGAACTGAACGGAGGCCAGCCTCGTCCCTCAGCCTCTGCAAGGGGTCTGCCTGCACCTCAGCCTGGAATTCAGCCGCTGGGGCAGGGATCGGGACCTGTTCCCCACCTTTGCCTAGGTCCGGGGTCCCGCTTGGCTGGACCCGTGTCCACGGTGATGGGACCCTGGGGACCCTGCCAGGAGTCCTTCCCTGGATCCAGGTTGCCAGCCCCTCGCTGGCTCTGGCTCGGCGGTGACTAGAGCCGCTGGGATTCATGGGGCCACTCCTCCAGGTCATTCCCCATCAGCACCTCGGTGGGCAAGTGCGGGTGCACCCCACTTCCTTGAGACCTTCCTTGGCCCCCATTTCAGATGCACCCTGGCTACGGGCACCTTAAGCGGGGACCCGTCTATGCCCTTCAGGGTCAGCTGCGTGTGGGGTAGTATCCGGTCTGGGGCCACTATGTCAGATCGGGCCAGCGTCACCTCCGCCCCGTGTCCCAGAAACCCGTCACCTTCCTACCATCCACCTCCAGGGGTATGAGGCACTCGCTCCGCGAGGCCGTCCTGCCCCACCCGGTACACGGAGAAATCCGCCTCCCGAGGTTAGACCTCCCAGGGAGGTGCACTGAGCATCCTTCCCCACTCTGAGCTGAGGTTTGCCTGCCAGCCCCTGCCTCTGGGGCAGCCTGCCCTTCCTCCAGCCCCAGCCAGTTAACCCTGGAAAGTCCCAGGTCATGGGACCTGTTCTTGTGCCTGGTGCACTGAGCCCTCTTGTGGCCTTTTTGCCCACAGCGATGGCAAGTTAGGCTTCTGCGGGCCCTTTGGGTCGGCTCCGCCCGGGCCTAGCTGGTTTTCTGGGGCACCGATGAGTGGTCCTGGTCCTGGGGCTCGCCTCGGAGGTGCCTCTCCTCCGCTCAGCCGAGATCCGGTCTCTGCGATTCCCTTTCTCTCCGGGACTCCCGTTCACACCTGGACCGGCTCTCTGTGAACTCATCCGCCAGCCTCCCGCTTCCTGGGGTTCTCCGGACTTCGGTCTTTGAGCCACAGCCTCAGGCTGGGTGTGCATGCTTTATAGAACTGCTCCATCATAATCAGCTTGAGCAGTTCCTCTGCGGTCTGGGCTCCAACTCCAGACACCCACTTGCGGCAGTATTGCGCCAGGCGGGAGGCCAGGTCCACATAGGTCTCCGTGGCTCCTCTGCACGCCCGGAACTTCTTCCTGTACATCTCGGGGTCAGCCCAAACTTGTGCAGCAGGGCCTCCTTGACTCGGTTGTAATCCCTGGCTGTAGGTCCTCCAGCTGATTGAGCACCCGGTGGCCTCCTGGTTCAGTGCGGGGATGAGCTCCTGCAGCCAGTCAGCTGGGGACCCGTTGCAGTCCACAGGCCCTCTCAAAGGAGCTGAGGAACCCGTCTATGTCGCCCATGTCCTTCAATTGGGCCACCACGAGCTTCTCCAAGCATCTGGCCGCCCGGGCCTTTGGGGCTCATCTGCACTCGGCGCAGCTGGGGCCCTGCCGCTTCTCCGCTCGGCCATGGCCAGCTCATGCTGTCGCTGCTCTCTACGGTCCTGGACTTCCAATTCCTTCATCTGCAGCTGGATTTCTGGCCGCCGCAGCTCCGAGTTGGACCCCCTGGGTGGACTACGGCTTGCAGTGCTCCTGGGAGGCAGTCCGGTCTCTTCGGCCTCCAGCGCTCCGCCCCCTCTCCGAGCCTGACACGCTCCCAGTGGGGTCTGGCTGTTCCCCACGGGGACAGGATCCCAGCCCTGTGGCTGGTCATTCTCTTCCAGCCGGGCAATCAGCTGGGCCTTGGTTGCGCTCCGCACAGGCAAGCCCCTCTCTCTGCACAGCTTCACCAGCTCTGCCTTCAGCAGTTGGGTATAGGCCATCTCCCGCTGGTCCCCTCGGTGCAGACTCACCAGTCTAGTGCTGCTGCGCACGATTCTCAGGAACCGCTTGCTCTGTTTCCAGCACGCCTGGTTCCATGGCTCTTGCTTCTACTGCGCCTAGTCACTCGCCGCTGGATGCTCCATCCACGGGGTGCAGTGCATCCCACCCTGACACCAGTGTGACGCGTTGGGGTCCCCTGACTCCTGCACCCCGTAATGGCACGAACAGACTCCACCAGCCCGTAGAATGGAGGTTTATTCCTTCTCCAGGATACAGCACAGCACAGCACCCGATGTAATCTGGTTACAGGGCAGGTCTAGGATGCCTCAGCCCCCCTTGAGATGGGGGAGACTGGGCCCCTAAATCCCAGCCCCTGGCTTAGGCTGGTTCCTCCATGATCCCAGACAGAAACTCAACTAACTCTTCCAGCCCTGCCCCCAGCCAGGGCAGCATTCCCCTTCCTTTGTCTCTCTCCTTGGGGGGTAGCTGGTCAGACAGGTTGAGAGACCCTCTTTGCATAATGACTCATCCTTCTGGGCTGTGGTACCGATGGCAGCCATTGGGGATTACCACAGAGCCAGCATAGGAACTAGCCAGATACCCCCACTACGTCACACCAGGCCCCTGCTGCAGTGAGAGGAAGGGGTGCCAAGACCGAGGCGGGAAGAACAAGGGGGCTCGTAGGCTGCCGAGGACCCGGGACAGCCAGCAGCGCACAGCCCGCCCGGGCCACACACCCGGCTCCCATCCGTGGCTGCGGCATAAAGAGCCCTCGAGCCTCGCCTCCCACGGGGATCCGGGCAGGGGCAGCCCATTGCTGGGCAGCAAGCGAGGGGGACAGCGGCTGTCGGCCCCTGGAGGAAGCAGGACAGCATGGAGCCAAGCCCAGACCCGGAGTCAGCTCTTCTCCAGCAAAGCCGTTCGCCCGGCTGTGCTGGCGCGGGCCAGAGGCAGGTGCTGCCCCAACAGCAGGTTCCGGGTCCCACACCAGCACGGGCGAGCGCGGCACAGGCTGGCGCCCACCCAGCCTGGGGAACATGGCCAGGACCCATTCCAGCTAAAGCAGCCACAGGACCCTCTGCCCTGGCTCCCCGCCCAGCCGCCCCCCAAGTGCCCCACGCCCAGCTGGGAGGGGCAGCCACCCCCTGTTCACACGGTGCCCAGGAGAAGGGCGGGGAGCGAGAAAGCGGGTCCCCGCTGTGCCAGGCAGGCAGGGAGGTACGGTGGCTTCCGCAGGGCCCTTTGTAGCCTGCCTACTCTGCCACGCTGAGGCCTGGCATGCCTGGGGAGCCTGGCTGCAGGGCTGGGTCCCTTCCCCGGCACAGCCCCTCGCTCTCCCCTGGAGACAAGCCCTTCGCTATTGCCTCAGTCCTCTACCTGCAAGTGCAGCCATCTCTGGGCAGCTCTCCGGGAGCTGTCCCTGGTCCTGCCCGCGAGCCCACCCACGAGCCCACCCTCCTCCCGGCCACGCCTGGGCTGCAACTGAGCTGCTGCCACGCCTGCAGCTTCTTATCTAGTCCCTCCTGGCCCCTGATTGGCGGGTTGCCTCCTAGCCGCTCTAGCCACCTGGATGACTTCTCTATGGCCCCTTTGGCCCCAGGGCCTAGACCCATTACACAGGGACTCCTTTCTCCCTTGCCTTTTCCTTAGGGGGCCTTGTCAGGATGAGGCCTTGGCCCCAGCCGTTGGGCGCCCAGCTTCCCCTGCAGCCGCCCTTGCCGGGTCGGGGACGGGCAGCGCGGCGCCGTCGGTGTCGGCGCCGCGTTGGGGATCGGATCCCTGTTTGCCCGTCTCCGCGGCCCGTGAGCTCCACCCGGGGCCCGGACGGAGGAGACTCCTGGTTCCCCTCGGCGCTGAGGAGCGGGCTGCGCCAATTCCTCACGGATAACCGCGGGTGAAAGGGAAGGTGCAGCTCGCCTCCAGCGCTGGGGGACTTTCATTCCATTCTTCAGGCCACCAGGGCCTGTTGCAGGAGGAGAGGGACCAATAGGCAGGACGACGCTGCCTACCGCCGACCCGCAGATTTCGACGCTCCTGACTTTCGGGTCGGAGAGCGGTCTGCTGCGGGCCTGCGGGGGCCACCGATTCACCTGCCCGCGAGGATCCACCCCAGCCCTCACCATGAAGTACACCACCCTAGCAACATTGAATGCCCGGGCTGTAGGGCGGTCCCGCAGGAGCCGGGTGCTCTCCTTCCTCCGGGAGGGGGTACTCGGTGGCCTTCCTGCAGGAGACCCACACGACTCCAGCCGCCGAGGCTGGCTGGCGGCTGGAGTGGGGACGGGGTATATTTCAGCCACCTCGGCGCCGCTCGGCCGGGGTGGCCACCCTGTTCTCCCTGCCCCACGGCCCGAGGTGCTGGGGACCGCCGAGGTCGTCCCCGGCCGCTTGTTGCACGTCCGGCTCGGGAGGGGCTGACGCTGAACTTGGTCAACGCCTCACGCCCGAACGCTGGCCCGACCAGGTCACCTTTACCGCAGGCGGCCACCTTCCTCGGCACTCTGATCCTCGCGAGTGCCTGGTCCTGGGCGGATTTCAACACCACCTCGATGACCGGGACCGTGTAGGACTCGCGAACTGCCAGGCCGCAGCGGACGCCCTCAGGGAGATCGTGACCATCACTCCCTGGTGGACGCCTGGCGAGACCACCACCCGGACGACAGTACCACCTTTACTTACGTCCCGGTGGGGACGAATCGGTCGAGCCACTCCGGTTGGATCGCATTTACCTTCTCGCTTTCCACCTGGCACGGCCCACTCCTCCAGCATCCGCCGCCCCGCTCACGGACCACCATTTGGTGGCCGTGAAAGCCTCTCTGAGTTCGAGAGGCTGGGGCCGCCTATTGGCATTTTAATAATAGCTTGCTGGAGGACGTGGGCTTCGTGGCGCCCTTCCGGGAGTTCTGGCGGGCCTGGCAGGGGCAGCGCCCGCCTTTCTCGGCGCGCGCGATGGTGGGACGTGGGGAAGGTGCGCGCTCGCTCTTCTGCCGCGACTACTCCCGGCGCCAGCCGCGGAGGGATGCGGCGATAGAGCAGTTGGAACGGGAGGTCTTGAAGCTTGAGAGGCGCCTGGTGTCCGCCTCGAGGATCCATCCTCCGCGAGGCGCATCGGGAGAGGCGGGAGGAGCCCGGGCCCTGAAGATCACAGGCCCGGGCGCTTTGTTCGATCTCGCATCCAGCTCCTTCGGGAGATGGATCATGCTCCCGCTTCTTCTACGCCCTGGAGAAAAGGAGGGGGCTAAAAGCACGCCACCTGCCTTTTAGCAGAGGACGGCACTTCTCACGGATCCGCGGAGATGCGGAAGGGCCAGGGCCTTCTACGCCAGTTTGTTCTCCCGGATCCGACCGGCCGACGCCTGCAAGGTCCTCTGACCGAGCTCCCGACGGTCAGCGCCGGCGCATCGAGACCGGCTAGAGCTGCCTCTCACTCTGGCCGAAGTTCTCGGAAGCCCTCCGCCTCATGCCCAACAATAAAACCCCGGCATGGACGGGCTGACCGTGGAGTTCTACCGTTCTGGGACGCCTCGCCCAGACCTCGCTACCGCCTGGGCCGAAGTTCTGAGAGCGGGTCCTCCTCTGTCGGCAGGCAGGCAGCGGTGCTCGCCTATTGCCGAAGAGGGGGACTCCGCGACCCACGGAACTGGCGCCCGCCTCGCCTCCTCAGCACGGACTACAAAGTCGAGCAAAGCCATCTCGCTGCGACTGCGGTCCGTGCTGGCGGACGTGATCCATCCCGACCAGACCTACACCGCCCCGGCCGTAGTATTTTGACAACTTGTATTTGGTCCGGGATCTCTTAGAGCTGGGGTGTAGGACGGCTTGTCGCTCGCCTCCTGTCCCTGGACCAGGAGAAGGCGCTCGACAGGATGGACCACGGTATCTCCTGGGCACCCTGCAGGCCCGGCCGGGCCCGTTTTGTGGGTTTTCTCCGGGTGCTATGCGGCTCTCGCGGAGTGTCTGGTCAGGCTCAACTGGACCCTGACCGAGCCGGTCAGCCGGGCGGGAGTGCGTCAGGGGTGTCGCTGTCGGGCCAGCTATGCGCTCTGGCGTCGAGCCCTTCCTCCGTCTCCTCCGTGGGAGGTTGGCGGGGTTGGTGCTGCGGGGCGGGCTGCGGCTGGTCCTGTCGTCGCCCGATGGCGTGCTCCTCGTGGTCAGGACCCGGGCGACCTGGCGCGGGTGGAGGCCTGCCAAGCCGTCTACTCGGCAGCCTCCTCCGCCCGGGTCAACTGGGTCAAGAGCTCTGGCCTGGTGGTCGGGGACGGGTGGCGGGCGGCTCCCTCCCACCCGCGCTTCAGGCCATCAGGTGGAGCGGGTCCGCTGCTCTATCTGGGCGTCTATTTATCCGCCACGCATCCTTCTCCGCCGGAAAACTGGCAGGTTTGGGCGCCAGGGTGGGTGGCGGTTGCGGAGTGGGCAGGACTGCTCCGGTGCCTCTCCCTTCGCGGGAGGGCACTGGTGCTAAATCAGCTGGTCCTGTCCATGCTCTGGCACGACTCAACACCCTGCGCCCGGCCCCGGAGGTCCTGGCCAAGCTCCAGAGGACAGCTTTGGAGTTCTTTTGGCCAGGACTGCACTGGGTCTCTGCAGGGGCCTTGTCTCTCCCCTGGAGGAGGGCCAGGGCCTGGTCTGCGTGCGCAGCCAGGTCCGGACCTTCCGCCTCCAGGCCCTGCAGAGACTCCTCTTTAGTGCAGGTAGTCCGGCATGGAGCACTTTGGGGTGCGCTTTCCTCCGCCGCCTCCAAGGGCTCCGATATGACCGGCAGCTCTTTTTTATCCATCCGAGAGGTCTTCCGCGAGACCTCTCAGAGCTGCCGGAATTCTACCAGGACCTCCTCCAGACCTGGAAGCTGTTCTCAGCGACCAGGTCCGTTGTAACGCCGAGGAGCAGACCTCCTCGCGGAGCCCCTGCTCCACAATCCAGCCTTGTGCGTGCAGGTGGCGGAGTCTCCTTCGGTGCGCCGTAGGCTGATCCTGGCAGAAACCACCAAGGTCGGAGACCTCCTGGACTATGACAGGGGGGACTGGGTGGATCCCCGTGCGCTCGCTGGCCGCATGGGGCTTTCCACCCCTCGAACCCCTCTGCGCCTACTCCGGGAGGTGAAGGCGGTTTTGCGCGGCCCGCTCTCGACTTCCTGCAGAGAGCCCTGCGAGGAGAGTGCGCCCGCCCCTCCCTTCCTGCAAACCCTCCGTCCCTTATTATCGGGCCCCTGTTCCGGGCCCCGGCCTTCCCATCCTTGGACCCCAGCCGGCTGCAAAATCTGCAGCCGGTCTGTTTTCAAACCGCGCCTAGGAACATCTGTACACGCTCGTGCTCCACACTCTGCATTTCCCCACCCTCATGTCCCGCCCGACAAATGGCGGGACTATCTAAGACCCACAGAGGGTGGGAAACCCCGATGGGCCAGCGTCTACTCCAATCTAATCCACGGCCCATCGGGGACATTGGTTAGCGGCTCCTTCATGGAGCCGTGAGCACGGGGCGTGTACCTGGCGTTCACCCCATCCCGAAGCCTGCCTTCTGCGGCGTGAGGGAAAACCTGGCGCACGCATACCTCGAGTGCGCCAGGTTGCAGCCCCTATTCCGGCTCCTCCAGAACCTCTTGTTGAGGTTCTGGCTGCACTTTTCCCCTCACCTTTTTATCTATGCACACCCGATCCGTGGCCCCACAAAGTCGCGGGACCTCTCGTCAACCTCCTCCTGGCCTTGGCTAAAGGTCGCCATTTATAACACCAGGAGGAGGATGCTAGACGAGGGGGTTTCCTGCGACTGTGGGGCCTATTTCCGTTCCTCCCTTGTGTCACGTATCCGGGCAGAGTTCCTCTGGGCGGCGTCCACTGGCTCCTGGACAGTTTCGAGGAGCAGTGGGCGCTGTCCGAGTTCTCTGCTCGGTGTCCCCATCTGGTTCCCTAGTTATTAACCTCTAGCCTGCACTCCTTGTCCCTTTTGTCATTATTTGTCCCCAGTAATTAATTGGACACGGGTCCAGTCGTCCCTCCCGCAAGGCTGGGGAAGGGGCTTTTAGAAAGTGGGCGGGCTTCGCCCGCCCACTCCCCCGTGGTTTCCAAATAGAGCCCCTGCAGCCGGCCTCTGGGGCAGGCCTTGTGTCCCAGGAGCAGGGTCCGATGCCGCCGCGGGGCTGCCGGGCGATTTCCCATGGGGGGCTGGCTGGGATTCAGCGGCTGGGACAGAAGCCTGTGGGGGACAGGCAGGCCCCAGCCCTGCCTCACCTCTTGCCTGGTCCCTGATTCCCGAGGGACCCTGCGCTCCCTGGGGCTGCGGGTCTCCTGTGACGGGGCTCCCTGGCAGCACCGCACGGTGCCTTGCTCCTGGGCACGGCTCCTGGATTCTTCCGCCGGGCTCAGTGGGGGTCAGCACTGTCCCCCTCCTGCTGGGGAAGCCCCCCAGGGATGATGAGGCGTGGCCCATGGTCCCCTCCCAGCGGCTATCTGAGCCTCCCGGGCTTCGGCTGCTCTCGGGCGTGTGCTCGTCCCCGAGATGCCCGGCTTGCTCTGAAACAAGGCCTGTGCGCTGGGAACAGACGGCAGGCCCTGGGGAAGGCCTGGCCTGCGAGGCAGGAAGAGCACAGCCTGTCAGGGAGGGGCCGGACCGGGCGTCGGGGGCTGGGAGTGGGGAGGGGCCGGACCGGGCGTCGGGGGCTGGGAGTGGGGAGGGGCCGGACCGGGCGCCGGGGGCTGGGAGTGGGGAGGGGCCGGACCGGGCGTCGGGGGCTGGGAGTGGGAGGGCCGGACCGGGCGACGGGGCTGGGAGTGGGAGGGCCGGACCGGGCGTCGGGGCTGGGAGTGGGGAGGGGCCGGACCGGGCGTCGGGGGCTGGGAGTGGGAGAGGCTGGGAGTGGGGAGGGCCGGACCGGGCGTCGGGGCTGGGAGTGGGGAGGGCTGGACCGGCGCTGGGGGCTGGGAGTGGGAGGAGGCCGGACCGGGCGTCGGGGCTGGGAGTGGGGAGGGGCCGGACCAGGCGTCGGGGCTGGGAGTGGGAGGGGCCGGACCGGGCGACGGGGCTGGGAGTGGGAGGGGCCGGACCGGGCGCCGGGGCTGGGAGTGGGGAGGGCCGGACCGGGCGTCGGGGCTGGGAGTGGGAGGGGCCGGACCGGGCTCTGGGGGCTGGGAGTGGGGAGGGGCCGGACCGGGCGTCGGGGGCTGGGAGTGGGGAGGGGCCGGACCGGGCGCTGGGGGCTGGGAGTGGGGAGGGGCCGGACCGCGCGACGGGGGCTGGGAGTGGGGAGGGGCCGGACCGGGCGTGGGGCTGGGAGTGGGAAGGGGCCGGACCGGGCGTCGGGGGCTGGTAGTGGGGAGGGCCGGACCGGGTGCTGGGGCTGGGAGTGGGGAGGGGCTGGACCGGGCGTCGGGGCTGGGAGTGGGAGGGGCCGGACCGGGCGCTGGGGGCTGGGAGTGGGGAGGGGCCGGACCGGGCTCTGGGGGCTGGGAGTGGGGAGGGGCCGGACCGGGCTCTGGGGCTGGGAGTGGGGAGGGCCGGACCGGGCGTCGGGGCTGGGAGTGGGAGGGGCTGGACCGGGCGCTGGGGGCTGGGAGTGGGGAGGGGCTGGACCGGGCGTCGGGGGCTGGGAGTGGGGAGGGGCAGGACCGGGCGTCGGGGGCTGGGAGTGGGGAGGGGCCGGACCGGGCGCTGGGGGCTGGGAGTGGGGAGGGCCGGACCGGGCGTTGGGGGCTGGGAGTGGGAGGGGCCGGACCGGGCGCTGGGGCTGGGAGTGGGGAGGGCTGGACCGGGCGCTGGGGTCTGGGAGTGGGAGGGCCGGACCGGCGCCGGGCGCTGGGAGTGGGAGGGGCCGGACCGGGCGTCGGGGCTGGGAGTGGGAGGGGCCGGACCGGGCGCCGGGGCTGGGAGTGGGAAGGGGCCGGACCGGGCGTCGGGGCCTGGGAGTGGGAGGGGCCGGACCGGGCGCCGGGGCTGGGAGTGGGAAGGGGGACCGGGAGGTGGGGAGGGCCGGACCAGGCGCTGGGGCTGGGAGTGGGGAGGGGCTGGACCGGGCGCTGGGGTCTGGGAGTGGGAGGGCCGGACCGGGCGCGGGGCTGGGAGTGGGGAGGGGCCGGACCGGGCGCCGGGGGCTGGGAGTGGGAAGGGGCCGGACCGGGCGTCGGGGCCTGGGAGTGGGGAGGGGCCGGACCAGGCGCTGGGGGCTGGGAGTGGGGAGGGGCCGGACCGGGCGTCGGGGGCTGGGAGTGGGGAGGGGCTGGACCGGGCGTCGGGGGCTGGGAGTGGGGAGGGGCTGGACCGGGCGCTGGGGGCTGGGAGTGGGGAGGGGCCGGACCGGGCGTCGAGGGCTGCAACCGACTGGAGCTTTAATGGCCTGGAGTGGCAGCGACTGGAGCCACCGGGGTCCGTCTCGCAAGTGGGCGCCTGGCATCACTCGCACAGGCACCGTGTGAGCCCCACATGGCAGCCCGCCTGGCCCCGTTTCTGCCTGGTGCATTGGGGCGGAGTCTCCCGGGTGGGGCTGGCTGGCCCGGCGCCCGCCCGGGGGAGGGGAGGCGGCTGACTCTCTGCAGCCCCGAGCAGCCGTCAGCGCCTTGCCCTGCTCCAGCTGCTCCCGCCCCTCGCTCAGGTCCATGCTGGCGCGGGGGGGCTGGCAAGAGGCTGCCGTGGCGAGGGATGGCAGAACCCGCTGCTGGCAGGCACCCCAAGGCAGTGGGCAGCGCCCCCATCTCGCCAGCCCCGCGGCTCTGCAGAGCCTGGGATGTGGGTTCCAAGCGGCTCGGGCGCGTAACTCTGGGGCCCTGGGACCTGTATCCTATAGACATTGAAATGAGGGAGCAGCGCAAAGCAGCAGGCCATTAATCACCCGCTCGTTTAATTGGTTTTTCTGCCAAATTGGTTACAGATAAATAATTAAAGCTAAGAAGTAGGTTTGGCTGCATTTCGCTGGGAAGCAGGGTCAGCCGCGGTAGAACGAGTCCTCGGCTCCTCATCTGCACCAGGTCCCACGGAGCAGGAGGGACCAGACCGGGGTCCCCTGCAGGGGCGGCTGGCATAGCCAGGAGGGCCGAGGGGCGGCACCGGGAAGGCAGAGGGCTTGGGACCTGGGGAAGGGGCTGCCTGGCAGCCGGCGTGGAGGCCGGGTGCTGCCCACCAGCAGCAGCAGGGCCCAGGCTGTGTCTCGCCTAGGGTTGCCAGGTGTCCGGTTTTCTACCGCACAGTCCGGTATTTGCGCCCTCTGTCCGGTAGAAACATTCAGAAAATACTGGACACGTGCAACGTGCGATGTGCGACGTGCAACGTGCAACGTGCAACGTGCAACGTGCAATGTGCGATGTGCAACGTGCAATGTGCGATGTGCAACGTGCAACGTGCAACGTGCGATGTGCAACGTGCAACGTGCAATGTGCGATGTCGGTATCTTCTGAATTCCCGGCTGGGCGCCGGACGGAAGCCTGGCGGGGGCGGGGGAGCGACTGGGAGGCGGGGCGCGATCGGCGCTGGGAGCCCTGTGGTCGCACACAAAAACCGGGCAGGGCGGGCCGGGGGCCGGGACTCCCAGCCACCCTCCCTGCCCGGCTTCTGCACGTGACCAGAGGCTCCCAGCGCCCATCGCAGCCCGGCCCCCCAGCTGGGAGCCTCTGGATGCGTGCAGAAGCCGGGCGGGGGGAGGGGCTCCCAGCCCCGCCCCGCCCCCGCCCAGCTTCTACTAGCAACTAGAGGGAGTGCCTGCTGGGGGCGCGGCCCGTTGGACTCCGGCTGCGGCCAGTGGCTGCACCCCCCAGCTCTGCTTCCCGCCCCCTCCTCCTCCCATCCAGCCTCCCCAGCTCCCGATCCCCCCTCCCGCCCCCTTCCTCCCAGCCAGCCCCACCCCCTCCCAGCCAGTTCCTCCCCACGATCAAGTGGGTCCAGTATTTTGGGGGGGTCTACCTGGTAACCCTAGTCTCGCCCCCCTGCATGTGCCTGGGCCAGGGGAGCTGCTCCTGCCGGCCACACCGGGCTGGGCTCCCGTGCGCTGGTCGTGGCTTTTCCAGTGCGCTTGGCTGCTAATCATGCATAGAAATTGCATTTGCAGAACACAAATGTCGCTTGGCTGAGTGCTTTTATTTACTGCCCTGTAAATGCCCCTTGGGGAGGCTGAGCCCATGAAGCACTGACGAGTCCTCGTGCGAGGCCATTCAGTGTCTAGCGCCCCGGCCCCAGCGCCTGGTGGCCACGCTCAGGCAGGGCAGGGTCTGCCTGGCCCAGGACCTGGGAGCTGGGCGCATGGGCGGCCGCTCAGGAGAGGTCCCAGTGCCGCCCGGCCGATGGCAGAGCACTCAGAGCTGGGCTTTGTTTCTACTGGTGGTGCACATTGGCACATGCCTCGTGCACAAGTATTTATACCGCACGTAGATTGAAACATCCCCCCCGCTGATGGAGAGGACGGGTGGGGACACTGCCCGGGCTCCCTGGCACGGAGGCCCCTGGTGCAGGGCCGGATCCCCAACGCCTCACTGCTCAGGAGGGGTGCTGGTGCCAGCGGTGCAGCAGCTGGGGGCTCAGAGGCCCGGGGCCCGTGCTGAGGACAGACTGGTCTCTGGGCCAGGCTGAGGCCAGCTGCACTCTGAGGCACACGGGGTCTTGGCGCCGCTGCCCTAGCCACTGGGCACGGCCGCCATTTGCTCCAGTCTCTGTGGCAGGCTCATTCATGGCCTGCCCCAATTTGCGCTGCAGCCCCCGGCCTCTCGGCCCCAGGACCCCAGCCTGGAGAGGAGCCCATGAGCCCAGGGGCAGCCTGGCTCGGCTGCACGTTGCAGCGTCAGAAGCAGGGCAGGGTTCTCCGAGCTCAGTGCCCCTCAGGACGGGGGCTGGAGCTGGGCCTGGCTGAGCCCCAGCGCCCAGGCCCAGGCCCAGCTCGGTGCACAGGCGGGCCGGGGAGAGTCGCTTGCTTGCTGAACCAGCCGTGCAGCACCAGGGAGGCAGGGCCTCTGCCCACTCCCGTCTCCATCTCCCAGCAGAGCCGTTTGCTCCGCCGTGGTGCCCGTGGGCTCTGGAGCCCGGCTTCTCCCGCTGGCTGAGCTTGGCGTGCATAGGCGTGCGCAGTGCATTTCATTAGGGTGTGCACCCAGGGAATTTGATTTTATTTTTTTTTAAAGGCAAACGTTTATTGAAGACTCAATCATAAAGGACATTATTTGTATTCCTCAAACACACTAAAGAAACTAAAACTTAACTAAACTTAATGTTTTTAAATTAACAACTAAACTTTACTTAAAAAATACAAACTTAAGTATGGGACATTGTACTTCTTAGTTTGTTTTTACATGTGCAAGTCGGCGCTTATTGCATAAAACAGCAATCCACACTTTAAAACTAAAAGCGTGTATCATGCGATTAGATTAAAATGCAAAGCCACTTTTTTTTGGAGACATTATAGGGTTACCAGGTAGTCTTAAAAAAATACCAGACACACTTCGGGGGGGGAGGGGGAGGGACCGGCCGGGAGGAGAGCAGGGCTTCCCAGGAGGAAGGAGGGGGCTGGGAAGCAGAGCTGGTCGGTGGGGAGGAGAGCGGGCTGGCCGGGGAGATCGGGAAGGGGGGCGGCCAGCGGGAGCGGGGCTGGCTGGGGGAGCTCAGGAGGAGAAGGGGAGAACTGGCTGCCGGAAGCAGCGCTGGCGGTGGGGAAGATCGGGAGGAGAAGTGGGGGAGAACCAACTGGCCAGCCAGGAGGGGGCGGGGGGGAGGAGCGTATCAGCCGGAGGGGAGTGGGACTGACCCGGGCAGCGCAGATCCCAGGGCGCTCCCGCCCCCCGCCCGGTCCAGGCGAAGCGCGAGTCAGTCCGGCTGCGGCTCCACCACGCGATTGACCAGCGCGCAGGAGCACGGACCGGGCTGCCCCTCCTCCTCACACGCAACCAGGGCTCCCAGCGCCGATCACACCCCGCCTCCCAGCCACTCCCCCGGCCAGGCTTCCGGGCGCCCAGTCGGAAAACCAGAAAATACCGGGCATTGCGCATGTCCAGTATGTTCTGGATTTTTTTTACCAGACAGAGCCCCAAAAAACTGGACTGTCCGGTAGAAAACCGAACACCTGGCAACCCTAAGACATTTGGGTGTTCCTGGGCACACCCGGCACACCCCGTACGCACGCCAGTGTTGGCGTGGCTGCTCCGTTTCCCTCCTGCACTCTGGGCTCCCTGCCCCAACGTGTGCCCAGGTCGGCGCTGGGAAGTGCAGGCTGAGGGGTGGCCAGGGCACACGGGCCACTTCCGGGCAGAGGAATCTCGCGACCCGGGGCCAGCTGGCCCCACAGTGACCCCAAGCCGGGGAGAAGCCAGGGGAGGTCGCTGAAGCCAAGGGAGGGGCAGGGGGTCAGAGATGGGTGCAAGCTGGCAGCGCTTGCTGCCACGGAGCCCCCCAGTCCAGGGCCAGGGGAGCCCCCTGCTCCCAGACCCCTGCCTGACACGTCCAGCCTCTTCCCCCAGCCACCTGCCTTCAGTGCAGCTCCTACAGGGATGGCGGGGAGCCAGGGCCATTCAGCACCAGTGCCCCCCCTTCCCCTCTGCATCCCTCCAGGCATGCTGGGCCCCCGGCTCTGCCCTGCCCCGGGGAGGTGTCTGGGGGAGCCAGAAACACCCAGAGGGACGAGACCACCCAGTATGAGCAGAGCCGGCAACCCCCCTGCCCACGCACAAGAATGACCACAGTGCCCCAAACCCCACAGCAGCCCCCCGCTATTCACACGCCTCTGCAAGTCTTCCCATGCAGTGGGGGACTGCTGTGGGGTGTGTGTGCACACCCACGCATGAGCAGAGAGACACACGCGCACGCACACACGCCCACACACACACACGTACGCGCAGATAGACACGCGCGCACACGCCCCTGCGCACACACGCGCGCCAGATAGATGCGCGCGCGCACGCCCACACACACGCCCACACACACGCAAGCGCAGATAGATGCGCGCGCACACGCACATGCCCACGCACACACACGCACGCGCAGATAGACGCGCGCGCACACACACACACGCACACATACATGCACGCACGCGCAGATAGACACGTGTGCGCGCACACACGCCCACGCACACACAAGTACGCGCAGATAGACACGCGCGCGCACACGCACCCAGACACGCACACACACACGCACGCGCAGATAGACACACGTGCGCGCATACGCACACACACACCCACGCACACACACGCACACACACACCCAGGCACACGCACACACACATGCACGCGCGCGCAGATAGACACACGTGCGCGCACATGCACACACACCCACGCACACATACACGCCCACACACACGCACGCGCAGAAAGACACACGCGCGCGCGCACACACACACGCACAGGCCCTTTGCTCTCCCTGCCTACACATTTCAGCACCGTCCAGCCCCGCTAGACAGGGCACGTACTGCTTAGTTTCTCGGCAGCCCTGACACCCGGCAGGCAGGGCAGAGCCTGTGGCCCTGGGCTCGGGAGGCTGTGCCAACGCTGCACAGACAGGCCCTCCGCACAGAGCTCCCAGCCCCCAGCAGGCCCACTACAAACGCGGAGACCGACGCGGGCAGGGCGGCTCAAGTGTCTTTGCACTGGGCTGGTGTGTGAGACGCCTTCGGGCTCTGGGCCCTGCTGCAAACCCCGGGCTCCCAGGCATGCGGGGGAGCCAGCTCCTGGCAGCCTCGGTGGCACCGGGCCGGTAGCGTCCCCTGCACTGCCCCCATGGCTGGGCCGCCAGCTCCTCTTCCAGGCACTGCCCGAGAGGCTGCGCGTCCGCCGGCGCCAG
The DNA here is from genome assembly GCA_019425775.1 of Rafetus swinhoei. NCBI lineage: Eukaryota > Metazoa > Chordata > Testudines > Trionychidae > Rafetus > Rafetus swinhoei. The sequence continues at coordinate 42,361,285 of CM033428.1, read as the reverse complement.
CCAGAGCCCCGGCTGCACCTGGCTGTGCAGTGCTCCCTCGGTCTCCCAGCCAGCCAGGGGTGCAGCCGGGGCAGTGCTGCTCCCCACCAGGCTGGGGGAGGCATTCGCTCCATAGCCCACGTCTGGCCTCCCTTGGGTCAGACCGGAGGCTCCGCACAGCCCCTTCGGGCCTGGAGAGCGCCGGGCCCTGAGCTCTGGGGTTTGCTCAGAGTCCCTCCGAGCCCAGGTGCGCCCCAGCCTCCGCTGGCTTCTGCCCTCGCCTCTGGGGCTGCCGCCTGTTCCTGGGCCCCAGCCGCCTCCTCCTGCTCTTTGCTCCTGTGTGCCGGGTGAGAGCTGCCTGACACTGCTCCCTGGCCGGCTGGCACTGCCCAGGACCTCCCCGAGGCGGCTGCTGTGCTGCCCAGGGGCCTAGCCCCCTGCCTGGGCACGGCCAGCAGGCCCAGGCTTGCCCGGATGGGCGCTCCTGGGGCCTCTGCTGCCCGGCGTCGAAGCCGCTCCCCTGCTTTTCTGGCTAGGGGCGGATGTGAAGAGGCAGCTCGGGAACTCAGCCCTTTGAGGATCGTCATCAATTTCATATTCCTCCTCACTTCCTGATGGCCCCGCTCGGCCTCCGCTTCTGCTCCCGCAGCCCCCGGCTGGCCCTGCCCGCTGCTCGGCGCCTCCCCCGTTCCCTGCCGCCCGGGGCCTCACCCCCCTTGCGCAGCCTCCCCTTGTGCGGCGCGTCTCCCCGGCCCTGCAGCGCAGACGGCTCTGGCCTGCAGGAAGGGGCCTCTGCCCACTGCACCCGCGAGGGGCAGCTCCGGCCCAGGGGCTGCGGCCTGCACTGCGCTCTGGGGCCTGGCGCCAGGCTGGGCGCGAAGCCTGAGGCAGGAGAGCCCACGCCCAGGGAACCGCGCTCGCCTCTGCACATTCGCAAGTGCCTCCGGGAGCAGCCGCGCCTGCCCCGCCCTGGCTGCTCCGCATAGCCAGGGGACGTCTGGCTGCTCCTGACGGGGACGTGCAACTGCTCCCTGACCGGGGGGGACGTGCGGCCGCTCCCTGACGGGGACGTGCAACTGCTCCTGACCGGGGGCGTGGCGCTCCCTGACCGGGGGGGACGTGCGGCCGCTCCCTGACCGGGGGGACATGCAACCGCTCCCTGACCGGGGGGGACGTGTGGCCGCTCCCTGACCGGGGGGACGTGCAGCCGCTCCCTGACGGGGGGGACGTGCGGCCGCTCCCTGACCGGGGGGGACGTGCGGCCGCTCCCTGGTGAAAGCAGCCGGCCCGTTGGGTGCCGCTGGGGCTGCACTGGCGACGGTCACAGCCGGCTTCCCCGGGCCTGGGGGCTTGCTGGGGCTGCTGCCCTGTGCCCAGCCCTGACGCGCAGCAGGTGGCCAGTGGGAACGGCTCTGCCCAGGCCTCTGCCTCCTGCTGTCACTCCAGTTTTCCCTGTGACCCACGCTCCATCTTCCTTCCTCCTGCTCCACGAGGTGCCAGCCATGTGTCCCTCCCCCTGGCGCCGGGTCACACTGGCACTGCCAGCTGCTCCCGCTTCTCCCCCGCACTCGCTGCAGCCGGCTCTCTGCCGGCCTTCCCCAGCTCTTCTCACGGCTGCTGCCCCCGGGCAGGGCAGGACAGAGCCCAGGGCTTTACCTCCCAGCTAGCCGGAGCCCGAGCTGCTCCCCGCGGGGCTCCAGCAGTGGTGGGAAAGGCCAGCGCGCCCCACCCTGGGCCTGGCACAACAGCTGGAAGGTGGCACCTGGCCCTCGCCGAGCCCGGCCGCGCAGGGAACCGGAAGGGGATGGGCAGGCTGGCGGCTCAGCGGCAGGGCAAGCTGTGGTTAAGGCAGTGCTGGCACCCGGCCGGTGTGCCCGGACTGCGTGTGCGACTGGGGGGTGTCTCTGCCTGGCCCACCCAAGCTCCCCTGCGGGAATGGGGCGGAATGAACCCTTGAGCCCTTGGGGCAGGGAGACCCCAGGAAGCCCCCGGCTCACGCTCGCTCACACACTGACCTTGCAACAGGAGGCCTTTGCTCCGAGAAGCAGCACTGCATCTCCAGTGGCGGCTGCAAAGGCGCCATAGGGCCGAGTGAACCGGAGCCGGGCTTGGAACGCTCCCCCTTGGACTGTCAGATTCACACAAACAGTCCGACCCCAAGCAACAAGTGCCAGCCAGTGTCCGTGCCCAAGCGCCACCTGCCCGGCCGGAGCAGCCAGGGCCAGGAGACAAGGCCTGCAAGAGCCCTGGTGAATAGTTTCACAGCGTGAGGATCAAACTCTAATGTCAGTCGCACCTGTGTAAAGCTACAGTCGTTTCAATGGCGCCAAACAGCGTTACTACAATGCAGCTGATCTCAGCCTCTGAGCCGCGTCAGCAGGATCGATGGGATTTCGTACTGTGGACAGGCACCCGGCCCTGTCCGGACGGGGTGTTCTAGCCATTTCCTTCCTGGCTCTAGCGTGCTGCTGGAGGCAAACGTGGGTCCATCACTCAACAAGGAAGGAGAGCAAAGCGCAGATGGCACAGGAGGCTGAAGAATTTAATGTCTTTTTTGCTTCACCTTTCGCTAAAAAAAGTAACTTGTCATCTGGTGTTAGAACTAGTCATGGTAAGAGCAAGGGGGGAGGTCGTGGCCACTCCAGAAGAGGCCCGGAACAAGCTACAGCTACTGCGATATGGATGTATTCAAATGCCCCGGGAGTCTGCCAGGCGCCAGGAACGGAGCCTTCCGGCTGAGCTATCAGGGTTCTCCCTGGGAGCTCCTGGAGGAGGGGAGGTCCCAAAGGCCTGGAGGAAGGCCCGGGTCAGATCTGCCTTTCAAGACCAAGAGAGCTAGATACATTCATGGAGGTTAGGTCCATCAATGGCTATTAGCCAGGGGTTAGGAACGGTGTCCCTGGCCTCTGTGTGTCAGAGGGTGGAGATGGATGGCACGAGAGAGATCGCTTGATCATTACCTGATCTGGTCACTCCCTCTGGGCACCTGGCGCTGGCCACTGTGGGCAGACAGGACCCTGGGCTGGATGGACCTTTGGTCTGACCCAGTGTGGCCGTTCTTATGTTCTAAGACGAGAAAATGAGGGACCCAGGGGGTTCCAGACCAGTCGGCCCCGCCTCAGCCCCCGAAAGGACCCAGCACACACTGGCCTGCCGCTGGTTTGTTCAGCCCCAAGGGATACGGGAGTGGTGCCAGGTGGGCCCGCCCCCCGGGTGAGTGGCCTCGCTGGCGGCAGGACCTGCCTGGGCGCGATGAGGCCTTAGACACGCTCTGCTGGCAGTGTCCCGTGCAAGGAGGGCACCGGGCCCGGAGGAGAGGGCTGCAGGCTGGTGCACAGAGGGGTGACAGACCGCACTCCGCACTCAGCGGTTCGCTGTCGGCGGGGAGGGAGTATCCAGTGCCACCCCCAGGGACTCCTGCTGCCGATACTACCCGACACTTTCACCAGTGACTCGGACGCTGGCTGGGACAGTGCGATGACACCGCCCTGCTGGTGCTTGGGAGGACAGGGCAGTCACGAGGCTCCTGCTCCGCCTGGCACCCCACTGCTGCCACCCAGAGTGGCTGCTGCAGGGACACCAGGGATGCTCTGGGGTAGGGATGGGGCAGCTGGTCGGGTCAATGGTGAATGGGCAGGGCCCAGGGTGATTCCTCTCCCCTGGCTCCCCGAGACACTGCTTGTTTTCACCTTCCAGGTCCACCACAGCCTCACCCCCAGCGCCATTCGCTTGGGTCACCTCCTCCGATCCTCCAGCACCCAGCAGTTACCCTCTCCAGCAAGCCCGTGGGTGCTGTGTGCACTCGGGGGGAGCCTGCCCCTGACAGCCCCCTCCTTAGCCGCCTTCCCATGCCCCCTCAGCACTCTCCTGCCCCTACCGAGCCAGGCATCCTCGCCAGCAGTGTCTCCCATCGCCTCACATGCTCCAGCAGGCTGGCTGTGTCTGGTGGGTCTCTCTTTAGCCTGGCCCCAGCTCCATCACTCGGGGGAAGCACGTGCACCTGGCACAGCCCCAGGTGGCCACGGTTAGCCTGGCAGAAGGATCCTTCCGTCACTCTGCGGCTGCCTCTCCGAGGCTGGGTCAGAAGTGCCTGTCGTGCCCACAAGCCCTTCAGGAAAGGGGCTGTGATTCCTGTGTGTGTCCCATGCCTGGCCCAGCAGGGTCCTGGCCCTCGCCTGAGGAATCGCGGCCCTGCACCCTGAGCCTCCAGGACAACAGGGGCTGGGAGGAAGCGACCCAGACGGTGCCAGCTATGCAGCAACCAGGCAAAGCCACGCAGGCGGCTGGGAGACCCTGACGCGCCGAGGAAAGAGACAGAGCCCCAGAGTGATGGGTCCCAGGGTGCCGGGCCTGAGAACCCACCCACACTGCTCTGACAGCCAGGGTGAATCCCAGGCCGGGCCAGAGCCCACGGGGGAGTAATCTGCACCCAGTGGCTGTCTAGTCAATGGGCTGCTCTGGCTGGGAGAAGACATTTCTGTCCCAGACCTGGGGCCGGAGGCGGTTGGGCCAAGTGGAAACAGCACAAAGAGCAGGTGACCCCAGCAGGAGTCGTGGGGGGGCTCCCAGGGGAAGGCTGCTGCAGCGGCAGGGCATGCAGTGGGGTGGAGGAAGGGGGGTCTCTGGGGCCAGGGTCAGCTAGTGAGGGTGCAACATGGCGAGGGCCTTGTTCTGCATGCTCTGTGCTTGGAGCTTTTCACGAGGGAAATACGAGCACAAAGATGGTCCTGGGCAATGTATCCGTGCGCGGGGGGGGGGGAGGTGACGGGGGGCTCTGCTTCACAAGGGCTGTGAGCTCCAGCCAGGCGTCACCGGAGACAGGGGAGACTCCTGCTCCTGCAGGGTGGCTAACCCTTGGCTCCCGGGTGCTGGGCTGACTTTGGACAAGCAGACTCGGGGGAGCCCCCCAAAGACGAAAAACCAGATAAGGATGGAAGGCACCCAGCCAGGTTTACAGTCAAACGAAGTACAACAATCGTCAACAGGCTCTACTGAACCACTATGTACATGTACCCCTGGCGATGGACCGACTCAGCGTGTGGCGTGGCCCATCCCTGCCCCCTCGGCCAGCCACTTTTAGACACAGGTACAAACGAGTTACCCATCACTCCCGATGTCTCAGGTTACCACCCCCTGTTGCTTCGTTACCACCCCCTTACCTCACTGTCCATCCAACTGTCAGCCGGTACGCCTGTCTGTGTGGGCAGGCTGGTGCCAAGATGTTTCTTCACAAGGTATCCTGTTCCACCCACTGGATTTTGCTCCCAGCCTGTGCCTGGTACCTCTTAGGTCTGAGTGTTTCTGAAACGCCAGCCCTGTTCTTGCCAGCTCCTGTGGGCAGGGCCTGCCTCCCGCTCAGAGCTTCGCTCCACTTTATATTAGCACGTTCTCAACCATTGTGCCTAAGCCTCCAGCCTCACACCCGGCCTGTGACACCCGGGCTTATGTCTCAGGCCCTCCTCTTCTTACACCCCTTGCGGGGGTGGGTGTGTTTGCATGCTGGGGATGCACCCAGAGGGCCTGGGCATCGGGACAGAGGGTTTCATCCCTGGGAGGGGAGTGCCAGACAGTTGCTCTACGCCTGGGAGTTGGCCAGGGGAGACTCGAGAGACCGAGGGTGCTGGCTGGGCTCTGTTCGGGTGTCAGAAGCCCGACCCCCGGGAAGCCAGACGCAGAGCTCCCCCGCCGCAGTCCGTGGGGGTGTCCCGCCCTGGGCGTTCCCTGCTGTGAAGGTGGTCGACAGCCGTCACCAGAGGGGAGTGCTGGGAAGACATGTCTGCTAGGCCAGCGCCGGGCCGGGCCTCTCAGGCCGCGGCTGGCCCAGGCGTGGGAAGGTGCCCGGGGGGACGCTCAAAGCTGCTGCTCTGACGAGTCGGGAAAGCAGGGCAGGAAGCAGCTCCCAGCCACGAGGCGATGGTGGGAAGGTTCTGGCATCGCTCTCGCAAGGTGACGGGAGCTTGAGTCACATCCCCTGAGTGACAGGATCAGCCTCAAAGGGGGGCTGTTGCTAGGAGACCGGAAGCAGAAGGTATCACGATTGTGTCTGTGTGCTGCATCTGCGCAGCTGATTAATGAACTTGCATAAGAGCTAATGAGCGGAGCGGCCCAGGCAGCTGGGAACTTCAAAGACCGGGCGAGACACGTCATTTACATGTCGACAAGCCAATGTGGCGTGAGGCTCCCCCGGCAGACCCAAGCCAAGGGGGCCCCGGGCTGCGGCCGAAGCGCACAGGCCGAGTCCTGCCCAGGCCTTAGACAAGGACAAGGGGACCGGAGAGGCTGGGGATTTGCGCAGCTGCCCCTGCGCCCAGCCCACGGCGTGCGGGAGGCACTAGGAGTCGAGCGACCTTGCCGCGGCGCGGGGAGGAGCAGCGGCGAGTCAGGCGGAACGAGGCCTGGTGCAGGCTCCTGGGTTGCTCTGCTGAGCCGGGCCCCAGGCCGAGCCAGGATGGCCCAGGACACCAGCACGTGAGACCCTGGGAGCAAACCCCACAGCAGTGACGCCCGGTCACCTCATTGACCGTCAGACGGGGACACAGGAATGGCTGTGTCCACGGCACCCTCTGAGACAGGTGCCCGTCAGTGGGTGGCCACCAGCAGGAAGACACAGCCGCTCCCAGAGCCAGGCGGGCCCGGGCAGGTGGGGAGAGCGGGTGACAGCGAAGTGCAGAGGAGCTCTGGGCTGACTCTTCCCCCAGGGACGCCTGGAGCGGAAGGGGAGTTCTGCCTGTCCGGCCACGGGCCACGGGCCACGGGGAGCCGTCAGGCTGAGCCGTCAGGCACAGCTCTGACACCAGGCTGCCTTGGTGAGGAACAGGCACTGCTAGAGGCGTCTGTCCTCTTACCCAGGCGGTGACTCGGTGTCGGGCGTTGGAGACGTCTGCGGGAACAGGCCCCATGTGGCACGCGCCTGCGGAGACGTCCGCTGCACCTGCGTGTCCTGGGGCCTCCCGCCTGCAGCCCGAGGGCCAGTTGATAAGTGGTTACGAGTGAGGAGGCTGGACCCCCCCGCCAGCTCCACCCAGCGCTCCGGAGAACAGGGGCGGGCGTGACCGAGTGGTGCCGGCTGGGCTCCCCCAAGGAGCAGAGGGGTGGGTGGGGAACGCTGCTGGACACAGCTCCTGGCTCCCCCTGGTTTAGCAGTTGATTGAGGCACCATCTGGATTTATCCTGAGCTGGAGGGAAGCTTGGCAGCCCCCTGGCTCGCCCACGGGGGTTTGCTGGAGCCGCCCTGAAGCACAGTGGCTACGCCTGTGCCTGGCCTTTCTGCTGGCGTGTGTTGTCGGGGGCACCAGCTGCCTGCCCTGCCATGGCCCCACCAAGTGCCAGGCACCCCGAGATTCCTGTGCTCCGAGATCACAGAAGGGGAGAGGGGAGGAGGGGGCCTGGTAGAACCCGGGCTGTCCTGTGGGCTGTCTGCAGGCAGTGGGGTAAAGCACCGGGCTGGCTGGGAACAGGGCCTGTCCCCCCACTACTCCCTGGGGTGGGGAGAGCCCCAGGGCAGCACCAGCCCCTCTCGGGATGGCAGCTTGTCGCGGGGACCTGACTGATTTGTTTGGATTTGATCTATTACTTCCTGAAGAGCGTTACCGTCCCCTGTGAAATCATTAATTTGTGCTGTGCAAACTCTGCCATAACCCATCTGCACGCAGCGCTGGGTAATTTCCCATTTATCTTTCAGATCGCGGTGGATTAATACAGCGCATGCATGTGTACAGTCTCCCGACTCATTTCGCTGAAGCAACTGCAAATCCAGCCGCTTTGGAGAGCCCTGCCATGGTTAATTGGGGCGTTCGGATTCCAGAGCCAGCCTGCGTTTTACTCGGAATCCACCCCAGGCCTCTCTGCGGGGAGACGGCCCCAGCCTTGCCCGGGGGAGCAGTGTCCGGGGTCCCGGGACACAACCCAGTGCCTGGCAGGGCACTCGCTCCAGCGGGATCCAGGAAGACGCCAGACGAGCTGCTGCCCCTCCCACCCCAGTGAGTGTGAGATACAAACTCAGGAGCTGTTAATCTTAGACACTAGAGTCAGCTGCCGAGGGGGTTGTGGACCCTCCATCCCTGGAGAGGTGTAGGAGCAGGTTGGACACACACCTGCCAGGGATGGGCTAGGGTGCAGGGCCCTGCCGCGGGGGCAGGGGACTGGACTCCATGGGTATGTCTAGACTACATGCCTCTGTCACCAGAGGCATGCAAATTAGACTACCCGACATAGTCAATGAAGCCGGGATTTAAATATCCCCGGCTTCATTAAAATAAAAATGGCCGCCGCGCGGTGCCGGCTCAGCTGATGGTTGGCACAGCGCGGCAGTCAAGACACGGATCGGTCGACAGGGAACGCCTTTGTCGACCGCTCCTGTAAACCTCGTTCCACGAGGCATAAGGTCACCCCATGACCTCTCGAGGGCCCTGCCAGTTCGTGTCCTCGAGTTCTAGGATTAACGCCACGCGCTGCAGACTTCAGTTCAAGTATTTCTGCCGGGTTCCCATCACCCGCCAAAAGCCCAGCTCCTCCCGGCCACATTCAGCCGTGGGCCACACTTGATTCATGGGGCCACATCCCAGGCAGGATGCCCTGCATGTGGCTCCTTGCAGTCGCATGCGCACGCTCCGCACTGCGCCCTCTCGCGGGGTTCTCAGTGGCTTGGGTGGGCGTGGCCCTGGTGACGGACGCGGGACGCTCCTCGCCTGCAGCAGGGCTGTGGTGAGCGAGCCGGAGGGCGTGTCCCATCCCTGGGTGGGACAGATCCCTTCCTGGCTTCGGAATCGGGGTGGGCTCGGCAGCAGGCCCTGCTGCAGCAGCTGCCTCTGGCGCCGGGGCAGGCCGGCTTTGCCAGGTGCAAGTTACCAGATGAGCTGGCTCTGACTCCTCAGAGTCTGACCCTCGGCCCGGGCTCGTGGGTCATTCCGCATGAAACCCGCACGTGCCAGCCCAGCCACCCTGGGAACTGCCACTCCACAGCGCAGGGAGCCGGCTGGCTTCCCAGCTACTCCCAAGGGTCTCCGGCGCAGCCAGCACCGGGTGGCATCTCACGCTTGCGCCCACGGGTCAGAACAGCTCTTGGTGGGCTGGTTTCTCTGCACAGCGGGGGCCAGTGCCCACACTGTGCTGAGCTGATCCTTTAAGTGAGTCTCTGCTGTAAACGCCCTGGGACGTGTGCCCCAAACAAAGGCCCCCTAGTCTGGCCTCTCCCAGACACAGGATGGAAAGGGGAGCCGGGCGGCTTTGCAGGCTGGCCTCTGTCCCTGCAACAGGGGGGCACTCACCGCCCAGGAGCGCCCCGTACCTCACCCTCGCTCTCTTCTTCAGCCTTGCCTGGCCGAGTCACTCTGGGAACCACAGCCCCTGCCAGGGCACACGGTTACCCAGCCCATCTCGGTGCCCTCTCTATGGTCTATTCCCCACTCGCACAGACAGCCAGTGTCCTCGCCCTAGCGTGGGGCTCTGTCGCCAGGCACCAGTGTCTGTCCAGTCTCTGCGGGGCGCTGCCGCTCGCTCAGCCCACCAGTCCCCCAGGCCTCTCTCTTCAGAGCTGCATTGCAACTGACTGCTGCTGTGCGTTGCAGCTGCTTTTATAGGCTTGCTGGCTTCTGACTGGCTGGTTTCTCCACAGCCACTCTAGCCTCCTCGGAGGACTTCTCTATGCTCTTTTCTGGCCTCAGGGCCTGGTCCACCCCATCCCAGTCCCAAACACAAGCTGGTGAGGGGAGAGGCAGGTGGCTTTGCGACAGATCCATGCTCCGTGCTCCCGCCAGGGGCTCCGCTCTCTCTTGGCCCCGAGTCCGGCAATGCTCCTGGCCCATCCCACCCGCTTCTCCCCACAACACCCGATGCTGCTGGACTGGGGTCCACTTGCGGGAGGACTTGGCAGCGAAGCTCGGGGGGGCGCGGGGCCAGGCCACAACACAGCTGGCTACCGCTGCAGCAGCCTTCATGCGAGCGTCCTGAGTCTCTACCTTGGGAGGTGCATGGAACGGGCCAAGGCCCACCGGATGCGGTGGCTAGTCTGCTGCCTCTGGAGCACCGCCCAAAGAGTGCCAGGCCATGGCCTGCACACACTGTGCTCCTAGGGCCCAGTCTCGCGTCTGGCCCTCCCCACGGCCCCGTGCGCCCTGCTGCTAGGGCCCAGCCTCGTGTCCCTCCCCACGGCCCCGAGCGCCCTGCTCCTAGGGCCCAGCCTCGTGTCCCTCCCCACGGCCCCGTGCGCCCTGCTCCTAGGGCCCAGCCTCGCGTCTGGCCCTCCCCACGGCCCCAGCGCCTGCTCCTAGGCCCAGCCTCGTGTCCTCCCACGGCCCCGTGCCCTGCTCCTAGGGCCCAGCCTCGTGTCCCTCCCCACGGCCCCGTGTGCCCTGCTCCTAGGGCCCAGCCTCGTGTCCCTCCCCACGGCCCCGAGCGCCCTGCTCCTAGGGCCCAGCCTCGTGTCCCTCCCCACGGCCCCGTGCGCCCTGCTCCTAGGGCCCAGCCTCGTGTCCCTCCCCACAGCCCCGTGCCCGCCCTGCTCCTAGGGCCCAGCCTCGCGTCCCTTCCCACGGCCCCGAGCGCCCTGCTCCTAGGGCCCAGCCTCGTGTCCCTCCCCACGGCCCCGTGCGCCCTGCTCCTAGGGCCCAGCCTCGTGTCCCTCCCCACGGCCCCGTGTGCCCTGCTCCTAGGGCCCAGCCTCGTGTCCCTCCCCACGGCCCCGAGCGCCCTGCTCCTAGGGCCCAGCCTCGCGTCCCTCCCCACGGCCCCGTGCGCCCTGCTCCTAGGGCCCAGCCTCGTGTCCCCTCCCCACAGCCCGTGCCCGCCTCTCCCCTAGGCCCAGCCTTGCGTCCCTTCCCATGGCCCCGAGCGCCCTGCTCCTAGGCCCAGCCTCGTGTCCTCCCCACGGCCCCTGTCTAGCTCCTAGGGCCCAGCCTCGTGTCCTTCCCCACGGCCCCGTGTGCCCTGCTCCTAGGGCCCAGCCTCGTGTCCCTCCCCACGGCCCCGAGCGCCCTGCTCCTAGGGCCCAGCCTCGTGTCCCTCCCCACGGCCCCGTGCGCCCTGCTCCTAGGGCCCAGCCTCGTGTCCTTCCCCACAGCCCCGTGCCCGCCCTGCTCCTAGGGCCCAGCCTTCGTCCTTCCCATGGCCCAGCGCCCTGCTCCTAGGGCCCAGCCTGGGTCCTCCCACGGCCCCGTGCCTGCTCCTAGGGCCCAGCCTCGTGTCCTCCCCACGGCCCCGTGTGCCCTGCTGGGCCCAGCCTCGTGTCCTCCCCACGGCCCCGGCGCCTGCTCCTAGGGCCCAGCCTCGTGTCCTCCCCACGGCCCCGTGTGCCCTGCTCCTAGGCCCAGCCTCGCGTCCCTTCCCACGGCCCTGGCGCCCTGCTCCTAGGGCCCAGCCTCGTCCTCCCCACGGCCCCGTGCTCCTGCTCCTAGGCCCAGCCTCGTGTCTCCCTCCCCACGGCCCGTGCGCCCTGCTCCTAGGGCCCAGCCTCGTGTCCTCCCACGGCCCCAGCGCCCTGCTCCTAGGCCCAGCCTCGCGTCCTTCCCATGGCCCCGTGCGCACCTGCTCCTAGGGCCCAGCCACCTGCCCTCCCACGGCCCCGTCGCACCCTGCTCCTAGGGCCCAGCCTCGTGTCCCTCCCACGGCCCCGTGTGCACTGCTCCTGCCCCAGCCTCGTGTCCCTCCCCCACGGCGCACCCTGCTCCTAGGGCCCAGCCTGGTCCTCCCCCACGGCCCCATGTGCCCTGCTCCTAGGGCCCAGCCTCGTGTCCCTCCCCACGGCCCCGTGCCGGCCCTGCTCCTAGGGCCCAGCCTCGCGTCCCTTCCCACGGCCCCGTGCGCACCCTGCTCCTAGGGCCCAGCTTCGTAACCTGCCCTCCCCACGGCCCCGTGCGCACCCTGCTCCTAGGGCCCAGTGTCACGTCCTGCCCTTCCCCTCTCCCCAAAGCCTGCATCCCACATTCCCTTGCACCCCAACCCCCTTCCCCAGCCTGGAGCCCCCCCTCACCCTCCCAAACCCTAATTTCTAGCTCCACCCCAGAGCCTGTACCCCTGGCCCAGAGCCTGTACCCCCTCCACACCTGAACCCCATGCCTCGGCCTGTACCCGCCCCACACTCCACAGTACTATACTCTCCTCCCAGAGCCCCCTTGTTCTCCCCACCCCTCATTCCCACCCCAAAGCCAAAATTCATACCCAGAACCCCCCCCCACCCCTCCCCCGGCCCTGCCCCAGCCTGGTGAGAAGGGCAACGGAGCAAGGGAAGGGGGTGGTGTCGGTGCTGTGAGCTCCCCGTGCCCGTGGAGTGGGGAGATGGAGCTGGGATGAGCAGGCTGGCGCAGGGCAGCGAGCAAGGGGGTGCGGGGAAGCCACCAGGCTGGGGGAATCAGGGCACCTGGGAGGGACACATGGGGGGGGCAGTGGGCTGAGAGGCGCAGGCAGCCTGCGGGGAGCTGCCTATGAACTGGAGCAGAGTAAATGCTCTAACTTGGAACGTGTGTGGAAATAATGACTTTAAAAATGTATCATTCTGCAAACTAATTAAGCAGGGAGGCGGTGGGCAGGGAAGTGGGCTGTGAGTAACACGGCGCTGGAAGTGCTCCGCAGCTTTACAGGGTGGGCAGGGGGGGCGCCTGAGTTATTAACCCTACAAAGCCTGCGGGGGCCCCGCCATGCAGCCAAGAGACTCTAGCTTCTCATGCGCACGTTCAGCCCCACAGCCACTGAGGCTAGACCCCTGCTACCTGCTCGGGGCTAATCTCCACCCAGGCTCCCCATCCTGCTGCCCCATGAGGGATCCACGGAGCACCCTGCCCCACAGGCCTCCCGGGCACTGGCAGCATGATGCACCCTGCCCCACAGGCCTCCCGGGCACTGGCGACATGGTGCACCCTGCCCCACGGGCCTCCCGGGCACTGGCGACACGGTGCACCCTGCCCCACGGGCCTCCTGGGCACTGGCAGCATGGCGCACCCTGCCCCACAGGCCTCCCGGGCACTGGCAGCACGATGCACCCTGCCCCATGGGCCTCCCGGGCACTGGCGACATGGTGCACCCTGCCCCACGGGCCTCCCGGGCACTGGCAGCATGGTGCACCCTGCCCCATGGGCCTCCCGGGCACTAGGGGCACAGCACACCCTGCCCAGGGCCTTGCTGTGCCATAGGACCATTCCCCTGGCTGGGCTCTTGGGCCCATGCATTCCCTTCCCAAAATACGCCCACACTTCGCCCAGGCCCCAGGGCGCATCCATGGCCAGGCTCAGTCAGCGCTGAGTGTGCAGGAGGGCTACGGAGCTCTGAGCCTCTCACCCACAGCCCTGCCCCTCCCCACAGCGCCCCCCGGTGGAAGGGGGGGGTGGGAGTAGGTGGGAGCTCCCCCCAGCCAGCGCCCTGCCCCTCCCCACAGCACCCCGGTGGGAGAGGGGGGTGGGAGTAGGTGGGAGCTCCCCCAGCCAGCCCCCTGTCCCTCCCCACAGCGCCCCCCGGTGGCAGAGGGGGGTGGGAGTAGGTGGGCGCTCCGCCCAGCCAGCGCCCTGCCCCTCCCCACAGCGCCCCCCGGTGGCAGAGGGGGGTGGGAGTAGGTGGGCGCTCCGCCCAGCCAGTGCCCTGCCCCTCCCCACAGCGCCCCCCGGTGGCAGAGGGGGGTGGGAGTAGGTGGGAGCTCCGCCCAGCCAGCGCCCTGCCCCTCCCCACAGCGCCCCCCGGTGGCAGAGGCAGGAGTGCACAGCTGGGCCTCGGGCGGTGTTTCCCAGGGCCGGGCTTTGCTGCAGGTTTGACCGGCCCCGGCACGAGCCTGGCGCGTCTCTGCCCCTCGCCGGGCGGCACGGGGCGCCGGAGGGGCTGCGTGACCTTTCGCTGGTTCTTATGTACAAAGAAAAGAGCCGCCCTGCCGAGCCGCCCGCGCCAGGCCGGGTTCCCAGGCGCTCGCCAGCCCAGCGTTGCTATGGCGAAGCGGGAGCGGAGGAGACACAAAACCCCGCGCTGTTTGCACTTTCGCGCCGTGTAATTCTCGCCGGGAGCTCACCCGGCTCCTGCGCCCGCTCAGTGACTTCAGCCCCGGGGCCGGCGGGGAGAGGGGAGCCAGCGCCGGAGCCCCACACCCGCTTGCACACACACTGGCAGAAAAGCCACAGCAATAGCCACATGGCCACTGGGGCCAGAGTCCAGCAGGGCTTTACTGAGCCCCTGGGAAGGGGGTCTGTCCAGCCGTCCGTCCGTCCGTCACAGCCCTGCTCCGGGGCCTCCCCAACCCCCTCAGCGCCGAGCGACACCCCCAGCCCTGCTCCTGCGCCTCCCCCATCCCCTCAGCACCCAGCGACACCCCCAGCCCTGCTCCGGGGCCTCCCCCATCCCCTCAGCACTGAGCGACACCCCCAGCCCTGCTCCTGCGCCTCCCCCATCCCCTCAGCGCCGAGCGACACCCCCAGCCCTGCTCCGGGGCCTCCCCCATCCCCTCAGCGCCGAGCGACACCCCTAGCCCTGCTCCGGGGCCTCCCCCATCCCCTCAGCGCCGAGCGACACCCCCAGCCCTGCTCCGGGGCCTCCCCATCCCCTCAGCGCCGAGCGACACCCCAGCCCTGCTCCTGCCTCCCCATCCCCTCAGCGCCGAGCGACACCCCCAGCCCTGCTCCGGGGCCTCCCCCACCCCTCAGCGCCGGCGACACCCCCAGCCCTGCTCCTCGCCTCCCCAACCTCAGCGCCGGCGACACCCCAGCCCTGCTCCTGCGCCTCCCCAACCCCTCAGCACCGAGCGACACCCCAGCCCTGCTCCGGGCCTCCCCATCCCCTAGCGCCGAGCGACACCCCAGCCCTGCTCCGGGCCTCCCCATCCTCAGCGCCGAGCGACACCCCCAGCCCTGCTCCTGCGCCTCCCCAACCCCTCAGCACCGAGCAACACCCCCAGCCCTGCTCCGGGGCCTCCTCCACCCCTCAGCGCCGAGCGACACCCCCAGCCCTGCTCCTGCGCCTCCCCCAACCCTTCAGCGCCGAGCGACACCCCCAGCCCTGCTCCGGGGCCTCCCCCACCCCTCAGCACCGAGCGACACCCCCAGCCCTGCTCCGGGGCCTCCCCCATCCCCTAGCGCCGGCGACACCCCAGCCCTGCTCCGGGGCCTCCCCAACCCCTCAGCGCCGGCGACACCCCCAGCCCTGCTCCGGGCTTCCCCACCCCTCAGCGCCGAGCGACACCCCCAGCCCTGCTCCGGGGCCTCCCCCCCCTCAGCGCCGAGCGACACCCCCAGCCCTGCTCCGGGGCTTCCCCCACCCCTCAGCGCCGAGCGACACCCCCAGCCCTGCTCCGGGCCTCCCCACCCCTCAGCGCCGGCGGCACCCCAGCCCTGCTCGGGGCCTCCCCACCCCTCAGCGCGGCGACACCCCAGCCCTGCTCCTGCGCCTCCCCATCCCCTCAGCGCCGGCGACACCCCCAGCCCTGCTCCGGGCCTCCCCATCCTCAGCGCCGAGCGACACCCCAGCCCTGCTCCGGGCCTCCCCAACCCCTCAGCGCCGAGCGACACCCCAGCCCTGCTCCGGGCCTCCCCATCCCCTCAGTGCCGAGCGACACCCCAGCCCTGCTCCGGGCCTCCCCATCCCCTAGCGCCGAGCGACACCCCAGCCCTGCTCCGGGCCTCCCCACCCCTCAGCGCCGAGCGACACCCCAGCCCTGCTCCTGCGCCTCCCCAACCCCTCAGCGCCGAGCGACACCCCCAGCCCTGCTCCGGGCCTCCCCATCCTCAGCACTGAGCGACACCCCAGCCCTGCTCCTCGCCTCCCCATCCCCTCAGCACTGAGCGACACCCCAGCCCTGCTCCTGCGCCTCCCCAACCCCTCAGCGCCAGCGACACCCCAGCCCTGCTCCGGGCCTCCCCATCCCCTCAGTGCCGAGCGACACCCCCAGCCCTGCTCCGGGGCCTCCCCCATCCCCTCAGCGCCGAGCGACACCCCCAGCCCTGCTCCGGGGCCTCCCCATCCCCTCAGCACTGAGCGACACCCCCAGCCCTGCTCCGGGCCTCCCCATCCTCAGTGCCGGCGACACCCCAGCCCTGCTCCGGGGCCTCCCCATCCTCAGCGCGAGCGACACCCCAGCCCTGCTCCGGGCCTCCCCATCCCCTCAGCACTGAGCGACACCCCAGCCCTGCTCCGGGCCTCCCCATCCCCTCAGCGCGAGCGACACCCCCAGCCCTGCTCCTCGCCTCCCCAACCCCTCAGCGCCGAGCGACACCCCAGCCCTGCTCCTGCGCCTCCCCATCCCCTCAGCGCCGAGCGACACCCCAGCCCTGCTCCTGCCCCTCCCCACCCCTCAGCGCCGAGCGACACCCCAGCCCTGCTCCTGCCCCTCCCCATCCCCTCAGCACCGAGCGACACCCCAGCCCTGCTCCGGGCCTCCCCATCCCCTAGGAATCCAAGCGACACCCCAGCCCTGCTCCTGCGCCTCCCCAACCCCTCAGCGCCGAGCGACACCCCCAGCCCTGCTCCGGGGCCTCCCCATCCCCTAGGAATCCAAGCGACACCCCCAGCCCTGCTCCGGGGCCTCCCCCATCCCCTCAGCGCCGAGCGACACCCCCAGCCCTGCTCCGGGGCCTCCCCCATCCTCAGCGCCGAGCGACACCCCCAGCCCTGCTCCTGCGCCTCCCCATCCCCTCAGCGCCCAGCGACACCCCCAGCCCTGCTCCTGTGCCTCCCCATCCCCCTAGGAATCCAAGCGACACCCCCAGCCCTGCTCCTGCACTGGCCGCTGCGTGCGCATTGTGGTTTGGTACCTGGGAGGGGCTACGGATTTCGCCGCATGAGGCTCTTCATTGCGAAAGGCCCCACAAGCCCTCAGAACCTTAAGCCAGAGCCCTGGGAACTGGTCGGGGGGGCGGGGGGGGCTGCCTAAATCAATCTTGTTATGCCTCGAACCCAGGGAAGGGTAAAGATGGGTGGAGTATGCAGCTGACAGACACACACACACACCCATGCACACACACACATACACACCTGTGCATGCACACGCACACCCATATGCACGCATACCAATGCACACAGACGCACACCCATGAACACATGCATGCACACTCATGCACACATGCATGCACACTCATGCACATACAGATGCACATGCGCACACCCATGCACACGCCCGCACATGCACACCCATGCACACGCACGCGCACGTGCGCACATATTTTGGAGGAGCAGAGCTTTGCCACCTGCTGAGTGCGTGGCTCCCACGCCAGCCATCTCTCACCGCTTCATCTCCCCTCGCCCCATTGCGCTGGCAGTGCCCGGGGGAGCGCTCAGGCCCCCTGCCTGCGGGTGGCAGGCCAGACGGGCACTGCCAGCCAGTGCACATGTTGAGCGTAATTTCTGTGACACCGGGAGCAGCTGGGAGCTGTCCTGCCTGAGGCACTCGCATGCAGGGACTGTGAGCTGAGAGCTGCCAAGGAGCCATCCCAGCTCCTGTGTGGGGAGGCTGTGCTTGTATCCCCCCCTCCCCCCCGCACGGAAGACACACTCAGCACAGCTGCCTTCTGCTCCAAGGGGCAACAGCCCCCACGGGGCATGCAGGGCTTGGGGGCAGGTGCAGCCCTGAGACCCCAGGTTCAGAGGCAAGCGGAGAAGCTGCTTTTAAGTCACCCTGTAGGGCCGGCCTGGTGTCCTGCGCCTGGATCTGATGCGAGGCTCTTTCCAAAGTGTTGTCGTTCATGTGTCCCAAGCCAGGGCCAAGTGCACCTGGGCCATGCCGAGGGGGGACTGTCATGGCTCCTTCCCCACTCTGGCATGAGAAATGCAGAAGTGGGGGCCAGCAAGTGTACCCCAAAGCCTTATCTACCAGGCTTTGGTATAAAACTTCCCCCAAAATCTTAAAAACCTAGATTTTGGGAATAAAACTTCCGCTGCCACCACCCAAATTTTAATAACGAGATTAGGGAAAGATCATTTGGGAAATCTCACCCTATTATAAAAATCAGGACACACAAGTAACCAATGCCAGGTTAATAAAAAGAAAAGAGAAAACTTTTATTATTACAACAATATTCCTGTTGCAAGCGTAAGGCTCAGATGGAAAGGTAACAAAATAGACTCATGGAGGAATTACACCATGGGCTAGAACTTAGTTAAAAAGAAAAGCCAAACATCTCTTAAGCAGTGCCGGATATCAGATCCCATACCCAACCCTTCAAACAAGGAAGCCTAACGAAACTACCTAAACTTTACCCTACTTACAGAAACTGAAGAATTGTTTCTTGGAGAGAGAGAGAGAGACATGCTTGTCCCTCCCTGTAGCTGCAGAGGACTCACCCAGAGAGACAAAGGAGGAAAAAAACCCAAATTCCTTTGTCCCAGTTTGAAAGTCCCACCTACATTCCTATTGGCCACTCCACCTGGCTAGGTGTAGTTAACCCCTTAATCCCCAGGCTGCTGGCTAACCCTCATAATCATGACAGGGACAGTCTCCACCTATCGGCCTCTCCCTGCCCCACCAGTGCAGAGGGTGGAGAGCTGCGCCGCACAGGGACCGCAGAGCGGCACTGGGGCGGCTGTGACCAGCCTGTGAGACCCAGGGCAGGGAGAGTCGACCCCCCGCCAGGCCCCTCCACCTTTCCTTTTAGTTCCAGTAACAACAGGTTTCCCTGCCCTGCCCTGCCCTGCCACACGCCCAACCACGGCAGCTGGCAGAGCAGGAAGCAGGCAGCTCGGTGCTTCTCCTGGCCCCTGCAGGGGGTCGCTGAGGGCAGAGGCTGCCTGGCTTTGAAGGGCTCCTGGCCTCGTCTGATGCTCATCAGGTGACTGGCACCAGCTGTGACATCACAGGCAGAGCTAGGCAGCCAGCCCCAGTGACATCACAGGCAGAGCTAGGCAGCCCGCCCCAGTGACATCACAGGCAGAGCTAGGCAGCCAGCCCCAGTGACATAACAGGCAGAGCTAGGCAGCCAGCCCCAGTGACATCACAGGCAGAGCTAGGCAGCCAGCCCCAGTGACATCACAGGCAGAGCCAGGCAGCCCGCCCCGCTGACATCACAGGCAGAGCTTGGCCTGCCCTGGTGACATCACAGGAAGAGCTAGGCAGCCAGCCTTGTTGACATCACAGACAGAGCTAGGCAGCCCACCCCGGTGACATCACAGGCAGAGCTTGGCCTGCCCTGGTGACATCACAGGCAGAGCTAGGCAGCCAGCCCCGGTGACATCACAGACAGAGCTAGGCAGCCCGCCCCGGTGACATCACAGGTAGAGCTAGGCAGCCAGCCCTGCTGACATCACAGGCAGAGCTAGGCAGCCAGTCTTGTTGACATCACAGACAGAGCTAGGCAGCCCGCCCCGGTGACATCACAGGCAGAGCCAGGCAGCCAGCCCTGCTGACATCACAGGCAGAGCTAGGCAGCCAGTCTTGTTGACATCACAGACAGAGCTAGGCAGCCCGCCCCGGTGACATCACAGGCAGAGCCAGGCAGCCCGCCCCGGTGACATCAAAGGCAGAGCTAGGCCCACCCTGGTGACATCACAGGCAGAACTAGGCAGCCCGCCCCGGTGACATCAAAGGTAGAGCTAGGCAGCCCGCCCCGCTGACATCACAGGCAGAGCTTGGCCTGCCCTGGTGACATCACAGGAAGAGCTAGGCAGCCAGCCTTGTTGACATCACAGACAGAGCTAGGCAGCCCTCCCCGGTGACATCACAGGCAGAGTGAGGCAGCCCGCCCCGCTGACATCACAGGCAGAGCTTGGCCTGCCCCGGTGACATCACAGGTAGAGCTAGGCAGCCTGCCCCGCTGACATCACAGGCAGAGCTTGGCCTGCCCTGGTGACATCACAGACAGAGCTAGGCAGCCCGCCCCGCTGACATCACAGGCAGAGCTTGGCCTGCCCTGGTGACATCACAGGCAGAGCTAGGCAGCCAGCCTTGTTGACATCACAGACAGAGCTAGGCAGCCCGCCCCGGTGACATCACAGGTAGAGCTAGGTAGCCGGCCCCGGTGACATCACAGGCAAAACTAGGCAGCCCACCCCGGTGACATCACACGCAGAGCTAGGTAGCCTGCCCTGCTGACATCACAGGCAGAGCTTGGCCTGCCCCGGTGACATCACAGGCAGAGCCAAGCAGACAGCCCTGGTGACATCACAGGCAGAGCTAGGCTGCCCGCCCCGGTGACATCACAGGTAGAGCTAGGTAGCCCACCCCGGTGACATCACAGGCAGAGTGAGGCAGCCCGCCCTGCCTGGCAGGGGAATTGCATGGAATGAAGCTAATGTGTTTAGTCCCATAAACTCCCCTGTTGGCTGGGGAGGTGGGTTCCAGGCCATTCCCTTGCTGGTCCCTTCAATTCCCTCGTCTTTTGGGCAGCAGCCACTTGCTGCAGAGCCCCTCCGCTCCCACCCCCTACAGCCTGCCCCCTTTATCACAGACTCACAGGACTCGAGCTCTCTCGCAGCTCCATGGTCCCTGGGAGGAAGCCCCTCCAGTGCCACAGCCCTTCTCGGGGGTCCACTCCCACATGGGGGGCTAAGCCATAGGCCCCCTGCCTCCTGGGACTGCACCTCTCTGAACCCCCCGGCCCACTCCCTAGGGGAGTCCCCTCGCTCTGTCCCCCAGGCTACGCCAGCTGGCAGACGGCCCTGGCCAGACCTAGAAGTCAGAATCCACATTGGCAGGAGCCGCCAACCCATAAGCCCATGGCTTCCGCAACTCTTTGCTGGCTCCGTGCCAGCGTGTCAGACCATAAAAATTTACCCAGGATTCCCACATTCCTAGCACTGGCCTGCACCCCTTGCTCCGGGCTCTGGCGTTGGCGGGATCACTGCGTTGTTCTGTAGCTGCAGAGCCATTCCCTGGGCTGCACGCCCACCCCTGCACAGCACACCCATCCATCTTCACTGCACGCCCACCCCTGCACTGCACACCCATCCACCTTCACTGCACACCCATCCCCTGCGCTGCACACCCACCCACCTTCACTGTACTCTTATCCTCCACCACTGCACACATATCCACCTTCACTGTATGCCCATCCCCCTTCATTGTACACCCATCCTCCTCCACTGTCTGGCCATCCCCTGCACTGCACACCCACCCCAGTTCACTGCATGCCCATCCCACATTGCACATGTCCCTCCCACCACTGCATGGCCATTCCCCAGCACTGCATGCCTGTCCCTGTGTCAGTGCTGGCCCATCCTTCAGCACTGCACATCCATCCCTCCCCGTTGCTGCCATTCCCCAGCCTCCTTCTCTGCCCATGATGGCTCCTGACAGGAGCCGGTGCAGCTATCTCTTTGCACTTAGCACAGGAAATGGTCGGGGTGGCACAGTGCCAGGGATGTGCAAACTCTTGGCAACGGTTCACTTGTTACTAGCAGGTCCTGCAGGGAAATGCATGTCTCGGCTCTCTCCCTGGCCTGGGCAGAGGGGGCGGCTCAGATTCCCAGCCTGGCCAGTAACGGTACTGCCAGGCAAAGAGCAGCAGGGACATGCCCTGAGCTGGCTGAGCTGCGCCCGCGCTGCCTGCCCATCCTCCCGCTGTGATGCTGCTGTGAAAGGACACCAGGCGTATGGCAAAGTGACAGCACCAGAGTCTGAGGCTTATAAATGAAGTTGCTTCTGACAGGGAGGCACCTAATGCTGAGCTGCCCTGTAGCATTTCATCTCTCCAGACATCGCTCGCCGGAGTCCCACAGGCCACAAGTACACGCCGCGAAAGCAAGCCCCTCTCCACTGGGAGGGAGGGAGCTGGGCGGGGGAAGAGGGGGGCACACCATGCAGTGACAGCGCCACAGTAGCAGGGCAGTTGGGGGGCAGGGCAGTGAACACAGCAGAGCTGAGGTGCGTGGGCCCCTGGGGCGGGCAGGCAGGCAGGGTGGAGAGAAATTGCAGCATGTGCTCAGGGCTGAGGGGCAGCACTGCAGTGTGGGTGGCCCAGCTGGGAGTCCACACGCCCCCTGTGGGGCGGGGGCAGCACTGCAGTGTGCGTGGCCCAGCTGGGAGTCCACACGCCCCCTGTGGGGCGGGGGCAGCACTGCAGTGTGCGTGGCCCAGCTGGGAGTCCACACGCCCCCTGTGGGCCGGGGGCAGCACTGCAGTGTGCGTGGCCCAGCTGGGAGTCCACACGCCCCCTGTGGGGCGGGGGCAGCACTGCAGTGGGCCTGGCCCAGCTGGGAGTCCACACGCCCCCTGTGGGGCGGGGGCAGCACTGCAGTGTGCGTGGCCCAGCTGGGAGTCCACACGCCCCCTGTGGGGCGGGGGCAGCACTGCAGTGTGCCTGGCCCAGCTGGGAGTCCACACGCCCCCTGTGGGGCGGGGGCAGCACTGCAGTGTGCGTGGCCCAGCTGGGAGTCCACACGCCCCCTGTGGGGCGGGGGCAGCACTGCAGTGTGCGTGGCCCAGCTGGGAGTCCACACGCCCCTGTGGGGCGGGGCAGCACTGCAGTGTGCGTGGCCCAGCTGAGTCCACACGCCCCCTGTGGGCCGGGGGCAGCACTGCAGTGTGCCTGGCCCAGCTGGGAGTCCGCACGCCCCCTGTGGGGCGGGGGCAGCACTGCAGTGGGCCTGGCCCAGCTGGGAGTCCGCACGCCCCCTGTGGGGCGGGGGCAGCACTGCAGTGTGCCTGGCCCAGCTGGGAGTCCGCACGCCCCCTGTGGGGCGGGGGCAGCACTGCAGTGTGCGTGGCCCAGCTGGGAGTCCACACGCCCCCTGTGGGCCGGGGGCAGCACTGCAGTGTGCCTGGCCCAGCTGGGAGTCCACACGCCCCCTGTGGGGCGGGGGCAGCACTGCAGTGTGCCTGGCCCAGCTGGGAGTCCACACGCCCCCTGTGGGACGGAGTGAGCTCTAGCGTGTGTGCTCCCTGTGGGCCGGAGGCTGCACTGCAGTGTGCATAGCAGTGCTGTAGCACATGCTCCCCCTGTGGGCCTGAGGCTGCACTGCAGTGTGAGTGGCAGCACTGTAGCATGTGTGCCCCCTGTGGGACGAAGTGAGCATTGCAGCATGAGTGGCAGCACTATAGCATGTGTGCCCCCTGTAGGGCAGAGGCTGCACTGCAGCGTGCATGGCAGTCTGTAGCAATGTGCGCCCCCTGTGGAATGGAGGCTGCATTGCAGCCGGTGTTATGGTCCAGGATGCATGGCTAAGAACTAAGCACATTAAATGCAGGGCCAGAGCCAGTGTTCATAGGCTGCTGGGTGAGGCTTGTGTCTCAGAGTTTGATTTGCTGACAGGTTGCTTGCTCTGGTTTTAGATCACAGCTGAGTTTCTGGCAGCTGCGTCTTCTCTTCTTGCTGCTTGTCCCTCCACACAGCCCCTCCCAGGGTAGGCAGTGCTGCTGGTTTTAGGTGCTACCCAGCCTCTCCCTTTCCTGACCCTGCTCATGCAGAAACTCCTGGCACGTCTGACACATGGACATTGCCCTGGCTCTCACAACTACTGCAGCATGAGCCTGCACAGGGCGCTTCCCTCTGATGGGCCAGGGGAGCAAGCGGCTGCAAGGGCCAATCGCTTCTGCAAGCAGGCCACCTGCTCTAGTAAGGCTACTTGGAGTCTGGGCACCTCCGCCCTATCCTGATCGTTTGTCTGCATAATGTAATCACGCCAGATGCATCATTGCTCAGCCTTACAGGCCACTTCTGCATGTGACACACCCAGGGGGAGCAGGGGCTGTGGGCAGAGCCTGCACACATCAGTTGCCCAGGGAGCACTTCAGTTTGCAAACCCACCACTCGAATGTGGGCAGCCACGTCTCCGTAACAGCAGGTTACAGCTAGCGTGTCCTCCCTGCCGCCAGAGACCTGAGTGCAGGCCAGGACTGCAGGGCACCGCCGGAGCTGGGATAGCAATGGGTACAAGGCAGGCCATTTGTACAGCTAAAGGAGGGGCGGGGGGCTAAGGACTAGAACAGCTGGGGGTGACAAACTGGGAGATTTTCTTGTTTGTTTCACTGCTTTGCATGCAGAGGGTGCGGGACTCGGTTTCCCTGTGTGTTACTGGATTAACAAGGAGGCGGGAGAGGGACTTTGTTGCTACTGGGAGAGAGCAAATGGCCTGAAGAATGGAGACCCCAGTGACTGTGCTGGGGAGACCCAGCGTGCTCAGAAGGCACAGCGGGTTCTGGCCAGAGGGAGGCCGAAGGGCTGTGGGGAGAGGACCCCGGTGACGGACCAGCAGGGGGAGGGGCTGAGAGCGGAGAGGCTCTAGTCCAGGCTGTGGAGTGGCCCTGACCCGGGGTGGGTCTGGCTGCTTTAATGCAAGCAGCAAAGAGAAGAAAATGACCTGAAATAAGAGAGGGGATTTGGTCCCCTGAGCAGCTTCCTCTCCAGGGAGCAGCAGCTGTTGGCAGCTGAATCAAAGGCAGGGCTCTGCCGGGGATGTGACGGGTTCCTTGGTGAGCTCAGCTGGTGACGGGGGAGGCTGTCGGCGCCCGGTAGCAGCACCAGCCTCTGCGTCCTGATGGAGTCTGTGCAGGCAGCCGCACACCGGGAGCATTTCCCCTTTGCAAGCAGCTCCTTGTGCTCCCGCTTGCCTTGTCCCTCAGAGGCAGGAGACATTTCTGCAGCGCTCTGGAAATGTCACCGCGTCTCCAGCAGCCCCGCTCGGCCAGGCTGGGAAAGGGCAGCCAGGGACCCGGGGTGCTGAGTTAGTGGGGCCCAAGGCCCCTGACTGTGGACCCCAACCCCCCTCCCCCACCAGCACCACCAGCTCTCCCAGGCAGATAGGCGGCAGGAGGCAGGTCTGGTCCCATTCCCAGGGCCCCCAGCCCCCATCTAGTTCATCCGCCCCTGCAGGCCCAGGGCCCCTGCTGTACCCAGGGCCCCTCCCACATGCTGGCCCCACCCCCAGCGCAATCTCTCAGCTCCCATTGGCTGGTTCAGATGAGACTAGTGGTGACTGCTCCCTCTCCCTCCTCCCCGAGCCAGAAACTCCTCTTCCTCGTCAGGGCCTGGGGGAGCACACCGCCTGGCCCTGACTGGCTGCTTTGCCCGGGAGGTGGGGCAAGAGGGCAGACAGGCAGGCCAGTGGACCAGGAGTGGGCAGGGCTAGCAGGGTGGGGGCAGAGCTGGGCTGAGCCCCACTGATTGTGGGGCAGACGGAGCCAGGCCTGCCAGGCAGGTGACCCCCTGGACTCATGGGCGTTCGGTGTGTGAGGCAGGGGGGTGCGCTGCCTTCCGGGCCTGGCCCCGCCCACACCCCGCCCCCGCAATGCCTGCTGTAGGCGTCTTGGGGGCGGGGTGTCGCTGCCCCCCAGCTCCAGCTGCACTGACTGCCCCTGCCTGGCCTGGGCCCTGAGCAGGGGCTGGCTGGCGGGAGCAGAAGCCGTGCAGCCAGGGTCTGTCAGCATTGCACTAGGGCGGCCCAGACCTGTCCCTGCCCCTGCTCACGCCAGCCTCCTGTGGCTCACTCTCCCCCTCCCACGCTCATTTGCAGCAGGCTGGGCAGGGGGCTGGGGTGCAGGAGGGGGCTGGAGCTGGGTCGGGGTCGGGGGCAGGAGCGGGTTGAGGGGCAGGAGGGGGTCTGGGTGCAGAATGGGGCTGGGCAGGGGTTGGGGTGCAGGAGGGGCTGGAGCTGGGCTGGGGTCGAGGGCAGGAGCGGGTTGAGGGGCAGGAGGGGGTCTGGGTGCAGAATGGGGCTGGGCAGGGGTTGGAGTGCAGAAGGGGGCTGAGGTGCAGGAGGGGGCTGAGCTGGGTCGGGGTCGGGTGCAGGAGGGGCTGGGGTGCAGGAAGGGTCAGGGTGCAGAATGGGGCTGGGCAGGGGTTGGAGTGCAGGAGGGGGCTGGAGCTGGGTCGGGGTCGGGGCAGCAGGGGCTGGGGTGCAGGAAGGGTCAGGGTGCACAATGGAACTGGGCAGGGGTCAGGTGCAGGAGGGGGCAGGGTGCGGGGCAGGGGGCAGAAGGGGGTCTGGGATGGGGTAAAGAGTGGGGTACAGGAGGGCAGGGGGCAGAATGGGGCAGGAGGGGGCCAGGGTGCAGAATGGGGCTGGGGCTGGGGTCAGGGTGCAGCAGGGTGCTGGGGACAGGAAGGGGATTGGGGTACAGGAGGGGGCAGAATGGGGCAGGAGGGGGCCAGGGTGCAGAATGGGGCTGGGGCAGGGGTCAGGGTGCAGCAGGGTGCTGGGGACAGGAAGGGACTGGGGTGCAGGAGGGGGCTGGGGCAGGGGGCAGGGACTACAGGGTGCTCAGCCACACCAGCCCAGCCCAGGCCCTGGCTCCAGTGGGCAGGGCCGTGCCCGGGGGCTGCGGAGCGGGTGCTTCCCTTTGCCAGGCTGTAGCCCCGGAACCGCGCTCCCAGCCAGCCAGGGAGCCCAGGCGGCTCGGTGGGGAAGCGAGCAGCAGCCGCGCCGTGAGCGGGAGGAGACGCCGCTCGGCTGCTCCCCAGAGGGCAACGTGGGGCGCGGGGGGGCTGATGCGTGGGGGGGTGAATGGCTGAGTGGGCGGGACAGTGAGTGAGCGAGTGCCCTGGGCAATGTGGGGCAGCGGGCACCACAGGGGAGGCCTGTGGGGCGACAGGCCAGCAAGGGGAAGCACTGGGGGGGAAGGAGGGGGGAGGAGTGGGGGGGCAGCACAAACCATTCCTCCCTCCTTCCCATCCCCAGCCCCTGCCTCCGGGCGCTCCCAGCTGTGGGAAGTGAGGGAAGGGACCGGAGAGCAAGTGTGAAAAATCTGGGCTCTTTTCGGGGGGGTATGGCTGTGAGCATCAGAGCAGGCCCCTCAATACTAGGACCCTGGGTCCCCCAAAGCTGCGCTGCTGGGGGGAAGGGAGCGAGGGCCGGGGCCATGCCCAGCTCCCCAGGAGCCAGGTGTGAATCTGGCTGGTGCACGGACGCTGTGTGGGCAGCCAGGCCCTGTGCCTCTCAGGCGAGCGCTCAGCAGGACTTTCATCTCCCGTGGACTAGAAAACTGCCTAGAGGCTCTAACCACTGGGCAGGGCGGCCACCCCCTCGTCTGGTACCACCAAACCTTACAGGCACCTGCTTTGTCACCGGGAGTCCCTGCCCCGGGGCCCTGCCATGCTCTGGGCGTTTGCATCCAGGGCTGCCGGACACCTTCACAAGAAATCCCAAACAGGCAGGGAAACATTGGTTGAGCAAAAAAAAAAAGAGGGAGACCAAACTCGTTAAGCAAAAAAACCCCAAACCAAACCCAAGTCACTGCGCCTTTAAACTACCGCGCTCCTCGCTCCCCCCGCCCTCGCAGATGCCGCCGGCCGAGGAAAACGGAAAATCCCGCACATTTTACATGGCCGGTATTCTCTGGGGTTTTTACCGGAGGGAAGCCAAAATACCGAACTGTAACCAGACACCTGGCAACCCTATTTGCATCCCCCTGGCTCTTCCCTCCCCTCCCCCACTCAGCAAGGGCAGCGGTGAGTGGAGGCCGGTGGGGGCCTGAGCAGGGCTCCCGTCAGCCCCGCGAGCAGCCTGCTGCCCCCCGGAGCCCAGGTGGGGGTGCGGGGCCGGTGGCGCAGCAGGGCAGGGGAGGCTAGGGGCACACCCCAGTCGTTCCTCCCTGCCGGAGCGGGGCCATTCATGCTGGGCACTCAGCACGGCTGCCGGAGCCTGTCGGCCAGAGCCTCGGCCCCAGCCAGCCCTGGCCGCGCCCCACGCGGGCCCCCGACTCTGCAAGCCAGCCAGTGAGTCCTGCCCCGTGACCCAGCGCTTCCCAGAGCCAGGCCGGGCGAGCTGCAGCACACGGCACCGCATGCTGCTCCCATCAGAGCCGCCGGCTGCAGCCTGACCCGGGCCGCGAGGCTCGCTGCAGCGTCTGGCGCCGGATCGTCCCTCCTGCCAGAGGGGGAGTGTAGGGCCCCCAGCTCTGCCCCCTTCCCCCGCGCTGCTGCGCCCCACTTCCAGCCCCCTCCGCGGCAGGCCCGTGGCTCACTCAGGACCCTCCTGCCCCCTCAGGCCTTTCCACCCTTCCCCGTAGCCTCGGGAGGCTCGTGCCCAGCCCGGCCCTTCGGGGCACAGCAGTCTGGTGCCTCACACGGGAGCTGGGGACCTGCCCCCCCAGAGTCTGCTTGAAACCCTGCAGCACGAGGCTCCCGTCCAGCTCCGGCCTTGCACGGCCGTGGAATTCCAGCCTGACTCGGGCTCCGTGGGGCCGCGGCGCCTGTGCAAAACAGCTCCCTGGTCTCAGCAGGCAGCTGGACCCTTTCTGGTGCACCAGTGCTCCCCGCGTGGCTGTGTCTCCCGGCCCCTAAGTGCAGCGAGCAGCACAGACCCCCAACGGGCCCGAGCCAGGACCCAGCACCCTGCTGGAGAAGAGAGACTGAGGCACAGGCTGGAGGGGGAATGAATCCCCCAAAATGGAGCAGATTGTGCTGGACTGGCTGAGGGGGTGGGGGGCCCCCTTGCACGCTCATAGCCCGGCTGTCTCACCCTTCCCCTTTGCACGCTCATAGCCCGGCTCTGTCTCACCCCTCCCCTTTGCACGCTCATAGCCTGGCTCTGTCTCACACCTCCCCCTTGCACAATCATAGCCCAGCTGTCTCACCCCTCCCCTTTGCACGCTCATAGCCTGGCTCTGTCTCACTCCCACTCCTTGCACAATCATAGCCCAACTCTGTCTCACACCTCCCCCTTGCACAATCATAGCCCAGCTCTGTCTCACACCTCCCCCTTGCACGCTCATAGCCCGGCTCTGTCTCACCCCTCCCCTTTGCACGCTCATAGCCCGGCTCTGTCTCACACCTCCCCCTTGCACAATCATAGCCCAGCTCTGTCTCACACCTCCCCCTTGCACAATCAGCCCGGCTGTCTCACACCTCCCCCTTGCACGCTCATAGCCTGGCTCTGTCTCACTCCCGCCCCTTGCACGCTTATGGCCTGGCTCTGTCTTGCACCTGCCCTCTTGCACACTCAGCCTGGCTCTGTCTCACTCCCGCCCCTTGCATGCTTATGGCCTGGCTCTGTCTTGCACCTGCCCTCTTGCACACTCAGCCTGGCTCTGTCTCACTCCTGCCCCCTTGCAGGCACCATCTCTGCCACAAGCCTGGGCGGTGGGGGGGGGTCCTGCTGGGGCCTCTGCATTGTGGTCTCGGCTGGGGTGCAGCCCGAGGAGCACGCTGGGGCCCTGGGCTGAGAAGTGCTGCCGCCAATGAGCTGCCACGTCCCAGGCCCTTCCTCAAGGCTGGTGTGACAGTGAAGTGGCCAGTGAATGAAACAGTCACGGTGCTCCCCCCGTGCGCCCTGTGGGGCAGCAGCCGCTTTGCCGCGGGGGATCCTGCCAGCCGCTCCCCTGGTGCCCGGGGGAGGCGGGGAGGGAAATCTTCCCTCCCCCAGCTCCCCGCAGCCCCCCCGAGTCAGAGTCCCAGCGCCCAGACCCCGCGGTTGAGTCATGTCACTGTCATAGAACAAGCTGTTCTGCTGTTAAAAATACAGCCGATGGCAGCCCCGAGCGTGGTCCCCTCCCTGCCGCCCGCCTTCTGGGGGTGTCGCGGCCCGTCCCACCGCTCCCCAGCACGGCGGGGCCCGCCCCCCAGCTGCAGCTGCCGCTTCCACCATTTCGTGCCTTTTTTGTAACGTTGCCACTTAAAATACCCCGGCACAATGAGAGCGAATCCCGCGGTTCTGCTGACTCCTGCTTCCCTCACGTTCCCAGAGCCGCCTGCGCTGAGCCAGCCCCTGTGCGCTTGCTGTGCGCTTGCCAGAGCGCGAGGGGCAGCGCCCCCCCGCAGGACGATTTCCCCGGCTCCCCTCGCGGGTGGCCCGGGACGCGCTCCCCGAGAACACGCCGAGGCCCCGGCTGCGAGCAGGCTACAGGCAGGAAACGCAAACCCGGCCCGGCGCGGGAGAGACGCGCTCTGCTCTGCGGGACGGCGGCACCGTAGCCCTGGGCTGTCGCTTGGAAGCAGAGCGCTAACCCGCGGCAAGGGGCAGGCAGCGGCCCAAGCACAGCCCAGCTCCCCCGCCTTGCAGCTGGGCCGCCCCACCCCGGCGAAACGGGGCCCTGGCGGCTTCAGGCAGCACCACTCCGGGGGGTCGGCGGCCAGACGGCGAAGCCGGCAGGCCCCGCTCTGGGGGTCCCCGGACGCAGCGCCAGGGCCCTCAGGCGCCTCGGCGTAGGACGGCCGGGGGTCCACGCGCTGCCCCTGCCCGAGCGCCGCTCTGCGCTCCGTTGGCCCCCGTTGCGGGGTCGCGCCTGCTGCCAGACACAGCGGACGATGCGCAGAGCCGCCCGGCTGCCCTGCACGGAGCCCCCCCACTTCCTCCCAGGCCCAACCCCTCGGCACCCCAAACCCCGCCCAGAGCCCCCTGCAGCCCTCCTTTCTGGCCCCAGCCTAGAGCTTGCACCCCAGCTGGAGCCCTCACCCCTTCCGCCCCCCAGCCCTGTGGAATGGAGCGACAGAGGGAGGAGGGATGGGGGGGCCCTGAGAGCAGGGCCGGGGTGTTGGTTTTGACAGCCCTAGTTGCCAGACCTGCGCTGCAGGTGGGACCGGAACAGTGTGACCAGTTTGCTACCCCTGCCCCGTCCCATGGGCTGGGCACCCCCAGCCGGGCCGTGCTTGCAACACACAGCCTGGCCCTGTGCGGCTGCAGCCCAGGGCAGAGGTGGTGCGCACGTGGGGAGGGGCGAGCGTTTCCGTGCGAGGGAGAGGGGTCAGTCCACACCCGCTCAGGATCCGCCCTGGAGAGTTCACATCTCCTGACTTGTCCTGCAGAACAGTGCGGGCCTGGAGGAAAGAGGGGCGCCCGCAAAGGGCCGGCTAAGGCAGCATCGCAGGCTCCTGCGGAGGGACAGGGAGTTGAGTGCAGGGTCAGGCCGGGCGTGTGCTGGGACTCTCCCTCTAGTCTGCCTGGCTCTGACACCCGCTAGGGCCTGCTGGGCCTTGCTGATCCGACAGGGCGGGGACGCCAACCGGCTGCCTTGCAGCGAAAGGCTCCGGCCCTCGGCGAGAACCACATGCCCTGAGCAGGCCAGGCCCAGCTTCCCGCAGGGCTGCAGCCACACACGTGCAAAGCAGCACGGCCATGCCTGGGAAACACAGGAGGAGTTTTTACCCATCTGTAATTCAGAGATGAGCAAACTTCATCCATGGCCTCAGCCACTAAGTGGGAAGGGGCCTGAGCACTAAGCCTCCCGGTCACATGGCAGGAAGGTCACAACCTTTGGCCCCGTTGCATGCAGGGGGAACCGAGGCATGCCGGGGCTGGGCTTGTCCACAGTCCCTGTGGCCGAGGCAGGAGGTAGAACTTGGATGTCCTGAGGCCCAGCCTGGGAGATGACCACTCGCCCCGGCCTGCCGGGGGAATGGGGGGTTGAGTTGGACCTCTCGATGGCCTCTGCACTGAGCACTCTGCCTGCCGGGGGCACCTCGGCAGGGCGCCCAGCCTCTCCCGGGGGCCGTCCCGGGCTGGCTCTCTGCCTTGCACCTGCAGGCCATTAGCGAGACGCAGCAGCTTGCTGAGGGGGCAGAGGCGCGTGCTCGCTGCAGGAGCAGCCGGGAAGGCGCTGCCGAGATCTGAGTGATGAGGAGCGAACTGCTGGCTCAGACCTTTGCTTCCTCAGCGCTTTGCTGGGGAGAAGTGATGACAAGGGAAATGAGAGATTTATACCCAAACCAGCACGAACCTGCTGCTGCCACCTGAGCCTGCTCTGCCCGTGCCCAGCCCAGAACTGCTGCGTGGGCACCGCCGCAAGGACAGCGGCTCGTCCGCCAGCCAGCCGTGCCCTGCCTGGGCGCCCTTGGGCCTGGCGTGAGTGCAGCTCTGCCAGCCCGGCTTAGCTATTGGCCACCTGCGCCCCTTGGCCCGGATCCTGGCCAGCCAGCGGGGCACGGGTGCACCTGGGAAATCTGCAGGAAGGGTGCTGGAGCCCGGGGATGTGCTCCCGGCCCCTCCGGGCGGTTGCTGTGCCAGTGTAAGGACAAGGCCTTTCCCGGCTGGCATAGCAGCAGCCTCATCCCGCTCACAGCCCCTCTCGGCTGCTGGGGCAGAGCCTGGGCTAACGGCCCTGCGGGCACCAGCTACAGAAACAGACCAGACCATGGTAGTTTGACAGCAGCTCGTCCGGCCAGAAACTACTTACAATAGCGGGGGGGGAGGGGGGGAGCACCCTCATTCCTTTCTTGTTCTGCCCTCATGGGCCCCACTTCTGATTGGTTCTGTCTGTCGTGTAATGAATGCTGCCGGGTGGAAGTCAGTCCAGGCGGTGGGGCCGGACTGGTGCAGGGTGATCAGGCTGGTTAGGGACATTTCGGTAAAACAATTGGTGCAGGTCTAGCGAGGCAGGACTCAAGTTTCACTCTATAAACTGGGGTCCCAAAGGAAGCTCCGTGGCTGGGGAGCAACTGCAGGGCACAGCCCCCGAGATCAGAGCTGCCAGGCCCCAGCCGTGCCAGTGGCACCGCGCAGACACTGGAGTCGCCCAGCGGGCCTGGCCGCGACTGGCCAGCAAGGCGAGTTCCTCTGCCGTACCGGGCGTGGCGAGCGGGGCCGCTGGTTTGGTGACTGTGGAGAGAGGCTCTGTCCCCGGGAAAGGACCCCGCCCCGCAGAGTGCGCGTTGGGCCTGAGCCCTCGGAGCACAGGTGGCGGGTGCCCGAGGCTGGGAGGGACGGAATTCTGTGCAGGTACCAGTGATGGGCCAGGCAGTCAGGGTGTGGGGCTCGGGTACACACTGGCTTGGAGCCAGGACTCTGCTGTACCCGTCTGCCCCGGCAAGGGCTGTGGGCTGGCGCTCCACAGGCACGAACGCTCCCATTCAGCGCTGGCAATAGCAACTCGGGGGCCGTAGCTCATGCGGCTGCGCTCGGCGAACGCTCACCGGGCCCAAGACTCAGCTGGGAAGGGCCCATGCAGGTGGGTGAGAGAACAGGTCCTAGACACACTGCAGGGCTGGGCCAAAAGGAACCGGCTGAGGTCCAACAAGGGCAAGTGCAGAGTCCTGCCCGCAGGGGCCGACTGGCTGAGCAGCAGTTCGGCAGCAGAGGCCTGGGGATTGCAGGGGGTGAGAAGCTGGAGAGGAGTCACCAGGGCGCCCGTGTAGCCAAGCAGGCTAACAGCAGATTGGGGGCATTAGGAGCAGCGTAGCCAGCAGGTCTAAGGAAGTGATCACTCCCCTTTATTCGGCTCTGGGGAGGCCACAGCTGGAGTGTTGTGTCCAGTTCTGGGCCCCACTACAGGAAGGATGTGGACGCATTGGAGAGGGGCCAGCGGAGGGCGACCCAAATGCTTAGGGGGCTGGAGCACATGACCTACGAGGGGAGGCTGGGGGATTTGGGCTTGTTCACTCTGCAGAAGAGAGGAGCGAGGGGGGATCTGAGAGCAGCCTGCACCTCCCTGCAGGGGGTTCTGAAGAGGCTGGTCTCAGTGGGGAGGTGGCAGAACAAGGAGCAATGGGCTCACGTGGCGGGGGGCAGGTCTAGGCTGGATATTAGGAAAAACGATTTCCCGAGGCGGGTGGGGAAGCGCTGGGATGGGTTCTAGGGAAGCTTCATCCCTAAAGGGGTTTCAGTCCCGGCTGGACAGAGCCCTGCCTGGGAGGACTGAGTCGGGGCTGGTCCTGTTTGGGCCAGGGGCTGGACCCGGTGCCTCCGGAGGGCTCTGCCAGCCCTGGATTCTGGGGTGTGTGCGGGCAGGGTGGGCGCGTGTCCCTGGGGGCTGGACACCAGGGAGATCGGGGGATGGGCCTGTGGTTTGGGCTCCATCCTGGGAGAGGTCACTCTGTTCCCTGAGCGGCCACCAGCCCCCAGGCAAGCCCCTATAGTCGCTCTGGCCCCGGCCCTCAAAGGGGCCTCGCCCCCCTCTGTAACTGGGCTCCCGGGCGAGTCCTCCTCTGTAACTGGCTGTCCGAGTCCAGCTGCTGCAGGAAGGGGCTGCCAAGCCCCCGGGAGGAGAAGCCTGGCGGGGGCCTTGCGGGCCCCTGGGGAGAGGGGCAGACTCCCCACCGTGGCGCCCCCAGCTGGCAGTCCTGGGAATTAGCTTGTCTGGCTCATTGGTCGCCTCCCTCTAGCTGGTGTCTCCCCGTGTACCTCTCTGACCACGGCACCCTCGTCAGGACACGGCCCACCAGCAGTGCCCACGCCAGTCTCTCTGCGCCCCCTTCCGAGTGTTTACTCCACTGCGCACTCCAGGGTCCTCCCCTCCCCAGGGGCACCCAGTTCTTCTCCCAGTGAACATCTAGCTCCTCTGTCCCCACCTTGCCTCAGTGACCCATGGCCAGTCTCCATCTAGCCCCTGCCTCAGGGGCAAACTGCAGTCTGCAATGGCAAAGGGGTTGGACCTGCTGCCCCTGCCTACTATGGCTGTCCCAGTAGCTTCAGGCCTTGCTTCAGGCCCTGTAGCCTAGGAGCTTCGCTGGACAGAGCCTCCCCAGCCCTGCTCTTCCCTCCAGGAAGCCTCCTGCTTCCCTGGCAGTCAGGTCCCTACTGCTTTCTGTCCACCTCAGCAGTCCGTTCTCCCCCTCCTGCTAGGAGTCCTTCTTTATATAGCCCCCAGCTGGGCCCTCATTAGCCAGAACTGCCTCCCTCAGGGCTGGGGGTTTGCCCTAAAGGGCCAGTGCAGGGCAAACGCCCTGTCACACACAGGCTATGGGCCTTGGCCCCTGGGGGAGAGGAGAGGCCCAGATGGGGGGGGTCTTGTAGGCCCCTGGGGGAAGGGGAGAAGCCTGGCTGGGGGGTCTTGCAGGCCCCGGGAGGGGAGGGAGAGGCCCAACAGGGGGGGTCTCACGGGCCCCGGGAGGGGAGAGAAGAGGCCTGGCTGGGGCGTCTCACGGGTGCCTGAGGGGAGGGGAGAAGCCTGGCTGGGGGGTCTTGTGGATCCCAGCAGGGGGGAGAGGCCCAGCTCGGGGGTCTTGCAGGCCCCAGAGGGAAGAGGCCCAGCTGGGGGGTCTCGTGGACCCCTGGGAGAGGCCCAGCTGGGGGTCTCGTGGACCCCTGGGAGAGGCCCGGCTGGGGGTCTCGTGGGCCCTGTGGGGAGAGGCCCAGCTGGGGGTCTCGTGGACCCCTGGGGGAGAGGCCCAGCTGGGGGGTCTCGTGGGCCCTGTGGGGAGAGGCCCAGCTGGGGGTCTCATGGGCCCGGGAAGAGGCCCAGCTGGGGGTCCCACGGGCCCTGGGGAGAGGCCCAGCTGGGGGTCCATTGGGCCCCGGGGGGGAGAGGTCCAGCTGGGGGGTCTCGCGGCCCCCGGGGGGGAGAGGCCCGGCTGGGGGTCTCATGGGCCCCGGGGAAGAGGCCCGGCTGGGGGTCCATTGGGCCCCGGGAGAGGTCCAGCTGGGGTCTCAGGCCCCGGGAGAGGCCGGCTGGGGGCCCCTGGGAGAGGTCGGCTGGGGGTCTCACAGGCCCTCGGCTGGGGTCCATTGGCCCCCCGGGGCATGCGGGCAGCACAGGGGTCCCTGCAGCACGAGCAGCCGTGCTGGTTGCACACGCTCCCGCCAAGGGCCGGGCGCAGCCGGGCGGCCCCGCAGAGCCTGAGTCACCACGCGACTCCCCCGGGAGCCGGGCCACGGGCGCAGCGACGCGCAGCAGCCGTCAGCGCTTTGCAAGGGCGCCAGTGCCTGGGTCACAGCTCCCAGGCGGACGAGTCCTACACCCCTCCCCCCACCGCCCCTGCACCCCGAGAGCCCGAGACCCCCTGCCCCTGGGATTCCCCTGCACCCCCCAGCCCCTTGCACTCTCCCCCAGGTTCCTTAGTCTCTCCCTCGGTCCTGGACAAACGCCGCCGAACCCCTCCAATCCCCTGGCTCCCTCCCTTCACCAGACTCCTCAGTGTCCCCTGGGCCCCACCTCCGAGGGGGGAGGGATTGGGTCCTGCCTCCCCATGGCTGCCCCACAACCCCGGGTGCCCTGGTGGGGGGAGAGGCCGGTGCTCGGGGCAGTGTTTCCACATGGCCGCTCGGTGGGAGAGCCGGGGGGGGGGCGATGGCTGCGGGGGCCCAGGCTCCCCCTGCGGCTGTGATGGTGGCAACAGGGCCCCATGCCCAGGAGTGGTCGGTGCCAGTGGGGGTTGGCAGGCCACAGAGCAGGGAAACCGTGGCCAGTCACCCCCAGCCTCTGCCCTCCTGTTCCCCCTGCCCCATGCCCAGGAGTCCGGTGCCCTTGGGCAAGGGCTGCACCTTTCCCTGCTTCTTGGCCCTGCTCCTGAGCGTGAGGCTCCCCGGCACCAGGGCCGGCCCCGGTGCCCCGGCAGGCAGCTGCCAAGGTCTGGCTGCTTGGTTTCCCGGTGCCAGAGCAGCTCCTGCCAGGGCGCGTGAGCGAATCTGAGCCGGGGCAGGAGGAGGTGGCGTGCGCAGGTGTGAGGCACAGTCACACTGGCTAATTAGACACCCTGCC
Source organism: Rafetus swinhoei (assembly GCA_019425775.1). Lineage (NCBI taxonomy): Eukaryota > Metazoa > Chordata > Testudines > Trionychidae > Rafetus > Rafetus swinhoei. The sequence continues at coordinate 42,325,134 of CM033428.1, read as the reverse complement.
AGCCCGTAATGAGAGCAAACCAGGGGCAGGCCAGTGCGGAGAAGGGCCCTGGCGTGTGGCTGCTGTCCTGGGCACTTGCCTAGCGATTAGACGGCAGCTTCTGGCACGCAGCAGCTGAGCTCACCTGGAGCAGGCGCTGGGCAGGGCTGGAGCGTGGCACTGAGCCCGGGGTGGGATAAGTGGCAAGTGCTGGCTGCCAGCAGATGTGCCAGTGTCAGGGGTCCCTTTCCTCCCCCTGCCCAACAGCCACATTCCCCTGGCCAGCTCAGTGTGGCCGGCTCGATGTCCTGGCTCGGTGCGGCCAGCTCAGCCTGGCTGGCTCAACGTAGCCAACTTGGTGTGTCTGGCTTGACCTGGCTGGCTCAGCGTGGCCGGCTCAACATGGCCGGCGTGGCCTGGCTGGCTCAACCTGGCACACGCCCCATCCTGTGACTCCTTGTCCCAGTGGGAAAGCAGCTGCGTCTCCCTTGTGCCGTGCGCTGGGTGTGGGGCAGGGCCCCACAGGAGCCTGCTGGGGGCTTGGCCCATGCGTCACATGATGCCCAATTCCCTTGCCCTCCGAGGCCTTTTCCTCCCCTCCCCATGGCTGTGTCTAGACTGGCAAGTTTTTCTGCAAAATCAGCCGCTTTTGCAGAAAAACTGGCCAGCTGTCTACACTGGCCGCTTGAATTTGGCGCAAAAGCACTGACTTCCTGCTGTCTGAAATCAGTGCTTCTTGCGGAAATACTATGCTGCTCCCGTTTGGGCAAAACTTTTGCGCAAAAGGGCCAGTGTAGACAGCTGAGATTTGTTTTCCGCAAAAAAGCCCTGATCGCGAAAATGGCCATCGGGGCTTTTTTGCGGAAAAGCGTCCGTGCCAATCTAGACGCTCTGTTCCAAAATGCTTTTAACGGAAAACTTTTCCGTTAAAAGCATTTCCGGAAAATCATGCCAGTGTAGACACAGCCCCATGAGTCTTCTGCACAGGAGGCCTGAGGCCTCCACATCTGCCCCGCTGCAGGCGGATTGTCCCGGGGCCTGGCTGGCTGCCCCCTGACAGGACGCTGCTCTCCCCAGTCAGGCCCGGAGAGGGCACCTGGAGACTGGCTGCCCAGCCGGCCTGACTGTGTCTCGGAGGTCTCCGGGTGCCAGGGCTTGTTGCCCTGCTGAGGTGGGGGGGCAGGCTCCTGGCAGGGGCAGGCAGCTGATTTCAGAGTGAGTCTGAGCTGGGGTTGTGCTCTCAGGCTGCTCTGAACAGCCTCCTGGATCTTGCACGGGGCCCTCCCCAGGGCGACCCTCCAGCCATGCCAGAGCCAGCTCCTGGGCCCAGAACCGGCTGCGAGGGCCCCTGGAGCCCAGCCAGGCCTCTCCTCCCGTCCCTGCCCTCCCAGCCTCCGGTCCCTCGCCAGCCTGCCTCCTGGGCTGGCACCCACGGGAGAGGGCGGCTGGCGCCCGGGGTCTCTGGAGGAGGGGCCTGGCAGAGGACAGGCATTGGGGGAGGAGGCTGAGGCTGGCTCAGGGCAGTGGAGGCATAACCTCTGCACCCGAGGGGCCTTCCGCGAGACTCTCCGAGCAGCCGGAGCTCTGCCAGGAACTCCTCCAGACCGGGAAGCCATTCTCGGCGACCAGGCCCGTTGTGGCCACCGAGGGGGCAGACCTCCTCGCGGAGCCCCTGCTCCACAATCCAGCCGTGTGCGTGCAGGCGGCGGAGTCTCCCGTGGCGCCGGAGGCTGATCCTGGCAGAAACCACCAAGGTCGGAGTCCTCCTGGACTACGCCGGGGGGAGACTGGGTGGAACCCCAAGCGCTCCACCCCCTGAACCATCCTGCACGTGCTCCAGGAGGTGAAGGCAGCTTTGTCACAGCCCGCTCTCGATTTCCTGCAGAGCCCTGCGAGGGGGATGCCCCGCCCCCCTCACTGCAAGGCCCCCAACCCGTTTTCTTGGGCCCCGCTTCCGCGGGCCCCCGGTCTGCTTCCGAACCGTGCCCAGAGAGCACCTCCACACGTGGCATCCCCCGCCCTTGTGTCCCCCCGATGCCAAGTGGCGCGACTCCTTAAGACCTGTGGAGGGTGGGGAACCCCGATGGGCCAGAGTTTATTCCACCTTCATCCCACAGCCCGTCGGGGACAGCAGTTGGCGGCTCCTTCCTGGAGCCGGGAGCACGGGCGTGTACCCGACGCGGTTCCCCCCTCCCCGATGCCTGCCCCTTCTGCGGCGTGAGGGAAAACCTGGCGCACGCATGTCTGGAGCGTGCCAGGTCGCAGCCCCTGCTGAGCTTCTGGCTGCACTTCTCCCCTCCCCCCTCTTTATTTATCACACCCCATCCATGGCCCCACAAAGTCGCGGGACCTCCTCGTCACCCTCCTGGCCCTGGTGAAAGCTGCCGTGTGCAGCACCAGGCCGAGGATGCTGGCCGAGGGGGCCCTGCGACTGTGGGGCCCACTTCTGTTCCTCCCTATTGTCATGTATCCCAGCAGATGCCTCTGGGCGGCGCCCGCTGGCTCCCTGGGCGGCTTCGAGGGGCCGGGGGCGCTGCCCGGGCTTCTCTGCTTGGAGTCCCCGTCTGGCTCCCTCGGTCTACCCTTTGGCCTGCACCCGACCCTGTTTTTTATTAGTTGTCCCAAGTAACCAGTTGATCCCTGGGTCCAGTCGTCCCTCCCGCAAGGCTGGGGAAGGGGCTTTTAGAAGTGGGCAGGGTCAGCCCAGCACTGGGTTTTCAAATAGTGCCCCAGTCTGTGCCCTTTGGGGAGGTGGGGAGCACGGCTCTTCCTCTGGCGGCCCCGCAGAGTCCCGCTTGGACTTACTTGGCAGCCCGTTGCTCAGAACGCTCTGGACAAAGTGGAGAAATGGCTGGAGGCAAATAGGATGACGCTTAATACGGACAGCTTGGCCTCTCAGCCAGTGCCCCAGTCCTCTGCTCGGCTAAGTGCCGGGGCCTGAGGGGAGCCCTGGCCCATTGCTGGCCGGGGGCCTGGCTTTGCAGGCCCGGAGGGCGCAGTGCCAGGCTGTGCTGTGTCAGCTCCCAGGCAGGAGCCTCAGGAAATCCAAACCCGGAGGGTGCGTGAAGGGGCCCACGCAGCAGCGGAACCTGCCAGCAGCAGGGCAGCCCTGGAAATACCCCTCCCCAGCATGTGCCAGCCCTCCAGGGGAGGCAATTTCACCCCCCGGAGAGCTCCAGGACTGGAGCCAGCAGCGCCGGCTGACGTGAAATCTGGCAGCTCGAGGAGAGCAGAGCCATCGTGTGAGCCCATGTGACGACGCGTTGGGGTCCCCTGACTCCTGCACCCCTGTAATGGCACGAACAGACTCCACCAGCCCGTAGAATGGAGGGAGTTTATTCCTTCTCCAGGATACAGCACAGCACAGCACAGATGTAATCTGGTTACCGGGACTGCAGCTAAGAGGCCTCAGTGCCCCCCCCTCTGAGATGGGGGGTGGCTGGGCCCTACAATCCCAGCCCTGGCTTAGGCTGGTTCCTCCATGATTCCAGCCAGAAACTAACTCACTCCCTTCCCGCCCTGCCCCCAGCCAGGGCTCCACTCCCCTTCTTCCCATTGTTCCGCTCCATGGGAGATACTGGTCAGACAGGTTCGAAGCCCCCTTTGCATAATGACTCATCCCCTGCCCTGCTGGGCCGTGCTGCAGCCAGCAGACAGTGGAGGTCACTCACAACCCACTATGTCACAGCCCGTCACTGGGGCGGCCACGGCCTCGCACAGGGCACCGCTTGGAGCTGCCAGGGAAGGGGTGTTAGGCAGCTCCAGGTACTAGGGGCACCACCCCCGAGGGCGCATGTGTCCACGGGCGTGTGCGCACACAGCCACGTTCTCACACATGCTCACCTCTCCCCAGATTCCCAGTGCATACGCGTGTGCTCACACAGCCATGCTGGCTGCGCTCACGGTTTGCTGGGGGTGCGTCCACGGGCACCTGAACACAAGCTCCTTCCCCGGCCGATCTCTGCCCCCCAGAGCATCCCCAACCCCCGAGCTGGAGGTGCAGGCGGCAGGAGGCAGGGCGGGGACACGGCATCCTCCTTCCCCAGCTGTCTAATCCCCCCCAGCCCCCCCGTGCTCTGGGAATGAGAGAGGCTTACGGGCGCCTGAGCAGCCAGGGAGTGTGCGGGGGCAGGGAGACAGGCCCAGTTCCCGCAGGCCAGGGGGGATAATGCCCCTGGTGCCCTGCTCCCCGCGCAGCGTGGCCCAAGGGCGTGCTCCGTGGCTCAGGCTGCCCGCCACGCCGCGCCACGCCGCGCCAGGGACAAGGAGCTTTGCCAGGGATTCCCAGGCTTTCTGGGGATTGCAGCAGCGGGCCAGGCAGCCTGGTTCGGCGGAGGGGCGGGACCCGCTGGGCTGGTGTGGGGCAGCAGGCTCCAGAGAGCCCCTTGCTCAGCCTCTGCGGGGAGGCCAGCGTGGGGTGGGGCTCACCCCAACCACCCTCCTGCCCCACAGCAGCCCCACCCAGGGGGCCCCAGCCCCCACACTGCCTGGGCTGATGAAGACACCATGGGGAGCTCCCCCACCCCGCCCCCCTCAAGCCCAGCCTGTCACAGGCAGAAGGGCTGGCCGGGGGGGCTGCTCTGGGGGTGAGGGGAGGGTCCCATAGGGCAGGGGCATAGCTGGCCTGAGAACAAGCTGCCAAAGCCAGTGGCAGAGCCAGGGGGCAGCCTGCCCCACTGTGTGCCCTGTGGGCTGGAGGGGGCAGGGGCTGACTCAGAGCTGGCTGCCGAGGCTCCTGCGGGAGGCCGAGAGAAGGGGGGCAGCCCCCTCCCCGGGCAGGGCAGGCGCGTGGGGACCGCAGGGATCACCGGCAGATGCTGCGCTTGGTCGGAGGCAAAAGGCAGAACAGGGTTGCCATGGAGACAAGCTACATCTCTTCCAGGAGGCGCGGAGGTCCCCCCCCCGGCGAGGATCAGCCCGCCGAGGCCGCGGCGCAGCGCTGGGGGCTCAGGCCCAGACGGGGCAGCTGGGGAGGCCGGCCACTGCTGCCCGGGGTCTCACCAGACCGGGGCAGGCTCGTTCGCAGGGAGGGGGCTCAGGCGCAGGGAGCGGCACCGGGGACACGTGCCCCTCGCTGCTGCGCCCTGGGGCGCACTGCTGGGGGTGTGGGAAGGGGGCGGGCCATTTACAGAGGCTCTAGCGCCTCCCGGAGGGAAAATCCCTTGGCAACGGGAGCCAGTGGAGACAAAGCGGCTCCGGACTCCTGGGCCCACAGGCCAGCAGCGCCTCTGCTGAAGCTTTGGGCTCCGGTCCCTTTCCCCCGACCTCCTGGGGCCTTGAGCTCTGGGGCCGGGCCTGGGTTGCTCCCCGTGGGAAAGGGCCCAAACTGAGCAGTGCGGCAAGTAGCAGAGAGCCCCCCCCCTCAGCAGCGAGGGGCTCCAGGAGCTTTGGGAGGTGCAGGATGGATCCGACCTGCCGGCCTCGCAGCTGCCCCACAAGCTAGCTGCCCAGAGCTGCCACTGGCTGGGCCCCTCGCCACGGAGCCCCCTCCAGCTCGTCCGCGTTTGGTAAATTACCCCAGCACAGCGCCCAGGCAGGGGTGACATGGCGGGGGCAGGGATCTTGCTCCCCACGCCCCAGGACATCTCTGGTGGGGACGCCCAGCAGCGAGGAGGCAGCAGCCCCTAGCAGTGGGCGCGCCCCGTGCCCCGACAGCCAGAGGGAAGGAGCTAGCAGCAGGGTGAGTGGTTGCTGGCTTGGCCCCGGCTGCTGCTGGAGTCCGAGTCCCAGTCCCGCCCGCCCGCCCGCCTGAGAAAAGCCAGGCCCCTGGGCTTCCCCCTTCACCCTGCTGCAGACACACAGAGCTGCTGTGTCCTGAGCCATCGGGGGACACGTGAGCCCCCAGGGCCTTTCACTTGTGGCCCCACTAGCCACAGCTCCGCACCTCTGCCCACGGCCCCGCGGGTGGTCTCGGGGCAGCCAGCCCGACATGCTCACTGGCAGCAGAGACGGCCTGTGCCAGACCTGGTGGTGCACAAGGAGGCCCCCGAATCCAGGCCTGCCTGGGCCATCGTGCGTGGTGCCTCCTCGAGCAGGTTCCTTTGTGCCCTGCTTCGAACCTGCCTGCTCCACAGGGGCGGAGGGCATGCCCTGGGTCCGTGCAGACTGGCCCTGCCAGGGCATGCTGGCTCTGGCTCCCCCCCTTGGTGGTTTATTGGGGCGAGTCTCCCTGGCCCTTTGCAAGGTGCCAGGGAGCATCAGCAGCCTCTGGAGAGCCCATGGGGTGTGCACCTGAATGCAGCCCCAACCCCCGCTTTCTTAGCACCACTATTAGTTGTTTGCTGCCTCCAGGGCTGCACTGCTCGCAGGGATGCGACTAAAATTGCGAATTCTAAAAATGCCCCCTCCCCACCCCCCGCCTCCTGGCCACCCACCGAGGGGGACTCTAGCACCCACAGCACCCACAGCACCCACAGCAGTGAGGGTAGGAGCCTCCCTGTGGCAGCAGCAACACTGGGGTGAAAATATGGGCACTTTTCCCCTCGGTGTCTGGGATCCTCCCCGGGGAACACGCCGGCACCTTTCCTCTCGGTGTCTGGGATCCTCCCCGGGAACACGCCGGCACCTTTCCCCTCGGTGTCTGGGATCCTCCCCCGGGAACACGTTGGCACCTTTCCCCTCGGTGTCTGGGATCCTCCCGGGAACACGCCGGCACCTTTCCTCTCGGTGTCTGGGATCCTCCCCCGGGAACACGCCGCCTTTCCCTTCGGTGTCTGGGATCCTCCCCCGGGGACACGCCGGCACCTTTCCTCTCGGTGTCTGGGATCCTCCCGGAGCCGCACCTTTCCCTTCGGTGTCTGGGATCCTCCCCCGGGAACACGTTGGCACCTTTCCCCTCGGTGTCTGGGATCCTCCCCGGGAACACGCCGCCTTTCCCCTCGGTGTCTGGGATCCTCCCCCGGGAACACGCCGCCTTTCCCTTCGGTGTCTGGGATCCTCCCCCGGGAACACGCCGGCACCTTTCCCCTCGGTGTCTGGGATCCTCCCCGGGACACGCCGGCACCTTTCCCCTCGGTGTCTGGGATCCTCCCCCGGGAACACGCCGGCACCTTTCCCCTCGGTGTCTGGGATCCTCCCCCGGGAACACGCCGGCACCTTTCCCCTCGGTGTCTGGGATCCTCCCCGGGAACACGCCGGCACCTTTCCCCTCGGTGTCTGGGATCCTCCCCGGAACACGCCGGCACCTTTCCCCTCGGTGTCTGGGATCCTGGAAGCTCCTTTCCTCGGTGTCTGGGATCCTCCCGGAACACGCCGCCTTTCACCACTGTGGTGTCTGGGATCCTCCCTGCACGCCCATTTCCAGCAAGGTGAGACTCCACCAGCCAGTAGAACAGAGGGTTTATTGCTGTCTGCAAGGTACAGCTCCCGGGACACGCCGGGCACCTTTCTCGGTGTCTGGGATCCTCCCGGGGCCCAGGCACCTTTCAGACCCCGGTGTCTGGGATCCTCAGGCCCCTAAACCTTTCCCTCGGTGTCTGGGATCCTTTTCTCGGTGTCTGGGATCCTCCCCGGGAACACGCCGGCACCTTTCCCCTCGGTGTCTGGGATCCTGCACCTTCTCCTGCGCCCCGTCACTTGCTGCTGGAAGCTCCATCGGCTGAGTGCAGTGCATCCCGCCCCTGACACCACTGTGGCGGCACATCGGGTATCACCTGACCCTGCACCCCATTTCCAGCAAGGTGAGACTCCACCAGCCAGTAGAACAGAGGGTTTATTGCTTCTGCAAGGTACAGCACGGCCCGGGTTCTATGTGGGCATCGAAGTGAGGGCCCAGGCAACCTCAGACCCCTTGGGGCAGGGTCCACAGGCCCCTAAACCCTCAGTACTCAGTTTAGTCTCTTCTCTTCATGCTTTCTCCCCAAAATACTGACCAGCTCCCAGGCTCTGCCCCCCAGCCAGGTGGCCGTCTCCCGCTGGGATTAGGTGTCTGGGCCAGGACTTGTGGGCTGATGTGTCTGGCTGCACGGGGCTGAGGGAGAGGAGCACCGGGGGACCCCCAGGGAGTGAGTGGGGGTGGCAGCCGCAGCTGAATCTCTGCACGCTCCCTCCCAGGCCAGCAGGGGGCACTTCCCAGAGTCCAGCCGAACTGCAAGCACCTGAAATGCTGCTTTTCACTAGCCCTTGTGCAGCCACCTTCCTTGCCACAGGTGCAGGCACCTGGAGGAAAGTGCAAAGGCTGAGTCACTCAGGAGCTGTGCCTGCCACTTGGTGCTGCATGGGCATGCAAGCCTGTGTGTGTGTGCATGTGTGTGTGTGTGTGTGTGTGTGTGTGTGTGTGTGTGTGTGTGTGCACATGTGTGTGAGGGTGAGGGCATGTGCACACGTGTGTGTGTAGTGTGTGTGAGGCATGTGTGTGTGTGTGTGTGTGTGTGAGGGCATGTGCACGTGTGTGCAGGGCATGTGCACGCACAGGCTAGGCACCTGAAATGCTGCTTTTCACTAGCCCTTGTGCAGCCACCTTCCTTGCCACGTGCAGGCACCTGAGTGAAAAGTGCAAAGGCTGAGTCACTCAGGGAGCCAGCCCTGCCACCCATGGTGCTGCATGGGCATGCAAGCCTGTGTGTGTGTGTGTGTGTGTGTGTGTGTGTGTGTGTGTGTGTGTGTGGCATGTGCACATGTGTGTGAGGGCACGTGCACGTGTGTGTGTGTGTGTGTGTGAGGGCATGTGCACGTGTGTGTGAGGGCATGTGCACGTGGGTGTGTGAGGGCACGTGCACGTGTGTGCACGCACGGGCCCCAGAGCCGCACCCCTGTGTGTAGCGGAGCCGTGCCGTGCGCCAGCGCAGTGCTGCGAGGGAGAACAGGGCCAGCATTCACGTTCTCACATTTAGTTTCCTTTGTACTCAGCTAATTAGCACCTGAGCCTGGTGATGTCACTCAGCAGCACTAACGCTTTAGTGGGGTAATTTAATTTTCCCTTTCATATCCGGCTGATTTGCTTTGTGGGGGCTGGTGCCAGGTGTGGGAGGGGTGGGGCCAAGCAGGGCCGAGTGATGAGCCAGTGTTGGCAGTGTAAATCGTCCCCCGGGGAGCTGGGCTCGGCCCGGCGGGGCTGTCACTCACTGAGCCTGCAGCCTGTAGCAGCAGACTCTGCCAGCCAGTAGAACGGGGGTTTATTGCTCCTCCAGCACATGCAGCCCTGTAGCAGCAAGAACAGACTCTGCCAGCCAGTAGAACGGGGGGTTTATTGCTCCTCCAGCACACAGCCTAGCACAGGCGCGATGTGGGTACAGGAGGCAGGGCCAGGACGCCTCAGACCCCTTGGGTTGGGGGGTCCATCGCCCCCCTAGACCTCCAGCCCCCAGTTTAGGCTCACTCCCTCCTGTTCCCAGCCAGCAACTGACCCTTCCCCCCAAGCCGCCTGCTGGTCTCCACCCTGCTCCCTTTGCCTCTCCCCCTGGGAAGCCCCTGCGATCTGCTCAGGCTGAGCCCAGGGGTCTGGGCCCATCCCCATGTGGGGGAGTGCGTGGGAATCACTCAGCACAGCGCAGGGGCCCCGGGTTACAGGGCAGACAGCCCCCCACTACTGCACAGGGGCCAGCAGAGAATTCCCGTAGCCCAGCCATTGTGCGGGTGCTGCAGGCACAGGCTGGGTCAGGGTGCAACCCCAGTGGCTCAGCCCCACCAGATAATCACTGGCCCCAGGGAATCCTGCTGCAGGAAGCTGCACTCTGAGAAGGGCTGGGCCTGTGGGCTAGATGCACTGAGCCTGCCTCTGACAGGCAGACAGACAGGCAGGCAGACACACAGACAGGCAGGTAGGCAGACAGACACGCAGAACAGGCAGACAGACAGGCAGGGAAATAGGCAGACAAAGACAGGCAGGCAGACAGACAGGGAGACAGGCAAGCAGGCAGGCAGAGAGGCAGGCATACAGGTAGGCAGACAGACAGGCAGGCAGACAGAACAGGCAGGCAGACAGGCAGGCAGAACAGGCAGACAGAATAGGCAGGCAGACACACAGGCAGAACAGGCAGGCAGACAGAACAGGCAGGCAGAATAGGAAGGCAGACACACAGGCAGGCAGACAGACAGGCAGGCAGGCAGACAGGCAAACAGAACAGGCAGGCAGAACAGGCAGACAGGCAGGCAGACAGGCAGAGGCAGGCATACAGGTGGGCAGACAGACAGACAGGCAGGCAGGCAGAGGCAGGCATACAGGTGGGCAGACAGACAGGCAGGCAGACAGGCAGAGGCAGGCATACAGGTGGGCAGACAGACAGACAGGCAGACAGGCAGAGGCAGGCATACAGGTGGGCAGACAGACAGGCAGACAGGCAGAGGCAGGCATACAGGTGGGCAGACAGACAGGCAGGCAGGCAGACAGGCAGAGGCAGGCATACAGGTGGGCAGACAGACAGACAGGCAGACAGGCAGAGGCAGGCATACAGGTGGGCAGACAGACAGGCAGACAGGCAGAGGCAGGCATACAGGTGGGCAGACAGACAGGCAGGCAGGCAGAGGCAGGCATACAGGTGGGCAGACAGACAGGCAGGCAGACAGGCAGAGGCAGGCATACAGGTAGGCAGACAGGCAGGCAGGCAGGCAGAGGCAGGCATACAGGTGGGCAGACAGACAGGCAGGCAGACAGGCAGACAGGCAGAGGCAGGCATACAGGTGGGCAGACAGACAGACAGGCAGACAGGCAGGCAGAGGCAGGCATACAGGGAGGCAGGCAGGCAGAGGCAGGCAGAGGCAGGCAGACAGGCAGAGGCAGGCAGACAGGCAGAGGCAGACAGGCAGGCAGGCAGACAGACAGGCAGACAGGCAGGCAGAGGCAGGCAGGCAGGCAGGCATACAGGCGGGCAGACAGGCAGGCAGGCAGGCAGGCAGAGGCAGGCATACAGGTAGGCAGACAGGCAGGGAGGCAGAGAGGCAGGCATACAGGTGGGCAGGCAGGCAGGCAGGCAGGCAGGCATACAGGCAGGCAGGCAGGCATACAGGCGGGCAGACAGGCAGGCAGGCAGGCAGGCAGAGGCAGGCATACAGGTGGGCAGACAGGCAGGCAGGCATACAGGGAGGCAGACAGGCAGACAGGCAGGCAGAGGCAGGCAGGCAGGCAGACAGACGGAGGGGACGGGTTTGAGCAGCGCCCGGCTGGTTAACAATGGCGGGGCCGGGTTGCTCATCAGTCCCAGGGACGGAGTCCTGGCAGCTCAGCTAACCCTCACTTCTCTCCCCTCCCTCCGCATGACAGGGCTGTGCCCCTCCCCCAGCCGCTCCCCAGGAGCTGGATCCCAGGCTGCAGGAACCGGCAGGGATCGGCGTGGAATGCCTGGCTGGGGGGAAAGAGTGACAGCCCCTTGTGCCCCCCGTCCCCCCACTCCATCACAAGGGGCACCTCCCCCTGCGGGCATGGCGCTGCCGGCGGTGCCGCGAACGCGGCGTCCTCTCGCCCCTCTCCTGCCCAGGCGCCTGCCATCCGGGGAGCGCAGGGGGAGGAGGCGCGGAAGCCCCTCTGTCCCCAGGGACTGCAGGCGAGAGAAGCCTCGTGCAGCCGCGCAGCAAGGCAGCCACGGGAGCTGAGCATATGCTGTCTGGCTCCGGGCGAGCGACTGCAGGTGTTAGTGCTTGAGTCTCAGCCCGTCTCCTCGGAGGCCAGCGTCTGTCACGGCTCCTCTCTGGAAGGAAGCCGGCTCGGGGCCCACGGAGACAACCTCGCAGGCCACCGCCGCAACGTGCGCCCCGGGATAGTCCCCCGGCTGCCAGGGAGGGGCTCGGCATCCCTCCCGCTCCCAAGGCCCAGGGCAGAGTGAAGGGTGGACGCTGGGCGTGAGAGCCGGGCCTGCGGGCTGGCGTTTGCCTGGCCCTGGCAGGGGATCCCGCGAGGGCGTACGACTGTCCCTGGGATCTGAGAGCGAATGGCTGTAGCAACCCAAGCCCTAACTGCACCTTCCTCCAGGGCTCTCCCCACTGGCCCCAAAATGGAACAATTACCCCAGTGACAGGGGAGGGGCGTGGAGCGTGGGTGACGTGGCTTGTCTGGGCAGCGTAGGGGACAAAGCCCAGCCCGCTGCTCTACCTACTAGGTGACACTGCTTCCCCAAGTCACAGGTTGTGGCTTGTGGTTTGAGGCGGGATGAGGTGGGCGGAGGAAATGGGCTGGAAGGGGGAACTTCTCGCCTGCAACACAGGTGCCAGCACTGACAATTAGCAAACTCGTCAAGCGAAATTAGGAGAAGCCACTGACAGGCGGGTGCATTTCTATTAAAAGCTGCCACGTGTGATCCCTCCCACAGACTGCCGGCCCCTCCTTACCTGGCGCGTGCCGAAGCAGATGCAAACCTGACATTAATGCAACGTTCAGGGGGAGCTTTTAATTGCAGACGTGCCAGAAACTTCAGAGGAGACAGCTGCCCCAGCTGCCAGCCCCGGCGGGTGGGAGCGGGAGCGGGGGCGGGGCAGACGGGCTGGGGGTGCGTCTGCAGGTGCCGTCTGCAGGTGCCTCGGTTCTTGCTTCCCGCGCTGCTCCCACTCCCTGCCCCGCCTGCCTGCGGCCACCGTCCCTCCTTACTGCTGGGAGACGCCCGCCCCTGCCTACGTGCTAAGGGCTCGTTAGCGCCACGCAGCAGAGAAAGCACATCCCAGAGCCCGTGTGCTGGCCCAGCCCCACCTCCGCCCTTGCTCCAGTGACCCACGGCCCCCCGACAACAGCTGCCCGGCTGCAGCTCCCAGCTGGCCGAGTTTGGCCTGGCCTGGCCAGGGGAGATTTGCACCCTGAGGCACGTGACTGGCACTGACGGCTGCCAAGCCCCTGATCATTCATCACGGGGGGAACCTGCAACATGCCCAGGATCCAGCCGCATCCCACCCGCCCGGTGGCCAGGCAGCCCCTGGCAATGCGGCACCAGGCTCCTCCCGCTGTGCCTTGTGGCAGGGGCAGTCACCCTGGGGTCCGCCCTGCTCTCAGCCCCCTCTGCAGCACCATCACGCTCTCCAGCAGGGCCCCCCGCTCGGCCGGGGCAGGACCACCCGAGGGGAGCCCGGGACACGTGTGCTCAGCAGCCCCGGGCGGGCACAGGGCACCAGTGGAGTTCTGCGCTGGGCACGGAGAGCGAGCGCCGCTGTCGGGGCCAGGGCGGGCAGGACTCCTCCTCCTCCTCCCCCTCGGGCAAGGGGGGAAATGGACTGGGCTGCAGGCGCTCGGGACCAGCTGGCAGAGCTGCTCCCAGCATGGGGAGGGGGCCTCTGGCGCCACCCCCCAGGAGAAGTTAGCAGCCCCCAGCGCCAAAGGAGCAGAGGCTCTGGAGAGGGAGGTTCAGCTTGGCTGGAGCTGCTGCTCTGTGAGCTTCACCCACCCAGAGACCTGCCTGCTGCCTCAGCTCCTTCCCTGTGGATGAGGTGAGGCCCCTGCAGCCCCCCTCCCGCCCCATGCTGAGCCTCCCATGGGGCAGGGTGTAATAATGGAGGGTTGGGGGGCACCATGGCAAGGGCCAATTCAGGGCGAATTGCTGGGAGACGAGGCTATTTACTGTCCTCCCCTGTAAGGCACCAGGCCGGCCACACACAGCCCGTCTGCTCACCACGCTGGCCAGCCTCAAGTCACTCCAACTCTGCGCCGCCAGCCCCGCTCCTTACACAGACCAGAGGTTCTGAAACCCAGTCTCACCGAATCCAGACAGGCTCTACGAGCCCAAAGGGCCAGCCACCCGCCCAGGGCAATTTGTACCGCAGATCTTACCCAACGAGCGCACGGTTAGCCAGTCAGCAAAGGAAGGAAGGAGGAAGGGAAGGGTGAGAGTTGAATTACAACCAAATCGTAAAAGGATCAGATACAGACTGTCCTGGCTCACAGGTGGTGCCCACGCTCGGCCCGTCCGTCCCCGGGCAGGACCCCCCTCTCCAGCGCGGCAGCCCCTTCTCGGGGAGCCACTCCAGTGCAGCGACCCTCTCTTCGGGGACCCCTCTCACCTGGGGGGGCCGCCCCTCCACCTCCGGGATGGCGCCTCTCAGGGCCTCCAGCCACCTGCCTCCGCCGTGAGCCCCCTCGGGGGTCCACTCCAGAGGGGAACAGCGCCCCCCTGTTCTCCAGCCCAGAGTGACTCTCAGCCAGCACCCAACAGGAGGGTCTATTGAGCTTTGAACAGCAACGGATCCCTCAGGCCAGTCGGCCTGGGCCCCCAGCCCACACGCCAGTCTCCCCCCAGCCAGCTGAGTCCTGCCTGCTCTGCCCTCAGTCCCCCAAAAAACAGCCCCAGTCTCCCAGCAGAGCCTCCAATACCCCAGCAACAGACCCTCCCCCGGCCAGTGTCTTCTCCCCAGGTAAGAGTTTCGCCTGGGCCCCTCTTCTCCCCTCCCTCCCCGTCCAACGTTCTCCCCTCGCTGGGGTCAGCTGGGCCAGTTGCCGGGGTCCCCCCTCTGCAGCCCCTTGTCTGTCGTCTGGCCGGAGCCGGCCGTGTCCTCTGAGCAGGGCCGGGGGCACCAGGGCACCAGTCAGCAGGCTCCAGTTCTGGGCTGTTCTCTGGTGCAGGCTGTAGCCAGGGGGGAATAAAGTACAGCTTTAATGCAAGCCTCAGGAGCACCCCGTCCTTGGGACAGGCTCCAGTTCCCAGCAGAGGAGACGGACTGAAGACAAAGGGAGGAACCTTCAGTGCCCTTGGTGCATCCTCGGCCCTGTGGAGGGGCCCATCGCCCTGTGGGAACTGCAGCTACAGAACGGAACCTGTCCCACGGGCCAGTCCCCTGTCCAGGCCTGGCTCAGCCCTGCAGCGGATGCCAGGGACGCATGCCGGATGGAGGCTGTGCAGGAGAGGCCATTCCCTGCCGCTGGCGCCTCCAATGACTGGGACCACATCACTGTCCACGCAGCCGCATGGGCCGGCTGGCAGCTCTGTGGGGCTGACGTCGGGAGACAGACGCAGCCCGTGCTCAGATTGTCATGTACAAAAACAGGGCGTGCACCCGAAGAACCCAGCGGAGCTTGGCCTGGCCCTCTCACCGGCCCACCTGCACGCAAGGGACAGCGGTTACACCACCCGTCTCCACGGCCACATCCCAATCAAGCGGGTCACGGAGGAGCCAGAAGCCCCAGGGCAGGGCCACAGGCCGTGGCAAGCTATGCTGGGGACCCTGCCGATGGCCCGCAGGGCCCAGGGGCTATGCCAGGGCGGGCTGGGTACAGACTGCTCCCACGGCCCCAGGCCCACCGTGGCTCAGCCCAGGACTGCATGCCACCACCCCCTCTGGCCGGGCGCATTCGCTAGGGAGCCGCAAGGCCTGGCCCAGGTCCGTGGCCCTCTCCCAGGGCTCTCAGAAAGCGCCCCCATCTCTCGGCAGCAACCGGAGCACTGGTGTCATCCGGCCACCAGCCTGCATCCCGGCAGCTCCACGTGGGAAGGTGCACAGCCTGGGACGTGCCAAGGGAGCCCAGGAGTCCCCAGCAGTAACCACTAGGCAGTACAGCCTCTTGCTGTGCAAAGCCCTTTGCCAGCAGGCCGAGAGCTGGCAAGTCAGGTCATTGAGAGTGAACGTTCGTTCCCAGGGGTCTCAGCCTCTGGCCCGGAACGAGTAACGACCGCACTCGCTGCTCGGCACAGGACTGAACCTTCTCAGCTGCCCCAGCTGCTCGCCGCTGGCCACGCGCTTCCCAGCCTCGGCAGGTGCCAAACGGCGCGGGGGGAGCGCGGGGGCCTCCAGGCTGCAGGGCAGAGGCAGGGGGCAGAGCGGACTGGCACTGAGCTCCTGCCTGTCCTGTGGTTGGCTCCCAGCTGCTGTTTCCCCAGCCCCTGGGGCTGCGGCATAGGGGCTGGGGGAGGTGTCCAAGGCCTTGCAAATCAATGGGATTAGGCAACCTCCAGCCATTCGTGCCTCTGGAACCCTCCGCGTGCCCATCTGGGAGACAGGGCGCGAGACTCCGGAGCCGTGGGGAGTTCCTGGCTCTGCACTACAGATCCAGTCCAGGCCAGCTGCGAGAGGAAGGGGGTGTGTGCCCCTGGGACGGGGCTCTGGAGCGGGTCCCTGGCCAGAGGGGATTCCCAGCCCTCGCACGGGGGGGAGGGGGAGAGATGCCCCTGGAGCCATCTCCGTGACTTCCCTCCCGCCCACTGTGCCGGCTCAGCAGAGAGCCGCACGCGCCGAGGGTGCCGGAGCACAACCAGCTAAGGAATGAAAAAAATCTTTCATCTCAAAGGTTCCATTTGTCCTACTTCCTCCCAGCTCCAGCAATTAGCGTGAAGGGAGCCATCGCTGCTAATTGAGCAGCAGCCATCGGGGCAACAATTAGGCCTTTTGACAAGAGAGGGACCGAGCCCAGGCTTAGGATGCTAGCGCCTGGTTTCTATGGCGATAGAACGTCCTTCCCTCCGCTCCAGCCACGCAAAGGCGGCCGATGTCGATTTCTCCCTGATTAATGATTTAATGAAAATAAAGAAAATTCTTCTTTAAAAAAAATCAATGGGCCGCAATGTTGCGCGGCGCCGCTGGCTGCCGGAGAATCAATGTCCTTCCAGGCCTGGGAGCGCGGTGAAATCTATTACCGCACCGTGCCAAGGACGGCAAGAAGCCCTGCTGCTTGGTAATTAGGCAGCGGGCTCGCACAGGGAAACGTGAGGGCTATATTCAGCGCGCTGATCAAAGGAGCTGCCCATCAAAGAGCTCTCACATTGGCATCTCCAGAAAAGTTTCCCTCCAACGTCGCGGCTCTCCCCTCCCCCGCCCGTACCTCGCACTCATTAGCACTTTTAATTATTCCGAGTGTTCCCGTGCAGCGAGGGAGCGCGTGCTGGGGAGCCCGCTGTGCTGCACGGGGCAATGGGCCCGCCCAGGCCGTGGGGGCAGGGCCTTGTCCAAAGGGGTGATGCGTGGGGCCGGCCGTGCTGGAGAACGGTGCGCGGCGAAGGGGCCCTGCAGCCGGGCTGGGGAGCTGCCCTTCCCCTGCCGTGGCACGTGGCCTTGTCAGGCGGCCTGGCAGGGTCCTGCAGTGAAGCTGTCTCAATCCAGCAAAGTGCCCCTGCCGCACACTGGTCCCGGAGGGAACGCAGCCACGGCTGCCTCCCAGGCACGTGCAGCCATCGCCTCCCCGCAACCCCCTCCCAAGTGACCCGGTAGGTGGGAGGGGTCCCCGGCACCAGCTGCTGAACTTAGCTCCGATCAGAGACAGACTCCAGTGCCGGTCGCTGGGAGCGGGCGAGCGCCCACCTGGAGCAAGGAATCCCGCCCGGGCGGAGGCGCTGGCCAGCTGGTGCTGTGGCATGAGGCTCCGTGTCCTGCCCAGTCACCTCCCGCTTCCCCAGAGCTGCCACCCACGGCGCAACATCCAGGGTGCTAATGGGGTGTGAATCTAACGTCTCCCCCGACAGCCCCGCTCCCAGCCCGTCCCGTCCCTCGGCTGGCTTCCCCTCGCAGGCCGGCTCTGGCCTTGCCTCTCTCACGTGGCCCCTCTGTGCCCTCACACGCCTTTTCCTGGGCAAGATCCCGGGGCATGCGGCCGAGGCGCTGAGCCATGCCTAACCCGCGCCCATCTGCATCCATCAGCAACAGCTGTTCTCTGCCACGTGCCGTGCTGGCGGACGGGCCGGGCGTTGGGCAGCCCCTCTCCGTGCACAGATCTTGCTGAGTCCACGCGAGCGGCGCTGGCTCCGCATTGCACTCTGCTGCCCATCTGTTCGATATTCCCAACAAGCCGATCGGGGCTTTTTGCTGGCAAAACCGCTTTCTTGCTTAGGCCAGAGAACACTGCCGGGGCGGGGCGGGCAGGGCCGCCTTGCGAGGGGCCAGCGGGACGACACAGCACAATTCAGGTCAGGAGCAGTCACCCTTCCCTGTGCAGAGTCATCAAAAGCAAACAAAGCGAAGCATCTGCAGAGCCGGGACCTCAGGGCCGAGAGGGGCGGCCGGACCCAGGCCGCCCAGCCCCTTGCAGCTCACCATGCTGCTTCCTGCCACTGCCAAGCCGCTCTCCGAGGCACTCGGCATCCCCCAGCCCCCCACGGGCCTGGGACTTTCCCTCCCCACACTGGGCAGTTCCCATGGCAACAGGGAGCTTAATACCATCCCCAGGCTGGGCAGTTCCCATGGCAACAGGGGGCTTACTCCTATCCCCAGTCTGGGGGTAGTTCCCATGGCAACAGGGGGCTTACTCCTAACCCCAGGCTGGGCAGTTCCCATGGCAACAGGGGGCTTACTCCTATCCCCAGTCTGGGGGTAGTTCCCATGGCAACAGGGGGCTTACTCCTATCCCCAGTCTGGGGGTAGTTCCCATGGCAACAGGGGGCTTACTCCTAACCCCAGGCTGGGCAGTTCCCATGGCAACAGGGGGCTTACTCCTATCCCCAGTCTGGGGGTAGTTCCCATGGCAACAGGGGGCTTACGCCCATCCCTAGGCTGGGGGTAATTCCCATAACGACAGGGTGTTTAATCCCATCCCCAGCTAGGTAGTTCCCATGGCAACCGGGTGTTTAATCCCATCCCCACGCTGGGCAGTTCCCATAGCGACAGGGCCTCTCCCCTTTTCACCCCGGGGCCCTCCCAGCAAACGACTGTTCCCCCTCCCATGGGGCATTTCCCTCCCGCGCCAGGCAGAGGCTGAACTCAGCGGGCGGAGGGAACAGGAGGCCCAGGCTGGGCTCTGGAGGGCTCTCCCATAACAGCCGGGCAGGGGCTGAGGCATGCGCCTCCGCTTGTGAATGGCAGCCCAGGGCGTCGTCCTTTCCTGCAGGGCTGGGCCCAGCCAGCCCCTCCCCAGAGCTCCCGGAGAAGCCTGAGGCCACGGGCGTGCCCAGCGCCTCCCCAGAGCTCCGGGAGAAGCCTGAGGCCACGGGCGTGCCCAGCTCCTCCCCAGAGCTCCCGGAGAAGCCTGAGGCCACGGGCGTGCCCAGCTCCTCCCCAGAGCTCCCGGAGAAGCCTGAGGCCACGGGCGTGCCCAGCGCCTCCCCAGAGCTCCGGGAGAAGCCTGAGGCCACGGGCGTGCCCAGCTCCTCCCCAGAGCTCCCGGAGAAGCCTGAGGCCACGGGCGTGCCCAGCGCTTCCCCAGAGCTCCCGGAGAAGCCTGAGGCCACGGGCGTGCCCAGCGCCTCCCCAGAGCTCCCGGAGAAGCCTGAGGCCACGGGCGTGCCCAGCGCCTCCCCAGAGGTCCCGGAGAAGCCTGAGGCCACGGGCGTGCCCAGCTCCTCCCCAGAGGTCCCGGAGAAGCCTGAGGCCACGGGCGTGCCCAGCCTCC
Source organism: Rafetus swinhoei (assembly GCA_019425775.1). Lineage (NCBI taxonomy): Eukaryota > Metazoa > Chordata > Testudines > Trionychidae > Rafetus > Rafetus swinhoei. The sequence continues at coordinate 42,305,999 of CM033428.1, read as the reverse complement.
CAGAGCTCCCGGAGAAGCCTGAGGCCACGGGCGTGCCCAGCGCCCCAGAGCTCCCGGAGAAGCCTGAGGCCACGGGCGTGCCCAGCCCCTCCCCAGAGCTCCCGGGAAGCCTGAGGCCACGGGCGTGCCCAGCCCCTCCCCAGAGCTCCCGGAGAAGCCTGAGGCCACGGGCGTGCCCAGCCCTCCCAGAGCTCCCGGGAGAAGCCTGAGGCCACGGGCGTGCCCAGCGCCTCCCAGAGCTCCCGGAGAAGCCTGAGGCCACGGGCGTGCCCAGCCCCTCCCCAGAGCTCCTGGAGAAGCCTGAGGCCACGGGCGTGCCCAGCGACCTCGCCGCAGGCCTGGGACGCCGCTCAGGAGCCCCCGTCCCTGTGACGTCAGGCTCAAGAAGCCCCCACCCCCACAGATCCGGGTAGGCCACTGGGCGGTGGGGAGCGGAGACGTCTCCACTCGGGGGTGGGGCAAAGTGGGACGTTTTCAATGACAACGTTTTAATCAAGATGCCATTGGCCCCAAGCCTGGGAGAGACCGCCGCCCAGGCCCTGGGAGCCGCTGCCCCACATCAGACAGCGCAAGGCCTCCCCTCGCAGATAGGCAGCCTGGTCACAGGGCTATAGGCAGGCAGGGCTTGGGCCCCTCAAAATGCTCTCCACACAGAACGGGGGTTTTCTGGCCAGCCTGGGTCCGGGTCCAGGCCCAGGCACAATCTTGACCCGCCCATAAAGTTCTGGCTCACAAGCCATTTCACAAGGCAGCCAAGCCGCAGGCTGTTGGGAGCCGCCGTTCGCTCGGCCCCGCCCGCGCGGGCAGCTCCTGGCCGCGGAGATGCTGAGCCCTTCCCTCCATCGCGGCCTTCTCCACGGCGTGGCTGTGAGCAGCCCTCGGCGCTCGCGGCCCAGGCCAGGGTGAGGCTTTCATGCCCTCCGAGGCAAACATCTCTCCCTCCTCCAGCCGCCCTCGTGGGGCTCCGCTTCTCCGGGCAGGCCCCTGTGCCTGCGCCTCGCCAAGCCGCTCCCACATGCTGCCTGGCCCTGCTCCTGACAATGCAGTTCTGAGCCGCCTTTATTCTCGGCAACTGGCTTTGTTCGACTTTTGCCTCTTCCCGTCTGTTGTTCTCCCTCGCCCAGGTGCTCGTGTCTCAGGAACAAACACTCTATTTTGAGCAAGAACTGGCATTTTGGAAGCCCGCAGTCAGGCGCTCTGGCACGCCGCCTGCCCGCACTCCAGCTGCACTGCTGGGGGGGCCCTGCGGAGGCGGGCTCCGACAAGGGAGCGTGGCGCAGGGCAGGCGCTCTTTCCCCAAGACCCAGCTACCTCCTCCCCACCAGTGGCTCTGGAGCAAGGTCATTTCGCACTCAGAGCCCTGGGGCAGACGGCTGTTTTGTTTCCCAGCCTCTGAGCCCGGCCTGCCTCCGCTGCCAGTGCCGGTTTGAGACGAAGTGGGGAGAAACGTGGGATTAGCCCCAGCAGTGTCCCCCAGCGCCAGGGGCCCGTATCCCTTGGCTTCCCCGCGTGCTGCCCGGATGGGTTCAGTGACTGCCCCAAGCACCCGTCCTTGCCCTTGAGCCGCATTGCACTGGACCCGCCGGGAGGCCGCAGCTGTTTCTCGCCCGCAGGGCACAAGCTGCCAGGACCCCTTGGCTGGGCAGGGACACTCAAAAGGCCCCTGGAGGCGTTCCCATGGCTGAAATTTCCCTGCTCCAGGGGCAGCGGGGAGCACAGTGCCTGGCCAGCCGGGTAACTGCACCAGGGCCACATGCCCATGTCGGCAAGGGAGGCTGCCAGTTTGTGACTGAGTCCAGTGAGCACACACAGGGGAAAAGGAGCAGACACACAACATAAGGCACACGCCACCCAGGCTGCAGCAGACGCGTGACCTACACCTATCCGGAGAGGGGACAGGAACATGGGGTGTGACTAGGGTTGCCAGATGGTTTCAACAAAAATCCTGGACACACTTGACGTTCCATCACAATTGACATTCCATCTGTTTTCGAAAATACCGGACACTTCTATTGTCTCATTTCTATTTTCTGCATTTGTTTCCCAAAACGAAAGCTCAAATACTGGACTGGCCGGTTCAAAACCGGACACCTGGCAACCCTAGGTGTGACCAGCGACAATACTGACCACACAAAGCAACTCCGGGCGCTGGAGCAGTCTGAGTAGTGGAGGCGCCGTGAGCCACTGGACCAAGCTGGACACCCCAGAGATGGTGGAAACCCTTCGCCCCAGGCCCGCACGCTCAGATCCTGCCCTCAGAAACAAACAGCCGTGACCACTCACCTCCAGATCTTGGGCCAAAGTTGCCAGCAGAGAAAGATGCGAAACCCACAGGCTAAGTGATTAACTCCAGCCCCGGCCCCAAGCTCAGCTCCCCATTTCCTTGCCTGTTCCGTAGGGGCCGCGGCTGCTGGCTCTGCCCCAGCACGGGGCATGGCTGACAGTGGCAGGCCCCTATTCTGCAGGCTGCTCGGCTCTGGATCGGCTGGCTCAAATTCGATCCCGTTCAGCGTCTGGGCCCCCAGGCAGGAGCTGGCGCCTGGAATGGAACATTCCCCGGCTGGAGACCCTGCGCTGGCTGCCTCCCCGGCCCTGCGCGCCCACCTGGTGCTTTGTCTGGTCAATCCAGCGTGGCTGGCAGGCTAATCCAGGCAGTGCAAGCGCTGCCTTGTCGCCAGGCTTTCGGCAGCAGCCCTGCCTAAAGATAAAGGCCTGCACACGCTGGGCACAGCGCGTTGGCCCTGAGCCTGGCACTTCCTCCCTCAGCCGCTCCCGGGGGCTGCAGCCGGCAGGGCTCTGCTCCTACCGCCCAGGCCAGAAGGGCCCACTGGGACCGGCCAAGCAGCCCCCAGCACAGCACAGGCCAGAGACCGTCCCAGAGCAGGTCTCTCAGAAACAGCCAATCTGCTGCCACCAAGGCGGGGGGTCACCGGGCCCTCCCCCCCAGCCAGAGGTGGCTCCCCGCCGGCAGGGAGAGCACTAGCGTTCTGCGTCGACAGGGACCCGGCGCAGCACAGACTGGTCAGCGCGGGGACCGGGGCAGCCAGGGGAGAGGGGCCCAGCCCCAGAGCCAAACCCGCAGGTGAACCCCCCTCTCCGTGTCACAGGACCACAGGGGCCGCAGGCAGCAGGGGGCAGGCGGGAGTGACCAGAGCCGGTCTTAGGGCGGGCGAGCCAGGTGGCTGCCCGGGGCCGCCAATTGGTTAGGACCGGCCCTGGGCATGACGGGCGTGCCGTGCACCAGGCGGGCACTCGCTCCCAGGTGGCTGGTTTCCCAGGCTGCACTGGGCGGCTCTGTAGCAAGGGTGCATCTGCCAGCGGTGTGTCCCCGCCCTCGTGCTCAGCCAGCGCTGGTCTCACGCCCGCTCGCTGGCGAATCGTGTTTTTCTGAATCGGTCTTTATTCTGCCCGTCACTTGGGCAGGCGCGAGTGACCAGCGCACCTGGCGCAAGGATGCTCAGCTCCCCGCTTGCAGCCTCCCAGCGGCGGTGGCCGGAGCCTGCCGGAGCCTGCCAATTGCACGGCACATTTCCAGCAGCGTCAACAGAGGCAAGCGCTCGGCTGCTCCCTTCCTTTGTGTGTTCGCGCTGAGGCGTTTCTCCGGGCCTGCTCGAGGGACGCAGGCGCCAACAGCTCGGCCTCTCTTGGGGCCAAAGCTTCACGATGGAGACACCCACTGGCCCAGGCAGCTATCCCCTAGGGCCGGCCGCGGGGGGGGCTAAAGCCACCCTCCCTCTTAGCAGAGCCCCTCCCCGGGACAGACAGGCGGGGGACGCTGACAGGCACAAAGAGCCACCAGGCGGGCGCGGGCAGAGCTCCTCAAGCCAAGCACCCAAACCCAGCCCCAGCTTCCTCCAGCATCACGGGACCAATCTCGCCTGCGCCCGGCGGCCCTGGGTGGGGTGAGCTGCTAGGGCGGGGCTGGGCTGACGCAGGCTCTCCCCTGCTCCTGCAAGCAGACCTGGCTGGGGAAGGCGTGTGCAGCCTGTCTCCCGGGGAGCCCCTCCAGTGCTCAGGAACTGCAGGCAGCATCTCCCATGGGGGCTTCAGCCCTGAAAGCCGCCCTGGGCAGCAGGCAGATCCCGAAATCAGTACAGCCCGAAGCCTTCTCTTGCCCCTGCCTCCCAGAGCAATTCTCCCCTTTCCCAGCCTCCCGGGGCCCTCGCCTGCACCCCCGACCTCAGGCAAAGGAGCAGCAGGCCCTGGGCAGCCCAGAACCCAGAAGCCCTGCCGGAGGAGCCGTGTGCAGGGGTGGCAGACACTGTGGGGCAGGGCCTGCAGGGAGAGTCTGGACAGTAGGGGCTTGGCCTCCCCCCTTGCAGCCTCACCAGCCCGGTCCTGTCGAACGTGGGGTGGCCAAGTCTCCGTCTAATGGAGAGGTGTCGGGGCAGCGGGTGCCCGAGGCAGGGCAGGGGGGCTGGCTCCTTCATGCACCAGCCACATGCTATAGAGAGGCACGAGGGCGGCCTGGCTTTGGACGCTGCATTAACGGAGCGGAGGTGCTGCAGCCTCCTCTGGGCAGCCCCCCAGGCCAGCCTGGAGTATCCCGGGGTGGGAGCCCGGGTCTCCCCAGACTGCCAGCTCAGCTCTGCCTAGCACTCGACTTTCAGCCAGGAAGGGGCGGAGCTGAGCGCTGGTGCCCTGCCTGCCCAGCCTCCCCCACTGATCGAGGGGGGCAGATCCATCGGGGTGTCAGCAAAGCCCCCCTCACCCCTTCCTGTTGCCTCTCCAGAGCAGGGAGGCAGGCCCTGGCTGCTAACGGCCCTGACCGGGCTCTCTGCCTGCCGACTCCGCCGGCCGGGGCGAACGAGGACACTCACCCCCTGCGTCACACAGGCAGCTTGCGCACACGCTTGTGCACGTGTCAGGGGGTGCGCGTGCCCGCACGTGGGCACGAGGGTGCCAATATGTGCATACGGGGCTGGGTTCCACCCTGGGCTGAGTGTGTTTAACAGTCAGAATAACGCTGCTGATAAATATTTAAGCAACCCGTTGAATATTTGAAGAGTTAAATGATTTTAATGGCTGCTAAGCGTGGCAGCCAGTGGGGGCAGGGCTGTGCCGGCACCCCGGGGAGCTGCGCAGGGCCCACGCTCGTCAGGGACTCAGCAGGGCACAGACCCAGTTCCTGTGCACGGATGGGGAGCCAGGGAGGAGCCTGCCCCTGCCCTGCCTCTGCAGCACCCCCGCCCCGGGGCTGTCCTGCTGGGAGGGTCCCGCGAGGGCTGCAGGCAGGCAGCCAGCTCAGGAGTGCCGCGCGGGACCTCTCGCTGGCGCGCCCCTCCCCGCTGTGGGCCCCACATGAGCAGGCAGCCCGCTGCTACCCACGCCTGCCCTGGCGCCCTTGGCTCACCCCCTCTAGGGGAGGCCACGCTGAGCAGGCTGGGCCGGGCTGGCTAGGGGAAACCACACTGAGCAGAGCTGGGCCGGGCTGGCTAGAGGAGGCCACGCTGAGCAGGGCTAGGCCGGGCCGGCTAGGGGAGGCCACGCTGAGCAGGGCTGGGCCGGGCTGGCTAGGGGAAACCACACTGAGCAGAGCTGGGCCGGGCTGGCTAGAGGAGGCCACGCTGAGCAGGGCTGGGCTGGGCTGGCTTGGGGAGACCACGCTGAGCTGGGCTGGGCCGGGCCGGCTAAGGGAGGCCACGCTGAGCAGGGCTAGGCCGGGCCGGCTAGGGGAGGCCACGCTGAGCTGGGCTGGGCCAGGCCGGCTTGGGGAGGCCACGCTGAGCTGGGCTGGGCCGGGCCGGCTAGGGGAGGCCACGCTGAGCTGGGCCTGGGCCGGGCTGGCTAGGGGAGACCACGCTGGGCCGGTCTGGGCTGGGCTGGCTAGGGGAGACCACGCTGAGCTGGGCTGGGCCGGGCTGGCTAGGGGAGACCACGCTGGGCCGGGCTGGCTAGGGGAGACCATGCTGGGCCGGTCTGGGCTGGGCTGGCTAGGGGAGGCCACGCTGGGCCGGTCTGGGCTGGGCTGGCTAGGGGAGACCACGCTGGGCCAGGCTAGGCTGGGCCGGGCCAGCTAGGGGAGGCCAAGGTGGGCCGATCTGGGCCAATCTGGGCTGGCTAGGGGAGGCCACACTTGGCCGGTCTGGGCCAGGCCGGGCCAGTCTGGGCCATGCCAGGCCGGCTAGCGGAGGCCACTCTGGGCCAGTCTGGGCCGTGCCAGGCCAGCTAAGGGAGGCCACGCTGGGCCGGTCTGGGCTGGGCTGGGCCAGCTAGGGGATGCCACACTTGGCCGGTCTGGGCTGGGCTGGCTAAGGGAGGCCATGCTGGGCCAGGCTAGGCTGGTCCGGGCCGGGTCGGGCCGGCTAGGGGAGACCACGCTGGGCCAGGCTAGGCTGGGCCGGGCCGGCTTGGGGGGGCCATGCTGGACCGGTCTGGGCCATGCCAGGCCTGCTAGGGGAGGCCACACTTGGCCGGTCTGGGCTGGGCTGGCTAGGGGAGGCCACGCTGGGCCAGGCTAGGCTGGTCCGGGCCGGCTAGGGGAGGCCAAGCTGGGCCGATCTGGGCCAGTCTGGGCCGGCTAGGGGAGGCCACGCTGGGACGATCTGGGCCGGCTAGGGAGGCCACACTGGGCCAGTCTGGGCCGTGCCGGGCCGGCTAGGGGAGGCCACGCTGGGCCAGTCTGGGCCGTGCCGGGCCGGCTAGGGGAGGCCACGCTGGGACGATCTGGGCCAGTCTGGGCCGGCTAGGGGAGGCCACGCTGGGCCAGTCTGGGCCGTGCCGGGCCGGCTAGGGGAGGCCACGCTGGGCCAGTCTGGGCCGTGCCAGGCTGACTAGGGGCAGCCACGCTGGGCAGGGCGGGGCAGGACTGGCTGGTGCGAGGCAGTGACAGGTTCCCTATTGGTGGGTAATGGAGCCGGGTGTCTGCCACAGCCCTGGCCGGAGGGGAGCCAGGCCACAAGCCCCCTGCTTCTCGCCCTCACACAGGCAGCCTGGCTGGTACCAGCCCCCATGCTGGCCTGGCATCGGCAGGGCCCTGCTCACCTGCGCTCCAGCCCCAGCCCAGCCCCCGCAGCACATGCTGCCCTCGCCAAGCTGTCGGTGGCAGCCCGGGCACTGCGGAGACACTGTCCCTCCCCACTGCTGTCCGTGATTCAGCCCGGTGGTCGTGGGCTCTCGCTGGGGCAGGGGAATGGTGCTCCAGGGCCAGCACCGCAGAGGGCGTCCAAGTGCCCAGCATCGCCCCCCTCCATGTACTGGGCCCTGCTGCACTTCCAATACCCACCTTGGCACGGCCAGGCTGGCGCCACACTGAACTGAGCCACGCTGGGCACACAGGTGTGGCCTGAGCCTCACCCTGGGCCAGCTTGGCCCAGGGAGCAGCGCTGGGAGTGGAGGGCTGCAGACCTTTCCCCAAGGCCCACGCCAGGCTGCCCAGTGGGAGGATGGCTGTGCTGTCAGGAGCAGAGTCCCTGCACTCCGGGTTACGTGTACACTGCAGGCTTCTTGCGCAAGACCTGTTTTTCACAAGAGCTCTTGTGCAACAGGTCTTCCACAAGAGTGCGTCCACGCAGCCATGTGCTTTTGCACAAGAGTGTCCATGGCAGTGTGGACGCTCTCTTGCACAAGAAAGCTCTGATGGCCATTTTAGCCATAGGGGCTTCTTGCGCAAGAAATCCCTGTTGCCTGTCCACACTGTCTTCTTGTGGAAGAGCTCTTGTGCAAGAGGGCTTATTCCTCGCGGGGAGAGGAATAACTCCTGCGCAAGAAGCCCTGTTTTCCGACGCTTTACTGTAAATGTACTTGCGCAAGAATGCGCGTGCAGTGTAGACGCTCTGCAAGGTTTTGCGCAAGAACGGCTGTTCTCGCGCAAAAAGCCTGCAGTGTAGACGTAGTCTGGGCGTGTGGGCTGTTCCCTGGCATGGCATAGTGCCGTCGGGACGTCAGGCGGGTGACAGGCCATTTCCAGAGGATGTAAATTACTTCCCTGCCTAATCACCTGGCAGCCAAGCCATCCCGTCCCCGCTGGATTGGCGCAGCAGTGGCAGGACGCAGCCCTAGCCTGGGCAGGGGTGACCCGTGGGCAGGGCGCCAGCCTGCCCAGGCCTTTGGGCAGAGCGGAAGGGCACAAGAGAGGATGATGGAGGGCGAGATGTGAGCCGGCTCAGGGCAGCGGGAGCCAAGTGGAGCTGCTCTGCCCATGGCAGCGAACCTGGACTATGTCTACACTGGCGGCTTCTTGCGCAAGAACATGTCCACACTGCCATGTGCTTTTGCACAAGGGTGTCCATGGCAGTGTGGATGCTCTCATGTGCAAGAAAACTCCGATGGCCATTTTAGCCATAGGGCTTTCTTGCGCAAGAAACCCCTGCTGAGCGTCCACACTGCCCTCTTGTGCAAGAGAGCTTACACCTGTTAGAAAAGAGCGTAGCTCTTGTGCAAGACGCCCTCTCTTCCCACGCTTTACTGTAAATCTTCTTGCGCAAGAGCGGGCAGGCAGTGCGGACTCTCTGCGGAAGAAAGGTTCTTGCGCAAGTACCCACCAGTATAGCCATAGCCCTGGTGTGTTCTCCCGGCTCAGTGCAGGGCAGAATCCCCCAGGATGGAGAGGAGCAAATGGAGGCAGCAGCAGGACTCCATCCGTGCTCCCCCCCTCAGCCTGGCGCCCCACCCCTCGGTGCCACCCAGCAGCAGTGGCTCTCTGCCAGCCACCCACCCGCTGCTCACTTCATTTCACTTCTTCCCCAGCTACTTTATGGCTACGTCTACACTGGCAAGATTTCGCGCAAATACTCTTTAACGCAAGAGTTTTTGCATTAGGGTGCGTCTAGACTGGCAAGATTTTGTGCAAAAGCGGCTGCTTTTGCGCAAAAACTTGCTAGCTGTCTACACTGGCCACTTGAATTTGCGCAAGAACACTGACTTTGTAATGTACAAAATCAGTGCTTCTTGCAAATACAATGACGCCCTGCTCAGATAAGCCCTCTTGCACAAGAATACGGCGCAAGAGGGCCAGTGTAGACAGGAAGGAATTTTTTGCGTAAGAAAGCCCCGATGGCGAAAAAATGGCGATCGGAGCTTTGCGAAAATCGCTGCTTCAGACTGGCCATGGATGCTTGGCGCAAAAGCACTTTTTGCACAAAGGCACCCATGCCAATCTAGACGCTCTTTTGCGGAAATACTTTTAACGGAAAAACTTTTCCGTTAAAAGCATTTCCGCAAAATCATGCCAGTCTAGACGCAGCCTTAGAGTATTTGAGTAAGAAACCGTCTACACTGGCATGTGCCTTTGCGCAAGAGATGTGCTTTTGCGCAAAAGCATCCGTGCCCGTGTAGATGCTTTGCGCAAGAAAGCTCCGATGGCCATTTTAGCCATCGGGCTTTCTTGCGCAAGAAATTAACGTTACCTGTTTACACTGGCCTCTTGCGCAAGAACAGCTGCACAAGAGGGCTTATCCCTGAGCAGGAGCACCAGAGTATTTGCGCAAGAAGCCCTGATTTTATACATTAGAACATCAGTGTTCTTGCACAAGTACTCACAGCCAGTGCAGACAGGTGGCAAGATTTTGTGCAAAAGCAGCCACTTTTGTGCAAAATCTTGCCAATGTAGACACAGCCAAAGAACTGTCTTGTGGTCACTTAACATCCCCACCTCCAATGAGTCCACTGTGCAGCTATTACCCACCTACACCAACAGGCTGAGTCCCTTCTCCCCATGCTCTGGAACCACATCCCCTGCTGCCCTGCAAGAGCTATTTCGTGGAGGGTGAGTCCCGCAGCCAGGCCAGGCCACACACAGCGCAGCTGCCCTGATTCACACAGCAAGGGTAACAGCCCTTTATTACTCCAGCCCCAGTGACAAGGAAACAGGGATCCCGCACCAGCCAGAAGTGACCATCTGGGCATGCAATCCCATCATGCCTAGCACCAAGGCAGGATGGGTGTGTGCATGCAAATGAGATCAGCTCCTGACGTCCCCTTCCCAGCTCTCCAGTAGATGTCAGGAGAGAGCTCCTTCAGACCCTGCTTACAGAGCATTTATTGCCTCCGTGGGGCACCCTCCCATCTGAGCAGAACCGAGTCCTGGGCCAGCAGACATTCACCTCCTGAATAATTATGTGTTAACCTCCCCTTCCAGGGTCTGAACTCTGCCCCACACAGGCTGCGCCCAGCCACTCTGCTGAAAACCCAGCGGGGCAGGATGCCTGCTGTATGAAACTGTCATTGAACCAAAGAACACACAGAGCCTTGTGCAGATACAAAATTTGTATCTGTATCCCCATCTGCAGCCACAAAAATGAGCCACGGATGCCCACATGCACTGCCACGGATGCAGCAACCCACGGATACCCGCATGCACAGCCAAAGATGCAGCGACCCACGGATACCCGCATGCACAGCCACGGCTGCAGAGACCCATGGATACCCGCATGCACAGCCACAAATGCAGAGACCCACAGATACCCACATGCACAGCCACAAATGCAGAGACCCACGGATACCCACATGCACAGTCACGGATGCAGAGACCCACGGATACCCACATGCACAGCCAGGGATGCAGCAACCCACGTATACCCGCATGCACAGCCACGGATGCAGACACCCACGGATACTCGCATGCACAGCCATGGATGCAGAGACCCACGGATACCCGCATGCACAGCCACAGGTGCAGAGACCCACGGATACCCGCATGCACAGCCACGGATACAGATACTCATATACTTGCATGAACCACCACGGATGTGGATACTCACAGATACTCACATGCACAGCCTCAGATGCAAATACTCACGGATACTTGCATGCACGGCCATGGATGCAGAGACCCATGCACACCCTCTGGCCTGTGTGTGGAGATGTCTGAGAGCATCAGAGGAGCTGTGGGCTCAGGACACAGCCCCTCCCACTGCCCTGGGCCCCGCTATGGAGGCCTAGCCCCCCTCCCAGCTAGAGAGGAACTCGGGGCCTCTGAGGTAAAGGGGAGCAGCTGGAGCAAGGCCCTTGCCTGAAGACAAGACAAGGCACCTGAAATAGCACCAGCCAGACGAGGCAAAGCCCTCCCCGGAGCAGGGCCAGGCACCGGGGGCCAATGCCAGCAACGGCCCTGCCAGGTTCCCCACTCCGGCCGGGGAGTGAGCTGTGCGCAGGGCCGGGAGAGCACAGCCTGCTCCTCCGCTCACGCTGCCTTGGCTGCCTCTTCCCGCGCCAGTGCTGGGCTAGTTCAACGCTGCCCCTGGGGGCTGGAGGCATGTGGCCACCGCAGCGAGCCGAGCGTGGTGATTAGCCCTGCCCACAGGCAGCGCCGTTAGCGTGCGGCAACAGAGCAGCAGGCGGAGGCCTCCGCCTGTTCCCACGCCAGCTAATGGGGTTTTCTTATTAACTGTCACTCGGTGGAGTGGGGGCTCCCCAGCTTCTGGGCACCAAGTTGTTTTCTCCTCCGCACAGGAGAGAATGAGGCACGACTGCCCCCTGTCGGCCACACGGCACCCTGCCTGGGCATGCCAGTCCTCCCTTGCCAGGCCCTGCCAGCGGTGCCACAGCACCACCTGCCTTTTCAAAACGCAGGGCTGTCTCCACAGGGTGTGACGTGGCACTGGCTGCTCTCTGTGGCGCATAGCGACCCCGAGCACATGCCGAGTGCATGCAGCGCGCACGCCGAGCGCAGTCAGAGCACATGCCAAGCGCACACAGAGCTCACACCGAATGCACGCCAAGCGCATGCCAAGCTCATGCCGAGCGCAGTCAGAGCACACGCCAAGCACATGCCAAGCGCACACACAGCTCACACCGAATGCACGCCAAGCGCATGCAGAGCTCACGCCGAGCGCAGTCAGAGCGCACACAGAGCTCACACTGCCTCCGGGCGCCTGAGGAGCATTTCCCGCTTTGTCCGGATCAAGGATTCATGGCGCGGGCCCCCACGTGGCGGCTCGAGGCGCACTCAGCACGGGGCCAAACCCCCGTGTAAACCAGCTCGGGAAGGAAAGCGTCCTGCTCGGCGTGTGAATGTGACAAGTGCGCCCGGGCGGGCGGGGACAGCGGGGGGCAGAGGATGACCAGGAAGGCTGGGGTGTGTATGGGTGTGAGAGGGCTGGGGTGTGTATGGGCTGCGGGAGAGGGCTGGGGTGTGTAGAGGATGCTGAGAGGGCTGGGTGCGAGGGCTGGAGAGGGCTGGGGTGTGTACGGGTGTGAGAGAGGGCTGGGGTGTAGAGGATGCTGGAGAGGGCTGGGGTGTGTACGGGCTATGGAGAGGGCTGGGGTGTGTGCAGGGTGTGAGAGAGGGCTGGGGTGTGTACGGGCTGTGGGAGAGGGCTGGGTGTGTACGGGCTGTGGGAGGGCTGGGGTGTGTACGGGGTGTGGAGAGAGGCTGGGTGTACGGGTGTGGAGAGGGCTGGGGGTGTACGGGCTGTGGAGAGGGCTGGGGTATGCGGGTGTGAGAGAGAGGGCTGGGGTGTACGGGTGTGGAGAGGGCTGGGGTGTGTACGGGCTGTGGGAGAGGGCTGGGGTGTGTACGGGGTGTGGAGAGGGCTGGGGTGTGTACGGGGTGTGGAGAGGGCTGGGGTGTGTGCGGGGAAGGCGATCTGGGAGACGAAGGGAGCGGGGGAGCTTGCCGGCGCTGACTGCATGGGGCCGGGGGAGCTGGAGCGCGCAGGTGGGAGCAGGTGGGAGCCCGTGATAATGGGAGAGAGTCTTGCACAGGAGATGGATGGAGGGGCGCAGTGGGGAGGGAGATAAAATGGGGTTCAGGCTGCCAGAGAGGCAGGAGCAAAGCAGGAAGGAGAGAAAAGGGAAGAGAAGGGGAGGGAGGGGTGTCGGGAAGGAGTGGGGTCTGAGAGGGTGAGGGGGTGGGAAAGGAGCGGTGTTTGTGTTTGCATGGCTGCGTGTTGGCGTGTGTGTGTGCGAGCAGGGTATGTGTGTGCATGGCTGCGTGTTGGTGCGTGTGTGTCTGGGGAGCAGGGTATGTGTTTGCATGGCTGCGTGTTGGCGCGTGTGTGTGCGAGCAGGGTATGTGTGTGCATGGCTGCGTGTTGGTGCGTGTGTGTCTGGGGAGCAGGGTATGTGTGTGCATGGCTGCGTGTTGGTGCGTGTGTGTCTGGGGAGCAGGGTATGTGTTTGCATGGCTGCATGTTAGCGTGTGTCTGGGGAGCAGGGTATGTGTGTGCATGGCTGCGTGTTGGCGCGTGTGTGTGTCTGGGGAGCAGGGTATGTGTGTGCATGGCTGCGTGTTGGTGCATGTGTGTCTGGGGAGCAGGGTATGTGTGTGCATGGCTGCGTGTTGGCGTGTGTGTGTCTGGGGAGCAGGGTATGTGTTTGCATGGCTGCGTGTTGGCACGTGTGTGTCTGGGGAGCAGGGTATGTGTTTGCATGGCTGCGTGTTGGCACGTGTGTGTCTGGGGAGCAGGGTATGTGTTTGCATGGCTGCGTGTTGGCGTGTGTGTGTGCGAGCAGGGTATGTGTGTGCATGGCTGCGTGTTGGCGTGTGTGTGTGTCTGGGGAGCAGGGTATGTGTTTGCATGGCTGCGTGTTGGCACGTGTGTGTGTCTGGGGAGCAGGGTATGTGTGTGCATGGCTGCCTGTTGGCGTGTGTGTGTCTGGGGAGCAGGGTATGTGTGTGCATGGCTGCGTGTTGGCGTGTGTGTCTGGGGAGCAGGGTATGTGTGTGCATGGCTGCGTGTTGGCGCGTGTGTGTGTCTGGGGAGCAGGGTATGTGTGTGCATGGCTGCGTGTTGGCGCGTGTGTCTGGGGAGCAGGGTCAATCTGGCGCCTCTCGAGGCCGGGAGGGAGGGAGGGGGCAGGCCGGGATCTCCTGCGTGATTTGCCCCCCCGGTTCACCCCCCGCTGCAGGGCTGAGGGCGCCGGGTCCCAGTGCCGTGGGGAGTGCTCAGACTGTGCTAAGGCCCCCCAGGCTCCGCCAGGGCTGGGCCTGGCGCACGCACAGCTGGGCTGGCGGCCCAGCCATTCCCTGTACAGGCCGGCACCTCGCACCCAGAGACCCCAACCCCCCAGGGCGCTCTAGAGGCGGCACCGAGCGGCTCCCCCAGGGCCGGGGCGTCCGTGTGGCTCCCCAGGCAGCCGGGCCCTGTTCGGCCTGGAGCGGGGGAAACCCAGGAGCCCCGCTAGCCCCACTCCAGCGCCGGCTGCCAGGAGTGGCCCAGGACAGGCTGGCCCGGCTGCAGGGCTCAGGGGCCCGGGTGCCAGCGCGTGGCTCTTCGGCACGTGGCAGGCGCAGGCGGCAGAGACGCTGGGGTGCCCTTGAGCTGCCCCCTCGGCAGCAGGGGCTCCGGGCACGGAGCTGTGGCAGGTCAGAAGGGCCCTGCCTGGCCTGTGCGTGGGCGGCAGCTGCCTGCTCATGGAGCCCAGCTGACAAGCGCCCGCGTCTCCCTCCCTTGGCCTCCTGGCCCTGCGAGAGCAATTCCAGCGCCAGCGGCTTGTGCTGTTGCTTGGGCTTCCTGCTCCTCTCCCCTCGCTCCAGCGCCCACGGGCTTCTGCAGCTGAAGGCAGCGAGGCCGGGCCGGGCCAGCCCCAGAGCACAGCCCCAGCCCCACCTGGCTCCCCCAGCTGGCCGGGAGCAGGCGCCTGACTCCACACTCCGGGGCTGGCTGAGCAGGCTGCAGGACATGCACTGCCCTGAGCTGGCTGCAAACCGTGCGGAGCCCTGAGCACAGACACGCCCTGGGCTGTGTGCACGAAGCATGGCTGGCTACTGCCATCAGTGTGCGCATCCGTGTCCCTTGCCACGGGGGGGGAGTGCCCGTGTGCTGCTCCGGGGGCGGGCTGCGCTCTCCTTCCGTTCAGTTCAAAGAGACTTTATGAGCCTGCCCCCTTAGGCATTTTCCTCCCAGCATTAAATGACAGAGACCCCATCCTGTGTGTGTGTTGTGTGTACCACAATGTGCGCTGTGTGTGCGTGTGCGTGTGTGCGGGTGTGCGTGCGCAGGCTGTAGGGCCGGGGGGCGGTACTGGAGTCTCCCAGTTGCATGTGCACAGGGCAGGGCGCGGATCGAGCCCTTGGCCCCTGTAACTGCTCAGGCCGCTCTTGCTGGCAGCCGGGGGCAATGGGCTTTTTTAAATGAACTAGGTGAGCAAGTACATCAAGGGGGAGCTGCGGGAAGGGCGCGCCAGGGAACCAGGCGAGGGGCAGGGAGCTGGGCCGGTGCGGGGAAGGGCGCACCAGAGAGTCGAGCGGGGGGGCAGGGAGCTGGGCTGGGGGGGGCTGGGGATCAGCTGGGGAAGGAGCTGTGGGGTTGCGGGGCACTGGCGGCCTCATTTCAAAGGGGCAGTGCTGCATGGAGCCAGGGGTCTGCTCTGTGCAGCGCTGCCGCTTTCAAGTCCCCCCTCTTCCCCTCTTTGCTGCCTCAATCTGATAGAGGCAGCAGGGAGGGGAATCGACCAGTCAACTCGTCCTTAACACGCGTAGTCCAGAGCAGCACCCCACCGAGAGCCAGCACGCGCGTGTACCTCTGTGCCACACACATACACACAGACAGGCACGCACACTCTGTGTACTGTGCAAATACACACGCACACCCTGTGTGCCACACAAATACACACAAACACGCACGCCTCCCTGTGTGCTGCACAGACACCCCCGGGTGCTGTGGTTGTGAGGTTTTGTTTTTTTGTTTTTTGTTCAACAACAATTTTCCCAGCCCAGGGGGTGGCGAATGAACAAAGGTTGAGCACCACTGTGCTGCACCGCTACGCGCAGGAGCTGGCCTGCAGCTTTCCCGGGTCCAATCCAGGCCTAGCAGGGCTGCCAGCAGATCCCTGGTTCCCCTGCCCAGGTGCTCTCCCTGTGGGTGGGGCAGCAGGGACCAAACCACGGGGCTGCAAGTTCATGATGAGTCTGTCCCCCCTCCACGGCTCCAGCCCCAGGGGCCCTGCTCCTGGGAGGCTCCGGCCTGGCTGGACGAGCTCAGAGAAGGGCCTGAGCATGTGGGCATGTAGCCAGGCTGTGCCCACTAGGCCTGTCCACCTGTTGTCTGGAGCCAGGCGGGGTGAGCTGCATGGATGGCGCCAGCTGGGCAGCGCCCTCCGCTACAGCTTTGCCCCAACAGTCTGCCCTGTGGGCGGGCGGATGGATGCAGGCGGCATGCCTGCTGTGCCATGGGCATCGTGAGCAGGCCGGGGCCTCTCCCAGCAGCTGCTCCTGCTCGGCCCAGCTCCCAGCTTTCTGAACACTCGCACTGGCCTTGCTGGCTCCCCAGGGAAGCTGGAAGCCATCTGTGCCAGTATCTGCCAGCACCAGTGTTCCCTAACCTTTTCCAGCCATGTGTGGAATACATTTTGTTCTGTGCACTGAGGCATGTGCACCACCAGCAGAAACACATACTGCCGGCTGCAGGTGCTCTGCCAATCAGCTGGGTGCACCTGAATTTCTCCTGTGTGGACACCCAGGCCTTCAGCTTACAGGGAACACTAGCCACAGCCCACAGGACAGAGCACCGGGCCAGAGAAAGCCAGGCCCCCGGCCTGAAAAGGGACGTCCTGGCTCAGCACTGCAATGAGCTCCCACAGCATCTCCGCTGCCCTGGGACAGGGACCCTCTGGAGCAGCCCATCCCCTGGCACTTGGCTGCTGCCTGGGGTGTTCCCCCAAGGGGCAGCTGGCCCCGTCTGTGGGTGCCCCAGCTGGAGGGCGGGCAGTGGGCAGAGGCCGAGGGCAGCCCACATCTCATGCCTTTTCATAAAACACAGCTTGGGTGCCAACCACGTTAGTCACTGCCCCAGTGGCAGAAAACCCAAGCCTTCCCTCCCTCACAGAGGCCAGGGGCCAGCGGCGGGAGGCGCCTGTCCACACTGAACAGCTCTTTAATTTCTTAATTTAATAGCTGACACGCAGAGATTCTCATTAAGCCAGTCAATGAAGCCTGGAAATACAATTTTGGTGCAAACTGGCGCTATCATAACTTACACGCACCTTCAGCTGGTGCCCCGTAAGCAGCGTGATTAAACCCATTCATCTTCCCTGTCAGCCGTCCGCTCCCACCCTCCGCCTGGCACCTGCCGGCTGACTCAGTGCCAGGCCCTGCCTGAGAACTGGGGAGCCCGCTGACACGGGCCGCCCTCAGCAGCCACGGCACCAGGGGCCCTGTTGAAGCTGCGTCTGGGCGCCTCTGCCCCGGCTTGGCCCTCGCACGAGGCGGCAGCAGCACAAGCGCTCTGGTGCCACGCCCCACGGGGAGTCACTGCCCGCCCCACTGCACAAAGCGTGAGAGGAGCACGGAGAGAAAAGGGCCCCGCTGGAGGGCAGCATGCGCCCAGCACAGAGCCACCAGGGTCCTGCCAGCCCGATCCACGCAGGGGCTCTCGCCATGCCCCAGAGGTGCCCCCTTTGTGGGCAGCATCCCACGCACGGAGTTCTCCCGCGGGGCACGCGCCCCAGCAGAACTTCCCAGACACTAATTAGGCAAATTAATTCCTATTGAGCCTCAGCTCTTCTCTGCCTTAGGAAAAGCGGCTTATTGCAGGGCTGATTAAATCCCAGCTATCAAGGCGAGGATTAGAGCAGAGAAAATTCCCGTGGAGGGCACCCCCTGCCAGGTACAAGCCAGGGCCAGAGCCCGCCCCAGGGAGGTGGTGCTGCTTGGCGGCTGGGCTGGGCTGGCATCTGCCCCATGCCCAGCCCGGGGACAGCCCCCTGGGGCTCCTAGGCCAGCGCACTCGGCGTTACCCTGGGGCGTGGCCGTGTGGGCTGCAGGCTGGCAGGGCTGGAGACAGGCCGCTGGACAGACACCGCGCTGGAGGGTGGGAGATAAGCGCTGGGATCTGGGGATTAGTGCAGCTCTGATCCTGCGTGGTGAGACGAGCACTGGGAGGTGGCGGCTGACATGTCCACCCCTGGCAGTGCCCCTGCAGCCGGGCACACGGACACAGTGGCAAGCAGCTGGGCTGAGGGGCAGCAGTGCCCTAGGGCCTGGCTGAGCCCAGCGCTCCCTGCATTGCGCTCTGCCAACGGGCAACTCTACCTGGGGAGACCAAGGGCCAGGCGGGTTAGAGTAGGGGGGCTCATCGGGGAGACCTGGGGGGCACCAGGAGAAGGCCAGTTAGTGAGCTCTGCCCCCCAAGAGGCCCTGGGGATCCAGGACCTCAGGAGGACCGGGAGACATGGGGCGGGCCCTGCCATACGTAGCCAGACACACCCCAGGACACGCAGGGTCTGTGGCCGTGGGCCGCCGGCAGGGCTTAGGGGCTGTCGTGGCTGGTTTGTGGTGCTGCCTCATTGGAGCTGGCCTCATCTATGGGCAGGGGCCAGGCCTGAGAGGGAAGGGAAGAGCCTTGGCATGGTGCCCTGGCAGGGTCATCGGCCGCCTGAGCCAGAGCCAGCTCCCTGCGGCAGGGCCCAGAGCTAGAGGGGACAGGGAGCTGCCGAGTGAGAGCAGGGTCCCCACGTAGTCCCCCACCCCGGCTCACTGGAGCAAGGAGCATCCCCACGAGAACCCCTGGTTCTTTCCTGGCTTTGCCCAGCTCTGTTGGGCCCAGGCGCCACCGTGGCAACGGGCTGCGCCCCAAGGGAGCTCACGGCTGGGACACGCTGCTGAGGCCTCACTGTGGAGACTGGGGGAGTCTGTGCCCGGGACCCCAAACAACCGAACTCACAGCAAGGAGCACTCCGCCGCCTCCCGGAGGGGCCCAGCCAAGCAGCAGGGCTCAGGGACCAGTGCTCAGCACATTCAGAAACTTTGCCAGGTCCAACCTTCCCCAAATCCAGCCCCCAGCACAGAGACAGGACCAAGGAAACCCACCGGACAGCGCGTTGTCCAGCCTGTTCCACGTCTGTGGCAGGGACTGGCCGTGGTCTCTGGGCGAGGGCCATGCCCGTGGCGGGGACTGGCCGTGGTCTCTGAGCGAGGGCCGTGCCCGTGGCGGGGACTGGCCGTGATCTCTGGGCGAGGGCTGTACCCGTGGCGGGGACTGGCCGTGGTCTCTGGCCGTGGACCGTGCCCGTGGCGGGGACTGGCCGTGATCTCTGGGCGAGGGAGTTGGTGTTGGATGCAGGAGGGTCCTGACCCTGCTGCTCTGTGTGGGCCGAAGGGCCATGAGCCGGGGCCGCCGGGCGTTACCTCAGCTCCCTGCATTCGCTCTCCCCTTGTTCAGCCTCATCTGGTCATGAGAGACGCTTCCCGTCTCTTGCTTGTCGGGAGGGGAGGGCTGTGGCAGGCGCGGGCGCAGCCTGGCGCGGGAGCTGCGAGGGCCTGTTTGATGTCAGGCTTACCGGCTGTGCCGCCTGCCAGGGTAAGCTGCTTAGGAGCAGAGCGCTCGGCAGCGGGGCTGGCGATGGCCTGGGCGGTATCTGGCGCAGATGCTCAGCGACGGGGGATTTAGCAGGTGCCAGTCATGGGCTGGCAGGAGCTGGGCCGGGGGGGCTCAAAGAGGGGGGGCTGTGGGGTGCTAGTGTGATGGGGAGGGAGCTGGTTGTTGCAGGGCCCAGCCCAGAACTGGAGCCCCGCGCGGCTGGTGCCCTGGTGCCTGGCAGGCCCAGCTCAGAGGCACGGCCAGGTCTGGCCAGAGGGAGGCCAATGGGCTGCGGAGAGAGGCCCGGGCACCTGCCCAGCGGGTACCTGCCGGGGGAACAAAGGGCGGAGGGGAGGGGAGAAGAGAGGGGCCCGGGCGACCCCACTACCTGGACAGAAGACAATGGCCAGGGGAGGGAGCAGGGAGCCCCCCTGGCTGCAGGGCAGACTCAGGCGTGGGGACTGGGGGGCCAGGCCGTTGCTGGGTTCAGAGCTCCATAACCCTCCTGTTTGGGGCTGGCTGGGGGTCGCTCTGGGCTGGAGCCCAGGGCTGCGCTGTTCCCACGAGTGGAGGCCCAGGGGGGCCAGAGGAAGGGGACCCCCGGCTCATGGCAGAGACAGGCTGAAGGCCCTGAGAGGTGCAGGGGTAGACCCCCAGGAAAGAGTGGACTCCCACAGGGAGGGGCTGTGGCACTGGAGGGGCCCTGGGGGAGGGGCGGTGGCAAGGGGGGACCCTGGGGGAGAGGCGGTGGCACTGGAGGGGCCCGGGGAAGGGGTGGTGGCACTGGAGGGGCCCTGGGGGATGGGTTGTGGCACTGGAGGGGCCCCGGGAGAGGGGCTGTGGCACTGGAGGAGTCCGGGGGAGGGGCTGTGGCACTGGAGGGGCCGAGGGGAGGGGCAGTGGCACGGGGGCCCTGGGAGGGGCAGTGGCACGGGGGGCCCTGGGGACGGGCTGTGGCACCAGAGGGGCCCAGGGGAGGGGGCTGTGGCACTGGAGGCCCAGGAGGGGCGGTGGCACAGGGGGCCCTGGGGATGGGTTGTGGCACTGGAGGGGCCCCAGAGAGGGGCTGTGGCACTGGAGGAGTCCGGGGGAGGGGCTGTGGCACTGGAGGGGCCGAGGGGAGGGGCAGTGGCACTGGAGGGGCCCCGGGGAGGGGCTGTGGCACTGGAGGGACCCGGGGATGGGGCGGTGGCACTGGAGGGGCCCCGGGGTGGGGCTGTGGCACTGGAGGGGCCCTGGGGGAAGGGCGTTGGCAAGGGGGACCCTGGGAGGCGGTGGCACTGGAGGGGCCCGGGGGAGGGGCTGTGGCACTGGAGGGGCCCCGGGGAGGGGCTGTGGCACTGGAGGGACCCAGGGATGGGGCTGTGGCACTGGAGGGGCCCCGGGGTGGGGCTGTGGCACTGGAGGGGCCCTGGGGGAAGGGCGGTGGCACTGGAGGGGCCCGGGGAGGGGCTGTGGCACTGGAGGCCCAGGAGGGCTGTGGCACAGGGGGCCTGGGGATGGGTTGTGGCACTGGAGGGGCCCCAGAGAGGGGCTGTGGCACTGGAGGAGTCCGGGAGGGGCTGTGGCACTGGAGGAGCCGAGGGGAGGGGCAGTGGCACGGGGGAGCCCTGGGGGACGGGCTGTGGCACTGGAGGGGCCCCGGGGAGGGGCTGTGGCACTGGAGGGGCCCCGGGGAAGGGGCTGTGGACCAGGGGGGGCCCTGGGGGAGGGGCTGTGGCACTGGAGGGACCCGGGGGAGGGGCTGTGGCACTGGAGGGACCCCGGGGTGGGGCTGTGGCACTGGAGGGGCTCCGGGGAAGGGCGGTGGCACTGGAGGGGCCCTGGTGGGCTGTGGTACTGGAGGGGCCCTGGGGAGGGCGGTGGCACTGGAGGGGCAGGAGCTGTGCACCAGGGGCCCTGGGGGAGGGGCTGTGGCACTGGAGGAGCCCGGGAGGGGCAGTGGCACTGGAGGGGCCCTGGGGGAGGGGCTGTGCACTGGAGGGGCCCTGGGGTGGGGCTGTGGCACTGGAGGGGCTCCGGGAGGGGCAGTGGCACTGGAGGGGCCCTGGGGGAGGGGCTGTGCACTGGAGGGGCCCTGGGGTGTGGCTGTGGTACTGGAGGGGCCCTGGGGGAGGGGCTGTGGCACTGGAGGGGCCCCGGGTGGGGCTGTGGCACTGGAGGGGCTCCGGGAGGGGCGGTGGCACTGGAGGGGCCCTGGGGGAGGGGCTGGGCACTGGAGGGGCCCCGGGTAGGGGCTGTGGCACTGGAGGGGCCCCGGGGAGGGGCTGTGGCACAGGGGGGGCCCTGGGGTATGGGCTGTGGCACTGGAGAGGCCCCGGGGAGGGGCTGTGGCACTGGAGGGACCCCGGGGTAGGGGCTGTGGCACTGGAGGGGCCCCGGGGGAGGGGCTGTGGCACGGGGGGGCCCTGGGGTATGGGCTGTGGCACTGGAGGGGCCCTGGGGAAGGGCTGTGGCACTGGAGGGGCCCCGGGGTGTTTCTGTGGTACTGAAGGGGCCCCAGGGAGGGGCGGTGGCACTGGAGGGGCCCTGGGGGAGGATCTGTGCACTGGAGGGGCCCAGGGGAGGGGCTGTGGCCCTGGAGGGGCCCCGGGAAGGGGCAGTGGCACTGGAATGGGGATCCGCCCAGGGTCCTACAGGCCGAGTGTGGGCACGACCCATGGCACTGCCTCCCTCCGACTGGCTGGGCAGGACGCAGCTGCTCCCTGCTGCCAGGCAGCCCCTCCGGCCTGGTACGGGTAAGGGCCCTGGTGCCGCTGGCGCTGGAACGGCAGCTGCCCAGAGCAGGCTCCACGGTGGGACCAGGACTCTGCAGGAGCCAGAGCCTGTCCTAGCGCTGCCCAGCCCCGCTCCCTGGTGGAGCCTGCAGGAGCCCTGCTTGGGCTCCGCGGCCTGCCCCAAGGGGGGTGTCGTGTCGCACGCGCGTGAGCCAAAGGAAGCTGCTGGCTCAGAGGTGGGGGGCTCTGTGGTGAGTGCGGGGGGGGAGCAAGATTCCCGCCCTGGGCATCCCCACAGTGAACCTAGATCTCTCCTGGGAACCATGGGTCTCCCCTGGGCAGAGCATCTCAGAGGCCTCTCCAGTCCCCAGGCAGGTGCCCCCAGAGCTGGCAGGTTTTGCTCCCCCTAAAGCGGGGTGAGCCCCTGCCTGTGTGGTTGTGGTGCCTGGGCCCTGCTGCAGAGGGGCTGCAGCCCAGCAGCGAGTGACTGAGAATCAGACCAGCAAGGCCCTGCCTGGCTCTGGGCAGGTACCTGCCTCCTGCAGCATCTCCCCCATCTGCTCCCAATCAACGCGCAATTTGCATCCATTCGGGAGGCCTCTCTTCTGCTCCCCCGTGCCAGAGGTGCAGGGCCGGGCTGGCTGGGAGAGCTTGATGCCACCCGCCCCCGACAAGCCCGGCCCCCCTCGCTGCAGCACAATGAAGTTGATTACATTTAAATGACAAAGCATTAGGGGTGTTATGGAGCTTCCTGGAAGGGGGCCAGCCGCTCGTTCGCCTTCTGCCTGCGGCTCTGAGGGAGAGGGGGCTAGGGCTCGGGAGGGGCTGCCTGCAGGGCTGCCATGGTCCGGGACAGGCAGGGCCGGCCCACAACATGTTGGCACCTGAGGTGGGGAGCTCAAATGACGCCCCCAGGCCCCCTTTTGCCTGCCTGTGATGTCTCTTGTGCCCTCCTTCCTCCAGCACAGCACCCCCCATCTCTGTGCATCTAGAGCAGAGAGAATCCATCTGCACTGGCAGCAGACACAGTGTTCTACACGCTGGGTCCACAGTCTGGCACCTGAGGCAACTGCCTCCGTTCGCATCATGGTAGGGCCGGCCCTGGGGACAGGCCCAGGGACAGTGAGCCACTGGCTCCGTTCTCTCTGCCCTTGCTCGGAGCAGTGGGGGGGGTTGCCCCACATCCTGGCACCTGTGCTCATGCCAACTGGTAGGGCCCGATCGCCCCTGCCTGCAAACCCCTGGGTCCTGAGGCTGTGGCTAGGGACCAGGGAGAGGCCCCCTTGGGATTCCCCTGGCACGGAGGGGCATGCTTGGGGCAGCCCCAGCTCTGTGGTTATTCCAAGCAGGCACAAGCACAAATGGTCACCTGGCTCAGGGAAGCGGAGCAGTCAGGCAAGAGACCCCCCGGCTGTGACAAAGTAGGGATCATATTCGCTCTGTTCTCTTGCATGTGATTTCTATGCTCCTGTTGTAGCACGTATGCATGCCTCAGTTTCCCTGGGCACTGCGCCATGCCTAGATGGTGGTGGGAATTCCAGTGGGAGTGTCTCCCTCATGCACACAAGTAACCTGAGCCTGGGAGGCGGCAGGTGACAGGACAAAGGTGGGAGGCAGGGCTGGCTGCAGGGCTGGGGCAGGCATCTGGCTGGGTGCGTGTCCCAGTGTCTTGAGGTGTGGAGATGGGGGGCAGGGCCCTGGCTTGGGGACCCCTCTCCCCTGGCTGGGCTGCCCTGGCTGCCCCTGGTCCCTGGTCCTGCACCAGGGTGCTGCATGGGGAGCGCGGGGCCCAAATGGCCGCTTGCTCCCACGCGGTGGCCCAGCTGAGCAGCACAGAAGTCAGCCAAGCACCACGGCGGGAGGCAACAGCGCCGCCCAGAGGGAACAGCCAGGGGCGGGCCTGGACGAGCGTGCGTCTCTGACATCAGGAAAGGGCACCGGATTCAAAAGGAGGAAAGTGGAGCAGACACAGAGGATGCGGAGGAGGCAGAGAGGAGAACGGAGGAGGCGGAGGACAGCGAGAGAGAGAGTGAGAGACACAGCAGGAGGAGGAGAAGAGAAACACAGAGTGAGAGGCGGGAGGGGGAGAAGAGAAAGAGAGAGACGGAGAGAGAGGCAGGAGGCGGAGGAGAGCTGAGAGAGAGAGGGCGAGGCAGTAGGAGGAGAAGAGAGAGAGAGGCCGTTTGCGCTGCTTGCTCCCGCACGGCGGCCCAGCTGAGCAGCGCAGAAGTCAGAGCACCACGGCGGGAGGTGAAGGGGGGCAGGGCGGTGATGTACACGCCCATGGGGCGGGGCCTGGACAAGCGTGCATCCCCGACGGAGACAGAGGAGAGCGGAGAGAGAGTGAGAGGCAGACGAGGAGGAGAAGAGAAAGAGAGAGATGGAGAGAGAGGCAGAAGGAGAGAGAGCTCAGAGAGAGCTGAGAAAGAGAGGGGGAGGAAGTAGGAGGAGGAGAAGAGAGAGAGAGAGACGGAGCGAGAGACCGGAGGCTCAGGAGAGAAGACCGACATGGAGGAGAGACCTGAAAATCCCGTCTTATGACAGGCTATTGGCTAGTAAATAAATAACACTCCTATGTAAGGACAGAATTACATAGAAAGGCCAAGATACAAAATGAGATTAAACTAGCTAGAGACATAAAGAGTAGCAAGAAAACATTCTACAACTATATTAGAAGCAAGAGGAAAACCAAGGACAGGCCTGTTACTCAATGAGAGGGGGAAACAATAACAGAAAATGTGGAAATGGCAGAAGTGTTAAATGAGTTTTTTGTTTCGGTTTTCACCAAAAGGGTTAGCAGCAATTGACCATCTAACCTAGTGAATGCCAGTGAAAATGGGCTAGGATCAGAGGCTAAAACCGAGAAAGAACAAATTAAAAATGACTGAGACAAGTTAGATGTCTTCGTCACCAGGGCCTGATGAAATGCATCCTAGAATACTCAAGAAGCTGACTGAGGAGACATCTGAGCCATTAGTGAATATCTTTGAACGTTCACGGAAGGCAGGAGAGATTCCAGAAGATTGGAAAAGGGCAAATATAGTGTCCATCTCTAAAAGGGAAAATAAGGACAATCCAGGGAACTGAAGATTAGTCAATTTAACTTCAGTACCTGCAAAGAGAATGGAGCAAATAATTAAGCAATCAGTTTGCAGACAGCTAGACAATGACAAGGTGATAAGTAAGAGCCTGCATTTGTTGAAAACCAGATCGTGTCAAACCAGCCTGCTAGCTTTTTTGACTGGGTAACAAGCCTTGTGCTGGGGGGAAGTGGTAAACATGGTGTATCTTGGCATTAGTAAGGCTTCTGCTACAGTCGCACGTGATCTTCACATAAACCAGAGAAATGCAACCTAGATGGAGCTACTATATGGTGGGTGCATAACTGGCCAGATAACCGTTCCCAGAGAGCAGTTATCAATGGCTCACAGTCATGCGGTGTGCTGTGCGGGAACAGCTCTGGGTCTGGTTCTGTTCAATATCTTCATCAATGATTTAGATAATAGCACAGAGAGCTCATTTATAAACTGTGCGGAAGATCCCAAGCTGGGAGGGGTTGCGAGTGCTTTGGAGGGTAGGGTCAAAATTCGAAACGAGCTGGACAAACAGGAACAAGGGTCTGAGGGAAAGAGGATGAAATTCAGTGAGGACAATGCCAAGTACTTCCCCTAGGACAGAGCCGTCAATTGCACACACAGCACGGGCAGCGAGTGGCTAGGAAGGGGCCCTGCGGAAAGGGAGCTGGGGTCACAGTGGACCACAAGCTACACAGGAGTCAACAGTCTGACCCTGCTGCCAAATAGCAACCCTCATTCTGGGCTGCGTTCGCAGGGTGGTGCCCTGT
Organism: Rafetus swinhoei; assembly: GCA_019425775.1. NCBI lineage: Eukaryota > Metazoa > Chordata > Testudines > Trionychidae > Rafetus > Rafetus swinhoei. Next base: position 42,280,257 of record CM033428.1, on the reverse strand, counting down.
GCTGATTACGCCTCAGCCAGAGCACGGGGCCCACTTCTGCCCCACCTCTCAGGAAAGATGCAGACACATGGGAGGAAGTCCAGAGAAGATGAGAAATGAAAAGGGTCTAGAAAGCAGGAGCTGCGGGAGGGAGACTGAAGAACAGAGGGTTCCTCAGTCTAGAAAAGAGAAGGCAGGAGAGCCGGTTTCACCTGCATGAAAGGTTGTTACAAGGGGGAGGGACAAGAGTTGTTCTTGGCCTCTGAGGGCAGGGCAAGAAGCGATGGGCTTAGACTGCAGCAAGGGAGGGTCAGGTTGGGCATTTGGAAAAACTTCCAGCCTGTCAGGGGGGCTAAACCCTGGAATAAGTTGCCTGGGGGGTTGTGGAATCTCCATCCCTGGAGAGATGGAAGAGCAGTGTGATAGGCGTGTCCCGCACCGGCCCTTTAAGGGCTAACCCCCAGCCCTGTGGGGAGGCTGAGGGCATGGAGCCTGCAGCAGAGGCAGCCACAGCCAATGAGGGCCCAGCGGGCCTGTATAAATAGAGGCTCCCTGCGCCGGGGGGCAGGAGGGGCAGGCTGCCAGGGAAGCGGTGGCCTGGCCCTGAGAATACGAGGGCTCTGGTCTGACCTGGCGCCCGGGCTGCAGGGCCTGGCGCGAGGCCGGAGGTAGCAGGGGGGCAGCCAGGGCAGGAGAAGGCAGCAGGCCCACACCCCCTGCCAATGCTGAGTGGCCGGGTGGCCTGCAGGTTGCCCCTGCGGCGGGGCTAGGTGGGGCCTGGCCGTGGGTCACTGCAGTAAGGAGGGTGCTTGGTCTCCCCGCTTTCCGAGCCCCCCCACATGGAAGTAGGGGTATGAGCCGGAAGAGGGCTCAGGCAGAGTTTTCCTCCTGGGTGCCCTGGAGCGGGGCCTGCATTGGGCTTGGGTCTGTCCTGAGGGGTGTGAAAACTGCAGCTAAAGGGCATCTCTGGGTGAGCCTGGGACTGGCCCTGGGGCCCCATTTGCCAGTGCTTGGCACCCCACAGCATGGCTCTGGGGAACCTCTGTCCATAGCCCCCGTGCCTGGCCACTCTGGGCTGTTGCTCCATGTGGTTGCCAAGGGTGCCGTTTAGGGGCCTGTAGCCCCCAAGTTTGAACCCTGGATTTCAGGCTTGAGAGCTGAGAAAAGCGCGGGCCCCAGACCCAGGGGCAGCTCTCCCTGCAAGGGGGTTTGCGCTGCTCCCAGCTGTGCCCTGGCCAGGGAGTTGGCTCGTAAGCTAGCGCAGGGCTGGTCGTGGAAGGGTCCGTGGCTGGGCGTGAAGACGTTGCTGGCTCCTCTGCTCGAAAAGGCAGGGGCAGGCGTCGGAATCACGAGCAGGGGCAGTTCAGCTTATTCCTAAACGATCTAGAAGGGGTAGGCGGTGGTGGCAAGAGCTGCAGCTGACACCGTTCCAAAGGGACCCCGCACGCTGGGTGCCGGACAGCACAAGGGCAGGTGGAATTCAGGTTGCTAAATGCCGAGTGATGCGCAGGGGAACATGTCTGCCCACCTGTGCATACACAAAGCTGATACCACTCAGGTAAGGTTCCCTGGACACATCTGCTTGCTGTGCAGTGGCTGTCTAAAAGCAAACCGAGTGCTGGGAATCTTAGGGAAGGGCAGATAAGACAGAAAGTATCGTCTTGTCTCTATAAAGTCATGGTGGGACGTAGCGGGGGTTGTGTTGCTGTGTGTGGCTCCTACCATTCCGGGCCCTGCAACACTGTCTGGAGGAATACAGGGCTTCTGAAAGAACGCACCCGCTTTTTCGGAACTGATCTGAAAAAGTGGACGCATTCCCTGGATGCGGTAGAGTTTTTCTGGGATTGCTCTGGCATCCTGGGAAAAACTGTAGTGTAGACATAGCCTGGCTGGATGCTTTCAGAGAACTCTCCACGATGACTCCAAGATCTCTCTCGAGTAGTTGTAGCTAAGTCATGTTGTATGTAGAGTTGGGGTTATTCCAATGGGCATTACTTTGCATTTATCCACATTAAATTTCATTTGCCATTTTGTTGCCCAGTCACTCAGTTTGGTGAGATCTTTTTGAGACTCTTCAGTCTGCTTTGGTCTTAACTACCTGAGCAGTTTAGTATCCTCTGCAATTTTGCCACCTCACTGTTTACCCCTTGTGACATAGTGGGGGGCTGTCTGCTCTGTGACGCGGGGTTCCCCACGCTGGGCTGTGTGATTCCCACTGACTCCCCCACACGTGGATTGGCCCAGACACCTAGTCCCAGCCTGGGCAGATAACAAGGCTCTTCCCAGGGGGAGGGACAAAGGAAGGGGGGCGGAGATGAACACCTGGCTGGGGGGCAGGGCCTGGGAGCTGGGCAGTCTCTGGCTGGGAAACATGAAGGGAACAGACTAAGCTGAGGGTTGAGGGAGCGATGGACCCCCCACCCCAAGGGGTCTGAGGCATCCTGGCCCTGCCTCCTGTAGCCACATCACGTCTGTGCTGGGCTGTGTCCTGGAGGAGCAATAAACCCCCCTGTTCTACTGGCGGGCGGAGTCTGTTCTTGCTGCTACGGGGCTGCAGGATGGGGGGGGATCCCCGACGCGCCGTCACAGCCCTTTCTCTAGATCATTTATACATAGGTTGAATAGGACAGACCCTTGGGGAACCCCACTAGTTACCTCTCTGCACTCGGAAAACTGGCCATTAGTTCCTGCCCGTTGGTTCCGGTCTTTTAACCAGTTCTCAGTCCACGAGAGCCCTTCCCTCTTCTCCCGACCTTACTTAGGAGCCTTCGCTGAGGGACCTTGTCAGAGGCTTTCTGGAAATCTAAGTGCACTCTACCCGCCGGATCCCCCTGGGCCGCCCGTGTGCTGACCCCTCAGAGAACTCTAGGGGTATGTCTACACTGCCACCTAGTTCGAACTAGGGTGGCTAATGTAGGCATTCAAACTTGCAAATGAAGCCCGGGATTTAAATATCCCAGGCTTCATTTGCATGTTCCCGGACGGGCACCATTTTTAAATGCCCCGTAGCTCGAACTCCCTGCCCGCGGCTACACGTGGCAGGGATTAGGTAGTTCGAATTAAAGCTCCTAATTGAAACTACCATTACTCCTCATTGCCTGTCCTCCCTGCCCCCCCCACCTGCCCTCACACCCGGCCTGTCCTTCCCCCTCCCGCCCCCAGCCTGCCCTCACACCTGGCCTCCCCCCAGCTAGGGAGAAGGAAACAGGGTACCCTGGCTCATGCTGAACGCACCAGCAGCCACCGACCCCCCTGGGACCCCCCTGGGACCCCCCTGGCCCAGGTTTCTGCTCCGCTGGCCCCAGCTCTTGAGAACCCCTGAGGGGGCTCAGGGCGCCGGGTGCTCAGCGAGCCCCACGTTCCCCAGGGAGGGTCACTGCCCCCCAGGGCCTCTGCCCTGCAGCCGGTTCCCCTCAGGGCTGGGGTGGGGGACAGGGCATGCCCCAGGCCCAGGGAGCCCCTTGTCTCCTGCCTGAGTGGGGCTGCTCTGTGGTCTCTCTAATTAATGAGCGTTAATTGCATGGAAACATGGCTCCAGCTGGGAAGCTGCAGAACCGGGGGAAGGGGCCCTAGCAACTGTTGCTATGGCTGGACAGCCCTTTCAGGGAGCTGCCTTAACCCCCCCTCCCTGGGCAGGATGCCAAGGGCTGCCCCACCCGCTCCCGCCCCCCCGGCTCTGCTCACCCCCCCCCCGACTCGTCCTCCCCACTCCCCCATTGTCACTGGGCTGTAGGGGTGGGGGCAGAAGGGCCAGAGGGCCCTGGTCGCAGCGGGGCAGGGGCGTGGCTGGGTGCAGGGGGGGCACAGCGGGGCGGGGGCGTGGCTGGGTGCGGGTGGAGGGCCCTGGTTGCAGTGGGGTGGGGGCGCGGCTGGGTGCATTGGGCACCGGGGTGTGCACGGCTGGGTACAGGGGTCACAGTGGGGCAGGGGCGCGGCTAGGTGCAGGGGTGTGGCAGGGAGCGCGGCTGGCTACAGGGGCCTGGTGGGGGGCGCAGCTGGGCACGGGGGCTCGGCGGGAGGGGGCACGGCCGGGTGCAGGGGCCCAGCGGTGAGGGGGCACGGCCAGGTGCAGGGGGTTCCGGCGGGACGGGGGCACCGCCGGGTGCAGGGGCCCAGCGGTGAGGGGGCACGGCCAGGTGCAGGAGGCACAGCCGGGTGCAGGGGGCCCGGCGGGAAGGGGGCACGGTGGGGTGCAGGGGCGGGGCGGGGCACAGCCGGGTGCAGGGGCCCGGCGGGGCCCAGCGGGTGCAGGGGCGGGCAGCGGGGGCAGGGGGCCGGGCGGGAGGCCAGCCAGGGGCGCAGGGCCCGGGGGCAGGGGCGGGACGCTGGTTCTGACCGCTGTGTCCAGTCAAACAAACAGCGGGTTTTAATCACCCGCCTGCGGCCTTGGGGCTCCGGAGCTCCCTTCCCGTTCCCATGGCGCTCCGAGAGCCCCAGCTGCAGCCGTGGCTCTGGGTCCGGCTCCGGAGCCTTCCCCCCGCACTCGTGGCCCGCCGGGAGCAGGCGTGGGCCGCAGGGCAGTGGCACTGGTGGCAGGAACACGCCCAGCTGGAGGGATGTGCCCAGGCCTGTCAGCGGGCAGGGTACCCCCGGGCACAGAGGTGCACGCAGCCAGGGCACCAGACTCGTGTCCTTCCCAGCAGCACAGAGACACCTCGCCTGGCCCCCCACAGCCTTCAGCCCCCCCAGGTGTCTCACAGCCCCCTGGGGCCCCCGAGCCCCCTCCTCCCACAGCCCCCCATGTGCCCACAAAGAGCTGCAAGGCCTGCTGGGAGCGCTCCGTGCCCCACGGCCCCTCCACGTCCTACGTGCCACCACAGACTCCCCCACCTGCTGGCCGGACACCCCCTCATGCCCCCTGCTCCCCAGGTGCCCAGCACACTGTACCCTTCCCCCACCCCGGGAATTGCAGCATCTCTGGCCAGGCCCCCAACCTGCCTCCCTTCCCGGGGACGCCTGGCCCCCACCTCGCCACCGCCCCTGCAGCACCGCGCCAGGCCCACGAGCACTGGGCCACCGTGCCAATGCCAGGAGACCTACCAGGGTCTGAGTCCCAGCACGCCCCATGGGCCTGGCGCGTGCTCACGCGGACACCGCCCCCCCATGCCCCACACCCATCCCACGCATACACATCCCCACACACACACACCACCCCCCCAACCATACTCACACCCTGTCACGTTACTGGATTTTGAGGGGAGCAGCCAGATCACTGCTGCACCCATGGGGGGGTGTTGGCTCCAAAAATGGTATAAAAGGGGGCCATGTGAGGTGTTGAATAGAAGCTCACTGTCTGCTAATCCTGTGTACGCTAGTCATGTGATTGTATAATGTCTGTGTGTGTAGTTAGGAATCTGTAATCTGTGTGGATACTGAATATTTCTCTGCATGTGGTTGAGCAGTGGGCAGAGCCCGGCCTATGGACATGCTAATCAGCGAGGCCCTGTGGGACAATGGCACTCAATGGGCCAAGGACACACCTAAAGAATGAGTGGTGACACCTGAGGGCTGCCAGCAGGAACACAGGGATAGGCCGCTGGCCAGGTGACCTGCTGCAGCCAAGAAGAGACCAGGAAGGATGGATAAAGAGGCCATGTGGGGGACTCCATCTTGATTCTCAGCTCAGCTCTTCATCCCAGAGGCAGCAGTGCAGGGATCGAAGAGCCGGAAGGAACTGTGGACTCTCCTGATCCTAGGATGTGCAACAAGGACTTTTAAGCCAGCGGCTGTAACATCTCTGCTAGAGCCTGCATCGAGCACTGGGAGATTCGATGCATGTAATGTACTATCCTTTAACAACCTCACTCTCAGGCTTTTCTTTCTTGTAATAATAAACCTTTAGCTGTTAGATGCTAAAGGATTGGCTCAGCGTGATTTGTGGGTAAGATCCAGAGAGTAAATTGACCAGGGATCTGTGGCTGGTTTCTTGGAACCGGACAGAACTTGTTCAGGGTAGGTGGGATTGGGTGCTAGGATCCCCCACCTGTGTATGAGGCCCGGGGCCATCTGGGGCACGGATATATGCTGGGGTGTCGGAGGGGTTTTGCTCGTGAGGCTTCAGGCAGGCAGCTGAAGCGCTCTGGGACTGGTTTGTGGCCTGTTTGGGAAGGTCTCCAGTCTGGGGGCTGTAAGGAGCCCCGAACTTGAGCAATTTGCCCTGAGCAGATGCCCTCAGCTGTGCCCAGACCAGCCCGGTCCATCACACACCCACACCACCCCCCACACCCATCCCACACATACACATTGCCCCACACACACTCATCCCCACGCTCCCACACCCATCCTCCATGCCCCCCACGCCCATCCCACACACACACTCACCCCCACACCAAGCCCCCACCCCCTGCGATGGGCCTGTGCACGCGCAGTGCTTGGACACGGACGGGGAGAGGGCCGGAGACACCTGCATGTGGCTGCATCATGCTCTGGATTTTAAAGCAGATTTACTAATTGAATTCAATGAGAAGTTCTGCTTAAAAACTGATGGTTGAAACAACTTAGACTTCCAGCATGTGGAGGGAAGGGGGCAGAGAGACACGCCCAGAAGAAGGGGGAATGTGTCGTGTGTCTGTCTGTCTGTCTGTGTGTGTGGGCCGTGTGTGCGTGTGCCATGTGAGTCTGTGTGTGTGTCTGTGTGTGACACAGAGGGAGATAAATTCCTGCCCAAGTTTGCTTTCCCTGCTGATTTGGGAGGCGCTGGTTGCACGCGCTGTGCTCTCTCAGGCAGAGCCAGGCCACCGACCTGCCATTCCAGCCCCCAAGCCGTGGCTGGAGCTGGGGGCCACAGCGCAGCCCTGGCACGGGGCCTGCAGAGCCGTGGAAAGCTTCCTGTGGCTGAGCCGAGCCGCGTCTCCACCTCCCCTCCAGCCGCTCTCACACTGAGCCCAGTAGAGGCATCACCGGGCAAGTGGCCTGGGCCCCCAGGGCACGTGGGTTGGGACAGGTAAGATGCCAGAGGCAGAGGCTGCATTGGCAGGGACGGGTCACAGGCTGGGACAAAGGAATAAACCAGGGCGGGGAGGTTGTGTGGGAGGCAGGGCCCTGGGATGGGGGCAGAGAACCCGCTGGGGGGCCCTGGGATCGGGGCGGAGAACCCGCCGGGGCCAGGGCAGAGAACCTGCCGGGGGGCCCTGGCATGGGGACGGAGAACCCACCGGGGGGCCCTGGGATCGGGGCGGAGAACCCGCGGGAGCCCCCTGCTGATCTGCCCCGCTGTCCAGTCGCGCCCATTTCAAACATGCTCTCTGCGCGCTGCCGGGGCTGGCGTATCAGCACTGACCCACGCGGCGCGAGCCAGACTGGCCCCTGCCCGCTGGCCCCTGCCTGGCCTCTGGCCCCTGCCTGCTGGCCGTGGGCGCCGTCTCGGGCCGGGCTCTGGGAATGAACGTGCTTCGTCGGAGTCGGACTCGCTGGCCCAGCTGCACAGAAGCTCCCAGCCTCCTGGGGACGGAGCCGCCTGGCTCCGCGCTGGGGCTCCCGGCCGGCCAGGCTGGTGAACAGCTCCGCTCCCGGACAAGTCGCCGTGTTGTTCCAGGGCATGGGGGCTGGCTGCTGGCTCCCTCCCTCTGTCCATGGTGAGACCCTTGGGACCTGTGGGGCGCACTCCCCCGCCCATGGGGGGCGGCCACTGGCCCGGCCAGCCCCCCGTGCCTCTGGGCCAGAGCAGCAGCGCAGGGGAGCAGGGGAGGGAGAGCCAGAGACCAGAGCTGACTCCCGGTTTTATCGGTGCAGTCCCAGTGTTTCAGGTTGTCTTATACAGGCACCTATTATAGGCAGTGCATGCACCCCTATTTGGGGAGGCTAGCCCCGCCCCTCTATCCAAAGCTCCGCCTCTTCTACCCACAGCCCTGCCCCTTCCACCCATGGCTCAGGACTGGGTGGCAGCAGTGCAGTGGGTGGGGAGAGGCTCAGGACTGTGGGGGCGCAGTGCAGTGGGCGGGGAGGGGCTCAGGACAGGGGTGCAGTGCAGTGGGCGGAGGGCTCAGGACTGTGGGGCAGTGCAGTGGGCAGGAGGGCTCAGGACAGGGGTGCAGTGCAGTGGGCGGGAGGGCTCAGGACCGGGGTGGCAGTGCAGTGGGCAGGAGGGCTCAGGACCGGGGTGGCAGTGCAGTGGGCGGGAGGGGCTCAGGACTGGGGCACAGTGCAGTGGGCGGGGAGGGGCTCAGGACCGGGGTGGCAGTGCAGTGGGCGGGGAGGGGCTCAGGACGGGGCACAGTGCAGTGGGTGGGAGGGCTCAGGACAGGGGCAATGGCAGTGCAGTGGGTGGGGAGGGCTCCAGGACTGGGGTGGCAGTGCAGTGGGTGAGAGGGCTCAGGACTGGGGTGGCAGAGCAGTGGGCGGGAGGGGGCTCCAGGACCCCGAGGTGGCAGAGCAGTGGGGCGGGGAGGGCTCCAGGACGGGGTGCAGTGCAGTAGGCAGGAGGAGCTCAGGACCGGGGTAGCAGTGCAGTGGGCGGGGAGGGGAGCTCTCAGTGGCGTGATGCGGTGCAAGTCAGGGTGTCAGCCAGCGGACGAAGTGCGTTGGGGGGTGCGGGCAGCCAGAGCGACTGCGGGTGTAGCAGCTCGTAGTAGCAAATGTGCAAGTAGTCCTAAGTGTAATGAGTCCAGGGCTTGTGTGTGAATTGGGTGATCCAGGGTTGGGTTGCCAGCCTACCTCATCTCACTGCTACACCAGTCAAGTGCTAGCAGATTGTCAGCTACCTGGGTGGGGAGCCTGCCTGCTGCTAGGGCCTGCCACCATCACCACTGCCCACACCTGCCCACCTGTGCTGTGCCACTGCTCCTCCCCACACCACCCTGCCCCCAGCACTGCCCTGCCCCCACCACACAGCACTGCTCCTCCCACACCACCCTGCCCCCTGCCCTGCCCTGCCCCCCACCACAGCACTGCTCCTCCCCACACCACCCTGCCCCCAGCACTGCCCTGCCCCCACCACACAGCACTGCTCCTCCCCACACCACCCTGCCCCCTCAGGGGCAGGGCTGAGCAGCTGCAGGATCCCCCAGGGCCAGGTGGAGAAGTGTGGAGCCCTGGAGAGCCATGAAGAGAAATCTTCACTCGCAGTTTGCTGCCCCCCCCCCCCCATTCCGCCTGCTCTCTCCCTCCCAACCCCTCCCCCCGCCGTGCTCACCCCGAGGTGCTGCCTTGGCACGAGCAGCAGGAGCTCGGCACCCGGCATCCAGCGGCCCGTGGGTGCTGCCGCGTCAATAGCCCATTAGCCGGGAGTCCCACCGTTACGTGCACTGGGCTGGCCCCGGAGCGGGCCTGATCGGCTTTTCCATTCGCTGGCCCCGTCCGTCTTCTCCTAACAGCGAGGGCGGCTGCTGGCGCCGGGCCAGCCTCGTTAGCGCAGGCCGAGCCGGGCAGCCTCGTTAGCCAGCGCAGGACGAGCCCGGCTGGGGAGGCGGGTCTGGAGCCCAGACGGAGCCAGGGAAGCGCGGTTCGGCAGAAGGAACTGCACCCGGCAGGGTGCCTGGACCCTGCCCCCACCCTCTCCTCAGCCTGGCAGAGGGCTGGTCACAGGGCACCTCTGAGGGTCTCCTCTCGGGGCCCCAGCAGCCCGGCCCCCCGGCCTCTGCTTTGGGCAACACGTGCAGAGGAGTCTGTGAAGCAAGCACCGCCGTGTGCGCGCACAACAAACCCTGCAGCGCCCTGCACGCCCCCACTGGGCCCCCGGGCCCCCAGCAATCCCGGGGCCAGGCGGGCCACACTCTGCAGCTCTCCAGCCCCCCCAGCGCCCTGGGCCCCTCCCGCCAGCATGGGGGGGGGGGACAAAGTGGGTTTTCCTTGTTCTGTTTTATGCCAGCCTGCATGAGCTTTCTTCCTGTGTTGCAGAAGCACTGCGCGTGCCTCAGTTTCCTTGTGGATTGCACCTGTGCCCCTGAGGCGTGGGGGTAAGGGCATGTGGCTTTGCTGAGGTCCTTGGGACAGGGCCCGTGCCCTTCGTAACCCGAGCCCCAGGAGGGGCTGCGGCCAGGGACACTGCAGGAAGCAAAGCAAGACCAGGAGGCAGACCGTTGCTGGGGGGCTGTGTGTGTGTGCACGGGGGGCTATGAGCTGGCTGGGTTCAAGGTGGCAGGAGCCGTGCTGCCTGGGCTGTGTGCGCTGGGGGGCTGTGTGTGTGTATGTACAAGTGAGCATGTTGCTGGGCACTGTGTCCCTTGGTAGCCTGGCGCAGGCTGGCTGTTGGGTGACTCCGGGGTCTATTTCACTGTGCATGCCCCCAGCCCCTGGCCCCGCGTGCCAGTGTGTGCGGCCTGCCCCTGGCTCCGGGGATCCGGGGGGCCAGCCTGCCACAGTCCCTTGGGGCAGTGTCCACAGCCACCGGGCGTCTCGGGCTCCTCCGAGAGGGAATGGGGGGCAGCACTGGGGCCTGACTGACCTGCCAGCTGCTCTATGGGGCAGCCCCAGGGAGCCCGGGCGGGGAGCCAGTTCCCCACCCCTCTGGTGACTGCTGGGCTGCCAGCCTGCCGCTCCCTGCCCCGGTGTGCGGCTCCCGGGGCGGCGGGGGGCAGGGCACCCGGCAGGCCGCGGCTCCCCATTGGATCGCCCAAAGCAGCCCTCATGCGGGCCTGGCTCTGGCCACTCGGCTGCAGAGCCCCTGCCCCTCTGGCTCTGTGGGGCTTGCCAGCCCCGGGGTTCAGGCTTCCGCGGAGTGCCCGGGCTAGTGGGCATGTCCCTGTGCGGCTGGACACCAGGCGGCCCCCAGCACCAGCCTCTCCCCCCGCAGCCGCCCCGGCGGAGCTCTCAGGCCAGCAGCGCCCCCGAGCAGGGCTTGCCAGCCCGGCACCAGCAGCTGCCCCGCTCTGTGGAGCCAGACGGGGAGTCGGTGGGCACTGGGCCCCCTGCCAGACCTCCCGCCAGGGCTCCCACGCTCAGGGCCCGGGGCGAAGGACAGCTCTGCCGGCCCGCGAGAGCCAGGGAGCCCCCCAGCTGGCAGCTGTGCCCGCTGTGCCCACGTCCCGCTCTCCTGCAGCCCGCGCCGCTCCCCGCGCCATTCGCAGCTCACACCTGGCACTGGGCCGGGGAAGAGCTGCTGAGGCAGGGCCGGGAGCTGGCTGCCTGGCTGGGTCCCCCCCTCCCGTGGCGTGTCCCGTGGCGGGCGGAGGGTGGCAGCCAGCAGAGGCTGCGGCTGCCCTGGGCAGAGAGGGCAGTGGGGGCAGGAAGCAGCCCAGGAAGGGTGCAGCAGCCGCCTCTCCCACCCGAGAACCTCAGCCCGCCCCAGGCCCCTCTCCGCCAATGACTTTGGCCATGGGGCGTCCAGCCCTGCCTTGCAGGTGCTGCCCTTGACTGCCTGCCTCTCTGGCCACCTCACCCTGCCCGCCTTCTGTTGGTGGGCAGTCTGGTGGGGGTGGCCAGCTGTCCCCAGGGAGGGTGGGACGTGGGGGCCATGTGCTGGCTCCAGAGCCCCGCCTGGCCTGCCCCTCGCCGTTCTCAGGGGCCTTCCGCCTGCCCAGCCGGCCCAGCGAGAGGGCGACTCCCCGGCCAGCCTGGCAGTGATTAGTCCTGGCTGCAGTGTGCCATAGGGCAAGGCACCCCACCCCCGGCCCCGCAGAGCGAGCCCCTGCCCTGCCCCCAACGGCTCGCCCAGGGTGCGGGTGAGACGCGGCGGGGGCAAGAGATGGGGGAAGGTGTGGAACAGGGGCGGGGCCGGGGGTGGAATGGGGCGGGGCCTGTGACGGCGCGTCGGGGACCCCCCGACCCTGCACCCCTGTCCACAGCCAGATTGACTGTCAGCCGGCCAGTGGAGGGGAAGGGTTATTGGGTCTCCGGGACACGGGCGATGGCAGCAGGGTACCCCGAGAGTGGACAGCCGTATCCCTCCTGGGGGGGAGGGGTTCAAGGGCCCCTGACCCCCCGTCCTGGCTTTAGTCTGCCCTGCTCATCTCCCTCCCCCAGACTTCCCTTCTCCCAGCCACGGGTCACCCCGGCAACCCCCCGCGTTCCCACCCCTTCCCCTGGCCAGGCAAGAAGCGGCTGAGCCATTGCCTAGTGTCTGGGCTCAGGGGCCCCATCCCCCGCTGGGCCCTGCACAGCCAGACACTCCCCGAGTCCCTGCAGAGCAGCCTAGGGTCACAAAAGCAGACAGCCCCCCACTGCGTCACAGGGCCCTGGCGGGGCGCAGGGGCAGGGAGCAGCACCCCCTGGAGGGCGAGGCGCTGCCTGTGGGCTCGCGCCCCTGCCCGGGCTGTCCCGGGGAAGCGGAGGGGGGCAGTCCCTGCAGACGTGCCGGGCCGCTCATGCTGCTGGCCGAGTCTCCCTGCCGGCCGGGGCAAGGCTGGGCCTGGTGCAATTGGCTTCTGTTCCCCACCCCGGTGCAGGCCGGTCCCGTGACCATGGCCAGTCAGGGTGCTGGCCTGCCCTCAGTTTCCCCGCTGGGGACACAGATGCTGCACCGTTGTGACGGTGGCACGGAGACGCTCCTGCTGGCGTCAGGGCCGCACTGTGCCGGAGGCTGCCCAGAGCCGGTGCCAAAGCAGTGCAGGCTCAGCTCCCGCCCGCAGTGTGGGCGAGGGGCCTCTAGACCGTGTCCTGGGGCTGTCTCACTTCGTGCCCCCACAACCCGCGGCCCCTGCTCCTGGGGGGCAGCGCTGAGCCGGACCAGTGCTCCAGGAGCTGAGCCATGTGGGTTCCTTGGTGGAGTGTGGGGGGCACCCAGTGGTCACATGCTGGATTGCAAGAGGCCCCATTGGCCAGCATGGCTCCTGCCTCTGAGGTGCACTAAATCCTGGGCGGGACATGATGCTGCCAGGGCTGCGGGTGTCCTCTGTACAAGCTGGGGTGGCCCTGTGCAAAGGGCAGTTCCGAGCACGTGGCCCCGTGCAAAGGGCAGCTCTGAGCACGTGGCCCCGTGCAAAGGGCAGTTCCGAGCATGTGGCCCTGTGCAAAGGGCAGCTCTGAGCACGTGGCCCCGTGCAAAGGGCAGCTCCAAGCACTGCACATTGCCTGGGGCGAGGAAGGGCTGTAAAGTGGCGGGTCTGGCGTAGCCTTGGGCCCCTCCCCGACTGCGGAACTTGGGGGCAGCCGAGTGCTGGCCAGAGGTCCCGGCGTGGTTTCCAAGCTGACAGACTATTGGGGTTCGTTAGCATCACGTTGCCTCTGCATGGATCCTGAGTCCCCTCCTGTGACAGCGCATCGGGGACCCCCCGATCCTGCACCCCCATCTGCAGCCAGATGTGACTCTGCCGGCCAGTAGAATAGGGAGGGGTTATTGCTTCTCCGAGGTGCCGCTCAGCCCGGGTTCGATGTGGGCATCCAGGTGAGGGGGGCTGGCAGCCTCAGACCCCTTGGGGCGGGGTCCACAGGCTCCTGAACCCCCAGCACTCGGCTTAGTCTCTTCTCTTCATGTTTGCCCAGCCAAGACTGCCTCTCCCCAAAACCACCGGACACACCTCCCCCAGGTAGCCCCCCCTTCCTCCATGGAAACCCCTTCCCCTGTCAGGTGAGAACCGGCTGGGCCATTGTCTATGTGACATGAGGGCCCACAGGGGCGACCCCCCACCCCGGGCAGTGCTTACAGACACCGGCCAGTAGGGGTCACCCACAGCCCACCCAGCAACCAGTGACTGCCCGGCAGCGTGGGCCTGGGGCCACTAGAGTAGCCAGCCCCCCCCCCCAGCCCCGGCTCAACTGCTGCGGGCGGACGTGGGGGCCTCACCCCCCCAGGACTCTCGGGTCAGGAATGCCGAGGGCACGGAGAGGTTAGCGAGCCCGGGGCCGCCCAGGCTGCCGGGGAAGGGCTGGCGGGCCGCGTCCGGGGCCGAGAACCGGCACGTGGGCGATTTACTCCTCGCTTGCCCAGCACAGGCCGGGCACCCGTGACATGCAGGGGCAGCAGGACGCTGGGCTGGATGGACCTTTGGCCTGACCCCGGCTGGCCGCTCGGCTGCTCTGTGGAACCCAGATGGATCTGCCCTGCTGTACCCCTGGGCTGGGCATGTCGGGCGCTGGGCTCGTGGCTGCAGGGGGATCAGGTGAGCGGGGGGCTGAGGCAGGTACCTGCCTGGCCTGGCAGCACAGACTGGGCTGTACCCCAGAAGCGGCTGGCAGCAGGCCCGGCTCCTAGGTGGGGGCACACAGGGCTCCGTGCGCTCCCCCTGCCCCGAGCGCTAGCTCCGCACTCCCACTGGCTGGGAACCTGCCGCCGGCTGCTTCTGGGGGCAGCCTGGTCTGCGGGGCCAGGAGAGGCAGGAAGCTTCCTTAGCCCCCCCACTGCACCGCTCACCAGGAGCTGCTCGAGGGAAGCCCCTCCTGCCCCCGCCCTGCCCCCCCAAAGCCGGGGCCCCCTCCTGCACCCCAGAGCTCCATCCTCAGCCCGGCCCCGGTCACATTGCGCAGCAATTTTCTTCAGCTGGGGCATGAGAGAAAAGGTTTGAGAGCCTTGACCTGGAGCCAGCCCCCTCCCAGCGCCGAGGGGAGCCCAGACGGGTCCGGCTCTGCGCACAGTGAGGACGGACGTGAGACTAGACAGTCATGTCCACGAGGTGTCAGAACACGCCAGAGAGAGCGAACGGGGCCGCTTTTCCTGCATTGGCTTCCTTTACCTGACACCCTCCGCTTCCTCAGCCCAGGGGCCGGGGGGCGCTGGCCTCGGGGGGCTCAGGGCAGCAGGCTGGGAGTGTGGGGGGCACTGGAGAAAGGGAGGGGTGAGGTAGGGGCTGGGAGTGGGGGCACTGGAGCAAGGGAGGGGTGAGGGTAGGGGGCTGGGAGTGGGGGGCACTGGAGCAAGGGAGGGGTTGGGGGGCTCAGGGCAGGAGTGGGAGGTGCCGGATTCGGAGCGGGGGGCTCAGGGCTACGCTCCACAGCCACCGACTTCTCCCTGGGGCCGTTGGGAGCGTAACTGTCCCTGCTGCCCCAGGCCTCCCTTCCCGGTGTCTGGGCCACAGGCCCGTTCTAGGCACAGCCCGTGGTCCAGGCACAGCCTGTGGTCCGGGCACAGCCCGTGGTCCAGGCACAGCCCCGTTCCAGGCACAGCCCGTGGTCCAGGCACAGCCCGTGGTCCGGCCACAGCCCCGTTCCAGGCACAGCCCGTGGTCCAGGCACAGCCCCGTTCCAGGCACAGCCCGTGGTCCAGGCACAGCCCCGTTCCAGGCACAGCCCGTGGTCCAGGCACAGCCCGTGGTCCGGGCACAGCCCCGTTCCAGGCACAGCCCCGTTCCAGGCACAGCCCGTGGTCCAGGCACAGCCCCATTCCAGGCACAGCCCGTGGTCCAGGCACAGCAACGTTCCAGGCACAGCCCGTGGTCCAGGCACAGCCCGTGGTCCGGGCACAGCCCCGTTCCAGGCACAGCCCGTGGTCCAGGCACAGCCCCGTTCCAGGCACAGCCCCGTTCCAGGCACAGCCCGTGGTCCAGGCACAGCCCCATTCCAGGCACAGCCCGTGGTCCGGCCACAGCCCCGTTCCAGGCACAGCCCGTGGTCCAGGCACGGCCGGCCCTGCCCCTGCTCTCGGACATGAAAAGAGGGAGCTTCCCCCAGTGTGGGGGTCCGAGCAGACAAACAGACTCGCAGATGGCCGGACGCACGGACAGGCAGACGCCCAGAGCCAGCTCCTTGCTGCCAAACCCTCGCTCTCACGCCTCCATAGCCCCTTGACAGAGGTGGTGTGGGGGGCGGGGCATGGGTCAACGCCCCCCATCTGCAGCTTGGCTTGTACTGAGCATGCTCAGTAACTAGGGTTGCCAGGTAGACCCCGCCAAAAAACCGGACACACTTGATCGTGGGCTGGGGTGGAGAACCGGCCGGGGCGGGGCTGGCCGGGAGGAAAGGGGGCTGGAAGCAGACCTGGCGGGGGAGGTGCAGCCGCTGGCCACAGCCGGAGTCCTTCGGGCCACGCCCCAGCAGGCGCTCCCTTTAGTGGCGAGCAGAAGCCGGGCAGAGGCGGGGGCAGGGGCGGGGCGGGGTGGGGCTGGGAGCCTCTCCCCCCGCCCGGCTTCTGCAGGCAACCAGAGGCTCCCAGCTGGGAGGCGGGGCCGCGATGGGCGCTGGGAGCCTCTGGTTGTGTGCAGAAGCTGAGCGGGGGGAGTGGCTGGGAGTCCCAGCCCCGGCCCCGCCTTTGCACGTGACCACAGGCTCCCAGCGCCGATCGCGCCCCGCCTCCCAGTCGCTCCCCGGCCCCCGCCAGGCTTCCGTCCGGCGCCCAGCCGGGAATTCAGAAGATACCGACATCGCACATTGCACGTTGCACGTGGCACGTTGCACATTGCACATTGCACGTGGCACGTTGCACATCGCACGTTGCACGTGTCACGTGTCCGGTATTTTCTGAATGTTTCTACCGGACAGAGGGCACAAATACCAGACTGTGCGGTAGAAAACCGGACACCTGGCAACCCTACCAGTAACACTGCCCCATCCAGCTGGGCTGTAGAAATGGAGGCTCCTGGAGGGCTGAGCAGAGCCAGGCTCTTTCTGCAGCTGGTGGGACCAGGCTGCCAGGGAAGCTGGAGGCTTCCTGTGACAGGGCCGGGCTGGGGGCTCTGGCCTGCACTTGCTCCCAGGCTGCAGCGTCGTGAGCGGCAGTGAGACGAGGCAGCCGCAGCGGAACGGCGGAGGGAGGGCCCGGAGACGCTCCCCGGCTTCGCTCAGCGTCAGGCCCGGCTCGGTGGAGGCTGCTCGGCTGGGATGCCTGGTGCCTGGGCAGCGGCGGCGGCGTGGCTGGCGTGCACCCGTCCCGTGGCAAGGACGCTGTGCTGGCAGGAAGCAAATGCCCGCCCCTGGGGAGGCAGGGCTGGCGCAGGAAGGCTCGGTCATTGCATCGTGACCAGCGGCGCTGGGGCGCTGTGCAGGAGCCCACCCTGGCTGGTGCGAGGCGGAGCCGGCTCTGACTTGGCTGCCTGGTCGGGTAGGCTGCAGCCACCGACCCTCGGCTTCGCTTTCTGGTGGCCATGGTGTGACGACGCGTTGGGGTCCCCTGACTCCTGCACCCCCGTAATGGCACGAACAGACTCCACCAGCCCGTAGAATGGAGGGAGTTTATTCCTTCTCCAGGATACAGCACAGCACAGCACAGCACCGATGTAATGGGTTACAGGGCAGGTCTAGGATGCCTCAGCCCCCCTTGAGATGGGGGAGACTGGGCCCCTAAATCCCAGCCCCTGGCTTAGGCTGGTTCCTCCATGATCCCAGACAGAAACTAAAACTAACTCACTTCCAGCCCTGCCCCCAGCCGGGCAGCATTCCCCCTTCCTTTGTTTCTCTCCTGGGGTAGCTGGTCAGACAGGTTGAGAGACCCTCTTTGCATAATGGGCTGCTGGGCCGTGGTTAGTCAGCCAGTGGGGTTACCACAGAGCCAGCATAGAAACCAGCCAGGTACCCCCACTACGTCACAGTTCTCCCCCCTCCGAGAGCGAACTGAGCAGGGTCACTCCGCTCGTGACCTAGGGAAGTTCGGGTCCTCTGCGTGGGAACCCGCCCTGGGGACATGGGTGCTCCCCTTGACTCGGGCCGGCCGCGGCGAGGCCCCACATGAATTGGCTTCCCTCTGTCCACTCGCTGCATCGCTCCAGGGCGACTGACACAGGCCTGTCCTCTGTGGTCGCACCCATCCTTCCGCTGGCCTTGATCTCTGGCCAGGGTCTCTTGGGCCGGGGCCATGAGCCCAGCGAGCCTTCTCTGGACAGCCAGGGCGGCCTCCACCCCCGCTCCATCCCGGGAGGTCTTCCCCTCCCATAACTCTCTCAGCAAGCCCAGAGGCTCCTCTATACAGGGTAGGGGCCCCTGAGCAGCTTTCCTCCCGTCTTGGGCCTTCCCGCCCCTCTGGCAGGAGTCGCAGGACCGGCAGTACCGCTGCACGGCTGCGAATATTCCCGGCCAGTAGAAGTGTTGGAACAGCCTCAGCCGAGTGCTCCAGATCCCCCGGTGGCCCGCAAAGGGGACGTCGTGGGCCAAATACAGCAGCTTGAGGCGATACTTTTGGGGGACGACCAGCTGCCGCTGGACCCCATGCCCTCACCTTCCTGGGGGAAGCCATTCCCGAACAGGAATCCCCGCCCCACAGGAATCTCTCCTGGCCTCCTCTCCCCAGGGGCTGAGCTGTGCGGAGGCCAGCCTCGTCCCTCAGCCTCTGCAAGGAGGGGTCTGCCTGCACCTCAGCCTGGAATTCAGCCGCTGGGGCAGGGATCGGGACCTGTTCCCCACCTTTGCCTAGGTCCGGGGTCCCCGCTTGGCTGGACCCCGTGTCCACGGTGATGGGACCCTGAGGACCCTGCCAGGAGTCCTTCCCTGGATCCAGGTTGCCAGCCCTCGCTGGCTCTGGCCCGGGCGGTGACTAGAGCCCGCTGGGATTCATGGGGCCACTCCTCCAGGTCATTCCCCATCAGCACCTCGGTGGGCAAGTGCGGGTGCACCCCACTTCCTTGAGACCTTCCTTGGCCCCCATTTCAGATGCACCCTGGCTACGGGCACCTTAAACGGGACCCGCCTATGCCCTTCAGGGTCAGCTGCGTGTGGGGTAGTATCCGGTCTGGGGCCACTATGTCAGATCGGGCCAGCGTCACCTCCGCCCCGTGTCCCAGAAACCCGTCACCTTCCTACCATCCACCTCCAGGGTATGAGGCACTCGCTCAGGGGCCGCCCTGCCCCACCCGGTACACGGAGAAATCCGCCTCCGAGGGTCAGACCTCCCAGGGGTGCACTGAGCATCCTTCCCCACTCTGAGCTGAGGTTTGCCTGCCAGCCCCTGCCTCTGGGGCAGCCTGCCCTTCCTCCAGCCCCAGCCAGTTAACCCTGGAAAGTCCCAGGTCATGGGACCTGGTGCACTGAGCCCTCTTGTGGCCTTTTGCCCACAGCGATGGCAAGTTAGGCTTTGGGCTGTCTCTGTCCAGGCCCTGGCTGGTTCTCTGGGGCACAGACGTCCTGTTCCTTGGGCTCGCCTCGTAGTTGACTCCTCCGCCGCTCAGCCGACATCCGGTCTCTGCGTGATTCCCTTTCTCTCCGGGACTCCTGTTCACACCCGGACCGGCTCTCCGTGAACTCATCTGCCAGTCTCCCGGCCTCCTGGGGGGTCTCTGGTCTTCGGTCCTTGAGCCACAGCCTCAGTCTGGGTGGGCATGCTTCATAGAACTGCTCCATCATGAACAGCTTGAGCAGCCCTCTGCAGTCTGGGCTCCGACTCCAGACACCCACTTGCGGCAGTACGCGCCAGGCGGGAGGCCATATCCACATAGGTCTCCCGTGGCCCCTCTGCACGCCCGGAACTTCTTCCTGTACATCTCGGGTCAGCCCGAACTTGTGCAGCAGGGCCTCCTTGACTCGGTTGTAATCCCCTGGCTGTAGGTCTTCCAGCTGATTGAGCACCCGGTGGCCTCCTGGTTCAGTGCGGGATGAGCTCCTGCAGCCAGTCAGCTGGGGACCCGTTGCAGTCCACAGGCCCTCTCAAAGGAGCTGAGGAACCCGTCTATGTCGCCCATGTCCTTCAATTGGGCCACCACGAGCTTCTCCAAGCCGCCTGGCCGCCCGGCCCTTGGGGCTCATCCGCGGCGCAGCTGGGGCCCTGCCGCTTCTCCGCTCTGCCATGGCCAGCTCATGCTGTCGCTGCTCTCTACGGTCCTGGACTTCCAGTTCCTTCATCTGCAGCTGGATTTCTAGCCGCCGCAGCTCCGCTGGGCTGGCCCCTGCCCTAGCCAGACTACGGCTTGCAGTGCTCCCCTGGGAGGCAGTCCGGTCTCTTCGGCGGCCTCCAGCGCTCCGCCCCCTCTCCGAGCCTGACACGCTCCCAGTGGGGTCTCCCCACGGGGACAGGATCCCAGCCCTGTGGCTGGTCATTCTCTTCCAGCCGGGCAATCAGCTGGGCCTTGGTTGCGCTCCGCACAGGCAAGCCCCTCTCTCTGCACAGCTTCACCAGCTCTGCCTTCAGGAGTTGGGGGTAGGCCATCTCCCTGCTGGTCCCCTCGGTGCAGACTCACCAGTCTAGTGCTGCTGCGCCCCACGATTCTCAGGAACCGCTTCGCTCTGTTTCCAGCACGCCTGGTTCCACGGCTCTTGCTTCTACTGCGCCTTGTCGCTTGCCGCTGGATGCTCCATCCACGGGGTGCAGTGCATCCCACTTCTGACACCAGTGTGACGACGCGTTGGGGTCCCCTGACTCCTGCACCCCCGTAATGGCACGAACAGACTCCACCAGCCCGTAGAATGGAGGGAGTTTATTCCTTCTCCAGGATACAGCACAGCACAGCACAGCACAGCACAGATGTAATGGGTTACAGGGCAGGTCTAGGATGCCTCAGCCCCCCTTGAGATGGGGGAGACTGGGCCCCTAAATCCCAGCCCCTGGCTTAGGCTGGTTCCTCCATGATCCCAGACAGAAACTAAAACTAACTCACTTCCAGCCCTGCCCCCCAGCCCGGGCAGCATTCCCCCTTCCTTTGTTTCTCTCCTTGGGGGGTAGCTGGTCAGACAGGTTGAGAGACCCTCTTTGCATAATGGGCTGCTGGGCCGTGGTTAGGGTCAGCCAGTGGGGGTTACCACAGAGCCAGCATAGAAACCAGCCAGGTACCCCCACTACGTCACACATGGTACAGCGAGAGGGACCCAGGACAGGGACCCCTTAGTCCAGCCCTGCCCCGCCCTCTCCCAGGCAGCACAAGCCCATAGGACATCAGCCCTCGCATTCTGGAGCCATTCGGAGTGTCCCAGGCCTGGTGCGGAGCCCGGCTCCGGGCTGCCAAGAACGCGATGCTGCTCCCCGTCGGCGCAGGTGCCAAGCGGCCCTTTACTGCTTTGCAGCGGCCCTTTACTGCTTTGCAGCCGCGGCCCTTTACTGCTTTGCAGAAGCCGTCGGCCAGGCGGAACTGGGCTCTGACGCTGCTGCCCCCAGGCCAGTTTCACCCACACACACACGCTCGTTTGCTGGCTCCATCCATCATCGGTGCAAACGAACCAGCCGTTAGCTTTGGCATGGCCATGCTCAGGCCTCGCTCGGGCAGTAGCCCTCCACCCTCTCTGCTGGGGTGCAAGCCTGGTTCTCCCCGGCCTGCTGGGGACGGTTCCCTGGGCCGGGGCGCCGGCCTGGCTCTCCCCGGCCCGCCAGGGACGGTCCAGGCAGGTGCCCCGGCCGATGGTTCTCCCCGCGGGCAGCGCGTGCCCGGCCGCCCCGGCGTGTACATTCACAGCCACGCTCTGGCCTTATGGCTCAGCGGGTGATGCTGCTACCTGGCGCTGAAGCCTTTGCCATTGGACTCAGGCTCTTGGGTCCCAATGCGGCATTGCCTGCCCCACCCTGGCCTCTGAGCCGCTGCCTCCCCTGCAGCCGGGCTGCTGTTCCCAGCCCTTCCGCGACTCAGTCCAGCCCAGAGCCGGGGGGGCCGAGACACTGGGGTGAAGTTACCTGCTGAATAATAGAGGAGCAGGGGAACAGGACACCGGGCTGCAGAGCTCAGCCGACATCTGAGCTCCCCGCAGCTGCATTAACGGCTGCTGAGCAGAACCTTCCCGAGGGCTCCTCTGCCCAGCGCCGGGCCGGCCCACAGCTCCTGGCCAGGGCAGGGGATGGGCTCTGGGCTCGGGGGGCAAGGGCAGCAGCAGGAGTAGGGCAGGGAGGCAGCACAGCGGAGCTGAGCAGAGCCAGGACAGCTGCTGGCAATCTTGGCGCGAGCCAGGCCGAGACCTGTCCTGTCCTGACCCTGGTGGCTGGTGCACGCTGGCTACGGCCCCGGGGCCCGCAAAGCCTGTCTCCATGTCGAGAGGAGGGGAGACGGTTTATATCCCGGATGACTCTGACTTCAGCTCCTTCAGGGCCCAATGTGAGAGCCAGGAGGGCTGGCACAGCCAGTACAACAAGGGCGGGGTGACGGTGTGGAGCCAGGTGCCGGGCGAGAGCCGGACGGTGCAGAAAATGAAGGTAAGAGCCCAGCGCGGGGGCAGCTGGCTTTGTGCCCGGCGCTGGGGCCTGCTCGCTCAGTGAGGAGAGCCCTGGTGGCGGGGGTTTCCCTGTGAGAGCATTGCGCTTGCCTGGTCTCGCCGCGGCCACTTGCAGGTGCACGCTGGTGTCAGCGGTGGGCTCTCGTAACTTGGCCAGCGGCTGTTACTGGAGAGGGCTGAGGGGCTGGGGCCTGTGATGTGCAGGGCGTCAGACTACATGGCCGTGACGGTCCCTTCTGGCCTGAGTCCTCTGATCGCCGAGCCGCCGGTCTCTGCGCCTGCCTGTTGGCCTCGGCTGTGGCTCCTGGGGCCAGAGCTGCACCCAGCTGTGCGGATAAGCCACCCCAGCCTCGTGTTAACGCTGCTCTGTCCTAACTGGCAGGGCCTCCCCAGGACTGCACTGGCCATTCCCTGGCAGCATCACTTGGGCAGCGCAGACATCCTGTGATCCGCCAGGAGCCCCCGTCGCCCTGCTCCGTCCCTCCCAGCGGGCTCCCCCAGCTTTGAGCAGTGATGCTGCCCGAGGGTCCCTGTCTGCAGGGCCTTGCGCTGGTCTCATCCCATCCCTGCGGCTCCAGTTTACGGGGCTGCCCAGATCTCCGGCGCGTTGTCAGCCCCCCTTGGGCCATGGCCGCAGTGAAACTTCAATCAGAGTGTGCTAAGACTGAGGAGCCCCACTAGACTCCGGCCTGGCCGCTCCCCCCCCCCCAGCAGGCCCTGTTGTAGGTCTCCCCTTTCACCAGCTCTCTAGCCCCCCTCTCCTATCCACCCCAGCTCTTCCAGTGTAACTAGCACTGTCCTGGGTGGAGCTGCACCACAGGCCCTGCTGAAGGCCAGGTGGACTAGGTCTAAAACCCATCCTGTTTGGTGGATGTGGCGTGAGATCGGGCCTGGTTTGGCCCTTAACGCCCCTCTTTCAAAATGTGTCCCAAGGCCTTGCACGCAGGGGAGGTCAAACTACCAGGCCTGTAGCTTCCCGGATGGCGCTTCCCCCCTTTCTTAGAAATAGGGAGTAGTTAGCAGCCCTCCCGTCGGGAGGTGCCACCCTGGCGTTGCTACTGAGTGTGGCTGCGACTGGCCAGCGATGCCCAGCCTGGGGCCCATTGCAGGATGGCCACTGATGAATGGGCGTGGCTGGAGATGGCTGGTTTCCTTTTTCCCACGTTGCAGCAGGTTCTCTGTGGCCCATTCCCTGGCACAACCTGCTTGCCCTCGGGAAGGGCGGTTTGGAGAGTTAGGGTTCCTGCCACTGAACGTGGTCTGCAGGAACGGCCGGGCTGCAGGTAGCTGCTTTCGTGGTGCGTGCAGGATGGTAACTGGCCCCTGAAGGTATGAGCAGTGATCTGTGGTGCCACAGGGCTCCCTTGCTGATGCTGGTTGTGGGGTCCCGGGAACGGATGCTGGTGCAGGCACATGTTGGGGAGTTGGCAGGTTTGGTGGTGGCTGGCGTGGGGGAGGAGACCGGGGGGGGTGTGTGGAGGGCACCTGTGCAGAGGATGCAGATGCCGCTGATGTCTCAGGTACATCATTGGCCTCGTGGCTGGTTTCTTCCATGAGGAATTGGGTGCCTTGGGGGTTCACCCGGCCCCCAGCGCTGTTCCCACTCTGGACAGGGGGTTGTGCGATGTCAAACGGTTCTGGGCGCAGATGCAAAGGGGCTGCCACTGGAGCCCTGCAGAGCGGGATGGCCTGGGGTGCTAGCTCCACCTCGGGCCGAGCCCGCAGGGGCACTTGGCCGCCCTGCCGCCCCCGGAAGCTGCAGAGACCAGCTGAAAACAGAACGTCTTTGCTCCTAGTACTCTGGCTGAGCAGCCTGA
This sequence comes from Rafetus swinhoei, assembly GCA_019425775.1. Lineage (NCBI taxonomy): Eukaryota > Metazoa > Chordata > Testudines > Trionychidae > Rafetus > Rafetus swinhoei. Next base: position 42,256,603 of record CM033428.1, on the reverse strand, counting down.
GGCCCGGGCAAGGGAACCGCCGGCCCTGCAGGGCACAGGCCTGGGAGCCGGTTCTCAAAGGGCCTGGGCGAAACGGGGCTGGCTGCTCGGTGCTCCAGCGCAGCTCAGGTGGCCCAGTGCACCATGGGCACCTCTCTGGCCCGTGCTGCAGGCAGGCCCGCCGGAGGGGGGCCCAGCGGAGCCCGGTGGGGTGGTGCAGGGGCAGGCAGCAGGCTGTGAGGCCCAGCGCCAGCGCGGGAGGAGAGAGGGTCCTGTGTCACCAGCGCCAGCCTGGGGCATCTGCTCTGAGACACGAGGGGCCCGTGGGGCGTCAGACGAGCCGCAGGGACAATGGCAGCTGCACAAAGGGCTGGCTCCAGTTACCTGACAGGTGCTCGGCGCCTCATCAAACTGCAGCCGCCAATGGGGCGGAGCGCGACCGCGCCGGGCCGGGGCTCATCAATAATGCACCCGCTCTCGGCTGTGGCTCGGGTTCCCAGCTGCTCTCCCAGGCCCAGCTTGGCACCGCCGGAGCCGGGGGAGAGCCTGAGGCTGCTGCGCGGGGCCGTGACTTGTGCGGGGCAATGAATGGGGAGGGCCGAGGCGCAGGGTTTGGAGGGGCCGCGAGGGGCCTGCCTGCCTGCCGTGTTCACAGCCCTGGCACCCAGGTGTCAGCATGTTCCTGCCCCCCGGGGCTGCTGCCCCCAGGCAGGGGATGGGGGCCAGGGCCTGAGCCGGCCCGCAGAGCAGAGCAGAGCAGAGCAGAGCAGCGCAGAAAGCCAGCGGACTAAGGCTGGTGAGTGCACTGACTAGGCCCAAAGGAAGGGGAAGGGTCACTGGGAAATTGGGGACAATGGGGAGAGGCCAGTGCCCCAGGCCAGGCTGATTGACAGGGCGGGCAGGCCAACGAGGGGGCAGGAGGCTGGGGGAAGGGGTCCCATCCTGCTCTGTGAGAGCTGGAAGTGCCTGGCCGGGCAGAGTGGGGCAGAGCTAAGGGGAGAGCAGGGCTGGGCCAGCCAGAGACACCGTGCAGAGAGCAGAATGGTGCCGGGAGCCCGCTACAGCCCCAGGGGGCTGGAGGCCACACAGCAGAGGGGAGCTGTCCGGGGCTGAGCTGGAGCCCTCTGGAGCGGGGTGTGGTGAGCAGCTGAGGAGCACCAGGGGCTCTGGCCAGAGGCCCAGCACTTCCTGAGGCCTTGCGGCCAGACCTGGAGAGGACTGTAACCCACCTGGGGGGCTGGCGCTGGGGAGAAGGAGCCAGAGCCTGAGGGCGTGTGGCCACTGCCAGAGCCAGAGTTTGCTCCAACGGCATCCGCAGGGCCCAGGACGGCCTGGGGGGCCGGGCCTCCCCACAAGCCACAGGCTGCCTGGTCTGCTTTGCTGCCATCTCCCAGCTGAGGCGCTGGGAGCCCATTGCCGGAACCCCTCCCCCAGCCCCTCTTTCAGCACACCCCAGAGCCTGCACCCCCAGCCAGAGCCCTCCTCCTGCATCCCAACCTTCTGCCCAGCCTGCTGAAAGGGAGTGGGAACAGAGCGGGCGGGGGCGGAGCCTCGGGGAACGGAGCGGGCGGGGGCGGGCCTTGGGGAATGGAGTGGGCGGGGGCGGAACCTCGGGGATGGAGAGGGCAGGGTGGGGCCTCGGGGATGGAGAGGGCAGGGCAGGGGCAGAGCCTCGGGGAATGGAGCGGGCAGGGGCGGAACCTCGGGGATGGAAAGGGCGGGGCGGGGCCTCAGGGAACGGAGCAGGCGGGGCGGAGCCTCGGGAATGGAGCAGGCGGGGCGGGGCCTTGGGAATGGAGCGGGTGGGGGCGGGGCCTCGGGGATGGAGAGGGTGGGGCGGGGCCTCGGGAAGCGAGGGTGGGGCGGGGCCTCGGGGAACGGAGCGGGCAGGGGCGGAGCCTCGGGGGATGGAGAGGGCACGGCAGGGCCTCGGGGAACGGAGCAGGCGGGGGCGGAGCCTCGGGGATGGAGAGGGTGGGGCGGGGCCTCGGGGAATGGAGCGGGCGGGGGCGGAGCCTCGGGGGATGGAGAGGGCACGGCGGGGCCTCAGGGAACGGAGCAGGCGGGGGCAGAGCCTCGGGGAACGGAGCAGGCGGGGCGGGGCCTCGGGGATGGAGAGGTGGGGCGGGGCCTCGGGAACGGAGCAGGCGGGGCGGAGCCTCGGGGATGGAAGGCGGGCGGGGCCTTGGGAATGGAGCGGGCAGGGGTGGAGCCTTGGGGGATGGAGAGGGCACGGCGGGGCCTCGGGGAACGGAGCAGGCAGGGGCGGAGCCTCGGGGAACGGAGCAGGCGGGGGCGGGGCCTCGGGGAACGGAGCATGTGGGGCGGGGCCTCGGGGATGGAGAGGTGGGGCGGGGCCTCGGGAATGGAGTGGGCGGGGCGGGGCCGGGGATGGAGCGGGCAGGGGCGGGGCCTCGGGGAACGGAGCAGGCGGGGGCGTAGCCTCGGGGATGGAGAGGGCAGGGCAGGGGCAGAGCCTCGGGGAATGGAGCGGGCAGGGGCGGAACCTCGGGGATGGAAAGGCGGGGCGGGGCCTCGGGAACGGAGCAGGCGGGGCGGAGCCTCGGGAATGGAGCAGGCAGGGGCGGGGAATGGAGCGGGTGGGGTGGGGCCTCGGGGATGGAGAGGTGGGGCGGGGCCTCGGGAACGGAGCGGGCAGGGGCGGAGCCTCGGGGATGGAGAGGCACGGCAGGGCCTCGGGAATGGAGCGGGCGGGGCGGAGCCTCGGGGATGGAGAGGGTGGGGCGGGGCCTCGGGGAATGGAGCGGGCGGGGGCGGAGCCTCAGGGGATGGAGAGGGCACGGCGGGGCCTCGGGGAACGGAGCAGGCGGGGGCGGAGCCTCGGGGAACGGAGCAGGCGGGGGCGGGGCCTCAGGGAACGGAGCGGGCGGGGCGGAACTGGGGAATGGAGCGGGCAGCGGCGGAGCCTCGGGAATGGAGAGGCCGGGGCGGGGCCTCGGGGATGGAGAGGGCACGGCGGGGCCTCGGGGAATGGAGCAGGCGGGGGCGGAGCCTCGGGGAACGGAGCAGGCGGGGGCGGGGCCTCAGGGAACGGAGCGCGGGGCGGAAACCTGGGAATGGAGCGGGCAGGGCGGAGCCTCGGGATGGAGGGCGGGCGGGGCCTCGGGATGGAGAGGCACGGCGGGGCCTCGGGAACGGAGCAGGCGGGGCGGAGCCTCGGGAATGGAGCAGGCGGGGCGGGGCCTTGGGAATGGAGCGGGTGGGGCGGGGCCTCGGGGATGGAGAGGTTGGGGCGGGGCCTCGGGGAACGGAGCAGGCGGGGCGGAGCCTCGGGGAACAGAGCAGGCGGGGGCGGGGCCTCGGGGATGGAGAAGGTGGGGCGGGGCCTCGGGGAACGGAGCAGGCAGGGGCGGAGCCTCGGGGATGGAGAGGGCAGGGTGGGGCCTCGGGGATGGAGAGGGCAGGGCAGGGGCAGAGCCTCGGGGAATGGAGCGGGCAGGGGCGGAACCTCGGGGATGGAAAGGGCGGGGCGGGGCCTCGGGGAACGGAGCAGGCGGGGCGGAGCCTCGGGAATGGAGCAGGCGGGGCGGGGCCTTGGGAATGGAGTGGGTGGGGCGGGGCCTCGGGATGGAGAGGGTGGGGCGGGGCCTCGAGCAGGCAGGCAGGCAGGGGCGGAGCCTCGGGGAACAGAGCAGGCGGGGCGGGGCCTCGGGATGGAGAAGGTGGGGCGGGGCCTCGGGGAACGGAGCAGGCGGGGGCGGAGCCTCGGGGATGGAGAGGGGGGGCGGGGCCTTGGGGAATGGAGCGGGCAGGGGCGGAGCCTTGGGGGATGGAGAGGGCACGGCGGGGCCTCGGGGAACGGAGCAGGCGGGGGCGGAGCCTCGGGGAACGGAGCAGGCGGGGGCGGGGCCTCGGGGAATGGAGCAGGCGGGGGCGGAGCCTCGGGGATGGAGAGGGCGGGGCGAGGCCTTGGGGGATGGAGAGGGCACGGCGGGGCCTCGGGGAACAGAGCAGGCGGGGGCGGGGCCTCAGGGAACGGAGCGGGCGGGGGCGGAACCTTGGGGAATGGAGCGGGCAGGGGCGGAGCCTCGGGGATGGAGAGGCCGGGGCGGGGCCTCGGGGATGGAGAGGGCGGGGGCGGAGCCTCGGGGAACGGGGCGGGCGGGGGTGGGGCTACAGAAGGGGCTGGGCAGGGCAGGGGCCTTTTGTGGGCCTAGAATATTGGCAGTCCTACGCACCTGCCCCGGCGTGCCCAGCCCGAGCACGGGGCCCGCGCCGCCACGCTGGGTGCCCGTCAGTGCCCTCCCTCGTGCTCCCCCTGCAGCTGCGCATTGCCTGCAAGGACGTGCCGGCCGCCACGCTCTACGACGTGCTGCACGACACCCACTACCGCAAGAAGTGGGACTCCAACGTCATTGAGACCTACGACATCGGGCGCCTGACGGCCAACGCCGACGTGGGATACTACGCCTGTGAGCGGCGCCGCGGGCTGCGGCCAGGACCCCGGGTGCCCAGCCAGGGTGCCCCACACCCCACTCCCCACGCCTGCGGGCACGAGGCCCTGGCTGGGGGGTAACGGCCTCTCTCCCTTGCAGGGAAGTGCCCGAGCCCCCTGAAGAACAGGGACTTTGTCACCCTGCGCTCCTGGCTGCCCCTGGGCAGCGACTACATGATCATCAACTACAGCGTCAAGCACCCGGTGAGTCCCCCGCCCGCCCGAGGAGGCAGCCCTCTGCCCCCACCCTTCAGCCCCACCACCGCCCGAGGAGGCAGCCCTCTGCCCCCACCCTTCAGCCCCCAGCCTCCCCACCGCCTGAGGAGGCAGCCCTCTGCCCCCACCCTTCAGCCCCACCACCGCCCGAGGAGGCAGCCCTCTGCCCCCACCAGCCAGCCACCCCGCTCCCACCGCCCCGAGGAGGCAGCCCTCTGCCCCACCAACCAGCCCCGCTCCCACCGCCCCGAGGAGGCAGCCCTCTGCCCCCCACCAACCACCCCTCCGCTCCCACCGCCCCAAGGAGGCAGCCCTCTGCCGTGCCCCCCCAGCTTGTCTCCCCAGCCTGGCATTGGTCACGGGCCTCTTGGGGCAGGCTCTGGGCAATGCGGGCAGGAAAGGCCCGGCCAGGCGTGGGCGGGAGCGTGGCCCTTGCGGGCGTGGTGGGCACTGGGCTGTGCGGCGTCTCTCCGCAGAAGTACCCGCCCCGGAAGGACTTCGTGCGGGCCGTGTCCCTGCAGACGGGCTACCTGGTCAAGGGCAACGGCCCCAGCGGCTGCACCCTGTACTACCTCACCCAGGTGGACCCGCGAGGTGAGCGCCCGGCTCCGCACCCCACGCACCAAGGGGAGCGGGTGCTGGGGGGCCTGTCTCCGAGGGGGCAGTGTCCTTCCCCTCCCTTGCCAGCCGGCAGGGCGGCTTGGGGGCATCAGACCATGTGAGAGCCAGACAGACGGGGCTGCCCCCGCCCCATCCCCCTTCTCCACTGGGCTCCCTTGGGGACATGCTGCACGAGGGGGGCCCTGCGCTCAGCCCACCAGCTGCCCCCCCGCCTTAGGGTCGCCAGGCCTCCAGGGGCCAGAGAGCGGCCGGCGCACTGGGCGGCAGGCTAGGAGCCCGCAGAGCTGGCCTGCCCGTACCTGTGCTGTCGCGGGAGGCTTTACAGGTCACGGAGCCAAGAGCTGAGAGCCCTGGGGGGCAAGAGGGGGCACGGGCACCAGGTGTCTGGAGGGGCCGAGCTCACGGAGGCTGCGCCGCGTGGGGCCACAGCAGCCTTTCCGGTACTCCCACCGTTGGGCTGACAGACCGGGGGCGGAGAGGGACAGACGGACGCCGCAGAGCTGCCGGAGTAACGGGAACGCGGCTTTGTTCCAGGCTCGCTACCCAAGTGGGTGGTGAACAAAGTGTCGCAGTTCGTGGCTCCAAAGGTGAGTGGGTGCGAGGCGGCCACGTTACAACCGTGGGCTGGCGGAAGTGTGTTCGCGGGGGTTACCATCCCGGGGGGCGCTTTAAAGCCTCCTGCCGACTACGCCATTAACAACGACGTGGTGCGGGGCACCCCGAGCGGGTCCAGCCAGGGCGAATTGCTTACAAGACGGGGGGTCCGCCTCTGTAAGGCACCACCCGGCCACCCCCAGCACGGCTGTTTGCCACACTCGCCAGCCGGAAGTCACACAGCCAAATCCCCTCGGACACCCCAGTGCTCCCTGTGCCCCCCCAGCGCCCCCCACACAGGGGAGGGGTTATAACCCATCCCCCACCTCCCCTCACACACCCCAGCGCTCCCTGTGTCCCCTAGCCCCACACAGGGAGGGGTTATAACCCATCCCCACCTCCCCTCACACACCCCAGTGCTCCCTGTGCCCCCAGCCCCCACACAGGAGGGGTTATAACCCATCCCCACCTCCCCTCACACACCCCAGCGCTCCTGTGTCCCCTAGCCTCACACAGGGGAGGGGTTATAACCCATCCCCACCTCCTCACACACCCCAGTGCTCCCTGTGCCCCCAGCCCCCACACAGGAGGTTATAACCCATTCCCCACCTCCCCTCACACACCCCAGTGCTCCCTGTGCCCCCAGCCCCACAGGAGGGGTTATAACCCATCCCCACCTCCCTCACACACCCCAGCGCTCCCTGTGTCCCCCTAGCCCCCTTACACAGGGGAGGGGTTATAACCCATCCCCCACCTCCCCTCACACACCCCAGTGCTCCCTGTGTCCCCTAGCCCCCACACACAGGAGGGGTTATAACCCATCCCCACCTCCTCACACACCCCAGTGCTCCCTGTGTCCCCTAGCACACACAGGGGAGGGGTTATAACCCATCCCCACCTCCCTCACACACCCCAGTGCTCCCTGTGCCCCCAGCGCCCCCACACAGGGAGGGGTTATAACCCATCCCCACCTCCCTCACACACCCCAGCGCTCCTGTGTCCCCTAGCCCCACACAGGGAGGGGTTATAACCCATCCCCACCTCCCCTCACACACCCCAATGCTCCCTGTGCCCCCAGCCTCCCCACACAGGGGAGGGGTTATAACCCATCCCCACCTCCTCACACACCCCAGTGCTCCCTGTGCCCCCACACAGGGGAGAGGTTATAACCCATCCCCACCTCCCCTCACACACCCCAGCGCTCCTGTGCCCCCTAGCCCCCACACAGGGAGGGGTTATAACCCATCCCCACCTCCTCACACACCCCAGCGCCCCTGTGCCCCCTAGCCCCCACACAGGAGAGGTTATAACCCATCCCCACCTCCCCTCACACACCCCACTGTTCCCTGTGGCCCCCCCAGCCCCTCCTTACACAGGGGAGAGGTTATAACCCATCCCCCACCTCCCCTCACACACCCCACTGTTCCCTGTGGCCCCCAGCCCCACACAGGAGAGGTTATAACCCATCCCCACCTCCCATCAGACACCCCAGTGCTCCCTGTGCCCCCACACAGGGGAGGGTTATAACCCATCCCCCACCTCCCATCAGACACCCCAGTGCTCCCTGTGCCCCCCCACACAGGGGAGGGGTTATAACCCATCCCCCACCTCCCATCAGACACCCCAGTGCTCCCTGTGCCCCCCCACACAGGGGAGAGGTTATAACCCATCCCCACCTCCCTCACACACCCCAGTGTTCCCTGTGCCCCCCCAGCCCCCTTACACAGGGAGAGGTTATACCCATCCCCACCTCCCCTCACACACCCCAGTGTTCCCTGTGCCCCCAGCCCCCTTACACAGGGGAGAGGTTATACCCCATCCCCCCCACCTCCCCTCAGACACCCCAGTGCTCCCTGTGCCCCCCACACAGGGGAGGGGTTATAACCCATCTCTCTGACTCCGAACAGGCTCTCCCAGCCCCAGGTCACTTTGTACCTCGGGTCTCCCCCTAAGAGCTGGCTGGGCCGGTCCGCGAGCATCCAAAGGCTCCTTACGGCAAGGCTGGGAGTGGGGTGTCAGGGCGCGTCGCACACATCAGGCCCCAGGTCCTGGGCCAGGCTCTTGGCAGAGGGGAACAAGCACATCCCGTGCCAGGCTGGGCTGGCGCCCCCGTCCGGCCCTGGCCCCCCGCTCCTGGAGGGCACAGCAGGGTTGCAGACCAGTGGAAGGCTCGGGGTGCCAGGGCGCTGGCCGGGCGCAAGGGCCTGCGGGCACGCTCTGGGCCGCCGGCGAGGGCTGGCCCCCTGACGGGCGGGGCCGCTCTGCCCCCAGGCCATGAAGAAGATCTACAAGGCGGGTCTGAGGTACCCGGAGTGGAAGCAGAAGCACGAGCCGCACGTGAAGCCCTGGGTGTTCCCGGAGCAGAGCACGCTGCCCAGCATCAGCCTGGCGGAGCTGTCGCTGCAGCACGCCGCCTCGCTGGAGAACATCGACGAGAGCAGCCTGGCCGAGGAGCGGGCGCCCCCCAGCGACGACGAGGCCTGAGGGGCGCCGCTGCCCCCCCCGCCAGCGGGGCCGGGGACCGGCTGGGCCCTGCCCCCGCACACTCAGGGGCCGGCGGCACCATCAGCCTGGCAGCTGGGGTGGCGGCAGCGTTCCAAAGGGGGCTCCAGCGCCGTGGGTGTGGCCGTGTCCAACTGCCCCGCCCCCGCACGCCATGCTCCCTGCTGGGGGGAGAGGGAACTGCCCCGCCCCCGCACGCCATGCTCCCTGCTGGGGGGAGAGGGAACTGCCCCGCCCCCGCACGCCGTGCCCCCTGCTGGGGGGAGAGGGAACTGCCCCAGCCCCGCACGCCGTGCCCCCTGCTGGGGGGAGAGGGAACTGCCCCAGCCCCGCACGCCGTGCCCCCTGCTGGGGGGAGAGGGAACTGCCCCGCCCCCACACGCCATGCCCTCTGCTGGGGTGGACAGGGACAACTTGGGCCTGTATTTCCCCTCTCTGCTCCCAGCCCCCAGTGCTCCCAGCCCTGTGTCACCCACTCAGCTCCGGCGCCTCCAGCGTCTGCTCGGCCCCCGGGAACCCAGTGAGGCTACTCCAGCCCAGCCTGGCTCGGGCGCCTGGGAGCATGGGGTGGGGCTGCTCTTTCCTTTGAGCCCTGGAGCTCAGCGGACGCGTCTCTCCAAGCTGCCCTCCTGTGTTTGCTGCTGTGATTTCTCCCAGACCAATAAAAGACATGGCTGTGAGCAGCTTCCTGTGGCGTGACACCCAAGGGGGTTACATGCATGAGGCACGGGGGGAGGGAGAGTTGGGGGCAGGGATGGGCTCCCCCTTAGCCAGATAGAGCCAGGCTCCTGGCACAACAGGTCTGGGTCACTTCAGCCAGGCCCCAAGGCGAGGGGGCCAGAGTGGAGTGGAGTGGAGTGAGCAGGTGTAGGGCAGAGGGGGCAGGCGTGGGGCAGAGGAGGCGGAGGGGCAGGCGCGGGGCAGAGGAGGCGGAGGGGCAGGCAAGGGGGCAGGTGTGGAGTGGAGGGGCAGGCGTGGGGCAGAGGAGGCGGAGGGGCAGGCGCGGGTCAGGTGTGGGGCAGAGGGGCAGGCGTGGGGCAGAGGAGGCGGAGGGGCAGGCAAGGGGCAGGTGTGGAGTGGAGGGGGCAGGCGTGGGGCAGAGGAGGCGGAGGGGGGCAGGCGCGGGGTCAGGTGTGGGGCAGAGGGGCAGGCGTGGGGCAGAGGAGGCGGAGGGGCAGGCGCGGGTCAGGTGTGGGGCAGAGGGGGCAGGCGCAGGGCGGAGGGGGCAGGCGCGGGGTCAGGTGGGGGGCAGAGGGGGCAGGCGCGGGGCGGAGGGGGCAGGCCCTTGTGGTGCATACGACTCACAGCGGCCGTCCCGCAGAGCGGTCGCTCCGGCTGGTGGGAGCCGCGCGGGAGTCTGGGCAGAACCCCCCAGGATGGAGGGGAGGAGGGGCCCCAGCGAGGCCGGAACCCGGAGGGAGACGCTCCCAAGGCCTGCGGAGGCCGACCCCCGAGCAGGGGGCTCCTGCTGCCTCCACTCCGGACAGCGTCCCGGGCCCTCCCGGCAGGGGCAGCAGAGAGGCGAGGTGGGAGAAAGCAGCAGCAGAGACCATGCCCTGCCTACAGGCCTGCTGATGGTGGGGGGGGGACAATTGTCCCAGGGGGGCTGAAGCCCCGGGCCCTTTAAATTGTCACAGTGCATCCAGCTGCACCACGGGCTGGCGGTGCTGAGAGCTGCCTGCCCCAGCCCCGCCCTTCTGGCCAAAGCTCCGCCCCTTGCAGGGATGTGGAGCCCCCTCCGCTCTGGGGCGCAGCGTGACGCTCAGCTCCCCGCCGCGTGTGAGCCGGCCGAAGGGCGCTGCGGGCCGGGGCCAGGGAAGCCGCAGCCTGTGCCCTTGCCAGGTGCGCGCCGGAGCGGCGGGTTCTGGAGCAGGCGCGCGAGGCTTTGCTCAGCACGGCCCTGAGGCGCAGCAAGGAGCCTGCTCAAGAACAAACTGGTCACTAGGCAGCAGAGCTCTCGTTCAAACCCGGGATGGGACGGGAGGGGCCCTGAGAGGCAGCGAGTCCCGACCCTGCCCTGTGGCAGGACCCAGCACCGTCCACACCGTCCCTGGCAGGACCCAGCACCCTCCAGACCGTCCCTGGCAGGACCCAGCACCGTCCAGACCGTCCCTGGCAGGACCCAGCACCCTCCAGACCGTCCCTGGCAGGACCCAGCACCCTCCACACCGTCCCTGGCAGGACCCAGCACCCTCCAGGCCGTCCCTGGCAGGACCCAGCACCCTCCAGACCGTCCCTGGCAGGACCCAGCACCGTCCAGACCGTCCCTGGCAGGACCCAGCACCCTCCAGACCGTCCCTGGCAGGACCCAGCACCCTCCACACCGTCCCTGGCAGGCGTCTGTCCAACCTGCTCTTCAATATCCCCAGGGCTGGAGATTCCACAGCCCCCCAGGCAACTTATTCCAGGGTTGCACCCCCTGACGGGCAGCAAGTGTTTCCTAATGTCCAACCTCAACCTCCCTGGCTGCAGTTTCAGCCCGTTGCTGCTTGTCCTGCCCTCAGAGGCCGAGGAGAACCATCCCCCCCCCCCCACACCCTCTTTTAGATACCTGAAAACCGCTCTCAGGGCCCCTCTCGCTCTTCTCTCCAAACTAAACCTGCCCCGTTCTGTCAGCTCCCGCTCTCTAGACCGTCCGTCGTTCCTGCTGCCCGTCTCTGGGCCCTCCCCAGCGTCTCCACAGCTCTCCTGAAAGGCGGTGCCCAGCCCTGGACACAAGGCTCCCGCCGAGGCCTGACCAGCGCAGAGCGATGACCCCTCGGGTCTCCTCCCCACACTCCTGTGCGTGCAGCCCAGGGCCATGTCGGCGTGCTTTGCACCCGGGTCACTGCTGGCTCCTCGGCAGCACCCTTGGGGCAGGTGACCAGACGTCTTGTTTGTCTGGGACCGGCCCGTTTGTAAGCCGCATGGGGAGCAGGCAGGACTCAGGTGAGCAGTGACAGCCGCGGGGGAGGGGGCTGCTCTTGCCCAGCGCAGGTGGGGAGTCCAGGACACCCCAGAGCAGCCCGGGCTCCCTGGGTGGTTCTGCAGCCCAACTCCAGCTTCTGGCCTGGCCTGGCCGGCGTGGGGCGGCAGGGCAGGGGGTGGGGCCGCAAGAGGGGTGGGGCAGCAGGGCAGGGGTGGGGCCACATGAGGGGTGGGGCGGCAGGGCAGGGCGTGGGGCCGCAGGGCAGGGGTGGGGCCACAAGAGGTGGGGCGGCAGGGCAGGGGTGGGGCCACATGAGGGGTGGGGCGGCAGGGCAGGGGTGGGGCCACAAGAGGGGTGGGGCAGCAGGGCAGGGGTGGGGCCACAAGAGGGTGGGGCGGCAGGGCAGGGGTGGGGCCAATGAGGGGTGGGGCGGCAGGGCAGGGGTGGGGCCACAAGAGGGGTGAGGGGCAGGGCAGGGGTGGGGCCACAAGAGGGGTGGGGCAGTAGGGCAGGGGTGGGTTCCACATGAGGGGTGGGGCGGCAGGGCAGGGCGTGGGGCCGCATGAGGGGTGGGGTGGCAGGGCAGGGGTGGGGCCACAAGAGGGTGGGGCAGCAGGGCAGGGGTGGGGCCATGAGGGGTGAGGCGGCAGGGCAGGGGTGGGGCCACAAGAGGGGTGGGGCAGCAGGGCAGGGGTGGGGCCACATGAGGGGTGGGGCGGCAGGGCAGGGGTGGGGCCGCATGAGGGGTGGGGTGGCAGGGCAGGGGTGGGGCCACAAGAGGGGTGGGGCAGCAGGGCAGGGGGTGGGGCCGCATGAGGGGTGGGGCGGCAGGGCAGGGCAGGGCTCCGGCACACGGCCGGGGAAAGGCGCTGGCAGGTGGTGGGCACGGCCGCCCTGGCACTGGTGCTTGCCATGGTGCTGTTCCCGGGGCCTGTGCCTTGCCAGGGCTGTCGTGCGGAAGGGCGGGCGCATTGCCCCAACGGCAAGCCTGGGGCAGGCATGGAGCTTGACCCCCCCCCCCCCTCCCGTGGCCCCATTGGCCAGACTGGAGCCCCACAGAGAGAAGTCAGACTGCCCCTGTGGGTTTTCTTCTGGGCCCCTTCCCTGGCGGCTTCCTCTGAACCTCTCTGTCCACGGGCAGATGCCCTGGCCCCGAGGCCCCTCCCGCAAACCCTTGGGGCGCCTCTCGTGCTCCCTGGGGCATTTCCTCTCCCTGGCCTGCGTGCGGGGAGACCCCTCCCCTGCTCTCCCTGGGAACGGGCCGGGCACCTCTGGGCCCAGCGTTCTGCCCCGGTTTCAGCAGCTGCCGGGCGGGAGAGGGACTCCAGCCTCCCACCCTGCGCTGCTGACCACAGCCCGGCCTGTTCCCAGCCCCACGCTGGGGGCCTGCGTGTGCCTGCCGGGGGCTGACGGCACCGGCCAGCCCTGGAGGCTGGGGAGACAGCCCCGGTCTTGCCCTACCCGGGACGCCGCGGCGCAGCAAGCTGCCAGGGCGCGAGGGCTCCGGTGAGTGTCTGCCCCCTGCCTCTGCCTGGAAAATGCTCCCAGACCGGGCTCCAGGGCAGCCTGCGCCCTGCAGCACGACACCTGGGCCCCTTCGCCATCTGCCCAGGCACACGCAGGCTCCCTGGGCTGGCCCCACGCCCCCCACCCACTGGGTGGGAGGCCATTCCCAGCAGCCGGCCTGCCTGGGGAAGGGGGGCTCGGAGGGTCTGTGGCCTTGGGCTGTGGGCTGGGGGAGCTGTCCCTGGAGCAGCGAGCCCGTGGGCACGGCGCTGGTGACGGCTGTGCTGACGTGCGCCCTAAGGAAAGCACCAAAGGGGTGCTGGGCAGTCGCTCCCGGGCGGGTCCGGTCTCTTTCGCAGCCTCACTCGTGGCGCGAGTCCTCACGGGCCCTGCCCAGACTGGAGCCTGGGACGGGGCTTCGCCGGCCCTCGCCCCTGCTCTCTCTTGTGGTTGCTGTTCCTGCGGCGGGCTGGCTGGGCAGCGCTGCTGGGGCCGGTGCTGGGGGCAGACTTCTGGGGAAGTGCCCTTGGCAAGCAGGCGAGTGTCGCTTTGCAGCAGGCTGGGTGGGCTGAGGCTGGGGGTCTCAGAGCCAGCTCCCACGTCACAGGCTCCCCAGTGCTTTGCACCGACCGGCCGCCTGACTCGGCAGAGCAGCCTGGGCCCTGGGGCACCTCATGGCCCCAGGGCCCAGCGCCCAGACCGGCAGGAGGCTGCTGGCAGGGCCGGGGCTGGAGGAAGCTCCCTGCGGCTGGAGGGCTCGTCCCTAGGGCCAGAGCAGGGGTCACCAGCCAGTCGATCGGGATCTACCGGTGGATCTGGGAGCCTCCGACGGGATCCCGACTGATTTGGCCCGGAAGCCAAGTGCTGGCTCTTCAGCTGCCCCGCCCCGCACTGCCATGCTCTCCTGCCCTCTTCTCACAGCTCGCAGGTCGCGCCCACACTTGGCCCCTCGGCTCCTGGGCAGACCCCCCTCTCCAGCGCGGCAGCCCCTTCTCGGGGAGCCCCTCCCCTCCAGCGGCAGTGCGACAGCCCGTTCTCAGGGGGCCACTCCAGAGCGGCGACCCTCTCTTGGGGGGCCCCTCTCACCTGGGGGGTCCGCCCCTCCGCCTCCAGGACGGCGCCTCTCAGGCCCTCCAGCCGCCTGCCTCCGCCGTGAGCCCCTCAGGGGGACCCTCCCTCTGGCCCCCGGAGCCTCCACACCCAGAGGGAACAGCGCCCCCCTGTTCTCCAGCCCAGAGCGACTCCCAGCCAGCACCCAACAGGAGGGTCTATTGAGCTTTGAACAGCAACGGATCCCTCAGGCCAGTCGGCCTGGGCCCCCAACTCCCACGTCAGTCTCCCCCCAGCCAGCTGAGTCCTGCCTCCTCTGCCCTCAGCCCCCCAAAAACAGCCCCAGTCTCCCAGCAGAGCCTCCAATAGCCCAGCAACAGCCCTTCCCCCGCCAGTGTCTCTCCCCAGGTAAGAGGGTCGCCTGGGCCCCTTTTTCCCCACCCCCCCGTCCAATGTTCTCCCCTCGCTGGGGTCAGCTGGGCCGGTCGCCAGGGTCCCCCCTCTGCAGCCCCTTGTCTGGCCGGAGCCGGCCGTGTCCTCTGAGCAGGGCCGGGGGCACCAGGGCAGCAGACGCCTCAACTCTAAGTCTGGGCTGTTCTCTGCAACAACCACTGCCCCCCTTTGTCACATTAACCAGTAACCTCCGGGCACTGAGCGCTCCCTTTGAACCCGCAAAACTCCCCACTTTCTCACACCTCTGCCTTGGAGCTGCCCCCTGGGAGCCTCCTGCTTGCTGTGCAGGTGTGGGAGGGGTAAGGGGGGGCGCTGATGTCAGGGTGTCCCTCCTCCCCCCACTCCTGTACCCCATCTCCACACAGGGAGAAGGGGATGGAGGGAGCTTGGCAACGCAAATCTCTGTCACTTTCACACACTGAGGGTATGTCTACACTAGCCCCCTAGTTCCACGAGGTTACCGGTAGTTCGAATTAGAGATCCTAATTCGAACTACCGACTCGGTGCCGCGTGTAGCCGGGCACGGAGTTCGGACTAACGGGATTTAAAAATGGCGCCCGGACGGGAAGATGCAAATAAAGCCCTGGATATTTAAATCCCGGGCTTCATTTGCAATTTCGAATGCCTACATTAGCCTCCCTAGTTCGAACTAGGGGGCTAGTGTAGACATACCCTGAGAGTCTCTCTCTCTCACACACACACACAGAGTCTCACACACACGCACACACAGAGTCTCTCTCACACACTGAGCATCTCACACACATACACACTGAGCGTCTCACACACACACACACACACACACACACACACTGAGCGTCTCTCTCTCTCACACACACACACACACACAAGGAATTCTTAGAGCAGTGAGTTCTGCAAGGCCGAACCTGGCGTGGCTGGAGTCATTGCCCCTGTGGGAACTGCTGCTCCTGGGCATGGCCCTGCAGCCCCCGGGAGAGGCAGAGCAGGGGGGGTCTCCATGTTGAGCAGTAACAGGGAACCGTGGCCATGAGAAGCTGTGGGCTCAGTGCCTGTAGATGAAGGGCAGCACATGGTACCATGGAGCTGGGGGCAGGCGGGTACGTTCCAGGGCTCCCTGGGGGCAGGGAGGGCAGGCGGGTACATCCCAGGGGTCCCGGAGGGCGGGGAGGGCAGGTGGGTACGTCCCAGGGGTCCCGGGGACGGGGAGGGCAGGCGGGTATGTCCCAGGCGGAGAGGGCAGGGGGATATGTCCCAGGGGTGCCCTGGGGCCGGGGAGGGCAGGCGGCTACGTCCCAGGGGTGCCCTGGGGGCAGGGAGGGCAGGCGGGTACGTCCCAGAGGTCCCGGGGGCGGGGAGGGCAGGCGGGCACGTCCCCGGGATGCCCTGGGGCCGGGGAGGGCAGGCGGGCACATCCCCGGGGTGCCTTGGGGGCCGGGAGGGCAGGCGGGCACGTCCCCGGGGTGCCTTGGGGGCCGGGAGGGCAGGCGGGCACGTCCCAGAGGTCCCGGGGCCGGGGAGGGCAGGCGGGCACGTCCCCGGGGTGCCCTGGGGCCGGGGAGGGCAGGCGGGCACGTCCCAGAGGTCCCGGGGGCGGGGAGGGCAGGCGGGTACGTCCCCGGGGTGCCCTGGGGCCGGGGAGGGCAGGCGGGCACATCCCCGGGGTGCCTTGGGGGCCGGGAGGGCAGGCGGGCACGTCCCCGGGGAGCCTTGGGGGCCGGGAGGGCAGGCGGGCACGTCCCCGGGGAGCCTTGGGGGCCGGGAGGGCAGGCGGGTACGTCCCCGGGGTGCCTTGGGGGCCGGGAGGGCAGGCGGGCACGTCCCCGGGGTGCCTTGGGGGTGGGAGAGCAGGCGGACACGTCCCCGGGGAGCCTTGGGGGCCGGGAGGGCAGGCGGGCACGTCCCCGGGGTGCCTTGGGGGCCGGGAGGGCAGGCGGGTACGTCCCAGAGGTCCCGGGGCCGGGGAGGGCAGGCGGGCACGTCCCCGGGGTGCCCTGGGGGCCGGGAGGGCAGGCGGGCACGTCCCCGGGGTGCCTTGGGGGCCGGGAGGGCAGGCGGGCACGTCACCGGGGTGCCCCGGTCTCAGGCAGGAACCGGCGCAGGTTTCTCTCAGAGCCTGGTGACTCAGGGCTGGGTTTCCTGTTGTCTACACAGGAAGGTGTTTGTGCTGCACTGTCCCGCTCAGAGCCTGTCTGTCCGTCCGTCCGTCCGTGAGCCCTGTGAGCTCGGAGCCCCGGCAGCCTCGGGGGTGGGGCCGGGCAGTCCCGGGGAGCAGGGGCCGAGGGGGGAGGGGCTCCTCGGGGCACTGCACAGCTCGCAGGTTTCTGGTGTGGAGCCCCCTCCCAGCCCAGATTGGAGAGGAAGCGGGAAGCTGCACTGGGCCAGAGATTAGCCAGGGCCGGAAGCGAGGCCGGTGGGGCGGGTGACATCAGCCTGCCCCTCTGCCCCGGGGGCCTGGCCCAGCCCTGGCTGCTTCTCCTGGCCCAGCTCCTGCTGGGGGCTGTGGGGCTCCCCCAGGACAGCCAGTAGTGCCCTCCTCGGGGCTGGTGCACAGCCAAGGCCCTGGCTCCCAGGCTCCCGGGGTCTTAGCTTCAGCTGCATCTACGGCCACAAGGGGCAGCCCAGGCCGGCGAGGGGCCACCCGAGTGACCCTCCTGCACCCGTGGCCTGCGAGAGGCTCCCCAGCACAGGCCACTGGTGCGCCCTGCGCTGGCGTCCCCAGGCATGTGGGGCCCCATTGAGCTGGCGCAGCGCTGGGACCGGCTCGCGCACCAGTGCTGGGTGCAGGCAGAGCCCACCTCGCTGCACCTGCCTGGCCCGCCCCGCCGGCAGGAGCCAGCCCCGCAGACACAGCCTGGCACCGGGCCCCACGGATGCAGCCTGGCACCGGGCCCCGCGGACACAGCCTGGCACCAGGCCCCAGGGACGCAGCCTGGCACCGGGCCCCAGGGACGCAGCCTGGCACCGGGCCCTGTGGATGCAGCCTGGCACCGGGCCCCAGGGACGCAGCCTGGCACCGGCCCAGAGGCTCTCGCGGGCCGCAGGCTGTCTGCCAGTGAGCTGCAAGAAGGGGCCTGGCTGGCCCCGGGCGCTAAGCCCCACGCCACAGGCTAGGGCAGGGGGCTCCAGGCTCGCAGGCTGCTGGTGCTGAACCCCAAAGGTCCAAGGCTCCGCACTACGGGCAGCCAGGATCCTTCCTCACCCCCACCCCTGGCACAGCACAGCTGCCCTGCCCCATGTCCTGCATCTAGAACCCCCAGCCCCTCGGCTCCTCCCCAAAGCTGGGCAGGGGGACAGGCCCCGGGGTGGCACGCCAGGGAGGGAAACGCAAGGCACAGAGTCTGTGGTTGGGGCTGCCCAGTGGCTAAGGGAGGGAGGACCTGCCTGGGTTGAGCCGTTGGGCGGTGCTAGGGCTGCCCTATGTGACGGACCGGGCCGGTCTGGGCACAGCTGAGGGCGTCTGCTCAGGGGCGAATTGCTCAAATTCGGGGCTGCTTACAGCCCCCAGACTGGTGACCTTCCCAAAGAGGCCACAAACCAGTCCCAGAGCGCTTCAGCTGCCTGCCTGAAGCCTCACGAGCAAAACCCCTCCGACACCC
The DNA here is from genome assembly GCA_019425775.1 of Rafetus swinhoei. Classification (NCBI taxonomy): domain Eukaryota; kingdom Metazoa; phylum Chordata; order Testudines; family Trionychidae; genus Rafetus; species Rafetus swinhoei. The sequence continues at coordinate 42,238,743 of CM033428.1, read as the reverse complement.
CAGCAATATCCGTGCCCCAGATGGCCCCGGGCCTCATACACAGGTGGGGGGGTCTTAGCACCCAACCCCACCTACCCCGAACAAGTTCTGTCCGGTTCCAAGAAACCAGCCACAGGTCCCTGGTCAATTTACCCTCCAGATCTTACCCACAAACCACGCTGAGCCAATCCTTTAGCATCTAACATCTAAAGGTTTATTACTACCAGAAAGAAAAGCCTGAGAGCGAGGTTGCTGAACTATCGTACGTTACATGCATTGACTCTCCCAGTGCTCGACGCAGGCTCTAGCAGAGATGTTACAGCCGCTGGCTTAAAAGTCCTTGTTGAACATCCTAGGTCAGGATGGGTCCACAGTTCCTTCCGGCTCTTCGATCCCTGCACTGCTGCCTCTGGGATAAAGAGCTGAGCTGAGAACCAAGATGCAGGCTGCCACATGGCATATTTCTACCTCCTTCCTGGTCTCTGCTTGGCTGCAGCAGGTCACCTGGCCGTGGCCTGTCCCTGTGTCCCCTGCTGGTAGCCCCTAGGGATCAGTCACCATTCTTGAGGAGTGTCCTCGGGCTATAGAGGGCTATTGTTCCATGGAGACTTGCTCGTTAGCACGTCCATGGGCTGAGCTGCTTGGCCCACAGTTCAACCACATACAGAGAAACATTCGGTATCCACACAAAGTACATGCTCACAACTCCACACACAGACATTATACAATCACATGAATAGCATCTATGGAATCAGAAGAATGTAAGCTTCTATTTGACACCTCTCACATGGCCCCCTTGGTACCACTTTTGGGGCAAACACCCCCCCCTCTTGCCCCCCCGCCCGCCACAGGTGCAGCAGTGATCTGGCTGCTTCCCCTAAAATTCAGTAGCGTGACACCCTGTCCCAGCCCTGCCCCATTTCAGGCCTTTGGGGTGAAACGTCTGAGCTGCCTCTGCCCACAGGGCATTGCAAGGGAAGTGCCAGCGGCAGCACAGCCAGCCCCAGGCTCCTGACAGACAGACAGATGGGGTGTGGAGACAAACAGACGAGAGAGACAGACAGACAGAGGGTATGTCTACACTACAGCACTAATTAGAACTAACTGAATTGGAATTAGTTAATTCGAACTAAGCTCATTCGAATTAGTGCATCTAGACCTAAAAACTAATTCAAATTAGCATTTTGCTAATTCGAACTAGCATGTCCACACTGAGAGGACCCTGAACCGAAGTTAAGCCTGGCCGGAACCAGTGCTGGCAGGGCATCAGGTTAGGACTTAGAGTGTGGAGCTGCTGCCTCAGGCTAGCCGAGGGCTGTGCTTAAAGGGACCCAACCCCCACCCCGGACAGACAGTTCTCAGGGTTCCCTGCTTGCTTGTCTAACTCGATGAGGGACAGCAAAGCAGTTCTGTCTTGGAGTGCCCTGAGTGCCCGCACTCGGCACATCACAGCACTTGGCCATCAGCCCGGCTGCACTTGCCGCAGGCTGCCATCCGGGGGGGTCAATCGGGGGGCTGTCAGGATCCAGGAGGCCCTGCAGGAGAGCTTCCACCCCGAGGAGCCGCAGAGCCACCCCAGTCCTCCCCATCAGGGGCTCGTGCTCCATTCTCTCCTCACCTCCTTCCACTTACTCCCTCCCTAGCCCCCTTCCTGATGTAAAAATAAAGGACACGTGTGTTCAAAAATAGAAACTCTCTTTATTTAACAAAACTGGGGTGTGGGGGGGATTAACTCTGGGGAGACTGGGAAAAGGAGGTGGAGAGGGGAAGAGAGAGAGGTGGGAGAGGGGAGGGGGAAACCTGGGAGGAGGGAGCTGGAAGGGGGAAGCCAGGGGAAGAAGGAGGAGGGGAAGTATAAACTATGGTACTCATATCTTCAGTACTGTGTACAGATGTGGTCTCTCACCTCAAAAAGATGTTTTGGCCTTGGAAAGGGTCTAGAAAAGGGCAACTACAATGATTAGGGGTTTGGAACAGGTCCCATATGAAGAGAGGCTAAAGAGACTGGGACTTTTCAGCTTAGAAAAGAGGAGACTGAGGGGGATAATAGAGGTCTATAAAATCATGAGTGGTGTGAGAGGGTGAATAAAGAAAAGTTCTTCATTAGTTCCCATAATAGAAGGACTAGAGGACACCAAATGAAATGAATGGGTAGCAGGCTTCAAACTAATAAAAGAAAGTTCTTCTTCACAAAGCAAATAGTCAACCTGTGGAACTCCTTGCCACAGGAGGCTGTGAAGGCTAGAACTATAACAGAGTTTAAAGAGAAGTTAGATAAATTCATGGAGGTTGGGTCCATGGAGTGCTATTAGCCAGGGGTAGGAACGGTGTCCCTGGCCTCTGTTTGTGGAAGGCTGAGATGGATGGCATGAGACAAATGGCTTGGTCATTGTCTTCGGTCCATCCCCTCCGGGGTAGCTGGTGTTGGCCGCTGTCGGCAGACAGGCTACTGGGCTAGATGGACCTTTGGTCTGACCCAGCACGGCCGTTCTTATGTTCTTATGTTCTAAGCTCAGGGCTCAGGGTCGGGGGTCTCACTGGACCAACTTGATTTTCATGCAAACCTGCTCCTGGGTTCGCATGTGGCCTTTGGTGGCCAGGCTGGCAGCTATCCTGCCCTAGATGGCCACTTTCCTGTGCCTAGTGCAGAGGTCGTGGGCATTGGAAGCCTCCCCGCAAACCTCGATGAGGTCCACGATCTCCGCACTAGACCAGGCGGGCACCTGCCTCTTGTGGCCCCGGGCAGGCTCCTGGGAGCCGCCAGCCTGGTCCGGGAAGAGGCAGAGGGCTGGGTGGCAGCGGGTGGCTGGCTCATGCCGTGCCAGGTGCAGGGTCTGCTGGCTGGGTGCTGGCAGGCTTGCACCTGGCATGGGCACCGTAGCCAGACCGTGGCCCTTTAAGGGCTCCGGGGCTGGGAGGGGGGCAGAAGAGTTTCCCTGGCTTGGCCCAGAGTGGCCACCAGGGCAAGCTGGGAAGGGCTAGCCTCCAGCTAGTTCGAATTAAGTGGCTACACAGCCCTTAATTCGAACTACTTAATTCGAACTAGGCGTTACTCCTTGTAGAATGAGGTTTACCTAGTTCGAATTAAGCGCTCTGCTAGTTCGATTTAAATTCGAACTAGCGGTTTGCATGTGTAGCCCCTCTTAAAGTTAATTCGAACTAACAGCTGTTAGTTCGAATTAACTTTGTAGTGTAGACATACCCAGACAGACAGAAGGGGTGTGGAGACAGACAGGCAGACGGAGGGGTGTGGAGAGAGACAGACAGGCAGATGGAGGGGTGTGGAGAGAGACAGACAGACAGACAGACAGACGGGGGGGCGTGGTGAGAGAGAGAAGCTACGTCTAGACTACAGGCTTCTTTTGGAAGAAGCTTTTTTTGGAAGAGAGCGTCCACACTGCAAAAGTTCATCGAAAAAGCGATCTGCCCCCTTTTTCCGAAAGAGTGTCCGGACTGCCTGGAGGCTCTCTCGCATGTGAGCTGTGGTTGCTGTGGGCGGAGCGGCCACCAGGGCACCTGTGCGTCTTCCTCTTCCCTCTTCCCCGGCCACACGTGCCTTTCCCAAAGAGCTCTTTCGCAAAAAGGCTCCTTCCTGGTGGAACGAGGATTCCCAAGGCCAGAAAACCCCTCTGGGCTTTCCATTTCCTTGCGGAAGAACTCGATTGCAGTGTGGACATTCCTCACGTTTTGTCGCACAAATGGACTTTTTTTGACAAAACTCTGTGGTGTAGACACACTCAAAGGGTGCGTCTAAACTACACCCCCTCCATCGGCGGAGGGATGTAAATTAGACACATTGAAAGTGCAAATGGAGCCGGGATTTAAATATCCTGCGCTTCATTTGCATAATGGCGGCCACTGCTTTTTTCCAAAACGGGGCTTTGTGAAAAACCCAGACGTTTAGATGGGGCATTTTCGACAGACCCCGGACTCCTCGTGTTTTGAGGCGAACAGGATCTCCCTCTGCGACACCCTGGAAGTGGCGTGTGTAAAAACAGACGCTTTGGGATCCAAAAGCTTTTGCTTTGGGCCTCCTCTCTCCCAGGAACCGACCCCACCTTCACCTCGGAGACCTTCCTGCCGGCTTTCCCAGGAGCCGCCTGTCGCCCCGAAAGGTGGCGGCTCCATCAGAACATTTCATTAGGAACGCCCCAGCTCCAGCCCCCAGAGGCAGCCAGGCCATAGGTAGCACCCTGGGGGGAGTCGAAGGGCAGCGGCAGAGCCCCGGGAGGGGGCAGGGCAGGGGAAAGAGCCCAAGTAGGGGGCAGGGCAGCGGCAAGCCAGGGGCCAGAGCCCAAGGAGGGGGCAGAGCTCAGGAAGGGGGCAGAGCCCAGGGAGGGGCAGGGCGGGGCAGGGCTCAGGGGCAGAGCCCAGGAGAGGGCGGGGGCAGGGCAGGAGGCAGAGCCAGGGAGGGGGCAGGGCAGGGGGCAGAGCCCAGGGAGGGGGCAGGGCAGGGCAGGAGGAAGAGCCCAGGGAGGGGTGGGGGCAGGGCAGGGGCCAGAGCCCAGGAGGGGCGGGGCAGGGCAGGGGCCAGAGCCCAGGGAGGGGCGGGAGGCAGGGCAGGGCCAGAGCCCAGGAGGGGCAGGGCAGGGCAGGGGCAGAGCCCAGGGAGGGGGCAGAGCAGGGGCCAGAGCCCAGGAGGGGGCAGGGCAGGGCAGGGCAGGGGCAGAGCCCAGGGCAGGGGCAGGGCAGGAGGCGGAGCCCAGGGAGGGGGCAGGGTGGGGCAGGGCAGGGGCAGAGCCCAGGAGGGGCAGGGCGGGGCAGGGGCAGAGCCCAGGGCGGGGCAGGGCAGGAGGCAGAGCCCAGGAGGGGGCAGGGCGGGGCAGGGCAGGGGCAGAGCCCAGGAGGGGCAGGGCAGGGCAGGGGCAGAGCCCAGGGCAGGGGCAGGGCAGGAGGCAGAGCCCAGGAGGCAGAGCCAGGAGGCAGGGCAGGGCAGGGGCAGAGCCCAGGAGGGGGCAGGGCAGGGCAGGGGCAGAGCCCAGGGCGGGGGCAGGCGGGGCAGGGCAGGGCAGGAGGCAGAGCCCAGGGAGGGGGGCAGGGCAGGGCAGGGGCAGAGCCCAGGGCAGGGGCAGGGCAGGAGGCAGAGCCCAGGAGGAGGCAGAGGCAGGCAGGGGCAGGGCAGGGCAGGCAGAGCCCAGGAGGGGGCAGGGGCAGGGCAGGGGCCAGAGCCCAGGGTGAGGGGCAGGGCAGGCAGGCAGAGCCCAGGAGGGGCAGGGCAGGGCAGGAGGCAGAGCCCAGGAGGGGGCAGGGGCAGGGCAGGAGGCAGAGCCCAGGAGGGGGCAGGGCGGGCAGGAGGCAGAGCCCAGGAGGGGGCAGGGCAGGGCAGGGGCAGAGCCCAGGAGGGGCCAGGAGGGGGCAGGGCAGGGGCAGAGCCCAGGAGGGGGCAGGGCAGGGCAGGGGCAGAGCCCAGGAGGGGGCAGGGCAGGGCAGGGGCAGAGCCCAGGAGGGGCAGGGCAGGAGGCAGAGCCCAGGAGGCAGAGCCCAGGAGGGGCAGGCAGGGCAGGGGCAGAGCCCAGGAGGGGGCAGGGCAGGAGGAGGGGCAGGGCGGGGGCAGGGCAGGGGCAGAGCCCAGGAGGGGCAGGGCAGGGCAGGGGCAGAGCCCAGGAGGGGGCAGGCAGGCAGGGCAGGGGCAGAGCCCAGGAGGGGGCAGGGCAGGGCAGGCAGGAGGCAGAGCCCAGGAGGGGCAGGGCAGGGCAGGGGCAGAGCCCAGGAGGGGCAGGGCAGGGCAGGGCCAGAGCCCAGGAGGGGCAGGGCAGGGCAGGGGCAGAGCCCAGGAGGGAGCAGGGCAGGAGGCAGCAGGGCAGGGGGGGGCAGGCAGGGGCAGAGCCCAGGAGGGGCAGGGCAGGGCAGGAGGCAGAGCCCAGGAGGGGGCAGGGCAGGGCAGGAGGCCAGAGCCCAGGAGGGGCAGGGCAGGAGGCAGAGCCCAGGAGGGGGCAGGGCAGGGGCAGAGCCCAGGGAGGGGGCAGGGCAGGGCAGGGGCCAGAGCCCAGGAGAGGCAGGGCAGGGCAGGGGCAGAGCCCAGGGAGGGGGCAGGGCAGGAGGCAGAGCCCAGGAAGGGGGCAGGGCGGGGCAGGGCAGGGGGCAGAGCCCAGGGAGGGGGCAGGGCGGGGGGCAGAGCCCAGGGAGGGGCAGCCGGGCGGCAGGCAGCTGCCTCGCCCAGCCCCCAGCAGTAACAACAGGAAGCAGAGAGGAAGGGCCGGCCCCGGCGTGGGGGAAGTGGCCAGAGTGGCAGGTTCTCGCGCACAGATTCCCTTCCTCGGGCCCCAGCACAGCTGAGCGACCCCCAGCAGCTGCACCAGCCCCGGGCCGAGGGCCGCCGGCCGCCCCACATGCCTAGGGCCCTGGGGGGCCTGAGGCGTAACAAGCCGGCCGGCTGACTCGCGTGCCAGCCCCAGAGGGAGGGGCAGGACGGGGCCTGCGTCCGGGCCCCCCATCCCGGTTGAGGAGCCGCTGGGCACAGGCAGCCCCACACGCCTCCCGCTGAGCTGGGCCACGTCCCCCAGCCCGCCTGAGCCCTTCTGTGCAGCCCAGCCCTGGGTGCGGCCACGGGCACAGACAGGGTGTTAGCCACCAGCCTTATCTGATGGCAGCCCCGGCGCCTCCCAGCTCCGGCCTTCCAGAGCTGCAGGGGCCCGCGACAGCCCCTTGCGGGACACGCTGGGGCCATGGCACCTGCCCTGCGCCGGGCAACGGCTCCAGGGGCTCAGGCTAGGCCTGGGGACGCGGGGGGGGGCCAGGGCTCAGGCTAGGCCTGGGGGACGAAGGGGGAGGGCAGGGGCTCAGGCTAGGCCTGGGGGGACGCAGGGGGAGGGCAGGGGCTCAGGCTATGCCGGGGGAGGGGCCGGGGCTCAGGCTAGGCCTGGGGGGACGAAGGGGGAGGGGCAGGGGCTCAGGCTATGCCAGCCCGCACTAAGGAAAAGTGCTTTGGCCCCTCTGCCGCCAGGGCCCCATTCAGCTTGCACGGGGCAGGCCCTTGGGCTGCGGGGGAGCCGGGCGCTCGAGCGGGTCCCCTGCTCTCAGCCCTGGGAGCTCTGCGGATATTGTGAGACTGGCCGGAAGCGCGGCCCTCCCCGGCCCCGATAGCCTCCCCCTCCAGCGCTCGGTGCCTGCGGCCGGGCTTGGGCAAGCGGGCGCTGTGGTGCAATCCGCCTGCGCGGGGCTCTTGCAACGGGCTGCGCTCGAGCCCAGCAGCCCTGGCCTGGGGGGCTCCTCGAGGGCCTCAGCGGCTTCGGGTGAAGCAGAAAGCAGCCCCCAAGTGCCTGCTGCTTCCTTGGGGGCGAGGCGGCCCCGGCTCCTGCCCAGCGGCCCCCGGGACCCAGCCTGCAGCAGTGACTGGGAGCCGCTCAGCCCCACGGCTCCATGCAGCTCAGAGCCCAGGCTGCAGCCCAGGGAGCCAGGCTGCAGCAGAGGGAGGCCGGGGTGCTGGGTTTGCCCAGGGTTGGTTGCCTGTGCCCCGGCTGCACCAGTCGGGCAGTGAGCCCCGGCCCAGGGCACTGCCCACGGCTCTGCAGAGCATGCGCCCAGGGACACCAGGGGCTGGAGCTGTGGCCTGGGCTCCCTGGGCTGGGCGGGCAGGTCACGTCTCGGACTCCAGGCCAGGTCGGCCACACTACAGCCTGGGACCACCCATGTGCCCAGGGCTTCAGCGTAACCCGGGGCTCCACATCCACCGAAACTGGCGCTCCCAGCCCAGGAGCCCCTCCAGTTCCCTCCTGCTCCGGGGGCTCCCAGGGCCCCTCCAGCTCCCTCCTGCTCCGGGGGCTCTCAGGGCCCCTCCAGTTCCCTCCAGCTCCCTCCTGCTCCGGGGGCTCCCAGGGCCCCTCCAGTTCCCTCCTGCTCTGGGGGCTCCCAGGGGCCCCTCCAGCTCCCTCCGCTCTGGGGATTCCCAGGGCCCCTCCAGCTCCCTCCTGCTCCGGGGGCTCCCAGGGCCCCTCCAGCTCCCTCCTGCTCCGGGGGCTCCCAGGGCCCCTCCAGTTCCCTCCTGCTCCGGGGGCTCCCAGGGCCCCTCCAGCTCCCTCCTGCTCCGGGGGCTCTCAGGGCCCCTCCAGCTCCCTCCTGCTCTGGGGGCTCCCAGGGGCCCCTCCAGCTCCCTCCTGCTCCGGGGGCTCCCAGGGCCCCTCCAGTTCCCTCCTGCTCCGGGGGCTCCCAGGGCCCCTCCAGCTCCCTCCTGCTCTGGGGGCTCCCAGGGCCCCTCCAGTTCCCTCCTGCTCTGGGGGCTCCCAGGGCCCCTCCAGCTCCCTCCGCTCTGGGGATTCCCAGGGGCCCCTCCAGCTCGCTCCTGCTCCGGGGGCTCCCAGGGCCCCTCCAGTTCCCTCGTGCTCCGGGGGCTCCCAGGGCCCCTCCAGCTCGCTCCTGCTCCGGGGGCTCCCAGGGCCCCTCCAGCTCCCTCCTGCTCGGGGGTTCCCAGGGCCCCTCCAGTTCCCTCCTGCTCGGGGGTTCCCAGGGGCCCCTCCAGCTCCCTCCTGCTCCGGGGTTCCCGGGGCCCCTCCAGTTCCCTCCTGCTCCGGGGGCTCCCAGGGCCCCTCCAGCTCCCTCCTGCTCCTGGGTTCCCGGGGCCCCTCCAGCTTCCCGCCCCAGCCACTCAGATGGAGGGTCCTCCCCCTGTGGTGCCCCACCCCACAGCACAGAGCTGGGAGCAGAGGGGGTCAGGGCAGATGCAGGGCCAGGGCCAGCGCAGTGACAGCGGGGGACGGGGGCAGGGCGATGTCGGGGGAGCGGATGCAGACGGGCTGGTGGATGGGAGGGGCAGTGCCCAGAATGGGGTGTCGAAGGGGAGCGGCAGGGGACAGTGCAGGGGGGCAGAGGTTCGTGGCATGTAGGGGGCAGTGCCCGGCGAGGGGGCGGGGCGGGGGCCGGCGGCTGGCGAGGAAGTGCTGCGAGGGAAGGGGCCGGGGCGGGCGCTGGGGCCAGTCCTGCGGCCGCAGTCCCGCCAGCCCGCTGCCCGGCGAGCAGCGCAGAGCCCCGAGCCCGGCGGGCGCCGCGGAGCAGAGGTGAGCGGAACTGGGGCGCAGGGCAGGGCCCGACGTCGTTCGGCTCCAGAGTGAACGGGCGGGGACTGGCGGGTTCGCTCCCGCCCCGGCTTCTGCGGCTGCTGGGCCCGGCTCTTTGTGTTGGGGGCCCGGCCGGAGAACCATCACCTCCCAGTCCGGTCCCTCTGCCAGCCAGTGGCGCCTGGAACCGGGCAGCTCAGCGCCTCCCGCCGACCAGTGCCCTGGTGCCTGGTCCTGGGGGCCTGAGCCCCCCCCCGGCCAATGCCCTGGTGCCTGGTCCTGGGGGCCTGAGCCCCCCCCCGGCCAATGCCCTGGTGCCTGGTCCTGGGGAGCTGAGCCCCCCCCGCCGGCCAATGCCCTGGTGCCTGGTCCTGGGGAGCTGAGCCCCCCCGCCGGCCAATGCCCTGGTGCCTGGTCCTGGGGGCCTGAGCCCCCCCGCCGACCAGTGCCCTGGTGCCTGGTCCTGGGGAGCTGAGCCCCCCCTGCCGGCCAATGCCCTGGTACCTGGTCTTGGGAACCTGAGCCCCGCCCCCACCAGCGAATGCCCCCTCCAGCCAATACCCCTGGTGCCTGGTCCTGGGAGCTGAGCTCCCCACCAGCCTGTTCCTCCCCTCACCCCCGCTGGCCAATGCCCCTGGCACTGGGACCTGAGCCCCCACCAACCAATGCCCCTGGTGCCTGGTACTCGGGACCTGAGGCCCCCCCCCTGCTGGCCAATGTCCTGGTGCCTGGTCCTGGGGAGATGAGCTCCCCTCCACCAGCCAGTCCCCTCCCACCCCGCGCCGGCCAATGCCCCTGGTGCCTGGTACTCAGGACCTGAGCCCCCACCCGCCGGCCAATGCCCCTGGTGCCTGTTAAGGGGCGGGTGCCCTGCTGTTAAATGCTGCTTTCCTGGTCTCCCCTGCGGCTTGGCAGAGTCCCGGTTGCCCTGCCCTGTCAGTCTCTCGCTGGCTTGGTCGCTGTGCTCCTGCCCCACCTCCATGGGCCAGGGCTCCTATCCCTGCTGCAGGGGGGCGGCTCCTAAAAACATTCCCGGCACCCAAGGCAGGCCCTGCTCGAAACAGCGGGGCTCCTGCGGAAGGGGAGAGCTCTCCAGGGGAATTACCCAGCTGGCTTTTTAGTGCATCGGTTCTGGGCCGAGGAAAGTGTCCTTTGTTCTCCCACCCGGCGACGCGCTGCTGCGGACCCAACTCACGCTGGCAGGCATGATGAACGCACTTGTGCACCTCTCCGGCCCAGCGTTCCCAGAGCAGGGCCGCCCCAGGCAGCAGTGCACGCTTGTGCACATTTGTGCACCTCCCCGGCCCAGCGTTCCCAGAGCAGGGCCTCCCCGGGCAGCGGCGCACACTTGTGCACCACCCCGGCCCAGCGTTCCCAGAGCAGGGCCGCCCCGGGCAGCGGCACACGCTTGTGCACACTTGTGCACCTCCCCGGCCCAGCGTTCCCAGAGCAGGGCTGCCCCGGGCAGCGGCGCACGCTTGTGCACACTTGTGCACCTCCCCGGCCCAGCGTTCCCAGAGCAGGGCCGCCCCGGGCAGCGGTGCACGCTTGTGCACACTTGTGCACCACCCCGGCCCAGCGTTCCCAGAGCAGGGCCGCCCCGGGCAGCGGCACACGCTTGTGCACACTTGTGCACCTCCCCGGCCCAGCGTTCCCAGAGCAGGGCCGCCCCGGGCAGCGGTGCACGCTTGTGCACACTTGTGCACCTCCCCGGCCCAGCGTTCCCAGAGCAGGGCCGCCCCGGGCAGCGGCGCACGCTTGTGCACACTTGTTCCCAGGCTGCGTGGGAGAGTGCGAGCGGCGGGAGGAAGGAAGGAAGTCTGCACTGAACAATGGGGGGAAATGGAGGAACTGGAAAAGCTGCTGGTTGTGGCAGCAGCATCTGCGCAGCCGTGTGATCCATGGGGCCCCCGTACCGCAGCCTCTGGCCTGGGACGTGGGAAGGAGGGAGCCGGGCTGGCAGCCCTGGCCTGGCGTGTTAGGGGTCAGGTTACGGGCCCAGGGCCTCTCATGCTGGGTGCTGCGCACCCCTGAGAGAGCCCCAGCACGGCCATCCCTGGCAGCGTGGGGCGGGTGAGTCACGCTGACCTTTCTCAGGCCCTCCCCGAGCCGCCAGCCTCAGAGAACCGGCCCGGGGAGGGGCCCAGCTGCCCCACGGGGTCGGGTCCTGGCCCCTCTGCAAGGGCCGGGCTGAGAGTCTGGGCACAGCAAACGGACCGACAGCCCCCTCCCCGCAAAGCACCAGTCCCGGCCAGGGCCAGGCGCTGGCTCTCCTGTCCTGCCGGCAGGGGGCTGGCCAGGCTGGAGCCGGGAACACCCAGGGAGTAACGGGAGCCAGCCTGGCACATCTGAAGACGTGGGCCGTGCCCGTGGGCGCTCGGGAGCCCAGCGAGGGGACTTGTTAGTGTGCAGTGCTACCCGGCCCTCGGCTGCGTTACCTTTGCCCAAGGAGAGGGCTGGCTTGTGTCTGAGTCAGCTCTGAGGGGGGGCCAGGCCCGAGGGGAGCCCGCTGGCTGCCCGGGAGCCTGCTGGCTGCCTGCAGTGGGAAGAGGAACCCACTGGCTGCCCGGGGGCAGGGGAGCCTGCTGGCTGCCTGCAGTGGGGAAGAGGAACCCACTGGCTGCCCGGGGGCAGGGAGCCTGCTGGCTGCCTGCAGTGGGGAAGAGGAACCCGCTGGCTGCCTGGGGGAGGAGCCCGCTGGCTGCCTGCGGTGGGGAGGAGCCCGCTGACTGCCTGCTGGCTGCCTGGGGAAAGGGAGCCCGCTGGCTGCCCGCGGGGAGAGCCCGCTAGGTGCCTGCAGGGGGTGGGGAGCTTGCTGGCTGCCTGCAGTGAGGAGGGGTGAGTAGGAACCCGCTGACTGCCTGCAGGGGGAGCCCGCTGGCTGCCCGGGTGAGGGGAGGAGGAACCCACTGGCTGCCCGGGGGCAGGGGAGCCTGCTGGCTGCCTGCAGTGGGGGAGGAACCCACTGGCTGCCCGGGGAGGAGCCCGCTGGCTGCCTGCAGTGGGGAGGAGCCCGCTGACTGCCTGCTGGCTGCCTGGGGAAAGGGAGCCCGCTGGCTGCCCGCGGGAGAGCCCGCTGGGTGCCTGCAGGGGTGGGGAGCTTGCTGGCTGCCTGCAGTGAGGGGGTGAGTAGGAACCCGCTGACTGCCTGCAGGGGAGCCGCTGGCTGCCTGCGGCGAGGGGAGGGGGCCTGCTGGCTGTCTGCGGCGGGGAGGAGGAACCCGCTGGCTGCCCGGGGAGGGGGCCTGCTGGCTGTCTGAAGCAGGTGGGGGGGGAGGAGGAACCCGCTGGCTGCCCGGGGGGCCTGCTGGCTGCCTGCGGCGAGGGGAGGGGGAGCTTGCTGGCTGCCCGGGGGGCCGGCGGGGCAGGAGCAGAGCAGTCCGAGCCCAGGCGGGATCCTAGCCGAGGGCTCCGTGGGCGTTGCTGGCGGTTTGCTGGCTCTACCCCTGCCTCTCTCCTGCTCAGATGAGGGCGTGAGCGAGCCACAGCCCCGGGGGCAGGCCATGCTCTCCCCGTGCGATGCCGACATCGCGGACTGGCTGGCCGCCATCCACCTGGAGCAGTACCAGGCCGCCTTTCGGCAGCATGGGTACCGCCTGGCCCGAGACGCCATGGCCCTGGACAACGAGGAGCTGCAGCGGCTCGGGGTGACTGCCACCGGGCACCGCAGAAGGATCCTGGGTCTGGTGCAGCAGATGCAGCTGTTGGTGCAGGACCAAGGAGGGCCCCTGGCAGGCGAGGCCGCGGCCAGGCCCGGCATGTGGACAGGGCCCCTGGACGTGCCCGGAGCGCACCCAGCGGGCAAGGAGGAGCCGGGTACAGGGAGTCCGAATGGCGCCTCGGGGGCCGCTAGGGATGGGCGTGGCGCCCGCCAGAACTCAGCTCTGGAGAAGGCGCCTGCTCTGCCCACCGCCAAGCCAGTGCCTAAGCCGCGGACAGTCTTCCAGCGCCCATGCCCTGCAGCCAGGCCGGAGGAGAGCCCGGTACCCGCACTGCCGGCCCGCCCGTCCGTGCCAACACGCAGGCCTGGCACAGAGGGGCTGTCTGCGGCTGGCGCTGTGCCAGGAGAAAGCGCCGTGGAGCCGGGGCCCCGGGCAGCCCAACCGGGCGGCAGGGAGAGCGGACCGAAGCCGGTGCCGGCGCTGCGGGCTGGGCTGGGGAAGGGAGGGCTGGATGATGTGGAGGTCCCGGCAGGGTGTGGTAAATCCTCTCCCGTCCCCCGCGTCACCCCACGCCTCGGCTGCGGGATCCAGCCAGCTGATTGCAGCCCGGCGAGCCCCCCGTTGTCTGCCCCAGCCAGCCCTGCCCCCAGCGGGCAGAGAGAGCCTTCCCCGGCCCCGCGAGACCCCCCCCAGCCGGCCGCTGCCTGGGGGTGCCTGGAGATGGTCTCCAATGTCATTTACGAGGGACTGCAGCCCCCACAGCCAGCTGGCTGCTCAGAGGCTGAGGAGCCTGCGACGAGCCGACCTACCCCACGGCCCCTGGACTTGGCCGTGCAGCAAGGGACCGCGCCGGCCGAGAAGCTGGGGTGAGTGTGAGTCTGCCCCCTGCCCTCAGCCCCACGGCCCTGCCCCCAGCCCTACCCACGGCCCAGCCCTGCCCTCAGCCCCACGGGCCCAGCCCTGCCCCCAGCCCCCACGGGCCTGCCCCCAGCCCCACGGGCCGGCCTCCAGCCCTGCCCCCAGCCCGCGGGCTGCCCCCAGCCCTGCCCCCCAGCCCCACGGGCCCAGCCCTGCCCCAGCCCCACGGCTCTGCCCCAGCCCTGCTCCCGGGCCCTGCCCCAGCCCCACGGGCCTGCCCCCCGGGCCTGCCCCCAGCCCCATGGGCCTGCCCCCGGCCTGCCCCCGGCCCCCGCGGGCCTGCCCCGGCCCAGCTCCCGCGGGCCTGCCCCAGCCCTGCCCCCAGCCCCCGCGGGCCTGCCCCCGGGCCTGCCCCCAGCCCCACGGGCCGGCCCCAGCCCTGCCCCCAGCCCCACGGCTGCCCCGCCCTGCCCCGCCCCACGGGCCCAGCCCTGCCCCAGCCCCACGGCTGCTGCCTGGGCCCTGCCCCCAGCCCCACGGGCCTGCCCCCGGGCCTGTCCCCAGCCCCACGGGCCTGTCCCCAGCCCCATGGGCCTGCCCCAGCCCCACGGGCCTGGCCCAGCTCTGCCCCAGGCTGGAGCGTGTGGGGCTCGGGGAGCGTCGCTTCCCCCGGCCGGCCGGAGCGCGTTCACTTGGGGGACCCCGTGTTGGGGTGGCCTGTGGCCGGGGGCGTAGGCCCTGTGGCCCGGGAAGGGAGCTCTGGGCAGGCAGGACGTCCTGCGGTCACTGGGGCTGGCTCAGGGGCAGTGGGGGCCTGTGGCTGCTGCTCCCGGTGCCAGCAACTGGCTGGCGCGTAAAAGAGGAAGGAACCGAGTCTGCAGGTCTCAGCACGGGGGCCGGCCCGCGGAGCGCGTCTGGCCCTGCCTGGGAGAGCTGGGTCCCAGCGCGGGGGGGCTCAGAGCTCTGGGGCTGGGTCCCAGCGCGGGGCTCAGAGCTCTGGGGCTGGGTCCCAGCGCGGGTGGCTCAGAGCTCTGGGGCTGGGTCCCAGCGCGGGGTCTCAGAGCTCTGGGGCTGGGTCCCAGCGCGGGGGCTCAGAGCTCTGAGCGCGGGGCTCAGAGCTCTGGGGCTGGGTCCCAGCGCGGGGGCTCAGAGCTCTGGGGCTGGGTCCCAGCGCGGGGCTCAGAGCTCTGGGGCTGGGTCCCAGCGCGGGAGGCTCAGAGCTCTGGGGCTGGGTCCCAGCGCGGGAGAGGGCTCAGAGCTCTGGGGCTGGGTCCCAGCGCGGGGCTCAGAGCTCTGGGGCTGGGTCCCGGGGGCTCAGAGCTCTGGGGCTGGGCCAGGCTAAATTCACAGCCCTGAGAAGCGTGTCCTGCAAGGTGAGGTCTGATCTCTTGTGCGTTCCCAGGGGACAGGCGTGTTTCTCAGTTTGGGGGTGTGCCGGGGGCAGTCAGACGACCCCTCGGGGGTGCCTCCCGGGGTGCTGACACGGCCCCTGCCACTCGCCTTCCTGCTCTCTGGGGCTCCTCACCGCCCGGTCCTGCTGGGCCAGCTCCCTGGTCTCCCCCAGCCAAGGCCCCGAGCTGAGGTCCCTGCCCCCACCGAGAAGCAGCACAGACACTGAACCTCTTCAGGGCCAAGGGGAGTGCAGTTTAGGGCCCAGCCTCCTGAGAGAGCACTCCCCATAAGTGAGCCCCCTTTAACAGTGAAAGGGAGAATGTGCACGCTGGTTCCTCCCCCCCCAGGTAACAATCACTTACACTGGGTTGATAGAAATAAAAATGGTTTACGGAGTGGAAGCAGCAGGGTTTAACTAGTACTAAGTGAAGACAGGCAGAGCAAAGTAGGTTACAAATCAAAAGAAACAAACCGCTTGGCTAATTCTACATTGAAACCTCAGTGCAAACTTAAACTCACCCTAAAACCTCTTTTCCAGCTGCCCCTCCCAACCAGGGCTCTCTACCCCCCGGGGTCTCAGGCTCCTTCCTTCAGGTGCAGCCCAGCCAAAAGACCCAGGCCTCTGCTTTCCTATTCCTTTTGTTAAGGAGTTGAGGCCCCTCCCTACCAGCCACTGCTCAGACTTAAGGACAAAAGATTGTTTTACGGTGGCTCATCTAGAAGTTGCAGGTAACACCCTCCATGTCTCCCAGTCACACATTGGAAACTCACCGGCTGCATCTAGACTGGCAAGTTTTTGCGCAAAAGCAGACGCTTTTGCACAAAAACTTGCCAGCTGTCTACACTGGCCGCTTGAATTTGTGCAAGAACACTGACAATCTAATGTATGATCGTAAGTGTTCTTGCGCAAATACATTGACTCTCCCGCTCAGGAAAAAGGCCTCTTGCACAAATGCTTTTGCGCAAGAGGGCCAGTGTAGACAACTCAGAATTGTTTTGCGCAAAAAAGCCCCAATGGCGAAAATGGCGATTGGGGCTTTTTTGTGCAAAACCGCGTCTAGATTGGCACCGGATGCTTTTGCGCAAAAGCACTTTTGCGCAAAAGCATCCGTGCCAATCTAGACGCTCTTTTCCGCAAATGCTTTTAACGGAAAAACTTTAAAAGCATTTGTGGAAAATCATGCCAGTCTAGACACAGCCACCAAGTATTCCCCACTCCATGGCTGTGTCTACATTGGCGCAATCTTGCGCCAAAGCGGCCGCTTTTGCGCAAAAACATGCTGCCTGTCTACACTGGCGGGGAGCTCTTGCGCAAGAACACTGACGTTCTAATGTGTGAAATCAGGGCTTCTTGCGCAAGAACTATGATGCTCCCGCTCAGGAATAAGCCTTCTTGCACAAGTGTTCTTGCGCAAGAGGCCAGTGTAGACAGGCAACAGGAATTTCTTGCGCAAGAAAGCCCGATGGTTAAAATGGCCATCAGAGCTTTCTTGCGCAAGAGAGCATCTACACTGGCACGGATGCTCTTGCGCAAAAGCACATGCCAGTGTAGACGCTTTCTTGCTCAAATGCTCTAACGCAAAAACTCTTGCGTTAAAGAGTATTTGTGCAAAAACTTGCCAATGTAGGCGTAGCCCCATGTGTCTAATTTTCCACACACAAATGCTACACACAACAGAGTAAGATAAACAGAACCAGCAGATCATGGCATGAAGATCGATCTGTTACATGAAATAATTCACTCAAACCACCTTTGAGTTATGTATATTCACGTCTATGAGTCCACTTCCTAAAGCATGGGGGGGGGGGTGGCTCCGTCACAGGGGGTCCCAACCCAAGGGGCTGCAGGGGGAAGTGAGGTTATCTGGGGGTTGCAGTCCTGCCACCCTTAGTGCTGCTCTGCCGTCGGAGCCGGGCGGCTGGAGAGCAGCGGCTGCTGCCTGAGGGGCTGGCTCTGCAGGCAGCAGCCCAGAAGTAGGAGTGGCAAAACCGCACCACGGATTCTTCCTTCTGGGCTGCTGCTGGCACCGGCTCTGCCTTCCAGCGGGGCTCCCATCCCGTCCTGCCCAGCAGCTCCTTGCTGGGTCAAGACGCCCACAATCACAGCAGGGCCATTCCACGGGTCGGTAGCTGACCTCAGGACACCTCTGACGGGTAAAAGCCTGTGGCAGTGGCTCCCCCACGTTCCTGCTCCCCTTCTGGTCAGTTTCGTGGCTCTGATTTCAAACCCATCAGTCTCCTGCTTTCAGAAATGGAAATCTGAATGTAATGGTGGGTGAGCAGGTGAGGGAGGGGGAGGGGTGGGGCTTCAGAGAAGGGGCGGGGCAAGGGCATTTGGGTTGGTGTGATTAGACAGGTGGCAGCACCCAGGCAGGGTCTCCTGAGTGGGGCCCCCTCTGGAGGGTGCCCGGTGGTGCCCCACTGCCCCAGGCTCTGACGTGTCTCCTGCTCTCCCAGCTCTCCCGGACGGCCCGGTCTGGACCTGCCCCCCATCCCCCAGAGACCCGCCAGCCGGCCAGGTGAGAGCTCTGCATGCCAGTCTGGCTCCTCAAGGGCCCCATGGCACCGCCTCCTCCCGGGATAGGGGTGGTGCAGGGTTTGGAGTCCAGACAGGGACTGGGGCACTGCTAGAGCAGGGCGGCCCATACACAGTCAGGGGCGGGCATTGCTAGGAGTGGGGGGTTGGGGTCTTGTGACGGACCGGGCCGGGTCTGGGCACAGCTGAGGGCGTCTGCTCAGGGCGAATTGCTCAAACTCAGGGCTCCTTACAACCCCTGACTGGCGGCCCTTCCCAAATAGGCCACAAACCAGTCCCACAGAGCGCTCCAGCTGCCTGCCTGGCCAGCCAGAAGCCTCACGAGCAAAACCCCCCCCCCGACACCCCAGCTCGCTCTATGCCCCAATCAGCCCCGGGCCTGCCCACAGGTGAGGGGTTATAGGACCCGATCTCACCTACCCCGAATGGGTTCTCCGGCCCCAAGGAACCAGCCACAGGTCCCGGGTCAAGTTACCCTCTGGATCTTACCCACAAAGCACGCTGAGCCAGTCCTTTAGAATCGAACAGCTAAAGATTTATTACTAAGAGAAGGAAAAGCCGGGAGAGTAAGGTTGCTAAAGTATCATACGTTACATGCATCGACTCTCCCAGTTCTCGGTGCAGGCTCTAGCAGAGATGTTATAACTGCTGGCTTAAAAGTCTCTGGTGCACATCCTATGGCAGGGTGGGTCCACAGTTCTTCCCGGCTCGTGGTTCCCTGCCGCTGGGATCAAGAGCTGAGCTGAAGATCTAAATGGAGGCTGCCACATGGCATTTTATACCCATCCCTGGTCTCTCCCAAGCTGGAGAGAGTCACATGGCCAGTGGCCAGGTGTGTCTTTGGCATTTAGAGATCCGTTGTCCTCGGAGCCTCGCTCATCAGCATGTCCATTGGCTGAGCATTGCTCGCCCATCGCTCAACCACAGACAGAGAAGTTTCCAGCGTCCATACAGAGCACACGTTTCTAACTCCACACACAGACATTATACAATCACATAACTAGCACACACAGACTCAGTAGAAGGTAAGCATTTGTGTGACACCTCACGTGGCCCCCTTTGTATACACTTTGGGGCAAACACCCCCCCGCATGGGTGCAGCAGTGATCTTGGCTGCTCCCCTTAAAATCCAGTTATGTGACAGGTCTATACAAGGATGGGGGAGGGGCACTGCTAGAGCGGGGTGAGGACTGGGCCCCGGGGGGGCACTGGGGGTGGGGCACTGCTAGAGCAGAGGATGTTGGGGGGGCCAGTGGCTGTCTCTGGCTTTGGAAGCTGCCAGCCCCCCAGCATCCGCCCAGGGGTGTCTGTTCCCAGGGTGTGCAGTGTCCGTTCGAGGCAGGGCGCCTGGTTCTCTGCCTAGCAGGGGGTTACCCGGCCATGCCCAGACCGTGCTGCTCCGCAGGCTGGGCTGGGCTGTGCTCCTGGCGAGGGCGGGGGCCTCTGCCCCAGCGAGAGCTGCTGGCATCTGGGATGTTGCACGGGGCATCCTGAACCCCACCCCGGCTCCGTGGCACCCGTGCATGGAGGGAGGGGGTGGCAGGGGCTCCCCAGCTCACTGCCTCGGCTGCTGTGTCTGTGCCCACAGAGCCTGCCACGGAGCCCATCAGCCCCTACTGCGAGGCCGTGTTCGGACGCGGGCTCCCTGCCCGGGAGCAGGAGGTGAGGCCTGGTGCAGGGTGGGGGTGGCTGGGCCCTGCTCCTGCCAGGTCTCTGGCTGAAATAGGAGCAAGGCCAGGCCCTGGCTCTGCAGCAGCTGCTGCTGTCCACTGGCCTTGGCAGCGGGAGCCCTGGCAGAGCCAGGTGAGGGGGGGCTGGGGCTGGCTCCTGGCCCCAGCGGGTGCAGGGGAAGGCAGTCCCAGGAGGCCTGCAGCTGGACAGTCAGCCCTAGAACGGGGCGCTCACCAGTGTCTCCTTGCAGAGCACAGGGCCCCCCATGGGACTAGGCTGTGAAGAGCTGGAGAGAGAGAGGCCCAGGTAAGCAGCTCTGCCCGGAGCCCTGGCCGTGCAGCCTCCCTCAGAGGAGCCAGGGATGGGGCCGGGCGGCCGTGGCCAGGCTTTGTGGCCGGGGATGGGGCCGGGCGGCCGTGGCCAGGCTTTGTGGCCGGGGATGGGGCCGGGCGGCCGTGGCCAGGCTTTGTGGCCGGGGATGGGGCCGGGCGGCCGTGGCCAGGCTTTGTGGCCGGGGATGGGGCCGGGCGGCCGTGGCCAGGCTTTGTGGCCGGGGATGGGGCCGGGCGGCCGTGGCCAGGCTTTGTGGCCGGGCGGCCGTGGCCAGGCTTTGTGGCCGGGCGGCCGTGGCCAGGCTTTGTGGCCGGGGATGGGGCCGGGCGGCTGTGGCCAGGCTTTGTGGCCGGGGATGGGGCCGGGCGGCCGTGGCCGGGCGTGGGGCTGGGCGGCCGTGGCCGGGCGTGGGGCCGGGGATGGGGCCGGGCGGCCGTGGCTTTGTGGCTGGGGCAGTTCCCTGGAGGGTCAGGGGGGCTGGCTGCCTGGGGCGGGCGGGGGAGAGGGCAGCTCCCTGGGGCCCGGGGGGCCGGCTGCCCTCCGGCGAGCGCAAGGACGCAGTGCAGGCCGTGTCCCGCCCGCAGGCCGAGCAGCGAGAGCGGAGGTGAGGGAAGGGCTGGGGCGCACGAGAGCCAGGCCCAGCGCACCGAGTGGGTCACCCCGAGCGACACGGAGGACTACTCCCCGGTGGAGGCTCCCCGGGCCGAGGGCTGGTTCAGCCTCCCCACTCACCTCTACCCCGACGAGGTCCTGGAGGACCTGACCATCTCCCCGTACGCCAGCTACACGTCGCTGTCCGAGCGCCCGCCCGCCGTGCTCAGCGGCTGGCTGGACAAGCTCTCGCCGCAGGGGTAGGTGCCCCTCCCGGGGTGGGGCTGAGGGGCCGTGGGGAGCCCGGAGCAGGTCCCGGCCCTGTGCCTGGCTCAACCACGGGCAGCTGTGGCTGGGAGGGTTTGGGGCCCCGGCCGTGCCCACGGGAGGCTGGTTTGCTGCAGGGAGGGAGCTGGCGCCGCGGGGAGCCTTGTGGGGACGGCGCCCCAGGGTGCAGGGTGCCCTGTGCTCTCCTGCGGGGCCCTCCCCGTGTTTCTGCAGGGGGCTCTAGCTGGGCCTGGTCCCAGCAGCTGCCCCCTCTGCCCCCTCCAGGAATTACGTTTTCCAGAGACGCTTCGTCAGATTTGACGGGAAAAACTTCATGTACTTCACCAGCGAGAAGGTGAGTCTGTGGGGCCTCTCTGGCCGGGCGGGGGCAGTGCTGGGCCCCCAGAGCCATGCCCGGCTTAGGTCTGCCTGCGCCGGGTGCCCGCCCAGTATGTGCTGGGCTGGGCCCGGCCCCCTTGCTGGGAGCGAAGCCTCGGGGGGGAAGGACACAACTAGGGGCTGAGTTTGCTGGGATCTGTCTCCTCCTTCAGCGCCTGGGCGGCGGCTCCGCGCTCGGGGCTGCACGTCCCTGAGCCGTGTTGGGGCAGCTTGGCCTGAGCCCGGGTCTGAGAGCCTGGAACTGGGCTCTGATCCCGGCCCTGCCGGTGCCTCCTCTCCGTGCTCCCAGCTGCTAGCGCCTCTTAGCCCAGAGCGGCTCCCGGGGCTGCCTGCAGGGGGCGCCCCGCTGGGCTTCGGGCTGTAACCATGGGGCCCTTCCAGGAGCCGTACCCCAAGGGCGTGATCCCCCTCCCCATCATCGAGATGGCGCGCGCCACCAAGGAGAACAAGTTCCAGCTCGTCACCAGCCACAGGGTCTTCGTCTTCAGAGCTGAGAATGAGGGTGAGAGCCCCCCCGCCAGAAAGCCTGGCGCCCCCGGCCAGAACCCCAGAGAGCCTGGCCCCGGCCAGAACCCCGCCAGAGCCCCCGAGAGCCTGGCCCCGGCTAGAACCCCAGAGAGCCTGGCCCCGGCCAGAACCCCCACCAGAGCCACCCCAGAGAGCCTGGCCCCGGCCAGAACCCCAGAGAGCCTGGCCCCGGCCAGAACCCCGCCAGAGCCCCCGAGAGCCTGGCCCCTGGCCAGAACCCCAGAGAGCCTGGCCCCTGCCAGAACCCCGCCAGAGCCCCCGGCTAGAACCCCAGAGAGCCTGGCCCCGGCCAGAACCCCCACCAGAGCCGCCCCAGAGAGCCTGGCCCCTGGCCAGAACCCCCAGAGAGCCTGGTCCCCCGGCCAGAACCCCGCCAGAGCCCCGAGAGCCTGGCCCCCGGCCAGAACCCCAGAGAGCCTGGCCCCGGCCAGAACCCCGCCAGAGCCCCAGAGCCTGGCCCCGGCCAGAACCCCCAGAGAGCCTGGCCCCGGCCAGAACCCCCAGAGCCCCCGAGCCTGGCCTCGGCCAGAACCCCCAGAGAGCCTGCCCCCGCCAGGGAGCCTGTCTCCCGGCCAGAGCTCACCGCCAGAGAGCCTGCCGCCCCAGAGAGCCTGGCCTCCCAGCCAGAGGCCCCCAGAGAGCCTGCCCCACCGGCCAGAACCCCAGAGCCTGCCCCCGGCCAGAACCCCCCGAGAGCCTGGCCCCGCCTCCGACCAGAGCCCTCCCCGCCAGCCAGCCCAACTACCCTGTGGCCAGAGCACTCGCCAGAGCCCGCCTGGCCAGAGACCCCCGCCAGACCCACTGCCCTGAGGGTTCCCCCCCATTTTCAGCCCTCCCCTCTAAGTCCGACCCTCTGCAGCCCAACACCCTTAGCAGCCCCCAGGCCCCCCTCATCGCCGGGCCCCATTCTCCAGCCCCATCCCCGCCCAAGGACCGGCTGGCGGAGGTCCCCGAGCCTGGGGGGGCTTGGCCGAGACGCCGTGGCTATGCCGGAGCCTGGGCCACGGGTGGCTGCTCACGGCCTGTCTCCCCCCGCCGCAGCCCAGAGGAACGAGTGGTGCTCCACCCTGCAGAGGAAGGTGACGGAGCAGCGGCTGCTGGGCCTCCGGCCCCCCCTGGCCAGCTCGGCCCCCTGCCGGAAGAGCGGGGCCCTGGAGCTCAGGGGCCAGAAGCCCAAGCTCTTTGCAGCCCTCAGCCTGGCCGCCATGTGGCTGTACAAGAGCGAGCAGGTGAGGGGCGGGCAGGGAGCCCTCAGCAGTCTGGGGGTGGGCAAAATCTGAGCTCCCCCACCCAGCAGCCCCATGGGGGGCCCGCATGCTGCTGAGGCCCCTGTGGCTGGAGCCAGTGCCCACTCCGGCGCAGTTTGGGGGCATTTCCTGCAGCCCCCGCAGCCATGTGTGTGCCCACTGCCGGCCTGCGCCAGGCCACCCTGAGCGGGACCGGACCGAGCAGAGGGGGCTGGGCTGCGGAGATGGGGGGCCCTGCTGCTCCCCATCAGTAACCCAGGATGGCACTCTGCTCCTACAGCCTGGGCCCGGGTGGCACCTAAGGGGGGGGGTGCCCCACCCCATAGGGTCTCGGTGCAGGCCAGCCAGGGGAGAGTGCCCGGTGCGGGCACTGCTGTGTGTGGGCCCTGCCAGGTGCATGTGTAGCTGTGCGGCAGGGGCTCCGTGCCCACTGGGCGCGGCCATGGCACTGCGGGGCTAATGCCGCAGCCTCTCGTTGCCTCCGTCTCCATTCGTAGTTCTTCAAAATGGGCATCGCCATCTGCCTGATCGAGCTGCACGACACCAGCATCCGGGATGCCAAGAACCGCAGCTTCGAGCTCATCAGCCCACTCAAGATCTTCAGGTAATGGCCCTGGAGGGAGCGGCGGGTGTGGCTGGTGCCTGGGCAGCGTATCGGGTGTCTGGCATACTGGGGGCGGCTGGCTCGGGTGCCCGGGGGGCGGGCTGCAGCAGGGCTCCGGCTGGCTCGGGTGCCCGGCGGGCGGGGGCTGCCGCAGGTTTCCAGCTGGCTCGGGTGCCCGGCGTGGCGGGGGCTGTGGCAGGGCTCCGGGTGGCTCGGGTGCCCGTGGGTAAGCCCAGGCCGTTGAGTTTCTTGGCTGTGCCTGTGCCCAGCTTTGTGGCGGATACGGAGCGGGAGAAGCGGGAGTGGATGGAGGCCCTGCAGGACGCCATCGCGGAGACGCTCTATGACTACGAGGTGGCTGAGAAAATCTGGTCCAACAAGGCCAACAAGTTCTGTGCTGACTGCAGAGCCCTGAGCCCTGACTGGGCGTCCATCAACCTGTGCGTGGTGATCTGCAAGCAGTGTGCAGGCCAGTGCAATTTTCCTCCCGTCCCTGCCAGCTGGGGGCTCAAGGGGCCAGAGGGAGGGGGCGCTGGCCTCGTGGGGTGGTGCACGGGTGGGAGCACTGGCGGGTGGGCTGGGGGATAGCTCAGCTGGGCGGGGCAGTGGGTGGCTGGGGAGGGTATCAGTGGGGCAGGTTGCCTGGTGGGATGGTGGATGGGCTGGATATGGGCCAGGCGGGTCGAGCTGTCAGATATGGGTCAGGCGAATGGATCTGTGGGGCAGCAGGGATGGCTCAGGCGGTGGGTGGCATACGAGGAAGGGAGACTCTGTGGAATAGCAGGCGGGTGGGGACAGCCGGGCCAGGGGGCAGGGGCGGGCAGCAGGGCAGTGGTGGGTCAGGCCAGTGGGGCAGCCCGTGGGCTGGCGCGGGGCAGGCCAGTGGGCAGGGCGGGCTGGTTGGTGGCATGCGGGGACAGCCGGGGCGCGCGGGTGGGGCGGGCGGGCGGCGGGCAGCGGGGCGGGGGGGCAGGTGGCGGGGCAGGGCGGGCGCAGGGCAGCGGTCGGGTGGCAGGCCGCGGGCGGTCGGTGGCAGGCCGGGCAGGTCGATGGCGGGGCGGGCAGGGCAGCAGGTCTGGGGGCAGCGGCGGGCGGGGCGGGCGGCTGGCGGAGCCGGTTGGGGGCATGCTGGCGGGACAGCCTGTGGGCCGGTGGGGCGGGGCGGGGCGGGCCGGTGGAGCTGGTTGGGGGCGTGCTGGCGGGACAGCCTGTGGCCGCGGCCGGAGGGGTGGGGGGCGGGCGGGCGGAGCTGGTTGGGGCGTGCTGGGGACTGGGGGGCCGCGGGCGGCGGGGGCGGGCGGCGGAGCCGGTTGGGGGCGTGCTGGGGACAGCCCGGGGCCGGAGGGCGGGGCGGGCGGCGGAGCCGGTTGGGGGCGTGCTGGGGACAGCCCGGGCCGGGCCGAGGCTGGGAGGGGGGGCGGGCCGGCGGAGCGTGCTGGGGACAGCCCGGCCGGCGGGCGGGCGGGCCGGCAGAGCTGGTTGGGGCGTGCTGGGGGACAGCCCGGGCCGCGGGCGGGGTGGCGGGGCGGGGCGGCGGAGCCGGTTGGGGCGTGCTGGGGACAGCCCGGGCCGCGGGCGGGCGGGCGGGCGGAGCCGGTTGGGGGCGTGCTGGGAGGACAGCCCGGGCGGGGCGGGCGCGGAGCTGGTTGGGGCGTGCTGGGGACAGCCCGGGCCGGGCGGGCGGGCGGGGCGGGCGGCGGGCGGAGCCGGAGCGTGCTGGGGACAGCCGGGCCGGCGGGCGGGGCGGGCCGGCGGAGCCGGTTGGGGGCGTGCTGGGGACAGCCCGGCCGGCGGGCCGGAGGGGCGGGCGGGCAGCGGAGCCGTTGGGGGCGTGCTGGGGACAGCCCGGGCCGCGGGCCGGAGGGGCGGGCGGGCGGCCGCGGAGCCGGTTGGGGCGTGCTGGGGACAGCCCGGGCCGGCGGGCGAGGGGCGGGCCGGCGGAGCCGGTTGGGGGCGTGCTGGGGACAGCCCGGGGCCGCGGGCCGGAGGGGTGGGCGGGCGCGGCCGGGCGGAGCCGGTTGGGGCGTGCTGGGGACAGCTCGGCCGCGGGGGCGGGCGGAGCCGGTGGGGCGTGCTGGGGACAGCCGGGGGGCAGGCGGGGGCGGGCGGGCGGAGCCGGGCGGGGCGCTGGGGACAGCCCGGGCCGCGGGCGGGGGCGGCCGCGGAGCCGTTGGGGCGTGCTGGGGACAGCCCGGCCAGCGGGCCGGAGGGGCGGGCGGGCGGCGGAGCCGGTTGGGGGCGTGCTGGGGACAGCCCGGCCGGCGGGCCGAGGGGCGGGGCGGGGGCGGGCGCGGAGCTGGGGGCGTGCTGGGGGACAGCCCGGGCCGGCGGCGGAGGGGCGGCGGGCGTGGGGGGCGGGGGACAGCCGGCCGGCGGCCGAGGGGCGGGCGCGGGGCGGGACAGCCGGGGGCGTGCTGGGGGACAGCCGGGCCGCGGGGCGGGGGCGGGCGGCGGAGCCGGTTGGGGCGTGCTGGGGACAGCCCGGGCTGGCGGGCGGAGGGGCGGGCGGGCGGGCCGGCGGAGCCGGTTGGGGCGTGCTGGGGACAGCCCGGGCCGCGGGCGGGGGCGGGCGGCGGCGGAGCCGGTTGGGGGCGTGCTGGGGGACAGCCCGGGGCTGGCGGGGGCGGGGGCGGGCGGGGCGGAGCCGGGCGGAGCTTGGGGCGTGCTGGGGGACAGCCCGGGCCGCGGGCGGGGGCGGGGCGGGCGGCGGAGCCGGTTGGGGCGTGCTGGGGACAGCCGGGCCGCGGCGGGCGGGCGGGGGCGGCCGCGGGAGCCGGGTTGGGGCGTGCTGGGGACAGCCCGGGGGCCGGCGGGGCGGGGGGGGCGGGCCGGCGGAGCCGGTTGGGGGCGTGCTGGGGGGACAGCCCGGGGGCCGGCGGGAACTCACAGTCTCTGCCGCGCCCAGCAGGTCAGCACCGGAGCCTGGGCTGCAACGTGTCCAAGGTGCAGAGCCTGAAGCTGGACACCAGCGTGTGGAGCAATGAGGTTGTCCAGGTACCAAGGGCCCCGTGCGGCCGCCCCCGGCTGGGTCTGGCTGTCCTGGCGGGGGAGGGCCCACCGCAGTCCCCAGGGCATCCCCGTCCATCTCAGACTCCCAGCCGCCCCGGGGCCTGCGATGTCCCCCCTCAGCCCTGCCCAGGTAGCCCTGTGCCGCCCCGCCCCGCCCCCAGTGACCGCACTCTCCTGCAGCTGTTCATCGTGCTGGGGAACGAGCGAGCCAACCGGTTCTGGGCCGCGCGCCTCCCGCCCTCGGAGGCCCTCTACCCGGATGCCAGCGCAGAGCAGAGACGGGTCTTCGTCACCCACAAGTACCGCGAGGGGCGCTACCGCCTCCCACACCCCCGCTACAGCTCCCAGGACGAGGTGCTGCAGGTAGGGGGCCGGCACAGCCGGGAGAGCCAGCGAAGCCCAGAGCCAGTGCCCCCGGCTGGCGGCTCTGTGGGCACAGGCGGGCAGCCGGGTGCCCATGGAGCCGGGAGCCCTGGCTGAGCGCCGCTCTCGCCCCAGGCGCTGTGTGCTGCCGTGGCAGGGCCCAGCCTGCTGAAGGCCGTCCTGCAGTTCTTCTCCAGCACCGAAGCCGGGATGGCAGCTGGCACAGGGGGCCGCGAGGGGTTGCAGGGAGTCGAGCTCTGGCAGACCCCTGAGAGCAGCTGGCATGGGAGCCATCCAGGTAACTGGGACCCCAGTGCCCCTGGTCCGGCCGCCCCCTGCGCTGGCGAAGGTGTGCCACCCACCGGACCTCACAGGCATCAAAAGTGAGCCGGGAGGCCGAGGCTCCAACCAGAGCCCCTCACCCCAGGGGCATGGCCGACGGGACGGGTCACCCGGTACCTGCTGTGGGGTTCCTTCCCGCGGACGCGCCTGGCGCTGGCCGCGATGGGCAGCCAGGACACGGGCTCCCTGACCCCGGCCGGCCGTTCTGACGCTTGTGTGTCCGGCAGGGAGCCCCCCCGCGCAGGAGCTGGGTCTGGAAGGGGTCTACAACGAGGTCACCCAGCCCGTGCTGCGCTGCGGCTACCTCTCCAAGGCGCCAGTCCTCTCCAAGCTGGCCGGGGTCAGGAAGAGCAGAGACGGTAGGTCTGGGCCCGGCCCCGGCTCGGGCGGGGGGACCTGCCCGTGCTGACTCTGCGTCCCCTGCAGACCTGCAGCGCGTCTGGTGCTCCTTGGAGACGTCCCTCCTCTTCTACGAGACTGACAAGAGCGCGGAGCCAATGGGGAAGGTCGAGCTGGCCGACGTGCTCTCGCTGGGCGTGAGCACAGTGGATGGACAGGCCAGTCCGGGGCCTGGAGACAGGTACCCGGCCCTGGCCACGCCCAGCCCCCCCCTCCCCCAGACTCTGTGGCCACGCCCCCACCCCGCCTTCTCCCGGCCCCCGGGCTCTGTGGCCACGCCCAGACCCCTCTTCTCCTGCCCCGGGCTCTGTGGCCACGCCCAGACCCCTCTTCTCCTCCCGGGCTCTGTGGCCGCGCCCAGACCGCGCCTTCTCCCCGCCCCCGGGCTCTGTGGCCACGCCCAGACCCCGCCTTCTCCCTGCCCCGGGCTCTGTGGCCACGCCCAGACCCCGCCTTCTCCCTGCCCCCGGGCTCTGTGGCCACGCCCAGACCCCGCCTTCTCCGTGCCCCCGGGCTCTGTGGCCACGCCCAGACCCCGCCTTCTCCCTGCCCCCGGGCTCTGTGGCCACACCCAGACCCCCTCTTCTCCCTGCCCCCGGGCTCTGTGGCCACACCCAGACCCCCCTCTTCTCCCCGCCCCCGGGCTCTGTGGCCGCGCCCAGGCAGCCCATGCCCAGTATTCCCTGGGTGCAAGCCCCTGGCCAGTGAGGCAGGCATGGTGGGGGCCAGGTGGATCAGGGACCAGCCCCGGGGGGGCAATGGGAGCTAAGGGGTCCCTGGTGTAGGGCTGGGTGCACTGAGTCCCCCGGGCAGCTCCTTTCCCCAGGAGCCATCCCTCGCCAGGCCTGGCTGTTGTCCCGGGGGCTGCCTGGTGATGCCGGTGTCCCAGCGAAGGCAGCCAGTGCCCCGAGCCGCCAGGCTCCTCTGCGCGGGGGGCAGCTAGAGCTGGGCGCTGGAGGGGCCAGCAGCCCCTGGCCTCCGCTGCTGAGCGCCCTGGGCCTAGCCCGCGCCGCCAGCAGCCAGGCCTCTGCATGGCCGCAGGGAGGGTCGCTGCCGGGCCCTGCCACCCCCGCCTGTGCTCTGGCCTGCAGGTTCCGCTTCACCTTGGAGCTCTTCCTGCGCGGCGACAAACTACAGCAGCTGGGAGCCGACGGGCCGGACGCCCTGCAGGCCTGGGCCAGCGCCCTCGGCAAGGTGCGTGAGACAGGGTCTGCCAGGGCGCTGGGCCTCCCCCTCCCCACCCCGCATGCTGCTGGCTGGCCTGGATCCAGTCGGCATCCCCCTGCCGCCCCGTGGGGCACAGTCCTCAGCCCGGCCCCGCCCCCTCTGGCCCTGCCCCCTGGGGCATAGCCCCACCCCCTCTGGCCCCGCTCCCTGGGGCATAGCCCCGCCCTACCCCCTCTGGCCCCGCCCCTGGGGCATAGCCCTGCCCGGCCCCCTCTGGCCCCGCCCCCTGGGGCACAGCCCTGCACCCAGGCCCTGCCCCCTGGGGCATAGCCCTGCCCCACCCACTCTGGCCCCACCCCCTGGGGCATAGCCCTGCTCCGTCTGGCCTGTGCCCTGGCCCCACCCTCACTCCATCCCCACCCCCCAGAGCACATTGCTCTGCCCGGGTTCCATCCCCAATGTGGGCCCCCCAGCACCCTGTGCCCCGGCTCTGACCGTCTCTCCGCCCCGCAGTGGTTCGCCCCGCTCAGCTGCCACTGCCTGCTGGCCTACGAGTTCCAGAGGGTCGGCCGCCTGCGCTACCGCTCCATGCTCAGCCCTGACCAGTGGCTGCCCGGCTTCTTCGTCCTGCAGAAGGCCCACCTCTTCCTCTGCCCGGGCCAGGAGGGCGCTGCCGAGGACAGCATCAACCTCCGCAGGCTGCAGGAGCTGAGTGAGTACAGCACCCACCCCCTCCCCGCCGCACGGGTGCAGGAGCTAGAGGGGCCGCCCCACGGCGCTGGTCGGGAGCCCGGGGCTGGTCCCCACCAGAGGGGCCGCCCCACGGCGCTGGTCGGGAGCCCGGGGCTGGTCCCCACCAGAGGGGCCGCCCCACGGCGCTGGCGCGGGAGCCCGGGGCTGGTCCCCACCAGAGGGGCCGCCCCACGGCACTGGCGCGGGAGCCCGGGGCTGGTCCCCACCAGAGGCGCCGCCCCACGGCGCTGGTCGGGAGCCCGGGGCTGGTCCCCACCAGAGGCGCCGCCCCACGGCGCTGGCGGGAGCCCGGGGCTGGTCCCCACCAGAGGGCCGCCCCACGGCGCTGGCGCGGGAGCCCGGGGCTGGTCCCCACCAGAGGCACCGCCCCACGGCGCTGGTCGGGAGCCCGGGGCTGGTCCCCACCAGAGGGGCCGCCCCACGGCGCTGGCGCGGGAGCCCGGGGCTGGTCCCCACCAAAGGCACCGCCCCACGGCACTGAGTCAGTGATTGCTACCCAGCATGGGGCCCCTCCTCGCTGACTCTGGGGGCCCAGCGGGGCCCCACACGAGGCCTCTCCCTGGCCCTGAGAGGGGTTTGCTCCCGTGCAGGCGTGGTCCCCCACACGGAGACCCCGGAGAAGAAGGAGGTGCTGATCCTGGTGGAGATGGGGAGGTGAGCTCTGTCGGAACGCCCGCTCGTGGGGAGCCCAGGGCAGGTGGGCGCACCCCCTGCCTGCAAGGATGTTACTGGCCCCGGCGGGGGGCAGCTGAGCTTGGGGGGGAAACATGGCTCCGTCAGTGGGCGCTTGGGGCGGAGTCTGGGCCTGGCGGGGGCGGGGCCGGTTTTCCTTTGGCCAGTCCCCCTCCATGGCTCTCAGACCCACTGGGTCGAGCGGCTCTGGCCCTGCGCTGATGCCTGGGGCTTGCGTGGGGCAGTGCCCGTGGCCAGGCCCGGGGGGCAGCTGGCTCTCCCGGGCCCGCGCAGGGGCAGGGGCGGGTCTGTGGGCGCGGGCCCTGCGCTGCCGCCCTGGCTGGGTTTCACCCCCTGCTCTCTGCCCTGTCCTCAGGACCTTTTACCTGCAGGGGCTGTCGCGGCTGGACTTCGCGGCCTGGTGTGCGGACATCCAGGCCTCGGCCGGGCGCCGCGGCAATGCCCTGCGCGACCAGCAGCTCAGCAGGAGCGATATCCCCATCATCGTGGACAGCTGCATCGCCTTCATCACGCAGTACGGTGAGCCCCGCCGCGCCCCACCTCCAGGGGCCTGGAGCCGGGAGGGCTCCCGCTGGCTGCTCCCTGCACCCCGGCTTTGGCGCTGCTGCGCTGGCTGCCCCCTCGCTGCCCGGCCCGGTGACGCCCCCTCTCTGCCCGCAGGCCTGCGGCACGAGGGCATCTATCGCAAGAACGGGGCCAAGTCCCGCATCCGGGCGCTGATGGAGCAGTTCCGCCGGGACGCCCGCAACGTCAAGCTGCGCATCAGCGACAACTTCCTGGAGGACGTGACTGATGTGCTGAAGCGATTCTTCCGGGAGCTCGAGGACCCCGTCTTCACCGCCGAGCTGCACCCCCAGTGGCAGGAGGCTGCGGGTACCTGGCTCCCCTTCCACAGGGCCTGGGAGGCCCCATTCTGCCCTGCCCCGGCTCCGTCACTGGCACCCCTGGCCAGAGGGCTGGGGTCGTCCCAGCCTGAGCTGGAGCCGGGCCCGGGGGTGGGGCGGTGGGCGTGGGCGCGGGCATAGCTCCCTGCCAGTCCGTGCAGGCCTGGGGCCAGCGGCTCGTGGCCGTGCCCATGCCCCGTGCTGCGTTGTGACCGTCTGCTCCCTCCAGCCATAGCCCTGAGGCCCCCCCGCCTGGAGCGCTACAAGGAGCTGATCAACCGCCTGCCCCGCCTCAACCGCAGGACACTGGCTGCTCTGATTGGCCACCTCTACCGGTCAGTCGCCCTGGTCAGCGTGCCTGTGACCCCGTGGGGGGATCCAATGGGCCACCCCTTGTCTCTGCTCAGTGCCCGGTGACGAGTGGCTGGGCTTGCAACCGCCGGGGCAGGGCGCGCAGTCCCCAGGGCCTTCCCCTTGCTCCCCAACGCACTCCCCTGGCTGCATATGCCAGGGCACGCAGGGTTCCCGCAGCGGCTTGATGTGGCCTGTGCTCCCTCCGCTCTGCTGCTGGGGGCCTTTTCAGACAGGCCTGAAGACAGCCGCCAGGTGCCCGGGGTCCTGCCCCGAGCGGGATGCTGCATGGGGAGGCCACGGCACGTTCACGCACCTCCCGTGGCCAACGGGAGAGGCAAAGGCCAGAAGCCCGACGTGGCAAGCGCTGACGTGACGTGTGGCGCGCTGCCTGTGGCGCCGAGGGGACGCGCCGAGAACCCCGGCGGCCTGCCAGGGAAGTTTGACGAACATTACAGCAAGTTCTGTCTGACTCAGCAGCTGGTTGCTTCGGGGGGGGCTGGCCGGTTCGGGGGCCTGGCGGCTGTGGCTGTCTGGTGCCGAGCTAGGGGCTGCTGCGCGCGCTGAGATCTCGCTCTCTGCCCGGCACCAGGGTGCAGAAATGTGCTGACTTCAATCAGATGGGCACCAAGAACCTGTCCCTGCTCTTCGCGCCCAGCCTCTTCCAGACAGACGGCAAAGGGGAGCACGAGGTCAAGGTGATGGAGGACCTGATTGACAACTACGCCCACATTTTCAACGTGAGCCCCCACTGCCCGCTTGCCCTGTATCGGTCCTGCCTCCCAACCCCGTCCCCTCCTCCCCTCCTCCTCCTCCCCCCGTCCCCTCCTGCCCCCGTCACCCTCCTCCCACTGCCCCCATCCCCTCCTGCCCCCGTGTCCCCGTCCCCTCCCTGCCCACCGGCCCCGTGTCCCCCTCCTCCCCCCCTGCCCCGTCCCTCCTCCCCACCGACCCCCATGTCTCCCCTCCTCCCCACTGCCCCCTCCTCCCCTCCTGCCCCCGTGTCCCCTCCTCCCCCACTGCCCCCGTCCCCCTCCTGCCCCGTGTCCCCCTCCTGCCCCCACTGCCCCGTCCCCCTCCTGCCCCGTGTCCCCTCCTCCCCACTGCCCCCGTCCCCCTCCTGCCCCCCGTGTCCCCGTCCCCCCTCCTGCCCACCGGCCCCGTGTCCCCTCCTCCCCCCACTGCCCCGTCCCCCTCCTGCCCCCGTCACCCTCCTCCCCACTGCCCCGTCCCCTCCTGCCCCCGTCACCTCCTCCCCTCCTGCCCCCGTGTCCCCCTCCTCCCCCACTGCCCCCGTCCCCTCCTGCCCCCCGTGTCCCCGTCCCCTCCTGCCCCTGCCCCGTCCCCTCCTGCCCCCGTGTCCCCTCCTCCCCCCACTGCCCCCGCCCCCTCCTGCCCACCGGCCCCGTGTCCCCTCCTCCTCCCCACTGCCCCTGCCCCCTCCTGCCCACCGGCCCCGTGTCCCCTCCTCCCCACTGCCCCGCCCCCTCCTGCCCACCGTCACCCTCCTCCCCCACTGCCCCGCCCCCCTCCTGCCCACCGGCCCCGTGTCCCCTCCTCCCCCCACTGCCCCGTCTCCCTCCTGCCCACCGACCCCGTGTCTCCTCCTCCCTCCTGCCCCCGTCCCCTCCTGCCCCCGTGTCCCTCTCCTGCCCCCACTGCCCCGTCTCCCTCCTGCCCTCACGCCCGTCTCTTGCTGGCAGATTGAGCAGGAGCAGGTGTTGCAGATGGAGCTGGAGAACAGTCTCATCACCACGTGGCGGGATGTGCAGGTGCTGGCGCGACGCCCCCGTGCCCTGGCTGCTCCCGATTTCTCCCTCAGCCACTGCCTGGGCCCGTGGGCCTGGGGGGCTGGAGGCCGGGAGAGGGCTGCAGAGCCGCCCAGCCCGGCACAGGCCCCTGGCTGCAAACCTTGCCTGGCTCTCTGCTCCGGCCAGGGCTGCCCGTGGGGTGGGGCTGCTGAGCTGCGCCCCCAGCTTACCCTGTCCACGCCCCCCCGCCCCAACAGCTGGGGGCCGCTGCCGAGCCCGGGCGCGGGGCTGACGGTTGGGGACCCGGGACTGGAGCTGGGAGCCTGCGGGGCTGGTGGCTGGGCCCCCCAGAGGCAGCAGGGAGCTGGAGCCAGGACCTGAGGCGATGGACCCGAGCATGGGGTGCAGAAATCCCCTCTGCCCCCACCCCCTTCCCCCTGGCCCCAGGCGGGCTCCCAGCTGGCAGGGGGACAGGAGGGCTATTGGGTCCCAGGGAACCCCGCATCACACGGAGCCCAGGCGCAGCCAGAGCCCAGCTTGGGGAGAGGGGCCCCCCAAGACACAGAGACTATCACCCCTCAGCAGCCTGTCCCGCCTCCCGGCTTTGTCCTGCTGCGGGGGGCAAAAGGGGTTACCCCCCCCGGCTCAGGTTCTGTGAGCCTCGGCCATTGTCTGCGCTGGGCCGGGCAGCCTCCCACAGTGAGTCACACCCCAAATCCCCACCCCCATCCGGGTAGCTGTGCCGTGCCAAGGGAAACTGAGGCATGCACCAACCGTTACTAGAGAGTGGAATCCCGCACCCCCAAACCGCTGCCTTCACCCCGCAGCTCTCGCAGGCTGGCGATCTCATCATGGAGGTGTACCTGGAGCACAAGCTGCCCGACTGCTGCGTCACCCTCAAGGTGAGCGAGCGCGTCCTGGCTGCGGGTGTGGCTCAGGCAGGGCGGCTCCATGGCCCCCCCACGCCCGGCCTGGCTGCTGGTTGGGCGGGGCTGTGTGCCCCCACTCCACGCCCGGCCTCGCTCTGCTGCCGGCTGGACGGGGGTTGTGTGCCCCCCTCTCGCCTCGCCCCGCCCCGCCCCGCTGCTGGCTGGGCAGGGGCTGTGTGCCCCCGCACTCCATGCCTGGCCTTGCTGCTGGCTGGACGGGGGCTGTGTGCCCCCCCGCACTCCACGCCTGGCCTCGCTCTGCTGCCGTGTTGTGTGCCCTCTCGCTTCGCCCCGCCCCGCCCGCTGCTGGGCAGGGCTGTGTGTGTGCCCCACCCATGCCTGGCCTTGCTGCTGCCTGGATGGGGGCTGTGTGCCCCCCCGCACTCCATGCCCGGCCTCGCTCTGCTGCCGGCTGGACGGGGGCTGTGTGCCTCCCCCACTCCACGCCCGGCCTGGCTCCGCTGCCCGCTGGAGCGGGGCTGTGTGCTGCCAGCACTCCATGCCCGGCCGGGCGCCAGCTGGCTCTGCTGCCCACAGGTGTCGCCACCATGACGGCAGAGGCTGACTGCCAGGTCCCGCACTCCACGCCAGCCTGGCATCTGGCTCCGCTGAGACCCTGGAGAACGGAGACCTGTGGGGAGAGCTGCCAGCGGCTGGGGCGGGGGGCTGCCCGGGCAGGGACGGGGCGCCAGCTGGTCTCTGCGCTTCCCCACAGGTGTCGCCCACCATGACGGCAGAGGAGCTGACTAACCAGGTCCTGGAGATGCGCAGCGTGCCGGCCAGCCTGGACATCTGGCTGACCTTCGAGACCCTGGAGAACGGAGACCTGGGTGAGTGAGGGGCGCCTCCCGGGCCGGGCTGAGGGGGGCGCTGCCTGTACCAGGCCGGGGCCGGGTGACAGCGCGCCATGGGGCGGGGCGGGGCTGGGTGAGGGGGCGCTGCCTGTGCCGGGCCGGGGGGCCGGGCGACAGCCGCCGTGGGGCGGGCCGGGGGGCTGCGTGGCCGGGGGAAAGGCCAGGCGGGTTCAGCCGTGTGGAGCTCACACGGTGGCTCTTCTCCCTGCCCGCGTGGCCCCGGCCCCACAGGGCAGCCCTGCCCCACGGTGGGTGCTGGGCCCTCCTGGGGCAGCTCCTCTCTGCCCGGAGCAAGCGGCCTCGTCTCCCCCCAGAGCGGCCCCTGCACCCCAAGGAGAGGGTCTTGGAGCAGGCTCTGCAGTGGTGCAAGCTCCCGGAGCCCAGCTCCGCCTACCTGCTGGTGAGGAAGGTTCCCATTGGAGAAGGCAGCTGTCTCTTCACAGGTAAGCTCCGCCCACCTTGGCTGGGCTGCACGGCCCTGCATGAGCTAGGGGTCGGTGGTGCAGAGCGGGCGCAGCAGCGCTGGGGGCCTGGACGAGCAGCGCTGGCTGGTCCCCATGGGGCTGCCTGTGGTGTGGGGCAGCCGCAGGCTGGGAGCCAGCAATTGCTCCGCCTCAGGGGGCAGGGCCTGAGCAAGGGGAGCTCCCATCATCTGACCCCCCACCTCACTCTGTGCCTAACCCTGCCCCAGCCTGCTCTGCCTTGCCCAGGACATCTGAACAGCCAGACGGGGTCAGACCAAAGAGCCATCCTGCCCAGTGCCCATGGGATCCCTCTCCTGCCATCCCTTTCCAGCCTCTGACACCAGCCCTGCCCAGCCTGGCTAATGGCCATTGACGGGCCTGTCCTCCATGCATGTAGCTAGCTCGTTTTTTAGCCCTGTTAAAGTCCTGGTCTTCACCACATCCTCTGGCCAGGAGTTCCACAGGTTGACTCTGCGCTGCATGAAGAAAAACTTCCTTTTGTTTGTTTTAAACCTGCTGCCTCTTCATTTCATGTGGTGACCCCTAGTTCTTAAGTTATAGGAACAAGTAAATAACTTTCCCTTATTCACTTTCTCCACACCTGTCATGGTTTTATAGACCTCTCTCCTAGCCCCCCTTAGTCTCCTCTTTTCCAAGCTGAAAAGTCCCCGTCTTACTCATCTCTCCTCATATGGCAGCCGTTCTATACCCCTAATTATTTTTGTGGCCCTTTTCTGAGCCTTCTCCAATGCCAGGATATCTTTTTAGAGATGAGGCGACCGCATCTGTGCGCAGTATTCAAGCTGTGGGCATCCCACGGTTTTATAGAGAGGCAGTAAGATATTCTCCGTCTTATTCTCTATCCTTTATTGATTCCTAACATTCTCTTTGCTTTTTTGGCTGCTGCCGCACACGGAGGGGATGTTTTCAGAGAACTCTCCACGATGACTCCAAGAGCTCGAGTAGTTGTAGCTAAATTAGTCCCCGTCATAGTGTATGTAGAGTTGGGGTTATTTTTTCCAATGTGCATTTGTGACGGCGCGTCGGGGACCCCTCGATCCTGCACCCCCATAGCAGCCAGAACAGACTCTGTCAGCCAGTAGAACAGAGAGTGGTTTATTGCTCCTCCAGGACACAGCCCAGCACAGACATGACGTGGGTACAGGAGGCAGGGCCAGGACGCCTCAGACCCCTTGGGGTAGGGGGTCCATCGCCCCCCAGCACTCAGCTTAGTCTGTTCCCTTCATGTTTCCCAGCCAGAGACTGCCCAGCTCCCAGGCCCTGCCCCCCAGCCAGGTGTTAGTCTCCACCTCCCTTCCTTTGTCTGTCCCCCGGGGAAGAGCCTTGTTATCTGCCCAGGCTGGGCCTAGGTGTCTGGGCCAATGCACATGTGGGTGAGTCAGTGGGAATCAGACAGCACAGCGCAGGGGGACCCCGGGTACAGAGCAGACAGCCCCCCACTACGGCACATCTCTCCCCCCTCGGAGAGCGAACTGAGCAGGGTCACTCCGCTTGTGACCTGGGGAAGTTCGAGCCTCCTGCCTGGTAAAGCCGCAGCAGTGACACTGGCGCTCCCCTTGGCTCAGGCCGGCCACGGCGCCGCCCTGCAGGAGCCGGCTCCCCCCAGTTCGGCTGCTGCACGGCTTTGAGGGGGCCGGCGCGGGCCCACTCTCTGCGGCCGTACCAGCCCTTTTGCTGCCCTTGGGCTCTGCCCGGGGTCTCTCTGGCCGGGCCCACGAGCTCAGCGAGCCTTTCCCGTGAAGCCACGACGTCCTCCACCCCCGACTCTCCATTCGGGGAGGTCTCCCCATGACGGACCGGGCCAGGTCTGGGCACAGCTGAGGGCGTCTGCTCAGGGCGAATTGCTCAAATGCGGGGCTCTCTATAGCCCCCAGACTGGAGGCCTTCCCAACTAGGCCACACACCAGTCCCACAGAGCGCTTCAGCTGCCTGCTTGGCCAGCCAGAAGCCTCACAAGCAAAACCCCCCCGACATGACACCCCAGCAATATCCGTGCCCCAGATGGCCTCATACGCAGGTGAGGGGTTTTAGAGCCCAACCCCACCTACCCCGAACAAGTTCTGTCCGGTTCCAAGAAACCAGCCACAGTTCCCAGGTCAATTTACCCACAAGACCACGCTGAGCCAATCCTTTAGAATCTAAAATCTAAAGGTTTATTACTAAAAGAACGAAAAGCATGAGAGTGAGGTTGTTAAAGTATCGTACATTACATGCATCGACTCTCCCAGTTCTCGATGCCGGCTCGCAGCAGAGATGTTATAACTGCTGGCTTAAAAGTCCTTGGTGCACATCCTATATCCGCATGGGTCTACAGTCCTTCCCGGCTCGTGATTCCTGCGAGGCCGCATCTGGGGTCAGGAGCAGATCTGGAGACAGAATGGAGGCTGCCACATGGCATCTTTATCCCTCCTTCCTGGCCTTTTCTTGGCTGTAGCAGGTCACCTGGCCGTGGCCTGTCCCTGTGTCCCCTGCTGGTAGCCCCTAGGGATCAGTCACCGTTCTTGAGGAGTGTCCTCGGGCTATAGAGGGCTATTGTTCCATGGAGACTTGCTCGTTAGCACGTCCATGGGCTGAGCTGCTTGGCCCACAGTTCAACCACATACAGAGAAACATTCGGTATCCACACAAAGTACATGCTCACAACTCCACACACAGACATTGTACAATCACATGAATAGCATCTATGGAATCAGAAGAACGTAAGCTTCTATTTGACTCCTCACATGGCCCCCTTGGTACCACTTTTGGGGCAAACACCCCCCCATGGGTACAGCAGTGATCTGGCTGCTCCCCTCAAAATCCAGTAATGTGACACCCCTTCCCATAACTCTCTCAGCAAGCCCAGGGGGTCCTTCCCCCTTCCGCACCCTGACTCGGTCGGGGAGAACCTGGCAGACCCTTGGGGTGCCTCCCTGTGTGCAGACAGCAGGTGGGGCAGGTACTTGTCCCAGTCCTGTGGGTGCTGGTGCACGAAGGCCTCCAGCATCTGCTTCAGGGTCCCCTGGAACCTCCTCACCAGCCCGCTGGACTGGGCGCCATACGCCGGGCCCCGTGCTTCTCCCACATGAAGTGGGATCCCTGGTCCGTGAGGACCTCCTGGGGGAACCCCACCCTGCTGAAAATGGCCAGCAGCACATCTGCCACCGTGTCTGCCTCGCTAGAGGGCAGAGCCATGCCCTTGGTGCAGTGGGTAGCCAAATCCACTGCTACCAGGATGTATTTGTTCCCCGTCTGGGTTGCCTGGCCGACAGGCCCCACTATCTCTAATGCTGCCTTCCGGAACGGCTCCTCTATACAGGGCAGGGGCCTCAAAGCCGCTTTCCTCCCATCTTGGGCCTTCCCCACCCTCTGGCAGGAGCCGCAGGACCAGCAGTACCGCTGCACGGCTGCAAATATCCCCGGCCACTAGAAGTTTTGGAGCAGCCTCAGCCGGGTGCGCCGGATCCCCCGGTGCCCTGCACATGGGACGTCATAGGCCAGATACAGCAGTTTGTGGCGATACTTTTGGGGAACTACCAGCTGCCGCTGGACCCCCCATAGCCCCACCTTCCCGGGGGGAGCCATTCCTGGTACAGCCTCTCCCCAGGGGCTGAGCTGCGCCCAGGTCAGCCCGGTCCCTCAGGGTCCGCAAGGAGGGATCCACCTGCACCTCAGCCTGGAATTCAGCAGCTGGGGCAGGGATTGGGACCTGTCCCCCCCACTGCTTGGGTCCGGAGTCCCAGCCTGGCCGGTCTCTGTGTCTGCTGGGATGGGGCCCTGCGCCCACGGCAGGGAGCCCTCCCCTGGGTCAGGGTCACCAGCCCCTCGCTGGCTCTGGCTACGGGTGGTGACCAGGGCCCTGTGGGGTCCGTCTGGCCATTCCTCTAGGTCACCCCCCATCAGCACCTCGGTGGGCAAGTGCCGGTGCACCCCCAGTTCCTTGGGGCCCTCCTTGGCCCCCCATTTCAGATGCACCCGTCTATGCCCCTCAGGGTCAGCTGGGTGCTGGGCACCATGCAGTCTGGGGCCACGACCTCGGGCCGGGCCAGTGTCACCTCCGCCCCCGTGTCCCAGTAGCCCGTCACCTCCCTGCCATCCACCTGCAGGGGCACGAGGCACTCGCTCCGCAGGGCCCCCTCTGTCCCCACCTGGTACACCGAGAAATCCGCTTCCAGAGGGTCAGATCTCCTGGGGGAGTTTGCCTGAGCATCCTTCCCCCCACTCTGCGCTGAGGTTTGCCTGCCGGCCCCTGCCTCTGGGGTGGCCTGCCCTTCCGCCAGCCCCAGCCAGTTAATCCGGGAAAGTCTCAGGTCGTGGGACCTGTCCTGGTTCCTGGGGCACTGAGCCCTCTTGTGGCCCCTTTGCCCACAGCGATGGCAGGTTGGTTCCGGCAGGACCCTTCGGGCTGGCTCTATCTGGGCCCTGGCTGTCTCTCGGGGGGGCGGCTGACCGGTCCCTGTCTCTTGGGCCTGTCCCGTAGGTGACTCCGTTGCTCAGCCGAGAACCGGTCTCTGCGCGATTCCCTTCCTCTCCGGGACTCCCATTCACCCCCGGACCGGCTGTCTGGGAACTCGTCTGCCAGCTTCCCGGCCTCCTGGGGGTTCTCTGGCCTCCGGTCCTTGAGCCACAGCCTCAGGATGGGCAGGCACACTTCATAAAACTGTTCCAGCATCATCAGCTTAACCAGGTCCTCTGTGGTTTGGGCCAACACGAGCTTCTCAAAGCATCTAGCTGTCCCGGGTCCCCTGGGGTCCTCCCAACTCACTGCAGCCGGGGCCCCTCGGCTTCTCCACTCCACCATGGCCAGCTCATGCTGCCGCTGCCTCTCTTG
Organism: Rafetus swinhoei; assembly: GCA_019425775.1. Taxonomy (NCBI): domain Eukaryota; kingdom Metazoa; phylum Chordata; order Testudines; family Trionychidae; genus Rafetus; species Rafetus swinhoei. Next base: position 42,198,896 of record CM033428.1, on the reverse strand, counting down.
GTCCTGTACCTCCAATTCCTTCATCCGCAGCTCGATCTCCAGCTGCCACAGCTCTGCTGGGATGGATCCCACCCTGGATGAACGGCTGCTGGCGGAGCGTGGCCCGGTGGCCACCGCGTCTGTGGACTCCAGCCCTCTGTCCGGTCTGAGAGCTTGCCTGGCTCTCTGCTCTGGCCAGGGCTGCCCGTGGGGGTGGGGCTGCTGAGCTGCGCCCCCAGCTTACCCTGTCCACGCCCCCCCACCCCAACAGCTGGGGGCTACTGCCGAGAGAGCTTGAGACGCTCCCAGGGGGTGTCTAGCTGCTCCCCGCTGGGACAGGATCCAGGCCCCTGGACGGGTCATTCTCTTCCAGCCGGGCAATCAGCCGGGCCTTGGTTGCGCTCCCCATGGGCAGGCCCCTCCCTCTGCACAGCCCCACAAGGTCTGCCTTCAGGAGTCGGGCGTAGGCCATCGCCCCACCGATCCCCAGGGTGCAGACCCACTGACTGAGTGCTGCAGCACCCCACAGCTCCCAGGAATTGCTTCACTCTGCCTCCTGCACGTCTGGCTCTTGCAAGCCCCTTCCTTCTACTGCGCCCCGTCACTCGCTGCTGGGAGCTCCATCCACGGGGTGCAGTGCATCCCACCCCTGACACCACCGTGACGGCGCGTGTCGGGATCCCCGATCCTGCACCCGTAGCAGCCAGAACAGACTCCGCCGGCCAGTAGAACAGGGGTTTATTGCTCCTCCGGGATACAGCCCAGCACAGACGTGATGTGGCTACAGGAGGCAGGGCTGGGATTCCTCAGACCCCTTGGGGTAGGGGTCCTCACCCCCTCAGCTCAGTCTGTTCCCTTCATGTTTCCCAGCCAAGACTGCCCAGCTCCCAGACCCTGTCCCCCAGCCAGGTGCCGTCTCCGCCTCCCCCCCCTTTGTCTCTCCCTGGGAAAAGCCTTGTTATCTGCCCAGGCTGGGCCTAGGTGTCTGGGCCATACACATGTGGGGGAGTCAGTGGGAATTGCAGGGCGCAGGGGACCCCGGGTCACAGAGCAGGCAGCCCCCCCACGGCACAGCATTACTTGACACTATCCACCTTACAGTTCAGTTCCCGTTTTGTTGCCCAGTCACTCAGTTTGGTGAGATCCTTCTGACGCTCTTCACGGTCTGCTTTGCCTTAGCTCTCTTGAGCAGTTTGGTCTTGTCACGGCTCGCAGGTCGCGCCCACGCTTGGCCCCTCGGCTCCTGGGCAGACCCCCCTCTCCAGCGCGGCAGCCCCTTCTTGGGGAGCCCCTCCCCTCCAGCGGCAGTGCGACAGCCCGTTCTCAGGGGGCCACTCCAGTGCGGTGACCCTCTCTTGTGGGGCCCCTCTCACCTGGGGGGTCCGCCCCTCCGCCTCCAGGACGGCGCCTCTCAGGCCCTCCAGCCGCCTGCCTCCGCCGTGAGCCCCTCAGGGGGTCCCTCCCTCTGGCCCCCGGAGCCTCCACACCCAGAGGGAACAGCGCCCCCCTGTTCTCCAGCCCAGAGCGACTCCCAGCCAGCACCCAACAGGAGGGTCTATTGAGCTTTGAACAGCAACGGATCCCTCAGGCCAGTCGGCCTGGGCCCCCAGCCCCACGTCAGTCTCCCCAGCCAGCTGAGTCCTGCCTCCTCTGCCTCAGCCCCAAAAACAGCCCCAGTCTCCCAGCAGAGCCTCCAATAGCCCAGCAACAGCCCTCCCCACCAGTGTCTCTCCCAGATAAGAGGGTCGCCTGGGCCCCTCTTCTCCCCCCCCCCGTCCAATGTTCCCCCCTCGCTGGGGTCAGCTTGGCCGGTCACCAGGGTCCCCTCTCTGCAGCCCCTTGTCTGTCTCTGGCCAGAACCGGCCGTGTCCTCTGAGCAGGGCTGGGGGCACCAGGGCACCAGACACACGGCTCCAGTTCTGGGCTGTTCTCTGCAACAACAAACTCCCCCCCCTTTGTCACATTAACCAGTAACTGCTGGGCACTGAGCGCCCCCCTGTGTGCAACCCCCCCTTTGAGCCCCCCTTCCTCACAGCTCTCATCTGCACATTTTCCACCTCACTGTTTACCCCTTTCTCTAGATCATTTATACATAGGTTGAATAGGACTGGGCTCAGGACAGACCCTTGGGGGACCCCACTAGTTACCTCTCTGCACTCGGAAAACTGGCCATTAGTTCCTGCCCGTTGGTTCCGGTCTTTTAACCAGTTCTCAGTCCACGAGAGCCCTTCCCTCTTCTCCCGACCTTACTTAGGACCCTTCGCTGAGGGACCTTGTCAGAGGCTTTCTGGAAATCTAAGTGCACTCTACCCGCCGGATCCCCCTGGGCTGCCCGTGTGCTGACCCCTCAGAGAACTCTAGCAGATTAGTAAGGCAGGATTTCCCTTTGCAGACACCATGTTGACTTCCCCCAACAAATTCTACTTATGCATTTATTCTTTACTATAGTTTCAACTAATGTGCTCGGTACTGCCGTTAGATTTACCGGTCTGTAATTGCCAGGAATCGGATCACCGCTAGAGCCCGTCACGTTAGCAATCTTCCAGTCATTATGTACAGAAGCTGATTTAAAGGATCGGTTACAAACGACAGTTCATAGTTCCACAATTACCCATTGGAGTTCTTTCAGAACTCTCGGGCGAATGCCAGCTGGTCCTGGTGCCCGTTAAGTGTATCAGTTTGTTCCAAAACCTCCTCTAAGGACACCTCAATCTGGGACAATTCCTCAGATTTGTCACCTAAAAAGAACGGCTCAGGGTTGGGAATCTCCCCGATATCCTCAGCCGTGAAGACTGAAGCAAAGAATTCATTCAGCTTCTCCGCAATGACTATCATCTTTGAGGGCTCCCTTAGCATCTCGATCGTCCAAGGGCCCCCTGGTTGCTTAGCCGGCTCCTGCTTCTGATGGTCTTAAAACATTCTGCTGTTACTTTTTGAGGTTTTGACTGGCTGCTCTTCAAACTCCTTTTTGGCTGCTGCGTCTTATATTTTTACACTTAATTTGACAGTTTATGCTCCTTTCTATTTTCCTCACTAGGATTTGACTTCCACTTTTTAAAAGATGCCTTTTTATCTCACAGCTTCTTTTACCTGGTTGTTAACCCACAGTGGCACTTTTTTGGTTCTCTTACTGTGTTTTTTAATGTGGGGTATCCATTGAAGTTGGGCCTCTATTCTGGGGTCTTTGAAAAGTGTCCATGCAGCTTGCAGAGGTTTTACTTTGGTCACTGTCCCTTTTCATTTCTATGAAACTAACCTCCTCGTTTGTGTGTAGTTCCCCTTTGTGAAATGAAACGTGGGGCTGCTGAGGGGTTCCCCACCACCGGCAAGTTAAATGTTGGTACTTTATGGTCAGTGTTTCCAGCCTGTTCTTTCCCCATGGTGCAGGGGCCAAGCGCCAGAGCCCCAAGTGTGGGGTGCTGAAGTGCCGAGAGGAGCCCCCCAAGCTCCTGGGCTGCAAGTTTCAGGAGCGATACTTCGTCATCCAGGAGCACAAGCTGCTGCTGCTGAAGGAGAAAAGGGTAAAGGAGGAGCCAGGTCTCCCTTGCAGACACGGGGGCAAGGCTGGGCTAGGAGGGGCTGCTGTGGAAGCACAGCCCCCCACCGTGGGAAGCTCTCCCCAAGATGGGGCAGCCAGGCCAGCACCGTGCCCTGCCTCCAGCCGTGGCAGGCGATGGGTGCCAGCTGGAGGGCTGAGCTGGGCGGGGTGGGGTGTCCGTGGGCGGGGGGGCTGCAGGGGCAGAGGGATGTTTGGGCAGGGCTGGGCCGGGCGGGGGCTCGCGGGCAGGGCTGGGCCGGGCGGGGGCTGCAGGGGCGGGGGCTCGCGGGCAGGGCTGGGCCGGGCGGGGCTGCAGGGGACGGAGGGATGTTTGCGGGCAGGGCTGGGCCGGGCGGGGGGGCTGCAGGGGGCGGAGGGGGGCTCCGCGGGCTGGGCCGAGCATCCGGCTCTCGTTCCCAGAGCGCCCGGCCGGAGCGGGAGTGGCCCCTCGACGTGGCCAAGGTTTACATGGGGATTCGGAAGAAACTGAAGCCGCCGTCCCAGTAAGAGTCGGGCTCCGGGGCGCGGACCCCTCCAAATAGTAACCCCCGCCCTGGCCGCGACCTCCCTTTGCCCAGAGCCAGCCCCAGCTCTGAGCCTGGCCTCCGAATGCCTGGCCTCTGCCCCCTCCCCGTGCTCCCCTCAACCGCCCCAGCCTCGCATGCCTGGCCTCCGCTCCTCCCCTGCGCCCCAACTGCCCGCCCCAGCCTCGCATGCCTGGCCTCCATCCCCACCCCCACCCCCACGTGCCTGGCCGTACCACGTCCTGCGACCCTCCTGTGACCGCTGTGAGGCGGAGCCTGCTTGGCCCCCTTGTGCCAAGTGAGCGCTAATCCCCCCAGCCCCACGGGAACCTGCCAGGCTGCCCCAGCTCGGGCACCGCGACCCCCCTGCCCACGCGTGGCTCCTGCTCTAGCACCTGCCCTGGCCTGACCGTGCCTCCTTCCCTCTGCTCTAGGTGGGGATTCACCCTGGTCCTGGACAAGCAGCAGCTGTGAGTACTTGGGGGCCCTCGCCCCCGGCTGGGCCCTCCCCTCCCTGTAGCTCCGGCCTGGCTGTGCCGGTGCCCCGGGCGGGGCGCTTGCAGGACCAGTGGCGGGAGTGGCCGGTTCCAGGCTAGTGCAGCCGGAGCAGAGGGACCTTGGCAGAGAAGCTGCTCGGACCCCAGGAAATGGGAAAGCGAATTGTTTCTGCCTCGGAAATTCTGGGGGCGTGGGGGGGGTGTGTGTGCGTGCACGCACGTGCCCTCTGTGTGTCCTGTGTGCACACTTGTTTGTGCGTGCACGTGCCCTCTGTGTGTCCTGTGTGCATACTTCTTTGTGTGTGCATGCGCCCTCTGTGTCCTGTGTGTGCAATTGTTTGTGTGTGCACGCGCCCCCTATGTGTCCTCTGTGTGCAATTGTTTGTGTGTGCACGCGCCCCATGTCCTATGTGCGTAATTGTTTGTGCATGCATGCGCCCTCTGTGTGTCCTGTGTGCACACTTCTTTGTGCGTGCACACGCCCCCTGTGTGTCCTGTGTGCACAATTGTTTGTGTGTGCACGCGCCCCGTGTCCTGTGTGCACACTTGTTTGTGCATGCACGCGCCCTCTGTGTGTCCTGTGTGCATACTTCTTTGTGCGTGCATGTGCCCCCATGTGTCCTGTGTGCGCAATTGTTTGTGTGCACATGCCCCCTGTGTGTCCTCTGTGCGCAATTGTTTGTGTGTGCACGTGTCCTGCGTGCACACTTCTTTGTGCATGCATGCGCCCTCTGTGTGTCCTGTGTGCACATTTCTTTGTGCGTGCACGTGCCCCGTGTCCTGTGTGCACAATTGTTTGTGCGTGCACGCGCCTCCTGTGACCTGTGTGCGCACTTCTTTGTGCGTGCATGCGCCCTCTGTGTGTGTCCTGTGTGCACGAACATGTGCGAGCACCCTAATGTGTGTGTGTGTGTGTGTGTGTGTGTATCTGTACACATCTGTGTGCACGCACACAGCCTGCTTGTGTCTCCAGCCAGCTCCTGGAGGAGCTGAGAGACAGGTGGCAGGGCCCTGGGGCAGCACTCACTGTGTGGGGTGCAGCAGGGCCCAGTACCCAGCCAGTGTCTCCTCTGGCCCCACAGGTCCCTGGCATGTGCAGGGCAGGCCGAGTTGTGGGACTGGACCACCAGCATCCTGAAGGCTCAGGTGGGTAAGCGCTGGCGTACGAGGTGTGTGGTAGGCTGGGGACGCTGGCAGTGCCAGGCAGTGACGTGCTGGCCGGGGGGGGGGGGTTGGCAGTGCCAGGCAGGGATGTGCCAGCCAGAGGGGGCTGGCAGTGCCAAGCAGGGACATGGGGGGCTGGAGGGGACTGGCAGTGCCAGGCAGTGACGTGCCGGCCGGGGGGGGCTGGCAGTGCCAAGCAGGGACGTGGGCGGCTGGGCGGGGCTGGCACTGCCAAGCAGGGACGTGGCAGCTGGGGGGGACTGGCACTGCCAGGCAATGACGTGTTGCGCCCCCGTGCAGCACGACGATCTGCGCCCGGTGGTCATGCGGCGGCGCTCGCTCCTCCGACCTCGCCAGGCAGAAGTTTGGCACCATGCCCCTCGTCCCGCTGCAGGGAGACAGCACAGACGCCACCATGCTTTCTGCCAACCAGACCCTGGTACGGCAGCCCCTGCCCTCCGTGAGGCTAGCCAGGGACACGGGCTGCCGGGCTGGGCAGGGGCCTGTGTGTGAGTGGGGTGGGGGCTGTACAGAGGTCCCAGTGAGCTGTGGGCTCCTGTGCGTGGCAGTGTCCTACCCGCCCCCCGGGTGGGGCTACCTTACCCAGCCTGCCCCGCCCCCCGGGTGGGGCTACCTTGCCCAGCCCCGCAGCCTGCCCCGGCCCCACTTACTCTCCCGTCTCCGTTTGTAGCGCCGCCTGCACGCGCGAAGGACTCTGTCCATGTTCTTTGTAAGTACCTGCATGGGCTGCATGTTTCCCAGGGAGCCGTCTGCCCGCTTCCCGGCCCCTGCTGTGGGGGCAGAGACCCCTTTCTGTGCCCCCCAAGTGCTCCTTACTGTGCGCTGTGCCCAGAGGTGGGCGACGCAGCCCCATAGCGTCGTTCAGAGGCTCCCTGCCACGCGCTCAGGGCGGGTTGCCCCACGGGCACTTGTGGGGTGTCAGCAGAAAGGGCAGTTTTCCTCCCCCCGTGAGCAGCATGGGGCCGGGCCAGGGCTGCCCGCAGAGGCTGAGCGCATGTGGAAGGAGCGGGCTGGCTGGCCAGGTCGGGGGCTGTTTCTGCATGGCTTTGGGCTGAGACTCCTGACCCCGCAGCTTGCTGGCAGAGGCAGGGCCTGGTGCTCAGAATGGCTGTGCCGGGGCGGGCGCGTCACCAGCCCCACCAGGAGCCATGGGGCAGAAGCTGTGCTGGCCGCCTCTGCCTGGAGAGCCAGCCCAGGGCGCAAGCTGTGCTGGAAGGGGGGCAGCGAATCTTGCCCCCCAGGCTGCTGCCAGCTGCCCCTACCTCGGGCTGCCAGTGCTGGCTGGCCCAATTCCAGCCGTGGGCACGTGCCGTGGGGCTAGGCCAAAGAGGGGGAGCCCCGCGGATCGCGCCGGCTTGGGCCATGCTCCTCGTGGGGGGAAGGTGCAGAGCTGGGGCCTCCTGCCTAGAGCCAGCCTGGCCTGGAGGAGGCTGCACCCCCTAATATGAGTCAGACCCAGGAGCCACTTGGGCCTGGCAGCTCCCCCTCCAACAGGGCCGCTGGCGGGGCTCTCCCACCACCCCAGAAGTGCCCTGCCCCTGCTCCGGGTACCCGCCTGCTGCCTTGGGGGGCCCAGAGGTGGGGGGAAGCTCAGCAGGGCGGGGGCCTGGTGCCTGGCCCTCACTGTGCCCTTGGCCTCGCTAGCCCATGAAGATGCACCAGGACTCGGTGGAGGAGCAGCAGGCGGCCGAGGCGGACGTGGAGCCAGTGTACGAGGAGGTGGGCGAGTTCCTGGCGCTGGCCCCGCCGCGGCTGGACGCAGGCCCCCTGCTCGAGCTGGCCCCGGTGCCCGCTGTGGACAAATCCAGCAAGCTAGCCCTGCCCCCAGAGCAGCCGCCGAGCCGCAGCCCAGAGCGGAGGGGGCTGGGCGCCCAGATCACCAAGTCGCTCTCCCTCGAGAGGGGCCTGGACCTCGAGCCCGACTGGGCCCCGGAGTGGGACAGGGCCCCGGGACTCAGGGCCGCCCAGGCAGCCTCGCTGGAGAGAGCCGAGGAGCTGCCCGGTGCGCTGCCGGCCCCCAGGAGCCGGGACCTGCTGGCCCTGCCCCTGGCACCGGCGGCCAGCCCCGAGCCCCCGCAGGAGGGCGCCAGGAAGCGCAGCGCCCAGCTGGCCTCGCCCGCCAGCGAGCGGCTCATGCAGGAGCTCAGCAGCCGCCTCCTGAGGAAGAGCGAGGGCCCGGCGCCCGGGCCCGGGCAGCAGGTCACGTGACCCCGCCTGGTGTTCCCAGGCTGGGGGCTGCGCCCTGCCCCTCCTCTCTGCACCCAGCGAGCTCCCTGCGCCACCAGTGGGGTGCAGACACGGCCCGCCCCGGGGCACCCCTGGCCGCACGGCCCACCGGGGCTGCCTGAGCCCAGCTCTGCCAGGCACCCGCAGGCGCTGCGAAGGGGAAGCACAAACCAAACAACAGGAAGGAGGCGAGTTTTTGCAACTTGCTGTGTGACTGGGTGGGAGGTGTGAGCATCCGCCAGTCTGTGTGGGAGGTGTGTGTGTGCAGGGCGTGTGTGATATGGAGTGTGGGGGTGTGTGCAGGGCCTCTGTGGGATGGTGAGCATGCAGGGCGTGTGATGCAGCGTGAGCGTGTGCACGCGTGCACAGGGTGTGCGATGCAGAGTGTATGCGTGCTCAGGGCGTGTGATGCAGCATGTGCATGTGCAGCATGATTGTGTGTGTGTGAGTGCACAGGGCGTGTGATGCAGCGTGCATGTGTGTGTGCATGCTGGGCGTGTGATGCAGTGTGCGTGTGTGTGTGTGCATGCTGGGCATGTGATGCAGTATGTGCATGTGATGTAGCGTGTGTGTGTGCAGGGTGTGTGTGTGTGTGTGCGCAGGTGCATGTATGCGCTGCTGGGCATGTGATGCAGCATGTGCGTGTGTGATGCAGCGTGTGTGTGTGTGTGTGTGTGCGTGCGCGCGATGCAGCGTAAGTGTGTGCGTGCGTGCTGGGCATGTGATGCAGCATGTGCATGTGATGCAGTGTGTGTGTGTGCAGGGTGTGTGATGCAGCATGCATGTGTGTGTGTGTGTGCATGCTGGGCGTGTGATGCAGTATGTGCATGTGATGTAGCGTGTGTGTGTGCAGGGTGTGTGATGCAGCGTGCGTGCGTGTGTGTGTGCGCATGCGTGCTGGGCATGTGATGCAGCATGTGCGTGTGCAGGGTGTGTGATGCAGCGTGTGTGTGTGTGTGTGTGTGTGTGTGGCGTGCGCGCGATGCAGCGTAAGTGTGTGCGTGCGTGCTGGGCATGTGATGCAGCATGTGCATCTGATGCAGTGTGTGTGTGTGTGTGCAGGGTGTGTGATGCCGCGTGTATGCGTGCGTGCAGGGTGTGTGTGATGCAGCATGCGTGTGTGCGTGCGTGCAGGGCGTGGGATGCAGCGTGTACGTGCGCAGGGTGTGTGCGCTGGAGGAGGCTCCGATTCGCAGTGTGGCCGGAGCCCCGGCACTGTGGAAAGGGCCTGCGGGCGCTGGGGCTGCTCCGGCGGCTGGCCTGTCTGTGCTGTGGCCGTGCTGCCCGGGGCAGACCTGCCCTGCCCCTGGATATTTATACCCGTTCCCTCCTCCTGCAATGCCAATAAAGACTCTGCACCGCACCAGTGGGCGCTGCGCTGGACGGCCTGATGGGCAGCGGCAGCAGGCTGGCTGAGCCGGGGCCGGGGGGCGCCGTGCTGGGGCAGCCTGGGCCTGCGCTCCCCTGGCCCTGCAGCCAAGGCTGGAAGCGGCGGAGCCGGGGGCTCAGCAGTGTGTCTCTGGCATTAGGAGCCGCATGTGGCTGGGCCGTGCTGGGCAGCTCCCCTCCTGCAGCGATGGGGCTGGGGACGGAGCCGCTCTGGTGCACGGGGGCTGCTGGGGGGGGATGCCCTGGGCACTGCTCCTCCTCTGCCCTCAGTGGCAGCGCCCCCCCAGGCTGTGCAGCCCTGGTGGGTTTGGAGCCGCTCGGGGTGGGAATGGCCCAGGCCGTCCCTGCCGCCCCCCCACGGGGCGCCGCAGTCTGCGGGGGGCATGGTGGGGGAGCCGGGGCCAGGACACTTCGGCTGGGGCCTCCTGGTGCTGTGGGAAAGGGGCAGATGGTGGGCCCTGGGCCCAGCTGGGGGGTGGGGTGCACCAGGCCAGAGCTAAGGCCGCTCCAGACCGCAGGGGCCTCCGAGGGGCGGGGCGGCATGGGGCAGTCTGGGGGTCGCTCTGGGGCTTGGCAGAGGGGAGAATCCCTTGGCCTTTAGTTGAGTGCAGGGCGGGCCCTGGGTTCTCAGCCTCCTGCTGCAAGGAGCAGTCCCCGAAACCCTGCCCCCAGCGTGGCCGGCAGGGAGGGGAGCAGGGCTGCCCTGCCCACGGATGGGGGGCGCTGAACCCTGGCGCCAGTGTGACGGCGCATTGGGGTCCCCCAAATCCTGCACCCCTGTGACGGGGCATCAGGGTTCCCCCGATCCTGCACCCCTGTGATGGCGCGTTGGGGTCCCCCCAAATCCTGCACCCCCGTAGCGGCAAGAACAGACTCCACCAGCCAGTAGAACGGGGGGTTTATTGCTCACCAAGCACACAGCCCAGCACAGGCGCGATGTGGGTACAGGAGGCAGGGCCAGGACGCCTCAGACCCCTTGGGTTGGGGGGTCCATCGCCCCCCTAGACCTCCAGCCCCCAGTTTAGGCTCACTCCCTCCTGTTCCCAGCCAGCAACTGACCCTTCCCCCCAAGCCGCCTGCTGGTCTCCACCCTGCTCCCTTTGCCTCTCCCCCTGGGAAGCCCCTGCGATCTGCTCAGGCTGAGCCCAGGGGTCTGGGCCCATCCCCATGTGGGGCAGTGCGTGGGAATCACTCAGCACAGCGCAGGGGCCCCGGGTCACAGGGCAGACAGCCCCCCACTACGGCACAGCCCGTGCACACAGCCCCACGGCCCGGGCCCCCCGGCTCCAGGCCGAACCCACTCAGTGCAGCCCCGTGGCAGGGGGCTCAAGGCCAGAGCAACAGGGAGGGGGTGGGGGGCGGGGCACACCTGAGCAACAGGCCCAGGTGGGGGCAGGGAGGGGCACACCTGAGCACCAGGCCCGGTTTGGGGTGGGGAGGGCACACCTGAGCAACAGGCCCGGGTGGGGCGGGCGGGCACACCTGAGCACCAGGCCCGGTTTGGGTGGGGGGCGGGCACACCTGAGCACCAGGCCTGGTTTGGGGTGGGGAGGGCACACCTGAGCAACAGGCCCGGGTGGGGCGGGGCGGGCACACCTGAGCACCAGGCCCGGTTTGGGGGTGGGGAGGGCACACCTGAGCACCAGGCCCGGTTTGGGGGTGGGGGGAGGGGCACACCAGAGCGCCAGGCCCGGTTTGGGGTCCGCCCCTCCACCTCCTGGGATGGCACCTCTCTGAGCCCCCAGCCCACCTGTCTCGGCCGTGGGCCCTGCAGGGAGTCCCCTCGCCCGGGGCCCCGGCCCCCCACCCACCCACGGGGACTCGAGCAGCCCTGGTCTCCAGCCCAGAGCGACTCCCAGCCAGTGTCACAGGAGGGTTATGGAGCTTTGAACCCAGCCCAGGACCCCTCCGGCCTGTGGGCCTGAGCCCCCCAGCCTGCCTGAGTCTGCCCTGCAGCCCGGTGGGCTCTGCCTGCCCCCCTGCCCCATCCCCAGCCCCCTTCGTCCAGCCCAGCCCCGACTCTCCCCACCCTGTGTCTGTGGCCAGGTAATGGGGTTGCCTGGGCCCCTCTCCTCTCTGTCCCCCCCGACGGGGTCCTGCTGGGCAGGGCCTCTCTCCGCAGCCCCTGGGCCCCCACTGCCCAGAGCCGGCTGTGCCCTCTGAGCTGGGTCTGCCGGGCACTAGTTGCGGGGCCTGCAACAACCCACTCCCCCCCCCCCCGTCATACCAGTAGCCCCAGGGCAGTGAGTGCCCCCCATTACACCCCCAATCCCCACTTCCTCCCACCCCCGGCATGGCCCCTGGGCAGCCCGCCCAGACCTGGGGCAGGGCCAGGCACGGGGGCCGAGCAGGGACCCGAGCTATCTCCAAAGGCCTGCGGTGGAGAAGCCAGGCCCCTGGCCTAGCGCCCGCCCTGTGGGGCAGCCCCAGCTGGTCGGAGGCCCCGCCCGCGGCGGAGCAGGGCCCGGAGCCGGGCCCGGAAGTCTCGGGAGGCGTAGAAGTAGATGAGGGGGTCGAGGCAGGTGTTGCAGGCGCTGAGGACCAGGGCCAGCGTGTACCAGCTGTAGCTGCTGTTGTGCGCCTCAGTCGAGTGCTGCAGGACGTGGTGGAGCAGCAGCACGTTGCTGGGCGTGAAGCAGAGGGCGAAGGCCAGCAGCACCAGGGCCAGCAGGCGGACCACGCGGGCGTGGTGCCGCCCCTGCAGGAGCAGCCGCCCCAGCACCCGGCCGTAGGCGCAGGCGAGGAGCAGGAAGGGGGCGGCGGAGCCCAGCCCCACCAGCGTGCACAAGTAGGCAGTCAGCCAGCGCTCCACCTGCCAGTCCCTCACGTCCTGGCAGGTGGTGAGGTTGAGCTCGGGCAGGTGCTGGGTTTGGGGGTGGTGCAGCAGCGGGCTCAGGCCCAGCGCCACGGCCAGCCAGAGGCCCCCGCAGAGCCCGGCAGCCGGGCGCAGGTGGCGGGAGCCGCGCCACAGGAAGGGGTGCACCAGCGCCAGGTAGCGGTCCAGGCTGATGCAGGTGAGGAAGAGCACGGAGCCGTACATGTTCCCGTAGAAGAGGCCCACCAGGGCCCGGCAGGCGGCCTCGCCCAGGCGCCAGTCGTTGCCCAGCAGGTGGTAGGTGATGCGGAAGGGCAGCAGCAGGGCGAAGAGCAGGTCGGCGCCGGCCAGGTTGAGCAGGAAGAGGGTGGAGGCGCACTTCCTGGGCGTGGTGGCCAGCACACCGAAGGCCAGGGCGTTGGCGGGCAGGCCGAGCAGCAGCACCACGCCGTAGAGCGCCGGCAGCAGGCGCGTGCTCACCGGGCTGCGCAGGTGCCACTCCAGCCAGGAGCCGGCCAGCGTGGTGTTCAGGCCGGGCCCCTTGCACGGGGGCACCATGGCTCGGCCTTTGGGGCGGGGCTCTGTGGGGCCAAGGCAGACAGGTTAGGGCGCTCGCCAGGCCTGCAGCTGCCCCACGCTCTGCCCAGCCCCCGGGTGGGCTCAGAGCCAGGCCCCCCCACTGCAGCAGGCGAGCGGCTCCCCAGGCCCTGCAGCCAGTCAGAGGCAGGGCCGGGCTAAGCCCCCGGGAGTCAGGGATTCCACCCTGCGTCTAAGCCACGGACCGGCCGTCCCAGGAGTGGCCGTAGCCACTTCTAGCCCGGGGCCTTGCGGCAGTAGCCGGGGGGGCGAGGGGGGGGGCTTGTTTCACTGGCCCCATGGCTAGGGAGAGATGAGCTTTGAGCCACCCCAGGCAGGGGATGGTGCCCAAGCCAGCGGGGTGGGGCAGGGGGTGTCGAGTCCTGCACCCCCTAGTGATGGCCGTGACGGGGGTACCGCTATTCCTCTGCCGCGCTCGGGGTAGCCACTGGCACAGCAGCCAGGTGGTCCCAGCATGGCCTTGAATCCCCCCCCCAGGCAGGCCCTGGAAGGCTCTGGGCCCCCAGCCTGGGGAGGTCGGGCTCCCATGGGGGGGGGGGGTTTAGCCCCACTGACCGAGCTGGGTTGCTGAGCAGGGCCCACAATCCCCCCAGGCCTGCGCGCCTCCTCCCCCTGCAGCCACCCCAGGCCCACCCCACACAGCCACCCCAGGCCCCACAGCCACCCCAGGCCCTCTCCCCCCCCACCCGGAGCCACTCATGGCCTTTGCCCAGCCCTGGTGGGAGAAACACCAGGTAGGTACCACACCGCACTGATCACAGCCCTCCCCTTGACAGCCCATGCGGGGGCCTGGGGGAGCCGGGGGGAGCTTGCTCCAGCTGAGGGCAGGCCCAGTGCCACCCTGCCAGGCCAAAGGGGACAAGTGTTTGGGGGCAGGTGCTCGGGTTGGGGGAACCCAGCGTGAGGCCGCGAGGAGCTGGTGAGCGGGGCAGGGGCAGGAGCTGGCAGAGAAGCAGTGGGGGAGGGGAGGGGAAGGCGGTGGGGGGGGCAGGGGTTGGTACAGAAGCAGGACAGGGCGTCCCCAGGCCACTGGGCCCAGCCGGGGAAGTGTTTGGCTGTGATGGAGTGTCAGTCCCTGGCTGGTTACTGTGCTGGGGCTGGGGGTGACCCCTACTGGCCTCTGTGTGTAAGCACGGCCCAGCGGGGGCGCCTGGAGGGCCCCCATGACAGTGACCGAACCGGCCCTACCGGTTAAGGGAAGGGACGGAACAAAGGAAGGGAGTGTTGGGGGAGGAGGCAGCCTTTTGCTGGAACCATGAAGGGGCAGACTAAGGAGGGGGCTGGGAGTCTAGGGGCCCAGGGGCCCCATCTCAAGGGGTCTGAGGCATCCTGGCCCTGCCTCCTGTACCCACATCACGTCTGTGCTGGGCTGTATCCCAGAGAAGCAATAAACCTCTCTCTGTTCTACGACTGGCGGAGTCTGTTCTGGCTGATAGGGGGCTGCAGGGCCAGGGGGACCCGACTCGCCGTCACGGGCTGCGCGCTGGGTCTCCGTCAGCAACACCCAGGAGGCGCGAACGCCTGGGCCAGGGCTGGTCTCACGCTGGAACCTGCCTGGCTCCTGGAGCGCAAGAGCAGCCCACGAGGAGTGCTCTCCCCAAGCCGGGCTGCCTGCTCGGCGTGCTCTAGCGCCACAGGGATTCAGAGACTGCCCTGGGCCTCTGGGCATCGCTCCCTCCCGACGGGCCTCCGGATTCCCCCTGCAGAACTGGCCCGGCAGGGGAGCAGCTGTCACGCCTAGGGCTGGACTAGTGCAGTCGATGGAGCTGTGACGGCGAGTCGGGTACCCCCCGATCCTGCACCCCGTCTGCAGCAAGATGAGACTCCGCCAGCCCGTAGAGGGTTTAGTGCTTCTCCAGGATACAGCCCAGCACAGATGTGATGTGGGTACAGGAGTCAGGGGCTGGCAGCTCTAGACCCCTTGGGGTGGGGTCCACAGGCCCCTGAACCCCCAGCACCCAGCTTAGTCTCCTCTCTTCATGTTTTCCCAGCCAAGACTGCCCAGCTCCCAGCCCTGCCCCCCAGCCAGGTGCCGTCTCCGCCTCCCCCCCTTTGTCTCTCCCCGGGAAGAGCCTTGTTCCCTGCCCAGGCTGCGCCTAGGTGTCTGGGCCATACACATGTGGGGGAGTTGGTGGGAATCACACAGCACAGCGCAGGGGCCCCGGGTCACAGAGCAGACACCCCCCACTACGGCACAGGGGCGATTAACCGATAAGCGTAGGGTGAAAGCTGTCGGCTACACGCTGTTCTCCACACCCAGGTACAGCTGTTAGCAAGCTGGCCAGCAGCCCGGCTCAGTCCTGGCTTGGGATGGGTCCGGGACCTGCCCCTGCTGCGGGTCTGTATTTAAAGTGCATCTGGAGCCGGGCGGGCAGGCAGCCCGGCTCAGTTCCGGCTCACCCAGGGTCCGGGAGCTCGGAGCTGTCCCCAGCCCCAGCTGGGGGCCGCCGCCGCCCGCACTACGGCCTCTGTATCAGACGCAGGAGCGCAGGGCGACAGGCAGCCGGTCCATGGGGGGAGCTGGTTTTTAAACTGGCTCCCGCCTGGCCCCCCCACTGCTGCTTCGGATACACTGGAGGCTAGTCGACTAACCAATAGGAATTCACCAGGTTACTCGACTATTCAATTAACCGACAGTTAACATCCCTTGTCAGGACACCAAGGCCCCTGTGGGGCCAGCAGGCAGAGACGGCTGGAATGGGCAGAGCCTGCTCTGGCTCTTGGGTCACTTTTCACCAGGGGAACGTGGCAAGAGAGGACGGCCAGGGACACGCCAGCCACGGCACGGGCAGCAACCTGGCCCCGAGCGCGGCACGGCTGGGGACACACCAGCCATGGCACGTGCAGCAGCCTGGCCCCGAGCGCGGCACGGCCGGGGACACGCCGGCCAGGGCACGTGCAGCAGCCTGGCCCCGAATGCGGCACGGCCAGGGACACGCTGGCCACAGCACGGGCAGCAGCCTGGCCCTGAGCGCGGCACGGCCAGGGACACGTCGGCCACAGCATGGGCAGCAGCCTGGCCCCGAGCGCGGCACGGCCGGGGACACGCCAGCCATGACAGAGGCAGCAGCCTGCAACAGGAAGCATCCAGGGGAACTGCAGACAGGGAAAGAGGAACTGATCACCTAGTGCTCTGGGCTGACCCAGCCAGGCAAGTCCCTGCCGGAAAGGGGGCAGGGCCACGCCAACAGCTGCGGGGAGGCAGACCGAGCAACAGCAGCAACATGGCCCCGTCCGTTAGACCAGTGGGAGCTGAAACGGCTCCCATGGCACCAGCCAAGGGCAGCACAACCTGTGTGCAGAGCAGGGAGCCCTGCAGCGGCTGCTTCCCAGCAGGACTGCGGGCTCCGGCCGAGCTTCGGCCAGCGGCTGGGAGCCTGGCCGTTTGGCGGCGCTACCCGCAGAGCGATGTGCGGGCTCAGGCGTCTGTGCAGACCCAGCGGCTGGCAGCCTGGCCGTTTGGTGGTGCTACCCGCAGAGCGATGTGCGGGCTCAGGCGTCTGTGCAGACCCAGCGGCTGGCCAGCCCGGGCGGGCGGCGCTACCGCCAGGCAGCTGGCGGCGTCTCAGCGTAGCTCCCAGCGGCTGGCAGCCTGGCCGTTTGGCGGCGCTACCTGCGCGGCGCTGCGCGAGCGCTCAGGCTCAGTCGCGAGCGCGGCCAGCGGCTGGCAGCCTGGCGTTTGGTGGTGCTACCCGCAGAGCGATGTGCGGGCTCAGGCGTCTGTGCAGACCCAGCGCTCTGAGGGTAGGGCCTCCAAAAGGCCAGGCTCCCAGCGCTGGGTCTGCAGAGCCGTCATAGCCAGGTGTCTGCGCAGACCCAGCGGCTGGCAGCCTGGCCGTTTGGCGGCGCTACCCGCAGAGCGCTGCGCGGGCTCAGGCGTCCGCGCAGACCCAGCAGCTGGCAGCCTGGCCGTTTGGCGGCGCTACCCGCAGAGTGCTGCGCGGGCTCAGGCGTCCGCGCAGACCCAGCGGCTGGCAGCCTGGCCGTTTGGCGGCGCTACCCGCAGAGCGCTGCGCGGGCTCAGGCGTCCGCGCAGACCCAGCGGCTGGCAGCCTGGCCGTTTGGCGGCGCTACCCGCAGAGCGCTGTGCGGGCTCAGGCGCCCGCGCAGACCCAGCGGCTGTCAGCGGGCCCAGGGCGGCTGGGCGATGCCTTGTGCCTGTCCGAGGAGCAGGCCCGTCGATGCCTTACGCTGCGAGGAGCCAGCTCGTCGGCCGCACACCCAGCGCTGCTGACGCTGCCCTGCATGAGGCTGAGCTGAGCCAGCCTTCCCCCTTCCCCCGCGCCTACAGCCCTGCTCCAGCGACCTATGGCCCAGGCAGCCTGAGCAGCTTCAGGCAGATCTCACAAAACGGGACCGGGCAACAAAATGGCAGATGAAATTCAATGCTGACAAATGCAAAGTGATGCACCTGGCACACCCCAATCCCAGCTGTCCATCAGACCGACAGGCACGGAGCTAGCTGTTACCCCTCGGGGGAGCTGTGTGGAGAGTGCTCTGAAAACACCCGCTCAGCCTGCAGCACAGCCAGCAAGCCCACAATGTTGGGACTCATTAAGCAAGGGCTGGAGCACGGCAGAGATTATCTTACGGCCTCTGTCTAACCCACGGGGACGCCCCATGTGGAACACTGTGGCCAGCTGTGCTCCCGAGTGCCCTCATCGCCGAAACGCGCTCTTAGCACTGGGAAAAGTTCAGAAAAGAGCAGCAACGAGGAAGCTGCCACGTGAGGAGACTGTGCCGGGGTGGGGGGGGGGCTGTCTGCGCTGTAACCCGCTGTCCCCCGCGCTGGGCTGTGGGATTCCCACTGACTCACCACATGTGTATGGCCCAGACACCTCGGCCCAGCCTGGGCAGATAAGGAGGCTCTTCCCCCTGGCTGGGGGCAGGGGCTGGGAGGGGAGGCAGGGGCTGGCTGAGAAACATGAAGGAAACAGCCTAAGCTGAGGGGTGAGGGTCTAGGGAGGGCAAGGGACTCCCAAGGGGTCTGAGGCGTCCTGGCCCTGCCTCCTGTACCCACATCACGTCTGTGCTGGGCTGTGTCCTGGAGAAGCAATTAAACCCCCCTGTTCCACTGGCCGGCGGAGTCTGTTCTTGCCGCTACGGGGCTGCAGGATCGGGGGGACCCCGACTTGCCCTGAAGAATGAGACTGGGACTTTTCAACTTGGAAGAGAGATGACCTGGTGTGTGCTAGAGGTCTATGGAATCACGGCTGGTGTGGAAAAAGTGACTAAAGAAGAGGGATTTACTTCTTCCCGTAACACAAGAACTAGGGTCACCACACGAACTTAATGGGCTGCACCTTTAAAACAAACAAAAGGAAGTTTTTCTTCACACAATGCACAACCTGCGGAACTCCTTGCCAGAGGATGTGGTGAAGACTAGGACTTTAACAGGGTTCAGAAAAGAGCTAGATTAGTTCACAGAGGGTAGGTCCATCAGTGACTGTTGGCCAGGCTGGGCCGGGAGGAGTCCCTGGCCTCTGTTTGTCAGCAGCTGGGCATGGGCGATGGGAGGGGTCACGTGAGGATTCCCTGCTCTGTTCTCTGCCTCTGGGGCGCCGGGCACTGGCCGCTGTTGGAGGACTGGGTCCAGTGCCCCCCCACTGGGCTGGACGAACCTTTGGTCTAATGGTCTGATGAGTGGCCAAGAGCATCAGAGGCTGCCGGGCGCAGGAAGTTGCCATGCGGGGAGGCCAACCAGCGCCCGGCAATGCCAGCCCTGGGCCCAGTGCGCCAGCCCCAATCGGCTCTGAGGCGCTGGGCAGCCAGCCCTGCCACGGTGCTACTCTCCTGCAGGCAGAGTACGCGGAGCAGCCACCGCGGGCCTGGGCAGGGAGGTCGAGGCCTGGCCTGAGCAGGACAAAGCCCCAAAGCCGTCAGGCGAGTGTGTCCCCATGGGGGTAGGTCAGGCTGCTCTGCACCTGTGGCATGGCCCGATTGCCCCAGCAGCTCCTGCTGCCCCCCAGCCCTGGAGGTCCTGAGGACGGGGGTGTGGCCACAGCGCCCAGCTCCCGCCCATGTTCCAGCCCCACCCGGGTGGATTCCCTGCGCCCTGTGCCCCGCCCGCCCCCTGGCTCTCGCCCAGACAGGGGCCCTGGCGGCCATTCCTGCCCAGCCTGGCGTTTTCATTTGGAAAGTCGGCCGCCGAGAGGAGGAAGTGCCCGGCTCCTGCCCCGGCGGCACCTCGCTCTGCCTCAGCGCTTCTCAGCCAGGGACGCGTGCACTCGGGGCCCCGCCGCTCGCCTGGCTCCCAACAGCTGCAGAAGCGCCAGCCAACGCCGAGCAAAGCCCCGTGGCCATCAGTGACTTGCCTGGCTGCTCAGCCGGACGGGCCACACAGCCCCCAGCTGGCAACTCGCACGCCCACGGGGCAGAGCGCCAGCGCCTCCGTCGTGCTAGGTCATACGTGGGGCAACGCAGGACACGGCAGGCTCCCGCCGGGGCCATGTCCAGCAAGGCTGAGAGCCAGTGCTCTAGGAAACGAACAGCCCACCCCGCACGCCCCGGCTCCATGGCCCTGCCCCGGCTGCACAGTATGCCCCGGCTCCATGGCCTGCCCCACACGCCCCGGCTCCACGGCCCTGCTCCGGCTCCACGGCCTGCCCCACACGCCCCAGCTCCATGGCCCTGCACGGGCTCCACAGCCCTGCCCCGCACGCCCTGGCTCCACAGCCCTGCCGCAGCTCCACAGCCTGCCCCGCACACCCCGGCTCCGCGGCCCTGCCCCGGCTCCACAGCCCGCCCTGCACGCCCCGGCTCCGCGGCCCTGCCCCGGCTCCACAGCCCGCCCCACATGCCCCGGCTCCACAGCCTGCCCCGCACGCCCCAGCTCCACGGCCCTGCCCCGGCTCCACAGCCTGCCCCACATACCCCGGCTCCATGGCCCTGCCCCGGCTCCACAGCCTGCCCCGCACGCCCCGGCTCCGCCCTGGCTCCACGTCCTGCCCCGCATACCCCGGCTCGATGGCCCTGCCCCGGCTCCATGGCCTGCCCCAAAAACCCCAGCTCCATGGCCCTGCCCCAGCTCCACGGCCTGCCCCAAACACCCCGGCTCCATGGCCCTGCCCCAGCTCCACAGCCTGCCCCGCATGCCCCGGCTCCACGGCCCTGCCCTGGCTCCACAGCCTGCCCCAAACGCCCCGGCTCCACAGACCTGCCCCGGCTCCACAGCCTGCCCCGCACACCCTGGCTCCACAGCCTGCCCCGCACGCCCTGGCTCCACGGCCCTGCCCTGGCTCCATGGCCCTGCCCTGGCTCCACAGCCTTGCCCTGGACGCCCCAGCTCTGCCCCGCATGCCCCGGCTCCACGGCCCTGCCCCGCATGCCCCGGCTCCACAGCCCTGCCCCGCACGCCCCAGCTCCACAGCCTGCCCCGCACGCCCTGGCTCCACAGCCCTGCCCCGCACGCCCTGGCTCCACAGCCCTGCCCCGGCTCCACGGCCTGCCCCGCACACCCCGGCTCCACAGCCCTGCCCCGCACGCCCCGGCTCCATGGCCCTGCCCCGCACACCCCGGCTCCACAGCCCTGCCCCGCATGCCCCGGCTCTATTGCCCTGCCCCACACACCCCAGCTCCACGGCCCTGCCCTGGCTCCACAGCCTACCCCAAACGCCCTGGCTCCATGGCTCTGCCTCGAATGCCCCGACTCCACGACGCTGCCCCACTGCCTCAGTGGGCAAGGGCAGCCCCAGGGCCTTTCCAGCCAGCAGCGGCTGGGCCAGCGTGCCAGAGCAGGGACAGCAGGGCTCTGTCCCAAGCTGCGAGCTCCTTAGGAGAGGCCCTGCGAGCCTGGGGCCAGCGATGGGATCCCAGCAGGTCAGGCTCCATGAGCCAGCAAATCCCTGCTCCAGGGCGGGAGCCATGACAAGGCACCTGCCCAACAGCCTGTGAGGCCCTGGCCTCCCCCGGGCAGCGTGGCCCCTCTGCAGCATGTCCGATGCCAGGCAGGGCTGCCCGCGTGGGCCTTACCTGTGGGGCACTGCTCCGCCCAGCCCAGCCAGGCCCAGGCGAGCAGCAGCAAGGCGCAGGTTCTGGCCGCGCGCGCCGAGCGCAGGGGCCCCATGGCCGCAGCCTGGCCGGCGGGAGCTGCAGGTGCAAAGTCTGCCGGATGCCGTCGAGTCTGGATCCCGGCAGCTGGGAGGTGAGCGGCAGCGAGGAGACAAGCGCTATGCGTCGTGCTCCGGTTCCTGCTGCCGCTTTCACTTCCCCTCTGCCTTGCGCTGCCAGGGCCGCGCTCGCACGGCAGGGGCTGGCGGAGCAGTGACGGGGTCGGGGTTTTCAGATGCGGGGGGCTGGGGGAGGGGAGCTGGGAGATGCCCCGGGCACGGGTGGCAGGCAGCAGGGAGGTGTGACGGGGTCGGGGGTCAGACCCTAGTGGGGGAGCTGTCCATTCAGCCATTCTCTGGTCGCTACGCTTGGGCTGTGGGCTGTGGGTGACCCCTACTGTGAGCACTGCCCAGCGGGGGGTCACCCCTGAGCTCCAGCATGTAGACAAGGGCCGACCGGGGCTTCTCACCTGACCGGGGCTACCTGGGGGAGGTGTGTTTGGTGGTTTTGGGGAGAGGCAGTTTGGCTGGGCAAACATGAAGAGAAGAGCCCGAGCTGAGTACTGGGGGTTCAGAGGCCTGTGGACCCCACCCCATGGAGTCTAGGGCTGCCAGCAACTGACTTCTTATGTCCACATCACGCCTATGCTGTGGTGTAGCCTGGAGATGCAATAAGCCCTCCCTATTCTACTGGCTGGCGGATTCTCATCTTGCTGCAGACGGGGTGCAGGATCGGGGGGCACCCACCACGCCAGCACGGTGGTGTCAGGGGTGGGATGCACTGCACCCCCGTGGATGGAGCTCCCAGCAGCGAGTGACGGGGCGCAGTAGAAGGAAGGGGCTTGCAAGAGCCAGACGTGCAGGAGGCAGAGTGAAGCGATTCCTGGGAGCCGTGGGGTGCTGCAGCACTCGGTCAGTGAGTCTGCACCCCGGGGATCGGTGGGGCGATGGCCTATGCCCGACTCCTGAAGGCAGACCTTGTGGGGTTGTGCAGAGGGAGAGACCTGCCCTTGGGGAAAGCAACCAAGGCCTGGCTGATTACCCTGCTGGAAGAGAATAGGGGCCTGGATCCTGTCCTAGCAGGGAGCAGCCAGATACCAGAGGGGTGTGTCTCAGGCTCTCAGACCAGTGGGATGGCTGGAGTCAGACAGACAGATGCGGTGTCCACCTGGCCACGCTCCGCCAGCAGCCGTTCATCCAGGGCGGGGGTCCATCCCGGCAGAGCTGCGACAGCTGGAGATCGAGCTGAGGCTAAAGGAAGTGGAGTCACAAGAGAAAGAGCGGCAAGACCGTAGGGAGGAGCAGCAGCAGCATGAGCTGGCCATGGCGGAGCGGAGAAGCCAAGGGGCCCCGGCTGCGGTGAGTGGGGAGGGCCCCAAGGGGCCTGGGACGGCCAGAAGCTTTGGGTATGTCTACACTACAGCACTAATTCGAACTAACTTAATTCGAATTAGTTAATTCGAACTAAGCTAATTCGAACTAGTGCATCTAGACCTAAAAACTAATTCGAATTAGCGTTTTGCTAATTCGAACTAGCATGTCCACATTGAGTGGACCCTGAACCGAAGTTAAGGCTGGCCGAACCAGGACTTAGAGTATGGAGCTGCTGCCTCAGGCTAGCCGAGGCTGTGCTTAAAGGACCCGACCCCACCCGGACAGACAGTTCTCAGGGTTCCCCACTTGCTTGTCTACCTCCCTGAGGGACAGCAAAGCAGTCCTGTCTTGGAGTGCCCTGAGTGCCCGCACTCAGCACATCACAGCACTCGGCCATCAGCCCGGCTGCACTTGCCGCAGGCTGCCATCCGGGGGGGTCAATCGGGGGGCTGTCAGGATCCAGGAGGCCCTGCAGGAGAGCTTCCACCCCGAGGAGCCCGCAGAGCCACCCCAGTCCTCCCCATCGGGGGCTCGTGCCCCATTCACCTCCTTCCACTTACCCCTCCCTAGCCCCCCTTCCTGATGTAAAAAATAAAGGACACGTGTGTTCAAAAATAGAAACTCTCTTTATTTAACAAAACTGGGGGGGGGGGATTAACCTCTGGGGAGACTGGGAAAAGGAGGTGGGAAAGGGGAAGAGAGAGGGTGGGAGAGGGGAGGAAACCTGAGAGGAGGGGAGCTGGAAGGGGAAGCCAGGGAAGAAGGAGGAGGAAGTATCAAACTATGGTACGCCATATCTTCAGTACTGTGTACAGATGTGGTCTCCTCACCTCAAAAGAGATGTTTTGGCCTTGGAAAGGGTTCAGAAAAGGGCAACTACAATGATTAGGGGTTTGGAACAGGTCCCATATGAAGAGAGGCTAAAGAGACTGGGACTTTTCAGCTTAGAAAAGAGGAGACTGAGGGGGGATATGATAGAGGTCTATAAAATCATGAGTGGTGTGGAGAGGGTGCATAAAGAAAAGTTCTTCATTAGTTCCCATAATAGAAGGACTAGAGGACACCAAATGAAATTAATGGGTAGCAGGCTTCAAACTAATAAAAGAAAGTTCTTCTTCACAAAGCAAATAGTCAACCTGTGGAACTCCTTGCCAGAGGAGGCTGTGAAGGCTAGGACTATAACAGAGTTTAAAGAGAAGTTAGATAAAGTCATGGAGGTTGGGGCCATGGAGTGCTATTAGCCAGGAGGTAGGAACGGTGTCCCTGGCCTCTGTTTGTGGAAGGCTGGAGATGGATGGCACGAGACAAATGGCTTGGTCATTGTCTTCGGTCCATCCCTTCCGGGGTATCTGGTGCAGGCCACTGTCAGCAGACAGGCTACTGGGCTAGATGGACCTTTGGTCTGACCCAGTACGGCCGTTCTTATGTTCTTATGTTCTAAGCTCAGGGCTCAGGGTCGGGGGTCTTACTGGACCAACTTGATTTTCATGCAAACCTGCTCCTGGGTTCGCATGTGGCCTTTGGTGGCCAGGCTGGCAGCTATCCTGCCCTAGACGGCCACTTTCCTGTGCCTAGTGTGGAGATTGTGGGCATTGGAGGCCTCCCCAAACCTGGATGAGGTCCACGATCTCCGCACTAGACCAGGCGGGCGCCTGCCTCTTGTGGCCCCGGGCAGGCTCCTGGGAGCCGCCAGCCTGGTCCCAGGAAGAGGCGGAGGGCTGGGTGGCAGCGGGTGGCTGGCTCGTGCCGTGCCAGGTGCAGGGTCTGCTGGCTGGGTGCTGGCAGGCTTGCACCTGGCATGGGCACCATAGCCAGACCGTGGCCCTTTAAGGGCTCCGG
Organism: Rafetus swinhoei; assembly: GCA_019425775.1. Classification (NCBI taxonomy): domain Eukaryota; kingdom Metazoa; phylum Chordata; order Testudines; family Trionychidae; genus Rafetus; species Rafetus swinhoei. Next base: position 42,174,885 of record CM033428.1, on the reverse strand, counting down.
GGCTGGGAGGGGGGGCAGAAGAGTTTCCCTGGTTTGGCCCAGAGTGGCCACCAGGGCAAGCTGGGAAGGGCTAGCCTCCAACTAGTTCAAATTAAGTGGCTACACAGCCCTTAATTCGAACTACTTAATTCGAACTAGGCGTTAGTCCTCGTAGAATGAGGTTTACCTACTTCGAATTAAGCGCTCCACTAGTTTGAATTAAGTTCGAACTAGCGGTTTGTATGTGTAGCGCCTATGAAAGTTAATTCGAACTAACGGCTGTTAGTTCGAATTAACTTTGTAGTGTAGACATACCCTTTGAGAAGCTCATGTTGGCCAAATGTAAACACATGGACGGGGTTCTTAGCTCCTTTGAGCGGGCCTGTGAGCTGCACCAGATCCCCCCAGCGGACCGGCTCCAGCAGCTCACCCCCGTGCTGGATCAGGAGGCCGCAGGGGTGCTCAGCCAGCTGGCGGATCTGCAGCCGGGCGACTACGAACGGGTCAAGGAGGCCCTGCTGCACAAGTTCGGGCTGACCCCCGAGACGTACAGGAAGAAGTTCCGCGGGGTGCAGAAGGAGCCAAAGGAGACTGTGATGGCGCCTCGGGGTTCCCCCCAATCCTGCACCCCCATAGCAGCCAGACCAGACTGCGCCAGCCAGTGGAACAGGGGGGTTTATTGCTCCTCCAGGGTACAGCCCAGCACAGACGTGATGTGGCTACAGGAGTCAGGGGCAGGACGCTTCAGACCCCTTTGGGTGGGGGGTCCATCGCCCCCCTTAACCCTCAGCCCTCAGCTTAGTCTGTTCCCTTCCTGTTTCCCAGCCAGAAACTGCCCAGCTCACAGGCCCTGCCCCCCAGCCAGGTGTTCATCTCCGCCCCTCCCCCCTCCCCCGAAGAGCCTTGTTATCTGCCCAGGCTGGGCCTAGGTGTCTGGGCCAATGCACATGTGGGGGAGTCAGTGGGAATCACACAGCCCAGTGCAGGGGGACCCCGGGTCACAGAGCAGACAGCCCCCCACTACGGCACATCTCTCCCCCCTCCAAGAGCGAACTGAGCAGGGTCACTCCGCTTGTGACCTGGGGAAGTTCGGGCCCCCTGCCTGGTAAAGCCACAGCGGTGACACTGGCGCTCCCCTTGGCTTGGGCCAGCCACGGTGGTGTCCTACAGGAATCGGCTCCCCGTGTTTGGCTGCTGCACGTCTTTGAGGGGGCTGGTGCGGGCCCACTCTCTGTGGCCGTACCAGCCTTTCCACTGCCCTTGGGCTCTGCCCACGGTCTCCCTGGCTGGGCCCATGAGCTCAGCGAGCCTTTCCCGGAAAGCCAGGACGTCCTCCACCCCCGACTCTCCATTCGGGGAGCTCTCCCCCTCCCATAACTCTCTCAGCAAGCCCAGGGGGGCCCTCCCCCTTCTGTACCCTGGCTCTGTCGGAGGAACCTGGCAGACCCTTGGGGTGCCTCCCTGTGTGCAGACAGCAGATGGGGCAGGTACTTGTCCCAGTCCTGCGGGTGCTGGTGCATGAAGGTCCTTAGCATCTGCTTCAGGGTCCCCTGGAACCTCCCCACCAGCCCGCTGGGCCGGGCGCCATACGCTGGGGTCCAGGTGAGCCGGGCCTCGTGCTTCTCCCACAAGCACCGGAGCGGGGCCGACATGAAGTGGGATCCCTGGTCTGTGGGGACCTCCTTGGGGAACCCCACCCTGCTGAAAAGGGCCAGCAGTGCGTCTGCCACCGTGTCTGCCTTGCTAGAGGGCAGAGCCACGGCCTCGGGGCAGTGGGTAGCCAAATCCACTGCTACCAGGATGTATTTGTTCCCCGTCTGGGTCGCCTGGCCGACAGGCCCCTCTATCTCTAATGCTGCCTTCCAGAACCGCTCCTCTATGATGGGCAGGGGCCTCAAAGCCGCTTTCCTCCCATCTTGGGCCTTCCCCACCCTCTGGCAGGAGTCGCAGGACCGGCCGTACCGCTGCACGGCCGCAAATACCCCTGGCCAGTAGAAGTGCTGGAGCAGCCTCAGCCGGGTGCGCCGGATCCCCCGGTGACCCGCAAAGGGGACGCCATGGGCCAGATACAGCAGCTTGTGGCGATACTTCTGGGGCACTAAGAGCTGCCGCTGGAGCCCCCATAACCCCACCTTCCCTGGGGGGAGCCATTCCCAGTACAGGAATTCCCCTCCCACACGAATCTCTCCTGGCCACCTCTCCCCAGGGGCTGAGCTGCACCCAGGTCAGCCCGGTCCCTCAGGGTCCGCAAGGAGGGATCCACCTGCACCTCAGCCTGGAATTCAGCAGCTGGGGCAGGGATCGGGACCTGTTCCCCCCCTGCCTGGGTCCCGAGTCCCAGCCTGGCCGGTCTCTGTGTCTGCTGGGAAGGGGCCCTGCGCCCACAGCAGGGAGCCCTCCCCTGGGTCAGGGTCACCAGCCCCTCGCTGGCTCTGGCTACGGGTGGTGACCAGGGCCCTGTGGGGTCCGTCTGGCCACTCCTCTAGGTCCCCCCCCATCAGCACCTCGGTGGGCAAATGCCGGTGACCCCCAGTTCCTTGGGGCCCTCCTTGGCCCCCCATTTCAGATGCACTCGGGCTACGGCACCTTAAACGGGGTCCCGTCTATGCCCCTCAGGGTCAGCTGAGTGTTGGGTACCATGTGGTCTGGGGCTACGACCTCGGGCCGGGCCAGCGTCACCTCCGCCCCGTGTCCCAGTAGCCCGTCACCTCCCTGCCATCCACCTGCAGGGGCACGAGGCACTCGCTCCGCAGAGGCCCTCTGTCCCCACCTGGTACACCAGAAATCCGCCTTCAGAGGGTCAGATCTCCTAGGGGAGTTGGCCTGAGCATCCTTCCCCCACTCTGCGCTGAGGTTTGCCTGCCGGCCCCTGCCTCTGGGGCAGCCTGCCCTTCCCCAGCCCCAGCCTAGTTAATCCGGGAAAGTCTCAGGTCCTGGGACCTGTCCTGGTGCCTGGTGCACTGAGCCCTCTTGTGGCCCCTTTGCCCGCAGCAATGGCAGGTTAGTTCTGGTGGGACCCTTCAGTCTGTCCCTATCCGGGCCCTGGCTGTCTCTCTGGGGGGCGGCTGACCGGGCCCTGTCTCCTGGGCTCACCTCGTAGGTGACTCTCTCCGTTGCTCAGCCGAGAACCAGTCTCTGCGCGATTCCCTCTCTCGCCGGGCCTCCTGTTCACACCCGGACCTGCTCTCCATGAACTCGTCCGCCAGCTTCCCAGCCTCCTGGGGGTCCTCTGGCCTCCGGTCCTTGAGCCACAGCCTCGGGCTGGGCAGGCACGCTTCACAGAACTGTTCCAGCATCAGCAGCTGAAGCAGGTCCTCCGCGGTCTGGGCCCCGACCCCGCACACCCACTTGCGGCAGTATTGCGCCAGGCGGGAGGCCAGATCCACATAGGTCTCCCTTGGCTCCTTCTGCACCCCCCGGAACTTCTTCCTGTACGTTTCCGGGGTCAGCCCAAACTAGTGCAGCAGGGCCTCTTTGACCCGATCGTAATCACCCGGCTGCAGATCCTCCAGCTGGTTGAGCACCCCTGCGGTCTCCTGATCCAGCAAGGGGGTGAGCTGCTGGAGCCGGTCCGCTGGGGGGATCTGGTGCAGCTCACAGGCCCGCTCAAAGGAGCTGAGGAACCCGTCCATGTCCCCCACGTTTTTACACTGGGCCAACATGAGCTTCTCAAAGCATCTGGCCGTCCTGGACCCCCTGAGGTCCTCCCCACTCACCGCAGCCAGGGCTTCTCCACTCCACCATGGATATGATCTCCCTCCTGGTGCAATACTGCCGCAAGTGGGTGTTTGGGGTTGGGGCCCAGACCTGGGAGGACCACGTGTCCCAGGTCAGCCAGGTGCTGGACCAGCTGCAGGGGGCTGGGCTGACTGTAAAGGCTGGGAAGTGCAAGGTCGGGATGGCCGAGGTGACCTACCTGGGCCATAAGGTAGGAAGCGGCTGCTTGAAACCACAGCCGGCCAAGGTGGAGGCCATCCGAGACTGGCCTGTTCCCCAGACCAAGAAGCAGGGCCAGGCTTTCATTGGGCTGGCGGGGTACTACCGGAGGTTTGTGCCCAACTTTAGCTCCATCGCTGCCCTGATCACGAAGCCGTGCAGGTAGGGGAGGCTCGACAGGGTGGTCTGAACGGAGCAGTGCCAGGGGGCTCTCTGTGCACTGAAGGATATGTGGATAAATGTAAAGTAATGCACATTTGAAAAAATAACTGCAACTATATATACAATATGATGGGGGCTAATTTAGCTACAACTAATCAAGAAAGAGAGCTTGGAATCATCGTGGATAGTTCTCTGAAGACGTCCATGCAGTGTGCAGCGGCAGTCAAAAAAGCAAACAGGATGTTAGGAATCATTAAAAAAGGGAGAGAGAATAAGATGGGGAATATCTTATTGCCCTTATATAAATCCATGGTACACCCACATATTGAATACTGCATACAGATATGGTCTCCTCATCTCAAAAAAAATATACTGGCATTAGAAAAGATTCAGAGAAGGGCAACTAACATGATGAGGGGTTTAGAACAGGTCCCCTATGAGGAGAGATTAAAGAGACTGGGACTTTTCAGCTTGGAAAAGAGGAGACTAAGTGGGGATAGGATAGAGGCCTATAAAATCATGAGTGGTGTAGAGAAAGTGAATAAGGAAAAGTTATTTATGTGTTCCCATAATATAAGGACTAGGGGTCACCAAATGAAATTAATGGGCAGCAGGTATAAAACAATTAAAAGGAAGTTCTTCTTCACACAGCGCACAGTCAATCTGTGGAACTCCTTGCCTGAGGAGGTTGTGAAGGCTAGGACTAGAACAGGGGTTAAAAGAGAACTAGATAAATTCATGGAGGGAAAGGCCATCAATGGCTATTAGCCAGTACAGGTAAGGAATGGTGTCCCTGGCCTCTGTTTGTCAGAGGGTGGAGATGGATGGCAGGAGAGAGATCGCTTGATCATTACCTGTTCGATTCACTCCCTCTGGGACACCTGGCATGGACCTTTGGTCTGACCCAGTATGGCCATTCTTATGTTCTTATGTTCTGGTCAAGGCCCCAGTGCTGGTAAATCCAGACTTTGACAAGCCCTCGGACAGCGGGCTGGGGGCGGTGCTGATGCAGGTGGACGAAAAGGGGGAGCGACACCCCATCGTGTACCTGAGCAGGAAGCTGCTGCCCCGGGAGCGGAGCTACGTGGCCGTAGAGAAGGACGCCTGGTGATGGGGTGGGCCCTTCAAAAGCTGCAGCCGTACCTGTCTGGCCGGCGTTCCACATGTACACCGACCACTGCCCCTGACCTGGCTGCACCAGAGGAAGGGGACCAGTGCCAAGCTGCTGAGATGGAGCCTGCTCCTGCAGGACTGCGACATGGACGTGATCCATGGCAAGGGGAGTGCCAACATCATCGCTGATGCGCTGTCCCGTAGCGGGGGGCCCGAACCTCCCCAGGCCACCGGCGGAGCGACCCCGCTCTGTTCGCTCTCGGGGGGGGGAGAGATGTGATGTAGTGGTGTGACGACGCGTTGGGGTCCCCTGACTCCTGCACCCCCGTAATGGCACGAACAGACTCCACCAGCCCGTAGAATGGAGGGAGTTTATTCCTTCTCCAGGATACAGCACAGCACAGCACAGCACCGATGTAATCTGGTTACAGGGCAGGTCTAGGATGCCTCAGCCCCCCTTGAGATGGGGGAGACTGGGCCCCTAAATCCCAGCCCCTGGCTTAGGCTGGTTCCTCCATGATCCCAGACAGACACTAAACTACTCTCTTCCAGCCCTGCCCCCAGCCAGGGCAGCATTTCCCCTTCCTTTGTCTCTCTCCCTGGGGGGTAGCTGGTCAGACAGGTTGAGAGACCCTCTTTGCATAATGACTCATCCTTCTGGGCTGTGGTACCGATGGCAGCCATTGGGGATTACCACAGAGCCAGCATAGGAACTAGCCAGATACCCCCACTACGTCACAGTTCTCCCCCCTCCGAGAGCGAACTGAGCAGGGTCACTCCGCTCGTGACCTAGGGAAGTTCGGGTCCTCTGCGTGGGAACCCGCCCTGGGGACATGGGTGCTCCCCTTGACTCGGGCCGGCGCGGCGAGGCCCACATGAACTGGCTTCCCTCTGTCCACTCGCTGCACCGCTCCAGGGCGACTGACACAGGCCTGTCCTCTGTGGTCGCACCCACCCTTCCACTGGCCTTGATCTCTGGCCAGGGTCTCTCGGGCCGGGCCATGAGCCCAGCGAGCCTTCTCTGGACAGCCAGGGCGGCCTCCACCCCCGACGCTCCATCCCGGGAGGTCTTCCCCTCCCATAACTCTCTCAGCAAGCCCAGAGGCTCCTCTATACAGGGTAGGGGCCCTGAGCAGCTTTCCTCCCGTCTTGGGCCTTCCCGCCCCTCTGGCAGGAGTCGCAGGACCGGCAGTACCGCTGCACGGCTGCAAATATTCCCGGCCAGTAGAAGTGTTGGAGCAGCCTCAGCCGGGTGCTCCGGATCCCCCGGTGGCCCGCAAAGGGGACGTTATGGGCCAAATACAGCAGCTTGAGGTGATACTTTTGGGGGACGACCAGCTGCCGCTGGACCCCCCATGCCCTCACCTTCCTGGGGGGAAGCCATTCCCGGAACAGGAATCCCGCTCCACAGGAATCTCTCCTGGCCTCCTCTCCCCAGGGGCTGGGCTGTCGGAGGCCAGCCTCGTCCCTCAGCCTCTGCAAGGAGGGGTCTGCCTGCACCTCAGCCTGGAATTCAGCCGCTGGGGCAGGGATCAGGACCTGTTCCCCACCTTTGCCTAGGTCCGGGGTCCCGCTTGGCTGGACCCGTGTCCACGGTGATGGGACCCTGGGGACCCTGCCAGGAGTCCTTCCTGGATCCAGGTTGCCAGCCCCTCGCTGGCTCTGGCTCTGGGCAGTGACTAGAGCCCGCTGGGATTCCTGGGGCCACTCCTCTAGGTCATTCCCCATTAGCACCTCCGTGGGCAAGTGCGGGTGCACCCCACTTTCTTGAGACCTTCCTTGGCCCCCATTTCAGATGCACTCGGGCTACGGCACCTTAAACGGGGTCCCGTCTATGCCCTTCAGGGTCAGCTGAGTGTTGGGTACCATGTGGTCTGGGGCTACGACCTCGGGCCGGGCCAGCGTCACCTCCGCCCCCGTGTCCCAGTAGCCCGTCACCTCCCTGCCATCCACCTGCAGGGGCACGAGGCACTCGCTCCGCAGGGCCCCCTCTGTCCCCACCTGGTACACCAAGAAATCCGCCTCCAGAGGGTCAGATCTCCTGGGAGAGTTTGCCTGAGCATCCTTCCCCCCACTCTGCGCTGAGGTTTGCCTGCCGGCCCCTGCCTCTGGGGCAGCCTGCCCTTCCCCCAGCCCCAGCTAGTTAATCCGGGAAAGTCTCAGGTCCTGGGACCTGTCCTGGTGCCTGGTGCACTGAGCCCTCTTGTGGCCCCTTTGCCCGCAGCAATGGCAGGTTAGTTCTGGTGGGACCCTTCAGTCTGTCCCTATCCGGGCCCTGGCTGTCTCTCTGGGGGGCGGCTGACCGGGCCCTGTCTCCTGGGCTCACCTCGTAGGTGACTCTCTCCGTTGCTCAGCCGAGAACCGGTCTCTGCGCGATTCCCTCTCTCGCCGGGCCTCCTGTTCACACCCGGACCTGCTCTCCATGAACTCGTCCGCCAGCCAGCCTCCTGGGGTCCTCTGGCCTCGGTCCTTGAGCCACAGCCTCGGGCTGGGCAGGCACGCTTCACAGAACTGTTCCAGCATCAGCAGCTTAAGCAGGTCCTCCATGGTCTGGGCCCCGACCCGCACACCCACTTGCGGCAGTATTGCGCCAGGCGGAGGCCAGATCCACATAGGTCTCCCTTGGCTCCTTCTGCACCCCCGGAACTTCTTCCTGTCGTCTCGGGGTCAGCCCAAACTAGTGCAGCAGGGCCTCTTTGACCCGATCGTAATCACCCGGCTGCAGATCCTCCAGCTGGTTGAGCACCCCTGCGGTCTCCTGATCCAGCAAGGGGGTGAGCTGCTGGAGCCGGTCCGCTGGGGGGATCTGGTGCAGCTCACAGGCCCGCTCAAAGGAGCTGAGGAACCCGTCCATGTCCCCCACGTTTTTACACTGGGCCAACATGAGCTTCTCAAAGCATCTGGCCATCCTGGACCCCCTGAGGTCCTCCCCACTCACCGCAGCCAGGGCTTCTCCACTCCACCATGGATATGATCTCCCTCCTGGTGCAATACTGCCGCAAGTGGGTGTTTGGGGTTGGGGCCCAGACCTGGGAGGACCACGTGTCCCAGGTCAACCAGGTGCTGGACCAGCTGCAGGGGACTGGGCTGACTGTAAAGGCTGGGAAGTGCAAGGTCGGGATGGCCGAGGTGACCTACCTGGGCCATAAGGTAGGAAGCGGCTGCTTGAAGCCAGAGCCGGCCAAGGTGGAGGCCATCCGAGACTGGCCTGTTCCCCAGACCAAGAAGCAGGGCCAGGCTTTCATTGGGCTGGCGGGGTACTACTGGAGGTTTGTGCCCAACTTTAGCTCCATCGCTGCCCTGATCACGAAGCCGTGCAGGTAGGGGAGGCTCGACAGGGTGGTCTGAACGGAGCAGTGCCAGGGGCTCTCTGTGCACTGAAGGATATGTGGATAAATGTAAGTAATGCACATTTGAAAAAATAACTGCAACTATATATACAATATGATGGGGGCTAATTTAGCTACAACTAATCAAGAAAGAGAGCTTGGAATCATCGTGGATAGTTCTCTGAAGACGTCCATGCAGTGTGCAGCGGCAGTCAAAAAAGCAAACAGGATGTTAGGAATCATTAAAAAGGGAGAGAGAATAAGATGGGAATATCTTATTGCCCTTATATAAATCCATGGTACACCCACATATTGAATACTGCATACAGATATGGTCTCATCTCAAAAAATATACTGGCATTAGAAAAGATTCAGAGAAGGGCAACTAACATGATGAGGGGTTTAGAACAGGTCCCCTATGAGGAGAGATTAAAGAGACTGGGACTTTTCAGCTTGGAAAAGAGGAGACTAAGGGGGGATATGATAGAGGCCTATAAAATCATGAGTGGTGTAGAGAAAGTGAATAAGGAAAAGTTATTTATGTGTTCCTACAATATAAGGACTAGGGTCACCAAATGAAATTAATGGGCAGCAGGTATAAAACAATTAAAAGGAAGTTCTTCTTCACACAGCGCATAGTCAATCTGTGGAACTCCTTGCCTGAGGAGGTTGTGAAGGCTAGGACTAGAACAGGGTTAAAGAGAACTAGATAAATTCATGGAGGGAAAGGCCATCAATGGCTATTAGCCAGTACAGGTAAGGAATGGTGTCCCTGGCCTCTGTTTGTCAGAGGGTGGAGATGGATGGCAGGAGAGAGATCGCTTGATCATTACCTGTTCGATTCACTCCCTCTGGGACACCTGGCATGGACCTTTGGTCTGACCCAGTATGGCCATTCTTATGTTCTTATGTTCTGGTCAAGGCCCCAGTGCTGGTAAATCCAGACTTTGACAAGCCCTCGGACAGCGGGCTGGGGGCGGTGCTGATGCAGGTGGATGAGAAGGGGGAGCGACACCCCATCGTGTACCTGAGCAGGAAGCTGCTGCCCCGGGAGCGGAGCTACGTGGCCGTAGAGAAGGACGCCTGGTGATGGGGTGGGCCCTTCAAAAGCTGCAGCTCGTGCCTGTCTGGCCGGCGTTCCACATGTACACCACCACTGCCCCTGACCTGGCTGCACCAGAGGAAGGGGACCAGTGCCAAGCTGCTGAGATGGAGCCTGCTCCTGCAGGATCGCGACATGGACGTGATCCATGGCAAGGGGGAGTGCCAACATCATTGCTGATGCACTGTCCCGTAGCGGGGGGCCCGAACCTCCCCAGGCCACCGGCGGAGCGACCCCGCTCTGTTCGCTCTCGGGGGGGGGAGAGATGTGATGTAGTGGGGCTACGGTCCACTGGCTTGGGCTGTGGGCGACCCCTACTGGCCTCTGTCTGTGAGCACTGCCCAACGGGGGGTCACCCCTGAGCTCCAGCAAGTAGACAATGGCAGCCAGGGCTTCTCACCTGACCAGAGGGGGGGCTACCTGGGGGAGGTGTGTCCGGTGGTTTTGGGGAGAGCCAGTTTGGCTGGGCAAACGTGAAGAGAAGCAACTGAGCTGAGTGCTGGAGGTTCAGGCGCCTGTGGACCCTGCCCCAAGGGATCTAGGGCTGCCAGCCCCTGACTCCTGTATCCACATCGTGCCTATGCCGGGCTGTATCCTGGAGAAGCACTAAACCCTCCGTGTTCTACGGGCTGGTGGAGTCTCATCTTGCTGCAGATGGGGTGCAGGATCGGGGGGTACCTGAGACGCTGCCACCCCTGGGGAGCTGCCCCGGGCACAAGTGGCAGGCAGCAGGTGCCAGATGCCTGCAGTCGGCCAGGGCCGCTCAGCAGCGGGAGGCGTCTGTGTGCGCAGCCAGCAGGCACTTTGGAAAGGCCCAGTCAGTGCTGCGCTGCGGCTGGCTGACGCGGCCCTTCAGCGCCGGCCCCAGGAACCAGTCGGGTCTGCGGAAGCGGCCTGGCCACAGTCTCCTGCCAGCCCGAGGCCTGGGGGCACAGGCCATGGGCTGGGGAGAGCTCCAAGTGCGGGGCTCTGGCAGCAGGAGGTTTCTCTGGGAAGGCCCCATTTTCCTCCGGCTGGGGCAGGCCCTGCCAGCCGGGCAATGCCCAGAGAGCCGAGCAGCGCCTGGCTGGGTGGGCAGGGACTGTCGGCTTTCCCCAGCCGGCCGCCAAAGCAGCCCAGCCCCCACCCCTGGGGCAAAGCCCTTGCTAACCGGGGCATGCCGACTCTTCCACCTCCTTCCACAGCTCCCTGCCACAAGCAAACCCAGCAAGGGGGCAGCCCCCGGCCCACTCCCGGGAGGCAGGGCTACTCGACACGCGGCCCGGCTTGGGCTCAGCACGGCCTCACTGGGAGCACGCTGCACGCCGGCGGGGTGAGCACGGAGACCGAGCGGGCAGGCCGGCGGAACGGGCGGGGGCAGCCCCTGGGGAGGAGGGGCCGGGAGCGCCGGGGCATTGCGGGAAGTGCTGGCTGCCGCGTGTGGGCAGAACCCGAGAGGTGCTGACTGGCTCCCACTGGCCACGGTTGGGTCCGGCGCCGCGGCTTCATCTTTGCAGTCTTGCCCGTCAGTGTGAAAGAAGCTATTTGCATATATTTGCATAGACATATTGGCACGTACATGCAACCGCACTCAAGTTGCGGCCCTGGGCATGAGCTGTGAGTGTCATTGTGGCCCCCGGGGCTTCCACAGTCGAGTAGCCCTGCAGTAAGGGGCCTGGCTCGCTGCCACAGCGCCTCCTGCTGGGCTCCTCAGGAATTAGCACTTCAACCTCAGAGCGCCACCTGCTGGCCAGCGGCCCACCCTCAGTTGCCCTTCGTCTTTGTATTACTTCAGGCCTCGTGTCCCTCCCAGACCACACCGCCCCCAGTGCCCTGCCCCCCCAGTCTCATTGAGCCACGGCCAGGCGCCGATACCCCTGCCTCAGGGCAAACAGCCCCCCATTGGCAAGGGGGTGGGGCTGCTGCCTGCTCCTGCCCTGGTGCTCTTTGGGCCTCTGTCTCAGGCTCTCGGCAGCAGCCCCCCCGAGAACGCAGCCATAGGTGCAGAAAAGCTGGCGCGGGCGCAGGCAGGCGCAGGTGGGGCCGCTCAGCGTTCCTGCAGCCTGGCACCTCCTGAGCAGCAGAATGCCGAGCTGGGCTCCGCGCAGCCGGCCGAACGAGGGAGCCGTGAACACCCCTGCCGGCCGGGGACTCCATCGCCTGCGAGTGCTCCCAGAGCCAGGTGGTGGGGCAGCCGGAGCCAGGCCTGGCACACCGGAGCCAGCGCCACACTCAGAGAACGGGCCTGGGATGCAGAAAGCAGAAGCAGTGAGGCCCCATGACTCAGCCGGGCGCAGACTGAGGGGGGCCTGGAGCAGGGAGCCCTGCACATTCAACCCACAAAGCACTTGGCCAGAGGATGCAGCAGGGCCCGCAGGAGGCCTGCCACCTGCCCAGCTTTTCTCAGGAGCAGCCGAGTGCTGCGGGGGCATCCCAGGGGTGGAGGGCGGGTGCTCGGTGCCACTGCCAGCTGGGCAGCTACAGGCTCAGGGCCAGCCCGTGGGCACAGGCTGAGCACACGGCCCGGACATGCTAAGCACACGGCCCGGGACAGGCTGAGCACACGGCCCGGGACAGGCTGAGCACACGGCCCGGACATGCTAAGCACATGGCCCGGGACAGGCTGAGCACATGGCCCGGGACATGGCTAAGCACACGGCTGGGACAGGCTGAGCACATGGCCCGGACATGCTAAGCACACGGCCAGGACTGGCTGAGCACATGGCCGGGACATGCTAAGCACACGGCCAGGACTGGCTGAGCACATGGCCCGGACATGCTAAGCACACGGCCAGGACTGGCTGAGCACATGGCCGGACATGCTAAGCACACGGCTGGGACAGGCTGAGCACACACTCTGGGTTACCCGGGGACAGCCCCCCCTCCAGGGAAGATGTTGCTCCTGCTACTTGTGAGCGTGGGGCCCTCCGACAGGACAGTGCCACTGTTCAGCCTTGGAGGCCTGGCCTGGGGGACAGGACCAGCCAGGTCCTCACATGCTGCAAGGCTCCACGCCAGCCCCCGGGGACTGGATCCAGACCAGGAACTGACCCCCCAGCCAGTCACACTGCCCCCCCCCCAGGCCCGGCAGGAGACGGGGATGTTCCCCACTGCCCCCCCCCAGGCCCGGCAGGAGATGGGGATGTTCCCCACTGCCCCCCACCCCAGGCCCGGCAGGAGACGGGATGTTCCCCCACTGCCCCCAGGCCCGGCAGGAGACGGGGATGTTCCCCACTGCCCCCCACCCCAGGCCCGGCAGGAGACAGGGATGTTCTCCACTGCGCCCCAGGGGGCTAAGCGGGGGCAGATGCTGTAGCCCAGGTAGCCTGGAGGGGCAGGGGCCCTAGGGTACCTTCTCCTGCTGAGCTACCCCCCAGGCAGAGCCTGTCCCACCAGCCCCCACCAGCCTTGTCCCCGGAGGCCTGGGGGGCTGCCTGGCCGAGACCCCCACGGGAAACACGGGGGGCCGTGAGCCCCTCCACGCACACGGGGCCTGCAGCTGCCCCAAGAGGCCAGGGGCGGCCTTGGCACCGGAACAGCAGCCGGGGCGCAGCGGCCCGGGCGGGGGGCACCAGCGACGGCTCCCGGCCACCCAGGCACGTGTCAGCAGCGCCAGCAGCCTGTCCGGGCCCCGCCGGGTCCCATCGCCGCGGGCCGGAGGCGGGTGCGGGGCGGGGCGGGGCCGGAGGCGGGTGCGGGGCCGGCGGGCGGGGGCGGATCTCGGCAGTTCCGGGCTCCTCCAGCCCCGGCGCAGGTCGCGGCGCAGCCCGGGGAGATGCAGCCGCCCCCCCGCAAGGTGCAGGGGGGCCCGGGGGGCAAGGCCCGTAGCTCGGGGAGACCCCGCTGCCTCCCCCCGTCCCAGCGCAGCCCGCCGGCTGGTCCGAGCGAGCGGCCTGGGCGGCTGGGGCAGCGGGGCTGGGGCGGCGGGGGGCCCAGGGGCGGGCGGGGGCAGCGGGGCGGGGGCCCAGGGGCAGCGGGGGGAGAGCCCTGGGGCGGCCCAGGGCGGGCTGGCGCAGCGGGGGCGGGGGGGCCCTGGGGCGGGCTGGGGCAGCGGGGCGGCGGCCAAGGGGCGGGCTGGGGCGGCGGGGGAGCCCTGGGGCGGGCTGGCGCAGCGGGGGCGGGGGCCCAGGGGCGGGCTGGGGCGGCGGGAGCCTGGGGCGGCCCAGGGGCGGGCTGGCGCGGCGGGGGGGCCAAGGGGCGGGCTGGGGCAGCAAGGGGGGGCCCGGGGTGCAGCCCTGCCCTGACCCAGCCGGCTCCCTTGGCAGGTGCGGCTGAGCCAGGAGGTGAAGGTTCGCTGCCTGGAGCAGCTGTCCAGCCTGCAGGGCAAGCAGCAGCGGGAGGCGGAGCTCTTGGAGGACATCAGGTACCTGGGGAGCGCCCGGAGGGCAGCGCAGCGCAGCGCAGCGGGGGACCCTGGGGAGCCCTGTGCTCTGGCTGCACAGGACTGGCCCAAGCAGGCTGGGCCTGGCCACGCTCGCTCTGTGCCTGCGGGTCGTGGATCGGCTGCGGGCTGGTGGGAGGCCTGACCCTGAGCCCTGCGGTGCACCCGCGGCGGGGCCCTTGGGGGAGGGCGCGGGGAGAGCCCCAGGGGCGGGGTGGGCCAGGGAGCAGCAGGGCTCATTGTAAATGCGTTCGCAGCTCTGCCGAGGTCCCAGAGGCCCACGGTGGGGCTCCAGGCCCTCAGCCCCATGGGTGCAGGCCGTGGCAACATGCGCCCCCCCCCCCAGTTGTGTTGTAAGCCGCCCCAGGGGGGACGTAGGCTTGGAGTCCAGGCCCTGTACGGCGGCTGGGGGCTGCAGCGGAGCCATGTGCCGGGAAGGGAGGCCGGGCTGGGCTGTGTGCAGGCTGCCACTCACCGTGCTGTCCCTGCAGGTCCTACAGCAAGCAGCGGGCTGCCATCGAGCGGGAGTATGGGCAGGTAAGGAGAGGCCGGGACAGGGAACTGAAACGCAGACCAAGGCGGGGCTGTGCGCGCGCGACGTGAGTCGCAGGCCGTGGCGGGGCGGGATGTGATGTGATGTGGGTCGCAGGCCATGGCAGGGTTACTCCAAGGCAGTTAGCATGAGAAGTCCCAGCAGCTTGGCAGCCATCCTGAGTCACGGCTCAGAGCTCCCCAGACTGGCCCGCCGCGCCGAGGAGAACTGGCCTGTTCCCGTGGCTCCGAGCCAGGCGGGAGCCCAGCGCCAGCCGGGGTGGCAGGTCCCCCGAGAGCCTGTGGCGGGAGACGTGGCTGTGGAGGCGTGGCTGGGTTGGGCCCGGAGGAGCCTCGGAGCCCTCTGGTGCATGCGAGGGGAGCCCTGGCCCGGGACAGGGCTCTGGGAGCAGAAGGGCAGAGTCCTGGGCCTGTCCGCTCCAGAGGATCTCCTGCCATTGGCGGTGGCTCTGTCAGCCTTCTCTGCCGGCGGCCCAGGTCCCATCACCGCCGACGCCTCCCCGGGTGCCAGCTGTCACTGGGGGGCCTGCGGGGCCCTGGGCATGACGCCACGTCTTCCTGCCCCCTCCTCTGGCTGAGGTGACACGCTCCGTCCCTGCTGCTGCCCACAGGGCTGGGTGTGAGGGGACGCGGGGGGCATTGATGTGTAACCGACATGGCCCTGGGGAGCCCCAGCAGTTCTGCCTTTAGCCTCCTCCCCTCCTGCTCCTCCCTGGTCCGGCTCGTGCCTGCAAACGCCTCCATGCGAAAGGGCCGGACACCTGCCTCTCGCTGGGCACGTGGGTCGCTTCTGCTGGCTGCTTCCCCCCGGCGCGGGATGCAGGAGAACTACCTGGGGAGGGCCTGGCCCCCTCGTGGGCCACCCCTACGGCCCCGTGTCTGGGACTCAGCGCTGATGGAGCTGGGCCCGAGGAGGGGTCGGTTCGTACAGCAAAACCCTGATACCTCCTGCACTGTGGTGGCTCCCCGCCGGCTCCCTGTCCCCTTACGCTGGGTTTTCTCCTCCCCGCCCACCCTGATCTCTTCCCTCCACCTGCTAGAGACGGGCACTGACCTTGCTCTGCAGGACGCTGGCCTCGTGCGAAATGCCCATCTAGCCAGGTTGTGCCCTCAGCGTTACCCCCAGAAGCACATTCCTGTCCCAGCCTGGCTGAGCTTCACCTTGTGCCCAGGGCTGGAGCCCCAAGGCTTGGTCCAGCAAGTGCCTGGCGTAAAGTTCCAGTCCAGTCTCATCTTGCAGGGAGCGGCTGTCTCTGGAGGGGCTAGAGCACGGGGCCCAGTTCCCTGCTCCCTTGTTGAGGGCCATGGTGCAGGCAGCTCCTTTTTGGAAGCTTCGGAAGCCATTTGTGTCCTGCAGCAGGGAGTTCCACAGGTTATGTCTTGCCACAGAGAACTCTTTCCTTTGCTTCATTCAGAGCATAGCCTTGTTCCACCCTGCGCCACCTTGTTCTTGGGCAGGGAAAGCGTCTCACCGGCCTTCTCGGGCGCACTGTGATCTGTATCGCGTTGTGGGTTTGGTGCAAAGGGCAAAGGGATCATCAGCCCATCCCGAGCTGCAGGCCCAAGGGAGAAGCGGCTGTTGAACCTGCCCGTGGGGGGAGGGAAGAGACAGGAAGGCACCAGGAGAACGGTCGGAGAAGGAGCGGCCCAAAGAGCTGGGGCGGTGGGGACAGGGCAGGAGGGAAGGCAGCGGCTGGCAGGCAGGTGAGGAGCACTGGGCCGGCTGCGGGTGTGACGGCGCTTCGGGGCCCCCTGCCCTGCACCCCGGCCGCAGCCAGAGGGGACTCTCCGCCGGCCACTCGAGTAGAAGGGTTATTGCTTCTCAGACACAGCCCAGCACGGGCTCGACATTGGCAGAGGAGCCAGGGCAGAGCCTCAGTCCTCTGGGGGGAGGGGGCTTCACCCCCGTCCTCGGTCCAAAGCGCCCTCCCCCGCGCCCAGCCAGGCTGACCCAGCCCCCAGCAACTGGTCCCTCGGCCCCCAGCCCTGCCCCGGCTTTCTTCAGATCGCCTCCACCTAGCCCAGGAGGCAGGCGGCTGGGCCATGCCTACGTGCCCCCCTCCGCTGGGCCCTGCACACCGACCGCCAGAGTCTCTGCAGAGCAGCACAGGCCAGTAGGGGTCACACCCAGCCCACACGGCGACCAGTGACTGCCCAGCCAGAGGGATCCACCCCACTATGTCACAACGGGTCAGGCTCCCTGAGGGCTCGGTGCCCAGGCCTGGCCACGTGGCCACTGTGCTGCTGGCACCACTGCCAGGGGCGGAGATAGGGTCTGAGTCCAACAGGCAGGCAGAGGAGGGCACCTGGGAACACCCTAAGGGACGTGGGCACACGGGCTCCTTCAGGAAACAAGACTCAGGGACGCCCCAGAGGGGGCTGGGTGCCCCTGTGCCAGGGCAGGGGGTGCTGGGGACGCCCCAGAGGGGGCTGGGTGCCCCTGTGCCGGGGCAGGGGGTGCTGGGGACGCCCCAGAGTGGGATGGGTGCCCCTGTGCCGGGGCAGGGGGTGCTGGGGACGCCCCAGAGGGGGATGGGTGCCCCTGTGCCGGGGCAGGGGGTGCTGGGGACGCCCCAGAGGGGGCTGGGTGCCCCTGTGCCGGGGCAGGGGGTGCTGGGGACGCCCCAGAGTGGGATGGGTGCCCTGTGCCGGGCAGGGGTGCTGGGACGCCCAGAGGGGGATGGGTGCCCTGTGCCAGGGCTGGGGGTGCTGGGGATGCCCCAGAGGGGGCTGGGTGCCCCTGTGCCAGGGCTGGGGGTGCTGGGGATGCCCCAGAGGGGGCTGGGTGCCCCTGTGCCGGGGCTGGGGGTGCTGGGGATGCCCCAGAGGGGGCTGGGTGCCCCTGTGCCGGGGCAGGTGGTGCTGGGGACGCCCCAGAGTGGGATGGGTGCCCCTGTGCCGGGACAGGTGGTGCTGGGGACGCCCCAGAGGGGCTGGGTGCCCCTGTGCCAGGGCAGGGGGTGCTGGGGATGCCCCAGAGGGGGCTGGGTGCTCCTGTGCCGGGGCAGGTGGTGCTGGGGATGCCCCAGAGTGGGATGGGTGCCCCTGTGCCGGGGCAGGTGGTGCTGGGGACGCCCCAGAGTGGGATGGGTGCCCCTGTGCCGGGGCAGGTGGTGCTGGGGACGCCCCAGAGGGGGCTGGGTGCCCCTGTGCCGGGGCAGGGGGTGCTGGGGACGCCCCAGAGGGGGCTGGGTGCCCCTGTGCCGGGGCTGGGGGTGCTGGGGACGCCCCAGAGGGGGCTGGGTGCCCCTGTGCCGGGGCTGGGGGTGCTGGGGATGCCCCAGAGGGGGCTGGGTGCTCCTGTGCCGGGGCAGGGGTGCTGGGGACGCCCCAGAGGGGCTGGGTGCCCCTGTGCCAGGGCTGGGGGTGCTGGGGATGTCCCAGAGGGGGCTGGGTGCTCCTGGGGCCTGCACGTGTCTCTTGCCTTTCCCCTCTCCAAAGCAGCGGGGCCGGTTCCTGGTGCTTGCTCTTGCGGCCGCGCTGTCTGCCCGCTGCTCTGGCAGGCGGGAGGCTCAGCTCGGGGTGTCTCTTGTTCACAGACACCGTCCCGTGTTGCTTCCCGCCTGCCCGGCGCCCACTTAAGCTCTTCTCTCTCTGGTGGCTGCCGGGCGCTGAGCAGACGTCGTCCCTGCCCACGCTGATGCCTAGGCTAGCTGCCCGCCCCGCCGCGGGTGAGTACCCCGCCTGCTCTGTGTTGCGTTCCACCTGGCTGTGCCCGCACCATCTGCTGCCACCTTGTCCCCGCCCAGGCAGAGCCCCCCAGCCGGGCTCCCGGGGATTGTCAGCAAAGCACATCTACCAGGCTGCTGCTGCGTCTCCAGGGCGGCCCCTCGTCCCCTGCACGCTGGGCGTTCGCGGCCCAGTCATGCCCGGGGCTCACCTGGCTTGGAGAGATGGGGCAGGGTAGGGACCCGCCGTCGCTCTCAAAGCCTGAGCCCCCCCCAGCCCGACACAGCTCGGCTCTAGTGCGGGACGGGAGGGGACCAGTTTGGAAGCTGTTGAACGGGCAGGTTGGTGGAGTGTTTCACCCAGCTCCTTTCTGGTTAGCCGCGCTCCCCCGCACCGTGTGGGTTGCCTTGCTCCTGTGCTCTGTGAGCCCCGTTGCCTGGGAGCCTTCTTGCCTTGAGGCCCCTTGTTCAGGCCACTATCTGGCATCCCATGGCCTGTCCCTGAGGTTTGTGCAAAACATTCCTGACCAAATGGGGAGGGGAGAGAGCCCGGCACCCACAGCTCCTGGGGCCTTGGGTCCCCACTGGCCCGGTGGCGGGGAGCTCGGGGGACCCACATTCCCCTGCCACAGCCGGGACCCTTAGGGACGCCAGCACCCTCTGCCCCGGGGGCCCTCGGGACGCTGGGCCTGGCCTGGCCTCTGGCAGTCCCCTTGCTGCGAGGCTCCCGTGAGCCGCTGAGCCGCCCCGTAGAGCTGGGAGCCCTTCGTCTGCAGCACCCTGTGCGGCCAGCACCAGCCAGAGCCCCCCCCCCACCCCGGGCTCGGCTCTTCACTCGCGGGGAGAACGGCCCCTCCTGCCGCCGCCCGTGTCCGTGCTCCTGGGCTGGGCCAAGTCGTCACGGGGTGCCGAGTCTGCCGGGACGCGCTCTCTGCCCGAGTGGCTCCCCCCGAGCCTGCCCACACTGGCGTGGACCAACCCGAGGCTGGGCTGGGGAAGAAAGCGTATCTCCCAGGGGTGTCGCATCCGGTGCCACGGCAGTGCTGCCTGGTCCTTGCCGCGCCGACTCCCCCCTTACCCCCAGGCGCAGCAGAGTGCCAGGCTCCCTGCCCCCAGCAGGCCTCCCTGCGTGGTGCTCCCGAGGGAGACGGCCCCGCCGCTTGGCCACCGCCAGTCCCTGGGAGGTGCTCACCACGTGGCTGTGGCTGTGCAGTGGGGCCCTGGGCCGCAGGGGGCTGTGGCAGCTGCCCCCACGCTTCTCTGCGCTGGAAGCACGCCCTGGCCCTGCACTGGCCTCCTCATCTCGGTGACTGGTGCCACGGCCCTTCCCCCACCCTTCCTGGAGGCCGCCACTGATGGGGCCATTGGCGTGGGGGTCAGCGGGGTGAGGCGTGTGACGTGTTGGCCCAGCCCTCACGCAGACACGTGCGACGCTAGCACCAGTAACAGCAGCGCCCGCGGCTTGCTCGCTTCCCGAGGGGCAGGCCCGATGCAGCGCTGGGCTGAGAGGTGTCTGCGGGAGGGGCCGTTGCTGGTGTAGGAGCGGTAGAGCCCCCAGCAAAGCCTCTGTCATCCCCGCATGGCTCGTTTCCTGCCTCCCTCGCGGACCAGGCTCCCTGCTGCCTGCCTGCCTCGTTCTGTGGCTGCCGCTGCCCCTCGCCCGCGCTTCCCGCCATCCTCCCTCCCCTTCGCTGCTGCAGGCTCAGCGGAGCGAAGGGCAGAGCAGTGGCCTCGGGGAGCTCCCAGCCTCTCCCAGCAGGAGGCGCTGGAGGGCAAGGGGCCTGGGTGCTGGCTCCATTGCTGGCCACGTCCAGAGGGAGGCGCTGTGTGTAGGGGGGTCACGGTTCGAGACCGTGCTCCGCAGGGGCGCTGGGAACAAGCCAGCGCGGAGGGCTTGGTGACCTGGGCGCCAGCCCTGGCGGTGGAAGTCTCTCCCCTCGGTGGCTGGGAGAGGAGCCGCGGCGGTGGCTGACCCCCAGTTTGTTTGCAGGCGCTGCAGAGGCTGGCGAGTCAGTTCCTGAAGAGAGACTGGCAGCGGGGCCGAAGCGAGACCAGCGACTCCAGGTGGGACTCGCTGGGTGTGAGCCCGCCCGCCCGCGCTGCCTGGGCTGCCTGCTCGGGGAAGGGGGCTCAGCCAGCGCAGCTCCCCGCTACCTTAGTCCCACGCTTGCCAGCAGGAGGCACTCAAAAGAGCAGGCTAGGAGCCCAGCCACAGGGAGATGGTAGTCCCGCCAGTCCTGGCCTCTCCAGCAGGGGGCGCTGTGGGGCTGGGGAGGGAGCGCTATCCTGCCAGCTCCAGTCCTGGCCTCTCCAGCAGGGGGCGCTGTGGGGCTGGGGAGGGAGCGCTATCCTGCCAGCTCCAGTCCTGGCCTCTCCAGCAGGGGGCGCTGTGGGGCTGGCGTGGGAGCGCTGTCCTGCCAGCTCCAGTCCTGGCCTCTCCAGCAGGGGCGCTGTGGGGCTGGGGAGGGAGCGCTATCCTGCCAGCTCCAGTCCTGGCCTCTCCAGCAGGGGGCGCTGTGGGGCTGGGGAGGGAGCGCTGTCCTGCCAGCTCCAGTCCTGGCCTCTCCAGCAGGGGCGCTGTGGGGCTGGCGTGGTTGCCATCATCCTGCCAGCTCCAGTCCTGGCCTCTCCAGCAGGGGCGCTGTGGGGCTGGCGTGAGCTATCCTGCCAGCTCCAGTCCTGGCCTCCAGCAGGGGCGCTGTGGGGCTGGGAGGAGCCTGGCTGAAGGGCAGGGCGCGTTCAGGCTCTGGGAGGAGGGGAAGTGCAGGGCTCCCGTGGCCCAGTGCACGGGCGGCGCGGGGGATGGGGCAGACGGGGTACACAGGGTGCAGGGGAAACCCAGTGGGCTGCATCCTCAGCATGTGGGGCAGAGGGGCCAGCCCCTGGGGGTGTCTGTTTCGGAGGGTACATCCCCGGGATGTCTGGGGCCAGGCTGTTGTCACGGTGTGGGTCCTGGAAGGGGCGTGGCTGGGTCCTGTGGGCAGGTGTGAGGGTGCGTCGGGGCCTCCGGCCCTGCAGCCCGTCCGCGGCAAGATGTGACTCCGCCGGCCAGTAGAACGGGGGTTTATTGCTGCTCCGAGATCCAGCGCAGCAGGGGACCGATGCAGGCACAGGAGGACAGGCCGACAGCCCTAGTGCCCTTGGGGGAGGGTTCGCAGGCCCCTGAGCCCCCTGTACTCAGGAGCGGCCCGAGGCCGGCTGTAGCAGCTGGCGCCCCAGGCGGAAGGCGCGATCAGCATCCCCACCTGCACGTCAATGGCCGTGACATAATCACAGGGCGCCCAGGTGCCCCGTGACGTCGTCATTGGGCGCCCGGGCCGGTGGCGCCCTAGGCGACCGCCTAGGCTCACGGGCCGCCCCTGCCTGTACTGGTTAGTCTGCTTCCCACACGCTGACTGCCCCTTCTCCAAACCACCGAACACTCCTCCCCCCAGGCAGCCCCCCCTTCCCCGGCGAGGTGCGAAATTGCTAGTCATGGTCTCCGTGCCTGCCCCAGGAACCCCCCCCCGGGCAGTGCTACAGACACCGGCCAGTGGGGGTCACCCACAGCAACCAGTGACTGCCCGGCAGAGTGGGCCAGGGCCGCAAGAGTGGACAGCCCCCCCCAGTCGCAGCAGGGCGGTGGCCGTACCGGGGTGGCTGCCACGGGAAGGTTCAGGATGGCGGAGGGTGTTGCTAGGCCACAGAGGGGGCAGCTGCTAGTGAAACCGCAGCATTTCCCTGCTCCCGGTTCACCTGCGCTGGTGGGAGCAGTCGTGTGGTGCTGGCTGCAGGTGCTTCCCCAGTGTCTAACTGTGACGGCGCAGCGGGGCCCCCCATCCTGCACCCCCGGAGCAGCCAGACCAGACTCCGCCGGCCAGTAGAACAGGGGGGTTATTGCTCCTCCAGGACACAGCCCAGCACAGACGGGTTGTGGCTACAGGTGTCAGGGCCAGGATGCCTCAGACCCCTTGGGGTCGGGGGTCCATCGCCCCCCTCAGCTTAGGCTGTTTCCTTCATGTTTCCCAGCCAGCAACTTCCCCTTCCCCCAAACCAACCCTTCCTTTGTTCCAACTCCTTCCCTCTCCGGTGAGAACGGTTGGGCCGTGTGTGGCGTGGGGGGGCTGGCTGCTCTGTGACACGGGGTCCCCTGCGCTGGGCTGTGCAATTCCCACTGACTCCCCCACATGGGTATGGCCCAGACACCTAGGCCCAGCCTGGGCAGGTAACAAGGCTCTTCCCAAGGGGAGAGACAAAGGAAGGGAGGTGGAGACGGCACCTGGGAGGGAGGCAGTTGCTGTCGGGGAAGCATGGAGAGCAGAGGCTAAGCTGGGGCCTAGGGGCGATGGGCCCTATCCCTAGGGTCTGAGGCATCCTGGCCCTGGCCCCTGTAGCCACATCACGTCTGTGCTGGGCTGGATCCTGAAGGACCAATAAACCCCTCTCTAGTCTAGGACTGGCGGAGCCTGTTCTTGCTGCTACGGGGGTGCAGGACCGGGGGAGCCCCGACTGCCTCATCACACCATGGTCTACACATCAGGGCCCTCAGGGCGACCCCCTGCTGGGCAGTGCTTACAGGCAGAGGCCAGTAGGGGTCGCCCACAGCCCAAGCCTAGCGCCGAGCGAGTGGACCGTACCCCCACTACATCACCCCAAGTTAAACAGCCCGTTACCGAGTTACAGGTTAAAGCCAGCACGTGTCCCAGAGACCAGCTACCCTCTCCGGCTCCACCGGGGCAGTGCTCAGAGGTTTTCCTCCACTCGGGCCTCGCCGGGCAGCGCAGGGACAGCCCTGGGAGACCGTGTGCTTCAGTTTCGAGTCTCTGGCCCTTGCTCTCCCGCCTTGGGGCAGAGCTGTCGTAGCCATGGGGCAGGCGGCTGCCACAGTCAGGGCAGGGGGACCCCGGGGCGCGGAGCCGTTCTGGGAGGGCTTTCGGGAGCCAGCCGGACAGCGGCGAGGCGGCCAGGCCTGCATGTGCTCAGGAACCGGCTTTTCTGTGTCCGGAGAAGGGCCGGGAAGGTGCCCTGAGCAGGCCCTGGCACTGCCGGTCGGCCGAAGTGCAGGGACCGGCAGGCTGTCCCGGGGCAGCAGGGGGGCCGGGGCAGGCCCTGCGGGGAGCAGGGAGGTGGGAGAAGGGCTGCTGGCGCCGGGGGTGCCGCCACGGCTCGCTGGGTGCCGTCCCTGCAGGAGCGCCTTTGCCGTCTGGAAGGGGGCGATCGAGGGCACGGTGAGCACCGGGCTGGCCCGGGTGGCAGCCTCGGAGAACTATCGCAGCCTGAGCCTGGAGGCGGCCAGGACCACCCGGCTGTCCAAGGAGCATCTGCTGAAGAAGGTAGGGCTGGTGGGAGGGGCTGGCGGCGCCCCCAGACAGGCGGGGGCTGCGGCGCGGGGCTCACGCCCCTCTCTGCCCAGAGCACGGAGCAGCTGCAGCGGGGGCAGGCGGAGCTGCTGGAGACGGCGAAGGAGGTGGGCAAGGCCAAGAAGCGCTACGTGCATCTGCAGCGGGGCTGCGAGGTGGCCAAGGAGAAGGCGGCTGACGTGGAGGCCCGGTGAGGAGCCCTGCCTGGGCCGGGCGGGGGGCCTGGGGCGTTAGGGGCCCCAGCCTGGGGAGGGGCCCTGGGTGTGGGCCGGCGCACTGAGCCCTGACGGGCCTGCCCCCTCCTCAGGCTGCGGAAGAGCGACCACGGCATATTCCACACCAAGGCCGGTCTGCAGAAGCTCAGCACCAAGGTCGGTCCTTGCAGGCCTCCGGGCCAGGGGGCTGGGCAGGCTGGAGGGAGACGTGGCTCTTCCTGGGGGCGCTGGGGGCCCTGGGACCCTTTGGGGAAGGGCTGGTCGGGGAAGGGGAGGGCTGATTAGGGGCTGATCGGGGAAGGGGAGGGCTGATTAGGGGGCTGATCGGGGAAGGAGGGGAGGCTGATCGAGGGAGGGGACTGATCTGGAGGAGAAGGGCTGATGGGCTGATGGGGGAGGAGCTGATCGGGAGAGGGGCTGATCAGGAGGGCTGAGGCTGAGGCTGGGAGGGCTGATTGGGGCTGATCGGGGAGGAGGGGGCTGATCGAGCCCGGCAGAGGCACAGGCAGCTATGCCGCCGTTGCCCAGGCTGCCTCCCTCCGCAGTAGCTTTCCGCTGCGAGCTGGCGCCGCGCGGCGCAGCTGGCGGTGGGGCGGGCTGATGCTGGCTGGCGCTGCCGCCCTGGGGCACTGCTACCTACCACGCTGGGCTGCCGCTGAGTGATGGGTGCCCTGCCTGCTGGGAGCCTGGGCTCGGCTGCCAGCTCCAGGGGCCTGCTGCGGCTGGGTGCCTGGCTCCTCTGGGCCTGGTTCCAAGGCGACAGCACCGTGGGGCCGTGCCTGGGCCGTGGGGTCAGAGGGGCTGTGCCTGTCCTGGGGGGGTGGGGGGGTGCCGTCCAGAGTGCCAGGGCCCGTGCGTGGGGTGTCCCCGTCCAGAGGTGCCGGGGTGCTCGAGCCGTGCCTGGGCAGTGGGGGGTGTCCCCGTCCAGAGGTGCCGGGGGTGCTCCGAGCCGTGCCTGGGCGTGAGGTGAGGTGGGTGATAGAATCCCCAGCCCTGCCGTGCCCCACAGCGCCTCCTGGTGGGGAAACTGGGGTAGGCGGGAACTCCCCCCACAGCCAGCGCCCTGCAGCACCCCCAGTAGCGCCCAGCGGGGGCCAGGAGCTGGGTGATCCCCACAGGCTCAAGTGCTGCACAGCCACTTAGGGGGAAGGCCGTCGCCAGCCCGCCCCTCGTGCTGCCCCCCTCCTCCCAGCCCCTCGCTGGCTGCCCTCTCCCCTGGCAGCAGGGGCGCTCTTGCCCTTGGAGGGACTCTGTGTACTGAGTGCAGCGGGTCTCGGGGGGCGCTCTCCTCCTTGGGGGGGGGGAGGGGAGAGTCCTGCGGAGCCCCGCCAGCCCTGCCCCCCCATAATGCTGGTTTGGGCTTTCCCAGACCCTGGACGGTGACCTGTACGACCGGCTCCGGGACCACCTGACCCTGCTGAGCCAGACGGAGCTAGAGGCCTGCCACGCCACGCAGGAGCGGTTTCGGGGGATCCTGGAGGCCTCCTCTCGGGTAACGGGGTTGGCCCTGCTTTGCTGCTGGCCCCGCCCCCCTGCCTCCGGGCATGGTGCCGCCCCAGGGTGCCTGTGCCCTGCACCCCTCAGCTGAGGGCTGCCGCGGGTGACAGAGGCTGCTTGCCCCTCCGAGGGCCCGTGTGCCACCCCTCACCCCGCCCTGTTGCTGCCGCAGGTGTGCCGGGAGCAGGGCCTCCTGTTGTTCCTGCAGGACAACGCTGCCTTCGCCGCCCCGCCGGAGCAGCCCTTCCAGCCGGCGGGCGCTGACCAGGTACGGCCGAGGCTGGGCTCACGCAGCAGTGGGCCCCGGGCCCCACCCGCACGCTCTGACCTGTGCCCCGTCCTAGGTGCGCCTCCTGGAGGCCAGGAAGGGCAGCACCGCGGAGAGTGGGCTGGAGAAGGAGGCGCGGCGCTGGGCCACCCGGGCAGCCAGAGACTACAAAATAAAGACTCATGGCGAGCAGGTGAGTGCCCGGCTCGGCCTGGCCCAGGCAGGAGCCCCGTCGTGGCAGGGCTTGCGGGGGGAGATGGCTGAGAGCAAGGGAGGGCTGCCCCCCGTGGTTCTGTTCTCTCTGCGGGGGGGGGATCCTGGGGGCAGTGGGGTCTCGGCCGAGCTGCAGCCCCAGACAGCACTGGGGCGCTCTCTGGCCTGGGCGTGCAACTTTTCCACCTGTGTGTGGAATGCATTTTGTTATGTGCACTGAGGCGCGTGCCCTTGCGCACCACCAGGAGAAGCACCCCCTAGCTGCTCAGCTGGGCGGCACGGGAATCTCTGCTGACAGGGCGCGCTGTGCAGGTTCTGCAGAGACTGGAAGCCAGGCGGAAGCAGGCGCCCGAGGTGGAGGTGCCCGGCATGGAGAGGAGGATGGAAGAAGTGAACGAGAGCATCCGGAAAGCAGAGGTGGGTCTGGGAGGTGGGGGGCAAGTCTATGGGTCTGCGCATCCCTCTGGCTCCCGGGTTGTACCGTGTGTGCCCGGCAGAGCGCCCTGCCAGGGGGACGTGCTCGGTGCCGGCAGAGCGCCCTGCCAGGGGGACGTGCTCGGTGCCGGCATGCGCCCTGCCAGGGGGACGTGCTCGGTGCCGGCATGCGCCCTGCGTGGGGGACGTGCTCGGTGCCGGCAGAGCGCCCTGCGTGGGGGACGTGCTCGGTGCCGGCAGAGCGCCCTGCGTGGGGGACGTGCTCGGTGCCGGCAGAGCGCCCTGCGTGGGGGACGTGCTCGGTGCCGGCAGAGCGCCCTGCGTGGGGGCGTGCCGGTGCCGCAGAGCGCCTGCCAGGGGGCGTGCTCGGTGCCGGCAGAGCGCCCTGCCAGGGGGACGTGCTCGGTGCCGGCAGAGCGCCCTGCCGTGGGGGACGTGCTCGGTGCCGGCAGAGCGCCCTGCGTGGGGGACGTGCTCGGTGCCGGCAGAGCGCCCTGCCGTGGGGCGTGCTCGGTGCGGCAGGCGCCCTGCCAGGGGACGTGCTCGGTGCCGGCAGAGCACCCTGCCAGGGGGCGTGCTCGGTGCGGCAGAGCGCCCTGCGTGGGGCGTGCTCGGTGCGGCAGAGCGCCCTGCCAGTGGGGCGTGCTCGGTGCCGGCAGGCGCCCTGCGTGGGGGCGTGCTCGGTGCGGCATGCGCCCTGCCAGAGCGTGCCGGTGCGGCGCCCTGCGTGGGGCGTGCCGGTGCCGGCAGAGCGCCCTGCGTGGGGGACGTGCTCGGTGCCGGCAGAGCGCCCTGCGTGGGGGACGTGCTCGGTGCCGGCATGCGCCCTGCCAGGGGGACGTGCTCGGTGCCGGCAGAGCGCCCTGCGTGGGGGACGTGCTCGGTGCCGGCAGAGCGCCCTGCCAGGGGGACGTGCTCGGTGCCGGCAGAGCGCCCTGCGTGGGGGACGTGCTCGGTGCCGGCATGCGCCCTGCGTGGGGGACGTGCTCGGTGCCGGCAGAGCGCCCTGCCAGGGGGACGTGCTCGGTGCCGGCAGAGCGCCCTGCCAGGGGGACGTGCTCGGTGCCGGCAGAGCGCCCTGCGTGGGGGACGTGCTCGGTGCCGGCAGCGCCCTGCCGTGGGGGCGTGCCGGTGCCGGCAGAGCGCCCTGCCAGTGGGGGCGTGCTCGGTGCCGGCAGAGCGCCCTGCCGTGGGCGTGCTCGGTGCCGGCAGAGCGCCCTGCGTGGGGCGTGCTCGGTGCGGCAGGCGCCCTGCCGTGGGGGCGTGCTCGGTGCGGCAGAGCGCCCTGCCAGGGGGACGTGCTCGGTGCCGGCAGAGCGCCCTGCCAGGACGTGCTCGGTGCAGAGCGCCCTGCGTGGGGCGTGCTCGGTGCGGCATGCGCCCTGCCGTGGGGACGTGCTCGGTGCGGCATGCGCCCTGCCGTGGGGACGTGCTCGGTGCCGGCAGGCGCCCTGCGTGGCGTGCGCGGTGCGGCATGCGCCCTGCGGGGGCGTGCTCGTGCCGGCAGAGCGCCCTGCGTGGGGGACGTGCTCGGTGCCGGCAGAGCGCCCTGCGTGGGGGACGTGCTCGGTGCCGGCATGCGCCCTGCCAGGGGGACGTGCTCGGTGCCGGCAGAGCGCCCTGCGTGGGGGACGTGCTCGGTGCCGGCAGGCGCCCTGCGTGGGGGACGTGCTCGGTGCCGGCAGAGCGCCCTGCGTGGGGGACGTGCTCGGTGCCGGCAGAGCGCCCTGCCAGTGGGCGTGCTCGGTGCCGGCAGAGCGCCCTCCGTGGGGGACGTGCTCGGTGCGGCAGAGCGCCCTGCGTGGGGCGTGCTCGGTGCCGGCAGAGCGCCCTGCGTGGGGCGTGCTCGGTGCGGCAGAGCGCCCTGCCAGGGGACGTGCTCGGTGCCGGCATGCGCCCTGCGTGGGGGCGTGCTCGGTGCCGGCAGAGCGCCCTGCGTGGGGCGTGCTCGGTGCGGCAGAGCGCCCTGCGTGGGGCGTGCTCGGTGCGGCATGCGCCCTGCCAGGGGCGTGCTCGGTGCCGGCAGAGCGCCCTGCCAGGGGGGCGTGCTCGGTGCCGGCAGGCGCCCCTGCGTGGGGACGTGCTCGGTGCGGCATGCGCCCTGCCGTGGGGCGTGCTCGGTGCCGGCAGAGCGCCCTGCCAGGGGGACGTGCTCGGTGCCGGCAGAGCGCCCTGCGTGGGGGACGTGCTCGGTGCCGGCATGCGCCCTGCGTGGGGGACGTGCTCGGTGCCGGCATGCGCCCTGCCAGGGGGACGTGCTCGGTGCCGGCAGAGCGCCCTGCGTGGGGGACGTGCTCGGTGCCGGCAGAGCGCCCTGCGTGGGGGACGTGCTCGGTGCCGGCATGCGCCCTGCCAGGGGGACGTGCTCGGTGCCGGCAGAGCGCCCTGCCGTGGGGGCGTGCTCGGTGCCGGCAGAGCGCCCTGCGTGGGGGACGTGCTCGGTGCCGGCATGCGCCCCTGCCAGGGGGCTCGGTGCCGGCATGCGCCCTGCCAGGGGACGTGCTCGGTGCCGGCAGAGCGCCCCTGCGTGGGGGCGTGCTCGGTGCCGGCAGAGCGCCCTGCGTGGGGCGTGCTCGGTGCCGGCATGCGCCCTGCCGTGGGGCGTGCTCGGTGCCGGCAGAGCGCCCTGCGTGGGGGCGTGCTCGGTGCGGCAGAGCGCCCTGCGTGGGGCGTGCTCGGTGCCGGCATGCGTCCTGCGTGGGGGCGTGCTCGGTGCGGCAGAGCGCCTGCCAGGGGGCGTGCTCGGTGCCGCAGAGCGCCTGCGTGGGGCGTGCCGGTGCGGACGCCCTGCCGCGTGCCGGTGCAGAGCGCCCTGCCGGGGACGTGCTCGGTGCCGGCAGAGCGCCCTGCGTGGGGGCGTGCTGGTGCGGCAGGCGCCCTGCGTGGGGCGTGCTCGGTGCCGGCAGAGCGCCCTGCCAGGGGGACGTGCTCGGTGCCGGCAGAGCGCCCTGCCAGGGGGACGTGGCCGGGAAGGGACGCCCAGCGCTGCCAATAACACTGCAGCCCAGCCTGGCTGGCCTCTGGCTCCTGCTGGGCCTGGGGCGAGTGTCTGCGTGACTCTGCCAGCACCCGCCCTTGCCGCACACAGTGCTCCCCGCCGGCCGCAGGGAGCCCCAACACCAGGGGTGCAGCAGGGGCCGGGGGCCTTTCTCCCACACAGAGACCCTGGGCAGGAGCCAGCGGGACTGTGACGGCGCGTCGGGGGCCCCCGACCCTGCACCCCGTGCGCAGCCAGAGGGGATTCTCCGCCGGCCGCTCGAGTAGAAGGGTTATTGCTTCTCAGACACAGCCCAGCACGGGCTCGACGTTGGCAGAGGAGCCAGGGCAGAGCCTCAGTCCTCTGGGGGGAGGGGGCTTCACCCCCGTCCTCGGTCCAAAGCGCCTTCCCTCCCCCGCGCCCAGCCAGGCTGACCCAGCCCCCAGCCCGGGGACCGTCCTGCCTCCCTGCCTTTGTCTCCCTCTGGCAGCGGTTCTTACCTGCCCAGGCTGGGGCGTAGGTGTCGGGGCCAACACAGTGAAGTGAGTCGTTGGGAGTCACGCAGGAACGCCGGGTTACAAACCCCCGCGCCACAGGGATCTTCCCATCTGCCCGCCCCCCGGGAGGCTCAGGCCGGAGACCTGCCCGAGTCCTTCCTGGGGCAGAACCCCGAAAGTAGCCAAGGGGGCTGGGAGCCAGAGCCCAGCAGGAGTCTGGAGGGGCAGGGGAGGAGTTAGGGGGCGGGAGGGGCAGGGGACTGCAGGCGGGGGGCAGGCGTCTTCCTTGAAGATGGAAATGGAGTTGCCTAAAACGGGACTCCAGCTTGAAGGAGACTCAGCCCCCGCTGGCGCCTGCTGCGGGCCCCTCACCCAGCCCCAGGGCTGGCCAGCCGGGCTGACGGTGCCAGTTCTCCCTGCGCCCCTCAGGTCAGCAGAGTGAAGGCTGAGGCCCGGCTGGCCTTGCTGCGCCAGGCTGGCCTGGCCGTGGACACCTGGCTGGCGGGGGCCATGGGGCAGGTGCTGGAGGAGCTGGAGCAGGAGCGACGGCTGAGCGAGGCCCGCAAGTCAGACAAGGAGTCCACCCCCACGGTGAGAGCAGCCCAGCACCTCGCCCCCCAGGCGCCAGTGGCGGGAAGCCTCTGCTGCCGGGGTGGCCTGGGCTCTATGGGGTGGGGCTGGGCAGGTGGGTGGGATGGGACTGGGGCGGGCAGGGAGGGGCCTGCCAGTGGTGGGGCGGGCAGAAGGGGGCTGTCAGCAGCTTGGGCGGGGAGGGCTGTCAGTGGGCAGGTGGGGCTGCCAGCGGTGGGGAGGAGGGCACGGAGGGGGCTGCCGGGGTGGGGGCTGTCAGCGGTGGGGACAGGAGGGGCCTGCCAGCAGTTGGAGTGGGAGGGGGCTGCCAGTGGCCAGCCGGGCAGGGAAGGGGCTGCCAGCGGCCGGGCGAGTAGGGAGGGGGCTGCCAGCGGCGGGGCGGACGGGCGGGAAGGGGGCTGCCAGCGGGCTGGAGAGGGGGCTGCCAGTGGGGAAGGGGGCTGCCAGCGGCGGGGCGGGCTGCTCATGCTGGGTGTGCCGCCAGGCGGAGGAGTTTGATCTGGCCGAGTTTGAGGATTATGACGACAGCGAGGAGCTCTTTGAGGATGCCAGCTCCTGCCCTGGCGCCGCCCGCACCTACCCGTCCGCCTGCAGGGTGTTCTTCGGGTACCAGGTGAGGCCCAGGTCTGCGGCGCTCTCTGGGTGCTGAGCGTCGGAACTTGTGCCCAAGCTGGGGCAGTGCCCGCTGGCTGCAGGTTGTGCCCCTGGCAGGGGGTTGGCAGCTGGGGGCTGCTCCCAACTTGTGCCCTGGCTTTTGTGCCCCGTGCAGGCCTGCCAGTCGGACGAGCTGTCCATCCGCCAGGGCGAGGAGCTGGAGGTCCTCGAGGACGGCGATGTGGAAGAATGGGTCAAGGTGGGTGCAGGGCAGGGGAGGGCCCGCGGTGGGCACAGCCCTGCCAGTCTCACTGGGGGCAGCTGGAGGGGGCTGGGCAAGGGGCTGTGGGCGCAGGTTCCCTTGTGCCTCCCTCCCGGCGCTGGCCCATGGGGCAGCTGGCTCCTAACTCGGCGTCTCCTGCCCCGGGCGTCTGCAGGCTCGGAACGAGGCGGGGCAGGTGGGCTACGTGCCCGAGAAGTACCTGCTGTTCCTCGGCGCCCCAGGGAGCGAGCGCAGGGCCTGGAGCAGCCCCTCCGAGCCAGCCCTGGAACGGGAGCTCAGGAGCATCATGACCATGGACCTGGTGCTGGAGCCAGGAGGTGCGTGGCGAGCCCCGGGGACGGCGGGGCAGGTCTGCGGGGGAGGACCCCGGGCTCTGTCCCTGGGTAACCGGAGACCAGCAGCGTCTGGCCGGTGGCTTGGCCCCAGGGCTAGGACTGCGAGGTCACTGCTACCTGACTCCCCAGGGACTGATGGCCAGCACGCCAGGGCCCGGCCCCCAGGGTGGTGGGCACCCCCAGCTCGGGCCGATGGGGGCTCCCGGCACCTCTGAAAAGGCCTCAAGCGTCTGCCACGGGCCCGGGCCTTGGCACCGCTGCCTCAGTGTCCCCAGTGTCACTGCAGGCTCCGCCCATCCCGTGGGCCGGGGCTCTCCGTGGCTGGCCATGCTGAGATGGGGCCCCTCTCTGGCTGCTGCAGCCTGGCTGGTGCGCGCCCTCTACGACTACGAGGGGCAGAGCGCGGAGGAGCTGAGCTTCCCCGAGGGAGCCGTCATCCGGGTGCTGCCCCGAGAGCAGGGGGACGTGGACGACGGGTTCTGGAGAGGGGACTTCAATGGGCGCGTCGGGGTCTTCCCATCCCTGGTGGTGGAGGACCTGACTGAGGCCAGGGGAGCGGCTGGGCAGGTTGGTCTCCGCTGCCCGGGTGCCCCCTGCCAGAGGCCCAGGGCAGCTGCGAGTGCGCACGAGGCTCCTGGGCCCCGTCCTGCTGGGCCCCAGCTGCTGCCAGCCAGTTCTACGGGCCTGTGGTGCCCACGGGCTCCCCGTTTGGAGCAAGGTCTGTCCCCTGCCTGGCCTGCCCTCCCTTCCCAGCCTGCCCCTCCCCTGGGCGTCTCCCCGCCCGGCCTGCCCCTCCCCTGGGCGTCTCCCCGCCCGGCCTGCCCCTCCCTGTCGCGTCTCCCGCCAGCCTGCCTCCCTTCCCAGCCTGCCCCTCCTGGGTGTCTCCCGCCCGGCCTGCTCCTGGGTGTCCTGCCAGCCTGTCCCTCCTGGGCATCTCTCGCCCAGCCTGCCCTCCTTCAGCCTGCCCCTCCTTGGCATCACCGCCCCTGCCTGCCCCTCCCTCCTTCCTGGGATGTCTCCCGCCCGACCTGCTCCTCCCTCCTGGGTGTCTCCCCGCCCGGCCTGCCCTCCCATCCCTTCCCCTGGGCATCTCCCCACCCCGGCCCTGCCCTCCGTGGGCGTCTCCCTTGACCTGCCCCTCCCCTGGGCGTCTCCCCGCCCGGCCTGCCCCTCCCCTGGGCGTCTCTCCGCCCGGCCTGCCCTCCCTTCCCAGCCTGCCCCTCCCCTGGGCGTCTCTTCCCCAGCCTGCCTCCCTGGGCATCTCATGGGCCTGCCCTCCCTTCCCAGCCTGCCCCTCCCCTAGGCGTCTCCCCGCCCGGCCTGCCCCTCCCCTGGGCATCTCTCCGCCCGGTACCCTCCTTCAGCCTGCCCCTCCCTGGGCGTCTTGGCTGGGTGCTGTAAGGCGGGGAGCGGGGTGCCGTGGCTGGGTGCTGTAAGGCGTGGGGAGCGGGGGTGCCAGGGCTGGGTGCTGTAAGGGGAGCAGCAGGGGTGCCGTGGCTGGGTGCTGTAAGGCGGGGAGCGGGGTGCCAGGGCTGGGTGCTGTAAGGGGGAGCGGGGCAGGGGGTGCCGTGGCTGGGTGCTGTAAGGGTGGGGGAGCGGGGCAGGGGGTGCCGTGGCCGGGTGCCGTAGTTAATGTGGGGGGAGCCCCCAAGGTGCTTTCATCGCAGCCTGCCTGTGCTATTGTTTCCAGGAGCTCCCATCACCGTCCCCTCCAGGCTTCTCCCCACCAGTCCTTGAGCCCGGGTCCAGGCTGGGCACCCCTGCCCCTGCCGAAGGGCTCCTGGGAGGTGAGTGCCGCTCGGGGGGCTGGCCCCCCAGGCTAGTGGGTCCCCCCGGCTGGAGCCAGGCCCTTTGGCGTGACGGGCCCAAGGCTGCCGGGCTCCAGCCCTCTCCCGGAGTCTCCCGACATGGCCGGTTTGTCGGGCTGCAGCCTCCCAGCCGGGGGGGGGCAGCTGCTGGGGTGCGGGGTGGGCCTGGAGAGGGGCTCTGGGCAGGCGTGTGAGAGCAGCCCTGTGGCCTGTCCCCAGCCTGCAGGCCAGACGGCGCCACCAGCTCTCCGGACCTGGGAGCCGCGCGCATCCGGCCGGTAAGGAGCGTTCGCAAGCGCGGGGCCGATCACCTGGGCTGCAGCCAGGGGATGTGGGGTGAGGCCAAATGCTTCCGGGGGCCGTGAGCCTGCCTGGGTTCCCAGCAGTGTCGCCCCCGTCCTCCTCCTGAATGTCCAACTCTCCTCACCGGCTGCTCTGCTCCCTGCCAGCGCCGGAGCCAGCGCCCACCCGCAGCCCCAGCGCGGCTCTGCGGCTCGGGGACAGTGGCCAGGGATCCTCTGCTGGGCTTGGTGCGTAATGAGCCTCTGGCCGGCCCCTGGGGGATCCCTGCTCCCTGCCCCGCCCTGCCCTCCCGCCAGCCCATGGGGGATCCCTGCCCTGCCCTGCCCTCCTCCGCCAGTCCGTGGGGTATCCCTGCCCAGCCCTGCCCTCCCGCCAGCCGGTGGGGGATCCCTGCCCTGCCCTGCCCTCCCCTCCTGCCAGTCCGTGGGGTATCCCTGCCCAGCCCTGCCCTCCCCTCCCGCCAGCCGGTGGGGGATCCCTGCCCTGCCCAGCCCTGCCCTCCCGCCAGCCGGTGGGGGATCCCTGCCCTGCCCAGCCCTGCCCTCCCCTCCCGCCAGCCCGTGGGGGATCCCTGCCCTGCCCAGCCCTGCCCTCCTCCCGCCAGCCCGTGGGGTATCCCTGCCCAGCTCCGCCAGCCGGTGGGGATCCCTACTCTGCCCTGCCCTCCCACCGGCCCGTGGGGGATCCCTGCACCCTGCCCTCCCGCCACCGCCCCGTGGGGGATCCCTGCCCTGCCCAGCCCTGCCCTCCCGCCAGCCCGTGGGGGATCCCTGTGCCCTGCCCTGCCCTGCCCAGCCCCACCCTGCTCTCCTGCCAGCCCGTGTGGGATCCTTGCCTGGCCCCTCGTGCCGGCCCGTGCGGGGTCCCTGTCCCTGGCTCTGTCTGGAAGCTGGGAGGTGCCCCCATAATTGTACCTTGGCCTGGAGCAGCTTCTCCTCTGAGGGATGTTCCAGCTCCGGGTGCCCGGGCGTGGGGGCCGCACATGGCACGGAGCAGGCACGGGGAGCGGGCCCTCTGTAATCAACCTTTCTCTGCAGCTGCGAGCGCCGCCTCCACCCCCTGCCAAAATGCCAGATCCGGGTCCGGAGCCGCACCTCAGCTGATGCCGGGCAGGGTCCTCCAGCCTCCTCCCGGGCCCAGCCCCGTCCCTTCCTGCTACACCCGAGCCTCCGGCGCCGTCCCGCTGCTCCCCGGCCGGCTGCACAGATGGGGCGCGCGGGGAGCCGGAGCTCACCTCTAGTGCAGCAGAAACCCGGATCTCTGCACCCCACTGGGCTGGAGGGGCAGAGCGCTCCTGAATGCGGGGGCCTTGCCCCTCAGCACTGGGGGGCCGGAGACGTAGGGCTGCAGCCGCTTCCTCTCAAGCAGCTGCCAGCAGGGTGCCCCCAGGCTGGGGTGGGAAAGGCTCTGCCCGGGGGCTCATACCAGCCCTGCCCCCCCTCCATTCGCTGCCCACTCCCACGTGCCCAGCTCAGCAGAGCCCTGCCCGGCTAGTCCCAGCCACGGGCGTGGGAAGGGTTAATCCTGCTTCTGGCATTTCTGCCTCTCCCCCGCCGGGCACCGTGCCCTGTGCCCCGCCCCAGAGCAGGCTGCCCCAGCCCGCTCTGCCCCCTCTCTGCCGGGCCCAATAAACAGACTTGGCTCTGCTCGTGTGCTCAGCAGCTTTAATGGGTTCAGCGTGTGTATTTACAGCGCGGTTCAGCGCCGGCGCCGGCCACGGGCGCTGCTGCAGGGGGCTGCTCCGTCCGGCTCCGCCCAGAGCTGGGCTCCGCCATGGGGCTGGGTGGACGCCGCTTCCCACAGGCTGCCCCAGGACATGGCCGAGGTCCCCAGCCAGGAGCACCGCCAGAGCCAGCCCCGGCAGCTCCCATCTGCTGGCGGCAGTGCCGGGGCGCCCTGGCGGGGAGGCGGCAGTGCCCCTGCCAGAGGGGGTGTCTGCTCTGGGGGGCCACATGCAGCCCGAGCCCCCGGCTCCCAGGCGGACGCACTGCGGCTGCCATGCTGGGCTTGGGGCTGCTCAGTGCGCCAGGCCTGGCTCTGTGCCTGCCCCAGGCTGCGCCCAGCCAGCTCTGGCCTCTGCTCTCGCTCCGTCTCCCAAGGGTGGCCCCAGGGGATGTGCTTGAAATGGCAGAAGCCAGGCGAGGACAGAGCGGGTCCTCCGGGGGGAGCTCCGAGCCCAGCCCCCTTGGGGGGCGTCACTCAGGCCCCAAGGCTACATGGTGGAGCCGGCACTGGAGCTGCCCTCGAGCCTCAGGGTGCAGGGGAGGAGCCGGTCCAGTGCCCTGGGTTCACAGTCCAGGTGTCAGCTGGCAGAGCGGGTCAGATCTGTGTGGGTGGAGCAGCTCTGCCAGGCTCCTGGGGCTGGCAGGGGAGCGGGGGACCCCCAGGGGGCCAGGGGTGGGGCGGGGCCTGTGTGGGGGGCAGGCGGGGGCTAGTGAGTGCCGCCCAAGGGGGTGGGGCTGCCAGGGGCCAGGGTGTGCATGAAGCGGCGTCTGTGCCGAGCGCAGCTGAGCTCTCTGGGGCCCAGGCTCACCCCGCGGTGCCCCCGGCCCTGCTGGCTCTGCCCGCGCCTGCCGGGCTGGCTGTGTCTGCAGGGGCAGGGCGGAGCTGCGGGCGAAGGAAGAGAAATGAGTCAGGTGCTGCAGATGAGCCCCGCCCCGCCCGCCCCAGAGCTTCCAGCGGGGCCCCGCCCGCCCCAGAGCTTCCAGCGGGCCCCGCCCGCCCCCAGAGCTTCCAGCAGGCGGCACCATCAGTGGGGAGTCCTTGGGGTGCTCCCAGCCATGCCAGAGGGTTGTTCGTAACCCCGAGTTGCTCCCTCCCTGGCCTCGCCAACACCCCCCACGCTGCATCCTCTTGTTGCTGGCACGGCCCCCCCCTTCGGCTGGCTCCGCTTGTGCCCGTTGGGCGGCTGGGCCCTGCTCCGGCAGAGAGCAGTGTGAGCAAAGCTGGGCGAGGGTCTGGCCCCTGCTGCCCCATGGCAGGACATGGCTCCCCTCCGAGCCCTCGGTCCCTCTGCTGGCTCCGTGGTGCCCAGGGGAGGCCCTAGCAGAGAAGCTGTGGAGCCAGGGAGCTGGAGAACAGGGCCCCCAGGGGCCAGGGAAGGAACAAGGCACCTTTCCCACCCACCAGAGCCTTCTGGCAGCCCGGGGCGGATTCCCTGCAGGCTCTTGGGTGGGGGGTTGCAAAGCCAGGGCCCGAGCGGCAGGGCACAGCAGCGAGTCGCGCCCAGAGCCAGCTGCGCAGCCGGAGGGGCACTTACGTCACACAGGCACTCCTGGGCCGGGCACCGCAGAGGGCTGCTCCTGCGGGAAGGGACAGCAACTTGAGACCTGAGCGGGTTGGGGTGCCACCCCGGCGGGGGCCACGGGCAGAGCCAGAGAGGATGGGGGGGATGTGCCCACCACGGACACGCTGGGCTGAGCAGCGAGCGAAGCATCGCCTAAGCTCCCCCACGGGTGTCGGTGGGAGAACAGGGCTCAGGGCAGCGGAGGGGCCAAGCAGGGGCCCCCGGCTGGGTCTCAGGACAAGCCGCCTGGGGGAGGCAGTGGCTCTGGGCAGCTGCTGGCGGAGGAAGGGAAGACGCGAGCGCTACCTCAGCACTAGCACCTGGGCCCACTCCGGGGACGGGCCCTCCCGCTGCGGGGCCTGGGCTTGCCTGGACTGAAGGGACCCCGGTGATGGCACGCCCTGCCCCCACGCACATCCTTTGCCTTTCCTGCTGCCCGGCCGCTTTCCTCTCGCGGGCTGGTGCCTGCTGGTGACCATCTCCAAGGACCCAGGAGGCCGCAGCTCGCAGCAAGGCCCAGCCAGCCTGCTCTGAGCCACGTTGCCGGGGCTCAGGGCTGCTCACCCCTGGGCCGGCCGGGCGGCTGCAAGTGGCAGTAAATGCCAGAGCCAGAAGCGGCATTTTGCTGGGCGTCTCTCTCCTTGTGTGCGTGTCAGAGACCCCCCCGTGCTCACGCCCCCGTGCGCTGGGGAGCCTTGCACGTGTCCGCTGAACAGAGATGTGCAGCCTGGGCTAGTGAGTGGCTGCATGAGCAGCCCTTCCTCTCAGTGGGCCATGAGATTGTCCTAACCAAGAGGATGTC
Source organism: Rafetus swinhoei (assembly GCA_019425775.1). Classification (NCBI taxonomy): domain Eukaryota; kingdom Metazoa; phylum Chordata; order Testudines; family Trionychidae; genus Rafetus; species Rafetus swinhoei. Next base: position 42,137,241 of record CM033428.1, on the reverse strand, counting down.
CCGGCACCGGGCAGTTTGCTCACTGCGCTTGTGTCCCTAGAGTTGGCGGGATGCGCTGGTGCCACTGGGGCACCGCTGGGCTGGGCTGCGGAGGGAGCACTCGGCTCGCACGGTCAGTGCTGTGTGCAGTCAGCGCCCACCTCCTTCCCCGTGCCCTGGCTGTACGTGTGTGTGTCGCACGGTCAGTGCCGTGTGCATTCAGCGCCCACCTCCCTCCCGTGCCCTGGCTGTATGCGTGTGTGTCGCACGGTCAGTGCCGTGCATTCAGCGCCCACCTCCCTCCCCGTGCCCTGGCTGTACGTGTGTGTGTCGCAGTCAGTGCCGTGTGCAGTCAGCGCCCACCTCCTTCCCCGTGCCCTGGCTGTACGTGTGTGTGTCGCACGGTCAGTGCCGTGTGCAGTCAGCGCCCACCTCCCTCCCCGTGCCCTGGCTGTACGTGTGTGTGTCGCACGGTCAGTGCCGTGTGCAGTCAGCGCCCACCTCCCTCCCCGTGCCCTGGCTGTACGTGTGTGTCGCACGGTCAGTGCCGTGTGGTCAGCGCCCACCTCCTTCCCGTGCCCTGGCTGTACGTGTGTGTGTCGCAGTCAGTGCCGTGTGCAGTCAGCGCCCACCTCCTTCCCCATGCCCTGGCTGTACGTGTGTGTGTCGCACGGTCAGTGCTGTGTGCAGTCAGCGCCCACCTCCCTCCCCGTGCCCTGGCTGTACGTGTGTGTGTCGCACGGTCAGTGCCGTGTGGTCAGCGCCCACCTCCTTCCCCGTGCCCTGGCTGTACGTGTGTGTGTCGCAGTCAGTGCCGTGTGCAGTCAGCGCCCACCTCCTTCCCCATGCCCTGGCTGTACGTGTGTGTGTGTTGCACGGTCAGTGCGGTGTGCAGTCAGCGCCCACCTCCTTCCCCATGCCCTGGCTGTACATGTGTGTGTGTTGCACGGTCAGTGCGGTGTGCAGTCAGCGCCCACCTCCCTCCCCGCGCTAGGCAGGAGGGGGGTTGTATCTTTAGTGGCCTAGCACGCATTCTGCCGTTGTGCCTCGTGGCTTTCCGCACTCAGACCTCTCGCTTTGGAGCCAGGGCACTGGTTCCATCCTTCACCTGTGTGCTCCGGCTGAAGAGTCCGGGTGCAGGCGGCCCCGACTTCAGATCTACAAGGAACGACACTTGGGATGGTTGGGAATTGACCCGATTTGACTCCACGTTGGGTCGGCATTACGAGGCTCCGTCCCGCAAGGGAGCGGATTGCCCGGCTGAGTCCCAGCGATTTGGCTTAGGATGCAATTGTGCGGTCCGTCTGAGGGCCCGCACCTCTGTAACCCACACCCTAGTGGCACCTAGACCACGGACAGCCAGAGAGAACAAGGGAGCTCTACAGCCTTGGCTGGCAGCCGCTGGCATCATAGCTGAAGCCGTAAGGCTCCTACGCTGAGCCACAGAGGCCCCGGGCTCCAGTGCACCCGGAGGCGGTTCCGCCACTAGCAGAGGTAGCAAGGTGTGTGCGTACGATTCCCGGGGGGCTGCTTTTGCAGGGGAGGCCTGGCAGGACACATTTCTGCCGGGAATCGGGGCTGGCAGCTGCTGGGGTCCCTGGGGATTCCGGTGAGAACCAGGCGTGGCTGGCGGGCGCAGCTCCCACAGGGGTGGGGTGGGACTGGCCGCCTGGATGTCTGGGAGCAGCCAGCCTGTGCAAAGGGCACGAGAGGATGGGTGACCCAGCTGCTCCCTGGGCTGGATTGTGCCTGCGTAGGTCACTGTTTGCCTTGGCTTATCCCGTCCCTTCGACTGTACCAAGGCCAGGTCCAGCCAGCGTCCCCTTCCCCCTGCCCCCAAAGGACGATCATTTCCATTGGGAAAGGCTGTCCCGGGGAGGGGCCCGGGGCTGTGCTCACGACGGCAGCCTGACTTAGGGGGTGCTGGCAGCATCTTCCGTGCCAGGCTGGCAGACTGCTTAGTGGGATGTTGCCCTGGGACGAAGCAGGCTGGGGCCTCTGGGCAGCAAGCCGGGTTAGTGCTGGACAGTGCAGGGTCACGTTCACCTCTGCCTTGTTGGGCCCATGATTTACCATGAGCCCCACGTTGTGGGGGCCGTCGGGCGCGGGGAGGAGCCCTGGGCAGGTTGGGGGCCCAGACCTGGGGAAACAAGGGAACAGCACAGCTTTGCCCCTCCGCTGACCTGCCCTCCGAGACTCTCCCGGCCGTTTCCAGGGAGCATCTAATGGCTCCCCACGGCCCAGGGAGGTAGGGGAGGGACAGCGGAGGCCCAGCTGGTGGGAGAGCTGCTCCCTGCTCCTCAGGGTCCGCGGGCCCAGCCAAGCCCAGCGCGTGTGGGTGGGAAGCCGCCCAGGGAAGGCTCCTGTGTAAACGCTGCTCTGGGCGTTACAGCCACACGCTGGGCCTGGAGCCCCCCGGGGACGGAGCAAGTCCCTCCCAGCCCCACTCCTCAGAGCAGCCCTTGCAGACCCTGTGCTCGCAGCGCGAGCCGGAAGGCAGGGTCTTGTTCCTGCCACCCCCTGCCTGCTCCTGGGCTCTTCCCGGGCACCCTGCCCCTTCGCTCTGCCGGTGCCGAGGAGGCGACAGGCAGCCCCACGAGCTCTGCCTCGGTGCCTCGCTGGGCTTGGCGCCCGGGGAATCCCCTCCAAACGCACTGCACCCTGCCCGGGCCAGTCCCAGGGCAGTTACTGCCGTCAGAGCGAGACCCTCCCCCAGATAATCACACCAGCTCCCCTGAGAGTGAAATCCAGCCAGTCCCTCAAAGCCCAGGGCTGAGCCGGCGGGACACTGGCCCAGGCGGGCACAGAAAAAGGCAAAACTAGAAAATCAACCACGACATTCCCAAAAAGGGCGGCATTCAAGGCCGGGTTGGTTCATGGTTTGGCCCCTGGCCCTGCCCATCCCCAGCCAGTGGACTCACAAGGAAGTTGCCCGGCTGGCTGACTAGCAGGAACAAGATTGCGTCTGTTTCTGTCAGTTCTCTGAGGAAGCTCTCCCGGCAGGGGGCAGGACGGGGCTGTGGGCAGAGCAGGGCTGTCCCTGGGGATGTGCGAGGCGTGGGGCCTGGTGCTGCCAGTGGGCCTGGCTGGCCATGGACAGAGCAGGGCTGTCCCTGTGGATGCGAGGCGTGGGGTCTGGCGCTGCCAGTGGGCCGTGGACAGAGCAGGGCAGTCCCTGTGGATGTGTGACGCTGAGGGCCCGACACTGCCAGTGGGCCGTGGCTGTGGCCATGGGCAGAGCAGGGCTGTCCCTGTGGATATGTGAGGCTGAGGGCCCGACACGGAGCCAGGAGCAGAGCTATGCTAACAGCACCGCTAGCTGGGGTGATACCTGCTGCATCCGGGGCAGCGCTTCCTCAGCCTGCGGCGCGTCTGCCCCATCCATGCCAGCCCCTTACATGGTGCCAGGGCAGCCTTCCCCCCCCCACACCGCCAGGCCTCCCTGCAGAGCCCCAGGTGCAATTCGCATCCCCTGCCCCGGGGGTGAGGCAGGCGGGGAAGGGACCCTACCTGTTGCCCCATGTCCTCCACTCTGGAGTCTTCCCTCTCGGCAGCCTGGTTTCCAGCCGCGGCACCTGGGCTTCCTCCTGGCGCCCCGTGGCTTCCTTTCACGCCTGCCGTGTCGTTAGCAGGCTCCTGGCTCCGCCCACTCCTGCAGGCCGCCAGGTGACTCCACCTGCAAGTCTGCAGGGGCTCCAGCGTGCTGCGTGCCTGGGGCCTGAAGCCCTTCCCCCTTGCTCTGATCAGCTCCATCCCCAGGGGCAGGGTCCTGGAGGCCAGTGTCCTGCAGCGAGCCCGTATGCCCGAGCCCCTTCCCCGCCGGTCCATTGGTGGGAGCATCCTCCCCTTGGACTGTTCCATTCGGACAGCTCTCCGTCGGGACGGTTCCACTCTGCAGCCCCTCCGCAGGGAGCAGCTCGCCGCTGGGGGCCACCGGGGATTGGGCACCAGGTTCCTTGGTGCCGTCAGGAAGTGCTGCATCCTGCTGCTCCGGGAAAACGGCCTTCTTCTCTATGTGGGTCACGTGGAACCTGCCAGGGCACGAGTGCGTCACCAGTGGCGATGGCTCCCTCCCCATCTCCCACCTCCCGCCCCCCTCCCCTCGCCCTGCCGGCACCGCCCTCCACCCTCGGACCCATTGGTGACCTGTGTGGTGGGCTGTGCCTGCCCTGCGCTAGGCAGGAAAGGGTTAATCCCACACGCTAGGCCGAGGCAGTCCCCCCGTCGCACCGTGCGGGGCGTGTCCCCAGGGCCGTGACCAGCCCAGGCGGGGGCTCCAGCCCAGGGACTGTTACAGCCCTTGCCTTGGCAGCTGGAGTTCCTGAGACCCTACAGGCGGCCAGCCAAAGTCAGCAGCCCGGGGCGTTAGCGGCACTGGGGCGCGCGTGACATCAGGCAGCCTGCAGCTTCAGGGCGCCCAGTAGAACGTGATCCGAAGAGGGGCAGTGCCTGGGATCGCCCACCCATCTAGGTCTGTGCGTTGCAGGTGGGTGCCCCACTGACCCAGGAGCAGCCTATTCCACCACTGTTAGCGCCCTGCATCTGGAGCCAGTGGAGTTCATTGGGGCTGGGTCCCCTTACCCTGGCTGCCACTCACTTTGGTGGCGGTCCCTAGATTTGCCCATTAGGCCTTTCTGCTGTGCACTCAAGGGCTGCTATATTGACGCTGACCAATAGGCTGTGCTGCCCTGCCCTTGAGGACCACTGTACAGACTCTGACCACTAGGCAACACTGCCCCGTGCTTGAGGGCTGCTATATTGACTCCGGCAGCTAGTCCACACTGCCCTATGCTTGTGGGCAACCATGTTGTCTTGAGCCATTAAGCCACACAGCCCAGAACTGAAGGCCATTGGGCTGCACTGTTATGTGGGTAGCCTGTAACTGCAGTGTCAGTGCACCCATGATCTCCCCCCACAGGAGGAAGGGGTGTGCATACACTGCTACTCATGGTGGAGAAGGCGGGCAATGACCAGGCCCTACTGAAAGGCCCCCGGGGGCAGAGCGTACCGAGAAGGTCTCCTTTCTCTGTCCGCCCATCCATGGAGAACATATTGAAATGGCTGTTGGAGAGGTGGTGCCAGCAGGCCCCCCAGTAACAGCAACAACAGGCCTAGCTGTTCCAGCAAGTCACAACCCAGCAGCAACAGCTGATGAGGGATGTGGCAGCGCAACATCAAGCACAGCCGGAGAGCTTGATCCAACAGCTAGCAACAGGGATGCATCCAACAGGGATGCTGAGCCGCGGATCATCCAGTGAAGACACAAGGGCTCTTCCCACTGGCCTTTTGTTGCAGCTTCAGAAATGGGATCCGGTGATGAGCTGAGGCATTTTTGACAACCTTTGAATGCATGGCCACTCCGTCCTGCACGCCGGCTTAGGGCTCCTGCCCCGGCATGGTCACTGGGCCTGGAGCAAAGGGCATGGTGCTGACTGCTGGCGAGCAGGCATCACTTAGCCAGCAGCGCCGAGCCAGGGAAGAGGAACGGCCTGCTTCCCCGGGAGAGAGGACCTAGGGATCGGCTCCCTTTTTGTGCGGTGGGCGCTGGGAGGGGAGAAGCTCTGTCTGTGGCCACAGAAGACGGGGGAAGGGAGCAAGCAGACCTGGGCTCTGGCTTTTCCCCTGCCACTGGCTCAAGGGGCGACTTCGGGTGAGACTCAGTGACGCTCTAGGTCCAGGGTGGCCAACCCGTTCCAGATAAAGAGCCACAATAGCAGGAGACAGCGTGAAGAGCTGGGGCAAAAAAAAAAAAAAAGCTCCGCGCTGGGGTGCTGGTACGCCGTCCCAGGGCACGCTGGCTCCACTGCTATTGTGGCTCACACAAAATGCACTGGGAAGGGGTGAGAAGTGCAGGCTCAGGGAGGGAATTTGGGTGCAGGAGGAGGTAGAGAAGAGGATGCTGGCTCAGGACGGGGCTCCAGGCTGGAGAGGGCTGGGGTCAGGGGGAGGGTTGGGGTGCTGAGCCAGCCGCAGGCTTGTGGCTGTGAGGGTGCAGGAGTTTGGGTTGGGGTGTGTGCGGGGCTCAGGGCTGGGAGTATGATGGGCTCAGGACACAGACTGCAGTGTGTGGATGGTGCAGGAGTGTTGTGGCAGAAGACAGGGGATGTGGGGGTGCAGGAGTTTGGGGATGTGAGAGGCTCAGGACAGGGGGTTCCAGTGTATGACAGGCTCAGGTTTGGGGTCTGGGGGTGCAGGAGTGTTATGATGCTGCGGCCAGATGGGGGCTTGGCCCCAGTTGGGGGCTTGTTGGCCAGACTTAATTTTTAAATAAAATATTATGTCAAACACATAAATGTTTCAGCGTTGTCTTTATTTCTGAGAGGGGCGGGGAACCTGTTTTGAGTCAGGGGTCACTGACCCACAGAAAAGTCAGTCAGGGCCACACAAGTGAAATGCAAAACCCCCTAAGCTGCTCTTCCCCTCCCCTAAACAGCTGGTGCACTTCCTGAAATGCCCGGTCTGTCGCTCCGCCAAGGACTTCCTTCCCCCCTGCTGCCTGCCTGCGCAGGGTGTGTGTGTAGGAGTCCCAGGACTGCAGGCCAGCTCCAACTTCTCAGGAAGCGCGCGCTCTTCCTCTGCTCCCCACGACAGCCGCTTCCTGAGAAGTTGGAGCTGGCCTGCAGTCCCAGGATCCCTTCTCCCTCCCCCCTCCCCCTGCGCAGGCAGGCAGCAGGGGGAAAAGTCCCCAGCGGTGCGACAGACCCGGCATTTCAGGAAGTGCGCCAGCTGTTTAGGGGAGGGGAAGAGCAGCCTGCTCTAACCCGGTCCCCCTCCCCTTCCCCAGAGCCAGGCACTCCCCCCCCCGCTGCTCTACTCCAATCCCCCTCTCCCCCCTTCCCCAGAGCCAGGCACACACACCCCACTCTAACCCAATCCCCTTCCCCCCGCTCTAACCTAATTCTTGGGTCCCGGAGCCACCGCCGCTGCCGCCGCTACAGCCACACATCTCCTGTCAGGCGCTGGGGCACGTGTGCTGAGCGGCCAGCCTTGAACATGAGCTGGCTGGGACGCCGTGCGCAACCTAGTCCCCCTCATCTCCCCTCCCTGCTGTAACCCAATCCCCCTCCCCGCCCCTCCCCAGAGCCAGACACCTCCCTCCCTGCTGTAACCCAATCCCCTCCCGCCTCCCCCAGAGCCAGACACCTCCTCCCTGCTGTAACCCAATCCCCTCCCCGCCCCTCCCCAGAGCCAGACACCTCCCCTCCCTGCTGTAACCCTATCCCCTCCCTGCCCCTCCCCAGAGCCAGACACCTCCCTCCCTGCTGTAACCCTATCCCCTCCCCGCCTCCCCCAGAGCCAGACACCTCCCTCCCTGCTGTAACCCTATCCCCTCCCCGCCTCCCCCAGAGCCAGACACCTCCCCTCCTGCTGTAACCCTATCCCCTCCCCCGCCTCCCCAGAGCCAGACACCTCCCTCCCTGCTGTAACCCCTATCCCCTCCCCGCCCCTCCCCAGAGCCAGACACCTCCTCCCTGCTGTAACCCCTATCCCCTCCCGCCCCTCCCCAGAGCCAGACACCTCCTCCCTGCTGTAACCCAATCCCCTCCCGTCCCTCCCAGAGCCAGACACCTCCTCCCTGCTGTAACCCAATCCCCTCCCCTCAACCTTATGCTCGGGTCCCAGAGCCAGAGCCACTGCGTTGCATCTGGGACGCCATGCGCACCACCCCTACTCCCGATCCCCTCCCCTTCTCCAGAGCCAGGCATCCCCCCCCCCAACCTTATGCCTGGAACCGCTGCCGAAACCGCTGCCTGCGCTCAGTGGCCAGCTGCTAGCACGTGCAGGGGATGACGCAGTGTGCGACCCGGCCTGCACGTGCAGGGGATGACGCAGTGTGCGACCGGGCCTGCACGCGGCAGGATGACGCAGTGCGACCCGCCTGCACGCAGGATGACGAGTGTCACCCGCCTGCACGCAGGACGCGACCGGCCGCCTGCACGCAGGGGATGACGCAGTGTGCGACCGCCTGCACGCGCAGGATGACGCCAGTGCGACCGCCTGCACGCAGGGGATGACGCAGTGTGCGACCCGGCCTGCACGTGCAGGGGATGACGCAGTGTGGGACCCGGCCTGCACGTGCAGGGGATGACGCTGTGTGCGACCCGGCCTGCACGTGCAGGGTATGACACGTTGTGCGACCCGGCCTGCACGTGCAGGGGATGACGCAGTGTGCGACCCGGCCTGCACGTGCAGGGGATGACGCCAGGTGCGACCCGCCTGCACGCAGGGTATGACACGCCAGCGCACCCGCCTGCACGTGCAGGGTATGACTCAGTGTGCGACCCGGCCTGCACGTGCAGGGGATGGCGCAGTGTGGGACCCGGCCTGCACGTGCAGGGGATGGCGCAGTGTGGGACCCGGCCTGCACGTGCAGGGTATGACGCAGTGGCACCCGGCCTGCACGCAGCAGGATGACGCAGTGTGGACCCGGTCTGCACGCGCAGGATGACACGCCAGCGACCCGCCTGCACGCAGGGGATGACGAGTGTGGACCCGCCTGCACGCGCAGGATGACGCAGGCACCCGCCTGCAGGCAGGATGGGCGCAGTGTGGGACCCGGTCTGCACGTGCAGGGGATGACACGTTGTGCGACCCGGCCTGCACGTGCAGGGGATGACGCAGTGTGGGACCCGGCCTGCACGTGCAGGGGATGACGCAGTGTGCGACCCGGCCTGCACGTGCAGGGGATGGCGCAGGTGGGGACCCGCCTGCACGCAGCAGGATGACGAGTGTAAGCACCCGCCTGCACGCGGCAGGGGATGACGAGTGTCGACCCGCCTGCACGCAGGGATGGCGCAGTGTCGCGACCCGGCCTGCGCGTGCAGGATGGCGCAGTGTGGGACCCGGCCTGCACGCAGGGGATGACGAGTGGCGACCCGGCCTGCACGCAGGATGACACAGTGGGACCCGGTCTGCACGCGCAGGATGACACGCCAGGCGACCCGCCTGCACGTGCAGGGGATGACGCAGTGGACCCGCCTGCACGCAGCAGGGGATGACGGTGTCGCGACCCGCCTGCACGTGCGCAGGGATGGCGAGTGTGGCGACCCGCCTGCACGCAGGGGATGACGAGTGTGCGACCCGGCCTGCGCGTGCAGGATGGCGCAGTGTGGGACCCGCCTGCACGCGGCAGGATGGCGAGGCAGGCGACCCGCCTGCACGCAGCAGGGGATGACACGCCAGCGACCTGGCCTGCACGTGCAGGATGACGAGTGCGCACCCGCCTCCACGCAGGGGATGGCGCAGGTGTGGACCCGCCTGCACGCAGCAGGGCGACGAGTGTGGCGACCCGCCTGCACGCAGCAGATGACGCAGTGGGGACCCGGTCTGCACGCGGCAGGATGACACGCCAGGCGACCCGCCTGCACGTGCAGGGATGACGAGTGTGGACCCGCCTGCGTGCAGGGGATGACGCGTGTGCGACCGCCTGCACGCGCAGGGATGGCGCAGTGTGGGACCCAGCCTGCACGCAGCAGGGGATGACGCAGTGTGCGACCCGCCTGCACGCAGGATGACGCAGTGTGCGACCCGCCTGCACGTGCGGGGATGGCGAGGCGACCCGGCCTGCGCGCGCAGGATGGCGCAGTGGGGACCCGCCTGCACGTGCAGGGGATGACGAGGCGACCCGCCTGCACGCAGGGGATGACACGCCAGGCGACCCGCCTGCACGCAGGGGATGACGCAGTGGCGACCCGGCCTGCACGCAGGGGATGGCGCAGTGGGGACCCGCCTGCACGCTGCAGGGTATGACGCAGCGCGACCCGCCTGCACGCAGGGGATGACGCAGTGTGGACCCGCCTGCACGCAGGATGACACGCCAGGCACCCGGCCTGCACGCGCAGGGGATGACGAGTGTGGACCCGCCTGCACGCAGTGCAGGATGACACGCCAGCGACCCGCCTGCACGTGCAGGGGATGACGCAGCAGGCACCCGGCCTGCGCACGCAGGGGATGGCGCAGTGGGACCCGGCCTGCACGCAGGATGACGCAGGTCGCGACCCGCCTGCACGCAGGGGATGACGCAGGCACCCGGCCTGCACGCAGGGGATGGCGCAGGCGACCCGCCTGCGCTGCAGGGGATGACGCAGTGTGCGACCCGGCCTGCACGTGCAGGATGACACGCCAGGTGCGACCCGCCTGCACGCAGGATGACGCAGTGTGCGACCCGCCTGCACGCAGGGGATGACGCAGTGGGACCCGCCTGCACGCGGCAGGATGACGCAGGTGGCGACCCGCCTGCACGTGCGCAGGATGGCGCAGTGGGGACCCAGCCTGCACGCAGGATGACGAGGCGACCGCCTGCACGCAGGGGATGACGCAGGCGACCCGCCTGCACGCAGGGGATGGCGAGTGTGCGACCCGCCTGCGCGCGTGCAGGGGATGGCGAGTGTGGACCCGCCTGCACGTGCAGGATGACACGCCAGTGCGACCCGCCTGCACGTGCAGGGGATGACGCAGTGTGCGACCCGGCCTGCACGTGCAGGGGATGGCGCAGTGTGGGACCCGGCCTGCACGTGCAGGGTATGACGCAGTGTGCGACCCGGCCTGCACGTGCAGGGGATGACGCAGTGTGGGACCCGGTCTGCACGTGCAGGGGATGACACGTTGTGCGACCCGGCCTGCACGTGCAGGGGATGACGCAGTGTGGACCCGCCTGCACGCAGCAGGATGACGAGTGTGCGACCCGGCCGCAGGTGGAGTGACGCCGCAGGCGACCCGCCTGCACGCAGGGGATGACGCAGTGTGCGACCCGGCCTGCACGTGCAGGGGATGGCGCAGTGTGCGACCCGGCCTGCACGTGCAGGGGATGGCGCAGTGTGCGACCCGGCCTGCGCGTGCAGGGGATGACGCAGTGTGCGACCCGGCCTGCACGTGCAGGGGATGACACGTTGTGCGACCCGGCCTGCACGTGCAGGGGATGACGCAGTGTGCGACCCGGCCTGCACGTGCAGGGGATGGCGCAGTGTGCTGGGGCCCTGAGCGGGACGGCGCGGGCCGCGAGAGCGGCTGACCTGAGCAGTTCCGGGTTCCGTCCCAGTTCCGTCAGGAGCCGCAATTTTTTTCTTCGTGAGCCGCATGCGGCTGGCGAGCCTCGGTTGGCCACCGCTGCTCTAGGTGGACCCCAGTCTCTGCCTGGCCCCAGTACTGTGCTGCGGAGCCGTAAATGTGGTGGGGGGCCCCAATGTTGCTAGGACCCTCTTGTGCTGCATTTAATAAGGGGAGGAGAAAGGGGCCGGGGAGAGGCTCTCCGCAAGAGATCTCCTTTCTCCCTTTCCAGTGTGACCCCCAAAAGCTCCTTTGCCCCCATTTGACAGCTCGCCCCCTTCCCCAAACAGTGCCGCCTACGCTCGCTGGTGCTGGGCATGGTGGCTGGACAGGCTGTGGAAAAAGACCTGGGGGGGGGTGGCTGGAAACAGCTCCCTAAAATATGCCCTGGGGGCAGCTGCTCCCCAAGCCTGCACTAGGGCAGGGAAATGGGCTGACCTGGGGGCAGGGGAGCGAAGCCCCTAGTTACCCATCGCGTAGGGGCCAAAGGGCTCGGCACCCTCTGATCCCGGGAATGCTGGCGCCCCCGCCCAGGCCATGTGACAGCTGGATGGAGGAAGGAGCCTGCTTAGGCAGATCAGGGCAGGGATGGAAGCGCCTGGTCGGCTATCAGCCTCGGCTTGTCGGGTACGCGAGTCACCGCTCGACTCGTCGCTCCCCCACCTTGCTGCCTCTGTATCTGAGGCACCAAAGGGGGGAGCAGGATCCGTGCTGGGGGAGCCGGCTTAAAAGTCACCTCCCTCAGCACTGTCTCCATGGGGGCAGGGGAGGCAGAGGCGCAATGGGGGAAATGGCGGGAGCGGGGACCAAAGCAGGCCCTGCTCGCACAGGTCCTGACTGCTGCGCCTCGCCCTTTGAAATGTCCAGGAGCCACGGGTGGTGCAGCAGGTAGCCAGCGCCCCCCTCCACTAATTGAGCAGTCGAGGAAATTCCATCCACTCCTCGCTTAGCCGAGGAAGCGCAGTGGAACGCCCTGCGTGGGAGCTGGCTGGCGCGAAGCTGTGCTCCCTGCAAACCTGTTCCCTTTGGAACCAGACCGGGCACTTGCCCAGTGCCACTTGCGTCTCTGCTCTTTAGTAATCCGCTCACAGCTGGCTTTGCTCTGACGTGCCTCTGCGTCGCGGATACAGGTGCCTGGGCTGTCTCTTGGCAGGCGCTTCGGTTTGGTGTGGGAGAGGCTCCGGCCACAGCCTCAGCCGTCTGTGGAGAATGCCGGAGTGGGGCTTTGCTGACTGCCCCTGCCAGGGGAGGCTTGCACTGGCCAAGCGCGAGGGGCTGGCGAGGGAGGGGCTGACACAAGCTCTCCCTTGCCAAGGCAGGCAGGTAATGCCCGAGCATCGGGGTCTGGGCTCCCGCCGTTGCCAGGCTGAAGGGTTGTGGTAGCGACACAGTGCAGGAGGGACCCTCTCTCAGCTCCCAGCTTCTCTTGCTAGGGCCAGGCTAAATACCTCCCCCCGCAGCAGCTGCTCCAGGATGCACTGGCACCCTCAGGCCCTGGTGTCTCTCAGGCCCTAGGGCCAAGCCGGCGACAGAGGTGGGGGCCGCACGCCACGTACCTGCCCACGGAGAAGACCGTGGTCTCACCAGGGTGCATCTTGCCTTTGCCGTCCTTGGACCTGCCTTGGCGATGCAGGGGGGGTCTCTTCCTCTTGCTGCAGTGGATGCAGGGCGCCTGCGCGGAGCCCAGGTGCACCGTGTGGTGATGGGGCAGGCCCCCATCCTGGCTGGTGCGGTGTGGGCAGAGGCTGCGGGAGGACAGCAGAGAGTCAGGGAAGGCCCATGCCGGCCTGAGGGCAGGGCAGCGTTCACACGCCCAGAAATGAGGCCCATTTACCGGAGGGTCTGGCTCCTCCGGGGCCAAGGCATCAGGCCCCCCCATCTGTTCATCCTCAGTCCTGGCAAGATACCCACCCACCAGGCCCTGAGGCTGAGTGGGCCTGGCCAAGGAGCTGGAGCAGACTCAGGCCCCCCAGGACTGGTCCCTGGGCTCTTGGCAATGGCTCTGAGAGAGCTACCTGGAGCCGGAGCGGCTGGCTAGACCCTCAGGCCACACCCGGAGGGCAGACCAGGCTCAGCCAGAGGAGCCAGCCAGTTGGGTCAAAGACAGGAAGCCTGTGGCACAAAGGGGCTGCAGGGGCAACTCTGCACCCCTGTCCCGGCAGGAGAGAGCAGAGACCGGCAGGCCAGCAGGACGCCAGGGCAGTTGGCCCGGAGAGCCAGTCCTGAGCGGGGAAGTCTGGGGAGGGCAGGGACCGAGGGGCGGGGGCTGGGTGCTTCATGGAGGAGCAGTGCCGGGAAGGAGGATGAAAGGCGAAGCTGGTGGAGGGCAGAGGTTGGTTTTGGTTTGGGGTTTGCTGGGGGCTCCAGGGGAGAGGCCCGTGAGCCCTGGCCCTGAACGAAGGGTGAATGGAGCAGGTCCAGGTGCCTAGCCGGACCCAGGTACAGACCGGGCCTGGGCTGCCTGCCAGTCGCCAGGTGCGAAGCCCCATGCGATAGCGGATGAGGACTGTAGAGTCCTGAGATGAGCCGACATAAGGCGCACAGGGCCCAGAGGCGGGGCCAAAGACCCAATGGAAGGACATTGGATTTCTGTGGTGTGGGACTTCCTGCTGCACCGGAGCGTGGGGCCACCGAGACCTGGCCGGCGGCCCGCAGCAAGAGAGGAGGCAGATCGCTGCCAGCAGGGGGTGCTAGACCAGAAATTGCTGCTGTGCTGCACCCCATCAACTCCTGCAGGAGCCTCACCTGAGCATGGGCACCGGCACCTCTGCTTCCCGGTCCCCCAGCATCTCCTTCAGGGCCTCCACGTTTGCTGGCAAGGAGAAGAAAGGGGAAGTGGGTGAGGCAGCCAGGTGCTTGTGAACCCCCTCCCCCCGCGCGGGAGCCAGGGAATCTCCCCCTCTCCCCACGCGGGAGCCACGGAATCTCCCCTTCCCCCCGCACGGGAGCCACGGAATCTCCCCCTCTCCCCCCGTGGGAGCCAGGGAACCCCCCTTCCCCCGTGCGGGAGCCAAGGAATCTCCCCCTCTCCCCACGCGGGAGCCAGGGAACCCCCCTCCCCCCGTGCGGGAGCCAGGGACCCTCCCTCCCCCGTGTGGGATCCAGGGACCCTCCTTCCCCCGTGTGGGATCCAGGGAACCCCCTTCCCCCCGCGCGGGAGCCAGGGAATCTCCCCCTCTCCCCACGTGGGAGCCAGGGAACCCCCCCTCCTCGTGTGGGAGCCAGGGAACCCCTCTCCCCCCGCGCGGGAGCCAGGGAACCCCACCTTCATTCTGAATGATGCACCTCACTATCTTCTCCACTGTGTCCTCATTCAGCTCCTCCTCTTTGGCTGAAAGGAGAGAAAGTGGCAGCAAGTGAGGACATTGGGGCAGCCACCTGGCGTGGGGCTCAGCCCCCGCCTGCCCCAGCTCTGAAGTGCCACGGAATAAAGGCCACAGTGCTCCAGAAGTACCAGTGGAGAGCCTGGAAGCAAGGCTCACCAGCCACCTGCCCTGGGCCTCCTCTTGCACCTGCATTGCTGCAGAGGTCCCTAGCAGCAGCTCGAACTAGATGTTACTGCCCCGTTCTCGGGGGGGCGGATCTTCACATCCCCTCGTAGTGGGCACGTGGAGGTAGGAGCTTCAGCCCAGCTGCTCCAGCCTCGCTCCCTTAGAGCATCTGGGCCTTCCTGCCAATGGCCAGGGAGGCAGGAGGAAACTCTCCACTTTCATCGGATGGGGGCAGCGGCTGAGTTCCAAAGGCAAGAAGGTAGCACGTCCAAGAGGAACCACTTCCGATAAAAGCCCAGGGCTCGGCACCCCGTGCCAAGCCTGCGTCCCTGCCCAGCGCACTCCTGCTCCGCCGTGTGCTGGGGAAGCCAGACTCCTGCTCCCGTAAGTCCAGGGCAGCTGCATTCGAACCCCACTTTCCTGTACAGTTAGGAGCACCGGCCCCCGGGGACTCCAGAAACCAGCGCCAAAGCAGGCTGCGTCCCTGATGGCCGACTGGCTGCTGCTCACACACTCCTCAGCGGCCACGAGGCCCGGGGCCTTTGCGCTCCTGGCTCTGACGTTTCATGCACCTGATTCACTGGCGTTAGGCACTGGGTGGAATGGCCCGCCCAGTGATTTGTCATGGGACACCACAGCCCTGTCCCCGAGCCCGCCCTCGCATGGGTGCCAGGCCAGGCCGAGCCCGGCAGCCTGCCTCCAGGGGGCAGAACGGGGCGTCACGGAGGGGCCCCTATTGTGGCCCAGAGAAAATGTCTCTAGTGATTGGAAAGCTGAGCTGGGGGAGCCCCCTCCCCCAGTGCTGGGCCAGGCCTGCAGCCTCTCGCCATCCAGCAAAGGGGCCTGGTAGATCTCGGTGACGTTGGCGTGGGCCTGCCAGCTAGGGTTGCCAGATGGTTGAAACAAAAATACTGAACACTCTTCCCTCCCTCCCCCCCCGCAAAAAAAACAAACACCAGGAAGAAATTCTGTTGAAGGGAAAAAAAGGGGAGACCAAAGTTGTTGAGCAAAAAAAAGACTCCAAGGACTTCTTAAAAGTGCAGGGAGAGGAAGAGGGGAGCAGTTGAGCACTAAGACCCAGGGGAAGCATTGCTTCCCCTAGCTCTTTTGACCGGCAGCCATTTTGCGCCGGCAGCCTTGGGGAACCAGATAAGCCTGGGGTTGGGGGGCTGGAGGTGTTGGGGGCCGGGCGCTGAGTGTTTGGAGGGTTGCCAGGTGCCCGGCATTTTCGCCTCCTGGCCGCGGAAAAATTCAGAAAATACCCGACATTTCAGGACGTCTCAGGTGTCCGGTACTCTCTGAATTTTTTTTACCGGGCAGGAGCTGAAAATAGCGGACTGTCTGGGTGAGCGCCGGACACCTGGCAACCCTGCTGCCAGCGCCTGAGCGACCCCGGCTAACGATGGCAGGGCAGCCCACGTAGGTCTCCTCTGGAGCCCAGCTGCTCCCGCCTGGCTCTGAGGCTACCCGGCGGTCCACGCGGCACCTGTGCGGGTGGGGGAGGGGCCGGGGTTGCTGGGAGCCACGCAGGCTCCCGGAGGGCTGCCCTGGGCAGGCCCCAGCCGGTTGCTGTGCGGTGGGACTCGGAGCAGTGACCTGAGAGCTGCTGGGGCACTTGGAAAAGGCCTCGTGGTGCCGGCTCCGTAAGGACATTGCCGAGCGAGCGTGGCCCCTTAGAGCGGCTCCGCCTCCGACCGGACTCACTGACCACCGGAGATTTGCAGTGACGCTCCCAGGCCAACCCTAACCCGGCCAACCAGAGCCCTTCATGCTGCCCCTCCCCCGCCCTCCTGGCCACACGGCTCTCGGCCCACCTCCCTCGGCGCCCTGGGTCTGTCACCCCCGAGCCCACCCTGCAGTGGCTGGGGACACACTGCCCCAGGCTAGAAGGAGACTGACCTGTGGCTGGGATCCCTGCCATCTGCTGAAACCGCCCTTCGGGATGAGGAATTCTCTTTGTGGCCAGGTGCTTTAGGGTATTAAGCTTCATTCGCCCGTCGGTTTCTTTTCTGCTGCCCCTTCTAATCACTGACAATCCAGTCTCTGAGCCTTGCGCTTGTTTCCCACGGGCCACCCATGCAATTCATTCCGGGGGCCAAACGCGGGGGCGTCTCGTCCTGCCTGCTGAAGGAGGGGCGCGTTCCTGAGCCGCACGGCGCGGCTTGCCGTTGGGTGATTTTTGAGATCTTTATGGCATTTGTAACCAGGACTCCATTTTGAACTGTGGACACGTTGAGGTAAACAAGAACTGGAATAGACCGGTTTTTCCCGCCAGAAGGCAAGATTGGCTGCTTTTACCTCAGGAGTTGCACACAGATGTCCCTGTCAATCACTCCAGTTTCCCGCCACTGCTCAGATATAAGGACTCCCCCTCCAAGAGGTCGGGTTCTTCTGCTGTCTCCACCTCTGTCCTGGACACCAGCGTGGCTGCTGAGATGCTTCCTCCACACCCTGTAGCGAAGGCTCAGTGGCTGCATCCGGGGTACACCAGTCCAGTACCTGCTGCTGTACCGTATACCATCAGGAGAGTGACAACAGGCAGTGTTTCCTTATCATCATCTCCCGCGTTCTGTGGTGAAGGCCCAGAAGCTGCTGTGAAGCCGGAGGCACACTCCGAGGACAGAGACCGTGTTCCGTGCCTTCTGTGGTGAAGACCCAGAGCTGCTCTTAGGGAACGTGATCGCAGACCCAGCCCATCCGTATATCCTCGTGGGATCTCCCTAGTGCTCCTCCCTAAGGGTATGTCTACACTGCCACCCTAGTTCGAACTAGGGTGGCTAATGTAGTCATTCGAACTTGCAAATGAAGCCCGGGATTAAAATATCCCGGGCTTTATGTGCATGTTCCCGGGCGGGCGCCATTTTTAAATGCCCGGTAGTTCGGACTCCCTGCCCGCGGCTACATGCGGCACGGGCTAGGCAGTTCAAATTAAAGCTCTGTGACAGGGTCAGGCCAGGGAGCGGCTGCAGAGAGGGGAAAAGGCAGCCCAAAAGGAAAAACCCTGTGAGAGAAGCAGAGAACTGCAGCCCAATTAGATGCAGCTGGGAGGAGCTGGCTCAGGCTAATTGGGGCCAGCTGACTTCTCTGCTGTCTGGCTGAGGGCCTTTAAAAGCCTCAGCAGTTGGAGGCTGGAGAGGAGAGGGAGAGGACAAAAGGAAGGTGGTGGAGAGGCAGAGAGGAAGAAACCAGAGAGAACAATTTTGACCAGCATTAGGTAAAGGCAGCTAAGGAGGGAGCCTGTGGGCACGTGGCCCGGGCTCCCTACCATTGAGACCCGCTGCAAAACCCCTAACTGGGGGGGGCTAAGGGGAGGAGGCCTCCCCAGTAGTGGCTTGGGGAAGAGGGGCCCTTGCCACAGCTCCTAATTGGAACTACCGTTATTCCTCCTGCAATAAGGAGTAACGGTAGTTCGAATTAGGAGCTTTAATTCGAACTACCTAGCCCGTGCCACGTGTAGCCGTGGGCAGGGAGTCCGAACTACGAGGCATTTAAAAATGGCGGCGCCCGGGAACATGCAAATAAAGCCCGGGATATTTTAATCCCGGGCTTCATTTGCAAGTTCGAATGCCTACATTAGCCACCCTAGTTCAAACTAGGGTGGCAGTGTAGACATACCCCAAGAGCTTTACATTAGCTTGAAGGCTTGAGGTCCTCGGCACCATCTGATCATCAACCGTCCACGACTGTAACATTTACCTTCCTTATTTGTCCAGGGTTTGTGATTTGGTGCTAGAGTTGGGGTTTATTGTTGTTGTGTTATTATATTGTTTCATTATATGCTGCGCAACTCTCAGTTCTTTAATAGATTTGTTAAAATAAGTCCAGAGTCTGTTTAATTTGGGAATAGTTTGTCGGTGATAGAGACATGGTATTTGCCCGGGAATCTCAATTCTGAGACAGGGACATAGGCGTGCGCAGCACATTTCATTAGGGTGTGCACCCAGGGAATTTTATTTTTTATTTTTTTTAAAAGCGAACGTTTATTGAATACTCAATCGTAAAAGACATGCTGCGAGCGAGCGCGGGCTTTCTATACATTTCTACATTCGGCGCTTAGCGCATATACACCAATCCACACTTTAAAACTAAAAGAGCATATCATGCGATTAAATTAAAACGCAAAGCCACTTTTTTTTGAGGCATTAGGGTGTGCCTGGGCACACCTGGCACACCCCCTGCAGACAGGGACACTACATTTAGAGTCAGATAAAAAGTTGTTCTTAGTTGCCTATGTCCCTGAGGTAACATTGCTGTGTGGGACAGGCCCTGCCCTGCAGGTTCATGCTCCAGAGGCGTGTGCACTAGGTGCTGGGCAGTCTCTGAGCTGAACCTTCCCACGCCGAGCTGATCTCGTGTCTGTGGCCTTGTGTGGCTGGCGTGGCCCTACCTGTGTGTGCTAGCACAGGTGGGAGGGCCTGGCTGGCCCTGCAGACAGGCCAGAATGAGGGAGCCCAGGCCGGTGGAACAGCCATGCTCAGTGCGACCCCAATACCGCAGGTGGCACCCCGGGGCAGCCCATCTGATAGCATCATGCACACCTTCAGCGGGGTGGGCTGGGTCACAGGTCCCCTTGAGACTGCCACCCAAAGTGCTGACCATACCTCTGAGCCTGCCACCCTGCTCTGCTGGGCCAGATGCTTTGCTCTCCCCAGCCAGACACCGCGTTGGGGTAACAGCCCCCAGCCGAGTAACACAGATGCTAAGCACAGCTCTGGGGGGGGCTCAGCTCCAGAGACTTGACAGCGTCCAGCAGTACAGCACCCATGGGACCAAACCCCCAGTACATTGTCTCACTCTGTATACAAGTGTGGCTCTTTATCAGTGGCAGAGAGATGCGTTGCCCGGGAACAGTTCTGTACATGGGGTTTGATAGTGTTTTATGAAGTATAAAAAGGAGGGTTTGCGTGATTGCAGGTGAAAGCAGACTGATCAACGCAAATCACTAATCTAAAATCAACAAAACACAGAGAGTTTAGCCTAATTCACAGAGAGCAGTTGTTACAGATCGTATTTCTCCTTATTTCAGGTAAAATCCTTCAAGTCAGAGCTGATCTGTTCTCTGGCCTGGCTCTAACAGCTTCTTGTATGTCCCCTTAGAGAGGGGAGGCAGTTTCAAAAGCCAGATTAAAGATAATCATTGATTGCTTCCCATGCTTCAGTAGAATCCCCCCAGGGCAGGAAATCTTTGTTCCATTCGCCCAATGGAAAAATACCAAATTCAAGATGGATTCCTGCCCCAGATGGCATGGTCACATGTCTTTGTAAAACCAATCACAGTTTAGGCTTATAGGGAAAAAAACACCACGTACAGATTGTTGCCTGAAGCATTGGGCCATTAATGTGACTGGCAGCTGGAAACGGTTGGCTTCCAATTAAAGTTTGAAATCTAGAAGCCTCTGCCGATTGGCTGAGCCTTGGTAGGGGGAGGGACTATTACGCAGTCCAGGGCTTTATAAAGGAGTGACTCAGCGACCAGGGAGCTTGCGAACAGGGAGTTTAGAGTGGGAGCTGGGAAGGCAGTGAGGTTCTTTTGTCTTTCCTTTAAACCCTTTTTTAGGACAGCAGGTATGGCTGGTGATAGCTCTGCTGTTGTTACCTGCACAGCGTGTGCCATGTTTGTCTTCCTCCCGGAAGAAAGAAGGGATTTCATCTGCACTAAGTGCAAGCTGGTCGCCATTTTGGAGGAAAAAATTAGAGGACTGGAGGCCCTACTGTCGACCCTACGCTCGATCAGAGAGGATGAAGACTTCCTCGCTAGAAGGCAGCGTTTAATCCTGCAAGCACGGCAGATGGAAGAGCCAGAGAGAGCAGTACAGGATGAGGAAGAGAACTGGCAGCATGTAACTCCTAGAAGGAAAAAAAAGCCAGCACAGGAATCCCCCATTCCTACAGAGGTAAATAATCACTTTCAGGCTCTCTCCACAGGCTCTGCAATGGTGAATGCTTTGGAAGGGACCTCACAAGGAAGAAATCGGAAGGGAACCATTTCAACTGGAAGGCATGGGATGCATAGTCCTAGGGATGGGGGTTCCATGACCACCACCCCCAAAAGAAGAAGGTGGGTGGTGGTGGTCAGGGACTCCCTCCTAAGAGGGACTGAGCCATCCATCTGCCGTCCGGACCTGGAATCTCGAGAGGTGTGCTGCTTACCAGGAGCTCGAATTCAGAATGTGACTGAGAGGCTTACCAAACTAATCAAACCTTCGGATCGCTACCCCTTCCTGCTTCTCCATGTGGGAACTAACGATACAGCCAAGAATGACCTTGAGCGGTTACTGCAGATTACGTAGAGTTGGGAAGAAGGATCAAAGAATTCGGAGCGCAAGTGGTGTTCTCGTCCATCCTCCCTGTTGAAGGGAAAGGACTGGGTAGGGATCGTCGAATTGAGGAAGTCAATGCGTGGTTGCGCAGGTGCTGTCGCAGAGAGGGCTTTGGTTTCTTCGACCATGGGACTTTGTTCCGTGCACAAGGATTGTTAGGAAGAGATGGGATCCACCTAACCAAGAGAGGAAGGAGCATCTTCGCGGGCAGGCTTGCAAACCTAGTGAGGAGGCTTTAAACTAGGTTCGTTGGAGGACGGTGACCAAAACCCTGAGGGGAGTGGGGAAGTCGGATACCGGGAAGAAATGCAAAGAGGAACGAGCAACAAAGGAGGACCCCTGATTCGAATGCAGAGGGTCGGGCGTTCAACTGGTTATCTAAGGTATTTGTACACCAATGTGAGAAGCCTGGGTAACAAACAGGAAGAATTGGAGGCCCTGGCCCAGTCCGAGAACTACGGTTTGATTGGGATAACAGAGACTTGGTGGGATGACTCGCAAGACTGGAGCGCTGTCATGGAAGGGTATAGACTGTTCAGGAAGAACAGGCAGGGGAGAAAAGGAGGAGGAATTGCACTATATGTAAGAGAGCACTATGATTGCTCAGAACTCCAGTATATGAGGGAGAAAAGCCTGTTGAGAGTCTATGGGTCAAGTTTAGAGGTGTAAGCAACAGCAGTGATGTTGTGGTTGGTGTCTGCTACAGGCCGCCGAATCAGGTGGATGAGGTAGATGAGGCTTTCTTCGGACAACTGAGAGAAGTTTCCAGATCGCAGGTCCTGGTTCTCATGGGGGACTTTAATCACCCTGACATCTGTTAGGAGATCAATATGGCAGTACACAGACAATTTTGGAGAATGTTGGGGATAACTTCTTGGTACAAGTACTGCAGGATCCGACCGGGGCCGAGCGCAGCTTGACCTGTTGCTCACAGATAGGGAGGAACTAATAGGGGAAGTAGAGGTGGGTGACAACCTGGGAAGCAGTGATCATGAGATGGTAGATTTCAGGATCCTGACCAAAGGAAGAAAAGAGAGTAGTAAAATACACACCTTGGACTTCAGAAAAGCAGACTTGACTCCTCAGAGACCTGATGGGCAGAAGCCCTGGGATGCTAACATGAAGGGGAAAGGAGCCCAGGACAGCTGGCAGTATTTTAAAGAAGCCTTATTGAAGGCACAGAAAGAAACCATTCCAATGCATCGCAAGAGAAGCAAATATGGTAGGAGACCGGATTGGCTTACCGGGGAAATCCTTGGTGAACTTAAGCACAAAAAGGGAGCTTACAAAAAGTGGAAACTTGGACAGATGACTAGGGAGGGGTATAAATGTATAGCTCAAGAATGCAGGGGAGTTATCAGGAAGGCAAAAGCACAATTGGAATTGCAACTCGCAAGGGATGTGAAGGATAACAAGAAAGGTTTCTACAGGCATGTTAGCAAGAAGAAGGTGATCAGAGAGGGTGAGGGGCCCTTACTGGATGAGGGCGGGAACCTAGTGACAGATGATGTGGGGAAAGCTGAAGTACTCAATGCTTTCTTTGCCTCTGTATTCACGGACAAGGTCAGCTCCCACACTAATGCGCTAAGTGACGCAAGATGGGATGAAGATGGACAGCCCGTGGTGGGTAAAGAACAGGTTAGGAACTATTTAGAAAAGCTAAACGTACACAAATCCATGGGTCCGGACTTAATACATCCAAGGGCACTGAGGGAGTTGGCAAATGTCATTGAGGAGCCTTTGGCCATTATCTTTGAAAAGTCGTGGAGATCGGGAGAAATCCCGGATGATTGGAAAAAGGCAAATGTAGTGCCCATCTTTAAGAAAGGGAAGAAGGACGATCCAGGGAACTATAGGCCGGTCAGTCTTACCTCGGTTCCTGGAAAAATCATGGAGGGGATCCTCAAGGAATCCATTTTGAAGCACTTGGAAGAGGGGAAGGTGATCAGGAATAGTCAGCATGGATTCATGAAGGGCAAGTCGTGCCTGACCGATCTGATTAGCTTCTATGATGAGGTAACTGGCTCTGTGGTTATGGGGAAGTCAGTGGATGTGATAGACCTTGACTTTAGCAAGGCTTTTGATACGGTCTCCCACAATATTCTTGCCAGCAAGTTAAGGAATGTGGATTGGATAAATGGACGGTAAGATGGATAGAAAGCTGGCTGGAAGGTCGGGCCCAGCGGGTGGTGATCAACGGCTCGATGTCGGAATGGCAGTCGGTTTCTAGCGGAGTGCCCCAAGGTTCGGTTCTGGGACTGGTTTTGTTCAACATCTTTATTAATGACCTGGATGAGGGGATGGATTGTCCTCAGCAAGTTTGCAGATGACACTAAGCTAGGGGGAGAGGTAGACATGCCGGAGGGCAGGGATAGAGTCCAGAGTGACTTAGACAAATTGGAGGATTGGGCCACAAGAAATCTGATGAGGTTCAACAAGGACAAGTGCAGAGTCCTGCCCTTGGGCCGGAAGAATCCCAAGCATTGTTACAGGCTGGGGACCAACTGGCTAAGTAGCAGTTCTGTAGAAAAGGCCCTGGGGATTACAGTGGATGAGAAGCTGGACATGAGTCAACAGTGTGCCCTTGTAGCCAAGAAGGCTAATGGCATATTAGGTTGCATTAAGAGGAGCATTGCCAGTTGATCCAGAGATGTCATTATTCCTCTTTACTCAGCTCTAGTGAGGCCACATCTGGAGTATCGTGTCCAGTTCTGGGCCCCCAATTACAGGAAAGATGTGGATGCATTGGAGAGGGTCCAGCGAGGGCAACCAAAATGATGAGGGGGCTGGAGCATATGACTTATGAGGAGAGGCTGCGGGAGTTGGGTCTGTTTAGTCTGCAGAAGCGAAGAGTGAGGGGGGATTTGAGAGCAGCCTTCAACTTCCTGAAGGGAGGTTCCAAAGAGGCTGGAGAGGCTGTTCTCAGTAGTGATGGATGGCAGAACAAGGAACAATGGTCTCAAGTTGGTGGGAGAGGTCCAGGTTGGATATTAGGAAAAACTATTTCACTAGGAGGCGGTGAAGCACTGGAATGGGTTCCCGAGGGAAGTAGTGGAGTCTCCATCCCTAGAGGTGTTTAAGTCTCGGCTTGACAAAGCCCTGGCTGGGTTGATTTAATTGGGATTGGTCCTGCCTTGGGCAGGGGGCTGGACTTGATGGCCTTCTAAGGTCTCTTCCAGCTCTATGATTCTATGATTCTGTGATTAAGTTCCTTAAGAACCACTCATGGCTTTCACTAGACATTCTTGATTAATAAGCAGGTTTTACACTTTGTATTTCTAACTTCACATACAAGAATGATACCTGCCCAGATAGAATACCCACATCCAGGGGATCACAGGTTACTTGCCCTGTTTTGCAGAAAGCATATTCAGATGACACATACTTATATGTAGAAACATATGTACATGAACATATGTGCGTGGCGTCACAAGAACTTGTGCTCATTGACATGAGGGCTGAACTTACCCTATTTGGGACAGGCTGAAATGATGCTTTATTCTCCACTCTGCTATTGGCTGCGGTTCTGCCCCCCCAGTCCCCGACGTGCGCCATGTACAGTGCGCAGGCTGCATGCCCAGGGGCACACAGCACTGTATGACCAGCTACCCGCTATGCCCCACTCACACTCGCTGTGCAGCTCAGCCCACCACTGGCTTCCATCGACCCCCCTTACTCCACCTTGCCACTGACTGGCAATGCCAAGACAATGCAGAATGGGTCCAGCTGAGGCCCCTGACCCTGCTGCCCAAACTCACTGGCCTGAAGCTCCGTCAGCGCGTCCTCGTGCTCCAGGTCCAGCTCATCGCGGAAGGTGCGGCAGCGATAGCCCTTCTTCTTCAGCACATGGCAGATCAGGAACCCCACCAGTCCCATAATGAAGAAAACCAGTACAAGCAGGAAGAGCATAGACATGCTGTGATGGGGATCGGGGTCCCCATCGCTGGTGCTGTTCTGCTCCGACATCGGGATCTAGGAGACAGAAGGGAAGACGACTCAAAGCCATGGCACACCCACTGCACACTGCCCACGGCCCTCCCACACTGACGGGCTCTACCACCGCCAGCACACTGCTATCTACCCTTCCATGCCACCTGGCTCTACCGCTGCCAGTACACTGCCCTCGGACCTACCAATCCAACTCGCTGCACTGCCACCAGCACACTGCCCATGTACAACGCCTGGCTCTACTGCCGCCGGCACACTGCCCTCTTCCCTCCGATGCTGCCTGGCTCTACCGCTGCCGGCACACTGCCCACTGCCCTCCCATGCCGCCGGGCTCTACTGCCGCTGGCACACTGCCCATTGCCCTCCCATGCCGCCGGGCTCTACTGCCGGCACACTGCCCATTGCCCTCCCATGCCGCCGGGCTCTACTGCCGCTGGCACACTGCCCACTGCCCTCCCATGCCACCGGGCTCTACCGCTGCTGGCACACTGCCCATTGCCCTCCCATGCCGCCGGGCTCTACTGCCGCTGGCACACTGCCCCTCTGCCCTCCCACACCGCCTGGCTGTACCACCAACACACGGTCCACTGCCCTCCCATGCTGCCGGGCTCTACTGCCGCCGGCACACTGCCCACTGCCCCCCCATGCCACTGGGCTCTACAGCCGCTGGCACACTGCCCACTGCCCTCCCATGCTGCCGGGCTCTACTGCCGCCAGCACACTGCCCCTCTGCCCTCCTATGCTGCTTGGCTCTACTGCTGCTGGCACGCTGCCCACTGACCTCCCATGCCGCCGGGCTCTACTGCCGCTGGCACACTGCCCTCGGACCTATCAACTCACTGCACCGCAACCAGCACACTGCACATGTACAACGCTTGGCTCTACCGCCGCCAACACACTGCTCACTGCCCTTCCATGCTGCCTGGCTCTACCACCACCACCGACACACTGTCCTCTGCTCTCCCATGCCACCTGGCTCTACCGCCGCTGGTACATTTCCCACTGCCCTCCCATGCCACTGGGCTCTACCCCTGCCGACACACTGCTCCCTGCCTTCCCACCCCGCATGACTCTACTGCCACCAACACACAGCCTGGCTCTATGGCTGCCAACACACTGATGTCTGCCCTCCCATGCCACTGGGCTCTACTGCCGCACAGACACACTGCCCACTGCCTCCCACACTGCCTGGATCTACCACTGCTGGCACACTGCCGTCTGCCCTCCCATGCCGCCTGGCTCTACTGCCACCGGCACATTGCCGTCTGCCCTCCCACGCCACCTGTCTCTACTGCTGCCAGCACACTGCCCACTGCCCTCCCTCATCGCGTGGCACTTCCGCCACAGGCACACAGCCCTCTGCCCTTGCACGCCGCGTGGCTCTACCGCTGCCAGCACGCTTCCCTCTGCCCTCCTACGTTGCCAGGCTCTACCCCCGATGACACACTGCCCACTGCCCTCCCACACCGTGTGGCTCTACCACCTCAGACACGCAACCCTGTGCCCTCCCACGCCACATGGCTCTACCCCTGCCGACACACTGCCCACTGCCCTCCCATGCTGCCTGGCTCTACCGCCACTGACACACTGTCCTCTGCCCTCCCATGCTGCCTGGCTCTACCTCCGCCAACACACTGCCCACTGCCCTCCCACGCCGCGTGGCTCTACCGCTTCAGTCACGCAACCCTGTGCCCTCCCACGCCACATGGCTCTACCTCCGCCAAGACACTGCTGTCTGCCTTCCCATGCTGCCTGGCTCTGCCTCTGCCGACACCCTGCCCACTGCCCTCCCATGCTGCCTGGCTCTACCTCCGCCGACACACTGCTGTCTGCCCTCCCACGCCACATGGCTCTACCTCCGCCAACACACTGCCCACTGCCCTCCCATGCTGCCTGGCTCTACCACTGCCCACTGCCCTCCCATGCTGCCTGGCTCTACCTCTGCCGACACACTGCCCACTGCCCTCCTGTGCCACCGGGCTCTACCACCACCTGCACACTGCCCTGCCCCCACGCCTGATGGTGCAGGTTCCTGGTATGTCTTGGCCTTTCCTTTTCCCCTCTTGTTTTGTTCCCAGTCCCCTCCTGGGCAGGCTCTTGGAATTTCTCCGGAGTAAGTGCCAGGGGCTGGAAGGCTCAGTCCCCACCCCTGAGTCTCTGAGCCCGGGCGCCCCTCCCGGCTCTGGGACTGGTGCCCACGAGGGCAGGAGCCGAGCGCCCCGCGGGCCCCCTTTGCGCGGTGCGCCCGTCCCGCCTCTGCATCTCCTGTGCCCGCGCTGCGGAGGTTTCCCAAGGACACTGCCGGCGCCGCTCGCCTCGCTCCATCCCCCGGCCACCACCGCAGGCTCCGGCCCTCGGGCTGCAGCGGCCCCGCGCTCTGCGCGCCCGGGTCTCTCCCTCCGGCCCTGCGGCGGGTCCCCTGGCGGGCTGCGCTTGTCCTCCCGGGCCGCTACTGCGGGGCCCCAAGGGCACCGCTCCCGCCTCCTGCTCCGCTCCCGCCGGGCGGCCACTCACAGCGGCGGGCGCGGGAGCAGCGAGGCAGCGTCTGCCCGGCTCGGAGCCCTGCGCCAGCCGGACCGGAGGGGGGGGCTTTGCCCGGAGCCCTGCGCCAGCCTGCGCCAGCCGGACCGGGGGCTTTGCCCGGAGCCCTGCGCCAGCCGGACCGGGTGGGGGGCTTTGCCCGGAGCCCTGCGCCAGCCGGACCGGGGTGGGGGCTTTGCCCGGAGCCCTGCGCCAGCCGGACCGGGGGCTTTGCCCGGAGCCCTGCGCCAGCCGGACCGGGGGGGCTTTGCCCGGAGCCCTGCGCCAGCCGGACCGGGGTGGGGGCTTTGCCCGGAGCCCTGCGCCAGCCGGACCGGGGTGGGGCTTTGCCCGGAGCCCTGCGCCAGCCGGACCGGAGGGGGCTTTGCCCGGAGCCCTGCGCCAGCCGGACCGGAGGGGGCTTTGCCCGGAGCCCTGCGCCAGCCGGACCGGAGGGGGCTTTGCCCGGAGCCCTGCGCCAGCCGGACCGGAGGCGGGCTTTGCCCGGAGCCCTGCGCCAGCCGGACCGGAGGGGGCTTTGCCCGGAGCCCTGCGCCAGCCGGACCGGAGGGGGCTTTGCCCGGAGCCCTGCGCCAGCCGGACCGGAGGCGGGCTTTGCCCGGAGCCCTGCGCCAGCCGGACCGGGGGCTTTGCCCGGAGCCCTGCGCCAGCCGGACCGGAGGGCTTTGCCCGGAGCCCTGCGCCAGCCGGAGGGGGCTTTGCCCGGAGCCCTGCGCCAGCCGGACCGGGGGGGGGGAACTCTGCCTGGGTTTCAGCGTCCGTCGCAGCCGCCCGTCCCGGGCCTGTCCCGGAGGCCCCGTCGAGCAGCCGCCTCTCGCCCTCCTGCCATGCCGGGGCAGCGTCTGGTACCTGAGCCTCCCGCCGCCGCTCATCGGTCCTCTCTCCTCACCTGTCGCCTAGCAACCCAGCATCCCTGCCACGGGCTGCGGCCGGAGCATCCTTCTGTGCCCGGCCCGGCCTCGCGCCCCCGCTCTGGACCCCCGCAAAGCCCTGGCGCTGCGGGGCGGGAGGGGAGAATCAGGGAGCCCCGCGGGACAAGCCAGCAGCGGCGGGCGGGAGAGGCACGAAGGAGGCAGGTGCGGAGCCAGCATTTGCAGGCTGCTCACGGCGCGGGGGGTGGGGCGCCTCCGTTTCCAGCGCCCCCTCCCCCTCCCTCGCCCATGCCCGGCGGGCGCCAGGCGCAGTAGAAGGGACAAAGCTGCAGCCGAGCTAGCGAGAGGGCCCCTGCTGGGAGGGAAGGGGGCTGAGTCCTCTGCGCTAGGGGGCAGGTTTAGGGCAGTGAATAGCAGCAGGCTGTGTCCGGGCCAGCGGGGGGAGAGCCGGGCTCTGGTGGCACCAGTGTGCTTGTCTGGTGGCTGAGATCTCACAAGGGTCTAGCCTGACAAACCCAACTTCTCCTGGCTCCCTGCAGCCAGGCCTTATGCCAGCCCAGCCCGGCCCAGCCTGGCCCAGCCTCTTGCTGCCCCTAGACAGGGCAAGTGCAGCCCCAGACTCGCCCAGCTGGCGGGTCAGCAGAGCGTGGTACTGCTGGTCACCACGCACTCCTGCCCCATCCCCCCAGGCAGGGCGGGGGGAGGGGGGATCCTGAAGCAGCTCTGGACACTTCCTCTCGGACCCAACCTGCAAGGTTGCCCTGCCCCAGAGCCCTGAGTGCAGAGGCCTCCAGGCCGCCTTCCCCCTCCCTGGTATTTAATAGGGGATAAGAACCCGTCAGGAGAGCTGGTGAGACCACCCAGGTGCATGGCAGCTGCTCAGGGGCACGGAGCTCTATGTCCTGCCCAGCCAGTGGCCGGGTGAGCAGCAGGTGGCTGGAGCCCAGAGCAGGGCAAAGGGAAAAGCACTGGAAGCTCTGGGCCCTGCTGTGCAGAAGCGGTGCGTGTCCAGCGCCGAGCGGCCGGCCAGCAGCAGGGCGACCGGGGCGTGCTCTGGAACTAGCTTGCACCAAGTAATGTGACCTCCCGCCACAGCGCAGGGGCCTTATCACAAAGTCCCAGCCCGTCCCCTAGACGCAAGTGGGACTATGTGACAAAAATCATACACATGCAGGTTCAGTTCCGTCCCCAGTCACTCCCCTGGGTCAGTCTGTAGCCTCGACCTCCCATCAAAGGCCGTGCTGGTCTCCAGTTCTAGAGCGTGCTTACTAAAGGGTGACTGGCTGGGAGTTACTGAGAGGTGAGAGCCAGTGAAATACATGTGCAAGTGAGTCACAGTCTCTCATTCTCAAGTGGTAGCAGAGACATAGTGATCTGCCAGTTCCTTTGGGCTTCCCAGAGTGACTCTGAGCATCGTTGCAATGTACAAGACTTATGCCCTTTTTGGTTAAAGTTCTTCATTTGCGTTGCCCAGGGCTTCTTTCTCCCTGGCTGGGGGATTTAGCGGCAGGGCTGCATGCAGGGTCAGTGTTCGCTCTTGCACTGTAATGGGAGACAGATACGTGACAACAAAGCAGGCAGCGTCCATGCTGTTCCAGGAGGGTTAAATGCCCCAGACCTTCTCCCTTTGAGCTGTACTAATACACAAGGTGGCATTGGCCTTGTGTCCAGCCAGGCATTTGTAAGTGTCCAGTGAGGCCTGGGACTTGGGCATGAACTGCCACCTGGTCTGCCAGTGCCAGCCCGGCCTCCTGTCCAAGGTTCCGCGCTGTCAGAGGCATCTGTGCCATTTGGCCCCTTTAATGCTGTTAATACCCCAGTACCACAAAGGCAAACGTGCCGACTCCCATCTGCAACGGAGCGGCCAATTGCCCCCATCCGAGCAGGCACAGACCTGGCTGTCAGAGCCAGGAATTCAGGACCTCTGGGCTTGGGGACTGTGGCTCATTTGACTGAGGAATGAAGCCTCTCACCCTGAAATGTTCCGGCTAGTCCAGCACACAGCGGCGCAGCCTGCCAGGGTGCATCTGCCCGGCACTCTACGCTGCGCAGCCTGCCAGGGTGCATCTGCCCGGCACTCCACTCTACGCAGCCTGCCAGGGTGCATCTGTCCGGCACTCCACTCTGCAGCCTGCCAGGGTGCATCTGTCCGGCACTCCACTCTGCAGCCTGCCAGGGTGCATCTGTCCGGCACTCCACTCTGCACTGGCTGCCAGGGTGCATCTGCCCGGCACTCCACTCTGCACTGGATGCCTAGGGACACTGAGGGCAGCGCAGGATTTCTGCTGCCATGGTCAAAGCCCTCCATGCATGTGCCCTGGCTGCCTGAGAACCTCCCTGCCTCACACCTGAGACCTCCCTCAACAGCTGCATTCCAGCCAAGCAGGGCTGTGAGTCAGGGGTGCCTCAGAGAGACTTGGGAGTGCCAGGGACTGACTTATTGCCCAAAGTGATGAAAATGACCATAGACCGCACTGCACTTCGCTTCTCACGCAGTCACTGTTCGCACGCGGCAAACACCCTGCCCATCCCACAGCAGTGCGAATGCCCTGCTTGACACCCTTCCTGCCCCAGCCACACCCAGGCAGGAACTAGGCCGGGGAAGGTGCCTGCCAGTGCCAGGGACTGACAGGGATATGCAGGCCAGGGGCTGGGGGACAGCCAGGCTCTGAGGCCATCAGCAATAAGGCCTGGATGTGTGAGAGCAATGGAGCTCGTCTGGCCATGTTAAAATGTGCAGTTGTGGCTGTGCCAGTCTCGGGATTGGAGACGCTGTACTGGACCATCTTCTATTGGCGGGAGAGGCATGCTTCCAAGCCACACGCAACCAGGCTGCCAACAGGGCAAAGGGGCAGTTGCCCCAGGGCCAGGCCATTCAAAGGGGCCTGGAGCTCCTGCCCATGGCCACTGCTGAATTGGAACGATGTGGGCTGGGAGATGGGCCATGGGCAGAGTGGAGCAGGTTGCTCTGACTCCTGGTGCTGCAAGTGCGGGGTTGGGACGGGGCCATGCCCCCCCAGGTAATCCCCCCGGCTGCCCTAGGCCCTGCAGGTCCCATCCATAGGATGGTTTAGGTGGCTGCCACGGGGGCCCCCAACGCACAGGGTGTGGGGGCGGCCGCCCCATACCATCCTATGGCTAAGATGAGTCTGCCTAGAATAGTTCCCCTTCCCTTCAGGCCCACATAAGAAGGAAAAGATTGTGGTGGGGAGATTTTGTCAGTGAATTGCTACATTTTGGCTAGCTCCTCTCCAGAAAGGCACGTTCCTGAAACTGACTCTTAATTCATAAGACAGCAGCTGCCTCAGTAGTTTGTTGCAGGGCTGTCCAATATCTTTTTTGGGACAATCCTTTCTATTGAGATGAGAATTCCCTTGGCTTCTGCAGCTACAGCAAAATTTTCCTTTTGAATACTAACACAGCCACAGAGTGCAGTCTGTGGAACCTCATTATCATCTGGTTTGAGATGTAAAGATTTTCCCATTCACTCTCAAAGATTTCCTGAGATGCTGGCGTTAATGATATGGCTTTTATTACTTGAAGCATTAGGAAAATGCTACTTTTAAATGTACATCTTTATTTACAAAGTCTTAGCAAGCTTGCACATAACCTCCATGTAAATATCAGAGACAATACAATAAACATTTTAGAAGTGAGCTTATGTACAGTGAAACATTATACAGTAACAATACTTGTGCTGTACATAACAGGATGTTTGTAGAGGAAAATATTTTTCTAATTTGGATTTTTAATCATCTCAAATGCTGAGTCTCAGATTTTGTACCATCCCTTTTCTCTTTGTCTCAAGTAGTTTTGGAGTGAATAATCTTTCTTTGAGGCTCTCGGCCTGGCCTTCTCGTGTGCTGAGACTGCTGCCTTTCTTTCTCCCTTCTTTGGTGCCTATGGCTAAGTCTAGACTGCAGGCTTCTTTTGGAAGAAGCTTTTTCGGAAGAGATCATCCGGAAAAACTTATTTAGAAAAAGAGCGTTCCACACAGCAAAAGCGCATTGAAAAAGCGATCTGCTTTTTCTAAAGATAGCCTCCGCATTGATTGGACGCTATCTTGCATTTAAGTTGTGATTACTATGGATGGAGTGGCCACAAGGGCACCCGTGCTTTTTCCCGGAGGCCTCTTCTTTCGAAAAAAACCCTCCTCTTCCCTGTCCACAAGAGCCTTTTTCCGAATGAGCTCTTTCGGAAAAAAGGCTTCTTCCTCACAGAAAGAGGTTTGCAACTGTCGGAAAAACCCTGCATTCTTTCGATTTTCTGTTGAAAGAATGCAATTGCAGTGTGAACGTAAGTGTAGTTTTTCCGGGAAAACTCTGCAGTGTAGACATACCCTATGTGATTCTTTCCTACCCTCAGACAGAGGCAGAGACTGCTTTCCAAGTCTTTCATGCCTCAATTCTTATTTTAACATTGCTGTGATCCTCCAAGTTCATTATCCAAGAGATGGCTCACTGTCCTAATGCTTGAATATAGGTGCAGGGTTCTACCAGTTCAGATAAAGGCTGGGTAGGAGGAGCTGGTTTTGAGTGAGGCTGAAACTTTTGGGCTCTGTCAAGGGTGATATGGCTCCCTGGCATTTCCTGGCAGGCTGAGGGCTGCATTGGCAATTGTGATACAGTGTCAGTACCTTGCTGGTTGCTGTAGTTGGGCTGTGGATGACCCCTACTGGCCTCTGTCTGTAAGCATGGCCCAACGGGGGCACCGTGAGGGCCCCCATGACAGTGACCGAACCGGTCCTACCAGTTAAGGGAAGGGACGGAACAAAGGAAGTGAGTGTAGGGGGAAGGGTCAGTTGCTGGCTGGGAAACATGAAGGAAATAGCCTAAGCTGAGGGCTGAGGGTCTAGGGGAGGCAATGGACCCCTAACCCAAGGGGTCTGAGGCATCCTGGTCCTGCCTCCTGTAAGCACATCATGTCTGTGCTGGGCTGTATCCTGGAGAAGCAATAAACCCTCTGTATTCTACTGGCTGGCGGAGTCTGTTCTTGCTGCTACGGGGCTGCAGGACCAGGGGGAACCTCAACTCCCCGTCACAGCAATATTAAAGACTGGCCCATTTATTCGATCCGATGCTTTTGTGCTGCTGTGCCTTGGGGAGGGCTCAGCTTCCTGCCCCCAGGCTGCTGTGCCCAGCGAGGCCACTGTGCTGCCCAAGGCATCTCTGTGTCGGGCACCAACTTTCCACAGGCGACATGGGCGGCCGGTCAATACAGGCGTCATGGGCGCCGGTCAATACGGCGACATGGGCGGCCGGTCAATACAGGCGACATGGGCGGCCGGTCAATACAGGCGGCATGGGCGGCCGGTCAATACGGCGACATGGGCGGCCGGTCAATACAGGCGACATGGGCGGCCGGTCAATACGGCGACATGGGCGGCCGGTCAATACAGGCGACATAGGTGGCCGGTCAATACAGGCGACATGGGCGGCCGGTCAATACGGCGACATGGGCGGCCGGTCAATACGGCGACATGGGCGGCCGGTCAATACAGGCGTCATGGGCGGCCGGTCAATACAGGCGACATAGGTGGCCGGTCAATACGGCGACATGGGCGGCCGGTCAATACAGGCGACATGGGCGGCCGGTCAATACGGCGACATGGGCGGCCGGTCAATACAGGCGACATAGGTGGCCGGTCAATACAGGCGACATGGGCGGCCGGTCAATACGGCGACATGGGCGGCCGGTCAATACAGGCGACATGGGCGGCCGGTCAATACGGCGACATGGGCGGCCGGTCAATACAGGGCGCCAAGATAAAGGCCGTTGAGGGCTTTGGAGGGGGGCGCTGATGGCGCGTTTGGCCTGGGGGCCAGTGGCCGGCAGCTCCTCCAGGGGCTGCAGCTGGGGACCGCACCTCCCACTCCACCTCCCACGAGGAGGCGGCTCGGCGCTGCCCCATTGGCCGCGCCTCCAGCCAATGGGCACTGCGGGGCGGGGCTGGGGGCGGAGCCTGCCACGGCCAGCCCCGCCCACTTCTTCCCTCCCTCCTCCCCGCCTCCGCCGCTCAGTGGCGCTCAGCCGAGACGAGGGCGCCGATGCCGGGAGCTCGCGTGAGCTGCGCGCGCAGAGACTCCCCCTGCAGCGGGCGGGGTCGGGCGCAGCCGCGCGCCAGGAGCCTGCCGGACCCCGCCCCCGGCCAACCCGCGCAGCCGCAGCGCCGGGCGAGCGAGCTCGTGCGAGCGCCGGGGCCGGGGCGGCGCGCGGCGCGGTGACGTGCCCGGCTGTGGGCGGGGCGCGGAGCGGGGGCTGGGCTGGGCCTGGGGCTGGGCGGAGGGCTGGGCCTGCAAGGGGGCTGGGCCTGTGGGGTCGGAGGGCTGGGCCTGCAAGGGGGTTGGGCCTGTGGGGGTCGGAGGCTGGGCCTGCAAGGGGGCTGGGCCTGTGGGGTCGGGGGCTGGGCCTGCAAGGGGGCTGGGCCTGTGGGGTCGGAGGGCTGGGCCTGCAAGGGGGTTGGGCCTGTGGGGGTCGGAGGGCTGGGCCTGCAAGGTTGGGCCTGTGGGGTCGGAGGGCTGGGCCTGCAAGGGGGCTGGGCCTGCGGGGAGGGTCGGGGGCTGGGCCTGCAAGGGGGCTGGGCCTGTGGGGTCGGAGGGGCTGGGCCTGCAAGGGGGTTGGGCCTGTGGGGTCGGAGGGCTGGGCCTGCAAGGGGGCTGGGCCTGTGGGGTCGGAGGGCTGGGCCTGCAAGGGGGTTGGGCCTGTGGGGGTCGGAGGGCTGGGCCTGCAAGGGGTTGGGCCTGTGGGGTCGGAGGGCTGGGCCTGCAAGGGGGCTGGGCCTGCGGGGAGGGTCGGGGGCTGGGCCTGCAAGGGGGCTGGGCCTGTGGGGTCGGAGGGCTGGGCCTGCAAGGGGTTGGGCCTGTGGGGTCGGAGGGGCTGGGCCTGCAAGGGGGCTGGGCCTGCGGGGTGGGTCGGAGGGCTGGGCCTGCGGGGTGGGTCGGGGTGGCTGGGCCTGTGGGAGGGGTAAGGGGGCTGGGCCTGCGGGGAGGGTCGGGGGCTGGGCCTGCAAGGGGGCTGGGCCTGCAAGGGGGTTGGAGGCTGGGCCTGTGGGAGGGCTCGGAGGTGCTGGGCCTGCAAGGGGGCTGGGCCTGTGGGGTTGGAGGGCTGGGCCTGCAAGCGGGCTGGGCCTGTGGGAGGGCTTGGAGGGCTGGGCCTGCAAGGGGGCTGGGCCTGTGGGAGGGCTCGGAGGGGCTGGGCCTGCAAGGGGGCTGGGCCTGTGGGAGGGCTCGGAGGGGCTGGGCCTGCAAGGGGGCTGGGCCTGTGGGGCTCGGAGTGGCTGGGTCTGCAAGGGGGGCTGGGCCTGTGGGAGGGCTCGGAGGGGCTGGGCCTGCAAGGCAGGGGAGTGGGGTGGGCCTGTGGTCAGGGGTGTGGGGTGTCTAGCTACAGTCCAGTGTATGTGATCTGTGGGTGCTGATTGCCTCTTCATTGTTTCCAGGCGCAGGGCATCCCATGAAGCCTCATCGCCTGGCACTGACCCACAGTCTGGTGCTTCACTACGGGCTCTACAAGAAGATGATTGTAAGCATCGCTTATCAGGTTTTGGGGTTGGTGCCCTGGAAAGCCCTGCATGTGGTTCACATGTAACCACGTTAAAACGTGGCTATGAAATATGCTCGTCCCCATTTTATAATGTGTCTTATTCTTGCTAACAAAAGTCATTTAGCCATATTAGGCTAGAACATGATTCTCTATTTGCTGGGGATGCTTTAAGTCAGTGGTTCTCAACCTTTCCAGAATTCTGTGTTCTTTTTAGGAGTTTGGTTTCTCTTCTGTATTCCAAGTTTCACTTCACTTAAAAATACGTGCTTATAAAATGAGGTATAAAAATGCAAAAGTGTCTCAGTGCACTATTACTGCAAAGTTTCTGACTTTCCCATTTTTGCCAAATAATTGTAAAATATATTGATTGAAATGTTGCTGCGGTAGTTATATTCCAGTGTGGTAGTTGAGCCTCTTTTTCACTTGTGAGCCTTATTCTTCTGGTAGGCAGTGAAGTGACAGCAAGTTATAGGTTTTTCTCCACATTGTGTGTCGGTGGCAGTCATAGCAGAAAATGAGACTGTACAAAGATATGCTTACCTGAAAGATAACAGACCACCCAAAGCATGCTTTCCACAGTTAATGTACTCTCTTTCTGCACTGAACACCAGAACTTGGTTAGTGTAGAATCATTACATTTGCAGACTATGGCCTGAGAAAAGCTGAAGAATATAATCTTGCTGTTAGCAGCAGTAACCTCTCTGCTGGACATTTGGCAAGATGAACAAGGTTTCTTACCCAGTTGCGTTGAGCTGAGTTGTGCTGAATGTCGGAGAAATCATTTTGCTCAGCTCAGTTTCCCCTATTTAGGCCTCAGTGATATATTCATAAAACACTGAAAAACAGGTAAAGTCTTTGACTTGACATTTGGACTTCCAGAATTTAGTTTTCTTGATAAAAGCATTCACTTTATCATAAAGATTCAGATTGTTGGTATCATGGCCTTTCATGGACAAATTTTAATCATTCAGCTTGCTAGATATGTCTGCAAGGTAGGCAAGTTGTACTAACCACAGGGTGTTGTCAAACACCGAAACAAACAGGGATGAATGATCAGAGAAAAACTTATTAAATGTGTATAATTCAAAGCATCCATCAAGTACTTTGCCTCTTGAAAGCCAGTGAACCTCAGTGTGAAGCAACAATCCCTGATGATCGGACCCCTTCTCTTGACACAGAACGCAAAACAGCTGAGTGTGGAATGGCATGGATTTGATAAAATTGAGTTTTGACATACTCATTTAAAACTTGATGCAGTTCAGAACTTTTTTATGAAACAAGATCTCTGTGTGTTTGATGCACTGTATCGACTGCAAGGAAGGATTTTCTCTCCTAGTCATTGCCTTGGCTCTGTCAGTGCAGGCAAATTTGCATAAATTCCAACTCAAATCCTGTATTTTAACAAACTGACTCTTATTATAAAAAGACCCTTTTCAGTAGTGTTTGCCTTTATACTTTTTCAAAATGTTACAGGCTCATTGATATCCATCGTTTCAGGGTCGCAAATGTAAGCACTTAGCTGAGCTTCTCCACTAATATCTGTGAACTCAGCAAGCTGAAGGGCAAATGTTTTTGCCATTTTAAGTTTCTCTACGAATTGAGAAACAATATCCTCAATGATTTCTTCTATTCTGTGATAGTGTCATCTGAGAAGGGTACTTTCTTGAGAGTATTGCCTGTTTTTTTTAAATCAAGCATGTTTTCTGCAAGCACCACAGTGGCAGGCAGAATAAGATCTTTGATTTTGCTGCCAGAAAGGAGACAGCATATGAAGCTTTGAGTGCTTTTGTAGAAAAAGTTGAAGCTTTCATTTTAAGCCGGCAAGTCTAGAACTCAGGTTTTTTTTTTTTTTTTTTTTCCAGAAAAAGCTATCAGCTTACCCGCATGTACAAGGTATTTTTTATCAAATGTCATTACAAATGTGCTGGCTCCATACTTTTATTTGATAATTTCTCCACAAAGGAAACACAAAGCTTGAGGTGGATTGCTATTTGTAGATGTGACTCCAAAAACAATATATTTCTCCCAGAACTGATGGGATTTTTTTAGTCCTATTCACTCTTACAGTGTTTACTGTCACTGCTGCTGCTTACAGCTCATTTAAAAATCTGAATTTTTATATTGTGCCATGACAACTTCAACTTCATTAATGTGCTTACATGCATCAGCAAATGACATACACTCATGGTACTAGACATGCATTTTATGTGCATTATGTTACTGTATAATATATAGAGCAGTATAAATAAGTAATTGTATGAAATTGTAGTTTGTACTGACTTCACTGGTGCTTTTTATGTAGCCAGTTGTAAATGTAGGCAAATGCCTAGATGAGTTGATGTACCCACTGGAAGACCTCTGTGTAGTCCAAGTATCCCCCTGGTTGAGAACCACTGCCATAGGTAGCTGGCTACAGACAAGTAACACAAAACAGGAGTAAATGGTCAGGTTTAAATCTACGGGGTATTCAATTCTAGGCGAGTACTGGTGATGCTACTTGATCTGGCAAAGCTGGTGAATAGTGGGATGTCAATACTGGCAGATGTGAAACTGAGGAGAGCCATGAGAAGAAGAGTGTAGCAGGATTCTAGAACAGTCTGATCATTTGAATGGAAAATGAGCACACAGCATTACAGTAATAAGGGTTCAGCAAATACAACTTTTAGAAGGAGTTTAAACACTTGTGCTATGGAGTGTGAGCCAGCCTCTCATTGGTAGGGATGCTTAAGAACATAAGAACGGCAGTACTGGGTCAGACCAAAGGTCCATCTAGCCCAGTAGCCTGTCTGCCAACAGTGGCCAGCACCAGGTGCCCCAGAGGGGGTGGACTGAAGACAATGATCAAGTGATTTGTCTCCTGCCATCCTTCTCCAGCCTCTGACAGAGGCCAAGGACACCATTTCTATCCCCTGGCTAATAGCCTTTTATGGACCTAACCTCCATGAAATTATCTAGCTTCTCTTTAAACTCTGTTATAGTCCTAGCCTTCACAGCCTCCTCTGGCAAGGAGTTCCACAAGTTGACTACGCGCTGTGTGAAGAAGAACTTTCTTTTATTAGTTTTAAACCTGCTACCCATTAACTTCATTTGGTGTCCTCTAGTTCTTTTATTATGGGAACTAATAAATAACTTTTCTTTATTCACCCTCTCCACACCACTCATGATTTTATAGACCTCTGTCATATCCCCCCTTAGTCTCCTCTTTTCTAAACTGAAAAGTCCCAGTCGCTTTAACCTCTCTTCATATGGGACCCGTTCCAAACCCCTAATTGTTTTAGTTGCCCTTTTCTGAACCCTTTCTAAGGCCAAAATATCCTTTTTTTTGAGGTGAGGAGACCACATCTGTACACAGTATTCAAGATGTGGGCGTACCATAGTTTTATACAGGGGCAGTAAGATATTCTGTGTCTTATTTTCTATCCCTTTCTTAATAATTCCTAACGTCCTGTTTGCCTTTTTGACCACCACAGCACACTGTGTGGAACTTTTCAGAGAACTATTCACGATAACTCCAAGATCTCTTTCCTGATTTATCGTAGCCAAATTAGCCCCCATCATACTGTATGTATAGTTGGGGTTATTTTTTCCAACGTGCATTACTTTACACTTATCCACATTAAATTTCATTTGCCATTTTGTTGCCCAATCACTCAGTTTGGTGAGATCTTTTGAAGTTCTTCACAGTCTGCTCTGTCTTGACTATCTTAAACAGTTTAGTATCATCCACAAACTTTACCACCTCACTGCTTACTTTCTCCAGATCATTTATGAATAAGTTGAACAGGATTGGTCCCAGGACTGACCCTTGGGGACACCACTAGTTACCCCTCTCCATTCTGAAAATTTACCATTTATTCCTACCCTTTGTTTCCTGTCTTTTAACCAGTTCTCAATCCATGAAAGGACCTTCCTCTTATCCCATGGCAATGTAATTTACAAGAGCCTTTGGTGAGGGACCTTGTCAAAGGCTTTCTGAAAATCTAAGTATACTATATCTACTGGATCCTCTTGTCCGCATGTTTGTTAACCCTTCAAAGAACTCTAATAGATTAGTAAGACATGATTTCCCTTTACAGAAACCATGTTGACTTTTGTCCACAAATTATGTTCTTCTACGTGCCTGACAATTTTATTCTGTACTATTGTTTCGACTAATTTGCCCAGTACTGAAGTTAGACTTACCGGTCTGTAATTGCCAGGATCACCTCTAGAGCCCTTTTTAAATATTGGTGTCACGTTAGCTATCTTCCAGTCATTAGGTACGGAAGCCGATTTAAGGGATAGGTTACAAACCACAGATAATAGTTCAGCAATTTCCCATTTGAGTTCTTTTAGAACCCTTGGATGAATGCCATCCGGTCCCGGTGATTTGTTAACATTAAGTTTTTCTATTTGTTCCAAAACCTCCTCTAATGACACTTCAATCCAGGACAGTTCCTCAGATTCATCACCCACAAAGGACGGTGCAGATTTGGGAATCTCCCCAACGTCCTCAGCTGTGAAGACTGAAGCAAAGAAATCATTTAATTTCTCCTCAATGGCTTTCTCGTCCTTGATTGCTCCTTTTATATCTTGATCGTCTATGGGTCTCACTGGTTTTTTAGCAGGTTTCCTGCTTCTAATGTACTTAAAAAACATTTTGCTATTGCTTTTTGAGTTTTTGGCTAGCAGTTCCTCAATCTTTTTTTGCTTTTCTTATTACATTTTTACACTTGATTTGACAGTGTTTATGTTCCTTTCTATTTATCTCACTACGATTGGACTTCCACTTCTTGAAAGATGCCTTTTTGTCCCTCTCTGCTTCTTTTACATGGTGGTTAAGCCATGGTGACTCTTTTTTAGGTCTCTTACTTTGTTTTTTAATTTGGGGTATACATTTAAGTTGGGCCTCTATTATGGTGTCTTTAAAAAGTTTCCATGCAGTTTGCAGGGATTTGGCTCTAGTCACTGTGCCTTTTAATTTCTGTTTAACTAACCTCCTCATTTTTGTGTAATTCCCCTTTTTGAAATTAAATGCCAGAATGCTGGACTGCTGAGGTGTTCTTCCCACCACAGGAATGTTAAATGTTGTTATTTTATGGTCACTATTCTCAAGCGGTCCTATAATGGTTATCTCCTGGACCTGATCCTGCTTTCCACTCAGGACTAAATCGAGAATTGCCTCTCCCCTTGTGGGTTCCTGTACCAGCTGCTCCAAGAAGCAGTCATTTAAGCCATTGAGAAATTTTCTCTCTGCTTCTCTTCCTGAGGTGACGTATCCAGTCAATATGGGGATAATTAAAATCCCCCATTATTTTAGAGTTCTTTATTTTGGTAGCCTCTCTAATCTTCCCTCAGCATTTCAATGTCAGTATCACTGTCCTGGTCAGGTGGTCGATGATAATATCCCTACTGCTAAATTCTTATTATTGGAGCATGGAATTACTATCCATAGCGATTCTATTGAATATGTTGATTCATTTAATATTTTTATTTCATTTGATTCTACATTATCTTTCACATACAGTGCCACTTCGCCACCCACACGGCCTGCTCTAGCCTTCCGATATATTTTATATCCCGGTATGATTGTGTCCCACAGATTTTCCTCATTCCACCAGGTTTCAGTGATGCCTATTATGTCAATCTCCTCCTTTAATACGAGGTACTCTAGTTCACCCATCTTATTAGTCAGACTCCTAGCATTTGTGTAGAAGCACTTAAAAAATTTGCCACTGTTTATTTGTCTGCCATTCCCTGATGCATTGGATTCCTTTATATGCAGTTGTTTGTCTGCTCTGGCCCATGGTTTGTCCTCTCCCCTCCTCTCTTTCTGACTACAGCTTAGAGAAACTCTGTCAATGGATTCTCCTCTAAGAGAAGTCTCCATACGATTTACGTGCTTCTCCTCACCAATCGGCTTTCCCCAATCTCTTAGTTTAAAAACTGCTCTATGGCCTTTTTAATGTTTAGTGCGAGCAGTCTGGTTCCACCCTGATTTAGGTGGAGCCCATCCTTCCTGTATAGGCTCCC
Organism: Rafetus swinhoei; assembly: GCA_019425775.1. Taxonomy (NCBI): domain Eukaryota; kingdom Metazoa; phylum Chordata; order Testudines; family Trionychidae; genus Rafetus; species Rafetus swinhoei. The sequence continues at coordinate 42,095,493 of CM033428.1, read as the reverse complement.
CCTCTCCCAAAAGTGTCCCCAGTTCCTAATAAATCTAAACCCCTCCTCCCTACACCATCGTCTCATCCACGCATTGAGACTCTGAAGCTCTGCCTGCCTACCTGGCCCTGCGCGTGGAACTGGAAGCATTTCCGAGAATGCCACCATAGAGGTCCTGGATTTCAGTCTCTTTCCTAGCAACCTAAATTTGGCCTCCAGGACATCTCTCTTACCCTTCCCTACGTCATTGGTACCTACATGTACCACGACCACCGGCTCCTCCCCAGCACTACACATAAGTCTATCTAGATGCCTCAAGAGAGCCTCAATCTTCGCACCAGGCAGGCAAGTGACCATACGGTTCTCCCGGTCATCACAAACCCAACTATCTATGTTTCTAACGATCGAATCACCCACTATTAACACCTGCCTCTTCCTAACAACTGGCGTTCCCTCCCCCTCAGAGGTATCCTGAGTGCGAGAGGATACTGCAACATCCTTTGGAAGGAGGGTCCCAACTACGGGATGGTTTCCCTCTGCTCCCATTCAATGCTCTGTTCCCTTGAGACTTTCATTCTCCTTAAGAGCACTGGGGCTCTCAGACTGGAGGTGGGACAGTACTACAGTGTCCCGGAAAGTCTCATCAGTGTAGCTCTCTGACTCCCTTAGCTCCTCCAGTTCAGCCACCCTGGTCTCCAAAGCCCGAACTCGGTCTCTGAGGGTCAGGAGCTCCTTGCAGCGGGTGCACACATACGCCACCTGCCCACAGGGGAGGTAATCGTACATGTTACACTCGACGCAATAAACAGGATAGCCCCCACTCTGCTGCTGGGCTTCTGTCTGCATTTTTCTTATGAATAAGTTTAATTATAAACTGGGCTTCTTATTAAATGTCTGGAATATAGATTATTATAAAAGTTATGTTTAAAGAAGGTCAGAAGAAACTAGCGCCCTCTAGCCTCCCTCTCCAAACTCCCTGTTTGCTGCTCCTGTTAGCAAGCTCCCTGGTCGCTGACTCACAGCTTTATAAAGCCCTGGTAGCCCCTCCCCCTGACTAAGGCTCAGCCAATTAACAGAGGCTTCTGAACCTTTAGAAGCTCGCAGCTTTCAGCTGCTGGCCACAGCACACGCTCCTTCAAACAAACAAACCAAACAGACAAACACAAGCTCAGCACGCAGCAAGTAACCCTCCCACACACACACACACAAACACTCACTACAGACAGCCACTTACCTCAAGGGTCCCGTATTTACTCCTCCTTTACCTGGAGAACTCCCCCTCAAAACTCCCCGTTTGCTGCTCCTGTTCACAAGCAATAGTTCGCTTATGGCAATAGTTGCTACATCTTACTCTGGAGCAGGTAGGCCTACATCCTCAAAGGTATTTATGTGTCTAACTTCCATTGAATTAGGCACCTAACATCTTTGAGGATCTGGGCTTTATTACTGGCTTCTGGATATTAAGCTAGATGGGTGGCAAGTCCTGGGTTTTTGCATAATTTAGATTCTTCAGAAGTTCAGAATTTCAAAGAGGCCTAATGAAGTGAGACAACCAGGCAGCACAGCAATAGGTGAAATGCAATGACAGACATGCAAGGTAATTCACGTTGGAAGGAATATATACTGCTGTCCTCTTATATTAAGGAAAAAGAAACCCGAGTATCATGGATAACTCAGTGACAACTGATTTCTGTGTTACCTGGTGTTGGGTCCTTAATGCAATTGAGTTTTGTTTTTCTTCATTGAGAACATTGCTCTGGGGTGGGGCTGGGGTGCGGGGTTTAGTCTGCAGGCTGCCCCAGGGAGAAGACAGCCCTAGCCCTCTCTCACCGCAGCAGCTTGGGACCAGGTGAGAAGTGTGTCTCTGTGGTCACTGCAGCTCCAGTGAGCACAGCCAAGGGAAGATGCTTGTTCTCTGGCTGGGATGGGTCCAGGGTCATCTTCCCTTGGCACTCCCCATCCAGAGTGAGGGATGCAGCAAACTGTGCACTTTCTCCTCACTCCCTGCTGAAGGGCAACAGCCATCAATGTTCCCAGATGAATAAGCTTCAACCCCACCCACCATCCCTAAAGGGTACCTGGGGGTGGGAGCTTGGGGACGGAGCGGTCCATGGAACGGCCGGTCCCCAGCCAGCCCCTTTCACTTACCTGGTGATGGTCTCTTTGCTTTGCATAAAACCATATAGAAATCTCACTCCAGTCACATCCTATTTTCCTGGCACAATCAAACCATTACCTTGCTTTAAGTGATAAGAGGAAGTTGTACACTGAATTTGGTGGTCCTAGTTCTTACTGTTTCAGAAGAGTTCTTGAGCCAACAGACATACAAATGCAAATATACATTAGATGGTATATCTTTGCATGGAAATTTTGTTCACCTCTGATGACCCGGTCTCAAGATGTAACAGAAAGAGAAGAGGGTTACAGACTGGTACTGAAAGAGGTCCACAGAGCTATGAAGAGAAATGGGAAAAACTTCGGTCTTAAACTTGAGACGGCAGACAAACGAGGGCATGATTCAGCGACACAAAGTTATGGATGGAGTAGAGAAGATAAATCATTTCAACACAATAGCAAGGAGGTGTTCCATAGAATGAAAGGCAAAAAAATTAACGGCTGTCCAATGCATTCTTTTTTGAGGTTGTCTTTGCAAAACGTATTGGCAGCTGCTGCTGCTGGGTTTGGGGAACCTTTCAGAAGAGCCATGTTTGTTAGCTCGCTGGGCACCCCTCTTGTATTAGTGAACATCCTGAGCCAGTTTACAAGAGGTTTGGCGTTTGCCAGTTGCCTGAGTTCCTCCTTTTCTGCACCAAAGTGTGGGTAAATAAGGTGTGTGGCGGGGGGGGGGTCTTTGTTTCATGCTAGCTAGTGGTTTTTGATAGTGCTATAGACAGTCTATAGGCAGTTTCTTCACCACTGTATGGACTGAATTCCTTCATTAGCTGGCTCTGTTCTTGGGTGTCATGTGTGATACAGACCATAAGACAAAAAAATACTTAACTGTTGTGTCCCTCAGTCTTCCCAGGGCCCTTGTCTAATGTGCAATGGGAGCAATTGTTACCTGGTGGTGTACTGTATGGTGGGCTTTATGCCTCTTGCATCAATAGACAGGTATATTCAGCTCCATGCATTCTTGATGATCGGTGCACTTGGTTGCAACCAGGGAAATGCCACGTTAACAATCTCCCTTGCCTGAGGCACCCTGTTGCACATGACACTTAATCAGTGTGTCACCCTATTTAAATGTCTCTCTTCTAGAGCAGAATGTGATGTGTGGGAAGGGGAAGACCTGCAGCAGTACTAGTCCTAACCCCCCCCCCCCACTACTCTCATTAGCATCCATCTTCTCCCCTTCCCATCCCAGCACTAGTATTCCTTACCTTGGCATGTGCAATCTCTGAACCAGCATTTCCCACCTCACGTTATCAGACACCCTCATCCCACATCAGCCATGGTTTCTTGCCATGACTACATCATGGCCACAAATGATTGAGATGAGAAATTGTAAATCACGGGATTAGGGTCATGACACTAAACTGAGGCTGGTTTGGAAGTCCTGAGATGCCTTTGTCTAAATCAGGGGTGGGCAATAATTTTTGTCGGGGAGCCACTCCAAGATTTTGGAAAGTGGCGAAAGGCCAAGCTCTGCCATGCTCTTAATGGAAGAGGTGCGGGGTCTGGGATGGAGCTTGGGTGCAGAAGGGAGCTTAGGGTAAGAGAGTGGAGTGCAGGAGGGAGAGTGGGGTCTGGGAGGGAGTTTGGGTAAAGGAGACAGTTGTGACCTAGAGGAGGGAACTGGGGTGTGGGAATTTGGGTTGTAACCTAGGGTAGAAGGGGGTTGGGATCTGGGGCAGGGGGTTGGGGTGCCAGATATGGGAGGGGGTACTGGTGCAGGAGGGAGGGCAGAGGATTAGGTATGTTGAGTAGAGGGTTGGGGGGCAGAGGATTGGGGAAAAGAGGGGCTAGGATGCCAGAGGCAGGCTCTGGCCAGGAGACTTACCAGCCAGCAGCCCAGCCTGCCTGCCTACCTGCAGAGCTAAATGCTTGCAGAGCTTAAAACGCTTCTCTGCCTGCCTGGCTGCCCCACGCCTGCACAGGCTGCACAGCCACATGCTTGTGTGAATAACTGAGCTGGAGGGGACGGGGGCATGGTTATTCAAACAGGAAGCTCCCATTGGCCGGCTTCTCTCCAGAAGCCGCCAATGGGATTGTGCTCGGGAAGGGAGTTAAGCCCGGAGCCTCTCCCTTGCATGCCCCCTTATCCCCCGGCTCACAGGGTTTAAAGAGAACGGTTTTCTGAGTGGCATGTGAGGCTGCAGGGACAAGCAGAGGAGCGGAGCCTGCCTGGGACTCCCCAGTGTGTCCACAGGCTGGATCTGGTGGCTTGACGGGCCGGATTCGGCCCACGGGCCATATTTTGCCTGGGCCTGGTTATTTTCACTATTGCAACATATTTTCATTGCAGTGAAGTCATGAGTTCTAGTTATCGGAAGGGGATTATCAAAGTTTCAAACTTCTGTGTTTGACAGTGCCATTATCAGTCTCACTGGTTAGACCTCATAAATAGGGAACCTCACACACTTACACAGCCTTCATCGCAGCTTTCAAACAAAATGTTCCCTTCTGTCTTGCCTTTGAAGCTAGGCAGCATTTGAATACTTTACCATTTATTACACTGGCCACGCTATTGGTAGGTGGCGATATTGATATAATTGTAGCTTACAAAGCAGGCTATTAACATATTAAGGTTGCAAAGTGAAGTACTCAAAAGTCAGGAAATTTTCAGTGGTTACACATTTATAGGTGGCGGGAGGGAGGCAGGAGCCAGTGTGCTCCCACCTGTTCTCCCTCCCCCCATAGCAGCATGTGAGGGGCGGAGGCTTAGTGCAACCAGGCATGTTAACCAATGAGCCCAGGCTCATCAGGTCACCATGTAAACAGTTACACTTTGACACCCTAGTGTGTATTGAGATGGTGTGTCAGAGATTTCTGTTGGTAGCAGAGAAATGGGGGTCTCTGGGAGCTGGGTCTCTATTCCAGGTTCTTTGTGGGGGAGGGAAATCTGCTCTGGAGATCGTAAACTCTTCTGTCCATGTTCCAGTTTTGTCTCCTCCCAGCTTCTTGTTCCAGTCTCCTTGCCTAGCCAGACCGTTTCCCCTTTGGAGCCCCTAAACTTCCATCCTCCTTGTCCAGCCAGTCTATTCCACCCCCTCTTCTGAGCACAGAAAAGAAAGCCACCCTGTGTTCAGTTCCTGCGCCTCAGCAGCTCCTGAAGCTGAAAGCAGCAGTTGCAGGGGAAGTCATGCTTGGCCACTGGAGCATTGGGAAGAGTATGCTGACTGTGGACAGAATCTTTGGAGAATTTAGCTGTGCTCTGCTTACAAGTCTGTATTGAGCATGTGCAGACTTGATTTTTCCAACATAACAACCATACTGCATCAGTCCAAAGGCCCATCTAACTCAGTATCCTGTCTTGCTACAGTGTCTAATGCTAGGTGCCCCAGAGAAAATGAGCAGAATTGGTAATCAAGTGATCCCTTCCCTGGTGCCCATCCCCAGCTTCTGACAGAGGCTAGGGACACCATTCTTACCCATCCTGGCTAATAGCCATTGATGGATCTAAGCTCCATGAATTTATCTAGCTCTTTTTTTAACCCTGTTATAGTCTTGGCCTTTACAACATCCTCTGGCAAGGAGTTCCACAGGTTGACTGTGTATTGTGTGAAGAAATATTTTCTTCTGTTTTAATCCTGCTACCTGTAATTTTATTTGGTGACTAGGAATGTTAATGTGTAGCCAAGTACATGGTTAATTTATTAGTTTGGGCTCATCCATTAACTCTGTTACGTGCACACCCCTTCTCCTGCCTCTGTATCAGAGGTGGTGGGGGAAGCAGGAGCCGATATTCATGATGTGGGTGTACCATGATTTATGTAGGGGCAATGAGATATTTTCTGTCTTATTCTCTGTCTCTTGCTTAATGAGCCCCAATATTCCGTTTGTTTTTTTGACTGCCGCTGCACATTGAGTGGGTGTTTCAAAGAAATAGCCACAATGATTCCAGAATCTCTGTCTTGAGTTGTAAATCACTAATTTAGTCCCCATCATTTTATATGCATGCTTGGGATGTTTTCCAATATGCATTACTTTACATTTATCAACATTACAATTCATCTGCCTTTTTGTTCCCCAGTTGCCTACTTTTGTGAGATCCTTTTGAAGCTCTTCGCAGTCTGGTTTGGACTTAACTATCTTGAGCAATTTTGTATCATCTGCAAATTTTGCCACCTCACTGTTTACCCCAGGGCTACTCAACACATGACCTATTTGTATGCGGCCCATGGTGTGGTTTGGTTTATGTGGGGCTCAAACTAGGGGAGAGGATGTTTATTCTGTGCTGCTGGCATTTTTTGAAGGACCAGGAAAATGCATTGATTTTGAAGAAGCTTACTTGGGTAACAACTGATGGCGCTCCCTCCGTGGTTGGAAAAGAGAAGGGGGGCTAATTTCTTCGCTGAAGAAAATTCCAGTTTCCCAGATTTCTTTTCATACCATTGCATTCTGCACCAAGAACAGTTATGCAGCAAACAAGAGAGGATTTCTAAAGAGCACAATGGATAGTGTCACAAAAATCATCAACTTCATTGTTGCAAATGCCTTGAAACCTAGACCGTTTCGAGCTTTAGTTGAGTATGAAACAGTCTGGTGACTTGGCAATGCTTGCAGAAGTTAGATGGCTGAGTCAAGGCAAAGTGTTAGATCAGTTTATGGATTTACGGCCTGTTGTACGAATATTTTTGGAGGCAGAGGGTCACCAGGATTTACTGTCGCGTCTAGGCATGACCTACTCATGTTGCTGTTCCTGGCCCACGGTGCCCTCTGGTGGACCAAAGGCAGAACTGCAGCAACACTTGAAGCCTTTTTCTATGTGAAAATTTAGAAATCCGCAGAGCTCATTAAATATGTGCACACACATTAGTGCAGAATTCACCCAGGAGGAAAGGAGTTGCATGTTTCCACAAGCTCACCATGTGCTTCAGCTAACTTTTTGTCCTGATACTACTGACTGCTTCAGTTCAAACTCTTATGAAATACAGGATACATTTGTGCATCTCCCTAATTCTGGAGGCTTGTTTTTGTGTATTAAATAGATGAGTAGTTCTGTTTTCCAGTTCTGTGAGTTTGTGCAGGAAAAGTTACCAGAATAACAATAATAGTATAATTATACGACTGTAACTACACTCTTGTTCCAGAATAACCATGTCAATTGGGGGAATTGTACCTGTAGAGTTCTGAGAGTACATTTCCCCGTGTACACAAGCCCATGTTTTCTCCAATTTTTTTAAAAAAGCAAACATTCCTTAATTTTGCCAATGTAGCATTTTAATTCGATAGAGGCAAAAGTCAAGGCTCTTATTAATCGCAGAGCAGCTTCAATTTTCTCTCATTGTGCGTATGTAGTATTCTTGATAGTTAACTTAATTTGTGCTTTAATATAAAAAAGTGCATCATTGGCAAAATCATCTCTTGAACAGTCCCTACTTTCTTGACCGCTTTTTATTTAAAATGTGCATGAGCCCTGCTGAGCTGAGCACACAGTTCCGCATTGACAGCCATTTGGCGTCTTTGTTTATTGGGAGTTAATTTGATGGTGCGGTTTGTGGTAGTTAAGGTAAAACCAACTCTGAGCAGGAAATAACTCTTGTGTGACCTTCTCTTGCAGGTTTTTAAGCCGTACCAGGCATCCCAGCATGACATGTGTCGCTTCCACTCGGAGGAGTATATTGATTTCCTGCAGAGGGTGAGTCCCAACAACATGCAAGGATTCACCAAGAGCCTCAATGCCTTCAATGTGGGTGATGACTGGTGAGTGTCTAGCGTCTGGCAGGCGACTAGGAAGCGCGGGGGTTGGTTAACTGGTGTAGTATGTGCGCAGCATCGTGGGGCCATTCCAGTGTGCTATTAATTCCACATTTTTAACTAAGAAAGCCTTGCGGTCTAATGGAGCCATCAAGATGTTGCAAAGCCCTTGTTGAGTAACTGTTGTTGCTGTAAATCTTCCCCTCTCTCTCTTAATCTTTCTGAGCTTCAGTTCCTAGGTCTGAAGTTAGACTGTAAGCTCTCTCAGGTGGGGGCTGTAACTCTGGTTTTGTGAGGCTCCTAGCTCTTGAGAACTCAGGCAAAGCTTGTCAAAGGTGGCTAATAATTTTGGTTGCCTCAGCTTTTTGGGTGCCAAACGTCACACAACTTAAAGGTCCAGAGTTTCAGAAAGTGCAGAAAAACTCTGAAAATCAAACTGTGCACCCCAAACCACTAGTTAATTTTGAAAAACTTGCTCTCAAGCAATAAATAGGGTAACAGAACAGCCTTGATATACTTGTATTCCCACCGATCCGTGGGGATACAGCATGAGAAGTGATGGGATTTAGCTGTGGGGGGCAGAGGCTACTACCCCTTTCTTCCCATAGGCTCCTTTTCTCCAAACTGAACAAGCCTTAAGTACACAGTCTGCTGGGAGTTTCAGCTATTTGCAGGACTCGCAAGGTGCTGTAGAGTGAGCTTGCTGTCTGTTGATGGCCATGTAACACGCCTCCCATGCCTGCACTCCTGCGGCACTGGAATTTGCTTTCTCCCTCCACCAGTCCTTTCATTGGGCTAATTTGACTGTAGTTCTACTTTTGTGAAAAGTGTGGTCAGGTACAAGCTCTTGGGCCTGCTAACAAGCAGAGCCCAGAGAGCCGCAGGTCTGAGGTGTGTGTTTCATTTCTCGTAGATTGTGTGTGTATCGGACACGCACATGCTAGTGTGTGCATGCTGTGGGCCACTGCGCTCCTGTGCTGCGGCAGCCTTGCTGACTAGAGCGGGACTGACCAATGGACGTGGGACGCACTTTGCTATGCAGAGCAAGAGCTTTGTGCGTTCCTGGGTACCGTGTGCTGCTCACAGCCGGGGAACACCTGGGGAACATCTTCAAACTCACAGACTACAACCCACGGGCAGATGGTGTGTGAGGAGACACGTTGGGCAGCCATGCTCCTGGTGTCATTGCTGGGTTGTGAAATCCTACCCTCTCCCTTGCACAGGATGCTCTGGGTGTCTCTCCAGACCCTGATCCCATCTGTCATCAGCACGGTGGAGGGAAGGCTTTAGTCTGCGTGTTGCCCACTCTCCAGATCTGAGTATAAGGAAGAGGGTGGATTGTTCCGGACTGGGCATGCTCAAAAGGGATGTTTAATACGGTAGCTGTGGAGCTGCTAAAAATCTTGGCAGTTACATGCACTGCTGGCTCTACAGCTTGGCTTTGTACCACAGAGCTTGCAGCGAACCCTCCCCGGGAGCAGGCTGCCATCCCCTTCACAGGAGCGGAGCTGGCAACTCTTCCCTGCTGGGCCCCCGGGGGGGAGGCTTGGCTTCACCGTCGCAGCAAAGCCGCCTCCCCGGGAGCTGGCTGAGTGTAGCCGAAACCACTAACCAATAAGCATTGGCTTCAGGATTAAATGGTCAGTCGGTTAAACTCTAACACCCTTATTCTAGGCTAACTTGGCAGTTTCTTGTGGTGGTTCTCACACTCGCCAAGTGTTCCGTAGCGCTCGCGAAGGGTGGCGTAGTGTTGCCTGTTGGCCTGTGGCTTGCAGTGAGCAGGGTCCGCATGATCTCGAGTTAAAATTTCTCTAGCAGTGCCTGCATTTTGATCTTATTTGTCCAGGCTCAGAGTCTTGTTCTGGTTTCAGTCCTGGAGCTGTGTGTGTCTGAAGCGAGGCGGTTCTACTGTTTGTGTTGTGTTCTCTTTGCAGTCCAGTGTTCCCAGGCCTCTTTGAATTTTGCTCTCGCTATACTGGGGCCTCACTGCAGGGTGCAACGCAGCTGAACAACAAGGTAACTTTGCGCTGATAGTCTTGTCCTCTTTGAACATAGACGTGTGGGCGGGCTGTTGTGGGGATGGAGTCCCTAGGATAACGGACACCACAGACACTTCCAACTTGGTGTCAGCTATTAATTTGTGGGGGAACCTCTTGGATTCCCTTTCCCCCACCCTGGCTGATCTAGTACAGTGTAAGTAGCTTGACTGGATGACTGACAGTGGGGCATCTGAAGGGACTGGGTGGATGGGGAGAAAGGCATGAAAACAACGTGAGCCACAACATGGGACAGGGCTGATGTCCATGCTGACATGCAGGGTTGGGCTTGGGGTTGTTGCTACCTTGCTCTTACCTTGGAGCTGATCTGGTCTTTTTTTCCCATAGATCTGTGACATTGCAATAAACTGGGCTGGAGGCCTGCATCATGCCAAGAAGTTTGAGGTGATGACACAAGTCTGAGTATTGAGAGTCTCCCTGCAAGGGGGGCTCGTCTGCTCTTCTGACTCTCGATTTGTTTTCTTTGTACTGCAGGCCTCTGGGTTTTGTTACGTCAATGACATAGTCATCGGCATTCTGGAGCTGCTCAAGTAAGGACTGGTGTGAGTGCAGCTCTGCTACTGGTCTGCCTTGGCAGTGGTGCTGAGCGAGATGTCCTGTGTGGTGTGGTTGTACATGGACACGACTGCTCTTCTCATATCGCACATGGGTTCCCTGGGCTGATCGAGGGCTCTTTCCTTCTCCTTCATTTCACATGTGCCTTACACGTCTGCTCTTAGTGTGCAGCCACTGTCGGCGGGTAGCTTTGCTTCTCTGCGGAGAACCTGCCATAGCAGGACCCCAGAGGCTTAGTTCTTAACTCTCTCTGCTGTGCTCATCCTCGGGAGCAGGCACTGTTTTCAGTTAAAGCAGAGGCCTGATGAGAAGGGTTTCTGGGGCTAGCTTTGCTGATTGTTTTCTGTTTGTCAGCGGTGAGGTACGTCCCTGCTTCCCGTGTATGTTGCAAACCCTGCGATTGCTCGTTGAAAGAAAAACGTGAATTACACGGGACTCTTTCTGGTTCTACGTTTAACTCTCTTGGTTCAGGGAAGGGGTGCAAGCATCGCTGGAGGCAGCATACTGGTGACCTCTGCTTTGGCCAAGAGCGCAAACTGCTAAGGAATGGGTGCAGGGTCATCGAAAGGCAGGCTTGTGTGTTCTGGCCGATTCAAGGTTTGCCTGCTCCAAATGTTGCTGTACTCCTAGTCACCTCATCTCAGATAGGGGTTGGCTCCATGAAGCGGTGTCACCCTCTCAACGTTAGTTATCACATTTACAGTGGGACTGGGACATCTGCTTTGATACTTGTAATGACCTCTCCTTATCTGACCTTGGTGCCCAATGAAGTTTCATCTCTGCTGCATTCCCCTGAATGTCATCTTGGCAGGAGACACTTCTCAAGCCTCTGTCTGCCCAGCATTCGGATCTCCATGCTCAGTAACTTTGGCTTCGGCCTTGTTCCACATTCCTTTCTCTGCAAGAATGCCCCGGGGCGCCATGTCCTTCTGCCCACCGTGGGTGGGCTCCACTGGGTGATTGCGCTTCCTTCCTCTGATGACCTTAAGTCCTGGCTTTCTAGACTCCAGCGCTGGGGAACAATGGTGTCTGCTCTGTGACACATACAAGGAAGAACAACTGCTTCCACCCTCCAGTTACTTCACTGGCTCCCCCTTCATTTGGAGCATTGAAAACTGGCTCTAGTTTTTCAAGATGAAGTTGGTCAGGGCAAAGATTCTAAACGGCTGGCGACCAAGCCAGTCTGTTCGTGGCCTTGTGCTCTTCAGCCTCGTGGCTGGGCCCCTCACTTCGCTTGTTCAGTAGGGGCCTCCTCCCTGACCCTTTGAGTACTCGAGCCGCAGCCAGTGCAAGAACCTTCTCTGTAGCCTTTGCCATCTGAATGAGTCCTCTGCCTCTCATGTGCTTTTGTGCCCACCTCTAGTCTGCTCTGACAGCCTGTCCTTCCTTCTCCATGCCTCTGGATTTCTCTCGCGCTCTCGCCATATGTCAGACGAGTATTTTCGGGCACTCCTTGTTTGGAAGATGCTCTGCACTGAGGTATTCGCCAGGCACCGTACAAGGGACCAGAGGCTTGCTGAGCTGGCTGACCTCTGGCACATGGCAGGCTTGTTTTGTGGAGGCTGGTTTTGGGGGGCCATAGCAAAGTGGTTGCTGTAGCTGGGATGGCACCAGTGGTGTGATGCACTTTTGTCTCCTGTTTCTGGCAGGTATCACCCACGTGTTCTCTACATTGACATTGATATTCATCACGGAGATGGGGTTCAGGAAGCCTTTTACTTGACAGACCGTGTCATGACCGTATCTTTTCACAAATATGGGAACTACTTCTTTCCTGGCACAGGTACAGAACCTCCGCTGCCCTTGTGAAGTGCAGATTTCAGGGCCCAATCACTGCAGTTACGTGGTAGCATGTGGCTCTGGGGTCAGAGAGAGAAGATGGAAGGCAGGCGTTCTGGGGTGGCCGTGGGAAGGAATACGGTCTGGTGGTAGCTTGCAGGGAAGTGGAAAAGATCTCCGTGTCATGATGGTTTCTTCTTGTCTGCACTGCCCACACCTGTGGCGTTTCAGAGCTGATCCTTGTGTACTGTGACTTTCCCTCCTTGCCTCTGCCAGGTGACATGTACGAGGTCGGGGCAGAGAGTGGCCGCTATTACTGCCTAAATGTGCCTTTGCGGGATGGCATTGATGACCAAAGTAAGCAGAATGCTCCCCCGGCCCCCCGATGTTCCTGTTTGCCCTCTTGAGCCACGATGACTGTCTGCTTTTCTCTCTCCAGGTTATAAACACCTCTTCCAACCAGTCATTAACCAGGTGGTGGATTACTACCAGCCCACATGCATAGTGCTGCAGGTAGGAGGCCGGGTCTGTGTGCATGTGTTGCAGGAGGAACGCCTCTCCAGTATGTGCATCTGGAGAAATGGGGGTGGGGTGCTGCTTGGGGCTGTGGTAGGTGGCTGTATCTGTGGGGTACCGATGACTTGCTCAGAGGTGCACCAGGAGAGTAATGCTGCTTTCTCTTCCCTAGTGTGGTGCTGACTCTCTGGGTTGTGACCGTCTGGGTTGCTTTAACCTCAGTATAAGAGGACATGGGTAAGTTCATCAGAGGTGTGGCTGGAGCATTTCAAGGACCATCACTGCAGTCCATGAAAGAATGGGTCTTTGAGAGCAAGGCTGGAGCGCAGCAGGTGCAATCTAGTTCCCTGCGGGCCAGCAGGCAGAGCAAATAAGGTACAAGATTCTACAGAAGCAGGTTCCCAGACTAGATTTGGGACCTCACAACACTTCTCCTAGCAGTGCTTTGCCAGGACACACGAATATAGAGCTCCGATTTCTCTGAAGCCATGAGAACCGCTCCCCTCAGGGTTTGGGTTTCACTAATGAGAGCCCTGAACACAGTCTCATACAGTTAGGTGTGTTTATAGGTTGAGCATGGTGCTGCATTGATTGGCTGCTAACAGTCACAAGTTCCCCTTTGTTTGGGTTTTTAGGGAGTGTGTGGAGTATGTAAAGAGCTTCAACATCCCCTTGCTGGTGCTGGGAGGAGGTGGCTATACCGTTCGTAACGTGGCACGCTGCTGGTGAGTCCTTCACGTGCTTGCTGGAGAATGTCCTATTTGTTGGAGATGGTGTGAGGACTATCGGTGCTTGTGCTCCTGAGGTCCTTTACCCAGCTGTAACTGGCATGGCGTTTCAGGCAGACTCTGTCATGGGGGGAGTCTCTCTCTGCTGGGCTGAGTAGAATATTCTGTGTTTCTAGGACCTATGAAACATCGCTGCTTGTGGATGAAGCAATTAGTGAGGAACTGCCATACAGTGGTGAGTCAGTGTGGTCTTGTTAAATAGGTGTTGTCACCTATTTAAAATGGGTAAGCAGGATAACTAGGGTAAGTATAGGCCTGTCCAGCGAGATATTGGAGCGGCTGATATGGGACTATTTTAATAAAGAATTAAAGGAAAGTATGAATGAATGCCAGTCCACATAAGTTTATGGTAGGGATTTAATAAAGTGGTCAATTAGTCAATTAACGTTAATTGACTAATCGACTACACACATTTAAATGCAGAGCTGCAGTGGGGCACCTACTCCTGCTGCAGCTCTGCATTTAAAATGTAGTAGGAGCCGGGCGGGCAGGCCACCTGGCTCTTACTACATTTAAACTGCAGAGCTGCAAGGGGGTAGCTCCCAAACCTGGCTCACGCTTTAACTTCCCTTATCAGCTAATTGTATAGTTGATAAAAATTCTATTGACTACACGATTAGCAAATTATCTGCTTCTTAACATCCCTAGTTTAGGGAAGATCATAACTAAAACTGACAATTTCTTTTTTCAATGAGTTTACAAGTTTGATAAAAGTAAATAGTGATGTAATTGACGTCTGTAAGGCATTTGTCTTAGAAATGCACAGCATTTTAATTAGAACAGTGGTACTCGGGCTCCTGAACCAGAAGCCTAATTAGTAATCAGCATTATCCAAAAGAGTCACAATATGTGAATTCATTGTTTTATTTATTATAATGTTATATAATCCTATTTAAACACTATGATGGAAAATATTTAGTGTGTGTGTGTGAGAGAATTTCTCACATCTAAATGACTGATGACATGTTTTAGCAAGTACAGTTGATTAACAGTAAAAGCATCCTGACTGGTTAATAATTAAATCAGTACTTTAATATTATGTGCTGCATAAAGCTGCATTAAAGAGACACTTGCAGCTCGTGAGCCTCAGTCTGTGTATCATTGGACTAGAAAGATATGAAATCAGCCTAGGATACATTAAGTGGAATAAAAGCTGGCCAACAGTCTCTAAATGTAATTATAAATAGGAATCCTCGTTGAATGAATGTTTCCAGTTGGTCTTGCAGGAATCTGGTCTTCTCCCTCTGCTATTTAATATTTTCATCAATGGCTTGGAAGAAAATCAAAATCATCAATGACAAAGTTTGCAGATGATGCACGCAAATTAGGGGAGCGATAAATAACGAGAAGGACGAGTTCACTCCTAGAGCACTCTAGATTGTGTGGAAAGCTGGGTGCAAGTAGGCAATATACATTTGCATGTGACTAAAAGGATACATCTAGGAACAAAGAATGTTGGCCGTGCTTTCAGGATGGGGGGGGCCCTCTGGAAAAGATTTGGGGTGGGGTTGGATTATCAGCTGAACACGAGCTCCCAGTGTGATGCTGTGGCCAAAGGATGATTGATTCTTGGATGCCTAAACAGGATCATCTTGAGTAAGTGTAGAGAAATGACTTCACCTCTGTGTTTGGCACTGGTATAACGGCTGCTGGCACATGGCATCCAGTTCTGGTGTTCACAGTTCAAGAAAAGGAGGCTGATAAATTGGAGCGTATTCGGAGAAGAGCCACAAGAATGACTAAAAGGATTAGAAACCCTGCTTTATATTGATAGATTTAAAGAGCTCAGTCTCTCTGAACAGGAGGAAAGTTAAAGAATGACAGTTTATAAATCCCTGCGTGGTGCATTCAGATATTTGAAAATGGACTTTTCAGCCTAGCAGTGAAAGCTAGAACACGATCCAGGGGCTGGAAATTGAAATGACAAATTCATATTGGAAATGTTATGAATTTTTAACAGTGGCAGTAATTGACTATTAGAAGAATGTACCAGGGTTGTGGTTGATTTTCCTTCCCTGGCAGTTTTGATATTTAAGATTAAATGGCTTTCCTAATATACTGTCTAAAGCAGATCTTTTAGAAAGTCTTTGTATTATACAGCTGCTCAGACTAGTTATCACAGTGATTCCTGTTGAAACAAAAGACAGAACTATGTAGCACTTTAAAGACTAACAAGATGGTTTATTAGGTGATGAGCTTTCGTGGGCCAGACCCACTTCCTTAGATCAATATGTGGAAGAAAATCGGCACAATCATATATACCAAAGTGATACAATCAAAAAAATGAATGCATGTGAAATTGACAAATCAAATTTTAGAACAGAGTGGGGGTGAGGGGGGAAGGTTAGTTTCTGTGAGGTAATGACATAGGGGTGATAATTGGAGAAGCTATCTTTGTAACGGGTGAGATAATTAGTCTTTGTTTAAACCCATACATAAAGTGTCAAATTTAAGCATGAATGACAATTCTGAAGCTTCCCGTTGAAGTCTGGAGTTAAAGTCTCTTTGAAGCAATATGCATGTTTTAAGGTCATTGAGGGAATGATCCGTCTGGCTGAAATGGCAAGCAACAGCTTTCTCTCTGTGAGAGAGTCTCATGTCTGTTTTGTGTGCATTGATTCTTTGGCGAAGTGTCTGAGACGTTTGTCCAATGTACATAGCAGACGGACACTTTAGGCACATGATGGCATAAATTATATTTCTGGATGAACAGGAATATGTGTTCTTGATCTTGTAACTGGCATGGTTAGGTCCAATAATAGTATCAGCAGACTAAATATGTGGACAAAGCTGGCACCGGGGTTTGTTGCAAGGGAAAGTACCAGGGTTGGTATTAGTGTGATATGTCCTGTGGTTGTTGGTAAGAATCATCCTGAGGTTAGGTGGTTGTCTGTAGGAGACTATGGGTCTGTCTCCCAGAGCCTCTTGCAGTGTAGTATCCTGTTCCAGTATAGGTTGTAGTTTATTGATAATGCGTTGGACGGGTTTAAGTTGGGGGCTATAGGTGATGACAAGTGGTGTTCTATTGTTGGTTTTCCTGGGTCTGTCTTGAAGTAGATGGTTTCTGGGTATTCGTCTGGCTCTTTCAATTTGTTTTTTTATTTCTCCGGGTGGGTAATTGAGGTTTAAAAATGCTTGGTAGAGATCCTGAAGTTTCTGGTCTCTGTCAGTGGGATTAGAGCAGATGCGATTGTATCTAAGGGCTTGGCTATAGACGATGGATTGTATGGTGTGTCCTGGATGGGAGCTGGAGGCATGTAGGTAACTGTAGGAGTCAGTGGGTTTTCTGTAGAGAGTGGTCTAATTTACCATCATGTGCCTAAAGTGTCCGTCTGCTATGTACATAGGACAAACGTCTCAGACACTTCGCCAAAGAATCAATGCACACAAAACAGACATGAGACTCTCTCTCAGAGAGAAAGCTGTTGCTTGCCATTTCAGCCAGACGGATCATTCCCTCAATGACCTTAAAACTTGCATATTGCTTCAAAGAGACTTTAACTCTAGACTTCAACGGGAAGCTTCAGAATTGTCATTCATGCTTAAATTTGACACTTTATGTATGGGTTTAAACAAAGACTAATTATCTCACCCATTACAAAGATAGCTTCCCCAATTATCACCCCTAATGTCATTACCTCACAGAAACTAACCTTCCCCTCACCCCACTCTGTTCTAAAATTTGATTTGTCAATTTCACATGCATTCATTTTTTTGATTGTATCACTTCGGTATATATGGTTGTGCCGATTTTCTTCCACATATTGATCTGAGGAAGTGGGTCTGGCCCACGAAAGCTCATCACCTAATAAACCATCTTGTTAGTCTTTAAAGTGCTGCGTAGTTCTGTCTTTTGTTTCAGCTACACCGGACTAACACGTCTGCATCTCTATCAGTGATTCCTGTTGGCTTTAGAATTAATGAATCTGAGTTTCCTCACTCTCTGTCCGTAAGTTTAGCTAATGTGCCTCGATGTTTCAATGCTTCAGCAACTTTAGCTGGATTCCACATTCCACGTTAATGGATGTAAGCCAGAGTGGGGCTGAAGCAGTAGAATCTTCTGATCCTAGCCCATGTGTCCTAGATCTTCTTTTTTTGCTTCTTACTGTACACATCCCCCATTGTGGCTGGCCTCCCTGGAGAGAGACACCTGCATTACAATATCACGTGTTCTAAATTCCTTCCACAATGAACTGTGTTCCTGTTTCTTTCTCTTTTCTCCTGGCAGCGTACCCCTCCTGATGGAGTTGGCTCTTACTGTGCTCTTGATGGTATGGTGACCACTAGCATGATATAGGGTCAAGCTGTTCCCATCTCTGCAGAATAGAGTTTCAGAAAATCTAGTCCCAAATTCCCCTTCGCTCTGTTCTTTAACTCTTTCCTGGCTCCTTTGCAGAATACTTTGAGTACTTTGCTCCGGACTTCACCCTCCACCCAGATGTCAGTACAAGGATTGAGAACCAGAATTCCAGACAGGTGAGTGGCTCTGGCCTGGTCTTGGACATGCTACTCTACATCGCCCAACATAGCTACGAGATGTAGTCTGAAAAGAAAATGTCTGTGCTTGCTGCTAGATCCTGTAAAACCAGGTGGAGTCCAGCAGCTCACCCAGAGAAAAACTTGTCAGGGCAGGGCAAAAAGAGGTTTCCCTGCTTGTCCCAGTGCTGGACAATATGCTTTCTTCTGGGAAGCCTCATGGCATCTTTGAAATGAAGGGAGCTTTCTAAAGATCCTTTTGAGAATCTTGACGGCCCTCTTACAATTTCCTTTCCACTTCTGAAGTCCCCGCCCTGTGTCTTGGGCTTGGTCTGCACTAGCAACATATGTCGGTATAGTTGTCATTCAGCAGTGGAGTTATACTGACCTAACTGCCAGCATAGACTAGCACTGACATAGCTACTGCCTCTCAGGGGGTGGATAACCAACACCGTGTTCTCAGCCTTCCCAGACTGTTCCCCTTTCAAAAGTCTGATTTGTCTTGCATGCCCCAGATTTCACTTCACTTCACTTAAGCTGCTTGCTTAATACAGGACTCAAAATCAGGCAAATGCACAAGTGTCGCAGCATGCTATTACTGACAAATTGCTGACTTTCTCATTTTTACCATATGCTGTATATTTGAGAGAGTTTGTCTGTTCGATCAAGAATTCCTCCTAAGTGGTAAGAGTTAGGATCACCAAGTTCGGTAGACAGCTTCCTCTTAGAACAGCTTAAAGCGCTGTAAGGGTTTGGTTGTGCCAGGAAAATGGAATGTGGCGGGAATAGGATTGCTGCTCATAAAACCAAATAGAAGAGACAGAATCACCAAAGCAAGTACAGTCCTCAGACTTGACATAACTGAGCAAATGCTGGAAGAGACTGAACTGAGATGAGCCAGAAAAATAGGATGAACCTGGAATAGGATTGCTTCTCGTTAAGCCTTACAGAAAAGAGATAAAATGGAGAAATGTGGAGTAGTGCCCTGTTTTGGCACAGCTCAATCAGTGCTTAAGGTTTGAAAATAAGAAGAAAATGTTGTTGAAAACCAAATTGACTATAGCCCTTTTTTGTTAAAACGTGGTGAATTATAAGAATTTATAGGGACAAAGAAAAAACCCACTTGATGGAATTCCCATTTTTAAAAAATACTAACTTGAAAAACTAGCAATTATTTTAAGAAATTCAAAATAAAAATTAACTTAATAAAAATAACTTTTTGAAAAATACAATAATTAAATAAAGCATGTACCTTTTTCCTTTTATTTTCCTAAATAAAAAGCACCTTAATTGAGTTGCAGGCCTGAGCAATGCCAGGGAATCTGCTAGTATTGTTATAAAATAAATCAGTTGGCGTGTACTGTACACTGACCTGCAAGTACGGTGTTTATAGAGCAGTATAAATCAGTCATTGTATGAATTGTTAGTTTGTACTGGCTTTGCTAGTGCTCTTCATGCAGCCTCTTGTAAAACTAGCAAATCTTAGATGAGTTGCTGTACCCCGGCAGACCTCAGGGTACCACGTACCCCTGGCCTATGGCAACGGGAGAAACCCTCCTGTTGGCCTGGGCAGCGGCATTGCTGAAGAACTACAGCGCCGCAGCCACAGCCTCGTAAGAGCAGGCTGCCCTCCATGCCGGCGTTGGTGCTATTGCTGTGCTGCACTTGAAAGTCACTTGCATTGATGGCATTTGCATGGCCCTAGGGCAGGGATGAGCGGTAATTTTGATGGGGGTGGAAGGGACTCCGAAGATGTTGGTAAGTGGTCAAAGGCTGCACTATTCTATGGAGGGGGTGTGGCATCTGGGACAGAGGTTGGGTGCAGGAGGCAGCTCAGGGTAGAGGACTGGGGTGCAAGGGAGGATGCGGGAGCTGAGAGGGAGTTTGGGTGTTGTAGGAACTTGTGACCTGGGGCAAGAGATTGGGGTTCAGAGTCCGGGAGAGGGTATGGGTGCAAGAGAAGATTCTGGCCTGGGAGAGGCGTATGCAAGGGGTGCAGGGTCTGAGAGGGACTTGTGACCTGGGGCAAGGGGGAGGTAAAGGGTTTGGGTGGTGACCTGGGGCAGGGAGTTGGGGTGGAGTGCCAGATGCAGGGGTATTTAGGCAGCTCCTGGACAGCAGCCCAGCAGGATCCTGAGGCAGGCTCCTTGCCTGCCTCAAGCTCAAACCTCAGGCTGCTCCATGAGGCGCTCTGCGCCGCACGCTGGGGGGAGGGTGTCACGTGCTGCCCCACCCCCAGCACAATCTCTCAGCTCCCATTGACCAGTTTCTATCCAGTAGGAGCTGAGAGATTGTGCTGGGGCCGTGGGCAACACGGGAAGCCGTCCCCCCTCCACACAGTGCAGAGAGGCACGCGGAGTAGCCAGCCGCTTTGAGTGGTGTGCAGCTGCTCCGTGCCAGCGCGTCCTGGCGGGGCGGGCTGGATTAAAAGGCTTGGCCGTATCTTGCCCACCCCAGCCTTAGGGCGTGCCTGCTGCAGGCAGATGTTAATGCCAGCAATTGTGGTCCTGATCGCGTCGTCTTTTCCTAACCAGTACCTGGATCAAATCAGACAGACAATATTCGAGAATCTGAAAATGCTGAATCATGCCCCCAGTGTCCAAATACATGATGTTCCTTCTGACTTGCTCAGTTATGACCGTGCAGACGAGCCTGACCCAGAGGAGAGAGGCTCTGAGGAGAACTACAGCAGGTACTGGGCCTCCCCTTCTCCTTGTCCTGCCATGCTGGGAAAGGCTCCTCCCTCCTGTTCACCCCATTGTAGTGAGAGGAGATTTGGTGGGGACTGTCCAAGGCCCAGAGTAGATACTGCCTCCCTTCTGATTCCCTGGTTCCTCTACTAGCACGTGTTGTGCCTCAGGGACACATCCCACGTCTCCCAGGCCAGGAGATGAGTCCCTCCCTCCCTCTTTCTAGCAGCGTGTTCTCGTCCCTGCGTTGCGGCCAGCTCCGCTCTTCTGAAAACGCGGGAGGAGGCTGCTGCCTGCCCTGACGCACTCATCTGTCTTTCAGGCCTGAGGCTTCGAACGAGTTCTACGATGGTGAGCACGACAATGATAAGGAAAGTGACGTCGAGATCTGAGGGCTGAGTTGTGGGACTCTGAGCTGGGAGGTCCCTGTTGAGACCGTGGTGCGTGGTGGAAACGACTGGGATGCACGTGAGCCAGTACAAGTCTCCTCTTGGCCCTCCCCTTCATGTCTGGCGCATGTGGCCGTAGGAGCAGTGCCGCTGCACTGGGCTGGCTGCCTACAGAGGCAGAGTGCAGTGAAACCTGGTCCTCAGGCTCGGACTGTCACCGCTGGGGCCAGTGGGAATTCACGTGACGCTTGGATCCGCACCATGATCTCTGTGCTGCTGCCATCCAACCAATTTCAGAGCCAGTCTGCAGCGGCTTCCCCAGCTCCTCCCAGCACAGCTCAGACTCCAGGCAGAGGAAGGGGGTCAGTGCTGCAGTGCCTAGAACCTCTCTGCTCCCTTTTCACTCCGGGTGTCCTCCTCCCTGAGTCCTGGCAGTGCCCTCGCTTCCTGCCAGCCCTTCCAGCTATGCCCCATCCCTGTGCTGAGGGAAACCCAGGGCAGCCCAGGGCAGTTCTGGGTGGAGCAGGGAGGGGCGAGTGTATTCCGAGTGCAGCCTTTCCCTCCCTCTGGAATAGCTTTGGTCTGTCTGCCAACAAGAGCCGCAGCTATTTGCCATGTTCGGCTTTGGCCCAAGCTCCCCATCTAGATCGTTCCTTGAGGATCCAATTCCTTTGGGCCAGATGGTGCAGGGGCTGTGCCATGCTGGTGTGGTGCATTCCCGCTTCTGTTGTACCTCCTGGCGCCTTCCCCGCCCCATCCCGGGCCATTTTCCACACTGAGGATGCGGCTGGGTCGCAGACCCTGAGTGGCAGGCCTTTCCCGGAGGGGTCCGTTCTGTCCCGCGGGGAGGGCAGTGGGTCTGACACCGAAAGGGTGGGCTTCTCTCCCTCTGCTGGAGTGTAGGGACTGCGATGCCCCCGGCATGCTGGATGCTCAGTGTGAGTCTGGGGGCTCCCACTGTCTGTGCTTGGAGACTTTTGTCCTAGCTGGGGAGAAGGAACAGGCAGCAGTCTCCTGCTCTCCCTACTTTTCTGTTGGTTTTACCGACGTTTTTAAACAATAAACCAAGATGGTATTTTTCTTATGGGCCTTGTTGCTTTGTCTGTTGAAATGCTCGTGCATGGTTTGCTTCTGTTGGTGCCGTGTGCAAGTGAATGGGAGCGACGGACCTTTGCTGGTAAGGGCATCTTTGGAGAAGAGGTTTGCTACCAGTGGTCATTTCTGGCTACAAACCTCCTGGAGTCTCTGCTCCCTGCTGTGGCCCACCCGTTCCTCCTTAACCCTAGCACCGCAGACTGAGTTAACCATTACTGGCTCTCTCACTGTCCTCCCTGACTGACCCAGGTGACTGGGTCCCTCTCAGTGTGTTCCGAGTCACACCGCTTAGCTGCCAAGTCTCAGCTTTTAGTCACCAGATAAGCTCTCGCTGAGCAGAGCCATTAGCTGTTTCTCCTGGTGTCTGAGGAGCAGTCTCTGCTCCCAAAGCGTCCTGGAGGAGGTCCCCTTTCCGCCCTTTGCCAGTGCAGGTAAGGAATGTCCAGCAGAGGTGCAGAGCCTGAGCTGTGCGGCCCTGGGGCAACCACCAGCTTGACCTGATAGGAGTGACCATGCTAAAAGGAACCTGTGTGTCATTAATGCAGAATAAAGGGAAGGGGTGTAAAAGTTGGTGCTTACCACTAAGTCATAGCTGTGCACAGTGGGCGTTACACAAAAGGCGTCAGATCAGCACACCCTGAGAAATCTCTGCCTTGAGTTCTGTTTTTTTAACAGCCCCCATCACCCCACCCCCATTGAATAGGCACATACTAGCTCTGACCATTTGGTGCATCTGAGGCAGCAGTTATCAGCTGAGAAACCCAGTGCTTTACAAGTGTAGGTGCTATCCCCTTCTCCTAGTTGAGTTAATAGACGTGCCTTACCAGAAATCACACGCTGAATTGATGTCAGAACCCAGGAGTTTTGACTGCTGATCCCATTCTGCTCTCCTAGTTCACCTCCCAGGATCAAAGGGTTAGTCCACCTAATCCAGTACTCTTACCTCTGGCCGAATCAGACCATGTGTCAGGAGTTCAGAGTCCACCTTTGGCCCTATCAGTATCTGCTGCTTCCGAGGAGTGTAATGCCTCCCAGGTGAGATCCTGATAGTTCCTCAGTGCTGTAGGTAATGGTGGAATTCATTCCTGACTGCTGCAGGCAGTCTGCCCATTTACTACAGCAGGACATGACGATTACCCTTGCAATTAACATCCCTTGGAAAGCGACAGCCATGTGCCAGTCAAAATTAATCCCCTCATAGAATTTGATAATTTAGCCCTTGTGCCACATAAAATTCTGCAGCTGGCACACTCCTGTTCCATTGTTACTGTCCTGGGAATAAAGTGAGGGGTGGGGTTGATTCACTTACCTGTATCTCCAGCCCCTTTCTTCATTCTCCATGCAGAATCATAGCCTGGTGTTTGCTGGCCAGCATATGGTGCAGCGCTCAGACCTGGACTGGGCTGCTTTAGGCATTCTCACTTCTCCAGAACCCAAACTGTGCATCGCCATGGCCGGGTTTTGGACGGATGCCTTGAATTTGGAAGACAGTGCCTGGTTCTACACTCTAAAGTCTCTCATTTGAAAGGCCATTTGAATGGGACACACTTCCTTGGGCTGCGTCTCACCTGTCATAGAGTAGATCAGCAACCCTGCACTAAAACCCAGTTTGCTAATGAGGCAAACGCATGCATTTACTAAAGGGCCATCCCAGGAAACTGGGTTATGTAAGCGATGTAGTGCTTTGGTCTGAAAAGGGGGTGAGGCTAAGGGCTGGTAACAACTGAAAGTAAATGAAGGCTGATACAACTGTTATGGCAAATGCTTTAGGACAAACAATTTACTGATTAGTTTGTATATCAAAAAGCTGAATATATTGTAGGGAGACTGAGGAAATGCATTTGAATCTCTCTTACCTCTCTTAAGGTTTTGTGCTACTGTCCTTTACATGCGGGCTCCTTCCATGTAGAATAAATTAATAGCAAAGTTCCTAAGGGGAACTCTTGTCCCCTTGTTTTGTGTTTGAAATTCTGTGTAAGGGCAGTGGGATAATTTTAAGGGTGGTGGGGTGTGGTGGCTGATGATCCAAATATTCTGGTTATGGTGGGAAGAAAACTTTCAATTTTTTGCAATGCCCCCTATAGATGAATCCTGGCTTTTATCATCTTCTCTCCTCCCAGTTTGTTCCCAAACCATATCCCTTTGGCTTCCCAATGTGTTGTCCCCTGGCCTCTCACTTTATTCTGACCTTTTTGATCTGCCTTGCCCAGAGCAGCATGCAGTCATGGTGGTTCGTAGATTAAAGTGTGGTCTCCAATGTACCTTGGACCTGATCCATTATTGCTTTGAGGGTTAGGTCCGGAGCCTTCTACCGGCATTGGACGTGGCCGGGTAGACGGTGGGATGACTAGAGTGTGGACTTGGTGTGTTCATAGCAGCCTGAGCCATGGAGAAGGCAGTGGGATGCAGTGAATCACTGGAATCGGGTGCAGTGCAAATGAAGGGATCTTTGTGGCCAGGCCTTTCCCCTGAGGAAGGGATCACGTTTCTTAGCAAGCGGGAGGTGAAGGGGGAGAGGGGGGAGTATTTAGTTACTGAGAACTCAGGGATGAGTCAAACAGCACCTGAGGCATCCAACCACGTTTTTATGAATGGAACCAGTGTGCCTTCAATGGCAAAGGAGACCTTGTCCTGGCTCGTTCTTCCAAGTGTTTTGCCTTTTCAATCAGCATCACTTTGTCTTGTTAGGGCTGAGTTGGAGCCAGGAGCCCTCCTTCTGGGAGCCAGTCTCTTGCAGGAATTCTCGGATCTCAGCAGTGCTGGCGGTTGCGATAGTGAATGAGTGAGAATGGCCCGTGATTGGCACACATGGGCAGTATTTCTCTGAGCGATCGCTGTCGCTACTGGAAGTAGGGACCGGAACTGATCCCTGTAGACGTTTCAAGTGCTGCACGCTCAGACCTGTACAGTAAAAGTAGCTGTAGAAACACTGTTGCCGCTTCGCCAGTGTTCCATGCACACAGGCGCGCTCTCTCTCCAGCCAGCGGAAACATACTGCAATCCGTGGGAGCTGGGCTTCCTTTTGAAAGGGGAGCCTGGGTTTGATGAGCCTATCCAGTGAGGTCATGGCATGGATAACATCTGTGAAATCAAGAACAGGCGAAGCAGCAGTCCCTGGGTTAGTAAAGAGAAGGTGGTTCTGGCCTGTTTGCTGAATGTATTTTGTGTTTTCAGTTCAGCAGTGAAATCCAATAAAAAGGATTGAAATTAGGTGGTTTTTGGGGGCGTGTGAACTTTTTTTTTTTAACTGCATCTAATGCATCAAATGTGAAGCAATGTACACAAAAAGGAAGGGTTATTTACCAGTATGGGATTCTCCGGATGTATTGCCTCTGCAGCTCTAACCCAGCTTTTGGACTCCCCTGGCCTATGCAGTGAGCCAGGGAAGCCCATCAGAATGGTAAGAGAGATTAGTGGGTGTACATCACTTAGCCTCACACCATTCTGGAGCTAAGAGCATGTATGAAAAACCTTGCCCCTAAGTCATTTCTCAGTTCCTCGGAGGGTCTGTTTCTGGAAAGGGACGGTTAGCAGGAATCGGTTTAGGACTGAGGCAGTAATACATTCAGTGAAACACCTGTCACCTTCTCTTCTCCCACAACATTTCCTGTGCAGATCCCACTTTAGGAAACCAGTGAGCAGTCTCAAACTTTGGGCGGCAGCCTGAGAAGTGCTAATTAGAGGTGGAAGTACTGCACACCCACAGAGAGCTTCTGATCCAGCTTCCAAACTGCAGCCAGCTCTACACTGGACCTGGAAGGTCGGCTCGAGGCATGCAACTCCAGCTATGTAGAATACGTAGCTGGAGTGGGCTTACCTTAAGCCGAGCTCGGCATCGTCCACACGGCGGGAGGCTGACGGGAGCAAACGCTCCCGTCAGCTTCCCTTCCTCCTTGCAATTGCGAGGAGCACAGGTGCTGCCGCCCTCAGCATTTGATTTACGGGTCTAAATGGAACCTGCTACATCGAAGGCCAAATGTCGATCTCGGGTGTGACGAGTGTTATCGTGCCCTGAGAGAAGAACATTTCCGAAAAGTCGAAAGGCAAGCTCGAGTGGCAGCGTAACAGGCTTAGGAACGGACATTACTTATGCCCTTGCGGCTGCCTTTCCTAGGGCGGAATAAGCTCCGCGTCCGCCTGGCACTGAGATGGCAGTTGGCTCAGAAGAGCTGAATATACAACTTGCTCGC
This sequence comes from Rafetus swinhoei, assembly GCA_019425775.1. Taxonomy (NCBI): domain Eukaryota; kingdom Metazoa; phylum Chordata; order Testudines; family Trionychidae; genus Rafetus; species Rafetus swinhoei. The sequence goes on along the minus strand of CM033428.1, from coordinate 42,069,119 downwards.
AGACAAATCACCTGATCTCTGTGCTCCCTATCCTGTCAGTGGTGTGGCTTGCAAATGCCATGGCTTCTCTACAGCAACCGAGCCTAGGATTTTTAGAGGCGCCTAAAGGATTTGGATTAAGTGCATTTTTAACATCCTACCTCTCCAACTTAGCATCTTTGTGAGGAGCAAGTGTCCCGCCTAGTTAGAAAAAAGCCCGGGAACTGAGCAGACCAGAGGTAAAATTCTATATCCTTCCTGGGTGCATATACTGGGGAGAAGCCTGCAAAGCCACCTTCTCTCACTTGAAAAAAGGCTACGAGGAGAAGCTAGAAGGACATCATGTATCCTAGAGGTAACAGCCATTAGCAATGTAGCCTTCAGGGAAATATCACGGAGAGAGCATAAGCTTAAACTCAAAAGGAGCTTCCAGAGGCTTGGTCAGAATTAAATTCACACTTACAGTGTTCTGAATCTGTCGGGTTTTGGGTGTGGAGAGGGAGAGATATATCTATATCCCTATCCCTAGAGGCTTCCAATTAAACTAATTTTAGCAATATGCATAACTTAGATGCTTGTTAGTTAACTTGGCCTCAGTGCAATAGATGCACCAAAATCTTTATAGTACTACTTGCGTGTGAGCGAGAGATGCCAAGTGCAGAAATCTGTTTAATGAAGGATGCAGAAAATCATGGAATTATTTTACATAGTGAGGATCCTCTCATATACCAGAGTGAAACAGAAATGAATACAAAAAGCTTCAATGGGTCTCAAATCAAATTCACCAGAAGACTTTTTAAAATCTATATAGACTCCAATCAGAGTGGAGTTATAGCATAGTGATCTCTGGCTCTCTTCTGTGGGGGAAGGGGAGCTGTGTAAAAATTGGAAGCTCCTAGGAAGATGTACACTTCAGAATGAAATTAATGGTAGGGACTTTCCTTTCCTTTCCACACGGACTTGTTTATTCTGGGGCCTACCAAGCCAAAGCAGGCATATGGGACACTGCTTTCTTAGAACCCCATTACAAGAAAAATGTTTGGTACTGTGACCCTGGAAATGCCTTGTGCTTTGCAAGGTAGGCAAAAAAGATCCATGTGGACTAAATTACATAGCCAGTCCACAGAAGGGAAGCTTTCCACAACTGTGATGACATCTGGTCTTTATTTTTAGAGTTGTCTGACAAGGCTTTCCAGGAAAGTGATGTGTAGGGGCTGGGCTTTGGATGGGTCTGATGAAATGCTTGTAGACTGAGGTTAGTGTTGTACAATGACAATTTCCTGGCTCTGGGTAGCACTGCTTCTCCCTGGGACGCTATGTTCTGAGTGCCATCTCTCCCTCCCTTCCTATGGTTCATTTCTATTTTCTCTCTGCTTCCGTGCTTTTTTCCAAGGTTTCTTACTGTATAAAGCAGTGAGCAAATGTGAAATGAGTGAATGAGATTATAAATATCACTCTAGTATGCGTCCCTTGTGTTCTTATTTCATTGGTATTTATTGCCCTTGTTTTCCTCTGTACAATAACACAGAATCAGAACAGGTTAAATAACATGAGGAACATTGCAAAAGAGTGGACACATTCCAGGAATGTTTCCCTTCAAAGCATAAGAATAGCTGGTGGAAGGTTTCGTGGACGGCAGCAGAACTTGTTCAGCCTCTTGGAGAAAAGGCTGAGCAGCTAGCAGCTCTCTCCTGCTGAATTTTCCTCACCATCCTGAGTAGAAGAGGGAAGGATGGAAATGCACAGAGCCTCTGGGCTGCTTCTGGCGTGTGCTTCCAGGCTCAGCACCTTCACTTCAGTACCTTGAATGTGATTTGTTGGTAAAGATACCAAGTTTGTACTAGCTGTAAGATGCTAAAAGCTACATGTGCAGACAGCCCTCGTGGCTGCCCTTGAAAGGAGGGTGCAGTGTACCCTAGTAATCCATTAAGAGTCTGACGCCGTAAAGGCCCTTTCTTTTGTTTTGCTGCTGTTCGAATGCCAGTAATAGGATCCGTGACTGGGGGAGAAGAGAGAGCTGAATCTGATACCGGGTTGTGTTTTTTCTCCGTAACTGAGATTTGTAACTTCATTGCAGTGATAAGTTGTTTGTGTTCTGTGTAGGAGCTTACGGCTAAGCTAGTTAGTATACACGTCCTGTGTTTTTTCTGACACTGATGCCAAACTGAGAAACAGCTTGTCGTTATTCTCAGGGTGGTTTCCTGAAAAAGGAGGGAGAAGCTGTGTGTGTGTGTTTCCACCTGCCTTGCGAGAGCTCAGTGGGGGAAGGGTTCCATGTTCTCTGTGGGAGTCCAGGGGAGGGGGAGAGAAGGTTCCATGTGCCCTGCAGTTAAGCGGGGGTTTCCACGTGCCCTGTGGGAATCGGGAGGGTGTTTCCATGTGCCTGGCAGGAGCTGGGGGGGGGAGAGGGTTCAGTAGGGGAGGTTCCATGTGCCCTACGGGAGCTCAGTGGTGGAGGTGGGTATGCCACATGCCACATGCCCTGCGGGAGCTGGGGGGGGGGTGTGAGGTTCTACGTGCCCTGTGGGAGCTCAGCCGAGGCTGGGGGGTTCTACGTGCTCTGCAGGAGCTGGGGGGATTCCATGCGCCCTGCGGGAGCTCAGCCGGGGTTCCAGGGTCCTGCGGGAGTCGGGGAGGTTTCCACGTGCCCTGCGGGAGTTTGGGGGGAGGGGTCCATGTGCCCTGCGGCAGCTCAGTGCGGGGTCCATGGGCCCTGTGGGAGCTCAGCGGGGGGAGAGGTTTCCATGTGCCCTGCGAGCTCAGCTGGGGTCTATGTGCCCTGTGAGAGCTGGGGTCCATGTGCCCTGCGGCAGCTCAGCGGGGAGGTTTCCAGGTGCCCTGCGAGCTCAGCCAGTGGGGTTTCCATGTGCCCTGCGGCAGCTCAGCGGGGAGGTTTCCAGGTGCCCTGCGAGCTCAGCCAGTGGGGTTTCCATGTGCCTGCGGGAGCTCAGCGGTGGGGTTCCATGTGCCCGCGAGCTCAGCCGGGGTTCCACGTGCCCGGAGCTCAGCCGGGGTTCCGCGTGCCCGCGAAAGCTCAGCCGGGGTTCCACGTGCCCCGCGGCAGCTCAGCGGTGGGGTTCCACGTGCCGCGGGAGCTCAGCGGTGGGGTTCCAGGTGCCCGCGGAGCTCAGCCGGGGTTCCACGTGCCCCGCGGGAGCTCAGCCGGGGGGGGTTCCACGTGCCCCGCGGGAGCTCAGCGGTGGGGTTCCACGTGCCCGCGGAGCTCAGCGGTGGGGTTCCAGGTGCCCCGCGGAGCTCAGCCGGGGTTCCAGGTGCCCCGCGGGAGCTCAGCCGGGGTTCCAGGTGCCCGCGGAGCTCAGCGGTGGGGTTCCACGTGCCCCGCGGAGCTCAGCGGTGGGGTTTCCACGTGCCCCGCGGGAGCTCAGCCGGGGTTCCACGTGCCCCGCGGCAGCTCAGCCGGGGTTCCACGTGCCCGCGGAGCTCAGCGGTGGGGTTCCACGTGCCCCGCGGCCAGGCACTGGCTCACGAGCGGCGGGGCGCTCCCGTGTCCCTTGGTCAGCAGCGCAGGCCGGGGGCCGCTGGGGCTCCCGCCGGCAGGTGGCGCTGCGGCGGCGGAAGCGGGCTGCCGCCGAGGCCCGAGAGAGCGGAAGCGGAAGTGCCGCCTCATGAATATTCCGGCGCTCATTGTGTAGGCTAATGAGCGGCTGCATGCGGAATGAGCGGGCGGGGCCGGGCGGGGCCGGGCGCGGGGCGGTTGGGCAGCGCGGGCGCCGGGCCTGAGGAGCCGGCGGCGCCATGGAGGGCGGCGGGGGCTCGGCGCGCGGCGGCCGCGACAAGAAGAAGGGGAAGGGCCCGGAGGAGGCGGCGGGGCCCGCGGACCCCGGGAAGTCCAAGAAATTCGTGAGTGGGGAAGGGGCCGGGCCCGCCGCGCGTAGCCCCTCCCCCCCGGCTCTCCCGGACCCCGCGGGGGGGGCGCTTGCGCCATTGGGCCCCGGCGCTGCCGCGTCCCGTGTGGGGGGGGCGGCGGGTGTGACGCGGGGGGCAGCCCCCAGCACTGAGGCTCGCGGTGCCCCGTCCGGCCGCGGGTCTCGCCCTGGGGGCGCGGGGGCTCGGGCGGCGCGCGGGGCGCACCCCGCAGTCAGGCGAAGGAAACTGTCCTGCGGGCGGCCGCTGCCGAATGGACTAGCAGGGCGGGGTTAAAGTGCTGGGTAACGTCCCTGCCGGCTGCGTTTGTCAGTCTGGAAGCTGTTGGGACCAAAATCACTGAGCAGCTGCAAAGAACTGGGAAAGTGCACTGCAGAGCGGCCACCAAGTGCCACTTGTGTCTGGTGCCACACGTGGTGGTGGTTCAGCCATCTACTTGGCATCATTTTAGGCAGGAAATGAAGGAAAATAGTACATCCATTTTGATATTTATGGGAATTTAGGGAGGTGAAGGTAATGGTTTCAGTTGGAATTATTTGAAATTTTTGTGGGACTTTTAATGATAACAAGTAATTAGTGTCTATTTTCAGTCTTTGAGACAGATAGTGTGTAAGTAGGTGTCATTTCTTTTTCTCTGTGTTTGAGGCCCTGGCTGCTGCTGGATGCAAAGAACTGGTATTAGCTGGATTAGAGCACTGGTGGGCAGCCTGCAGCCCATGGGCCAGGTGAGGCCCATCAGAGTTGTGTGTGGAGTCGATAAGACATTGTGTTTTCTCTTGCCCTTGTGCAGGGTTGCCAGATTCCCTTGCTTTCCTGTCTGTGTTACTCACGTGACACACACATAAAGTCAGGGCACAGGAAGCGAGGTGTGTGCTGATTGCACACAACTTTGACTGCGAGCCGTGCACTCCCTTTGTATCCAATCACAGCGCTGCTACGGTTCAGTCGGCACAGCCCGCAAATTCTAGGTACGCAGGCATAGTGAGCAAAACTAGCCTATCCCAGGAGATTGTCTTGGTTATGACAATCTTGTGTCCTACTGAGATGTAGGGCCACTCATGCAGCCCATTCACTAGCCTTGGTTGCCCATCACTGGATTAGAGGCTTGTTCTGGCTTAGAATCTGCTGTGTCTGTAGAAGGATGGAGCCAAGTTGGAGGTGATTCAGAGAAGAGCAGTCAGAATGATTGAGGGACTAGAGGCATTCGTCTGAGGAAAAATTAAGTGCCTGTAGTTAGGGATGTAAAAGTATAACCGTTTAAACTGTTAATCACGTTCACAGTAACATGCAGGCTCCCACCCCACTCCTGGGCTGCAGGCAGGAGCCAGTGTGTGCCAGGAGCCTGCTGTCACCCTGCACTGCTGCTGCCTCTGGTACAAAGGCGGCAGCACGGGGGCGGCGGGAGCCGCCTCCCCAGGAGTGGGGTGGTAGGCACTGCAGGTGCATGTAACTGCTGAGATTTTCAGTGGTTACAGAATTACCTAATTACCCACTTTTTAACATCCCTATCTGTAGTTCAGTGTGGGTGTGTAGCAACAAGGAGGGGGGAATGATCTATACGATTATGAAGGATATAAGAAGAAATTGTGAACTATGGTTTTGTATGGAGAGAATAAAAGGAACACAGCTTAAAGAATGCAAATAAAACCAAACTCCCTTCCCTCACTAACCATTTGAGAATATTTAAACTGGAATTTAAAAAAAAAATACAATTTGCTTTTTATGTATTTTGAATTATGTAAAATCTCATTTTTAAGAATTAAAACTAAAACCTAGCTCCTTTCTTTTCTTAAGGCAAAAGAAGACTGCATATCAGAAACTATTCGTTAATAAGACTTTTAGTCTATGAAATAGTCTCTCAGGGGAATATGGTGAAACCTATGGTTGGGGCGCATGTAAATTGGAACTAGTTTCAGAGGGTTAGCTGTGTTGATCTGTTTCAGCAAAAACAAGGAGTCCTGTGGCACCTTAAAGACTAACAGCTTTTGTGGGCTGGAGCCCATGCATCTGTCAAAGTGGGCTCCAACTCATGAAAGCTTATACCCAAATACATTTGCTAGTCTTCAAGGTGCCAAAGGATGACTCATTGTAAATTTGGACAATTGCTCAGGAGAAAATAGAGAACAGTTCTGAACTGGCCTTTGAAGGAAAATGGGTCTGAGTTGGAAGCACAAATGGACATAGTTGCTTTAATAGCTTTTCTTAGGCTGTGTCTACACTTGCACGTTGCTCCACAACTTTTGTTGTTCATCGGTGCTTAAGCCCGTTCTCCCCTCCCCTCATTGGCATTCATGTGTGCCGACTTTTAGCAACAAGGCTGAGTCGACACAGCCCTGTCGCGAAAAGCTGTGTAGTGTAGGTAAATCCTCAGTCTCTACTTTTTTTTGCTTTTTGTGATTATATGGGCTCTTCCACCCCCTGCTTTGAGATGTAGGATAATTGTCAGGAGAACTGGATTACTCCCTTTTACATTGTGTCTACACTTGCACTTGTTTGACACAACTTTTGTCATTCACAGGTGTTTAACAGCAACCATCTCCCCCTTTCCTCGGTGAATGACAAAGTTTTGCCCTGGCAAGTACATGAATACTCCTGCTGACAGAGCAAAGCCTGGTCATTGGAGGCTAGAAGTGTTTTGTCAGGAAAAGTACCAACAAAGAGTATTCACACACACTGGCTTTTAGAGACAGGGCTTTGTCGACACAGCCTTGTCTTTAAAAACCTGCGTAGTGTAGAGATGGTGTCCCTGGCTTCTGTTTGTCTGGAAATGGATGATGGGAGGGGTCCCGTGAGGATTCCCTGTTGTGTTCCCTCCCTCTGGGGCACCTGGCTTTGGCCACTGTCGGCCGACAGGACACTGGGCTGGATGGACCTTGGTCTGACCCAGTCTGGCCACACTTACGTAGATATGCCCTCAGTCTCTGGTGTGGTCCTCAAGAACATAAGAACGGCCATACTGGGTCAGACCAACGGTCTGTCTAGCCCAGTATCCTGTCTGCCGAGAGTGGCCAGTGCCAGTGACCCAAAGGGGGTGGACCGAAGACAATGATCAAGCAATTTGTCTCCTGCCATCCTTCTCCAGCCTTTGACAAATAGAGGCCAGAGGCACCATTCCTTACCCCCTGGCTAATAGCCTTTTATGGACCTAAGCTCCATGAATTTATCTAGCTCTTTTTAAAACTCTGTTATAGTCCTAGCCTTCACAGCCTCCTCTGGCAAGGAGTTCCACAGGTTGACTTTGCTGTGTGAAGAAGAACTTTCATTTTATTAGTTTTAAACCTGCTACCCATTAATTTCATTTGGTGTCCTCTAGTTCTTATATTATGGGAACAAGTAAATAACTTCTTTATTCACCCTCTTCACACCATTCTTTGTCTTATTTTCTATCCCTTTTTTAATAATTCCTAACATCCTATTTGCTTTTTTGACTGCCGCTGCACACTGTGTGGATGTTTTCAGAGAACTATCCATGATAACTCCAAGATCTTTCCTGATTAGTTGTAGCTAAATTAGCCCCCATCATATTGTATGTATAGTTGGGGTTATTTTTTCCAATGTGCGTTACTTTACACTTATCCACATTAAATTTCATTTGCCATTTTGTTGCCCAATCACTCAGTTTGGTGAGATCTTTTTGAAATTCTTCACAGTCTGCTCTGAACTTGACTATCTTGAACAGTTTAGTATCGTCTGCAAACTTTGCCACCTCACTACTTACCCCTTTCTCTAGATCGTTTATGAATAAGTTGAATAGGATTGGTCCTAGGGCTGACCCTTGGGGAACCCCACTAGTTACCCCTCTCCATTCTGAAAATTTACCACTTATTCCTACCCTTTGTTTCCTGTCTTTTAACCAGTTCTCAATCCATGAAAGGACCTTCCCTCTTATCCCATGGCAACCTAATTTACACAAGAGCCTTTGGTGAGGGACCTTGTCAAAGGCTTTCAAGCTCCACTATATATGGGATTTGATATAGCTCAGAGGGGAGTGAGCAGATAGAAATACCAGCTGGTCTACAAAGCAGAATGCCAGCTCACTATGCTAGTTTCATCCTAAATGATTGTAGTAATAAATCAATTTTATAAGCCATAATAAAAGGAGGATTTTTAGAGTGCTTTGGAATCAGCAGAGCTTGAGTTCTGTGCCATAGCATCAGTTTTGTGGCTGCTCCTGAGTCCCATTTTCCCTTCCTACCCAGTCAGTACTGGTGTCCACTTTTCTGGTTTCTCATGCCAGTCTCTGCCCAGCTGGTCCCAATTTGCCCCTTCTGGCTTCTTGTGTGATCTGCCTCTCTCCACTTTTCTAGCTTCCAGCCATTTTCCTTCTTGCCCCCAACTTCTATTCCTAATTTCTCTGCCCAGCTTCCCCTCCTCATATTTGAAAGAATCCCACACAGGGTGATTAGAACTTCTGGAAGACGAGGTCGCAAGCTTTGTTAAACATTGCAAAGCAATCTATTTCTCCTGGACTCGCTTTCAGAAACATCTGAACCATTTTGGCTGAAGCTTTCCAAAAAGATCCTCTTGTGGCAAACACTCGGAATGGAAATATTCAGGCCAAGCTGTTAGTTTGGCAAAGTTATGAGCAGCTAAAAGCCGGATCTTAAATGGAGGTGTACGGCAACCTTAAAACTAGGGGAGCTGTGCTGAGACCAGCGGGACGCGTACCTCAGGTGACCCCCCCCCCGGAGTGCAATGGCATCATAATGATTGGCCACGGGGGGGGTGTCAGTCAAATATGCTGAAGGAAAGCTGACTAGTGATTATGCAGAAATACAAATGTTTGGTTACGGACAGATCTGCTTGAGCTTGAAACCGGCCAGCAGACTACAGAAGGTAGACCAGACATAGTGGATGTATTGTGAGACGGCCATGGGAGAATTCTTTGCGCACACAGGCTATAACGCCCGTGCTAGGGATGTAAAAAAGTAGGGTTTTTTGTAACCATGTAACGGCTGAAATTAAATTTTCAGCGGTTACATATGTACAGGCAGGAAGGGAAGGCAACTCCCAGGGTCTGATGCGTGTGGGGAGCCAGCTTTCAAGCCGGCTTCCTGCGAGCACCGGCTCCTGTAGAGCCGCCTCCCCCCAGTCTGCTGTCTCCAATACAGAGGCAGCAACGTGGGGATGAGAAGCCTTGCGTGCAACACTGAAGGTTAACCAACGAACCCGGGCTCATTGGTTAACTGTTTAACCGTGTATCCTAACACATCCCTGCTAGCCACCTAGTATGCTGTTACTCTGCTGGAGATTGATGTGGCCAGTCCTGGTTGGAGTAAGTCTACTTCAGATGGTAATGTGATTGTCTGCTTTGTGCTATGGTGTGTTGCTGCTTGGTACGTTGGAGCATATATCAGAAGTTGCAAATGGGAATCAGCTAGTGTGGAGGGTGCCTGTAGATTCTTTCTCCTTGCACAGGAGAGATTACCTTCTCTATATAGTAAAACCACCTTAGGAAGAGCCTTAGGCGTGCGTGTTTGTTTTAGTATCCAGTCCTCACTGTTCTACTAGCCACAGTTGCTGGATGTTTCTATCTCAAATGGCCTCCCAAAGCTGCCTCTGTACCAACCCAGTGTCAAAATTCAACAGTTACACATTGTTATAAAATCTGAATTACACTGAAAATTGAAAATGTGGGGACAGTGTACAATGAATATAATTAATTGAGTGTCAAAATGAATAACATGGACTCTACTGAATTAATTGTGTACTACTTACTCAGTTTCATACTTAATTCACTTACAACCTTGAATTCTTAAATTGTCATATTGCAATTGTCACTGTGGCACCAGAGTGCAGAATTCAGGGACCTTGCTGTAATGTTTGTCTAGAATAGATCATTGTGGAGTAAACTGTTTTGGTGATAGGGCTGTGTCTTGCTTACACCTGGCTAAACACTTTCATCCTTTAGGCATCTGATGTCCTTGAAATCGTAGAGGGGAGAGAGTTTGTTTTGCAAGTGCTTATCTTTCAGTCAGCACTGAAGTCTTAAGTCTTCACTAGGAGGAAAAAAGGTGTATTATCAATGCTAGAATCCTAGTGAAGAACAGCCAGTTAGCAGGTCAAGTTAAAGGACTAGGCTTTCATATTGCCTTTAACTTGACCTGCTAATTTAGTTGCAAACTACAAACTGTGTTGTCTTCGCTAGGTTTTAAGTGAGGTTTGGGTTGAGAACATAGTTCTGTCCTAGTTAGGACACAGCCGTAAGGCATGGGAACAGATGGATTCTCAGGGGGCAAAGCATGCCGGTCTACTGTTCGGCTGAGTAAGAACGGTCACTTTGGTCTTGTTTATGAACCAGGACCATGGTGTAGTGATCATCCTGGATTGCAGTTGAACATTCAGTAGAAAAGTGAGGTCACCTGTCAGGAATTTTGCCTGTTCTGATTCCAGGGAGTGGCATGCCAGTGGTAAGGAAAGGGAGGTGGCTGCTTCTAGCTGTTGTGTTTCTCTGTTTACTTTCCAGAGGGTGTTGTCTTGGGAGCTAGATAGTGGGGTGAATGCAGGTTGTGGTAATACAGTGACTCCTGTCAAGTCCAGGGTTTAAAGCTTGGAATCAAGTAATCCCTCTTGACACTAACAGTATTTGATTTAACAATTGAATAGTTAATTAGATTTAACAATTGAATAGTTAATTAGCATTCAGCACAGAAGCTGTTTCACATTTTCTCACTCAGCATTTTTTGATTAGGGAGTCCTGAGCTACCTGTGGTGAATTTACAGAACTCGTGAGCTACGCTTGGTTGAACTCTTCCCCCCTCTATGACTCCAAAGCAGAATGTGGGTAGCTGGGTAGGAGCGCAGCTGCCCCACAGGTTCCCCCCATTGCTAGATCACATACAGAATGAACATGAACCCCTTCAGCCAGGAGAATAGCAATGTTAGTTCTTGTTTACACTAGGAAACAATGTATATTAATTAATATGCTAGTACAGTACAGGGCTACTCAACACGCGGGCCGCATGTGGCCTGCAGCCCATTTGTTTGCGGCCCACGGTGCGGTTTGGGTTTACGCGGGGCTCAACACAGCCTGTGGGTGGGATCCTTTGAACGTGGCCTCCACGGGAACACGCTCCATAGCAGCAAGACGTCTCCCTGGAAGGGTGAGCATTGAAAGACGCAAGCGGACAGGCTGGCCGAAACAGACGGGTACAGGGTGTCGGCGTTTCCAGCCCCAAGGGAGGAGGTTCTGGGAGCGCTGGGGCATTGTGTGAAAGAAGCTATTTGCATATATATTTGCATGTATATGCAACCACATTTAAGTTGCAGCCCTCCGCATGTGCTGTGAGTATCACTGTGGCCCCCGGGACTTCCAAAGTTGAGTAGCCTTGTGCTAGTGTGTACTAAAATACATCTCTTCTTAGTGTAGGCATAACTTTACTGTCTGTTCTGAGTGAAGCATTTCTCTCTTCCCCACTATGCAGTGAGAACTGGAGAGGTGTCCTGATTCTTTCCAGTACTTCAGTGGAAGTATGGCATAAAGATCCTTTTTCCTTTTATGTTGTGTTTGCATTTTTCCCTCATTCCTCTGTATATCTGTTCTTTTTCTCACTCAACGGTATCTTCATTTTGTAAAAGCTGAACTTGCTTTGAACTTTTTTCTTGTCTCTTATTAACCTTGGTCATCATTGGAGACTTTCTGCTCCATATTCCTGTCTGAGGGTGTGACTTGTGTGACGGACCGGGCCGGGTCTGGGCACAGCTGAGGGTGTCCACTCAGGGCGAATTGCTCAAATTCGGGGCTCTCTCTAGCCCCCCAGACTGGAGGCCTTCCCAAACCAGTCCCACAGAGCGCTTCAGCTGCCTGCCTGAAGCCTCACGAGCAAAACCCATCCGACACCCCAGCAATATCCGTGCCCCAGATGGCCCCGGGCCTCATACATAGGTGAGGGGTCTTAGAACCCAATTCATCTACCCTGAACAAGTTCTGTCCGGTTCCAAGAAACCAGCCACAGATCCCAGGTCAATTTACACTCTGGATCTTACCCACAAATCACGCTGAGCCAATCCTTTAGAATCTACAGTCTAAAGGTTTATTACTACAAGAAAGAAAAGCATGAGAGTAAGGTTGTTAAAGTATCATACATTACATGCATCGACTCTCCCAGTTCTCGGTGCAGGCTTGCAGCAGAGATGTTATAGCTGCTGGCTTAAAAGTCCTTGGCGCACATCCTATGCCATGATGGGTCCACAGTTCTTCCCGGCTCGTGAATCCCTGCGAGGCCGCATCTGGGGTCAGGAGCAGATCTGGAGACCAAGATGGAGTCGGCCACATGGCCTATTTATACCTCCTTCCTGGTTTCTTCCAAGCTGGCTAGAGTCACATGGCCAGTGGCCAGGTGTGTCTTTAGCCTCCAGAGATCCATTGTTCCCTGGAGACTTGCTCATTAGCATGTCCATAGGCAAACATTCCTGGCCCATTACTCAACCACCTTCAGAGAAACTTCCAGTCTCCATACAGAGTACATATTCATAACTCCACACACAGACATTATACAGATATATGAAGAGCAAATACAGAACCAGTAGAAAGGAAGCTTTTGTTTGACACCTCACATGGCCCCCTTTGTACCACTTTTGGGGCCAACACCCCCCCCCCCCCATGGGTGCAGCAGTGATCTGGCTGCTCCCCCCTCAAAATCCAGTAACGTGACAACTTGTCTTTCTGTGTGTCTCATGTTAGTTGTAAAGTTTTTAGCTGTTACCTGTGGATTCTCTCTTGAATCCAGAGAGCATGTGATGGAAGACTAAAACATTGCCCTAAGCACAGCAGTGTCAGTTCAGAATCTTGTTAATGAAAATACTACGGGCCATCTATAAATACTGTAAACATGAATTGGGCCTCTGGATCTGGGGATAGTTTGATGCACTGCTAACATAGATGCAAGGTGTCTGATTTAGCAGCATTGGAGGTTTAGGATATGTCTACACAGTGTAGAAGTAGCAGAGGCTGATACTATTCAAAAAAGAGATCTTGGAATCACTGGGGATAGTTCTCTGAAAACATCTACTCATTGTGCAACAGCAGTCAAAACAGCAAACAGAATGTAGGGATTGTTAGGAAATAGATAGATACGCCAGAACATATCATATTGCCTCTGTATAAATCTGTGGTACTCCTATATCTTGAATACTGCATGCAGATCTGGTTCCCCCCCTCCCCCTCCCAAAATAGTTGTTTTGGAATTGGAAAAGGTACCAAAATGGGCTACAGAATGATTAGGGGTATGGAACGACTTCCATGTAAGGACAGATTACTAAGACTGGGACTTTTCAGTTTTGAAGAGAGATGACGGGGGAGTATGGTAAAGGTCTATAAAATCATGACTAGTGTGAAGAAAGTCAATCAGGAAGTGTTATTTACTCTTCATAACACAAGGACTAGGGGGTCATCATATGAAACTAATAGGCTGCAGGTTTAAAACAAACAAAAGGAAGTATTTCTTCATACAACTCAGTCAGCCTTTGCCAAGACTATAACAGGTTCTAAAAAGAATTGATAAGAACCTGAGGATAGGTCCATCAATGACTGTTAGCCAGGATGTGCAGGGATGGTTCCCTGACATCTGTTTGCTAGAAGCTGGGAATGGGTGACAGAAGATGGGTCACTTAGAGATTGCCTATTCTCTTTGAAGCACCTGGCATTGGTGACTGTCAAGACAGGACACTGCACTAGATGGACCTTTGATCTGACCTAGTATGGCTGGTTTTATGTTCTGTACCACCTGACTCAGTCTTATGGGGCTCAGATTGTGGGACTTTTTCATTGCTGTGTAGATTTCTTAGTTCAGGCTGGAACCTGGACTCTAGGACCCACCCACCCTTCAGTTCCTAGATCCTGGGTTCCAGCTTGAGCCCATGAGCTGGAATTGGCTAGGATGTGCCAACTGTGGCTGTCTAGTTGCTGTGTAGACATACCCTTGAAGTCTTGTATTATCCCGAGCTGGAAAGCTGGTGGTGCATGGTTCCCCATATTGCCGTCCAAATATGACTCAGTGAAGGGACCACTTATGAAGAGCTGGCCAGGGTGTAAATCTCCATCAGCCATTCAGCCCGCCCCCCCCCCCCCCCCCGGACTACAAGTCTGATAGCCAGAGAATACCAACTGTGGTGGTGGTATATTGTTGTAGATGTTTGAGAGTAGTTCTATCAGGAATAAGATTGAGACACATTTGACGTAGGCCACTCAACATGAGTGAGGAAACCTTTGTCCATATCCAATCCAAAATCAGTAGTGACTTGCAATCTAGAGGGGAAAAGCTTTTTTCTTTTACTAGGGAACATGAATCATCCTATTCTTCGTAGCCGTCTTGAAGATGCTTAGTTTGTGTCAGTGTCTGGAGAATCTGGATCAGTGTAATAAATGGCATTTTTAAGTGTGTTGCTGCTAGGGATGTGAACATGTAGCTGAATACACGGTTAACCAGTGAGCCTGTGCTCATCGGTTAACCCTCTCAGTAACACACAGCCCCTGTATCAGAAACAGCAGGGGAGGAGGCAGGAGCCGCTGCATGTGGGGGTCCAGTTTCTGTGGAGCAGCCCCTTCCACCGCTGCTGCTGCCTCACACAAAGGCAGCAGCAGGTGTGGGGGAGGCAGGAGCCAGTGCTCGTGGGAAGCCAGCTTAAAAGCCTGCTCCCTGCGAGCACTGGCTCCCACCTTCCCCCTCCCCTTCCTTGTGAGTTTTCAGTGGATACATGGTTACACAAGTAAATGTGTTTTAACATCCCTAGTTGCTGCTAGGCTGTGAAAATGCCGTTCCATGCAGACTCCACCAATATGATAAAAGCTGGTGCTTTCCGTTTGCTGAGCTGCATGAGGTGGATGTTGGTGTTAAGCTTTGTTGGAGACTTATTGCATTGCTACAGTTTCTTCCGTTAGTTGTAGGCCTGTGAGTGACAGTTGCTTCCTGTGCTTGAAACCACAAGATGTGGTGCCTGGCTTACTCAGATATGCTATATTTGAGTGAGCAGCAGCCGTCTTTTTCTGCCGAGGCTGGGTGCCTTTATTAGTGAAAAACCAACAAATGGTCTGGTAGCACTTTATAGACTAACGAAACATGTAGCTGGTATCATGAGTTTTCGTGGGCACAGCCCACTTCTTCAGATGACCGGAGTTATGAGTTGGGGATATGAAAACTCGAAATAAATAGGAGAGGGGAGAGAGAGAAAAATGGTGGGGGTATGTGAGACAGAGCATCATGAAGTATCTGGAGAATGGGTACTTAAACCTAAGCAGATAAAAATCAAAGTCAATAGATAGATACCTAAAACAGGAAGGATACCACTCTGGGAGCTGTTAGCACCTTCAGTGGTTATTAAATAGGTAGAGTCCCCACCAGCCCATATCACAATTGAGTCCATTAGCATGTGAATTGAATTTGTGGATGAACTGGGATTCCAGGGCTTCTCTGTGTATTTGGCTTGTAGAGCTGGTTTGTGACAAGACAGCCACCTGCAGGTCTGTCAGACTGTGATTAGGCAAGTTGAAATGCTCACCAACAGGCTTCTGTATATTTCCTTTTCGGAAATACGATTTGTGTCCATTGATTCTTTCCCGTAGAAACCGTCCAGTTTGTCCAGTGTATATATAGCAGTGGGGCACGACTGGCATTTGATGGCATAGATCAAATTACTGGATGTACAGTCAAATGGCCCTTTGATTTTGTGGCTTATGTTGTTTGCTCCAGTGATGAATTCATCAGTGTAGATATGTGGATAGAGTTGGTATCTTTTTTGGTTGCGGGGCTGGGTTCCTGGAGGTTTATGATGTGGTTGTGTGGCATGGTTATCAGAAAGAATATGTTTCAGGTTAGGAGGTTGTCTGTAAGCAAGAATAGGTTTTTCTCCTAAGGCCTCAGAGTGAGGGATCATTTTCCAAGATGGGTTGTAGATTGTGTATAATGTGCTGGAGGGGTCTGAGTTGTGGACTGTAGGTGGTAACAAGAGGAGTTCTGTTATTTTCTCTTGGGTCTGTCTTGAAGTAGTTCATGTGTGGGTATTTTTTTGGCTCTGTCAGTTTGTTTTTTCACTTCCCCAGGTGGGTATTTCAGTTTTAGGAATGCTCTGTAAAGAGCCTGCAGGTGATTGTCTCTGTCTGTGGGGTCGAAGCAAATCCGGTTGTACCGTAGGGCTTGGCTGTATACAGTCAACTGAAAAATGTCTGGGATGGAAGCTGGAGGCATGAAGATAAGTGTAGCGGTCGGTAGGTTTCCGATATAGGGTGGTGGAAATTTGTCCATTATTTAACTGTACTGTAGTGTCCAAGAAGTGGATTTCCCTTGTGGACTGGTCCAGGCTGAGGTTGATAGTGGGGTGGAAGTTGTTGAAATCCTTGTGGAATTCTTCAAGAGTCTCTTTTCCGTGGGTCCATGTGATGAAGATGTCATCGATGTAGCGTTGTTCAAGGTCAGCCATAAAGAGTAGTCATGTGAAAAATTTACCATACACCTATGAGACATGTAGATCTGAAAAGCAAGGGTGCACACGTGTGTGTGTGTTTCTGGGGACCACTGAGGTCTAGGTGAGATGCCTAGAGGAATTTACTGGTATAATAATATCACTATGGTGCTACACCAATTTAACTTCCCCGGGACACCCTTACTCCAGAGTAAGGGTGTATATCGGTGGGTGGGTGTGGTTATCCTGCTCTACGGCTCCCCGTGCACACTGGCTCCCAGGGAGCTGACTGCACACCCCAGGTGTAACTGCTGAAATTTTCAGCGGTTACACATTTACTTAAACACATTTTAATATCCCTAGTGTAATCTCCTTGCACCTCATGGGTCTGCTGATGGCTTGCAAAAAGGCCTAGGGGAGGAATGAGATGATCTTGTTACAACTTTCTACCTGCTCCTTGTGCCTTATGTGAACTGAAAACCACACATTCTGCCTTTCTGATGTCTGGCCTGTGATACAGATTCCAGAATCCCCATTAGTCCAGTACACAAGGTGAAGGTACACAAGTCCAGTACAGACTTGGCGCTACATGTCAGCATGTTTTCAGACAATCCACTCTCAGAAAGATTTCAAAAGCAGCTCTTAAAATAGTATTTCTCTTTGCAGTGTGTGCTTTAGCAGGAAGAGGGATATTTCTCAATTCCTAAGCCTTCTGAATCTCTTCTGAGTAGCCTTTAGGAAATGTGTATCTCTCCTCAGTGGCTGAGAGACCTGGGCACCATACAAAGGGCATATCAAAGAGCTAGAGGCCTTTCACATTTGATCTCTGCACACCATTTTGAGGATCCGCTGGAAGGGCAAGAATACCAGCCTGGGGGTTCTCCAAAAGTCAAATGCCATAAGCATCGCTCCATTGCTGATAAAAGCCCAACTATGCTGGGTTGGAAATAGCATTAGGATGCCTGAACATCACCTTCCCAAAACAAGTTCTCCATAGAAAATTTCACAAGGACATTGGAATCAAGGCTGCCTCAGAAAACACTGCATAGAGGGTATCCACAGCAGCACACACTTAGGTGCAATAAAGCCAGATGATCTTGAGAAGACTGCTTTAAATAGATGAGCATTGCAGCATAAAGGCTGAGAGCTTTCCAAGCCTTTGAAGAAGACAGACGTAATTGATTGCTACCTGCCAGGGAAAAGCGTCATACTACTGCTATCGCTACCAAGACGCCAACCAATGACTTGGCCTGACATGCTCTGGGCAGGCGCATCATGCTTTGGACTTAGTCGCTTCAAAATCCACAGAGAGCATGGAAATGTCACTGAGCCAGTGGACTCCACACACACCTATTCTGCAGGGTCTTGCTGTATTTGTGAATAACCAAAGGAGGAGTGGAAGGAGTAGCAGTATCTGGGAGCCACGTCTCAGGGCAGCAGCAGGGTTCAGCCGTTCACCAGAGCTGCTTATTCATAAGCCATTCATGGTCACACTGCTGATTTCAGGCAGCAGAATAAGGGTTAGGGTTTTGATGCTAGTGACTTGTGAGCCATCTCTGTTGTCAGAAGGTGAGTGATTGATCTTGTGCCTCCCGCCTTAGGCCAGTTGCCATGTGATGTCAAAGCTGGTTTCAGGAAACTCATGATTTTTTTTTGTTTCACAACGAGGGATGGGATATTTGTGAAATTCGTACCGTGAAATACCGATTTGACTGCAGGGAACTTTCCAAGGTGAGTAGTGGGACCTAAATTTTTGTAGAACAGTAGTTTTCAACATGTCTGGGTACAGACTGTCCAAGGGGTCTGGAAAAGGTGGTTCTGCACAGTTTATCTGAGATTTCCAAGGGGCCTGCACCTTCGTTTGAAATATTTTAGGTCCACAAATGAGAGAGGTTGAAAATCACTGTAGAATATAAAGTTCAGTTAAAAACAGACAAAGTGTCTTATACTATTATTCATGCGTTTCCTGAGTCTGCAAACAAGTTGCTCCAGTGTTTTCTGGTGCTTGTCTAGCAGAAACAGTGCAGGTTTGTTTCTAGTCAGTTTCACTGCGGTACTTTAGAATCTTGGGCCAGCAGTGAAGCTAATAGGGGCTATATCAATTTGTTGTTGCTTGCGAAAGCTGTGAACAACAGCTTCAGGAGGAGTGTGCACTAGTGCTTTGGGACTAGAGCAGGGATGGGCAATAATTTTTGATGGGGCCACTCCAAGAATTTAAGTGGTTGAGGGCTGCACTCTTCCATGATATTAATGGAGGAGGTGCGGGCTATGGGATGGAGGTATGGTGCAGAAGGGAGCTATGGGTAAGGGATTGGCATGAAGGAGGAAGTGCGGGGTCCAGGAGGAGGTATGAGTGTAGGAGAGGATTCTGACCTGGAGGAGGGGGTGCAGGTCTGACAGGGGGTTGTGACCTGGGGCAGGAATGCAAGGATTTGGATCGACTAGGGGTAGTGGAGTCCAGTGCAATGTCTGGGAGGGGTTTGCGACCTGGAGGAGGGGCATTGGAGGGGGTATGGGTGCAGAGGGTTTTGGGTTACATGGGGCTGGGGGGAGAGATGGGCTGGGGTGCCAGAGGAAGGTTGTGGTTGGGAGGTGCTTACCTGGGCAGCTCCTAGCCAACAGTGCTGGCCAGCAGGTTCCTCAGCCAGGCTGTCTGCCTTCTGTGCCCCCATGGGGAGCTCCGAGCAACTGGCAGGGGCCATGTGCGGCTCGAAACCAAAGGGGAAAGGGTAGTTTGTGTGCTGCCTGTCCTGCCAACAGGCAGCTCCCTTTGGCCAGAAACCACACTCAAAGTGTTCCGCATCAAGCTGCTTAGAGCAGCATGGAGGGAGGGGGACAAGCAAGAAGCCTGGCTGATGGTCCCTCAGGCTAGATCTGGCAGCTTGGCAGGCGGGATCTGCCCTGCAGGCTGTATTTTGCCTGCTCCTGAGCTAGAGGATGCATGAAATAGGTAATGCAGGGCTACTCATCAAGCAGCCCATGGGCCACGTGGCCTGTGACCTGTTCGCGGCCCGCGGTGCGGTTTGGGATCTTTTGAACATGGCTTCCACTGGGTGAGTCAATAGAATGGTCTGTTGAGATGTGTTTAGTAGTTCAATGCCTGGACTGCCATTGCTCATTAAAGGTGCTGTCATATGGGTGGAACTCGGGTAAATATTGCATTGTATTAATATCAGCAGAACTGACTTAAATGGGGCCTGAGTATTGTGTAGTCTTAATCTTTGTATTCATGTCTGTCCGTGTGAAAAGCTATTTGCATAAATTTGCATATACATTTGCAACCACACTTAAGTTGTGGCCCTCGGCACGTGCTGTGAGTATCATTGTGGCCCCCTGGGCTACCACAGTTGAGTAGCCTTGAGGTAATGTATCAGAGAATCCTCTCCAACAGTCAGGAGCACTTTAGAGGCTGAGGATTGTTAGAGAACTAGAGGAAAGGACATAAAAATCTCTCTGCAGGGGCCAGAAGCAGTGTGCTAGGGATCACAGCAGCCCTCTCCATTCCAGTAGATGAGATACAGGACTGGACTTCTCTTACCATTGGAGGTTGGGAGCCATCTTTGCATGAGCCTTGGCTTAATGTGTGTCTGGTCCACTTTTCAAGCCTTGCATACAAAACGTCTCACCACTGAAGTATATGTGTGGCTGCTAAACACTGCACAGCAGTTTGAAGCACCTGTACCCAAGTGAAAGTGCGGAGGGAATTAGGAAGAGAAGTGTAATTTCCTGGATTAAGTTTTGTTTGGAACACTCCTGGGGATTGATGCTATTCTCTTCTAAAGTGTACCATAGTATCTTTCAGGGCTTTGAATTCAGGGCACAGTAATGGTGACTGCGCACTTCTAGGACACCCTGCAGTTTTTCCAGTCTCCTGACTAGAAGGATCCTACCAGCCTGCAGAGCTGGCTGAGGCCTTTGTGTTTTGCTGTGCTCCATCTTGGCTCTTTAGGCAGCTGACTATCTGGAGGTTGGGGGAAGGAGGAAGGATGGGTGTGGCTCAAGTCCTCATTTTCTCAAGCTCAGCCACAGCTGCTGCATTCTCCCTTAAGTGCTGTCCTCATTACCTCAAGTGGGCAGAGGTGTCTGCATCTAGAGCTTTAGACCTTGCCAATAAGATACTGAGGAGGGTGGGGAGCTCCAGCTCCAACAGACTGAAGACATTTCAAAAGATTAAATTTAATTTCCCAGTGACAGCGGGGAGAGGCATTGCTGTCATTAATCCACTTCTCCAAGTGGCAGTAGCTCTGTTGAGGGGAGAATTCTTCCATTGACCTAGCCATATCTGGACCGGGGCGAGGTGGCTTTGCTGTGGTGGTCAGGAGACTGTATTTTTCGCAACCTGTAATAATGTAGCTAGGTTGATTAAAAAGCGTAGCCAGGTCTTTGTCAGTAACCGTGAAACCAGGGACATAGCTTTGACTGACACGGCTTCTTGTACGTGATGGACAAACTGCATAGCATTTGGCGCTGCCTTCTTTGTTTCCTTCTCTGCTTTTTTTGGTAAGGAGAGCACTTTTACTAGGTCCCCCGTATAGGAGAGGCTTTTACAGATTAAAGTGGGGAGGAAGGAGCTGGAAGGGGCGGGGAACAGATTTAGTCGGAGTGGACACATGGAAAGAGCAGTGTCACCTAGCACAGGTTCTCGCTCCGATCTGCCCTCTTGTGCAACTACTAGAGAGATCCCTGGACTAGTCTTCAGGCTGACTTCTAAATGATGCCATAATAGTGAGTGAAAAGCAAAGTCCAGCTGGAGCAGGCTGAGGATTTGGATGGGTTTGTGCTGTGTGAATTGTTCCAGTAGGAGAGCCCACCTGCCCTTCCATCATGAGCTAAGTTTCCCCTAAGCTGCCCATGCAGGAGCTCAGGGTTACGGGGGCGGGGGAAGAGGGGGTGCGGGAAAGATGTCTGCAGCTGCCCGGGCTGGTGGGAAGATGTCTGCAGCTGCCCGGGCTGGTGGGAGGAGTCCCTCTCTGTTCTCTTCTTCCCCCCCCAGCACCAAAGGGCCCCTCCTCACCATTCCCAGCAGGGAGCCCCCCAGGTAAGCCCGAGCCTGAACCCTGTGACTCATCTTGAGCTCCCGTTCAGCCCTGAGCACCCTCCTGAACCCACAGCCCAAGGCTGTGTCCCATTCCCCAGCCTTCGAGCCCCTCCTGCACCTGAGCCCCTCATCTCCAGCCCGACCCCGGAGCCTGCACACCCAGTCAGAGCCCTTGTGCCATAGCCCTCTTTTTTGAGCCCAGTTATGCTTTGGCTTCAACACATCCCCTGGCACTACGTTCTGAATGTATAGGGCACCCTTCTACAGACATCCAAGGCAGAGCAAGTGCCCGAGGGAAAAGCAGCAAGTGAGACGGTGATAAGGCATTCGTAACTGCAGGGTAGATAAACTTGTAGAACCTGCAAGAGTTGGGGGTGAGGCAGGAATCTGCTGCTTAGTTTTTTTCTTGGCTGTGAAGAGCCAGACAGTCACATCTGGGGGTTATGGGCTATTCACCTCAGCCAGTTAACATGTGTTTAAACTTACAATTCCTATGTATAGACAGGGACATAGGAAGTAGAGTTAGAAAGAGGCCTGCTGGTCTTGCTCCAGATAGTTGTATAACAACCTAATACAGTTAGCATCCGGAGACTTCCTGTATTCTGCCTCTGTGGTTTGTTTCTTGATTAGGGGGTTACCGTTAAGCCTTGAAGAATGAGTTTTAATGTCCTTTCCAACATTTTTATTGTTAGTATCAACTCTGGAAAGGATATTGAACCTAATGCATCACGGTCTAAGGCAATCTCTAATTTGAGATCAAGATGAGACCTAGAATGGGGAACGAATAACCCAGCCATAGGCAGATACAGAGTACCTACACCTTTCTCAGAGACAGCTGGTACTGGCCACTGTCGGGGACGGTACAGAACTAGGTGGAGCTCAGGTCTGATTTAGTCTGGCAGTGCTTACATTCATCAGCTCTTGATTCCTAACTATACTTCTTGGTTCCTTGCTAAATAGTGACTTGATGGTTCTTCTTAAAAGGCTTCCCGTTCTTGCCCCTAACTCAACCCATGATTAGCCTCCCCTTGGATAGTTAGCTTTCTTTCCGTCTGCAAGTCTCACCAGCTCACTTTGGTTGCTCTCCTTTGAACTCCCTCCAGTTGTTTACAATTATTTTTAAACTCTGGCTGAAAAGAAAAGGTTTTCTTTGGCTGATAGCCAGACATTCCCCTGCAGATCATGTGCTGTCAGTGAGGTCTGAGCAGTGCGCGTCAGGCAGTGAATTGAGGAATAGGAGTCAGGACTCAAACGTGGACTCAGAAAAGAACGTCAGACAGCTGGACATACCGGTCAGACTGGAATGTTGGGCAACATCAGTCTGTACTGGGTGTCTCCACAGACCTCACCAGGGCCCTGAGAAGTACAGAAGCCCCTTGCCATCTCCCCAGTGGGATCCCATCGTACTTGCTGTTGGGAGGTACAGCCTCTTGTTTGTCAGGATGTGCCTCTGCAAGCCTATCTTCCATCTCCTCCCCCTCTTCAAAACAGCTCTTCTGGGGGGGCAGTGGGTACACTGAGGTCCTTCGGAAGGGTGTCGGCGCCAGCCAAAAGGAGTAGGTTTTGGGAAGCAGGAGAGGTGCCAGGAGGGAAACAGGAAGGGTGCTATGCATATTTTTTGAGTGACCTGTGTATGTACCTAATCTTGGGATGCAGCTTAGACCTTTTGCAGTGTTGTCACAGCTCCAAATGTTTAGGGGCTGCAACCAAAGAGGAACTTCATTCTACCAACTCCCAACTGCAGTTGGACTAGGATCCTTGCTGGGTTGGTATGGGGTGGCTAATGTGATGATTACCTTCCTTTTCTGATCATTCCCTCTGGGGCTCCTGGCATTAGCCACTCTCCAAAGACAGGGAACTGGGTTAGATGGGCCTTTGTTCTGACCCAGTCTGGCTGCTCTTATGTCTTTAGACCCAGATTTAGTGGAGCAGATTGTTCCATGAGACACCACTTTCCATTTTTATTTTATTTTATTTTTGGATTAAGGATCTTAGTCCTTAGTTCTGATATGAGTAAAAAAAGGAGGGGGAGGGGGTCAAGACGTGCCACTGACTTTGCCCTTTTCCTTGTTTTGAGTTCACGTGTAGCGTTGGCTAGTTGAGGGAATGTCCTTTGTCTCCTTGTTCCAACACCTTCACCCCCAAAGCTCAAAAGGTGTGTCCGATTCTCCTCCAGGCTGTGGCATTGCAGAAAGCATTAGCAGCTCAATCTCCTGAGCCCAAAACAGCCTTATTTTCTCCGCACCATTTATGACTTTGTAGAGTGCTCTCATCTGTACCTGAGATGGTGGACATGCCACACTTCACAGCTAGAGCCTGGGCTGGGAACTTTTGGAGGGGTAGGGCTTTCGCTATCCAATTGTCCAGCTCCATTTCTTGGGCCTCGCCTCCCTTAGTGTTGTCCAGGTGGCCTGGTTCAGAGCTTTCTTCCCTCGCCCCAATGTGTGATGAAGAAGTGGAGAGTTTGTAACGGGCTTTAGCGGCTTGCTTCTGTGGGGCTGTTCTGCAGGTGGCCCAACTTACCAGTTTACATGCATGGCCCCCCCTGTTCTTTAACCAAGTTGGATTCCAGCTCAGACTGCAAGGAGAAGAGAAGCCGGGAGTGTGCCCTGTAACCTAGGGAGCTCACTCTTGTGGGGAAACTGCTGGAGAGCAAGAGGAGGCTCCAGGCAGATCCTGGGAGGGCAGAGAGCTAGAATGCAAAATGTCAAGTGCCAGGCTGCAGCACAAGGAGGAAATGCATTCCTTGGCAAACACCCAGTTGTCTTGGAAAAATGCCAGATAATACACCCACAGAATCAAAGTCCATGGTGCCCTGATTGAGATGAAGGGATGTAGTTTACTCCTCTTAAAGCTACTTTTTCAGGCTTTCTGCAGACCTTTGAATTGGTTCAATTCAGTTCACGGTGTCAGGGTTATTTCTACAACAGCAGGACTAGTAGAAATGATTTTAAATGAAAGCTGAGGTTCTGGAGTGCCAATGAACAGCAAATGATGAATTTCGTAGCTGCAGAATTTGGAGTCCATGGAGCCCCTTAGGTACCATGGGCCAGGGTGTCAGAGGAACTTTTATCTTGGTGTTCACCATCATGTGATCTTTGGATAACTTTTGGAGGTGGGAGAGAAGAGAACTCTTGAGTGTCCCATGGCTCATCCCAAAGTCGTATTAATGGTTTAACTGTGATACCGTGAAGTTGGTTCACCTTTATGGCATCATCATAAATTGTAGTCGTAGTGCATTGAGCTCCCAGGATACTGTACCGTGATTTGTGTGTGATGTCACAATGCAAAGGAGGGTTGTTGGGAAAGAGCCATAGTCTGTCTGTGTTCTCCGTGATGCTCTTGACATCTGTCTCCAGGAGGCCTGATCTGCATAGATTTAGTGTTACACTCTCTGCCATCTGCTGCTTGTTATTCCCATTTGTTGGTTCTTTCTGCCCTCTGCTGGAGTCTCTGGTTTGTGACAAATGAAACAGCAGCATGTCTGGGTTCTGCACGCAGATAAAACAGCTGGGAACGGGTAATGAACTTCGCATTTCAGACACAAGCACTTGCTCAAAGATACAGAAACGTGGGGATACAGATGGGCACTTGTTGTGAGTGTCCAGATGGCCTGCCCCTATGCAATGCATTATGAAGTATTCTTTGTGTGTCAAACATCCCTAATGACACACAAAGGAAGGGTGATAGATAATTTGGGTAGATTTGCGTGTCTGTGTAGGGTGGCAGGGAGGGCGTAGGGAAAAGGGTATTTGCCTGGGCTGCTCCTCTTATGTGCAACGCCACCTGTAAAACCTGCTGTGGTCAGGAGCAAGGACTGTAATACAGCAGGGTTCGTTCTGCTCTCACCTGGTGGGGGGATGCAGTTGCACGGTGGCACCAGCTTTGTTGCCCCGCATGGGGGCTAAGGCCAGAACTCACCCTTCCGTAGCAAGAGAAGAGAGCACCATATACTGTAACAGATTGTCCTGGCAGAGGCTAGGTCTATGTGGAGGATCTGGTTTTGCTTTCCCTAAGAGGAGTTCTTGAGGTCTTGAGTCACTGTGCATCACTAGAAAAGGCTTGAGTGTGAGACAAAGCTGAGTCAGAGAGGAAAGAGAGAGAAACTCCTGCTTTATGCAGTGATTGCTGCCCGCTGCTCATGTGTTTCATCTCCCTGGTTTTAGAGCGGCTGTATGTCTTCACTGGTGGGTAGTGTCACTGTGTTTTGTTCACTCTGACCGGGATGGGAACACGATGGGTTATCACTGCCCTTTTTCTCTCCTTATCATCACACTCTCCCTTGTGTTTGTGGCACTGATTTGTTTTTCCTCTTTTCCCTTCTCTTTCTGTCCCACAGACTTTGAAGCGGCTCATGGCAGATGAGGTAAGGACGGTGGTTTTCTTCTGCATGTGATTTCTCTTACTTGCTGTAACTTTCCTGTGCCTGCCTGTTTCTGGCACCATGCCCCGAGTGTTCCAGTCTGTTCTGTTCTATTCTGACTGTTGGAGACTCCAGCCCATGCTGTCGCGTGCCTGCTCCATGTGCATCCTCTTGTTGTGCATTTACTGCTCTAGGATTCTCAAACTCTGCTTCTCGGACACGGATCATAACCATACGTGCTCTGCTGGCCTTTTCCTCCGAAGCACTGGTTTAGCTGGCAATCAGAACACTGGCGTTTCCAGAGGATTGCTTCACAAGACTGCTGGCTGTGAGGATAGACTTGTCAGTAGGCCCCCAGGTGTCTGGTATTTTAGATTTCCCTGAAGATGCATTGAATGCCCATGTTCCTGATGGGAGTTGGCATTAGCTGTACCAGCACGTTTCTATTTATTCTCTGCTGGTGCTGGTGCTGGTGCATGGACTTCTGGAGAACACTGGCTGAGAGTCGTCAGCCCTGTTCAAGGAAGCTGTCCAAGGGGGCACGAACCTTCTACACAGAACTTTGTCTCTGGTTTGTGAGGTTTCAAAAGCTTCTGCAGATGGCAAGTGATGGCCTCTGGTGTCAGATCTACCCTCAGATTCGTTGGACTTCCTCCGTCCATTGCCAGCAGTGCAAGTGTGGGAATGCCACTAGGGTAGGATGCTTGACATGAGCCTTGGGACAGTGTGTGTGGCTGAGGGTGATCGCTAGAGTTAAGAGGTATGAAATGAGGTTGTGCTGACTTTGCTTTCTGTCTCTCTCTCAGCTGGAGCGATTCACCAGCATGCGGATAAAGAAGGAGAAGGAAAAATCCAATGTGGCTCATAGGAATTCCTCGGCCTCCCAAATGGATGTTCCCAATACGGGCCAGATGCTGCAGGAAATCACAGATGAGGATGTGCTGCTCCTCTTCGAACAGATGCTGGTAAGTAATGACCCTAGTGCGAATGCCCTTCCTTCCTACCTTCCTTCCTCCTCCCTCCCTCCCTCCTTCTCTCCCTTCTCCCCTTCCCCCCCCTTTCCTCGTGGGGTGCTATGTGCGCTCTGTGTCACTCTCCCATTTGCCAGGACGAGAGGTGCAGACAGTAATGTCGGCCTTGTTCCCTCATAACCACGGTGCCACCCACCCCACTTACCTCCATCCTCATGGTGGAGCCGGCTCTGCTTTCCCACAGCTCTCCCGTGGCTGTCTGCTTTGATTCCTGAACCCAGAGGGAGGCAAACTATGGACCATGGGCCACATCTGGCCTGTCAGCTCTTTTAATCAGGCTCTTGCTGTGGAGCGGGGCTTGGGGCTTGCCCTGCTCCGCGCAGCTCCCGGAAGCAGCAGCATGACCCCCTTCTGGCTGGCTCGTATGCACAGGGTCAGGCCGCAGAGCTCTGTGTGCTGCCCCGCCCAAGCACTGCCCATGCATTTCCCATTGGCTGGGAACCCCAGCCATTGGGGAGCTACGGGGCAGTGCCTGTGGACAGAGCCTCCTGGCCATTCCTCCACATAGGAGCTGGCTGAATCGGGAACATGCTGCTACTTCTGGGAGCTGCTGGATGAGGTAAGCAATACTGGAGCCTGCACCCCTGAGGGCCCACCATGCTCCAAAGCCCTGCTCAGTTCTGATTGCCCTATAAACTCTTCGGCCCCAGCCCAGAGCTATCTCCTGTACCCCAAACCCCTCGTTCCTGGCCCCATCCAGGGTCCACAGTCAGAGCCCCCCTTTCTCCCCACACTCCAACCCCCTGTCCCAGCCCAGAGCTCCCTCCTGTCCTCTGAACCCCTCTGTCCCAGCTGCGAGTCCTTTGTGCATCCCAACTCCCGCATCCTTAGCTGGACTCTCACCCCCTGCCCCAGCCTGGAGCCCCCTCCTGCACCCTGGACTCCGTCAGAAACTTTTCCGCTAGCTGCTCCCATCTAGGTTGGCTATGGAGCCACATTGCGTGGCACTGTGTGTTACACGTCACAAATGATGTTTCTGTGAGTGAGCCCAGCCTCACGGAATCTGTGCGCTGGCGAACAGTTTCTTGCTTTTCTTCAAAAGGTCGACATGAATTTGAATGAGGAAAAGCAGCAGCCTCTGAGGGAAAAGGACATAATAATCAAAAGAGAGATGGTATCCCAGTATCTACATACCTCCAAAGCGGTGAGTCCTTGTGCTCTGAGTACAGAAAGCCGCAGGCAGTGAGGTAGGGATGTGGTGGTGAATAACAACACACAAAGATTGCCTCACATCGTCGGGTCTTGAGTGAAACTGGCATGAAAGACAAATCTCATGAACAATTTGAAAGAAATATGCACTGACAGCAAAAGCCCTGTATATGAATGATGCATGGCCCCAATCCCAACAGCTTCCTCCTTTGTTTTTACTTGCTAACTTGTTTTCCACTGAATTCTGTGAAGTGTTTGAAGAGATATAAATGTCTTCTCCTAGATCATGCAATATGGTTTTCATAACTATATTTAATATAGCAGCATGAGCCAAGATTTTTCTGTGACTCAGTATTAAAAGATTACAGTAACCGTCATTTTTAAACGATTAGTTAAAATAAAATATCCAGTTTCTGATCGTGCTCCTTTATTTCAGGATGTATTATTGACTGTTTAAAAACTTTCTTTTTAACATGTGCTCAAGGTTTTTTCTGCTTCCCATCGATGTTATAAAGGGCTCGTCAGCAAGGGAGAAACTATATGATAGTCTTGTCAAATTGGCAAAGTGGAGATAATGTGGGGAAATGGTTTTTGTTTTGTTTTTTGGTAACTTCTGTCAGTTACAGAGCACTTAGAATTGGTTGAAAATGCTAAGTATGTTTTGTGAAAACTTTCAAGAATTTCTGCAAAAAACAAAGCTTTTCTCAGTTTTTGAAACTTAAAATCAATTTTTTGAGGAATGGTTTATTTTTTCAGTGACAAAGTGATGAGGGGAAGGGCGACAAAAACATTTTCTCAATTTTTCCTTTTTTGTTGAAATCTGAAAATTGTGGAAAAAACACATTTTCTGCAAATTTAGTTTCTAAAAGTAATTTTTCATTTACAATTCTTTTTAATGAAAATTATGCTGTTTTAGAAACAAAATGTTTTGGTTTAGTCCACGTGCATGTTATACGTATTAAGTACAAAGATGTTTCAAGCTGGCATTGCCCCTTCAGGATGAGAGCGTTGCTCTTCAATCAAAGCTGTAAATAAATTTCCATTATAAGCTCAATTTTTGGTCTCCACTTCTAAAAAATACTTCTTCCCCTTGAAACTTTAAAATTGTGATGTTTGGCTAGAAGAAACGCTTCTATTTAAAAAAAAAAAAAAAAAAAAAAAAAAAGCAAAATGTGAATCTGAATCTTGAATCTGCCAAGACATTTCTGAGATGCGGGGCTTAGAAAATATGTAGCTGGTATTCTACTTCTGGAAAATCCTGCTCTCCTTTCAAGCCCCCTCTTCAAATGGTTTGCATCGCAAACTTTACATTTGAGTCCTAATGAGATCTAATGTGTAGACCAATATTGGACAAAGTTGTGTGCACTAGTGGGAAATTTATTCAGAAAGAATTCCTGAATGTTTGGACATGCCATCACATCCTCATGGAATTGTAAACTTCCCCACGTGTGTGCTGGAGCTCTCCACTTGTGTTAAAAAGGACTAGTCCTTTTCCTTGGTTAAAGCCTTCAAAATGTAAGGTCCTCAGGCGGGTCGTTTGATCCAAGTGATTTTCCTAAAACCAAAGCCCAGTCTCTAGTGTCCTGCACCAGCTGCACTTTTGACCACACCTACCAAGACCAGCTTCCAGAGCATCTTTATTTCTGAGCATTTCCTCCTTTTCTTTCCCTCCCTTTCCGGGAGGTAGGCAGCAGTAGGTAGTCTCCACTCCACTTAGCTACCCAGTCACTGTCATGGGAGCTGCAGTCAGACCACTATTATTTAACTGCCTAACAATGGGTGTAGGGTCTAGTGTTAGACATCAGAATTTAAAACCACTGGCTTTAGACCGCAGAAAACATGCCTCTTACCCATGCTGCTTGAAGGGATGGAGTGGTAGAAGGGCGTTTCTATGCCCCTGAGTCCTAGGTACTAAGCCACATTCTGTGTAGTCCTACCCAGACAATGAGTCCAGAAGGTCTGTCTGAATGTAGCTGACTTGTTGGCCAGCGGAATGTCCCGGTGCTGTTGAGTTGGTAACTCGGTCAGCAGAGATGTGTGGCTTCAAGGGAGCCAGACTTCAGCGGGAGAGTTGAAAAGCGCGCTCTGCTGCACTGCCTCCATGTAGGGACATTCTGAGGTTTGCTGCAGAAGGATTTCAGTCACACAGTATGTTGCAGTGGTTCACTGACTAGCCGGCGCTAGCTTTGCCCCTCCCACAGAAGGTAGACTATGCCCAGGGAGCAGCAGGGCGGATGTGTATCAGAGGGGCTCCAGGAAGCGGTTTAAATGACTTTCCTTTTGAAACGCTAAGGGGACACATTGTAGGGGCAGTTACATTGTAACTAGAACTCAGCTAAGTCAGGCTTAGAATGTTGTTCAGGTTGAACCTCGTTAGTCTGGCACCCTGGGGCCTGACTGGTGCCGCCCCAGCCAATTTGCTGAAGCACAGGAAGTCAGTGTTGTCCAGCAGCACCCCCACACTGCCCCGCTCCCTGGGCTCATTAGATATTTAGGGGTGCATTAGCGCTGAAGAGCAGCACAGCATGTTGAGAGCCAGGACTGGGGGCTGTGAATACGCTTTGTGGGACCGCGGGACACTTGGCCACCCCCACGCTAAGCGGGCATCCGGCAAACTCAAATTACGCCAGACCATGGATGTTGCTGGACCAGAGGTCAGTGTTGCAGGTACCTCCTTTCACACCCACCCCACAAGTTCTGTCCCCTGCCATCTCACCAACTTCCCCTTGTTCCAGTCTGCTCCTGCCTTCGCATCCAACCTAGGGGGTCTTCCTTGGGAGGGCCTGATTGTCTTGGAGTCCTCCGTCCTTCTCTGCAGGCTTCTGGAGGTGCCCAGTTTGCTTGGGCCCCCATCGTCTTTGTATTTGGGGATGCCAGTGTGGACACCACTGCCCCATCTGACGGGGTACCGCTTTCATCATGGAAGTTGTCCCTCCTCTCTCCCTGCTGGACCAGCACAGCCAGCTCCCCCACTCTCTCAGCCGAGTTCCAAAGCCCAGCTGTGGAAAGGCAGAGCTTGGAAGGCCCCTTCCCCAGTAGGCTGCAGTTTCCTTCCCATGTGTGGGGAGGGGAACTCCTCACGGTGAAAGGAGCCTTTTCCCTGGCCTTGCGTATCAGTCTTCAGCCTCCCTTGCCCTGCAGGTAGCAGTCGCTTGCGCGGAATCCCTTTCCCTTGGGGAGTGGGGACGTCGTGAATGCCGATTCCTCCTCCCCCGTGGGGTGTAAGGCTAAGGCTTTGACTACACTTAACACAGCATGTGAAACTGGCAGCGTGGCCATGGCATGATGCTGGGAGAGGGCTCCCTGGGTGCTCTGTTAAACCACCTCCAGGAGGGCTCCCTGGTTCACACGGGCATTTACAGCACCGTAATGTGCTGTGCTCGGGGGCGGGGCCGCATCCTTGACCCAGAAGGTTACAGCGCTGTCCAGTGCCAGCGCGCACACAGCCTGAGCCCCTCCCCCTCCTCCACTTGGCCCCGCTGCCCTAGGGGTTGAGTTTCTTCACTCCTCCCATCTCTGTCACAGCCTTGCGGGGAGGCAGTGCCGGAGGGGCCTTTTGGTATACCCCATCCGCAGGGGCAGCAGCAGTGCTACCCTCATTGCTCAGACTCCAGCAGTGCCTCCCCTCTGTCTGGGCTTCTCCCCCTGCCATGGCTGCTGTTGTGTCTCTTAATGAGGAGTAAGGGGGAGTTCAGATCCCAGCACCTACCTCGTGCTCCCTATCCTGACTCGGCTTCCTGCCAGAGAGCAGCAGGCTCCTTCGGTTGGGGCAGGGCTGGTTGACTTTTGGGCAAGAGAGCAGTGGCAGTTGATTTCTGTGGGGGAAGTAAAGGTTTGCTGCAGGATATTCCTTCACCAGTTAGTTGTCTGACTAGCCCCCTGGAGTGAAAGCCATGAGGAAGCAGTGGAGGCCACGGGCCTGGGTGGCGGGAAGGGGCCGCATCTTGGTTATAGTCTCTGGGATTCCTCAGGAGGTCCCATCTCCCTTGGAAGGGCCAGACCCATTTAGCTTATTCCACATGCCAAAGGACTCCAAGGCTACTCTGAGATCCCTGGGTATCTACATGCCTCCTACCAGGAGAAAACCCTTCAGGTAGCAGAGCCAGTTCTGACAGCACAGAACTGCTAATGACTGTGAGAGGGAGGCGCTCATTCCCTGCAAGAGAGCTGCTTCCCCTTCTGCTACCCCCTGCCTAGCATCCTCTTCCAACCTGCAGGTTTGCTCTCCACATCCAGGAGCATGCACTGATGCCGCCAGAGCTGCTGCTTCTCACCCCTGTGGGCTGCTCTCTTACCCATTTCTTTCAGCCGTGGGCTGGAATAACTTTTTTCCAGTGGGTGTTATAAATTATTCCCAAAGGTCACCCTATGTAATTCCAGTCCTTGTTAATCTCTTAGCCCTCGCCCCTCGTTAATAACCCATCTCATGAAACAACTGAGGGAAGCCATAGAAGCAACATCTCAGGAGTTCAGGGGCAAGCTCTTCTAGTCCTGCTGTGGTATGCATGCTATCCTGGACCTGCGCACACTACAGACATTCACACTGGGCTTCCAGGAACGAGTGGAACCTCAAGCTGGGAGCACGTCTGCTTACTGTCTTGTCAGTCCCTTCGAGGAAGAGACCTTGACCTTATGGGAATCCTTCTTTCTGTCCTCTTGTACCAGCCTGCTCATTCACATCTCTGTTGCCAAGGAGACATACAAGTGGCTATTGACATTAGGCCCTTCTCATGCCAGTTCCAGTCGGAGAGAGCAACTGCAGTATTGTAGGGGAGCTCACGAAACAACCCAGCCGTCACTGCCAGCACCATGCTAATGATGCTCAGCTCTAGCACCCTCTCTTCTCATGCTAATAGCCATCCACCATCTCTGAAGGACCTGAATAAAATGCAACTGGCTGACTATTGAGGTTGCTGGAGGAAGGAAGAAATTCAAGTTACTAGCTGAAATTCGGCATGTCTTTAATTGACCCTGTGGGTACTAGTCTCTGGTTCCTGCTCAAATCCCCATTGCTCCTGGACACCCAGAGAGCATCATTCATAGAAATGCCCGTTCCTTGTGCCTGGATTCACAGCTGACCAAAGCTCAGCCAACAACAATCCATTTATTCACAGTGGTGAATGGTCACTTTTGGCCTTAGAATGTGTGAACGGGCTCCAGGCTCAATTACAACAGCACTTTTTACTAGGTCTGTAGATTAATTGCAGTTCACTCACATCATTAACTCAAAAAATTAAATGTGATTAAAAAATGAATCCTGATTAATCGCACTGTTAAACAATAGAATACCAAGTGAAATGTATTACGTATTTTTGTATGTGTGTCTACATTTTCAACTTGCGCACACACAATACAGAGTACAGTGTTTATGTCCTATTTTTTTTTACAGATACTTGCACTATAAACATGGTTCTCAGAAGAAATAGTATATTTCAGTTCACCTCATACAAGTACTAGACAGCAGCTCCTCACTTGTTACAGTTATGTTCCTGAAAAATGCTGCTTTAAGTGAAACAATGTTAAATTAATCCAATTTCCCCTTAAGAATGACTGTAAAAGTGAGGGTTAGGTTCCAGGAACATTTTTTTTCCGCAGGCAGAAGGCAGTACATACACAGTAAAGTTTTTAAAAATGTGATACTGTACACAGCAATGCTGATTGTGTCACTTGGTTGAGGTGGTGGAGTCAGAGGGTGGAATATTTCCTAGGGAATATCTTGCTACTAACTGATGAACTGGCATCTATGAACGACAAAAGTTTTGCTGATTGCGTGTAAGTTGTAGACGTACCACTGCCAGCTGAAGAGCAAAACTTTTGTTGTTCACAAGTGCTTACCCTCCTCTCCCGAAAGACAAAAATTTGGCCCTGGCAAGTGGCCCATTGTTGGCAGGAGCACTTTCCTGTTGACAACTGGAGCCCCGCTTGCAGGGGCTGGAGGTATTTTGTCAGCCAAAGTGCTGGCAAACAGTGTTTACACTACACACAGCCTTATTTACAGTGCCACCTGAAAGTGAGAACAGGTGTTCACAGGGCATTTTTGTAGCCTTTCATTGCAAAGTATTTACTGTAGGCTAACCCTTCAGATGCCCCTTTGTGCTTTGGCCACTGTTCCATTGGACATGTGTCCATGCTAATGATGTTCATGAAAAGATAATGAATGCATTCATTAAATTTGTGGCTGAATTCCTTGATGGAGAACAGTATGTCTCCTGCTTTGTTTGATTCCCCTTCTGCCATATATTTCATGTTACAGCAGGCTCGGGTGATGACCTGGCACATGTTTGTTTTGACACTTTCACAGCAGACTTAACAAAATGCAAATTAGTACTTTCTTCGCCATTTCTGAAACTAGCTACAGCCCACAACCCAAGGGTTAAGAATCTGAAGTGCTGTCCGTGCTTTCAGAACTCTGAAGAGCAAGGCTCCAGTGCGGAAACTACAGAACTGAACTGCCAAAAAGATGTCTCTGTCTGATCCATGTGCTCCTTTGCACCCATCGGCTTTCCCCCAGCCCTTAGTTTAAAAACGACTCTACGACCTTCTTAATGTTAAGTGCTAGCAGTCTGATTCCATTTTGGTTTAGGTGGAGCCCATCCTTCCTGCATAGGTTCCCCCAATCCCAAAAGTTTCCCCAGTTCCTAATAAATCTAAACCCCTCCTCCCTATACCATCGTCTCATCCATACATTGAGACTCTGAAATTCTGCCTGCCTACCTAGCCCTGTGTGCGGAACTGGAAGCATTTCAGAGAATGCTACCATAGAGGTCCTGGATTTCAATCTCTTTCCTAGCAGCCTAAATTTGGCCTCCAGAACCTCTCTCCTACCCTTCCCTTTGTCATTGGTACCTATGTGTACCATGACCACTGGCTTCTCCCCAGCCCTACACATAAGTCTATCTAGATGCCTCGAGAGATCCGCAACCTTCGCACCAGGCAGGCAAGTGACCATACGGTTCTCCCGGTCATCGCACACCCAGCTATCTATGTTTCTAACGATCGAATCCCCCATTACTAACACCAGCCTTTTCCTAATGACGGGAGTTCCCTCCCGGAGAGGTATCTATCCTCAGTGTGAGAGGAGACCATAGCGTCCTCTGGAAGGAGGGACCCAACTATGGGATCATTTCCCTCTGCTCCAGTTGACTGGTCTCCTTCCCTGAGCCTTTCATCCTCCTCAGCGGCACAGGTGCTGCCTGACCAGAGGTGGGACAGTTCTACAGTGTCCTGGAAAGCCTCATCAGCATACCTCTCGGCCTCCCTTAACTCATCCAGTTCAGCCACGCTGGCCTCCAAAGCCCGTACGCGGTCTCTGAGGGCCAGGAGCTCCTTGCACTGAATGCACACACATGCCACCCGCCCAGGTAATCTCACACGCTACATTGGGTGCAATAAACAGGAGAGCCCCCACTCTACTGCTGGGCACACCCCTGGCACAGGCCTCCCCTGAGAGTGACTGAACCAGGAACATTTCCCTGGCTATCGGACTAGCAGATAACCCCTTCCATCTCCTCAAAATATTACCCCAAAACCTGAGGGGGAAGAGCAGGCCTGGTCCACAGGACCAGTGCTTCTCAGAGGAGTGCTGAAAACCCCAGTGAAGAGCATGGGAATGCACTGATGTCCAAGGGGCCACTGACCCAAACACAGAGCCTCCTTCATTTCACCTACCCATCAGCTCATGCAACACCAACATTGCCCCTTCTAGCCACTGGCTATGGCCCGAAAATGAATGGACATTCCTGTAGGACCCGCAGACCCCACTGTGCCTTCCTCACAGACTGATTGCTGCTCCCCTCTGTTGTTACCTCCTCCTGATGCCACTTGTACAGAGTGCCCCTGAGCGTGGTGGGTGGAGGAAGAGAGAATGGTCAGAAAGGTAACTCTGAAATACCTCTGACCGTCAGACGTGGTTTTAAAACACTCCAGGTAACTGGTGCGAAAGCTTTAGCGAGCCCAGCTTCACCCTGCAGTCCTTTGAGATGGAGGGTGCATGT
Organism: Rafetus swinhoei; assembly: GCA_019425775.1. Taxonomy (NCBI): domain Eukaryota; kingdom Metazoa; phylum Chordata; order Testudines; family Trionychidae; genus Rafetus; species Rafetus swinhoei. Next base: position 42,033,284 of record CM033428.1, on the reverse strand, counting down.
GTGTGCCTGCTCACACAACATCCAAGGAAGGACCATTCTGAAAGCCCATTTCTGTGTCCTGGCGCTACAGCCGCAGTTCCTTTGCCTGATGACCTGTCCTTTCCTCCCTGTGTAGGGCATGAGTCAGAAGGAGAGCTCCAAGTCAGCCATGATCTATATCCAGGAGCTGAAATCAAACCTCAGGGATGCCCAGTTGCTCAGTTGTTTGGAGTCTCTGCGAGTGTCACTCAACAACAACCCTGTCAGGTAAGGGGCTGCTGGAGCAAAGGAAACCAGGCAGGGAACTGAAGCTACAAGCAAGGGGGTTAAGTGCTTTCTTCCCAGGACCTGGGGGTGGTGCATTGGGATTGAGCAGAGGAGAGAGCCCGGGGCGGGTGAGGGTTTTGTGACGTTCAGTTCTATGTGCTGCTAACGTGTCTCTCTGTTTCTTACAGCTGGGTACAGAATTTTGGGGCAGAGGGCCTCAACTGCTTGCTGGACATATTAAAAAGACTCCATGATGAGAAGGATGAGGCCCCCAGGTGAGGGATGCTATTTATAAAGTGCTGTGTGTGTCTGGGATGTCCCCGCCTTGTCTCTGAGTGTGCCCCTTCAGGCATCAGGCTCTGAGCTTTCCCCACAGTCCTCCTGCTCTGAGACCAGGCATCAACATCCTGCGTATCCTGCAGATTGGACCAGGTTTCATAGAATCCTAGAACTGGAAGGGCTCTCGAGAGGCCATCAACTCCCTTGCGGCAGGACCACGCACCATCTAGATCATCTCTGGTAGATGTCTCTCTAACCTGCTCTTCAGTGTCTCCAGAGTGTGAGCACTTGCAGTTCTTCCCTCTGCGAGGCCCGGCAGCAGGCAGCCTTTCTAAAGCCAGGGGAGTTTCCCTTTTAGTAGCAGGAACAGAAAAGTGCTTTTGTTCTTCAGGGCCCATAGGCCTGTTCCCAGCCTGGTCAGACCCAGCTCTGTAGCTTGGCTGGCAATGTAGCCAGTCACTAAAGCAGACATTTTTGGCCTTGTCCCCTAACAGCTGTCAGTGTGTGCTCGCTGGTAGCTGTCTTCAGCCATTCTTTCTCCTTTTTGCCTGCTTTATGGACACACTCCAGTTAAATTAAATCCATGTAGCCATAGAGAAAACACCCCCATCACCAGTTCAACATACAGTATGTGTGAATTAGCACAGGGTCTCTCCAGATCCCTCGCCCTTTCCTGGTTAGGGCAGGAGTGTGGAAACTAGGAGACCAGGGTTCTTGTCCTCGCCCTGCCACTGACTCTGTAACTTCCCCCTCTGGTAAACGGGCAGTGGGCCTTTTACCCGTCTCTATGAAGTGCCTTGGGATGTGTGGCTGAAGAGCTATGGGAGTGACAAGTTACTATGCATAGCACTCTACAGAGCCAAGCAAACCCCTGGCCTGTTGCGTTTGAGCTGTTATAACCAGGGCTCGACAATTAACGTAATCTACTCGCCCGTGGCGAGTAGATTTTAGCCCGGCGCAGCCGCGCAGCGCGGTCAGCACATGCGCAGCGTGCGGCTGGCGAGCGAGGCTTGCCGCCGCTTGGCGAGCCCTGGTTATAACCCTAAGGGGCTTGTGAGGCAGCAGGATTTTTACTGCATGTCCATATTGTTTGGCTGATTGGAGATGGCGGGAGAACAAGAAAAAGTCAGGGGCCGGGCATTCTCACTGCCTGGCTGGCGGTGTGTGGGGGAAGAGATGGCATTGCTGCAGTGCTTGTGTCTAGTGTTTGCCAAAAGAGGTCTTCAGTGGGCTGAGATGAACAGGAAATTGTATGTGGGGTGACTTGCAGGGGGGGGCAGAAGCTAAAGTTGAGCAAGACGTGGGTGATGGCAGGTAGAGGGGGGGTTCTCCAGGAGATGGAGCAGCCTTGCCTTGTCTTGGTTTTGAATTCATATCTTCAGGTGGGGCGTCTAGTGAGCTTGGAGTCTTAGTACAGCTCCGGACACCTCAGCTCTTTCCTGGTCCTACCTGAAAGTTGTGGGCCTCCTGCCCTTTAATTGGGGGGAGGACGATGGCGTGTGCTGTGCTCCATGTGACTGTTCATCAGCTGATTTCCCTTCTTCACAGCTCCTATGACACGCGCAGCAAACACGAGATCATCCGATGCCTGAAGGCTTTCATGAACAACAAGGTGAGATCCCTGTCCTCGGCCTAGGCCCATCCAAGTGTTGTCGCCTTCTCTTCCTCGTGGATTCAGTGCTGGACGCAGGGATGGGCTCTTCAGTAAACGCTCACGCGCCGCCTCCTCCCCCTCGGATTGTGCCCTTCCCCCCCATCTCCCACCTGGGCCCTAGTGTATGTTCTCCAGCCTCTCTCTTGCGGGCATTTTGGAGCACTTGGTTCACTCTGTTTTCCTCTGCCCCACATCGTCCTCTCTGCTGTACCCCTGCGATATTCCCATCTCCTTTCCTGCTTGCTCATACGCGAGAGCGCTGCCTTCCGTCCAGCCTCCCTTTCATGCCCCAAGCCATCTACTTCCCCTTCGCATTTGCAGGCATTCTGGGCACCAAGTATGATAATACCATTAAACTGCCCTGTCCCTCTGTTTTCTCCATCCCTCCTCCTTGGTCACACATGCTGTGGGCTCTCTCGGCTTCCTTGCTAGTGTCTTTGGTTCCTTTCTCTCTGGACACTGTCCTCTCACTATGTACGCTCGTCAGGATCCCACCAAGCCCCTTTCTTCTTGCTGGCATTGATCATTTAGGACCCCCAACTCCTGCCCCCTTGTCCTTCCTTGGTCTCCCCTCTGAAAGGATGGAAGGGCTGTGTGGACAGACGTTGGACAGGCATCTTGCCATCTGCGCTGTCTGGGGAAGTGGCCTGCCTTTAGCCTTACAGCAGTCTCAGCTTTGAGCCATAAACGGTTCTCACTGTGCTCCTTGGTTGGCTGGCTGAGCCACGTGCACTAACTCCCTTTCTCCCCCCACAGTTTGGAATCAAGGCAATGCTAGAAACTGAGGAGGGGATCTTGCTGTTGGTGAGAGCTGTTGACCCCAAAGTCCCTTCCATGATGATAGATGCTGTGAAGCTGCTGTCTGCTCTCTGTATCCTGCCACAGCCTGAGGATATGTAGGTGTCTCTGAGTCTGTGAGCCATTCATCCCTCTAGACGGGGCAGTCATTTGCCTCTCTGGAGACCCCACTTCTCTCCCCTTTCCCGCCCCACCCCCAATTCAGGCAGCTGCTGAGTCTCTCTTCCTGCTGTTTCAGGCATGAGCGTGTTCTGGAGGCGCTGACACAGCGAGCAGATGTGGAGGAGGTGGAGCGATTTGGTCCCTTGTTGGATGGTCTAAAGGGCGGGACCTCTGTGGCACTGAAGGTACCTCACCTCTCAGGATTTGTGGGCATTGTACTCTGGGGGGGGTGTCAGCTCCAGCAGTTTGACTGCTCTCTGTTTGTAGTGAGCAGGGCATGGGAGGGAGGGTGTCGGATGCCGTGTGTTTGATAGCTCCCGATTTGTAGCACTTCCTTGGTTGATGGGAATGGAGTTCTGTCTGATGAAGAGAAAAGGCCTGGCTCAGTCTGATGCAGAAACTCTGTCTGTTTTAGGTAGCCTGCATGCAGCTGATCAATGCCCTTATCATCCCTGCTGACGAGCTTGACTTTCGAGTTCACATTCGAAGTGAACTGATGCGTTCTGGGTTGCTGCACGTCCTTACGGTAAGGAGCAGTTATCTCCTCCTGTGGGGAGCTGTCGTCCGCAGTGAGAGAACAGCAGCCACCATCTCAGTACCTGGTACTGCTCAAAAGTGCCAGTAGCTATGGAGTAGTATGGCTCTTCCCAATCAAAGAAAATGGCCAGAGCAAAAAAGCATCCTTTACCAGTTGGAAGTTCAGTCCTACAGAGGAGAGTAGAAAGGAGCATAAATTTTGGCAAGTCGTGTAAAGCATATAATTAGGCAGGCCAAAAAGAATGCATTTGAAGAGCAACTAGCAAAGTTCAAAAATTAATAGCCATTTTTTAAAGGTCATGAGATGCAGGAAGTCTGCCAGCCAATCAGTGGGGCCACCGGGCAATCCAGGTACTGAAGGAAGACAAGGCCATTGCAGGGAAACTACATGTATTCTTTGCATCATTGTTCCCTGCAGAGAGATTTCCAGACCTGACCCATCCTTTTTTTGTGACCAACCTGAAGAACTGTCCCATACTGAGGTGTTGGTAGAGGTGGTTTTGGGACACATTGATAAATTTAAACAGGAGCAAGTCACCAGGACTAGATAGTATTCACCCAAGAAATCTGAAGGAATTCAAAAGTGAAATTTCAGAATGCCTACGTGTGGTATGGAATTTATCACTAACTTAGCCTCTGTACCAGATGACTGGAGGAAAGCTAATGTGATGCCAATTTTTTTTAAAAGGCTCCATAGGTGATCCTAGCAATTACAGGATAGTAAACCTAATTTTGTTAGCGGGCAAATTGGTCGAACTATGGGAAAGAACAGAATTATCAGACACCTAGATAAACGTTATTTGCCAGGGAAGAGTCAACACAGCTTTTATAAAGGGAAATCACAGTATTCAAGATGTGGGCGTACCATGGATTTATATTCTCTGTCTTACTCTCTATTCCATTTTTAATTATTCCCAACATCATTTGCTTTTTTGACTGCTGCTGCACGCTGAATGGGTGTTTGCAGAGAACTCTCCACAGTGACGCCAAGATCTCTCTCTTGAGAGGTAACAGCTAATTTAGTCACCATTCATATTCTACGTATTGTTGAGATTATGATTTCCAATATGCATTGCTTTGCATTTATCAACATTCAAATTCATCTATTTTGTTTCCCAGTCACCTAGTTTTGTGAAGCTCTTTACAGTCTGCTTCGGACTTAATTATTTTGAGCAGTTGTGTATTATCTGCAATTATCTGTATTATCACCTCCCTGTTTACCCCTTGCTCTACATCATTTATGAATATGTTGAATTGGATTGGTCCCAGGACAGAGCCCTATGGGACACCTGTAGTTACCGCTCTCCATTCTGAAAACTGACCATTTATTCCCAGCCTTTGTTTCCTGTCTTATAATTGGTTCTCAGTCCAGGAGAGGACCTTCCCTCTTATCCCATGACAGCTGACTGTGCTTAAGAGCCAAGGGTTCCATCTAAGCACCCCATATCCACTGGATCCCCTTTTCCACATGCTTGGTGACCATCTCTTAGAATTCGAGTAGATTGGTGAGGCAGGATTTCCCTTTACAGAAACCAACAATTTATGTTCATCCATGTGTCTGACAATTCTGTTCTTTACTATAGTTTCAATCAGTTTGCCCAGTACTGAAGTTAGACCCACTGGCCTGTAATTTCTAGGATCACCTCTAGAGCCCTTTTTAAAAATTGGTGTCACATTAGCTCTCCTCCAGTCTTTTGGTACAAAATTGGATTTAAAGGATACAAACCACGGTTGCTATTTCTTTAATTTCCCATTTGAGTTCCTTCTGAACTCTTGGGCGAATGCCATCTGGTCCCGGTGACGTGTTACTGTTTAGCTTATCAATTCGTTGTTAAATCTCCTCTAACACCTCAGTCTGGGCTAATTCCTCAGATTTGTCTCCTGCAAAGTCTGGCTCAGGGTTGGGAATCTCCCTCACATCCTCAGCCACGAGGACCGACACACAGAACTCCGTTAGATTCTCCACAGTGACCTTACCGTCTTCGAGTGCCCCTTTAGCATCTTGATCGTCCCCTGCTTGTTTAGCTGGCTTCCTGCTTCTGATGGACTTAAAAATACTTTGCTATTTTTGAGTTTTTGACTAGCTGCTCTTCAAATTCCTTTTCATCCCTCTAAAGCACCTGGCATTGGCCACTGTCAGAGGACAGGGTCCTGGGCAGAATCAGCCATTGGTCTGATGCAGCGTGGCTGTTCTGTGTTCAGACCCTTGCCGCAGGAATGATGTGGGCTGTACTGAAGCCCTGTTCTTGGTCAGTGCCTCCTCCCTCCTTGTTACCCAGCCTCCAGGGTCAGTTGGATGGTGATCACGCTCCCTTTGGTGTTGGCATCCACGGCCCTCTCCAAGTGACTGTGCCCCTAAGTTCCCTGGAAGCTGTGCAGCCATGTGGCAGTCTGTCAAGGGCCACGCAGGCAGGGGGAGGAGCCTCTCCTGTGGACCTGCTGGGGGAGAGGCACCCCCTGTGGCTGGGAAGAGAGCTAGCTGGAGGTCCTTTCTCCCTGAGGCCATCCCCAGCCCCACCCCAGAGCCCACACCCCCCTGCGTCCTCCCCAGCCTTAAGCCCTCAGTTGTGAGCCCATCCTGGAGCCCTCACCCCCTGCATCAAAATCCTTTGCCCCAGCCCTGAGCCTTCTCCCACCCCCCAACCGCTTCTCCTTGGCCCCACCCCAGAACCCTCACTTCCCAGCATCCGGTGACCCTCTGGCCCAGCCCTGAGCTCACTGTGAACCTCTCCCCACGCACATCGCCTGCACAGTGATACTTCTGCACATGCCGTCAAGCATCCGTGGGACCGCTCCTAGAGCGTGGCCCCTTTTTCTGTGGCTGTGAATTCATGCCACCGCTGGTGGGCCTCTGCCTGCATGCTGGCCTATGCTCTCCCGGGCTTCCAGCAGACTTGTGCGCACATTAATGCTCGTTACATTCCTTTGGGCTCTAACGTGGCCGTCAGAAAAGCAGTCTGCTCTCCAGTGACCCCAGCAGAGCCTGGGTAGCTTCTGGCAGCCCCCTTGGATGTACTTGTGCTGTTGGCAGGAGCTGCGGAAACTGGAGAATGAGGAGCTGAAGGTGCAGCTGACTGTGTTTGACGAGCATGGCGAGGAGGATTCTGAAGACCTCAGGAGCCGCCTTGAGGACATTCGCATTGAAATGGAATATCCTTCCGCTGCTTAGTGGGCAGAGGGAGCGCTTGGGGCAGGAGTATCCCCGGGAGGTTTCGTAGGGCCAGTCTTTGCACCATCCCTGTCCCCATGTAAGGGGAGGCTCTGAGGCTGATGGTCTTTCCTCTGGTCAGGGAGTGTCTGGGCCCAGCTGGGCTTCCTGTCATCAGGCCACATGGATTCCAGGGCTTGTTTGGGGCAGAGCTGCCCATTACATTGTAGGATGCCTCTGACCCACCAGGCAAAGCCTGCAGACGTGTGTGAGCGAAACCCTGGCAGAAGGGCTGATCCTCTACTCGGGATTTGGGGGGTTATGAGCAAAAGAGGAAGGCCATTTGGAAGGCCGTGGGAGGCAGCTTGTCTCTTTTCCAGAAACTTCAGTTTCAGATTTCTTGATATTTTTTTTATGGATGATGTAATTTGTCCCTCTTTTGGGTAGGCGTGGCAGAGCCTAACTTTTATTTTTATAATTTTGATGGATGATATTGACTAACTTTTTAAGCATTTTTGTGGGAAATAAGATGGTCAGCTGACAATAGGTGTTGAGATTCAAAAAGGCGAAGCTTTGTAACCATTCAGACACCAAATGTCAACATCAAATGTCAAAATGTACCAAGTAAATATAAAACTCCAAGTTCTCAAGTAGCTTGTTCCTTACTCTGCCAATCAGTACATTTCACTTGTCAATGGAAATACTTTGTCCCTTTTGCGCTTGTCCAGTGAAATTGAGGTTTTCTGACAGTTACTCCTCTCCCCAATATCTCAGCCTTCCCAAAGTTTGGCTGTTTTGGATTTTGCCACCAGAGGGCACCTGGAACAACTGCTGCTTTGTAAAAACTAAGTAGAGCAGGGGTTCTCAAACTTTGTGATACCGCAACCCCCCTCTAAGTTGCTTGCGACCTCCTGGGGGTCGGAACCCACAGTTTGAGAAATGCAGAAGTGGAGTATTTCCCTTCATCCGTCCCACACGGAATGAAACCCTAGATAGACAGAGCTATGTCAAACCTCACTCTGGGGAATTACCCCTTCTGTATGTGTCCCCCTTAGGGTAGCGTCTGCCCTGCACAGCTGAGCCTTTCCCACTCGGCTGCTTGTAGTTTTGGGGAACAAATAAGCTGGAGTCGGAGTAACTTTTCCAAGTCCTAGAGAGAAAGAAGTGAGCTCAGGAGCTGGAGGTCCAGTGTCATGGAAAGTCTCCCCCAGCAGACCTGATATGTCTGTTAGTAAGAATTTAGGCAGGAGAAGCCATGCCAAACGGCTGTCCAGGCCTTGTTTGGAGTAGGGCTATAAATAGCCATTTAACCGGTTAACTCTTTTAATGGCTAAAATTATATCATTTAACCAGTTAACCGTTGGCAGCTAGGGCTGGGGTCATGCTGGCCTGCACTAACACAGCTGGGGCCTTCTTGGCTGCATGGGCTCCAGCACAGCACAGGACAGGGCCAGGATCCTGCCTGATCTCCTGGGCCACTCCAGCACAGCTGGGGCCAGGGGGCCAATGCAGGTGACCCTGCCTGCCACCCTAATGCAGCCGACTGGACTCAACCAGGACTGCTCCAGCCTGGCACAGTTGGCCAACCAACGGGTTGCCTGGTAAGCATTCTGCTAAACCTAATGCTTACCAGCTAACCGGGTAACCTTTTATATTCCTAGGTCGGAGGGGTGATGGCTTCACCCTGCTTCACGGGGAAAGTGGTACATGCCGCTTTTCCTTCTTAGGAAGGGCTGTGGGGTCAGCACAGAAAGGGGCGGTAAGATTTCCAGTCAGCGGGTTGACTTGGGGTTTCTGGCCACATGCAAAAGGGTTATTTGTGCTCTCCCAAGGGAAAGGTGCCTAGGAGGCTGCTAGAAATAGGAGTTTGTGTGTCTCTAGGTATGTGATCTCAGCCTTTCCCGCTAGTGAGTATGCCCTGTGGTCCAGAGATTAAGGGCTCCTTCCTTATTTGAGGGTGTAAGTGGGCTGCACAATCTATAGAGCTCTCTGTGCCAGTGTTGTTGCACAGGCATCCCCTCTTTCTTAAAAAACCTTTGATTTGTTCAGTGTCCGGGGAGGCTTGCTTGGCTGAGATGGGGGAGAAAAGGGGAGTCGTGAAACGGAAGGAGCCAAAGGGTCATTGCATAATGGGAAAGGTGTTACTTGGAGCAAGGCGGAGGGATATGACTTTGCCCTCCCCCCCAAAACGGGGCCTGCGGATACTGTTTGGGTGCATAAGGCAGGGATGCAGAGACACTTGCCGTCTTGTGGGTGTGGAACGAATGAGCTACCAACAGCCTCCCTTTTCCTACCGCCACTCCAACTGGGAGCTAGTGTGTCACTAGGAGAGGTTGGCTGGCCTCCAGAAAGGCTCGGGAAGAAGGAGTGAGAGTCCCGTTTTGGACCAGTCTCCTGCAATGTGTCCTCTTCCTTTTTTCCATGCAAAGCTTTCTGTGCGAGAGGGGAGCGTGCTCAGGCTTTGAGGGTACTTTGACTGGCTGATGCCTTCTCTCCAGAGAGGGCAGCGCACCTGGATGTCTCCCCAGAGACCCTTCCGTTTCCTTAACCCGTTCTTCACTGACTTCAGTGACGTGTTCCAGATTCTCCTCAACACAGTAAAGGACTCCAAAGCAGAGCCATTCTTCCTCTCCATCCTGCAGCACCTGCTGCTCATCCGCAACGATTATGACGCCAGGTAAGGAGGGCGCTTTGTGTGGGAGACATTGGAAAACACAATCCCAGCTACACACATGGAATGGCAGGGGCTAAATTACCTGTTGCTACTCCAGAGAAAGATCTTGGAATCATCAGGAATAGTTTTCAGAAAAGTTCAGTTCAGTGTGCAGCAGCATTCAAAACCACTAACCGTGTCAGGAACTGTTAGGGATGGGCTAGCAAATAAGACAGAAGGGCCGATAATACCACTCTATCAATTCATGGTCTGCCCACGCCTTGAATGTTGTGCCCAGTTCTGGTCACCATCTTAAAAGTGGATATAATGGAACTGGAAAAAATTCAGAGAAGGGCAACAAAGAGGTTCTTGGGTATGGAACATCTTCCATCTGAGGAAAGGTTAAAGAGATTCGAGCTGCTAGCATAGACTAGAGAGGATTAAGGGGAGATATGATAGAAAAAATCACGAATGGTATGAAAAAAAGTGAGTGGAGAAGTGTTATTTACCCTTTTCCACATGCAAAAACCAGGGGTTACCTGATGAAATTAATAGGCAGCAAGTTTAACGAGAGAACTTTTCACACAACGCATAATTGGCCTCTGGAACTTATTGCCCATAGGATATTGTCATGGCCAAAAATATCACGGGTTCAAAAAATAGATAAGTTCTTGGAGAATAGGATCATCAGTTAGCCAGGGTGGTCATGGATGCAGTCCCGTTCTTAAGGTGATCTAAACCTCTGGCTACCAAAAACTGAAAGGAAAAGGCTGAGATGGATCATTCCAACTGTCCTGCTCTTTGCACTCCTCCTGAAGCTTTGGGTGTTGGCCACATTGGAAGACAGGATTCTGGACTAGATGGACAGTTGGTCTGACCAGTGCAGCCAGTCTCATGATGCTGGGAGGAAAGGATTGGCCGTTGCATAGAAGGCAGAGCTCAGAAAGTTCTAACACCGCCTTTAGGGAGAAGGCGAGGGGCTGCAGTGTTGTGCACACAATAAGGAGAGTTAGACCTCTGGCCTAGGTTGTTCAAAGAGGACCAGACGTTGGCCAAAGAAGTCCTTTTCTGCACGTCCTTTGCAACAGGTGTGGTGGCCTGTTCTAGAATGGGAGGGTACGAGATGCCAGCTGTGCACAGAGTGGAACATCAGCCAAGCACCAGTGACCTTGGAAAAGCTCCAGGAGCTTATAGGGAAGGCAAGGGTAAGCAGAAAGCCGTGTGAGCGTGTGCTAAGGGACGGAAACCCTTTGAGTACCACCTTCATATGCAGGCACATGCCTAAACTGGATTTCACAGCCTCTGATGTTGCCACAAGATTGCAGAGAATAGTACAGATGTGGAAGCTACTGGCCAGTCTGCCTGGTCAATGGTGGCTCAACCAAAGAACCATCTGGCATGACAGCAAGATTTCTCAGGTGTGTCCAATTGAAGAATGTTATTTCTGCAACAGAACTGGAGAGAAGATGGCAGAGAATCTTGTGGAAAGCACTTTGTGTTTCATATGAGGGAACAAAACCAAACCCGAATCCTTTGATAGCATTTCAGATGGCTGGATTGCCTTTTAATGGTTCTAGAGCAGTGTGTTCAGCCGGTGGGTTGTGACACCCAGAGGGGTTACAAAAGGTAAATGGGATGTTGTGGGGCTGAGAATTTTATTACAAGCTAAAAGCAAAGAAAATCTTCCTACCTGTATGCCTTCATTCTTAACATCAGGTATTCTCGGTCAACCTCCTGAAACAACACAAACTTAATATAGGCCGGTTGTTATCCATTGATGCATCTTTTTCTCTTTGATACTAAATGTAAGGAAGTTGCAAAAAAATGTTGATGTCAGGAGAGGGGCTTCCTGTCTGAAACAGTTGAGAGAGACTGTTCCAGAGCAAGGAAGACTAGACTCTTGCTTTGTGAAATATTGGCAAACATCTAACTACTGCCATAGTTATGGTTCTCAGAAGCACAACCTGGATAACTCTTAGGGGTTATCTGCCCTGCAGTTATCTTCCCTGCAGTTAGACACCAGCAGCTGGCCCACGACGCCCGGCTCAGGGTGCAGGGCTGTTTCACTGCAGTGTAGACTTCTGGGTTTTGGACTGGAGCCCTGGCTCTAGGACCCTATGAGATGGGAGGGCCCCAGGGACTGGAAGTCAGGTCTGCGTGTCTCCCACCTCAGCGAGTCCTAGAGCCTGGGCTCCAGGCTGAACCTGGAAGTCTGTACTTCAACGAAACAGCCTAGCAAGCCTGAGTCAGCTGAGGGTGTCTAATTGGCAGTGTAGCTATACCCTTAGAGCTAAACTTGTCTGGGACAATTTGATACCAGCTAGTACAGCTTCAAGAACTGCTTGATTTTTTTTTTTTTTCTTTTTCCAAAATGCTCTGGGTTGTATTCCGTGATGGGAATGAAAAGATTATGCCAAAGAGACTCAAGCAGTAATCTAAAATAACCAAGCCAAAGGTTCTGATTTTTCATTAGAAGAGAACTACAGGAGGGCGATGGACAAGGGTTGGCTGTAATATGGCTTTTGGAATCTGTTGGGAAGTCCCTTGCCAGAAGATTTCTATTCCAGTAAAATATCTCCAAGCACATTTAAATGCAGTGAGTTGGCCTCAGCAGTGCTGGGCTGTACCTCATGGCTTTTGGTGTGAGGTACTTCGAGAGAAGGAGTTGCTATTGAGTACTCTGCTCTAGCTGTAGCTATCCGTATTTCCCAAGAAAGGACTCTCTCTCCCTACCCAAAGGAATTGTGGGGTCTACCTCCTTAAATCGTTTTCATTAATTATTTTAGCCTTGAGTGTGCACATGTTTGGGAGTATCTTTGTAGTGCTGCAAGTAGAGACATGGCTCCCCTTTCTGAATGTGGTATTGGTAATGTGGCTAGCACGCCTGACTTGAAGACTACTCATTATAGACGTTTAGGTCGGAAGGAAGTTTGTTAGGAGCAAATGGAAACAACTAAGCGAATTGTCTCCCTAACCAACAGTGAATACATGAATAGTCTATCTGGAAATTGTTTTCCAAACCCATTGTTGGGGAATAGCTCCTGTTGGTTTGGCATCAAAGTAGTCTCCTGCCAGCAGGTGGTATAGATTGCCACAAGAAGGCTGGAGCTCTGATCCAAGGAGACAGCTCATAATTAGTCCCTACCAAACTCATGGCCATGAAAATGCACCATGGGCCGTGCAATCTGGTCTTGTGTGTGCTTCTACTGGTGCTGTCCAGGTTTCATGGGAGAGACCAGCATTTCTCAAACTGGGGATCCTGATCCCAAAGGGTGTTTCAGGAGGGACGTTATTTTAAAGGGAGTGTGGTATTACCATTTACTTCCGCCCTGTCTCCAGATCTGGGCTCCAGCCCTGAAGGCAGCACTGCTTCCACAGCAGCAGACAAGCAAGGGTAGCAGGACCACCAGCTTCCCTACCGTAACCTTGTGTCACACCCAGGACCCCTACAGCACAACCCCAGGACATTTCAGAGTACATCTGAAATCATGAAAATCATCATTGTAAATAACTGAAATTGACTAGAATGGTGTGGGGGGGGGGAGGACATGAGACTAGTTCCTGGAGGGGCTAATTGCCAAGAGCAGTGTTAACACTGGTTCCTTTTTTCTCTTTCCATAGGCCTCAGTACTATAAGCTGATTGATGAATGCATTTCCCAGATCGTTTTGCATAAGAATGGTGCTGATCCAGACTTCAAATGCAAGCGCCTCAACATTAACATTGAGGGGCTAATAGGTGAGTCCTGAAGCTGTTGGGATCACAGTCAGAACTAGCCCCGCCCAGGTGCTTCCAGAACAGCCCCGTTATTTAGTCCCTCCATTGCACTTTGAGCTATTGACCAGCAGCACTTCCTGCCTCTTTGCACGTTTCTCGGCTCGCACCTTGCGAAGAGGCTCTGCTGGCAGGACGTGGTAGGCTCACTTCCTGCCTGAGCCCTTTTCTGCTGCTTTCTGCAGTGCGGGTCTGGGCGTGGGCCATTCCGTACCTCATCACTGGGGCCTGCGCGTGGCTAGGCACCTCTCTGACAGACCGCGTTCCATGGCCTGTCGCTGATCGCTTCCCCAGGCAGCAGAGGGCGTAGCACGTGGAAGCAGGGCCGACGATCAGGCACCTGTAAGCCAGTCCCAAGTCCCTAGTGCTGTCACTGGCCCTCCCTCAGCAAGGGAAGACGTAGGGAACAAGGGAGGAGGACTTCCAGAAAACCCTGTTCTTGGAGTGGCTGCAGACATGTATTCCGCCCAGGGAGGGCATGCCCAGTGCACTGCTTAGCATCCTCGGGCCACACAGAGCCCTCCCGTGGTTATTTACCAACCCAGCTCCACTGCACTCTGACTGCCCATGGCTTGAGCTGACGCGTTCTGGGGGGATTTGCCGCTCTCTTACTGGCACCGCAGCGTTTCTCTGGCTTTTTGTGTCGTTCGTTTCTAGTTAGCAGTACTGCCTAGCTATGCACGGAAAGCCAAGAGAACCTCTGCGGAGAGGAGCGCCAGAGCGTTAGTTCAGTTAGCTGTGTATTGAATGGTGCCTGCTGCAGGGCCTTCCCCAGGTCCCTGGGGTGGCGTGGTGGTGATCCCAGTACTCACTGCTGCTTGTGCCTGAGGATCTGATCGTCTGGCCTCTCCGAGGCCCTCAGTGTGTCATGAGACTCTTGTTCTTCCTGTCCTCCACTGGGAGAGACGTCTCAGCAGTAGCTGTAGTTGTGCCAACAGCCTCCTGTGGAAGGATGAGGAAGGAAGCAAGGGTTCCTTGAGAACCCCGGGAAGAGCAGGCTGCCTGTTTGCTCTCGGGAACCGCGTCGGTGACTGCAGCACCAGCTGTAGCTGCCATTGAGTCTGGCACTGCCAGCATCAGTCTTGCCAGCACTGAGTGTGTCAGCACCAAGGCTCATCAAGCAGCTGCAGGTTTACTCTGCCTCCGGGCGGGACTTGCCTGTTGCACAGCGGTCCTTAGTAGGTTGGAGTCTCCTGCGATCCTGGGGCCATCTGGCTGGCTTGCCTCAAATACAGGCTGTTGCAGGTGTCCTCTCCGCACCACTTGAAAGCCAGGCTGTGGAAACAAGCTCCCTCTGCGGTATCTGGTTTTGGAGCTAATTCACCATTGTCAGCCTTGGAGACCAGATCTGCTTTAACAGGCTGGAGCGATGGGTTTGGGACCAGTGTTCCCTGTAAGCTGAGCCCTAGGGCGGCCACCAGGAGAGATTCAGGTGCTGCTTGGCTGATTAACAGAGCATCCACAGCTGATAGCATGTGTTTCTTCTGGTGGTGCACATCTGCACTTGCCTTGGTGCATATAACATTTATTCCACACACAGATGGAAAAAATTAGAGGGCACATTGTTTGGTACCACCATCTCTTCCAGTACCAAGTGTCAGTGCTGCCTCAGACACTGCCAGTACTCAGGGCATTGCCTTCTCCACCTCCGTCGGTATTAATGTGACCCACACATGGGCTTCCAAAGAGTCATGGTAGGTGGTGGCACCATAGGTCTGTCTCTGCTGCTCTTTGAACTGCTTGGAGGTTCCTGATGTTAAATTCATGGTCTTAGATGGTGCTTGGTCCTGCTGTGGGGGTAGGGGGCTCGAGGGCCCTTCCAGTTCTAGTGTTCTGTGATTCGAAGTTCAGTGTCATCTTCCATTTCTTCATCCAGGCATCAGCTTTGAAAATCTTCACCATTTCCATGGGCTCACCTAGGTACTGAGTTCGATACTGTTCTCTTAGCAAAGACGAGAAGAGTTACCTGGCGTTTCCGGGTCCAGTCAAGCTTCTCCCCAGGGCCGGCCGGGATGTTGGGCACTGTTAGCTAGTGGCTTCGTGCTGGGGCGCTTGCTGCTCCCGCGGTCAGTCCGCAGTATGTGTTCCTCCCAGACCCCTCCCTTTCCATTGTGTAAGAGACAGTCAGATTCTAGGCCCATCCCGTTGTCCTGGCCCAGCCAGCCCTTGGTAGGAGAAGAGGAAGCTCACATCCAATGTAGCGGTCCTGCCTCTTCCTGTTCAGGAGGAGTTCTTGGACAACCGGACTCTGACGCACCTTTCTAAAATGGATAGATAAGGGTCTTGGCCCAGTTCTTACTGGCCACGGATGCCATATCTCCTTCCTCAGCGGCATTCAGGGAGCCCTCGGGTCTCCCCTGGGCCTTCAGGCTTTCCCTCTTCCTTTCCTTCCAGGGCACAGTTGCCAACCCCTCCTGACCCAGACAGCTGGAGACGCATGCTGGGGTTGCTCCCCATGAGCTGATTGTCGGCGCCTTCATTGCAGGAGCCAGCAAGGCCACTTGCCAGTAAACGGGCTCTCCCCCCCAGCCAGCAGAGTGCTAGAATAAAGAGGTCAGGCGTTGCCTAAGGCGCATCTGTGTCTCTAAGAACTCCCCAAGCTCTTCTAGACTCGGTCGCAGGGCTGGAGGGCTCACTAGAGCTCCTCTCGTTCAGTCCCCTGCGCTCAGAGATGTAAGCGACTAGTCCCTCACGTAGCCCCTTCCCCCGCTGCCTCTCAGTGCGAGCCAGGAATCAGCTGTCTCCGCTCACGTCGGGTCCCCCCCGCTGCACTTCAGCCTTCTCAGTGTACTAAGAGCCCGCCGTCTCTTAGTACATGTCAAAGGCAGAGCCGCAGCGGGGTTAGCTTTGGGGGCAGGAGCTAGCCCTGCTGCGGCTCCCCCGCTGATCGACTGGTTGATTAAACTAAATTTAACATCCCTACTGCACTCAAGGCAGGGCTATTTATTATCTAGCCCATCCCTGACCGATGTCTGTCTAGCCTGCTGTCACAGCGTGCTGGGGGGTCCCCGACCCTGCACCCCCATCTGCAGCCAGATGTGACTCGCAGCCAGCCAGTAGAACAGAAGGACACAGCGTAGCATAGGATCGATGTTAACACGGGGACCAAGAGCAGGCAACCTTATTCCTTGGGGAGACGGGCTCCCGGGCCCTTCTCTCCCCTTTTCTGCCCTAAGCCCCTTCTCTCCTCCTAGCCCAGATGAGACTGACTCTTCCCCCAGGCCCTACCCCCAGCCTGGTGTCAACCCCTCCCTCCCCTCCCTCGGCCTTTGTCTCCCTTCCTGGGCAGGAGTTCTTATCTCCTGTGTCTGGTGCTCAGGTGTCAGGGCCCGATACACATCTGCTGTGAGTCATGCCCAGCCTCCCTCTCCTCATGCAGACAGTGCTGCTGTGCCCAGGGGGAAACTGAGGCACACACACAGCACAATATAGCCAAGAGTGAGTGTAACAGAGTGAACACTGGACTTCAGAAGTGGACAACACCTCCACTACGTCACACCTGCTCTTAACAATATTCAGCGATGGAGATTCCACAACCTCCCTAGGCAATTTATCCCAGTGCTTAACCACCCTGACAGGAAGTTTTTCCTGATGTCCAACCTAAACCTCCCTTGCTGCAGTCTAAGCCCGTTGCTGCTTGTCCTGTCCTCAGAGGCCAAGGAGAACAATTTTTCTCCCTCCTCCTTGTAACACCCTTTTCTTCTTTGAGAGCTTATTCACATTGATTTTGATCAGACTCGCTCACAAGTGGTGGAAACTTTCCCCTAGCAGCTCCCATTGGGTTGGCTCTAGAGCCTGCTGGAGTGGGGCTGTTGTGATAGCCTGTATATGCCACTGCTGGCAGGACTCCCCCCTCTGTTCTTTCTTCCCATCCATGGCGGTGTTGGAGCCGTGTCTCTCGCGCTTAGCAAGTCTTGCCTGGTCCTAGTTCTTATCAGTTGTAGCTACTAGTTAGTGCTCAAGCTCTTGGAGTGGGCGCTTTTGAGGAGAGCGGTGGACTGCATGTGAGCTCCTGCACCTCAAGGAACAGCGGTGACAGGATGGGCGGCTGACTGGTTTTTGCTTTGGGCGCCCGACTGAGTGAAAAGGAGGGCCTGTGTTCAGCCGTGGGTGCTGTACACATTGTGGCAAGGTGTGAGTGGTAAGCCCCACCCAGGGCTGGGCACTGCACTGGGGAAAGTGGTGTTGGCAGTGGCACAAAAGGGTTCTGTGCATTGGTGGGGAGGGATAATTTTGGACACTACCTAATTGCGTTTTCCCTTTCTGTAGATAACTTGATTGATCAAACGAAGGTGGAGAAAAGTGAGGCCAAAGCAGTGGAGCTGGAGAAAAAGGTGTCTGGCTGGGCGTGGGAGGAGAGCGGGGGTGGGATAGGCCCTGGAGCAGAGTGAGATGCAGGTGCCACCAGACAGCGCCTTCCCAGCCACAGAGCTGTGGCGAATAGCCACTCAGCTCTGCACTGGGCCTGTCTCTCTGGGAAGAGCCGCGTGCTCACTTTTTAGTTTAGCAAACACGCAGGTGTCTCATGCTCAGGGCTGTGCTGTCGGGCATGTGGACCCCCACGCTTCTCATGCTGTCCCTCTGATAGTCACCGGCGGGCCCTGCCCGAGAGGTGTGAGTTGGAGCTGTGACTGTGGAATTAGAACGTTCACCTCTTGTCATGGGCATGCCCCCAGCTGCCTTCAGACGGAGCCAAGCGTTTGCAATGCAGGCAGCGTGCCAAGGCGGACCCCTTCACGTGGCGATTCTGTCCCCGGGCCAGTCCCAGATTGGATTGGGCCTGTCCTCCCCTAACCAATACTGCCCCTTGTCCCTTAGCTGGACTCAGAACTGACTGCACGGCACGAGCTTCAGGTGGAAATTAAGAAGATGGAAAGCGACTTTGAACAGAAACTCCTGGGTTTAGATGGAGAGAAGCAGTCCCTGGACAAGGAGAAACAGCAGCTCGCCCTAGAGAAGCAGAGTCTGGAGAGCCAAGTCTCCAAGAAGAACGAGGAGGTAATGTTCAAGCTGAGGCCTGAATTACATGGCCTTGGAGCGCATTGCTGTCTCGCTAGACAGACTGCAGCACCCTGACGAGTTCTGACACACACAGACTGGGTATGTGGGCAGGAAGAGCGGGAAGGGGGCATTGTAATGAGTCTACTAGATGTGAGCTACTTTCCAGCTTTTGAACAGTCCCTTGGACAAACCTCTCCCTCATCCTTCAAGGTGGCCCTGTGCTAACCTCTCACACTAAGCCTACGCCTTCAAGTGAGGGAACCCCAAAGTTTAGGAGAAGGCAGGTTCTAGCAATGGGGTTTTCAGTGCCTACTGAGATGGCTTGCTGGGTTTGTGGTGACTGGGAGAACCACATGGTGAATTGTTTGCTGGATGTGAAGCCTGCAGATCTCTCTGGACAGATTGTGCCAGTGTTGAGCAGGTGCCAATAATACAGAAGAAAATAGGAAAGCGATCCTGGTGACCCAATTTAGGCTGCTGCGTAGGCAACTGAAGTCCAGGACCTCCATGGTCACATTCTCTGAAAAGCTTCCAGGTCTCTGCTCAGAGCCAGTTAGGCAGAACGTCAGGTCTCCAAGTGTAGCTGAGGTGAGGGTGTAGGGAGGCGGGATTTGGGTGTATTAGGAACTGACAAACATTTTGGGAAAGGAGGAGCTTGTACCGAACAGAGGGACTTCACCCAAGTCAAAATGGAACCAGATCGCTGGCATGGCAAATTAAAACGGTCATGGAGGAGTTTTAAGCTGAGGGCTGGGAAAGCAGATGGTGTGGAGGAGCGCACAGTTCAGACACGCATCCCATAGAGGAGGGTCTATTAATAGAGAGTCCCTATATCCTAATAAAGAGGAGAGGCTAGGACTGTGCTGTCCAACACACTAGCCACATGTGGCTATTTGGTCGGGTGAGTGTGGCTAGTTGGCTATAACAGTAGCCACTAGAGTTGTCACTACTGCTTGAGTACTGGTTGGACACCACAGGGCTAGAAGCTGATAAAGTACAAGTAGGAACTGAAGAGAAACGGATGAAAGAGAGTTCCCTTCGCTCTGGGTTGTCTCCCAGAAACACAGCACAGATAGACCCCGGATGTTTGTAGCTCACAGTGCAAAGGTGATGCAAACCTAGAAAGAAGATGATCATACTTAGCAAATCATCACATTTTCGCGCACACTTTACGTGCCCTGTCTGGTCAGATTCCTTGCCATTTAGGATCTTGGTATCAGCAGAATTATAAAGTGTTCCGTGTATTTCACGCAGCATCATGGGCAGGATGAGCTCATGCCCGGCTTCCCAGCTCCCTGTATGATTGCTTTGTAGATGGGGCTTCCATTGTTTCTGACTCCTCCATGCCCGTCTGGGCAAACTCTACTGCCTGCTATTAAGGAGTCTTCATAATTCTTTGTGGGGCTTATAGATACTGTGACAGGGTCAGGCCAGGGAGCTGCTGCAGAGAGGGGAAAAGGCAGCCCAAAAGGGAAAAACCCCTGTGAGAGAAGCAGAGAACTGCAGCCCAATTAGATGCAGCTGGGAGGGAGCTGGCTCAGGCTAATTGGGGCCAGCTGACTTCTCTGCTGTCTGGCTGAGGGCCTTTAAAAGCCTCAGCAGTTGGAGGCTGGAGTGGAGAGGCAGAGGACAAAAGGAAGGTGGTGGAGAGGCAGAAACCAGAGAGAACAATTTTGACCAGCATTAGGTAAAGGCAGCTAAGGAGGGAGCCTGTGGGCACGTGGCCCGGGCTCCCTACCATTGAGACCCGCTGCAAAACCCTAACTGGGGCTAAGGAGGAGGCCTCCCAGTAGTGGCTTGGGGAAGAGGGGCCCTTGCCACACGTGGTGTCAGGGGTGGGATCGTGGCTGTGAGGCCTCACAGCAACCCAAATCTAGCCAAGTTGACCTCGCAGCAAAAAAAGTACCCATGGAGGACCTGGTAAAGCACTGGTGCAGGCCACGGCTGCCCAACAAGAGGCTACTCGGTGCAAGCAGCTGCCCAGCGGAGTCGGATCCAACAAGAAACCAACCAGTTGTTGATGAGCCAGGTAGCCCAGGACAGGGCCACCCTGCAGGAGGTGGTGAACCAGCTGAAAGCCCTGACAGTCCAGGCACGTGATCAAGATGGCCCGACCCTTACGGGCCAATTTCTACTTACAGAAAATGACAAAAGACGATGAGGTTGAGGCCTATCTCTTGGCCTTCGAAAGGACAGCTTTGGGAGGCCTGGCCTCAAGCTCAGTGGGCCAGCATTTTGGCCCTTTTCTGAGCGGGAAGCCCAGAAGGCATACCTTGACATGGCAGAGGAAGCTGCATCCGACTACCCCCAGCTGAAAGCTGAGATCCTGGCACGGGCTGGGGTCACGGTCACAGTGAGAGCCCAGAGATTTCACGACTGGCGATATCGAGATGACCAGGGCCCCAGAACTCAGTTGTTTGATCTGGTCCATCTGGCCCGAAGTGGCTGCGCCCGACATCCACAGCCCGAAAAGATTATCGAGGTGATCGTTCTTGACCGGTGCGTGAGGGTTTACCCCAGACCTTCGGGAATGGGTGGGCCAGAATGACCCCACGCTTGATGAGCTTGTGGCTCTCGTTGAGAGACGATTGACAGCTAAGGGACTTTCCCGCAGCCCCAGAGTCGAGGCGCAGCAGAGCAGAAGGTCCGCCTTCACCCCAAGGACCCGTGCCCTGAAGTTTCTGACCGAGTCCAGACAGGAAGAAAGGAGGCGGAAGAGCGACCGACGGGCAAAAGACCTTGGGGTCTGGACAGGAGAGGGCCAGGGATCAAGACCCAACAGCCCAAAAGAAAGGGGCTGTCCCCCAGGTTATAGGTGTTATGCCTGCGGGGAGATAGGGCATATTATGCGGTTCAGTGCCCTAACATAGACGAGCCTATGCAATGTGACCTGGGAACCTACAAAGTGTCCTAGTCAACCTCGTTGGGGTAGCAGTGGGCCCCCATCAGTATACCCAGCCCGTGAAAATGAATGGGGTAGAAACCACTGCCTTAGTAGATTCCGGGAGTGCAGTTACGTTGGTCTCAGGGAAGCTAGTGGGGCAAGATCAGCTGACTCAAGCCAAGTACACTGGGGTATCTTGTGTACACGGGGATACTAATTATTACCCCACCATCCCTGTGGAGATAGAAGTACAAGGGCGGGTTACAGAGGTAACTGTGGGGGTGGTCCCAAGGCCCCTACCCGGTGGTCATTGAGACTTCCCGGGTTTAGTGACCTGCTACCACGGGACTGGGGGGAGGAGGATAGCTCCCTCCCGGCCTTCCATGAGTTTTCCCAGGACCTGTTCTCGATGCCTGGGGAACCCCGGAAAACCCGACGGGAGAGGAGGGCCGCAAAAAAATTGGGGACCAGGATCTTGACCCAAGGTCGGAAGCAGGCACTGGTAGAGGGGGAGGCCTACCCAACTACTAGAGCAGAAGCCCCGGGACAGGATGAGCCTGAAGCAGGACCCAGCTCATCAGGGGAGGAAAGGGGGCTAGGTTCCCTGGAGCCTGAGCAGGTGAGATCCCCAAGTGAGACCTTTGGGCAGGATCAAGCCAATGATCCAATATATCAGAATATCCGTAAGGAGGTGGTTGAAGTTAATGGGGTCCCAGTGGAGGGGAGGAACAAGGGCACGGGGCCCTACTATATAATCAAGGGGGAGCTTCTATATAGGGTAGCTCATATACAGGGCCAAGAGGTGGAACAACTCTTGGTACCCCAAAAGCACCGGAGGGCAGTACTGGAATTGGCACACAGTCATCTATTTGGAGGACATCTAGGGGTGGATAAGACCCTGGACCGCATTCTTCGGAGGTTCTTTTGGCCTGGGATCTATGTAGAAGTCCAGAGGTATTGTGCTTCCTGCCCGGAGTGCCAACTACATGGGCCCCGACCACACCTGAGGGCCCCATTAGTACCCCTACCAATCATTGAAATCCCTTTGAACGGATTGCTATGGACATAGTTGGCCCACTAGAGAAGTCTGCCCGGGCCACCAGAGCATACTAGTTGTAGTGGACTATGCTACTCGATACCCAGAGGCAGTGCTCTCACGCAACACCCTATCCAAGACCATCGCTAAGGAACTAATTCAAATCTTTTCTAGGGTAGGGATTCCTAAAGAAATCCTAACGGACCAAGGGACCCCTTTGTGTCCAAGCTTATGAAAGACTTGTGTACCTTGTTCGCATACGGGCCCTGCGGACCTCGGTATACCATCCTCAAACCGACGGTCTAGTTGAAAGGTTTAACAAGACCCTAAAAAGTATGCTTAAGAAAGTAGTAAGTCGGGATGGCAAAGATTGGGATATGCTACTGCCCTACCTCATGTTCATGTAAGGGAAGTTCCCCAAGCTTCGACTGGCTTCTCCCCATTTGAACTTTTGTATGGGCGTAACCCACGGGCATACTAGACCTTGCTAAAGAGGCCTGGGAGGAACAACCCAACCTGGGGAGAAATGTAGTTGATCATGTGCTCCAAATGAGGGACAGGATTGCCAGAGTCACCCCCATAGTGCGGGAGCACCTAGAAAAGGCACAGGAAGCCCAACAGGTCTATTACAACCGGCGAGCAACCTCCCGGAAGTTCCAGGTGGGAGACCGGGTGATGGTGCTAGTGCCGACGGCGGAGAGTAAGCTCTAGCCCAATGGCAGGGGCCATATGAAATAATAGAAGCAGTGGGAGAGGTAAACTATAAGGTTCGCCAGCCTGGCCGAAAGCCTGAGCAAGTATATCACGTCAACCTGCTGAAACCCTGGCGAGACAGAGAAGTGGCCTTGGTTGTGCTGGGGCCACCACCCCAAGGGGAAAACCCACCAAGGCAGGTGGGAATATCTCCTGAGCTGACTCCGGACCAACAGGCCGAAGCAGCCGACATGATTGAGCGGAATTGGGATGTGTTTTCGACAGAACCGGGTAGAACTACGGAGGTTTACCATGACATCATCACAGACCCCAGGGTGAAGGTGCACGTTAAGCCATACCGGATACCTGAGGCAAAACGAAAAGAGGTCCAAGCTGAAGTTGAAAAAATGCTGAAGCTCGAGTCATTGAAGAGTCCCATAGCCAGTGGTCTAGCCCTATTGTTATGGTGCCCAAGCCAGATGGAAGCCTACGCTTTTGCAATGACTTTCAAAGTTAAACGAAGTATCCAAATTCGATGCCTATCCCATGCCAAGGGTGGATGAACTCATTGACCAACTGGGCAAGGCCCGATTTCTATCCACCCTTGATTTGACCAAGGGTACTGGCAGATCCCCTAGCACCAGGGGCCAAAGAAAAGACAGCCTTTTCGACTCCAGAGGGTCTCTTTCAATACACGGTCCTCCCTTTTGGTTTGCATGGGGCTCCTGCAACGCTTTCAGAGGCTCATGGACAAGCTGTTGCGGCCCCATGCCAAGCACGCAGCTGCCTATTTGGATGATGTTGTTGTCCACAGTCCTGACTGGGACACACACATTGAAAAAGTAGAGGCAGTATTGGAGACATTAAGGAGAGCGGGACTTACGGCGAACCCTGCAAAGTGTACGATTGGGCTGGCCGAGGCCAAATATCTCGGTATATCGTGGGAAGGGGGATAGTGAGGCCCCAGCTCAACAAAGTGGATGCAATACAGAATTGGCCCCGACCAACCCGGAAAAGCAGGTCAGGGCATTCTTAGGGTTGGTTGGATATTACCGCAGATTCATCCCCAACTTTGCCTCCAGGGCCTGCCCTCTGACCAACCTGACTAGAGCACGTGGTCCCGACATTGTAAAGTGGACCATGGAGACGGAAGAAGCTTTTAAAGATCTCAAGAATGCCATCTGCGGTGATCCAGTTCTCATAGCCCCTGATTTTAAGAAGGAGTTTATCTTGCAGACCGATGCCTCCGAGGTAGGACTGGGAGCGGTATTATCTCAAATGGTTGGAGAAGAGGAGCACCCAATCCTGTACCTCAGCAGGAAGCTTCTGCCGAGGAACTAAACTACGCCGTGGTAGAAAGGGAATGTCTCGCGTAAAGTGGGCCATGGAAAGCCTTCGCTACTACCTTCTTGGGCGGAAGTTTACCCTGGTCACTGATCATGCACCTCTGCAGTGGATGCACCAAACAAGGACAGAAATTCGAGGGTTACCCGGTGGTTCCTGTCCCTGCAGCCCTTCCACTTCCATGTGCAACACAGATCAGGAACCCAGCATGGGAATGCAGACGGGTTGTCAAGGGTGCATTGTTGTCCGACCCATAACCCAACCCCATGGGGTTGAGCAGAGGGGGAGGATGTGTGACAGGGTCAGGCCAGGGAGCTGCTGCAGAGAGGGGAAAAGGCAGCCCAAAAGGGAAAAACCCTGTGAGAGAAGCAGAGAACTGCAGCCCAATTAGATGCAGCTGGGAGGAGCTGGCTCAGGCTAATTGGGGCCAGCTGACTTCTCTGCTGTCTGTCTGAGGGCCTTTAAAAGCCTCAGCAGTTGGAGGCTGGAGGAGAGGCAGAGGACAAAAGGAAGGTGGTGGAGAGGCAGAAACCAGAGAGAACAATTTTGACCAGCATTAGGTAAAGGCAGCTAAGGAGGGAGCCTGTGGGCACGTGGCCCGGGCTCCCTACCATTGAGACCCGCTGCAAAACCCCTAACTGGGGGGGGCTAAGGGGAGGAGGCCTCCCCAGTAGTGGCTTGGGGAAGAGGGGCCCTTGCCACAATACGTTTCACAATATTAATCAGTGTGCCACTAGCGTTGAGAAAACCCTCCCTCTCTACACTTGTACAATATGAGTTGTTGATTCAGTTGTTTGTAAATGCCTTCCCCCAGCTCCACACCCACGAGCGTTAGTTCTGCCATGCGAGGTCTTCCATCAGACTGGAGCTCACGCCCTGCTTCCTCTGGGAAATGGGAATAAGAGGGCCCAGAGATGCCCACGGGTTCGCACTGCTCTCACTGCCCCACGAAAGGGCTACACGTGGCTTGGGTTGGGTTTGAGTACAGGTGCCTCGACCTCGCACAGACATGTTAGAAACTTCATGCCAAGGGTTGGAAGGTTTGTTTATTGGGATACATGAGAGAGAGAGAATCAGAAGCAAAACATAAAACGTTTCAGTGTAAATGTAGACTAGTTATGCAAACCGAACTTAATCTGAGGTGAGCAAAAGAGCCTTTTCCAGAGCGTGGCTGACAGTCCTCTCCCTGGAGAAGAAAGGGTTAGTTCTGTCACTGGCTCTTGTGTTCATCACTGTCGGTGGTGTTTACTTTCTCGACAGACAGACATACAAAGGAGAGAAGCCGTTGGATATTAAGGGGGGATAATCTGGCATTGAGGTGCTCAGGGTTCTTGTCCATCAGTTAGACCTTATTTCCAGCACACCAGTGTTGGTCTGTTAATTTCTGATTCCATTTCTGTTTGTAAATCATGATGCCAACACAACCCTTGCATCCTGTCACTAGCCTTCCCTCTTACAATTGATCCAGAGGGTCTCCTTTTACCTTGTACCTTGGTCTATCAGCATTCATTGTTGGAGGTTACTGTAATGTTTTATGAACTTTACCTACTTTCCTCTGGAGGACAGGGTCATAATTCAAAATGATCTCGACAAACTGGAAAAATGGTCTGAGGCAAATAGGATGAAGTTTAATAAGGACAAATGCAAAGTGCTCCACTTAGGAAGGAACAATCCGTTTCACACAGACAGAATGGGAAGCGACTGTCTAGGAAGGAGTCCTGCAGAAAGGGATCTGGGGACATAGTGGACCACAAGCTAAATGAGTCGATAATGTGACGCTGTTGCAAAAAAAGCAAACGTCATTCTGGGCTGCATTCACAGGAGTGTTGAGACAGACATGAGAAGCAATTCTGCTCCACTCTGCGCTGGTTAGGCCTCACTTGAAGTCTTGTGTCTGGTCTCCGCATTTCAAGAAAGATGAAGAGAAATTGGAGAGGTTCCGGAGAAGAGTAACAAAAATGATAAAAGGTCTAGAAAACATGAGCTAGGAGGGAAGGCTGAAGGAATTGGGTTTAGTTCAGAATAGAGAAGACTGAGAGGAGACATGATGGCAGTTTTCAAGTACCTAAGGGTGTTATAAGGAGGGAGAAAAATTGTTCTCCTTGGCCTCTGGGGATAGTTGAGAATCAATGGGCTTAAACTGCAGCAAGGGAGGTTTAGGTTGGACATTAGGAAAAACTTCCCAACTGTCAGGGTCGTGAAACCCAGAATAAATTGCCCAGGGAGGTTGTGGAATCTCCATCCCTGGAGATATTTAAGAGCAGGTAGGACAGACACCTGTCAGGGATGATCTAGATGATGCTTGGTCCTGCCATGAGGGCAGGGGCCTGGACTTGACCTCTTGAGGTCCCTTCCAGTTCTATGACTCTGATTCCAGTAATTGAGCTCACACCCTGCTGTATCCCAATTGTTATAACAGCACCCAGGAGTGGGCCTTTGAGGCTTGCTTCTATTTATCTGTATGTATCAGGTTTTTACTGTAACTTGCACTGTTAGCTGACCCGATTCTGCTCACTGCTGCAATGCAGCCTGCTTACAGGACAGTGGTATCACGGGAGAGTGCATTTTCCTCTCTGGGAGTAGGTGGTCCTGCATCCACTAGTGCATGGAGAAAGCACAGAGGTAACAGTGTTGGGCAGGGTGCCAGTGACCTGTGATGAAGAGAGGAGGGCCTCAAGAACTGACTAGTCCCCAAGTCTGACACTCCTTAGCTGTGGTCTCCTGCCTGCCCTGGAGGGCTGGGAACTGGATATTCTGCTAATATTGCTCGTTTTGCTCTTCTTTCTGCAGATCACTAAGTTGTCAAAGGAGCTTGAAGATACTAAGAGGGAAATGGCTGCTTTAGCTTCTGAAGCTGCATCTGCCTTGGCTGCCTCTGCGATCCCCCCGCCTGCCCCGCCGCTCCCTGGCGCCCCTGCGATCCCCCCGCCTGCCCGGCCGCTCCCTGGCGCCCCTGCGATCCCGCGCTCCTGGCGCCCCTGCGATCCCCGCCTGCCCCGCCGCTCCCTGGCGCCCCTGCGATCCCCCCGCCTGCCCCGCCGCTCCCTGGCGCCCCTGCGATCCCGCCCCGCGCTCCTGGCGCCGCCGGTGCCGCTCCTGGCGCTGCGATGCCGCCCCGCCCGCTCCCTGGCGCCGCGATGCCGCCCCGCCCCGCCGCTCCCTGGCGCCGCCGGATGCCCCGCCCGCGCCGCTCCTGGCGCCGCTGGATGCCGCCGCCGCCCCGCCGCTCCTGGCGCTGCCGAGATGCCGCCCCGCCCCGCCGCTCCTGGCGCCGCCGGGATGCCGCCCCGGCCCCCGCTGCTCCCTGGTGCCGCTGGGATCCCGCCCCCTCCTCCAGGAATGGGTGCCCCTCCTCCTCTGCCCCCTGGCTTTGGGGGTTGGGGCGCCCCTGCGGCTCCAGCTCTCCCCTATGGATTAGCTCCAAAGAAACAATACAAGCCGGAGGTGCAGTTGCGGAGACCTAACTGGAGCAAGGTAAGGCCTGCTCGCTGCCGGCCTGTGCTGCCCCCGCGCCCTTTTCTCTCCGCTCCTCAGAGATGTGCCACTCCATCAGCCTTCTGCCGTGGCTCCTGTGGGAGGGGATCCCCGAGGTGGCTCACAGGGCAAGGGCTTCTCTGAGGCTCAGGCCCTGCAGAGCAGAGGCGCCAAGGAGCAGCCTCCCTCCGCCTGCAGCTGCTGATTGATGGGCTCGCTGGTGATTCGTGTCGGTTAATTTCCCTGTGGCTAGTGGCTGTTTCTGCTCTGGGCCGGGTAAGGCAGCACCCAGGGAGCCCCCAGGTCAGTAGCCACCACCCTTCGAAATGCGCAGGCCGCAGAGAAGTGCCCAGCTCTCGGAAGCACAGGCTGCTTTGGTCTCTGTTTTCTCCTCGGTGGGGGGATTGGCGCCAGGACACAGGGCGAATGTGTGTCTGAGCACAACAGTTGCCACAAGCAGACAGCAAGTGTGCCCAGCCTGCTGCCAGAGAGCTGTGGGCATAGCGCCAAGACGGGCGCCCTCTTTCTGGGGGCTTGTTGATTGGGCTTCTTCTCGCAGAGATGTTGCATGGAATGGCTCAGTGGGTTAATATATGAACCTTCTAGTCTGGGGCCTGTGCGGCCAAACCCTGCTCAGCCAGCGCTGTAGCCGAGCTGGGTGGTCTCGGCGCTCATGGGGGTGCGTCACAGAACTGACCTGCTGTGCAGTTGAGCCCAGTTGGCATCGTCTGCTCAGGAGGGAGCCGAACCTGAAACTGCCGAAGCAGCTTGAGGGCCAGGGCTGGCCTAGGGGCAAGTCTGCCGCTGCTCGGGGTGTGGGTGTATTGGCAGAGCGTTGGTAATTGTGCCAGCTGCTGTCTCACTTGCATAGGGACGCAGTCTCTGTCCCTAGGCGCCTCCAGCGCACAGTCAGGTGTGAGGAAGGGTAAAACATGTACTTCACTGCCCCCCCACCCCACCGGCGTGTGGTGACTTCCTAAGCGAGTGAGTGTGGAGGCCAGGCTCAGTTGAGGGCGTGGAATGTGCTGCTGCTGTGAAAGGCACAAGGCAGAACAGCGTCATAGAGAAAAGCCCTGGGCAAGGGGGCTGTGAAGGGGAGAGGAGAAACCTGACTTGCGTTTGGTGGCAGACAGGCGGTTCAGCGTGTGGGCGAATGGCTGCAAGGCAGATGAGCTCAGCTGCGGCAGCGGAGGGGACGGGGGGTCGGGAGAGGTGCCTGGGGCCTCCGAGGGACCAGCGAGGGGCTGCAGGCGCTGCTGCCCAGGGTGAGCGGGGTAGTTGTGTGGCTAGAAAGGAGAGAGACCTGGCCAGGTGTGGGCAGACTCTGGCAGTGTGGGTGGAGGCAGGCGCTGCCCCAGATGACCCCGAATGCAGGAGCTGTGCTGTCAGCAGTGGGACTGGGAAGAGGGGTGCGGGTTGGAGAAGGGGGGCTGCTCCTTCAGTAAGCTGGATGGCCAGCCACGCAGGGGAGATGGACGCTGAGCTGAGGGGCTCGATGGAGGGAGCAGCCAGTTGGCTCTGAGATGGCAGCTGAAACTCTTTGAGCAGAAAGACTGTCCTAGCGAGTGTGTGAAGGGAGAGCGGAGGGCCCAGGGCCCAGCGTTGTGGGGCACCTGTGGGGGGTGAGCTCTCCCGCGGGCTGACCGTGCCCCATGCTTTGCCCACAGATTGTGGCTGAGGACCTCTCCCAGGACTGTTTCTGGACCCGGGTGAAAGAAGATCGCTTTGAGAACGACGAGCTCTTCGCCAAGCTGACGCTCACCTTCTCTGCCCAGGCCAAGTGTAAGTGCCGCGCTGGTGCCCTCCGGCTGCCTGTCGGCACTGAGGGGTCGCGGGCTGGGAAGGAGCTGCCTTCCGAAGGGGTGCGCAAGCGCCAGTGCCAGGAGGCCGTCTGCCAGGCAGGGCAGGGAGTCAGGCCGGGGGACTTCTCGGCTAGCAGCTGATGAGCACCTTGGTCGGCCAGTCTGCGCGCTGACCTGTGGCCCGCCCTCCCGGGGCTCCCCAGCACTGTGCGGGGGGGGGAGACTTGCTCTAGCTGGGGTATTGTCTGGTCTAACGTTTTCCCCTCTCTCCCCCCCTCCGCTTCCTGGCCTGGGGATTCGTCCGCCGCTGCCTGCAGCCTCCAAGGGTGAGTGGCGCTGTTCTGCCAGACTGCGCGGGGGCTGTGCCGTGACACCGCTCGGTGGAGCGGCCCTGGGGGGATGGGCCTGGAGAAGGACTCTCGGAGGAGGGCTGCAAGTGGTCTCCTCCCATTAGCAGGCCTTCCCCTCCCGCTGCACTAGGCTCCTGAGTGTTTGCTGCATTCAGTGCGCAAAGCTGAGGGTCTCGCTCTCCCCGGTATGTGTTGGGCTCCGCCGCCTGCCCTCATCCTTCGGAAGGAGCTGAGGGCAGGCTGCACAGACTTTGCTCCCCCTGCCCTGTGTAGTGCAGGGCACCCCGCCATGGGCTCTCTCTCCAGCCGAGGCAGCACTCTCCTGAGGCCAGGTGTCCTACCGCCGTGTTGCCCTGAACTTAGGCTCCTTGTTTGCACTGGGCCCCTGCGCTCCCCGGCTCTAACACTTGGTCTGGAGTGGGAGAGGAAGCTTCTCTTACCACATGCTCCCCGCCCGTGGCATGGAGCCTGCTCTGCCAGGGGGAAGCCGAGCTCCTCCTCTGCCTCTTTGGGCTTCCTGGCTGCGCTGGGCCTGAAGCTTTCCCCCACCTCCTGTCGGTAGCCGCAGGGACACGGGGGGTGCCCCTTTGCCTTTGCCGCTCGCCTGCTTCATCTCCGCCTTGCGCTCTTGAGTTTCTGTAGAGTCATGTGGACCCGATGCAGGAAGCTGACACGCCTGGCTTCCAGCCCCGCAGAATTAGCCTGTTTCTAGACATGACCGTTTTTCCCTGGCTGATTGAGGGTGCCAGGCTGCGCTTGACGTAGTTTCAGTGAGAAGCCGGCCGGGCTGCCCGGGGCTCTGGCAGCTTTCAGGAAGCCACTCTCGCCCTTGCATAACAGAATAGTTCGCGCAGTGCTGCCCTGAGCCCTGTCTCGGTGCTGCCTGCTGCTGGCAGGCCACACTCATGCCCCCTCTGTGGTCCCTTAGTCAGAGGTGACAAGGGGGCTCCCTCCCTTCCCAAAAGGTACAGTCGCCTAGGGCAGGAAAAGGGCTTTTCGGTCAGCAGTGCTCTTCTGATGCTGGCTGGCAGGGTATGTTCCTCCAAAGAGGGTTGCGTAGTGCGTCGGTCAGAGGAAGGGTGGCAGTGGACCGCTGAGTTCCGCTGGCTGATCTCCCCCCCCTAGCTCCTGGGTCCAGCTGACTCTCCCCAAGGCTGGGGGGATGCAGGTGCATGGACTAGCGTTGCTGTGCGTGGGGCGGCCGGCTGCGCTCTCGTTACTGTGGTCCCCAGCGAGGAGGGGGGGCTTGCTGGTTGTAGGAATATTCCCCGGTTGTGCTTGAGGGAGCTCTCTGAGCCCACTGCCCCACGCTCCCCCTGCCACCCCGGGTTTGGTCGGGGAACTGTAGGTAGTGAGGCAGCAGGACTGGCAGTTCAGCACTCGCGCTAGCAGCCCCTCCCTCCCCTCCAACGCCGCAGCACTTTCTCTTTGGGTGAGCCGCTCCGGGACCGAGCCCCCCTGCCTTTCAGGAAGGCCCCTGGGCTTTGTCGAGCAGGTCTGAGCCTCTGTCACCTCTTGGAAGTGACCCGAAGCCAGAGCGCAAGCCCCCCTCCCCGCCCCGGCAGTTGTTGCGGTCCCGGCTCGGTTCCGGCGTTCGGGGCTTGTCGTGGACGGACACGGTTGTCTCTGGTGTACTGCGTCCGGTGGCTGGCTCAAGTGGACCCATTGGCTTAGCAGGGACCTGGACTGGTGGTTGGGCGCCCCTGTCTCAAGGCCTCTGCTGTCCCCAGGAAGGGCCCATTCGCTGAGCGACAGCCGGGACTTGGCATCTGTTTGTGCCGCTGGGGGCTTGTCCTCTGGGGAGCAGAAACAAATGGCTGAGGTGGCAGCGTGTGCGAGAGCGACTGCTCCCGGGAAGGCTTTTGGGGCTGCAGCATCTCTTGGGCATCAGAGTTCCGGCAGGGGCACCTCGCGCTGCTGCCGGTGACTCCACTGCAGCGCCAGCAGGCCCCTTTCGGTGTTAACTAGCTTGCGGTTACACTTCCAGCTGCGCTTAGTTCTGTGTGGTGGGCGCGGCAGGGCACCCAGCTGTTCTGGGGGGGGGCACGGACTGCCCTTGCCCCAGCCCCTGCACGTACCGTCCCGCGTCTCCTTTCCCAGCTGATCGCTCACAGCCAGAGGGTAGCAAGAACCGCTCTCCCTTTGGCTTCCCCTTCTCTCTCCCCAGGCTGCACTGGCGTCACTTGTCAGACCCAGCCTCTGGCAGCTCAGTTACGGCAATACGGGGTCCCGCCCTTCACCCTCCCTGGGCAGTGAGTGCTTTGTCAGGAAGAGTGACAGCTGAGGGGGCCAGCCACAACGCTTGTACGCCTGTGTGTGCCTCCGAGGGGCAGTGCGTAGGCTGCCTTGTCAGGCCCTTCCTATCCACTTCCCTAACCATGTGCTTGGGGCGTGCAGCTCTCCTGGCTGGTGGCAGTGCCTTCGGAGAGCAGGGTGAGCCGGGAGCGACCAGGCTGGGTCAGGGCAAAGGCCCGTCCCGCCCAGTGTCCTGCAGCCCACAGCGGTTGGCACTGTCCCTGCCCTTCATGGAGCGAGCCAGGCTGGCGTCTCTCCTCTCCTTCTCCTGCTCTAAGGGGCTGCCGAGGCTCTCCCCGCCGCTCTGAGCGCTCTGTGCAGAGCCGCCTGCTGATCCCTGGTTAATATTGATGGGCTAAGAGCAAATGGAAGGCAAGGCGCAGTCTGTACCAGGGCAGGTCTGCTCCGAAACTCCCAGCCTGGGAATGTGAGGCGGCTCACGATAGACCGTTGCTTTCTCAGCTGACTCCAGCATGAACTGAAACCCGATGGAATGGGGAGGGCATCAGCGGCCCAGAGGCAGCCCTGCTCCTCCCCCTGCGCCGCGCTGTGTGACGGAGGGGCGGTGCACTCCTGGCTCTTAGGATGGTCTGAGGCGCAGGAATTGTTTTCCACCACACAGCCAGTGACGTTTGCAGGGTCAGCCACCCAGTTGCCACTACCCTGCGCAGCCTTTCCTATGACCTGACTGGTGAGGGGTCGCTGGCGCCGCCTGCCCCACATACCGCAGCGATGGGCAGCAGTTCAAACCCCTCAGTCACACGTTTACCAGGCGCTGAGCCTTGCTGGTCACAGATCTCCTCAGTCTTGGGTTCGCCCCTTCCTGGGACGTTTTGTGTTCTCCTCCAGCCTCTGTGGCTCTGTCTGAGCAATGGCTGGCCAGAGGCTCTCGGGTGCTGCGTACTCTCTGCACGGGAAAGCGGGGCCTGTGGCTGGATGCTGCCGCTGCTTTCCCAAGTCCCTGAGCATGAATATTTCAGGCCACTCCCACCTCATGGCCGACGCTGGTAATTGCAAACACAGGTCAGCACCAGCCACCTGCTGAAACGCTGCTGTTTGGGGAGTGCTGGGCCTGCTGCTGCTGCTGAAAGCAGGAGCCGTGGTTCACGCTCCAATACCTGCAGTGAGCTCAGCCCCTTGGGGAAGGGGAGAGACCGTGTCCTTCCGCTCTGATGGCATCGCAGTGCTGCAGAGGAAGGCCTGGACGTGTGTGCGGGGCCGGGGGGGTTTACCCCGTTAGCGCAGGCGTCAGGCGGGCTCCTCTCAAGCTGAGTGCACGTGACCCTGCGCTGGTCCAGTTGCAGCTCTGGCAGCAGGGTTCAGTAACATCCCTACTGGTTCTTTGAAAGCAGGGATGGGAAACTTGCAGGCCAAGTCCAACCCGCGGTTTGCCTTGATCTGGCCCGCGCGGCTCGGGGCTCCCTCCCAGCCCCTGCTAGCGCCAGCTCCCCGCTGCAGGCGAGGACCGAGCCTTTGGGCTCAATGGAGGCAAGCGCAGCCACGCCCCTGCCTGGCCGGGGGAAGGAAGTGCTCCCTGCAGTCACTGCCCCCATCACTCCCATTGGCCAGGAACCGCAGCCAATGGGATCAGTGGAGGGGAGTGCAGAGCTGCACAGACACACCTGCCCCCCAGGAGCTGTGGGCGCCCCAATCTCCTGCCCCCTGCCACCCTTCCCTTCCAGACCCAGCACACCCTCCCGCACATGGAGCCCCTCATTTTGGCCCCCACATGATCTGCTAGCCCTGGGCCCCCAGAAGAGTGAATCGGCTCTGAGGGTGAGGCAGGAGGGTGCCTTTTTTCAGTCTCCTCCCTGGGGGTCACTTTTGTTCGTTTTTCCTTCTCACTCGTGGGTGTGGCCCCTGGTTGCTTTTCTTGGCCCTGACCCAAAAGAGGTTTCCCAGCCTGGGGTAAAAGGAAGAGAAAAGTGGTCTGCGAGCAGGAGCCAGCCTTGAGTTAAAGGCGTGTGTCCACGCACTGCAGCTCTGCCCGCCGGATCCCCCCCCGGTGGGGCGGGGCCTTGGGAAGCCAGGCTTCGGCACGCACGTCCGCCTCTGAAGTGGCCACTGACGGTGGGCTCTACTCCCCCCGTTTTCTGTGGCTGGGCCTTGAAGGGATTGCTGGGGATGGGTGGTCCTGTTGGCTCCGCCGGAGCTGGGAGCAGCCAGCTTGTTTTGCACAGACATCGTCAGGGCTGCAGTGACTGTTCCTGTGTGGGGAGGGTGTTCGGCCCACCAGGCTTTCCTCTGCCTCCGCGCTTTGCTTCCTTGCCTGTCAGACAACGCTAACCGCTGTATCCGAGGCAGCAGCGCGGGGCCGGGGCTGCGTGTCATTGGGCTCGTCACCCGAAGGGCCCAGGCTCCTCCGTTAACCACGTACACGGGTGCACACTCTCCCTCCTGCGCGCCGTTCTGAGCCCAGGGCCTCCCGCACTGCCCCCCACAGCGGGCACGGTGACAGCCGGGTTTGGGCTTGGCAGCACAGGCTGGGAGTGCAGGTGCAAATGATGGCTCAGGGACTGTCTCAGGAGAGCTCATCAAGGCGTCCCACTAGTGGCTGGATTTAGTAGTGGTGCCCAACTGCTCTGCTGCCGCTGGGCATTGCTGGGCTTAGGACAGGCTAGGGTTTCCCATCCTGCTGCTGCCATTCCCTAGTCCTCTAGTGCCTCGGCCAGGCCTTGGCGTGCACAGCTCTTCAGAGGCTTGTTGGGCCATCGCCCGGATCTTTGGCCCGCAGTGCAGTTACCTCCTGAGAACAGGCTTCTCAGCCAGAGGCAATGGTGCTGAAATGCCTGGCTGTGGCTGCTGGACTGCGCAGGGCCGGTAAGGAGACTCGTCGCCTTGTTTGAGGGTCAGTGTTGAGAGGAGCCGCAGTGGCTTGTCCGGAAGCGTTCCGCCTGCCTGAGATCGTTGCTTCGTAGCCCCCCTAACCCGTGTCCGCTTGCACACCAAGGGTTCTGCTGCTTCTGCTCGCTGGGCACAGAGCAGTGGGTCTGAGGGTGGCACAGATTGCCTCTGCACAGAAAACTTCCAGAATCTCAAGGCCTTGCCTGGAGAGATCCTCTTCTGGATGGTGGCACCTGTTCCAAGCAACGCGACACTGGCGTTCTATCCAGGAAGGATTGCATGAGAGTCCTTGTTACTTAGAAAGCCAAACTCCAGGGCCACTGGTTCCTCCTCCCGGTCAGCTTGCT
This sequence comes from Rafetus swinhoei, assembly GCA_019425775.1. Lineage (NCBI taxonomy): Eukaryota > Metazoa > Chordata > Testudines > Trionychidae > Rafetus > Rafetus swinhoei. The sequence goes on along the minus strand of CM033428.1, from coordinate 41,997,964 downwards.
CCTTCCCGCCCTCGCACAGACTCCCCCCAGAGCCACCGCCGCTGGTTCCCCCTCCCGGTCAGCTCGCTCCTTCCCGCCCTCGCACAGACTCCCCCCAGAGCCACCGCCGCTGGTTCCCCCTCCCGGTCAGCTTGCTCCTTCCCGCCCTCGCACAGACTCCCCCTAGGGCCACCGCCGCTGGTTCCCCCTCCCGGTCAGCTCATCCCGTGCAGGGCCTGGCAAAGCGGAGTGACCTCCCTTGCAGTGTGCCGCATTGAAGCAGGGAGGGGCCCATCAGGCTGTGCATCCCCAGCAGGAGGAGCAGTGGCAGCATGGTCTCTGCTCTGGCTCGTCTGGGCTGCAGAGCAGCTGGTAGGCAGCAGTGCCAGGCTGCCCTGCTCTTGAGCAGCTCCTCGAGCTGCTTTCACTTGGCCTGTGGGTCCTCTGAGTGCCCAGGCCTGCCAGAACCCAGCCTGCCTGTGCACCTCGTCCCTGGACTCTGCGCTGTGCTGAGAGGCTTAGCCCAGAGCCTGGGCCCATGTCGCCCAGGGGGCTCGGCAGGGCTGGGTTTCTCTCGCAAACCCAGCCCTGCGGTTCAAACGGTCTCCCACTGACACAGATCCTCCTGTCAGTGCGCTGCCCAGACTCTTCCTTCTCTGTACCTTGCAGAGGTGTCTGCATAGGCAGCCCTTAGTCCCACGACTTCTCGTTCTAATGCTGTGTTGTAGCCAGACTCCGTGCTGGGGGCACCTGCCTAATCGCTGTCTTCCGTCGTGGGATCTCCGGCTCAGTGGCCATGTTTCCTGGAGCGTGTTGCCTTGATTTGGCCACATTCACTCTCATGTTCTCAACCACTAGAGCTTGTTTCCGTTTCCAAAGGGTTTGGGGAGTGGGAGAGCAAGCAGGCAGGGTTGGCCTGTATTGAGTAAAACTTGCAGGCATTGGATGGAGTTCTGGGCCCTTGCTGTGGAGAAATCTGCAAGAATTTGCTGCAGGGGATAGTAGCAAGCGCAGCTAGGAAGATGGTTAGTGTGTTGCACGATTCTTGTAGTGACTCTTTGTGCCAAAAGCTTCAGAGGGGAGCCCAGTGAGTCTGTAACTGGAAAAACTTAAACAACCAATCGTGTAGCAGCACCTTAGACTGACAAAACCTGTCGATGGGATCATGAGCTTTCGTGGGTACAGCCCTCTTCTTCAGGTGAATGGAGGGTTAAAAGTCCAGTTCCAAAATAAATGGGAGCGGAGGGAAAGGAGGGGAAAATAGCAACTGTGTTCACGTTACATGAAGCTGATAGACGGTGCCAGTTGTTCTGAAGTGCCCCTTGTTTGGTTTTTAAGCATTAGGACGTGGCAGGCAGTGTGCTCGCCAGCTGATGTCTTTATTCAGACCTCGTGATGGGTCCCAAACCTGTCCATGAAGTTCAGTTCCAAGGCTTCCTGTGTATTTGGTTGTGAAATTGGCCTGAAACAGCCTGGTGACTTGGAGATCCATTAATGAGTGCCCCGGCAGGCTTGTGCGGGTTGCCTTTTCGGATGTCTGATTTGTCCATTCCTTCCTTCCCGTAGAGACTGTCCAGTTGGGCCAATGCACATGGCAGAGGGGCATTGCTGGCACTTGATGACCTAGATCACAGTAGCGGATGTGCAGTTGCACGAGCCTCTGATGTGATGACTGGTGTGAAATGGCTGGTGTAGGTGTGCAGACAGAGCTGGCACTGGGGCTGATTGCAGGGTGGGTTCCTGGATGAGTATGATGGAGGGGAGCTGTGTGGCTACTGGAAAGAATGCAGCTTAGTGAGACTTTTCTAACCTCACAATCTCTAAAGTTTCAGAGGGGTGGCCGAGTGAGTCTGTCACAGGAAAAACTTAACCAACCAATGGGCTGGGAGCTCTTTAAAGACCAACAAAACCTGTCGGTGGGATCAGGAGCTTTTGTGGGCATAGCCCACTTCTTCACATGACTGGAGCACACGGTCCGAAAGCAAAAATAAATAAGGGAAGTGGGGGAGAGGACATTGGGTAGATAAGTTTCAAAGGTAACATGTCGATGGGATCGGGAGTTTTCGTGGGCACAGCCCACTTCGCATGACTGGAGTTTCTTCATCTGGAGAAGTGGGCTGTGCCCATGAAAACTCCTGACCCCATCTACATGTTTTGTTCGTCTATGAAGTGCTACCAGCCCATTGGTTGTGTTTTCCTGTACAGACTAACTGGGCTCCCCCTGAAGCTTAAGTCCCAAAGGGCTAGCCGAGCCAGTCTGAAACAGCAAAAACGTAACAACAACAAACAATCTATTAGCATCTCAAAGACTAACCAGCTAAGAGGCTGATCAGAACCATTGGTTTGCACTAGGGAAGGAGGATACTAACAGCAGATTCTACACAGACATCAAGAACCGTAGGCACCTCCATTGGTTGGTTGGTTGATAATGCCCCAGCCATCAATCTAAACTTGAGAATGAAGTGGAGTTCCAGTCCTTCTCTGTGGAATTGGTCTGAAACAAAACAGCAACTTGGAGATCCCTTAATGTGTTGTTTTTAAGTCTCTCTTTAGAACTCCTCGGGCAAAGTGCAGTTCTCCCTTTGAACGCCAGGTGGCACACGGACCTTTTGGGTTTGCTATCCAAAGGCAAAGCAAAAGGCCTTTCTTTTACTGCGCAGTCTGGGTGGGTGCAACAGTTCAGAGATGAGCTAATGTTCCTGGTTCTGAACTCCTGGCCATGCTCCCTGCAACACAATCCTGGGGACAGTGGGAAGATGAAACACTGAGGTGGCAGCACCATGATGCACCCATGGCAGCTTTACAAACGCTGTGAAATGAATGAGAGGGGGAGCCGTGTTAGTCTGTAACTTAGAGTGGCCCTGAAGCACCTTGGAGACTAAGACAGATAGATAGAAGGGGTGCGTGGGGATGGGTGGATAGAAGGGGTGCGTGGGGATGGGTGGATAGAAGGGGTGCGTGGGGATGGATTTACAGATAGTATGAGCTTCCGTGGGCACAACCCACTTCTGCGGCTGTCTCATTACGGGGTCAGGAAGAGAGCCCATGCCATCCAAGGTGGAGGTAGGCAAGGGCTGCATTGGTTGGCCGGGCTGGAGCCGCCCCTGCCTGCAGCAGACCTGGGTGCCCCACGGGCAGGGGCTGCTCCAGCACCCCGGCCAGAGCAGCCTCCTGCCCGTGGCAGGCAGGGAGCTGCGGTAGCTCCGCCCGGTTGACCTTAAGCAGTGTTGCCCGTGCGGGTGGGGTTACCGGTTAACAGTCCCAGCCCTACTTTGGGTGAGGCTCCGCAGCAGCACAGCAGCTCCACTGGCCCTCACCCAGCAGCTCCAGCCAGCCCCCCAGCCGGTGCTCCCTGCACACCCTTGCGGTGCCCTGCACGGCGTAGGGCTCCAGCCCCGGCCTTGCGGGCAGCACTGCTCTGAGCACAGTGCCCCATGTGATGCGTGTCCAGGGGCAGGGATCCTCACGCCTTTGTGCATCCGGCGCTGCCACCCGAGCGCTCCAGCCACATGGGCCCTGCTTTTGGCTCCACTCCCGGAGAACACCTGCCCGAGGGCCAGCTCATCCTAACCGCCCAGGCATCCCTGTGCTGCCTTGTGGCCGCGGTCCCAGCACGCCCCGAGGCTGCCAATCCCAGACAGTCGGGCGCCTGTCCGGAGGGGCCCGTCTCGCCGGAACTCGGTGCCTCGGCAGCTCTGAAGAGGGAGTCTCGGTTTCCAAGTCGCTTTAGGGGCTTTACCAGTTGTGCCCAATGTCTGGGTCCAGATGGCAGTGCTGCTTAGCAGGGGACCTGGGGGCAGGGCTCGCGCACACATTGCACCAGGACAGTGCCACCCTCACACAGGTGGCACCCAGGAGTCTTTTGGCTCCAAAAGTGTTAGAAGGTAGCACTGGCCCGTGAGCCCAGTGGGTAGAACTGCCGGCAGCTGGCCTGGTCCCAGACACCTGCAAACCAGGGAGCGATACAGGAAGGTGGGCAGAGCCTCTGCTGAGGGGCCGAGCTGAATGGTCACATCCTCACTACCATGGAGATTGTCTTTCACGTCTGCTTCTGCATGGACTGTGTCTGATCCATCTGAAACCCAGCCCTGAACTTCTCCACTGCCAGGTTAGGTGGCCCACCCTTCTGGTGGCTGCTTTTTGGGGAGTCCTTTGTTGCCTGTGGCTTCCCCAAGCAGCTACGTGGGGACGCTGTGATTTCTTGTCACTTTCACTGCTGTACAGAGTAAAATGGGCAGAATTTTGTTCATTTCACTTTGGGGCCTGGGAAACCTGTTAGCCGCGGTGCTACTCTGCAAACATCTGGATCGTAGCGGGGGCACCAGATGTGCCACTCTGTGATGGTGAGGGTCACGGCAGGAGTAGGGCAGGTGGCCGCTGATGTTTTTAACACCATGTTGGCTAGTCCTGCTTTGAGTGAGGGTAAGCATAACCTTCTGCTATGTGACTCCCCGTTGGTACCTCCCGCCGAGGCTGACGGGTGTGTTCATCGGAGGCCGCCCAGCAGGGTTCTCCTGTTCTTTCAAGCCACAGGTGCAAGGGGCTGTTTGAAATGAGCCTAGGTTCAGCGGAATCGGTGGCTTAGGACAGCGTTCAAGGGACGTGTTCCCGGTCTGGTTGTCAGCCCTGCACGCTACACTCTGCTGCTGCTGGGGCCCGGGGTGGTGCCCGTTAAAGCACAGTGCAGTGGTGCGGGGCAGTGCTGGCCTTTCGGTCCAGCAGGCAGTGCTTCCTGTGCTCCCTGGCCAGGCCCGCCTGGGCTGAGAGACTCTTATCCCGTAGGCAAGCGAGCCCTCACCGAGAGGCCTTGCGTCTCGTGCCCAGCCGTAGGGCTCTCGCTGGTATGCTCCTGTCTGGCAGCCGCCAGTCCCTGGCAGTGCGGGAAGCCAGGCCCAGGCATGGCACTCAGGCCAGCCCAGCCCAGAGCCGCCCTCCTCCCACCACAAAGCCAGACCAACAGCTGGCTGTGCAGTGCTCCTTGTGCCTGGGAGGTGCTGCCTGTGGGGTGGCTGCCCTAGGTGCGGGGCACGGTGCGGAGGTGGGAAGCTGGGCTGGGAGAGGTCCTTGAGCCAGGTCCACGTGTTTCGGCCTCTTTCCTTTCCCTCCCGAAGCTGGCAGCTGAGCAGCTTCCGCCTGCAAGATGCAGTCTGCAGCCCCCACGCCGGAGCTGTGGGCGCCAGGGAGGGTAACGCCTCCCTGCTGCTCCTTAGTGCCCGGAGCGCAGCTCCCCGCACCACTGGAATGCCAGGGCAGGTGCTAGGCAGCCTGCAGGGACTTGGTGCCCATGACCCGGCTCCATGGACTCCCGCGGTCCTGGCCAGTGGCGTGGCAAGCAGGGCCATTGCTTGGAAGGCTGATCAGCCTGAGCCGGCTCCTTGCTGGGCTTTGCTCTGCGCTGGGGTTCCTTAGCCCTGGGCCTTTCCGGGGCAGCCCGAGGACCCTTAGCTTGGGCAGTCCAGGTATTCCTTAGAGAGGTTAAAAAACAACCATTGTCGGGTGGCACTTCACAGACTGACAGACATGGGCACAGCCATGCTCCAGATGACACCAGCGACGTGTTCTCTTAGTCTGGAAGGTGCTGCCCGACTGGTGGTTGTGTTTAAGTTTATCCTGTAGTGTGCAGACTAGCCCGGCCACCCCCTGAAACCGTAGGGAGGGGGGTTTCCCTTGCTTTGAATGCATCCGTAACCCTCCTGCACTGCTCCTCGCAGCCACCAGATGTGCGCAGTTGAGCCAGTCTGGCTCCGGTTACTAGCAGTGATGTCAGAGAAACTGGATTGGAGGAGGAGGTCATCAGCTAATCCTACCCAGGCAATGGTGCAGCCCCTTTCTCCATCTCCCCCCCCTCCTCCTCCGCCCCCTCAGCTGGCTTCCCTCCCAGACAAAGAGCGGAAAGCGGCTTTGCGCAGACAAAGGCTTTGCCGAGCTGGCAGGCTTGCACCTTCCCCATCTGGCCCTCTCTTTTATGCTGAAGTCCCCTGGCCAGGAGGGGGATGGAGGAGCCCGGACTGTGTTTCAAGGGCCCTTTGTGTCTTTTCGGAGCCTGACAGGGAGTTTTGTCTCCTTTTCTGTGTGCCCTCGGGGAGGTTTCTCCATCTGCTGCTCTGGGCGGGGGGCGGCATTGCTGCACTCACCCAGGCATTTTCTACCCCCGGGGGTTTCTGGACACTTTCCCGTTCTGCCATTTGAGCGCAGAGATTGGCAGGGTTTGTGCTGGTGCCTGACACACTGTTGTGTGGAGGCACCGGGGGTATCGGAGGGCCCCGTGCCCACCCTGGCCTTGGCCCCGAGTTGCTCTTGCTGCTGCACCTACTGCTGCCCCAGATCAGCCTAGCAGATCTCCAGGTGGCCGTGCCAGGAGTCTCCCTCCTGCCCTGCAACCCCGGCCCCTCCCGAACCTCTCTTGTGCTTTCCCAGCACTCCCCTGCTGAGTCACCCTGGGCGAGCCAGGCGCTGCAGTGGTTAGTCATTCCCAGCTGCTCTCGCCAGACAGGCCTGGGCTGTGCTCGGGGCCCTTCCCTATTCCATGCAGTAATTCTGTAAAGCACCGACTTTGCCACACCCTGCTCCTGCCCAGACCTGCCAGCGCCCTTCCTTTGTGACCTGCGGCCCCGGCCCAGTCTCCCAAGCCTGTGTCTAGTGCACTGCCGGGGCCGTAGTGGCCTGGCTGTAGGACCGCGTCCCGCCTCTCCCCCATGCGCTCTGCGTGTGTGCGGACAGCGGCAAAGGCTGGCTTCCCTGGCAAGAGGCCACCTCCCAGAAGTGGCCCATACAGTGCTCCCTGGGCTCGGCCCTGGCAGCGTGGCCCCCTCGCGTGGTGCGCTGCCGCGCCGAGGGCGGACTTTCCGTGACAGGCGGCAGGGCTGCCAGCGTTAGGTGCTGGGCACGGGTGCACTTGCTGCTTTTGCTGTTGCTCTGGGTTTGTGTTTCGGTGCAGTGAGAGAAATGAACCTTTGTACAAACTTCCCTCTGCTCAGTCGCTCCTAGTGCCTCCCCGCGTGCGTAGTGCCCGAACGGTGATGTGCGCCGAGTCCCTGTGCTAACCGCCTGAGAGCCTGGCATGCGGCTGAGCTTGGTTTTAGTCAGGCTTTGGAAACTGAGGGAGCAGAGAGCGGGTTCCAGCCCCTGTCCCTGTGCCAAACGTCCCGGTGTCCGCTGGCCCTGGCTGAGAAACAGGTGCTAGTCTCTCTTCCCCCGGGAGAGCCAGAGTGGGCAGTTTCCTCCTTCGTACATTTCCTTCCCCCCACCCTGTCCTGGGACCCAGGCTCCCTATGCCCCCCGAAGCTTCGCTCATGGGGAGAGGAGAACCTGGGACCCACAGGAGCACGAGGCCCCAGTGCAACCGCACAAGCAGAGGGGCGCGGTGCTGCGACCTGACGGGACTGGAAGGCGCTCGCGGCGGGGAGGGAGAGCTTGGTGGTTTGAGCATTGGCCTGCTAAACCCAGGGCTGTGCGTTCAATCCCTGAGGGGGGATTTAGGGATCTGGGGCAAAGCTGCCAGGGACGGGACGGTGCTTGGTCCTGCCACGAGGGCAGGGGACTGGACTCAGTGACCTCTCGAGGTCCCTGCCAGTTCTGAGATGGTAGAGCTCCATATATGATGATGATGATGTTGAGGCGCGTGGGGTGGGAGGCCAGAGCCGGGCGCTACCCAGGTGATGCGGTCACTGAGAGTTGGGGGTGTGCAGCGGGGCTGTATTGGCATTTTCAGTACTTGTTTGGAATCTGCTGAGCTGGCTTCTCTTCCTGTTGCTTGGTGGCGGGGGGTTGCTGTGGGTTGGTGAGTGCTTCCCGCGCCCTCGCAGGGAGGAGGGGGCTGGCGTTAGCGTAGTGGCCTTGGAGCGGAGTCTAGTTGTCGCGCTCTGGCAAGGGCGCGCCATCTCTCTGCCTGGAGTGACTCCGTAGGGCTCTGTGGGTGGAGGTCAGTGTGGTAACATGCCCGGGTGTATAAATCAGCATCCGCAGTTCCAGGGGCTCTGGCCCAGGGATTATCAGAGCGTGCGCTCTCAGTCCGGTCTCCTTCCTGCAGAGTGCAGACAGGAAGCCTCTCCAGATAGCATTTCCTGGGGAAGAAAAGGGCCTGGGGATTGCAGGGGGTGAGAAGCTGGAGAGGAGTCACCAGGGCGCCCGTGTAGCCAAGCAGGCTAACAGCAGATTGGGGGCATTAGGAGCAGCGTAGCCAGCAGGTCTAAGGAAGTGATCACTCCCCTTTATTCGGCTCTGGGGAGGCCACAGCTGGAGTGTTGTGTCCAGTTCTGGGCCCCACTACAGGAAGGATGTGGACGCATTGGAGAGGGGCCAGCGGAGGGCGACCCAAATGCTTAGGGGGCTGGAGCGCATGAGCTACGAGGGGAGGCTGGGGGATTTGGGCTTGTTCACTCTGCAGAAGAGAGGAGCGAGGGGGGATCTGAGAGCAGCCTGCATCTCCCTGAAGGGGGTTCTGAAGAGGCTGGTCTCAGTGGGGGAGGTGGCAGAACAAGGAGCAATGGGCTCACGTGGCGGGGGGCAGGTCTAGGCTGGATATTAGGAAAAACGATTTCCCGAGGCAGGTGGGGAAGCGCTGGGATGGGTTCTAGGGAGGGGGGGAAGCTTCATCCCTAAAGGGGTTTCAGTCCCGGCTGGACAGAGCCCTGCCTGGGAGGACTGAGTCGGGGCTGGTCCTGTTTGGGCCAGGGGCTGGACCCGGTGCCTCCGGAGGGCTCTGCCAGCCTTGAATTCTGGGGTCTGTGAGCCTGTTGTTGGCAGTCCCTTCGTTTGGCTTTTCCGGCAGCAGGGGGCGCTCTTGCACTGCCGTGTGGTTTGCTCGCTTTTCCTGCTGCAGTCGGCCATTTTAGGCAGGATGTTTTCCTTCTCCCTCGTCCCCATTTTGTGCTCATGACGCAGAAAATAAAGAGCTTGAGCAAGGGCGGAGTCTGCAGGGGGCTGGGGCTAGCTGAGGCAGAGCTGCTGCTGCAGTCACACTGAGTTCAGGGCTAGCAAAGGCAGCGCTCAGTGGTGACCAGAGCCAGAGGCTGCGCCCTGCCTGCACTGAGGGAGACGGGAAAGTGGGAGCTGTCTGTGCAGGGAAACCCCCTGCTGCTGTCTAGGGCCTGGGCAGTGAACAGCCGGAGTTCCGCACCCACGGGACTCCCCCGAGAGCCAGCGACTGCTGCCCTGCCCTGCCCCGCGGAGGGCAGCGGCGTTCCCCTCCCCAAGCAGGGCTGGGTGCGGAGCTGTCCATCAGGGTAACCTCCCCCCTCCAGCGGGGCCTGGGCACCAGAGTTGCCTTGTTCCAGCCGCTTGGGGGTCTAGGTGTTACTGCCTTTCCTGCCTGGGTGGGGGGAGCAGCTGGCTTATTGCCCTGGTGCTCTCCAGGATCCTGCGCTAAGGGGCCAGGGCATGTGAGCGCGTGTCTCAGATGCCGTGCTCCCCCGCCTCAAGGGCTGCAGTGGCATTGTGGGGGCGTGCTCAGCCCAGGAGCAGACACCAGGGGGCGAGCCGGGCTTTAGAAAGCGGTGTCCTGCCTGCAGTGCTGGGGGTGCTCTCTGGAACACGGGTGGTGAAGTCTGAATTCTGTACCAGAGCGCCCGGGAGCTCTGGGTCCCCCAGCAGAGAGCCCAAATGGGGAAAGAGAGGTCTCTGGGGAGAGGTCTCTGCCCCTGTGGACTCCAGGCCAGGGGGGGCGCTGGGTTCTGTCCCTGTGGGGCCCAAGGTGAAGGGAGTGTGCTGTATCTGTTGTGGGCTATGTCTGCGCAGCACCTCTCTGGCTCAGGGTGAAGACACACTCGCACCCCCCGGTGCAATGGAAGGTGCCCGTGTAACCGGGCTGCAGCGCGGGGAGCCATGCTCCCAGCACAGTTAACTACTCCCCTGGGGGGTTCCCCAGGGTGCTGGGAAAACTCCCAGGGCTCCTGCCGTGCCCACACGTAGCGAGGGCTTCGTTCGTACCGCCCCTCCTGCCTAGCAGCCTGAAAAGGCGCTGCGGCCTGAAGTGGGACGCTGCTCCTGGACGAATCCTGGTGTTCGGCTTTGTAGGGACACTCTCTGGCCGAGCACAGTCCCCCTCGAGATGCATCTGTGGAGGGGCTTTTCAGGCAAGCGGTGCTGCAACAGGGATCCTGTTCCAGACCGGGTGTGTCTAGTTACAGTGTCCCTGTGAAATGCGGTTGTGTCGGTGGACTGAAGAGGAGACGGTCTGTAGTAGCCGGTCCTCGTGTGCCAGGCGCCTTGCCCAGTAGGAGAGCAGGACTTGGGATTCTTCGACAATTCTTCGCGCTCTTGTTGCAAATGCCGTTTGTTACTTCAGCTTCTTTGTAGCAGTTGCAGCGACGTCTAGTGAGTTACACCAGACTGCAGGCGATAAAGGCATTGATTTCTGTAGCAAGGTCCTCTGGGGCCGGGGGTGAGGCCCACCCCCCTTTGAAGGAGGCACTGGTATTCTTTCTCGTTTCTCACCAATGGCCATCACTGGCCTAGCTCGGCCGTGGAGAGGAGAGGGTCAGCGTTTCCAGACCACCTGACTGGGTGATGGGTTTGAGCTCAGGACAGGTGAGGTGGGGAGCGCGCCACGTTCAGGGAAGGGTTCCCTTGTCTTTACTGATGGCCAGGCTTTGGTCTGTGTGTGTGCAGGCTAAGTACAGCGTCCCGTGTGGAACCGTTCTGCTGGGTGGGAATGGGCTAACGTGAAGGGGTGAGGGGGGAAGTTGCTGACGTGCTGGGTGTCTGCCTGTGGCGTGGAGATGAATGGGCTGTAGCTGATCTGGTTGTACCAGAGGTGCCCCAGTCGTCGGCCATAGCTTGTTGCAGAGGCACAGTGACTTGTGTGGCAGGATGAAAGGCAGAGACATTCAGAGCAGCTGCTCTGTCTCCTGATGGTGTTGCTCAGGGTTTCCGATGGGAACATCCGTTGCCAGAGTATCTGTTCCCCACAGTTGTGCTGTCGCATGATAAGCCCAAAATGACCCGACCCACTTGATTCTCCAGGGTGTTTCATACAGTTCAGCCCTAGAGTCCCAAGCGATTGGACTGCGCTCTCTCAGCGACAGGACTGCACAGGTTCCTAGATTTTGTTTTCCCTTTTCTTTATGCATGTTCTTTTTGCCTGCCCCCAAGTCCTTCGTGAGAGTGCTCCCCAGGAACACGGTCTGGGTGCTCTCCTCAGCCAAAGAGCCCCTCTGTCTGCTGGCAATTTTCCAAGTAGCTGCTTTTCCTTTAAGCCTCTCTGAGTGGCGGTGCCCTTCGTTCGTGTGCGTGCACACACAAAATGAGGTCAGAGACTGTTTCAGAAGCTGCTCTGTCTGTTTTTAGCCTCGGGTGTGAGCGCACGGCAGGGGGAGGGAATCCAAGGGAAAGCACCGTCATGGCTTAGCTTCTGAGGCGATAGATGCAGCTCTTCCCTTCCGTGTGGTCCCAGTGGGAATGAGGTGGGGCAGGGGGCTAGTGGGGCAGTTCTGAGCTTCTGGGATTGGCAGTTCATGTTCCTTCTGCCAAGTGTATTGTAGGACATAAGAACATAAGAACGGCCGTACCGGGTCAGACCAAAGGTCCATCTAGCCCAGTATCCTGTCTGCTGACAGTGGCCAGCACCAGGTGCCCCAGAGGTGGACCGAAGACAATGATCAAGCGATTCTCTCCTGCCATCCCTCTCCAGCCTCTGTCAAACAGAGGCCAAGGACACCATTTTATCCCCTGGCTAATAGCCTTTTATGGACCTAACCTCCATGAAATTATCTAGCTTCTCTTTAAACTCTGTTATATTCCTAGCCTTCACAGCCTCCTCTGGCAAGGAGTTCCAAGTTACTGTTACTGTGCTCGGTGCTGCAGCCTTATCCTGCCTCGTGCTCGCCTCAGGTCGTGCAGGGGTTGGTTCTGGCCTGTGTAGTCACCCAGGAGCCAGACCAGGTGGAATGATCGGAATGATCATTAGGGATCACTTAAGAACCCCGTACTACAGGTTGAACCACTGTGGCCCAGGACTCTGGTCTGGCAATATCACGGCCCGCAGACCTCGGACGTTGCCGGACTAGAGAGCCCCAGCACAGAGCCGGCCGGCGGGGCAGCAGAGCCCATGGGATGCCAGAGCCTGCAGACCAGGGGTGGGCAATCATTTTTGATGGGGGGCGGCACTCCAAGGATTTGGAAAGTGGTCGAGGGCCACACTCTGCCATGGTGCTAATGGAGGAGGTGGGGGTCTGGGATGGAGGTCGGGTGCAGAAGGGAGCTTTGGGGGAAGGAGGCAGTTGTGACCTGGGGCACTGGACTGGGGTGCAGGGGGTTGGGGTTGGAGTGCGACCTAGGGCAGTGAATGGGGGTACAGGAGGGGTGCAGGGATTTGGGTTGTAAGCTGGGGCAGGGGATTGGGGTGCCAGATCTGGGAGGGGATACGGGTGCAGAGGATTTGGTTATGTGGAGTTGGGGAAGGGAGGGGCTGGGGTGCCAGAGGCAGCGTCTGGCCAGGACACTTAGCCACCAGCCCGTTCCTGAATCCGCCTCCCTGCCAGCCGGTGTCCCCTCTGAGCTGCGCTGCCAGGGAGCCCTGAGCCTCTGACTGGGTGGGGCTGATGAATCCCCTGTGAAGCTGGGCTGCCATGCTGCTTAGAGGGAACACTGCTGCCTGCCCTGCCCCCGCACAGGCTGCAGCCACGTGCTCTGGAGCTCCTTGTGCTTCGTGGCTGCCTGTTGTTGAAACAGGCAGCTCCCATTGGCTTATTTCTGGCCAGAAACTGGCCAATGGGATTGTGCTGAGGGTGGGAGCAGCTCCTGCCCTCCTCCCACCCCTCCAGACTCCGATTTTTCCAAAAAACTGCCCCGCAGCCGCATTTTTGGGCGGCATGCAGGTGAGACGAGGCAAGGGGGGAGCTTGCCTGGGGCTCCCCGCAGCGTCTGCGGGCTGGATCCGGTAGCATGGCGGGCCCAATCTTGCCCAGGCCTGCTGCAGATGGCTGGATTGGGAAGCCGGCGGGGTGCCAGAGCCGGCGAGGTGGGGGAGCAACAGAGTTTGCAGCGGCCGGGAAGCCAGTGGAGCTGCCAGAGTGTGTGGGGCAGGGGAGGCCACAGGAAGAGGGGGTCTGCAGAGCCCACAGCTGGTGGGGTGCCAGGTAGCTGGAGAGAGGAGCCCAGCGGAGAGGCTGGTGCTCCCTTCTAGACCTTCCCTGGTCCGGAAAACTCCCTTGTCTGGGACCAGTCAGGTCCCCAGGGAGCCAGACCAGGGCAGTGCAGCCTGTAACTGCCCAGAAAGCCACAAGGCTCTGCTGTTAAATCAACCACCTGGTTCAGAGGGGGGAATGAAGGCAGCTGTGAGCACCACACAAATGACAGAAAGGGGCAATTGGTAGTATCCTGAAAAAGCAACGCTGCGTCCAAGGAACGTGCCCGCTTTTCAAAAATGTTTTCGACAGAATGGACGTGCTCTTTCGCCGTCCCTGTAACCCTCGTTCCCCGAGGAATAAGGGGTGGCTCAAAAGAGCAATTTTTCTGTCAGTTGGCCCATGCTGATGTGCCAAATTTTGAAAAAGCCTCTTTTGAAATTAAATCGGAAAAAGTGACGCAGTTTGCGCAAATTGTGTATCTTTTTCCAATTGAAGAGTGCAGTCTAGACGTAGCCTCAGGCTTTAAAAGCAGCAAGGCCACATCATTTGCATCCAGGAGTTTTAAAGGAGCTGGCGAGACACTGGTGGTGCCATTCATGTGGCTTTCCAAGAAGTCTCAGCACTCGGGGAGGTGGAGCACTGAGGAACGCTAATGAGCCAGTCTTTAAGAGAGTAAATGGGATGGCCCAAGTAATTAGAAGCTTGTCAGACGGATATTAATGCCAGGCAAGGTACTGGAGTGACTGGTAGTTGGCTTGATAAACAGTGAAAGGAGGGTAACGTGGCTAATGCAAATCAACAGGGGCTACAGGAAATAGACCTCTCAGACTAACTTGGGGTCGTAGTTTGTTCCGGTTGCAGTTCTAGTTGCTGACGGTTATAATAGTGTTCAAGTAAAATTCCCCGACTTTTGTAAGGTGCTTAGCTTAGTACCTAGGAATGAAAAATCAAGGCTGGTATGAAAGGAGCATGGCTCCATTAAATGGCTAACAGCTGCCTCTCAAAACGTCATTCTGAACAAGGCCCTGTCTGGCGGGGGTGTTCCCAGCGTGTTCTGGGCACTCCGCTGTGTCACCTGTTTAGCAGTGACTTGGAAGCAAGCACACAGGCAGCATGGATACGTTGTGCAGCTGACACAGACGGAGGATGTGGTGGATAATAGAGGCCAAAGTTCTTTCCTTCATTCCGTCAGCTTGCCGCTGTTGCTAATCTGGGATTCGTATTGCCTCTGCTCCCGTCCCAGGGGAGAGCCTGAATCAGTCTTTCCGGCATGGGATTATGTCAGCCCATGATGTCACATACAGCAAATAAAGCAGTGAGCTCTTAGGGGTCTGGGCGCATGCCCTCTGAGTCCTCGCTCCTGGGGAAGCTGCTGCATATCTGAGAAGGGGAGGGTAGCAAAGGGGGTGGGATCTTGGGGCTGGAGCCAAGCTCTTTGTAGGGAGTTCTCAGACCCTAGAGCCCCAAGATCCAAGGCCCGGGAGTAATGCCTGGAAGATTCCCCAGCCCACGTGAAAAAAGAAACTGTCGGGATGTTAGAGCTGTTGCCAGTGCACCAGAGGGAGGGTTCGGTCTGAGCTTTGTCACCCATCCCAAGGTCTCCGTGCTCACCCACTTCTCAGCCAGTATCCTCTAGCGAGGGTGTTCCTCTCCTGTGTGGGAGAGTCGAGGCTGCGTCTGTCCCTGGGCAGCGGCTCCATGTTCTGTGAATGTCTGCGGCCTGGGCGGCGCTTTGTGGAGCGTGGGCTGGACAGAGGGCAGTTGTGTGGAGCAGCATCATACAGCCAAGACATGGCTGATGGCTCCTCTTGCCTCTGCTCACCCCCATTTCCTGTGTGCGCAGCAAAGCAAGAGCAGGAGGGCAGCCAGGAGAAGAGTGTGCAGAAGAAAAAGGTCAAAGAGCTGAAAGTGCTGGATTCCAAGAGCGCCCAGAATCTCTGTGAGTATGTGGGAGCTACGGACGTGCCGAGCCCGGTGGCTTCTGGCACCGCTGGAGACACTCGACGCCTTTTTTGTAGTGCTTGGTGGAAGACTGTCCCTGTCGATTTATGTGTGTTTCTTTTTGGACCCTGGCAGCAATTTTCCTGGGCTCCTTCCGTATGCCTTACGAGGAGATCAAGAATATGATCCTGGAGGTGAACGAGGCTGTGCTGACTGAGTCCATGGTGCAGGTGAGTGAGGATTGGGGAGGCACATTCCTTTCCCTGCAGTGGAGACCCTTGGATTTGCTGTGCTGAGCTCTGCGTATCAGTCTTCCCTAAGAGCATGGCCTCCTTTCGAGGGCTCGTGGAGGCCCCACCTTCTCCTGCTCCTGCCTGGGCGCCCGAGTTGCGTGTGCCTGGGCCTCACGGACGCACTGTCTCGCCCTCAGAACCTGATTAAGCAGATGCCCGAGCCGGAGCAGCTGAAGATGCTGGCGGAGCTGGGAGATGAGTACAGCGAGCTGGCCGAGCCGGAGCAGTTTGGGGTTGTGGTGAGTGTCCTGCCCTCGCGTCAGAGCCGGGCCTGAGGGCGCCATCGTGCAGTGCTCCCCCCAGGCCTGCGGCGCATCCCTTCCCTGATCTGACCCCTCCCCTCCCGCCTCAGCGAGTCCCGTCTGGGAGTGGGGCCTTTCGCCTTGGGAGGCCCTGAGCATGCTGAAGCGCAGCTTCCCCTCTGGCTGGGCCTAGGAGGAGACCTGCAGAGCACTGAGGCCAGTCTCCACTGAGCAGAGGGTCCCTCAGGGTTCGGTTCAGCGGGTCTGGCCAGGGCTCTCACCGTCGCAGGGAATAAGGGAAGGCGAAGGAGCGTTGCTCCCATCGACCTCCCGCCGGGGGCCTGCCCCAGAATCGCTGCAGAGTTCGTCGGCTCCAGCTGCGCCGTTCACGTCACTGGAGCTGCGTCTCTTGCGTGGCTTGTCTCCGCCGGCCTCAGGGAGTCGGTCGTGAGCAGGGGACGCGAGAGCTGCCTGCGTGAGGAGACTGCAGGAGGGATAAGCTGTCAGGAAGCCCGTGGAGGGGCTAGCTGGGCTCGGGAGCCCTGCCGGAGTGGGCTGGCGGCTGATGGCAGCAGGGGGAGTTGGGTGCTGGCTCGCGGAAGCCAGAGAGGGCTGAAAGCGAGGGACAGAAATGGAGAAAGGTGGCAGAGCTGCACTGAAGAGCCTTAGTGTCCAGGCATCTGACCAAGCGGGTCTTTGCCCACGAAAGCTTATGCCCCAATCGATCTGTGAGTCTGTAAGGTGCCACAGGACTCCTCGGCGCGTTTGCAGATGCAGACTAACACGGCCACCCCTCTGATACTGGGGCTGTCCATGGTGTACTGTCGGCTCTGGCTGGAGCTTGGGTTCTGGTGGTGCATGGGCCTTTCTTTGGGAAAATGACCGCGCGAGGGCTGTTTGAACTCAGAAGCAGTGCAGGAGAAGTGGAAGCAGCTGCGTGTGGTGTAGCGTGGCTTGCCAAAGAGGCACTCCGGGTGGCCACCTCCTCAGACTGCTACTCAGCGGCGTGTGTCTGGTGATGATTGCCCTTTCCCCAGCGTCTCACTTCCTCTGTGCTCAGTAGTAGCTGGGGAATCACACTCATTGCTTGCTGCTGCTTTTGGTTGTGAATATGCGTGAGTCTCACCTCCGCCGTGCAGATAGGGGGTTCGATAATGTGCTTCATGTGCAGAGAAGTTCTCCACAGTGCGTGGCTTGCCTAGGTAGAGACCGCTCGCTCTGGGCTGCTGGCCTGCGGTCAGCGCACCCGAGGCTGGAGAATGGGCTGCAAGTGCCCCTGCGGCGGAGGCGCTCTCAGCTGTGGTTCTGAGCAGCGTCCCTCCAAGCTGCGCCGCGGCAGAGCTTCGCAGGGGATTCGTCAGCTCTGTGCAGGAAGCCCTTAGCCTCTGGCTGGTTAGCTGCCTGGGACGCTGGGCTGCCGCGTGGCTTGGAGGGACACTGGCCCCGACTAAACCTGACCTCCAGTCCAAGGGGCACCGGAGTCTCGTCTGTGTGCTGCAGAGGGGCTGGTGCCTGCGGGCTGGTATCTCTCCGCTTGCAGGGCCGCACGTATAGACCCCAGTTCCTCTCTGCACAAGGGGCTGGCGCTGCTGAATTCCTTTGCTGGGGAGGGCTGGTGGAAGAGATCCCTGGGCTCTGGGAGAAGCTTGCGCCATTGGGCGTTGCTCCAGCTGGCCATGATGTGCTCAGTCCGGGACCTAGGCTGTAGACAGTGCGGCAGCAGAGGACTCCTGGTGATACTTGGGGGCCACGTAGCCTTCTCGTTCCCGATTTGCTGCCACCCCCCGGATTCTCTGTGCTAATTCCAGGGTCTCCATGCAAGCTCCTGGATCCAGGGCCTTGAACTTCTGTCTCCAATGTGACATTTTGAGTCTTATTTTCCTTCTCGTTAGTGTTTGGCACAATTAGTCTGGCTTTAGGGGCAGAGACCCTCTTTGACCCCTCAGGACACTAGTGATCTGAAATGATTTGGGGTACATTGCAGGTATTATGAACTAATAAGCTTTGCTGGGCCTTTTGCATGCTCCTGGACCCAGTGAACTGAGTGTAGCCATGGTCACCCTTCTGACAGGGCTGGCAGTAAGAAAGCAGAACCCCCACGCTATCTTCTTCCACCCAAATGCCCTAGGGCAGGAGCTGACGTTCATTCTCCAGAGCAATGTTGATTCTCGCCTATCAGAGAGGCGTCCCTTACCGAGCACAAAGCGGCATCTGTGATGGTCCGGTCTCCCGCTTTCCGTGGCAGCCTGTGACAGGAGCGGTAACTCCTCCCTGTCTGTGTTCAGAGCGAGGGCTCGTCCCTCACGTTACAAGCCATCCCAGTCTGTGGGGGAAGCGGCTTTCCAGAGGCAGCCAGCAGGGCCCCCAGGCCTCCGCTCTCTACGCAAGGGTGGTTAAGCGCAGCACACGACGCTTGAACTCCGCTACCTGTGCCATTGCCTCAGCTGCCACGCCGAGAGCAGGGAGTCCCGGTTCCTCGCGCCGGGGCTCCCTTCGGAAGTTCTAGTCCCAGTCTGGCAGCGCGGTAGAGAGGCTCGGGGGGAGGGAGGGTGGACCAGGATTGCTCCTTGAGCTCCTGGGTTTCCTCAGCTCACTTGCAGCCATGGCGTGTGCTACACAATCCCCACCTTGCTGCAGCAGTGTGCTCCAGAATCTGGCCTCTGGGTTTTTTAATCCATTTTGGAGCCTTGTGGGAGCAGAGAATAGGTCAGCGACATGAGCAGCGTCACCTCCGTGGTCTGCACAGAGCCTGTCACGAGAGTCCGGGGAGGGGGCTCCCCAAGTGCATGATTTGGTCAGGGGCCTGGCAAATCTGTCAGCCCACTGGTCCGCCGGACTGGTTTTAGGCTGCCAGGCCCTCAGCACCTCTGTCAGCTTTCAGATTTGCCTGTTGCTGCAATGATTTCTTGAGCCCCACATGTCTGGCCCTGTGCTGCGTACAAGGGCTGCAGCAGTACATGGCAGCACCTGGCCAGCCGTCCCAAAACCCAGTTGGAGTGTTCTTAGCGTGGCCCGTTGGGCTGCGCACATCGGCACTAGCAAGGGGCGAGTTCCTGTCCGGCTTCAGACCAAGCTTGGACAGTCCAGCCGTTTCCAGGTGTGACGTAGTGGAGGTACCTGGCTGGTTTCTATGCTGGCTCTGTGGTAACCCCCACTGGCTGCCATCGGTACCACAGCCCAGAAGGACTGGAGATGAGTCATTATGCAAAGAGGGTCTCTCAACCTGTCTGACCAGCTACCCCCAGGAGAGAGACAAAGGAAGGGAAATGCTGCTGGCTGGGGGCAGGGCTGGAAGAGAGGGAGTTTCTGTCTGGGATCATGGAGGAACCAGCCTAAGCCAGGGGCTGGGATTTAGGCCCAGTCTCCCCATCTCAAGGGGGCTGAGGCATCCTAGACCTGCCCTGTAACCAGATTACATCTGTGCTGTGCTGTGCTGTGCTGTATCCTGGAGAAGGAATAAACTCTCCATTCTACGGGCTGGTGGAGTCTGTCTGCCATTACGGGGTGCAGGAGTCAGGGGACCCCAACGTCGTCACACTGGTGTCAGGAGTGGATGCACTGCACCCCGTGGATGGAGCATCCAGCGCGAGCGACAAGGCGCAGTAGAAGCAAGAGCCGTGGAACCAGGCGTGCTGGAAACAGAGCGGCGGTTCCTGAGAATCGTGCGCAGCAGCACTAGACTGGTGAGTCTGCACCGAGGGGACCAGCGGGGAGATGGCCTACACCCAATTCCTGAAGGCAGAGCTGGTGAAGCTGTGCAGAGAGAGGGGCTTGCCTGTGCGGAGCGCAACCAAGGCCCAGCTGATTGCCCGGCTGGAAGAGAATGACCAGCCACAGGGCTGGGATCCTGTCCCCGTGGGGAGCAGCCAGACCCCACTGGGAGCGTGTCAGGCTCGGAGAGGGGCGGAGCGCTGGAGGCCGCCGAAGAGACCGGACTGCCTCCCAGGGAGCACTGCAAGCCGTAGTCCGGCTAGGGCAGGGGCCAGCCCAGTGGAGCTGCGGCAGCTAGAAATCCAGCTGCAGATGAAGGAATTGGAAGTCCAGGACCGAGAGCAGCACAGCATGAGCTGGCCATGGCAGAGCGGAGAAGCGGCAGGGCCCCAACTGCGCCTGAGTGACGGGCCCCAAGGGCCCAGGGCGGCCAGACGCTTGGAGAAGCTCGTGGTGGCCCAATTGAAGGACATGGGCGATGTAGATGGGTTCCTCAGCTCCTTTGAGAGGGCCTGTGGACTGCAACGGGTCCCCAGCTGACTGGCTGCAGGAGCTCATCCCGCACTGAACCAGGAGGCTGCCGGGTGCTCAATCAGCTGGAGGACCTACAGCCAGGGGATTACAACCGAGTCAAGGAGGCCCTGCTGCACAAGTTCGGGCTGACCCCGAGATGTACAGGAAGAAGTTCCGGGAGGTGCAGAAGGAGCCACGGAGACCTATGTGACCTGGCCTCCCGCCTGGCGCAATACTGCCGCAAGTGGGTGTCTGGAGTCGGAGCCCAGACTGCAGAGGCTGCTCAAGCTGTTCATGATGGAGCAGTTCTATGAAGCATGCCCACCCAGACTGAGGCTGTGGCTCAAGGACCAAGACCAGAGACTCCCAGGAGGCCGGGAGACTGGCAGATGAGTTCACGGAGAGCCGGTCCGGGTGTGAACGGGAGTCCCGGAGAGAAAGGGAATCGCACAGAGACCGGATGTCGGCTGAGCGACGGAGGGAGTCAACTACGAGGCGAGCCCAAGGAACAGGTCGTCTGTGCCCCAGAGAACCAGCCAGGGCCTGGACAGAGACAGCCCAAAGCCTAACTTGCCATCGCTGTGGGCAAAAGGCCACAAGAGGGCTCAGTGCACCAGGTCCCATGACCTGGGACTTTCCAGGGTTAACTGGCTGGGGCTGGAGGAAGGGCAGGCTGCCCCAGAGGCAGGGGCTGGCAGGCAAACCTCAGCTCAGAGTGGGGGGAAGGATGCTCAGTGCACCCCTGGGAGGTCTGACCTCGGGAGGCGGATTTCTCCGTGTACCGGGTGGGGCAGGACGGCCCCTGCGGAGCGAGTGCCTCATACCCTGGAGGTGGATGGTAGGAAGGTGACGGGTTTCTGGGACACGGGGCGGAGGTGACGCTGGCCCGATCTGACATAGTGGCCCCAGACCGGATACTACCCCACACGCAGCTGACCCTGAAGGGCATAGACGGGTCCTGCTTAAGGTGCCTGTAGCCAGGTGCATCTGAAATGGGGGGCCAAGGAAGGTCTCAAGGAAGTGGGGTGCACCCGCACTTGCCCACGGAGGTGCTAATGGGGAATGACCTAGAGGAGTGGCCCCAGGAATCCCAGCGGGCTCTAGTCACTGCCCAGAGCCAGAGCCAGCGAGGGGCTGGCAACCTGGATCCAGGGAAGGACTCCTGGCAGGGTCCTCAGGGTCCCATCACCGTGGACACGGGGTCCAGCCAAGCGGGGACCCCGGACCTAGGCAAAGGTGGGGAACAGGTCCGATCCCTGCCCCCAGCGGCTGAATTCCAGGCTGAGGTGCAGGCAGACCCCTCCTTGCAGAGGCTGAGGGACCAGGCTGGCCTCCGTACAGCTCAGCCCCAGGGGAGAAGAGGCCAGGAGAGATTCCTGTGGAGCGGGATTCCTGTTCCGGGAATGGCTTCCCCCCAGGAAGGTGAGGGCATGGGGGGTCCAGCGGCAGCTGGTCGTCCCCCAAAAGTATCACCTCAAGCTGCTGTATTTGGCCCATAACGTCCCCTTTGCGGGCCACCGGGGGATCCGGAGCACCCGGCTGAGGCTGCTCCAACACTTCTACTGGCCGGGGAATATTCGCAGCCGTGCAGCGGTACTGCCGGTCCTGCGACTCCTGCCAGAGGGGCGGGAAGGCCCAAGACAGGAGGAAAGCTGCTCAGGGGCCCCTTGTGACGACGCGTTGGGGTCCCCTGACTCCTGCACCCCCGTAATGGCACGAACAGACTCCACCAGCCCGTAGAATGGAGGGAGTTTATTCCTTCTCCAGGATACAGCACGGCACAGCACAGCCCCGATGTAATCTGGTTACAGAGCAGGTCTAGGATGCCTCAGCCTCTTGCGATGGGGAGATTGGGCCCCTAAATCCCAGCCCCTGGCTTAGGCTGGTTCCTCCATGATCCCAGACAGAAACTAACTCACTCTCTTCCAGCCCTGCCCCAGCCAGGGCAGCATTTCCCTTCCTTTGTCTCTCTCCTTGGGGGTAGCTGGTCAGACAGGTTGAGAGACCCTCTTGCATAATGCTTCATCTCCAGTCCTTCTGGGCTGTGGTACTGATGGCAGCCAGTGGGGTTACCACAGAGCCAGCATAGAAACCAGCCAGGTACCTCCACTACGTCACAGTTCTCCCTCCGAGAGCGAACTGAGCAGGGTCACTCCGCCGTGACCTAGGGAAGTTCGGGCCCTCGCCACGGGATAGTGCGCCGGCGATGATGTTGGCGCTCCCTTGACGTGGATCACTTCCATGTCGTAGTCCTGCAGGAGCAGGCTCCACCTCAGCAGCTTGGCGTTGGCCCCTTCATCTGGTGCAGCCAGGTCAGGGGCAGTGGTCGGTGTACACCGTGAAACGCCGCCAAACAGGTATGGCTGCAGCTTTTGCAGGGCCCACACCATCGCTAGGCATTCTCTCTACGGTCGCGCAGAGCTCCGCTCCCGGGCAGCAGTTTCCTGCTCAGGTACACGATGGGGTGACGCTTCTTCTCGCCCGCCTGCATCAGCACTGCCCCAGCCCGGTGTCCGAGGCGCCAGTAAACACGATAAAGGGCTTGTCAAAGTCCGGGTTTACTAACACTGGGGCCCTGACCAGGGCTTCCTTCAGTGCACAGAGAGCCCTCTGGCACTGCTCTGTCCAGACCACCCTGTCTGGCCTCCCCTTCCTGCACAGCTCTGTGATCGGGGCAGCGATGGAGCTGAAGTTGGGCACAAACCTCCGGTAGTACCCCGCCATCCCAATGAAAGCCTGGACCTGCTTCTTGGTCTGGGGTACAGGCCAGTCTCTGATGGCCCCCACTTTGGCCGGCTCTGGCTTCAAGCAGCCGCTCCCACCTTATGGCCCAGGTAGGACACTTCGCCATTCCAACCTTGCACTTCCCAGCCTTTACGGTCAGCCCAGCCTCCTTCAGCCGATCCAGTACCTGGCTGACCTGGGCCACGTGGTCCTCCCAGGACTGGCTGAAGATACAGATATCATCTATGTATGCTAGGCATAGTTCTCCATTCCTCTCAGCAGCTGGTCCACCAGACGCTGGAAGGTGGCCGGCGCCCTTTGAGGCCGAAGGGCAGGACCAGGAACTCAGAGCCCCAGCGGGTGATGAAAGCCGATTTCAGTCTGGCCTCCTGGTCTAGCGGCACCTGCCAGTAGCCCTGGTGAGGTCCAGGGTGGTGAGGTAACGAGCTCCCCAGCTTGTCCAGGAGCTCGGGCCTTGGCATCGGGTAGGCGCAGACACCGAGATGGCGTTGAGCTTCCGGTAGTCCACGCAGAACCGGATCGACCTGGCCCTTCTTGGGAACCAGCACAACGGGAGGCCCAGGGGCTGGAGGATGGCTGGATCACCCCAGGGCCAACATGGCCTCGACCTCTCTCTCCAGGTCCTGGGCTGTTTTCCCGTGACTCCTGAACGGGAGCAGCGCACCGGGGGTGAGTGCCTGCCTCCACCCGGTGGACAGCCAGGTTGGTGAGACCAGGCTTGTCGGAGAACAGCTGCTGGCGGAGCGCAGCACCTCTGGATCTCGGCCTGCTGGGCCGGTGAGCTGGTCCGAAAGAGAAATTGACTCCAGCGAAGAGTCCTCTCCGGTTCCCGGAACAGGCCCACCAGGATCCTCCCCTGCTCCTCCCAGGCCTTACACGGCCAGCACCAAGTTCTCCTGTCCCAGCACGGTTTCATCATGTTAACGTGATACACCCGCTGGCCGCGTGTCCGGCCCGTCAGCTGCACCACGAGTTCACCTCGCTCAGCTGCTTAACAACTTTGAAGGGGCCGCCCCAGGCGGCTTGCAGCTTGTTCTTCCGCACGGGAATTAGGACCATCACCTGGTCCCCGGTAGCATAGGCCCGGCCCGTGCATTGCGGTCGCACCAGACCTTCTGCTTCCTCTGGGCCCTGCTCAGGTTCTCTGGCCAGGCCCATGAGCTCGGAAAGTCTTTCCCGAACGCCAGGACGTAGTCCACAACCGCTCCCTCCGGGAGACCTTCCTCCCACTGCCTCTCAGTAAGTCCAGGGGCCCTCACCGCCTCCCATATAACAGCTCGAACGGTGAGAACCCCGTGGACTCCTGGGGCACCTCCTGTATGCAAACAGCAGGTGGTGTAGGTACTTGTCCCAGTCCTGCGGGTGTTTGTGCATAAAGGTCCTTAGCATCTGCTTCAGAGTCCCATTGAACCTCTCCACCAACCCGCTGGTCTGGGGTGATACGCCGAGGCCCAGGTGTGCTGGACCCCACACTTCTCCCACAAGCACCGGAGCAGGGCCGACATGAAGTTGGATCCTGGTCCGTGAGAACCTCCTGGGAACCCCACCCTGCTGAAAATGGTCAGCAGTGCGCCTGCCACCGTGTCTGCCTCAATAGAGGGTAGGGCCACGGCCTCGGGTAGCGGGTGGCAAAGTCCACCACCACCAGGATGTACTTCTTCCCGTCCGGTTGCTCTGTTGAAGGGCCCCACAATATCCATCGCCACCTTCTGGAAAGGCTCCTCTATGATGGGTAGGGGCCTCAACACAGCTTTCTTCCTATCTTGGGCCTTCCCCACCCGTTGGCAGGAGTCGCAGGACCGCAGTACCTCTGCACGGCCGCAAATATCCCCGGCCAGTAGAAGTTTTGGAGCAGCCTCAGCCGCGCGGATCCCCTGGTGTCCCGAGAACGGGATGTCATGGGCCAGGTATAGCAGCTTGCGGCGATACCTTTGCGGACCACCAGCTGCCGCTGGAGCCCCCACTCCCTACCTTCCCGGGGAAGCCATTCCCGTACAGAAATCCTCTCCCACTGGAACTTCTCCTGGCAATCTCTCGGGGCTGAGCTGTGCCCAGGTCGGCCCGGTCCTCAGGGCCTGCAAGGAGGGATCCGCCCGCACCTCCGCCTGGAATTCAGCGGCTGGGGCTGGGACAGGCGTGTTCCCCCGGCCTAGGTCCGACTCCATGTCTGCTGGGACAGGGCCCTGGGCCCCCGGTTGGGAACCTCCTCGAGTTCGGGCTGCCAGCCTCGCTGGCTCTGGCTACAGGTGGTGACCAGGGTCCTGTGGGGTCCGTCTGGCCACTCCTCTGGGTCGCTCCCCATCAGCACCTCGGTGGGCAAGTGCGGGTGCACCCCCACTTCCTTGGGGCCCTCCTTGGCCTCCCATTTCAGATGCACCCTGGCTACTGGTACCTTAAATGGGGTGCCATCTATGCCCCTCAGGGTCAGCTGAGTGTTGGGCAGCATACGGTCTGGGGCCACTACGTTGGGTCGGGCCAGCGTCACCTCTGCCCCCGTGTCCCAGAAACCTGTCACCTTCCTACCATCCACCTCCAGGAGTGCGAGGCAGTCGCTCCGCCAGAGGTCGCCCTGCTCCCACCCGGTACGGAGGAATCCTCCTCCCGAGGTCAGACCTCCCAGGGAGGTGCACTGAGCATCCTTCCCCACTCTGAGCTGAGGTTTGCCTGCCAGCCCCTGCCTCTGGGGCAGCCTGCCCTTCCTCCAGCCCCAGCCAGTTAACCCTGGAAAGTCCCAGGTCATGGGACCTGTTCTTGTGCCTGGTGCACTGAGCCCTCTTGTGGCCTCGTTGCCCACAGCGATGGCAAGTTAGGTTCTGCGGGCCCTTTTGGGTCGGCTCCGCCCGAGCCCTGGCTGGTTTTCTGGGGCACCGATGAGTGGTCCTGGTCCCTGGGGCTCGCCTCGGAGGTGCCTCTCTCCGCGCTCAGCCGAGAACCGGTCTCTGCGCGATTCCCTTTCCCTCCGAGATTCCCGTTCACACCTGGACCGGCTCTCTGTGAACTCATCCGCCAGCCTCCCTGCTTCCTGGGGTTCTCCGGACTTGGTCTTTGAGCCACAGCCTCAGGCTGGGTGTGCATGCTTTATAGAACTGCTCCATCATAATCAGCTTGAGCAGTTCCTCTGCAGTCTGGGCTCCAACTCCAGACACCCACTTGCGGCAGTATTGCGCCAGGCGGGAGGCCAGATCCACATAGGTCTCCGTGGCTCCCTCTGCACGCCCGGAACTTCTTCCTGTACATCTCGAGGTCAGCCCAAACTTGTGCAGCAGGGCCTCCTTGACTCGGTTGTAATCCCTGGCTGTAGGTCTTCCAGCTGATTGAGCACCCGGTGGCCTCCTGGTTCAGTGCAGGGATGAGCTCCTGCAGCCAGTCAGCTCGGGGACCCGTTGCAGTCCACAGGCCCTCTCAAAGGAGCTGAGGAACCCTATGTCGCCCATGTCCTTCAATTGGGCCACCACGAGCTTCTCCAAGCATCTGGCCGCCCGGGCCTTTGGGGCTCATCTGCACTCGGCGCAGTTGGGGCCCTGCCGCTTCTCCGCTCGGCCATGGCCAGCTCATGCTGTCGCTGCTCTCTACGGTCCTGGACTTCCAATTCCTTCATCTGCAGCTGGATTTCTAGCCGCCGCGGCTCCGAGGGTTGGACCCCCTGGGTGGACTACGGCTTGCAGTGCTCCTGGGAGGCAGTCCGGTCTCTTCGGCGGCCTCCAGCGCTCCGCCCCTCTCCGAGCCTGACACGCTCCCAGTGGGGTCTGGCTGTTCCCCACAGGGACAGGATCCCAGCCCTGTGGCTGGTCATTCTCTTCCAGCCGGGCAATCAGCTGGGCCTTGGTTGCGCTCCGCACAGGCAAGCCCTCTCTCTGCACAGCTTCACCAGCTCTGCCTTCAGCAGTTGGGTATAGGCCATCTCCCGCTGGTCCCCTCGGTGCAGACTCACCAGTCTAGTGCTGCTGCGCTCACGATTCTCAGGAACCGCTTCGCTCTGTTTCCAGCACGCCTGGTTCCATGGCTCTTGCTTCTACTGCGCCTAGTCACTTGCCGCTGGATGCTCCATCCACGGGGTGCAGTGCATCCGCTCCTGACACCAGTGTGACGACGCGTTGGGGTCCCCTGACTCCTGCACCCCGTAATGGCACGAACAGACTCCACCAGCCCGTAGAATGGAGAGTTTATTCCTTCTCCAGGATACAGCAGCACAGCACAGCCCGATGTAATCTGGTTACAGAGCAGGTCTAGGATGCCTCAGCCCCCTTGCGATGGGGAGATTGGGCCCCTAAATCCCAGCCCCTGGCTTAGGCTGGTTCCTCCATGATCCCAGACAGAAACTAACTCACTCTCTTCCAGCCCTGCCCCAGCCAGGCAGCATTTCCCCTTCCTTTGTCTCTCTCCTTGGGGGGTAGCTGGTCAGACAGGTTGAGAGACCCTCTTTGCATAATGCTTCATCTCCAGTCCTTCTGGGCTGTGGTACTGATGGCAGCCAGTGGGGGTTACCACAGAGCCAGCATAGAAACCAGCCAGGTACCTCCACTACGTCACACCCCTACCCTGTATAGAGGAGCCGCTGGGCTTGCTGAGAGCGTTATGGGAGGGGAAGACCTCCCGGGATGGAGCGTCGGGGGTGGAGGCTGCCCTGGCTGTCCAGAGAGAGGCTCGCTGGGCTCATGGCCCCGGCCGAGAGACCCTGGCCAGAGATCAAGGCCAGCGGAAGGGTGGGTGCAACCACAGAGGACAGGCCTGTGTCAGTCGCCCTGGAGCGATGCAGCGAGTGGACAGAGGAAGCCAGTTCATGTGGGGCCTCGCCGCGGCTGGCCCGAGTCAAGGGGAGCACCCATGTCCCCAGGGCGGGTTCCCACGCAGAGGACCCGAACTTCCCTAGGTCACGAGTGGAGTGACCCTGCTCAGTTCGCTCTCGGAGGGGGGAGAACTGTGACGTAGTGGAGGTACCTGGCTGGTTTCTATGCTGGCTCTGTGGTAACCCCCACTGGCTGCCATCGGTACCACAGCCCAGAAGGACTGGAGATGAGTCATTATGCAAAGAGGGTCTCTCAACCTGTCTGACCAGCTACCCCCCAAGGAGAGAGACAAAGGAAGGGGAAATGCTGCCCTGGCTGGGGGCAGGGCTGGAAGAGAGGGAGTTAGAGTCTGTCTGGGATCATGGAGGAACCAGCCTAAGCCAGGGGCTGGGATTTAGGGCCCAGTCTCCCCCATCTCAAGGGGGGCTGAGGCATCCTAGGCCTGCCCTGTAACCAGATGACATCTGTGCTGTGCTGTGCTGTGCTGTATCCTGGAGAAGCAATAAACTCCCTCCATTCTATGGGCTGGTGGAGTCTGTTCATGCCATTACGGGGGTGCAGGAGTCAGGGGACCCCAACGCGTCGTCACACCAGGGTTCAGGCCTGTGATCTCCAGCCAGTGCCCCTCCCGCAGACAGAGCTCCGAAGCCTGGGCTTTGCATGAGCGCCGTTGTGGAAATCGCATTAGCCATCTTCTGGGATTGCCCAGGAAAGCCACTTAGCACCTCCTGCCTGCCGAGTCCAAGCGGGTTGGGCGCGTTTCACGCCGGCATGGGCCTTCCCTTGCCAGATCTCATGTCTGTCACCTGATGGTTGTTTCCCATCTGTGGCGCTGCCGGACCCTGCCTGCAGCTTTCCCCACAAAAGGGGCAGTAATTGGATCCTTTATGGAGCCTGCCAGACACACGGGTCCAGGGAATGGGGAGACACACCTGCAGGCTGGAGACCAGCGCAGCGCGCCAGGAGATGAGCTGCGGCAGCAGGGACCAAAAGCTCCCCTTCCCTGGCACACGTGGGGAAGAGGAGGTTTGGGGCTGGTTGCCTTGGCCAGTTCCCAGGGGCCAAAGCCCAAGAGTAGAGTCGGGGGTCAGAGAGCAATAGCGAAACATCCTGGCAACTAACCGTTCAGCTGGGCCTTGGCGGGCAGTGGATGCGGACAAGGGGTGACACCGGTCGCTCGTGGCAGCAGAGTAAAGTGAGGTGCCTTAGAATTGAGGGGTTGCTCTTGCAGCACTTGGTCCCCTCTGCTGCCGACAGGTGCCCGCCAGCCTCAGCAGGGCAGCGTTCAGTCTGGGCACCACAGCCCGTCCACGGTCCGTTGCGTGCACTCGGGCTCCTCCAGCATCTGCCAGTGGGAAGCCCAGACTGATCCCTGCCTTGTTCAGACTTGACCCCAGCTGAGCCAGTGCCCTGCCCTGGGGGTAGGGATTTCATTTCTCAGACACACCGCCTCATCAGGGTCATCCCTAGGGGGCGCGGGGCCTGGGGCAGGCTCAGGGAGCAGCCTGGGGCCGGGGTGCTGAAGCACGGCGGGCTGGGAGATGGGCGATGGAGCGGAGCAGTCTGCTGGATCGTGCTGGCTCCCGGCTGCTGCCCTGGGCCCCACGTGTCCCGTCCATAGGACAGTTGAGGCAGCCCCCCATGGGCCTCCCAAAGTGCAGGGCCTGGGGTGGCTGCCCCAAACCATGCTATGGACAATGCTAGTCCTTCTCCCCCATGTTCTGGTATAGAAATCAAGCCAAGAACTGGATTACAGCAAGGCTAGGGACCCTTTTTGGGTGGGGGGGCCGCTGACCCACAGAAAAATCAGTTGGGTGGAGAGCAGAGGGGGCTAAAGCCCTGAGCCCCGGGAACCCGATCTAGGCAAGCTGGGGACCGCCTCTGGCCCCCCCGGGGCCTTAGGTTCCCCAGCCCTGGATTACAGGATCCTAGTAATCCTGGGTGGGGCCCATCAGCGGTGGTGTCTGGTGCTTCCGAACTAACTAGCAGTGCTCCTGCCAGTGTTTCCAGAAGGAAATTGGGGCTGAATTCCAAGTCAGTCGCGCTGACCCTGAGACTGTCTTCGATGTTTGAAGAGAAGCGTTTCTGTGTGGTCCTGTCGCAGGGCTGGGGTGTCCCGGCCGTGGCCTCTCCTTGCCATCTTGGAGCATTTATTGTTCCTGATAAAATCCAGGTTTTCGTCTTCTGCAGCTGAGGTGCATTTAGTCCCTGGAATGAGTAACTGTTCCTCAGTGACTGGTAATTCTGTCACCGTTTGGTGAAACTGGTTCCCAAGAGTCTTTTGCCCAACAGTCTGTGAGTCACCCAGTGTTCGGGATCCGAGCTCGCCCTCCCTTGGCTCATGGCCGATCTGAGTCAATTCCTGCCCAGAATGCTGTAAGATCCATCCCCGGCCATCTCCCTTCTGGACGTCTTCCCACGTCTGTGTGATCCCCGTGGGCTGGCTACACCTCCTGCGCTGGATGCCAAGCTGGAATTGGGCCAGAATGGACGTGTCTAATGACGTGCCAGGCTGCCCTAAGCGGCGAGCAGCCTTTGGTCAGTAGCTACCTGCACTGGGCCACGTGACGTTCCATGGGCTTCGAGTGGGCTGCCAGGGCGGCGCTGTTCAGTGGCCGGCAGCTTTGAGACTAAGGCTGCCAGGAAGCTGCTGTGTCCTGCTGTGTCCAGGGTAGCCTCTTGCCATTGGCTCCAGATTGGATGCTCCCTGGAAGGCCAGCACCTCTGTTGCTCTTTAAATACTCACGTCTGAGTAACCCTGCCGCGGGCTCCTTGCTATTGCTGGTGGGGACAGCTGCCCGGCTGGGGGCTGCTAACGCACGGCCTCCGGGTGCTCCAGGCCAGCGCTGCCCGGCTGGGAGCCCCTAACGCACAGCCTCCGGGTGCTCCAGGCCAGCGCTGCCCGGCTGGGAGCCCCTAACGCACGGCCTCCGGGTGCTCCAGGCCAGCGCTGTCCGGCTGGGAGCCGCTAACGCACGACCTCCGGGTGCTCCAGGCCAGCGCTGCCCGGCTGGGAGCCCCTAACGCACAGCCTCCGGGTGCTCCAGGCCAGCGCTGCCCGGCTGGGAGCCCCTAACGCACGGCCTCCGGGTGCTCCAGGCCAGCGCTGTCCGGCTGGGAGCCGCTAACGCACGACCTCCGGGTGCTCCAGGCCAGCAGGGCTCCGGGGCCTATTGTCATGCTTTCTGGAACTGGGGTCTTAGAATTGGAGCTCTCCAGGTGTACTGGCTCTGCAGAGCTGTGCTCCGCGCCCATCCCCCCTCCTCTCTGTGATCCAGCACTGGATTTCACAAGCCTGGAGCGGAACTGGGTGTGGTTTGCCATGTGGGCATTGCAGCCTCCATTAACAAGCCAGCAGCGCCTGTTTGGCTGAGAGCCGGTGTGAGTAGCGGCTGTGGTTAGTGGCCCTGGGCCTCAGCAGGTAGCGCACCACTCCTAGAGTGGGTCTGCAAAGAGCCACCGTGCCGGGCGAGCAGGCCTCTTTCCTGGCCCTTCCCTCCTCAGGCCATCGTGTCTCCTTCCCGTGTGTGTGACCCCATTCCTGTCCCCTTCCCTTCCCAGATTAGCTCCGTCTCCCGCCTGCGGCCCCGTCTCCATGCCATCCTCTTCAAGCTGCAGTTTAATGAGCAGGTGGAGAACATCAAGCCTGAGATTGTCTCAGTGACAGCAGCCTGCGAGGAGGTGCGCCAAAGTCAGAGCTTTTCCAGCCTGCTGGAAATCACCTTACTGGTGGGCAACTACATGAATGCAGGCTCCAGGAACGCCGGCGCCTTTGGCTTCAACATTAGCTTCCTCTGCAAGGTGAGTGGGCAGGGAATTGCTTCCATGTTCATCGTGAAGGGCAGCCTCCGGGCAGCTGGGCCAGGGACAGCAAACCGCGGCGGGCTGGTGGCAGGTTCTCCGCCCTGCCTTTCCCATCGCCACGTTTCTCATTCCCAGCTCCGAGATACCAAGTCCACCGATCAGAAGTTAACGTTGCTGCACTTCCTGACTGAGCTGTGTGAGCAGAAGTACCCGGAGGTCATGAAGTTCCCCGATGAGCTCATCCACGTGGAGAAAGCTAGTCGAGGTATTTGTCATAAGACCATCAGCACGGCCAGACTGGGTCAGACAAAGGCCCATCCAGCCCAGGGTCCTGTCTCTGACAGTGGCCAGTGCCAGGTTCCTCAGAGGGAGTGACCAGACCAGGGAATCCTCACGTGATCCCTCCCCTGTC
Source organism: Rafetus swinhoei (assembly GCA_019425775.1). Taxonomy (NCBI): domain Eukaryota; kingdom Metazoa; phylum Chordata; order Testudines; family Trionychidae; genus Rafetus; species Rafetus swinhoei. The sequence continues at coordinate 41,966,470 of CM033428.1, read as the reverse complement.
CCCATTCCCAGCTTCTGGCAAATAGAGGCCAGGGATGCCGTTGATGGCCCTGACCTCCATGAATTTATCTAGCTCTCTTTTGAACCCTGTTATAGTCCTGGCCTTCACAACCTCCTCTGGCCAGGAGTTCCACTGGTTAACAGTGTGTTCTGTGAAGAAATATTTCCTTTTGTTTGTTTTAAACCTGCTACCTTTTAATTTCTTTTGGTGACCCCTAGTTCTTGTGTTATGGGAAGGAGTAAAAAATTCTATTCACTTTTTCCACACCAGTCATGAATTGATAGACCTGAATCCTACCTCCGTCAGTCCTTTCTTTTCCAGTCTGTAAAGTCCCCAACTTATTCATCTCTCCTCACGTGGCAGCCAGTCCAAACCCCTCACTGTTTTGTTGCCCTTTTCTGAACCTTTTCCAATGCCAAGAGCTCTTTTGTGAGCTGGTGACCCCATCTGCCCGCAGTGTTCAAGCTGTGGGCGTCCCATGGATGTATACGGAGGCCATAGGGTAGTCATTGTAGCATGGGAGGAGAGGGTTATGGGTGATGTCAGAATTGCTGACAGGCGGGAGCTGTTTCCCGAGAGTGGAGGGTGAGGTGGCATGGAGATTGGATTTGTTCCTGTGTGAATGGGCGTCAGGCCAGCGGTTGCTGGGTTCCAGTGGAAGGCAAGAGGAAGGCCGCTCTCCGTGGGCTGAGGAGTAGGGCTGGAAGGGGTGAGGGAAGCTCCCTGCACTCTTACGCAAGCCTTCTTCCAGCTGTCCTGCCGTGTGGCCTGGGGGAGATGGGCTGCGGAGTCCTTGTCCAGAGAAAGGCGAGAGCGCAGAGCAGCAGGATGCAGACTGCAGATGTGTCCTTGGGGTCCGGCCTCCCTTCCAGTCCTGCAGTCCCTCCGTAGTGCTGCCCCAGTGTCCCCCTCAGCCCTCCCCACTCTTCTGACATGCCAGAGACGCAGGGCCTCGCCGTGTCTGCCGTGCCCTGTGCTGCGTGGGGCAGGGCCGGGGTGCTGGGGTGTTCCTTCTGTGCAGCCCCTGGGGCGGTACAAGCTGCCTGTGGCTCTGAGGGACTGTTCAGGCCGACCCCGAGGCTCTCCCGGGCCAGGGATGCAAAGGAAGCTGGTGCAGCACGTCTAGGCTGGGGGGCTCAGGCAGCCTGCGGGCCCTTGGTGTTACAAGAAGGGCACAAAAGCAGCACAGTGGGGCCCAGAGTCGGGCCGCCATCCCTTGCGTGGGCCCCGTGGGAAAGGGGAGGAGGAATGAGCCGCGTGTGGCAGCCATCGCCCATCTGCTGGCTGTAGAAACAAGTCAGCTGTGCGCCCCAACACGTCTGGGGTAACAGAGCCAAGGCCCCAGGAGCTGCCCGGGCACAGCACAGCACCGCTGCATGGCTGAGCTTGCCTGGCTCCCAGCGGGGCGAGCCCCGTGCGAGATCCATGCCCGCTCTGTGCACGTGGTCTGTGGCTGAGAGAAGCGAGGAGCCACAGGTTTTGCAGGGCTCTTGAAATGCTGCAGCTGCAGCGGTGTGTAAAATGCCATTGCGGGCAAGGCCTTGGCTTTGTTGGAGTGCTGGGAATATCGTCCCATCCTTGTCTCTTTCAGTCTCGGCCGAGAATTTACAGAAGAATTTGGATCAGATGAAGAAGCAGCTTGCAGATGTGCAGCGTGATGTTGAGAATTTCCCTGCTGCCACGGACAAGAAGGACAAATTTGTGGAAAAAATGAGCATATCCTTTCCCCCTAGGACCGTGGGGCCCGCGCGTACTAATGCAGAAGGGAGGCCAGGCCGCGGGGAGCTCGCACGTGCTATTCCTGTGGGAGAGGACATCTCTGACATGGTCTGGGGCCAGGCGTGTTCGTGCATGACCAAGGGGATCCCTGGTTCATCGTTTAGACTCCCTGTGTCACGGGAATCGCTGCTGTGCCAGGCCCTTGGTGCTGTGTGCAAGGGGATGCCCCAGATCCTGGGCGCTTTGCAGGGTGCTGGCATGTGCCCCAGGCGGGTGACGGTTGGCATGTAGGGCATCCCTCTGCTGAGGGTGTCATGCTTATAAGAAGCACGCGGGATCTGTCGGGAAAAGGCAACACGCCGCGTTTATTGAGAATACAGCAGAGAAGCAGTTAGCATCTGCTCCATAAAGACACGTACATGTATGTCCTGCAGATGGTGCGTAGTGACCAGTCCATGGTGGCTCAAGTCAGTCCTACTGGCCAGGCAAGGCTGAGCAAGGAGTCGGGGTTCCTCTGAGGCTTGGCTTGCAGGACTGAACCCGGAGTCCCATGGCCAGAGCCCCCCTTCTTATCCATGTCAGTTCCCGTGGGGGTCTATGGGTATTGCAGTGTCAGGCTGCCGTCCTCCGCCCTTAGAAGGTGGTAATCTGTGGTGTTGGGAGTTACCCTTTGATGGGGAGTGTCAGGCTGCCCAGCCGTGTCTCACTCTTGGGGGGTCTCTGCCTGTCTCCAGGGTTCGTCAATGCTGCCAGTTTAATTCAGCCTCAAGACACAATGCATGTTTCCTTGTTATCTTCAGAGTTTCCACTTCTTCTTGATCACCTTGGGCATCTGCTGGCTGTCACTCACACCCCCTCCACTCACACCGCAGATTGTACAGAGGTTCAGACAAGATCAGTAGTTACTAGAAGACAACTTAGTTTGTGATGCAGACGTGAGCTACCACTTAGCGTTACAACTGAACGGGAAGCAAGGCCTTGCAGTAACATCTAGTTACGAGGCCGAGAGAGAGAAATAGAAGCTACCGAACTTAGAAGCAAGTCATTCTCCATGAAATCATTATGCTGCATCCTTGCAGCCTGAGCCCCAATACTAACCCATACTAGAATACACATTGCTGCAAGGGCAGCGCTCAGCCCAGGGCACTGGCTACCTCGTGCAAGGCCGTTCCGGCATGCTGTGAGATGGGGGTTGCTACTTGGAGCCGCCCTGTGGCCACGTACTCCCACGCGAGGGCTGTGGGTGCACTGTTTGCAGAGTGGTGGTCGGGCTCCGGCTGCGGGATTTCTGGGGAGCTGTCTGGGTGGGGGCGGCAGGGAGGGGTGGTGCGCCGCAGGAGAGGAGCAGCACGGTGCGCTGGAAGTGCAGTGCGTCCCGTGCACAGTCTCGCCTACACCTCTCTGCTCCCCCTGAATGCACACACTGACTCTGGGGGGCCCCCCGGGACCCGGCCCCCGCTTCTTGCCACGCAGGCAGAGAGCAGGTGTTGGAGCAGACACCGGGATGTTTAGTGGGGTTCGCTTCCAGCAGCACCTGTCCCAAACTCTGACACCGCAAACCAGGGTTTCCCGGTGTTCCCACCCCCTCTTCAGTCGGCATGATTGTCCCGCCCCGACGGCCAGGGGCTGCATCCCACTGCCTTTGTGCCCCATGGGAGGGGTGAGGTCGCACTCTTGTCAGGGCAGGCGCCCCTCTAGTCTTCTCATGTTTCCTTCTTCCCGATCCTCGCGTGCCTCCCGACTGGCTGCCTGCCCTTGCTTTGAGAGAGATGGAGGCAGGCTTCAGCTGTGTGCGTCCGCGCAGGCTAGAGCAGCCATGTCCTTGTTGATGCGTGGTTAGTAACTGTCTCCGTAGCAGACTCGGAGGCAAGCCAGACTCAAACGCTGCCTGAGGTGACCCCGCAGGCCTGGCCCCAACGGGACCCTGAACCCCAACAACCCCGCCACCTCCTGAGTAGAGGATACTGGGCACTCCGGTGCCATCCCTCACCTGGGGGTTCCACAGAGCAGCTGGTTGTAACCTTGACTCTCCGCTTGCACCTCTTTGTGCGGGACGCGCAGGAGCAGTATGAAAAGCTGCGAATGATGCACTCGAACATGGAGAACCTCTTCAAGGAAATGGGCCAGTACTTCCTGTTCGACCCCAAGAAAGTGTCCGTGGAGGAGTTCTTCGTGGATCTGCACAACTTCAGGAACATGTTCCTGGTGAGCAAGGGGCTTTTCTTGGCTCAGAGCATCCCACCCTGCACACCCCTCGGCGTGACCTTTCCTCCTCTTGTCTCTGCCTGTCCAGCAACCCCCCCCAGCCACTTCCCAAACCGCTGTTCCTCCCCTTTGCAGCAAGCTGTCAAGGAGAACCAGAAGCGGCGGGAGACAGAGGAGAAGATGCGCCGAGCGAAGCTGGCCAAGGAGAAGGCGGAGAAGGAACGACTGGAGAAGCAGCAGAAGAGAGAGCAGCTGATAGACATGAGTGCAGGTACTAGAGGCTGGGGAGGGCAGCAGAGTTTCCGGGCTGACTGCAAAGCTGGAGCAGCAGTACAGGCGGTAAGAGGTGGGAGGGGTGCTGGACCCCACTGCTGTGGGGGGTAAGTGTGCGTGTGCACCTCGGCTTCCAGCGGCAGCAGACACTCGGCTTCAGGGTTGGGTTGATTCAGGACGCATCCATCCCCTAGCGCTGCACAGGCCTTCCCTTCCCAGCCCAGCCAGCCACCCTGTAACATGGTGAATGCCGCCACCCAGAAGGGAAGGGGCGGCCTGTGTTCCTGCCCCGCGTCTGCTCGCTCTCTTGCAGGGATGGGGAAAGCACATCTGGGTAGGAAAACTGTACGGCAGGCCCTGAGTGTCGGGCTGGCACAGCCGGGGGAGTGTGGCCCCCGTCCAGCCGGCTTACCCTGGGCGGCTCCGGGGTTGCAGCGCCGTGGGGCTCAGGCAGGCATGTCTGGCAGCCGTTCCTGGGGGGTAGGTCGCTCTGCGCCCCGCTGCCGTTCCCAGGCAATGGGAGCTGCGGCAGGGCCAGCGTGTGGAGGCTGCAGGATGTGGGACCAGAGAGCCGGTCTCCACCTGCTGCGCCGCTGGCCTAGCAATCCTGCAGGCCAGATGAAGAGCTCTGACCGGCCAGTTGTGGCCCACAGGCAGCTGGGCGCTTCTGCGGCCGCTCGGAGAGATCCAGGTGCCGCCCGGCTGATTAGCAGAGCGCCCAGAGCCAGGGTTTGTGTTGCTCCTGCCACGTCTCGGGGCACATCAGAAAGCGATTCCCCACACGCGTGGAAAAGATTAGCAGAAACATAGGCTGCTGCCAGGTGGCCGGGATTCCCCTGGACAGGCCAGTAAAAACATTCAGAGAATACCGCACCTCTGAGCTGGCCGGGATTTTCGGATGTTTTTCCCCGGCCAGGAGGCGAAAATGCCGGGCACCTGGCAACCCTCCAAACACTCAGCGCCCGGCCTCCTCCCCGGCTCCCAACACCCCCAGTGCTCAACTGCTCCCCTGTCCTATCCCTGCACTCACTCTGAAAGGGGACATGCTGCTTTCATGCTGGTTTATTTTAATTTTTTTTTCTCAGCAACTTTGGTCTCTTCTTCTTCCCCCCGCCCCCCTTTTTTGGTTTTTGTTTTTTTTTCCTTCAACAGAATTTTTTCCTGGTGTTTTTCGGGGGGGGGGCGTGTTCGGTATTTTTGTTTCAACCATCTGGCAACCCTAGCCGTAGCTTCCTCCCCTCCCCCCGCTCTCTTGCCACCTCCTCTTCACTTCCAGATTGGCACCCACTGTGGTTTCCATTCTCCCTCTTCTCATAGACCCCTGTTCTCCACACGGGAGCTGAGATCCCCAGCCTGTCCTCTTAGCTGTGGCTCTCCAGACCAGGCCTGCGCTGGTAACCATTTGCTGTTCCATTGAACAGAGCACCCCGGCCGGACACGGCACGCCGGCGGGATGGTCCTGCTGGTCTTTGTACCCACTGCTTCAAAGTGCAGAGCAGCAGGCAGGCTCCGTGGGCCCAGCTTGAGAGCCACTTCCTGGCAATGTCATTTATGTCCCTTTTGTCGCAGCCACAAGCCCTGCTGCTGCCTTTGAGTTCATCTGCTAAAACGCATCCTCGAGTCCGCTCCTTGGTGCGTAGCCAGCTCCTTGTCCCTCTGTGGGATCCGGTTGTATCTCCCTGGGCATCCCTGTGCCCTCTGCTAGGCGGCCTGCTGCACGAGGGCATTAATGAGATGCCACATGTTGCTAGGCCTGAACGAGGCGGCTGAGTGACTCCCTGTCTCATGGGATGTGTAGTGACCATACTTGGAGCCCTGTGTCCGCCCAGCAGATCTGTCCTCCGTGCCCAGGAGCCTCACGCGGGGGTTCTAGCCCAAGAACTAACGCCCGTCTCCGGGAGCTCTCGGGGCAGTCCCCGCGACAGGGCTTCCTCCTTACCCGGCACAGCCGGCTGTGTGTGTGCTGCCGGACGCATTCCTTCTTCCAGCATGTGGACTCAGTTACCGCCCATCCCCCTGACTTCCTGCCTCCCGCTCCATTTCCTGAGCGTTCCCCTTCCTGCTGCCTGGGGGAACGTGTGTGCAGTAAACGCTTCCCGGGCACTCGCGTCCTTTCTCAGGCTGCTCTCTTGGGCTGCCCAGTGAGCCTGCCCTGGTGCAGAGCTCGTAGCGATGGCTCTGCACGCGCCTGGGGCCTGCAGAGAGGGCCGTTGGGGAGCTCTCGGGTGGCTTTCCCCTGCCATTTGCCAGCTCCCCAAATGCATCTTAATGGCTTGCGGGGTTAGCTAGAGCGGCGTCCCCACCAGTAATGCTCTCGGCTCCCCCCCCAAAGAGCTGCGGCTGCTTCCCCGTTTCCTCCCAGGCTGTTTCTTCTGCAGCCCCCGGGGCTCCCGGAGAAGCCGTGGGCCGTGTCCCCTCCCCGGCCCGGGGCTCCCCGGAGAAGCCGTGGGCCGTGTCCCTTCCCCGTCGCGGGGGAGCCCAGGAGTGCAGCATTGCAGCAGCTGCTGGAGGAAACTGTTAAATACACAAATTCCAGGCTGGCGCGTTCCATTTCCTCCCGGGCACGTTGCAGAAGGGAGGCCTGTGCCGAGCACGCCCTGCTCCTTCAGTCGTGGCCCCTCCAGATCCCCCTGGCTCCTCGCTCGCTGCCGGAGGTGTCAGGCCCCCAGCGGGACGTGCACAAGGCATGCTGAGGGCTCGCGTTGCTGCTTTCTTCCCTCCAGAGCCTGGGCCACTCTGCCGCTCCAAGAGCTCCCAAGCCCAGCTAAGGCGTTGCCCCGAGAGCAGAGGGCGCTACCAGCCGGGTGTGCTCTGCTGTGCTGGGAGAGCCGTGCCCATCTGGGGCGTTCGCCAGCACCCCGGCGCGGCGGCCCCGTGTTCCTCGGGGCGCCTGGCCCAGTCCAGCCCAAGGGGAAGGGCCCTGGCTAGCCCTCACACGGCCAGTGCTGTGTACGCCCCGGGAGTGTCCCCCACACCCCTAGCTAGCTCTGCATGCCCCTCTGTGCCCCTCCTCGCCGTGCCCCCCCCGGCTGCTGCGGTGCCTTTGCCAGCCCCGAGACGCCTTCGCTGCTCCGCTGCACAGCTCACGTGGGCCCGCCCCTCCACGAACAGACCGCTGGCTCGCAGGGGGGAAGCAAAGGCTCCCCACGTGCGCTAAACCCTGACTGGGGTCAGCTTTCCAGAGGGAACAAATTCCCAAGCCAGGGCCCCTTGCAGAACCTGCCCCAGGGCACCCCACAACTGGCCCTGCCTCTAGAGTGCTGTTTGGGGCTAGCTGGATACCCTGCCCCGGGGCCACACAAGCCTGGCTGTCAGGGCCATGCCAGTGAGGAAGGGCACGTACGCTGCCATGGACAGCTGGAGGGCCAGGAGCTGCCCCGACGGAGGCTGAAGCACTGAGCTAGACCAGTGGGGACGTGGCTGGAACAGTCAGTTCCTCAGGCTGCTGCCCTGCCTTCCCGCTGTCACCTGGGACCAGGCGCCTCTTGGCTCAGTAACTAGCAGTGCTGGGTATGGCGGGGTGCCGGGCGCAGGCGCCGGGCGCAGGCTGGTGACAGCCGGGTGGGCGCGGGAGCCTTTCCGCCAGCAGGTGGCGCTGTGCGCAGCGAGTGGCGCCCTCCGCAGCCGCCAGATGTTCTAATGTGATTTATAGATTTCGGTTTCATCCGGAGCCGTTGCCATGGGAACAGATTTGCAGAGTGCTCATGCCTTCGCTGTTAACCCCGTCAGGGCCAGGCTGGCTGCGGGGGCAGAGGGAGAGGAAAGGGACTCCCCCTCGCTCCGCATGGCGAGAGGCAGGGGCCGGGCGGGCGTCCGAGATGCAGACCCCTGGTCTCAGGGTGGGAGCGAGGGGGCTGGCGCCAGCTGCCTGGGGACCAGCCGGCTGATTCAGGGAGACGGGACTTGGCCCCGGCTCCGTTTCTAGAAGGCCGCATTCGCCCGGGGCCTCTTGCACCAAACGCCCCTTCTCCCGGGAGAGACAGGCTCTCGCAGGCTTCCTCCCGCTGCCAGAGCGCGGTGCTCCGTGGGGCCGGGGGCTGAGGGTAGCGGTGCTCCGTGGGGCCGGGGGCTGAGGGTAGTGTGCTGCCCAGCCTCGCTTCCACACGCGCTGGTGCAGGGTCTGTGCCCACAGTCACACGCTCCTTGCTCGGGCGGCAGAGCAGCAGAGCCCCCCCCGGGGCCGGGGCGCGAATTAGACTGGAAACAAGCGAGCCAGGCAGGCCCAGGGGAGGCCGGAGATGGAGGAGGGAGCTGGCTCTTTGACAGCCTTTCTGGCACAGCCTCTGAATCTTTCCGCTCTCTCCAAGGCCCCAGCTGCTGGGTTATTTTGTCTCTGACTGTGGCCTCCGAGGTTTTCCCTGCAGCCCATCCCCCAGCGCCTTTGGCAGTCAGCCTGGGGGGAGGGAGGGCAGATTCCCACTCAGTTCTGTGCCCTAACCAGCCTCCCCAGCTCTGGGCAGAGTGGCCAGCACCTGCCTTGCCTGTGCTGGGTGCGAGGAAAGCCGTGCTCCTCCTCTGTGCCCGGGGCGCCCCCCTCGTCCCCGCCCCATGCACGAGGAACAGGCCTGTCCACTGGGAGGGAAGCGAAGGGGGCAGCTGCTCTGGGCCCGTAAAGCGCCACTGGAGCCCGTAAGAGCTGGCTGGAGGAGAGGGGTCCAGGCAGTGCTGAGCCGTGCTCCTTGCCTAGGGGCCCCACAGTTCTATCGGCCCCGGTGGGGGAGGAAGGGAAGAGGCTGGGTCTTTCCCTGCTCCCCAGCCCTGTCGGGAGGCAGGGAGAAGGGGGCAGGTTGTGGTCCCCACCTCTGCACTGTTCCTGTGGGTGGGTGGACGTGGCAGAGCCGGCCTGAGCCAGTGTCCCCGTTGCATGTCCTTGCAGAGGGCGATGAGACCGGGGTGATGGACAGCCTGATGGAGGCCCTGCAGTCAGGAGCAGCGTTCCGGAGGAAGAGAGGCCCGCGCCAGGGTAAGCTGGGGCAGGGCTGGGAAGGGGGTCGGTTGGGCTCGTTACCCTTCCTTCAGCAGTGACCGGAGGCGCGTGCGGCCTCCCCCGTCCCAGGTGCTTCACTGGGCGGTGCTGATCCCCTGAAGCCAAACAATTCGCCGCACCGTTCACTAGAGCCGCTGGGGTGCTGCTCCTTGCACGCCGCGCCTGCTCACGGTGGATACCAGGGCCGCTCGCTCCTGGGACCCGCGAGCAGCACTTGACCCCAGTGGCCTGGAGCTCCGCTGGGGGCGGAAGGGAGGAACGCCACGGGCCAGATACTCTGGCGAGCTGCTGCGGTGGCCAGGCCCGAGGAGCACGGACCCAGGCACGTGCTGCGGAGTGGCCAGCGGGTGGAGAGGAGGCGGCTGATGCTCTCGACGGGAGGAGAGCGCGAGGACGCTGTCGTCCTGGGCAGGGTGAATACAGAGGCCATGGGAAGCAGATTCAGACCCAGCTGGGCTGGCAGAGAATTGTATGGGGCTTGCCTGGGACGGGGGCAGCCGGCTGTGGAAGCTGTAGAGCAGAGTGCTAGCTAAGGAGGTTCAAGTGCTTGCTCACGTCCAGGCCGCATTGGGGGGTGCCGGGCGCCCCTCCCTCGGCAGGATCCGTAGGGGCGCGGCTGTGGCAGCTTGTGGAGCGGTGCCCTCGTGGCGCAGTATAAGGGAGGCCGCTTGCTCCCCACCCCCGTGCTGCTCCAGCGTTGCTCGGCCTTCCTTTAGGAGCTCGAGGTTCCCGCCACGCGGCGCTCGCTCCAGGCCGACCACTCGTCCGCCAGAGAGGACCACCGACGCCGGGGGCAGCCCCACCTGGCAGATCTTGGCTGCCAGGGACCAGCTGTTCCGGATACAGACCAGTGCTCCATGTCGGCGGCTCAGCCTCCCAGGCGCTCGGTGCTGCCTGTGTCATTGGCTGCAAAGTGGCTGGCCTCAGGCCCAGTGGCTGGCCCCGTGGCATGCCTGGACCCCGGGGGGGTTCGCTCAGCGTTGGGCGTTTTAGGTAGGCCGGTGGCCTGAGCGTCTCATCCCTCTCCAGTGCCTGCAGCCTCGGGGGGAGAAGACCCCCAAATCCCTGTGGGCAAAGGATCAAACCATTGAACCAGCCGCGAGTATCGTGGGCCCTCTGTGTTGTGCCGGAGGAGGCGATCACAGGGACCCCTCCCCCGTTCCTCAGGGTGGCTTCAAGGCACACCGGGAACTTCTGAAGAGCGTCGCTTCCAATCCGAGGCCAAGCGTCCGGCCCCAGTGCATGGGGGGCACACAGCTGACGTGGCGTGGGCATGAGCAGCACCTCTCAAAGAACATAGGCAGTGGGGTGACCCACAGCGCACTGGGTCACTGTGGCGAAGACGGTTGCGGGCAGATGTGGGAGCAGAAAGGAAGCTGAGCCAAGGACGGCCCCGGGGCTCTGGAGTGGGGGGGGAGGTGACGCTGGCTTTGGAAAGACGCCTGCTCCTCCGAAGAGTCCCTCTAAGCAGCCGTCGGTTTCCTATGGCACCAGCTGCTTCCTGCACCAGGGGTTCTGGGTCTTTGGGCAGCAGCCCCAGTAAGAGCAGGAAGGGAAGGTGACTCGGGGGGGGGCAGGCAGAGGGAGATGCAAGGGACTGAGACTAGCGGGGCAGGCCTGGCCTGGGCTGGATCGAGGCCCATCGTAGGTGCTGAAGGGTGCACTGATGGGCTGCGGGGGGGGAGCTTGGCTGTGAGAAGTGGTGTTCGGGTTCTGGGCTTAGAGGCTATCGCCAAGAGCTCCCCTTTGGCCTGGCTGGGTCCCCCTCCTGCTCTCTTGCTGCCTGATGCTGGACGCGCATTGGCCGGCTCGGCTCTGCCAGTCTCCTTAGTAGCTCGTTCTGGGGGGAGCTCGCTTCTTGGGCTCGTGCTGCGATCACCCCTCCTGCCCTGGGCCTGCTGGGCATGCTGGGAGCTGTTGGCGCGTTTCCTGGCCCGGGTCGCTCCTCCCCGTGACTTGCTGTGGCTGCGGAAGAGCCGAGGAGTCAGTGGATTCTGTTCCCCTGGAGGCGGCTGTGTCTGTTCAGAGGCGCTGGCTGTTGCTCCTTGGAACGTGAGGGACTGGAACCGCCGACGGGCCTCTGGGGACGCGAGGCTGCCCGGGGGCTGGGTCCAGCCTACGTGCTCAGCCAGGAGGCAGGCTGTGCACAAGAGCCCAGTGTCCCTGCCGGAGGCTGTGCGCCTGGCCCGCAGCCTCGGCTTTCGGTGGACGAGTCGGGCTGCACTGCCACCGTCTCCCAGCGGCGTGTTGCTCCGCCACCTGCTCCTGGGGCTGGAAGTAAGAGAGTGGAGAGCTCGGTCAGACGTCCCTGGCGGGGCGAGGGCCTGGCCCGCACCTCCGAGGCCACGTCCCCACGCCAGGGGCAGCACTGACCCTGTGCGTGGCCTCAGGCAAGACAACGCCCCGCAGGTGGGGCAGAAGCGCTGCTGGGGTCTCTGCTGCCCTGACGGTAAAGGGGGAACTCCACTCCACTCCACAGCAGCCTTTCTTCCAGGGCTTGCATTGGAGCCAGCCGAGAATCTAGTGTCTGCTCAGAGGCGCTAACAGCCAGGTGGCCCGGGCTGCTGTGCGGGTCCGTGGCAGAGCACCCAGAGACCTGCTGTTCCCCCACAGCCAGGCTCTGCTCTTCTCGGCTGACCCAGCGGCCGCTCTGCGCACGGCTCGCTGGCACAGGGAGCCCCTGGCGCACACGGCAGGCCTGCGGCACTCCCCCGTCCCCGCCCTGGGGCGCGTCCCCTCACTGGCACGGGGAGCCCCTCGCGCACCCAGCAGGCCTGCAGCACTCCCCCGTCCCCGCCCTGGGGCACGTGTCCCTCACTGGCACGGGGAGCCCCATGTTACCACCCTGGGGCGCATGTCCCCTCACTGGCACGGGGAGCCCCTCGCGCACCCGTCAGGCCTGCGGCACTCCCCCGTCCCCGCCCTGGGGCGCATGTCCCTCACTGGCACGGGGAGCCCCTCGCGCACCCGTCAGGCCTGCGGCACTCCTGTCCCCGCCCTGGGGCGCGTGTCCCTCACTGGCACAGGGAGCCCCTCGCGCACCCGTCAGGCCTGCAGCACTCCCCTGTCCCCGCCCTGGGGCGCGTGTCCCTCACTGGCACAGGGAGCCCCTCGCGCACCCGTCAGGCCTGCAGCACTCCCCCGTCCCCGCCCTGGGGCGCGTGTCCCTCGCTTCCCAGCATGGTGTTTGAATGCGAAGTGTGCCCGGAAGCCTCGGAGGCCTGAGCCGGCCCTACGCAATCTGGCCCGTGGACTGGCTGCAGACAGGCGCTGGGTCCGGCAGGCCGCACTCGCGGGGCTGGGGGCGGACGGGTGCTCCCCGCAGGATCTGACCGGTGCCCCTCTCGTTTCCTCTCCCAGACTCTCTGCTGTCACTCTGTGAGGTGGAGGAGGATGCGCCTGAGCGGGTAACACGTGGGCATGTTGTTCTCCTTCCCCCTCGTAGTGTGTGCATCTCCCCCGTGCGCCGCAGGCAGGGAGAGGCAGACGAGGAGACTGGTGCAGCCCTGACGGGGATTGAAATGGGCCTTTTCCATGGTAACGGGGGACGGGTTTGACTCGCTGCTTTTTCCTTTCGCTTGCCTCTGAAGTGGGGTCCAGCCGGACCCGGGCACTTTGCTTCAGTTTTGGCCCCCAGCAGGCTCGTCTCTTGCTGTCTGTCTCCTCCCTCCTCTCCTTTCCTGCCAGCATGTCCCGGGCCGAGTCTGGTCCTGCCGCGAGCCGGGCCCTGCCACCCCGTGCATGGCTTCAGTTGTTCATGCCTCCTGCCCCCCAGCCAGCACACCGCCCCTCGGAGCCCTGGGGGTGGAGAGCGACGGGATTGGGGCAGGCAGGGGGCTAAGGGGCCGATGGCTTCGCCCTGGGTGCAGGGAGCTCAGGGCTTGGCTACACTTAGCAGCAGCGCAGGAGGGTCTATGGAAGACTCTTGGGCTGACCGAAGGCCAGGTCTTAGCTCAGCGTAAGTGCCTCTTTGGGGAGCGGGATCTGTCGCCCCGAGTGCAGACCTGGGTGCAGGCTGTGGCACAGGTGTGCCCTTCGGAAGGGAACACAGGGAGGATCCTGCCAAGTTTGTAGCAAGGATAAGCCATTGATCAACGGATTTAGGCGGGAAATGGGGTGGGGCGGAGGTGTGCACCCCAAGAATTTGGGAAGTGGTCGAGGGGTGCACTCTTCCAAGATATGAATGGAGGAGGTGCAGGGTCTGGGGGGAGGTAGGATAAAGAAGGGAGCTTGGGGTAAGGGATTGGGGTGCAGGGTCTAGCAGGGGATGTGGGGGGGGAGGGAGATGCTTACCTGGGCGACTCCCAGCCAGCAGCCCAGCAGGTTCCCTGTTGTCCATGCCCTGGCAGGTGGCTCAGAGCAGCTGACTGCGGGACGGTGTGGTCTGAACAGCTGCAAGCCCGAGGGGCGGCGGGAGGAATACTTGTGCTGCCTGTTCTTCAGAGGCAGCTCCCATCGGCTGGAAACTGGGAAATGGGAGCTGAAAGACTGTGCTAGGGCTCCCTCGGGCTTGCAGCTGTCCTCAGACAGGCTGGGCCCTGCCGCAGGCTGCTCTGGGGGCCGGGGCAGGGCAGGCAGGAGCGCCCGCGGGCCGGATCCGGTGGCTTGGCAGGCGGGACCGGGACTGGCAGCTGGTTCCAGTAGAGGCAGAGATTGCAGTGGTGGGAAACAGGTGGCACTTGATGACCTCCTGAGGTCTCTTCCAGCTCTGTGATTCTATGATTGGCAGTGTTGATTGGGGGGGGGCTGACGGGGACCAAGCCTTAGAACGTACTGTGCTTGCCCGTCGCATGGGGGGGTGCTTGGTGTCCGAAGCCCGATGGCCAGCAGCTGCCTAGGAAGCTGCCACGCAAGCTCGGTAACCAGCATCCAAGGCAGCATGTCAGCAGCTGCTTTGTTTTCCTGTGCGCATCCCCCTGCCTGAGCGAGTCCCCGCATGTGGAGCACACTTGAGTGTGTGCACGTATCACAGCATGACAGCCTGCACCAGCATGTAGCACACGAGGGCATCTGGGGGCACGAGTTCCACTGTCTTCTGGTGTGAGCGCACGTCCGAGCGCGTGCACCTCTTGTGATTAGTGAGTGGGAGAGCTGGCCTGCGTGTGCACCGCTTGTGATTAGTGAGTGGGAGAGCTGGCTGCGTGTGCACCTCTTGTGATTAGTGAGTGGGAGAGCCGGCCTGCGTGTGACTGTCTGGAGCGGGCTGCCCTGGCACATCGGTGGTGTGTGTTCAGTGCATTGTCCGCCCTGCGAGAGTCGTGTTCCCCACCTCGGCCATTCCATGTCCTGGAGCTCACGGGAGCCCCAGCCAGCACAGCTGCTTGGCCGAGCCCCAGGGTGGAGCCCCGTGGGGCTTGGAGCATCGTGTTCTGGCTGAGCCCGGCCTGGCAAGGGCTGGGTGCTGTCACGGGGCCGCCGGGGCCGCCGCCATGAGACGCGATTGCCCCTCCCGTTGGCTGCTCTGCCCACAAGGCACAAGGGCCCGGGGGTCTCCTGTGGGGCCAGCCTGGTGCCTCTCCTCTCACCCGTGGCCGGAGCCCCTTCCGGCACTTGGCTCCTACGCGCTGATGCCTCCGTGCTGGGACCTGCAGCACTCGGGGGCCGGCGCCTGTGGCCGGTCGGCGGCCGCGTGCACTGAGCGGTCTGGCTCCTGGCCGCAGCAGCCCTAGGTCCCATGCTGGGCTGAGCTCACAGTGCCCTCAGCAGGTCTTCCCACCTGCTCTGCGCCTTGGCGAGCCGGTGCGGGGCCCTTCCCACTCGAGGGCCTGTCCCGCTGTCTCCAGGGCGCGAGCCAGTCTCCTCCGAAACGGCCCAGGTGCCGGGCCGCCTCGCCCAGTCCCTGCCGGGCGCGTTGGCTGAGACTCAGCCCTTCCCTTGCGTCATTCCCGCCGCGCGTCCCTGGGCGTCCCGTGCAGCGCGCCAGCCGTCCCACCTCTCCCCCAGCGCCGCGTGGCCCCGGGCCCCTCTTCCCACGCCTGGCAGGGCTGGGCCGGGGCTGCGTCTCACAGTCTCTTCTCTTGCAGCGAAGCGGAACGCCGGCTGTGCCATCACCTCCCTGCTGGCCTCGGAGCTGATGAGAGACGACGCCCTGAGCACGGCAGCGAGCCAGGCGCCACAGAGCCGCGCGGCGGCGGGCGGTGGGGCCCGCGATGAGAGCATGGAGCTGCTCGGCCGCTCGAGCTAGGCTGGCCCGGCGCGGGACTGGCAGTTCTACAGAGGAAGCAACACACACTGGGTCACTTTCAATGGTCGTGCGCGGGCTGAGGGCGCCCGCCTGCCTGCTTCGGGGCTGCTTGTGCCAGCTTGGCCTTTCTGGCTGCTGCTCTCCCTCTCCATGCAACGCCAAGCGCTGCTGGGCGGGGGTGCGGGCCAGGCGCTCCCTCCCCTGCAGCGGGCCAGCAGGTCTGGGCTGGAGAGGCCAGAGGTCGCACCCGCCCGCCGGCCTGGGGGCTGCCAAAGCAGGAACGTTACAAGCTGCCTTAACCCAGACTTCTTTGCTTTGTGGCTCTGGGGACGCTGCTGGCCCCACTTCCGAGGGGACTCCTCCAGCAGCGGGCGAGCCCCTGCCTGCGCCCATCGCCTGGACAGGTCAGCTGGCTGGATTTGTGCTCCCAGCGGCTGTTTCTTCTGGCCGAGCACCCTGGGCCTCCCCCCCGGGCGCGAGGCAGGGGCTCGCCAGGCCCCTCACACCCACTGCTCCTCGCCCCCTTGGCCTGCTCTATTTATTGCGCGTCCCCTCGGCTGAGCCCTTCCTGCCCCGGGCTTGAGGGCGCGGCCCCGGCGAGAAGGGGGGAGCTGCCTCTGCACGCGTCGGGGCCTAGGAATAGTGCCCCTCGTGGCGGGGCCGGGGCCCAGGCCTGGCCACAGGACTCGCCTGCCCAATCGCCTGGGCGGCCTGCTCGGTCTGGCGTCCGGTGCCATGGCAATGGGCGCAGCCCCCTCGGGCTGAGAAGTCACTTTGCAAATGTCTCTATTTTTGTATCAGAGTCTGTTTTAAAAGGAAATTTGAATGTAAGATAAAAATATCTGAACCATCTGCATGTTGTGCCATTGGCTCCCTGCCCTGCGCCACCTGCAGCCCGGCCCTGGCCCGCCGCCCGCCGCAGGGCGCCCGCTTGCTGCCTTGCCTCTGGGCGCCGTGCCCATGGGCACAGCTGCCTGGCTCAGGCTCTGGCCGCGCTGTGTGTCCTGCACTGGCTCGTGGTTCCCGGGGTCAGCACCTGCAGCTCTGGTGGCTAACGGCTTCCTGCTGGGTGTGGGCGGGGCACGGCCTGCCCCATGTTGGGGGGGTGCCTGCTGGCGCAGTCGCGGGGAATGTCTGCAGCGCGGCTTCTGGCCTCCATGCGCCCCGCTGCGGCCACGCTCGCGCTGCGTTCGCCAAGGCTGCTTGGGGCGTCTCCGCCCCTCTTTCGCCTGGGAGCTCTGCAGGCAGGTGGGCTTTGCATGTGCCTGTCCAGCCGTAGCTCCCGGCCCTGTGCCCCCCCTCCAGTCCGTGTAGGCGGGCCCCCTCCCAGGGCCTGGTCTCCAAGCCGGTCACGGACCCGCCCCGGTTGCCGCACTTGGGAGCGAGTCACGGGCACCTCGTGGCCATTGCGCGCCGCCCGGGGTGCTCTGCACCCGCCTGGTCCGTGAGGAAGGCGGGGCCAGGGCTGGGCGGGGGCTGCGTGCTCCGGGGAGAGCAGAAGGGGCCCCGCAGGCGCTGGCGGTTGCTTGCTCTGGGGCCCCAGACGTTGCGGGGGGTGGTTCCGCTGCCCCCCGGGTCCCGCTGGGCTCGCGGCCACAGTCGGTTCAGTCTGGCGCTGTCGCGTCTCCGGGCCTGTGCGCCAGCGGTTTGTTCGCACTTGAAATGTCAATAAAACACTGGAGCCTCCGCCTCCGCCTCGCGACAGCCGGGGGGCAGCTCGGGCTCTGGGTTCGTATGTGTAACGTGCGGACTCCGCGCCCCGGGCTGGGTGCTTGTCTGGCACCTTCCGCCCAGTGGCTCGTGCCGGGAGGTGGGCAAGTTTGGCCCGAGAGCTGGGGATGTTCTGGAAGCTCCGGATTCTCTGGGTTCCCCCGTCCTGGCGCGGGCCCTGCTTTTAACACGGAGTTTGCTGCCTCTGGCCCGGCGCGCCGGACTCACCTCACTCGTCTCAGCCCGAGTCGCCAGGCCAGGGGCCTCTGGGGGGCTGCGCCGAGAGGGCTGGGGAGACGGGCAGCCCCCATGGGAGGCGCTGGGGGCCCGAGGGCCTTTTCCTTTAGTCCCTCCGCACGAGGGGCCAAACGAGCAGCCTCCGGCGTCCCCGTTCTCCGCTAGCAGCCTGCTCCCGGGGGAGTTGGGGCCCTGCTGCTCCCCTTGCCAGTGCCCCGAGGGCCCATAGGCGGGGAGGAGATAAACGTGGCACCCCTAGTGCTTCCGTCCAGCACTGGTGAGACACCGGCCTCCCCGGGGCAGGCCGGGAGCAGGGGACGCCCACGGGCCTCTCATGCTAATGTGCAGGCTGTGGTGGGGCAGCCCTGCCCGCCAGAGGCGGGTGCAGATCAAAGCCGTGGGGCTGTGGCCCCACAAGGCCCGGCGCGCTCGGCTGGGGCCCAAGCTCTGAGCCCCGCCGCTTGACCCGGGTCCTGGCGCCAGCGCAGCTCCGCCACTGCCTGGTCTCTGCCTGGGCAGCAGCTTCTGCTTGGGGTCCTTCCCGCTGCGCGGAGCTTGGCCACCCCCCGCCTGCCTGCAGCGCCCCCAGCCACAGCCCTTCTGGCCGGGCGAGGGCAGAGACCAGGGAACGAACTGTGACCAGGACGCACTAGCCCTAAACTCCCCCCCGCTTGCAATAGGACAGCACCTGTAGGAAATGTCAGGGCAGCGCATGGGAGCCAGCCTCAAAATCTCCCTGCCGCTTCCCAGCAGCTGCTCGGCGTCCAGTGCTGGCTGGTTCCGGGGGAGCGTTAGCCCGCGGGCTAGCAGCCTGGCTACCACTGGGCAGGCAGAGGCTGCTGTGTCCCCTGTAGCCAGGCAGCTCTCCCCCCTCCCCAGCTCTCGGGCCTCTCGCCTGGCCCGGCCTGGTGCTGCTCGGGGCACAGCGCCTGTAGCCCAGGCCTGCTTGTCTCCCTGCCCCTGCCATGAGCCGCCTTTCCAAAGTGCCTGGGAGCCCCACCGTGGGGTCCCCGCTCACCGGGCACAGAGGGCTTGTTGGCCCGGCTGCCGGCCTCCCCTGGAGCTGGGTTGGGCCCAGGGTACCCTGCCCCCCTTCCCGGCACCCCCGCCTGCCTTCCCTGGCTTTTATCAGCCCCACGGGGCTTTGGCGGCGCCTGTCTCTGCAGCCTGCTCCTGAGGGAGAACCTGGCCCAGTGTCTCTGGGATGCGCCAGGGTGAAGCCCCTTTTCTGGCTCCCCCAGGACCTCTTGTGGACGTTCTGGCTGCACTTTTCCCCTCGCCTATTTATTTACGGCCACCCCGCAAAGTCGCGAGACTCGTCAGCATCCTCCTGGCCCTGGCCAAAGCTGCCATGTGCAGCACCAGGCCGAGGATGCCGGCCGAGGGGGCCCCGCGCCTGTGGGGCCCACTTCTGTTCCTCCCTACTGTCACGTGTCCTGGCAGATGCCTCTGGCCGGCGCCCGCTGGCTCCCTGGGCGGCTTCGAGGGGCCGGGGGCGCTGCCCGGGCTTCTCTGCTTGGAGTCCCCGTCCGGCTCCCTCTGTCTACCCTTTGGCCCGCACCCGACCCTGTTTATCATTTGTCCCCCAGAATCAGTTGATTCCTGGGTCGTCATCCCTCCCGCAGGCTGGGGGAGGGGCTTTTACAAGTGGGCGGGGTCAGCCCAGCCCTGGGCTCAGCTAGTGTCTCTGCAGCCTGCTCGGCCCAGGAGGCGAAGGAGAGATTCTCCACATTGCCCCCTGCAAAGGCTGCCGGGGGGGTCGCCCTCCGGCCCCGCCCTGCCTGCATTAGCCCCAAGTCACCGGCCAGCGCGGGAGCAGCCCGAATGGCTGAACAGAGCGGGATGAGAATGCGACGCATCTGCCGCCTGGGTGGGACCGGTGAGGGGTGTAGCCCTGGGAGCTTTGTACCCCCCAGTGCAGGAGCCATGGGGCTGCTGGCTCTCGTCACCCCCACTTCCCTCTGCTTCAGCCCGTCCTCCCTTCCCCCTGCTGAGTGTTATTCAGGCTCTTCCCTTTCACCCCGCCTTGTCCCTGCTGCCACCCTGGGCTCCAAGTCCTACGGGGCGAGCGGAGGCAGATGTGGCTGCACGACAGCACCGGGGCCGGCCCAGGAGTGCGGCACTGCCTGGAGACCCGTGAAGGCAGAACCGCGCTGCTGGGTTACAGCGCGCGGGGAGCCCGAGCCCTGGAGCCGGCAGTGAGGGGTGTGTGGAAAGCAGAGGCCGGGTCCTGCTTGGCCTCCGTTCACGCCTGTAGGACAGTCACCCGCGGCTGGGCCATGGCACCTCCCCACCACGAGCTGGCTACGACCTGAACAGCGCCAGGGTCTGCGCCAGCTCTCGGTGAAACGGTCTCTGCAGCCCCTCGGTCTCATGCCGGGAAGGCCGGCCGCGCACAGGGCAATGCCCCACAGGCCCCAGCTCCAGCCTCCATGGAGCGAGCTCCTCTTTGTCCTGGTGAAACAGGAGCAGCAGGAAAGAGCTATGAAAACTACCCTCAGCTTCCTGGGTCCCAGACCAGGCCCGTGTCCCCGGCTCGAGGCGAGGCTCCAGGTGTGGCCAGGGGCGGCTCTGCCAGCGGAAGCATCCACGCTGCAGAGAGCTGGTCTGGGGCCGGTGGAGCTCTGTGTTTATTGTCTGGTGCAAATTCCTGACTCCTCTGGGCCTTGAGTCCAGGCCAGGCCTGGGCGATGGGTCAGGCTGCAGTGGACGGGCTCAGGGAAGGGAGTGAAATGGAGCTCGGAGCGGCAGCGACTGGCCTGGCGCTGGGACAGGAATGGCTATGGCCCCGCCTGAAGGCCGAGCCGCTGGCGTGTCTGCTGTGGCCACGCAGGGGTTGTTCTTGCAGCCGGGATGAGCAGCAGGGTGGGTCTTCCCTCCTGAGCGGGGGCCAGGCAGGGCCCCGCCTCCAGGAAAGCTGCTGGGAGAGGCCCCAGGGCGGGCGCCAAGGGCGGGCTGGGATGGTCCCTGCCGAGCAGAGGGAGGCCCCTGGGGGCTGGGCTAGTGCCAGGTCACTCTCCTGTCTCCTGGCCCCCAGCCCCAGGAGGGGCTCAGATCACTTGAGCCCGGTGGGGTGGGGAGATGCTGAAGGGCAAAGAGGAAGCCACCTTGCGCCCCCAGCTGCACTGGGCTCTGGCAGCGCCTCCCCCAGCGGCATGAAGCTGCAGTTGCACCTCACCGAGAGCTGGTGCACGTTACCGCTGCCAGCCCATGAGGCCCTGCCTGGAGCCCTGGGAACTCCCCTGCAGGGGTGCCAGAGACGGGCCAGCCCCCTTCAAGCCCCAGAAGGGCTACGATGCTTTTGCCAAATGCCTGGCTGGGGGAGCACACCCAGCCGCCTCCACTGTGTGCCGCTGCCCATGGTGGCGACACCTGTCAGGCGCGCCACAGGCAGCGGGCACTGGATCTCTGGGGAGACAGGTCTGTGCAAGTCCCGCCCTAGGCCAGTGGTGGAAATGCAGCAATGTGCAAGCAGAAAGCACATGGGACGCAGGAAGCGATGCAGGACAGGCCACGTGCAAGCAGACAGCATAGAATCATAGAACCATAGAGCTGGAAGAGACCTCAGAAGGCATCAAGTCCAGCCCCCTGCTCTAGGCAGGACCAATCCCAACTAAATCAACCCAGCCAGGGCTTGGTCAAGCCGAGACTTAAACACCTCCAGGGATGGAGACTCCACTACTTCCCTAGGGAACCCATCCCAGTGCTTCACCACTCTCCTAGTGAAATAGTTTTCCCTAATATCCAACCTGGACCTCTCCCACCACAACTTGAGCCCATTGCTCCTTGTTCTGCCATCTGTCACTACTGAGAACAGCCTCGCTCCAGCCTCTTTGGAACCTCCCTTCAGGAAGTTGAAGGCTGCTCTCAAATCCCCCCTCACTCTTCTCTCCTGCAGACTAAACAGACTCAACTCCCTCAGCCTCTCCTCATAAGTCATATGCTCCAGCCCCCTAATCATTTTGGTTGCCCTCCACTGGACCCTCTCCAATGCGTCCACATCCTTTTTGTAGTGGGGGGCCCAGAACTGGACACAATACTCCAGATGTGGCCTCACCAGAGCCGAATAAAGCTGAATAAAGCACATGGGACGCAGGAGCCTATGCACGACAGGCCACGTGCAAGCAGCCAGCACGTGTGATGTGGGAGATGGCGCATGACACGGCATGTGGTGGGGATGGAATGGCACCAGGCATCACAAAGACAGCGGTCAGTCCAATACGGAGCTGCACAGGGCCTGGCTTTGGGCAGCCTGTGCCAAGCCCTGCGATGCAGAACGAGGAGGAGGAGGCTGGAGATATGCGACCCTGGGGATCCAGCTAGGTCAGGCCCCGTCTGTGACTCCGCCTCAGTCGGGCACAGCAGAGCCCATGCAGGGGAACGGGGTCTCGGATTGGCAGCCTGCTTGCTTGTCCCGTAAGTGCGGGAGTGAGAACTTTGGCTGCCCCATGGAGGACACGGCCCAGAGGCCCCGGGACCCAGCAGCAGCTCTGCCGCGCGCCTCTGCTACCCTGGGAGGAGAGCTGTCGGCGAAGCTGGCCACCTGGAAGCCAGTGCCAGCAATCGGGGCCAACGCCCTCCGGCCTGCAGCCCACCTGTGTGTGGGGCGTGCACAGTCAGGGCGCTTTGCACGGAGCGAGCCAGACCCCCAGCGTGCGCACAAAGGTGTCAATGAGCAACATGCAGCCAGTCCAGTGCAAGCTATTCCCCTCCAACTCCTCATCCCATCCCCACGGTTCCTCACAGCCCTGCCTCCAAGCGCACCATCCTCTTCCCCCAACCCCGGCCAGTCTCCTGCCTCCCCAGCACCTCACTGATCTGCAATTCCCTGGTTTGTCCTGGCTGCCCCTGCTGCTTCCTGCTACCAAGTCTCCTTTCATGCTTCCCTGGCTCCCCCACCGCCCCCATTTCTGGGCCTGCTCAGCCCTCACTTGCAGGGCAGGAGCCCCTCCTAGTCCCACCCTTCGGAAAGGGGGGGGGGGCTGCTCCTAGAATTTCAGCCCCTCACTGTTGAGAACAAAACTTAACCCGGCCGTTCTATGATGCAACTCCTTGTGTGTTTCCCAGCCCAGGGCGTGTGTGTGTTTCCCCAGCCCCCGGGCGTGTGTGTGTGTGTTTCCCAGCCCCCAGCGTGTGTGTGTGTGTTTCCCCAGCTCCCGGTGTGTGTGTGTTTCCGTTTCCCCAGCCCCTGGTGGGTGGTGTGTTTGTTTCCCCAGCCCCTGTCCCCTGGGCCCCTGTGAGTGAGGTCAGGGTTCCAGGGGCCCTGGGCTGCGCAGATGTTCCCGGGGGGTGGATCTGGCCGTGCTTGTGAGTTCCTTCTCCGAGAGTGACAATCTCTGCCTGGCGGGGAAGGGGGGGCGTCTGTCCTGGGTTGTCGCTGGGCGAAGGCGGCAGAACCATCTGACTCAGCGTGTACGGAGTCAGAGGCGCGTCTCATGTTCCTGTCGCTCCAGCGAGCAGCGCCTTGAGCCCGGATCCGCGCTGCCCCAGTGTGAGTCACGCGGATCACTCCCGCTTCAGCCACCTCCACGGCCACTTAGCCCTGTGGCACAGCCGGGCTCCCCCCTCGCTCCCCGGCTCCCAGCAGCAGGACTCTCCCTGGCAGGGGCTGTCACCTGTTCCAGGACTCTAGGCCCTTTGTCTCAGGCCATTGGCTTCACTCGCGGGAAGGTGGCAAACTTCCCGGCCCCCCCCCCCAGGCCCTGCACGGAGGTGGCGCTACCTGAGAACAAGCCTTTGCTGTGTTGACCTCCACCGGCTCCATCTGGGCCTGGCCTCGCCTAGGCTCCGCCTTACAGCGAAGGTGGGTCAGGACCTCCTGGGCCCTGCCACTGAGCCTCCTGGGAGCTGGGTGCAGGCTCTGCCAGAGCCTCCCCTCCAGAGCTGCCCCAGAACAGGGCCCTGCCTCAGCCTGTGCCGGGCCGGGGGCAGTGCAGGTCAGAGTCCTGGCCCGCTACCGCTGCTGGCTACGGCGCAGCTTTGGCCGACCAGCTGCCAGCGGTGATGGGCTGCTCCTCCCAGGGACGGTGTCACCACCTGGAGCAGACTCTGCCCAGCCCGTGTTCCCCTCCGGCCCCTGCGCCACAGTCCTGTCCTGGGGCACTGCTGGCGGTGGGGGGGGGCTGCTCCAGCCCACCCGGTAACCAGCCCGGCACGCATCTGTCACGTTACTGGATTTTAAAGTGAGAAGCCAAATCACTGCTGCCCCCGTGGGGGGTGCTTGCCCCAGAAGTTGGTGCGTAGGGGGCCGCGTGAGGTGTCCCATGAAAGCTTGTGCCCTATGGCCCCTGAACGTGCCTTTCACGTCCTCGTGCAATAGCTCTACGTGGAGTTAGAAACGTGCTCTGGGTTGAAGCTGGAACATTCTGCCTGAGGCTGAGCGCTGGGCAGGGGCTGCTCAGCCAGTGGCTGTGCTAATTAGCAAGGAGCCGATGAATCTCTAGGTGCCAATACAACCTGAGGGGCAGGCCGGGTTTCTGCTGCGGCAGGATCCCCAGGCCAGGCCTGAGTCAGCGTGAATCCCCCGCTGCCGGCTTTGGGGCCAGGCCTTCCATGGAGGGTTCTCCTCTGGCAGGTGGGTGCCCTGGCCAGGCAGGCTGCTGGCTGTTCTGTGGGGACGTTCTCAGCTGATCTGCTGTGTCGCGTAAGGGAAGAGCTGTGGGAGCAGGCGTTGGTCTCCCCTGGCCACTGGGCTAGAGAGGGACTCGCCCATGGGCCCAGAGTCTTGCGCTGTACCAGCGGAGCAGCTCCACGCTCCGGGAGAGGTCGAGAGCCCTGAGCAGAGCCCCAGGCTGGGCTAGGAGCCAAAGTACCTGAATGGGGCACTGATCTTACCCCCCACCCTCCTCTCCATTTCACTGCTGGCTCCTTGCAGTCTCGCCGACCCTGTGGCTGGCTCTGAGAATCCCTTTGAATGACTGTGCAGAAAGTCAAGGAGTCGAACCCAGGCGGGCACCCCAACCCCAGGGATGGACAGGGCTGCTGGGCTGCTCCTCCACCTCTCTGTCCGCCAGCCAGCCTCCCTGCTGCCGGGCTCCCTTCCAGCCTGGCATGCCCTGAACACGCCTGCGGGCTCAGGCCCTGCTCTGAGCTAGGCAGGGGACGCCTGCCTGGAGAATCCTGCGTCAGGGCCACTGGGGCGTCCGCCTGTCCTTGGCCTCTGAGCAGCGTGTGCGCTGCGGGTTTGCACCTACGGGGAGCGAGGCACCAAACTGCCCTTGTGACTCGAGGCCACGGTCCTCAGTGTCTGGTCCGGGGCTCAGGCTGGGCCCCATAGATCACCTCTCTCTGATGTGCAGGAACAGCGCCCGCCGCCCCGGCCGCCTCTGCTCCCGCTGCCCCAGAGGACGGGCGTGGGGCCCGGGCGGTGGAGACTGTCCCTGGGGCCCTTCCACAGCGTTACACACGTGGCTAGGAACAAGGGCGCTAGTGCTGGGGGCCCAGTACGCTCTGGCCGGAATCACGGCGCATCGTGCCTGGCGACTCCGACAGCCGTAGCCCACGAGGCTCTTGCGTAGCCAGGCTGGAGTCACCTGCTGCCAGCGGCCCCCGGACCAGGGCAGAGCCGGAGCGTTAGTCTCATCCCTGTGGGTTTAGAGCCCAGCTTGGTGGCAGCGCCGAAGGGACGCTTATGCCCACTGCGCTCTCCTGGGGACAGGGCGCAGCTCTCGGAACGGGTCCCATCCCGGGGAGCACCCCCAGTGGGACACTGGCCCCAGGGCGGCTGGCAGGGTGGGGGCGTAGCTCTGTGCTCCTGGAGGCTCGGCCCCAGCCACGCCCCAGTGCTCTTCCAGAGCCTCAGCTGGGGCCCTGCAGAGCACAGGCTGCCCCGGGTTCCAGGCTCCTCTCTGGAGGCCTGACCTACTCTGCTTGGAAGAGTTTCATTGCCATGCTCCAGCCCTAGCTCCATCCCCCCACCCTCCCGTCCTCCCCCTTGCCTGCTCCAACCCCTCTGTCTGCCTCGCGCCTCCCCTCGCCTGCTCCAACCCTCCCCCGCTCCCGCTCCAACCCCCCCTCGCGCCCTCCCCTTGCCTGCTCCAACCCCCCGTCTGCCTCGCGCCAGTGTGCGCGCTCTGCAGCTAGGCTGCGGCTGCCAGGGCTTTTCCTGCAGCTGAGGCCCCGCAGCTCCAGATCGCCGCTAATTGAAGCCAGGCGGCTCCAGCAGCCTGCACGCAGCCGGCGCTGGCTGGAGACACAGGCCGCGCTGTGGGGCTGAGCCGTGTGCAGCCGGGGGGGTTAGCAGGGCCCGGGTGAAGAGCGTGGGCGAGGCAGAGGCCCCGGCCGGGCTTTGCAGCACATGAAGCCATCGCTGGCCGGGCTGGCACCAGGCCCGAGCAGAGGGAGGCCCCTGGTTGTGTTGGGCGGGGGGCTCGTCCCCCACGGGCTGGCGTCGCTCCCTGCGGGCGCTGAGGACAAACGGGGCACTCGGAGGGTTGCACCGCGCGGCGGTGTCAGCAGCGCGGGAGGGGCCGGGCGCGTTGCCGGCTAGTGCCCTGCCTTGCTCCGCCCCCAAAGCCCCAGCGCTCTGGCTACTAGTGCTGCTGGCCAAAGGCCGTACGGGGCCGCCACCGGCACCCCAGCGCCCCGGGGAGTTGCAGCAGCCCAGCCCAGGACGGGGCCCTCGGCGGCCCCTGTGCAGCGCCCAGCAGCAGGCGGCTTGCATGGGCCTAGCTCCAGGCTCAGTCACGTACTTAGTCCTGCACGGGACTCAGCCCCTGAACGCGCGCGCCCCATTGAACCAGCGCCCTCGGGGGCTGGGCCAGCACCTAACGCGCGCCCCGGGTCGGCCGCGTAGTGACCGTGGGCTGGAAATACCAACGCGCCGCAGCACAGCCGGGTCTCGGGCGCGTTGTTCAGGAGGCTAAATATGCGCCCCGGGCAAGCAGGCCAAACTAACTCTCCTCCCCCGCAGCCTTCACACGGCGGAGGGAGCCGCAGTTCTTAAAGGAATCCGCCTGTTTGGAAGCCAAGACACTGGCAGTTTCCCAAATACAAACGTCTCCGAGTGTTGTTCTTAGCTCCGCGTGCTGTGGCCAACTTAACCCAGCCAGGAGAAACAGGCCTGCCCTTGCATCAGCCACAGAGCGACTGTTGGGTCAGGCGTGCACCAAGCCGTCCTCGCACAGGCCCATCGCCTGACGGACTCGCCGGCACGCCTGCCCTTTTACCCCGTGGGCACAGGCAGCTGCACCAGGACGAGGCTGGCTCTGCCCAGCACAGATGCGGTTGCGTGGCCGGGGAGAGGGAGGGAGAAGAGACGCGTCCGCGGGCTGAGCACGCACCTGTAAATGTGCATGTGCACACGATGTATTAGCGTGTTTATCCCTATGGCCTGTGTGACTCGTGTGTGTCCGGCCGGCCCTGTTGTTAGGCCACAGCTAGATGGGAATGGGGGAATTTGCACTAATAATGCAGAAAAGGCCAAGTGGCCTATAGATGCGTCTGTTCTGTCGTGGGGGAACGAGACAATCCCGCCGTAGCCTGAGGGGACGATCCCACAGGGGCCATGTCACTAGTGGCTCAGAAGGGTGGCAAGCAGCAGCGCCCAGTTCAACAGCAGCAGGGGCAGATACTGGCCGGCCGAGCGTTCTCAGGGCTGGCAGTGCGCTCCTGGACTCGGAGCACGGCTTCCAGTAAGTCCTGGGCACGAGGCGTGGCAGAAATCGGATGTGGTGCCAACATCTGAAAGGGTGAATGGGATGCGCCAGTGTCCAACATCAGCCCTGGGCAAGATAATGGAGCGGCTGCTCCTGGGCTGAGAGAGAACTAACGGGAAGCCCTGGTGGGAGGCTGGCAGCAGGTGTCCAGCCTCAGGTCGCAGGGGAGCACGGCAAGGCCAGGTGGGTCCAGGCGGGCTCCCGGGGAGCGGGCCTGCTAGACGAGGTAGTGGACTTGCAAGGGTGTGTGCAGCTTTCACTGAGGCAGGCGCGTTGCTGCTTTAATCCCATGGTCACGCCCGTATCCTACTCTGCTGGGTCCAATCGGTTCTGAAGCTACAGGGGCTGGAGCGAACCAGCCACACGGCCAGCGGGTCGGCCCCCGCGGCGCGAACGTAACCTGGGACCCTGCCCCAGGGGCCTCTGTGGCGATGCAGTCACCGCCCAGGAGAGCAGCAGGAAGGCGTGGGACTGACTGATCTGCAGCAGCACCTCCTGCCCTTGGCAAGGGCTGGGCCCCTCCGCTAGCTGGCGCAGCGTGGGCCACCGGCTCCCCCTTCTCCCCAATGGCGTTGGCTGGCAGCTCGCCTGGGTGCCACCGCTCATGCTCACAGCATGGAACCGCCCTCCTCAGCTGGGCGGTGGCCCCGGGGCCGTGAGCAGGTCTTGGGGGGCCCACCAAGCAGGGCGGCCGTGGACTCGCTGGGGCTCGGGCAGATGCCAGCCCCACCATGCCGGGCCGAAGCCATTTAGCTTTCAGGGCTCCCGATGGCCTGGGGCCACGTGCAGTTGCCTTTATGCTACCCCCTCATGACCACTCGGCCACGTGCCCCACCCCCGCTTGCCGTGCTCCCCTCCGGCCCCCTCCTTTAGGGCCAGGGCTGCGCTCACACCCCAGCCAGCCGGAGCTGGGGGCGGGTGCCGGGACAGCCAAGGACACTGCTCCTGTCGCTCCCCCTCCTGCCATGCCGCCCCAGTGTGGAGCCCAGCCTGAGAGCAGAGCGAGAGTTCACGTTTCCTGAAACCTGACCCCTTCCGCACACTGGCCCGTGGCGGGCCTCACCGCCCACCCACCTCTGTTCCTGCTTCGCAGGCTGGGCAGGACGGCACGCCCCCCCGCAGGAGACACACACAGAGCCCCCCAGATACCCCACACACAGACATCCCCACGGTATCCCCACACACAGACACCCCCCCACCAGATATCCCCCACATACAGAGACCCCACACACAGAGACCTCCAGATCTCCCCACACACAGACACCCCCACCAGATATCCACACACAGAGACCTCCCCAGGTATCCCCACACAGACCCCAGATATCCCCACATACAGACACCCCACACACAGAGCCCCCAGATCCCACACACAGACACACACCCCGGTATCCCCACAGACCCCCACCAGATAGCCCCATACAGAGACCCCCAGGTATCCCCACACAGCCCCAGATAACCCCACATACAGACACCCCACACACAGAGCCCCCAGATACCTCACACAGACACCCCGGTATCCCACAGACACCCCCACCAGATATCCCCATACAGAGACCCCACACAGCCTCCCAGATAACCCCCACATACAGACACCCCACACACAGAGCCCCAGATACCCCACACACAGACACCCCGGTATCCCCACACACAGATATCCCCACATACAGACACCCCACACACAGAGCCCCCCAGATCTCCCCACACAGACACCCCCCTTCTCCCATTCCTTTTGATTTGTCCTTTCTATATGTGTTCACTTTTTTTTGGTTGTATCCCTTTGGTATATATGGTGGTGCCTATTTTCTTCCACAATTTGATCTGAGGAAGTGGGTCTGGCCCAGGAAAGCTCATCACCTAATAAACCATCTTGTTAGTCTTTAAAGTGCTACATAGTCCTGTTTTTTGTTTCACCCCCGCACACCAGATATCCCCCCACACAGACCCCAGATATCCCCACAGAGCCCCCAGATCTCCCCACACAGACACCCCCCTTCGCCCAGTCCCAGCCCAGCGCCCTGACAGACCGCGCTCATTAGCGGGGGAGGGGAAGAGTTTGTGGTGCAGGGTTCGAGGCCGTGGCCGGCGCAGGTGCTGCCCCCTCCCCAGCTTCGCTGTGCATGGCCTCAGGTTGGGCAGAGGGACACTCCCAAGTCCCCCCTCCCCCGAGGTGGGCACAGCTGCCGGCCGCAGCCGCCCTGGGGCCTGTGATCTCCCCACGCTCGGGCCTGTGTCCCGTTAGCAGCGGAAGCGTTTGGTTCCGGCCGGCCCCGCGGGCGTGTTGAACCTGCTTCCTCACTCGCGCCAGCTGGCTCCCTGCAGGCCGGGCAGGAGCCCAGCAAATGTGCCAGGCCCTTTGTCCTCAGCCTGTCTGGCCATGGGGCCCAGCGGTCACCAGCCAGTCGATCGGGATCTCCCGGCAGGTCCTGGCGTCTCTGCCTGGTTGGGCTGGGAGGAACTTCAGCTGCCCTTCCCCCACTGTCCTGCTGGCCTGCTTGCTGTGCGGGGGGGGGGGCGACAGAGGCAGGGGGCGCTGATTTCACGCTGTCCCCCACCGCCCAGAGTGAGGCAGGCGGGGCCTTGGAGGGGGGGGGGCAGGGGTATTTGGGTTTGCAGTAGATCCTGGACTGAATTAACCTCGAAAAGTGCTGTGGTGCTCGAACAGGCTGGAGACCCCCCCCCTGCTGGAGCCAGTTAACCTGGAGGGCTGCAGAGCCCAGCGCTGCGCTAACCCTGCGGCTAAGGACCAGCCCAGGGCCCGTGCGTCGCGTCTCTCCCACACACACACAGGGCAGAACTGGACCTCGGGGACTGTGGCGGTAAAACACAGTGTGGGGGAGGGGCGGCGGGGGAAGGACTGAGGCTGCCCCATTGGAGGTGGGGGAGGCTGAGGCTGTCCCATGGGAGGGGGTGATGCTGCCCTAGCAGGGATGGGGATGGGGAGTGAGCGGCTCGCATGGGCTGAGGCTGTCCTAGCCGGGGTGTGGGGAGGGGCTGAGCCCGTCTGGGGCGGTGCTGGGGGAGGCCTGGGGTCAAGGTCCTACGCTGGGGGGAGGGGGGAGCCCCCCGGCTGCGTTACTGGGGGCAATGGGGGCGGGGGCGCCGCCCCACGCAGCAGGTGCACTGCGGCGACTGCTGGCTGGTTCCATGACACCGCCCGCCCCCGCGGGACCGCTCAGCCCAGCCCCGCCCGCGGACAGCGGGAGCGGCGGCCCGAGGCGTGTCCAGGATCCCGCAGCCCCGCGCCCCTCCCGCCGGCCCGAGGGGCTCCCAGGCATTAGCCCGCGGGGCTCCGCTCCAAGCGCTGCGGGACGAGGTCTCAGCCCGGGGTTGGGGAGCCCCCAGCTCGGGCGCCTGCCCGCCCAGTGCTCCCGGGCAGCCACGTTCGGCACCTGCGTGTCGCGGGCCCCGGGCCGGCTGCGGGGGGCTGGGTCTCTCCGCCAGCTCCGGGCCGGGCCGGGGCGGGGAAGGTGGGGCGCAGTTAAAGGCCGGTCGCCGAGGGCCCCGGCAGCTGTAGCGGAGGGGGGCGGGCGACAGAGGCAGGGGGCGCTGATTTCACGTCGGGCTCGTGTCGGGGGCCTCTGGGCGGCTCCGGCTCGAGGCGCAGCGGCTCCGGCTCGCCTGGGCCAGACCCCGCGGTTCGGGCAGGCGCCTGCGAGCAGCCAGGGCCTGGGGCTCAGGTGCCCCCCCCCCCGCTCTCCCGCCCCCGCCCGCGCTAGCAGCACCCACAGATTGGGGGGGGAGGCGAGCCCAGCAGCCTGCCAATAGGAGTGGCTGGGGGAGGGGCGCGACTAGCGCTGTCAGGAGTGGGGGGGGGGGGCCCATTGGGCGCTGGGAGCGATGGGGAAGGGGAAGACCAGCACCGTGTCAGTGATGGGCCCTGTCACTGGGGCGGCCACGCTGCACTTCGAAAGGGTGGTGGGCGGGGGAGGGGGCTGCCCTGTTTGGTGGTGGAGCCCCAGCCTCTCCGTGATGGGGGCGCCGGGTCCGGGCACTGGCGGGGTGCTGGGGCGGCTGGGCAGACAGTAGAGTTGCCAGGAGGGTTTGGGTTTGTGCCCTTAGAAAGTTGGCAACCTTAGCAGGGGAGGGGTGGGAAAGCCGGGCCCTGTCAGTGAGGGGAGGGGTGGGAATGCGGGGTCTGTTAGTGAAGGGGCGAGGATGGGGTGGGAACGCCGGGCCCTGCCAGTGAGGGGAGGGAATTCGGGAGGGAATGCCAGGCCCAGCCAGTGAGCGGGAGGGGACGGGGGAATGCCAGGGCCCTGCCAGTGAGGGGAGGACGGGGTGGGAATGCCGGGCCCTGCCAGTGAGGGGAGGGACGGGGTTGGGAATGCCGGGCCCTGCCAGTGAGGGGGAGGGGACGGGGTTGGGAATGCCGGGCCCTGCCAGTGAGGGAGAGGGGACGGGGTGGAATGCCGGGCCCTGCCAGTGAGGGGGCGGGGACGGGGTTGGGAATGCCGGGCCCTGCCAGTGAGGGGGAGGGGCTGGGGTTGGGAATGCCGGGCCCTGCCAGTGAGGGGAAGGGGACGGGGAGGGAATGCCGGGCCCTGCCAGTGAGGGGAAGGGGACGGGGAGGGAATGCCGGGCCCTGCCAGTGAGGGGCAGGGGACGGGGTTGGGAATGCCGGGCCCTGCCAGTGAGGGGCCGGGGACGGGGTTGGGAATGCCGGGCCCTGCCAGTGAGGGGGAGGGGCTGGGGTTGGGAATGCCGGGCCCTGCCAGTGAGGGGGAGGGGACGGGGTGGGAATGCCAGGCCCAGCCAGGGAGGGCGAGGGGACGGGGAAGGGAATGCCGGGCCCTGCCAGTGAGGGGGAGGGGACGGGGTGGGAATGCCGGGCCCTGCCAGTGAGGGGGAGGGGACGGGGTGGGAATGCCAGGCCCAGCCAGGGAGGGCGAGGGGACGGGGGAGGGAATGCCGGGCCCTGCCAGTGAGGGGGAGGGGACGGGGTGGGAATGCCGGGCCCTGCCAGTGAGGGGAAGGGGACTGGGTGGGAATGCCGGGCCCTGCCAGTGAGGGGACGGGGACGGGGTTGGGAATGCCGGGCCCTGCCAGTGAGGGGGAGGGGACGGGGTTGGGAATGCCGGGCCCTGCCAGTGAGGGGGAGGGGACGGGGAGGGAATGCCGGGCCCTGCCAGTGAGGGGGCGGGGACAGGGTTGGGAATGCCGGGCCCTGCCAGTGAGGGGGAGGGGCTGGGGTTGGGAATGCCGGGCCCTGCCAGTGAGGGGGAGGGACGGGGTGGGAATGCCGGGCCCAGCCAGTGAGGGGAGGGGACGGGGGGAATGCCGGGCCCTGCCAGTGAATGCCAGGCCCTGCCAGTGAGGGGAGGGGACGCCAGTGAGGGGAGGGGACGGGTGGGAAATGCCGGGCCCAGCCAGTGAGGGGGAGGGGACGGGGAGGGAATGTCGGGCCCTGCCAGTGAGGGGGAGGGGACGGGGTTGGGAATGCCAGGCCCAGCCAGTGAGGGGGAGGGGACGGGGTGGGACTGCCAGGCCCAGCCAGTGAGGGGAAGGGGACGGGGTTGGGAATGCCGGGCCCTGCCAGTGAGGGGGAGGGGCTGGGGTTGGGAATGCCGGGCCCTGCCAGTGGTGGAGGGGGATGTGGTCAGGTAGTGTGGGAGCTGTCCCAGATGACTGCAGCGTTGGTGGGGGGAGCACTGGGCCCTCTCCGAATGGTTGGAGAGCTGGCGACACAATACAGGGACATTGCTCTGCCAAGGTCTGTGACGGCGCGTCGGGTCCCCCGGCCCTGCCCCCCGTCGGCAGCAAGATGCGACTCCGCCGGCCAGTAGAACGGGGGGGTTTATTGCTGCTCCGAGATCCAGCGCAGCACAGGAGCGATGCAGGCACAGGAGGACAGGCCGACAGCCCTAGTGCCCTTAGGGGAGGGGTTACAGGCCCCTGAACCCCCCTACACTGGTTAGTCTGCTTCCTCCATGCTTCCCCAGGCTCTCCCTCTGCCCAGCTCCCAGGCCCTGCCCCCCAGCCAGGTCGTCTCCACCTCCCTTCCTTTGTCTCTCCCCTTGGGAAGAGCCTTGTTATCTGCTCAGGCTGGGATTAGGTGTCTGAGCCAACACACATGTGGGTGAGTCAGTGGGACTCACACTCACAGCATGGGGGAACCCCATGTTACAGAGCAGCCAGTCCCCCATGACTTCACAAGCTCTCAATTTCCTGCCCTTAAAATATCAGCGATTTCCCATCATGGGTGTAACTGAGCCAGGGCCACAGGACCCATCCCCAACGGAGAACTTGGTTTTTCACCCCAGTGCGCAGGACTAAAGGCTGCAGCTGGGGGCTCCGGATCACTATCTTCAGGTTAAATGCTGAGTTACTAATACCCAGGCTAGACCGTGCCGTCTGCAGCCTCGACACACAGGCCCGTGGAGCCAGGCCGGCCCAGAGACCTCTCAGGAGCAAGTCCGCATTCCGTTCAGAAGAAACCATTTTATTATTTTTTCCCAAAGAAAAAAAGCAATATAAATATTAGAGTATAAAACTTGCGTGTAGCACACCGACATTGGTCACACGGATGTAAGGAGGATATAAGCATTTGTCATATAGAAGTATAATTCAGTATTAGACACATGGAAAAGACATGGGTTTCGCTTCACACACACTTAGAGCACAGACCGCAGAGGGAGAAGATAAAGAGAAATTGAAAATACTGATGTCCACGCATTTACTGAGATAAAAATAACACAGCACTAGTACAAAACATTCTCTACACTACCTCAGCTTGCTGATTAAAAGGAAATCTAAACACTACGGTTCCTACAGTACTTCTAGAGGGTCACATAAGAACTACCTTGGTTTGTATGAGCCTGACTAAGTGTGTAAACTGTTTCTAGTGCAGCCACCGCAGAGGGTGACTGGGATCGTACAAAAAATCCTACAGACGTTCTTTGCAGAGACAGGTCCTGTTGCTCTAGACACGAGGAGGGAGCCGCTGGCCAGTGGGGCAGCAGCTAGTGCACAATGCTCTGGTGAATACTGGCGGAGGCGGCTGGGTCAGGCCAGGTGAGCACCCTGGCTGCTTAGAGAAAGCTTAACCTGAGTGATCATAGAAGGCTGGATCGTCTCAGGTGTGTTATTCAGCAGAAGCGAAAATACTCCTGGCACCGCGCTCCCTGTGTGCGGGCCCTTGCCTTGCCACGTACTCGGAGAGGGGACGCCAGCCACGCGTGACGGGGCTTGAGGGTACAGTGCAGCCTTCCTGGCTTGCGGGTACATGACGCCAAACTGCCGTGATGCCGTAGGGCAACGCCCGCTCTCTGTGCTGGGCGTGGGCCAGCCGCCAGCAGAGCACGCAGCTACAACGGGCACGTAGCGGAGAGACCCTACGTCCTGACCCCCCTGGTCTATCAGTGTGGAAGAATCCCGGTGCGAGCAGTGCCAGCGCCAAAGCAAAGGCTTCCTGCCCAGTCACACCCGTCTCGCACTGCATCAGAATCTACCTCCCTGTCTCCTGGCTGCCCGGGGGCGCATCTCCAGAGCAGCCCGGCTCTGCAGTCAGTGGCATGGCCCTTACCCGTGAGTACGGTCCCATCCGGTCAGCTACTGAGGGTCCAGTTCTGAAGGCCAATGAACTAAGGCTGTTCCTTGGCTGCTCTGCATAGACAGGGAATGTGCAAATCTCGGCGCTGCCCGAGGGCCCAGCAAGGGCTCGAGAGCGCTTTACGCCGCCTCCGCTGAACCCCGCCCCCCGGCCCGCGCGGCTTGGCCTGCCCTGGGACTCACGTCTGACAGCGCGTGCGCCGTGCCGTGCACGCATGCAATGACGCCCCTGCACCAGGTGGAGCAGCCATCTACTGGAGGGGGGAGGTGAGGGTTTTGCATGCAGTTCAATGTGCAGGAGGGGAAGCATTCAGTCTCCATTTCACAGGGAGCTCCGCGTTTGTTCTCTGGCAATAGCGTCCCTTGCTGGGGACTTAGCTCTTGCTTTGCTTTAAGAAGCTGAGCTGCAGCTCCTTGTTCTCACAGCAGAGGACTGAGACCTTCACTTCAGTTCCAGGAAAACATTAACTGTACATATAAATATTTACTGCAAAGACTTGGAGATGAACCTGCTCTTTAGAGGCCTCTCAATCAATGTGGACAGGTTTTGTAGCACTCAATAGTGCTAGTGGCATTTGGATGCATTCCCTGTCTCCCAGACACTGTGATTTTTATTTCATATTTCAGGCCATCACTGGTCATGTAAAAAAAAAATGAATGTTTAAAATGCATCTTAGCCGTAGTCCCCTAGGCTCATGCAGTGTAAACACTGATTTCTTTTAGCTAACAGGTAAACAGTAACAAAAGCACTCCCTACCAGCGTCAGGACTAGGCATCCAGTTCAAGCTTACTCAGGGTGAGAGTCACTAATGGCAAGTTAAATCGCAATATCTGGGCCATGGGTTCTAATCTGGGGAACTTTTTCTTTTTTTGGAAAATGATCAAAGGTATATAAATTAAAAAAAAAACCCATGCTACCACTATTTACACTGGGCAAAGCCAAGTACAAGCCTTCTGGCTTTCTTGGACCGTTCTGGAGCAAATCAAATCCAAAGCCATGTTTAAAAGATTTTACATCCTTGCATATGAATTTACCCAAGGGACAGTATAAAACATTAGTTAGTATTAACAGGGCACTTGGTTTTTGTTTTGTTTTGTTTCCAATTAGTTTTCATCATGAGGACTAACAGTAGGAGCCCTACTCCTAGCTCTGATGATGATGTACATTCGTAGTAATTCCTACTTTTGCATCACAAAAATTCACATTCATCCTGGTGCCCAGGCTGTGATTTGGGGGAGTGCTGGCGGGGGTCTGCCCTGGGGTCTACGCTGCTGAGGGTCTGCAAATTCTACTTCTTCTCCTTCTTCCCCGACTTCTTCTTGTTGCCACTGGAGGAGCCTGAGCTCTTCCCGTCCCGTTTGCCTGCGGCGTTGGAGAGGGTGGCCGTGCTGCCGGGGATGTACACGTTCTGCCGGTAGTCGGGGACATGCTGCAGTGTGAACTGGGGGCCATACCTGGCGCTGAGGCCCATGGTGCCAGCTCCTCCGCCCAGAGTAGAGTTTCCATCAGCTGCTTCTGCACAGGGAACAGGAGGGAAGCCCATTAACATGGATGAGGGGACACCCCAATTTATTATTAATTATGCCCACTAGAGGGAAGCCTTCAGGCCTCGACCGGGATAGGTCGACCTTTTGTGCCAGGTGCTGCCCAGACACACAGTGCGCCCGTGTCCTGGTGCCAGTCTGCACAGGCAATGGCACCGGGGCTCCGGGGAGACTCAGGCAGATCTCCTGAGAGCCAGTCCGGAGCCGAGCCACCAGCTCTGCTCAGCGTGTGCAAACCTTGTGGGCGAAGGGCTGGCGAACGCACCAGGAGCCACTCTGCCCATGGGCTCTTGGCAGGCCCGGGGCAGTGACGGCGCGATGGAAGGGGATGCAGGTGAATCGCTCCTGATGCGCCACGGCGCTGACAGGCCAAGGAGCGGTTTGGACGAACGGGGGGACTCTCTAACCCCACCAGCAGAGCCTCCTGTTGGGCAGAGCAGCACCAGGCCTGGCGCTCAGCCCCACCACTCAGTGCACACCAGAGAGCAGGGAGCAGAAGTTAAAACCCTCCCATCTCCCCCTGCAAAGAATCTCTCAGAAGCCAGGAGGCAGGCAGGTGCTGGAGCTGGGGCAGGTACTTGGTGCTCCCTGATGCAGCAGCTGCGCATCCCAGCCCTCCTCCTGTTCTCCTGCGGCTCATTACGGGGCTGCCATTGATGCACTAGCCCAGGGGGGTTCAAACGAGGGCCGGAGCGCGCTGGGCTCGTGGCTGCAGGGGGATCAGGTGAGCGGGGGGCTGAGGCAGGTACCTGCCTGGCCTGGCACCACAGACTGGGCTGTGCCCCAGAAGCGGCTGGCAGCAGGCCCGGCTCCTAGGTTGGGGAGGGGCACACAGGGCTCCGTGTGCTCCCCCTGCCCCCGAGTGCTAGCTCCGCACTCCCACTGGCTGGGAACCTGCCGCCGGCTGCTTCTGGAGGCATCCTGGTCTGCCGGGCCAGGAGAGGCAGGAAGCTGCCTTAGCCCCCCCACTGCACCGCTCACCGGGAGCTGCTCGAAGGAAGCCCTCCTGCCCCCCCAAAGCCAGAGTCCTCTCCTGTACCCCAAAGCTCCATCCTCAGCCCCACCCTGGCGCCCCACCCCGCTCATCTGATGTTGGGCTGCGGCATCAACAATTTTCATCAACTGGGGCATGAGACAAAAAGTTGGCACCCGCTGTCCTAGGAGGGGAGTGGAAAGAAACCCTATGGGGGCGCGAATCTGCTCTTACTGCTGAGCTCAGAGTGGGTCTGGGATGCCTGCCAGGCTGGGACGGGCTCACCCGCCTCCACTCTGGCAGGGCTGCTGCAGATCCAGCGCTAGGGCCAACGCCACGCTCTGCTCCCGGCCCGACACATTCAAGGCCTGTCCCCTTGGGGCTCCATTGGCTGCTCGACACCAGACACTTCCCTTCCCGCCCCGAGAACCTGGCGCTGCTCAAGCCAGAGCTCTGCTGCACTCCCGGGCCCTAGCGCCCGGTGCAGCTCTTCACAGCCGCGCTCGGCCAGCATGGCGGGGGCAGGGGCCAGCGGGGAGTGACGGGGAAGGAAAGTCCCATCACGCGGCAGTGCTGAGCACCCGGGGAGCTGAGCGCCGCGTGGGACACAGCAGCAGGGGCTCTGGGCCGTCGCTCTCAGCTGGGACCCCGGGGCGGTCGTGCTGAGCACACAGGGCTCGCTGTGGCACGGTGCTGCTGACTTGGCTAGAACGCAGATGAGAGCCGGGCAGGGAAGGGGGGAAGGGCCAATGCAGGCGGAGTCAGAGCCCAGGGAGGGCCAGGGAACGTGGCCACTCCACTTCGCTGATGCTCTCTTGACCACTGCCAAGCTGGCTTCATGACGGGCCTGCAGCCCCATCCAGCCCAACAGGATTAGGTGCTTGTCCTGAAGTCATGCCTGGGGACCACCTGACTAGTGACCCAGCTGCCATTCACTAGCGCAGGGCTGCTCTGGCGGGTAGAGAGGGGGTGGGGCAGAGCAAGGCTGAGCACCTTGTGATCGCCCTGCCCAGACCGTTACCCTCACTGCGCCTTTCTCCTTCAACCGCTCTTTGCAATTGTGCGGGAGCCCCCTGCGAGTCCCGGCTGTCGGTGCAAACGCGCCGTGCTGCCGTGCAGATGGGCCCCGGG
The DNA here is from genome assembly GCA_019425775.1 of Rafetus swinhoei. Taxonomy (NCBI): domain Eukaryota; kingdom Metazoa; phylum Chordata; order Testudines; family Trionychidae; genus Rafetus; species Rafetus swinhoei. Next base: position 41,928,302 of record CM033428.1, on the reverse strand, counting down.
CCAGCTCCCTGCCCCACATCCGTGCTGACCTCAAGGGGTCTCGTTTGCAGCGTCGTTTCCCACTGATTTCTTGCAGTAAAAGGAGAAGAGGCCTGAGGCGCCAGAGGGGTCGGGCTAAGGGCCCAGTGTACAGAACGCCTGGCGGACGTGCCAGCTGGAACTCTGTAAAAGCGTCAGGTTCCCAGTGGTTTATGAGCCCGCCTGATCTCCGGGGGGGTTGGAGAGTCCAGGGACACTCGGACACTTCTCTCGTTAGCGCTGATCTCCGAAATGGGGTAGGCTGCTGCCGAGGGCCGTGCGGGGGCAGGGCCATGTGCCTTTGTGCTGGTTCACAGGGCCGGCGAGTGTCCAGACATGGTCTCCCTTCTCAGACCCCCGTGGCCCAGAATCTCATTCACACGCCCTGCAGGCGCTTCCGAGTGCGCAGGGGCAGCCCCATCCAGATGCGCTGGGGTTTGCTGGCAGCCCGAGACCTGCCTGCCGCGCAGTTTGTCATTCGCCCCATGGTGGGGAAGGGGCATTCCCTCTGCCGCCCCACTGCCTGTCAGGGGGAAGACGGCTGGCTGGGGGGGCTGTGCAGGTTCAGGGCATGTTTACGTGTCAGTGGCAAAAGAGCAGGCGCTGGGGACACACGCTGTCTCCTCAGTCCTGGCGTCCCGGCTCATGACCCACCGACCCACTTCTGCTGCCCCAACCCCACAGCTGCCTCTTGGACACGGGAGCGGGGGAGGGGCTGGGAGCAGGCTGCGGAGCAGCTTTCCCAGCTGAAACCCACTTCAGGAACAGCCGGCTGGCCAGGCAGGAACGCCTGTGAGGTTCCCAGGCTGCGGAGGGACCAGGTCACCCGGGAGCTCAATGGGCAGTTCCTAGGTAACGGGAAAAGCCGGTGGAGCAGCCTGACAAGAGCCATGTTTAATTCAGCACCAAGCTGCTTTTCTGCAAGCCGGACCCCACTTTCGCTGTGTCACTTCGCAATGCGCTGCCAGCTGGCAGCAGGTCTGAGGAATGGCTGTCTACATAGTTCAGAGCCCCGGCACCCCGTAAAGTGATCCGCCTCCATCCTGCCTCTTACAGCAGGTCTGAGGCTCTCGGGGTCAAAGTAAGACGAGGAAAATAAATGCAATTATCCAGGATCTTGGATGAGACAAAAATAACCAAGTCGTGTCTCTGTTTCCTTTACAAACTGAGCTCGGCTCTGGCCAAGACAACAAGCTTTAGGGGGCTTATCACTTACACACTTGACCCTGCAGCTGCTGTTGGGGCTTTCAGGAAACCAAACGTAGAGACCTTTGATTTGCCCATGTACGGTGCCCCCGAGAAAGTCTTGCAGACAGGGCGTCTAGAAATCTAGGCAGGACCAGCCTGTGCTTTATTTCACTCACTTTTTCTACCACCACAACCAAAGCAGATTTCATTGCTTTACATACTGCATTGCGCTGACCGAGATTTTATCCAAAACATTTTAAAGGGAGAGGCCCTAGAATTACAGGCCATCGAGTGTTTAAGCCCAGAGATGGGCAATAAACCGGCCGTGGCCGCTCTATTTACCACAGCTATAGGTGACCGCAGCTCCAGCTGGCCGGGGATTGCTCTTCCCGGCCAATGGGAGCTGCAGGAAGAGGCACCGACTGGGACATCACTTCCGCAGCTCCCATTGGCCGGGTCCCGCCAGCGGGAGCTGCAGTTGCCGGTACGGGCGGAGGCCCAGGGAAACAGCACAGCGGCCCACCAGGGCCTAACCCTGGGGAACTGGGTCCAGCCACAGGCTGGTATTTGCCCTTCCCTGCATTAAAGGTTCCCTCTGGGATCCCTCAGCCTGCAGCAGGGAAATCTCCTCGCACGCTCAGCTGTGACTTCTCAAACTGCTGCTGACAGCGGGTGCTGAAGGAAGCGTTTCAACTGCCTAGCCAAGCGGTGGCCCCCAGGCTAGATACAGGTCAGCAGCGTCACACTGTTGCAACAGAAGTGCTGGGAGCAAGACCCAATTCCTCCGCTCTGCTCTGCGCTGCTCAGGTTGAGGGAGGGTCTGTTAGCCCCGGGCGGCTTATGGCCACCCGCTTCCCGGAGCTCACCAGGACCAACACAGTCGGAGGCAGGATGAAAACGGCCACATGAGATGCTGATGAACAGAAGGAGCGTGGTCTGAGGGCTGCTGGCCTCCCCGTGTGATCAGCACAGTGGCCAATGAAAGGAGAAGCAGCAATAGCATCCTTGTTGAACTGAGCTCCAGTGCATGCCATGCCGGACCGGGCTGCTGCCTGCCCCAGGAGAAGCCAAGGAGCAGAGAGCTCCAGGAGGCCCTGGCAGGTCCCTGAGCAGCCGCCCCTCAAGAGAAGGGAGGACTTTGAGAGCAGTGGGGTTTGCAGGAAGGGAGGGCTCCCAACCTGAAGCCCTGAGGAGTCCTGGGCAAGGGGGCCCAGAGCCAGGAAGACAGAGCCATGCTCCAGGGGCAGCTTCACCTCCGCACGGCTGCACCGAGAGGCTTCGCCCCGCAAGACTCCGACTGCTCGGGGGCCCCCTGCAGCTGCGCACTGGCAGCCTTGCGGCCCGAGAGAGGCGCTGCCGCGCCGAGCGCATTCCTTCCCCAGCAGGGCACGCGGCAGGGCGCGGCGCGGGGGAGCTCGGCCAGTCTCCTGCTCTGGCCGACGCAGGGGGGCCCCTTCTGGCTTCACTGACCGTGGTTGCACGGGCATGCGGCACAGAGGGAGCCTGCAGCACCCCCCAGCACAGCACCTGCGCACGTGAGGAGTGAGGCTGCAGCCAATGACTCTCCTAAGGTGCACTGGGCTGATCTGGGTCAATGAGATCCGCAGCAGGCCTGTCTCTGCACTCTGGTGGAACAGAGACTCCTGGCTTCCGTTCCCCACCCCCGCAGCAAGACACAGAAACCACAGCGGGAGGGCTGGGCAGGAGACAGGCACAGCCTCTAACCACTGCCATTCGGCAGCGCAGAGCAGGCTCCTTAGGGACAGCAGCATGCTACAGTCAAACGGACCGTGCAGATTTCACACATTCCCAAGGGCAAAGGAAAACCCTGCAAGGGGCACTGCATCAGGGCAGGATGTCACCCGCCGGGGCAGGATGTCACCCGCCAGGGGGAAGTGGCAAAAATGCCCTGCACTAGCTTACCATGTGGGTGTGGGCATTTAGCCAGAGTCAGGGTCCCTTCCTTACTGGCACACAACTTAGAGAGCCCATCAGCTTTTAGAGCACAGGGCGTGCGGGGCAGGCAAGCAGAAAGCCCGCATGCTATTTGCAGAGTGAGGCCCTGGTCACTCCAGTCAGGGAGAAATGACAAACATGTGGCCCCCATGGCTATTTTGACCAAGTCCATTTCCAGAGGAGAGCCACGTTTCACATTGTTTCCTTTCTTAACAGTCTGTGCATGAAAGAAAACACTCTGCGGGCCAAGAGCATCGCCTCTTTAACTGGCTGCTGCAGCTGTTTGCTTGAGCTGCTCAGAGGCTTTCAGGGTGACTAACTTCAGCTCGCAAATGAAGAAATCCCAGCTTGAAATCTCCAGCCCAGACTTTTCCCTGCCAAGGGCAGGGGAAAACAAAGCATTTTTGTCAGTGTTTTATGGCAATGCTAATTTTTCTATCTTTAAAATTTAGCGGGAACAGAGGTGAAGGTGTTTATAAACAAAGGCTCTGTGCAAAACAGCTGCTTCTGGATCTTGGATTCTGGATTCTAATGACTCGTCTATTGTGATTCATTAACAAAAATGCCCCAGGACTGCACAGCTCCACTCTTCTGCACGTCCCGTCTCTCTCTCACAACAATAACTGGTAAAAGTTAAAAACAAAACCCACACAAACCACAGTCATCGTAATTGCAGGGAAAATATTTTAGCTATTGAGGCAGACATTTGCTCATGATTCAGCCTTCTCTCCTTCCCTGTCAGCACTGAAAACCTGTCTGCGTTCTGCTACCAAAAGTGAGCTAGCAGCTCGAATAATTCTGGGATGTGTGGGTACAGCCTAGTCACTAAACATCTGCCAATTAATATCTGTGATCACAGGTTTTCATGGGTGCAAAATTGCTCCTGTAAAAAAAGGAGTTCCCGTATTTAAAAATCTAGCCCTTTGTTCCAGAATCAAACAAATGTCTCTTTTCTGCTACTAATGCAGGTTGTTCCTTCCCTGGCACGTGTGAACAGGGTAGTGGGGGCATTCTCCTACATCGGATTGCTGCACCTTTCTCTGAATCATCTGGTGCTGGTCACTGCTGGATGGGCTTCGGGTCTGATCCAGTCCAGCAAACCCTGTATTCCCAGTCCTGTGTTTCCATGTCCTGCTCCTATCGACTCAGTCTCCCAACTTGCTCCTCGCCCCACACGCACAGCAAAGCTGTGAGCCCCCTGGTCCCCACGTCTCAGAGCAGAGTGTTTTCTTTGGGGGTCCCCAGACCCAGGGGCATGCACTTCCCAGGGACTGGGCGCCATCACCCCGCGCGCAAAGGCCACTGACCGTTGGCTGAGGCCAGGATCATGGCTTGAAGCATTTCCGTATCAAACTGGTTGTTTGGCCAAGTGCCTCCTTCCTCTCCATTCTGGGAGCTGCAGAGAAGAAAAGAAACGAGAGCCAAGTTAGTGCTCGCCTGGCAGAGCCGGGACCCTGCCACCACGCCCGGGGCGCCACGCTCACGCACACGCTTCTTGGTCCATGGGGGCGCCCGGGGCGGGAGTGCTCCGCAGAGGAGACGTTCGCCAAGGTCCCGAGCTGTCTCTGGGCTTGTGGGGAGCAGCGATCCCGCCGGCCGGACGTTGCAGCAGGTTGGCAGCGAGCCAGGGCCCAGAGCCTCAGAGTAACATGGGTGCTGGGCACTGACGGCCAGGGGCCTGCAGAACCCTGGACCAACCCAGAGAGCCTGCCCCAGGCACCCTCAGCAACGGGCACGCGGCCAGAGCGAGATCTACAAAAGCTGCCACCCTAAGCCCCGCTCTGCCCCACATATCTGGGTGGGCCTCCCCCCCCCCCCGCCCGCACCGCTGGCTCCAGCCCTCTGTGCCCAGCGCCGCCCCGCCCGCACCGCTGGTTCCAGCCCTCTGTGCCCAGCGCCCGCCCCCGCCCGCACCGCTGGCTCCAGCCCTCTGTGCCCAGCGCCCGCCCCGCCGCCCGCACCGCTGGCTCCAGCCCTCTGTGCCCAGCGCCCGCCCCCGCACCGCTGGCTCCAGCCCTCTGTGCCCAGCGCCCGCCCCCGGCCCGCACCGCTGGCTCCAGCCTCTGTGCCCAGCGCCCGCCCCGCCGCACCGCTGGTTCCAGCCCTCTGTGCCCAGCGCCCGCCCCCCCGCCCGCACCGCTGGCTCCAGCCCTCTGTGCCTAGCGCCGCCCCCGCCTGCATCGCTGGCTCCAGCCCTCAGTGCCCAGTGCCAGCCCCTCCCACTGCCGCTCCAGCCTTCAGTGCCCAGCACCCGCCCCACCTTCACCACTGGCTCCAGCCCTCAGTGCCCAACGCCCGCCCCACGCCGCTGGCTCCAGCCCTCAGTGCCCGACCCCCCCATCGCTGGCTACAGCCTCAGTGCCCAGTGTCCGCCCCCCCCGCTGCGTCACTGGCTCCAGCCCTCAGTGTCCAGAGCCCGCCGCCCTCCACCGCTGGCTCCAGCCTTCAGTGCCCAGCGCCTGCCTCCACCCACTGCTGGCTCCACCCCTCAGTGCCCAGTGGCCCCCACCACCACCACTGGCTCCAGCCCGTGTCCTGGTGCCAGTCTGCACAGGCAATGGCACCGGGGCTCCGGGAGACTCAGGCAGATCTCCTGAGAGCCAGTCCGGAGCCGAGCCACCAGCTCTGCTCAGCGTGTGCAAACCTTGTGGGTGAAGGGCCGGCGAAACGCACCAGGAGCCGCTCTGCCCATGGGCTCTTGGCGGGCCCGGGGCAGTGACGGCGCGATGGAAGGGAATGCAGGTGAATCGCTCCTGATGCGCCACGGCGCTGACAGGCCAAGGAGCGGTTTAGACGAACGGGGGGACTCTCTAACCCCACCAGCAGAGCCTCCTGTTGGGCAGAGCAGCACCAGGCCTGGCGCTCAGCCCCACCACTCAGTGCACACCAGAGAGCAGGGAGCAGAAGTTAAAACCCTCCCATCTCCCCCCTGCAAAGAATCTCTCAGAAGCCAGGAGGCAGGCAGGTGCCGGAGCTGGGGCAGGTACTTGGTGCTCCCTGATGCAGCAGCTGCGCATCCCAGCCCTCCTCCTGTTCTCTTGTGGCTCATTACGGGGCTGCCATTGATGCACTAGCCCAGGGGGGTTCAGCGCCCGTGCCCCCTGCCCCCACCACTGGCTCCAGCCCTCAGAGGCCAGCGCCTGCCCCCCACCACCACTGGCTCCAGCCCTCAGTGTTGCAGACACGTGTGCACAGAGCTGAAGAGAGTCACTCAGGGGCTCTGCCAGACTGGGCCCCACATTCCCGTCCAGGGCTCTGCGAGGTGAAGGCCTGTGGGTCGGTTCGCAGGAACCTCCCCGCCCCCCTCCGTGTGACTCAGGTTCCGAGGACTCCCAGAGCCCATGCTGGCGGTTCCCAGAGGCGAGTGCTCGTGCGCGGGGCCGTGGGAGGGGTTTGATGGGTCGCCAGGTCCCAGGCGGGGCCCTGGGCTAGTCAAACCCCCCTGGCCGGGTGGGAACGGAGGCCTGGAGATGAGGGAGGGGCGGTGGGAGCAACCTGAGAGGTGCTGAGCCCCACGTGCCTGGTTGCAATGCCCCGAGGGAGGAGCCAGGCCCTGCCCCAGGGAACAGGCTGCTTGGGGTGAGCGCGGAGCAGGCTCAGTCCCCCCGGCCCATCTCCTGCTCACCAGGCCAGGGCAGGGCTGCAGGGCCGCACGCACCTGGAGGGTCGCCTCAGCAGCGTGTCTGGGAGCCACCTGCCTGCGGATTAACGGGCCTGGATCCAGCGTGGGCAGCCAGCCGGCCAGGGTGGCAAAGGCACAACCCCAAGCATGGGGAGCCTCTCCGCCCACTGGCTCTGCAGAGTACGCGAGGCAGGGGGAGCTCTCACCCGGCAGGCTGGGGGTGAGCGGGCTAGTAGTGGAGATCGGCACAGAAAGCTGGTCCCTGCCCCAGGGTCCAAGGGCGGACGGTTTGTTAGTGCCCCAGACCCGTCCGGCAGCTGACCAGGAGTCCAGGGTGAATGTGGCTGCTGTCCCTACTCCTAGGTGCCGTGTTACAAGCTTCTTGGCGACGCCTGCCAGCAGCAGTGAGTTACACTGGTCGCCAACTTGCAACCCGATTTCCCCCCAAAGAAATAATCCGGCAGCCCCAAAATCCCTGTAGCCAACTATTTATTTATGGTACCAGCTAGCGGCCCCAACCAACAGCGAGGTCTCCTTGTGCCAGCCTGGGCACAAACAACCAGGCACCAGAGCGTGGCCGACACACAACCCCCAATTCGCCACGCTCCTCCTCACCAGCAAGCTTCCCACAGCACAGCCAAACCCCCCCCCCCCACCCCCCAGGGGCCTGGCACTGCCTCCCACTGTAACAATATGGCTTTGTGGTAGCCATGTTGGAAGGCCTGTGCGAGGCCTGAACCAAAGCCGCCTTCTGCAGCCAGACTGAAGAGCAGCAGCCATCAGCTGTAAGACCTGGAGTCACATCCTCACATTCCATCCAAATTGTATTAAAATAGTGTCACTCGAGGCTGAGAGGAGGGGACTGTGTCCTGATAGCCCCCCACTGTCACCAGATAAAGAGACAGATCTCGAGATGGGTAAAGAAAACGTAAGTCACACCATTCTGTCTGGCAAGAAACTGCTAATCCATACTTGAGGTTGTGGAATCCTCATTCTATGATCATTGTCGTTACACTTTCCTATTGTTTGACTGTGTGATCTCTGTCTGGTTTGTTACTGTTTCTGTCTGCTGTATAATTAATTTTGCCAGGTGTAAATCAATTAAGGTGGTGGGGTATGATTTGTTATGATTGGTTAGTAAAATTATACTAAAATAATCATAGAATCATAGAATACTAGGACTGGAAGGGACCTCGAGAGGTCATCGAGTCCAGTCCCCTGCCCCCATGGCAGGACCAAATACTGACCACCCCTGATAGACATTTATCTAACCTACTTTTAAATATCTCCAGAGATGGGAATTCCACAACCTCCCTGGGCAATTTATTTCAGTGTTTAACCACCCTGACAGTTAGGAACTTTTTCCTAATGTCCAACCTAAACCTCCCTTGCTGCAGTTTAAGCCCATTGCTTCTTCTTCTATCCTCAGAGCCCAAGATGAACAAGTTTTCTCCCTCCTCCTTATGACACCCTTTTAGATACCTGAAAACGGCTATCGTGTCCCCCCCCTCAGTCTTCTCTTTTCTAAACTAAACAAACCCAATTCTTTCAGCCTTCCTTCATAGGTCATGGTCTCTAGACTTTTAATCATTCTCATTGCTCTTCTCTGGACCCTCTCCAATTTCTCCACATCTTTCTTGAAATGCGGTGCACAGAACTGGACACAATACTCTAACTGAGGCCTAACCAGCGCAGAGTAGAGCGAAAGAATGACTTCTCGTGTCTTGCTCACAACACACCTGTTATTGCATCCCAGAATCATGTTTGCCTTTTTTGCAACAGCATCACACTGCTGACTCATATTCAGTGTCTTTGTCCTAATTGGTTAAGGTGTAGCTAAGCAGGACTCAGGTTTCATTATATAAACTGGGGTCCAAGAAGGAGACCAGAAGAAGATCAGAAGTAACAGAAGCAGAAGGAAAGAAGCAAAGGCTGGAAGACCAGTAACACCAAGAAGAAGGGGGAAGACCTGGAAGAGGAACTCTCTTCCCAGACACAGCCTAAGACCAGAGAGACTGATATTGCCTGGCTAACAGGGGAAGTCTGCCTGTACCACGATTGGTGAGCGTGACCCTGTGCATAGCATGTGTAGTGTGCTTGTTTGGGAATTGTCAATAAATAGAGGATGAGGATATTACTGTGTGAGGCTCTTTCAGTGGCTAAAGATCCTGCCAACCCGCAGGAAGTTCCGCCCTGAGCCCTAGGAATTGGGTGAGGGTGGGTGTGTAAATTCACAGGGTTGCACCTTGAGCCCTAGGAACTGGGTAAAGGAGTGTGTCCCTACAGTGTGGAAGGGAGAGAGAAATTTATGTGGGTAACAAATTTGGTGGAGAATGCGGGCAGCCTAAGGTCATTTGGACCGAATTGATCCAGCCACACACAGTAATCGCAGAGTACTTGTGCCATTGTGTCAAAGGGTCACCGCCTGCTTGGCAGAATGTTCGCCCTGAAGCAACAGGAGGGAATGGAAACCAAGCGAAGGAACCAGGAGGGGTGGGTGTTAGCTGAGGAGCCCCCTCTCCTTGCTAACTGGGTAGCAGAACAGGATCCATGCCCGTGGGGACAAGATTTGTTCCAGGGGAGGGATGCCCTGGATTCTGCGTGTGAGGGGTTTGAAGCATTCTGTAAGTGCATGAAACTGAAACCGAGGAAAAGGGCTGTGAAAGCAGCAGCAGCCTGGGCATTGTGGAAAACAGTCACCAATCTCTGCAGCCTGGTCACACTCCAGGAAAGGCAACTGGAGGATTACAGATTCGATCTGGCTATAGTCAAGGACATGCTGGCTCAGTATAAGGCATCTGAGTATACCAGTGCAGCCTCTGTATTGCAGAATGCAACCGCTCTGCAAGCAAAACCGGGAGAGTGTGAGCAGCTAAAGCTGACAGTGGAAAGCCTGAACAGGGAGCTCTCTGCATTGCAAATGCAGCTGGGAGATGCACAGGCAGCCATCAGAGCAGTGCTACAGGACAATGAGGATCGGGCCCAGACAGGCAGTGATCTCACAGCTGCAGGCAGCGAATAGAGAAGCTGGAAAGCAAGTTGGGAGCCCAGAGGGGCATTGTAGCAGCAGTACAGGGAAGTGTGAGCGTGGGCACTAGGGACACAGACACCTGGGAGGACACTGGGAACAGGACTAGTTGGAAGGATCCTGGATGCCCAGACCCCCAGATGCTCTTCCCGAGGGGCCCTAGGCCCCTGCACACAGGGAATGGCAGGATTGGAAATTAAGGACACAAGAGCTCAATCCTGTGGCTCCAGGGATCACAAGGGTGGTGACAAGTGAGGAACCCGACCCAGATGACGCACAACAGCAAAGGCAAACCAGGCAAACCGTTACTGAGGTTTCTGATTCCACCCCCGATCAGGTCCGGGCATCTGCTCAGCTGTTGGGACCCCTAGAGGACGACACGTCTGGACTGGATGGTGAAGGTGTTGTCCCGGACGGGGTGGAGGCCGGCAGATTAGGAGGTTCTGGCCCAGGCCTGCACTAGTGCCTCTGACTGGGCAGTGAGACGCAGCGCTGAGGGCGACTAGGTGGCAGTGGTGTTGCTGGTACTGGATGGGATTGGGTGAAGGAAGTCACGAGGGTGGTGATGTTGGCCAGACAGCTGGGGAAATTGTTCCATGTCACAGAACAGGGCCCTGGTGACTCCCCAGACTGTATGTGATTACGAAGGAGACACTGGCCATGGCCTCTGGGGTTGTGCCAGTGGTTCAAGGAACTGCCCCTGATTTTGATATTTGGCTTTTAAGACTGCATTGCTCGATGGTTTGAATTCCACACTGGAAGTGATTCTAGGACCCAGAGATCCAGGCAGGGGATACCCAGAGTTAAAGCAGGAGATTTTTCAAACAGCGACAGTTTTTTGACACACACGCGGACAGGCAGGAAAAGGAAATAGGGACAGGAGAATGGAGCCTGGACAGGCAGTAACTTTGGTCAACAACCGGCCCCCAGATCTGCGAGGGGAGCCAGGGGAAAGGGGCCTGGTGCCCAGTGGCATGGCAAAGGGAGAGGACAGAGAGGTGCAATGAGCGGCAGAGGAGCAGGAGGAAGAAATGGGGATCAGGTGCAGAATAGGGGCCATTGGGCTGAGGGTGCAAGAGATGAACTGAGAGCGGAGGTGTGTTACATGTGGAAGAAACTCATGATGGCTGGGGAGCCAAAAGAGAGATGGGCCGGGAAGCCCACAAGTGAGTTGCTACAGAGGGCTGCCCAGCTACAGAGAAAAGAGGAAGTGACTGAGGGCTCCTGTTAATCCCGTAAGAGACCCTGAACCATCAGCACCTCCCCAGTAGGGGTGCCCACCTCCTAGGACTCCCCCTAAGGTTGTGGCTCAACTTCAGTCTGACAAATGGGGGCGTCCCTCTGTCGGGGCAGTGATGGGGGGGGGAGGGAACAGACATGCCCCGCTACACTCATCGACACTGGAGCATCAGTCTGTGTGCTTGGAGAGCACTGGCTTCCCAGGGGTGCTGTGGGAACAGAATGGTCAACCCAGCTGGTGTCATGTACAGGGGAGACAATGAAAGCCTCTGTCACCAGACCAACCCGTGTTGGGAATCAGGAGTCAGGGATCAAACACGGTGTTCAGAAACAGAATCCCACTGTGAATGGGAACAAGGAGGGTGGAATAGTGGGAATGCCGTACCTTAGTCAGGGGAGGCTGAGAGTGGATTTAGCCAATGGGCTCTTATGGGCCAATGGTGAAGAGCCAACAGGAACAGACCCCCCTGCATTAATGCCATACACCGATGTGCGGCTGTGAAGGCCCCAGGAGGAGGGCAAGCAGAAGAAGAGGACCCTTGGGTGGAAAAGTTTCCTGGGGTTTGGGCTAAAAATAAATTGGAGTGTGGGAAAATCGATGGTCAGGTTTAAATTCGAGGACCTGACCCTCTTCCACAGCGACAATATAAATATCCCAGGAGGCAGAGGAAGGATTAAAATCCACCATTGACAGTTTGCTAGAGCAGGGTGTTATCGTGCAAATGGCTAGCACTCATAATGTTCCAGTTTGGCCTGTACTGAAAGGCAGAGCCGGCCTAAGCTACGGGCTGACCGGGCTACCCCCCGGGGCACCCCACTGTAGGGGGCGCCGTGCGGGGCTCCCGGACAGGGCGGGGGCAGGGCCGCGCATGTGCCGCACTCCCGGGGGCGGTGCCACGCTCCCGGGGCCTCGGGCTGGCCCTGCTGAAAGTGGATGGGAAAACCTGGCAAATGACAGTGGATTTTAGAGCATTAAATGCAGTAACCCCTGCCACTGCTCCAGTCGTGGCTAGGTACCAAGAAGTGGTTGCTGCAGCAGCAGCTGGAGCACAGTGGTTCTCAGTAATAGATTTAGCAAATGCCTTCTTTGCCATTCCTTTGCACCCTGAGTCTTGGTACAAATTTGGGCTCACTTACAGGGGACAGCAGTTCTGTTTCACTAGAGTCCCGCAGGGTTTTCACAACACCCCTGCAATTTGTCACTCTCATGTAATTAAAATGTGGGAAAAGTTGACACCTGCAGACCAAAAGAGAGTCATTTCTTATGCTGACGACATACGGGTGCACAGGGCCAATAAAAAAGGAGTTGGTAGGAGAACAGAGAGCGTGTTACAGATCATGCAAGACACTGGATTCAAGGTTCGCCGAGCCAAAGCCCAATTGGTGCAGCAAGAGGTAAAGTATTTAGGGCTCATATTGGGAAAAGAGGAACGAACCCCAGATGCACAACGGGTGGAACTGATTGGAAAACTTCCTGCCCCTGCTGATGTGGCCTCCTTAAGAGCCCTTTTGGGAACCCTGAATTTCTCACGAGATTTGATTGAAATGTTTGCTGACAAGAGCCACCCGCTGGATTTTCTCCTGCAGAAAGGGCGGCAATGGGAGCGGGGACCTGATCAGGCAAAGGCCTTACTGAGCCTGAAACAGGATCTGGCCCAGGCCCCAGCCCTAGCATACCCAAAGGGGGGAGAACCATTCATCCTGCAACTGGCTAGCATGGACCTAGCGCTGGGAGCAGCGCTGCTGCAGAAGCAAAGCCCAGGGACACAGGTTGTGGCCTATGGGTCCAAAACCCTGAATTACACTGAGCAAAATTTCACCCCATGAGAGAATGCTTGGCCTTAGTGTGGGCCTTGCAGCATTGGGAGCATCTCATCGGAGGGTCCAAAGTCCTAGTGCAGACCACACACAACCCACTGAAATCCATCATCTCGGGAAAGGCACAGGAAGGGCAGGGATCTAATCCTAGGCTGGCACAATGGACTCTGGCTGTTGTCAATCAAGGAATTCCTGTGGACCAGGGAAAGGTGCTGTCCCTGTGCCTTCTGGCCTTGTGGCACAAGGGCAGCAGCACAAGTGCCCCTGCCAGAGTACACACAGGTGGGATGGCCAGTGAGATCAGGACTCACCTTACAGAAAGCTCAGGAGAGAAATGCCCAGAGCTGGTTTGTGGATGGATCTAGTTTTTTTCAGTGCTGGGAAAGTTAAAACGGGCTTTGGAGCCGTAAAGGTTGATACCAACCAGGAACTGAAGGGACCAGTAAGGCCCCACTCAGCACAAGCTGCAGAAGTGGTGGCCGTGCTGAAGGTGTTACAGGAGGAGGCTCAGGAAGCCACCCTGGCAATATTTACCGATTCAGACTGCGTGTGCAGAGCAGCAATCTCTAACTGGCCCACCCAGGGGTGGGGGGTTAGAAAAATGTCTGGTTTGTCTTTTGGACGGGCGCCAGCAGAAGAACACAAGTGACCCGGGCACCGTTATGAAGAGGCTGTTGTCGCAACCGTGTGTCTCTGTGTGTTTTATGTTCCATGCTGTTTGTCTGACAGTGAACCCTGTTCTCTGGCCTGTCGACATAAATGTAGGGAACAATAATTTCTGGGTAATGGCCCAATGCTGGATCAATCCTGTAGTGTTCAATCACACAGAAACAAGAAGTCAGTCCACTTAGGATCCCTGTGTTCTCTCCAAAATGTGGGCTACTGAAGGTTATGGGGTTTGCATGGCAGCCAGGAGGGGACTGACATTAGGATGCTAATAGGGTTTAATGAGCCTCACTTGCTTCAAACCTGGGAATCAAGACCTAGCACCCTGACTAGTCCCTCAGGGAAACAATTGCAACTATCCGGAAACTGCACTAACACACCGTGGCAGGTAGATACCCAGGACATAGGAGAACTGGGACCCCCAGAATGGATTAAAGAAACACAGGGCAGTAATTGTGCTAAAAGGCAACTTAGAGTCCAATTACAATATCAGCGTCTAATTAGTTTTCTGGACATCCCTGTTGCAGTAGGTGAATACATATTGCAAGGCCTCTGGGTAAAATTACATTTTAAAATAATTGCCACTGAGTCTGATACGCAAAAACCAAGAAGACACCCACTGAACGGTCCACATGTGGTAAAACTGGACCACAGAGAGCAAGTCATTGTATCACCAATACGATCTCTAAAGCAAATTGAGCTGGACCTTACTGGGTTAAATGTGTCCACGGTCATACCTCAATGCGCCCCATATGTACAGACATTCCATAAGGGGTGGGCAGCATGGCTACAATGATGGTATATTGACAAACCCATCAGAAGAAGAACCCCCAGAGGTGTTTTGGATACTGTTTGGGGTGGAACTGGGTTAGGAGTTGGAGTGCTGGATGCCGCTAACATAGAAGTATTGGCAAACAAACTGAGTTATGTGACAGGTGAAATACAAGAGCTGAGAAAGCCTGTCAGTGCATCCTTATCAAAATTCGGAATGGGACAATTATTTTCTAGAATATTGCCGGTATGGCAACAGCAAGGGGGAAATGATTTGTTATTGTTAGCAGGAACTATGGGATCAATACAAGAAAATGTGTCCCTAGTGTTGGCCTGTACAGAGGCTCAGGAAATAAGTCAGCAATTGGTCATTCAAATAATCCGGGAAGGTATCCAAGGAAATTTGCCTTTGGAAATAAGAAAACTATTGTGGGAAAATGTTACAGAAGGGGAGAGACAATTAATGGCATGGTGGAAATTGGTAAATTCCACCCTAAATAAAGATCAAATGGTTTTAAAAGCATATGTAGTAACTGTACACCCTAGCCTAACTATTGATATCTATCCAGTGGTGCCTATGGGAATCCAGCTCACAAAAAATTTGATTCTGTATTCCACTGATCATCATTCCTGGGCGTATAAGGAAAACCAACAATGGAAAACCATTGACATGTTTCAATGCGTGACCCATGACAATTTGGGATGTGTGTGTGAGGATCAACATTTACAAGAAAGGGATGAATGTTTCTATGTAAAAGACAAAGGAACCCAAAGATGTATGTTTGACATATTCACTGAACAAAAGTCAGCTGTTATATATGAAGGAAAGGGATGTGTGTGTGTGAGAAGTCATTGTCCAATTGTAGTAGTGATAAGGAATTGTATTTTATGACTTATTTAGTTAATAGATGTTTTTGTAACATTACAAAGATTAAGAGTTGTGATTTTGAATACTATGTACCTGTATGGACAGTAAATTACTTGAAGTTTAAACCACAACTGTATCACAATGTAACACCTGTAACCTTAGGTATGAATATGACTATGATAAGAAAATTGTTAATCCATCCTATGTTACATTCACATTTACAGTATATTGCAGACAGGAGAACAAATATGTATTGAAAGGCAGCATAATAATGCAGAAATTACTCATGTACTTAAAACTGTTGCGGATGCAGGACATCACTCCTGGTGGGAAACACTATTAGGGTGGTCACCTTCTGCAACAGGTGTGCTAAATATAACGGTTCACCCCATTGTGGTGATCATTGGAATCCAACTGGCTTTGTTAGTGAGTATGATCGCTTCGGCTTGCTGGGTGAAGAGAACTGTTCGAAGGATACAGGAAGCTGGCATGCAAAGTCACATGAGGCCCTTGTTAATGATACCCAGGAGGTAAGACCAAGCTCAGCCAGTCTGAATATTGGACTCCTAAAATAGTAATGACAGCTTTGGTAAAAGAGTCATTCAGGAGGGGACTGTAACAATAGGGCTTTTCTGTAGCCATGTTGGAAGGCCTGTGCTAGGCCTGAACCAAGCTTTCCTCTGCAGCCAGACTGAAGAGCAGCAGCCATCAGCTGTAAGGCCTAGAGTCACATCCTCACATTCCATCCAAATTGTATTAAAATAGTGTCACTCGAGGCTGTGAGGAGGGGACTGTGTCCTGATAGCCCCCCACTGTCACCAGATAAAGAGACAGATCTCGAGATGGGTAAAGAAAACGTAAGTCACACCATTCTGTCTGGCAAGAAACTGCTTATCCATACTTGAGGTTGTGGAATCCTCATTCTATGATCATTGTCGTTACACTTTCCTATTGTTTGACTGTGTGATCTCTGTCTGGTTTGTAACTGTTTCTGTCTGCTGGATAATTAATTTTGCCAGGTGTAAATCAATTAAGGTGGCAGGGTAGGATTGGTTAGGTCATTTTGTTATGATTGGTTGGTAAAATTATACTAAAATAATTGGTTAAGGTCTAGCTAAGCAGGACTCAGGTTTCATTATATAAACTGGGGTCCAAGAAGGAGACCAGAAGAAGATCGGAAGTAACAGAAGCAGAAGAAAGAAGCAAAAGGCTGGAAGACCAGTAACACCAAGGAGAAGGGGGAAGACCTGGAAGAGGAACTCACTTCCCAGACACAGCCTAAGACCAGAGAGACTGATATTGCCTGGCCAACAGGGGAAGTCTGCCTGTACCACGATTGGTGAGCGTGACCCTGTGCATAGCATGTGTAGTGTGCTTGTTTGGGAATTGTCAATAAATAGAGGATGAGGATATTACTGTGTGAGGCTCTTTCAGTGGCTAAAGATCCTGCCACCCCGCAGGAAGTTCCGCCCTGAGCCCTAGGAATTGGGTGAGGGTGGGTGTGTAAATTCACAGGGTTGCACCTTGAGCCCTAGGAACTGGGTAAAGGTGTGTGTCCCTACAGTGTGGAAGGGAGAGAGAAATTTGTGTGGGTAACGCCACCTGACAGCCAACACCCCACCATGCTCCAGGGGCGCCCAGGCCCTGCTGGGGGGCAATCGAAAGGGGAGGTCACACGAGCACCCCACACGTCTCCTCTACCCAGTGACCCCCCTTTGTCCTCCCCAGGGCCCTGGCACTTCCCCTCCCACCAGCATTACCGGGGGGGCTCTTCCCTGCACCCCCCGGGACAGAGCTGCTTGTGCCGGAGAGCGCCCGGCTGGGAGGCTGTGGTGGATGTCCCTGCCAGGCTGGGTGGCGAGGGAGAGGGGCCACGTGAGCGGAACCTTGACTCCCCAGCACACTCAGCTCTTGTCCCCGGGGGAAGATGGACAAAACCCCTCTTCCAGTCCCCCCAAGCCAGCCTGACCCCACGCATCCCCAGTCACTCTGCACCGAACGCCCGACGCCACTGCACAGGTGAGCTCAGAGCAGCGCTGCGCCCCGAACGACTCCTTTGGCCACATGCTAACGACAAAGCCCCGTGGGCACCCCGGGCACCGAATCCTCCACGTGGGACTCTCAGCCTCATCCTCAGCACTTGGGCGCTCAGCCCTTCGCTCTCCTCCAGCCCTGGAGCTCTGGCTTACCACGACGGAGCCACCACCAACCCCTGCCCCACGGCTCCGCCCATTTCCTTTCCTCCCCCAGCCTGGAGGGGTGTTGACGGGCCCCTGCTCCTCCAATGGTCCCTTGAACCATGCGGGGAGGTGCCCCGCCCCCTGTGCCCTGCCAACATTTTATTTGCTCAATGGGCTGCCCCTCCCTGCACCCCCGACCCACAGGCCCAGTCGCCTGTGACTGCCTGTGCCAAACAAGCGCTCCCACCGGCTGTAGTTCCCACAGCTCGCCTCTCTCCCCAACACAATCGGTCCAAGAAAAGCCATTACCCCCATGGGGCGATAGTGAAGGGGACTGTGGGGGGACACCCGGAACAACCCCCCTCTGCCCAGGCCTCCTCCATCGTCCACTTTCCTGCTGCCAGCATGAGAACTGCTCGAGCGGTGGCACCGCCCTGACCTCGCACGAGGGCTGTGTGCACGGACGCACGTGGGCGGCGTCTAGGGCAGGCTCAGAGCATGTGCAGCGCGGGTATGGCCTTGGCATCCCCAGCACATGCCGGGCTGCGGCAGCCGCTCCCACGCTGGTACAGTGCTGGAATTAGGCACTGCCCTTTACGTAGCCTTCCGGGGTCCCTGACTCTAGTCTGTGCATCAGAAGCCAGCAGAGCCACCCTGCCAGAGCAGCTGGGCCCGGCCCTCGGCCTCCATGGCATCCGTAGTCAATTCTCTGGCCCCGCTGGCCCACGTTCTTCCTTCCTAACGCTTTTGTTGTGTAAGGAGCAAATGACGCAAAGGCTGGGATAAGAGAAGACGACAACAGGGGAGGGGCATTGTCCAGAAAATGGCCAAAGGACAACAGAGGAGACAATATTAGAAAAAAATTCACCCCAGAATCCATCTCTCCGCCACGATAAAACGGTAACACTCACCCTAGGCTGAACAGCTCCTGACCCAGCACCTCTTTGGGCCTGCCCGAGGACGTGTCAGCGTTTAGTAGCAGCAATTATTACGGCTGCGCCCATGGGCATCCTGATGCTAGATACGATCGCCCCGATCTGTATTAGGCAGCACTAGATGGCAATCAGGGCGGGGGAGCCCAGCCATGTAATTGGCTCTGGTTATAGGCGCTTCCAAACGTTAAATAACATTGAGTAGATTTTCAGATATTCAGTGACAGGTGCACACCTGTGTGTGTGTGTGTGCGTGGGCGTGCGTGTGTGTGTGCGTGTGTGCGTACACATGAGTGTGATGAGCATGCAGAAGAAGCAGAAATGGCCCTAGTAAAGGACGCAGGAGACTGTAAATCACTGTTACATTCTCCTGTTCTTGTGCAGGCCTGATTCCTGACCGGAGTAAGCGCAGTCTGAAAGCTGCTTTGTGCTATGAGCAGTGCAGGAGCTCAAGGAGGCTGCTACTTGGGTGTTTTGCAGAACAAGAGTGGTGCAAAGCGGACAGCATTCCTGAATCGGCCCCATGATTCACTTGCCCAGATGTGTGGAAATTCACGAGCCGTTTTGCTAGAAACGTTCATTCGGAGGCAGAAGATCTCGCTGTCAATACACACGGCCTGGCACAGCCACGTTTACAAGACTATTTCAAAAGATTTAAAACTGTTTCACTTCAGTGACCAGTTGGGGTCAGATCTGGATCTAAATCAGGGGCGTGCACTAACATGGGAGTGCTTCGTTAGGCCGCTGCTGTATTTACTTGCACGGCCACAGGTAGGGGCGATCACAGCTCCCACTGGCCACGAATAGTTCCCAGCCCGTGGGAGCAGAGACACTGGGAGCTGGATTTTGAGCTCCAGGTCTTTGCTACTTTCACTGGAATGGCCCCAGTCAATGTGACCTATTTTAACGATCAGATGAGTCATACATCTCCCACACTGTGTTGCGGCATGATTAAGACATTCTATAAAGAGCCTCTTTGAGCCAGTAACAGCCACAGTTCTGTTCTCTGTGTACATCAGCTGGCGTGTGCCACGTGTGGTTTATTCATTATCTGTCTCACACTGAGCACTTACACCTCACCGCACAGGCAGGAGGGTGGGGCAAACTCCTGAGCAGTGGCCACTGACTAGGAAGCTCACTCTGGACTCAGCCTTCATGCGGCCTGGAAGTACCAGTGCCCACCCTGCCTCAGACAGAATCCCCTTGGGGTGCAGTCACCCTTGCAAGGATGGGGGTGGAAGTGGCCTGAGGCTGGTGTGGGGGCCGGGGAACATGAGTTTTCACACATTTTGATTTTTGCAGAGAATGGAGGAAAGGCAAAGTGGCTGGTATCTAGAGCTAGGTCACCTTAAAGGAATAGCTGCAGACTCTCTAACACTTCCCATTTAATTGGCTGCAGTGTTCTTGCTAGAGAGCAGTTAGGAGTTTTTATTCCGGTTGTCTTAGCCAGCAATCTTAACACACTTTTGTTGTGTTTTGGAAAATGTGAGCGCGCGCATGTGTGTCCCACCCACACACTTGTCTTATCCACACAGCTGCTGGTGTGGAGTCGTGTCGAGTTTTTATTGGCATAATTGCTGGCTGGCCTTTTACTCAGAATGATGAATTCACAAGTGAGTGATGCAGGTCACGTGCCCTAGTGCCAGGAAAACCCTGGTGCCAGCCTCCAGGCACTCTGCAAATGCCACACATTTCACAGAGACTGACGCAGCGAATAGTGTGTCTGGAAGCATTAAAAAGTTCCATTGGGATTTTTAAAAAAACTTCCTTCCATCTGCCAAGCCAGGCTCCCTTAGTCCCAGGAATCTAATTTACAGAGCTTGGAGGGAGAGAGTAAAACAGAAAACACCTGTCAAATAACCCGCCAGCCTTTCTATAGGCTCAGTCGCTCCATGTCAGTTCCAGGGCTAAAAGCAAGTGCTGTCCCATGGCCACGGTCTATTCCTCTCTCCTCTCCACATGGCATGAGGCTGATAGCCCAGGGCTGGAGGAGACAATGGTGACAGTGACAGACCAGGAGCAGTGATCTGCACAGAACTCCTTTGGCTTGGGCCTAGCCTGCGAATCGGGGCCTAATTTGGCAAATACTTGAGCACGTGCTTAAACCCTAATGGTTTGCTGGCCCGGGGCCCAGAAGATGGAGCAGAGACTCCCATAAAGAGTAGTTCTGGGGCGTGCCAGGAGCTGACCCATTGGGCAGCGTGTGAATGTGCAGGCTCGCTGGTGTCTCCGCTCCTTGGGGACCATTGCAGAGCCAGCAAGCAGGGCACTAGCACAGGGTGACCGGAGTCTCCTCCCTGTTCCAAGCACAGAGCGCTGCTTCCCCTGTGTCACTGGCTCTGCTGGTCCAGGTGCAAAGCAACCACCTGAAATTTCACCCTCCCTTTCTGTTGCTCCCAGACCATTGGCCTGGTCGTACATTTCACTTTGGATATTTAAACACTGTCATCTCCAATCCAAGTTAGTGGGGATGGGAAGTGGGAGCCTGATTTGATTTCTTCTGTACTGATATAAATTGTGTGTTGTTAGCTGGTGCTTTGTGTCCAGTGACATGTGCCTCGAGTCCGGGCGATGCCTTTTGAATAAATCCAAAACCAAGTATTATTCAAGGAACCGAACTAGTCTCCTGACTAAGCAGATTAATCTCATAACCTCTGAGTCACAGTACTCCGTGAGAGGGCTGAGTGCGCAGCGTGTTTTCATGAATGGTCCCACCTGGCTCTGTTCCCAGAAAGCCGCCCGCTCTGCACACTTCGGTTTGCACGTGACTGGCCACACTCATCTCTCAGATCATGTGAGAATTTAAGATCATGATTATTTGCCTTGCAGAGGCACCGAGGAGCCCACTCGGACAGGCACTGTGGAGCCTCAGAAAGCTGGTCCCCACTCAGAGAGCTTACTGTTTAAATCGGGGTTGGGGAACCAAAGGCCCAGGGCTCACATGTGGCCCCTGGGGCTGAGGAAACTACAGAGCATCAGGGATCATCCTGAAAACACCGCCCTGGCCACCATGGACGTAGAAGCTCTTTACACCGACATGCCCCCACGAGGGTGTCAGGAACACTCTCCCCACCGCCGTCACAGCTCACCTGGCAGCTGAGCTCTGTGCCTGTGTCCTCACCCACAACCATTTCCAATTTGGGGACAATTTATACCTGCGGGTCAGTGGTACAGCTACCCGGCCCGCAGAGCCCCACAACAGCCAGCGTTCCCCTCAGCTCTCGCCCCCCAGCACGCTGCCCCTGCTTCCACCACACTGACAACATCATCGTCTGGACCTGCGAGAAGGAGACCCCTGAAGAGTTCCACTGGGATTTCAACAACTTCCACCCCCCATCAACCTCAGCCTGGACCAGCCCCCCCGAGACCCACTCCCTTGACACTACTGTACAATTAGATAATGGTCACATTAACACCGCCCCCTACCAGAAACCTACCGAGAGCTGTTCTTACCCACATGCCTCTAGCTTCCCTCCAGAGCACGTCACACGATCCATTGTTTACAACCAGGCCCCAAGATACAACCAGATTTGCTCCCAGTCCCACAGACAGAGACAACCACCTACAGAATCTCTGTCGGGCATTCTTAAAACTTACATACCCACCTGGGGAAGCGAAGAAACAGATCGACAGCCAGACGAGTACCCAGGAATCTATTTCTTCAAGACAGGCCCAACAAGGAAAACAACAGAACACCATTGGTCATCACCTACAGTCAGGGCCGGCCTTAGGGCGATTCAACCGATTCGGTCAAATCCAGCCCCGCGCCCCTGAACCCGGAAGTGCCGGCCGGTGAGTTACGGAGCCGGGGGCCCTGCTCCACCAATATGTGGAGCTGGGTCTGTCCCCCGGCTCTGCCCGGAGTGGACCCTGGACCCCCCGGCCGGCCCCTCCGCGCATCCTCCCACCCCTGGCCCTAGAGCGTCCCCCTTGGCCCCTGCCGTGCGCGGCTCCTTCTTGCCGCCTGCTGCTGCCCATGTGCGGCGCTGTACGTGGGCGGGGAGGACGCCCGTGACGTGACCCGGGATTTTAAAAGTCCTGGGAGGCCACATTGCGGGGCCTCGCTGGCTCCGGGTTCGGCCTCCGGGGTCTGAGCGCAGGCCCCGGCCCCGGCCCCGGCCCCGCAACCGCAACCGCAACCTGGAAGGCAGAAAGTAGGGAACGGGCTTGTGCGGCGGCGGCGGCGGGAAGGGAAGGGGCTTGGGCGGAGGCAGAGGGGGAAGGGTGGAAGGAGAAGGTTCTTGGGCAGGGGAAGGGGAAGGCACCAAGAGACAGGGGTGCAGGAGACACAAATGCCAGGGGGCCAAGGGCAGGAGGGGAGGTCTCAGTGGGAGAGGGGACAGGGTGATGCTGGGAGAGGAGAGGAGAGGGGAAGGGCATTGGGGGCTAGAGGGGAGGTGCTGGGAGAAGGCTTGAAAGAAGGGGTGGGCATGAGAAAGGTGGGGATGGAGCAAGGCATGTGTGAGGGCACAGAGGGGCAGGAGGAGCAGGGGGCAGAGAGTGGTGAGGGGTGGGCATCAGGAAAAGAGGGCAAAGGAGGCAGGTGCAGTAAGGGAAGGGAGGCACCAGGAGGGTGCAGGGCTAAGGAAGGTGCAGGTGCCAGGGATTTTTGGGGTGAAGCAGAAGGGCAGACACCTGCAGGAGGGACCAGCACCAGAGGAGAGAGGCAGGGCAGGTGTGTAGAGGAGGTGTTAGAAGAGGGTAGCTCATATGATCAGAGTGGGGCTACTGGAGGAGTGGGCACAGGGGAGAGAAGGGCTGGTGGAGGGGGGCAGGTTGCAGGAGGGCTGAGGGCAGTGAGAAGGGCAGGAGTCAGGACAGCAGAGGAGGGTGAGGAGTTGGGGGGCAGCAGGCACCAGGGGAGCTGATGGAGCAAGGGGAGGAGACATGGCAGCAGAAAGAAAAGGTAAAGGTTTATAAAATATTTATTAATAACTTGGTATGCTGCCCACGGCCAGTTTGTTTGCGCCCCGCGGTGCAGTTTGGGTTTATGTGGGGATCAACATGTGGCCGGCGAGTGGGAGCCAAAACAAAAAAGTAGTCAGTGTAATGATCTTCTGTTGATGTGTTTTAGTAGTTAAATTCTTGGACTGTCATTGCTCATGAAAAGTGCTGTCACGTGGGTAGAAATCGGGTAAATATTGCATTTTATTAATATCAGCAGAGCTAACTTAAATGGGGCGTGTGTGTTGTGTAGTCTTGCCTTAATCTTTGTATTCATGCCTGTCGGTGAGAGAGAAGCTATTTGTATATATTTGCTTGCATATGCAACCACACTTAAGCTGAGGCCCTCAGCATGTCCTGTAAGTATCAGTGTGGCCTCTGGGGCTTCCAAAGTTGAGTTGCTCTAGCTCATCCCTGACAGGTGTCTGTCTAACCTGGTCTTAAATATCTCCAGTGATGGAGATTGCACAATCTCACTAGGCAATTTATTCCAGTGTTTAACCACCCTGACAGGCAGGAAGTTTTTCCTAATGTCCAACCTAAACCTCCCTTGCTGCAATTTAAGCCCATTGATTCTCATCCTAACCTCAGAGGCCAAGCAGAACAATTTTTCTTCCTCTTCCTTATGATACTCTTTTAGATACTTGAAAGCTGCTCTCATGTCCCTTTTCAGTCTTCTCTTTTCCAAGGTAAACAAGGCCAATTTCTTCAGCCTTGCCTCATATCTCACATTCTCTAGACCTTTCATCATTTGTGTTGATCTTCTCTGGACTTTCTCCAGTTTCTCCACATTTCCTGAAATGTGGCGCCCAGAACTGGACATGATACTCCAGCTGGGGCCTAATGTAGGCTCATTCCCTGCCTAGGGGACGTGAGACTGGGCGGGTTAATTTCCAATCCTTCTGTTTATTCTTTTCCTAAGCCAGGAGGGTACAGTAGTTCTGATGGGGGTTGGAGAGGGGATGGAAGCCAGATCCAAGATGAATGAGCCCTGGGAAGTGGGCCCATTGAAAAGAGACTGGACCTGTGGATGCCTTGGGGGTCAGCAGCAAGGGCCTGCTTTGGGAAGCCCCCTCTTTGGAGGTGGATGTGGCAGCATTGAGACACCACCCAGAAGCAGGCGCCACAGACACTAACTGCAGATTCATGGGACGGCTCTCATAGATCTTGCACATGCATAAGGTGATAGATCTGCAGGAGGGGGGGCAGTGGTGTAGTGAGGGGGCCGGAGGGGTCAGTTGCCCCTGGGAGAAAAATAATATAAAATGGATCAAAATTATAGGTGCTTTGTGAATATGCTGACTTGAGAGTGGAAAGATTTCATATTGTCATGTATGATTCCTGGTAACCCATCTCAAATATGAAAAACTAGTTTGATACCTGTTCATATCAGGAGCTGTTGAATTCAGTTCACCATTTGCAGTATCTTAGGATGTTTAGTGGAGAAGATATTGTTGTTGGTTTTTTTATTTATATTGTGGGCAAAGCATGGGCTCACAAGAATTCCTCCATTGTTTTACCACGAGTCTCAAAACGTTTGGTGTTTTTCTAAAGGCCTGGAGTCAGTTGATTATGTAGGTGTGACGACGCGTTGGGGTCCCCTGACTCCTGCACCCCCGTAATGGCACGAACAGACTCCACCAGCCCGTAGAATGGAGGGAGTTTATTCCTTCTCCAGGATACAGCACAGCACAGCACAGCACCGATGTAATCTGGTTACAGGGCAGGTCTAGGATGCCTCAGCCCCCCTTGAGATGGGGGAGACTGGGCCCCTAAATCCCAGCCCCTGGCTTAGGCTGGTTCCTCCATGATCCCAGACAGAAACTAAACCTCTTCCAGCCCTGCCCCCAGCCAGGGCAGCATTCCCCCTTCCTTTGTCTCTCTCCCTGGGGGGTAGCTGGTCAGACAGGTTGAGAGACCCTCTTTGCATAATGACTCATCCTTCTGGGCTGTGGTACCGATGGCAGCCATTGGGGATTACCACAGAGCCAGCATAGGAACTAGCCAGATCCCCACTCGTCACAGTTCTCCCCCTCCGAGGCGAACTGAGCAGGGTCACTCCGCTCGTGACCTAGGGAAGTTCGGGTCCTCTGCGTGGTAACCCGCCCTGGGGACATGGGTGCTCCCCTTGACTCGGGCCGGCGCGGCGAGGCCCCACATGAATTGGCTTCCCTCTGTCCACTCGCTGCACCGCTCCAGGGCGACTGGCACAGGCCTGTCCTCTGTGGTCGCACCCACCCTTCCGCTGGCCTTGATCTCTGGCCAGGGTCTCTCGGGCCGGGCCATGAGCCCAGCGAGCCTCCTCTGGACAGCCAGGCGGCCTTCACCCCGACGCTCCATCCCGGGAGGTCTTCCTCCCATAACTCTCTCAGCAAGCCCAGAGGCTCCTCTATACAGGGTAGGGGCCCCTGAGCAGCTTTCCTCCGTCTTGGGCCTTCCCGCCCCTCTGGCAGGAGTCGCAGGACCGGCCGTACCACTGCCGCGGCTGCGAATATTCCCGGCCAGTAGAAGTGTTGGAGCAGCCTCAGCCGGGTGCTCCGGATCCCCCGGTGGCCCGCAAAGGGGGCGTTATGGGCCAAATACAGCAGCTTGAGGTGATACTTTTGGGGGACGACCAGCTGCCGCTGGACCCCCCATGCCCTCACCTTCCTGGGGGGAAGCCATTCCCGGAACAGGAATCCCCGCTCCCACAGGAATCTCTCCTGGCCTCCTCTCCCCAGGGGCTGAACTGTACGGAGGCCAGCCTCGTCCCTCAGCCTCTGCAAGGAGGGTCTGCCTGCACCTCAGCCTGGAATTCAGCCGCTGGGGCAGGGATCGGGACCTGTTCCCCACCTTTGCCTAGGTCCGGGGTCCCCGCTTGGCTGGACCCCGTGTCCACGGTGATGGGACTGGAGTCAGTTGATTATGTAGGAATCTCAGCTTTCATTTAAAAAAAGTTCTCTGTACTTCTGGGCCTTACAGCTAAGGAGGAACGCTTTAAAACATGAACCCTAAATACTCAAACAAAAGGCCAATAAAAATCCAACATGTTTTATTTTTAAAATATCTTATGATTTGTAGACCATTCTCATAACTTTGTGTAGGCGTTCCTTGTGATTTTTGGTTTGGCAATACTGCTCTTTGATTGGTGAATTTAGAGAGGTCTCTCCCTTCAGTTTCCCTGTCTACCCTCCTTTTTTGTCACAGGTCATCAGAGAAACAGAGACAATGGAGAGTAGGGTGAGTCCATGACTATGGTTAATGACTGGGTCAGGGTGACTAACTATTATCAGCCAGTGGTCTGAATGAGCTATCTAATGCCATCTGTTAATCAACTGTAGGAAAAGGCTTCAGGAGCAGACCTTATTTATATAGACAACCTACTTTGCCACAGAGATAAGTAGACACACTTGCTGTGTCAAGGTGATCAATTTTGGCTCTTTTGGGTTGAAATTCACTTAAGACTTGGAGCTGGGAAAATGAAATGTTGTTATCCATATTGTATGATTAAAAGACCTGAACTTAATATGACCTGGCTTAGGGTCTACCATAACTTGAACACTAAGCAGAGGATAGTGAGTCACATCTAACTGAAAGTCACAAAAGATGGAAACAGGTTTTATTTCTGGTGGTATAGAGTCTATTTGGGAGTCCTCAATTATATGTGACACTTTACATCCAGGCTGCGTCTAGACTGGCAAGATTTTGTGGAAATGCTTTTAACGGAAAAGTTTTTCTGTTAAAAGCATTTCCGCAAAAGGGCGTCTAGATTGGCATGGGTGCCTTTGCGCAAAAAGTGCTTTTGCGCAAAAGCATCCGTGGCCAGTCTAGAGCGCGATTTTCTTAAGAAAGCCCGATCGCCATTTTCGCCATCGGGCCTTTTTTGCGCAAAAACAGTTCTTACCTGTCTACACTGGCCCTCTTGCGCAAGTATTCTTGCACAAGAGGGCTTTTTCCCGAGCGGGAGCGTGAAAGTATTTGTGCAAGAAGCACTGATTTTGTACATTACAAAGTCAGTGCTCTTGCGCAAATTCAAGCGGCCAGTGTAGACAGCTGGCAAGTTTTTGCGCAAAAGCAACTGCTTTTGCGCAAAATCTTGCCAGTCTAGACACACCCCCAGTGTTTAAAGGCAGAGCTGACTAGAATCAATTGAGAGTCCTTGTCTTGTCTCAGTGATCGCGTGAGCAAAAATCATTGATAAAATCTTGTCTAGACTGATCTTGGACTCAACATGCAGGCAATGTGTTGAAGGGCAGTGCAAAGGAGGCAATGGTGGTGAGCTACCATATTACCTAGTGAAATCATTGGTGCTGAAATCACTAAGGCCTGAAATTTGACCACAGAACTGACACTTTCTTAACACAGACTCAATTTTTGCTATTTAAAAAGGAAATCAGTGTAACAGAAAACTGCAATGCTCTCTGGTAACTTTTTAAAAATCAAACTTTATTGAAAAAATTGGATAGTTTGCAATTGAAAATATTTGATCTACACTTAAGGCAACTGATTTAATTTTGTGTAAAATTTTGCATAATAAAGGATGGCATTTTTTTTTTTTGAAAATGTTCATCAACTACATTTTGATCAGATCTACTTCTGATGTGATATTTGTGTGTGGTTGTGGTTTGTTGTGTGGGTGCGTGTGTGTGGTTTTTTTTTTGCTCAACAAAAAATCCTGGGGGGTGTGTGGGGGGGAGCCAAAGTGGTTCAAATTGGGCCCCGCACTTCCTAAAGCCGGCCCTGCCTACAGCCCCAGCTCAACCCCTCCTCCCCTCCCCCTCCCAGTGCATCACTGACAAACTACAACCTATCCTGGAAACAATCCCTCACTCTCACAGGCCCTGGCAGACAGACAGCCCCCCTAACCAAAAGCAAACACTTTCCAGCAGCCACACATCACACCTCAGATACTCGCCCAGAAACCTACCCCTGCAACAAATTCTGTTGCCACCTCTGTCCACACATCTATACAAGCAACACCATCACAGGACCTAGCCACATCAGCCACCATGTCAGGGGTCATACCACTGCACATCCCCTAGCATGATCTGTGCCACCAAGTGCCAGCAATGCCCCTCTGCCATGGGCATCAGCCACACCGGACAGTCTCTGCGACAAGGGGTACATGGACACAAGTCAGACGTCAGAAATGGTCACACACACAGCTGCATGGGAACGTTTTAACCTGCCTGGCCACTCAGCCATGGAGTTACAAGCAGCCGTCCTTCCACAAAGCAATTCACCAGCCTGTCCCAGAGAGAGCGAGTACGGAAAAAGCCTTCAACTGCACATTTGACTCTGTTTCCCTGGGCTCGATCAAAGCATCAACTGGATGTCACATTGTAAAGCAGCTTCCCTGCATTTGACAGCTCATTTACACCACAAGCTTAGCATGGGACACGTCCAGCCCTCTTCATTAGCCTCATTAGCACCGGTCTTGCAATTGACAGGTACCGGCCCCCGCTTCTTTTTCTGTTATAAATTCTGGGTTTGTGTTATTCCTCTCCAGCTCACCTGAAACGGGCTTTGCCCAGGAAAGCTCATGATACTAGACATACAGATTGTTGGACTCTAGGGTGCCACAGGACTTCTCGTTGTTTCGAAAGTTACAGGCTCACACGGCTACTGTGTTAAGGCTGCAGGCTCACGGCTCTGAGACCATTTTTCACTGACAAGCAAAATCAAACTGTGTTACTTTTATTCCAGATGAGGAATCCACATGTGCAGGCTCACACTGAGCACCACAAGCTGCGACTTCAAACCCACTGAGTTAGTTCAGCACAAGCTTGTGTGCGGACAAGGCCTCGTTCCCGTTCCCAGTAGCCAGGTGTCGGGAGCTGGGCAGGCGATGCTGCAAAGAACACCAGCAGGACTGGTACGAATGCAGCCCCTTTGGGGTGTTTCAGCAGGGAACCAAGGACTAAATTGCCCACAAGATCAAATGCACCTCTCTGGCCAGAAGTGTCCCCCTCCAGCTCAAGCCTGAGCTCCAGAGGTGGGGGGCAGGGAGTCTGGGGGTGAAGGAAGCTTGCCCTGCTTCCTAGGCTATAGCTGTTCTACATACAATCAGACAAACGCCATCTCCAGGCCACCAACTTGGCACCTTCCGCCAGCAGAGAAACCACGAAATCAACAAGAAAAATCAGAAGACCCAGTGTGTGAGCAGAGGCACAGAAAGCGAATCACTCACCCACTGGTTCCAGGTCTCTGGGCCTGAGAGAAACGCCAGTCCGGGTTAGGCTGGGCTTGCTGCAAGGGAAACAGAAAAGTATTTTAATGCCTTTATTCCTGCCTTTGGAAATGAAAGCAAGGTGATCCAGGATTAGTATGGCCTAGAAACCCATCTGGAAGCTAAACATGTA
The DNA here is from genome assembly GCA_019425775.1 of Rafetus swinhoei. Taxonomy (NCBI): domain Eukaryota; kingdom Metazoa; phylum Chordata; order Testudines; family Trionychidae; genus Rafetus; species Rafetus swinhoei. Next base: position 41,898,731 of record CM033428.1, on the reverse strand, counting down.
GATGAAAGAAAATAATTTTAAAATTCATGGGAGTAACCAAAAATAGCCCTGTATGAGTAAAACACACAAACAAGGACACAAAACAACCAGACCCCCTTCCTCTGGAATATTTATGAATCAAGACAATTGCTACAGAGGATGACAAAACCATTTGGTGAATAATCTTCCAAAATAAGCTCAGGAAACGAAGCTGTGAAAGAAATGAAGCATGCAAGGAACTGATAAGGGCATCAGTTAAACTGGAACACTGCAGAAATAATGAGGTGAGGGAGAAGCAGAGTTAATTGATACCAAGCAAGATGTGTTTTAATGCCAGCAGCTGGAAGGGTACCAGAATTTCCTAATTTGCCCGATCTCCCTTTCTAAAGATGCTTGCACAGTGTCCTCATTTCGCATTCTATCATTAAATTTTGATTTAATTAATCTTTTCCAGGATCCTGTGTTCTTGATGCATTACAGTATTGTTCTGTCTATGCAGAAAAGAATTCACTTCCCACAACCAAATGTGTTATTTGTTTAGGAGACACAACAGATTACAGACAGAACAGACCACCCTCTATCACTTTCCACCCACATTGTTTCCTTATCAGACAATGGACAGTTTGTAAATAAAGAAATGCACCAAACAGCTCGATGTATTAAGTCTCTGTAAGGAGAGCTACAAGGCAGAACTGTTTGCTGTGGGAAATACAAGTGCTTCCAAAAATAATAGACTTCTAGCTAACTTTTCAATTAACTCTGCAGTTCCGTGGTGCTGCCTTTAGCACTGTAAAGATGTCTCCTGGGTTATCTTGGGAAGAAGGATCTTAGGCTTTATAAGGCAGAACAGGATTTTTTCTGCTTGTACAGACAATTAGTAAGGAAGATGGATACAGCTGACCTAGTTTTTATTTAGCGGAAGATGTGATATTACTAATTTATCTATCACGTTAATGATTATGACAATGAAATGCCGCACAGAAACTACTGACTTTCCCAGAAAGAAGTCCCATTGCCATCCAACCTGTATGCGTGCAAATTAAAAAGCATTTTACTTTGACTTCTATTTTTTTTAAATGACACACACCCACAATCCATCTATACACACTCATTTTGTGAATGAGGCTGTCTCTGTATTTATTTTCTATTACGGTGACTGTCACTTTCCAATTTTAGGACACACAATTACTGACAAAAATAATTTTAGAGCTGGAGCCCAAATTGCTCAAACCTGGATGCCTCAATGTGGGTATTTATATCTATGTATAGGCATCTAAAGGAAATGAGCTGTATTTTTGAATGTCCCGAGCTCCTGATCTCACTAAGTTCAGTGGGAGCTACAAGAGCCCAGCACTTCTAAAATTGGAGCTACATATTTATGCCACCGAGTTTGAAAAGGTTGGCCAGAGTTGTCATCCTGCCCTGATCAGCAGGTTGTAACAGACATCACCAAGTGAAAAGTTTCCGCAACAAACCTGCATGTCACAAGAAGATTAAAACAAAAAAACTTAATATGTTCCAAGTCCAGCTTCACACGCAGAATAAAGTGTTTAGAGGTAAACACACAATCATATTCATCCTGAAGAAAAACTGGAGAGCGTGTCTCTCTCAGCAACAAATGTTGCTCCGGTAAAGGAAATGACCTCACCTACCGTCTCTCTAATATCATGGGACCAACACAGCTACTGCAACCCCACATACAAGACAGGGATGCCTCACTTAAGTCAGGTCAGAGCATGTGAACAAGGAATGATTTAAAGGGAACAATTCAGTTCCCAGGGCCAGTCAATCTATGACTCTGGTTCTGAAGTGTTAGATGCTTTTCCCACCCAAGCCCCCCATTTTCAATGTGCAGAGCCTGAGCCTTCCCCCTGCATCTTGCTGGACAAATGGAGACAGGGCACTTTCCCCAGGAGGCCGCTATGTCCCGAAAGGCCTGACAGAGCAGCAGGGCTATTTACAAGCAGACAGGACAGCAGGACACATACACACGGAGCTTACCCCGTCGCAGGGACTCACTAAGGTGCTGGCCACCTGATCAAAGCCAGCTATGCTCTCCCCGGTAGTGGAGTGGCTGAAAGGCTTTATGAAGAGGAAATCCCCTTGATCAGACATTGGAGAGAAACAAGACTTGTAGTGCGGTGCCTGGGATACCAGGCCAGCTCCGCCCGCATCCAGATACTTGATGAAACCCTCTGGATTCAACTGCCTGGGAAAGTGTGACGCGGACTTGCGGCCTGTCCTCCGACAGCAGCGTGAGAGGGGCCAACCCGCAGTCCCGGGGCCAGATTTGAGGCACCGGGCGCCTAAGACAGCTAGCATCACGCATGAGACCAGTGAAATGGCGACCAGGGAGATGATGAGGTAGAGAGTGACGCTGGATGCTCTGGAAGGTGATTTAGGAAGGTCTAAGGCCTTGGCAAAGTCTTGCACAGAGTTATCCTCAGGAGAGATGACTAGAGCCACTGAGGCAGACAGGGGTGGGGTCCCGTTGTCCCTCACCTGGACCACCAGCCTGTGGGGGGTTCCTGACTCCTTAAGGGCCTCAGTTATTCGGATCTCTCCAGAGCGGTGCTCCACCCGGAAGGGGCAGGGCTCGCTGGTCTCTTGGAGCTGGTAGGAGAGCCAGGCATTGTGGCCACTGTCAGCATCCACGGCCACAATCTTGGTGACCAGGTAGCCCGGCTCGGCTGAGGAGGGCACTGTCTGCTGGAAGGCGGAGCCCCTGAGGACAGGCGGGTAGACGATGGTGGGCGCGTTGTCGTTCTCATCCAGGACGAACAGGTTGAGCATGGCGGTGCTGCTCAGGGGAGGGGACCCAGCGTCACGCACCTCCACAGGCACCTGGAACACTTTGTCCCGCTCGTAGTCAAGGGCCTGCAAGGCGTAGATGGTGCCGTTCTCCTGGTTGATGTGGAAGTAGGTGGAGAGGGGCATGTCCTGCGTGCCGGTGTCCAGAATGGAGTAGGAAAGCTTGGAGTTGGTGCCCACATCGGGGTCAGAGGCGGAGACGGAGAACACGGAGGCCCCGGGCAGGGTATTCTCCTGAATGTGGGCCGTGTAGGAGGGGCTGGAGAACTGGGGCACGTTATCATTCACATCGGAGATTTGGAGGCTGATGGTTTGCTCGGTGGACCTTGGAGGGGACCCTGCGTCTGTGGCCGTAATGGTGATGTTGTACCCAGCAGCCTTTTCTCGGTCGAGAGGCCCAGCGGTGACCAGGGAGTAGTGCCCTGTGAAGGAGCTCACCAGTTTAAAGGGAAGATCGTTGCTTATCTGCAGGTGGACGTGTCCATTCTCCTTGGAGTCACTGTCCTTGGCGCCGATGAGCGCGATCACAGTGCCCGGCGGTGCATCCTCCTGCACCGGGCTGGAGAGGGAGGTCAGCACAATGTCCGGGCTGTTGTCGTTCACATCCACCAGCTCCACGCGGAGGCTGCAGTGCCCCTCCATGGCGGGGGAACCCTGGTCTCTGGCTCGAATGGCGATCTCGTAAGCGCTGCACTCCTCGTAATCCAGCGGGGCTTTGGTCCTGATCTCCCCCGTCTGGGGGTGCAGGCTGAAAAGGCTGAGCAGTTGATCGGGGGCGTTATTGCTGGTTTTGAAGGAATATTCCAGCTGCCCATTGGGGCCTTCATCCAAGTCAGTGACATTCAGCTGTGTCACCAGCGTCCCTGCCGGGGCATTTTCCTCCAGAAACACTTTGGAGACGGGTGGGTTGCACACTGGGGCGTTGTCGTTGGCATCCAGGACGTGAACCGTGACCACGGCCGTGCCGGATCTCACTGGGTCCCCGCCATCCAGAGCTGTGAGGGTTAAATGGTGGGCAGCCACTTTCTCCCTGTCCAGGGCTCTCTCCAGCACGATTTCCGGCATTTTCACACCATCTCCTCTCACGTGGATGTGCAGGGCAAAGTGGTCGCTGGCGCTGAGCTGGTAGGTGGAGATGGAGTTGGAGCCCATATCGGGGTCCTCTGCCGCCTCCAGGGGGAGGCGAGTCCCTGGGTTCGCCACCTCGGTGATCTCCAGGGCCACTTCCTGCTTGGGGAAGTGCGGCGCGTTGTCGTTCACATCCAGGATCTCCACCTCCACGCGGTGCAGCTGCAGCGGGCTGGCCAGCACCAGCTGGAGCGGCAGGGAGCACGTGGGGCTCCGGCCGCACAGCGCCTCCCGGTCCAGCTGCTCGTTCACCAGCAGAGCCCCGTCTGCCAGGTTCACCTGGAAGTGCCGGCTCCCGCCCTCGCTGACCAGCCGCGGGCTGCGGGCCGAGAGGCTCCGCGCGTCCACGCCCAGGTCCGTGGCGAGGTTGCCCACGAAGGAGCCCGGCTCGCGGTCCTCGGGCACCGAGTAGCGAGTCTGAGCGCGGGCCGGCAGCGCCAGGCAAGCCCCGAGCAGCAGCAGCGCCCAGCGCAAACTCTGTCTCCCGGCCATGCTGCTCCGCTGCGTCTGGCGCCGCCGCCCCTCCCCCCCCGCCCCGCCTGCTGCTGCCCGGGACCTCGCGCCGCCGCTTCCAGGGCCCCAGAGCCTGTCCGGGCGCCCGGCAGGGCAGGGCAGGGCAGGGCAGAGCGGCGGCGGCCAGAGGCAGCGGCTCCCCGGTGCTCGGCTCCGCTGCAGAGAGCGGCGGCGCTGCTGACAAGTGACAACCCCTCCCCCCAGCAGCAGCGCCCCTTCCCCAGCCCCCCCGCGCTGGCTGCACACGCGGAGCCGGGCGGCCCGGGGAAAGGGCAGGTGCTGAGACGGGGAGAGGGGGCGGTCCGCGTCCTCTCCTTGCCCCGCAAGAGGGGCTGGCTACAGGTCCGCGCTCGCCCCTGGGCCGGCCCGAGCCGGGCTGCCGGCGGCCCGCGGGGGCAGCGCCCCGGCACTGCAGGGAGCTCGGCGGATCCGAGGGCTACGGCAAGTTTCAGGAACGGGACCCGCTGGTGGCCGAGAGTCGGGAGAAGCAGGATCTGTAGCCGGGCGGGGGGGGGGGTTACCCTCACGTCGATCACGGCGCCCCCCAGGCCGAGCCCAAGCCGGGGCCTTGGGGGCAGCCGGAGCGCGCCCGCCATCACGCAGCCGCCGGCCAGGCCTCGCCCCTGGCCCAGTGGACGCCCAGAGCTGCCAGCGCCAGGGCCCAGCCTGTGGCCAGTGCGATGACCAGACATAGCCTCACCCCGGGGGCGCGCTCGCTGTCCGCCGCGGGGGGCCGGGAGCCCCAGGCAGGCTTGCGGAGCAGCCTCCTGCAGCAACACCCACATGCGGACGGAGGCGGAGCGGCTCGCCCGGCTCTTGACCCCCGCCAGGAGCTCCTGCGTGGCCGCATCCTGCTCCAGCAGCACCCGCGCCGTCCGGATTTCGCCAGAGCGCAGGGCCACGCCCCAGAGGCTGCGGTCGGTGGCCTGCAGGACGTGGTAGGAGAGCCCGACGTTGCCCCCGAGTCGGGGTCAGCCGCCAGGATCCTGGTTACCAAGGCTTGGGGGCGGGCGGAGCGAGGGGCCCTGAGTCCGTCCCGGCCAGCGGGAACTGGGGCCCCGGGGCGCTGTCGTTCTGGCCCGTGACCTAGACCTGGACCCGCGCGCTGGCCTGAGCGCTGGGGCGCAGCTGCCCAAGACTCATGCCTGGAACTGGAAATCCATGTGACGCTGCCGCGCTCCTCGGGGGCGAGGGGGCACGTCCCGGGCCTCCAATTCGATCTCGTAGACCGGCGTTTCTTCAAAGTCGAGACCCCCCAGCCCCGACTGCCCCGGTGCGAGCGTCTATCGCAGGGCCCCGAGTCGGGATCCGCCCCGGCGCAAGGCCTCTGAGTTGTGGCTGCTGAGGGATTAGCGCACCCACCCGCCAGGCCCTTGGTCCCCGTCTGTGCGTTCGGCTGAATGACCCTCGTGCCCGGGGGCGCGTTTTCCACCAGCTGGGCCTGGCAGGAGGCCTTGGCGGACGCCGATTGGTTGTCGTTGGCGTCTAGAACCTAGACAACAAGCCGCGTTTGGCTGGCCCGGGGCGGAGAGCCGCCACCCTCCGCGCTCAGGACCCAAGGAGGGGTGGTGCACAGCGCGGTGCTCCCGGGCCAGCGAGTTTGAGATGCTAGAAGCAGCGGGAGTTCTGCCCGCACAGCTGCTCCCTGCTACTGACCGCGATAACCCCAATGTTCACACCGAGAGCAATACAGGGAATCCGAATCAGAACCTGCAGATTGGCAGCCGCGAGTTTCGCCACGTCTGTCCCGAGATCCTTAGTACTACTGCCCACAGGGGCACCACGAGTCAGCCCATCTGGGACAGCGTAAGGGATCTGGGCGGAAGGGCTATGCAAGGCCAGGCCGAGGGGAAAAGACAGGCTGGAGTCCAGGGGCCCGGCGGACTCCCCTGTTCTTAGCGCCTTCCCGCAACCCACGGCTATGCAGCGCCCTGGGCGTGGGCCGGCTGCCCCTGCGGGGAGATGATGCGCGGGTCTGCGCTCACTGTTCACCCCTCGCTCATTGTTTGGGGCACACGTGGAAAGAGGCAGATACAGCTGCGGCGGGGGAAGGGGCGGGGACCACGCTGAGCTCCACCATTAGCCTCTTATTCATTGGCTACGAGTGTCTTCCCGTTTATCCAATCACTACCCTCCTCCTCGGGACGGCCACACAAGCGCCAATCCATCGGCGGAAGGAGCCGCTGCGTAACCAAGGTCCGCGGAACCTGCAGATTTTAGCCTAGAGGCAGCGGGCAAAGCGCCCCGCAATGACCAGCCCAGCGAGCCCTCTGCGCCAGACGCCTGTGTGTCCGCAGCGGGCTCGTCCGGATCGCCTGTCTGCAAAACAGAAGCATGTGCTCGGAAACACACACTGATATTTCGCATGAATGAAACCAGAGATGGGCAGCCGGTCTCCCTGGAACTGAAAGTTAGTTAAGAGGGGAACAAATGATCAATGCCCGTCGCTCTCCTTCCCCCTTCCAGATTCACAGAATCAGAGAGACGGCCGGAGGTCATCAAGTCCAGCCTCCCGCCCCACCCCTGCCCAGGCTAATCTCGTGGAATTAATTGCTCGCACACTCCCGTCACAACCATGTTACAAACTTGCCGTGGGTTAAGGAACAGGCTGGTGAACTAGCTCCCTGCACTGGAAAGAAGGAAGATTTTCGGGCTCACAAATTAAGGACCTAGCTCACTTTGCGGGCACGCGCATGCGGAGCGCCTGGCTGCCTTACACACCCCTTCCGGGGCGTGGTTTTACATACACCGAGCACAGACACCCTGGGGCCGGAGGGGGCGCGCATCCTGAGCCTCGCACACTTCCCGAGTTTACCCCTAGACGCAAGCGCTGCCCTGTCCTCGCTGCCCGCGGAGGCGCGTCCAGACCCCCGAGCCAGTGGCGAGGAACGGAGCGCAAGGGGGTCATCTCACCTGACCGGATTCATTCGACGTGCTGGTACCAGACAAGAAAGCGTCCGTCTCCGTGGCCAGGACGCTGGGCGGGGGGCAGCTCATGGGCCTGAGAAAGGTGAAGTCGCTCCGGTCGGAGCCGGGGGAAAAGCATGTCCGGTAGCACTGGCTCTGCGAGTCCGCGGGCCGGAGCGTCACCTCCATGTATTTCAGCGTGCCGTCCGAGCTGAGCTGCAGCTTCGGGCTGGGCTGCTGGCACATGTCCCGCGACGGGGAGCGGCTCGGGCAGCAGCCGGAGGCGCCTCTGGCCCTTCTCAGGCACTTGGCGGAGAAGACGATGAAAGTGACCAGCGAGACCGTGCTGACCGCCACCAGCGCGACGATCAGGTAGAGCGTCAGGTCGGGCTTCGCTCTGGGCGTCACCCGGAAATCGCGGGACTTGGAGCTTTCCTCCGAGGCGCTGTCTTCTAAGGAAAGCAGGAGGGTGACTGTGGAGGACAGAGCCGGTTCCCCGTGATCCTGGACGAGCACGACGATTCTCTGCGAGGCCAGGTCTGTGTCCAGGAAGCCGCGGGCGGTCCGGATTTCTCCGGTGCTCGGAGCCACTCGGAACAAGGAGGCGTCGGTGGACTCCGGCAGCAGTGAATAGGAGAGCCAGGCGTTGTGGCCAGAATCTGCATCCACTGCTGAGACTTTGGTGACCAAGTAGCCCGCGGGAGCAGACCTGGGTACCCTCTGGGGCGCGGCCCCCTCCCGGCCAGCCGCCGGGTGCAGAATGGCCGGGGCGTTATCGTTCTGGTCCAGAATGAAGAGGGAGACGGTCACATTGGAGCCTAGCGGAGGAGACCCCGAGTCCTGCACAGCCACGGGGATTTGCAGGACCTGCAGTAGCTCGAAGTCAAACGTGCGCTGCGCGTAAACGTGCCCGTTGTCCGGGTTGATGTGAACGAACGAAGAGGCGGGCGCCTCCTGGATCTGACTCCCCGCAAGCGAGTATGTGAGGCGGGAGTTTTCTCCCTCGTCGGGGTCGGAAGCGGACAGGGCGCAGAGCAGGGCGCCCGGCGCGTTGTTCTCGCGCAGGAAGGCGCTGTAGGAAGGCTGGGAAAAGCGGGGCGGGTTGTCATTCACATCCGAGATGTTCAGAAGTACCGTAGTGGAGGCGCTCAGAGCGGGGGACCCTGCGTCGCTGGCGGTCAGCTCGATGGCGTATTGTGCGGCGGTTTCTCGGTCCAGCCTGGCGCTGGTGAGCAGAGCGTAGTGGTTCTGGAAGGCTCGGATTCGGAACGGCAGGTCTGGGGCCATTTCCAAACGCACTTCCCCGTTGGCCCCCGAGTCTGGGTCTCGCACGTTTAACAGCCCCACCACGGTCTCCAGGGGGGTGTTTTCCGGCACGGGGTTCACCAGGGAGGTCAGCAGGACCTCGGGGGCGTTGTCATTGACGTCTTCCACCTCCACCTGCAGCACGCAGTGGCCTTCCATTTCCGGCACGCCCCCGTCTCGGGCACGCACGTGGATTTCATAGAAAGCCGCTTCCTCGAAGTCCACTGAGCCCTGCAGGCGCACGGCACCAGTGGCGGGGTCCAAGGCAAACATCTGCCGGACGGCGTCGGGGGCGCGCAGGCCGAAGGAGTAGTGCACCTCCCCGCTGGGGCCCTCGTCGGGGTCGGTGGCGTTGAGCTGTATCAGCAGGGTGCCCGCAGGGGCGTTTTCCGGCACGCTCACCTTGTACAGCGCCTGGGCGAACGCCGGGGCGTTGTCATTGATGTCCACGACCAGCACGGTTATCTGCGCGGTGCCCGACCGGGCCGGGCTGCCCCCATCGATGGCCGTCAGGACCAGCTCGTGCTGCCGCTGCTCCTCTCGGTCCAGAGCTTGCTCCAGCACCAGCTCCGGGAAGAGTTTTCCGTCCTTCAGCTTCTTCACGTCCAGAGCGAAGTGCGGGCTGGGGCTGAGCCGGTAGGTGCTGACAGCGTTGGTCCCCACATCCGGGTCCTGGGCACTCTCCAGGGGGAAGCGCGCGGCCACGGCGGCGGACTCCGCTATCCTGAGCGTGTGCGGGGCGGAGGGGAAGCTGGGCGGATTGTCATTCAGGTCCAGAATCTCCACCTCCAGGCGGAAGAGCTCCAGGGGCGTTTCTATGACGACCTGCACCGGCAGCACGCACCCCGCGCTGGCCCCGCACAGCCTCTCTCGGTCTATCTGTTCGTTCACCAGCAGAGCGCCGCTCGCCAGGCTCACCGCGAAGTAGCGCCTGCTCTGCTCCGAGCCCAAGCGCAGCCGGCGCCCCGACACATCCGCCACCTTTAAGCCTAGGTCTTGGGCCAAGTTCCCAACCACGGTCCCCAGCTCCGACTCCTCCAGCACCGAGTAGCGAATCTGCCCAGAGCCCCAGCCCCAGCCGCACAGGGAAAGCAAACCCAGTACTTGCCATCTCCACGCGGCCTGCGCGCGGCCTCTGGGCTCCATTTCGGGGCTACCTCCCCTGGACAGACTCCTTGGCCCGGTCCGGCCCACAGGAGGCCCCGGGCGTGGGTCCGAGCTGCGAAAATCCCCGGTATCCCCCTCCGCGGCTGAGCGCGCGGCTCCGGGTCTGCAGAGCTGCAGCAGCGATTGAGTCACTGAGTGGAGGGGGTGGGTGGGGAAGGGGAGCTGAATCACAGCCACAGCGCCGGAGGGAGGGGAGGGGCGAGGCGAAAGAGGAAGAGCAGATCCCCACAGCCTAGATCGGCACGTGATTGGAGGACAGCTCCATCCGCTCTCGGCCAATGACAACGCCTCCTAACCCCTTAAAGCTACAGCCAGGAGCCCGCGACAGAAGGACGCGCTGCCCCCAGTTACATTTCGCCAGCGTAGTGAGCGGCTTTGGCAGCTACAAGTAGCGGCTCAGATGCTTGTTCTCAAGGAAACGGCACGTCGCGGAGGCGCGTTGGCAGCCACAGCGCCACCTCCTCAGCTCCACAGAGGACACATCCCCGGCCGAGATGGGCGCGGGGCGCTGGTCTCCGTGCGGAGCGTTCACGCGCGAGGAAACGGGTTTCTCAGAGCCCGGGAATATGCCCCGGGTTGGCCAAATGCCCCGATCTCAGCGTGGCCCCGCAGGGGAACCAGCCGGATCGCAGCGCGCTCTGAACACCCGGCAACTGCGGTCAGATCTGTCCGCGCCTCCCAAGGCTCCTGCGAGGATTCACCCCCGAGCACGGCGCTCACATCCAGCGCGCTGCCGAGGCCTTTCCGTGCGTTTCTCTTCCAGGCGCCGCAGACTCCGTCCGTGTCCCTCCCCGGCCGGGCGTTTGCTCCCTGCGAGTAAGTGGCTCCAGCTGCATCCGAGGCCCTGGCTCTGGCGTTTCCCAGGCACTTCCCGGCTGAAAACGCGCAGCCACAGCAGAGGAGCCGAGATCGCGGACAGCGCAGGGATGAGTCGCACTGGCGGGCGGGGAAAGCCTCCTGCTCCCGGTTGCCCCTCTGAGTTCTGCCGAGGATCACAGTGGCGGTGGCAGACATGGGCGTCTCCCCACCGTCCTGCACCACAAGGGCACTCTGCCGGGGGAAAGGGGGGCTGTTCCCGGAGAGCCTTGACCTCCCCGGGAGAGGGGTGACTTTGGAGAGGCTGGTCCGGGCCACGCGTCCCGCCCGGAGTCTGCGTCCGCAGCAGCCACTCCGGTCCCCAAGTACCGGGCGTGCTGCGCCCAGGGCCTGCTCACAGCCCCGGGACAGAGAATCAGAGGAGCATCACCATTCCGGCCCAGGACCCAGAATGAAGGCGGAAACAGTGACGCTGGCGCGGAGAGGCGACACCCGCCGTCCCTGGCTTGGCTCTGCCCCGCTGTGTGATCTGCTCCGAATCGAACCAGGCGCTGCTGTGGACGGTCCGCTCGCTGGGCAGGCTGCGTTATCCTTCAGGTCCGATACGTTTAGCAGGAGGCTGCTCCGGCTGGACCCTGAATCTGCAGCAGAGATCGCAACCTGCCACTCCCGAGGCCGCTTCCCGATGCAGTGGCCCCAGGGTGGGCGGAACTCCAAGCCACCACCCTGTCCACTCCAGAACGTACCCCGCCTCCCTACGTTCAGGACATTCCCTGACTGCTCCATCTGGAAGGGGGGGGGGGGGTTGCCGGGAGCCGCCACGGAACCTCTCAGCTGTCCCTGGAGTCTCCATCAGGGACAGCGAGTCCCGCCAGAGCGGGCTGAGCGTCACGTGAACCCGGCCTGGCGCGTTGTCGCTGACATCAGTCACCTACAGTGGGCGTCCTGGGGGCAGAGCCCCGGCCTTTGACCCCCCCCCCACCGATTTCGGACTCGGTGCCCCCTATGGATCCCAGCGTTCAGGTCTCTCCGGTGCCCCGCGGAACACCCGCCGCAGGGCCGGGCGAGTGTGGCTGCCAGAGGAACCGCGGATCTCTTGGCCTCCGCCCTGAAGAACCTGAGCCGAGGCGGGCAGGATCTGCAGCTGTGGGCGGAAAGAGGCCCCGAAGGGCAACCGGCCCTCCTTTGGAGTCACGGCGAGCCAGCCTAAAACACGCCGGAGCCCGTGTCTGGGTCGCTGGCCTTGAGCTGGATCACAAGTGTGCGCGCTCCGGCAGGCTGGCCCTGGAGCAGATTGGAGTGGCAGCCTGAGCTTTGCCAGCCGGGATGGCGGGGGACTGCCCAGCCCAGAGCTGCCCACACCGGGCGGTGTCGGCTCGTTTCCCTCCGCCCAACGCCCCTCCCTGCAGCGCCGGGCTCCCCTCGCTGCGCGGCTTCGCTCCCAGAGCAAAGCGACCCTTTGGGGGCGAAGCTGGAGCCGCCGAGGTCAAAGCCCTGCTTTCTCTCGGCTCCCACGCCCAGTTCTCTGGGGGACTGTCAGGAACCGCTGCGATCCGCGTCTCTGCTCCGCGGCTCCTTTGCAAGCAACCTTCGCCCACAAGGTAACGCGCAAGGCAGCCGGACTTCAGCCCGCAAAGCGCCTGCCAGGCGATCGGCTCCCTGGCAGGCTGAGCCCCGCCTCCCGGATGCACTGCTGGGAAATGCTGCCTGCGAGCCGAGAAGGAATCAGCAGCCGGGCTCCAACCCGCGGCTTGATCCCCGGGGCTCCCCCGGGGCCGAGCAGCGAATCCAGCCAGAAGCCACATCCCCAGGGCCACAGAGCGGAGCCACGCCCCGGCCCTTCCGCTATTGCCCCGGCTGCCCTCGCCCACCTCCGCCGCTGGACACACGGGCGGAGCCTCGCTGCTGGCTCCCTGCTCCGGCTCCCTCCGCCTTCGCTTGGCAGCGCAGGGAGCCGCCGCGCCGCGGGAGCAGGGCCGGGTCGCTGCAGCTTCAGCACCTCATTGGCAGACAGCGCCACAGCCTCTCAGCCAATGGCCGCCGCCGCCGCGTTCTTAAAGCGACACGGCTCCGTGGCTCACTTCCTGCTCCCCGCCTCAAACCCCGCAAATGCTGCATTTCTCATCCCACCGCTTTCAACACCCGCGAGTGCCTGTGCGGAAAACGTACCGCGCATGGCTCACACACTGCAGGCAGCACCAGCCCCGGAACCCGCAGGCTCCTCGCAGCTCAGGGCTTTACCGCAGCGACTCGCTCCTCGCGCTCAAACAACAACACGGAACGGAAAGATCCCAAGTCAGACTGAGTGCACAACAGCCGCTTACTGCAAACAACGGGAATAGCCGGCACTGCGCAAGCTTCAGCCAGTGTGTTGCTTACTAGAACCCACAGCAGGTGCATTTAATTCTTGACTTCTCGTTCAAACCAGAGTCTACAGCAAAACCCTGTCCCACTCGTCCAAACCCGCAACATAACCGAAATGTAAAACCCCAGCCGACCACATACACAGAAGAGAGTCAGAAGCAAATGGTATTGCCTTGTCCATGTACGGAGCAATGTACAGTGAGAAAAGCAGTGAAATATTATTCCATAACCCTAATAGCTGTCAGTACGTGTTAAAACACAACCACAGATTGTGTTAGTGTGGTTAGTAGGGTTGGTGTTGTGTTCTTGAAAGTCCATTCTCTAGCCATTACAACGTCTCACAAAGAGGAAGAGCACTTATGATCTGGCAATCATTTGTTACACAACCAGTATTTGCTACGTGTTTTAAAAGTCACATCGGAAATGACAATAGCCTAAATCTTACCTACAGGTGCAATTAAGTCAGAAACGGTGACTAATGAGGATGGAATTCCACACCATGCCCTTGACGTTGTTGTAAAGTACAGGAACCGAGCGCTTCTTTCTCTGACCCCGAGTCACCTCCGATCTCACTTACCCACTGAACTGATTCCGAGCCACACCCGGGAGACTCAAACCCCAGTTGCGAAGCTGCCAAGTGGGGATTGCGCCTGTTTCCCGCTGAGCACAGGGACAGCCACACAGGCGGAGCGTCTACACAGCTGTGAGCGCCAAGCACTTGGACAGCGATTGGGGAAACGTGTCCCCGCTACACGATCTCTGATCCGCTCTATCGTGCTGAGGAACCCTCTCGCCCCAGACCCTGACCACACAATAAAACAGGAAGTAGTAAACGTGGGTTGGCCGAGGAGAAGGACAGTGGGTCTTAGCTGAACTGGGGCGTTCAAACCGAGCTTCCATCGCTGACGGGCACAAAACCTCAAACCTCCCCCTGCGTGGGGCGATTCCACGAGCCCTGAATGCCCTCGAGTCCAAGCCGGTCGCTTTACTGAGATCAGTCCCCGGAACTAAGCTATGCAGCACCCCCACGTGGGACTCCAGGGGAAGCAGGGAACAAAACACTGGGGGACAGCGGGGATCCCTGCCCTGGGGGGAAGCGCTCGCTCGCTGCTAGCACAACGCAGAGGAACGCCACCCAAGTGGCGTGGGCGGCCACAGCAACCAGGCAAAAGCCGACGCCGGTCACTTTCTCGCGCGGAGAGCTGCCCCCCTTCCCGGATGCGCGCAGAGCGCTACGTTACCTCGCCGGCAGCGGGGCCCCTGCTGGCCGTGCCCGCGATCTGGTGATAGAGTCCGGGCGGGCAGGCGTTCACCGTGTTCTGCCGGCTCCCCGGGGGCGTGGGGGCGAAGAGCCTTGAGCCCAGTAGGGCGCTGTGGCGCGAGTCTGTGGTCAGACACGCCTGCTGGTAGAAGCTGGGAGACCCGAGGCCGCCCCGGACAGCGTCGATGTGGCTGAAAGGCCCCGGGGCTCGGTAGGGGGCGCCCCTGGAGGAGCTGAAACTCCCCTTCGAGCGCCTCCACCTGCAAACTCCGCGGATGCCCAGGCCCGCGGCCGTCACAAGGGCAGCCCCGGAAACCAGGATCACCGCCAGGAGGAGATAGAAAGTCACGTGCTGCTTCTCGTCCGCTGCAGTAGCCACGTGGGCGCGGTGGATCAGGGCCTCCCGCTCAGTCTCCGCCACGGTGATGGTGAGGGTGGCGCTGGAGGACAGGGCTGGCTCCCCGTGGTCTGTGACCGAGATGACCAAAGTGTGCTGAGGGGCATCGCCCTCCCGCAGCTGGCGGGCTGTGCGGATCTCCCCGCTGTGCAGCCCCACGGAGAAGAGGCTGGGGTCGGGGGCCTGAAGGAGGGTGTAGGAGAGCCAGGCGTTGTAGCCCGAGTCCGCATCGCAGGCCACCAGCTTAGTGGCCAGGTGCCCGGCGCTGGCCGTCGGCGAGATGCCCTGGAGGCGCGAGGCGTTTGGGGGCGGATACAGAACGCGCGGCGCGTTGTCGTTCAGGTCGGTGACAAACACCGAGACCGCGAGGTTGGTGGCGAGCGCCGGGACGCCGCCGTCGCGGACCTGCACGGTCATGGCGAACTCCCTGATGTCCTCGTGGTCCAGGGAGAGCAGGGCATAAATGGTGCCGTTCTCCGCGCTGATGGAGAAATGCCTGCTGGCCGCCTGGCCCGCGGCGCCGCTTCCCAGCAGGGAGAAGGAGAGGCGAGCGTTCTGGTTCAGGTCTGCGTCCCAGGCGCTGACGTGAAATATCGGCGTTCCCGGGAGGTTGTTCTCCGCCACGTACACGTCGTAGGAGAGCTCGGGAGATTTGGGCGCGTTGTCGTTGACATCGGACACGTGCACGAGAATCTGTCTTTCCGCCCAGAGCGGGGGCGACCCCGCGTCCCTGGCTGTGACGGTGACGTTATACTCGGCCACCAGCTCCCGGTCCAAAGCGGCCCTGGTTTGCAGGGTGTAGTAGCTCTTCAGGGACGAAGTGAGCGCGAACGGGAGGCCAGCGGGCAGCAGGCAGGTTACCAGGCCGTTATCCCCAGAATCCAGGTCACTGACGCTTAGCAAAGCTATCGCCGTGCCTGGGGGGGCGTCTTCAGGCACCGGGCTGTACACGGACGTCACTGTGATCTCAGGGGCGTTGTCGTTTTCATCGATGATTTCCACCAGCACTTTGCAATGAGCCACCCCCGCACCCGGGCCCTTGTCTTTCGCTTGTATGTAAATCTCATAACACACCGCTTCTTCGTAATCCAGGGGCCCTGTGACCCTCAGCTCCCCAGTGGCGGGATGCAGGGCGAAGAGCGCTCTCACGTGGGCAGGGGTGTGACTGCTGACGGAGTAAACGATATCCCCATTGGGCCCCTCATCCAAATCCAAAGCGCTGATTCTGACCACCAGCGCGCCCGCGCGGGTGTTCTCCCTGACGCTCGCCCGGTAGGTGCTCTGGTTAAAGACCGGGGCGTTGTCATTAGCGTCCAGCACATCCACGTGGATATGCACGCTGGCAGACCGGGGGGGGCTGCCCCCGTCCAGCGCTGTGAGGACCAGCTGCAGTTCTGGTTGCTCCTCTCTGTCGAGCTCCTTTTCCAGCACCAGCTCCGCATATTTGCTGCCATCCCCGCGCGTCTTCACCTCCAGCACAAAGTGCGGGTTGGCGCTGAGCTGGTAGCTCTGCAGAGAATTGATCCCCACGTCAGGGTCTTGCGCGCTCTCTAGCGGGAAGCGAGCTCCAGGAGCCACCGACTCGCTGACTTCCAGCCTCATTGCGCCGGAAGGGAAAGCCGGGTCGTTGTCATTGATGTCCTGGATCTCCACTGCAGCACTGTACAGCTCCAGCGGGTTCTCCAGCACCAGCTCCAGGCCCACGGCGCACGGAGAGAGCGCTCCACACAGCGCCTCCCGGTCCAGCCGCTCGTTCACAAACAACAGCCCGCTTGTCAGATCTGCCTCAAAGTACTTCTGGCCGCCTCCCGACACCACCCGCAGCCTGCGGCCCGGCAGCCGCGCGAGCTCCAAGCCCAGATCAGCCACCACGTTCCTCACCCGGGAGCCTTTCGGCGTCTCCTCTGGCAGGGCGTAGCGAAGAGCCGCGGATGCCCGGTGCGCAACGCCCGCGAGAAGCAGCAGGCTGAGTACTTGCCATCCCACTCCCCAGCGGCTCCTTCCAGCTGCGCCTTTCATCTCCGGGTGTTAGCGCCGCTCGCGCCCCTCACAACGCGTCGGTGCGCCCCTTCCTGCAGAGCCCGGGCAGCCCCAGCACTGGGCTCTGCGGCGGAGACTCAGGCATGGCTCCCCGGGGCGGCGCGGCGCAGCGCTCCCTGCCTGCCTCCCTCCCACGCTCCCCGCCGGGCCGCCAGATCCCCGGCTCCTTCATTGGCCAACAGCGGCACGCAGAGTCCCAGCCAATAACTGCACGGAGAGCGCCCCGTGCCACGCGTGCGCAGTGCGAGGCGCTTTGTCTTTGTCCCAGCGCAGGCCAAGTACAAATCTAAGCACCCAGGAGGAAGCGCATTCACCCAAGCAGGCAGGGACGTGGGAGGCAGGTGGCTGCCTGTGGGAGGGCACCTCTCTTCAGAGCCGGAGCACGTCCTGTCACAGCCCTGAAAGCCAAGGCAATGCCCCTCCGGCTCCACGTGCTCATCTCCCGCGGACAGCGCCGCAAGGTTCAGGGGCGGACCAAAGGGAGAACTAAACAAGTCCCGTACTTCTTAAAGCAGATGGCCTCTCAGGGAACCCAGCTGGCCCGCGGCAAAACACTCTTGCAGCCTGTCCTCGGCCGCGTGCGGCAGGAAACCACCCGCGGGCAGCGGCAAAGGGCGTATGTCCGGGAATGGGAGAAGCAGTAGCCACGGGGCGTGTGGGAGGGGGATGCCGGAGGCCCCAGCCCAGGCGGCCGCTGGTAGGAGGGCAGGACAGGGGAAGGCGAAGAGCAGGAGGCATACGAGGTGGGAAGGGCAGTGGGACGCCATGGGGAAGGGGGGGCAGAAATCTCATTCTAGCCCAGCTGTGAGCACTGGGGAACCAGTGAGAGCCCGAACTCTGGCGAGTAAGGTGCCATTCTGGGCTCATCCCTCCGCCTCCGAGCTCTGTGCCAGTCTGAATGGGAAGCCGAAATGGAGCTCGCTGAGGGCAATCATATCCTAGCGCTCCTACCTCTGTGGTGCTATTTGCACTGGTGACAGCACTGGTAGTATTCCCTACCCAGGCAGGACAGCCGAGGAGCAAGCTCTTAGGATTTCACATGCTTTCAATTCCAGGCCTGAACAGAAAGCAGAAGTGAAAGAACAGCTCCATATTTCCAAACCTTTAAAACGCTTTAGAGCTCATTTGTTCTAACTCCGCATGAGGGATCAGGATGTTAGTTTGCCCACATTTGTTCAGCTATTGCCTGTAACAAGTACCTCCAGATCTGTTCTGAACATTAAACCCTGCCAAAAGTGCATGATGCCAGTTGAGAGATTTGGTCACAAATACATTTGTTCTTTTCTCACCACAAAGTAAATGGACTGAAACACTAAAAGAAAATCTGTAATTCCCCCACCACAAACACACAGAATTAGTCATCCATTTACTCTTTATGTGATGTTTATGTCAGGAGTGAATATTTACAACTAACATGAAAACCACTGGAAATAAGATTTCTAATGGAAATGATGTACCTTTAACTCTGAGAGGATTAACTGTCTCAGGTATTTTATGGCCCTAAGTACAAATCTACGAATCTTTGCAATAATCTGTCCACTGTCATTCTTTCCTGAAACTGACAGACAACTACTATATTTAAATCTTCATATCTCTCACTACACTCTACCTCTGTCTCTTGTAGGTATACTCACATCCTTTCTTATAGGCCTCTCTGCAGACAACTGGCTATTATATTTTTTCCTAATGATAAGAGAGAGACAGAGAAAAAAACATAGTTCATCACAGTCACTCCTCCAAAGTAGACTTGAACGTTCTGTCACCATTTTTCTGCTCTGGTACAAAAGATTTAGATGGTATTTCAATTAAAATTGCTGTCAGAAAAAGCAAAATATCTTGCTTTTATCTAAACATCTTTAACTATTTTCAAACATATGTATGGCTATTTCTTCACATTTATTTACCAATTAACAATTCTCCTTTCCAATGTATATATGGCAATTATGAAAAAGCATCTTCAATCTTAACACACACACACACAGAGAACACTTACTAAGGAGCTTTGTTGCATAGTATGTATAGAAGCAATGAGAAGATGACAGAACACAAAGTATTTCATCCAGTTCTAGTTTTACCTATTCATGAAATGCACAATCACAATATTACAAACATCTGTATTTTGAGTGAAGGAGGGGAGATGAGCTCTAATTCATTCCAGTAGCAAACCCCATATTCAACATGATTTATCTCTTTCTCATTGAACTGTCTAAACTCCCAAAAGTCTACTACTTGAGATAGAAAGAGGAAGAGTCTAATTGTAAAAATTCCCTTTTGATGAAAAAGCAAGCCGCTCAAACCTTGGTATGTTCCTAATAACCTCACATCATTTGAATATTTCTGCTCACTGTGCCATTGTGAAGGCATATCTGTAATTCAGAAACTTGGTGGGGACACAGAGGGTATGTTTATACCAGTTTGCCACATACAATGACTTTATAAGTTTTTGTTACCATCTAGGTCGAGTATAGCTTTTTCAGAAATACCATCTTTCTTTTCAATGAATCACAGCACTATGAGGTTAGAACAGGCCATAAGAGTCATCTAGTCTAATCATCTGCTGAGATGCAAGATTTTTTGTGTTTGAACCATCCAACACAGGTGGTTGGCCAGCCTCATTTTAAAAATCTCCAGCAAAGGACCTTCCACAACCTCTCTAGGTATTTTGTTCCATTGTCTCACTGTTTTTATAATTAGGAAGTTTTCCTTGAGATTTAATCTAAATCTGCTACTCTGGAGTTTGAACTTATTCCCTCATCTGACCCTCTGCGGAAAGAGAGAACAATTTTTCTTCACCTTTTTATGGCAGCCTTTTAAGTATTTAAAGACCTATCATGTTCCCCCTTAATCTCTTTTCCAAACTAACCCAGTTCCATCAACATTTGCTCCTACACACTCGCATTCCATCCCTTTGACCATCTTTGTCCTTTGCCTCTGGATCCTTTACAGTTTCTCTACATCTTTTCTATACATTAGTGAGCAAAACTGGACACTATTTCAGTTAAGGTCTAACCAGCACTGAATAGAGCTGTACCTACCATGACTTGATTGTTATGCCTCCTAATGCAACCCAAAACTGCATTTGTTTTCCTCTCCTCAACATAATCACATTGTTGACACAGGTTGATGTTGCAATCCAGCACAGCCAAGGACTACTGAGAAATTCTGTATTTGTGCATTTGGCTTTTCTTCCCCGAGAATAGCACCTTCAATGTGTCTTTGTTGAATTGACTTTTTTTGTCCATAGCCTATTTCTCCAACTTGCCAAGACCCCTTTGAATTTTAGCTCTATCATCTAAAGTGTTTGCTACACCCCTAACTTGTGTCATCTGCAAATTTGGTCAGCATGCTCTCCATTCCTGCCCCCAGGTCAGATGTCAAATAACACAGGAGTCAGAGGAACCCCACTTGAGACCCCATTCCAATCTGAGATTCCTTGATTAATAGTCTTTGTTGTTGATTGCTTAGCAACTACAATGTAGTTTAGTCACTCCCCAATTTATGCTGCTTATTATCAGAATGTCATGTGGGAACGTGCCAAAAGCATCGCTAAAGTTCAGGTACATTATGTCCAACCCATTCATTCCCTCTTAATGTTTTCACCAAAGCCATCATCACAATTGATGCTAACTGACAAACTTGGCAGAATCAGCAAATAAGGCAAGTCTAGAGGGAGCCATAGAATAAAATTATCCTTTCATGCCTAGATGTGCTCTTCCAGTTCACAACTGGAGCATGCTTCTGGGTAAAAAGGCACTGCCCATTCAGCTGCCCTGGGTCTGAGGATGAAGAGAGGATTGGAGTCCCCACAAGCATTACAACCTGTTCAGTTGTTAAAGCCACAGAAACTGAACTTCCAGCTGAAACAGACAGGGCCTGGTTTTACAATACTCAGCAAAGTGGGGTGTAGATAATAAAACACAAATATACAGAGTATCACAAGGAAGAGAGGGCTCCAGTGTCTGCATTTAAGGAGACCTGAAGTAAAGGGAATAATGTTAGGAAGTTAATCACTTCAGGTTAAATATAAGAAAAGTGCTACTGGGTGCAAGAGACAAGGTGGGTGACCTGATACCTTTTGTGGAGCAACTTGTGATGATGACAGAGATAAGCCTTCCAGTTTGTGTAAGAGTGAAAGATCTCTCTCTCTCTCTCTCTCTCTCTCACACACACACACACACACACACCACGTTGCTCCAATAAAAGATATCACCTCACTCAGCTTGTCTTTCTAACATCCTGGGCCCAACTGCCTGCAGAATCACTGCATTAAAGCAATCTAGGGGGAAGGACATTTGAAATAATCGAACGTAGAGTGTGGAATTGCATCATCTGGCAGGGATCCAGGCTGTCATAGGACACAGGGATGCTTGAGGAATCATATAGGCACAACATGGGGGACAGGTCTAACCTTCCATAGTTCTGTTCATACCATTCCATGACTACTGGCTTCCCACCACTAGAGACTGAAAGTGTCTGAGGCAGCGGTTGGTCCCATACAACAACTAAACTCTGACACGTTCTTAATCGAAAACACTCACCGCAGTAAAATAGCCTATGGACATGTTTCCCAGACAGGTCACTCTCCTGAGCAGGGAACCTTCACTTCTCCAGGAGCAACCTGCGCGGGATGCTGATCACAATCAAAGTAAGGAGGGTCACACAGCAGGGGCTGTGCGGTAACACTTAGAGCTATTTGCAGTCCACGTTCTAGGAAGCATTGCTCAGGAACCCTGGCGCTACTGACAGACCGATTCTCTACGCTGGCAAGACCTGCATTTCAGGGGGCTGCCTCACCTGTGCTGGGCTGTCACAGAGGTTTCCCCTTCCAGACTCAAGCCCGGGGCCAGAATCCTCAGCGGGCAGGAGAATGTCGCTCAAACCCTTCTGGCTCGGTTGGCGGAGGGTGAACTCCTTCTGGCCCGACTCCGCCGCTAAGCGCACCTCGTAGGAATAGGGAAGCTGCAAGGTCCCGCTGCTGTAGTTGTAGGAGAATTTGGGGCCGAGACTAGAATACAAATCCGGATTGTAAGATCCCAAAACAGGTGGAGTTCTAGGTCTCCGACATTTAAAAATTAAAACCGATATCACTGTGAACAGGAATAAAAATGAAATCAGAGCCAAGGCTACCACCAAAATAACAGTAAAACCGGACTGAGACTCCGAATCAGCCGACCGGTCGCTCATTTCCGGAAGAGCCTCTTGGAAGTTCTCGGCGAACACCAGGCTCAGAGTCACCGTGGCGGAGAGAGGCGGCTGCCCGTTGTCCTTCACCAGGGCGACCAGCCGGTGCTTCACCGCATCTCTGTCCGCAAAGGCGCGGGCGGTCCGGATCTCCCCGCTGTGCAGCCCCAGACGGAAGAGCGCCGGCTCCGTGGCCTGCAGCACATGGTAGGAGAGCCAGGCGTTGTGTCCCGAGTCCGCATCCACCGCCACCACCTTCGTCACCAGATAACCCGCCTCGGCCGAGCGAGGACCATCTCGAACACGGCCGAGCCCTCGGGCCCGAGCGAGGGATACAGGATGCGAGGGGCGTTGTCGTTCCGATCCAGGATAAACACGCTGACGGTGACGTTGCTGCTGAGAGGCGGCGACCCGCCGTCTTCGGCCCTCACTTGCAGCTCGAACGCCCGGAACTGCTCGTAGTCGAAGGAGCGCTGCGCGTACAGCGCTCCAGTCTGGGAGTTGATGGACACGTAGGAGGAGACAGGCACCTCCTGGATGCTGCTGCGCAGGATGGAGTAAGTGACCCGGCGTTGCCAGATCCCGGTCTGAGGCTTTGACGCTCAAAATGGAGGCCCCCGAGGGGTTGTTCTCGGGCACGTAGGCGCTGTAGGAAGATTTCTCGAAGACAGGGGCGTTGTCATTGACATCCGAGAGCTGCAAGAGGATGGTTTTCTGGGTGGAGAGCGGGGGGGAGCCCTTGTCTGTGGCCGTGATTGTGATGTTGTACTTCGGGGCCCGCTCCCTGTCCAGGGTGCTGACTGTCACCAGCTTGTAGTAGCTATCGGAAGCCGAGGTTATAGTGAACGGCAAACCATCCTGCAAATGGCAGGAGACCTTTCCATTATCTCCAGAATCTTGATCGTTGACACTGACCAGCCCGATCACTGTCCCGGGCACAGTGTCTTCGGGAACGGGGCTGGACAGGGATGTCAGGGTAACCTCGGGAGCATTGTCGTTCTCATCCAGAACCCTTATCTCCACCTTGCAGTGTGTCACTAGTCCGCCTCCGTCCTTCGCTTCCACCACCAGGGTGTAGCCACGGGACTCCTCAAAGTCCAACGGCTCCTTTACCGTCAGTTTCCCGGAGTCCGGGTCCAGACTGAATCTCTGACGCGCCTTCTCCGGAACGTTGCTGAAGACGTAGCTGATCTGAGCGTTGGAACCTTCGTCCTGGTCGGAGGCTTGGACCTGGAGCAGCAAGGAGCCCGCCGGCCGGGGCACCTTCCCTCAGGCTCACTCTGTAGAGCTCCTGAGGGAAGATGGGCGGGTTGTCGTTGATGTCGGTGACATTGATGCGAATCTGGGCGGTCCCGGTCCTCGGCGGCTCCCCCCCCCCATCCACAGCCGTGAGGGTCAAGTGGAGGCTGCGCTGGCTTTCCCGATCCAGGGCTTTCTGCAGCACCAGCTCCGCGTATTTGCTGCCGTCCTGGCTCTCTTTGGCCTCCAGGCGGAAGTACTGGTTGGGGCTCAGCTGGTAGCTCTGCAGAGAGTTCACCCCAACGTCAGGATCCTCCGCTTTTCCCAGGGCAAAGCGAGCCCCTGGCAAGCTGGACTCGCTGATCTGCAGAGCGATGGCGTCTTTGAGGAACCGCGGGGCATTGTCGTTAATGTCCTGCACGGCCACAGTCACGTGGAAAACGTTCAGGGGATTTTCGGCCACGATTTGTATACTTCTAATGCAGGGCTGCGAAGTCCCGCAGATCTCCTCCCGGTCTATGCGGCCATTCACAGACAAGTCGCCGTTCTCCCCATTCACACTGAAGTGCTGCTGTTCCGAACTGACACGGAGCTTCCGCAGCGGCAGCTCCCTCAGCTCTAGCCCCAGATCCTGGGCGAGGTTCCCCACGAGGGAGCCTTTGGCCATTTCCTCGGGGATGGAGTAGCGAGTCTGCTCCGGAGCCGCGCGGCAGAGCAAAGGCAAGACGGAGGCGAGAAGGAGTACTTGCCGTGGGGCCGCCCGGCCCGGCGCCCTGGTTCTCATCCCGAGCTCTAGTCTCTCCTGTGCAGTGCTCTGCTCTGGTTACTTCCCGTTTGGAAGCCGGTCGCTTGGGGCAGCTGGCGGCAGGGAAGAGCGAACTGAGCCCCGTTTCTCTACCTAGCGGTGCCTCGCGCTCCCAGGAGATTCCTTTTCCTGGCGAGACCGGGTATCTCCTGAAGAGTCCGCCCCGCCCGGCGCCGTGTGACGGAGCAAGCGCAGGCAGGAGCCGCCGGTGGATCCCGGCTGCAGCGCTGGCTCCGCATTGGCCAACAGCGGCACTCGGAGCCTCAGCCCAGAACTGCAGCAGCAGCGATCGCAGCACGGCGCCGGCGCAGCTCCAGGAACTGCCGAGATGGGGGTGTCCCCCCGCCCACTCTTGCTACACGCGATGTTCCAATTCTCGATCCCTTGTAAGTTGTGAACAGCGACACCTCCGGTTCACTCTGAGCCTCATGTTCTCTTCGTGATTGTATAGATGCTCCATTTACAATTCTCCGAACAGATCTCCGAAGGGCTCTGCGCACGTATTTGTACCAAGAGAGCTACTGTGGAGGGAAGGAAAGAAGGTTCCACTTGGATCCACCTGTGGAGCCACCGTTCCCACACCCCCAATTTTCTGTTCAGCTCCAAGAAATGATCTTTCGGAAACAGGATCTGACAGAAATGTTACCAGTCTGGGAAGAGCAGGGCACCTCGGGCTAACCTCGTGAGAATCACACATTTGGGTTCTATACTTTAAGGTGCTTTTTTGTCCATATACAAAAATTCTCGTTTTGTTCCACAGCAAAGAAACAGAAAAAGACAAGACGCCTCCGACTGAACGAACCCTGCTTGTACTTTTAAAGGCCAAGAAAAGCGTCTATGGGGTAAATTACACTGTATTCGAGAGGTAGGCTCAGTGTCTCTCACAGGACCAACAAAAGGAACACAAATGTTACCAGAAGATCGCTTAAGTGTCCCAGATCTGTGCGAGTTAACAAAAGGGTGTAAAAATGCGTTCCCACGACACTTACTGACCAATATTCCACCGGTTACAATATCACCTAATCTACTTCCAAATGCGATACAGGTGCCTTTACTGGCTCCACAAATGTATCCTGACAACTGTATCAGTTTCACAGAGAGCCACAGCTTCATGCAAATAAAAAAGCGACAAAAAAGGTTAACTCACCTGAACTGAGGACTGATCCGCGTTACTAATGTTTAACTCTTCAGCCATTAGGAAAGGATCCTTTACCTCACACGTCTGATCGCTCGTCAGAGTGTTAGCATAGTTTGACTGGGGGAAGTTGAACTGGCTCTTCCCGGAGCCCGCGGTGAGCGACGCCTCCTGAGAGTAGGAGTGGAGAAACGCTCTGACCCCATCGATGCCCACGAACTGCGAGACGGGAACTCCGCTGAAAGTCCCACTCGAGGAGTCCAACAGCTGCGAGGTGCGCCACCGCCGGAGCCGCAGGGCCACCAGCGCTATGACGAAGGTGAGGAAGAAGCAGGACACGGACGCCACCGCGATCACCAGGTACAAGGTGAGGCCGGACTGCGGCTCTGCGGAGCCGAGAGGCTGCTCAGGTCCGACAGCAGCTCGGGGATGCTGTCAGCCACCGCCACCGTGACAGTGACGGTGGCCGAGAGAGGGGGCTGCCCGTTGTCCTTCACCAGCACCACCAGGCTCTGCTTCAGGGCGTCCCTGTCCACAAAGTAGCGCGCTGTCCTCACCTCGCCGCTGTGGACTCCGACCGAGAAGAGCCCCGGCTCCGTAGCCTTCAGCAGCTGGTAGGAGAGCCAGGCGTTCTGCCCGGAGTCCGCGTCCACCGCCACCACCTTGGTGACCAGGTCGCCCGGCTCGGAGGAGCGAGGGGCCAGCTCCACTCCCGTGGAGCCATCGCTGGGGGGGAGGCGGGGTGCAAGATGTGCGGGCTGTTGTCATTCTGGTCCAGCACCAACAGCGTGACGGAGACATTGCTGCGGAGCGGCGGGGAACCCCCGTCCCGAGCCTGCACCCGGAACCGAAGCTCCCGCAGCTGCTCGTAATCGAAGGAGCGCAGCGCGTACACAGCCCCGGTCTCGGAGTTAATGGAGACGGCGGAGGAGAGCGGAGCTTCGCGGCCCTCGCCCTCCAGCAGAGAGTAAGTCACTCGGGCGTTCTCCCCCCCCAGTCGCGGTCAGTGGCCCTCACGGAGCACACGGAGGCCCCGCTGGGGTTGTTCTCCGGCACGTAGGCGGTGTAGGACGCTTGGCCGAAGAGCGGAGCGTTGTCGTTGGTGTCCAGGACCCGGAGCGGGATGGTGATGGCGGTGGCAAGGGGCGGAGTCCCGCTGTCCGTGGCGGTGACCGTGATGTTGTAGGCGGCCACCTGCTCCCTGTCCAGGGCTCGCTCCGTCACCAGGCTGTAGTACTTGTCCAGCGACCGTCTCAGCTGGAAGGGGAGGCTGCTGGGTATGGAGCACGTGACCTCCCCGTTCTCGCCCGAATCCGGATCCTGTACGTTTAGAAGGGCGACCACAGTCCCGGGGGGAGCGTCCTCGGGGATCGCACTGACGAGGGACCTGAGAGCGATTTCCGGGGCGTTGTCATTCACATCTCTAACCACGATCAGGAGTTTGGATCTGTCGAAAAGGCCTCCCCCGTCTTGCGCTTTCACCTCGATTTCATACAACGCGGATTCCTCGAAGTCCAAGTTCCCCACCAGTGTCACTTCCCCCGTCCTCGAGTCCAAGTGGAATGTTTGGGCAGCTTTGTCCGTTATTTTTTTGAACGAATATGTCACCTCTTTGTTGACTCCTTCATCCAGGTCGGTGGCTTTTACTGTAAGAACCGTGGATCCTGCCGGCACATTTTCCCACAAGGTCACAGTGTAGACGGGCTGACTGAAAACCGGCGCGTTGTCATTAGCATCGAGGACAGTAACGCGGATCCGCGCGGTGCCGGACCTGACTGGATCTCCCCCATCAGTGGCCGTGAGAATCAGCGTGTGAACGGCTTGTTCTTCCCGGTCCAGGGACTTTTCCAGCACCAGGTCGGCGTGTTTCACGCCATCCGGGCCCGTCTGAACATCCAGTGAGAAATGCCTGTCGCTGCTGAGCTGGTAGTTCTGCAGGGAGTTAATGCCAGAATCGGAGTCCTGAGCGTCACTCAAAGAAAACCGCGATCCCGGCGCCGTTGTCTCGCTGACTTTTAACTCCATTTCTTCCGTCGGGAAGCTGGGGGCGTTGTCATTAATGTCCGTGATTTCCACTTCGATTAGAAACAGCTTCATTGTATCCTCCACTATGAGCTCACAGCTCAGCAGACACTTCCCCGCCCGGCCGCAGATCCGCTCCCTGTCTATGCGCTCCGCGGTGATCAAATGGCCGCTCTCAGCATTCAGAGCGAAGTACTGCGTCCTGCCTCCGTATACAACGCGGACCGCGCGCTCCGAAAGCTGCTCCGCGTCCAGCCCCAGGTCCTTTGCCACGTCCCCCACGAAAGCGCCTCTCTCCGTTTCCTCCGAGATCGAGTAGCGAATGTGCCCAGAAGCTGCCTGCCAGGCGGTGGCCAATATGAAGCAGAGCAGGGTTCTCCCGCGGCCGCGCCGCAGCTTCTGCGCTTCGGTCATTGCCCGGCTCCAGGAAAGACTCCGGGTCTTGATTTTGTCTCCCCCCAACGTGTGGGGCTAACGCCAAAGCCCCCGCGGCGAGTCTCGCCGGGCAACGTTCCGCTCCGGGAGCCTCCAGCTAGTCCCGGCGCTGCTTGGCGCCGTAGAGCGGCTGGCGGGGCGGGGCGGGCCGGGCCGGATCGCTCGGCGCGTCTCCCTCTCTGATTGGCGAACAGCGGCGCTCAGCGCCTCAGCCAATAACTGCAGCTCCCGGCGCGAGTTTTCAGCCTGGAATCGTATTGGTGTTGGAATTTGATACTCAACTTTCTACCGGGGGGCGGGCTCGCCGCCTCGGGGCACGTGACAGCTTGAAATGAAAGGGTCGGCGGTCCGGAATCGGCAGTTTTGTGCTCAAATATGTAGAGCTCCTGGTTGATTTGTTTGAACATGCTTATGCGTAAATGACGTGTCCCTAGATGTGACTAGACCTCTCGCATGCCTTCTGTCTGTTCTCGTGGGCACATTACACCGATTCACGCGCCAGTTGCTATATACTTATATGCCCTTTAGTAAAATTGGTACTGACCAGCACAACTGCAGCATATTATATGTTTATATTTCAGTTACATTCGGCTGCCCTTATTTCTTACTGAGTCAGCTTTATTCATTTCTCTCTCAATGGATGGGATAGAAATGAACAGAAGACTTGAGTATGCCACCTATGGGTGAACTCTATCTAATCGAGGAAATAAGATGATTTGTAGTCCACATATTTTCCAGTTTTCAGTCTGGTGTATTTAACACCAAGTATAGAAGGAGGCTGTTGGCTTCCAGGAAAACTCTTAACACAAGAGGAGGATGTGTAACTATAATTCATTAGCTGAAAACACAAAATTACATATATTTGTGTCTGTACACACTAGGGATGTTAAATTAAGCTTAATGAACTAATGACTAGTCCATGGATTTTCCATGGACTAGTTGATTAGTCAATGGGGGGGTGTGACGGCGCGTTGGGGTTTTCCCGTCTCCTGCACCCCCGTAATGGCACAGACAGACTTCACCAGCCAGTAGAATAGAGGGAGTTTATTGCTTCTCCAGGATACAGAACAGCACAGATGTAATCTGGTTACCGGGCAGGCCTAGGATGCCTCAGCCCCCCTTGAGATGGGGGAGCCTGGGCCCCTAAATCCCAGCCCGTTGCCTAGGCTGCTTCCTCCATGATCCCAGCCAGAAACCTAACTAACTCACTTCCAGCCCTGCCCCCAGCCAGGGCTCCACTCCCCTTCTTCCCATTGTTCTGCTCCCTGGGAGATAACTCATCAGACAGGTTCGAAGCCCCCTTGCATAATGACTCATCCCCTGCCCTGCTGGGCCGTGCTGCAGACAGCAGCCAGTGGAGGTCACTCACAACCCAAGCCTAGCAACCAGCAAGGTACCCCCCACTACGTCACAGGTGATAAGGGGGGAAAGAAGCCACAGCAGGGTTAGCTCTGGGCCCTGCCTTTTAAGGCCCTTCATACATTTAAAAGGCTGAGCTGGGACAGCTGATTCCCATCTTGCCTCCCCCCACACTGCACTTCAGCCTTTCTAATGTATTAGGATGTGTATCAAGACGTGGGCATGCCATGGTTTTATATATAGGCAATAAAATACTTTTTAGATGAGGAGACCACATCTGTAAGCAGTATTCAATATGTGGGCATACCATGGATTTATATAAGGGCAATAAGATATCCTCCATCTTATTCTCTATCCTTTTAATGATTCCTAACATTCTGTTTGCTTTTTTGACTGTTGCTGCACACTGAGAGGATGTTTTCAGAGAACTATCCAGAGTGACTCCAAGATCTCTCTCTCTTCAGTAGTTGTGGCTAAATTAGTCCCCATCATATTGGATGTATATTGTATGTCCCAGAGTATTTGGAATCCTGGCAATTAAAGAAACTGGGCTTGGCAGGGGTAGATACAAGAGAAAGACCAAGTCACCTTTTTAAGACTTCATAAAACATTTCAAAAACAGTCCTGCTCTGAGGGGTGTATTACTAGGTACAGAATACAGGAGACAAGGGGAAAAAAAAGCTGTCATTGGCCATTCGGGAGGAGCAAGATTTATTCATGGCTTTGCCAGAGGTGAATAACAAAGCCATCGCAAACCCATGTAACTGAAAATTTTTTTATCACCGAAACGCACGCCATATAAACGTCATGAAAGAGATTGTCTCAGCTGTACTGAAGATATATTTATATATTTGTGACTAAATAATATCTCCAAGATATTGTAGAACATTAAAAAATAAGATTTCTGCAAAATAAGCCGTTTATAGAGAGTTTTTTTTTAATTCATTAAATGAATTTAATTTCCCCCTGTACTATTAAGATATATCCTTTACTCGAGGTACAAAATATTTATTTAGCATAAAATAGTCCCAGGAAATTGTTTGAACGAGAGGAAGGATGCTCAGTGTTAGAAAGAAAAAAATCCATCTTGAAGTTGAGAGAGCGGATTGGGATTTAGGAGTTTTGAATTTTATTCTAAAGTGTTAACAGACTTGTTTTGTGATTAGTAGAACGCCTACTTTTGCCCACATTCTTCATCAGTGAAAGGGGATAACCTTGCTGTAAGGGGTAGGAATATCATGAGAAGAAGTCATACGTATTTATGACAGGCCCAAATGCCACAGGAGTCGTTATTGGTAGAAGCCTTACAAACAAACATATCAAAACCAACACTAAACTAATCCCTAACCACCCATGGCACACTGTGATCCTATATCAGAAAACGCTCAGTCTAAATTTCCAAAAAAACCCCATACAAAGGTGAATAGGAGAAACACATAATATATGAAAACAGAAGCTCACCTCCACACCAGATCCATCGCCCACAAACACCTTCCCAGAGCTGTCACCGCACAGAATATTCCCGCCCCTCGGCACGCTGGATTTCAGGAAAGTAAATTCCTTCTTCCCGGTGTCCGAGGACAAACACAGCTGGTAGGAATAAGGCAAAGTCCCATCTTCATAGTTTGGTGGGAACATAGAGCCCGTCTTGGAATAAGGCTCAGGACCAAAACACTGAAGTAACTGGGGATTTCCTGACCGTCGCAATCTCATCGCAATGGCCACTGTCACCGTCAGGAGGAAGAGAAACGAGACCAAGGCCAAGGCCAACACCAAGTAGAACTGCAAATCAGACTGCGGCGCCGAGTCAGCCGACCGGTCGCTCATTTCCGGGAGAGCCTCTTGGAAGTTCTCGGCGAACACCAGGCTCAGAGTCACGGTGGCGGAGAGAGGCGGCTGCCCGTTGTCCTTCACCAGGGCGACCAGCCGGTGCTTCACCGCATCTCTGTCCGCAAAGGCGCGGGCGGTCCGGATCTCCCCGCTGTGCAGCCCCAGACGGAAGAGCGCCGGCTCCGTGGCCTGCAGCACATGGTAGGAGAGCCAGGCGTTGTGTCCCGAGTCCGCATCCACCGCCACCACCTTCGTCACCAGATAACCCGCCTCGGCCGAGCGAGGACCATCTCGAACACGGCCGAGCCTCGGGCCCGAGCGAGGGATACAGGATGCGAGGGGCGTTGTCGTTCCGATCCAGGATAAACACGCTGACGGTGACGTTGCTGCTGAGAGGCGGCGACCCGCCGTCTTCGGCCCTCACTTGCAGCTCGAACGCCCGGAACTGCTCGTAGTCGAAGGAGCGCTGCGCGTACAGCGCTCCAGTCTGGGAGTTGATGGACACGTAGGAGGAGACAGGCACCTCCTGGATGCTGCTGCGCAGGATGGAGTAAGTGACCCGGGCGTTGCCGTCCAGATCCCGGTCTGAGGCTTTGACGCTCAAAATGGAGGCCCCCGAGGGGTTGTTCTCGGGCACGTAGGCGCTGTAGGAAGGTTTCTCGAAGACAGGGGCGTTGTCATTGACATCCGAGATCTGCAAGAGGATGGTTTTCTGGGTGGAGAGCGGGGGGGAGCCCTTGTCTGTGGCCGTGAGTGTGATGTTGTACTCCGGGGCCCGCTCCCTGTCCAGGGGGCTGTCCGTCACCAGCTTGTAGTAGCTACTGGAAGACGATATAATTGTAAAGGGCAAATCTTCTTCTAAACGACAGGAGAACTTCCCGTTTTCTCCTTCATCTCGGTCTCGAACTTTCACCAGCGCGATCACTGTCCCGGGCACAGAGTCTTCGGGAACGGGGCTGGACAGGGATGTCAGGGTCACCTCGGGAGCATTGTCGTTCTCATCCAGAACCCTTATCTCCACCTTGCAGTGTGTCACTAGTCCGCCTCCGTCCTTCGCTTCCACCATCAGGGTGTAGCCACGGGACTCCTCAAAGTCCAACGGCTCCTTTACCGTCAGTTTCCCAGAGTCCGGGTCCAGACTGAATCTCTGACGCGCCTTCTCCGGAACGTTGCTGAAGACGTAGCTGATCTGAGCGTTGGAACCTTCGTCCTGGTCGGAGGCTTGGATCTGGAGCAGCAAGGAGCCTGTTGGCACCTTCCCTCAGGCTCACTCTGTAGAGCTCCTGAGGAAGATGGGCGGGTTGTCGTTGATGTCGGTGACATTGATGCGAATCTGGGCGGTCCCGGTCCTCGGCGGCTCCCCCCCATCCACAGCCGTGAGGGTCAAGTGGAGGCTGCGCTGGCTTTCCCGATCCAGGGCTTTCTGCAGCACCAGCTCCGCGTATTTGCTGCCGTCCTGGCTCTCTTTGGCCTCCAGGCGGAAGTACTGGTTGGGGCTCAGCTGGTAGCTCTGCAGAGAGTTCACCCCAACGTCAGGATCCTCCGCTTTTCCCAGGGCAAAGCGAGCCCCTGGCAAGCTGGACTCGCTGATCTGCAGAGCGATGGCGTCTTTGAGGAACCGCGGGGCATTGTCGTTAATGTCCTGCACGGCCACAGTCACGTGGAAAACGTTCAGGGGATTTTCCAGCACCGTTTCGAAATGAATGGCGCAAGGCTGCGAAGTCCCGCAGATCTCCTCCCGGTCTATGCGGCCACTCACGTACAAGTCCCCGTTCTCCCCGTTCACAATGAAGTGCTGCTGTTCCGAACTGACACGGAGCTTCCGCAGCGGCAGCTCCCTCAGCTCCAGCCCCAGATCTTGGGCGAGGTTCCCCACGAGGGAGCCTTTGGCCATTTCCTCGGGGATCGAGTAGCGAGTCTGCTCCGGGGCCGCGCGGCAGAGAAAAGGCAAGACGGAGACAAGGAGCAGTACTTGCCGTGGGGCCGCCCGGCGCCGGGTCTCCATCCTCATCCCTGTGAGCTTTGCGTCTTCTTCGATTCCAGCAGGGGATGAGAAATCCCTCCCGGTTGACGCAATCCTCAGGGCAAAAGCGGCATCGGAGTCCGGATTTTTGAACTGTTCGGAGCCCTGGGCTGCGGTGGGGTTGGGGGGGAGGTATTTTTCTGATCGGAGACAGGGCGGTGCCTCTGTGCTGCTTCCTCCCCGCCCCGCCTGGCGCCCTGTGACGGAGCAAGCGCAGGGCAGGAGCCGCCGGTGGATCCCGGCTGCAGCGCCGGCTCCGCATTGGCCGACAGCGGCACTCGGAGCCTCAGCCCAGAACTGCAGCAGCCGCGATCGCAGCACGGCGCCGGCGCAGCTCCAGAGACTCGCGCATTGCGTGTAGGGGCGCGTCTATCAGCCAGAGCTTGGGCCGCCTGTACTTTCTGGGTAGGGTGGGTGTGTCTGCGCCCGGCGCACGCCCGAGTCTCAGAAACAGGCGAAGGAAGTTTTCAGTTTGTGCAGTGACGTCCCTGCAAACACCCACAGGCTGAGGTCCAGACAGAATTGTATCAAAGGTGGTTGACAAAACAGAATGGAAAGGTAGACCAGTGTTCTGAACCTTTTTCTATAAAGTATCCTTTTAAAAAATATTAGAAGTACCCCCAGTACCTACAGTTTTCAAACACACAACATTTTTTTCTACCATTGCAACACATTTGTTTAAACAACTTAAATCGTATCTAATGAAAATGTTGGGTGTAAAAAGTACAGAAATAATAAAGTGCTGTAAAACTTAAATCAAAAATTCAGTTTTCCCCAAATTTCAGTGGTGTTGATGTCCCCCCCCCCCCCGACTTCTCTTGAGTACCCCTAAGGGTACTCCTACCACTGGTTGAGAAACACTGACCTAGACTGATAAAAGTTTCTGTGGGTTCTAACCCCCTGGCTCAACTTTTACATAGAACCATTTTAGCAGTTACGGTTAGAGTTTTTAATTTGTCTTCTCTTTCCAAGAAATCTTCCTACTCAGAACAGCGTCTGTCCAAAATAAGAACATTTTCTATCCCCTGCACCAGGGTTTCCCAAACACTTTTGGCCGCAGAGCCCTTACAGAGTCCTGAAAAATTGGTGAAACCCTTAAAATACCGTGATTTTAATTCAATAGGTACCAAAATAAATAGGCAACATTTTGGAATTCTATTTTTACGTCTTGTATATTTCTTATAAATTCTTTTTTTTTTCAAGAAAACTATCAAAAAATTAAAAACAAAATAACAGGGTCATACAACTGTCATTAACATTTTCCCCCACAGCTCCCGGACCATGGGACGGAGCTGCAGAGCTCCATGGAGCAAACTTTTGGAAACTTTGCCCCACACTTTTCTGTAATTATATAATAGGCCATCTGCCCCCCCATCAAATCCTCACTAAAGACAGTGAAAATGCACAAAATACATGGCATCTCAGAAAAATCAAAATATTTCCCTTAAATGTCAGTGATCAAAGTTTTTCTTATGATGGAGCTAAAAGTACATATATCAAATATCACTATTCCAATGAGAAGTAAATCTATCTACAACTACACTCCTACTAGATGGAGGAAATTTAAAGTAGTCATTTGATGACTATAAATACATGTACCATGGAAAGAGAATTTGTCTTAGCTAAACCTTACTAAGAAGTTTTAGAATCTAATTTCTAATACACATGAAGCCATGAAAACACATTGGTGTAATCTATCACACATATTTCTCAATCTGTCAAGACTCAAATTTAGGTCAAAAGAAAATTACTATCGCAGAAAACCTAAAATGATGTTGAAACTGTTTCTTCATCATAATATATATTTGTATAGCCCAATGTGATGTTTATGAATTTTTCAAAGTCTATGCCTTTGAGTGATGAAAACTAGTATAACTTGGTATGGTCTGAAATAAAATAGGCTGCAGAATAATATTGTACAGACATCTGCTATAAAATATTCATTTGACATCACATGAAAAATGTATAGAAATTGCTATTTTAAAAAAATACATAAATGTCCACTTGTTTGTAATATTTAAAGAAATTTAAACCCTCCACTCTTGCTGAGAAAGTAAAGTAACAGGCTTGCTACAAATGTGTATTTCATAGGAATCGGTAAAGGGAAGATAGGAGATCACTCCAGTCTATGGATCAGTAATGTAATGTATATATTGAGCAAATGCTCAGTTGACTACTATGACGTTGGCCAACCAGTACCATCTTATGCCAGAGCCACAGTCCAATTCACTTGTGTATTAGTATTGTGGAAGAAAACATTGTCCTCACTCTGCGTTTGTAAGCAACAAGTAGCCAGAAGCAGTTTTATTACGAGCTGCAGCAAGGGAAAAACTGGTTCGGATGGGGAGAAGCCCCCGAAGCAGATCTTCGAATACAAACAATTATGAAGCAGTTTATATACTGTCCATTAGATATAATAACAATAACAATTAGTCTCCTTCCCATTACAAACACCAATGGCTAACAGTTATTTTAGTTCCACCCAGATGCTCCTTATCTCAAGGTCCCTGCCAGAGTCAGCATTCTATCCTTATCTCTGTATGGAGGCGAGAGGCAAAGGCAGCGTCTAATTACAGATCTCGCGTTGTCAGGCCACAGACTTAGCCTGACTCTTGCTCTCTTGTTAACAAGACCAAGATGGCTGCACACAAATTCCCTTATTCCCTTTTCCTGCCTCCACAGTATAGATCTAAGTAATTAGTTAATGTATAAATATGTATTTAGAGTTTAAACTTCATGAAACTAGTGGGATGTTACTTGCATTGTTTCTTCTTATAGGTATCGAAACGCAGTAGCAAACATTGCATTGTGGCTACCCCTTTAACTCAATAAGGCATCAAATGAACCATCAGAAAGCAAGGAGCCTTGTGAAATGCAACTGAACAATGTTAACACAAAGTGCTAATTTTGAAGCAAGTGGTCACTGTGTGTGAGTAGGGGAGGTCTAAGACACGAAATGCCTCATGCTCCATTCTTCCTCATCAAAGGAAGAGCCTAGGTCAGTAGCGACACTGCCAGCTTGTTTTGTGTGAGAAAAGGCTGTATGTAAAAATTCAAGGAAAGTTCCCATATCTCTGGATTGTTTAACCTCTTGGCCCTGGTCTACACTAGGGTGTTATTTTGCAATAACTCCCCTTATTTCGAAATAACAAGCAGAGCATCCATACTATCAAACCTCTTATTTTTAAATTAGGGACTGGTTATTTTGGAATAATAACTCATGCTCTCCATGAGGAATAATGCTTAATTCAAAATAGTTATTTTGGGAGTTAATACATTATTTCAAAATCATTTCCTGGTGTACAGACGCCCTTACAGGTAAGGGAATCAGATGCAAAGCAGAGATCCCAGGGTCAATCTGGGGAACCCTAAAAAGACTTTTGGGAAACTGGCACATGAGTACATCACTGCCATCCTTTGGAGTTACTAACAGTGACTCACCTGTAGATATATTTTACCCACTTTAACCACTGACTAACTCTTATTTCCTTTTCTTAGCTAATAACCTTTTAGTTGGTTTCAAATTGGCGACCACTTTTGCCTTTGGTGCAAACTCTAAACTACCAATTGATCTGAGGCAAGTGACTGGTCTCTTGGGACTGGGAGCAACCTGCTGTAGTGAGATATTTGGTGTAAGTGACCTTTTATCACAAAGTTAAGTTTGTCTGGGCAGCAAGATTGAAAGGAGAGTCCAAGGGGACTGTCTGTGACTCTATAGTAAGCCTAGTTGTGATCCAGGAAATCATATTATCAGTGGCTTGGTGAAATCTAATTATAGAAGACACCCACAGCTAAGGGTAGCTACCCTGTTTTCTGACAGCCTGCCCTGAGTATTCACAGTTGTGAGACACTCCAGACAGCATGACAAACAGCATGGGTTTGCCCTACCAGACCTTATTGGAAAGCCCCCATCATTAGCTGTGAGGATAGATCATGAACAGCTTGTTCATATCTAGAGACTTTCCCAGCACCAGTTCTGCATATTTAACTCAATCTGATCCAGTCTGCACTTCCAGAGAGAAATGCCTGTTACTCCTTGTGACGTAGTGGGGGTATCTGGCTAGTTCCTATGCTGGCTCTGTGGTAACCCCCACTGGCTGACCCTAACCACGGCCCAGCGGCCCATTATGCAAAGAGGGTCTCTCAACCTGTCTGACCAGCTACCCCCAGGAGAGAAACAAAGGAAGGGGAATGCTGCCCGGGCTGGGGGGCAGGGCTGGAAGAAAGTTAGTTAGTTGCTGTCTGGGATCATGGAGGAACCAGCCTAAGCCAGGGGCTGGGATTTAGGGGCCCAATCTCCCCCATCGCAAGGGGGGGCTGAGGCATCCTAGACCTGCCCTGTAACCAGATTACATCGGTGCTGTGCTGTGCTGTATCCTGGAGAAGGAATAAACTCCCTCCATTCTACGGGCTGGTGGAGTCTGTTCGTGCCATTACGGGGTGCAGGAGTCAGGGGACCCCAGCGTCGTCACACTGGTGTCAGGGTGGGATGCACTGCACCCGTGGATGGAGCATCCAGCGGCGGCGACTAGGCGCAGTAGAAGCAAGAGCCGTGGAACCAGGCGTGCTGGAAACAGAGCGGCGGTTCCTGAGAATCGTGGGGCGCAGCAGCACTAGACTGGTGAGTCTGCACCGAGGGGACCAGCGGGAGATGGCCTATACCCAACTGCTGAAGGCAGAGCTGGTGAAGCTGTGCAGAGAGGGCTTGCCTGTGCGGAGCGCAGCAAGGCCCAGCTGATTGCCCGGCTGGAAGAGAATGACCAGCCACAGGGCTGGGATCCTGTCCCGTGGGAACAGCCAGACCCCCACTGGGGCGTGTCAGGCTCGGAGAGGGGCGGAGCGCTGGAGGCCGCCGAAGAGACGGACTGCCTCCCAGGGGAGCACTGCAAGCCGTAGTCCGCCCAGGGGTCCAACCCTCGGAGCTGCGGCGGCTAGAAATCCAGCTGCAGATGAAGGAATTGGAAGTCCAGGACCGTGAGAGCAGCGACAGCATGAGCTGGCCATGGCCGAGCGGAGAAGTGGCAGGGCCTCAACTGCGCCGAGTGCAGATGAGCCCCAAAGGCCCGGGCGGCCAGGACGCTTGGAGAAGCTCGTGGTGGCCCAATTGAAGGACATGGGCGATGTAGATGGGTTCCTCAGCTCCTTTGAGAGGGCCTGTGGACTGCAACGGGTCCCCCCAGCTGACTGGCTGCAGGAGCTCATCCCCGCACTGAACCAGGAGGCTGCCGGGGTGCTCAATCAGCTGGAGGACCTACAGCCAGGGGATTACAACCGAGTCAAGGAGGCCCTGCTGCACAAGTTCGGGCTGACCCCCGAGATGTACAGGAAGAAGTTCCGGGAGGTGCAGAAGGAGCCACGGGAGACCTATGTGGACCTGGCCTCCCGCCTGGCGCAATACTGCCGCAAGTGGGTGTCTGGAGTCGGAGCCCAGACTGCAGAGGGCTGCTCAAGCTGTTCATGATGGAGCAGTTCTATGAAGCATGCCCACCCAGATTGAGGCTGTGGCTCAAGGACCGAAGACCAGAGACCCCAGGAGGCCGGAGACTGGCAGATGAGTTCACGGAGAGCCGGTCCGGGTGTGAGCAGGAGTCCCGGAGAGAAAGGGAATCGTGCAGAGACTGGATCTCGGCTGAGCGACGGAGGAGTCAACTACGAGGCGAGCCCAAGGAACAGGTCGTCTGTGCCCCAGAGAACCAGCCAGGGCCTGGACAGAGACAGCCCAAAGCCTAACTTGCCATCGCTGTGGGCAAAAAGGCCACAAGAGGGCTCAGTGCACCAGGTCCCATGACCTGGGACTTTCCAGGGTTAACTGGCTGGGGCTGGAGGAAGGGCAGGCTGCCCCAGAGGCAGGGGCTGGCAGGCAAACCTCAGCTCAGAGTGGGGAAGGATGCTCAGTGCACCCCTGGGAGGTCTGACCCTCGGGAGGCGGATTTCTCCGTGTACCGGGTGGGGCAGGGCGGCCCCTGCGGGCAGTGCCTCGTACCCCTGGAGGTGGATGGTAGGAAGGTGACGGGTTTCTGGGACACGGGGCGGAGGTGGCTGGCCCGATCTGACATAGTGGCCCCAGACCGGATACTACCCACACGCAGCTGACCCTGAAGGGCATAGGCGGGTCCCGTTTAAGGTGCCTGTAGCCAGGGTGCATCTGAAATGGGGGCCAAGGAAGGTCTCAAGGAAGTGGGGTGCACCCACACTTGCCCACCAGGTGCTGTTGGGGAATGACCTAGAGGAGTGGCCCCATGAATCCCAGCGGGCTCTAGTCACTGCCCAGAGCCAGAGCCAGCGAGGGGCTGGCAACCTGGATCAGGAAGGACTCCTGGCAGGGTCCTCAGGGTCCCATCACCGTGGACACGGGGTCCAGCCAAGCTGGGACCCGGACCTAGGCAATGGCGGGAACAGGTCGATCCCTGCCCCAGCGGCTGAATTCCAGGCTGAGGTGCAGGCAGACCCCTCCTTGCAGAGGCTGAGGGACCAGGCTGGCCTCCGTGCAGCTCAGCCCCTGGGAGAGGAGGCCAGGAGAGATTCCTGTGGGAGCGGGGATTCCTGTTCGGGAATGGCTTCCCCCAGGAAGGTGAGGGCATGGGGGTCCAGCGCAGCTGGTCGCCCCCAAAAGTATCACCTCAAGCTGCTGTATTTGGCCCATAACGCCCCTTTGCGGGCCACCGGGGATCCGGAGCACCCGGCTGAGGCTGCTCCAACACTTCTACTGGCCGGGAATATTCGCAGCCGCAGCGGCACGGCCGGGTCCTGCGACTCCTGCCAGAGGGGCGGGAAGGCCCAAGACGGAGGAAAGCTGCTCAGGGGCCCCTACCCTGTATAGAGGAGCCTCTGGGCTTGGAGAGAGTTATGGAGGGGAAGACCCCTGGATGGAGCGTCGGGGTGGAGGCCGCCTGGCTGTCCAGAGAAGGCTCGCTGGGCTCATGGCCCTGGCCCGAGAGACCCTGGCCAGAGATCAAGGCCAGCGGAAGGGTGGGTGCGACCACAGAGGACAGGCCTGTGCCAGTCGCCCTGGAGCGGTGCAGCGAGTGGACAGAGGGAAGCCATTCATGTGGGGCCTCGCCGCGCCGGCCCGAGTCAAGGGGAGCACCCATGTCCCCAGGGCGGGTTCCCATGCAGAGGACCCGAACTTCCCTAGGTCACGAGCGGAGTGACCCTGCTCAGTTCGCCTCGGAGGGGGAGAACTGTGACGAGTGGGGTATCTGGCTAGTTCCTATGCTGGCTCTGTGGTAACCCCCACTGGCTGACTCCTAACCACGGCCCAGCGGCCCATTATGCAAAGAGGGTCTCTCAACCTGTCTGACCAGCTACCCCAGGAGAGAAACAAAGGAAGGGGAATGCTGCCTGGCTGGGGGCAGGGCTGGAAGAAAGTTAGTTAGTTGCTGTCTGGGATCATGGAGGAACCAGCCTGCCAGGGGCTGGGATTTAGGGGCCCAATCTCCCCATCGCAAGGGGGCTGAGGCATCCTAGACCTGCCCTGTAACCAGATTACATCGGGTGCTGTGCTGTGCTGTATCCTGAGAAGGAATAAACTCCCTCCATTCTACGGGCTGGTGGAGTCTGTTCGTGCCATTACGGGGGTGCAGGAGTCAGGGGACCCCAACGCGTCGTCACACTCCTGACCAGGAGCTCTGGAAATAATTCATCCCTACATCTGTGTCCTGGGTCTTCTTCAGGGGAAACAGCAATCTTGGTTCTGTTGTCTTATTAATGTTTAACTCCAAATTGTAATACTGCAAATGGGAGCACTGTCATCAGTAGCTGTGATTTCAATGTCAATTCCATAAGGCTTCATTTATCTTCCACTGTAACCTCACAATTTAACACACACTTCTTCATCCAGGACAGAGCTGCTCTCTGTCTAGCCTCTCCATGGAGAATGTGAATCTGATCTCTGCATTCTGTGTTGCCCAACAGTGGGTCTGGGCTACTATAAAATCATGACTGGTGTGGAGAAAGTAAATAAGCAAGTGTTATTTACTTCAACTCATAACACAAGAACTAGGGCTCAAGAAATGAAGTTAACAGCACCCTATACTTGTTATATAGGTTTATAACAACCAAAAGAAAGAATTTCTTCGCACAACATACAGCCAACCTGTGGAACTCCTTATCAGAGGATGTTGTGAAGATCCAGACTATAAGAGGATTCAAAAAAGAATTAGACCAACTCGTGGAGGATCAGTCCACCAATGGCTCTTAGCCAGTATGGATGGAGATGTATTCCTAGTCTCCGTTTGCCAGAAGCTGGGAATGGGTGAGAGGGGATGGATCACTTGATGATTATCTGTTCTGTTCATTCCCTCTGGGGCACCTGCCATTGGCCACTGTTGGAAGACTGGTTACTGGGCTAGATGGACCTTTGGTCTGACCCAGCATGGCTGTTCTTACATTCTTAAGATTTGTTCATTTTTGTCATTGATGTCAGTTCTTGCACTATGGATGAAATCTGAATAAATGATACAACAGGAGTCCTATCTATGGGTTGGCTTTATCTATTCAGTGAGAGTGTGTAGTGTGTGTGTCTCTGAGTCCCATTGTTCAAGAACACCTCCTGATAGTAAGAGCTAGGGCCACCAAATTTGGTATGCTGCTTCATCTTCTCCTTACTTAAAGCAAAGTCAGGGATTGATTGTGTCAGGACAAATGAAAGCCCTAGGAAAAGGACTGTTTTCCTTAACATGCAAAGGGAGGGGCTGCTGTTCGGAGAGCCACTGGGGGCAGCGAGCCCACAGGGGAGAGCTGTCCCTCAGAGTGCCCACCAGGGACAGCTGTAACACCAAGGGAGTGGCCAGTAGGACTAGGGCTCCACCATCTTGCCTGCCAGCACACCAAGTAGCCCCACTCTCTAAAAGCCTTCCCCAGCCCTTGGCCATAGCACCAGTGTGTTTCTGGGTGGGGTGGGGGTTGGGAAGGCCCCTTGTGGTCAGAGAGGAGCTGGTGGGGGAAGAGAAAAAGCCCATGTCAGATGGGACCTCCATTCTGAGCCTCTCCTCACCCCACAACCCTCACTCTTGCACACCCTCTTAGGCCCCAGACTCCTGAACCCCCTCCACATCCCCAACGCTCTGCCCTGGGTCCTGCACATTCACCCCACCACTAGCCCCCTGGGCAATGCCAGGTAAGTCTGCTAGATACTCTATGTATTTTGCAGTCTGGCAGTGTTCATACTTAGTTTTAGAATATCTAGAACAATGGAAAACTATTCAAATGCTACTACAAGAATGCTACTTCAAGAGGAATATATATTCCAGTAATGCAAAAATGTAAAATATCAAATCACACCGACAGGACACACACATACTAATAACAATGTGGTCAATGATGAGACATTATAAACAACCAAGAAGCTGAAAGAAAACTCATGATGTTAAATCTACCAACCAGGCAGGTAAATGTTTCCCCCTCCCTTTCCCTCCAAAAAAAGCATGTGACTTTCTTTGCATAAAAATGAATAAAATAAAACAACAAGACATAGTTGTCAATAGCCAGTGAGACTTGGAAGAGTCTGCTTCTTGAAGGCACTGTCTGTTGTTGAAAGGAGTTATAACATTCCAGTGGTACCCCAAATTTGCTTCTATCTTTGGAAATGGTAGAAAAACTAAGTCTTAAAAACACTATTTATGTCAAGGCCCTTAGGCCTCAGATAAACACTGCAACTCATTTCTCAGTATATGTTTATCTACTTTAATCTTGTGAATTACTCTCTCATTTCTTTGTCTTAATAAAGTTTAATAAATCTATTTAATAAATCTTTAGTTAATTTATCACAGGCTTGGCTATCAGGGCTCCCTTCAGTGTAAGACCAGGGGTAAGTGACTGGTCCTTTGGTACTGGGAGTAACCTGAATATTGTTATGGTTACTGGGACAAGAGACTAGCAGAAATGCAAAATATATCAAGGACATATAAGATGTGGGTCACTGGTGGAACAAACATAGATTTTTTAAAATATTTGTGTCTCTATGAACTTAATCAGGCTCCTGTAGGACTTTCAGCAGGAATGCTGCTGCAGGAGAAGCTGTTTAATCGTTTAAAAAAATATATTTTACAGTTGTTTCTGCTGAGCTTCTCCCCTCCAGTAAAATGAGTGAAATAAAACCATTTTGAATCCCAAAACTACTGTGGAATCAACGTCATAGAACAGCCTAACACACTAGGGTTTACTTTCACAATGACCCAACACACTTATTAAAGATGAAACGATTTACCTTTAAGTCTGCAGCTAAAGATAACTTTCACATAACATGCACATTCGCTCACCTCTGCAGGACTCGGACTCCCGCTGGACCCATTGCCCATAAATACCATCCCTGAGCTGTCACCGCACAGAACAGTCTCTGCTGTTGGCAGATTAGGCTTTTGGAAAGTAAACCCGTTCCTCCTGGAGTCCGAAGACAAACACAGCTAGTAGGAATAAGGCGTGAAAAGAAAAACTCACCTCCCCAGAGGTCTCCATCTCACCATGTAAACTGTCAGATCCATCGCCCGCAAACACCTTCCCAGAGCTGTCACCGCACAGAATATTCCCGCCCCTCGGCACGCTGGATTTCAGGAAAGTAAATTCCTTCTTCCCGGCGTCCGAGGACAAACACAGCTGGTAGGAATAAGGCAAAGTCCCATCTTCATAGTTTGGTGGGAACATAGAGCCCGTCTTGGAATAAGGCTCAGGACCAAAACACTGGAGTAACTGGGGTTTTCCTGACCGTCGCAATCTCATCGCAATGGCCACTGTCACCGTCAGGAGGAAGAGAAACGAGACCAAGGCCAAGGCCAACACCAAGTAGAACTGCAAATCAGACTGCGGCGCCGAGTCAGCCGACCGGTCGCTCATTTCCGGAAGAGCCTCTTGGAAGTTCTCGGCGAACACCAGGCTCAGAGTCACGGTGGCGGAGAGAGGCGGCTGCCCGTTGTCCTTCACCAGGGTGACCAGCCGGTGCTTCACCGCATCTCTGTCCGCAAAGGCGCGGGCGGTCCGGATCTCCCCGCTGTGCAGCCCCAGACGGAAGAGCGCCGGCTCCGTGGCCTGCAGCACATGGTAGGAGAGCCAGGCGTTGTGTCCCGAGTCCGCATCCACCGCCACCACCTTCGTCACCAGATAACCCGCCTCGGCCGAGCGAGGGACCATCTCGAACACGGCCGAGCCCTCGGGCCCGAGCGAGGGATACAGGATGCGAGGGGCGTTGTCGTTCCGATCCAGGATAAACACGCTGACGGTGACGTTGCTGCTGAGAGGCGGCGACCCGCCGTCTTCGGCCCTCACTTGCAGCTCGAACGCCCGGAACTGCTCGTAGTCGAAGGAGCGCTG
Organism: Rafetus swinhoei; assembly: GCA_019425775.1. Lineage (NCBI taxonomy): Eukaryota > Metazoa > Chordata > Testudines > Trionychidae > Rafetus > Rafetus swinhoei. Next base: position 41,854,710 of record CM033428.1, on the reverse strand, counting down.
CGCGTACAGCGCTCCAGTCTGGGAGTTGATGGACACGTAGGAGGAGACAGGCACCTCCTGGATGCTGCTGCGCAGGATGGAGTAAGTGACCCGGGCGTTGCCGTCCAGATCCCGGTCTGAGGCTTTGACGCTCAAAATGGAGGCCCCCCGAGGGGTTGTTCTCGGGCACGTAGGCGCTGTAGGAAGGTTTCTCGAAGACAGGGGCGTTGTCATTGACATCCGAGATCTGCAAGAGGATGGTTTTCTGGGTGGAGAGCGGGGGGGAGCCCTTGTCTGTGGCCGTGATTGTGATGTTGTACTCCGGGGCCCGCTCCCCTGTCCAGGGTGCTGACTGTCACCAGCTTGTAGTAGTTATTGGAAGATGTGGTTATAGTGAACGGCAAACCATCCTGCAAATGGCAGGAGACCTTTCCATTATCTCCAGAATCTTGATCGTTGACACTGACCAGCGCGATCACTGTCCCGGGCACAGAATCTTCGGGAACGGGGCTGGACAGGGATGTCAGGGTCACCTCGGGAGCATTGTCGTTCTCATCCAGAACCCTTATCTCCACCTTGCAGTGTGTCACTAGTCCGCCTCCGTCCTTCGCTTCCACCACCAGGGTGTAGCCACGGGACTCCTCAAAGTCCAACAGCTCCTTAACCGTCAGTTTCCCGGTGTCCGGGTCCAGACTGAATCTCTGACGCGCCTTCTCCGGAACGTTGCTGAAGACGTAGCTGATCTGAGCGTTGGAACCTTCGTCCTGGTCGGAGGCTTGGACCTGGAGCAGCAAGGAGCCCGCCGGGGCACCTTCCCTCAGGCTCACTCTGTAGAGCTCCTGAGGGAAGATGGGCGGGTTGTCGTTGATGTCGGTGACATTGATGCGAATCTGGGCGGTCCCGGTCCTCGGAGGCTCCCCCCCATCCACAGCCGTGAGGGTCAAGTGGAGGCTGCGCTGGCTTTCCCGATCCAGGGCTTTCTGCAGCACCAGCTCCGCGTATTTGCTGCCGTCCTGGCTCTCTTTGGCCTCCAGGCGGAAGTACTGGTTGGGGCTCAGCTGGTAGCTCTGCAGAGAGTTCACCCCAACGTCAGGATCCTCCGCTTTTCCCAGGGCAAAGCGAGCCCTGGCAAGCTGGACTCGCTGATCTGCAGAGCGATGGCGTCTTTGAGGAACCGCGGGGCATTGTCGTTAATGTCCTGCACGGCCACAGTCACGTGGAAAACGTTCAGGGGATTTTCCAGCACCGTTTCGAAATGAATGGCGCAAGGCTGCGAAGTCCCGCAGATCTCCTCCCGGTCTATGCGGCCACTCACGTACAAGTCCCCGTTCTCCCCGTTCACAATGAAGTGCTGCTTTTTCCCCGCCGAGAGAACTCGGAGCTTCCGCAGCGGCAGCTCCCTCACCTCTAGCCCCAGATCCTGGGCGAGATTCCCCACGAGGGAGCCTTTGGCCATTTCCTCGGGGATCGAGTAGCGAGTCTGCTCCGGTGCCGCGCGGCAGAGAAAAGGCAAGAAGCAGGCGAAGAGCAGTACTTGCCGTGGGGCCGCCCGGCCCGGCCCCCGGCGCCCGGTCTCCATCCCGGTCGCTGTCAGATTCGCTCTGTCCTTGCTGCCTTCTCTATTCCCATTACATGCGGCGCCCCCCGCCCGGTGCCGAGAGGCGAGCTCACGCAGAGCAAACCGAGCCGGGAGTTTGCTCAGGGGCAGAGCGCTCAGCGGCGGCTCCCTCTTGCCGGACGCCTTGGTCAGGTCCCTCTGCTGCTTCCTCCCCGCCCCGCCCAGCGCCGTGTGACGGAGCAACCGCAGGGCAGGAGGCGCTGGTGGATCCCGGCTGCAGCGCCGGTTCCGCATTGGCCGACAGCGGCACTCGGAGCATCAGCCCAGAATTGCAGCAGCTGCTGTTGCAGCACGGCGCCAGCGCAGCTCCAGGGACATCTGTGGGCGGTTTCCTCTTCCGCTCATTGGAGTCCTGCAGCGATTGAAAGTGACTGTCCGCGATTGCAAGCAAGCGACCCGGAGAAGAGATGGAAACGCTTCATCCCTGAATGCTAGTGACATGTGCGCGGCATCTCTCCGGGCGTGGGGCGTGCCAGGGCGCAGATCTCTGCCGTGTGCGCGCATGCGGCGGCCCTTTTTCTTTAAGCACGTCTTTCTACACAGCTATGTCTATGTATAATGACAGGAGCGTCCCAACCTTTATAGGAATTCCCGTCATATGTACCGAGCGTTGCACACAAGACAATATTTTTAATAGAATGAAATGAGCCGCCATAGGCCATAAGCTTCAAGGGAAACTTCTAAGGGAACCAATGTCCTTACTCACCTTTACAGCCTTCTTGTACGTTTTATCTTTTCCTTTCAAACTTATCCACTCCCAGAAAATGTTTCTACATCAATAAGGAAAAGAATTGCACTTAGCACTGGACAAACTTCTCCTACATAAGTGCCCTGAAGAACTCAGGAAAAGGTTCCCAGACATACCCTCAGATGTCTCACATTTCAAGCATCTCTGGGCCGGTAAAATCGATTATGATAAACCCGTGTGCTCAAAATCTATCCCACCACATAAAGAAAAAATAAAATCTTGAAACACCCCTATAGCAACGACAGATTAGCGTAAACACAATTCTAGATTCACTTCACCCAATCTAGATAAAGGCAGTGCCAGGTTTGGTATCAATTGATATTAAAACGAAATTGGGAACGTTATTTCGACACAAACATTGGTGAGTCCAGACAGACACACACAGACCATTTTATTTTTATGTACTGACCAATATTCCACCGGTTACAATATCACCTAATTCAATTCCTAACGCAATACAGGTGCCTTTACTGACTCCACAAATGTATCCTGACAACTGTAACCGATTCACAGAGAGTCAGCTCCTGCAAATTAAAAGGCGATACAAAGGTTAGCTCACCTGAACTGAGGACTGATCCACGTTACTAATGTTTAACTCTTCGGCCATTAGGAAAGGATCCTTTACCTCACACGTCTGCTCGCTCGTCAGAGTGTTTGCATAGTTTGACTGGGGGAAGTTGAACTGGCTCTTCCCGGAGCCCGCGGTGAGCGACGCCTCCTGAGAGTAGGAGTGGAGAAACGCTCTGACCCCATCGATGCCCACGAACTGCGAGACAGGAACTCCGCTGAAAGTCCCACTCGAGGAGTCCAACAGCTGCGAGGTGCGCCACCGCCGGAGCCGCAGGGCCACCAGCGCTATGACGAAGGTGAGGAAGAAGCAGGACACGGACGCCACCGCGATCACCAGGTACAAGGTGAGGCCGGACTGCGGCTCTGCGGGAGCCGAGAGGCTGCTCAGGTCCGACAGCAGCTCGGGGATGCTGTCAGCCACCGCCACCGTGACAGTGACGGTGGCCGAGAGAGGGGGCTGCCCGTTGTCCTTCACCAGCACCACCAGGCTCTGCTTCAGGGCGTCCCTGTCCACAAAGTAGCGCGCTGTCCTCACCTCGCCGCTGTGGACTCCGACCGAGAAGAGCCCCGGCTCCGTAGCCTTCAGCAGCTGGTAGGAGAGCCAGGCGTTCTGCCCGGAGTCCGCGTCCACCGCCACCACCTTGGTGACCAGGTAGCCCGGCTCGGAGGAGCGAGGGGCCAGCTCCACTCCCGTGGAGCCATCGTTGGGGGAGGCGGGGTGCAAGATGTGCGGGCTGTTGTCATTCTGGTCCAGCACCAACAGCCTGACGGAGACATTGCTGCGGAGCGGCGGGGAACCCCCGTCCCGAGCCTCCACCCGGAACCGAAGCTCCCGCAGCTGCTCGTAATCGAAGGAGCGCAGCGCGTACACAGCCCCGGTCTCGGAGTTAATGGAGACGGCGGAGGAGAGCGGAGCTTCGCGGCCCTCGCCCTCCAGCAGAGAGTAAGTCACTCGGGCGTTCTCCCCCCAGTCGCGGTCAGTGGCCCTCACGGAGCACACGGAGGCCCCGCTGGGGTTGTTCTCCGGCACGTAGGCGGTGTAGGACGCTTGGCCGAAGAGCGGAGCGTTGTCGTTGGTGTCTAGGACCCGGAGCGGGATGGTGATGTCGGTGGCAAGCGGCGGAGTCCCGCTGTCCGTGGCGGTGACCGTGATGTTGTAGGCGGCCACCTGCTCCCTGTCCAGGGCTCGCTCCGTCACCAGGCTGTAGTACTTGTCCAGCGACCGTCTCAGCTGGAAGGGGAGGCTGCTGGGTATGGAGCACGTGACCTCCCCGTTCTCGCCCGAATCCGGATCCTGTACGTTTAGAAGGGCGACCACAGTCCCGGGGGGAGCGTCCTCGGGGATCGCACTGACGAGGGACCTGAGAGCGATTTCCGGGGCGTTGTCATTCACATCGCTAACCACGATCTCAATTCTCGATTTGTCATATCGGCCTCCCCCGTCTTGCGCTTGCACCTCGATTTCATACAACGCGGCTTCCTCGAAGTCCAAGTTCCCCACCAGTGTCACTTCCCCCGTCCTCGAGTCCAAGTGGAATGTTTGGGCAGCTTTGTCTGTGATTTTGAGGAACGAATATGTCACCTCTTTGTTGACGCCTTCATCCAAGTCGGTGGCTTTTACTGTAAGAACCGTGGACCCTGCCGGCACATTTTCCCACACACTCACCGTATAGACTGGCTGACTGAAAACCGGCGCGTTGTCATTAGCATCGAGGACAGTAACGCGGATCTGCGAGGTGCCGGATCTGACGGGGTCTCCCCCATCAGTGGCCGTGAGGATCAGCGTGTGAACGGCTCGTTCTTCCCGATCCAGGGACTTTTCCAGCACCAGTTCCGCGTGTTTCACGCCATCCGGGCGCGTCTGAACGTCCAGTGAGAAATGCCCATCACTGCTGAGCTGGTAGCTCTGGATGGAATTTAGCCCCAGGTCTGGGTCCTCTGCCTGACGCACGGAAAACCGCGATCCGTCAGCTGCTGTTTCACTGATTTTTAAATGTAATTCTTCTGCCGGGAAGCTGGGGGCGTTGTCATTAATGTCCGTGATTTCCACTTCCACTCCGTACAGCTTCATTGTATCCTCCACTATGAGCTCACAGCTCAGCAGACACTTCCCCGCCCGGCCGCAGATCCGCTCCCTGTCTATGCGCTCCGCGGTGATCAAATGGCCGCTCTCGGCATTCAAAGCAAAGTACTGCGTCCTACCTCCGGAAACGACACGGACTGCGCGCTCCGAGAGCTGCTCCGCGTCCAGCCCCAGGTCCTGCTTGATATCCCCCACGAAAGAGCCTCTCTCCATTTCCTCCGGGATAAAATACCGAGTCTGCCCAGACAGCGCTTCCGAAACGGCAAGCAAGGCACAGCAGAGAAGGGCTCGCGCCGTCCGGTGCCGGAGCCTGCGTGCACCCGCCATAGCCCCGCTGCTGCTGTGACGCCGCCGAGACCCCGTGAGGGAACCTCCCGGGTTGGATTTTGTCCTTGGACCCACTTTCGGAAAGACGGGGAGTGAAATCCGAAGCCTGTGTCAGCCAGCGTCGCCCATCGGTCTGATCTCAGCGCACGGACACGGTCTGAACTCCGGGCTCTGTGGCTGCGGGCGGGGAGGGGCGGGCTGGATCGCTCGGCGCGTCTCCCTCTCTGATTGGTGAACAGCGGCGCTCAGCGCCTCAGCCAATAACTGCAGCCCCGCGCGGCTGGGCTAGCCCTGGCCCTGCTATTTGACAGCGTCTTTCTAAATACGCCGCGTTCTGCTCTGTGGGGGATTAGGGAGTCCGATATCCCTCTAGAAGACCGACCCCATTGTTCTCAGTGGCCAATCGGACTCTGTCTGGGAAGAGTTACGGATACACATTTGCAATTGTAATTCGTTTGCTATGAATCACACATTAATCCATTTTGCCAGAGCTATTGCTCTCCCTTTCCATGTGACACTTGCATCTATCAGTGTAGGTTGCGAGAATTTCGCTACCTGTGCAGCTGTACCGCACTGATACCCGTGTTTAGCAACCTTATACCACTTGTACATCTCTCGCAACCAATGATACTTCGCTCACATGTCAGGTATTTTGACGCAATCAAATGTTGTCATTCATTTACTATAGTCGTTATCAGCGCAACTGATGACACATCACTCCTTTATTTCTATCTATGGGTGGGGTCTGTCAAAATGCTGATACGAAACTTGAATAATATAACTTGCCATTCCGTTTTATAGTATCCAGTACAGTAAGAAGCTGTTAGCTTTCTGGGAAATGCTGTCACAAGCGGAACCTACATAAACTGAAAATATGAAAGAGTACACGAGTCCAAGTATGTACACAGCCAACACACACGTATGCAGACATGCCAGATATGTGGTGGGGAGGGGATATCAGTGTGATAACCAGCAGAGCTCTAGGATGATTAAAATCACATGATTGAGTAATTCCTCAGGCATATCTTACCATTTCTGCTGCATTCTGGCCACTGCTGCAGCCCTTCAAGCACATTTTCGGACATTCCACTCCACTAAGATGCTTTAACAACCTGAATTTTTGACCTATACACTTTCGAGGGAAGTTAGGGACTATGCGCTTCCCCTACCTTGAAATATTTGAATTGCCTTCCTGGTAGCTAATATCCAGTCATATCCCAGGCACTTGGATGCATAACTCTAGAGCCCTGGTATCCAACACACTAGCCACATGTGGCTTGAACAATGTGGCTATTTGGCTGGTTGAGTGTGGCTAGTTTGCTATAGCAGTAGCCACTATGGGTATGTCTACACCACAGGATAAGGATGAATTAAGATACTCAACTTCAGCTACATTAATTGCCTAGTTGAAGTTGAAGTACCTCAACTCAACTTTTGGCACTTTTCACACTGCAGGAAGTCAAAGGGAGAATACTCTCCCTTTGACTTCTCTTACTCCTTGTGGAAGCAGGACTACCAGCATTGACCAGAGCGCCCCTCTCAGATCAAAAAGCCTGTCTTCACTAGACCCACTAATTCAAAACCTGGAAGATCAACACTGGTTGCTTCCATCTTCTCTGTAGTGTAGGCATACCCTATAGTGGCTTCTGCTATCGCAAACTAACCACACTCAACTAGAGCAGCTACTGCTTCAAAACTGGTTGGATGCCATAGGTCTAGTGCTTGGATGACTATAAAGAGATCTACTCTATTTCAGAGGAGGAGTTTAACATTCCCATTGGACCCAGCACTTGCTCCTCTCCTGGAGAAGTGCAGAAACCGCACCCCCTTCCCCCACCTCCCAGCTGTATGTATAAAAAGGTTTTAAATAACATTTTCTGACTATTTATCGATCACAATGGCCCCCTGAATATTTGAATTCATAGTAGCTAAGAGAACTTGGCCTGACAAGTGCAGGATAAGATAGAAAAATAGCCCTATAATATTTAAACACTCAGATATTTGTGAAACACCTTCCACCATGTAAATGATGAGCCATATCCAGAATACATTATGATAATATGTTAAGATTTTATCATCACTTTATTTAATCTGGCCTGCAAAATTTCTTCACTAGTCTCCCATAGATGAATAACAAAGTCTTCTAAAACTTTACATGACTCCAAATCTCAATATCATGTTATAAAAGTCATATGAAAGCGACAAGATATTGTTTACCCAATAAGTGAATTTTCTATATTTGTGATTATAACTACTTCAACTTTTGGCATTTTTAACAAATAACGGAGTTCAAAAGATGCACCGTAAAGAGTATTAATGCATATTTACATACAGCAAATAATAGGTGTCCTGTTTTCTCTGTCATTAGCAGAAGCACATCTTATTGGTGAGTAGGTTCATAACATCACTGGAGAATGCACTCATTTACTTTAAACCCTTTCAAATGCCAGAGGGGCAGTGCTTTAAAAAGGGCACAGGGATTTGCAGATAAGGAAATGGACAGCCATGTTAATTGTGCAGTTTAAGTCGAAGTACCTTAACTCGACTTTTGGTGCTGTCCACACTGCAGGACGTCAGAGACCACTCTCCCTTCAACTTTCAAAATAAGGGACAGCTTATTCCAAAATCTATAAACCTCATTCTATGAGGAATAACACTTAAGGCTCATCTAGACTACGCCAAAGTGCCGAAAGAGGATATGCAAATTCTGTGGGAATTTTAAATATCTTCTTTTGATCTCACTTTCAAAAGCAGAGCTTTTGAAAGTGAAAGTAGTTTGGACTGGGCTTTTTAGGTGACCCCCCCCTTTTTTCAAAAAGCCACTTTTCCTCAAAAAATGAGGTTTACGTGGCTTTTTGACAAGGGGGGAGGAGTTCACCGAAAAAGCCATGTCCAAATTAGTGAGCTCAGAAGAAGATATGTAAATTCCCACAGAATTTGCATATCTTCTTTTGGCACTTTGGCATAGTCTAGATGAGCCTTTATTCTGAAATAGATATTTCAAAATAAGGTGTGGGTAAATGCTCCACTGCTGCTATTTTGAAATAGCCCCTCACCAGGGCCATTTTAAGTTATTCTTCCCAAGTGCCTCCTGAGGCTCTAAATTGACATAGTACATCTACATTATGGAAGCCTGCCTTAGACTAATTTTGAGGCTTCCCTGCTATTTTGAAATAAGCTATTTCAGAATAACGGATGTGTCTAGACTACAGGTTTTTTTTTTAAATGGCTTTTTTTTTTAAAAACTTCACCTGCATCTAGACTGCTGCTGTGTTCTTTCAAAATGAAATCGAAAGCATGCAGCAGTTTTTTCGATCACGGAAAACCTCATTTTACGAGGAATAATGCCTTTTTTCGAAAATGCTCTTTCAAAAAAAGGCATTATTGAATGCAAATAGTGCTTCTTTGAAAGAGAGCATTCAGACTGCCTGGGTGCTCTCTTTCGAAAAAGCGGCTCTCTTTTTCAAAAATACTGGTTGCTGTCTAGACGCTCTCTTTTTGAAAGAAGCTTGCAGTCTAGATGTATCCAACTGTTCTGGAATAGGTTATTTCAAAATAAGCATGCAGTGTAGACATACCTCCAGCTAGACAGTATTTCAATATTATTTTGAAATAACAGGTCTACACAGCAGGCTGTTACTTCAAAATAATAGCTAGTTATTTCAAAATGATGTTGTTGTTTAAATATACCGTAAGACAGCATTAAAATAGGACAGCCTATTCTTCATAACCACATCACAAAACATGAAAATAGAAACTCACCTCCCCAGCGGTCTCCATCTCACCATGTAAAGGGTCAGATCTATCGCCCGCAAACACCTTCCCAGAGCTGTCACCGCACAGAATATTCCCGCCCCTCGGCACGCTGGATTTCAGGAAAGTAAATTCCTTCTTCCCGGCGTCCGAGGACAAGCACAGCTGGTAGGAATAAGGCAAAGTCCCATCTTCATAGTTTGGCGGGAAAATAGAGCCCGTCTTGGAATAAGGCTCAGGACCAAAACACTGAAGTAACTGGGGATTTCCTGACCGTCGCAATCTCATCGCAATGGCCACTGTCACCGTCAGGAGGAAGAGAAACGAGACCAAGGCCAAGGCCAACACCAAGTAGAACTGCAAATCAGACTGCGGCGCCGAGTCAGCCGACCGGTCGCTCATTTCCGGAGAGCCTCTTGGAAGTTCTCGGCGAACACCAGGCTCAGAGTCACGGTGGCGGAGAGAGGCGGCTGCCCGTTGTCCTTCACCAGGGTGACCAGCCGGTGCTTCACCGCATCTCTGTCCGCAAAGGCGCGGGCGGTCCGGATCTCCCGCTGTGCAGCCCCAGACGGAAGAGCGCCGGCTCCGTGGCCTGCAGCACATGGTAGGAGAGCCAGGCGTTGTGTCCCGAGTCCGCATCCACCGCCACCACCTTCGTCACCAGATAACCCGCCTCGGCCGAGCGAGGGACCATCTCGAACACGGCCGAGCCCTCGGGCCCGAGCGAGGGATACAGGATGCGAGGGGCGTTGTCGTTCCGATCCAGGATAAACACGCTGACGGTGACGTTGCTGCTGAGAGGCGGCGACCCGCCGTCTTCGGCCCTCACTTGCAGCTCGAACGCCCGGAACTGCTCGTAGTCGAAGGAGCGCTGCGCGTACAGCGCTCCAGTCTGGGAGTTGATGGACACGTAGGAGGAGACAGGCACCTCCTGGATGCTGCTGCGCAGGATGGAGTAAGTGACCCGGGCGTTGCCGTCCAGATCCCGGTCTGAGGCTTTGACGCTCAAAATGGAGGCCCCGAGGGTTGTTCTCGGGCACGTAGGCGCTGTAGGAAGGTTTCTCGAAGACAGGGGCGTTGTCATTGACATCCGAGATCTGCAAGAGGATGGTTTTCTGGGTGGAGAGCGGCGGGGAGCCCTTGTCTGTGGCCGTGATTGTGATGTTGTACTCCGGGGCCCGCTCCCTGTCCAGAGAAGATTCCGTGACTATTTTATAGTAGTTGAGGGAGGAGGAAACTATAGTGAATGGCAGACTCTGTTGGATGAAACACGTGACGTCTCCGTTCTCCCTGGTATCTCTGTCGTGGGCTTTGATCAGCGCTATCACGGTCCCAGGCTCTGAGTTTTCCGGTATTTGGCTGGACACGGAGGTAAAAGTCAATTCCGGGGCGTTGTCGTTCTCATCAAGAATGTCTATTTGAATTTTGCAGTGAGCAATTTGTCCACCCGAATCGCTGGCTTCTACTTCCAGCACGTGGGTCTTTGCGTCTTCAAAATCTAAATTCTCTGCCGTTGTGATTCTTCCGTTCTCAGGGTCTAAATGAAACGCCGCACGAGCGTTTTCCGGAGTGTTGCCGAAGGAGTACGTGATTTGGGCATTTAGCCCTTCATCCTTGTCCGTGGCTTTCACCTCAAGCACCAGGGAGCCCTTCGGCACGTTCTCCCTCACGCTGACTCTGTAAATCTCCTCGGAAAATTCGGGGGCATTGTCATTGGCGTCAGTGACATTCACCCTAATCTGAGCCGTTCCGGTTCTGACCGGCTCCCCCCCATCCACGGCCGTCAGGACCAACCGATGGGACTGCTGCGTTTCCCGATCCAAAGCCTTTTCCAGCACTAATTCTGGGTATTTGTTTCCATCCGGGCTCTCCTTCACAGACAGGGAGAAATGCGGATCCCCGCTGAGCCGGTACATCTGCACCGAGTTCACCCCAGTATCTGGGTCTCGCGCTCGCGGTAGCGGAAATCGCGCACCCGGCAGGGCTAACTCATTGATTGCTAGGTCAGCGCTACTCTTGATGAACCGCGGGGCGTTATCATTAATGTCCTGGATCGCTACAGTCACATGGAAAACGTTCAGAGGGTTTTCCACCACCGTTTCCAGCGTCAGCACACAAAGCGGAGTCTCCCCGCAGATCTCCTCCCGGTCTATGCGGCCATTCACAGACAAGTCCCCGTTCTCCCCATTCACACTGAAGTGCTGCTGTTCCGAACTGACACGGAGCTTCCGCAGCGGCAGCTCCTCAGCTGCAGCCCCAGATCTTGGGCGAGGTTCCCACGAGGAGCCTTTGGCCATTTCCTCGGGGATCGAGTAGCGAGTCTGCTCCGGGGCCGCGCGGCAGAACAAAGGCAAGAAGCAGGCGAAGAGCAGTACTTGCCGTGGGGCCGCCCGGCCCGGCGCCCGGCGCCTGGTCTCCATCCCGGTCGCTGTCAGATTCGCCCCGTCCTTGCTGCCTTCTCCGTTCCCATTACATGCGGCGCCCCCCGCCCGGTGCCGAGAGGTGGGCTCACGTAGCGCAAACCGAGCCGCGGGTTTGCTGAGGGGCAGAGCGCTCCGCGGCGGCTCCCTCTTGCCGGACGCCCTGGGCAGGTCCCTCCGCTGCTTTCTCCCCGCCCCGCCCGGCTCCGTGTGACGGAGCAAGCGCAGGGCAGGAGCCGCCAGTGGATCCCGGCTGCAGCGCCGGCTCCGCATTGGCCAACAGCGGCACTCGGAGCCTCAGCCCAGAACTGCAGCAGCCGCGGTCGCAGCACGGCGCCGGCGCAGCTTAGCTACAATCGTGGGGGTTTGCTGGTTTTGTGTTGTGTTCTCCTCCTATTGTGCACGTAGCGCAAGACATGCGCCCTAGGAAAAGCACTGCGAGAGGCTGACAGTGCTGCGTTTCCCAGCGTCAGCCCAAATGGAAATGGAATGCTGTAGGGATAGCTATAGCGGTGTATACAGTTAGGGGTAGTTCTATTCCCATTCCTGTGTTTGTGTGCATGTGGATGCACGCGTGTCTCTCTCTCAGTCTCTCCAATTAACACAATAAGTTCTGTCATTGACAGAAACGTCCATGGAACGATCACAGCCGGGGAGATTCCAAATATCCTTACAGATTCTGAGGATGCTAAAGCGTTTGACAGAATAGGTTTAAACCAAGGACAGCACGAACTACAGCGGGTTGAAAATACTTTGAACAACTGAGTAAAAAACTATGTTTCTCTTTTAGCTCTTACTGTCCTTTTAAAGTTATCTTTCCCTCCTACGAAATCTGCTGATTCAAAGCACATATCTTGCTTCTAGGAAATGAAGACAAATTTTCTTAGGTAACCCTTTCATACATTTCATAGGATCATAGAACAGGAAGGGGCGCCAGAGGTCCTCCAGTCCATTCCCCCACAGGAAGGCTCTAGACCATCCCTGAGAGATGTTTGTCTAACCTGATGTGAGGTAGTGTGAGTGACCTCCACTGGCTGCTGGCTGCAGCACAGCTCAGCAGGGCAGGGGATGAGTCATTATGCAAAGGGGGCTTCAAACCTGTCTGACCAGTATCTCCCAGGGAGCGGAACAATGGGAAGAAGGGGGGTGGAGCCCTGGATGGGGGCAGGGCTGGAAGTGAGTGGGTTTTGTTAGTTTCTGTCTGGGATCATGGAGGAAGGAGCCTAGGCAACGGGGCTGGGATTTAGGGTCCCAGTCTCCCCCATCTCAAGGGGGGCTGAGGCATCCTAGGCCTGCCCTGTAACCAGATGACATCTGTGCTGTGCTGTATCCTGGAGAAGCAATAAACTCCTTCTATTCTACTGGCTGGTGGAGTCTGTCCATGCCATTACGGGGGTGCAGGAGATGGGAAAACCCCAACGCGACGTCACACCTGATCATAAAATTCTCCAGTTACAGACATTCCACAACCTCCCTCGGCAATTTATCCCAGTGCTTAACCACCCTGATAGGAAGTTTTTCCTGATGTCCAACCTAAGCCTCACTTGTTGCAATTCAAGGCCCTGGCTTATGGAGGTTAAGAAGAACAATTATTCACTCTCTTCCTGGTAATAATCTTGTATATATTGAAAATTTTTATCAAGTCCCCCTTCTCAGCTTTCTCTTCTCCAGACTAGAGAAAACTCAGGGTTTTTTAAAATTATTATTACATCTTTCCCTCATAGGGTGTGTCCTCTACATGTTCAAGAAATGTTATTGCTCCTATCTGGTCTTTCTTTAATTTGTACATTTTTTAAAAATGTGGCCTCCAGAACTGGACACAAAATTCCAGTTGAGGCCCAATCACTACAAAGTAATGTCAAAATTACTCCTAGCATATTTCTTGTCACACTCCCACTTACACCTCTCAGAATGATATTCCCTTTCTCACCAGCATGTTACACTGCTGATTGATAATTAGCTTGTGATCCACTGTGATTCGCAAGCCAAATTCCTTTCTGCAGTACTCCTTCCTAGGCCGTCACTTCCTATCTGTGCAAATGATTGTTTCTTGCTTTATTTGACTGTTTTAAACATGTGCTGTGGAAACATTTTCTAGTGCTTTAACAAAACAAAACAAGTTAGATTGTAGAGCAGGAGAATTAACCATTAGTGCTAACTACAATATATTAAAACACATTGGTGTCACCTCATGAATTCCTCTCAAATTCTCCAGGCTCAAATAGAAGGCAAAATAACATTACTGGGAAAAAACCTTTAAGAAAAGAACATTGAAATAGTTTCTTCTTTTTAATCAAACATTTACATAGCTTAGTTCAAGTGAGGGCAGGACAGCCTCCCTGGGCTAAGCCAGCTGATCCGGCCCATGGCTGCCTTGCCACACCCCCACCACCAGGCCAATGGAGACCTGGGGACGGGGGAGTGAGCAAAGTCTCCTCCCCCCCACCAGGGGTGCATGGCACCAGATGAAACTACCAGCTGTTTAAAACAGCTGGTGTTTCCCTCTAGGTGCGGAATGCCCCTTCAGAGTGGGGGCAGAGGGCAAAGACTTCACACTCTTCCCCATCTCCAGGCCCCGACTGGCCTGGGGGAGGAGTGTCTGAAGGAGGAGGGGACTGCATGAAGTCTCTTCCCACCACCAGGGGTGAGCGGCAACTAGAGTGAACTGCCAGCTGTTCAAAACATCTAGCGGTTCTCTCTAGGTGCCAGGGGTGGGGGCAAAGACTTTATGTGCTCCGCCACCTCCTGTCTGTGGGTGGGGCAGCATGAGGAGTCTCCTGGTCTTGCTCCTTCCACCTGAGGTCCTGCTGCTTCTGGGAAGCATGGGATCACTTCACAAATTTGTGAAATCCCCCCCTTCACAAATTATTGCCCACCCCTAGTTTAGTTTCATGGCAACGCATTTTGAGCATCTATTATTTGCAGTACAGAAACATCATGAAATGATATTTGGAGTTAAATACACTAGTTTATAATATAACTTAATATTGAGATCTGTGATATCACTGAAACATTTTGTCCGTCACTACCATGCTTGTTCTCTATGGTAATCCATGTTTCCAGAAATTCAGGAAAATTTCCATACGTTCATCTCAGGTACAGGAACGTATATAGAATCATAGATTAAAGGAAGAATCAAGTTTTGAGTAGATCACTCATGATAACTGGATAAAGGAATTAGGAAATCTGTTCTCTAACTGGGTTCACAATGCAAATATATTATTAAATAAAATACATTTATGCATGTCAGCTCAATACTTTGAGGATTACATTGGCTACAAATGCAATTCCAAATGGCATGCTAGAGTCTGGTTTGGATTATCAAGGCTGTAAGGGTTTGTCTAAACTATGGAGAACATTGACCCTGCCACAGTCAACATAAGAACATAAGAGCCGCTAGACTGCGTGAGAACAAAAGTCCATCTAGCCCAAAGTCCTCTCTTCCAACAGTGGCCAATGTCAGGTGCCCCAGAGGGAATGAATAGAACAGGGAATCATCAGGTGATCCCTCCCGTGTCTCCCATTCCCAGGCTCTGACTGACAGAGTCTAGTGACACCATTCCCATTCATCCTCACTAATAGCCATTGATGGGCCTAACCTCCGTGAATTTATCTAGTTCTTTATTGAACCCTGTTAAAATCCAGGTCTTCCCAACATCCTCTGGCAAGGAGGCTAACAAGGATGTGATATACCTTGACTTTAGCAAGGCTTTTGATACGGTCTCCCACAATATTCTTGCCAGCAAGTTAAGGAAATGTGGATTGGATAAATGGACAGTAAGATGGATAGAAAAATAGCTAGAAGGCCGGGCCCAGCGGGTAGTGATCAACGGCTTGATTTCAGGTTGGTGGTCAGTTTCTAGCGGAGTGCCCCAAAGTTCAGTTCTAGGACCGGTTTTATTCAATATCTTTATTAATGACCTGGATGAGGGGATGGATTGCACCCTCAGCAAGTTTGCGGATGACACTAAGCTAGGGGGAGAGGTAGATACGCTTGAGGGCAGAGATAGGGTCCAGAGTGACTTAGACAAATTGGAGGATTGGGCCAAAAGAAATCTGATGAAGTTCAACAAGGACAAGTGCAGAGTCCTGCACTTGGGACGGAAGAATCCCAAGCATAGTTACAAGCTGGGGACTAACCAGTTAAGTAGTAGTTCTGCAGAAAAGGACCTGGGGGTTACAGTGGATGAGAAGCTGGATATGAGTCAACAGTGTGCCCTTGTAGCCAAGAAGGCTAATGGCATATTAGGTTGCATTAAGAGGAGCATTGCCAGCAGATCCAGAGATGTCATTATTCCCTTTATTCGGCTTTGGTGAGGCCACATCTGGAGTATTGTGTCCAGTTCTGGGCCCCCACTACAAAAAGGATGTGGACGCATTGGAGAGGGTCCAGCTGGAGGGCAACCAAAATGATTAGGGGCTGGAGCATATGACTTATGAGGAGAGGCTGAGGAGTTGGGTCTGTTTAGTCTGCAGAAGCTAAGAGTGAGGGGGATTTGATAGCAGCCTTCAACTTCCTGAAGGAGGTTCCAAGAGGATGGAGAGAGGCTGTTCTCAGTGACAAAATGGCAGAACAAGGAGCAATGGTCTCAAGTTATGGTGGGAGAGGTCCAGTTTGGATATTAGGAAAAACTATTTCACTAGGAGTGTAGTGAAGCACTGGAATGGGTTACCTAGGGAAGTAGTGGAGTCTCCATCCCTGGAAGTGTTTAAGTCTGGGCTTGACCAAGCCCTGGCTGGGTTGATTTAGTTGGGATTGGTCCTGCCTAAAGCAAGGGGTTGGACTTGATGACCTTCTGAGGTCTCTTCCAGCTCTATGGTTCTATGATTCTATGATTCTAGGAGTTCCACAGATTGACTGAAGAAAAACCTCCTTTTGTTTGTTTTAAACCTGCTATTAATTTAGTTTCCTGACCCCTAGTTCTTATGTTGTCAAAATTCATGGGGTTGATATTAGCCAGTCTAATGAACACCTGCTAATCTGAATTGAGAGAGTGCTTCCATTGGCACAGGTAGTCCTGCTCCTCTCCTGGAGTAAGAGAAGCTGATGGGAGTGGGTGCTCCCCTGAATCTCCCACACAGAGCTATGTAATTATTATGTTTTAAGTCAACTTTCCCCTTTGGTGCAGACATAGCCTAAATGAAAAACATCCAGCATAAAGTAGAAGCAATCTCAATCTCTTTGTCTCACCTAAACACACACCACTTTCTAACTCACCGACATGGATGCAATCAGCAATTAGCTGCCTACCCATATAAACACAAACCACAAGGAGATATTAGCTCACCTGAATTGAGGACTGATCCGCGTTACTAATGTTTAACTCTTCAGCCATTAGGAAAGGATCCTTTACCTCACACGTCTGATCGCTCGTCAGAGTGTTTGCATAGTTTGACTGGGGGAAGTTGAACTGGCTCTTCCCGGAGCCCGCGGTGAGCGACGCCTCCTGGGAGTACGAGTGGAGAAACGCTCTGACCCCATCGATGCCCACGAACTGCGAGACGGGAACTCCGCTGAAAGTCCCACTCGAAGAGTCCAACAGCTGCGAGGTGCGCCACCGCCGGAGCCGCAGGGCCACCAGCGCTATGACGAAGGTGAGGAAGAAGCAGGACACGGACGCCACCGCGATCACCAGGTACAAGGTGAGGCCGGACTGCGGCTCTGCGGGAGCCGAGAGGCTGCTCAGGTCCGACAGCAGCTCGGGGATGCTGTCAGCCACCGCCACCGTGACAGTGACGGTGGCCGAGAGAGGGCTGCCCGTTGTCCTTCACCAGCACCACCAGGCTCTGCTTCAGGGCGTCCCTGTCCACGAAGTAGCGCGCTGTCCTCACCTCGCCGCTGTGGACTCCGACCGAGAAGAGCCCCGGCTCCGTAGCCTTCAGCAGCTGGTAGGAGAGCCAGGCGTTCTGCCCGGAGTCCGCGTCCACCGCCACCACCTTGGTGACCAGGTAGCCCGGCTCGGAGGAGCGAGGGCCAGCTCCACTCCCGTGGAGCCATCGCTGGGAGGCGGGGTGCAAGATGTGCGGGCTGTTGTCATTCTGGTCCAGCACCAACAGCGTGACGGAGACATTGCTGCGGAGCGGCGGGGAACCCCGTCCTGAGCCTGCACCCGGAACCGAAGCTCCGCAGCTGCTCGTAATCGAAGGAGCGCAGCGCGTACACAGCCCCGGTCTCGGAGTTAATGGAGACGGCGGAGGAGAGCGGAGCTTCGCGGCCCTCGCCCTCCAGCAGAGAGTAAGTCACTCGGGCGTTCTCCCCCCAGTCGCGGTCAGTGGCCCTCACGGAGCACACGGAGGCCCGCTGGTTGTTCTCCGGCACGTAGGCGGTGTAGGACGCTTGGCCGAAGAGCGGAGCGTTGTCGTTGGTGTCCAGGACCCGGAGCGGGATGGTGATGGCGGTGGCAAGGGGCGGAGTCCCGCTGTCCGTGGCGGTGACCGTGATGTTGTAGGCGGCCACCTGCTCCCTGTCCAGGGCTCGCTCCGTCACCAGGCTGTAGTACTTGTCCAGCGACCGTCTCAGCTGGAAGGGGAGGCTGCTGGGTATGGAGCACGTGACCTCCCCGTTCTCGCCCGAATCCGGATCCTGTACGTTTAGAAGGGCGACCACAGTCCCGGGGGGAGCGTCCTCGGGGATCGCGCTTACGAGGGACCTGAGAGCGATTTCCGGGGCGTTGTCATTCACATCGCTAACCACGATCACAACTTTGGCTTTGTCGAAAAGGCCTCCTACGTCGTGGGCTTGCACCTCGATTTCATACAACGCGGCTTCCTCGAAGTCCAAGTCCCCTACCATTGTCACTTCTCCCGTTTTAGTGTCTACATGGAACATTTCGGGAGCTTTGTCTGTGATTTTCCTGAATGAGTATTTTATTTCTCTGTTGACTCCTTCATCCAGATCGGTGGCTTTTACTGTAAGGACCGTGGACCCTGCCGGCACATTTTCCCACACACTCACCGTGTAGACAGGCTGGCTGAAAACCGGCGCGTTGTCATTAGCATCGAGGACAGTAACGCGGATCTGCGCGGTGCCGGATCTGACTGGATCTCCCCCATCAGTGGCAGTGAGGATCAGCGTGTGAACGGCTTGTTCTTCCCGGTCCAGGGACTTTTCCAGCACCAGTTCCGCGTGTTTCACGCCATCCGGGCGCGTCTGAACGTCCAGTGAAAAATGCCCATCACTGCTGAGCTGGTAGCTCTGGATGGAATTTAGCCCCAGGTCTGGGTCCTCTGCCTGACTCACGGAAAACCGCGATCCGGCAGCTGCTGTTTCACTGATTTTTAAATGTAACTCTTCTGCCGGGAAGCTGGGGGCGTTGTCATTAATGTCCGTGATTTCCACATCCACTCCGTACAGCTTCATTGTATCCTCCACTATGAGCTCACAGCTCAGCAGACAATTCCCCGCCCGGCCGCAGATCCTCTCCCTGTCTATGCGCTCCGCGGTGATCAAATGGCCGCTCTCAGCATTGAGAGCAAAGTACTGCGTCCTACCTCCGGAAACGATACGGACTCCGCGCTCCGAGAGCTGCTCCGCGTCCAGCCCCAGGTCCTGCGCGATGTCCCCCACGAAAGAGCCTGTCTCCATTTCCTCCGGGATGAAATACCGAGTCTGCCCAGAAGTCGCCTGCCAAACGGTCACCAGGATTAAACAGAAGAGGGGTAGCCTTTCGCAGTGCCGGCGCCCGTGTGCATCTGCAGTGCCCATGCTGAGGCGGAAACGCCGCCGATTCTCCCTCAGGAATGGCTGCCGAAGGTTTCCGAAAGCAGCGGGTGTGAAATCGGAAGCCACTTGCAGCCGGTATCACCCGAGAATGCTTAGTAGAGACCGGACAGTGAGCGTCTGAGCTCTCCTTGTTCTGCAGTGGAGCGCCGGGGAGGGGCTGGCCGGATCGCTCAGCGCGTCTCTCTCCCTGATTGGTGAACAGCGGCGCTCAGAGTCTCAACCAATAACTGCAGCCCCCGGCGCGAGTTCAGTAGATTTGTACGTATATGTGACTCGTCTCTTTTTAAATAGGCGGCGTTCCTTTTACTAGGCATAGCTGGCTCTGATAAATGCAAAGGAAATCCACAAATTCGTGGCGAATCTCTTTATCTCTTGTGAAGATTTGCTGATCATATTTTTGTAATTTTAATCGGGCTGCACATGAATTTGACATAAATCCCTTTTCCTCTGGAGTTATGTATAGATGTAGTCTTTAAATGTAAGTGTTTTTTGAGAATTGCCCTCATATACGGTGCAGTTGTTATATACTAATATCCTCGTTTAGTAACATTGTAGTTGACGTTTACGTCTGTAGCATTACGTTGTATATTTTGTTCACATTTCAGATATTTTGACTAGGTCACATTTGTCATTTAATTCATAGTATTCATTACCAAGTCAATAGATTAAATGAAACCTGTGAGTATTATCTATGAGTTAGCTTTGCCACAAAGATACTATAAAATAAGTTTACTCTGTAAATTTCCCATTCTGGTAGTTATCACATTCAACTTTATACTATCTAGTTTAATTTCCTTTTATAATACTACCCCAAAAGAAACAGATATTCTAATAATGCATGAAGTCAAAATATGGAAGGGACACACATTGGGTCACAGTGGACCACAAGCTACATATGACTCAGTAGTGTGGCACTGTGCAAATAAAGCAAATAACCTTCTGCGGTACATTGACAAAATTCCCCCATCTTCCTCTTTTTCTGCTATTTATTTGTACCTCTGGACCCCTTGCTCCATTCATCTGAAGAAGAGGATTGTGCCCATGAAAGCTCATGATACTATCTACATTATTTGCTAGTCTTTAATGAGCTGAAGGGCCATTGTTTTTTAATTTAATTTTATTTTTAACAGGAGTGTCATGAGCAAGACACAAAAAGTAATTCTTCTACTCTAATCTGTTCTGATGAGGCCTCAACTGGAGTACTGTGTCCAGTTCTGGGCATCATATTTCAGGAAAGATGTGGACAAATTGGAGAAGGTCCAGAAAATAGCAACAAAAATTATTAGAGGTCTAGAAAATGTGACCTGTGAGAGAAGACTGGAATAATTGGGTTTGTTCAGTTTACAAAAGAGAAGACTGAGAGGAGACATGATAACAGCTTTCAGGTACCCAAAATAGTGTTACAAGGAGGAGGGAGTAAAATATTCTCCTTAACCTCTGATGACAGGACACGAAGCAATGGGCTAAAATTGCAGCAAGGCAGGTTTATGTTGGACATTAGGAAAAACAGAGTGGTTAAGCACTGGAATAAATCGCCTAAGGAGGTTATGGAATCTCCATCATTGGAGATTTTTAAGAGCAGATTAGACAAACATCTGTCAGAGATGGTCTAGGATCTAGGTGATGACTGGTCCCTCCATGAGTGCAGGGGACTAAGCTTGATAACCTCTCCATGTCCCTTCCACTTCTAGTATTCTAGGATTCTATGATTCTCTCTCTCTATATAAATAGAAACAGCAGCCTACACATATACATAGTTATATACCATATATGTGGAGATAATATCCATTTAATAAATACCAAAGCCATGAGGTGAATAGGATCAAATGTATTCAATTTTGTAGGCATCTTTAGCCACTTCAATTGCACTTTGAGCATGACTGCGCACTTTTGACGGCAACCAACATTCTAAAATGTTCAAAACATAAGGCCTTCAGAAATGTGACATTCTGAAATATCAACATTCCAAGGAAATGTTTCCTTCCTCCCCTCAGCAGTGGATTACAATCTTCCCTTCCCAAAATATTTACCTGACAGTCATGATAGTCAATATTTTGTCCTGCTCCACAGACAATTTTAAGGGTCAATAACTGGAAAATAAGAATTTAACCAATCCATTGGATTAAGCACTTTCTCATAGCTCCGGAAAGAGCAAAGAGAGTCAACTCCAGAACATGCCATGTGTATGCATAGAAAGACATTTTAAGGGTTGTAATGACCCCTATGATCTGTGAACATTAGGATGCATGGCAGCTATGAAAACTTGACTTGAGAAAACCAAAAAAAATTGTTAGTCCCTCAGATAATTGTAAAATATTTCCACCCTGTAAATTGCAAGACATATGCAGAACATATTATGATATTTTTTTTAATCATTGCTTGCTTCAGTTGACCTGCACAATTATGTCACAGTTCTGCCACCTGCAGAAAAAGAAATCACCACAAAATTATGCCAATAACTCCTTTCTATGACACCATAAAATCTCAAGAACAAGGTGAAAAGTTGGTAAAACATATTTCAATATTAGTGGTGATAACAACCACCTGATAGCTTAAAGAAGAGGTGTTCAAAAATATATGGAAAAGTGTTACAGAAAATTTACTATTATCATTCCATGATTATAATATTTTTGCCTTCCTTGGAAGAAGCACATCTTACCTGAGATGCATACATATTTCCACAGATTGCATTTATTTCAGTTAAATGTTTTATAATGGGATATGGAAAGTAAAAATGGATGTGCACTTAAGGAAACACACAAGGGAATTGGAAAGGCAGAGTTTTATCCCAGATTCAAATGCAGAGCTCTTTTGTGACATACTCAAATCAATTATCTTTGACCCCCATTTCTTCATCTATTAATGGAGACAGTCTTTCTTTGCCATGAAGGGATTTTTGTTCTGAAAACAAATTCCTTTTCATATGTTGCATACAACAACATTCCACATCAAGATGGATTCCGGGCTATCAGGAACACCATCCCCGATGACAGCACTGCACACCTGATTACAGAGCTCTGCAACTTCTTCCTTGACACTATATTACTATTAAAATGATGGACAAATTCCACCACTCCCATATCGAAAACTCACTGACTGGGTTACACTTACCTTCATGCCTGTAGCTTCCATCCCAGACACATTTCTCAATCTATTATATACAGACAAGCTCTAAGAGATAACTGTATTTGCTCCAACCCCACAGACAGAGACAAACTCCTACAAGATCTATATAGAGCATTCTTAAAACTGAAATACCCACCTGAAGAACTGAAAAAACAGATTGACAGAGCCAAAAAAGTACCGGACATGAACTACTTCAAGACAGGCCCAGAAGAGAAAACAACAGAATTCCACTTGTTATCACCTACAGCCCACAACTTAAACCCCTCCAACGCGCATCAACAATCTACGACTATCCTGAACATGAACCTTCACTCAGAGGCCTTGGGTGTGACGATCACGCTGGGGTCCCCTGACTCCTGCACCACCGTGAATGGCAACGAACAGACTCCACCAGCCCGTAGAATGGAGGGAGTTTATTCCTTCCAGGATACAGCACAGCACAGCACAGCACCGATGTAATCTGGTTGGTGCAGGCCTAGATGCCTCAGCCCTCTCATATGGGGGAAATTGGGCCTCAAATCCCAGCCCTGGCTTAGGCTGGTTCCTCCATGATCCCAGTTGAGAGACCCTCTTTGCATAATGACTCATCCAGCATAGAAACCAGCCAGGTACCTCCACTACGTCACAGGGGGAAAGGCCTTTTCTCGCTTACAGACAACTACCTAGCCTCAAACAAATTATTTCCAGTAACCACGCAACACACCTCCATCATAAGCATCCAGGAACCCATCCGTGCAATCAGCCCCACTGCCAACTCTGCACACACATCTATACTAATGATTTCATCATTGGACCCAATGACATCAGCCACCATATCAAAGTCTCATTTCACTGCACATCCACTAATGTGATCTATGCAATCAAATGCAGGAAATCCCAACCTCAATGTATATTGGCCATACTGGACAATCTCTATGGGAAAGAATTAATGGACACAAATCAAATATCCAAAAAGGCAACATACAAAAACCTCTTGGAGAACACTTTAATCTTCCTGGACACTCATTAATGGATGTTCAAGTCACTGTTTTGTTTCAGACCAATTCCACAAGCCAAATACACAGAGAAGGATGGGAACTTAACTTCATTCACAGGTTTAATTCTTACGCTAATTAATTGTCTAAACAAGGAAATAGGCTGGCTTACACACTATCTTCAACCTTTTAATAACTTAACCAGCGCACAAAACAATGGAGGTGATAATGGTTCTTAACAGACTCTTGTAACTACTTGAACTATCTACCCACCATCTACATGTTAGAGTACTGGCTAGACTGTTTTATCTACTCACTGTCTCTCTTTCTCTCCTCTCCCCCTTCCCTCCTTCACTTATTTATCCTTGGTTCTGGACTCATTATACTCTGGTCATCCAAAGAAGTGGGTTTTCTCCGCCAAAGCTCATGATACCATCTACATGTTCTGTTAGTCTTTAAAGTGCTACTAGACTATTTGTTGTTTTTAAGGGTTTTTTTGTCATATGTGATACCTCAAGCACCATAGAAATACAATCAAGAGAAACATCTAAAATAATAAATGCAATACTTCAGAATGATATTTTTGCATCGTAGGGTTGGCAAACAGGAAAACAGAAACTCACCAGCCCAGTTACCTCCGTCTCCCCACGTGAACTGCTACATCCATTGCTCACTAATGACATCCCAGAGCTGTCACTGCGCAGAACATGCTCCGCTACCTGGGCACTGGGTCTCAGGAAGCTGCAGTTATTCCCCTTTAAGTCCGAGGACAAACACAGCTGGTAGGAATAAGGCAAAGTCCCATCTTCATAGTTTGGTGGGAACATAGAGCCCGTCTTGGAATAAGGCTCAGGACCAAAACACTGAAGTAACTGGGGATTTCCTGACCGTCGCAATCTCATCGCAATGGCCACTGTCACCGTCAGGAGGAAGAGAAACGAGACCAAGGCCAAGGCCAACACCAAGTAGAACTGCAAATCAGACTGCGGCGCCGAGTCAGCCGACCGGTCGCTCATTTCCGGAAGAGCCTCTTGGAAGTTCTCGGCGAACACCAGGCTCAGAGTCACGGTGGCGGAGAGAGGCGGCTGCCCGTTGTCCTTCACCAGGGTGACCAGCCGGTGCTTCACCGCATCTCTGTCCGCAAAGGCGCGGGCGGTCCGGATCTCCCCGCTGTGCAGCCCCAGACTGAAGAGCGCCGGCTCCGTAGCCTGCAGCACATGGTAGGAGAGCCAGGCGTTGTGTCCCGAGTCCGCATCCACCGCCACCACCTTCGTCACCAGATAACCCGCCTCGGCCGAGCGAGGGACCATCTCGAACACGGCCGAGCCCTCGGGCCCGAGCGAGGGATACAGGATGCGAGGGGCGTTGTCGTTCCGATCCAGGATAAACACGCTGACGGTGACGTTGCTGCTGAGAGGCGGGGACCCTCCGTCTTCGGCCCTCACTTGCAGCTCGAACGCCCGGAACTGCTCGTAGTCGAAGGAGCGCTGAGCGTACAGCGCTCCAGTCTGGGAGTTGATGGACACGTAGGAGGAGACAGGCAGCTCCTGGATGCTGCTGCGCAGGATGGAGTAAGTGACCCGGGCGTTGCCGTCCAGATCCCGGTCTGAGGCTTTGACGCTCAAAATGGAGGCCCCCGAGGGGTTGTTCTCGGGCACGTAGGCGCTGTAGGAAGGTTTCTCGAAGACAGGAGCGTTGTCATTGACATCCGAGATCTGCAAGAGGATGGTTTTCTGTGTGGAGAGCGGGGGGGAGCCCTTGTCTGTGGCCGTGATTGTGATGTTGTATTCCGGGGCCCGCTCCCTGTCCAGGGGGCTGTCCGTCACCAGCTTGTAGTAGCTACTGGAAGACGATATTATTGTAAAAGGTAAATTGTGTTGCAGGTGACACGTCACTTCTCCGTTTTTCCCACTATCTGGGTCCCGGGATTTGATCAGCGCGATCACTGTTCCGGGCTCCGAGTCTTCAGCTACCCGGCTGAACACGGATGTAAATGTCACTTCCGGAGCATTGTCGTTCTCGTCAAGAATTTCTATTTGAGCTTTCGAGTGAGCTGACTGGCCACCCCCATCCCTGGCTTCTATGCCCAGCATGTATGTGCGTGCGTCTTCAAAATCTAAAATCCGTGTAGCTGTAATTCTTCCTTCCTTGGGATCTATAGAAAACGCCGCACGAGCATTATCTGGAATGTTGCCGAAGGAGTACGTGATTTGGGCATTTAGCCCTTCATCCTTGTCCGTGGCTTTCACCTCAAGCACCAGGGAGCCCTTCGGCACGTTCTCCCTCACGCTGACTCTGTAAATCTCCTCGGAAAATTCGGGGGCATTGTCATTGGCGTCAGTGACATTGACCCTAATCTGAGCCGTCCCGGTTCTGACCGGCTCCCCCCCATCCACGGCCGTCAGGACCAACCGATGGGACTGCTGCGTTTCCCGATCCAAAGCCTTTTCCAGCACTAATTCTGGGTATTTGTTTCCATCCGGGCTCTCCTTCACAGACAGGGAGAAATGCGGGTCCCCGCTGAGCCGGTACATCTGCACCGAGTTCACCCCAGTATCTGGGTCTCGCGCTCGCGGTAGCGGAAATCGCGCACCCGGCAGTGCGGATTCAATAATTTCTAAATCGATGTTGTTTGTCTTGAACCGCGGGGGCGTTATCATTAATGTCCTGGATCGCTACAGTCACATGGAAAACGTTCAGAGGGTTTTCCACCACCGTTTCCAGCGTCAGCACACAAAGCGGAGTCTCCCCGCAGATCTCCTCCCGGTCTATGCGGCCATTCACAGACAAGTCCCCGTTCTCCCCATTCACACTGAAGTGCTGCTGTTCCGAACTGACACGGAGCTTCCGCAGCGGCAGCTCCCCTCAGCTGCAGCCCCAGATCTTGGGCGAGGTTCCCCACGAGGGAGCCTTTGGCCATTTCCTCGGGGATCGAGTAGCGAGTCTGCTCCGGGGCCGCGCGGCAGAACAAAGGCAAGAAGCAGGCGAAGAGCAGTACTTGCCGTGGGGCCGCCCGGCCCGGCGCCCAGCGCCTGGTCTCCATCCCGGTCGCTGTCAGATTCGCCCCGTCCTTGCTGCCTTCTCCGTTCCCATTACATGCGGCGCCCCCCGCCCGGTGCCGAGAGGTGGGCTCACGTAGCGCAAACCGAGCCGCGGGTTTGCTGAGGGGCAGAGCGCTCCGCGGCGGCTCCCTCTTGCCGGACGCCCTGGGCAGGTTCTCGGCTGCTTTCTCCCCGCCCCGCCCGGCTCCGTGTGACGGAGCAAGCGCAGGCAGGAGCCGCCAGTGGATCCCGGCTGCAGCGCCGGCTCCGCATTGGCCAACAGCGGCACTCGGAGCCTCAGCCCAGAACTGCAGCAGCCGCGGTCGCAGCACGGCGCCGGCGCAGCTTAGCTACAATCGTGGGGGTTTGCTGGTTTTGTGTTGTGTTCTCCTCCTATTGTGCACGTAGCGCAAAACATGTGCCCTAGGAAAAGCACTGCGAGAGGCTGACAGTGCTGCGTTTCCCAGCGTCAGCCCAAATGGAAATTCGACATGTTTTCAATATGCGTGTTGTAGCTACTGATAAAAGGTAACAATTCTCGAGAGTTTTTTGCCTCTGTTTACAATTGTTTGCGTGTATGTCGACGGGTGCGTCTCGCTGTGTGTGTCATCCATTAAATACAAGGACAACAGTTTGCATGGAATAAACTACATTCTCCGCAAATACTCTTACCGGCGAGATTCAGCAAAGCGCATTTCTAAACAGTTTGAGAAAAAGCAATGGGTATTCAACCCAACGACGCGAAAAATATAAATCTAAACGGCACAGCTGGACCATGGTTGTGGTTTGCCCTTATTGTCCCTTTTTGTTTATCTTTCCTTTGAGAGTAATCGCCCCACTCAGAATGCACAGGCTGTTCCTAAAAACTACCGAGAACATTCATCTTTTAAAATTAAAACCCAGGTCCTTTCTGTCATAGAAGCGTGCAAAAGAACACGTTAGTAGTTTCCCATACATTCCAAGTACCAAACATGAATGGAAAAGCAGTTCTAAGGAGCCAGTGTATTCAAACTCTTCCCAGGGATATACAGACTGTCTGTGAGTCTGGTTGTTCAAGAACTCCTGGTAAGCTGCAAGAGCTAGGACCACCAAATTTGGTAAGCCACTTCCTCTTCTCCTAACTTAAAGCCAGGTCAGGGTTTGGTTGTGCCAGGACAATGGGATGTGCCTGGAATTAAATTGTTTCTCATACACTAGAAAGACAGGGGTTTGGCGGGAGGGACAGTTATATTGCAGAATGACCACGGGGGGCAGCAAGGGACCAGAAATGGGGACTGGAACAGCTATAGCACTATTTGGCCAGCAGGAGCAGGAGTGGAGAAAAGGACAGCCATCTGCTATATCAGAGGTGGGCAATAAAAACTGGGGATCCACCAGGGTTAGGTCTGGAGAGCCACTATATTTACCTATGCCTCTACAGGTGTTGGCAAGCACAGCTCTAGTTGGCCACAGAGCGCTGTTCACAGCAAACAGCAGTGTCACAAAGTGATGTGGATGGGGACACCACTTCCTGCCTTTCCTATTGGCCGTGAATAGTGATCTGTGGCCAAAGAGAATTGTGATCGCCCTTTACCTGCGGAGACACAGGTAAATATAGAGATAGTGGACTAACCCTGACAGGCCAGATCACGCCAGTGGGCTGGTATTTGCTCACCCCTGTACTATACATATCAGAGACTTTGTCTGTTTGTGTGTGTGTTTGTCTATGTGTCTGTCTGTGCCCCAGCCAGGGGATATGCACCCCTCCCCTGGGTGTGCCCACTGCAGAAGACATGGACAGAGGCTTCTTACCTGGCCCCAAGATGCTGTAGTGAGAGAGAGCTGGGGTTCTCCACTCTCCCCAGGACAGCCTGCAGACTGAACCTCTTATCTTCAGCCCCGCCCCACAACGATTTAAATAAAGAAAAACAAAACTTATTTGAGTTAAGGACTTCAGGAGCCCCGGGTAAGTCTTCTAGCAAAAATATATTACTGTAATGTATCGTCAAATTCTCCCAAATTCTCAATGCTCAAATATAAGTAAGAGAACATTATTGTTGCAGAACATGTAAAAGAAGGTTTACATATTCTCTTCTTAATCAAACATTAACATTGATTATGTGTATCTACCTGTATTATTTGCAATACGGAAGGACAGAGGAAACCATTCTGGGAGTTAAATATTTTGGTTTATCAAAATAAGTTAATATTGAAACATTTTCCCCTATAGTAACATTCCTGTTCCATCATCTATATTTCTAAAAATATAGGAAAATGTCTTTACTTTCTAATACCCCAAGTAACATAATTTATATAATATCACAGATTAAAGGCAGACTCAAATTTTGAACTAATCACTGTTTCAAGAGATCTGCAAAAGGCACATAAAATCTGTTTTCTAAATGGGTTCACAGTGTGAATATTATCAAATAAAGTATATTTCTGTGTACGTATAGACCCAATTCTCTCAGGACAACACTAATTCCAAACACAATAGTGAAGAGCACGATGGAATCCACTTCGGATTATCAAGGCTTAATTGAAAACATCTACAAAAAACAAGGAAATCTCTCTAAAACACAGC
This sequence comes from Rafetus swinhoei, assembly GCA_019425775.1. Classification (NCBI taxonomy): domain Eukaryota; kingdom Metazoa; phylum Chordata; order Testudines; family Trionychidae; genus Rafetus; species Rafetus swinhoei. The sequence continues at coordinate 41,825,785 of CM033428.1, read as the reverse complement.
CCAACCCTCTCTCTAATACAGACCCCCGAAACACTAGATGTGTTCAGTAATTCTCAGCGATTAACAGCGACCCGCATTTACAAATATAAACCACAAGGTTAAGCAGATATTAGCTCACCTGAATGTTGGACTGATCCCTGTTACTGTCTAACTCTTCAGCCATTAGGAAAGGATCCTTTACCTCACATGTCTGCTCGCTCGTCAGAGTGTTTGCATAGTTTGACTGGGGGAAGTTGAACTGGCTCTTCCCGGAGCCCGCGGTGAGCGACGCCTCCTGGGAGTACGAGTGGAGAAACGCTCTGACCCCATCGATGCCCACGAACTGCGAGACGGGAACTCCGCTGAAAGTCCCACTCGAAGAGTCCAACAGCTGCGAGGTGCGCCACCGCCGGAGCCGCAGGGCCACCAGCGCTATGACGAAGGTGAGGAAGAAGCAGGACACGGACGCCACCGCGATCACCAGGTACAAGGTGAGGCCGGACTGCGGCTCTGCGGGAGCCGAGAGGCTGCTCAGGTCCGACAGGAGCTCGGGGATGCTGTCAGCCACCGCCACCGTGACAGTGACGGTGGCCGAGAGAGGCTGCCCGTTGTCCTTCACCAGCACCACCAGGCTCTGCTTCAGGGCGTCCCTGTCCACAAAGTAGCGCGCTGTCCTCACCTCGCCGCTGTGGACTCCGACCGAGAAGAGCCCCGGCTGTAGCCTTCAGCAGCTGGTAGGAGAGCCAGGCGTTCTGCCCGGAGTCCGCGTCCACCGCCACCACCTTGGTGACCAGGTAGCCCGGCTCGGAGGAGCGAGGGGCCAGCTCCACTCCCATGGAGCCATCGCTGGGGGAGGCGGGGTGCAAGATGTGCGGGCTGTTGTCATTCTGGTCCAGCACCAACAGCGTGACGGAGACATTGCTGCGGAGCGGCGGGGAACCCCCGTCCCGAGCCTCCACCCGGAACCGAAGCTCCCGCAGCTGCTCGTAATCGAAGGAGCGCAGCGCGTACACAGCCCCGGTCTCGGAGTTAATGGAGACGGCGGAGGAGAGCGGAGCTTCGCGGCCCTCGCCCTCCAGCAGAGTAAGTCACTCGGGCGTTCTCCCCCCAGTCGCGGTCAGTGGCCCTCACGGAGCACACGGAGGCCCCGCTGGGGTTGTTCTCCGGCACGTAGGCGGTGTAGGACGCTTGGCCGAAGAGCGGAGCGTTGTCGTTGGTGTCCAGGACCCGGAGCGGGATGGTGATGGCGGTGGCAAGGGCGGAGTCCGCTGTCCGTGGCGGTGACCGTGATGTTGTAGGCGGCCACCTGCTCCCTGTCCAGGGCCTGCTCCGTCACCAGGCTGTAGTACTTGTCCAGCGACCGTCTCAGCTGGAAGGAGGCTGCTGGGTATGGAGCACGTGACCTCCCCGTTCTCGCCCGAATCCGGATCCTGTACGTTTAGAAGGGCGACCACAGTCCCGGGGGGAGCGTCCTCGGGGATCGCACTGACGAAGGACCTGAGAGCGATTTCCGGGGCGTTGTCATTCACATCGCTAACCACGATCACAACTTTGCATTTGTCAAATCGTCCCCCCCCGTCTTGCGCTTGCACCTCGATTTCATACAACGCGGATTCCTCGTAGTTCACGTTGCCCACGGCTGTTATGTCGCCCGTCTTCGCGTCCAGGCGGAATATTTGGGAAGCCTTGTCTGTGATTTTCCTGAATGAGTATTTTATCTCTTTGTTGACTCCTTCATCCAGATCGGTGGCTTTTACTGTAAGGACCGTGGACCCTGCCGGCACATTTTCCCACACACTCACCGTGTAGACGGGCTGACTGAAAACCGGCGCGTTGTCATTAGCATCGAGGACAGTAACGCGGATCTGAGCAGTGCCGGACCTGACGGGGTCTCCCCCATCAGTGGCCATGAGGATCAGCGTGTGAACGGCTTGTTCTTCCCGGTCCAGGGACTTTTCCAGCACCAGTTCCGCGTGTTTTACGCCATCCGGTCCAGTCTGAACGTCCAGTGAGAAACGCCCATCACTGCTGAGCTGGTAGCTCTGGATGGTATTAGTCCCTAGATCTGAGTCCTGCGCCTCTGGGAGGAGAATGCGCGATCCCGGCGCCGTTGTCTCGCCGACTTTTAACTCAATTTCTTCCGTCGGGAAGCTGGGGGCGTTGTCATTAATGTCCGCGATTTCCACTTCCACTCCGTACAGCTTCATTGTATCCTCCACTATGAGCTCACAGCTCAGCAGACACTTCCCCAGCCCGCCGCAGATCCGCTCCCTGTCTATGCGCTCCGCGGTGATCAAATGGCCGCTCTCAGCATTGAGAGCAAAGTACTGCGTCCTACCTCCGGAAACGATACGGACTCCGCGCTCCGAGAGCTGCTCCGCGTCCAGCCCCAGCTCCTTTGCCACGTCCCCCACGAAAGAGCCTCTCTCCGTTTCCTCCGGGATCGAGTAGCGAATCTGCCCAGAAACCGGCTCCCAAAAGGTAACCAGCATCCAGCAGAGCAGGGCTCGCCCTTTACTCCGCCGGAGCCGCGGTGCCGCAGCCATTCCGGGAGAAGCCTCCGATTCTCGCTCAGCGAAGGGCTCTCTGTCCTTGAGCAAACGCTTCCGAAAACACCAGCTGTTAAACCAAGGCCAGTTTCCCCGAATATCCCCCTCTGCTGCCGTCCGGATCCGCTCCGGGCTCTGTGGCTGCGGGCGGGTCTGTATGGTGGATCGCTCGGCGCGTCTTCCTCCCTGATTGGTGAACAGCGGCGCTCAGCGCCTCAGCCAATAACTGCAGCTCCGCGCTGGAAGTTTCAAACCCGTCTTTTTCTTTTGTATTTAATGTCGCAAATAAGCGCCGCGGGAAGGAACAAACTGCTGGGCGGTGGCGAATCTCTGAAGGAATTACTGGTAATAAGCTTGTGTTGTTGAAAGATGGCCCTGTATGGATTTTCCAGATTCGTCATATCTCTGTGTATGAGCCAAGATGGGTAAATGGGGGAGAGAGACAGAGCCCGCGAGCGAGAGATAATCTTTCAGTTTTACCGTCCATCCGTTTGCATTTCATTTTTGTGTTCTTCAGTTGTTATATTCGAATGACCCCTTTCTGGGACCTGACTCCAGACATACACACTTGACTCATGAAGTAACATTTTGTTCACATTTCAGGTATTTTTGACTTGGCCACATTTGCTATTTTAGCCACCGTGTTCATTGTCAGCTCAGTGGATGAAATAGGAATACAGAAAATATAAATGCTAGTCTGTGGATGAGATCTCTCAAATGAGTGATATAAAATAATCTGTACTCCATATATTTTCAAGTCTTGTGATTTTCACATTCAGTTAATAATAGAGAACAGAATGATAGGTTTCATTGACAATTCCACCAGATGAGGGTTTATATGCCAATAATGTAGAAATGTAAAATATGAAATGGACAAACTTGCATATTTATGTATGGATGCCCAACATACAGATGTTATGCAGATATATAACATATATGGTAGCGATATCAATTTGACAAACTGTCTACCCATGTGGTGAAGAAAATTACTCCATTAAGTGGTTTATCCTACATCTTGGGTCACTGAATTTCACAGACTTCAATGCCAGAAGGAAACCACTGTGGTCATCTAGTCTGACAGCTTGCAATATCGCAGGCCACCCACCCACTCCTTTGATAGACCCATAACCATTGGCTGAGTTACTAAAAACCACACATCATGATCCAGAGTTCAAATTAAAGAGAATTCACCATTAATTCTAGTTAAACCAGTAAGTGTGCCATGCCCCATGCTGCAAAGGTAGGTGAACCACACATAAGGTCTCTGCCAATCTGACCCAGTTCCTTCCCAACCCAAAATATGGCAATCAGTTAGACCTTGTGCATGTTGGTGAGACCCACCAGCTGGACACCTGAGGAAATTTTGTTGGTAGTAACTCAAAGCCTTCTCATCTAGTGTACCATCTCCTTCCAGTGAGGATATTTGGTACTAACAGTCACTGATGGACCACAAACTACTTGCCATTGCAGGCAACCTCATCATACCTTCGATTCCATAAAGTTATCAAGCTCTGTCTTGAAGCTAGCTATGTTTTTTGCCATTACTACTCCCCTAATCAGAGTGTTCTAGAACTTGAGCCTTCTGATGGTTGGAAAACAGTATCAAATTTCAAGCCTAAACTTGTTATATTCTACTGTTCTTGTGCCAACATGGGTGCTTAACTTAAATAACTCTTTTCCCTCTCTGGTATTGATCCTTCTGACTTATTTATAGAGAGCAATCAGATCTTCCCCTCAGCCTTCTTTTGGTTAGACTAAACAAGCTAAGCTTCCAGAGTCTCCTCTTGGTGTAGGACTTCCATTCCTCTGATTATCAAAACAGCCTTTCCCTGCATCTCTTCCAGATTAAATTCATGTTTCTTAATCATGGAATATGATAATTGCATCCAATATTCCAAATGAGGTCTCACCAGAGTCTTGTATCAGTGTATATTTCTACTGGAAACACCTTACCAGATGAGTCATAAGATTGCATTAGTTTTTTCATGGATACGTCATTTTGGTGGCTCATAGTCTTTCTGTGGTTGACTGGTTAGTACACCTGGCCATTCTCCTCCTCTGTCACATACAACTGACACATCCGCAGTTTACAGCCAAAATTCTTGTTTAGTCTCCAAGTGCATGAGTTTTCACTTTACACTATTAAATTTAATCCCATTACTATTTCTCTAAATTTCAAAAGGTCATTCATATCTTCTGATATGTTATTCCAGTCCACTTCCATTTTGTCAATACCTCCCAATCTTGTGTCAGTCTCATATTTTATTAGCATGCTCCCGCCTTTGGTGCCGACATCATTAATAAAAATGTTAAATAATATTGCTCCCAAAATTGATCTCTGAGGAACTCCCCTAACAGACTACATCCAGCCTGACAGTTCACCTTTCAATATGACTCATCCTAGTGTCCCCGTTAAACAATTCCTTATCCACATTTCAATTCTCATATTAATTGCCATCTTCTCCACTGTAATAATTTCCCATGTAGAACTATCAAACGCCTTCCTGAAATCCAGGTAGCTTGGATCAACCACATTTCCTTTGTTTAAAAACTTGGTTGTCTTCTCCAAGAAGGAGATCAAGTTGATCCGGCACGATCACATTTGCCTTTTATAAAACCTCATTGTATTTCATCCTAATCACTGTTTAACTCTTTGTCCTTATCTACTTTCTCTTTCAAAATTTGTTCTACAACCTTGCATACAGTTGAGGTCAAACTAAAAGGCCTCTAGAATCCTGGATCACCTCTCCACCACCTTTCATATAAATAGGTCTGTATATTAGCAATTTTCTAGTCCAGGGGTTCTCACACATCATTGCATCACACGACCTCATCTGACAACAAAATTACTACATGAATCCAGAAGCACCGAACAAAGCCTGAGCCAGCCTGAGCCCCAGGTGAGGGGACCAAAGCCAAAGCCTGAGCCCTGCTGCTGATGGCAGTATGACTCAGGCTTCGGTTTTGGCCCTCAGTGATGAGACTAGGGCTTCGGCCCCAGGTAACAGCAAATCTAATGCCATCCCTGATGACCCCATTAAAATGAGGTCACAATCAACTTTGGGGTCCTCGCCCACAGTTTGAAAACTGCTGTTGTAGTCATAAGTCATGACTCCCAAGTTTACAGATTCATTTAGTTACAATCTGTCTGAAACGTAATTTTTCAGGAGCACTTGAGAGATCCCAAATCACTGAGCACTTCCAACACTGGAAATGTTTTGAGAGAAATATTTTCTTACCATCTCCCAGTGTGGACTCTGCTTCCTCACCACACCTAGAAATATTTAAATGGTAACAGAACAAGGAACAGTTCTAAGGCCCTGTCTTCATTACGTCCAGGGACGGCCCTAGACTTGCTGCCAGCAACTGGAGCCCTACACAAACGATGTAATCGGCGCCCCCACCTCCAAATCCCTCAATGATATTGCACCACCATTTGGCGCCCCATTTAACTTGGCACCCTAGGCGACCGCTTAGGTCGCCTATATGGACGGGCCGCCCCTGATTACCTCAACACTGTAGTGATCAATCTACTGGCCATCAATTTATCATGTCTATTTAGACATGATAAGCCAATCTCTGGGTGTACTCCTGTCCATGCCAGGTACCCCACTAAGATGAGAAGAGTAGCCCCCACCAACCTCACCTAATGGAAGATGCTGCAGTGAGTATGTCAACTTCAGTGGCACTGGTAAGGGTAGACAAGGCCTAAGGTTCACTACCTGGAGATCCTGAAGGGCTGTTAAGTAGATCTATGTTACTATAAAGGAGAGTTTCATATTCCCATTGGGACTCAAAACTAATTCATAACTCATAAAAGTGACACAAAGAAATTTCCCCAAAACATGACATTTGTATGTAGGCATAGGCTTTTAAAGGACATTTTTAAATATTTGCATACCTGCTTATGAACACTTAACACTGGATCAGGGTAGTTGACAGAAATCTGGCATTACAACTTCAAAGAAAAATTGCCTTACAACTTTTTTAATCTTGCAAATATTTGTAAAGGTGTTTTCCACTTTAATTGTGTGGAATACCTAGAATGAATAAGACTGTTGCATAAATACTTTATTATCACTTACATAGCATAACTATACCCAGGCTCTGCCACTGCTGAGGAATAAAATCATAAACACTTATGCCAATACAATTTCTATAACACACCATAGTCCAACACAACCCTATAATGGGAAACATCTGACCTTTTTCTAAGCAATAAGAGTATTTTTCTTTATTTGTGGCTGTAACCTAAGATCTTATACAATCATAGAATCATAAGACTGGAATGCACTTTGAGAGATCATCCAGTTTAGTCTCCTGCTCATACAGCAGCACTAAGTATCATCTAGACCATTCCTGATGGTGTTTACTTAACCTGCTCTTAAAAACTCCAGCGATGGAGATTCCACAAGCTCCCTAGGCAACTTATTCCAGTGCTTAATCAAACTGATAAGAAGTTTTTGCTAATGTGCAACCTAAAGTGCCCTTTCTGAATGTAAGTCTGTTGCTTCTTGTCTATCCTCAGACATTAAGAACACTTTTTCTCACTTCTCCTTGTAACAACCTTTTATGTACTTGAAAACTGTCATGTCCCCTCTTCAGTTTTCTCCAGACTAAATAAACCTAATTTTTTCAATCTTCCCTCACAGATCATAGTTTTCTAGACTTTAATTATTTTTATTTCTCTTCTCTTGGCTTTCTCCAGTTTGTCCACACCTTTCCTGAAATGTATCACCCAGAACTGGACAAAATACTCCAGTGGAGGCCTATCACTGTAGAGTACAATTACTTCTTGTATCTTGATTACAACAGTCCTACCAATGCATCCCAAAATGCTTTTTTTGTACTAGTGTTACACTGGTGACTCATATTTAGCTTCTAATTCACTGTGATCCCCAGTTTTTTTTTTAAACACTCCTCCCTATGCAATCATTAGCAATTTTATATGTGTACTACTGATTGTTCCTTCCTCAGTGGAGTACTTCACATTTGTCCTGATTGAATTTTTATTTGCTTTAAACTGTTTCCACAGTTTGTTCAGATCATTTTAACTTTTAAGCATATCCTCCAAAGCATTTGCAATCTCCCCTGCCCCCAGCTTGTTATTGTTTACAAACTTGATAAATATTTTCTATATGCTACTATCTAAATAATTGCTGAAGATATGGGACAGAACTGGATGTAGGACTGGTTCCTGAGGGACCCCACAAGATATGCCCTTCCAGCTTTGATTGCAAATTACGTGTCCCAAGTCCGCATTATAGAAGCTACATTTAGGTTGTATTTTCCTAGTTTGTTTATGAGAAGGCCATGCAAAACAGTAGTAGCCTTCCTAAAGTAAAAATGTACCACATTTACCATTTTTCCCATCCACAAGGCTCATTACCTTCTCAAAAAAAGCTATTACATTGGTTGGACACAATTTGTTCTTGACAAATCCATACTGACCATTACTCAATCACCTTCTGATCTTCTAGGTGTTTGCAAACTGATTAATTATTTCCATTATGTGTCCTGGTACCGAAATTAAGATGTCTGGTCTGTAATTCCCCAGATTGTCCTTATTTCCTTTTTAATAGATTGGCACTAGAGTTGCCATTTTCCAGTTCTCTGGAATCTCTTCTGTCTTAAATGGATTTTCACAGATAATTGTTAAACGGCTCAGATGTTTTCTCAATTAGCTCCTTAAGTAATCTACAATGTATTTCATCAGGTCCTGGTGACTTGAGATCATTTAACTTGTTTAAGTAATTCTACCTTGTTCTCTTTCCATATTTTAGCCTCTGATCCTACCTCATTTTCACTGGCATTCACTGGGTTAAGTTGGCCAATAGCTACTAACCTTTTAAGCATTAGAAGTAAGAGAAAAACTGAGCACAGAGCAGGCCCACAACAAAGAGAAGGGGGAAAACAATACCTGAAAATGTGGTAATGGCAGAAGAAGTGGTAATTGATTTTTTTTTTTGTTTCACCAGAAGTACCTGTCAATTGTAGGACCCATGTTAATGAGACTAATTAAATGGACTACCTGTGTCCCATACATAGCTTTTGATGTGGAAATGTAAATGTTAAAGGCAGGAGAAATTAAAAGGTACTTTGGCTGTTTCTGCTATTTCCACTCTGATTCATCTGATAGAATGGATTTTGTCCATGAAAGCTCATGATTCTATATATTTTAGTTAGTCTCTAAGGTGCCACAGAACTATTGGTGGTTTACAAAGTTACAGATTAACAGGGTTACCGCTCTGAGATCCCACGCTACCTCACACACTTATGTGAAGTAGACATAAGTTTTCTCTACCTTGCAAACACATTCATATTTTCAGACCATGGAAAATATGAGAATGAGCGAGTCATTTACACAATAAAAGCCGGTATTCTGCAAAACCACAACGTAAAGCATGAAGCTCAGCAGCCCAGCAGACTCCGTCTCATCACTTACACTGCTACATCCATTGCCCATAAATGACATCCTAGAGGTGTCTCTGTACAGAATATTCTCTGCTACCTATGACATTTAAGGAACACTCGCCTTGGACAATTGTGAAAACAAGTCATGAATCTAAAAATCACATAAACCACGGAAGCAGAACCTTACCACGTCAGTAGTCTCCGTTTCAGATTTTAAGACGCTACATCCGTTGTTCAGAAGTAAGGTCCTCGAGTTTTCACCGCACAGAACATGCTCCGCTACCTGGGCACTGGGTCTCAGGAAGCTGCAGTTATTCCCCTTTAAGTCCGAGGACAAACACAGCTGGTAGGAATAAGGCAAAGTCCCATCTTCATAGTTTGGTGGGAACATAGAGCCCGTCTTGGAATAAGGCTCAGGACCAAAACACTGAAGTAACTGGGGATTTCCTGACCGTCGCAATCTCATCGCAATGGCCACTGTCACCGTCAGGAGGAAGAGAAACGAGACCAAGGCCAAGGCCAACACCAAGTAGAACTGCAAATCAGACTGCGGCGCCGAGTCAGCCGACCGGTCGCTCATTTCCGGAAGAGCCTCTTGGAAGTTCTCGGCGAACACCAGGCTCAGAGTCACGGTGGCGGAGAGAGGCGGCTGCCCGTTGTCCTTCACCAGGGTGACCAGCCGGTGCTTCACCGCATCTCTGTCCGCAAAGGCGCGGGCGGTCCGGATCTCCCGCTGTGCAGCCCCAGACGGAAGAGCGCCGGCTCCGTAGCCTGCAGCACATGGTAGGAGAGCCAGGCGTTGTGTCCCGAGTCCGCATCCACCGCCACCACCTTCGTCACCAGATAACCCGCCTCGGCCGAGCGAGGGACCATCTCGAACACGGCCGAGCCCTCGGGCCCGAACGAGGGATACAGGATGCGAGGGGCGTTGTCGTTCCGATCCAGGATAAACACGCTGACGGTGACGTTGCTGCTGAGAGGCGGCGACCCGCCGTCTTCGGCCCTCACTTGCAGCTCGAACGCCCGGAACTGCTCGTAGTCGAAGGAGCGCTGAGCGTACAGCGCTCCAGTCTGGGAGTTGATGGACACGTAGGAGGAGACAGGCAGCTCCTGGATGCTGCTGCGCAGGATGGAGTAAGTGACCCGGGCGTTGCCGTCCAGATCCCGGTCTGAGGCTTTGACGCTCAAAATGGAGGCCCCCGAGGGGTTGTTCTCGGGCACGTAGGCGCTGTAGGAAGGTTTCTCGAAGACAGGGGCGTTGTCATTGACATCCGAGATCTGCAAGAGGATGGTTTTCTGGGTGGAGAGCGGGGGGGAGCCCTTGTCTGTGGCCGTGATTGTGATGTTGTACTCCGGGGCCCGCTCCCTGTCCAGGGGGCTGTCCGTCACCAGCTTGTAGTAGCTACTGGAAGACGATATTATTGTAAAAGGCAAATTGTGTTGCTGGTGACACGTCACTTCTCCGTTTTTCCCACTATCTGGGTCCCGGGCTTTGATCAGCGCGATCACTGTTCCGGGCACCGAGTCTTCGGGAATGGGACTGAAGACAGATCTGAATGTCATTTCTGGGGCGTTGTCATTCTCGTCAAGTATTGATATTTGAACTTTGCATTGAGCAGTCTGGCCACCCCCATCCCTGGCTTCTATGCCCAGCGTGTATTTGTGTGTTTCTTCAAAATCCAGATTCCCTATATTTGTAATTCTTCCGTTCTCAGGGTCTAAATGATATATTTTAAGAGCGTTTTCCGGAGTGTTGCCGAAGGAGTACGTGATTTGGGCATTTAGCCCTTCATCCTTGTCCGTGGCTTTCACCTCAAGCACCAGGGAGCCCTTCGGCACGTTCTCCCTCACGCTGACTCTGTAAATCTCCTCGGAAAATTCGGGGGCATTGTCATTGGCGTCAGTGACATTCACCCTAATCTGAGCCGTCCCGGTTCTGACCGGCTCCCCCCCATCCACGGCCGTCAGGACCAACCGATGGGACTGCTGCGTTTCCCGATCCAAAGCCTTTTCCAGCACTAATTCTGGGTATTTGTTTCCATCCGGGCTCTCCTTCACAGACAGGGAGAAATGCGGATCCCCGCTGAGCCGGTACATCTGCACCGAGTTCACCCCAGTATCTGGGTCTTGAGCAGATTCCAGCTGAAATCGCGCACCCGGCAGGGCTAACTCATTGATTGCTAGGTCAGCGCTACTCTTGATGAACCGCGGGGCGTTATCATTAATGTCCTGGATCGCTACAGCCACATGGAAAACGTTCAGAGGGTTTTCCACCACCGTTTCCAGCGTCAGCACACAAAGCGGAGTCTCCCCGCAGATCTCCTCCCGGTCTATGCGGCCATTCACAGACAAGTCGCCGTTCTCCCCATTCACACTGAAGTGCTGCTGTTCCGAACTGACACGGAGCTTCCGCAGCGGCAGCTCCCTCAGCTGCAGCCCCAGATCTTGGGCGAGGTTCCCCACGAGGGAGCCTTTGGCCATTTCCTCGGGGATCGAGTAACGAGTTTGCTCCGGGGCCGCGCGGCAGAACAAAGGCAAGAAGCAGGCGAAGAGCAGTACTTGCCGTGGGGCCGCCCGGCCCGGCGCCCAGCGCCTGGTCTCCATCCCGGTCGCTGTCAGATTCGCCCCGTCCTTGCTGCCTTCTCCGTTCCCATTACATGCGGCGCCCCACGCCCGGTGCCGAGAGGTGGGCTCACGTAGCGCAAACCGAGCCGCGGGTTTTCTATGGGGCAGAGCGCTCAGCGGCGGCTCCCTCTTGCCGGACGCCCTGGGCAGGTTCTCCGCTGCTTTCTCCCCGCCCCGCCCGGCGCCGTGTGACGGAGCAAGCGCAGGCAGGAGCCGCCAGTGGATCCCGGCGGCAGCGCCGGCTCCGCATTGGCCAACAGCGGCACTCGGAGCCTCAGCTCAGAACTGCAGCAGCCGCGGTCGCAGCACGGCGCCGGCGCAGCTCAGTCGGCTTGTATTTATTTTTATTAACGTGCCACTTTGTGATAATGGGAAGAATGCGCTCGGAAGCAGGTTGCTTTCGCTGCTCACTGTAAACTGCCTCATCCCAGAGCGGAACTATAAATATAGTCTCCATTTCTTTGTAGCTATCGCTCTGTATGCGGAAGTTATAGCCTGAAATCGAGTTCTTTTCTGCAAGCTGATCCGTTTGATTCGCAGTAGGACAAATAGCTGTCTGGTGAATCTAAGCATGTATACGGATGATTTATAGTTATTATTTGCAACCCGTATGAAATGAATAGAAACAACAACTTCCCAACACTTGCAAAGAGCTCTCGTTTGTGTATCACAGTCCTCAAATATCCACGTTCACACCTCCAGCAAGTTGTAATTGTGCAATATGTGTGAGAGAATTATTTTCTGAATGAGAAGAGCAGGAACCATTGTGGGTTTATATACTAGTGAGGCTGCATATAAAACCCATTTCACACCTAGGTATATATCCAGTTTAAGCTTCTCAAAAAATAAATCTGCCTACTAAGAACGCAGAGCCTGTTTCCACAACTGCAAAAGAAAGATGAAGAAGGTTCCACTCCCTTAAGTGACACTGCCCCTAAAAGCTACGTTCCCTCATAAATCCAAAGAACCGAAATAAAAGGAGTCCAGAGGAACCGTTATGCGTTCCATACATGAGCATCCCTAGAATCGTGGGAATGTTTTTTGAAAAGCCCGGCATGCAACAGCTTTCTCATGATGCAACTCTAAAGTCGGACAATCTGTGATGTCAGAGCAAGTCAGACAAATCTGTTACTAAGCGACCATTACACCAACATATTTCAATTAGGTATTAATGTATGTCTGTCCACATAAGTTTCAAATTTAATTCTTTAAAAAGAGGGGAGGGATAGCTCAGTAGTTTGAGCATTGGCCTGCTAAACACAAGATTGTGAGTTTAATCCTTAAAGGAGGATTTAGGGATAGGGCAAATCTGTCAAGGATAGTACTTGATCCTACCAAGAGGGCAGGGGACTGGACTTGATGACCTCTCTAGGTCCTTTCTAACTCTATGAGATAGGTATGGAACAAAGAAGAATTAAAAGATTCTCTCTGAAATGTTGAATTAAGCAGTTAATCATAAGTAAGGGACTCAGGATAATTTCTTCATTGTGTATTTCTACTCATTCTCATACCCAAAGGAAATGAGAAGAACCAGTGTGATCCTGGGGTACATAAAGAGGGGAATCTCAAAGTGGAGAGATTATTTTACCACCTGGTACTGTTGTGACTATTGCTGGAACACTATGTGCAGTTGTGGTGCCAACAATTCAAGAACAATGTTGATAAATTAGAGACTGGTCAGAGAAGAGCCATGAGAATAATTAAAAGATTGGAAAACCTGTCTCCTTGAGTTTAGGTTAAGGAAAAAAGGTAACATACTTGATTACAGTATCTAGATGAGGAACAAGTACTTAATATAATTCTATGAATGTTGTGCTTCTGTCTAGCAGAGGAAGGTATAGTACAAGCCGATGGCTGGAAGTTGAAGCTAGACAAATTCAGACCAGAAATAAGGTGTAAACATTCAATAGAGAGAAGAATTAACCACTGGAACAATGTAGCAAGAGTCCAATGGTTCCAAGAGACTTGGTACATTGGTCCATCATGGACCATCTTAAATCAAGATTGGATGTTTCTCCAAATGATATGCTCTAGTAAATTATTGTGTGGTAGCGCCATTGCCTATACTATAGGCAAAGCCAGACTCTATGATGAAAAAGACCTTCTGGCCTCAAATCTATTAATGGATGACGTGTGAGTACTAAAGAGAAGCTGGGAAAGTTGTCTGTGTAGGCACTGTCTTAAATGGGTATGGGTGATATTAAAAATATTAAAAGTGTATTCAGCATTTTTTTCTGCAATATACACATTCAGTTTCAGAAGATCTAGTAGTAGGAGACGCGATGGACTCCTTTGTACTGCAAGAGCATTACATATGCCCCAACTATGCAGAGACATTTTGGGAATGTACACAATCCGATGCAATCTATCCCAGCACTCTGCCCAGGAGAACACCCAGCATTCCAATCCATGGATGAGGTTTGAAGAGCTGACATAACAGCAACTCCCAGAAGAATACACCTTCCATATCCTAACTATGCAAAGTCCCCTTCTAATTATAGAGGTCCCAGTCACAATTAGGCTTTATTTAATTATATAACAGTGATGCTGAAGAAACAGAATGGCTATGTCACTGGAAAGGAGAGGTGTATACCTCTTTCATGGCACAGAAACTGATCTTGGGCACTGAATGATTTGAAGCTATTGAACCTTACATAGTTTCAACTTCTATTCAAATACTTCAAAAAGTATATCAACAATATCTATGGTACACATAGGTTATAGGAAGGTTTGGCATAAAGATTTTATTATTACCTGGTTAGAGTGACTGAATACTTCACTCATGATTTTGCCACAAGCAACTAATTCCGATTACAAAGCCATACCAATGCAATCTTTCTACCGGGTTTTGGGGTCGTTGATAGATACACAAGTGTCTGTGTATCTGTAAAATGAAACAGATGTGGCACTTAAAACGACTAACATGATCTTTTTATATTCGGGAAGAACTATGTAATTTCCCATGGAACAGCAAAAAAGGAATACCTCCAAAGAAGGAATTTAAAAAGTAGTTTTAAAACATTGTCAGTATATTGGAATTCCTATTTTTTCCTACCAAAATAAGCGATAGACCCCACTGAAAATATAAACAGGCTCCTAAAAATGCAACTACCATGAAGAAATCCACTGAAATGCAAGAAAGAATATTCATTATTGGAGATGCAGGATGGAGTGGTTGGTTGTTCATGGAGGGGACTTAAATCTTAATTTATTCCATCGTACTTCTCCTTCCAGACCGTAAGCAGGTTGCTTTAGTCCTTCATGCCCTGTAAAATGGGAATAAAACTGACCCACTTACCCAAAAGGGGTAAAGTGAAAGCAGACTCATGCATTTTTTGTGATTGTAAAATGCAGTAGTCAGCGCAGGAAAATCCCCCGCAAACAACAGTTTAACAATGCTCTCCTATATAACGTTTAAGGAACACTCGCCTTGGACAATTGTGAGAACAAGTCATGAATCTAAAAATCACATAAACCACGGAAGCAGAACCTTACCACGTCAGTAGTCTCCGTTTCAGATTTTAAGACGCTACATCCGTTGTTCAGAAGTAAGGTCCTCGAGTTTTCACCGCACAGAACATGCTCCGCTACCTGGGCACTGGGTCTCAGGAAGCTGCAGTTATTCCCCTTTAAGTCCGAGGACAAACACAGCTGGTAGGAATAAGGCAAAGTCCCATCTTCATAGTTTGGTGGGAACATAGAGCCCGTCTTGGAATAAGGCTCAGGACCAAAACACTGAAGTAACTGGGGATTTCCTGACCGTCGCAATCTCATCGCAATGGCCACTGTCACCGTCAGGAGGAAGAGAACGAGACCAAGGCCAAGGCCAACACCAAGTAGAACTGCAAATCAGACTGCGGCGCCGAGTCAGCCGACCGGTCGCTCATTTCCGGAAGAGCCTCTTGGAAGTTCTCGGCGAACACCAGGCTCAGAGTCACGGTGGCGGAGAGAGCGGCTGCCCGTTGTCCTTCACCAGGGTGACCAGCCGGTGCTTCACCGCATCTCTGTCCGCAAAGGCGCGGGCGGTCCGGATCTCCCCGCTGTGCAGCCCCAGACGGAAGAGCGCCGGCTCCGTAGCCTGCAGCACATGGTAGGAGAGCCAGGCGTTGTGTCCCGAGTCCGCATCCACCGCCACCACCTTCGTCACCAGATAACCCGCCTCGGCCGAGGCGAGGACCATCTCGAACACGGCCGAGCCCTCGGGCCCGAGCGAGGATACAGGATGCGAGGGCGTTGTCGTTCCGATCCAGGATAAACACGCTGACGGTGACGTTGCTGCTGAGAGGCGGCGACCCGCCGTCTTCGGCCCTCACTTGCAGCTCGAACGCCCGGAACTGCTCGTAGTCGAAGGAGCGCTGCGCGTACAGCGCTCCAGTCTGGGAGTTGATGGACACGTAGGAGGAGACAGGCAGCTCCTGGATGCTGCTGCGCAGGATGGAGTAAGTGACCCGGGCGTTGCCGTCCAGATCCCGGTCTGAGGCTTTGACGCTCAAAATGGAGGCCCCCGAGGGGTTGTTCTCGGGCACGTAGGCGCTGTAGGAAGGTTTCTCGAAGACAGGGGCGTTGTCATTGACATCCGAGATCTGCAAGAGGATGGTTTTCTGGGTGGAGAGCGGGGGGGAGCCCTTGTCTGTGGCCGTGATTGTGATGTTGTACTCCGGGGCCCGCTCCCTGTCCAGGGGGCTGTCCGTCACCAGCTTGTAGTAGCTACTGGAGGAGGACACTATTTTGAAAGGCACATTATCTTGAATGCGACACGTGACTTCTTCATTTCCTCCATCGTCTGGGTCCCGGGCTTTGATCAGCGCGATCACTGTCCCGGGCACCGAGTCTTCGGGAATGGGACTGGACACGGATGTGAGCGTCACTTCAGGGGCGTTGTCGTTCTCATCGAGAATTTCTATTTGAACTTTGCAGTGGCCCGTCAGACCGCCCCCATCCCGGGCTTCCACGCCAATCGTGTAGCTGCTTTTTTCTTCAAAGTCCAGCGTGCCATGTGTTGTGATCCGCCCATTTGCAGGGTCCAAGGCGAAGAGTCGTTGCGCGCTTTGCGGCAGGTTGCTGAGAGAATAGGTGATTTGCGCATTTGTACCTTCATCGGCATCCGTGGCTTTCACTTGCAGCACCAACGTGCCCTTCGGAAGATTTTCTCTCACGCTGACTTTGTACAGTTTTTCAGGGAACATGGGGGGATTGTCATTAGCATCAGTGATGTTAATATTAATCTCAACTGTCCCGGTTTTCACTGGCGCTCCCCCGTCCACAGAGGCCAGGACTAAATGAAGGGATCTGTCTTTTTCCCGATCCAACGGTTTCTGCAGCACTAATTCTGCGTATTTGTTGCCGTCCGGATTTTCCTTCACTTCCAGACCAAAATAGGGGTTGGAACTAAGCCGGTAGCTCTGCAGGGAGTTGGTTCCTACATCCGGATCCTGAGCAGGGTCCAGCGGAAATCGCGCACCAGGCTGTGCTAATTCATTAATGTCTAAAGCGATGTTATTTTTAAGGAACCGGGGGGCATTATCATTAATGTCCTGGATCGCTACAGTCACATGGAAAACGTTCAGAGGGTTTTCCACCACCGTTTCCAGCGTCAGCACACAAAGCGGAGTCTCCCCGCAGATCTCCTCCCGGTCTATGCGGCCATTCACAGACAAGTCCCCGTTCTCCCCATTCACACTGAAGTGCTGCTGTTCCGAACTGACACGGAGCTTCCGCAGCGGCAGCTCCCTCAGCTCCAGCCCCAGATCCTGGGCGAGGTTCCCCACGAGGGAGCCTTTGGCCATTTCCTCGGGGATCGAGTAGCGAGTCTGCTCCGGGGCCGCGCGGCAGAACAAAGGCAAGAAGCAGGCGAAGAGCAGTACTTGCCGTGGGGCCGCCCGGCCCGGCGCCCGGCGCCTGGTCTCCATCTCAGCCACTCTCTGCGCCTGCTTGCGACCCGATCAGCCTGTGAGAATCCTCGGTCATGAAGCAAAACGAAAGTTCATCCCTGGGCGGAATTTTACCCCCGAAATCCAATTGCGCGGAAGGATTCCCTGTGGAAGCAGCGCTGTGACTCCGCCTTCCTTCCCCGAGATCTGCACTTCCCCACAATGGGAGGCGCCGGTGGATCCTGGCTGCAGCCTGGCTCCGCATTGGCCGACAGCGGCACTCGGAGCCTCAGTGAGAGAATTGCAGCGCTGACTGAATCGCGTCGTGAGGGAAGACGGGGAGTGCAGCTGCCTTCTTCTTCCGGATCCATTGCGGAGGATACAGGTTATGGAAGCGGCCGGCAGCTAGACAGTCAAGACAGGTCTTTGGAGAATGAAGTAAAACAGAGCGAACAGGTAGAGTCATTCTGGGAAGCTGCAAAGTTGCCCTGTGCTTTTGTGTTACGATATATCTGCCTCTGAGAAACCAACCAGTTGATTCAACATAGTGGAAGTCATTGACTGGAGGATTAAGGTGCCATTAAATAATATTCTGATTAATATGATGTAACACTTCGCAGTCCCCTGAGAAATCTTGTGTGGACTTTCTGTTTACAACAGAGATAACATCGTATTTCCTCTCTAGAGAGCAAAGAAAGTCAACCATTTGGGATGCTGAAAACGCACGGCACGCTTTCATGATAAGCCTAAACACTTTTCAGGGTTAAAACCCTTTCCCATTTTGGATTTTTGTTTAAAATCACTTATGAAAAGTTTTATGAGCCGGAGTCTAGAGATCTGGATGAATTCTCTTCTCAGCCCTGCCACAAAACTCCTGTGTATGACATTTGGAAAGGCACTTAGGCAATTTTTTTCAATGTTGTGTGCTTCAAGTAAGGTAATTAAATGCATAATTAGAAATAGAAATATGGGACATGATGTTCAGGAACATGTTTCATGTTTCCCGATTGACTTCATGGAGATATTTGCCTATAATAACTCTTCAAACTCATTTAAGTGTTTAAAATTTAGGTGCCTAATTTTAAGCATGTAGAAGGAAAAAGAAATTGGCCTAAATGTCTGTGCTTGACCTTGTGTTTTATTATTGAAACTGTGATAATAACATTTTATTAAATAGACAGAATGTTGTGAAACTAATATACATTGTAATTTTAATGCCCTGTGTGACGACAGGTCAGGGTCCCCTGAGTCCTGCACCCCCATAATGGCATGAACAGACTCCACCAGGTAGTAGAATAGAGGGAGTTTATTGCTGCTCCAGGATACAGCACAACACAGATGTAATCCCCTTGAGATGGGGGAGACTGGGCCCCTAAATCCCAGCCCCTGGCTTAGGCTGGTTCCTCCATGATCCCAGACAGAAAACTAAGAAACCACTCATTTCCAGCCCTGCCCCCATCCAGGGCTTCACCCCCCTTCTTCCCATTGTTCCGCTCCCTGGGAGATACTGATCAGACAGGTTTGAAGCCCCCTTTGCATAATGACTCATCCCCTGCCCTGCTGAGCCCTGCTGCAGACAGCAGCCAGTGGAGGTGTGGAGGTGTGATGACGCGTTGGGGTTCCCCTGTCTCCTGCACCCCCATAATGGCACGAACAGACTCCACCAGCCAGTAGAATAGAGGGAGTTTATTGCTTCTCCAGGATACAGCACAGCATCTGTCAGCTGGTTACAGGAACTGCAGCTAAGAGGCCTCAGTGCCCCCCTTTGAGATGGGGGGTGGCTGGGCCCTACAATCCCAGCCCACTCCCCAGCTCCTTCCCTAGGCTGTCTCCTCCATGCTCCCAGACAGAAACTAACTCACTCTCTTCCAGCCCTGCCCCCAGCCAGGGGGCGGCATTCCACCTTTCTTTGTTTCTCTCCCTGGGGGGTAGGTGGTCAGACAGGTTTGAAGACCCCTTTGCATAATGACTCACCCCCTGCCCTGCTGGGCTGTGGTGCAGACAGCAGCCAGGGGAGGTCACTCACAACCCACGACCCAGCATAGCAACCAGCAAGGTACACCCCACTACGTCACAGGAGGTCACTCACACTACGTCACACCCTGGGGGGCTCACCAACTGATGAAAGAGGAGAAAGATTCCTGTTGATTTCTGTAAGTGATGGTTAAGCCCTCGCTTGGACAACATTACAGAATTATGAAGCATAACAGTGATGTTCCAATGAGAGCAATCCATCATACAGAAAACAAAGCACAGTGGTAGGCTGACTGCGGCCTACAGGCCACATGCAGCACATCTGGGTTTTATGTGTAGCCCACAAGACACTTCGTTTACAGTGGCTCACACAGTGCCAGATTTCGCTTTCCATCCACATATGTTTTTTCCTACTCGTATTACTAAAGTGACACCCAGGTAAAGCACACATGAAGTGAGGTGTGTGCTGATTGCACAGGGCACTGACTGTGAGAACAGTATACTTTCTCTGCATCCAAACAAAGCACTGGTATGGTTCAACTGGCACAACCTGCAAATTCTAGGCATGCAAGCACAATTAGCAAAACTAGCCTAACTCAGGAGACCATCTTGATTATGACAATCTTGCAGCCAACTAAGACGATGAGGGCCATTCTTACAGCCACTCACCAGCCTAGCTTGCCCATTGCTGATAAAGCATTCAGATAATTTAAGATAAGGATTTCTTGTTCTCATAAGGGATTCAATAGTTATAGTCCAGGTCAGGTTCCCAAGAGCACACCTGAGGAACACATGGAACAATTCACAGGAGAATAAAGCACCCAGTCAGTGATGAAGCACCCAGTATAGCCTGCATCACTGACATTTTTCTGGATGACACCAATGCTAGTCCACCTTCTCTTCATAGCATTCACTCATCAAGCAGTTAAGGACACTCTAAAAAAGTTCTTACACAAGACTTGTGAATCATATCCAGGCCCTTCCTGACTTGTGAAAGAATCATGAACAACTGGTGCCACTCATGATAGAAATAGCCATTGCTTCAGACAGAGACCTCATCTACCCTTCTTTCTTCAAACACACATCACATGACCAACATCAAAAAACCCCACCCTGGATACATCAGATCTAACCATTTACTACCCAAAGTCAAACTCCAGTTTCCAAGTAAGCACAGGGAATAGAGCAGCCGTCTACTACCAACCAACTATCTAAAGACCAACCACAATCTCAGCTAACATGCATTAATATTCTAGACCTGGTTCAATCTGGATTCAGGGCAGGAGATGGAACTGAAACTGCATTATTGCCACTGATGGATAATTTCCCTCAGTCAATGGATAAAAGACAGACATCCATTCCCATCTTCTTGGACAAGTAGCACTTTCTATGATCTCTGGCTAGCTAGAAGAGACTGTCACATCTTGTCAAAAGATGAACTGACTTCAATTATTCTCTTGACTGGACTACAGTTATGTGATATGACTGGCATAAACCCTTCTGTGTTAAGGAAACGCCAACCACTACAGAGCATGTAGTGCGTCTTCTCAGCAACAGAGTACTCAAGCAGCACACCAGACCTATCCTCCACTCTCTAACCTGGCATCCCACACAACAATGGAATAAAGTTCAAGGTAACAGTCATACTCAAAGTGCTGTTTGTCCTGGCCTAAGACATCTAAAAGGCTACCTAAAGATGTGAGATGAAGACCACGGTGGCAATTTTTCTCCTCTGGCAAAATGGACTCCACCAGAAGGGCAAAGCTTGTCTGTTAGCCATGATTACATATCTGACATGAGAGCTAGCCATGAGAATGTTTTCTTTAATAATAAAAATGATTACAAAGTAGGGTTGTTGATTAACTCTATGTGATTAACTCAAAATAATCATGGTTAAACAATTACTCATGATTAACTGTAGTTACAATTGTAGTGTTAAACAATAAAATACTAATAGAAATACATTAAATATTTGTGGATGTTTTTCTACATTTTCAAATAGATTGATTTCAATTACAACACAGCATACAGAGTGTATAGTGCTCACTTTATATTATTTTTATTACAAATATTTGCACTGAAAAATATAAAAAGAAATTGTATTTTTCAATTCATCTCCTACAAGCATAGTAATACAATCTCTTTATCCTGAAAGTGCAACTCAAAAATGTAGATTTCTTTTGTTACATAACTGTCCTCAAAACCAAAACAATGTAAAACTTCTGAGCTTGCATGCCCTCTTCATTCCACCTTTTGTATAGCCAATCACTTTAAAAATGTTTGTTTATGTTTACAGGAGACAGACCTGTCCCATCTGTCCCTCAATCACCCTCTGGATGGAATGGTCCTCCATGTTAGCCACAGGGAGCAGGGTGGCCTAGGGCATTACCTGAGGGACCTGGCATGGGGTGCCAGGAGGAGCTGGGGGCCCCCTGACCTTACCACAGTGTTGGGAGCCAGAGCAATCCAGCAGCCTTCTCTGCTCTGCCGTACCACCCATCTCCCAGCTCACTGCACTCCACTACACCCCAGCCCCAGCTTGTTCCCCCCAAGCCCTTCCACAGGAGCAGGCTGGCATCCTCTTCCCACTGTTGCGATGAAGCAGAGCACAGCAGGCTGAAAGAGGGCAGTGGAGCACAGCAGGTTGCTGGGTAGTTCCAGCTCCTGGGTAGCTCCAGCTCCTTTCACCATAGAGAATGCAGAGGGCCAACCCTTGATGCTGCCCTGCACAAGGCCCGCCAGGAATCTCCTGGTTTTGGATGTGTGGGAGTGGGGTTGGGGAAAGGGATGCAACAGAGGTAGAAGGGGTGGAGCGGGGGCAGGAAGAGAGCTTGGAGCAAGGGATGGAAGGGAGCAGGGTAGGGGGTGAAACAGAGGTGGGACAGGGTCAGGGCCTGTGGCAAGGGAAGTTGTCCTGGGACACTGGAGGGGGGTGCACTGGGCCGCACTCCCTTAGGAATGGGCCTGATAGGAGATAATGCTCTCCTCTCTTCATTTACAATGTCACCTGAAAGAGAACAGTCATTTACAGGGCTCTGTTGTAGCTGGCACTACAAGGTATTTACCCGCCAGATACAAACATTTAAACGTCCGTATGCCTCTTCATGCTTCAGCCAACATTCCAGAGGACACACTTCCATGCTGACAACACTTGTTAAAAATAATGCATTAATTAAATTTATGGCTGAACTCCTTGGGGAGAATTGTTTGCTTAGAATCATAGAATCATAGAGCTGGAAGAGACCTCAGGAGGTCATCAAGTCCAGCCCCCTGCCCAAGGCAGGGCCAATCCCAACTAAATCAACCCATCCAAGGCTTTGTCAAGCTGAGACTTAAAAACCTCTAGGGATGGAGGTTCCACCACCTCCCTAGGTAACCCATTCCGGTGCTTCCCCAGTCGCCTAATGAAATAGTTTTTCTTAATATCCAACCTAGAGCTCCCCCAGCATAACTTGAGACCATTGCTTCTTGTTCTGCCATCCATCACTACTGTGAACAGCCTTTCTCCATCCTCTTTGGAACCTCTCTTCAGGAAGCTGAAGGCTGCTATCAAATGCTTCTTGCTGCTTTACCCACATTCTGCCATTTATTTCACTTATAGCAGTCTCGGGTGATGATCCGGCACACATTTTAAGAACACTTTCACTGCCAATTTGACAAAATACAGTGAAGATATCTATGTGAAATTTCTAAAGATAGTGACAACACTTCACCCAAGGTTTAAGAATCTAAAATGCCCTCCAAATTCTGGTAAGAGTGGAGCATGCTTCCACGAGTCTTAAAAGTGCAGCATTCCTATATGGAAATTACAGAACCTGACCCACCTAAAAGAAAAATAAACTTTTTGCTGGTGGCATCTGGCTCAGATGGTGAAACTGAACATGTGTCTGTCTGCACGACTTGGATCATTATCTAGCAAAACCCATCATCAGTATGGATGCATGTTCTCTGGAATAGTGGTTGATGCATGAAGGGACATATAAATCTTTGGCATATCTGCCATGTAAATACCTTGTGACACCAGCTATACAAGTGCCATACAAATGCCTGTTCTTGTTCTCAGATGACACTGTAAACAAGAAGTGGACAGCATTAGCTCCTGAAAATGTAAATAAACTTGCTTGTCTAAGCAATACAAGAACTACAACTAAATGGACTTTCTAGGCCATGAGTGGGAAAATTCCGGCCCACAGGCAGGATCTGCAGGTTTGGTCTCTCTCAAGCCTCCACCTCCATACTGACTTGTTCCTCCTCAGGTATCCAGTGATTTCAGCTCTTGTTGGCCATGGATAGATGTTTGCAGTCAATGGGAGTGGTGGGAAGTACCGTTCCAGTCCACACTGCTTCCTGCCAATTCCATTAGTGAAAATGGTGATGTACAGACAATGATCACCCAATACCTGTGGAGGGGCAGATAAATATAGTGGCAGAAGCTTGCCAGGGACTAACTCTGGTGGGCTGCTGTTTTTTTATTGCCCACCCCGTTCTAGGCTCTAAAATTTTACATTGTTTTATTTTTAGATGCAGTTATTTTTGTACATAATTCTACATTTGTAAGTTCACCTTTGGTAATAAAGAGATGACACTACATTACTTGTATTAGGTGAATTGAAAAACAATATTTCTTTTTTTTACAATACAAATATTTGTAATAAAAATAAAGGGAGCACAGTATACTTCATGTTCTGTGTGATAATTGATATAAAAATATTTCAAAATGTAGAATGCACCAACATATTTACATAAATAATATTATATTAGAGTTCAACAGCACAATTAATCACAATTTTTAATCATGATTAATTTAATCACAATTATTCTCTTGATAGCCCTATTCCAAAGACATTTTATAAATGTTGAAACAAACTATTAAATGTTTCAAGGCCCAACAGTCGTACATAAACAACAAAAATTATAGACATCTCATATTCTAATGATGGTATATATACAAGTTTCATAATTCTGTATGTCTGACATTTACATAATAATAGATAGGTCTGGAATGTAAACAAACTTGTTATAAAATTGGGTTAACTCTCTTAAAGCTGAGAGGTATAACTTCCAAAAACAAGTCAGTAAGCTACAAATAATCAAAGTCTATCTCTCTTAGTAGGGCTATTCACTTGCTTAAATTTATACACAAGGCTTAAGGGGCCTGCTGAATAGATGCTTATATCACCTGCACTTTTTAAAAATGCCCATAACTTCCAAAGGTGAAATGCCAAACTATTGGGAACATGAATGTCAATAGGAAAACAAAACAACATGAAATGTATTATAGGACAAAACGGTGATCTGATGCGTAAATAAATTAAATCATTAAAAATAAGGCAGGCCTTTTACTAGATTAAAGGTAAGACAATCACCACCTTCAAATCAAACTGTCTTTCAATACAATTAAAGTACTATTTACAGTGACATTTCCCTACTATCCCAAGTGCATAACAGACAGAGGAAGATAGAGGAAGGGAGTCCGGTTTCAACAAACACTAAAAGGTGTAATGTCAGTAAAAAAGGAGACACAGAGATTGTGCCATTGCAAAAGGAAAGGCAGAAGATTAAAAGTTAATAGACAAGTCACAAATACCTTGCTGCCCCAGAGCCAACTCTGGCTTCAGCACTGAAAAGACAATTGACTTCAATAGCCTGGAATTGTCCCCTTTCCTTCTCTACATAGACCCTCCCTTCCCTCTCACTAGACGTTCCCGGAGAAACCAACATCAGATCCTCTGGACTCACAGAACCAAGACGCAATGACCTTAGCTCACCTGAACTGAGGACTGATCCGCGTTACTAATGTTTAACTCTTCGGCCATTAGGAAAGGATCCTTTATCTCACACGTCTGATCGCTCGTCAGAGTGTTTGCATAGTTTGACTGGGGGAAGTTGAACTGGCTCTTCCCGGAGCCCGCGGTGAGCGACGCCTCCTGGGAGTACGAGTGGAGAAACGCTCTGACCCCATCGATGCCCACGAACTGCGAGACGGGAACTCCGCTGAAAGTCCCACTCGAGGAGTCCAACAGCTGCGAGGTGCGCCACCGCCGGAGCCGCAGGGCCACCAGCGCTATGACGAAGGTGAGGAAGAAGCAAGACACGGACGCCACCGCGATCACCAGGTACAAGGTGAGGCCGGACTGCGGCTCTGCGGGAGCCGAGAGGCTGCTCAGGTCCGACAGGAGCTCGGGGATGCTGTCAGCCACCGCCACCGTGACAGTGACGGTGGCCGAGAGAGGGCTGCCCGTTGTCCTTCACCAGCACCACCAGGCTCTGCTTCAGGGCGTCCCTGTCCACAAAGTAGCGCGCTGTCCTCACCTCGCCGCTGTGGACTCCGACCGAGAAGAGCCCCGGCTCCGTAGCCTTCAGCAGCTGGTAGGAGAGCCAGGCGTTCTGCCCGGAGTCCGCGTCCACCGCCACCACCTTGGTGACCAGGTAGCCCGGCTCGGAGGAGCGAGGGGCCAGCTCCACTCCCGTGGAGCCATCGCTGGGGGAGGCGGGGTGCAAGATGTGCGGGCTGTTGTCATTCTGGTCCAGCACCAACAGCGTGACGGAGACATTGCTGCGGAGCGGCGGGGAACCGCCGTCCCGAGCCTGCACCCGGAACCGAAGCTCCCGCAGCTGCTCGTAATCGAAGGAGCGCAGCGCGTACACAGCCCCGGTCTCGGAGTTAATGGAGACGGCGGAGGAGAGCGGAGCGCGGCCCTCGCCCTCCAGCAGAGAGTAAGTCACTCGGGCGTTCTCCCCCCAGTCGCGGTCAGTGGCCCTCACGGAGCACACGGAGGCCCCGCTGGGTTGTTCTCGGGCACGTAGGCGGTGTAGGACGCTTGGCCGAAGAGCGGAGCGTTGTCGTTGGTGTCCAGGACCCGGAGCGGGATGGTGATGTCGGTGGCGGGGCGGAGTCCCGCTGTCCGTGGCGGTGACCGTGATGTTGTAGGCGGCCACCTGCTCCCTGTCCAGGGCTCGCTCCGTCACCAGGCTGTAGTACTTGTCCAGCGACCGTCTCAGCTGGAAGGGGAGGCTGCTGGGTATGGAGCACGTGACCTCCCCGTTCTCGCCCGAATCCGGATCCTGTACGTTTAGAAGGGCGACCACAGTCCCGAGGGGAGCGTCCTCGGGGATCGCACTGAGGAGCGACGTGATGCTCAGTTCCGGGGCGTTGTCATTGACGTCGCTGACCACGATCAGCAGTTTGGATCGGTTGAAAAGGCCTCCCCCATCATGCGCTTGCACCTCGATTTCATACAACGCGGCTTCCTCGAAATCCAAGTTCCCCACCAGTGTCACTTCCCCCGTCCTCGAGTCTAAGCGGAATGTTTGGGCAGCTTCGTCTGTGATTGTTTTGAAGGTGTATTTTAACTCTTGGTTAACTCCTTCATCCAGATCCGTGGCTTTGACTGATACCACCAGGGAACCTATAGGCGCATTTTCGAAAACGCTCGCTCTATAGACAGGCTCAGTAAAAACTGGAGCATTGTCATTTGCATCCAGGACAACAATGCGGATCTGCGCAGTGCCAGACCTGACGGGATCTCCGCCATCAATGGCTGTGAGGATTAACTCGTGAGTACTTTGTTCTTCCCTGTCCAGAGGTTTTTCAAGCACCATTTCCGCATATTTCACACGGTCGGACCTAGTGTGCACATCCAGAGAGAAATGCCTATTACTGCTGAGTTGGTATCTCTGGATGGAATTAGTTCCCACATCTGGATCCTGCGACTGCTGCAGGGAAATCCGGGTCCCCACAGCTGTTGTCTCGATTATTCTTAACTCTAATTTCTCTGACGGGAAGCCTGGAGCATTATCATTAATATCGGTTATTTCCACTTCAACTGGAAAAAGCTTCGCTGAATCCTCACAAAGAACCTCAAACTTTATCACACAGATCTCCACCCGGCCGCAGATCTCCTCTCTGTCTATTGTATCTGCGGTGTATAAATGGCCGCTCTTAACATTCAAAGCAAAATACTGACTCCTACCTCGGGAGACAATGCGGACCCGGCGGTCTGAGAGCTGCTCCGCGTCCAGCCCCAAATCCTTCGCGATGTCCCCCACGAACGAGCCTTTGTGCGTTTCCTCCGGGATCGAGTAGCGAATTTGCCCAGAAACTGCCTCCCACACGGTAACCAATAAAACACAAAGCAGGGCTCGCCCTTTGCGCTCCCGGAGACGGGCTGTGCGTGCCATGTCCCTGGGGGCGAGTACAGCGCTCGGAGCCCCAGTCCCGTATGTATTTCCCTGTATCGCAGTCCTGTGTTTCCGCATTCGCTACTGTTACATTAACCCGCGTCTCTGCTTTTTCCCGGTTAAAACCCCGCGAGTGAGAGTCAGATCTCTGTGCGCTGGGCTTGCAGCGGCGGGCGGGGCGGGCTGGATCTCCCAACGCGTTCCTCTCCCTTATTGGTCAACAGCGGCGCTCAGAGTCTCAACCAATAACTGCATTTAAAAAAATCCCAACTCTTGTATCTCTCTGCTCTGTTAATTCATATTTCCCCAGGACTTTTTATTTGTAGTTGCTTCCACTATTTAAAATAAACCCACCCACCAATAAGCCTGTTTAAATTGTCCATGGAATTCCGTTAAAGTAAAGAGTCCTTAATAAACAATTATTTAAATAGAGTTGGTTCTGCTAACACAGGGAAGACAGACGGATTATTTATTTCCTAGACTAGCGGGTGATATCACAGATTTATCTGCCTGAATAAAACACACCTCTCATGTGTCGGGCTCACAAAGATGTTCTAATGGAAAAAAATATCGTACGTGTTTACTCCAAGCAATGTGATTTAGATACAGAGAACATGAGTGTTTCTCGCTCCTCTAACCAGAGATTTCCTCTTTCGCGGTGTCATACACTGATCATGGCGGCACGAGGGAGACATTTGAAAATGCAACAATTAATGTTCAGTAAACACAGTTATTGACGAGGAATGAGGACGGAATACCAGATGTAAACTGCCATCTGTGAGGGGGGAAACGGGCGGTAACTCTCAAAATGGACCGGGTTAATATCTCATTCTATTTCAACACTAAATCAGGTGAAATGATATTCCTAACGTTTACTCGTTTGTGGTAATCTAATATGTACTCAAATGCAAAATCATCACCTGAGAGGGAAAGAGGTTTCGAGAGCTCTGTCTCCAAAGAGAGAGACAATTATCGGTTAATGTCCCGTAGACTCCTGCAGAATTAATAACTACATGTAAATATATCCGGGGAATGTTTTACATTTAATTTCTAGTTTGGTTTCTCTAACTTTTCTATTAAGAAAATGTTTGGGTTTGGATATAACACACTTCTGTGCTACTTACATATTTTCATTACATAAAAAAATGCATAGACAACGACACGTTATTTCCTTCATAAACCATTTGGAATTAATAATTGGCTCCAGTTCTGTTACACACTTTGCTTTGAAACTATACTAATGTTCCCTGCCAATTATGAAATGCAGCATACCGGTAAAAGGAATATTTAAAATGTCAAATTTTTATAATCTTCACTTACTGACCTCTTTCCTTAATCCACATTCCACAAACCTCGGGTAAAACAGCTGGTGCAACGCGCAATTATACTAGAATTGTGGATATAGTCCTGCACCATTCATTAGTCATTAGCTACCCGTTGGAACTAAATTTTTGCTACAAGGAAGAGAAATAACGCGCGTATCAAATAAAATTATTCTAAAAATCCTCTAATTCACATGATTCAAATTCAGGATGATCATTCTTCATTGCCTGAATAATTTAATTCAGAATCACAGAACAGACACCGTAAATCGATAATGCAAAATCTCACCTTAAGAAGAGATTCTGATCCGGATTTTGGTGCTTCAAAACCAGAATTATTCACAAGTAAAATCCCAGAGGTGTCATTCCCCAGGATATCCTCAGCTGTAAAGTTCTGGTCACTACTTTTGAGCAAGTTAAATACATTTTTCCCGCAGTCTGTAGCCAAGCACAAGTTATAGGAATACGGCAAGGTCCCTTCTTTGAAGTCTGGCGGGAATCTGGGATCATCATTGGAATAAAGAGCCGGCCTGGCATACTGCAGAAAAGATGAATTCTTTGAACTTCTAACTCTCATGGCTATCACCGCTATCACTGAAACCAGAAACAGAAACGAGACCAAGGCCAAGGCCAATACCAAGTAGAACTGCAAATCAGACTGCGGCGCCGAGTCAGCCGACCGGTCGCTCATTTCCGGAAGAGCCTCTTGGAAGTTCTCGGCGAACACCAGGCTCAGAGTCACGGTGGCGGAGAGAGGCGGCTGCCCGTTGTCCTTCACCAGGGTGACCAGCCGGTGCTTCACCGTATCTCTGTCCGCAAAGGCGCGGGCGGTCCGGATCTCCCGCTGTGCAGCCCCAGACGGAAGAGCGCCGGCTCCGTGGCCTGCAGCACATGGTAGGAGAGCCAGGCGTTGTGTCCCGAGTCCGCATCCACCGCCACCACCTTCGTCACCAGATAACCCGCCTCGGCCGAGCGAGGGACCATCTCGAACACGGCCGAGCCCTCGCCCGAGCGAGGGATACAGGATGCGAGGGGCGTTGTCGTTCCGATCCAGGATAAACACGCTGACGGTGACGTTGCTGCTGAGAGGCGGCGACCCGCCGTCTTCGGCCCTCACTTGCAGCTCGAACGCCCGGAACTGCTCGTAGTCGAAGGAGCGCTGAGCGTACAGCGCTCCAGTCTGGGAGTTGATGGACACGTAGGAGGAGACAGGCAGCTCCTGGATGCTGCTGCGCAGGATGGAGTAAGTGACCCGGGCGTTGCCGTCCAGATCCCGGTCTGAGGCTTTGACGCTCAAAATGGAGGCCCCCGAGGGGTTGTTCTCGGGCACGTAGGCGCTGTAGGAAGGTTTCTCGAAGACAGGGGCGTTGTCATTGACATCCGAGATCTGCAAGAGGATGGTTTTCTGCGTGGAGAGCGGGGGGGAGCCCTTGTCTGTGGCAGTGATTGTGATGTTGTACTCCGGGGCCCGCTCCCTGTCCAGAAGGCTGTCCGTCACCAGCTTGTAGTAGCTACTGGAGGAGGACACTATTTTAAAAGGCAAATTATCTTGAATGCGACACGTGACTTCTTCATTTCCTCCATCGTCTGGGTCCCGGGCTTTGATCAGCGCGATCACTGTCCCGGGCACCGAGTCTTCGGGAATGGGACTAAAAAGGGATGTCAGGGTCACTTCGGGACTATTGTCGTTCTCATCCAGAAGTTCTATGTGAACGTTGCAGTGGCCTGTCAGACCGCCCCCATCCCGAGCTTCTACACCCAGGATGTAATTATGTGCCTCTTCAAAATCCAGAGACCCTTTTGTTGTGATTCTTCCATCGGAAGCTAAGCTGAAGAGCTCTCTTGCACTCTGTGGTATGTTGCTGAAAGAATATGCTATTTTGGCATTTGTGCCCTCATCTTTATCAGTGGCTCTAACCTGAAGCACTAAGGAGTCCTTGGGTAGATTTTCCTTCAGGCTGACCTTGTAGACCTCTTCGGAGAAGGCGGGGGCATTGTCATTAGCGTCAGTGACACTGATGTTAATCTGAACAGTTCCAGTGCGGACTGGATCTCCCCCATCCACAGCCCTCAGGACCAAGTGATGGTAACTCTGCTTCTCTCGATCCAAAGCTTTCTCTAACACTAATTCTGCTTGGTTTTTCCCAGCTGGATTTTCCTTCAATTTCAAGCTAAAGCATGGATTTGGACTGAGCTGGTAGCTCTGCAGCGAATTAGCTCCAACATCGGGATCTTGCGCAGGTTCTAGAGGAAATCGCGCACCAGGCTGTGCGAATTCATTAATTTCTAAATCAACCGCATTTTTAACAAACCGCGGTGCATTATCGTTAATGTCCTGGACTGCGACATTCAGGTGGAAAACGTTCAAAGGGTTTTCAACCACAACTTCTACATTTAGGAAACAAGTTGGAGATTTCCCGCAGATCTCCTCCCGGTCTATGCGGCCATTCACGTACAAGTCGCCGTTCTCCCCATTCACACTGAAGTGCTGCTGTTCCGAACTGACACGGAGCTTCCGCAGCGGCAGCTCCCTCAGCTCCAGCCCCAGATCCTGGGCGAGGTTCCCCACGAGGGAGCCTTTGGCCATTTCCTCGGGGATCGAGTAGCGAGCCTGCTCCGGGGCCGCGCGGCAGAACAAAGGCAAGAAGCAGGCGAAGAGCAGTACTTGCCGTGGGGCCGCCCGGCGCCTGCTCTCCATCTCCCGACTCTGTTTTCTTACCGCTTTTCTTGTGATCGATCCTGCGTTCCAAATTCCCTGCGCTTGTAGGAGTGCCGGGGTCGGTAGTGAGAGGAAATGGCGGCTGTTTCCCGGCTGGATTGCAGCGATCCGAGGGAGGGTTTGGTGTTTCGGCGACACTGTCTCTCTGCTGCGTTTCTCCGGAGATCTGCTCTGTGCGGAGCTTTGCAAGGGGCTCGGCTCGGTTCCCGGCTGCAGACCTGGCTCGGCGTTGGCCAACAGCGACACCCTGAGTCTCAGGGAGGGAAATGCAGGCGAGAAACTCAGATCTCGAGTCGGAAACACCGAGATGTCACTAAGCGTCAGTTCCTTCACAAACCGACTTTTTCAGAGTTAAAAATCATACAGATCTGAGAAGTGGCGACTCCGCGCGCCTGGCCAACGTGTAATGAATCAGCTCCGAAGCTCATCGCATTGTGAGAAACTTAATTTTGTTTCCCTTTAAGAATAAAATAGACTTTTTAACCCACTGGATATAAAACCAACGATGGAAATGCCTGTTGGTGTATGTCTCTCCCCAGCTCCGACATAAAACTCCAGACAGGGGAGGAGTCTGCCTAAGGACTCCGCCTTTCCACCAGGACTCCGCCTTTCCCCTCCCGTTTCCTCCTCTCGGGGTCCCGCCTCCGACCAACCCGGAAGCCAGGCTGCGAAGCTCGGGTCCCGGGTCCTGGTGGGACATGAGAACATCACCGGCCCCGAGTCCCTGTCTCGCGGGACCCCTGCCCACTGCAGCTGGAGGGGCCGCGCTGACTCCGGCTTCCCGCCTGGCCTGGGGAGGTGGGGGCTCGAGTGCCGATTTGCCAGCCGGGAAGCTGTAGGCAGCCACTGACCCTCCATTGCCCGAGGAACGGGAACATGGTCGGCAGCTGCTCTCGACTCCTCAGCCCCGGCAGGTGGAGGGTCCGCGACCTGTTAGGTTCCAAAATCCATTCCGAGGAGATTAAATAAATAGCTTGATTTTCAGAGACACTGGACAACTTCAGCTGCCACTCACTCTTGGGGGGGAGGGTCTGTGAGCCCCCAGCAACTAGAATATGAAGCCCTTTGGCCTAAGTATTGGCTCACATGCCTAGCGCATATTTGAAAACGTTGGTCGAAACCTTTCTGTGCCTGAGCTTTCTCACAGTTAATTTCAGAATAATGTAACTTTCCTAACTCACAGGATTGTTGTGAGACTAATTTATCACTGTTTGTAGTTACTCTGAGCCCGACCTAATGCCCACTGAAATTAATAAAATGAGAATTCCCCTAAATACAATACGTTTTTGGATCAGGCCCTTTAATATGATTGGATGGAAGGCAATATAAGTATGAAGTATGACAGAGATGTTCTAATGAGAAGGGACTGAGAGAGAGAGTATAAAAAATACGAGATAACTAAAAGTAAGAAATTTTCCTTTTTTTCTTGTATCCATTCAATAATTATAATCCAAGTCAGTTACCAAACAAACAAAGAAACAAACAAACAAACAAACAAACAAACAAACATTTTCTTATAAATAAAACAAACAGTTCTCAAGAGAAATATTAGGTACTCCAACTATGAAACATTTCATGAAACTGTGAAAATACTGACATAAAATTATTCTTAAAAAATGTCAGTAGGTGAAGTGACATATTATAGGTCTTTAATAAATTTCTTTAGTTAGTTGTCTGAATCCATGACAAATGCCTCACATCAAAGCATTTCGTCTAGTGACTTATACTCTTTGTCAGGACAGAGCATGTGACTGTCCCTAAGGAAACCATTAGATTTAAATTTAGAAGAATGTATTAAGTGTTTAGATTTTATTAAATGGTCCTTGGATGCACGTACTAATCTCACTTATAACGTCTTTACTCCACATGTTAAGGTTACATTGAGTGTTTCCAGTGTAAACCTGTGACTATGAAAACAATGAGTAGTCCTGTGGCACCAGAGATTGTGATGGGGTGGACTAGACCCAAACATCCCTGCTGGAAGGCTTTGCCACACCAGGACCCAGAGAGAAGAGCAGAAAAGAGGTCCTTCAGGCAGACTAGAATGACTGCTTTTGCTGCAGCCAATCAGGATTCAGCAAGCTGATATAAAAGAAGCTGCTGGGCTAGGGCTTGGCAGTTCCTCACTGGAGCTGAACCCAATCAGATGTAGCGATTGACTGGGAGGACAGCAGCACTTTGGACAGCTCCGAGTGTGAGCTGGACTTCAGACCTGGCTGAAACCCAAGTCCAGCAGCTCATGTTGACAGACTACAACAATTTGCAGAACCCTGGACAGCTGTGGGGAGAACTTGACCTCAAAGCCTGAGAGAGATCTGGCAGAGCAGCTTCTTGGGGAAGTGGCCCAGGGAGTGAGATAGCAGTGGATCATTGTGATACTTAGGAGTCAACTGCTATTTATAGGGTCCTTGGGCTGGGACCCAGAGATGTGAATTGGCCCGAGTCCCTACAATTCCCCAACATCTACAAAAGGGGGATAAGAAGTCTGCTCTCAGGTGACCAACCAGGAAAGCCCAAGGGGAGGAGAAGTTGCAGACACACCCTCAGCCACTGAGGGGCACTCTCGAGATGGTGAGCCCCTTCACAGAGACTAACAAATACATTATATCATGAGGCTTATGGGCAAAATCCACTTCATCGGCTAAGTTGGAGTGGAAATTATAGACTCCAGAGCATATATAACAGTAAAAGCAGTTGCCTGTCATTAACTAATGCTGACTTACTACAGAAGGTGTTAAGTCCTGCTCAGAAGAGGGAGCATTGAAACCAAATGAACCATTATAAAACAACAAAGACTTTATTAATTGCTCTCTTATCCCCATTCCCCCATAAAAAGGAGATATGAGCCTGAAATCATCCCATCAGCTTCATCTCTGAGAGAGAGAATAAAAATCACAGACAAACACAAATTAGATCTCTATGCTGCTTGGAGTTTGGAGAAGGCAGAATTTCTAAGCATAGGCAGGGGAGCCCCAGTTACTTATTGCTAAGGGATGTAAAGAGTGTGCCTATTACAGCAGCTTGTATTACCTTTTGGAACCCAAGCACTGCAG
The DNA here is from genome assembly GCA_019425775.1 of Rafetus swinhoei. NCBI lineage: Eukaryota > Metazoa > Chordata > Testudines > Trionychidae > Rafetus > Rafetus swinhoei. Next base: position 41,791,099 of record CM033428.1, on the reverse strand, counting down.
TGCTTTTCATCCATTCCCAGCAGTTTGACAGTGTGACATTTGGAAAGATGTTTAGAAATATCAATAAGTGATGCCGGGAAACCATGTGCTAGCTCCCACTGATATCATTAGGATTTGTTGAATTGAGTACATATGAAATGAGGCCCCTCATATAACACTCCAGTACAGGTCTATGTGTTTACAAGTTTGAAAAGCTTAATTGCACTCTATGTGTCTTAGCTTTCTCATCTGTCTATATGTAAATTATATATTCTCCTTCTGGCTCAGTTTTTTGAAACTTAATTAAACAATTTTCATCTGAAACACACTTTGAGATCCCTGGATAGAAGGCACTATGTAAACTGTAATGTGAGGTATATGATGATGTTCTTATTCACATATTGTTCCTATTGACATAAACTACAATCAAAAGCTGTAAGGTAACTCCTGAATAAGATCACACATGTAATTCCATAATTGAAAAGGAATCCGTGTCCCAAAAAGACACTGCCATAGAGACAAAATTAAGTGTCCCAGAGGAGTTCCAAATATGAGATATGGAATGTTGAAATTATTCATTGTAAACACCTTCATTAGAAGATATCACCAGATGTAAGGTATATATGCCACTGATACATTTGTTTTTGTGAATTCATCACAGTTCACAGTACTACCGCAGACACCAGCATTTCAGCTGAAGACCCATTCATTTTCTCTGTGAGATATCAAACATATATTTTTCCTTAAATAAACATTAAAGAAATGTTTGATAATTTTTCTCAGATAAATAAATAAATGATAAAGACATTATATAAACTTTAATGAATTTCACTACACCTAAAAAGGTGAAATTGTAAGACACACACAACTAAAATAGGATGGACCTTTACAGAAATTTAATGTATTATTTAGGATTTTATTATAAACAATTTATGCTACTTTCATAATTCTCCATGAGTGATATGAGTAAATGTGAAACTAAAAGTTGGTGAGTGTGAAAATGACAGTAAGATCTATTCATTGTAGAGCTTTATGAAATCCAGGCGGTAACACTTTTCTATGACATTTCACTACATACTTGGGATTCAAATGTATGTAAATTTGTGCACAAAAGAAAATGGAAAGCAAATAGTTTCTGGCTGTATCAAAAATTCTGTGCGGCCCTGCATGTGTATGCCCTAGGTTTGTATGAGTGCACCTTCTCTGTGGGTGTGCAGTCCATCTGTCAGCATCTGTGCACCAAGATTGTGTCTGGATGACTGTCCCCGCCTAAGTATGGGGTGGGCGGTAGGGATGGGAACCGGTAACCGGTTAACCTGGCTGATGCTTACCTGGTAATGGTTAACTGGTGCCCCAGAGCAGCCCCCTGCCGGCTGCCTGCCAAGGGCAGAGGGCTGCTCCAGCCCTGCCAGGCCAAACACACCACAGGAATCCGTGAGGGACTGGGAGCCTCAACCCTGCACGGGCCAGCAGAGCGGGCTGGGGGCTCCTCCAAATGAGCTGAAGCACTTGCCCACCAGGATCTCACTTGCCTTGTTAACCACTTAAACCTAATGTTTAACTGGTTAACTGATTAAATAGGATTTTACATCCCAAGAGGGCAGGACAGTATTTTTTTCCCCCTTTTCTCCATATGACTGAAGAGATGTTCACTTGCCCCTTCACCTTGACCTGGGCCTTGAAAGATGTGTTACCTACAGTGTGTTCCACCTGATATTTAGCTGTGATGCTCTGAGTTTATTTCCCAGACAGAGTAAAGCTTGTCTCTCTCACCAACAAAAGTTAGTGCCTCACTCTCCTTGTCTCTCTAATACTGTTGGACAAAAAGCCTAGAACATGCTATACACGAAGTTAATTTGTCATTTTGAAATGAAAGTTTCCTACATGTAAATATATGTAAATGTACCTACATCTATAGAACTGATTAGAAATAAACAGAACTTTAGGTCTTTTACTTTTCTTCTCCTTCGATAGGATTCTAGGGACAAGCATTTATTAGAAGTACAAAGATGTCAAGATGTTAGGTCAACTGAGTCAGTTCCTCTATATAAAAACCGAAAAAAATTGTCTTTTGTAAAAGTTGAAAACACGTGTCAAAACATATATATCATGAAAATAAAAACAATGACAATAAAATCTGATGCTTAAATCTGCATCCACAACACCCAACTTGCAAACGCCAAATTACTGGAAACAAGAAAAGCAATACTGCAGACAACTTGAAAGCCCCTTAGATGAATTACTCAGAATACTTCTGTACTAAAGTTGTTCTACGCTAAAATAATAAAAACTGAAGTCATATGACAGCGGGATTATATTAACCGTGAGAGATTCCCCCCCCCCTCCCCCACTGAAGTAAGGGAGGGTTCGAAGCTCCTCAAGTCTCATCAACTTGCCTTTCACTAAACTTAGTATTTTTCACAGTCAGAAATGCCTGTGCATTTGTAACTTTCCATACTGAGTCGGAAGAACTCTGAAAAAGGTATCGTGTCTTAGAGCAAAGATTCAATCTGGAATAATTTCATAGAAAACTAAAAAGGGGAGAAGACGTTTGTGCCATTTCCAAACCAACGGTGTACATTTCACCAGTCACCAACACACCAAAATACCCTCCTCCCGCAGAACAAGCAAGTGCACTGCATTCTCTCAGCCACAGAGAGCTTGGTCCTATGCTAAGGGAAGTCAAACGCTAAATTCCCACTAACCTCAATAATTCAGGTCTCTCATCTTCGCTTTCAACTAATCGAACAGACAGCGGAAGATTAATCTTAAACACGACAAACTAACACAAAACCCCACATCTTCTATTAGCTCACCTGAACTGAGGACTGATCCGCGTTACTAATGTTTAACTCTTCAGCCATTAGGAAAGGATCCTTTACCTCACACGTCTGATCGCTCGTCAGAGTGTTTGCATAGTTTGACTGGGGGAAGTTGAACTGGCTCTTCCCGGAGCCCGCGGTGAGCGACGCCTCCTGGGAGTACGAGTGGAGAAACGCTCTGACCCCATCGATGCCCACGAACTGCGAGACGGGAACTCCGCTGAAAGTCCCACTCGAGGAGTCCAACAGCTGCGAGGTGCGCCACCGCCGGAGCCGCAGGGCCACCAGCGCTATGACGAAGGTGAGGAAGAAGCAGGACACGGACGCCACCGCGATCACCAGGTACAAGGTGAGGCCGGACTGCGGCTCTGCGGGAGCCGAGAGGCTGCTCAGGTCCGACAGGAGCTCGGGGATGCTGTCAGCCACCGCCACCGTGACAGTGACGGTGGCCGAGAGAGCTGCCCGTTGTCCTTCACCAGCACCACCAGGCTCTGCTTCAGGGCGTCCCTGTCCACAAAGTAGCGCGCTGTCCTCACCTCGCCGCTGTGGACTCCGACCGAGAAGAGCCCCGGCTCCGTAGCCTTCAGCAGCTGGTAGGAGAGCCAGGCGTTCTGCCCGGTCCGCGTCCACCGCCACCACCTTGGTGACCAGGTAGCCCGGCTCGGAGGAGCGAGGGGCCAGCTCCACTCCCGTGGAGCCATCGCTGGGGGAGGCGGGGTGCAAGATGTGCGGGCTGTTGTCATTCTGGTCCAGCACCAACAGCGTGACGGAGACATTGCTGCGGAGCGGCGGGGAACCCCCGTCCCGAGCCTGCACCCGGAACCGAAGCTCCCGCAGCTGCTCGTAATCGAAGGAGCGCAGCGCGTACACAGCCCCGGTCTCGGAGTTAATGGAGACGGCGGAGGAGAGCGGAGCTTCGCGGCCCTCGCCCTCCAGCAGAGAGTAAGTCACTCGGGCGTTCTCCCCCCAGTCGCGGTCAGTGGCCCTCACGGAGCAGACGGAGGCCCCGCTGGGTTGTTCTCGGGATGGACACAGTGTAGGATGTCTGGCTGAAGATGGGAGCGTTGTCGTTTACGTCCGAAAGTTGCACTGAGATGCTTGTGGTGGAGGATAAAGGAGTCCGCGGTCTGTGGCTGTGACAGTCACATTGTAACCGAGACCCGCTCCCGGTCCAGGGCTCTGTCAGTCACCAAGCTGTAGTAATTGTCAAATGTCTTCTGCAAGCGGAACGGCAGATTGGCTGCGATGGAGCACGTGACCTCCATTCGGGCCGGAGTCTCTGTCCTGGACATTTAGCAGCGAGATGACTGTGCCGGGGGAGCGTCTTCAGGCACCGGGCTGAGCAGGGAAGTGATTGCAATCGCCGGGGAATTATCGTTCACATCGAGCACCGTTACCAGCACTTTGCACCTGGCCGAGAGGGCTCCGATATCCTTGGCCTCCACTTCCATTTCAAATGCCGCAGCCTCCTCGTGGTCCAGGTCGCCTCTCGTTGATATTTCTCCTGTCTTAGGCTGAACCTGGAATATCTGAGCGGCCTTTTCTGTAATTTTTCTGAACGAAAAGGTCACCTCGGAATTCGGTCCCTCATCGCGGTCCGTGGCGTTTACCGTGATAACCAGGGTCCCGGGAGGCGCGTTTTCCAAAACACTCACGTTATAGATCGGCTGAGTGAAGACCGGGGCGTTGTCATTGGCGTCTACAACCACAACGCGGATGTGAGCAGTGGCGACTCTGACTGGGTCTCCGCCGTCAGCTGCTGTGAGAGTTAATTCGTGGACAGTCCGCGTTTCCCGGTCCAGAGCCTTTTCCAGCACCAGCTCCGCATATTTAGCACCATCCGATCCGGTCTGCACAGCCAGAGAAAAGTGCTCGCTGTCGCTCAGTTGGTAGCTCTGGATGGAGTTAATTCCCACATCGGGATCCTGCGCCTCCGGCAGGGAGATCCGGGTCCCCACAGCTGTAATCTCACTGATCTTTAACTCCAGCTCCTTCGCCGGGAACCTGGGGGCGTTGTCATTAATGTCCGTGATTTCAACTTCCACTGCGAACAGCTTCACTTTATCCTCAACCAGAATCTCACATTGCAAGAGACACGTCTCGGCCCGGCCGCAGATCCGCTCCCTGTCTATGCGCTCCGCGGTGATCAAATGGCCGCTCTCAGCATTCAGAGCGAAGTACTGCGTCCTACCTCCGGAAACAAGGCGGACCGCGCGCTGAGAGCTGCTCCGCGTCCAGCCCCAGCCCTTTGCCACGTCCCCCACAACGGAGCCTTTCTGCATTTCCTCGGGAATCGAGTAGCGAATGTGCCCAGACACCGCCTCCCAAACCGTAGCCATTATAAAGTAGAACTGGACTCTCTCTGTGCAGCCCCGGCTCCTTGGTGTATCCGCCATCGCTCTCCGGTGACAGGCGCTCGGATCCCCGGCCACGTATTTCCCCTCACTTGAGTCCTCTCTGTCCGCAGCCACTGATGTTGTAAGCAGAGTTGCTTTATAGAAACCCCCCGCAGCCAAGTCCGCTGCCCATGCCTCTGAAGGAGTCTGATCTCAGCGCTCTCCGCGGCTTGACGGCGGCGGGGCGGCCGGGATCGCTCAGCGTGATTCTCTGCCTGATAGGTCAACAGCGGCGCTCAGAGTCTCAACCAATTACTGCAGACAGTCCTTTAAAATCTGCCTTTAATCTCAGTTCAACTCTCCAGCGCTATTAACACTTTAAAACTAATGAATAGTCCTGGCAGCACCCAAAGACTAACAGAACATGTAGATGGCATCATGAGTTTTCTTGGGGACAGACCACTTCTGTAGCGTTACCGAGTGATGTTTGTATTTCCATTAGCTTGTAGCGAGGCGGTCGGTTCCTTGTCCATTCAAGATAAAGATCACGGAGCCATTCAAACACTGATGTGCCATTTAGCCGTGCAACTAGCGTGAGAAATCTCAGTTGTCTTCGTCACAACAAAGCAAGGTTATTTGGGGGTCTATGCTGGGGACTCAGAAAAATTTATGAACATGAAAATACCATGTGTGTTTACACACTTCCTGTAAACTACTCCCCTTCACACAGAGATTTGAAGAACCATGATCTCACTGGCACGTTATGTTTGCACGGTAAGGGATATCTGTAGCTGTAATATTGTATTTCCGTCTTATCAATAAACCCTCTTATTTTCAACCCGCGAGTACAAAATGTCTGAGGTATATACTTGTGTATAATGGGAACAGCTGACAGTCTCTTTCAAATTAACACCTGATACATTCTGAGCAAAGAGAAATGGTATTCCCAATGTTTGCTCCTTCTCGGTTTTGTTTTCTACGTGCTAATTAGCTGTTCACCTTGAGAGGGTGATACACTGAGGGAAGGACATTAAGAGGGCACTGAATCCGAGGAATGAAAAAAAAATCTGTCTGGGCGTATTGTGGACTGTTGTAGGCTACTCATGAAGATGTGAGCACATTCCGTCCTTTCCTCATCATTTCTCTTTAAATTCCATAACTTTTGAGCTGGAGGAAATGCGAGTTTCAATTGCTTTAGATAGCTCCGAATTAATTAGTTTTTTTACAAAACTTTGCAAATTAATAGACCGTAAACCTTCAGAAGTCATAGTAAATTTACGTGACTGATCAAAAATTATTAAATTTGGCATTTCACTCGGTTACACGCTTTGGTTTGAAATAATATTGATGTTCCTTGATATTAAGGATGTTAACTCGTTGTGAAATGGAATGGAAAATAACTAATTTAATAATTCTTTGAATAAATAGCTCCTTAAATGTCTGAAGTATCTCATTAAAAGGTTGTATTAAGCAAATGGGAATATAGTTACAGCCAGGGCCGGCCCACAACATTTTGGAAGCTGAGGCGGGGAGCTCAAATGACGCTCCCATGTCCTCTTTTCTCCTGCCTGCCTGTTACGTCTCTTGTGCACTCGTTTCTCCAGCATAGCACTCCACCATCTCTGTGCATCTAGAGCAGAGAAAATACATATGCACCAGCAGCAGACACAATTTTTACACTCTAGGGCCTAGTGGCGCCCCTCTCCTTCCCCCCCAACCCACAGTCTGGTACCTGAGGCGGCAGCCTCAGTTCGCCTCATGGTAAGGATGCCATCAATCCCAGGAAGGTAAATTATTATTGGGAAACTTAGCTCATTGGTGCTTCATTACACTTCAGTCAAAATCAAAACTCTGACAAACACTATACACGCAATTTTTTCCTATGGCAAGGCGATGAGAAAGAGGTGATAGGAACTTCATGCACTATTGGAAGGCGGTCTGATACTGGAAACATATGGACAAGATATGAATCGGAAGAGAAAGAGAAAGAGAAGATCTTTGCTTCTACAAGTTTGACACTAAGCAGCAGGAGCCAACAATCACTTGCTATCAAAACATGAAACACCTGATTACAGAAATTACGCACAAGCTAACTCAGAAAAAAGAGAGGAGTTTTTCTCCTGAAAATCTCAATATCAACTGATCTAAATTTCATAAACATCATACGATAATGTGCTAATTTTAGAAAAAACAAAGTGTAGACTTCACCTTCAATACATCAAACAGCTTAACCGTAGAATCCTTTCAGTGTCAAATTTTGAATCCTTTAACCAGAATTCCTGCTTAAAATTAGAATCACAGAATTGTCATTACACAAATTATTCTCTATTGTATTACTCTGCCCATTCGTTTTCACCAAGTATAATAACATTTTTCAGTCTCCTTAGCGCCACACAGGGTATCAGAAAGGATTAGGTCGCATCGCAGAATTTTGGCAGAAATCGGGGATGTGCCATGGAATAAAGATTACAACTGAGGTACTGAAGAACACAGAAATTCTTTGATGGTCGGAATGTCACGATTTTGAAACCGGTAAAAATATTAAAAGCGGGAAAACAGATGAGAGCGAAAGACAGGAATAGGTAAATCAATGGATGCATTGAGGAAAACATCTCACCTTGAGAAGAGTTTCGGACCCAGATTTTGGTGCTTCAGAACCAGAATTACCCAAAAGTAAAATCCCAGAGGTGTCATTGCCCAGGATATTCTCAGCAGTAAAGTTCTGCTCGCTACCTTTAAGCAAATTAAATCCATTTTCCCCGCAGTCTGTAGCCAAGCACAAGTTATAGGAATACGGCAATGTCCCTTCCTTGTAGTCTGGCGGGAATCTCGGATCGTCATTGGAATACAGAGCCGGCCTGGCATACTGCAGAAAAGAGGAGTTGTTTGAACTTCTAACTCTCATGGCTATCACCGCTATCACTGTAACCAGAAACAGAAACGAGACCAAGGCCAAGGCCAACACCAAGTAGAACTGCAAATCAGACTGCGGCGCCGAGTCAGCCGACCGGTCGCTCATTTCCGGAAGAGCCTCTTGGAAGTTCTCGGCGAACACCAGGCTCAGAGTCACGGTGGCGGAGAGAGGCGGCTGCCCGTTGTCCTTCACCAGGGTGACCAGCCGGTGCTTCACCGCATCTCTGTCCGCAAAGGCGCGGGCGGTCCGGATCTCCCGCTGTGCAGCCCCAGACGGAAGAGCGCCGGCTCCGTGGCCTGCAGCACATGGTAGGAGAGCCAGGCGTTGTGTCCCGAGTCCGCATCCACCGCCACCACCTTCGTCACCAGATAACCCGCCTCGGCCGAGCGGGGACCATCTCGAACACGGCCGAGCCCTCGGGCCCGAGCGAGGGATACAGGATGCGAGGGGCGTTGTCGTTCCGATCCAGGATAAACACGCTGACGGTGACGTTGCTGCTGAGAGGCGGCGACCCGCCGTCTTCGGCCCTCACTTGCAGCTCGAACGCCCGGAACTGCTCGTAGTCGAAGGAGCGCTGCGCGTACAGCGCTCCAGTCTGGGAGTTGATGGACACGTAGGAGGAGACAGGCACCTCCCGGATGCTGCTGCGCAGGATCGAGTAAGTGACCCGGGCGTTGCGCTCCAAATCCCGGTCTGAGGCTTTGACACTGAAAATGGAGGCCCCCGAGGGGTTGTTCTCGGGCACGTAGGCGTTGTAGGAAGGTTTCTCGAAGACAGGGGCGTTGTCATTGACATCCGAGATCTGCAAGAGGATGGTTTTCTGGGTGGAGAGCGGGGGGGAGCCCTTGTCTGTGGCCGTGATTGTGATGTTGTATTCCGGGGCCCGCTCCCTGTCCAGGGGGCTGTCCGTCACCAGCTTGTAGTAGCTACTGGAAGACGATATAATTGTAAAAGGCAAATTGTGTTGAATATGGCAACTGAGTTCTCCATTTTCTCTGGCATCTGGGTCACGAGCTTTGATCAAAGCTATCACTGTTCCCGGCATTGAGTCTTCCGGAATAGGACTGGATAGTGATAAAATCGTCACTTCCGGGGCGTTGTCGTTTTCATCCAGAATTTTTATATATACTTTGCAGTGACCTGTCACCCAGCCCCCATCCCTAGCTTCCAATTCCATGGTGTATTCATTTGTCTCTTCAAAATCCAGAATTGCTGTATTTATTATTTCTCCATTTTCAGGGTTTAAATGGAATAATTTGCGGGTATTTTCCGGAACGCTGTCGAAAGAGTAGGTTACATAGCCATTTAAACCTTCGTCTTTGTCACTGGCTTTCACCTGAAGCACTAGGGAACCCTTTGGCAGATTTTCCCTCAGGCTGACTTTGTAGATCTGTTCAGTGAATACTGGGGGATTGTCATTGGCGTCAGAAATTTTAATCCTAATCTGCGCTGTCCCAGATTTGACTGGATCTCCCGCATCCAGCGCTGTCAGGATCAACTCGTATGAACTTTCCTCCTCTCGATCCAAAGACTTTCCCAAGACTAATTCTGCTTGTTTTTTTCCATCCGGGCTCTCCTTCACTGACAGAGTAAAAGACGGGTTTTTACTGAGTTGGTAATTCTGCAGCGAATTGCTCCCCAAATCCGGGTCTTGGGCAGATTCCAATCTAAATCGCGCACCCGGAAGTGCGGATTCACTGATTTCTAGATCAATTTCACTCTTCACGAACCGCGGGGCGTTATCATTAATGTCCTGGATCGCTACATTCACAATGTAAACGTTCAGAGGGTTTTCCACCACCGTTTCCAGCGTCAGCACACAAAGCGGAGTCTTCCCGCAGATCTCCTCCCGGTCTATGCGGCCATTCACGTACAAGTCGCCGTTCCCCCCATTCACACTGAAGTGCTGCTGTTCCGAACTGACACGGAGCTTCCGCAGCGGCAGCTCCCTCACCTCTAGCCCCAGATCTTGGGCGAGGTTCCCCACGAAGGAGCCTTTGGCCATTTCCTCGGGGATCGAGTAGCGAGCCTGCTCCGGGGCCGCGCGGCAGAACAAAGGCAAGAAGCAGGCGAAGAGCAGTACTTGCCGTGGGGCCGCCCGGCGCCTGCTCTCCATCTCCCGACTCTGTTTTCTTGCCGCTTTTCTTGTGATCGATCCTGCGTTCCAAATTCCCTGCGCTTGTAGGAGTGCCGGGGTCGGTAGTGAGAGGAAATGGCGGCTGTCTCCCGGCTGGATTGCAGCGATCCGAGGGAGGGTTTGGTGTTTCGGCGACACTGTCTCTCTGCTGCTTTTCTCCGGAGATCTGCTCTGTGCGGAGCTTTGCAAGGGGCTCGGCTCGGTTCCCGGCTGCAGACCTGGCTCGGCGTTGGCCAACAGCGACACCCTGAGTCTCAGGGAGGGAAATGCAGGCGAGAAGCTCAGATCCCGAGTCGGAAACACCGAGATGTCACTAAGCGTCAGTTCCTTCACAAACCGACTTTTTCAGAGTTAAAAATCATACAGATCTGAGAAGTGGCGACTCCGCGCGCCTGGCCAACGTATAATGAATCAGCTCCGAAGCTCATCACAATGTGAGAAACTTAATTTTGTTTCCCTTTAAGAATAAAATAGACTTTTTAACCCACTGGATATAAAACCAACGATGGAAATGCCTGTTGGTGTAATAAAATGCCCTCACGTGGCCTTTCAGCGCTGTAAGGCATTTCCGGCAAGGTAGTTTAGTTCCCTCATAGCCTCGTTCGGTTACATCATTTGTACAGTTCTGCTGTCTCCACAGGCGATAACATAACTTTCGTCGCTAGAGCGCAGCGAACTGATACTGGAGGCTGAACACGGAACGTGCTAAGTCACTTCAAAGATAGCTCCTCTGCGGATGGAATCTCTTACTTCAGCCACGGCTAGATGAGCCCGTTCTTATTTTGTGCTAACATAGTCTCCCGCTACGTGTCTCAGCGGGGCCTGGGACCTACAGCGTGACGCTGCCCTCGCAGAGTTAGTGCTTCAGTGCAGCGGTGTCAGGATTTCTCCCTTGAGAAACTGGGATCTCTCCCCAGCTCCGACATAAAACTCCAGACAGGGGAGGAGTCTGCCTAAGAGACTGAGACAGGGAACTCCGCCTTTCCCCTCCCGTTTCCTCCTCTCGGGGTCCCGCCTCCGGCCAACCCGGAAGCCAGGCTGCAAAGGTCGGGTCCCGGGTCCTGGTGGGACATGAGAACATCACCGGCCCCGAGTCCCTGCCCACTGAAGCTGCAGGGGCCGCGCTGACTTCGGCTTCCCGCCTGCACTACAGGCGGGGCCTCGAGTGCCGATTTGCAGCCGGGAAGCTGTAGGCAGCCACTGACCCTCCATTGCCCGAGGAACTGGGACATGGTCGCGGGCTGCTCTCGACTCCTCAGCCTTCATGGGCAAAATCCACTTACGCGGATGAGTTGGAGTGGAAATTACAGAATCCAGAGCATATATAACAGAAAAAGCAGTTGCCTGTCATTAACTAATGTAATACTGACTTACTACAGAAGGTGTTAAGTCCTGCTCAGAAGAGGGAGCATTGAAACCTAATGAACCATTGTAAAACAACAAAGACTTTATTAATTGCTCTCTTCTCCCCATTGCCCCATGAAATGGAGATATGAGCCTGAAATCATCCCATCAGCTTCATCTCTGAGAGAGAGAATAAAAATCCCAGACAAAGACAAATTAGATCTCTATGCTGCTTGGCGTTTGGAGAAATCAGAATTTCTAAGCACAGGTACGGGAGCCCCGGTTACTTAGTCTGGGTTATTGCTAAAGGACGTAAAGAGTGTGCCTATTACAGCAGCTTGTATTACCTTTTGGAACCTAAGACTGCAGTGCTTTTCATCTGCTCCCAGCACTTTGACATTTGGAAAGATGTTTAGGCCATTTTTTTCAAGATTGTACAAAATCTATCCTTAGAAATATAAATAAGTGATGCTGGGAAGCCACGTGCTAGTTGATGTCAAGGTTCCCATGTCTCACACTGACAAACACATAACTGGAATCAGGGTGGCAGGGTGTATTAAAGAAGGATTAGTACAATATATTTCTGAGTATAATCAAGAGATCCTGAAGTTGCTTAGCATAGGTTAGTCGTAAAGGACATATGAGGTTGCTGATTGTAGGAGTTTCTATTACCTTTGGAATGTAGGATAACTCATCTTGTACATATAATTTTACCTGCTTTAACTTTGTAAATAAAGTACTTTCCTTTTCCTAAAACTACACCCTGAAGTTGGCACTCAGTTCATGCTTGAGTCACTGTAGAGAGTATTACAGCTTGATTTTGAGAGATTTGAGCAGCTGCAGCTCCCACTGATGTCATTAGGATTTGTTTGAAAAGCTTAATTGCACTCTATGTGTCTTAGCTTTCTTATCTGTCTATATGTAAATTATATATTCCCTTTCTGGCTCAGTTGTTGTGAAACTTAATTAAACCATTTTCATCTCAACACACACTTTGAAATCCCTGGATAGAAGGCACTATGTAAGTTCTAATGTGAGGTATATGATGATGTTTTTATTCACATATTGTTCCTATTGACATATACTTAACTACAATCAAAAGCTTAAAGGTAACTCCTTACTAAGATCACACATGTAATTCCATAATTGAAAAGGAATCCGTGTCCCCAAAAGACACTGCCATAGAGACAAAATTAAGTGTCCCAGAGGAGTTCCAAATGTGAGATATGGGATGTTTAAATTATTCATTGTAAACACCTTCATTAGAAGATATCACCAGATGGAAGGAAACAATATCTGCCTCTGATTTTGTTTTTGTGAATTTATCAGAGATCACAGTACTACCACAGACAGCAGCATTTCAGCGGGAGACCCATTCAACGTATATGTGAGCTATCAAACATATATTTTTCCTAAAATAAACATTAAAGAAATGTTTGGGAATTTTTGTCAGATAAATAACTAAATGATACAGTCATAAACAAGGCGTCCCCACTATAAGTTGCCCCGGTGTACATTCATTCCACACTAATTTGTATGAACTCATGCATTATAAGTCCTCCCATTCCCCGCTATAAGTCATGTAAAACACTCCCCGCAATTTGCTTCAATGGAAGTCAGCCCTGGGAAAAAAAAATACCCACTTTAAGTTGTTTTGCTATAAATCCAAGTTTTTTGGAATGTATCTTGGACTTATAGTGAGGACGGCCTGTAAACCTTAATGAATTTCACTACACCTAATAAAGTGAAATTGTAAGACACACACAAGGAAAATAGGATGGACCTTTACAGAAATGTAACATATTATTTAGGATGATATGATATATAATTTACACTACTTTCATAATTCTCCATGAGTGATATGAGTAAATTTAAAACTAAAAGTTAGGTGAGTGTGAAAATGACAGTAAGATCTATTCATTGTAGAGCTTTATGAAATTATTTGTTCGAAATTCAGGGTGTAAAACTTTTCTATGATATTTCACTGCATACCTGGGTGTCTATGTGTGAACCTTCTCTCTCTCTGTGTAGTCCATCTGTTACCATCTGTCCATCCACCCTGTCCCCGCCTAAGTATGGGGTAGGCTGTAGGGATGGGAGCCAGTAACGGGTTAACCTGGCTGATGCTTACCTGGTAATGGTTAACTGGTGCCCCAGAGCAGCCCCCTGCCGGCTGCCTGCCAAGGGCAGAGGGCTGCTCCAGCCCTGCCAGGCCAAACACACCACAGGAATCCGTGAGGGACTGGGAGCCTCAACTCTGCACGGGCCGGCAGACCGGGCAGCCCCAGAGGCTGGGGGCTCCTCCAAATGAGCTGAAGCACTTCCCCACCAGGATCTCACCTGCCTTGTTAACCACTTAAACCTAATGTTTAACTGGTTAACTGATTAAATGGGATTTTACATCCCAAGAGAGCAGGACAGTATTTCCCCCATCTTTTCTCCATATGACTGAAGAGATGTTCACTTGCCCCTTCACCTTGACCTGGGCCTTGAAAGATGTGTTACCTACAGTGTGTTCCACCTGATATTTAGCTGTGATGCTCTGAGATTATTTCCCAGACAGAGTAAAGCTTGTCTCTCTCACCAACAAAAGTTAGTGCCTCACTCTCCTTGTCTCTCTAATACTGTTGGACAAAAAGCCTAGAACATGCTATACACGAAGTTAATTTGTCATTTTGAAATGAAAGTTTCCTACATGTAAATATATGTAAATGTACCTACAGCTTGATTTTCATCCATAGAACTGATTAGAAACAAACAGAACTTTAGGTCTTTTACTTTTCTTCTCCTTCGATAGGATTCTAGAGACAAGCATTTATTAGAAGTACAAAGATGTCAAGATGTTAGGTCAACTGAGTCAGTTCCTCTATATAAAAACCGAAAAAAATTGTCTTTTGTAAAAGTTGAAAACACGTGTCAAAACATATGTGTCATGAAAATAAAAACAATGACAATAAAATCTGATGCTTAAATCTGCATCCACAACACCCAACTTGCAAACGCCAGATTACTGGAAACAAGAAAAGCAATACTGCAGACAACTTGAAAGCCCCTTAGATGAATTACTCAGTATAATTCTGTACTAAAGTTGTTCTACGCTAAAATAATAAAAACTGAAGTCATATGACAGCGGGATTATATTAACTGTGAGAGACTTTTCCCCCCCACTGAAGTAAGGGAGGGTTCGAAGCTCCTCAAGTCTCATCAACTTGCCTTTCACTAAACTTAGTATTTTTCACAGTCAGAAATGCCTGTGCATTTGTAACTTTCCATACTGAGTCGGAAGAACTCTGAAAAAGGTATCGTGTTTTAGAGCAAAGATTCAATCTGGAATAATTTCATAGAAAACTAAAAAGGGGAGAAGACGTTTGTGCCATTTCCAAACCAACGGTGTACATTTCACCAGTCACCAACACACCAAAATACCCTCCTCCCGCAGAACAAGCAAGTGCACTGCATTCTCTCAGCCACAGAGAGCTTGGTCCCATGCTAAGGGAAGTCAAACGCTAAATTCTCACTAATCTCAATAATTCAGGTCTCTCATCCTCGCTTTTCAACTAATCGAACAGACAGCGGAAGATTAATCTTAAACACGACAAACTAACACAAAACCCCACATCTTCTATTAGCTCACCTGAACTGAGGACTGATCCGCGTTACTAATGTTTAACTCTTCGGCCATTAGGAAAGGATCCTTTACCTCACACGTCTGAACGCTCGTCAGAGTGTTTGCATAGTGTGATTGGGGGAAGTTGAACTGGCTCTTCCCGGAGCCCGCGGTGAGCGACGCCTCCTGGGAGTACGAGTGGAGAAACGCTCTGACCCCATCGATGCCCACGAACTGCGAGACGGGAACTCCGCTGAAAGTCCCACTCGAGGAGTCCAACAGCTGCGAGGTGCGCCACCGCCGGAGCCGCAGGGCCACCAGCGCTATGACGAAGGTGAGGAAGAAGCAGGACACGGACGCCACCGCGATCACCAGGTACAAGGTGAGGCCGGACTGCGGCTCTGCGGGAGCCGAGAGGCTGCTCAGGTCCGACAGGAGCTCGGGGATGCTGTCAGCCACCGCCACCGTGACAGTGACGGTGGCCGAGAGAGGGCTGCCCGTTGTCCTTCACCAGCACCACCAGGCTCTGCTTCAGGGCGTCCCTGTCCACAAAGTAGCGCGCTGTCCTCACCTCGCCGCTGTGGACTCCGACCGAGAAGAGCCCCGGCTCCGTAGCCTTCAGCAGCTGGTAGGAGAGCCAGGCGTTCTGCCCGGAGTCCGCGTCCACCGCCACCACCTTGGTGACCAGGTAGCCCGGCTCGGAGGAGCGAGGGGCCAGCTCCACTCCCGTGGAGCCATCGCTGGGAGGCGGGTGCAAGATGTGCGGGCTGTTGTCATTCTGGTCCAGCACCAAGAGCCTGACGGAGACATTGCTGCGGAGCGGCGGGGAACCCCCGTCCCGAGCCTGCACCCGGAACCGAAGCTCCTGCAGCTGCTCGTAATCGAAGGAGCGCAGCGCGTACACAGCCCCGGTCTCGGAGTTAATGGAGACGGCGGAGGAGAGCGGAGCTTCGCGGCCCTCGCCCTCCAGCAGAGAGTAAGTCACTCGGGCGTTCTCCCCCCAGTCGCGGTCAGTGGCCCTCACGGAGCAGACGGAGGCCCCGCTGGGGTTGTTCTCGGGGATGGACACAGTGTAGGATGTCTGGCTGAAGATGGGAGCGTTGTCGTTTACGTCCGAAAGTTGCACTGAGATGCTTGTGGTGGAGGATAAAGGGGGAGTCCCGCGGTCTATGGCTGTGACAGTCACATTGTAACCCGAGACCCGCTCCCGGTCCAGGGCTCTGTCAGTCACCAAGCTGTAGTAATTGTCAAATGTCTTCTGCAAGCGGAACGGCAGATTGGCTGCGATGGAGCACGTGACCTCTCCATTCGGGCCGGAGTCTCTGTCCTGGACATTTAGCAGCGAGATGACTGTGCCGGGGGGAGCGTCTTCAGGCACCGGGCTGAGCAGGGAAGTGATTGCAATCGTCGGGGAATTATCGTTCACATCGAGCACCGTTACCAGCACTTTGCACCTGGCCGAGAGGGCTCCGATATCCTTGGCCTCCACTTCCATTTCAAATGCCGCAGCCTCCTCGTGGTCCAGGTCGCCTCTCGTTGATATTTCTCCTGTCGTAGGCTGAACCTGGAATATCTGAGCGGCCTTTTCTGTAATTCTGCTGAATGAAAAGGTCACCTCGGAATTCGGTCCCTCATCGCGGTCCGTGGCGTTTACCGTGATAACCAGGGTCCCGGGAGGCGCGTTTTCCAAAACACTCACGTTATAGACCGGCTGAGTGAAGACCGGGGCGTTGTCATTAATGTCACCAACTACAACGCGGATGTGAGCAGTGGCGGCTCTGACTGGGTCTCCGCCGTCAGCTGCTGTGAGAGTTAATTCGTGGACAGTCCGCGTTTCCCGGTCCAGAGCCTTTTCCAGCACCAGCTCCGCATATTTAGCACCATCCGATCCGGTCTGCACAGCCAGAGAAAAGTGCTCGCTGTCGCTCAGTTGGTAGCTCTGGATGGAGTTAATTCCCACATCGGGATCCTGCGCCTCCGGCAGAGAGATCCCCCCACAGCTGTAATCTCACTGATCTTTAACTCCAGCTCCTTCGCCGGGAACCTGGGGGCGTTGTCATTAATGTCCGTGATTTCAACTTCCACTGCGAACAGCTTCACTTTATCCTCAACCAGAATCTCACATTGCAAGAGACACGTCTCGGCCCGGCCGCAGATCCGCTCCCTGTCTATGCGCTCCGCGGTGATCAAATGGCCGCTCTCAGCATTCAGAGCGAAGTACTGCGTCCTACCTCCGGAAACAAGGCGGACCGCGCGCTCCGAGAGCTGCTCCGCGTCCAGCCCCAGCCCCTTTGCCACGTCCCCCACAACGGAGCCTTTCTGCATTTCCTCGGGAATCGAGTAGCGAATGTGCCCAGACACCGCCTCCCAAACCGTAGCCATTATAAAGTAGAACTGGACTCTCTCTGTGCGGCCCCGGCTCCTTGGTGTATCCGCCATCGCTCTCCGGTGACAGGCGCTCGGATCCCCGGCCACGTATTTCCCCTCACTTGAGTCCTCTCTGTCCGCAGCCACTGATGTTGTAAGCAGAGTTGCTTTATAGAAACCCCCCGCAGCCACGTCCGCTGCCCATGCCTCCGAAGGAGTCTGATCTCAGTGCTCTGCGCGGCTTGACGGCGGCGGGGCGGCCGGGATCGCTCAGCGTGATTCTCTGCCTGATAGGTCAACAGCGGCGCTCAGAGTCTCAACCAATTACTGCAGACAGTCCTTTAAAATCTGCCTTTTAATCTCAGTTCAACTCTCCAGCGCTATTAACACTTTAAAAACCACGAATAGTCCTGCAGCACCTTAAAGACTAACAGAACATGTAGATGGCATCATGAGTTTTCTTGGGGACAGACCACTTCTGTAGCGTTACCGAGTGATGTTTGTATTTCCATTAGCTTGTAGCGAGGCGGTCGGTTCCTTGTCCATTCAAAATAAAAATCAAGGAGCCATTCAAACACTGATGTGCCATTTAGCCGTGTAACTAGCATGAGAAATTAAAGCAAAGTTATTTGGGATCTATGCTGGGGACTCAGAAATCCGTATAAACATGAAACTACCAAATATGTTCACACATTTCCTGTAAATTACTCACTTTTTTTTATTGTATCCCTTTGGTAAATATGGTCATGCCTATTTTCTTCCACAATTTGATCTGAGGAAGTGGGTCTGGCCCATGAAAGCTCATCACCTAATAAACCATCTTGTTTGTCTTTAAAGTGCTACATAGACCTGTTTTTTGTTTCCCCTTCAAACAGAAATTTGAAGAACCATGATCTCACTGGCAGGTCATGGTTGCACGGTGTGACGATGCGTCGGGGTCCCCTGACTCCTGCACCCCCATAATGGCACGGACAGACTCCACCAGGTAGTAGAATAGAGGGAGTTTATTGTTTCTCCAGGATACAGCACAGCACAGATGTCATCTGGTTACAGGGCAGGCCTAGGATGCCTCAGCCCCCCTTGAGATGGGGGAGACTGGGCCCCTAAATCCCAGCCCCTGGCTTAGGCTGGTTCCTCCATGATCCCAGACAGAAACTAACAAACTACTCACGTCCAGCCCTGCCCCCATCCAGGGCTTCACCCCCCTTCTTCCCATTGTTCCACTCCCTGGGAGATACTGGTCAGACAGGTTTGAAGCCCCCTTTGCATAATGACTCATCCCCTGCCCTGCTGAGCCGTGCTGCAGCCAGCAGCCAGTGGAGGTCACTCACACTACGTCACACACGGTAAGGGATATCTGTAGTTGTAATATTGTATTTCTGTCTTATCAATAAACCCTGTTATTTTCAACCCACGAGTACAAAATGTCTGAGGTATATACTTGGGGACAGCTGACAGTCTTGTTCAAATTAAAACCTCTTACATTCTAAGCAAAGAGAAATGGTATTCCCAATGTTTGCTCCTTCTTGGTTTTGTTTTCTACATGCTAATTGACTGTTCACCTTCAGAGAGTGATACAGGAAGGGAAGGACATTAAGAAGGCACTGAATCGGAGAAATAAAAAAAAAATCTCGCAGCGTGTTGTGGACTGTTGTCGACTCCTCATGTAGATGTGAGCATATTAGGTCCTTTTCTCATTGTTTCTCTTTTCATTCCACAACTTTTGTGCTGGAGGAAATTCGGGTTTCAATTGATTTATATAGGTCCAAATTAATTAGTTTTTTAAAAACTTGCAAATTAATAGATTACGAACCTTCAGAAGTCAGAGTAAATTACGTGGCTGATCAAAAATGATGAAATTCGGCATTTCACTCTGTCACATGGTTTGATTTAAAATGTTATTGATGTTTCTTGATTATTAAGGACTTTAATTCATTGTGAAATGGAATGGAAAAAAAAATCATTTAATAATTCTTTGAATATGCAACAACACCAGTCAAAAATGGAAACTCTGCCAAAAGACTACACACACAATTGTTTCCTATGGAAAGGCAATGAGAAAGGTGATAGGACCAGTGTCTGCAACCTTTTGAAACCAAAGAGCCAAACTACATAACAATTCAGAACAATAAGAATGCCCATTTGCATGACTGAAAACATACAACTTAATATTATCGGTTATTGACATGATGATTAATAATAGCATAAATGAAACATAATCTGATGCATCTATTCCGTTACATCGTATTTTCAAAGCCAGCTTCATGCACGCATTCAGGCTGTCAGTCTTATGGCATGAGGCTGGGGATGCGGGGGGCAGGAGTCTCAGTTGGAGTGTCTGAGGGGCTCGGAGCAGGGGGATTCAGAGTTAATGTGTTCTTATGGCAGGAGGCGGCCCCAGAGCAAGCCACCCACCCCGCGAGCAGTAACCACCAGCTTCCCACAGCTTCAGCCGTAGGGAAGCAGTGTTGTGGTCCGGGCAGTGCTAGGCACTGATTACTCTCTGCCACACCTCTTCTGCCGGTGCGTGCGTGTAGCGTCTGGGAAAGCACCACCTCCCAAGCACCGCAATTTGGCCGATGAGAGTAGGGGATGAAGTGGGTGGAATTCAAACCCACAATCTGAGACTTCCGAGGCTGATGCGTTATCCATTAGGCCAGTGGAACCAACCCCAAAGCCCCCCTGACTCCTTATCCATGTATTTTGGCAATGAGGAAACAGCCATACCGAGCTAGACCGCGAAGGCCATAGACTGCTGATCCCTGCGATAGGAATTTAATCCACTATTGGAAGGCCGTTTGATACTGCACACATATGGGCAAGATACCAATCCACAGGGAAAATAAGATTTTTTTCTTCTTCAAGTCTCAAATTAAGCAACAGGCACTGACAGCTCCTTGTTACCAAAACGTGCAGCCCCTGATAACAGAAACTACACACACCTCAACTCAGAAAAGGGAGATTTTCCTGAAAATATCTCAATATAAACAAACCTAAATTTCATAAACATTATAAGATAATGTGCTAATTCAAAAAAACAAAAAGTAGACTTTACACCAAATACTTAGTGAAAAACCTTACAATGTCAAATTTTGAGCTCTCTAATCAGAACTCCTGCTTAAAATGAAAGTTGCAGCGTGGTCATTAGGCAAGATATTCTTGAATATACTCTGCCCATTCATTCTTGGCAAGTATAATCAATTTTCCCAACGTGTTTAGTGCTACATAGATTATAAGAACATGTTATGTCTTATCATAGCAGTTTGGCAGAAATCGGGATCTGCCATAAAATAAAGATTAGAACTGAGGCTAGGTCTACACTACAGGCTTCTTGCAAGAAGCTTTCTTCAGAAGAGATCTTCTTGCACAAGAGAGAGTCCACACTGCAAAAGAGCACTGAAAAAGTGATGCGCTTTTTTGAAAGATAATGTCCAGATTGTCTGGATGCTCTCTCAGTATAAGCAGTGATTGCTATTGCTTCCCTCTTCTTCTGAAAAAGCTCCCTCTTCCGCCCCCTCCTTCCCCTCCACACGCTTTCCTCCTCTCAGAGGCTTCTTCCTCCTAGAATGAGGATTACCAATTGGGCAAAAAGCCCTCTGTTCTTTCAATTTCCTGTGGAAAGAACACACCTAGGCTATGTCTACACTGGCGCGATGTTGCGCCAGAAATATGCAAATGAGGCTAAGCGTGGAATATCGCTGAGCCTCATTTGCATATCTAATGAGCTGCCATTTTTGTGGAAGAGGCTCTTGCACCAGAAGGAGGTCTACACTGCCCCTTCTTGCGCAAGAAAAACCCTCTTGTGCAATGCCCTTATTCCTGAAAATAATCAGCGTAGGCATTGCGCAACCCTGTTGCGCAAGAAGGGGCAGTGTAGACGCTCCTTCTGGTGCAAGAGCCTCTTCCACAAAAATGGCGGCTCATTAGATATGCAAATGAGGCTCGGTGATATTCCACGCTTAGCCTCATTTGCATACTTCTGGCGCAAAATCGCGCCAGTGTAGACATAGCCCTACAATGTGGACTTAGCAAGTAGTATGACCATTTTTCTGACAAAACTCTGTAGTCTAGACATTGCCTGAGGTAGAGAAGATTAGAACAAGTATTTGATCTTTGGAATTTCAGGACTGAAACCAGTAAAACTGTTTGGGGCAGATAAGAGCTAAAGACAGGATAAAAGTAAATTCATGAAAGTATTCATGTAAAAATCTCACCTTGAGAAGAGTTTCTGATCCACATTTTGGTGCTTCAGAACCAGAATTACCCAAAAGTAAAATCCCAGAGGTGTCATTGCCCAGGATATTCTTAGCTGTAAAGTTCTGCTCGCTACCTTTAAGCAAGTTAAATCCATTTTCCCCGCAGTCTGTAGCCAAGCACAAGTTATAGGAATACGGCAAGGTCCCTTCTTTGTAGTCTGGCGGGAATCTCGGATCGTCATTGGAATACAGAGCCGGCCTGGCATACTGCAGAAAAGAGGAGTTGTTTGAACTTCTAACTCTCATGGCTATCACCGCTATCACTGTAACCAGAAACAGAAACGAGACCAAGGCCAAGGCCAATACCAAGTAGAACTGCAAATCAGACTGCGGCGCCGAGTCAGCCGACCGGTCGCTCATTTCCGGAAGAGCCTCTTGGAAGTTCTCGGCGAACACCAGGCTCAGAGTCACGGTGGCGGAGAGAGGCGGCTGCCCGTTGTCCTTCACCAGGGCGACCAGCCGGTGCTTCACCGCATCTCTGTCCGCAAAGGCGCGGGCGGTCCGGATCTCCCCGCTGTGCAGTCCCAGCCGGAAGAGCGCCGGCTCCGTGGCCTGCAGCACATGATAGGAGAGCCAGGCGTTGTGTCCCGAGTCCGCATCCACCGCCACCACCTTCGTCACCAGATAACCCGCCTCGGCCGAGCGAGGGACCATCTCGAACACGGCCGAGCCCTCGGGCCCGAGCGAGGGATACAGGATGCGAGGGGCGTTGTCGTTCCGATCCAGAATAAACACGCTGACGGTGACGTTGCTGCTGAGAGGCGGCGACCCGCCGTCTTCGGCCCTCACTTGCAGCTCGAACGCCCGGAACTGCTCGTAGTCGAAGGAGCGCTGAGCGTACAGCGCTCCAGTCTGGGAGTTGATGGACACGTAGGAGGAGACAGGCAGCTCTTGGATGCTGCTGCGCAGGATGGAGTAAGTGACCCGGGCGTTGCCGTCCAGATCCCGGTCTGAGGCTTTGACGCTCAAAATGGAGGCCCCCGAGGGGTTGTTCTCGGGGACGTAGGCGCTGTAGGAAGGTTTCTCGAAGACAGGGGCGTTGTCATTGACATCCGAGATCTGCAAGAGGATGGTTTTCTGGGTGGAGAGCGGGGGGGAGCCCTTGTCTGTGGCCGTGATTGTGATGTTGTACTCCGGGGCACGCTCCCTGTCAAGGGGGCTGTCCGTTACCAGCTTGTAGTAGCTATCGGAAGACGATATAATTTTTAAAGGGGAATTTTGTTGAAGGTGACATGTGACGTCTCCATTTTGTCCGGCATCTCGGTCTTGTGCTTTGATCAGAGCTATCACTGTTCCCGGCGGTGAGTCTTCCGGAATAAGACTGGATAGTGATAAAATTGTCACTTCCGGGGGATTGTCGTTCTCATCTAAAATTTCTATATGGACTTTGCAGTGATCTGTCAGCCCGCCCCCATCCCTAGCTTCCAATTCCATTGTATATTTGCTTTTCTCTTCAAAATCCAGAATTGCTGTATTTATTATTTTTCCGTTTTCAGTGTTCAACTGGAATAATTTGCGGGTGTTTTCCGGAACGCTGTTGAAAGAGTACGTTATAAGACCGTTTACACCTTCGTCTTTGTCACTGGCTTTCACCTGAAGCACTAGGGAACCCTTTGGCAGATTTTCCCTCAGGCTGACTTTGTAGATCTGTTCAGTGAATACTGGGGGATTGTCATTGGCGTCAGAAATTTTAATCCTAATCTGCGCTGTCCCAGATTTGACTGGATCTCCCCCATCCAGCGCTGTCAGGATCAACTCGTATGAACTTTCCTCCTCTCGATCCAAAGACTTTCCCAAGACTAATTCTGCTTGTTTTTTTCCATCCGGGCTCTCCTTCACTGACAGAGTAAAAGACGGGTTTTTACTGAGTTGGTAATTCTGCAGTGAATTGCTCCCCAAATCCGGGTCTTGGGCAGATTCCAATCTAAATCGCGCACCCGGAAGTGCGGATTCACTGATTTCTAGATCAATTTCACTCTTCACGAACCGCGGGGCGTTATCATTAATGTCCTGGATCGCTACATTCACGATGTAAACGTTCAGAGGGTTTTCCACCACCGTTTCCAGCTTCAGCACACAAAGCGGAGTCTCCCCGCAGATCTCCTCCCGGTCTATGCGGCCATTCACATACAAGTCGCCATTTTCCCCATTCACACTGAAGTGCTGCTGTTCCGAACTGACACGGAGCCTCCGCAGCGGCAGCTCCCTTGTCTCCAACCCCAGATCCTGGGCGAGGTTCCCCACGAGGGAGCCTTTCGCCATTTCCTCGGGGATCGAGTAGCGAGTCTGCGCCGGGGCCGCGCGGCAGAACAAAGAGAATAAGAAAGGAAACAGCAGTACTTGCCGTGTGTGTGTCCAGCCGGTCTGTGCTTGTCTGGAGTCCATCTGGCTCTTTCCTTTCTTCTTTCCTCTGTTCAGATCCTGTGGTTAAAATCCCGCCTGGACTGTACATATCTCCAGCGATGAAAATATAATGAAATCCATGTTTCACTCCAGTTGTACACCCGAGTTCCGATGGAGCGAGGCTGTGTGCGCTTTTGTCCCTGTGCTGCACCGTGTGACGGAGCAATCCCACAGCAGCCCGCTCCAAAGGATTTCCGACTGTAGCGCCTCACGGCGTTGGCCAACAGCGACACCTTGAGTCTCTGCTGGAGAACTGCAGCTCGAACGGTAATATCAAAGCCTGGAGGCAGGTACAGAGAGGGTGATGGAAATGCGTCTGGACCTTTGCATTCATTGGTCCATCCTGAGGTAGAACGAACGAAGAATTTAGGACAGCTGACTGTTATGGGTCTCCAGGTTGTCGGTTTTCTAGTCGCAGTTCTCATGTTCTGTCACAAAAGTGGCTTTAAAAAAAAGCAGTCTGAATTTTTTATTTTTGCAAAATTTCCCTGTCCAGAATCAGGCGCTGGCACAACAAAGTCATTTCTCTTGAGAACTACCTCAAAAAATACAATCCTTTCTGATCTCTTTCTGTGGAAAGGGCCAGATTGCGGTCCGGTGAGTTTCCTTCTTATTTAAATGACGCAAATAAGAGCAAAACTTGGCCTGAAAACGTTACTTTCTTTCAAAGCGAGCGCACGATTGTCAAGGTCAAGAACACGACACTAAATAAGTAAGCACAATACATGCGCAACAGAAGAGAATTAAGCCTCCGTGAAAAAGGTTTCTCGGAGTTGGTTAAAACCCCTGTAAATGGATCCTTCCTTCCAACAAACAACTGCACCCCCTTTAAAAAGACATTACATGTTACGCTTCCCTTGTATTTGTATTTGAATTGCAGTAGCGCCGGAAAGCCCGGATGAAGATCGGTATCTGTGTATAAAAAGCAGGTACACGTCATACTTGCCTGGAAAAGCTGTTATGTTACATGAACCTGAGTCATTAAGGCACAGAGCAAAACTATGGAAGAGGTAACGGAGGCCAAGGGCCATAAGGAAAGCGGAACCATTCTAATAGTAGGTGGCTTTTAGCACAAGGTTGACGTTACGGTGCTGTGGTTCCAAATGACAGGATGGGATTAACTATACATAATTAATTGACCCGTTAATATTTCCTGCTCCTAGAACGCATCAAATTGTTACAAAGAAAAGAAGAAAACTCACCTGAACAAATTCCTGCCCGCCTTCGCCTCTCTTTAAACCCGCCCACATTGATACAGGAGCGTTAATATCACACGGCTGCTAACCGGTTAGTGTATTTGAACCGTTTAATAATCTGGGAAAGCAAGACTGGCTCTTTCTGTAGTCGGTGGTTAGCGAAACATCAAGGCAAAAGGAGATTTCAGCTAATGTATCATTCAGATGTCTCTCCTCTCCACACTTTTTTCTCTTAAGCAGCATCCCACACTCATAGACTGTATTAACTTTAATTTACAAAATCAGCTGATTTTATTAAAGCGGCGAGGAGTCTTGTGACACCTTATAGATTAACCGAAGTGTTGGAGCATAAGCTTTCGTGGGCAAAGACCCACTTCCACGAAAGCTTATGCTCCAACACTTCGGTTAGTCTATAAGGTGTCACAGGACTCCTCGCCGCTTTTTGCAGATTCAGACTAACACGGCTACCCCTCTGATAGTTGATTTTATTGTGCTTCAGTCTCCACACTTGATTACTCTCCTGCGCTTTCCTGAGCCTGTCTCCTTATGCTCCGCCCTGATTGCTCCAGGCAACAAGGACGCTTTTGTAAAGTCTCCGGATTTGAAGGCTCACGGTGCTGAAGACAGGGAATGTTTAGCGAGTGACAAACCACTACGTGTTTCCTGACGGCTTTTCCTTTGAAAGACCGTTACTGATAACTTAAGGCAACTGAACAGCCCTTGTGCTTAATCAGGATTTCATTGTAAAAAGAAGTTTAAACTTCTTCAGATTATTCTGTGAGTTGGGAAACATTGTGATATGTTCCGCTTTAACAATTCGCAGGGATAGGAAAAGAAATACTTCTCAAGCTGATAGATGCACATGAGACACCACCATAAGTGAAATACTGTAAATTAGTAGCCAAATAAATATACATATACTAGTATATTAGTTTTCACCCATTCAATGGACGTGCTCATTCAAGTTTTGAAAAGTGAGAGAGAGAAAAAAAGTAGCCTTTAAATTACAAGTCAGTAATCAGGAATTACTATTTATAATTGCAGACTGTTGTAAGTAAAACTTCGTTAACTTCCAGGATGCTCTTATGAACTGTTGCTCAAAGAGGAACTATAACATGCAAATAATGCAAAGAGATAAGCCTTTCTGCAGCAAAATGAAACTTGGGGCTTAAGAAACTCACCTGAAGGGAGACTTGATCGTCAGTATCGATATTTGAAAGGTCTCCGACTAGAAGAGGCCCAGGTTTCTCAGACGGATTCTGATCCGTGAGAGTATTTGAACAACTGACATTAGAAAACGACGGCTGCTTTTTTCTAGAGTCCGCAGTGAGCGACACCTCCTGGGAGTACGAGTGGAGAAAGGCTCTGACCCCATCGATGCCCACGAACTGCGAGACGGGAACTCCGCTGAAAGTCCCACTCGAGGAGTCCAACAGCTGCGAGGTGCGCCACCGCCGGAGCCGCAGGGCCACCAGCGCTATGACGAAGGTGAGGAAGAAGCAGGACACGGACGCCACCGCGATCACCAGGTACAAGGTGAGGCCGGACTGCGGCTGCGCGGGAGCCGAGAGGCTGCTCAGGTCCGACAGCAGCTCGGGGATGCTGTCAGCCACCGCCACCGTGACAGTGACGGTGGCCGAGAGAGGGGGCTGCCCGTTGTCCTTCACCAGCACCACCAGGCTCTGCTTCAGGGCGTCCCTGTCCACAAAGTAGCGCGCTGTCCTCACCTCGCCGCTGTGGACTCCGACCGAGAAGAGCCCCGGCTCCGTAGCCTTCAGCAGCTGGTAGGAGAGCCAGGCGTTCTGCCCGGAGTCCGCGTCCACCGCCACCACCTTGGTGACCAGGTAGCCCGGCTCGGAGGAGCGAGGGGCCAGCTCCACTCCCGTGGAGCCATCGCTGGGGGGAGGCGGGGTGCAAGATGTGCGGGCTGTTGTCATTCTGGTCCAGCACCAACAGCGTGACGGAGACATTGCTGCGGAGCGGCGGGGAACCCCCGTCCCGAGCCTGCACCCGGAACCGAAGCTCCCGCAGCTGCTCGTAATCAAAGGAGCGCAGCGCGTACACAGCCCCGGTCTCGGAGTTAATGGAGACGGCGGAGGAGAGCGGAGCTTCGCGGCCCTCGCCCGCCAGCAGAGAGTAAGTCACTCGGGCGTTTTCCCCCCCCAGTCGGGGTCAGTGGCTCTCACGGAGCAGACGGAGGCCCCGCTGGGGTTGTTCTCGGGGATGGACACAGTGTAGGATGTCTGGCTGAAGATGGGGGCATTGTCGTTTATGTCCGAAAGTTGCACTGAGATGCTTGTGGTGGAGGATAAAGGGGGAGTCCCGCGGTCTATGGCTGTGACAGTCACATTGTAACCCGAGACCCGCTCCCGGTCCAGGGCTCTGTCAGTCACCAAGCTGTAGTAATTGTCAAATGTCTTCTGCAAGCGGAACGGCAGATTGGCTGCGATGGAGCACGTGACCTCTCCATTCGGGCCTGAATCCAGGTCCTGCAAGTTTATGAAGGCGATCACAGTTCCCGGCGGGCTGTCCTCACTCACTGAGCTGGTGAGTGAGGTGACTGTAATTTCCGGCACATTATCATTGACATCGATCACAGTAACCAGGACTTTGGACCTGGCCGAGAGGTCTCCACTGTCCTTGGCTTGAACCTCCATCTCATACAACGCAGCTTCCTCATAGTCCAGGTTCCCCGCCGTTGATATTTCTCCAGTTCTGGCATCCACGCGGAACACCTGCGACGCTTTGTCTTTCAGTTTCCGGAGCGAATAGGTGAGCGCCAGAATGTATCGCTTCGTCCGGGTCGGTGGCGTTCACTGTCAGCAGCAGAGACCCGACGGGCACGTTTTCCAGAACACTCACTGTATAGACCGGCTGGCTGAAAGCTGGCGCGTTGTCATTGGCGTCCAGGACAACGACGCGGACCCGCGCGGTGCCGGACCTGACGGGATCTCCCCCGTCCGTGGCTGTGAGGATTAGGTCGTGAACGGCTCGTTCTTCCCGGTCCAGAGGCTTTTGCAGCACCAGGTCCAGGTGTCCGTCCCCATCGGCTCCCGCCTGCTCCTCCAGAGAGAAGTGCTTGTTGCTGCTGAGCTGATAACCCTGCAGAGAATTGGTGCCCACGTCCGGATCCTGCGCCTCCTCCAGCGGGTACCGGGTTCCCACGGCGGTTGTCTCACTGATTCTAAATTCGAATTGAGCTTCCTGGAAGCGGGGCGCATTGTCGTTAATATCCGTTATTTCAACGTCAACAGCGAAAAGTTTAGCTTTATCCTCAACCAGAACCTCAAATTGTAACAGACATTTCTCCAGCCGCCCGCAGATCTGCTCCCTGTCTATCCTTTCCGCGGGGTACAAATAACCGCTCTGAAAATTCAACGCAAAATACTGAGTCCTACCTCTGGAAACAAGGCGCACTCCGCGGCCTGCGAGCTCCTTTAGGTCCAGCCCCAGGTCCTGAGCGATATTCCCCGCGAAAGCACCTTTCGGTAGCTCCTCCGGGATGGAATAGCGAACGCGCCCAGCAAGTGCCTCCCAAACGGTAAGCAATAGGAAGCAGAACAGGACGCGCCCGCTGCAGTGCCGGAGCCTTTTGATAGCCGCCATCTCTCGCTGTGGGACTAGATGCCTCGGATCCTTCTGCCAGGACTGTATCAATACAAAGCGATTTACAGAATCCCGCGGTGCGATCCCTAGTTCCTGGGTCAGGGGCTTCCCCAAGGCATCTAGGGCTGCGACGCTGTATCCTGGCGGTTACGCAGTGTCCGCTGTGTGAGCTGTTACAGCGGGGCGGGGCCGATCGCTCAGCGCGTCTCTCTCCCTCATTGGTGAGCAGCGACGCTCAGAGTCTCAGGAAATAACTGCAGCAGTTTAGATCATTTCAGTCGCATTTGGTCAGTGTGTTAAACCTCCAGCATCTTTAACCTCCCGTCTGTATTACTTGTTAACGAAACAAATATAGATGCAAACCTCATTTTGTCTGACCTGAGAGATACTGTGAAGCTGAACTCTTCCCTACGATCCATTCCTCACAAAACAAACTGGTTGCACATGGAATAAAACTTCTCCGCTTTATTACCTCATTCTGAAACGACGCACAAGCTTGGTTTTGCATAATATGTCACAGTAATCCTGTGTTTATGCCTCATTCTAATAAACAGACGACTCGTTTTAGTTTTCACGTTAATGTCTGAAGACGCATATAGTCCCATTCGCTTTCTGTCCCTGTGAACAGTTTGCTCCCCTTTCTGGCTAGAGTTAGCATCTATTTATTTGTTTATTTAGATATTAATTTAAGCATTCATCAGACAGCACAAGTGCCTATTCAGTACTTTAGAGACTTTTACAAGATCTAGCTATATATTTTAGAAATGTCTGTCTGAATGAGTCTATTTGTTCAAGAACTCCTCCAAAACACTACCAGCTAGGAACACCACATTTGGTAGGCAGCTTCCTCTTCTCCTAATTTAAAGCAGGGCAAGGCTTTGGTTCTACCAGGAAAATGGGAAGTGTCAGGAATGGAACTGTTTTCCATTACATTCAAAGGGAGGTGGCACAGAGAGCAGGTACTAGCCTGAGAGTTGCCACAGAGAGCAATGAGCTCAGGGGAGAGCTATACTGAAAAATGACCACTTGGGACAGGTGCCCCACCAAGACAGTGGCCAGGAGGGCTGGCTGCTCACTATCTTGCCTGCAACCAGATCAGATAAATAGCTTCCCTACCCCAAACCCTTTCCCACTCCCTGGCCCTTGGCTGCAGCACCAGGAGGGTAGAGAAAAGGCCACTGGCAGTGGGAGGTGCTGGGGGGACAGAGAAGGCCCCTGGCAGCTGGGAAAGTTGGTGGGAGAGAGAAGTCACCTGGTGGTGGGGAGAGAGACTTGGGGGAGAGAGAGAAGGCCCCTGCCAGCTGGAGGGAAGTGTGGGGGAGAAAAGGGCTCAGGGGTGGGGGGGAAGGGAAGAAATCCCTGCTGGGTGGGACCACCCCCACCCCAACCCTTAGCCCCTTCTCATCCTCCAACCATCACTCTCATCCCTCACAACTCCAGTCTCCTGCCTTGCCCCCTCTCCACATTTCGAAGGCCCTGCCTTCACTCCTCCTCCCCCCATCACCAGTCCCTTGCCCCAAAGGACCTAGGCAATGGCCAGTAAGTCTTCTAATACATATCTGTGAACTTTCTCAAATCCACTAGTCTACCCTAATTACATTAAGATTCATGGAGGCAGAAAAATAAAATATAAATGTAACCTACCCACCAGCACAAATTCCCATCAGTCTCCCTTGGTTCCAAGCACCCGTGAAACAAAGCGCCTTTGCAGCAGGCTCCAAAGGTCAGAGAATGCAGCTAGTTTGGCCCAGGTGGACTGGCAATCATTTCCCAAGCAGAGGGCAGAGAAAGCCCTGCCCGGGGGCTGTGGTGCTGCAGCAGGATGCATTTAAAGCAGTGAGTGAGACAGGAAGAGATGATCCGAAATAGATGGGCCCCCACCAATTCAGGAGTTTATAATTCAAAACCAGCCTATTGAACCCCTGCTGCCATTAGAAACAAATATGCAGCCATTGCTGAGTAATTACTCATTTAACACATGCCTGCTTAACATGTTTTCACAATAGCATGATTTTATGTTTAGGGAACATTTTTCGAATAACACAACAGTCCCTGAAATAACACGAAAATAATCAAGTGGAGGACTACTTCGCGTGGGTATAAGTTTGTGAAAACAGTGGTAATACACATGAGCAGATGAATACAGGTGGTCACAGGTCACAGCACTCCTCCACTCACTCACGTGTTTATCTTTGTGTTTTAACAAACCACAGTGACTTGTGTTGCTAGTTATCTTTTGTTGCTAAATATCTAATGCTGACAAAAATTGACTTTGCTCTGAAATGCAAACCTGAAACGCAACCCCCACCTTTTCCATTATTTTTAATGGGAAAATTGACCCAGCATAGCACAAACATTTTCAGAAATGCATCTATAGTATTAAATGAGGAATTACTGTATCCCGTCAGAGAGCAATAGAAAATGCGAATATCACACGAATATCACATACCTGTTGTTCACGTGTTTCGTCAATATGTAAACTAGGATATTTTAAAATGTTATTCCTTGTGGATAGCCCAGGATATATCCCGGATTGCTTTGTTTCCAGAATGTCAACTCTGAATGGTGAGTTCATTCTCAGAGACCGATGAAGAGAAGGACGTCAGGAGGCTAGACCGGAAATGTGACCATCCAATCTCTACTTAACTGTTCCAATTTTGGCTTTAGTTTTTATAAACTTGTTTTGAAGGCATCTGTGTGGCGGTTGTGTTATGTATGTGCTACCTAATTCTGTGAAATTTTAAAATTACAGTGTTGTAATAGGGTTGTCTTCTAAAAATTGATTGAAAACCCAAGAGCAAAAGATCAGGAATTAAAACCCACGAGTAACTGGTTATCCACACAACCATTAACATAGGAATAAAACTACCGATACAGTTTCTCTCGTCAGCGCAATATACCTTGTGCTTTGTGACCTTGATACGAGTTCAATATTGCAAAGCACGAGCAATATCAATTATATTTATATCAATAAAAGCCCTTATAAAACTAGCTGTTGAGAAGATTACTATTTTCAAAGAATCAGGTTTAACATTAAATGATTTGCCCTTGATTTGCCAGTGCTAAAGCATAGAAGAACACAAGCAACGTGTAAGCGCGTTGACACAGGGGCTCACCTTCCCAAACCTGTCAGGCTCAGACTTTTGCTCTACAGAAGCCGAGCTCCTGCTGCTGGTGAGAAACATCTGGCAGATGTCACTGGCAAAGACAATCTCTCCCACTCCGTTCTGGCCGTTTGGTTTCAGAGCGTTAGAGTTGTTCCTTCCGGAGTCTGCGGCTAAACACAGGTTGTAGCTGTACGGCAAAGTCCCCTCGCAGTAGCCTGGTGGGAATCCGGGACCCGCCTTGGAATAATCGGAACCCAAACATCGCAAACCTGAGCAATTCGCAGCCTTTCGCAATCTCATGGCAATGGCCACTGTCACCGTCAGGAGGAAGAGAAACGAGACCAAGGCCAAGGCCAACACCAAGTAGAACTGCAAATCAGACTGCGGCGCCGAGTCAGCCGACCGGTCGCTCATTTCCGGAAGAGCCTCTTGGAAGTTCTCGGCGAACACCAGGCTCAGAGTCACGGTGGCGGAGAGAGGCGGCTGCCCGTTGTCCTTCACCAGGGCGACCAGCCGGTGCTTCACCGCATCTCTGTCCGCAAAGGCGCGGGCGGTCCGGATCTCCCCGCTGTGCAGCCCCAGACGAAAGAGCGCCGGCTCCGTGGCCTGCAGCACATGGTAGGAGAGCCAGGCGTTGTGTCCCGAGTCCGCATCCACCGCCACCACCTTCGTCACCAGATAACCCGCCTCGGCCGAGCGAGGGACCATCTCGAACACGGCCGAGCCCTCGGGCCCGAGCGAGGGATACAGGATGCGAGGGGCGTTGTCGTTCCGATCCAGGATAAACACGCTGACGGTGACGTTGCTGCTGAGGGGCGGGGACCCGCAGTCTTGGGCCTTCACTTGCAGCTCGAACGCCCGGAACTGCTCGTAGTCGAAGGAGCGCTGCGCGTACAGCGCTCCAGTCTGGGAGTTGATGGACACGTAGGAGGAGACAGGCAGATCCTGGATGCTGCTGCGCAGGATCGAGTAAGTGACCCGGGCGTTGCCATTCAGATCCCGGTCTGAGGCTTTGACACTGAAAATGGAGGCCCCCGAGGGGTTGTTCTCGGGCACGTAGGCGGTGTAGGAAGGTTTCTCGAAGGCAGGGGCGTTGTCATTGACATCCGAAATCTGCAAGAGGATGGTTTTCTGGGTAGAGAGAGGGGGGGAGCCCTTGTCTGTGGCCGTGATTGTGATGTTGTACTCCCGGGCCTGCTCCCTGTCCAGGGTGCTGACCGTCAGCAGCTTGTGGTAGTTATTGGAGGAGGACACTATTTTAAAAGGCAAGTTGTTTGGAAGGTGAGCGGTGACTTTTCCATTTTCTCCTGCATCTCTGTCACGGGCTCTTATAAGAGCGATCACTGTGCCGGGCTCTGAGTCTTCCGGGATAAGACTAGACACGGATGTCAGGGTAACTTCGGGGGCGTTGTCGTTCTCGTCCAGAATTTCTATTTGAACTTTACAATGGCCAGTCAGGTTACCCCCATCCCGGGCTTCTATGCTCATGATATATTTAGTCATCTCTTCAAAATCCAGAGACTCTCTATTTGTTATCTCCCCATTTGCTGCATCTAGTTTGAATAATTGCAGGATGTTTTTGGGTGTATTACTGAAGGAGTATCTGATTTCCCCATATAATCCTTCATCCTTGTCCATGGCTTTCACTTGTAGCACCATGGAGCCCCTGGGTAGATTTTCATTTATTCTGACTTTATAGGTCTCTTCAGTGAATACTGGGGGGTTGTCGTTGGCATCAATGATTTTAATGTTAATCTGAGCGGTCCCGGATCTCACAGGATCCCCCCCATCCACAGCCGTCAAGATCAATTTATGAGAACTTTGTTGCTCCCGATCCAAAGGCCTGTCTAAAACTAATTCTGCGTATTTGTCGCCATCTGCACTCTCCTTCACCGCCAGGGTAAAATACTGATTTGGGCGGAGTTGGTAATTCTGCACTGAGTTCACTCCAACATCTGGATCTTGTGCCGATTCCAGTGGGAAGCGCGCCCCCGGCAGTGTAAATTCATTGATCTCTAACACAAGGACATTTTTGTCGAAGCTCGGGGCGTTATCATTAATGTCCTTAATTGCTACATCCATGTTGTAAACGTTCAGAGGGTTTTCCACCACCGTTTCGAATGTCAGCACACAAAGCGGAGTCTCCCCGCAGATCTCCTCCCGGTCTATGCGGCCATTCACATACAAGTCGCCATTTTCCCCATTCACACTGAAGTGCTGCTGTTCCGAACTGACACGGAGCCTCCGCAGCGGCAGCTCCCTCAGCTCCAGACCCAGATCCTGGGCGAGGTTTCCCACGAGGGAGCCTTTGGCCATTTCCTCGGGGATCGAGTAGCGAGTCTGCTCCGGAGCCGCGCGGCAGAAGAGCAAAGAGAGTAAGGAGGGATATAAAAGTACCTGCCGTGTGACTGCCCGGCCGCTCGGTCTCTGCCTGTTTTCCATCCTGTTCTCTCTTCTTTTTCTTATTTATCCTCCCCCCGAGTCTGCGCTTTAAGTCCCGGTGAGAACGTCAGACTCCGCGGGGCTGGCGAGTAAATCCAAGGAGCCTCTCAGTCCAATTTTGCTCGCCAGGGCCGAACCGCGCGGTGTCTCTGCACCGAGCTGCGTGTAGGTTCGTGCAATAGCTCAGCGAGCAGTCGCAGCTCTAGCTGGTGCAGTGGCTCTCCGGCTCTGCGCTGGCCAACAGCGCCACGCTGCGTCTCGGTACAGAACTGCAACTGGCCGATCCCATTAAACAGCTCCTGGCGAACCCTTTCCTTCCTCGAACGCCCTCTGATAGCCAGTCCTGTGGATCAGAAGCAGCTGAAGTTTGAACGAACGGGCAAATACTTGCAGCGAGAGACACGCCCACTCCACTCTGTTTCCTGTGAGTTTTGTGTGTTCAGTGACAAGCCCGATTGATTAAGAATAAAAGGGTCATTTCTTATATTTCCAAGAACGAAAAATTTCAGTCTGGAAACCCAAACCCACAGAAAAAAGCTTCCCTGAAGTTCTGCAACCTGTGACAGATTTGCCCTTCTTCCACACCTGGAGCCGGATTTTAATCTCAGTTACAGCAATGCACAGACAGGGGAACTCATCTAAAGTGAAGAATGCAAGAGAGAATACAGCGCTGTAAGAATCATGGGATCCGAGTTAGACTGTGCCTTTGCCTGTTCCTGGCCTAATTTCTGTTATCCCCATCTCAGTTTCCCCATTGGTAACTGGCAGAGAGGGTTCCCACAAATCCTCTTGTTTGGACCAGTCAGGTCCCAGGGGTGCTGGACCAGGGAGGTCCAATCTGTATTTCTTTTTTGTATGTGTTTATCTGCTTTAACCTTATAAATAACCCCTTTGTTTCCTTTTCCTATTTAATAACTCTTCACAGAATTTGTTATACCATTGATTACAGTATTGTCTTTGGTGTGAGATCTAAGGTGCAACTGACCCGGGGTAAACTCACATGGGTGATGATAGATCAGTGGACTCAAGGGAACCATCCAGGATACCATGTTAAGGATGTCATGGTGACTTCAGAGTTTCCACTTGATAACTGCTTGAGAAAATCCAAGTACAGAATTCATTACCTATTTGGGATTTGTGACCTGCTTCCTAACTGTCATCCTTGAAGTTGGTACTCGCACTCTTAAGTCACTGCAGGCAGTTACACTGACATAGTTGAAAAGATTCACATACCCCAGGTCAATTAGGTTATGGATCATAACCCAGAGCTGTTACAGTTTAAACCTGGTATTGAGAGTTTTAAAGGTTAAAGAATAGACTGAGCCACAGTCCTAAGAGAGTCTTAAGGGGAAAGACCTTGAACATGTATCTTTGCAGAATGGAATATCATTTAAAAGGAAATCCTCAGATCAGGAGTTGAGAGTTTTGCTCATAAATTTTGACCATGTGCCAAAGGAAGGAGAGCACATGGAGTCTGATCAACAGGCCTGTCCCACATGTCACAGGGGGCACCATCATGATAGAACTGATTGGACTGCAGCACCTGAGAGCCAAGGGACCATAGAATGGTCACAGAATTGTGGATCAGGAAGGGGGAAGCAGCCAAGTCAGCTTAGGAGAAGCTATGCCACAGACACATGGAAGAAATAACACCAATCAAAGCAAGTGAAGAAGTGGAAGGGGCATGTATGAAGCTGATAGAAGCTCAAGCAATGCAATTAAAAATACCGGATCAGCAAAATGGGCCACTGTCTACAGTCAAGCCCTAAGATACAACTACATTTGTTCCAATTCTTCAGACAAACACCTACAGGATCTTTATCAAGCATTCTTAAAACTACAGTAACCACCTGGAGAAGTGAATAAAAAGACTGATAAAGCCAGACAGCTACCCAGAAATCACCTACTACAGGACAGACCCAACAAAGAAAGCAACAGAATGCCACTAGTCATTACCTACAGCCCCACATCATCAAGGATCTAGAACCCATCACAGAAGACAATTCCTCACTTTCATAGACTTTGGGAGGCAGGCCAGTCCTCACTTACAATGTGAGGCAAATACTCACCACCAACTTCACACCCCACAACAGACACAGTAACCTAGGAACCAATCCCTGCAACAAACCCTTTTGCCAACTCTGTCCATGCATCTGCCCCAGTGACACCATCACAGGACCTCACCACATCAATTATCCCATCAAAGGCTCATTCACGTGCACATCTACTAATGTAATACGTGCCATCGTGTGCTGACATTATTTCATCAATTTGGCATATATTCTTTGTTCCTAGAAAGATGGTTTGCATTTGATTGTATTAAAATAAATGCTGTTCAATACATCCATCATAGGAACAGTCCACATGCTCCTATATTAGTTGCCTGTCTTCCATGTTATTTACCATTTTACCAATCTGAAGTATCCATAAGCCCAGACCCATCCCTGGCACTTCGTGTTTTCCAGGCATAACCCTGACCTTGCTTTAAGTTGGGGTAAGAGGAAGCCAAAGGGGAGCAAAGAAAGTAAATGTAGCAGGGCCTAAGGGGGTGTCTATGGAGTCCAGGTACCTCCCACATTGTCCACATTTTAAGAACATAGTAAAAGCCAACACCCATAACTTGGTACATACATCACACAAGAATATTGATAACTGAGTTATTAGTTTTCCAATCATATATCACACACCACCTTTTGGGTATATGTCATAACAACAGTGTGCTAGGTGTATTGAGTACATCAGGCCTAACCAGAGTTGCTGACACAAAACAGAGAACCACCAATGGGCCTCTGCTCCATGATACTGTAAAAAACCAAGATAAGTTTAAAACATATTTTCTTATTTTTGCCACACCACATAGACATGCTTTACTATGGGGTGACGTGTCATGGTACTTTAGGGAAACAGGTTTTCTGTTGAGGGAAGTTTAGTGAGATTCAAAAATCTGGTGTAAAGGAAAGTTATAGTCAACTTTTAATACATAGCAGTTCCCATTAATCAAATAACTCTTAGCTTCAGTTACACATTCTATAACCTATTTTATCTTTCAGATAGTTGTAATTAGTAAACACAAGTGATCATATATTTGGGATTTTTCTGTAGATTTCTCTATTCATTGAGGGATATAAGTAATAATGATTACAAATTAAGAAGTATGTTTCTAGGTGAACAATGCCTTCCATTATGTTACAAATATAATTGTTATTCATATTTCAATATATTTATAACATTACAAGCCATGTAAAGATGCATGTGGATACAAAACTAAAGTGCCCACATTAAAACACAGCTGAGCAAATGGATTCTATTATTAAAATGCCAAAATTATATATATTACATTTCCAAATGTAGGTTATAGAGAACCTATCTATCCATTTCAGCATATATCTGTCCATCTGTGAGTCCATCTGTGCATCTGAGAGTCCATTTGTTCAAGAACTCATCCTAAACCGTAAGAGCCAGGACCACCAAATTTGGTATCTAGCATCCTCTTACCCTAACTTAAACCAAGGTCAGGGGTTGGCTGTGCGTACAAAAAAGGAAGCACCAGGAATAGTACTATTTCCCATAACATGAAAAGGGAGGGGGCAGAGAGTGGAGGGATGTGAAAAGGAGGGGCACAGAGAGAAGTGATGTGAGACTGAGAGAGGCCACTGGGGGCAGCTGCAGCACAAGGAGAGTGGCAAGCAGAGCTTGGGCTCCACCGTCTTGCCTGCCAGCACACTCGTCAGGATCCCTCTTCCCCAAACCTGGAGCTTGTCCCCTGTGGAGAGCCTGCAAACTGTGGGGGGCTGTTAAAGGGGGGCAACCCCCCAGAGCCTGCTGCTAAAGGGGGGCAACCTTCCCCAGCCAGCCTAGAGGCCACTGGGAAGCAGCTGGAGGGAGGAGCAGCTGGCGGGGGCACAGCCTCCAGAGCCTAGCCCCTTCTTAGGCAGCCTGAAGGCCATGGATGAGGGTGCTGAAGGCTGGGGGCAGCCCTTGGAGCCTGGCCAGCCACCTGGAGTGCCCTACAAACAGGCTGCAGGGGGCCACTGAAGCTCATAGCCCCCAAAGCATTCCCCCAGACCAGCTGCAGGGCTGGGGGAGAGCTGCAGGCTGGAGCGAGCAGAGCACCCCTGCACAAAGGCTGCAGGACAGGAAGGCCACTTCCTGAAGCAAAGCCCCCCAGAGCAGCTGCAGACAGGGGAGGGGCACTAACAGTACAGGAGCTGACCTCTCCCAGAGAAGATGCAGGCTGGAGGGAGCAGCAGAAGACCAGGGCCTGCACCTCCAACAGAGTGCAGGCCCCAGACTCCCCACAGAGACACAACCCTCCCCCTGCAAGCACACAGACCCACCTCTAACCCACAATCCCAGGCTCTGGAGGCTGATGCCTTATCCATTACAACACTGGAACCCACCTCACCTCCCTACCTTCAGCTGATGCCAGCTCGAGCAAGCTGCTGGTGGTTGCCCTACTGATCTCAGGACCAGGCATGGGTGGGACCTGTGAACTCGATCTCCTGAGACCTGAACCACCCACCTGCCTCAACATATGCCACCACCTTCCCCCTGCCCTAAGCCACGCAGTCCCTACCTCTCCTTACCGCAACCCACACTCCAGCCTTCATTTTCCTTCAGTTTTTAAAAACACAGTCATTGAAATAAAGCATGTGCAAATTTACTTCCCTTCCCCCCTCAAAAAAAAATGACTTCAGTACAAGACCGGAGGAAGGCCGGGTACATCTGCTAGAATAAGATAATGCATCAGCCAAGGGTAATGACCTCACGATCATCTCTGTTTCTCATATGGAAAAGCAACACAGAGAATACTAATCAGCTTCGGAGTAACACTTCCACCGTCGGACAATAACGGGCATGCACATTCCAGACCTCACCATGGAAAGAGAAAGACTCACCTGAAGTAAGGGCTGATCCCCTTTGCTCACACTCAGGTCATCCGACATCAGGACCGGTTCATTTTTCTTCTCAATTGATTGACATGTACTTGAACAGGTTAACTTTGGCAGGGTAAACTGGCTCTTCCCGGAGCCCGCGGTGAGCGACGCCTCCTGGGAGTAGGAGTGGAGAAACGCTCTGACCCCATCGATGCCCACGAACTGCGAGACGGGAACTCCGCTGAAAGTCCCACTCGAGGAGTTCAACAGCTGCGAGGTGCGCCACCGCCGGAGCCGCAGGGCCACCAGCGCTATGACGAAGGTGAGGAAGAAGCAGGACACGGACGCCACCGCGATCACCAGGTACAAGGTGAGGCCGGACTGTCGCTCTGCGGGAGCCGAGAGGCTGCTCAGGTCCGACAGGAGCTCGGGGATGCTGTCAGCCACCGCCACCGTGACAGTGACGGTGGCCGAGAGAGGGGGCTGCCCGTTGTCCTTCACCAGCACCACCAGGCTCTGCTTCAGGGCGTCCCTGTCCACAAAGTAGCGCGCTGTCCTCACCTCGCCGCTGTGGACTCCGACCGAGAAGAGCCCCGGCTCCGTAGCCTTCAGCAGCTGGTAGGAGAGCCAGGCGTTCTGCCCGGAGTCCGCATCCACCGCCACCACCTTGGTGACCAGGTAGCCCGGCTCGGAGGAGCGAGGGGCCAGCTCCACTCCCGTGGAGCCATCGCTGGGGGAGGCGGGGTGCAGGATGTGCGGGCTGTTGTCATTCTGGTCCAGCACCAACAGCGTGACGGAGACATTGCTGCGGAGCGGCGGGGAACCCCCGTCCCGAGCCTGTACCCGGAACCGAAGCTCCCGCAGCTGCTCGTAATCAAAGGAGCGCAGCGCGTACACAGCCCCGGTCTCGGAGTTAATGGAGACTACGGAGGAGAGCGGAACTTCCCGGCCTTCGCCCTCCAGCAGAGAGTAAGTCACTCGGGCGTTCTCCCCCCAGTCGGGGTCAGTGGCCCTCACGGAGCAGACGGAGGCCCCGCTGGGGTTGTTCTCGGGGATGGACACAGTGTAGGATGTCTGGCTGAAGATGGGGGCGTTGTCGTTTATGTCCGAAAGTTGCACTGAGATGCTTGTGGTGGAGGATAAAGTGGGAGTCCCGCGGTCTGTGGCTGTGACAGTCACATTGTAACCCGAGACCCGCTCCCGGTCCAGGGCTCTGTCAGTCACCAAGCTGTAGTAATTGTCAAATGTCTTCTGCAAGCGGAACGGCAGATTGGCTGCGATGGAGCACGTGACCTCTCCATTCGGGCCTGAATCTTCATCTCTGACGTTCAGTAGCGCAATCAGTGTTCCCGGCGGGCTGTCCTCCCTGACTGAGTTGAAGAGAGACGCCATTGTTATGGTGGGAACGTTATCATTGACATCGATCACAGTAATCAGGACTTTGGACCTGGCCGAGAGGTCTCCACTGTCCTTGGCTTGAACCTCCATCTCATACAACGCAGCTTCCTCATAGTCCAGGTTCCCCGCCGTTGATATTTCTCCAGTTCTGGCATCCACGCGGAACACCTGCGACGCTTTGTCTTTCAGTTTCCGGAGCGAATAGGTGAGCGCCGAATGTATCGCTTCGTCCGGGTCGGTGGCGTTCACTGTCAGCAGCAGAGACCCGACGGGCACGTTTTCCAGAACACTCACTGTATAGACCGGCTGGCTGAAAGCTGGCGCGTTGTCATTGGCGTCCAGGACAACGACGCGGACCCGCGCGGTGCCGGACCTGACGGGATCCCCCCCGTCCGTGGCTGTGAGGATTAGGTCGTGAACGGCTCGTTCTTCCCGGTCCAGAGGCTTTTGCAGCACCAGGTCCAGGTGTCCGTCCCCATCGGCTCCCGCCTGCTCCTCCAGAGAGAAGTGCTTGTTGCTGCTGAGCTGATAACCCTGCAGAGAATTGGTGCCCACGTCCGGATCCTGCGCCTCCTCCAGCGGGTACCGGGTTCCCACGGCGGTTGTCTCACTGATTCTAAATTCGAATTGAGCTTCCTGGAAGCGGGGCGCATTGTCGTTAATATCCGTTATTTCAACGTCAACTATGACAAGCCTCACTTTATCCTCAACAAGAACCTCTAGATGCAACACACACCTCTCTAGCTGGCCACATATTTGCTCTCTGTCCATTCTCTCTGTGGTGATTAAATGGCCGCTCTTAAGATTCAGAGCAAGATAGGGAGTCCTACCTGTGGAAACAATACGGACTCCGCTGTCTGGAAGCTCCTGTAGATCCAGTCCCAGATCCTTTAGGAGATTTCCCACGAAAGAGTCTTTCTGCATTTCCTCAGGAATCGAGTAGCGAATTTTCCCAGCCACTGTCTGCCAAGCGATAAGCAAAACAAAGCAGACAAGAGACCGCCCTGGTCCGCCGCCCGGCCCGGCTTTAGCCGCCATTTCCAGATCTCTGAACTAGAAATCGCAGAATCGCAATCCCCGGCGCCGAAACGTTTATTGGTCTGGTTCTGGAGATACTAGTTCAGGTAACAATTCGCTGCGGGTTTCATTCCTGCAGCCGTGAGTGTGAAGGCTCCGTTCTAGTGACCTAGCGCTCTGAGCTGCGGCTGGGCTAGGCTGGGTCTCTGACTGCATTTCTCCGCTCACTGGTGCACAGCGGCATCCAGAGTCTCAATCCATAACTACAACAGCGCCGATAAATATTTTGAAAATTGTCTTTCAATAGGTACTTTTGACCGGCTCCATATACTTTAGGGAATCCTCCAACTACGTAATAAATGTGCAAATATGTCTACGCCATCTTCCTCTGATGGCGTACTTACTATTAACTATACCCCCATCATGATGTAGTAATTTCATACAAATGTGTTAAACGAGCGAAACTATTCCGCTCTCTCCCTCCGCTTCAGACTGGGGATAACTCACAACTATGTTTCATACTAGGAACAGGTCAAATCATTCCAATTTACACGTTTCACATATGAATGTGTAAGGAACATTCTTTCATTC
Source organism: Rafetus swinhoei (assembly GCA_019425775.1). Lineage (NCBI taxonomy): Eukaryota > Metazoa > Chordata > Testudines > Trionychidae > Rafetus > Rafetus swinhoei. The sequence continues at coordinate 41,748,700 of CM033428.1, read as the reverse complement.
TCTTTCCATAGATATTTTTCTCCCATCTTTTGAGACTGCACCATTAATGTATTTACTTTTCATTCGTATGTTATTTTTTCACCGGAACAAAAATGTATATGCAGTGCTCTAAGAAATTTTGCACGTATAAAATTCAGTGTAAGTAAAAGCAAATCCAGCAGGTTCTACTACTCCGGGAAAGGAAGACTCATATTCCTAGGAAATTAAAATATCTATAAGAAGACCATAAGAATGGCCACATTGGGTCACACCAAAGTCCATCTAGCCCAGTGTCCTCTCTGCCAACAGCGGCCAATGCCATATGCCCCAGTGGGAGTGAACAGAACAGGTAATCCTCACGTGATCCCTTTCCCGTCATCCATTTCCAGCTTCTAACGGAGGCTAGACACACAATTCCTACCTATTCTGGCTAAGAAGTATTAATCTATAATGCTTCACATTCCTCACCAACAAGGTTCTTTCTTAAGAGCTCCTGAAAACAGATAGCTTTTTGTTGCATGCCCTAAAGATCATCAGATTTGGAGGTTGATACTGGTTTGCAAGGTGAAGGACATTTACAGAAAAATACCCTGACGTCATCTTCCCTCCCCTTTCTCTAATTTACCCTGCTGTGACTCCAGTTCCAGTGCTTTCGCCTTTTCCAGTTAAGCCAGCACATCACACTCTCATAGGGGGAGAAATGATCTCTCATGTAAACTGGTCTCAAGTAACACAGGAATGTGTAGTTGATTTTGAGCACCTTAAGCTCCACTTAGAAATCAAAAGACAGGCAATGCAGATAATGGAAAAAGGAAATGTTTGTCGCTAGTTGCTTTGTTTTAGATGGCTTATTAATGCTCTAATACTCTGACAGGGGTGAACAGAAGGAAAAAGAGCGAAACAAAGGCAGGAATGAGAGGGAGAGCAAACTGTAAGAGCCCAGAAATTAAACTACTACCGTAGAATCATATTTTAATGTTTAGGGAATATTTAATCACGTGATCAGAACATTTTTCTATGTATGTAACTATACTTATTTCTGTTTCACTTTACTGTCCGATGGAATAAAGTGGATGAGGCACATTAAAATCTTTATGGTTGCATTCTGATTAATGCCCATTCCAAGTCGAAGGGCGAGGAAGATAAGATAATGTGGAAATAGTAACGTATCAACAAGAGACGTATGCATTCAAACTCCTTAGCGATACCGTATCTCCTTTGCACTAATAGTGCATCTTGACATACCACACTCATTAGGAAGTCAATGGTTTTTAATTTCTCTCAGCAATTAACATGGTAACAGCACATGAAACCATTTATTTAAAAAGAGGTCTTAACCGAAGACAAGTGTCATTATATAAAATAAAATAAAAATTATAAAATGCATTAATAAGATAATTACTCAAGCAAGAATCATATATATAGTAGCCCAGTGTCTGAGAGTCTGTAACGCTGAAATGCTGGCTGTTCACCCTTTGGGGGGAGCTGTTGCCTGAAATGCTGGCTGTTCCCTCTGGGCAGCGCTGTTGCTGAAATGCTGGCTGTTCCCTCTGGGCGGCCCGTGCCGCATGTGGAGTGTGGGGCCCAAACAGCCGCTTGCGCCGCTTGCTCCCCCGCAGCAGCCCGGCTGAGCAGCGCAGAAGTTGGCTGAGCGCCGCAGAAGTCAGCCGAGCACCATGGCGGGAGGCAAAAGGGGGCGGGGCGGTGATGTGCGGCATGACAGCGGCTCCAGGCCCTGCCCCCTGGCCGTGAACATCACCGTCCCACCCCCCTTCACCTCCTGCCATGGTACTCGGCTGACTTCTGCGCTGCTCAGCCAGGTCGCCACATGGGAGCAAGTGGCACAAGCGACTGTTTGGGCTCCACACCCCTCATGCAGCATGGGGAGTGCAGCGCCCAAATGGCCATTTGGGCTCCACGTCCCCCGAGTGAGAGGCAGGAGGGGGAGGAGAAGAGAAAGAGAGAGACAGAGAGAGAGGCAGGAGGCGGAGGAAAGCTGAGAGAGAGAGAGAGGGGGAGACAGTAGGAGGAGGAGCGCCGGAAAGAGAGAGACGGAGGGAGAGCCTGGAGGCTCAGGAGAGAAGATAGACCTGGAGGAGAGACCTGAAAATCCCGTTTTATGACAGGCTAATTGGCTAGTTTATAATAAATAGCACAGTGCTAAGACGGTTAAGCCAGCTACTTTTGAGCAGAATTTGAACAGTTTCAAAACACAGACACCCTAGCACACCAAAACAGAAACTCACCTCAAGGCGCGTGTCAGTCTCAGGGGCAGAATTACCGTTCACAGGCAGCATTCCCGAGTTGTCTCTGCAAACAATATTCTCCTCTGAGAAGTTCTGCACAGTTGATTTTAGGAGACTAAACGTCTTAATTCCGGAGTCTGTGGCTAAACACAGGTTGTAGCTGTATGGCAAAGTCCCCTCGCAGTAGCCTGGTGGGAATCCGGGACTGGCCTTGGAATAATCGGAACCCAAACATCGCAAACCTGAGCAATTCGCAGCCTTTCGCAATCTCATTGCAATGGCCACTGTCACCGTCAGGAGGAAGAGAAACGAAACCAAGGCCAAGGCCAACACCAAGTAGAACTGCAAATCAGACTGCGGCGCCGAGTCAGCCGACCGGTCGCTCATTTCCGGAAGAGCCTCTTGGAAGTTCTCGGCGAACACCAGGCTCAGAGTCACCGTGGCGGAGAGGCGGCTGCCCGTTGTCCTTCACCAGGGCGACCAGCCTGTGCTACCGCATCTCTGTCCGCAAAGCGCGGGCGGTCCGGATCTCCCGCTGTGCAGTCCCAGCCGGAAGAGCGCCAGCTCCGTGGCCTGCAGCACATGGTAGGAGAGCCAGGCGTTGTGTCCCGAGTCCGCATCCACCGCCACCACCTTCGTCACCAGATAACCCGCCTCGGCCGAGCGAGGACCATCTCGAACACGGCCGAGCCCTCGGGCCCGAGCGAGGATACAGGATGCGAGGGGCGTTGTCGTTCGATCCAGGATAAACACGCTGACGGTGACGTTGCTGCTGAGAGGCGGCGACCCGCCATCTTCGGCCCTCACTTGCAGCTCGAACGCCCGGAACTGCTCGTAGTCGAAGGAGCGCTGCGCGTACAGCGCTCCAGTCTGGGAGTTGATGGACACGTAGGAGGAGACAGGCACCTCCTGGATGCTGCTGCTCAGGATGGAGTAAGTGACCCGGGCGTTGCCGTCCAGATCTCGGTCTGAGGCTTTGACGCTCAAAATGGAGGCCCCCGAGGGGTTGTTCTCGGGCACGTAGGCGCTGTAGGAAGGTTTCTCGAAGACAGGGGCGTTGTCATTGACATCCGAGATCTGCAAGAGGATGGTTTTCTGGGTGGAGAGCGGGGGGGAGCCCTTGTCTGTGGCCGTGATTGTGATGTTGTACTCCGGGGCACGCTCCCTGTCCAGGGATAGGTCAGTGACTATTTTATAGTAATTAGCAGAGGAGGACACTATTTTAAAAGGGAAATTGTTTTGAATGTGACAGGTGACGTCTCCATTTTCTGCAGCATCCAGGTCACGAACTTTAATGAGAGCGGTCACTGTGCCTGGAACTGCGTCTTCCGGGATGGGGCTGGACACGGATGTAAGCGTCACCTCCGGGGCGTTGTCGTTCTCATCGAGAATTTCTATTTGAATTTTGCAGTGAGCAGATTGTCCTCCCCCATCCCTGGCTTCTACGCGCATGGTGTGTGTGTTTGCTTTCTCAAAATCCAGGGTCCCTGTATTTGTAATTCTTCCATCCATAGGATCTAAATTAAATAGTTTACGAGCATTCTCTTTAATGTTGCTAAAAGTGTATGTGATTTGCGCATTCAGTCCTTCGTCCTGGTCTGTGGCTTTCACCTGAAGCACCAGGGAGCCCGTTGGCAGATTTTCTCTTACGCTGACTTTGTAGGTCTCTTCAGTAAATAGAGGGGGGTTGTCATTAATGTCAGTAACATTGATCCTAATCTGAACGGTCCCGGTTCTCACCGGGTCTCCCCCATCCACGGCCGTCAGGATCAAGTGATGAGAGTTTTGCTTTTCCCGATCCAAAGGCTTTTCCAAAATTAACTCGGCATATTTGTTTTCATCTGGACTCTCCTTCAGTGACAGGATAAAATGCGGGTTCTTGCTGAGCTGGTAACTCCTCAGCGAGTTGACCCCAACGTCTGGGTCTTGCGCAGATTCTAGTGGAAATCGGGCGCCCGGCAGTGCGGATTCAATAATTTCTAAATCGATGTTGTTTTTCTTGAACCGCGGGGCGTTATCATTAATGTCCTGGATCGCTACAGTCACATGGAAAACGTTCAGAGGGTTTTCCACCACCGTTTCCAGCGTCAGCACACAAAGCGGAGTCTCCCCGCAGATCTCCTCCCGGTCTATGCGGCCATTCACATACAAGTCGCCATTTTCCCCATTCACACTGAAGTGCTGCTGTTCCGAACTGACACGGAGCCTTCGCAGCGGCAGCTCCCTCAGCTCCAGCCCCAGATCCTGGGCGAGGTTCCCCACGAGGGAGCCTTTGGCCATTTCCTCGGGGATCGAGTAGCGAGTCTGCTCCGGGGCCGCGCGGCAGAACAAAGGCAAGAAGGAGGCGAGGAGCAGTACTTGCCCTGGGGCTGCCCGGCCCGGCGCCCGGCGCCTGGTCTCCATCCCGTTCACTTCCACGTACGCTCTCTTCTTTATTCCGTGCAAAAAGCGCTTACAAATCCGGATATATGGTCTATACCCCAAGTAATGAAGAGAAAGCTCATTCGGCTTCTGAGGCTAATTGAGCACCAGGGTCCGGAGTGAGGCTTTCTCCGAGCCGGCGGCGTTTCTCTGCGTTGTTTTCCCTGTGATTTGTGCTGTATGACCGAGAAATTCCGCTGCTGCAGTCTATAAGAGACCTCTGGCTGGAGCTCCGCGCCGCGTTGGCCAGCAGCGACACTCTGAGCTCAGCCGGAGAACTGCAGCTCGCAGCACTAATGACGTAATAAATCTACTATATGTAAAGTAAATGTTATAACATTATTCTCAATCCAGTCTGTTCTTGAACTAGGTCTTAAACGGTTCGTCCGAACACCCAATAATAATAACGCTGCTCTATAATTTATAGCAGCATTCTCTTTAGTATTTATCAACGTTGATTTGCTTCCAAATTAAGTGTAATCTGTATGTTTCATTATTGCATTTCCTCCCAAGAGCCAGGCCCCCGCCTCTGAAGACAGAGCTGCCCCCGGGAATAGCACAGAGGTAAGGGTAGCAGAACCGCAGCCCCCCCCTACAATAACCTACTGATCGCTCCTCCACAACTCTTCCCTGAGTCAGCCCCTCCACAATTCCTAGAAGGTGACATTTCAGATTGAAATAACAGAAATCATTAAATTTACATTTAAAAACAATTGACCGAACTGGACGTGAATTTGGTAGGGCCCTATATGAACAACCATGGCCAGGGGAGTGAACGAGTCACTTAAATGGTTCCTCTAATTTAGGTTTATCCTGGAGAGAGCCTTGAAAGTCAGTACAAGTACTATGAATTTGATTTGCCGTTGAATAGACAGCCAGTGTGTCATTGGGATGATGGGTTCAAGTTTATTTCCTTTGCTGAGAGTACCTGTGTTAACTATTTATCGTTTTAAAGGGCACTTTGGTTTTAAATACAGACAATTGCGGTTGATTCTGAGGTTACAAATTCATCTGTCTCTGTGGCTAAATCTTGCTGCTTCCTGTTGGATGCAGCAATTGGGCTTGGCAAAGATAGCAAGAAAGTATTTTTTTATCGTCGTTCACTGCTATTTGGAAACCTAGGCGTATTGAAAAGTCTAGCAGGCTCGTGAGGCCATATAATGTCTTTACAATCGTAAGACAGGACGGAAAGTATTGATGCATTCTAGCCAGGTGTCACAGGGGCTTCTGTAACCCACAGACCTTATGTCCCCTGTAGTGTCCCCAGACCACTACAGTCTTAGTCAACAGCCAGATAGCTTTTAGCTCATGTGGCAGAGGCTCTTACACTAAGATGCAGAGTTCCTAGATTCAATTCCAACAGGGCGTTCCACTCCCTTTCCCTACTATCAATATTTTATTATCACCAGATGTAACGTCACTTAACATAAATGAGCCAAATTATAAGAAAATGGCTATCATGCTTTATGTCCCTAAAGAAAACTGCGAACGTCTGGGCCTTGAAATTACATAAACAAATGTAAAATACATTTTATTGCTCTAAGTAATTTTTTACGCAAAGGTTTTTCAAAGTTGGCTTTAAAGATATTTCCCTCCTCCATTGTAATGTTGTACCAAAAAAGAGGCGCCTCACCCTGAATATAAAAACTTTGGTAGATCGAACGATATTTTATTTTATTCCCTCACAAATACTATAACACAAAAGTTAGGAACTTGAACAGGATTGAATAGAAGCCGCTTTCAGAAGAGTATTTGGTGTTAGAAAAATACGGATTCCTTAGGAATTTCGGTTGAATTCTTGATAAAAACCCATTCTAGAACGTTACAATGAATTGTCTTTCATCGGCTCGCGCCCTAACAAAGACGGTTTTTAAAATGTGAACCAGAGTTTGACACACTTGAATAACAAAAACATCACAGTTTCATCTCCTATTGCTGTATGACTGATTCTAATTCTAATTAGATTCTAACTTGATTCTAATTCTTCCTTTTCCGACTATTTACGGGATTCCGAACGGAAATCACTACCAAGATCACAGGAAGACAGAACAGCAGCATTTCCCCGAGTGTTCGCTCTGCACAAGAGCTGCTACCAGTACCCGCTGAATAAAACTATGTACTTTTATCTGTGAAAACGTTTAAAGAAACAACCAAGGAAAACTTACCCGACCAAATGCCTCATTCCCCTCATTATTCTTCAAGTTCTCTGCAATTAAGAGGTCTTCCGCATTCTCATCAATCGGCCGATTAGTGAGGGTATTTGAATAGTTTAACTCTGACCGGGTACACTGACTCTTCCCGGAGCCCGCGGTGAGCGACGCCTCCTGGGAGTAGGAGTGGAGAAACGCTCTGACCCCATCGATGCCCACGAACTGCGAGACGGGAACTCCGCTGAAAGTCCCACTCGAGGAGTCCAACAGCTGCGAGGTGCGCCACCGCCGGAGCCGCAGGGCCACCAGCGCTATGACGAAGGTGAGGAAGAAGCAGGACACGGACGCCACCGCGATCACCAGGTACAAGGTGAGGCCGGACTGCGGCTCTGCGGGAGCCGAGAGGCTGCTCAGGTCCGACAGCAGCTCGGGGATGCTGTCAGCCACCGCCACCGTGACAGTGACGGTGGCCGAGAGAGGCTGCCCGTTGTCCTTCACCAGCACCACCAGGCTCTGCTTCAGGGCGTCCCTGTCCACAAAGTAGCGCGCTGTCCTCACCTCGCCGCTGTGGACTCCGACCGAGAAGAGCCCCGGCTCCGTAGCCTTCAGCAGCTGGTAGGAGAGCCAGGCGTTCTGCCCGGAGTCCGCGTCCACCGCCACCACCTTGGTGACCAGGTAGCCCGGCTCGGAGGAGCGAGGGGCCAGCTCCACTCCCGTGGAGCCATCGCTGGGGGAGGCGGGGTGCAAGATGTGCGGGCTGTTGTCATTCTGGTCCAGCACCAACAGCGTGACGGAGACATTGCTGCGGAGCGGCGGGGAACCCCGTCGAGCCTGCACCCGGAACCGAAGCTCCGCAGCTGCTCGTAATCGAAGGAGCGCAGCGCGTACACAGCCCCGGTCTCGGAGTTAATGGAGACGGCGGAGGAGAGCGGAGCTTCCCGGCCCTCGCCCGCCAGCAGAGAGTAAGTCACTCGGGCGTTATCCCCCCAGTCGGGGTCAGTGGCCCTCACGGAGCAGACGGAGGCCCCGCTGGGGTTGTTCTCGGGATGGACACAGGTAGGATGTCTGGCTGAAGATGGGAGCGTTGTCGTTTATGTCCGAAAGTTGCACTGAGATGCTTGTGGTGGAGGATAAAGGGGGAGTCCCGCGGTCTATGGCTGTGACAGTCACATTGTAACCCGAGACCCGCTCCCGGTCCAGGGCTCTGTCAGTCACCAAGCTGTAGTAATTGTCAAATGTCTTCTGCAAGCGGAACGGCAGATTGGCTGCGATGGAGCACGTGACCTCTCCATTCGGGCCTGAATCTCGATCGTGCAAATTGAAGAGGGCGATCACAGTTCCCGGCGGGCTGTCCTCACTCACCGACTTCATTGCAGAAGTGACTGTGATTTCAGGCACATTATCGTTGACATCGATCACAGTAACCAGGACTTTGGACCTGGCCGAGAGGTCTCCACTGTCCTTGGCTTGAACCTCCATCTCATACAACGCAGCTTCCTCATAGTCCAGGTTCCCCGCCGTTGATATTTCTCCAGTTCTGGCATCCACGCGGAACACCTGCGACGCTTTGTCTTTCAGTTTCCGGAGCGAATAGGTGAGCGCCGAATGTATCGCTTCGTCCGGGTCGGTGGCGTTCACTGTCAGCAGCAGAGACCCGACGGGCACGTTTTCCAGAACACTCACTGTATAGACCGGCTGGCTGAAAGCTGGCGCGTTGTCATTGGCGTCCAGGACAACGACGCGGACCCGCGCGGTGCCGGACCTGACGGGATCCCCGTCCGTGGCTGTGAGGATTAGGTCGTGAACGGCTCGTTCTTCCCGGTCCAGAGGCTTTTGCAGCACCAGGTCCAGGTGTCCGTCCCCATCGGCTCCCGCCTGCTCCTCCAGAGAGAAGTGCTTGTTGCTGCTGAGCTGATAACCCTGCAGAGAATTGGTGCCCACGTCCAGATCCTGCGCCTCCTCCAGCGGGTACCGGGTTCCCACGGCGGTTGTCTCACTGATTCTAAATTCGAATTGAGCTTCCTGGAAGCGGGGCGCATTGTCGTTAATATCCGTTATTTCAACGTCAACTCCGAAAACCTTCATTGTGTCCTCTACTATAATTTCAAAATGTAGGAGGCACGTCGCCATCTGGCCACAGATCTGCTCCTGTCTACTCTTTCCGCGCAATACAAATGGCCGTTTCTCAGATTCAGAGTAAAATACTGAGTCCTACCTCTGCCAACAAGGCGCACTCCGCGGCCTGCGAGCTCCTTTAGGTCCAGCCCCAGGTCCTGAGCGATATTCCCCACGAAAGCGCCTTTCGGCAGCTCCTCGGCAATCGAATATCGAATCTGTCCAGAAACTGCCTCCCAAACCCGAAGCAATATGAGGCAGAGCAGAACTCGTCCTTTGTTTCCCCGCAGCATGTTTATATTCGCCATTTCCTACTCCAAGCAGGCATCTGAAATGGAACCAGCAGGCAGCGTTTGGAAACAGACAATCTTCCTTCTGCTGGGTTCTAATCCAAGCCGAGTGCGGGGGATTTATTCGGCAGTGCTGGAGTTAGAAGATAATTTGTCCCCTGTTCTGTGCTGTGAAACAGAGACTGGTCTGTCTGCTTGATTTCTCCTTGCATTCCTCTCCTCCAGTGGTGAACAGCGGCGCTCACAGTCTTAACTAATAATTGCATGTGATGAGATAAATGAAGCTGATTTCCTGTGTGTGCCAGTTAATTTTTCAGCACTGCATATCCTTTTGATATCCTAATTAAGGTATATTTTAAAACTGAGCACAGAAAGCAAATCTCTATATTGTTAAAAGTAATTACCAGAACACAGGATGGATTTCTGAGTGGAGAACGGGGGTGCCTTTGTTCCTGGTTATTATTGGAGTATACTCCAATGACCTTTCTCTGTCCAAAGGTGTTCTCCGTGACCATCTTATAATAATTATTAGTAAAGGATATTATTTGATACATTTGACCTTTATTTGGCATTTGACCTTGCCGTTTTCTCCTGCATCCCGGACAGATACACAGATCAGAGCTATTCCTGTCCAAGAGAGATTTGGATTCTGATGCAGATATCAGCGATGGGAAGGGAGGAGTGATGGATTCTCCTTCCAATCATCAATAACCACTCCAAATGGCTGTGGGCAGCCATTTCCCCTCTGTTTTTGGCTTCCCAAGATGTATTTATTCGACCTTCTTCCTCATTCCTTGCGTTCACCTGCAGTACAAAGAATTCTTTTGGTAGATTTTCTCCCTGACTTTTGTAGACCTGTTCAGTGAATATATATTTACTTCAAACCATTTCTCTGGTGTATTCAGATCATTTTGAATGATAATCCTATCCTCCAAAGCACTTACAAACCCTCCTATCTTGATATTGTCCACAGAATTCATAAGTGTCCTTTCTATTATCCCATCATTGATGAATATATTGAACAAATCTGGAACCAAAACTGATCCCTGTGGGACCCCACTCATTATGTCCCTCAGACATGACTGGGAACCATTGATAACTACTCTCTGAGGATGGTTTTCTAGCCAATTATGCATCCACCTTTTAGCAGGGATAGCCTAGATTCACCTGAGTGCTCAGGAAGACAGATGACAGCTGGGTTTAAGGAATGACTGGCACAAGCACAGGCTGGAAGCAGAGAGCATGGAAATGGCTTTCTTGGGGGAGAACAACGAGGAAGGGCCTGTCACACTACAGCACACTTCCCTTCAGAAGTTGGAACCAAAAATAGTATTTTTGATTCTCAGCAGTCCTCTGCTGCCTCACAAATAGGTGTGAAACTCACTGGGGAAATGTTTGCCTCTTCCCTCTTCAGTGGCTTTGAAGGTCTCAGCCTCATTGATGCCCTATGTGGGAGGTTAATATGGTTCCACACAACAGACTTTTTTATTTCACCCAAATTAGTTTCTTTAAATGGAAACACCAAAAGCTGAACCCTACACTAGAATCATGTTAAAGTTGTGAAATCAAGTACTCATAAGTCAGGAAATGCCATAATTAAAGTTGCTTAAGTGTTGCAAAATGTGGAAGTTGTGTAATAAATGAAGTGGGGTATTACTGGAAGGGAAAGGGTGCTTTCCAAGGTGCTTTCCATTGAATTCCACCCTGGATAACTGGATTTTATAGCTGCATTTCCAGCAAAGTTCTTAGGTGGATGGGCAAATCACTTAAACCAAACTTTTCACAGATTGCCATTCATAGCATGTTCATCGTCTTCTCAAAGTTTAATTTCAGATAACGGGGACCTGATTTACAGAAGTACTGACCATTCACAACTAAAACTGAAATTAGCAGGAGCAGTGATTTGAACATATAAAATTATTTTTAATCATTGGGAAAAAGTTTCAGACTACGGTCATTATCAGAAATGGCTAAACTATTTTCCTCCAAATTTTCCAGAAAGATTCACTATTATTTAGAGACTTGACACTATCAGAACATAATGTTAAAACAAATCACAAAATTGTAAGCAAATGAAAATAAGGTAAGAAAATAATGAGAAAATCTGAACTTACATTATCCTGAGTATTCTGACAAATCAACTTTTGCATATCAGAAATTAGAAACAGCTGAGAAAATAAGACAGTGGCAAAATTCCATAAAACAGATCAAAATAGAAATACTGTTGCAATATAAAATGCTTTAAAAATCTAGAAATGCCATAGATAAAATTTTCCATGACACTTTAAAGCTACTAGTTTTGCATATTATTATTAAATTATATGATCAAACCCCTTTTCCATGCAGGCCCTGTCTCATTCAGTGTACAAGTCAAGGTAGTTTGCTATTTAATTTTATACTCTTTATTCACTCTCTGGTCTCCTGCCTCATTCCTGCATGATCCCTCCAGATTGTTGCCATTTTCACAGCACATGGTTCAACTTCTGCATTCCCTGAGTCCTTGCTTAGTTCATTGCAGAACTCTGACTCATCAATTGTTCTATTTATGGGCTCTGACTGATGCATGGTCTCTTAATAAAAAGTAGCATCTGACCATGAAATAAAATGCTGTACTATAATATATTTTTACAACGGGCTGCATTTGCAGTCTTAAGTTTGGCATTTCCACACTATAAAATGTGTCAGCTGGCAACCTATTTTATTTTTAACACATCTGTTTGTGTGACTGTGACACTTAGCCAGAAAGTATTAAGCATTCGGCAGGATAAATGACCCAAATTCAACATTTAGGGACATACCGATAGATAATGTTTGTGCTTTTGTATGTTTACATATATATTGTTAGAGGTTAAAACTGTAAGCAAACGGTTCCTGTCTATACTGTATTCATCTCTCTTTGAAGTGTATAGTAAATCACCTGCAAATGGCAGAAAACAGGCAATTGTTTTACGTTAATCTGTATAGCTAATTATCAATGGCACTTAGGAAATAGGTCTATATGGTACTCTCCATAATTTTCTGTTGTCCAACTAAGGACTCTAACTCTCAAGAGAAGGCCTGAAACAGTATAAAGGTGTCTGGGATCCTGATCCTTTTTATTGCAGGTCTACTTAAACTTCATCAAGGGAAGTTTGAAGTCACAGGATTGAGATCCCATTCCTAAATTGGAACACCCTGAATACAAACATTAGACTATAACCTATAGGCTATTTCTGAAAGACTCTTTACAACTACAGAGCTCCCCATCTCTACCATGACTCTGATCTCAGAAACTGTATTCATGTCTGTCTGTGTACTCATCTTTTAACCAATACTCTACCACTCTTTTCTTATAAATTGTAGTTTAGTTAATAAGAATTGGCTGTAAGCATGTCTTGGGTAAGATCTGAAATATTAATTAACTTGGGAAGCAATGTGGATGATCCTTTGGGATTGGTAGAATTTTTTTAAATGCTGAATAAGATTTTCAGTAACCTCATCACATTTGATCTGGGTGCCTGGGTGGAGATCTCAGAGTTGGTTGCTTTTTAAAGGAACTGTGTTGTTGGCTTCTGGGTAACAAATAATGTATTACTGAAGCTGTTTTGTGCTGGCTTGGTGATTGTTTGCCCCCATTCTTTGCAGATCACCCCAAATAAGTGAGTAACTCCAGTATGAATCCCTCTGACTTAGATCACAATGAAAAAACATGGATTTTTTAATTTTCTTTTTAACTAGAGAACAAAGAAGTTGGAGCTATTTCTGAAGGACATGTGGAAAGTTCTGTCCAGAAAAGAACTGTGACATAATTGAGGGAATGTTCTTTTAAATATCTTCTCCCACTTAATGCACTGTCCATATCACAGGAAGTGCAAAAGGACAGATCAAATTAAAGGAATGTGGAACACCTAATCTACAATCATGCCAATTCCATATGTGGCACCACTCACCACAGAATGAAGTGCTTGCTACAATTAATGAAAAACATTATAGGTTTTATTCCTCATATGAGTACAAATAAAATTATATTCCACACATGCTGAAAGCTAATCAAATGCTTCTAAGCTTAGGACTGTAAACTAAAAGCAAATATCAGGTTATGAGTGTAGGTGTGCAAAACAGTGAAAAAGGCACATCATTAGTCATTTGTTACCATGCTACAAACACCAGCCTGTCTCTGTAATTTCCACTCAAATGCATCTGACCGAGTGGTTTTTACTATGAAAGTTAATGCCCAGATAAATCTGTTAGTCTTTAAAGTGCTACAGGACTTTAGAACAAAACAGATATACACTAGACAACTGGAAATTGACAGAGGTGACTAAGAAACTGTGTGTCCAGGACATTTCTATATTACACCAGCTCTTGCTAAGATACTAGGATATGGACAAATAAAGGACACCACTATTTTACAGAAGCCAAATGTACATTTTAAAAATATCTCTTTTTTCTCTAAAAGGATAAAATACTTTAGTTTAAACTTTTTAAAAAAATAATAGTTATTAAAGAATAAAATGATCCCTTAGAACAGGGTTGACAGTAAAAGAGCAGGGGCCCGCCAGAGGCTCATTGGCCACAGATCACTGTTGTTGGCCAATGGGAGCTGCAGGAAGTGAGGTGGAGGTTTCCTGCCACTGGTCATGAATAGCAATCACTGGCCAACGAGAACTGCAATAGCTCAGTACCGGTGGATGTACAGGTACTCAGAGAGGTGGACACCAGTCAGGGGCTAAACTGGTGGTGGACTGGATCCAGCCACAGGCTGGCATTTGCTCACCCCTGCCTGATATCCACGGGTCTCCCCATTAAAGATGGGTATAATTACTGTACAACAGAACCTCTTCCCACTAATAGATGCCCCTCTTCCACATGACTTATTCATACGGTCACAGAAGCTCACAATACAACAGCTCAGATACCACCTGACAATATGAACCACAAATATAACAAGATTACTGCAGGCAGCAACTCACAAGCAATCAATACAGACGAAGCACTTTCTTCTAATTCTAATATCAATTCTATGAATATTAACCCACAAATGACCTAGACAGATTCCAGACATGTATGGTCAATTTCAGACCTGGGGACTTTGGCATGAGCTGGCACTTGGCATTCACATCCAGTATCACAATCATGCAAAAATCAGTGTCGCTTCCCAAAAATGCACAATCTCCTACTATATCCTACCTCAACATAAATAAAAAACCCGAAAAAATTAAAAATACTTCTTCGGGATTAATATACAAACTTGTAGACACTAAACATGTTAATTAAGATTATCAGTATTCAGGTATCCTCTAAAAAAATCAAGACATGGAAAATATTCAGAATACCAAAGGTTCGGATCTTTCGCTCACCTCCAGTAGAGATTCGGACTGAGAGTTTGGATCTTTCATGTTGCTGCTCAGATACAACTTCCCAGGGTTTTTACTGCAAAGAACTTTCCCTGGTGTATCATTTTGACTATCGGTCACCAGGATATTAAGGCCGTTGTCACCGGAAGTTGTGGGAAAACAGATATTGTAGGAATAAGGTAAAGTACCGTCGCAGTAGTTAGCTGGATAACTGGGACAGTCTTTGGAATAAATATCAGGATTCAAGCATCGAAGAACGCTAGGTTTTCCTGACCGTCGCAATCTCATCGCAATGGCCACTGTCACTGTCAGGAGGAAGAGAAACGAGACCAAGGCCAAGGCCAACACCAAGTAGAACTGCAAATCAGACTGCGGCGCCGAGTCAGCCGACCGGTCGCTCATTTCCGGAAGAGCCTCTTGGACGTTCTCGGCGAACACCAGGCTCAGAGTCACGGTGGCGGAGAGAGGCGGCTGCCCGTTGTCCTTCACCAGGGCGACCAGCCGGTGCTTCACCGCATCTCTGTCCGCAAAGGCGCGGGCGGTCCGGATCTCCCCGCTGTGCAGCCCCAGACGGAAGAGCGCCGGCTCCGTGGCCTGCAGCACATGGTAGGAGAGCCAGGCGTTGTGTCCCGAGTCCGCATCCACCGCCACCACCTTCGTCACCAGATAACCCGCCTCGGCCGAGCGAGGGACCATCTCGAACACGGCCGAGCCCTCGGGCCCGAGCGAGGGATACAGGATGCGAGGGGCGTTGTCGTTCCGATCCAGGATAAACACGCTGACGGTGACGTTGCTGCTGAGAGGCGGCGACCCGCCGTCTTCGGCCCTCACTTGCAGCTCGAACGCCCGGAACTGCTCGTAGTCGAAGGAGCGCTGCGCGTACAGCGCTCCAGTCTGGGAGTTGATGGACACGTAGGAGGAGACAGGCAGCTCCTGGATGCTGCTGCGCAGGATGGAGTAAGTGACCCGGGCGTTGCCGTCCAGATCCCGGTCTGAGGCTTTGACACTGAAAATGGAGGCCCCCGAGGGGTTGTTCTCGGGCACGTAGGCGCTGTAGGAAGGTTTCTCGAAGACAGGGGGCGTTGTCATTGACATCCGAGATCTGCAAGAGGATGGTTTTCTGGGTGGAGAGCGGGGGGGAGCCCTTGTCTGTGGCCGTGATTGTGATGTTGTACTCCGGGGCCCGCTCCCTGTCCAGGGGGCTGACCGTCACCAGCTTGTAGTAGCTATCGGAAGAAGATGCTATTTTAAAGGGGGAAATTTTCTTCTAAACGACAGGAGACCTTCCCGTTCTCAGCAGTGTCTTGGTCAATGACTTTGATTAGAGCGATCACTGTCCCCACCAGAGAGTTTTCAGGGGCGGGACTGGTCACAGGTGTCAATGTCATCTCTGGGGCATTGTCATTCTCATCTAGAATTTGTATCTGAAGTTTGCAGTGAGCGCTCAGACCTCCGCCGTCTGTCGCTTCCACGTCTAATAAGAAGCTGTTTTCCATTTCATAATCCAGATTCCATCGAGTTCTAATTTCTCCGCTATCCGGATCAATTGTGAACAGTTTAGAAACACTGTCGGGTATGTTGCTAAAGGAGTAGGCAATCTTTGCATGCAACCCTTCATCTTTATCCGTGGCTTGCACCCGAAGCACTAAGGAGCCGTTTGGCAGGTTTTCGCTCAGGCTGACTTTGTAGATCTTTTCACTGAATAAGGGGGTATTGTCATTGGCGTCAGTGACATTAACCCTTATCTGAGTCGTCCCGGTTCTGACTGGGTCCCCCCCATCCACAGCTGTCAGGATCAAGTGATGGGAACTTTGCTTCTCGCGATCCAAATGCTCACCGAGAACCAATTCCGCGTATTTGTTGCCATTTGCGCTCTCCTTCACTGACAGGACAAAATACTGGTTCTGGCTGAGCTGGTAATTCTGTACCGTGTTGCTCCCAACATCGGGATCTTGCGCCATTTCCAATGGAAACGAAGCCCCGGGTAGCGCAGACTCGCTTATTTTAAAATCAATGCGGCTTCTAGTGAAGTAGGGGGAGTTATCGTTAATATCTTGGATTTGTACAGCCACAGGGAAAACGTTGAAAGGGTTTTCTGTCACTGCCTCCACTGTTAGGACACAAAGGGGCGCGTTTCCACATATTTCTTCTCGGTCTATTCTATCATTTACATGTAGATTCCCCGTGTCTACACCGATGGTGAAATGCTGCCTTTTGGAACTGGAGACCACGCGGAGCTTCCGGGTTGCCAGGCCTCCCACATTCACCCCCAGATCCTGGGCAAGACTCCCCACTAGGGCGCCTTTGGCCATTTCCTCGGGAATCACATAGCGAAGCTGCTCAGAGAGCGCCGGGCAGAACAGCGAGAACAACAAAGGAAAGAAGAGTACTTGCCTCTCATATCTCCGGCCCCTGTGTCTGTCTCTTGCCTTTCGCCAGCTCCCTCTGGATTTCGCTGGCCCTCTCTCCTCCATCCCGAGCCCCCGGGAGTCTTTAGGTTCCAGCTAAATGGAAACCTCCCGCGAGAAGGTTGAACAGAGTCGCTTCTCTACGCCTGGCAAAGCCCGACGTGTTCAGCGACTCTGCGTGGATCTGTCCTCTCTACGATTCCTCTCCACTCTGCGCAGACTGACTGCGCCACTGCCTGAGTCCCAGACAGATCCCCGGTGCCGCTCCCTCATCGCGCTGGCTAAGAGCGACACTCTGCGTCTCTGCTGGAGAACTGCAGCTCGGCTGATCTTAGCGCAACTACATAGCTAGCGCTGACTAGAGACGACCCCCCAACTTATCTGAATAAAGGTTAAAAGTAACATAATTTAAATAATTATTTAAAGCAAAATTATCTCCGTCAAACCACCAATGTTCGAAATACAAGCAAGCTTATGACGGTAAACATACCCACAGTATTTTCACTTGGGGCATAAAGTAAACAGCTTGATTCAACGGAGAAAAAAATTGACTTCTAAAAACAAATGTTCTCGCTTTATGAATATTCCACCAAGTTCCCATTCAGGAATAAGACCCCGTTTATCCATTTTTTGAGATCTTGTCACTACGCCTATTAAATATTTTCTCGGAGATAAGATTACATGCTTCTGGAGATCGAAGAAAATAGACCCCAAACATAATAGCTCGTAAAGATACATAAAAATAAGGAGTATTCAGAACAAGAACCTTACTCAGGAATTCCCGGCTTTAATATGGAATTATGACATTAATTTTAGCTAACTTAAACAATTGATACTGTTTTTAAGCAGATCTCTCTCAGAGAAAACTGCAAATTCAAAAATAATTTAAATTAAATTATGCAGTTGGCAGTCAATTATAAACTAAGGCACAATCCACAGAAAACTATTTTTAGAAATACATGTTTAAAATGTGGTTGATGTCCTTAGAATGCAAATCATGGTAGAAATGAAGGGTTGAAGGGCTTTTTTTTAAAAACAAACACAAAATAAATAGAAAATTCAATTACTACTTGGAAATATGAGAACATATAGAGCAGATAATGAATGGTAAGTTATAGCCAGAGTATATCTATACTATGGGATAAGGTCAAATTAAGATACACAACTTCAGCTTCATTAATTAGCACTGTCCACAGTGCAGAAAGTGGAAAGGAGAACATTCCCCCTTTGACTTCCCTTAGGTTGCATCTACACTGCACCATTACTCAAAATAAGATACACAATTTGTGTAGCTTAAATTGTGTATCTTATTTTGATGCTATTTTGAAATAGCTTATTTCATCATTTTGTGCTGTCTGCATAGTGCCACATTTTGAAATCAAGCACTATTCCAAAACATCCCCTACTCCTGGTAGAATGAGGTTTATAGGGACATCAGATTAGGGAGCCCAAAATAATGGTCTTGCTGTGAAGACACGGGATAGCTATTTTGGGATACTCTAGTATCCTGAAATAACATTTTAGTGTAGATGTATGTAGCAGCCTTATAAGGGTACATCTACACAGCAGGACAAAACTGGAATTAAGCTATGCAACTTGAGCTATGTCAATTGGTAGCTTAAATAAAAATAACTCAATTAGGCTTTTTGTGCCTTCCACACAGCAGAAAGTCAATGGAAGAACACTCTTCCTTCTACTTCCCTTACTCCTCCAAAAATGAGAGTTACAGAACTTGGAGTAAGAAGTCCTCCAGATGGACATTATTTTGAAATTAAGGCTTGTAGTTTATATATGCATTATGTTAGTCCATCAGTTAGATACACTTACTCCTAAGCAGGACTACCAGGCCAGGGCCTGCCCAAGCCATTCGTGTGCCCTGGGCCCCGGGAGCACGGTGCTGCCCCCAGGAGTGCGACGCATGCGTGGCTCCGCCCCCGGGCGCCTAGCACACGTGCGGCCCCGCCCCCGGGTGTGCGGCATGTGCATGGCCCTGCCCCTGGGTGCGCGGTGCATGCTGGCGCCACCCCAGGCACGCGGAGCATGCGCGGTGCCACCCCCACCCAGCCCAGCAGCCCACGTGGCACCCCCTACAATGGGGTGCCCCGGGCGGTAGCCCAGTTGGCTCATACCTTGTGCTAGGCTCTGTACCAGGCTACATCTATACTGTGATGCTATTTTGGGATACTGGAGTATCCCAAAATAGCTATCCTGTGTCTTCACAGAAAACCTGTTATTTCAGGCTCCCTATTCTGACATCCACATAAACCTCATTCCACCAGGAGTAAGGGACATTTCAGAGTAGTGGGTTATATTGAAATTTGGCACTGTTCAAATGACAAAATAAGTTATTTCAAAAAGAGATCAAAACAAGATAGGCAACTTACTAGCTCAAATTGCCTAACTCATATTTTGAGCTACAGTGAAGTGTAGATGCACTCCCAGGGTGCTCCTCTCAGTCCAATTAGTGTGTCTTCATTAGACTTGCTAATTTGAACCCTGGAAGATGGACAGTGGTAGCTTTGATCTTCTCTGTAGTGTAGAGATACACAAAGAGATAAGCCTTTCTACATCAAAATGAAACTTGGGGCTTAAGAAACTCACCTGAAGGAAGGCTTGATTGTCAGTATCGATATTTGAAAGGTCTCCGACTAGAAGAGGCCCAGGTTTCCCAGACGGATTCTGACCCGTGAGAGTATTTGAACAACTGACATTAGGAAACGACGGCTGCTTTTTTCTAGAGCCCGCGGTGAGCGACACCTCCTGGGAGTAGGAGTGGAGAAACGCTCTGACCCCATCGATGCCCACGAACTGCGAGACGGGAACTCCGCTGAAAGTCCCACTCGAGGAGTCCAACAGCTGCGAGGTGCGCCACCGCCGGAGCCGCAGGGCCACCAGCGCTATGACGAAGGTGAGGAAGAAGCAGGACACGGACGCCACCGCGATCACCAGGTACAAGGTGAGGCCGGACTGCGGCTCTGCGGGAGCCGAGAGGCTGCTCAGGTCCGACAGGAGCTCGGGGATGCTGTCAGCCACCGCCACCGTGACAGTGACGGTGGCCGAGAGAGGGGGCTGCCCGTTGTCCTTCACCAGCACCACCAGGCTCTGCTTCAGGGCGTCCCTGTCCACAAAGTAGCGCGCTGTCCTCACCTCGCCGCTGTGGACTCCGACCGAGAAGAGCCCCGGCTCCGTAGCCTTCAGCAGCTGGTAGGAGAGCCAGGCGTTCTGCCCGGAGTCCGCGTCCACCGCCACCACCTTGGTGACCAGGTAGCCCGGCTCGGAGGAGCGAGGGGCCAGCTCCACTCCCGTGGAGCCATCGCTGGGGGAGGCGGGGTGCAAGATGTGCGGGCTGTTGTCATTCTGGTCCAGCACCAACAGCGTGACGGAGACATTGCTGCGGAGCGGCGGGGAACCCCGTCCGAGCCTGCACCCGGAACCGAAGCTCCCGCAGCTGCTCGTAATCGAAGGAGCGCAGCGCGTACACAGCCCCGGTCTCGGAGTTAATGGAGACGGCGGAAGAGAGCGGAGTTTCCCGGCCCTCGCCCTCCAGCAGAGAGTAAGTCACTCGGGCGTTCTCCCCCCAGTCGGGGTCATTCGCCTTCACCACCATAATGGAAGCGCCTTTAGGAGTATTCTCCGCGATGTAGGAGGTGTAGTGTGTCTGGTTGAAGACTGGCGGGTTGTCGTTTTTGTCTAAAACCTTCAACAGGAAGAACGTGGTTGTGGAAAGAGCAGGAGTCCCTCGGTCTATGGCTGTGATCGTTACATTGTAACCCGAGACCTGCTCCCTGTCGAGTGCGCTGTCTGTCACCATCTTGTAATAATTGTCAAATAATTTCTGTAGCCGACAGGGTAGGCCGCTGGGGATGGAGCACGTGACCTCACCATTCTCCCTGGAATCTCGGTCTCGGACTTTGAAAAAGGTGATCACCGTTCCCTCTGGGGAGTCTTCGGGGATCGAGCTGGCGAGAGATGTGACTGTAATTTCCGGAGCGTTGTCATTTACGTCCACAAGAACCAACGAAACCCTTGCGCGAGCAGAGAGTCCTCTCCCGTCGCGGGCTTGAACCTCTATTTCATAGAATTCACATTCTTCGAAGTCCAAGTCCCCGGTCACCGTCACGTCCCCGGTTTTAGAATCCAGCTGGAATATATTGGCAGCTTTCTCTGATATCTTCCGGAAGGAGTATGTTACCTCGGAGTTCACTCCTTCATCCCGGTCAGTGGCATTCACTGTGACCAAAAGGGAGCCTACGGGGACATCTTCCAAAACATTCACCTTATAAACAGATTGTGTGAAAATCGGCGCGTTGTCATTTGCATCCTCAACAATAACGCGGATTCTTGCAGTGCCAGACCTGACTGGGTCTCCTCCGTCAGTGGCTGTGAGGATTAGATCGTGAACAGCTTGTTCTTCCCGGTCCAGAATTTTCTCCAGCACCAGCTCAGCGAATTTTGCACCATCAGCTCCCGTTTGCACGTCCAGGGAGAAATGCCCATTTCTGCTGACTTGGAAACTCTGTATAGAGCTACTTCCTATATCCGGGTCCTGTGCGTCTGGCAGAAGAAAGCGCGAGCCAGTGCTTGTGGTCTCACTGATTTTTAGCTCTAATTCCTCTACTTGGAAGGCTGGCGCGTTATCATTAATGTCGGTGATTTCAATTTCAATGGTATAAAGGGTAACCTGTTCCTCAACAAAAATCTCCAAGGGTAGTAAACATTCTGAGATGCGGCCACATATTTCTTCTCTATTCACTTTTTCACGAATATACAAATGGCCGGTCTGCACATTGAGAGCAAAATTTTTCGTCCTACCTTCTGTAAGAATTCGGACTCCACCATCCGTCAGCTTTTGTGTGTCCAGCCCCGCATCCTTTGCGAGGTTCCCTACGAAAGCGCCTTTCTGCATTTCCTCAGGAATCGAATAGCGAATCTGCCCAGAAACTGCCTCCCAAACGAGAAGCAGCGTAAAGCAAGCCAGCAGCCGCCTGCAATCCCGCAGTCGTTGTTTATCGGCCATTTCCGTTTCTCGTACTGGTGTACTCGGTTCCCCGTCACCGATGTCAGTACTGTGGCATTATATCCAGTCCTCTGCCTCCGTAGTAACTGCTGTTTGCATCGAGACTGTTACAGGGATTATTCCACTACCAAAATCTTCCTTACAATCTCTCTGACGGGCAGGGAATCTGAGCTCTTGTGTTCTGCGCTGTGTAACAGCGCTTGTGGGCTGGCTGGTTCTCCCAGCGCGTTTAGCTCCCTGATCGGTGAACAGCGACTCTCAGAGTCTCAAACAATAACTGCATCAGCTCAGATAAATATCCATCTTGCGTGCCCTGAATTTATGGTGCCTAGTTGTATTAATCATTTAGGTATGTCCCCGTCTATTTTTTTAAATGAGCACATGATAAACATAAACAGAAATAGGCATGTGATCGAAATAATTAAATTCGGGAACTTTTTCTTAAAATCGATTAATTATACACTCGCGTTACTTAAAATATCATATTGAAATGGAAAATAATCATTTCCCCTGATTTTGATTTGCTGTAATGAACTGAAGATTCAATAAAAAAGATATTTCAAATATAACACGAGAAATGTAGCTATTTATTGTCAACGAAGAATTTTTGCTTCTTCTTTTCCAAATGATCATATAATATTTTAGAGATGTTATTGCTGCATCGCGGAACAAAAACTTTTCACACACTTTGCCATCAGTAATCTGAATATTTTAATTAACAAATAAGTATAAAATGATGGGATTATTGACTAATGTGAGAGTAAGAGAAAAATCTCTCCTAAACAACAAAGAATAATATTTTCTAAAGGCGGGGCATTTAAAATAATGCATGTTTATTTACTTGAAGTGACCAGAATTATCCGCTGGTCATATCAGACTTTGAAGGTCTGCAAAAAGAGAACAAATATTTTCGCTTGGTACTGTACAAAGAAAAGAGGTGTAATTTTTTTGGTTTTTTTTTACACAAGGAACTCAGTTTCTTCTTAGACTGTAAGACTCAAGAGAGCTACTATACAGGATGACATGCCGAGAAGAAAAAAAGTGAAAGTTGATTCATTAAGAGGGGAAAGGCCTTTTTGGTTTAACTATATACAGTTTTGCTTCTTTTGGTTAGCAATGGCAAGTTAATATTTTGAATAAAGGAAGCCTTGGTTAAAAAGTTAGCATTTTTTCACCACCATCACCCTCATCACCATCAAAAGCAAACTATTGCTTTAAAACCCTTATAGTTTGACCAAATAGAACTAATTTAATGAGAACGATAAAATTAATTTCATCTAAATACAATCTGCCCGAAGGCGTCAGTGTTGAACCTTTCCCATTCAGTGCTAATGAAGTTTGAAAAGGCACTGAGATTATTTTATAATAGAAATATTTGTGAGATTTTTTTCGCTGTCCTCGGCCTCAAAAGTGGTTCGTTTTTGTCCCAACTTGTTAGAAATCTTAAATGTCAGCTAGAAGCAACGAATGCTAATTTTCAGTACAAAATGTGAAATATTTAAATGTGGGGAGCGTCTTAAAAACAAGGTCTTGTAAAGAGTCTTCTTTAACTCAGGCTACACTAACACCCCACCTCTATGCAGTTGAACTTGGATTGCAACTTTACATTGTAGAAATAAGAACTTGAACAGTAGAAAATTGTGTTTCCTAAATTCAAAGTTTTATAACACCACAAAGAGGCTAAAAGGCAATTAAAGTTACAAACCAAATGCTTACATATCTAGAATTTTTCAACTCTCCCAATTGTCCGTCCAACCTCAATTTTGTCAACTGCGTGTGTGTCTGTCTAACCTAATTTCCTATTATAGCTATCTGTCAATTCACCATTTAATGGTATGATCATATATGACATAACACACAGGGCTCCTTCCTCACCCCTTAGAGTAGACTCTAATGATTAGAATATAAGAATGGCCATACTGGGTCACAGCAGGGCCCTCCTCAGGAGGATGCAGGTTCAGGAACATAGTTGCCCAGTTTCTAATCTGCTGAGAGGCACTATCCCCTCTGCCCAGGCCCCACCCTGGCCTGCCCTGCTTCTTCCCACAGCTGTAAGCGCTGGAAGGGAGGAGAAGCGCTTACTGGCGGCCCGCCATAGAGCAGAAAGCGCTGGCTGAAGGAGTTGGTTCTATCAAGGGCGCCATTTGGGGAGGAGGGTCGGGGCAGCACCCCTGCGCACCAGGACGCTGCTTGCTTTTCTATCCGGGAGTAAGGGGAAACGTGAATTACGTCTCTGCTCCTCCCCTCCCCAGCTGGGAGTGAGCGGCAGGCACACAAGCCCCCTAGTTTCCACTCACTCCCTGATAGTCAGGGGAACAGGAAGAAAAGCAGGCAGCGTCCAGGTACGCAAGTCTGCTGCCTCATGCTCCCTTCCTCTCCCCGCCACGGAAAGGGCGCTCTTGGGTTCTGTTAGTGGGGCTGCTGGTGGGCGCTCATCACCCTCCCTTTTCCCCAGTGCCTCCTCACCTCTCTTCCGCCGCACCTTCTCCCCAGTCCCCTAAAGCCCAGGCCTGGGGCAGTCACCCTGACTCGTCATACCCAAGGGACAGCTCTGGTTACAACAGTGATCTTCCAACAGTGACAGAGAAATTAATAGAACGGGGGGAATATCAAGTCATTCATTCCCTCGGGTACTCCCAGCTTCATGCCCCAGATCATGGGGTTGCCTCCCTAATTAGTTTTGCTAAAAGTTATTGTCTAATTCTTTGTTGAATTCAGTTGTACTTTTGAAATTCATAACATTCCCTGGCAACAATTTCTATGGGTGATTGTTATGTTGTGTGGAAAATAATTCCTTATTTTTGTTGTGAACCTTCTGTGTATTAATTTAACGCGATGAACCCTGATTCACCTATTATGGGAATGGCTAACTAGCTCATCCTTCTTCACTGTCTCCTCCCTAGTCGGGCAAGATTATAAAGCTCTGTGATGCCCCCCTTAATCATCTCTTTTCCAAGTTGAAACAGCCCAGTCTTTTAAATCTCTATTTCTATGGAAGCTGCTCCATCATGCCTGTTTATTAGTAGTATTCACCTTCTCTCTATATGCAAATTATATAGTGACATTTAGATTTTGTTGCTTGTTGTTTATTTTATTCCTCCTGTACATTGAGCAGATGTTTTCAAGGATCTATTCACCATGATTCCAGGAACTCTTTCTTGAGCTAATTTAGACCCCATCATTTTGTATATATTACTGGAATTACATTTTCCAGGGTTCATTACTCTCCATTTGTCAGCAATGCATTTATCTGTTATTTTGTTGCCCTGTCATTCAGTCTTGTGCCTTTTGTTACTCTTAGCAGTCAGCACTGGACTTAACTATCCTGAGTAATTTTGTACTGGACTTTGCATCTATAGTTTATCCTGTTTCTAGATCATTTATACATACGTTGAATAGCAATGGTTCCAGTACAGATCCCTGGGGGATCCCTCGGTTTACCTCTCTCTCTAGTGAAAACACAAAACAAAAGATAGGAATAAATGGCCTATATTTTAACCAGTTACCCATCCAGGAGAGGCCCCTCTCTCTGATCCCTTCACTGCCTACTTTGCTTAAGAGTCTTTGGTGCAGGACCTTGACAAAGACTTTCTGGAAATCTAAGTACCCTATATTAACTGGATCACACTTAACCATATGCTGGTTGACAGACTTAGATAATTCTAATAGGTTGGTGAGACCTGGCTTTCCTTTACAAAACATGTTTTGACTTTTCCCCAGCACTTTGTGTTCATCTGTGTGTCTGATTTTCTGTTCTTTACTAGTGTTTCAACCCATTTATCAGGTACTGAGTGTAGGCTCACCAGTCTACAATAGCCAGGATCACCTCTGATGTCTTAAAAAAATTGTCCTTATATTAGCTATCTTCCAGTTATCTGGCAGGCAGGCTGATTTAAGGGATAAATTACACACCACAGTTAGCAGGTCTGCAATTTCCTATTTGAGTTCCTTCAGACCTGGAAGGTGAATATGATCTGGCACTGGTAACTTACGATTTAAAGCAGGGGTGAGGAACCTCAGGCCTGGGGGCTGGATGCAGCCCCTGGCTTGCCTGGACCTTGCCCCCAAAGGCTCAGGGACCCCATGGAGCTGGCACACACAAATTCTACTAGGCTGAGGCCTCATAGGCTCTGATGTACAAGGATGATGTGGGACGTGGTTTTATTTTCTTCTCACTTGTGTGCGGCCTCGGACTGATTTTTTATGGGGCTGTGACCCCGGACCCGAAAAAAGATTCCCATTCCTGATTTAAGTAATCAATTTGTTCCAAAGCCTTCTGTACTGACACCTCAGTCTGAGACGGTTCCCTAGATTTGCCAATTTAAAAGAACGACTCAGCTGTGAGAATCTCCCTCTCCTATTATACAGTGAAGATTGACGAATGTGAAAGAGGAAGAGAAAAAAGCTGATAAATCGAATAAAATTTCTTAACTGATATTTTCAACAGTTTAACATTCATGTAACAAAAACATATGATACGCCTCAAGAAATAAACGGTGAATTATTTAAAAAACTAATTATTCCACTGCGTACATAACCGTACTTGGTCCGCAAATCTTTCTTATAAATAGAAAAACACGTATTTAAATTAACCAGATAATATTATGGTAAAAAGTAAACAAATCAATGCACAAACGTACCGGAGGAATGCTATCCTTTTCGGATGTGGCTTCATTCTTTTTCTGAAATATTATGACAGAGTTCTCATCAGAAAGGATGGTGTCTCCAGCACTATCCTGGCGACTCGGTTTTAGAAAATTAGGGTAATTTCTTCCGGAATCTGCGGCCATACACAGATTATAGGTGTACGGTAAAGTCCCATCGCAGTAGTTTGGTGCGAAAACAGGACCTGACTTGCAAGAATGATCAGAAGCGAAACACTGCAAAACAGGGAGATGCCTCGACCTTCGCAATCTCATCGCAATGGCCAGTGTCACCGTCAGGAGGAAGAGAAACGAGACCAAGGCCAAGGCCAACACCAAGTAGAACTGCAAATCAGACTGCGGCGCCGAGTCAGCCGACCGGTCGCTCATTTCCGGAAGAGCCTCTTGGAAGTTCTCGGCGAACACCAGGCTCAGAGTCACGGTGGCGGAGAGAGGCGGCTGCCCGTTGTCCTTCACCAGGGCGACCAGCCGGTGCTTCACCGCATCTCTGTCCGCAAAGGCGCGGGCGGTCCGGATCTCCCCGCTGTGCAGCCCCAGCCGGAAGAGCGCCGGCTCCGTGGCCTGCAGCACATGGTAGGAGAGCCAGGCGTTGTGTCCCGAGTCCGCATCCACCGCCACCACCTTCGTCACCAGATAACCCGCCTCGGCCGACCGAGGGACCATCTCGAACACGGCCGAGCCCTCGGGCCCGAGCGAGGGATACAGGATGCGAGGGGCGTTGTCGTTCCGATCCAGGATAAACACGCTGACGGTGACGTTGCTGCTGAGAGGCGGCGACCCGCCGTCTTCGGCCCTCACTTGCAGCTCGAACGCCCGGAACTGCTCGTAGTCGAAGGAGCGCTGCGCGTACAGCGCTCCAGTCTGGGAGTTGATGGACACGTAGGAGGAGACAGGCACCTCCTGGATGCTGCTGCGCAGGATCGAGTAAGTGACCCGGGCGTTGCCGTCCAGATCCCGGTCTGAGGCTTTGACACTGAAAATGGAGGCCCCCGAGGGGTTGTTCTCGGGCACGTAGGCGCTGTAGGAAGGTTTCTCGAAGACAGGGGCGTTGTCATTGACATCCGAGATCTGCAAGAGGATGGTTTTCTGCGTGGAGAGCGGGGGGGAGCCCTTGTCTGTGGCCGTGATTGTGATGTTGTACTCCGGGGCCCGCTCCCTGTCCAGGAGGCTGACCGTGAGCAGTTTGTAGTAGTTATTGGAAGACGATATTATTTTAAAAGGAGATTCCTCTTTAATGAGACAGCTGACCTGGCCATTTTTTCCAGAATCCTTATCATATACATTGATCAGAGCGATCACTGTCCCAGGCAGAGAATCTTCGGGAATGGGACTGGACACAGAGGTAAGTGTCAGTTTGGGGGAATTGTCATTTTCATCTGCAATATCGATTTCAATTTTACTGTGGCCAACTAGTCCTCCTCCATCTTTGGCTTCCATACTAAGGGTATAACTGGTTGCCTCTTCATAATCAATAATACCGCTAGTTGTAATGGTTCCGTTTCCGGGATCCAGAAAGAATAACCGACGTACACGGTCTGGTATGTTGCTGAACGAATACGTAATTCGCGCATTGGAACCTTCGTCCGTATCACTGGCTTTCACCTGAAGAACTAGCGAGCCCTTTGGTAGGTTTTCCCGGAGTCTGATTTTGTACACGTTTTCAGTGAATATGGGAGGATTGTCATTGGCGTCAGTAACATTAATCCTAATCTGAACTGTCCCAGTTCTTACTGGATCTCCCCCATCTACAGCTGTCAGGATCAAGAGATGGGAACTTTGCTTTTCACGATCTAAAAGTTTTTCCAGTTCTAAATCAGCATATTTATTTCCATCCTTGTTCTCTTTCACTCTCAAGATAAAATACTGGTTGGAGCTGAGGTAGTAATTCTGCAGCGAATTACTCCCGACATCCGAATCCAAGGCATTCCCTAGCGGGAATGTTGCTCCTGGCAAGGTGGATTCACTGATTTCTAAATCCACAGTATCCCTGCCGAAGCCGGGTGCATTATCATTTACATCCTCGATTGCAACATTCACATGAAAAATGTTTAGTGGGTTTTCAACCACGGCTTCTAACTTTAGAACACAAAGCGATGTTTTCCCACATATTTCCTCCCGGTCAATTCTATCGTTTACGTATAAATTCCCATTTTCTGTACTGATTCTAAAGTACTGGTTTGTCGCTGTGGAGACAACTCGCAGTTTCCTGTGCCCCAGATCTTTGATATTCAGTCCCAGACCCTTAGCCAGATGGCCCACAAGGGACCCCTTTGCCATTTCCTCGGGAATTGAATAATAGGCCTGCTCTGAGAGCGCGCCGCTGCACAAAAGCAATAACCAGGGGGGCAGTACTTGCAGTCTCAATCCACCGACCTTTCTTCCGCGCTGTGACGCCATCCCGGCCCCGCTGCTCTGCTGGATTCCTGGTCCGGCGTGTGCCGAAGAGAGTCCGAGATATGCTTTGTATATTCCCGTTGGGACGAAACAGTCGCCTTAATGAGCAGCACTAAAATCGCGCCGTCCTCTTGTCCTGTCGCTTTCCGGAGCGATGATTTCTTAGCTGAGCTGCGCCGTGTGAAATCCCCCGGCCGCTTCTCTTCTCGGAGCTGCGCTGTGTGACTGAGCGATCACCCGGCAGGAAGCTCCAGCCAGCCTACAGCCGCAGCTCTGGCGTGGCATTGGCCGACAGTGGCACCCTGAGGTTCTGCCGGAGAATTGCAGCCAGGCTGAGCTAATGTAAACGCCCGTGCAGCTCACAGACTGTACAGAAGAAAAATGTCTTTCTCCGTGCGCATTTAAAATGTAAAATATTTTGAAACTTCCGTCAACTAGAGCTTTCCACTCTTGGTGAAATAGGTATTGTAAATAGGTGGCTTAAATGTATACTTCATATATGTATAATTGAGGTTTAGGTATGTTACTGTGTCCCTAACGCTACAGTTATTAATGTATTCCAGAATTCTGTGGAACAGTGCGTGTGTGTGAGATAGAGAGGGTGGGATTATCAGCTCAGACCATAGCCCCCATCCATTCTCCATTCTGCCAGAACCTAAGTGTGACAGAGCTCCTTTTACTAACATCAGTATAATGAGGCAATGGGAAAATGTAATCCGTGCTATTACGACACCTCTTTTTGTAAATCCTTTGCAATGAGTAAGATTGAAACGAATGGCAACGCACTAGCAGAAATCAAGGTTGTTGTAGCCCTGATGGTCCCAGGAGACTAGCGAGACAGAGTGAATAAGGTATTACTTTTTATTGAACCAACTTCTGTTGGTGAGAGAGACAAACATTGGAGCTTGAACAAGTTCTTCTTTGGTCTAATAAAATATAGGACCCTCCAATCTTGTCTCTTGAACAGAAAGAAAGCATAATTCTAATTCCACCGAAACAAGAAAAATACAATGCAATCGCTAAAGTATAATTGAAAAGAGAATATAATTTCTGATAAACACTAAAGACTGTGAAGATTTACCCCAAGTCAATTGACATCTTGTTCGTTCCTGTGCAAAATTTCAAATATTTTCTTAAAATTTTGAGATAACTCTCAGCAATTTCTAAGTGTCAGCATTAAACCGTAAGAGAAATCACACAGATCCTACAGGTGCCAATGGTCTTGCATGTCTGGAAGAAAAACTGTCTCCACTCGGAACTCCATTCTCCAAAATTGCTTGCAAATATTATCTTCTTCCCACTCAATTACTTCTATCCTGGGCTTGCGTTTTAAAAGTATAAGGCGCACC
Source organism: Rafetus swinhoei (assembly GCA_019425775.1). Classification (NCBI taxonomy): domain Eukaryota; kingdom Metazoa; phylum Chordata; order Testudines; family Trionychidae; genus Rafetus; species Rafetus swinhoei. The sequence continues at coordinate 41,718,331 of CM033428.1, read as the reverse complement.
ATCACTATTATCCTATGTATTGATAGTAGTAATAACAGTGGCAATAAACAGCTATTTTATTTTACAGAGCAAATAAGATAGTCGGTTCCATAGATCTTTGACAATTTAAATTAAGCCCAGACAACCCAGTATTAGCACACCTAACTTATAAGCACCTCGGAAATCAGTGTGATTCGGGAAGCCTGAGTTTGAGGCCTAGCTCCCTCTACAATGAATGGTGAGAAACAGGCATCTCAGAATGGGCTTCAAAAAGTCAAGTGGCTCCTCGCCTAAGATACCCCAGAAATGCCAGAAGGAGGAGTGTCTGCTAAGCCCCACCCACTTCTGGAGATAGCTGCCTAAATCCGGGTTGCCCCCTGGTTGAGATACTTCTCTGCAAACGCTCTGGAGTTAGGTGTCTTTGCCTCTGAAGGAAGTGGAGGGGACCGAAGAAGGAAGAAGAAGAACCTGAACATCTCTCATAACGGTTAGCCCAGCGATTAGGGTGGTCACTTGGGATTTCAGAGTAGCCTAAATCAAGATCCCTCTCCAGCTGAGGAGTAGAAAGGGTGTGAATTGAGATCTACTAGCTTTCCGGTATACTCCCGGGCCTAGCCATTGAGCTGATGGACTTTCAGATACGGGTCTCCTTCAGTCTGTCCTGGTGAGCTGGGCCACTAGGTAACTAAATTTAAAAAGTCATTGGAGCAAGGTGACTAGCTCCTGGATCTCACATTTCACAAGCGAGTGCTTAGCCATCATGCTACAGCGCCACTGGCGTGCTCTGTCTGTCCCCCCCATAGCGATCTTTTCATTATTTAATCCACAGTGGAACAGCTCCAACAAGAGAGACTGAGGGAGCCTCAAAGCAGAACGTCCTACAACTTCGTGGCTAAGGCACTCGCATTCAGCACAGAGGCAGCACATTTCAATACAAAACTTCTCCCCCTCAGCCAAAAGGAGTTCTGGAACCGAGGCTCTCCCCACATCCTAGAGGGGTAACTCAACTCCAAGGCTCCAAGCACTCATGGAAGTTCAGCCCCTCCGTCCTTTTGTGTAAATTTTCTATGAGAACCTAATCTGGGCCTGCCTACCGGATTGGGCCCGGTGGGCAAGTCTGCAGAAGAATGCCTATCTTTCCCCATTGTTCTGAGGTTTAGGCATCCAGATACCTCTTGTGGGGTGGAAGTACTCATAGGCAAAAGCAGAAAATTAGGCACCTAGGGAGGTTTTACTGGGAAAAACACAGACCCAGAAACTTTAAGCACATACAAGGTGCAGCGGCAGTCGAGTGAGGGCTTTGTGAATTCCAGTGTGGTCTGATTCTGGGATTTAGACATCTGAAGTGGAAGTAAGGTACCTAAATCTTGTTGTGAATCTAGACTCCACTCTAAAAAGCTCTCGGGCCCAAATTCAGCATCATACTTGGGAGTGCTCAACTTTAAGCCTCTGAATTAGGCACATGTTTACATATTTTCTGCGTCACAGCAAAGCCCATCTCCTTCTCTATGACCTAAAGGATAATTAGGAAGAAGTTTCCAGAAGTTAGAGGCAAACTAATTTCTGTGCTAGATAAGAGACTACAGAATACCTCACAAGGAGAGACTGGAAATTAACACTGAACGTTTCTATTCTAGTATTCAGGAAAGCATCTATTAACTTTATATTGATGGGATTTAGGAAGATGTTTAAAATTAATCAGGTGATTAAATTCTCTCCTGAAATGAGGAACCGGGTTATGGTTTACATCAAAGATTTGTGTAAATGGATACCCACAATAAAAGGAAAATGAAGACGAGAAAGGAAAGAAATGTATGCAGTAGGATGTCAAAACCAGTCATTCTAATTACATTAATTAATACATTAACCAATTAATTGATTTTTGTTACGGATTAGAGATACAGTATGATAGTTTGTTCAGTGAAAAAAACATGCTTTCGTGCAATTATATTTTAAATCTAAAATGTTAACTTCATAGAATGCCAACCAGTGTTTTGAGAAGTATATGCACAGATTCACTCTTAATATTTATAGACGCTCGCGCGCGTGGATTTTTTATTGTACTAAAAGCTAACATTCAACATTAAAAACAAAGCTATGAAACCTACCTGGCTGATGACTTGACCTTCTTTATTAATATTGGAATCTTCGGTAGTTACAAGACTCCCTGCCTTTTCAGAAAGCTGTTGACATATCAGAGTATTTGAAACACTTCCAGCAGGAAATTTCCACTGGCTCTTCCCGGAGCCCGCAGTGAGCGACACCTCCTGAGAGTAGGAGTGGAGAAACGCTCTGACCCCATCGATGCCCACGAACTGCGAGACGGGAACTCCGCTGAAAGTCCCACTCGAGGAATCCAACAGCTGCGAGGTGCGCCACCGCCGGAGCCGCAGGGCCACCAGCGCTATGACGAAGGTGAGGAAGAAGCAAGACACGGACGCCACCGCGATCACCAGGTACAAGGTGAGGCCGGACTGCGGCTCTGCGGGAGCCGAGAGGCTGCTCAGATCCGACAGGAGCTCGGGGATGCTGTCAGCCACCGCCACCGTGACAGTGACGGTGGCCGAGAGAGGGGGCTGCCCGTTGTCCTTCACCAGCACCACCAGGCTCTGCTTCAGGGCGTCCCTGTCCACAAAGTAGCGCGCTGTCCTCACCTCGCCGCTGTGGACTCCGACCGAGAAGAGCCCCGGCTCCGTAGCCTTCAGCAGCTGATAGGAGAGCCAGGCGTTCTGCCCGGAGTCCGCATCCACCGCCACCACCTTGGTGACCAGGTAGCCCGGCTCGGAGGAGCGAGGGGCCAGCTCCACTCCCGTGGAGCCATCGCTGGGGGAGGCGGGGTGCAAGATGTGCGGGCTGTTGTCATTCTGGTCCAGCACCAAGAGCCTGACGGAGACATTGCTGCGGAGCGGCGGGGAACCGCCGTCCCGAGCCTGCACCCGGAACCGAAGCTCCCGCAGCTGCTCGTAATCGAAGGAGCGCAGCGCGTACACAGCCCCGGTCTCGGAGTTAATGGAGACGGCGGAAGACAAAGGCACTTCGCTTCCGTCTCCTTCAGCAATGGAGTAAGTGATTCTGGCGTTCTCCCCCCGGTCCATATCGTTTGCTTTCACATGAAACACGGACACGCCAGGGGGGCTGTTTTCTGGGATATAAATAGTGTAGTGTTTGTGATCGAAGACAGGCTCGTTGTCATTTTTATCCAAAATTTCTACAAAGACGGTTTTATTTGAACTGAGAGGAGGGGTCCCTCGGTCTGTGGCTATCACAGTGATATTGTATTCGGAGACTTGCTCCCTGTCCAAGGGTCTATCCGTCACCAGAGTGTAGAAATTATCAAATGACCTCTCTAGTTTGAAGGGGAGACTTTCTGGGATTATGTCACACGTGACCTCGCCATTATCCCCGGAGTCTCGATCATGCACATTCAGAATAGCAACTACTGCCCCTGCGGGGGACTCTTCGGCCATGGGACTGAAGGTAGATGTGACGGTGATCTCAGGGACGTGATTATTGACGTCAGCAATCTCTATCAGAGCCTTGCAGTGGGCAGAGAGCCCGCCCTCGTCCCTCGCTTGTATGTCCAGTTCATACCATGCTAAGTCTTCAAAATCGAGCTTTGCCGTTACTTGAATGTCCCCAGTTTCGGGATCCAGTTTAAATGTTTTGTCAAACTTTTCGGAGATTTTGAGAAAGGAATACTTGACCTGCGCGTTTGCTCCTTCATCCCGGTCCGAGGCTGTTACGCGGAGCACCACACTCCCCACGGCGATGTCTTCCTTCACGCTCACTTTATACACCGATTGCGTAAATTCGGGGGCATTGTCGTTTGCATCTAACACTATAATCCGGATTATGGATGATCCTGATTTTACAGGATCCCCACCGTCAGTGGCTGTGAGAATCAAATTATGAACCGCTTGTTGTTCTCGATCCAAAGTTGTCTCCAGTATTAACTCCGGGTATTTTACGCCGTCATCTCCGGTTTCTACATTCAGGATAAAATTGCTGCTTGAGCTACATTTGTAATTTTGTAGAGAATTCATGCCTACATCAGGGTCGTGGGCTTTTTCTAGAGGGAAACGTGTACCTCTGGCAGTAAACTCGCTGATTTCTAACAAGCTTTCTTTTTCTGTGAAACTGGGCGAGTTATCATTTATATCCTTTATTTCTACCTCTCCTCGGTAGAGCTTTACTGGATTTTCCGCAAGAACCTCCACATTTACCACACATTTTGCAGCATGACCACAGAGCTGCTCTCTGTCTATCCTTTCATTAACAAGCAAATCCCCATTTTTCATATTCAAGCCAAAATATTGTGTCCCACCTCTGTTAACAAGGCTGATTCCGCGGTCCGAGAGCTCCTTTAGAGCCAGTCCCAGGTCCTTTGCGATGTTCCCTACGAAGGATCCCTTCTCCATTTCCTCAGGAATCGAATAGCGAATCTGTCCCGAAACTGCCGCCCAAATTGTGACCAAGATACAGCAAAACAAGGCTCGCCTTTTGCAACCCTGCCGGCTCGGGGTGTCCGCCATTGCAAAAGCGACGAAGAGCTGCCTCCCAGTTCTCTTGCCGATGTCTGCAGAGATTAGGAATCAGGAATTTGTATCCTGTTGTCTCGGGACAAATCTTCCATCCGGTATCGTATGTCAGGGCTACATTCAACCCCGCAAGGGTCTGTTTTTCTATTCAGACCATAGCATCCTGCGGCTTCTTTGTCTTTACTAGGGGTTTCCTCTGCCTGGTATTAGACTTTTCGTGCTTAGTTAGCAAACAGCGACACCCAGAGCCCATATCAATGACTGCAGTGTATTCCGTTGTAACGGGTTGTTTTGTTTTTAATGCTGACATTTCAATTGTTCAGTTTTACACAATATATATATTTACACCTGTAAGCATGACAGTTCACAGGACAGCTCACTTAGCATAATATAACAACAAGTGCAATTACATATCTAGCGCTTAATTCAAATGCTGTTTCGTTAACATTTTAAACCTTTCTTATTTTATTTTCACAAAATGTCTTTCACTGATACAGAATAAAATGAAAGCAACTCAAACATCCATTCAACTTCTGTATAGTAAAATGTTATTATGTAAGATACAGAGTAGTGAAGAGTCCCATGGTTGCGGTCCTTTTGTGAGTATTCGAAATAAATGAGGAACTCAGAAACCCCAGTACATTTCTCGGATAACCTTTTTGGGTTAAATAGTAACAGCTTGGAAGCTGAAAATAACACAAAGTTATACACGGAGACATGAAGGAGGTTTTACATTTTGTGCATTTTAGAGAAACGGTAAAAGGCAAAGCATGCACAACTGGTGACAATTGTGAATATAGACTAATAAATTCATAGAGTATGAAGCAAGAAGGGACCACTATGACAACGTAGTCTGCCCTCCTACATAAAAAAGCCAGTGAATTCTCAAAGTAATTCCTGCACGGGAATAAATTATTCTTCTTTACATTATAATGGAACACTTTACAGTCCGATAAGTTTTGACTGAATCATATCTTTTAGAAAGACATCGGATCTCAGTGTGAGAGGTGAAGGTACATAAAGAAATATGATATTCATGGTTTTTATTGGCATACATCACGTCTTAATAAAATTGCCATCTACATATCTATTAAATTGTGAAGTGCAAATCTCTGAAATTGATTTAATTTTGTGTTGAAAACACTTCCAGCAATGGAACACCTATAGAAGTTCACATATTAATAGCCACATAGAGGAATATGGACATATGTTGAAGCATTAGATAGTTGAGACACTAGGCATCAAGCGATAACAGACACAACATTAAAATAGTCATAATACTTACCTTTTATACAGGACTTTTAATAAATAGATTTCAAAGCGCTTTACAGAAGGGCTTAGTATAATCATCCCGATTTTAAAGATGAAGAAATTGAGGCACACAGAGATGAATGTCACCCAGTTGGCCAAGAGCAGAGCTGTGAGTAAACCCATGGAGAAATTAAGTGATCTATGTTCAAGGCCATGACAATGACAATTTAATTAATGTCCTAGAACACTTGACCTAAAATAAATTACATCGGTGAATAAATTGTCTCTGTAGAGTCATTTCACATATGAGCCATATTTTGTGGGAACACATATTTTTCAATATAGTAGCAATACCCTTACATTTTGGAATGAAAGAAATGATGCTTCATTATAATGACATAAAATGTTAAAAGTGCCACTTCTATTACTGTCTGATAAATGCAGATACAGTAATTACTCATTTAACACGTGCCTGCTTAACACATTTTCGCAATAGCATGATTTTATTTTTAGGGAACATTTTTTGAATAACATGACAGTCTTTGAAATAACACGAAAATAATCAAGTGCCGGTATAAATTGGTGAAAACAGTGGTAGTACACATGAGTGGATGAATACACGTGGTCACAGCACTCCTCCGCTCACTCATGTGTTTATCTTTGTGTTTTAACAAACCATGGTGACTTGTGTTTCTAGTTATCTTGTATTGCTAGATATCTAATGTTCATGTTGATGACCCAGAACCAACAAAAAATTGACTTTTCCACCACCACCTGAAACGCAACCCCCACCTTTTCCATTATTTTTAATGGGAAAATTTATCCCTCATAGCACATTTTCACTTAGCACGAACATTTTCAGAAATGCATCTATAGCGTTAAATGAGGAATTACTGTACTGTACAAATGCAGGTTAGCATTATATTTAGCATTATTAGTCTTCAAATACTGTCACTTATCATGCTTCATAATTTTTTAGAGTAACATTTGGAAGTAGTAGACGTATTTCACTTCGTGAAATGTACCTCCAGATTAATACATTAACTTGAACAAATTAGAGAATGGGAGACATTTCACCAAGAAACTGAAGGAGAAATGAAGAGTTTGTTAATCAATAAATACACTTTTAATTACAGGGGTCGGCAACCTTTTCAAACCAAACCAAAGAGCCAAACTACATCACAATTCAGAACCAGTGGTCAACAAAGAGCTGTATAAGAATGCTCATTTGTATTACTGGGGTCTTGGTGGGTCTGTGCCTGCTACAGAGAAGGGATGGGGATGCTGCTCTGAGCATGAGAGTGATGGGGAGCACCACCTCCCCCGATGCTCCCATTGACCGCAATTTGGCCAATAGGAGCAGCAGGGAAAGCCTCCAGGAGATGGCGTTGGTGATCCAGCCTCTGGTGTGTTTGTGTGACTGAAACCCAGCATCCCAAGCTCCGTAGGCTGATGCCTTCTTCATTAGGCCACTGGGACCTCCCCCCCCCCTTCAGCTGATGCCTTATCCATGAATTTTGGGAATGACAAACTAGCCATATTTGGCTTCAGAGGCATAAGTTGCTGACCCCCTGCCGTAGAACATATATACATTTCCCTTGCAGAATGAACAGATATGTAGGAATATAAGGACTGGTCAGTTTTCTGAGAAGGCAATATGGAATATTTTGCCCTAAATCCTGATCAAGAGCAGTTACGGTGCCAATCAATGCAGCTGGGTCATTGTTCTCATTCACATAGGTGGTGTAAAATGCACTGATGTCTAATAGCTGAACCATAATGGCTTCGGTGGTAGTGAGCGCGGGGGACCCTGAGTCGGTAGCGGTGATGGTTATCACACACTGTGAAGCTTTCTCTCCAGAGGTTTTTGTCACCAGTTCATAATAATTCCTGAAAGCTGGTCTTAGAGCAAAGGCCAGTTGATCTGCAATGGAACAAGACGTTATCCCATTGTCCCCGGAGTCGAGATCCTTAATGCTGAAAACAGCCATCAATCTTACGAGGTGAGTTTTTTGGTATCAGGCTAATGAGCGAATTTATTGTCACTTGTGGGGGGATTGTCATTCACGTCCAAACTTCCAAGAGGACTTTGCAAAATGCAGACAGATCTCCACCGTCTGTGGCTCGAACGCCGATCTCATATTTTTCAGTAAGTTCCAAGTCCAGGGGTTTTACGATTCGGATTTCACCACTCAGTTTTGTCTTGAATGCTGAATGGCTCTTTTCTGCATGTTGACTGAATAAGTTATCGCCCATTAAGTCCTTTATCAGTTGCAGTGACAATGAGAACCAGGCAGTCTTCTTGGCTGTTTTCTAAAATCTTAGCTTTGTACAACTCCCGGGTAAAGATTGGAGCATTATCATTTACATCCAGAACCATGATGTGAATTTGAGTTCCACTGGATCTGGGGGAGGAGGAGGTAGCAGTGAGAATGAACCTGACCTCACGCTGCTCTTCTCTGTCCAATGACTTTTCCAAAGCTATTTATCGCCATCCTTTTGTTCCCGAACAAATACGTTAAAAGGAACAATTAGGAGGAACGATTGGATAATTCTGCAGGTTGTTACTTCCCGCACCCAAATGTTGAACGCCCTCTAGTAGAAAACGAGATCCAGGATCAATTATTTCCAGGATTTTGAAAATTAATTTGTCTTCAGAGAAAACTGGAGAGAGGTCATATCCTTCCGCTTGAAAGAACTGCAAGGGATTTTCCAGTAATAATTGAAAATATACAGTGCCCGAGCCAATTTTCCTACAAATATCCTCGAGATCTATTCGGTCTTTAATTAATAAAGCCCCTGTAGGGCGTTCAACCTGAAAGTATTGCTTGCTATCTTCTGAAACCCGGGCCCTGCGAGCAAACAGTTTTCTCAATCCTTTGCAAAGATAGTTACAACGGATCCATTTCCATCTCTTCCGGTACAGAATAGCGAATCCTTTTCACGGAGAACGTAAAGTGTAGAGATAAAAGTACAGAAACACAGAATTTGCCTTGTTAATTCGTTTTTCATCTTTGTAGTCGCCATTCCTCTCACAGCTCTCCTGTAAAACTGACAGCAAGCGCCCTTATTTTCCAGACGAAAATACTGCGAAATGCGGGAAGTAGATTCTATTCTATGCCCTTTGTGCTGTCTGGCTGAACCAAGTTTACAGGACCTACAGTTCTGTTTCGGCGCCGCCTTGGCCAACAGCACCACCAAGCGGTTTTAAAATGGGATTCTTCCCGTTTCGAATTATTCTTCCAGATTATTTTCCTCCTATGAGCTTGAGAAAAAAAGAATAACGCAATTAATAGAAATAACCAAATGTATAAAATCGCCGTATAAATTCTGAGTAAAGAAATATCTTTCGTCCAGAGATATAAAATGCACGCCCATATATATACTTTTACACAAACATAAATATACATATAAATATAGAATATATTAAAACAGAAAAAAATGATTGTGCAAAATATCTTCGCACACTTCAGATCGTTTAAAGCCAAGACAACTTACGAGCACATTTTCCCAAACAAATATTTGTGCTGTTTTATTAACTCCTGTCTTTGAGTGTATGTGACAAATCCTGCCCTCTCTCTCCGTTATCAGGGAGTTGTCGCAGAAGCTAGCTGTACTTAGCAAGCGGAGTTATACAAAGAGGAATTGCTCTTGCCCTCACCCGTGTTACGACTACATAACATGGCCCTGTTTCATTCTGTTGTCAAATCCCCATTTCGGCTGTGCCCAGGCACGACCCAATAACGCAGCATGCTCCAGACTTTCCTGCAGCAGGGGGAGGTGGCTGGAAAGCCCGGCCGGGACTTGAACTGCACAGCTCGTTCCTACCAATTGCGCATTTCAACCGGAAATCAGAGTCGAGGAATGAGGATGCGGCGCCACCCTGCTTTCATCCACTCTCAAGCTAGACGAGAATAAAATCGTTTTAAACCAAACATCTATGAATCAAAATAGTCTGTTCAGTTATTTTAAATACCCACGCAGACAACAGCACGGAAAATCTGGCCCAAAGCCTCATATTCACCGAGTCAGCAAGATCATTTTCCGGAGTGGTCACTGGAGCTACACACAAAGCTGACCACATACCGGACCTAATATTTGGCTGGGGGCATATACACGGAAGAAATAACCAACACTAGTTTCCCTGATCAGACCCCCCACTCGCAATGGCTAGAGATGATCATTGCTTTTCTCAACCCTTGAACCAACAGTCTAAAAAACAAATGGCCACCCTATCTTCCTGCCACGAATTTCCAATTTGTCCTAAAGGATACAGGGAGCCAGACACCGATACAGACAGTGTCTGACAGCCCTAGAGAACAAAGTAACCACGCGATGCCCTATGTCACTGATATTCTGCTCTTAGTCTCTCACCGCAACATAACTGACCTTGGTTCATTGATGAGCTGAGACAGACGATGTAGGAGCGTGGAAGGTAAGAATCCCGGTGGCTCAAGACGCAGCAGCACAAGGATAAGAACATCTTGAAATCACAGATGTCTCATGTGAAATCACATTATCCATTCATGCCGTCTCAGAAATCCCGGCCATCAAAAAGGGATCTTTGCCCGTGTGCTATTGAAAAGTTGAGAACAGCGCTTGGGTCCCTTACCCAGGGAAATAATCAATGTATCCTTCAGAGAAGGAACTCTCCCAGTCACTCACTCTAAGTGGGCCATGATCAGGCTGACTCCTAGGACGCCAATAACCTTTCCAATTGTTCTTTATCTGACCTTCATTAGGTATAGCCAACCTGTAATTACCTGAACTGCTGGAAGTTCCTGTCACGCTTCAAAACCGAGCATGCCTAGAGAGGGAACTCTCCTGTCGTTCCCATTCAATAGATTCCAGGGCAACTGCTCCTCCTTCCCAAAGGTCTCCTTACGCAGACCCCTTAGACTGTGAATTCCTCACAGCGGGGGGTCTTGCCAAAATGTTTGAAAAGCCCCAGCAGGTAGTCAACTCAAGGGCACATTAATCAGAAAGTAGTCGGTCTCTTTTCCTTGTCAGCCCATGTAAGAAATGTCCATAAAGAGGTCAAGAGTGTTCATAGGCTCAAACGCATCTGACAAAGCCAAGCTTTAGGTCTCCCCACATCCTTCCGAATTAAATTTTAAAAACCAGCAATGCTCTTTCCTCTCCCGATAACCAGAGTGTGGCATTGTAACAACTGAATTAAATACATTCGTGGGCGAAGTAAAAAACATAAAGAGCAAAATAACTCAATCGTAGAGTACAATGTTTACTTTTGCGATAAAAAGTATTAAATAAATCAAATATCTAAAATCTGAAAACAATTATATCAAAGTAGTTCATCTATACCTATCAGACATACATACACTCTTCTATAAGCAATGAATTAACTATCACATATTCTCATATTAGGAAAGTACACACATAGATTTCAGAGCGGTAGCCGTGTTAGTCTGTTTCAACAAAAACAACAAGGAGTCGGAGGCACTTTAAAGACTAACAGATTTATTAATGTATTAGCGCATAAGCTTTCCTGAGCTGCAACACACTTCTTAGGCGTTGAAGAGAAAAAGAAAGAAAAACAGAAAAAAGTATACAGAGATGGGAGTGTGACACAAATAGAGTGGATTGGCACTATATAATAAAATAGATGCCCAGTGTAACATAAACACTGAAAAATCATTAAGGACATGGCTGCTTCATTAAACGAAAACAGCAAAAATAGAAATTTAAAAGCTAATCGTTCGCTTAGTCATTGATAGGTAACAATTCGTTTTGCAAAAAGATCTTTCGAAAATTTGGGCTATTCCAAACTTGCCTATTGATGTTGAAATCTTGATTTAGCAGACAGGATCATGTATTGTGGACAATGCGTCTATCCCATAATAATTAACCTTCCTTCTATACTGTTCTGATCAATTATCATCCTAATGGTTCTTACTTCACTATTGTGGACTTCCACAATGCCCTGGCTCAGTGGCTTTCGGAGTTTCTTAGGAAAGCCATTCCAAGTATTCTGAGCAGAAATTACGCTACTGACAAGGTAACCGGCTTCTGCTGTTCTGTGGAACAGTTTATTAGCAGGGGAGATGCTATTCTGAAGAAGGTATAAAATGAATGGGGCATTATCATGTGTATAGATTACAAAAATTGATTAAAACCTATCATAGAATCAAAGAACTGGAAGGAACCCTGAGAGGTCAACAAGTCCAGTTCCCTGCGCTCATGGCAGGACTAAGGACCAACTAGAATAGACCATCCCTGACAGACGTTTGTCTAACCTGCTCCTAAAGATGGGGATTCCACAAGGCCCTAAGCAATTTATTTTGGTGCTTAACCACCCTGACAGTTAGGAAGGTTTTTCCTAAAGTCCAACCTAAATCTATCCTGAAGTCATACAAGGAGAGAAATTCTATAAAGAAGGATAGAATTAAACATATGTTTAAGAGAGAAGCGGTCATCTCAGATGGGAGAGGGACTGGGCCTATCCAAGTGGATGGGGCTACAAGACTCCATATGGAGAATCGGGTAACAATGAGTCAACATAACAGCATGCAGCCGGCTCAGTCTATAAAAATATCATTTTCCAATTCTCTATGAACTGACCCTGGCGGCAAAGTCTGATTTGAATAACACCGACACTCTTTACCCCAAAACACAGATCAATACATCCTACTAGGCGATTCAAGAGTATTTCCCAAAATAGCAGGCTAATATAGTTATTATAACATACACGCACAATACACTAGTATTTTAATATTCTCCAAATCTTTTCACATCTCTTCTTTGCTGAAGATATCTACTAACCGAACATTTCTAAACCAAAGTACATAAAGTACAAAACATTAAATCCACACAAATCTTTATTAAAGCCAAATTGTATGAACCAATGTCTACATATCTTTAGCCGGAAAAAGAATAGCTTTCCCCATAATTTTAAAAATAAAAATTTATGATAGTATATTTCAATGATGGATACGCGATAAACAAATTATAAAGAGAATGAAATACAATTATAGAAAATCAGAAGTTGATCTAACCTGATTCGCTGGCTCCAGGTTCGCGTTCAAGTGAAAGTTAGCAAGAAGGTCCTGGTCTCGCCCAGAGCCCATTCCAGGGGTGCCCTGTCCAGGTGGCAAGGAGGGGAGAACGGGCCTCAGGAATTTGAATTCGCTGTTTCCTGATCCAGTCGTTAAACAGACTTCATAGCGATAGCTCTGAGACAGAGTCCCGGTACCCGTCACATCTACCAGATTAGTTTGGAAGTTGCTATCACCGTAGCCATTGGCAGAAGCAGACACGTATTTTTCACCATAATTCCTTCTTCTATAAAGCTTGATAAATATAAATATTATCACTGAAACCAAGAAGCCAAACGACACTAAGCACAAGGAAATGACTAAATAAAGCGTTAATGGGCCATTCTCTTCCTCTTCCACAGCGACCTCTGTGTACTGCAGATGTGCGTCCGAAAACCCATCCACCAGAGCTATGGTGAGGGTTGCAGAGGAAGAAAGAGCCGATTCTCCGCTGTCTCTAACAACCACAATGAGTTTCTGCTTCTTGGAATCTCGCTCTGTTATGAGCCTCGTGGTTCTGATTTCCCCATTGTGGGAAGCCACCGTGAAGAGACCGGGGTCTGTGGCCCTCAGCAGCTGGTAGGAAAGCCAAGAATTCTGGCCCGAGTCTCCGTCCACAGCCACCACCTTCGTCACCAGGTAACCCGGCCCCGCCGAGCGGGGCACCAGCTCATTGGCGGGGGAGCTGCTGTTCTGCAGAGGGTATAAGAGGAAGGGGCGTTGTCGTTTTCGTCCAAGATCACAACCCGGACGGTGGCTTCAGAGCTCAGCGGAGGGGACCCGCCATCCGCAGCGCGCACCCTCACCTGGAACTCTCTGATCTGCTCATAATCCACGGATCGCAGCGCGTACACGTTCCCGTTCTCCGAGTTGATGGAGATATAGGAGAGCAGCGGAAGGCCACCGGCCTCAGCAGACAAGAGCGAGTATGTCACCTTGGCGTTCTGCTCCGAGTCCGAATCAAAAGCACTGATCTGCCCTAGCAACAGGGCGGGGCCGCTGTTTTCTCGGACGTGCAGAGTGTATGAGGTTTGGCTGAACACCGGGGAGTTGTCATTAATGTCGGAGATTTTCACGGTGATGGTCTTTTCAGTGGAGAGACCGGGAGATCCCATGTCCCTGGCGGTGATGGTTATGTTATACTCCGACACTGTCTCTCGGTCAAGCGCGTGTTCAGTCACCAGAGAGTAGGAATTTTTTGAAGTTGGTTTTAGAAAAAACGGCAGATCGTCTTCTATGGAGCAGACTGTTCTCCCGTTGTCCCCGGAGTCCCGGTCTCTCACATTGAAGAGGGCCACCACAGTCTCAGGTGACGAATCTTCGGGTATGGGGCTAATAAGAGACGTGATTTTAACCTCTGGGGCATTGTCATTCACATCCGTCACTTCCACCAGGACTTTGCTGTGCGCTGACAGCCCCCCGCCGTCTGTCGCCTGAACGTCTATCTCACAGGCGTCTGTTTCCTCAAAATCCAGTGGGGCCAAAAGTCGAATATCTCCAGTAAGCGGGTTTATGCCGAATGCGTTGAGATTCGTTTCGGATTTCTGGCTAAATGAATACGATATTGCTCCGTTAATTCCTTCGTCTGAATCAGTTGCGGAAACCGTCAGAACCACAGAATCTGGTTGGGTGTTTTCCAAAATCTGTGCTCTGTAAAGCGCCCGGGAAAACTCGGGAACATTGTCATTAATATCCAGAACAATGACGCGGACCTGCGCTGTGCCGGAGCGCGCCGGGGAGCCTCCGTCTATCGCCGTCAGCACAAAGCTGATCTCTGCCTGCTTTTCCCGATCCAGCGGCCGCTCCAACACCAGCTCCGCGTACTTCCCTCCATCGCTGCGATGGCGCGTATAGACGCGGAAATGGTCGGCTGAGCTGATGGCATAGCCCTGCAGGCTGTTGTTCCCGACATCTAAATCCCGGGCTTTTCCCAGAGGGAAGCGGGACCCAGGCGGAGTGGTTTCCGGCATCTTTAGAATCAGCTCGTTATCGGAGAACTCCGGAGCGTGATCGTTTACATCATAAACCGAAACCTCAGCCCGATAGGACTGCAAGGGGTTTTCCAGGATGATTTCCAAGTGCACGATACAGGGGGTCTGCTTCCCCGCACAGCTCCTCCCTGTCCAGTTTCTCTTTAATAAACAAGTCCCCGGTGTCGCTGTCTAGCTGGAAATGCTGGTGGCTGTCCTCGGACACCACCCGGGCCCTGCGAGCGGACAATCTCTTTGGGTTTGGGTCTAGCCCCAGATCCTTTGCTACATTCGCCACAAAGGACCCGCTTTCCATTTCCTCGGGCACAGAGTAGCGAACTGATCCGGATCCGACCGCCCACGCGCAAAGAAATACAGCGAGAAACACCGCTTGCCTTCTGAGGAGTGTTCTCCTCGGCTCACCCGCCATTCTTACTGTGCGAATCCAGCGAGCTCCGCGGTGAAAGAATGTCGCTTTGCTGCAGCGTCTTCTGCAGTTCCGGGAGCTAGATGTATCCCTGCTCCTGCGCACATGAACTGATCCAGTCTCGCGCGAATGTTTCAGGTTGTGGATCTTTGTTCTTCCTTAGCCAATACTGCCACCAAGCGTCTCAGGTGATAACGATTCGATTCTGAATCCATTTACAAAGATCTGGAAATGGGTTGTATATTCACCAGCAGCTACCAGCATCCTATGTAAATGGAACAATGTCATCTGCTGGATCTTTAGGGCTGTTTAGTGTAAAACAGAAGGGAATCTAAAGGGGAATACAAAAGGCAGAGCTTCTCTATGCGTTTGAGGATTATAATCATTCTAAAATCCCTTTCCTCCTCTGAAAGTCCCTTTAACAACACAAGGACTGATTGTCATTCTTTTCTGGTAGATTCAACAGAAAGAAGGATTGCACTTCTCATAAAATTCATGAGATTGCGGCTCATTCACGAGGAGCTTGAAAGGCGGAGTAAATATAAATGAACCGCTCTTAAGTGTACACCGCTCTTTACTTTGATACAATTTGGCAGGGATCAACCGCACTAACATTTTTTGCTTATTGTATAAAGCGAATTTCATATAAGCAAAGAGAGAAGTATATGTGTGGTGAGATTTTGATAGATGTTTGGTTGCTGTGTGTTTTCCCTGTGTATACTACCCTCGCCTTGCGCAGACAGCTGTCATGGCAGACAAGCAAACCTCCAATGACCACAAGCTCCCTTTAAAAAAAACAAGGCACCAGCCAGGTTCGCTGTGAGCAAAACAAGGTAATAACATCTAGCAAATTCTACAAGAATACTTTAAAAATACTTTTTAACAATGAATGCAGCTCAGTGAATGGTGGACATTTCCTCTCCCCCCCGCCTGACAAAAATACTCCCTCTAAAATACATCTTTGTACCCCAATGCAAACGAGTTAGTATTGCCCTTAACATAGTTACTGTCACTGACTTAGTCTTGTACATGTTCGTTCAATTAAAATTTTATTACTTACTGTTATTTTAACCTTATCTTTAACATGAGTCAATGTGTTCCTCTTATCCTTGGAAAATGTTTTTGTACCATCCTTTACATAGGATTGTTCTGGTACCACTTAACGTCAGGATGAATTTGCCCGAATACTCTATCACTAGTATTTCTGCAATATCAGCCCTGCTCTTGTTGGATTCTGTGGGCAGGCCCTGCCTTATACCGGACCTCTCTGAGACAAGGCCTTATGTCTCAGGCTGTCTTCCTATTACAGTATGTTTCAGAAGTTAGAGCTTATGTGGTTTTAAATGTATGGAGACTATTATGGTGCATCATGTAGAGATGCTGCAAATGGATCACAAGGGTCTGCACTTCAATCTCCCGTTCACTATAGTGAGAGGCAAATTCAGCCCTGGTGTCATCGGATGCAACAATTACATAGCCAGTCTAAGCTAATTTGTAACACCTTCTCTTGGCCTAGACACCCGTGACTATGTACCTGGCTCCCAAACCAGTTTAAGTAAGTAATGGCCAAGTGGGACACAGGGGGGTGATCCAATTCAGAATCGAATTGAATTCACTGAGATTAACAGGGGAGATCCACGTTTTCCAGGTCTAGAGTGAGAAAGTGAAACAATATTTGCAATGGTTTGGCCAGCAGGAAATCAGTCTTGTCGTCTGAGTCGCAAGGAATTTGGTTGAGTAATATGGGACAAGTGTTAAATTAAGTCATAGGAGGGAAACCAGCCATTATGCTCTAATGTCCACAGATACAACAGAAAGTTAATTTCCCCATTTTGCGTTAGAATACCTCGCGTTATACACTTGATTTACCAGAACATCTCCTCAGTTTCATTTTTGTTGCTAGTCTCTTCTTAAATGTATAAGTGGCAGGAAAGTAAAGACCAGTATACAAATCAGCAGGAAGTTTGCTGAAGTTTTAACTACATCTACCTTCCGCAATGACCAACACAGAGAAAACTTGGCTGAACTAGTGGGGTCGATTCTTCGGTTTATGGATTTCCTCATCTGAGCCCTCTGACTTTCCCCGAGAAGAGATATTGGGTGAAACCCTGACCTATTGAAGTTAGTGGGGAGTTTTACCATTAATTTAAGTTGTCTAGCATTTCACCCCTTGAATTCATGCTGCTTCCTCTGTTTGAAATCAAGTCTTTCATTGAATGATGACGAAAAATTTGAGTGCATGCAGTCTTTCTGTGTGTGAGGATGTGCGCGCACATATGCACATACACAATAGGTACTCAGATAACACACCGAAATGAAAGCACGGGAGAGAGACAGAGACAGAGCTATGAAAAGACAGTACAGAGGAAGGATGTAACTTTCAAAAGGCAATGTTATTTTCTTGTTTTCAGTGTATCTTGTCAAAATACTCTTAAATCACTCTGTATTGGCACTGAAATCTTTACCAACACGGATTATTTTATGTCATTTTTTCCCAAGATAATAAGACGTTACGATTTGAATGTTTTTATAACTCGTGAAAATATTATATACTTGTCATTTTCTGAGCGTTTATTTTCTCCTAATATCTCTTTTCTATAATTGGGCTCTAAATCAGAGAGAATACCAAGGAAGAAAGAAAAAAAAATGCCATTTACCGATACGTTTAGCAGGATACGAGGGCTTAATATGCTGCTTCAGATTTCCGGAAATAATGAATAGACAAAGAATTGCAAAATATATCATTAGCCTCTGCACTGAATCACTGGCAAGGAGATTAACATAAAGCCGTTAATTTATACTTTAAAAACTTTCATTAATGGAGTTTAATTGTTCTATTGGTCTTCTTTACGAGTCCAAGATATCTATCAGACAGAGGAACTGTTCCCATATTAGACTTATGAGTTAGGCACCGCCCGAGTTTGCATAGCACAAATGCACTGGCCACCCGGAAAGGAAAAAGAAGAGCCCGCCTTATGAAACCTTGACAGCTTACGACAACAGTGTCCTTGTCTAGGGGCACAAATCGGCGCTTCCGAAGCAGCTAATTACATTCTGGAGAGCAATAAATCCAGAAGTTCCTTACAATCTTCTTAGAAAGCACATCGCTCATTGTTGCATTTATATTGCATCCGATCGCTCAGAATCACTTGGGAAACTCTCTCTCGTCCCAGCCAAAGATTTACTGACCATATGTCAATCAGTGAAACAGTTTGGATTTAGATATCATCTTAAATTTCCACTTCCGCGAAAACAAGAAGGTAGCATCTTTAAGAAAGAGTAACATCGATATCCCACTAAAACTTTCGCAACTGAAAATTACACAATTAACTACCACCCGTATTAATAATCACTCCCATACACCACATGCAAACTGGAGGATATACAGAGGGAGACTGAAAATAATTTCAACATAAAAATCCAATTAATATTATTGAAAAAAACAATATTTTATATTGCGCTACAGAGACAGAAAAAATACATTTAAGCATCAGTGAGACTCACCGGAGCAGCAGATTCCGTTTCGTTATTCAGATGCGAGTTAGTTACAAGATCCTGTGTTTGTGCTTTCATTAATTCCGTCCCAGAATTCCTGTCCTCAGCGGGGAGAGTGGAGAGAACGGGTCTCAGGAATTTGAATTCACTAGTTCCCGAACCAGATGTTAAACAAACTTCATACCTAAGGCTCTGCGGCAGAGTTCCGTTACCCGTTACATCCAACAAATTACTCGAGAAGTTCCCATCGCCATAAACATTGTCAGAAGCAGACATGAATCTTCCTCCATAATTCTTTCTCCGAAGTAGCTTCATTATTGAAAATATAATTATTGAAATCAGGAAAAGAAAAGAAACTAAACACAAAGAAATTACTAAATACGTAGTTAACGTGTCATCCTTTTCTTCTGCTTCAACTACTTCAGTGAACTGCAGGTGTGCGTCCGAAAACCCATCCACCAGAGCTATGGTGAGAGTTGCAGAGGAAGAAAGAGCCGATTCTCCGCTGTCTCTCACAACCACAATGAGTTTCTGCTTCTTGGAATCTCGCTCTGTTATGAGCCTCGTGGTTCTGATTTCCCCATTGTGGGAAGCCACCGTGAAGAGACCGGGGTCTGTGGCCCTCAGCAGCTGGTAGGAAAGCCAAGAATTCTGGCCCGAGTCTCCGTCCACAGCCACCACCTTCGTCACCAGGTAACCCGGCCCCGCCGAGCAGGCACCAGCTCGATTGGCGGGAGCTGCTGTTCTGCAGAGGGTATAAGAGGAAGGGGGCGTTGTCGTTTTCGTCCAAGATCACAACCCGGACGGTGGCTTCAGAGCTCAGCGGAGGGGACCCGCCATCCGCAGCGCGCACCCTCACCTGGAACTCTCCGATCTGCTCATAATCCATGGATCGCAGCGCGTACACGTTCCCGTTCTCCGAGTTGATGGAGATATAGGAGAGCAGCGGAAGGCCACCGGCCTCGGCAGGCAAGAGCGAGTATGTCACCTTGGCGTTCTGCTCCGAGTCCGAATCAAAAGCACTGACCTGCCCTAGCAACAGGACGGGGCCGCTGTTTTCTCGGACGTGCAGAGTGTATGAGGTTTGGCTGAACACCGGGGAGTTGTCATTAATGTCGGAGATTTTCACGGTGATGGTCTTTTCAGTGGAGAGACTGGGAGATCCCATGTCCCTGGCGGTGATGGTTATGTTATACTCCGACACTGTCTCTCGGTCAAGAGCGTGTTCAGTCACCAGAGAGTAGGAATTTTTGAAAGTTGTTTTCAATGAAAATGGAAGGTCATCGTCTATGGAGCAGACTGTTCTCCCGTTGTCCCCAGAGTCCCGGTCCCTGACAATGAACAGCGCCACCACTGTCCCCGGGGAGGAGTCCTCGAGAATCGGGCTCCTGAGGGATGTTACTATCGCTTCCGGGGCGTTGTCATTCACATCGAGAACGACAACCAGCACCTTGCAGTGCGCAGAGAGCCCCCCGCCGTCTGTGGCCCGAATGTTCAACTCGTAGTTCTCTGTCGTTTCAAAGTCAATGGCACCTCGGAGTCGAATTTCCCCCGTGGCTGGGTTTATGTGAAAGGTTTTGCTATTTTCTTGGGATTTCTGGCTAAAAGAATAGGCTATTTCCCCGTGATTCCCCTCGTCTAAATCAGTAGCAGAAACAGTGACAACCGGATAATCTTTGGGGCTGTTTTCCGGAACTCGAGCTTGGTAAATGGCCTGAGAGAAGAGCGGGGGATTGTCATTGGCGTCCAGGACAATGACACGGATTTGTGCTGTGCCGGACCTCGGCGGGGAGCCGCCATCCACGGCCGTGAGCACAAGACTCACCTCTGGCTGGTGCTCTCTGTCCAGCGCTTTGTCCAGCGCCAGTTCGGCATATTTCCTGCCATTAGCGAGTTCCCCTGTTTGCAGACGGAAATGGGCATTGGGGCTCAGGCTGTAGTTCTGCAGGCTGTTGTTTCCCACATCTAAGTCCTGGGCGCTCTCCAGGGGAAACCGAGTTCCTGGGGGAGTCGTTTCCACGATTTTAAAACGTAGTTCGCTTTCCAGGAACACTGGGGAATGATCATTTACATCATAAACCCTGACCTCAGCTCGATACGATTGTAAGGGATTTTCCAGGATTATTTCGAATTGCACCGTGCAGGGGTCCGTTTGCCCGCACAGTTTTTCTCTGTCCATTTTCTCTTTAATAAACAAGTCGCCTGTGTTGCCATCTAGCTGGAAATACTCACTGCCGTCTTCTGTAACAATGCGAGCGCTGCGAGCGGACAGTCCCTGCGGGGCTAGCCCGAGATCCTGCCCTACATTCGCCACAAAGGACCCGCTTTCCATTTCCTCGGGAACAGAATAGCGAACGGTCCCGGACCCGCTGGCCCGAGCGCAAAGAAACAGAACAAGAGAGACGACTTCCCTTCTGAATGCTGCTCTCCTTTCGGCGCCCGCCATTCCGTACGTAGAAACGCAAGCCAGGGTGCTGCTGAAATAATATCCCTAGTCGAGATTCATCCCAGCAGGATTCTCATTTCCGGAAGATTTACTGTAATTTCAATATTTCCTTTCCGGAGTTTTAATTGAGCCGAATCCTTTGGTGACGTTCTCAGCAATTCTAGACAAAAGCGTCTGGAGCTCTGCTCCCGTAGTCGTGCGACTTCTTGTTCCGCAGAAGTGAATTACAGGCTGTAGCTGAGAGCCCTTCTTAGCCAACAGCGCCACCAGGTGTCTGAACTTTATGTTCGCAGCCCCCACCTCATTTTTTTAAATGTATAAAATAATGGTAACTTATTTGCTGTTAAAAAGATACATATTATTTCCCTTCTGAATTTGTCTAACTTCTGTTTCCATCCATGGGATCCTGCTACACCTTTCTCTGCTACATTGAAGAGCCCTCTATGAAATATCTCCCCCTTGTAAGTACTTATAAACTACAATCAGATCATCCCCTAACCTTTTCTTTGTTAAGATAATTAGAATTAGTCCCTTGAGTCTGTCACTATAAGGCAGGTTTTCTAATCTTTAATTAATCATTCTAGCAGCTCTTTTTTGTACCCACTCCTATTTATCAACATCCTCTTGAATTCTGACACCAGAACTGGACACAGTATTCCAGTAGCCATCATGTCCAGTAGAGAGATAAAATAACTTCTCTACTCTGCTCAATTTTCCCCTGTTAATGCATCCAATGATCATATTAGCCACAGCATTATACTGGGAGTGCATGTTCAGCAGAAAATCAACCACCTTTACAACTTTTACAAAGACAAAGTTCCCCATCCAGTAAAGACAGACCCTGTTCTTTGTTTCTAAATATTACCTTTGCATTTAGACTTATTTAAAAGACATATTGTTTGCTTGCATCCAACTTACCAAATGATCTGGATCACACAGTACCAGTGACCTGTCATTCCTCAATTTTTGCATCATCTGCAAACATTAACTGTGTTTATTTTGTTTTCTTCCAGGCCATTGATAACAATGTTAAATAGCATAAGGTTATGAACTGGCCCCTGTGGGACTTCACTAGAAAAGACTCTTTTGGTGATGATTCTCCATTTACAATTACATTTTGAGACCTATCAGTTGTCCAGTTTTTAAATCCATTTAATGAGTACTGTGATAATTTTATCAGTCCAGGTTTCTAACCAAAATGTCATGTGGTAGCAAATCAAAGGACTTACAAAAGTCCATTATTACCTTTATCAACTAAACTTGGAACCTCATCAACAACAACAAAAATCAAATTAGTTTGACAGCATTTATTATCCACAAACCATGTTGATTGGCATTAATTATATTACCCCCTTTATGTCTTTATTAATGAATAATACATAGCCCATGCTCTATTATCTTAGCAGGGAGACTTGTTTGACTGACAACCCTATTTACCTGGGTGTAAGGAACCTCAGCACAGGTGGTGTGGCCTGGCCTATCAGTCACAACTGGGCATAGGACAGCATATCTGGGGCAGTAGTCATAGAGCAGGAGTTGGAATCACAACAGCCAGGTTCAGTAAGCAGAAGTCTGAGACTTAGTCAGGTTGAGTTCAGGAACCAGAGGTCAGAGGTAATACCAGGCTGGAATCAGGAGGCAGAAATCAGAGTCAGACAGGACATTTTTCATGTCCCCATCATGTCTAGTGCTATGTTGCATGTTCCTATAGTGCTTAGTGTGTGAAGGTGGTGCAAGGCACTATGGTACGTGTGCCCACAAAGCTTTGCTCTTTCTGTTGACAAGGGAGCTGCGTATGTGGCCAATAGCTGTCAACAGCAGATACCAGAAAAAACAGTTTGAGTTTTGGTGTCTTCTGCCTGTTGACACCACTTTCATTGCCAAACTTTGCTAGTGTAGACATAGCCAGAGTGGCTGGGAATGGAGATGGGAGATGAGGAGACAAAGTGAAGTTTGGAGTCACGGAAGGCCAAAGTCTATATGGTTGCCCAGACAACTGTCTAGCACTGGAGCAATCCCTGAATCTAAATACCAGATGGGTAGCCATGTTAGTCTGAATCTGCATAAACAACAAGAAGTCCTGTGGCACCTTACAGACTAACAAATTTATTGGAGCATAAGCTTTCGTGGGCAAAGACCCACTTCGTCAGATGCATGTAGTGGAAATTCCAGAGGCAGGTATAAATATACAGGCATATGAAAAGAGCTCCAATCAAGAATGAGGTTAGAGATAATGAGGTCAATTCAGTCAGGGAGAATGAAACCCACTTCTAGAAGCTGATGAGGAGGTGTGAACACCAAGAGAGGAGAAACTGCTTTTGTAGTTGGCTAGCCATTCACAATCTTTGTTTAATCCTAAGCAAACGAATTGTAGCTCTGCAGTTTCTCTTTGAAGTCTGTTTTTGAAGGGGTTTTTTTGTTGCAGGATGGCTACTTTTAAATCTGCTACTGTGCGTCCAGGCAGATTGAAGTGTTCTCCTACAGGTTTTTGTACGTTACCATTCCTGATATCTGATTTGTGTCTGTTTATTCTTTTACATAGGGACTGTCCAGTTTGGCCGATGTATATGGCAGAGGGGTATTGCTGGCACATGATGGCATATATTACATTGGTAGATGTGCAGGTGAATGAGCCTGTGATGGTGTGGATGATGTGGTTAGGTCCTGTGATGGTGTCACTGGTGTAGATATGTAGGCAGAGTTGGCACCAAAGTTTGTTGTAGGGATTGGTTCCTGAGTTAGAGTTACTGTGCTGTGGTGTATAGTTGCTGGTGAGAATTTGCTTCAGGTTGGCAGGCTGTCTGTGGGCAAGGACTGGCCTGCCTCCCAAGGTCTGTGAGAGTGAGGGATCATTGTCCAGGATGGTTGTAGATCACTGATGATGTGTTGGAGAGGTTTTAGCTGCGGACTGTAGGTGATGGCCAGTGGTGTTCTGTTATTTTATTTGTTGGTCCTGTATTGTAGCAGAAGGCTTCTGGGTACACGTCTGGCTCTGTCAATCTGTTTCCTCACTTCCTCAGGCGGGCATTGTAGTTTTAAGAATGCTTGGTGAAGATCTTGCAGGTGTTTGTCTCTGGATGAGGGGTTGGAGCAAATGCGGTTGTACCTTAGCGCTTGGCTGTAGACAATGGATCATGTGGTGTGTCCGGGATGGAAGCTGGAGGCATGTAGGTAAACATAGTGGTCAGTAGATTTTCAGTATAGGGTGGTGTTTATGTGACCATCACTTATTCGCACTGTAGTGTCCAGGAAGTGGATCTGTTGTGTAGACTGGTCCAGGTTGAGGTTGATGGTGAGGTGGAAACTGTTGAAATCATGGTGGAATTCTTCCAGAGCCTCCTTCTGATGGGTCCAGATGATGAAGATGTCATAAATATAGTGTAAGTAGAGGAGGTGCGCCAGTGAACGAGAGCTGAGGAAGCGTTGTTCCAGGTCAGCCATAAAAATGTTGGCATATTGTGGGGCAATGCGGGTGGCCATAGTGGTGCCACTGGTTTGAAGGTATAAATTGTCCCCAAATCTGAAATAGTTGAGTGTGAGAATAAAGTCACAGAGCTCGGCTATCAGTTGTGCTGTGGCATCATCAGGGATACTGTTCCTGACAGCTTGTACTCCATCTACGTGTGGGATTTTGGTGTACAGAACCTCTACATCCATGGTGGCTAGGATTTTCAGAAAGCCTTTGACAAGGACCCTCACCAAAGGCTCTTGTGTAAACTACATTGTCATGAAATAAGAGGGAAGGTCATTTCATGGATTGAGAACTGGTTAAAAGACAGGAAACAAAGGGTAGGAATAAATGGTAAATTTTCAGAATGGAGAGTGGTAACTAGTGGTGTCCCTCAAGGGTCAGTCCTGGGACCAATCCTGTTCAACTTATTCATAAATGATCTGGAGAAAGGGGTAAGCAGTGAGGTGGTAAAGTTTGCAGACGATACTAAACTGTTTAAGATAGTCAAGACAGAAGCAGACTGTGAAGAACTTCAAAAAGATCTCACCAAACTGAGTGATTGGGCAACAAAATGGCAAATGAAATTTAATGTGGATAAGTGTAAAGTAATGCATGTTGGAAAAAATAACCCCAGCTATACATACAGTATGATGGGGGCTAATTTGGCTACGACAAATCAGGAAAGAGATCTTGGAGTTATTGTGGATAGTTCTCTGAAAACTTCCACACATTGTGCAGCGGTGGTCAAAAAGGCAAATAGGATGCTGGGAATTATTAAGAAAGGGATAGAAAATAAGACACAGAATATCTTACTGCCCCTGTATAAAACTATGGTACGCCCACATCTTGAATACTGTGTACAGATGTGGTCTCCTCACCTCAAAAAAGATATTTTGGCCTTAGAAAGGGTTCAGAAAAGGGCAACTAAAATGATTAGGGGTTTGGAATGGGTCGCATATGAAGAGAGGTTAAAGTGACTGGGACTTTTCAGTTTAGAAAAGAGGAGACTAAGGGGGGATATGATAGAGGAATATAAAATCATGAGTGGTGTGGAGAGGGTGAATAAAGAAAAGTTATTTATTAGTTCCCATAATAGAAGAACTAGAGGACACCAAATGAAGTTAATGGGTAGCAGGTTTAAAACTAATAAAAGAAAGTTCTTCTTCACACAGCGCATAGTCAGCCTGTGGAACTCCTTGCCAGAGGAGGCTGTGAAGGCTAGGACTATAACAGAGTTTAAAGAGAAGCTAGATAATTTCATGGAGGTTAGGTCCATAAAAGGCTATTAGCCGGGGATAGAAATGGTGTCCCTGGCCTCTGTTTGTCAGAGGCTGGAGAAGGATGGCATGAGACAAATCGCTTGATCATTGTCTTCGGTCCACCCCCTCTGGGGCACCTGGTGCTCGCCACTGTTGGCAGACAGGCTACTGGGCTAGATGGACCTTTGGTCTGACCCAGTATGGCCATTCTTATGTTCTTATGTTTTTATGATGGTGTTTTCTGGAAGATCACCAATGCATTGTAGTTTTCTCAGGAAGTCAGTGGTGTCTTGGAGATAGCTGGGAGAGCTGGTGGTGGAGGTTCTGAGTAGAGAGTCCACATATCCAGAGAGTCCTGCAGTGAGAGTGCCAATGCCCGAGATGATGGGGTGTCCAGGATTTCCAGGTTTATGGATCTTGGGTAGTAGATAGAATAACCCTGGTCGGGGCTCGAGGGGTGTGTCTGTGCAGATTTGTTCCTGTGCTTGTGTAGGGACTGTCTTGAGCAGATGGTGTAGTTTCTTTGAGTACTCCTCAGTGGAATCTGAGGAAAGTGGCCTGTAGAATGTGGTATTGGAGAGTTGTCTGACAGCCTCCTTTTGGTAGTCTGACCTGTTCATGATTACAAAGCACCTCCTTTATCAGCCTCTTTGATTATAATGTCAGAGTTGTTTCTGAGGCTGTGGATGACATTGTGTTCCGCATGGCTGAGGTTATGGGGCAAGCGATGCTGCTTTCCCACAATTTCTGCCTGTGCATTTCGGCAGAAGCATTCTATGTATAGGTCCAGTCTGTCATTTTGACCATCAGGAGGAGTCCATGCAGAATTCTGTTGGTAGGAGGGTATCTCTGTGTTAGTGTGCAGTTCAGTGTTGTGTTGACAGAATTCCTTGAGTTGGAGATGGCGAAAGTAGGCTTCCAGATCACCACAGAACTGTATCATGGTGGTGGGGGTGGTTGGGCAAAAAGAGCATCCCCGAGATAGGACAGACTCTTCTGCTGGGCTGAGTGTGTAGTTGGATAGATTGACGATATTGCTGGGTAAGTTAAGGGTACCACTGTTGTGGCCCCATGTGGCAAGTAGGAGTTTAGACAGCTTACAGTCCTTTTTCCTCTGTAGAGAAGTGAAGTGTGCAATGTAAATCTCCTGTCTTGTTTTAGTAAAGTCCAGCCACGTGGAAGTTTGTGTGGAAGGTTGTTTTTTTATGAGAGTCTCCAGATTTGAGAGCTCTTTTTTGATGTTTTCCTGTTTGCTGTACAGGAGGCTGATCAGGTGGTTCCTCAGTTTCTTTGAGAGTGTATGGCACAATCTCTCACCATAATCTGTGCAGTATGTCGATTACAATGGATTTTTCACCTTCAGTCAATTTGGTATGATGTCCATCCATTTGCATATGGAGAGGAAGATGATATCTGTCTGTACCTGTGCAAGTTTTTTCATGAGGTTGATGGATTTTCACTCCATATGGCTAAATGTAGTGCCTTGCATGGCGACAAGTATCAGACGGGTAGCTGTGTTAGTTTGAATCTGAATAAACAACGGGATGTCCTGTAGCACCTTATAGACTAACAGATTTATTGGAACATAAGCTTTCATGGGCAAAGACCCACTTCATCAGATGCATGTCTAAATAGGGCACTTGGCACGAGAGGGCTTCAGAGTGGTTTCGCAAAGATACATTCCATTTAAGGACACTCTTTGGACCAGTGCCCAGAATGGCCACATGTGAAACACTGATCCTGATCTTGGGTGGCACATGGGTTTCCTGCCTGGATACTTGGGTGATCTGGTGATGACAGGTCTCCCCAAATTCTGGGCAAACCAAGAGCATTGGCTGAGCCTTCAGAGGACTGTGGTCTCCTGAGTTGGTGTGTGGGTAAATGGATTAGGGAACACTGGGGTCTTTGTCCTCTAGCGCACAGGGATTCTGTTAAGAGGGAAGTATGCAAATGTTCTTCAAGGGCCTGAATTCACCAGGTTACTGTGGCCACCCACGCAAAAGTTGCTAAGAAACCCTCAGGCTCATCATCAGGCCCCATCTTGGCAAACCTGATGGGGTGAGCTAGGCAGTTCAGGTGCAGCAGCTGGTCGCAATATGGAGGTCACCTATTGGACCACCAGCAGCAGCTGCTACTGCTGTTGCTGTGCTGCCAATTTATTAATTAGCTGATTCTACTGCTGCTGCATGGCCATATGCTTCAGGAGTTGCTGCTGTTGCTGTTGATGGTGGTTGTTTTGCTAGGCCATCCATTTCAACAGCTGTTCCATCTCCATTCAAGGGTTTGACCTCAGGTTCTTGGGGGTTTTTTGCCTTTTTTTTAATTCCAATCATCAGGGACTAGGCCAATGACTGCAATCTCCATGATATGTGATAGGGCCTTCAGTAGCTGGACAGCTTCGTGCCCAGATTGTTGGTTAGGAAGACTATGGGGGACCTGACCCCTTCTTCTCCCTCAGATCCTGGCTAATGGTTCTGTGTGCTCAAACCACTGTACAGAGGAAATGGATTTTTTTCCAGGTCATGAGGGTAGTTTCAGGACCTGTTTTCTTGGGTTGCTTCCTATGAAAGATCTTTTTAGTTTGGGGTGGGCCTTGCCGGGCCATTTACCATGCAGCTCCCTTCTTGCAGCCAGTGTCTGCACTGACTGGCAGGTTGCTGGTCCTTCAGGAAGGCAAAGAGAAAGTTCCTAACTCTTTGACAGTTAATCCCTCACTGTGCCAGGCTCCCTTCTTTTCTATCCCCTCCGGGCCTGCCATTGGCTGTAGGGATAACAGGGCAGGGCTAGATGAACTCACAGGTTTTCTTTAAACCCTTCTGTGCCAGCACCAGGTCCTCTGCTCCTTTAACATCCCCCCATGATCCCATGTGGGGTCTGACCTCCCTTCAACTGCTTTCAAATCTTGGACAACTACAGTCTCTTCTTCCACCTGTCAGCAGCTGCCTGCAGACAATAGGGGTCTAGTTGTTAGTATTAGATAATGCCAATATGTATGTAGGGCATGTAAATGGAAGCCAAATTTATTCTTAGATGCTGCAATTCAGTATCAAGCTCAGTGATTGGATGGAAGTACTCTTAAAAGTCACTTTATGTGTATGACTAGCAGTTTGCTGACAGGTTTGGCAAGTGTAGAATAGAGTCTCCATAAGATGCAACTCAAAGAAGGGAAATAAATTCTATGCACAGAGTGAGAAGGTGAAGTTAGTTTAGAGACGCTCATCAGAATTCCAGCACACAGAGAAGTTACACTTAACCTTACCTGTCAATGTCGATGCATATATCTCACAAATGTTGTGCACGTGATGATGCTGAAAGTGATTTAACCATGGTTACTCACAATGAGTTGTTTATGCTCTAATATATGCAGAAGTGAATATTTACATTTCCTGTTTTCCTGTAATTATAATGCATTATTTTATTTTTTTGGATTCAAGTAATATCTACTCAGGTTCAGCTATAGATTGTCCCTCTCCACTTTTCTTGATTTGTACATGGCAAGAAAGTAAAATAGAATAGACATTAATACATCCACTGAAAACATAACCACCTATACCTTCAGAAAATAACGTTAAAGATTTTTTTTTCAATTTCGGAAGAAATTATTTGAGCTATAAAATCCTTCATTAGACTCTTCTGCACTGTTCTGTAAACAGATACAAAATGTATTTTATTTCCATTTTTAAAACAAAATCCTCCTGTAACAGTAGCTGCTCCAAAGTCAAGACTGATGGTAGTTTTGTTTTAGTAACTTGAATTTTAAAACTGTCTCTCCTGAGTCCCAGTCTCCCCAAAAAGGTAATAAATCTTCTAGAAATGTATTTTGTCCATCTTATCCTATGATGAGATGAACGAAATGATTTATTTTCAAAGAAGTTTGGTAAAAATCAGAAAAGGAGTTTGAAAGTTATGAGGATTTGAATTTTTAGTTAATGTTCAATGTTTGAAGAAAAGCCTCTTAAAATTGCTCATTGTGCTTCCAAAATTACTTTGATTGTAAATAACAGATATATTTTGTTTTATTGGCCTTACTGAGTATTCTCAGCCTTCTGGGTATTGTTTGGAGGGGGCAGAGGAAGGGTGTTTACAATATCATGAAGAGTTTATACAGAGCATTTTTAGACCTATTGTCAAGCAGGGACTCAAGAGTGTGAGTCAGTAAGCGTGGCACAAATCCAACTTCATTGTAATATACTTAGATTTCACAACCAGTGATTAAATGTAAAGCCAGGCACTATAACAATCTAACCATGAAGTCACAAGCAGTTAATGTGATACTCCAATCTATCTCAACACCCAGGTAAATTTACCTTTGTCACATAGTCCCTGACACCAAAAATCACAAGGACCAGTCTTTTATCCCAGGTTACATGGTAACAAGAATGGAAAGGGGACAAGGGACATGACAAGGTCAGGAAGGTAATCAAATAAAAAGAATTCAGGGTACCAGGAGAGAAATGGGAGTGCAGTGGCTTGGAACAGATATGGGATTGGTTCATGGGAATAAGGAAGCATAGTGGGGAACTGGCAAAAATGGCTTTTTCTCTGTTTTAAAATGTAATTGCTTAACATTTTCTAGATCAGTGCTTCCCAAACTTTTTGAGCAAACAGACCCCTTTCAATCTAATAAAATTGTACAGACCCCCCCCCAAACAATATAACTGTTTTCAAACATTCCATTACTTAATAATGGGGCAGCCAGCATGTCTCTTGGCCTATGCTGCTTCCTCAGCTCCTGTCCCCTCCATCCCCTGCCCACACACAGAAGATACAGCGAGGGGCTCTCATGGCCAAAGGCAGCTCTTGCCTCGGCACTCTGCCCTTGGCTGGGTACAGAGCCCTGGGGTAGAAAAAAAAGGGGAAAAAAAGGAGAAGAAAAGGAAAGTAAGGTTCAGGCCCACCATGGTGTCCCTAGAGTCTGTTTCTCTGGAGGTGGGTGACAGGGGAGGGAATCACGTGAGGATTACCTGTTGTGTTCCCTCCCACTGGGGCATCTGGTATTGTCTACTGTTGGCAGACAGGATACTGGGCAGGATGGACTGTTGGTCTGACCCAGTATGGCCCTTCTTATGTTCTTAAGTATAAAACTCCTCACAACATAAACTTCCTATTAACTTGCAGCTCCACTTCAGTGGATTTCTACATATGTCTGGGAGCACTGCCCAACTCTTTTGGCTTTTATATCCCAACCCCATTAAAAAAAAACTTTTGAGTGTGGAAAATTCCAAAATAAAAAATATGTGAAAGCAATAGTTAAGAACGGTTGAAAGTGAATGACAATTGAATCCAAGTATATAACACACCCACATATTAGAAACATTCTTAAACAGCAAAAGAAGAAAGTCTGGAAATCTGCCATAGTGTCTTTCACTACCTAGTATTTTCGCACCAGAAACAAAATGCAAAATTACTTGCAAAGGCCAAAATAACAAAGACAGATTTTGAAATTCCCGTTTTCTACTCTAGGAATATATTTCTAAAAAACCCTACATTATTTGTTATGAAAAGATATAAACAACAAAAATCATTGTAAAATATAGATTAAATACAAACTTGCAAGTTCGATACTGTAAGGACACAACAGGATCAAATCATTTCACAACACCAGGGAGAGCAGATAAAATAGTGTTCTGCTGTACGAACACAACCCGTTATGAAAAATCATGTAGAATTCGAATACGATTCAATTCACCCTAATATTCAATACACCTTCTGATGTTTTCTACGAATGCACTATACAGTGTGTAAAGTCAACTATGTGAATCGAGACATTTTCCATTACCTCTTTTGCCTTAATTCGATCACAGAAGACTGTAAAAATAGCAGTGGGGAAGTAGCTGGGTGCATTCATTTATCATTTACAATTCCCTGTTAAACCACACTTGGCACAAAGTCTGTTTCTTTAATGACACCAGCATTCTTTGCTCAAAAACGAAAATCAGTTCTCTCTACTAGGACATTAAAGTGTTTTCCCAAAATGATCATTTTCTTTCATGCTCGTTCCTATTCAGTCGACCAGTAGTCTATTAATGCTCCCCGATATACACACGTCTGCTGAAGAGATGTAATATTCCAAATGTTTCTACACCGAAACACAGACTAGGAAACATGAAATACACAGATCAATGCGAAACTTATTTGCAAGAACCAAAAGAACAAAAATGAGTAGCGTTCTGAATACTTGTGAAATATTTATGATGTTTTCTTCAAACTCCGGACTTTTGTTAAACCAATAATAAAGAAAAATAAGAAACAAACAAAAAACTATAGAGAACGAGAAAGTTAATCTAACCTGATTCTTTGGCTCCTCCAGGTCCGCGTTCAAGTGAAAGTTAGCAAGAAGGTCCTGGTCTCGCCCAGAGCCCGTTCCAGGGGTGCCCTGTCCAGGTGGCAAGGAGGGGAGAACGGGCCTCAGGAATTTAAATTCGCTGTTTCCTGATCCAGTCGTTAAACAGACTTCATAGCGATAGCTCTGAGACAGAGTCCCGGTACCCGTCACATCTACCAGATTAGTTTGGAAGTTGCTATCACCGTAGCCATTGGCAGAAGCAGACACGTATTTTTCACCATAATTCCTTCTTCTATAAAGCTTGATAAATATAAATATTATCACTGAAACCAAGAAGCCAAACGACACTAAGCACAAGGAAATGACTAAATAAAGCGTTAATGGGCCATTCTCTTCCTCTTCCACAGCGACCTCTGTGTACTGCAGATGTGCGTCCGAAAACCCATCCACCAGAGCTATGGTGAAGGTTGCAGAGGAAGAAAGAGCCGATTCTCCGCTGTCTCTCACAACCACAATGAGTTTCTGCTTCTTGGAATCTCGCTCTGTTATGAGCCTCGTGGTTCTGATTTCCCCATTGTGGGAAGCCACCGTGAAGAGACCGGGGTCTGTGGCCCTCAGCAGCTGGTAGGAAAGCCAAGAATTCTGGCCCGAGTCTCCGTCCACAGCCACCACCTTCGTCACCAGGTAACCCGGCCCCGCCGAGCGGGGCACCAGCTCATTGGCGGGGGAGCTGCTGTTCTGCAGAGGGTATAAGAGGAAGGGGGCGTTGTCGTTTTCGTCCAAGATCACAACCCGGACGGTGGCTTCAGAGCTCAGCGGAGGGGACCCGCCATCCGCAGCGCGCACCCTCACCTGGAACTCTCTGATCTGCTCATAATCCACGGATCGCAGCGCGTACACGTTCCCGTTCTCCGAGTTGATGGAGATATAGGAGAGCAGCGGAAGGCCACCGGCCTCGTCAGGCAAGAGCGAGTATGTCACCTTGGCG
Source organism: Rafetus swinhoei (assembly GCA_019425775.1). Classification (NCBI taxonomy): domain Eukaryota; kingdom Metazoa; phylum Chordata; order Testudines; family Trionychidae; genus Rafetus; species Rafetus swinhoei. Next base: position 41,685,189 of record CM033428.1, on the reverse strand, counting down.
TTCTGCTCCGAGTCCGAATCAAAAGCACTGACCTGCCCTAGCAACAGGGCGGGGCCGCTGTTTTCTCGGACGTGCAGAGTGTATAAGGTTTGGCTGAACACCGGGGAGTTGTCATTAATGTCGGAGATTTTCACGGTGATGGTCTTTTCAGTGGAGAGACCGGGAGATCCCATGTCCCTGGCGGTGATGGTTATGTTATACTCCGACACTGTCTCTCGGTCAAGCGCGTGTTCAGTCACCAGAGAGTAGGAATTTTTGAAAGTTGTTTTCAATGAAAATGGAAGGTCATCGTCTATGGAGCAGACTGTTCTCCCGTTGTCCCCGAAGTCCCGGTCCCTGACACTAAAAAGCGCCACCACAGTCTCAGGCGAGGAGTCCTCGGGTATGAGGCTGTTGAGGGATATTAATTCAACTTCTGGGGGATTGTCATTTATATCCACCACCTCCACAAGCACTTTAGTGTGGGAGAAAAGACCCCCGCCATCCGTAGCCCGAACATCTAGTTCATACGCTTCTATCGTTTCAAAATCTAGCTGTCCTGTGAGTCGAATTTCTCCAGTCAGTCGGTGTATGTGAAAGGTTTTACTATTTTCTTTGGATTTCTGGCTAAAAGAATAGGCTATTTCCCCATTATTTCCCTCGTCTAAATCAGTAGCAGAAACAGTGACAATCGAATAATCTTTGGGGCTGTTTTCCGGAACTCGAGCTTGGTAAATGGCCTGAGAGAAGAGCGGGGAATTGTCATTGGCATCCAAGACAGTGACACGGATTTGTGCTGTGCCGGACCTCGGCGGGGAGCCGCCATCCACGGCCGTGAGCACAAGATTCACCTCTGGCAGCTCCTCGCGGTCTAGCGGCTTATCCAGCACAAGCTCTGCGAATTTCCTGCTGGTGCTCTGCACCCGCGTATCAACATGGAAATAGTCATTGTTGCTAAGGCTGTAGTTCTGCAGGCTGTTGCTTCCCACATCTAAATCCTGGGCATTGTCCAAGGGAAACCGAGACCCAGGTTCAGACGTTTCCAAGATTTTTAAAATAAATTCCTGTTCGGAGAACTCAGGAGAATGATCATTTATGTCATAAACTCTTATCTCAGCGGGAAAGGCTTGTAAGGGATTTTCCAGTATCATTTTAAATTGCACCGTGCAGGGGTCAGTTTGCCCGCACAGCTCCTCTCTGTCCAGTTTCTCTTTAATAAACAAGTCCCCGGTTTCTCTGTCTAGCTGGAAATGCTGGCGGCTGCCTTCAGACACCACACGGGCCCTGCGAGCGGAGAGTCTCTTCGGGTCTAGTCTCAGATCCTTTGCTACACTCGCCACAAAGGACCCGCTTTCCATTTCCTCGGGCACAGAGTAGCGAACCGTCTCGCACCCGGCGCCCCACATGCAAAGAAACAGAACGAGAAACGCCACTTGCCTTTCGATTGTTTTTCTCCTCTCGGTGTCCGCCATTCCTAATAGGGGAGAACGCACAGATGGGGAGAGAAATAACGACTCTAGTGGAGTTTCGCTGCCGAATTCAGCTTGCCGAAAGATTTACTTTAGTCTGGCTATTTTCTGTCCAGGGATTCAGTGAACGAGACGCCCTTTTTAGGGCTGTTTCTCTCAGCGGTACCAGACAAAGCTCCCGTATCCCTGCTTCTGCAATCGGGCGATATTTGTTAAGTTCTCACAGCCAGAATTGCCTGTTGTAATCGCGCCCCTGCTTAGCCAACAGCGCCACCGTGCGTCTGAACGAGGTTTTCCTCGTCCGGAAACCGGTTGGGAAAAAATCTGTTTTTTGATGCTTCTGCTGTCTCCATTAAAAAGGGCTATTAAATTGTTTTCTTTGTAGATACTCTGAATTAATAAACTTTTCTTGGAACACACACATCTATCGAGGTAACGTTCTAATACGGAAAGCAAGAAAAGGCATGCTGAATACTTAATCTGCATTTTAGTCTTTTTTTTCAAGTAGTGCCTAATCCGAAAACTCAGAGGTGCAAAGCAGCCAAAGTTCACCGTTTACTCAGCACATCTAAGGCCTGGTCACTTTTTTCGATTGTCAAATCTAGGGAAGGGAGGAGGCTATATTGTACTCCATAGAGCACAGTTTTCGGCAAAATGTTTTCTGTCAGTTTGTCCTACTCAATGCTGTTAGTGCTGCCAGTGTTGTTGTTTTCAGATCTCTGATGTCAGTTAAAAGTACTCTTAATTTCCTTAGAAAGATGTATGACACCAAGATGGAAGGGGTTTCGAGCACTTCGAAGGAGAGGATTAGACTTCTACATGATCTTGAGAAATTGGAGAATTGATGTGAAATCAACAAGATGAAATGCAGTGAAGACAAAGTACCCCCTTTAAGGAGGAAAAATCAAATGCACCACTTCCGGTTCACCAGGGTTAGCCCCTGGTGGGTCACTACCACTGTATTCACCTGCGCCTCCACAGGTATGGGCGACTGCAGCTCCCGTTGGCCACAAATCGCTGTTCCCGGTCAATAGAAGCTGCGGAAAGCAGTGTCCTGGTGTGCGCCACTTCCCGCTGCTCTCATTGGCCACGAACGGTGATCTGTGGCCAACAGGAGCTGCAATTACCCATACCTGCGGAGGCACAGGTGAATACAGTGGCCCGTTAGGAGCTAATCCTGATGATCTGCTGCCATTTTATTCCCCCTTCCCCCCGACTTTTGACATCTCTCATCCCTGCACAATGTATCATTTCATAGCTATTAAAATTCACTTTATTTTTAATAAAGAAGAGGCAGCAGGAAGACCTTGGAGTTGGAGCCACCGCCACTGCCACTGTTACCTGGGCCAGCACTAGGACAGGGTTGGGGCTGGGTAGCGATTCATGCACAAGCCCCATCCCCAACCACTGCAACCTCCCTGTAGCTTGGGTTTAAGTTTTACAGTCCTGACCTGGCCTCACCAAACAGTGGGTATCACATCCAGACCCTCACAAAAGTAGGGGTGTAAAATGCCATGTTAACAAGGCAGGCTCTCGAGGCACTATTAGCTATATCAAGATTTTAACCTCATTCTGCATTCCACTATTCAAACTTGCTGGCATTGCACTTGCCTGATGCATTTCTCATCCCCTTTCTGTCTTAGTTAAATGTTAGCAGAAATGTCGCCGACTTCTCCCATCTATTGAAGTTTTGTAGACAGAACCAATGTTTGCCTGACTTCAGTGAGAGCTGCATTTCCTCTGCTTGCAGGTAGGCACTTTCCCACACTCTCTTCCTCTCCACCTGCCGGTGATGGGATTGCATTCCATAGCCATGTGCTGCAGATAGCCCACATTCTGTATGCTATTTCCTGCATATGTGGACCACCAGCTGTCACGTTTGGGACAGACCAGCCAGTCCACCGGACACCAGAACAGGTCATTAGAAATTGTTCCCTGGCCGGCTGCACAGCTACCAATCCTGAGACTCAACGGATAACAAAGTCAAACTAAAACCATTTTCAAAAATTGTTTTTATTATTGTTATGGTCACCAGAAACTCGATTTTTAAACCATGTGATCAACGCGGAAAATTACATCATGTTCCCTTTATCTTAAATGTTACACTTGGTAATGGCATTAAATAAAGACAGAAAGAAAAATATTTCTCTTAACTCATTACACACAGCAAAGTGTCTAAAGTTTATAGTATCACTTTTAATCTATGTTACTATCATACTATTAATGAAATATTTGCTCTTCACTTCTACAGCATTTTTTTAACCAAGGATCTCGAAATACTTTATAACTATTAGTTTCAGTTTCATATGATCAGAAAAAAGACTACAATTTTGAAAATACACAGTTTACACAATATACATGAGGCTCAACCTTCCAACCAAATATGCAATGGTACATTGTAGTCAATCAGTTTTAATGTAACCATTTTCTTGTTGCTGATATATAATTACTTTGTAAGTGAAAATATTCTTAATTTTCATTGAACATTAAACTTGTACACTGAAAAGAACTTGCAGAAAATCAACACACTATTACATAATCATCTCCCGGCCGGAGAGTGATAGCGAAGGTAGTTTATGATAAATCACTGTTAAAGTTTAGGTTTGACTTATCTAGACAAAGTAGAAGTTTCTAAGTTCTAATAATCATAATAAACTAAGGACTAGCTGGCATCTACAAAGCAAGCATGATATACGAGCTCCTGTTCTTCTTCAGTAACTAGGTCACAAATGCAAAGGTCTACCTGAAATGCCTATTAAACAGGAATAAACAACTACACAATATAGAAAGGGTCTCTTACGTAAAGGGCCTGTATCTTCTTGAAAGTTTCTTGGAAGGCGACAAGCCTCTTGATTCTCAATTCTTGTTTATGGTGTCTGATAGTTGAACAGAACGGAGTTGGTTGTTCTCATCTATTGGTAGGAAAGCCAACCGTTTTGACCACAGTCCTCATTTATCCCTATCACCTTGTTAGCAATACAGCCTGCGCCTGAAGATCTGGGTATGGAGTCCTCAGAAACAGATCCTCTGCCCTGCAAACAATACAGAATGGTGGGGTGTCATTATCGGCTGTTACAAAGAAGTCAGGCACTATTGTGCATTGGAGTACATGCAAGCGGGACTTCATCTTACAGAACTGTGGCTGGGATACCGGTCTATTTAAACTCAATAGTTTTGTTATTGATTTCAATGGGAAAAGCACCTGGCCCGTACGTACATCTTATAGCACAAATGCTCCTATTTGTTGAAATCCAAAAGGGTTAGGGTTAGGGAAAATTCCGATGTTAACGAGAGCTCCATAAATAATATCCAAATAATTCTGTGTCCCTGTATAACTTGTAGAGAAGTTTTACAATGTGAACATTCAGAAGTAAATCCAATCTGATAAGCCAAGCACAGCCAAATCCATTGCATTGTATTGCTGTTTTTCAAATACCATATGGAGCATCCTCCATCCCGTGAGTAGTTCGCAATTACAATCTGAAAAAACTTTATGGTAATTCAGGTGACTCATTCAAAAGATTGTTATCTTGCTCTATCCCTTAAGCCACTCCAGAGCCTATCCCACCGCCTTACCTTCACATGCTCGAGCCCGCAGCCCTGCACCCCGAGCGAGTGCCCTATCCCCTAAGCCACTCCAGAACTCCCCCCCTTCAACCCGTCCCTTATCCTGCCTTCCTAATGCGGGAGCCAGCTCCAATCCTGGGGCAGCCTGTGTTGGCTGTCCAGCCCCTTCCAGAGTGGGTGGATGGGGGTGGGAAGAGCCCCCCTCCATGGCTCTAGTGGTGCCCCCTCCAACCCATTCTGGAAATGACTAGACAGCCAACACAGGATAAGAGCCCCTCCACAGGAGGGAGGTGGAGTGGCCTAGGGGATAGGGCCTGAGTATCTAATACTGGGCACCAAAAAGGCAGGCTTCCAAATCAAGAGCCGATTTTATACGTTTTGGCCAGGATTGTTAGCAGTCGCAGGCAACTAGATCGATTTTATTTTTTAAATAGATTTGAAAGAGTTAAGAATAACTTATTTTGATAGCCTCTAATTAACCTCTAGTTGGGATTGGTCCTGCCTTGGGCAGGGGGCTGGACTTGATGATCTCCTGAGGTCTCTTCCAGCTCTATGATTCTATGATTCTAACCTTTGGTTAATACTTCCTGCAGGAACGCTATGTAACCGCTATAAAGTGCCACCATAAACATTGTTTTTTGTTTGTTTAAAATTATCAGGTCTGTCAAAGTGCTAGATGAGCAGATAGTGTAAAGTTAGCTGCCACCATCAGAGGCGCTAGTTCGATTTACATCAGCTGGGATATCGATACCTTTAATATCAGTTTTGTATTTATTGTTCACATTTCCGGAAAGGGAAGTGAAGATTTTCTTTTGAATCAGGTTGTCATTCTATTGTTAGGTATCTAAATCCAGATTGTAGTATCAGAAAAATGCTATAAGCAAATAATTCATGAATTATATTGAATTCCAAGTTATGTTTAGCAAATAATTAGGAATTACGATTTATAGTAAAATGTCTCTGGGAGAACATTTGCCTGTCTCAAAAAGAGATGTGTGTTTTAATTAATTCAGGGTCCTTGGCAGTATATTAAGATATCTAAAACATTCTATTCATTTTTACAGCGAAATAAACGGCTCTGTATTTTTAAAAACAAAACACATATTCCTTGATAATAATTCACCAATTACCCATTACTAATAGTCACAATAACTGCAAATTCCTAGATTCAAGACATGTGTTAGGACTGGTGTCACAAAATTATTCTCGAATGACAAACTCTGACACATTGCTCGATTATAGTAACACTGTCTTTGGAGAAAAAAAACATGTAAAACCTTCTTTAAATTGTATCCATTGTCTGGAAAACGAAGAGCTAGAATTAAGGCATCTCTTGGTTACCAAAGGGCAGATGCTCCTTTTCCCCTTTGTTCTGGTGATAGGGAGAAGAACATGATGGAATTTGGCCACGGTAGGCAGATCGTGAGGTATTGGTTTCGCATCGCGTTCCTACCTCTTTACAGTTCATTCTAATGCCTGCTCCCCACCTGAACCAGCAGAAATACTTCAGACCGGCGATTGGTAACGATCTCCCAAATTTGGTTCCGGGATTTCCCCCGTACACAGAGGAAAGGGGGAGGGCGCTGAAGCAGAGTGAGGCGGGCCAGAAAGAACATGGGGAAAAACCCCTCTGAGGAGTCAGATTTCTTCCCCCATCGATCCACGCTTGTGTTCTCTGTGCACCTTCTTATCCCGCAACACATCCCCCCACCTGAGGGCAAGACCGGTAGCAAGTTCCAGTAAGTGGAATCTCCTACCTAGACCTTCTCATTCCGTGGTTTTGCCTCCGGAAAAGTACAACATGAGCCAGTGCCATACTTAAACCCAAATTACATTAATATTATCCATCAGCAAGTGTAACGTCAGGAGATTGCGTTTGGATACGGGTCCTGTGTGTTACCCTACAAACATTGAACACATTCCATTTCGTAATGCGAAAGAGTCATACTACTGTGTTACTTCCCACGGGCTATAAACTTCCGTCCGTTCACCCCAACTAAATAGTACCAAATTGGCTGCTTTATATTGCACTTCCACCCTCAATTTCGCTTATCGGACCTGACCCTTCATTTTTAGCATTGTTGGACAACTGACTAGCCAGTGGTGTTTCTGCACATCCACAACCGGACACTGCTTGTACACGGAGGCTGTGTCTACATTGGCACCCTTTTTCGAAAAAAGGATGCTAATGAGACCAGTCGCAATTGCAAATCCGCGGGGGATTTAAATATCCCCCGCGGTATTTGCGTTTACATGGCTGCCGCTTTTTTCCGGCAAAGCCCCGAGCCGGAAAAGTAAATGCAAATACCGCGGGGGATATTTAAATCCCCCTCGGATTTGCAATTGCGACTGGTCTCATTAGCATCCTTTTTTCGAAAAAGGGTGCCAATGTAGACACAGCCTTGTTGCTTACAAAAATCCTGCTAATACCACCAACCGCTGCTGTATCAGTTGGGTGCATATCACACCAGCCCTGAACGTCCACGCTGATGCTCATGTGTACATACATTTATGAAGCTCTAACTGCTTTATAAATTTTGTCCATTTCTTCCACAAATATCCCCCTCATTGAAACCTCTGCCACTGATAGCTGCTCACATTGCAAACGGCTTGATGGACAACTAAGGAGTAGTTTATAGATTTTGCTGGGTGTGTATTTTCCTTTGTAACATTATTCCTCATCTGCCTTGCTACATACTGACACATTATGTTCTGAAATTCTAATCTCAGCAAGATTGCCGCAAAAAATTCTACAGAAAAAACAAGTTGTAAATCCCTTGTAAAAATTCAGAGTATATAGAACCTCCTTCGGAATATTGAACGAAGGTGAGAAAATTCCGATGTAAACGAGAGCTCCATAAATAATATCCAAAAAATTCTTTTGACGAACTTCAATCTTTCTTGGTAGATACCACAAACAATACAAGAAGATCAGAACAAATCCGGCAAACAACCGTACAGAACGCTACTGTGCAATTATATTAGCCAGCACATGCTAAAAATACATCAATACATTAGACAATTAACAGAAAAGCTCCCTAGAAAATCACATATTTCCAAACATTTCTAAATATCCGAGTCAAGTAATTTACAGACCAAGAGCAATACAATAATCCAAAATAGGCATTAACGCACATGGAGTAACATGAGCACTCACCTTGCTCACAGATTCCTTCCCCTCCTTTAGCTGGGAAATGAGCTGAGAGTCCAGAACTGACCCTCCGGCAGCGTTGGGCTCAGCGGGCACGGACGGTAGCAGCGGCCGGAGATACTTAAATTCGCTGGTGCCAGAGCCCGTGGTCAAGCAAACCTCGTAACAATAAGACTGGGGCAGAGTCCCGGCGCCACTCGTGTCCGCGGGGTTTGTGGGGAAGCTGGGCTCACAATAGAAGTTCCTGGACGATGCCATGTACCGCTCTTGGCCCTGCCTCGCCTTGTACAGCCGGGTGGCGATAACTGTCACCACGGACAGCAGGAAAAGGAACGAAATGCAAGACAAAGCAATGACGAGATACAGGGTTAACGTGTCCTGCTGCCCCTCCTCTTGGGGCACATCCAGGAGCTGCAGGTGGGCGTCCGAAAACCCGTCCACCAGCAGCACGTTCAGCGTGGAGGTGGTGGATCTGGGCGGGTCGCCGTTGTCTCTCACCAGCACGATCAGTTTCTGTTTCACAGAGTCCGGGCTCGTTACCGGCCTGCTGGTTCTCACCTCCCCGCTCTGGAGCCCCACCGTGAAGAGACCGGGCTCCGTGGCCCTCAGCAGCTGGTAGGAAAGCCAAGAATTCTGGCCCGAGTCTCCGTCCACGGCCACCACCTTCGTCACCAGGTAACCCGGCCCCGCCGAGCGGGGCACCAGCTCATTGGCGGGGGAGCTGCTGTTCTGCAGAGGGTATAAGAGGAAGGGGGCGTTGTCGTTTTCGTCCAAGATCACAACCCGGACGGTGGCTTCAGAGCTCAGCGGGGGGGACCCGCCATCCGCAGCGCGCACCCTCACCTCGAAATCCCTCGTTCGCTCATAATCCATGGATCGCAGCGCGTACACGTGGCCGCTGTCGGAGTTTATGGAGACGTAGGACGAGAAGGGGAGGTCGCCCACGTCGCCAGGCAACGCCGAGTACGTCACTTTGGCATTCTGCTCCGTGTCCAGGTCCGCAGCGTGGACAGAGCCAATCAAGAGCCCCGGGAGGTTGTTCTCCTTCAGGTACATGACGTAGGACGGCTCAGTGAACACCGGCGGGTTGTCATTGACATCCGACAGCTGCACGCGGATCACCCTCTCTGAGGCGAGCCGGGAGCGCCCCGGTCCGTGGCTGTGATGCTGATGTTATACTCGGCCACCGCCTCGCGGTCAGGGGCCCACGTGTGACAAGCTCGTAATAGTTCTGCAGAGTCGATTTCAAAGCGAAAGGGACATTGCCCGGAATGGAGCAGGCTGCTCTGCCGTTGTCCCCGGAGTCCCGGTCTCTCACACTGAACAAGGCCACCACGGTGCCCGGGGAGGAGTCCTCGGGGATGGTGCTGCTGAGGGACGTCAGCGTCACCTCCGGGGCGTTGTCATTCATGTCCTCGATCTCCACCAGCACTTTGCAGTGAGCAGACAACCCGCCCCCATCCTTGGCCCGAATTTCTATTTCATACATTGTCGCTTCTTCATAATCAATTTTCCCCAGCACAGTGATTTCCCCAGTGGACGGATTGAGCTGAAATAACTCGAGGACTCTCTCAGGCACCTGCCCGTAGGAATAGGTGATTTCTGCATTTGAACCTTGATCCAAATCGCTGGCCTCCACCCTGGTGACCAAGGTACCTCTAGGACTGTTCTCCGGTAACTGCGCCCTGTACACGGACTGGCTGAACTGGGGGAAGTTATCGTTGTTATCCAGCACATTGACGCGTATTTGGGCTGTGCCCGATCTCTGTGGGCGGCCCCCATCTGCAGCGGTGAGAATCAGCATCAACTGCGCCTGCGTCTCCCGATCTAATTGTTTCTCGAGCACAAGCTCCGCGTATTTGCTGCCGTCGCTGTGGGTTTGCACATCCAGACGGAAATGCTCATTAGAGCTGATTGCGTAGCTCTGGATGCCGTTTGTTCCTATGTCCGAATCTTGGGCCCTTTCCAGGGGGAAGCGGGTGTTTACGGGGATCTGTTCAGGCGCCTCCAAAGTGAATTCGCTCTTGGAGAATTTCGGGGAATTGTCATTCACATCTTCGATCTGCACCTCCACTGGGTACAGCTGCAGTGGGTTTTCCAGCACGATTTCGAATTGCAGCACACACGGGTCACTCTGTCCGCACAGCTCCTCCCGGTCTATTTTCTCCTTTATTCTCACATCCCCGGAGCGCGGGTTCAGCTCAAAATACTGCCTGGTGCTTTTAGAAACCAGCCGCGCCCTGCGAGCAGACAAGGTCCCTACAGCCACATTCAAATCCTTTGCGATATTAGCAAGTAGCGACCCGCTTTTCTTCTCCTCCGGCACAGAATAGCGGCTCGTCCCGCCCTCCGCCAGGGACACCCACAGACACAGAACGAAAGAGAGAACTTGCCTTATCCTGGAGCGATTCGCCATTGCGCCAGCCAGGCCCACTCAGATATGGACACAGGCCCCTCTGCCGAGCCGCGGCAGCCGCTCGGATGTTGTGCGAGACGGAAAACGATTTCTCCTCAATACGAACTCACTTTACAGTGCAAGAGATTGAGCCAGACACTATCAGTTTCTCGTGCTTACAGAGGGCCTTTTCTTGTATGCCTTTGTCACCCGTTCCCGGCGCAGAGCCGCTGCCTTCTGCGGCATTCAGGCGTCTGAGAGCAGCTCCTCACTGAGCGCTGATGAAGTGGGGAAAACTGCATTTTCAGCACCGTCTTTGCCAATATCGCCACCCTGTGGCTTAGCTAAAATAAGGCAGGCCAGCATTTTGCAGTGAAAATGTATTGCCTGCTGTTATTCTGTGCATGGTAAAGATTTCTCTATTAAGTACAACGTATGGTTAATACATTGCAGATTAAAAACTATATAATATTAAATAAGGTTATTACCCATTGGATGAGCTAGACTGTTGAAAATAATAAAATATTCGACACCGGTTTTCTTCTCTCACCTCCCATTATCGTCATTTCTCACAACTGCATAAATCCTTAAATCGATTATCCCCTTTTGTGTTACAGCGTTCTACAGTAAAACTAAAACTGCATCCTAATAACCTAGATGTATTTAGTGGTCGACCCAGTGGTTAAGCCAGCATATAGTTAGTTCTGGGGAAGAGATGTTGTGCTGGCAACTATACAATTATTCAACAAAATAGGTGTCCCCTTGCATTTGAAGAAGCAGAGAAACGTCTTCCTTGTCATTTTCTTATCTCACATATTTTATGGCAATAATGGTCACAAAAGAAAGAAAAATTAAGCTGAAGTAAGAGATTTCTAAGTACTGTATACATTTACTGTCCCATCACTTTCCTCTTGCATAAGATGTGTCCCTGGATTGCATATGTGTATCTGAAAAACCATGCACTACCAATATATTTAGCATCCCAACAGCAGTTGTAGGTGGTCAAGTGTCCATTGTCTTTGCTTGTAGTATATTTAGATTTTGCATCAAGCAGAATACACTCTGTAATTGATATCATGGTTTTGTTTTCCATTTTGCTATTTGATAGTGAATAGAAGATCTGTATTGCAGGCCTTCAGCAGCAGGTGTAAAAAAATGAGAACTTTGATCAGAATCAAAGGGCTGGAAAGGACCTCAGGAGTTTATCTAGTCCAGTCCCTTGTACTCATGGCAGGACTAAGTATTATACAGACCATCCCTGTCAGGAGTTTGTTTAACCTGCTCTCAAAAATCTCCAGTGATGGAGATGCCACAACACCCTCAGGCAACTTATTCCAGTGCTTAACCACCCTGACAATTCGGAAGTTCTTCCCAATATCCAACCTAAATCCTCTTTGCTGCAATTTAAGAGCATTGCTTCTTCTCCTACCTTCAAAAATTAAAAACATTTTTCTCCCTCCTCCCTCTAACAGACTTTTATGTATTTGAAAATTGTTATGTCCCCTTTCAGTCTTCATTTTTTCCAGATGAACTAAACCCATTTTTTAAAATCTTCCTTCATAGGTCATATTTTCCAGATGTTTAATCATTTTCTTGCTCTTTTTTGGAGTTTTTCTAGTGTGTTCACATGTTTCCTGAAAAGTTGTGCCCAGAATTGAACACAATACTGCAGTTGAAACCTAATTAACACAGAGTAGAGCAAAATAATTACTTCTTTTGTCTTACAACACTCTTGGTAACGCATCCCAGAAGGATGTTTGCTTTTTCGCAACAATGTTACACTTTTCACTCTTATTTAGTTTATGGGCCACTATGACCCCCAGAAACCTTTTCACACTACTCCTTCCAAGGGCATGTCTACACAGCAGGGAAAAACTCAAATTAAGCTACGCAACTTCAGCTACATCAATTGTGTAGCTTAAGTCAAAATAGCTTAATTGGTCTTCTGGCATAGTCTACACAGTAGGAAGTGGAAGGAAGAACACTCTTCCTTTGAATTCACTTGCTCCTCATAAAATGAGGGTTACAGAAGTTAGAGTAAGAAGTCCTCCAGCTCAACATTATTTCAGAATAATGGCTTATATGTAGACCCACACTATGTTATTTTGGAATAATGTCTGTGTAGATACATCCCTAGGGAGTCATTTCCCATGTTGTATGTGTGCAGCTGATCGTTTCTTCTGAAGTGGAGTAATTTGTATCTGTCCTTATTGAATATAATCCTAGTTATTTCTCCTGTTGCCTTCCCTTTCTCTTCTTGTCTCTGGTAAAAGGGCCCACTGGAAAGTGCAAGCCATGAAGGAGTGGCAGTAATGGACACAGAAGAAGTCACTAAAGGTGAATGCACTGCATTCGAGAAGCTCACTAGGAGTTCTGCAAAATTACAAGAAATCAAGAAGAATGTAGATGTAGTGCTTCACGGTAGGCTTTAGTAGTCATCTTTAATTTGTGTGATTTAAAAATTGAGTTTTATCCTATCAACCTTCTGCAGTGTAGATCCCACTGTAACTCCACCTGTGGGATGTCAGCTCCAGCTACATTCATGTATCTGAGTTGTGTAGCTTAGGTCAACTTTCAGCCATAGTGTAGACATAGATCCATCACACTTAGTGGTTGGAGTTGCGTACCTTAAACCAGCGTCCTCACGGTGGGAGTTCAACTGGAATAAATACTCCCGTCAACTTCCCTTATGCCTCCTGACTGCATGAAGTACTGGCACCGACTGGAGGCACCCACAGCATTTGATTTAGTGGTCTTAACTAGACCTCCTAAATTGAATGACAGAAGACCAATCCCTGACGTGTAAGTATAGACATGGCCTAACACAACAGTCAAAGAGAACTCGTAAGAAACCTAATGGGTTTTCCCAGGTTGGACTAATTTGAACTTAATCTTCTATTTATTAAATGATGTCTAGTCCTTTGGGACTCCTCCTGAAAAATAGAGTTTAATGAGGACATTACATTCATAACTTTTTAAACAGTCTTCTGAATATTCTGCAGTTTGTGTACTGGTAGTTGGAGTAGATAGCCTCTGCAGTGTGTATAGGAGAGATTAACAGTACACTTTTCTCTGAGCAATGCTTGTACTCCACTATGACTTTCAGAGAAGTTTGAAGCTCCATCAAATGCAAAAGCAGTCATGTGCTTGGAGTTCAGTTTAGAAGCATTTAACTCTTCTAAGATGTGGGTTGTCACAGATGCAGACAATGTGTCTTCAATAACTTGAACATCTAGACACACATGCATTGGCTTATCACTGATATTAAGATAATATACAAAGTGGCTTAATACTTGATGTCCATTTGCATAGGTGCACTTATCAGCCATGTATGCATATTTTTGAATATGAATGATTTACTTTTTCAGTCCCTGAGTCATTCACTGTTGCACTGCATACTTCCATTCAGTTGAGTTGCTTGTGAAAGTGTGAGCATTTGCCTGTTTTGTTCAGAACCAGTGTTGACTTCAGAATTAACAAGTGACAGTGCACTGAAAATTGGCCTCCAGTTTGTAGTGTGTGATATCTATTGCTTAAATAGAAAGCATGATGTGACCCCATTACTATACACTATGCTGTGTCTCCAGCATACTTAACAGCCAATAGATATATATAACAGCAAAATAAGTACCTGTCAACTCTAAGGCATTTTCCACATCAAAGCTATGACATCCAGTCCACTTAATTAGCTTCATTAACATGATCCTACAATTGACAGGTACTTCATTTGCTGTTATATATATCTTGAATTCTGTTATTTCCACTCCAACTCATCTGGGAAAGCTCATGATCCCATATATTTTTGTTAGTCTTCAAGGTGCCACGGACTACTAGTTGTTCTTAGTCAGTGGTGACCCAGAGTTTAGAGGTGCTTTTTCATGAATTCAACTCCCACCCTGAAGTGTAGAAGAGTAAGGTCATTCTTTCAGCCGCTGACCATTCACTCAGTCACTCACTCTGGCTACTCTTGTGTATTGTACCACTGTTCATTCCACTGCTCTGTCACCAACAGCCCTGTGCTGTCACTTTCCACTGCCACCTCTGGGAGTTGGACTCTTGAGATTCCATCCAGCTCTCAGTGATTTCAGCTGCCAGCGAGGGAACTGCACTGCTAGTGCAGGCTGGGCACTCTCTTCCACAGAAACTGCAGGTTTGAACACTTAGACCTGATTATCAATGATTTTCGCTTTAGTGCTCAGGTAAAATAGTAAAAGATTGTCCATGGAGCCTAATATCTTCTATCTTTAAACAGGGGAAAGAGCAGATCAAATATGCCAGTGACTTAGGCAGAGCCCACACAATGAAGCAGAACACCTGTCCCATTGCTTCTCTTGCCTTTCTGGGATCTGCCCTCCATGCCCTCTGCTTAGCAACTGCAGTTCAGTTGAGGATGACCAAGACTTAATTTCTAATGAAAGATGTGCCAGAACTCAAGTAATTATTTTTTTAACTTTCAAAACAGATGCGGAAAGCCCATCGGTCTCCGGGTAATCAGGACAGGTCAAGTACAAGGATAACATTTCAGTACACCCACATTCAACACCAGTCAAAACTGATCACTTTGGCAACATGGTGTCCGCTGGATACCTAGGCAGTGTAGGTGTGCTCGTGTAAGTACAGTCTGGTTCTAAAGCCTTCCTCCCTCCACTCCCTACCCCTATTCATCACGAATTGTCAGAGGAGAGCTCACTCAGCCCTTGATTACCTTTAAGTTGGCCAAAATCCCTGAAAGAAATGTGTCCAAAACGTCACAAAAAACAATAGCGGTTGAAGAAGCTGGCTTTGTCCATATGCGTATTTTAGCTTGTGCTGTACAAGCATTTAAACTGTGTATTAATATTTCAAATTCAATTCAAAATTCTCGCCAAAAACCAAATTCACCCCACGACTAAATGACTAGAGAGGCAGAAGGTGTGGGTGGGTGATGCCGAAGTCAGGGAGGAGGAAAAGATATTCCTGTTTTGGATACATTCATTTTTCTTTAACGTTTCCCTGATCTCTGACATTTCCCCTTCAAACAGTAGCTATGCAACTCGCACCTCATATAGATTACCTCAAGAAACACGACCGACGAAGCAAGGACAGGATCAGATTCTTTGTAAGATTTCAGATTCCATGGAGTCTCGGCAGAACACCCTATCTAGGTCACACAATTCAGCGGCGACTGAGTTTATCATAAATGCACGTTGTTGTTGTTTTTGTCATTTTCCTCTCACGAACTTCAAACTTCCCTTCCACAGATGAGAGACTGTGCACGGCGACCAGTATCGCAATTTGATAAACGGTATTTTAGACAGGAAACGAACATTGGGGTAGATAAAAAAGGCACTTAAATAAAAGACTATGAGCCCGAAGATGATACAAGTGGAAACAAATAAATAAATAATGGAAAAGATTCCTACGCAAAACATGTAGAAATTTCTGGAAGCAACTAAAGTAATTTTCAGACCAGTTCAAATATAAACATTCAAACAAGGCATTAATGTAAAAAGAGTACCATGAGCACTCACCTCGCTCACAGATTCCTTCCCCTCCTTTAACTGGGAACTAAACTGAGAGGCCAGAACAGACCCTCCTGCAGCGCTGGGCTCAGCGGGTACGGACGGTAGCAGCGGCCGGAGATACTTAAATTCGCTGGTGCCAGAGCCCGTGGTCAAGCAAACCTCGTAACAATAAGACTGAGGCAGAGTCCCGGCGCCACTCGTGTCCGCGGGGTTTGTGGGGAAGCTGGGCTCACAATAGAAGTTCCTGGACGATGCCATGTACCGCTCTTGGCCCTGCCTCGCCTTGTACAGCCGGGTGGCGATAACTGTCACCACGGACAGCAGGAAAAGGAACGAAATGCAAGACAAAGCAATGACGAGATACAGGGTTAACGTGTCCTGCTGCCCTCCTCTTGGGGCACATCCAGGAGCTGCAGGTGGGCGTCCGAAAACCCGTCCACCAGCAGCACGTTCAGCGTGGAGGTGGTGGATCTGGGGGTCGCCGTTGTCTCTCACCAGCACGATCAGTTTCTGTTTCACAGAGTCCGGGCTCGTTACCGGCCTGCTGGTTCTCACCTCCCCGCTCTGGAGCCCCACAGTGAAGAGACCGGGCTCCGTGGCCCTCAGCAGCTGGTAGGAAAGCCAAGAATTCTGGCCCGAGTCTCCGTCCACGGCCACCACCTTCGTCACCAGGTAACCCGGCCCCGCCGAGCGGGGCACCAGCTCATTGGCGGGGGAGCTGCTGTTCTGCAGAGGGTATAAGAGGAAGGGGGCGTTGTCGTTTTCGTCCAAGATCACAACCCGGACGGTGGCTTCAGAGCTCAGCGGGGGGGACCCGCCATCCGCAGCGCGCACCCTCACCTCGAAATCCTCGTTCGCTCATAATCCATGGATCGCAGCGCGTACACGTGGCCGCTGTCGGAGTTTATGGAGACGTAGGACGAGAAGGAGGTCGCCCACGTCGCCAGGCAACGCCGAGTACGTCACTTTGGCATTCTGCTCCGTGTCCAGGTCCGCAGCGTGGACAGAGCCAATCAAGAGCCCCGGGAGGTTGTTCTCCTTCAGGTACATGACGTAGGACGGCTCAGTGAACACCGGCGGGTTGTCATTGACATCCGACAGCTGCACGCGGATCACCCTCTCTGAGGCGAGCGGGAGCGCCCCGGTCCGTGGCTGTGATGCTGATGTTATACTCGGCCACCGCCTCGCGGTCCAGGGGCCCACGTGTGACAAGCTCGTAATAGTTCTGCAGAGTCGATTTCAAAGCGAAAGGGACATTGCCCGGAATGGAGCAGGCTGCTTTGCCGTTGTCCCCGGAGTCCCGGTCTCTCACACTAAACAAAGCCACCACGGTGCCCGGGGAGGAGTCCTCGGGGATGGTGCTGCTGAGGGACGTCAGCGTCACCTCCGGGGCGTTGTCATTCATGTCCTCGATCTCCACCAGCACTTTGCAGTGAGCAGAAAAACCGCCCCCGTCTGTGGCCTGAATTTCTATTTCATACATTGCTTCGTCTTCATAATCAATGGTGCCAAGGACAGTGATTTCCCCAGTGGACGGATTGAGCTGAAATAACTCGAGGACTCTCTCAGGCACCTGCCCGTAGGAATAGGTGATTTCCGCATTTGAGCCTTGATCCAAATCGCTGGCCTCCACCCTGGTGACCAAGGTACCTCTAGGACTGTTCTCCGGTAACTGCGCCCTGTACACGGACTGGCTGAACTGGGGGAAATTATCGTTAACATCCAGCACATTGACGCGTATTTGGGCTGTGCCCGATCTCTGTGGGCGGCCCCCATCTGCAGCGGTGAGAATCAGCGTCAACTGCGCCTGCGCCTCCCGATCTAATTGTTTCTCCAGCACAAGCTCCGCGTATTTGCTGCCGTCCGCGCGGGTTTGCACATCCAGACGGAAATGCTCATTAGAGCTGATTGCGTAGCTCTGGATGCCGTTTGTTCCTATGTCCGAATCTTGGGCCCTTTCCAGGGGGAAGCGGGTGTTTACGGGGAGCTGTTCAGGAAGCTCCAAAATGAATTCACTTTTAGTGAATTTCGGGGAATTGTCATTCACATCTTCGATCTGCACCTCCACTGGGTACAGCTGCAGTGGGTTTTCCAGCACGATTTCGAATTGCAGCACACACGGGTCACTCCGTCTGCACAGCTCCTCCCGGTCTATTTTCTCCTTTATTCTCACATCCCCGGAGCGCGGGTTCAGCTCAAAATACTGCCTGGTGCTTTTAGAAACCAGCCGCGCCCTGCGAGCAGACAAGGTCCCTACGGCCACATTCAAATCCTTTGCGATATTAGCAAGTAGCGACCCGCTTTTCTTCTCCTCCGGCACAGAATAGCGGCTCGTCCCGCCCTCCGCCAGGGACACCCACAGACACAGAGCGAAAGAGAGAACTTGCCTTATCCTGGAGCGATTCGCCATTGCGCCAGCCAGGGCCAGTCAGATCTGAACACAGGCTCCTCTGCGAAGCCACGGCAACCGCTCAGATGTTGTGCTAGACTGGAACCGATTTCTCCTGAAGACTGACTCTGTGTGTAGCGATTCCAGCCGCGCTTTCCCTGTATTCCTTTGTCACCCGTTCCTGGCGCAGACCCGCTACCTTCTGTGGCATTCAGACGTCTGAGCGCAGCTCCCCACTGAGTGCTGATGGACTCGTAAAAGCTGAATTTTCAGCTCCGTCTTTGCCAATATCGCCACCTCGTGGCTCAGCTAAATTAAGGCAGCCCAATATTTTGCAATGAAAATTTATTGCTGTGCAATTGTTTTCTGCATGGGAAAGCTTTCCTATTTAGTACAAATTGTGGCTGTAAAATTGCACTCTGAGAACTGGGAAATGTGAAGGAAGATTATTATCGTTTGCAGGAAATAAGACAGTTGCAAAATAACAAAATAGTCAATTAAGCTGTGATTTTTCCACATTGCATTTTGTTCTCTCATTTTAAAACTGATCAAACCTTTGGATCACTACCCCCCTTCATGCTTCTCCATGTAGGAACTAATGATATGGCCAAGAATGACCTTGAGTGACCAAGAATGACATTGCACATTATGTAGCGCTGGGAAGGAGGATCAAGGAATTTGAAGCGCAAGTGGTGTTCTTGTTCATCCTCCCTGTTGAAGAAAAAGGTGCAGGTAGGGACTGTCAAATTGAGGAAGTACATGCATGATTGCGCAGGTGGTGTTGGAGAGAGGGCTTTGGTTTATTTGATCATGGAACTCTGTTCCAGGCACAAGGATTGTTAGGAAGAGAAAAGAGCATCTTCATGGCCAGGCTTGCAAACCTAGTGAGGAGGGCTTTAAACTAGGTTTGTTGTGGGATGGTGACCAAAGCCCTGAGGTAAGTGGGGAAGTCAGATACCAGGAAGAAACTCAAGGAGGAATGAGTGACAAAGGAGGACCCCTGATTTGAATGGAGAAGGTAGGGCAATCAACCAGTTATCTAAGGTGTTTGTACACAAATGCAAGAAGCCTGGGAAACAAATAGAAGAATCAGAAGCCCTGGCCCAGTCAAAGAATTATGATTTGATTGGAAGACTTGGTGGGCTGACTCGCATGACTGGAGCACTGTCATGGAAGGATATAAATTGTTCAGGAAGAACAGGCGGGGGAGAAAAGGAGGAGTTGCATTGTATGTAAGAGAGCAGTATGATTGCTCAGAGCTCCAGTATATAGAGGGAGAAAAACCTGTTGAAAGTCTATGGGTTTAGAGGTGGAAGCAACAAGGGTGATGTTGTGGTTGGTGTCTGCTATAGACCACTGGATAAGGTGGATGAGGTAGATGAGGCTTTCTTCAAACAACTGAGAGAAGCTTCCAGATCACAGGCCCTGGTTCTCATGGGGGACTTTAATCACCCTGACATCTGTTGGGAGATGAATACAGCATACAATCCAGGAAGTTTTTGGAGAATGTTGCAGATAACTCTTTGGTACACATGCTGAAGGAACTGACCAGGGGCCATGCGCAGCTTGACATGCTGCACACAAACAGGGAGGAACTAGTAGGGGAAGTAGAGGTGGGTGACAACCGGGGAAGCAGTGATCATGAGATGGTAGATTTCAGGATCCTGACCAAAGGAGAGTAACAAAATACACACCCTGGACTTCAGAAAAGTGGACTTTGACTCCCTCAGAGAACTGATAGGCAGGATTCCCTGGGATGCTCACATGATGGGGAAAGGAGTCCAGGAAAGCTGGCAGTATTTTAAAGAAGCCTTATTGAAGGCACAGGAAGAAACCATCCCAATGCACAGCAAGAGAAGCAAATATGGTAGATGACCAGATTGGCTTACCAGGGAAATCCTTGGTGAGCTTAAACACAGAAAGGAAGCTTACAAGAAGTGGAAACTTGGACAGATGACTAGGGAGGACTATAAATATATTGCTTGAGAATGAAGGGGAATTATCAGGAAGGTGAAAGCACAATTGGAATTGCAGCTAGCACAGGATGTGAAGGGTAACAAGAAAGGTTTCTACAGGCATGTTAGCAATAAGAGGGTGATCAGAGAGGGTGTGGGGCCCTTACTGGATGAGGGAGGTAACCTAGTGACAGATGATGTTGGAAAAGCTGAAGTACTCAATGCTTTCTTTGCGTCTGTCTTCACAGACAAGGTCAGCGCCCAGACTAATGCACTAGGCAACGCAGTATGGGAAGGAGGTGGACAGCCCGTGGTGAGGAAATAAGTTAGGAACTATTTAGAAAAGCTGAACATACACAAATCCATGGGTCTGGATTTAATGCATCCGAGGGTAATGAGGGAGTTGGTAAATGTCATTGCAGAGCCTTTGGCCATTATCTTTGAAAACTTGTGGAGATCGGGAGAGATCCCAGATGATTGGAAAAAGGCAAATGTAGTGCCCATCTTTTAAAAAAGTAAGAAAGATAATCCAGGAAACTACAGACCTGTCAGTCTTACCTCAGTCCCTGGAAAAATCATGGAGGGGATCCTCAACGAATCCATTTTGAAGCACTTGGAAGAGAGGAAAGTGATTAGGAATAGTCAGCATGGATTCACAAAGGGCAAGTCGTGCCTGACCAATCTGATTAGCTTCTATGATGAGGTAACTGGCTCTGTGGATATGGGAAAGTCAGTGGATGTGATATACCTTCACTTTGGCAAAGCTTTTGATATGGTCTCCTGCAATATTCTTGCCAGCAAATTAAGGGAGTATGGATTGGATAAATGGACTGTAAGATGGATAGAAAGCTGGCTAGACTGTTGGGCCCAACAGGTAGTGATCAATGGCTTGATGTCAGGTTGGAGGTCGGTTTCTAGTGGAGTGCCCCAAGGATGGGTTCTAGGACCAGTTTTTGGTCATCATCTTTAGTAATGACCTGGATGAGGGGATGGATTGCACCCACAGCAAGTTCACAGATAACACTTATCTGGGGGAGAGGTAGATGCCTTGAAGGGTAGGAATAGGGTCCAGAGTGACTGTGATGTAGTGGGGGCGTGCTGTCTGCTCTATAACCCAGTGTGGTATGGTGCTGCCTTGCTGGTTGCTGGGCTTGGGCAGTGGGTGACCTCCACTGGCGTCTATTTGTAGCACGGCCCAACAGGACAGCGGATGAGTCACTAGGCAAGGGTCTCACAACCTGTCCGACAGGTTGCCTCCCAGGGGAGTGAGACAAAGGGAGGAAGGCGGAGACCAACCCCTGTCTGGGGGGCAGAGCTAGAAGAGAGTCAGTTTCTGTCTGGTATCATGGAGGAAGCAGCCTAAGCAAGGGGCTGGGATTTAGGGGCCCAGTCTCCCCCATCTCAAGGGGGGGCTGAGGCATCCTAGTCCTGCCTTGTAACCAGATTACATCTATGCTGTGCTGTATCCTGGAGAAGCAATAAACTCCCTCTATTATACTGGCTGGTGGAGTCTGTTTGTGCCATTACAGGAGTGCAGGAGTGGAGTCTATTCGTGCCATTATGGGGGAACCCCAATGCGTCGTCGCAGTGACCTAGACAGATTAGAGGATTGGGCCAAAAGAAATCTGATGAGGTTCAACAAGGACAAGTGTAGAGTCCTGCACTTGGGACAGAAGAATCCCAAGCATTGTTACAGGCTGGGGACCGACTGGCTAAGTAGCAGTTCTGCAGAAAAGCACCTGAGGATTACAGTGAATGAGAAGCTGGATATGAGTCAACAGTGTGCCCTTGTAGCCAAGAATGCTAATGGCATATTAGGGTGCATGGGCATTGCAGCATTAGAGTCCTGCATGATCTAGAAGAAGTTCCCGATTATATTCGGCTCTGGTGGGCCATCTGGTGAATTGTGTGTGTCAGTTCTGCCCCCCCCTAAAGAAAGGATGTGGGCGCATTGGAGAGTCAGCGGAGAGCAACAAAATGGCAGAAGTAGATTAGTGGGCTGGAGCACATGAGAGAGAATGAGGATTCTTTTTTCTTTAGTCTGCAGAAGAGTGAGGGGGGATTTGATAGCAGCCTTGAACTTACTGATGGGAGGTTCCAAAGAGGATGGAGAAAGGTTGTTCACAGTAGTGACAGATGGCAGAACAAGGAGCAAGTTACAGTGGGGGAAGTCTAGGTTGGATATTAGGAAACACTATTTCACTAGGAGGACAGTGAAGTACTGGAATGGGTTACCTAGAAAGGTGGTGGAATCTCCATCCCTAGAGGTTTTTAAGTCTCGGCTTGACAAAGCCCTGGCTGGGTTGATTTAGTTGGGATTGGTCCTGCCTTGGGCAGGGGGCTGGACTTGATGACCTCCTGAGGTCTCTTCCAGCTCTATGATTCTATGATTTTCCAGTACCTTTATTCCTCACAGCTAAGGAAGTAAATGAGTCCCTAAAAGTCAATCCCTTCTGCCACCACTTCTCTTTTGTCTACGAGGTCAGCGATAGCTTGGAAATCTCTAGGTCCTGTGGTTCCCTTGCTGAGCAGGGTGTGCAAAAGGAAAACTATAAAACTGAAGGACAAATAAACTAGAACTAATAATGGATCTAGAGGTTCAGCAAACATGTAAAGGGAGTCGCTAGGAAGAGATCCAGTCTTGGCCTCTACATAGTCATTTGAAAAACTGGCTCCAATGGCAACTGAAAGAAGCAAGTCAGTATCTTTATCCCAATTTTCTTGTCTTACATATTTTATGGCAGCAGGGGCCAAACAGAAACAAACAATGGTCCCAATGAAACTGAAACAAAATAGATTACTAAGAATATCCTTGGACTGAGCTGTCAATCGATGGATCTCACCTTCTATGACACCGTTGATGAGCAACTAAACCAATCCTTGATTGACAGAGCCGATTACAGATGTCACATAAAAACCCACCAACTGCAGGTGTTATACGTTCCTTTCAGATCCTATGCTTTTCCTGTAATGCCTGGATATGCTGACTCTCAAAGCAATTAAGAGCCTGTATGGTGGTTTGCCTCCAGGACAGTCTGTCCTGAACTAGAGTTTTCCAGATCATTGGGAGATATGCCGCATGACTTCACATTGGCCTTTAAGATGTCTTTATAGAGCTTATACTGACCACCGATAAAGTGCTTTCCATGAGCAAGCTGGCCATAGAGGACCATCTTTGGTATCCATGTGTCATCCATCCTCATAACATGACCAATCCAGCGAAACTGTTTGTTCATAAGTATTGCTTCCATGCCCATAACACCATACAGCTTAAGAACTTCTGTGTTAGGAATTTTGTCCCACCAATTCACATGGGCAATCTTTCTCAGGCAACTCATATGGAATTAATCGACCTTCAAAATGTGGTGATGATATATTGTCCATGGTTCCGAGCCATACATCAGGATATTCAAGAAAATGGCCTGATAAACTGCTACCTTGGTATGGAGTTTGATACCATGGTCATTCCATAGGTGTTTGGTCAATTTTCCAAAGGCAGCGCTGGCTTTGGCTAATCGAGCAGATACGTCATGATCCACCTTTATGCTAGAAGACAGTACACTTCCCAGGTAGCAGAACTTATCAACAGCCTTAAGGACTGTACCAGCAGCAGTGATCACTGGAGTTCTGGGCTCTTTTCAAACAGGCTGATGCATAACTTCTGTCTTCCTGAGGTTCACTGTGAGTCCAAAGTGGTGAGCCGAAGTAACAGCGATCAAAAAGCTCCTGTGCATCCTTCACTGAATGAGCCAACAGTGCACAGTCATCAGCAAACAGAAGATCACGGATAGTTGTAGTAACTACTTTGGTGTGAGCCTGAAGTCTCTGGAGATTGAAAATGCTGCCATCTGTTCGGAACTGAATAGGTGTACCCAACGTGCAGTCCTTAAAAGCAACTAACAGCATCGCTGAAAAGTAGATGTTGAACAGGAGAGGAGCAAGAACACATCCTTGCCTTGTACCATTTGATATTTCAAAAGATACAGATATCTCTCCATTATTAAGGATGCGACCCAGCATGTCATCGTGAAAGGGCCGAACAATGTTGATAAATTTTTCAGGACAGCCAATTCGCCCAAGTATTTTCCAGAGCCTATTTCTGTTGACTGTCACAAATGCCTTGGTCAAATCGATGAAAATCACATAGAGGTCCTGATGTTGCTCCCTACATTTCTCTTCTATCTATCTGACTATAAATATCATATTGGCAGTGCCTCAATTGGCATGAAATCCACACTGGCTTTAAGGAATAATGCCATTTTTTAATACATGCAGTGAAAGCCGGCTGTAAAGGATGCGGACCAGGATCTCACTAGCTATAGAGAGCAGAGACAAGCCCCAATGGTCATCACAACATGCACACTCACCTTTTCTCTTGAATATGTGTACAATCAGGGCATCTTTGAAGTCCTGGGGGACTAGCTCCCTCTCCCAAATGGTGCTAAATAAATGGGTGAGATGGTACATCAGCTGGCCACCAGCAGCTTTATAAATTTCTAAGAATATACTTAACATCCTATCACATTCCTGTTCTACACTTATGTCTCTGAACAAATGTGCATGTCTTAAAACCCACGCAATCATAGTGAAATTAGATCACAGTAGCGGATTGGGGCAGTAAGAATTGTCTGTAACAATATTTAGGCGTTGCCAGAAGAAGTCATACTCCATAAATTTTATCCCTAGTTTCAGTCCAACAGTGAACAGATCTTGATGAGTGGCCTGCAATAGTTGGTAGGAAAGAGAAGAATTCTGGCCACAATCTCCATTTACAGCCACAACTTTGGTCACAAAGTACTGGGGTTTCTTTGCTCTGGGAACCAGGTTATTAAATGGTGAGGTCATATTCTGAAGACAACAATAATGATGGGGCCATTGACATTTTAACCAAATAACAAATTGGACAATTACTTGCTGTATTGAAAAATCCCATTGACGCCATCTGCTGCCACTCTATCACGGTGTGTAGGTAACACGGTACTTTCTCATAAGTGTTCATGGCTATCGGTTCATAAACTCCAGGAGCTGTAAAATGGACGATGAGTTCAAAGGATTTAAGTAAACATTGACTCTTCTTCGGCTGAGTACCTCCTTCATCGAAACCTCAGACGCTGTTGGTTTGTCAAATTGCACAAGGTTACATAGATACATAAAGTGCACTTCACGCTTCATTAGATACTTCCATTTTACTTGAATGCTTCCCTCATCTGTCTCATTTCGCATTCATGCAAAAACACTGCAACTCACACCTCATCCAGATTACTCTGTGAAAACAAGACTGAAGAAGCCAGGGCAGACAGATTTTTTGTACATTTCTATAGACTGATCTACAGGGGTTTCTAATTCACATACTTCCCCTGCACTTGAGTTCATGAAAAAAAAAGCCATACAGATCATTCCTTTTTAAGTCTTCTTCCCCTGAGAAGCTTCAAACTTCCTCAGCAAAAATCACAGATCCAGCACAGTCCAATATCCCAGTTTGAAAAATGGTCTTTTAGAGAGGATAAAAACATAGCACTACATAAAAAAGTTCTTAAATCAAATGTATAAGTTTGAACATCATATAAGTGAACTACAGAAAAAGGTCCCTGCAAAAATCAGAAGACATTTATGAAAGCAAACTTAGGCCTTCTCCACCCAACAGAGTTTTCTGGGGAAAAGTTATGACACTTCAACTAAACAGATACTCCATGTCCACATTAAATTCTTTATGTCATCAGAACACATGCACACCAGCACTCTTACAAGGAGACAGAGAACAATAAACTGTGAGCATTGCCATCTCTAGTGGGGTGGGCGGGGGTCTAGATCAACCCCCTCCCTAGTACCACAGGTGCGGGGCCTGGGATCACCCATTCGTAGCTCCACCCCTGCTCCGTCCCACTCAACATCAACTCCCAACTCACTCCCTCCCGCCAAATTCCACTCCTTTCTGCCCCAGCCCAGCCGCGTTCCGCACTGCTCTGTCCCCCTTGTTCCCTGCTCAGTGCAAAACGAGCCTGGAGACTACCCGGTCTCTGGTCCAGGATGTCAGCAGTGGTCGCCCCCCCCCCCCCCCCCCCCCGCCCCAAACTTACCATGGTGGCAGGAGCCAGAGAGGGTTGGCAGACTGCGCTCTACCCCTCCCCTCTCTCGGAGCCTGCTACACTCCGTTTCTCCGTGGGTTCTGGATGTTGGTTTCCATGAACAAGCCCAGCGTTTTAGGCGGGGAGATGGCAGCGGGGCGGAGCACGCTCCAGGGTCACTCCGGATCCCATTGTTGCGGTGAGAGTTTGGGTGTGTATGTGTGTGTGTGTGGGGGGGGGGGGCGATCTGTATTCCTAGTGGCAGAGAGAGCAGCATTCCACATTCATGGTTTTGATTCCCTGCCAACCAGTTTTCAATGCAATACCAACAAACACGCTCAAAACCAGGTATTAATGCGAATGGAGTAACATGAGCACTCACCTCGCACACAGATTCCTTCCCCCCTCCTCTACATGGGAACTGACCTGAGAGTCGAGAACAGACCCTCGTGCAGCGCTGGGCTCAGCGGGCACGGACGGTAGCAGCGGCCGGAGATACTTAAATTCGCTGGTGCCAGAGCCCGTGGTCAAGCAAACCTCGTAACAATAAGACTGAGGCAGAGTCCCGGCGCCACTCGTGTCCGCGGGGTTTGTGGGGAAGCTGGGCTCACAATAGAAGTTCCTGGACGATGCCATGTACCGCTCTTGGCCCTGCCTCGCCTTGTACAGCCGGGTGGCGATAACTGTCACCACGGACAGCAGGAAAAGGAACGAAATGCAAGACAAAGCAATGACGAGATACAGGGTTAACGTGTCCTGCTGCCCCTCCTCTTGGGGCACATCCAGGAGCTGCAGGTGGGCGTCCGAAAACCCGTCCACCAGCAGCACGTTCAGCGTGGAGGTGGTGGATCTGGGCGGGTCGCCGTTGTCTCTCACCAGCACGATCAGTTTCTGTTTCACAGAGTCCGGGCTCGTTACCGGCCTGCTGGTTCTCACCTCCCGCTCTGGAGCCCCACCGTGAAGAGACCGGGCTCCGTGGCCCTCAGCAGCTGGTAGGAAAGCCAAGAATTCTGGCCCGAGTCTCCGTCCACGGCCACCACCTTCGTCACCAGGTAACCCGGCCCGCCGAGCGGGCACCAGCTCATTGGCGGGGAGCTGCTGTTCTGCAGAGGGTATAAGAGGAAGGGGCGTTGTCGTTTTCGTCCAAGATCACAACCCGGACGGTGGCTTCAGAGCTCAGCGGGGACCCGCCATCCGCAGCGCGCACCCTCACCTCGAAATCCCTCGTTCGCTCATAATCCATGGATCGCAGCGCGTACACGTGGCCGCTGTCGGAGTTTATGGAGACGTAGGACGAGAAGGAGGTCGCCCACGTCGCCAGGCAACGCCGAGTACGTCACTTTGGCATTCTGCTCCGTGTCCAGGTCCGCAGCGTGGACAGAGCCAATCAAGAGCCCCGGGAGGTTGTTCTCCTTCAGGTACATGACGTAGGACGGCTCAGTGAACACCGGCGGGTTGTCATTGACATCCGACAGCTGCACGCGGATCACCTCTCTGAGGCGAGCCGGGAGCGCCCCGGTCCGTGGCTGTGATGCTGATGTTATACTCGGCCACCGCCTCGCGGTCCAGGGGCCCACGTGTGACAAGCTCGTAATAGTTCTGCAGAGTCGATTTCAAAGCGAAAGGGACATTGCCCGGAATGGAGCAGGCTGCTCTGCCGTTGTCCCCGGAGTCCCGGTCTCTCACACTGAACAAGGCCACCACGGTGCCCGGGGAGGAGTCCTCGGGGATGGTGCTGCTGAGGGACGTTAGCGTCACCTCGGGGGCGTTGTCATTCGTGTCCTCGATCTCCACCAGCACTTTGCAGTGAGCAGACAACCCGCCCCCGTCTGTGGCCTGAATTTCTATTTCATACTTTGTCATTTGTTCATAATCTATTTTCCCCAGCACAGTGATTTCCCCAGTGGACGGATTGAGCTGAAATAACTCGAGGACTCTCTCAGGCACCTGCCCGTAGGAATAGGTGATTTCTGCATTTGAACCTTGATCCAAATCGCTGGCCTCCAGCCTGGTGACCAAGGTACCTCTAGGACTGTTCTCCGGTAACTGCGCCCTGTACACGGACTGGCTGAACTGGGGGAAGTTATCGTTAGCATCCAGCACATTGACGCGTATTTGGGCTGTGCCGGTTCTCTGTGGGCGGCCCCCATCTGCAGCGGTGAGAATCAGCATCAACTGCGCCTGCGCCTCCCGATCTAATTGTTTCTCAAGCACAAGTGTCGCGTATTTGCTGCCGTCGCTGTGGGTTTGCACATCCAGACGGAAATGCTCATTAGAGCTGATTGCGTAGCTCTGGATGCCGTTTGTTCCTATGTCCGAATCTTGGGCCCTTTCCAGAGGGAAGCGGGTGTTTACCGGGATCTGTTCGGGCATTTTAAAAAGGAGCTCGCTCTTAGAGAATTTCGGGGAATTGTCATTCACATCTTCGATCTGCACCTCCACTGGGTACAGCTGCAATGGGTTTTCCAGCACAATTTCGAATTGCAGCACACACGGGTCACTCTGTCCGCACAGCTCCTCCCGGTCTATTTTCTCCTTTATTCTCACATCCCCGGAGCGCGGGTTCAGCTCAAAATACTGCCTGGTGCTTTTAGAAACCAGCCGCGCCCTGCGAGCAGACAAGGTCCCTACGGCCACATTCAAATCCTTTGCGATATTAGCAACTAGCGACCCGCTTTTCTTCTCTTCCGGCACAGAATAGCGGCTCGTCCCGCCCCGCCCTCCGCCAGGGACACCCACAGACACAGAACGAAAGAGAGAACTTGCCTTGTCTTGGAGCGATTCGCCATTGCGCCAGCCAGTCCCACTCAGATCTGGACACAGGCCTTGCTGCCAAGCCCCCGGCAGCCGCTCAGATGTTGTGCTGGACGGGAACCGATTTCACCTGAAGACTGTTTGTAGCTAATCCTTTGTCACCCGTTCCCGGCGCAGAGCCGCTGCCTTCCGTGGCATTCAGAAGTCTGAGCGCAGCTTTGTTGTTGGACTTGTAAAACCTGCATTTTCAGCTTCGTCTTTGCCAATATCGCCACCTCGTGGCTTAACCAAAATAAGGCAGCCCAGTATGTTACAGTGAAAATTTATTGCTTGCAGTTATCTGCATGTCAAAGCTTTCCCTAATCAGTAGAAATTGAGATTATGAAGTTTTACGGTACGAACTGTGAAATATGAAGGAAGGTTATTACCGTTTGGAGAAGACAGTTTCAAAATTATTAAATAATAATTTGAATGGTAATCCGTACATACCCCATTTTCTTTCCTTATCTCCCAATATCTTTATTCTTCACAGTAAATTAAATGTACGAAGCACTAGAAGTGGATTCCCTCTACCACTGCTTGTCTTTTGTCCACGAGGTCAGTGATAGCTTGGAAATCATTAAACCTATATATACCTTTCTTATTAGGCTGCTCAAAAGGAAAACTGTGAAATTGGGGGGCTAATAAACTAGATGCAACTACTGATAGACCTAATGGTTACGCCAACATCATATATCTAGTTGCCAGCAGGAAATCCTGTCCTGGACTCTATACACCTATTCGAGAAACTGGGTCTACCATGGCATCTGAAAAAAGCAGGCCAGTAGCTTTCTCTCTATTTTTTCTCATATATTTTATGGCAATTCGGGCCAAAAAGAAAAAAACAAAAATCACACAGAAATTAATATCAAAGAAATTACTAGGTATATAGGTAATATCCCATCGTATTCCTCTTCTGTACTTAGGTCGCTAAATTGTATATGCGCATTCGAAAACCAACCCAAAAGTAGTGAATTTAGCATCTCAGTAGCATATTGGGGCTGTGACCATGGTCTTTCACAAAGTTTAGGTTTTGCTTAAAGGAGGATGCTCGTAATGGGCTTCGTGATTTTTCTTCCCCAGTTTCAGTGCGTCAATGAACAGATCTGCATTAGTGGTCTGAAACAACTGGTTAGAAAGTCAAGAATTGTGACCAGAATCTCCATTTACAGCCATTATCTTGGTCACAATGGTATCCGGGTTTCTTTGCTTTGCAAATCGTATTATTAATTGGAGAGTTGAAGGTCTGACAAGGGTACAAAATGAAGGGGCCATTGTCATGTTCATAAAAAAAAACCGCTGACAATTACTTGGTGCATGAAAACATCTTCTTGATGCCATCGGCTGCCTCTATATCACTGGTATGCATGTAACTAACTAGCTACTTTCTCATAAGTGTTGATTGGAATGGGTTCATAAACTGTACAAGCTGTAAAATGATGGTGAGTTCACGGGATTTAAGTAAACATTGCCTCTTCCTCCTATGAGCACCTCCCTCATTAAAACCTCAACCACTGTTAGCTTTTCACTTTGTAAAGTGTTTGATGGACATATAAAGTGCAGTTTACATTTTCGTAAGATATCTGTATGATATTTTTGTGTTTCCTGATCTCCCTCCTTTCGCATTCATACAGTAGCCCTGCAACTCACATATCTTCCTAATTACCGTCGGTAAACACTACTGAAGAAGCAAGGATAGACTCAGATTCTTTGTAACATTTCGCATGCCATAGAGTGTTCTGCAGAGGGCTTTAGGTCACACAGTTTCCCTATCTTGGTGTTCTTGAATAAACAATTACTTCTTTGATTTTCCATTGAGAAGGTTCAACCTTCCTTTGCAAAGATGACAGACCCTGCATAGATTGCTAATGGTCTTTTAGAGAAGCAAAAGTATATGAATATGTAAAGAAAAGTTCTGAAGTATAAATGTATAAGCTTGAACATCATACAAGTGAGATAGATATAAAAACTACAGGGAAAGATCCCTAGTAAATATGACTAGATAATTATGGATATAATCGTAGGCCTTATCTACTCTCAAGGGTGATTCCCCACCCTGACAGGATGAATGCAGAAGTGGGGGGGCCCGGAAAAGTACCCCAAAACCTTATCTCACCAGGCTTTGGTATAAAACTTCTCCCCAAAATCTTAAAAACCTACATTTTGGGGATAAAAATCCGCTGCCACCATCAAGTGCTTTTGAACCCAAAAACAGGGGTGGACACTTGAAACCAACCCCAGGGCACCCCAAGCTCTTTTCTGCAAAGAGCTTGAAAAAGAAAGAGAAATGATGAACTGCAGGCTGTGGTTGCTGCCCTCTAGTTAGAGGCATTCAGATATCCACAGACAGATTTTCCAGGACACAGAACTGAACCAATACCAGGTTAATAAAAAAAAAAAAGAAGGAACTTTTATTATCAGAACAATACTCCTGTTACAAGCATAATTGGATTGGCTAGATGGTAAGAGCCACCAATTAAAAAACTCATGGGGAATCCTATGGGCCAAAACTTAGTTATGACAGAGAGGAAAACCCATTTCTAACAGCACAGACATCAGATCCAACGTCCCACACAGAAAACAATAAAATCTAACCAATGTATCTAAACTTTACCCTACTTACACATTATGAAGAGTCTTTTTCTTGGAGATAGGGACATGTCTTCTGTCTCCCTCAGTATCTAGAGCAAACTGGTCAGAGACAAAGGAGGGAAAACCCCAAAATTCCTTTGTCTCCTTTGAAATCCTTATCTGCATTTCTGTTGGCTGACTGCTACTTGGCTAGATACGGTTAACCCCTTAGTCCACAGGCTGCTGGCCATCCCTCATGACCATGACATCTACACTACAGAGTTTTTGGAAAAAGGTTATGATACTACAAGTAAAACTGACATTGCATGTGCACACTAAGCTCCTTATGTGAGCAGAACACAACCACACTCCTAGTCCTTACCTAGACACAGACAGCACTTCACTAGGGGGAACAATACCACTGTACCACTAGCTGTAGGGTGTTTCAGAATGGCTGGCAGGACAGGTGCGGTAACATATTATGCAGGTTTCTCAGCCTCATCTGCCCAGTGGTATCCTATCGGATTGCCACTTCTCTTCGACCGAAGCCTATGTAGGAGGGGAAATGGAGAACGCGTTACAGGGAGTTTGCCTGGGAAAGAGACTGTGACTTTGTGGGCCAAGAATATGCTGGCAGGCTCTCTCAGTTCAGGCACCAGCCTAAGAACCTATGGGGCAGGGAGCGGAAGACACCCATGAGCCATCAGAACTGCACAGCACAGCAATCCCTCATGTCCTTCCCCGCAGCCATGGGCTCTCCCTTCGCGGGGCTCTATTCCAAGAACGAGAGAGAGCAGCCCTCCACATGAATGGTTCTGACTCCTTTTGAAAGAGTTTACAGAGTATCACAAATACAAATATTCAAAGAAGGGATTAATGTACAAGGAGTAACATGAGCACTCACCTCGCACACAGATTCTTTCCCCTCTTTTAGCTGGGAAATGAGCTGAGAGTCAAGAACGGACCCTCCTGCAGCGCTGGGCTCAGCGGGCACGGACGGTAGCAGCGGCCGGAGATACTTAAATTCGCTGGTGCCAGAGCCCGTTGTCAAGCAAACCTCGTAACAGTAAGACTGAGGCAGAGTCCGGCGCCACTCGTGTCCGCGGGGTTTGTGGGAAGCTGGGCTCACAATAGAAGTTCCTGGACGATGCCATGTACCGCTCTTGGCCCTGCCTCGCCTTGTACAGCCGGGTGGCGATAACTGTCACCACGGACAGCAGGAAAAGGAACGAAATGCAAGACAAAGCAATGACGAGATACAGGGTTAACGTGTCCTGCTGCCCCTCCTCTTGGGGCACATCCAGGAGCTGCAGGTGGGCGTCCGAAAACCCGTCCACCAGCAGCACGTTCAGCGTGGAGGTGGTGGATCTGGGCGGGTCGCCGTTGTCTCTCACCAGCACGATCAGTTTCTGTTTCACAGAGTCCGGGCTCGTTACCGGCCTGCTGGTTCTCACTTCCCCGCTCTGGAGCCCCACCGTGAAGAGACCGGGCTCCGTGGCCCTCAGCAGCTGGTAGGAAAGCCAAGAATTCTGGCCCGAGTCTCCGTCCACGGCCACCACCTTCGTCACCAGGTAACCCGGCCCCGCCGAGCAGGCACCAGCTCATTGGCGGGGAGCTGCTGTTCTGCAGAGGGTATAAGAGGAAGGGGGCGTTGTCGTTTTCGTCCAAGATCACAACCCGGACGGTGGCTTCAGAGCTCAGCGGGGACCCGCCATCCGCAGCGCGCACCCTCACCTCGAAATCCCTCGTTCGCTCATAATCCATGGATCGCAGCGCGTACGTGGCCGCTGTCGGAGTTTATGGAGACGTAGGACGAGAAGGGGAGGTCGCCCACGTCGCCAGGCAACGCCGAGTACGTCACTTTGGCATTCTGCTCCGTGTCCAGGTCCGCAGCGTGGACAGAGCCAATCAAGAGCCCCGGGAGGTTGTTCTCCTTCAGGTACATGACGTAGGACGGCTCAGTGAACACCGGCGGGTTGTCATTGACATCCGACAGCTGCACGCGGATCACCCTCTCTGAGGCGAGCCGGGAGCGCCCCGGTCCGTGGCTGTGATGCTGATGTTATACCCGGCCACCGCCTCGCGGTCAAGGGGCCCACGTGTGACAAGCTCGTAATAGTTCTGCAGAGTCGATTTCAAAGCGAAAGGGACATTGCCCGGAATGGAGCAGGCTGCTCTGCCGTTGTCCCCGGAGTCCCGGTCTCTCACACTGAATAAGGCCACCACGGTGCCCGGGAGGAGTCCTCGGGGATGGTGCTGCTGAGGGACGCCAGCGTCACCTCCGGGGCGTTGTCATTCATGTCCTCGATCTGCACCAGCACTTTGCAGTGAGCATATAGACCCCCGCCGTCTGTGGCCTGAATTTCTATTTCATACATTGTCGCTTCTTCATAATCAATTTTCCCCAGCACAGTGATTTCCCCAGTGGACGGATTGAGCTGAAATAACTCGAGGACTCTCTCAGGCACCTGCCGGTATGAATACGTGATTTCTGCATTTGAGCCTTGATCCAAATCGCTGGCCTCCACCCTGGTGACCAAGGTACCTCTAGGACTGTTCTCCGGTAACTGCGCCCTGTACGCGGACTGGCTGAACTGGGGGAAGTTATCGTTGTTATCCAGCACATTGACGCGTATTTGGGCTGTGCCCGATCTCTGTGGGCGGCCCCCATCTGCAGCGGTGAGAACCAGCATCAACTGCGCCTGCGCCTCGCGATCTAATTGTTTCTCGAGCACAAGCTCCGCGTATTTGCTGCCGTCGCTGTGGGTTTGGACATCCAGACGGAAATGCTCATTAGAGCTGATTGCGTAGCTCTGGATGCCGTTTGTTCCTATGTCCGAATCTTGAGCTCTTTCCAGGGGGAAGCGGGTGTTTACGGGGAGCTGTTCAGGAAGCTCCAAAGTGAATTCGCTCTTGGAGAATTTCGGGGAATTGTCATTCACATCTTCGATCTGCACCTCCACTGGGTACAGCTGCAGTGGGTTTTCCAGCACAATTTCGAATTGCAGCACACACGGGTCACTCTGTCCGCACAGCCCCTCCCGGTCTATTTTCTCCTTTATTCTCACATCCCCGGAGCGCGCGTTCAGTTCAAAATACTGCCTGGTGCTTTTAGAAACCAGCCGCGCCCTGCGAGCAGACAAGGTCCCTACGGCCACATTCAAATCCTTTGCAATATTAGCAACTAGCGACCCGCTTTTCTTCTCCTCCGGCACAGAATAGCGGCTCGTCCCGCCCTCCGCCAGAGACACCCACAGACACAGAGCGAGAGAGAGAACTTGCCTTGTCCTGGAGCGATTCGCCATTGCGCCAGACAGGCCCACTCAGATGTGAACACAGGCCCCTCTGCCAAGCCGCGGCAGCCGCTCAGATGTTGTGCTAGACGGGAATCGATTTCTCCTCAAGACTGACTCCGTTTTTAGCGATTCCAGCCGCGCTTTCCCTGTAATCCTTTGTCATCCGTTCCCAGCTCAGAGACGCTTCCTTCTGTTGCATTCAGATGTCTGAGCGCAGCTCCCCACTGAGTGCTGATGAACTCGGAAAAGCTGATTTTTCAGCTCCGTCTTTGCCAATATCGCCACCTCGTGGCTCAGCTAAATTAAGGCAGCCCAATATTTTGGAATGAAAATTCACTGCGTGCAATTGTTTTCTGCATGGCAAAGCTTTCCCTATTTAGTACAAGTTGTGACTATAAAATTGCACTCTGAGAATTGAGAAATGTGAAGGAAGGTTAATATCGTTTGCAGGAAATAAGACAGTTGCGAAATAATAAAATAGTCAATTAAATTGTGATTTTTCCATACCACATTTTCTTCTCTTTTTCTAGTTCCTTTATTCCTCACAGCTAAGCAAGTAAACGAGTCCCTAAAAGTCGATCCCCTCTGCCACTACTTCTCTTTTGTCCATGAGGTCAGCGATAGCTTGGAAATCTCTAGGTCCTGTGGTTCCCTTGCTGAGCAGGGTGTGCACAAGGAAAACTCTAAAACTGAAGGACAAATAAACTAGAACTAGTAATGAATCTAGAGGTTCAGCAAACATGTAAAGGGAGAGTCGCTAGGAAGAGATCCAGCCTTGGCCTCTACATAGTCATTTGAAAAACTGGCTCCCATGGCAACTGAAAGAAGCAAATCAGTATCTTTATCCCGATTTTCTTGTTTTATACATTTTATGGCAATAGAGGCCGAACAGACACAAACAATGGCCCCAATGAAATTGAAACGAAATAGATTACTAAGAATATAAAGAATATACTTAACATCCCATTACATTCCTTTTCCGTGGTTCTGTCGCTGAACGAATGTGCGCGTCTTAAAACCCACCCAATCAGAGTGAAATTAGCATCGCAGTAGCGGACTGGGGCAGTGAGCATTGTCTGTAACAATATTTAGGCGTTGCCAGAATAAATCATACTCCATAAATTTTATCCCTAGTTTCAGTCCGCCAGTGAACAGATCTTGATGAGTGGCCTGCAACAGTTGGTAGGAAAGAGAAGAATTCTGGCCACGATCTCCATTTACAGCCACAACTTTGGTCACAAAGTACCGGGGTTTCTTTGCTCTGGGAACCAGCTTATTAAATGGTGAGGTGATATTCTGAAGACAGCACAAAATGATGGGGCCATTGACATTTTAACCAAATAACAAATTGGACAATTACTTGCTGTATTGAAAAATCCTGTTGATGCCATCTGCTGCCACTCTATCACGGTGTGTATGTAACACGGTACTTTCTCATAAGTGTTCATGGCTATCGGTTCATAAACTCCAGGAGCTGTAAAATGGACGACGAGTTCATAGGATTTAAGTAAACATTGACTCTTCTTCGGCTGAGTACCTCCCTCATCGAAACCTCAGACGCTGCTGGTTTGTCACATTGCACAAGGATACATAAAGTGCACTTCACACTTCATTAGATACTCCCATTTTACTTTAATGCTTCCCTCATCTGTCTCATTTCTCATTCGTGCAAAAACACTGCAACTCACACCTCATCCAGATTACTCTGTGAAAACACGACTGAAGAAGCCAGGGCAGACAGATTTTTTGTAACATTTCAGATTCTATAGACTGATCTACAGGGGTTTCTAATTCACATACTTCCCCTGCACTTGAGTTAATGAAAAAAAAACCCCAAAAATTATTCCTTTTTAAATTTTCCCCTGAGAAGCTTCAACCTTCCTCAGCAAAAAATCACAAACCCAGCACAGAGTCCAATATCCCAGTTTGAAAAATGGTCTTTTAGAGAGGATAAAAACATAGGGATACATAAAGAAATGTTCTTAAATGGAAATGATTTAGCTTGAATATCATCTAAGTGAACTACAGAAAAAAGATCCCTGCAAACATCACAAGACATTTATGGAAGCAAACTTCGGCCTTCTTCACACAGAGTTTTCTGGGGAAAAGTTATGACACTTCAACTAACCAGATACTGCATGACCACATTAGACTGTTCTTTGTCATCAGAACTCATCCACACCAGAGCTCTTACATGGACACAGCGAACAAATAAACTGTGAGCATTGCCATTTCTAGCCGGGTGCGGGGCCTAAGTCAACCCCTTCCCCAGTGCCAAAGGAGCGGGGCTTGGGATCACCTATTCTCTGCTCCACCCCTGCTCCGTCCCACCCCACAGCAACTCCCAACTCCATCCCTTCACCAAACTCCACTCCTTTCTGCCCCTGCCCAGCCGCTTCCCGCACTGCTCTGCCCCCCTTGTTCCAACACAAGCCACGAGACGGTCCGGCATCTCGTCGAGCGTGTCAGCAGGAGTCTCACATCCCCCCAAAATTTACCATGGTGGCAGGAGCCAGAGAAGGTTGGCAGACTGCGCTCTACCCCTCCCTTCTCTCGGAGCCTGCTGCACTCAGTTTCTCGGTGGGTTCTGGGTGTTGGTTTCCATGGAGAAGCCCAGCGCAATAGGTGGGGAGATGGCAGCGGGGCGGAGCACGCTCCAGAGTCACTCCGGATCCCATTGTTGCGGTGAGAGTTCGGGTGTGGGAGGGAGGGGAGGGAGCGATCTGTATTCCTAGTGGCAGAGAGAGCAGCATTCCACATTCATGGTTTTGAATCCCTGTCCCGCAGTTTTCAATACAATACCAACAAAAACGCTCAAAACCAGATATTAAAATACGAATGGAGTAACATGAGCACTCACCGCCCTCAGAGATTCCTTTCCCTCTTCTACATGGGAACTGACCTGAGAGTCGAGAACGGAGCCTCCTGCAGCGCTGGGCTCAGCGGGCACGGACGGTGGCAGCGGCCGGAGATACTTAAATTCGCTGGTGCCAGAGCCCGTGGTCAAGCAAACCTCGTAACAATAAGACTGAGGCAGAGTCCCGGCGCCACTCGTGTCCGCGGGGTTTGTGGGGAAGCTGGGCTCACAATAGAAGTTCCTGGACGATGCCATGTACCGCTCTTGGCCCTGCCTCGCCTTGTACAGCCGGGTGGCGATAACTGTCACCACGGACAGCAGGAAAAGGAACGAAATGCAAGACAAAGCAATGACGAGATACAGGGTTAACGTGTCCTGCCCCTCCTCTTGGGGCACATCCAGGAGCTGCAGGTGGGCGTCCGAAAACCCGTCCACCAGCAGCACGTTCAGCGTGGAGGTGGTGGATCTGGGCGGGTCGCCGTTGTCTCTCACCAGCACGATCAGTTTCTGTTTCACAGAGTCCGGG
This sequence comes from Rafetus swinhoei, assembly GCA_019425775.1. Taxonomy (NCBI): domain Eukaryota; kingdom Metazoa; phylum Chordata; order Testudines; family Trionychidae; genus Rafetus; species Rafetus swinhoei. The sequence goes on along the minus strand of CM033428.1, from coordinate 41,646,672 downwards.
CTCGTTACCGGCCTGCTGGTTCTCACCTCCCCGCTCTGGAGCCCCACAGTGAAGAGACCGGGCTCCGTGGCCCTCAGCAGCTGGTAGGAAAGCCAAGAATTCTGGCCCGAGTCTCCGTCCACGGCCACCACCTTCGTCACCAGGTAACCCGGCCCCGCCGAGCGGGGCACCAGCTCATTGGCGGGGGAGCTGCTGTTCTGCAGAGGGTATAAGAGGAAGGGGGCGTTATCGTTTTCGTCCAAGATCACAACCCGGACGGTGGCTTCAGAGCTCAGCGGGGGGGACCCGCCATCCGCAGCGCGCACCCTCACCTCGAAATCCCTCGTTCGCTCATAATCCATGGATCGCAGCGCGTACACGTGGCCGCTGTCGGAGTTTATGGAGACGTAGGACGAGAAGGGGAGGTCGCCCACGTCGCCAGGCAACGCCGAGTACGTCACTTTGGCATTCTGCTCCGTGTCCAGGTCCGCAGCGTGGACAGAGCCAATCAAGAGCCCCGGGAGGTTGTTCTCCTTCAGGTACATGACGTAGGACGGCTCAGTGAACACCGGCGGGTTGTCATTGACATCCGACAGCTGCACGCGGATCACCCTCTCTGAGGCGAGCCGGGGAGCGCCCCGGTCCGTGGCTGTGATGCTGATGTTATACCCGGCCACCGCCTCGCGGTCAAGGGGCCCACGTGTGACAAGCTCGTAATAGTTCTGCAGAGTCGATTTCAAAGCGAAAGGGACATTGCCCGGAATGGAGCAGGCTGCTCTGCCGTTGTCCCCGGAGTCCCGGTCTCTCACACTGAACAAGGCCACCACGGTGCCCGGGGAGGAGTCCTCGGGGATGGTGCTGCTGAGGGACGCCAGCGTCACCTCCGGGGCGTTGTCATTCATGTCCTCGATCTGCACCAGCACTTTGCAGTGAGCATATAGACCCCCGCCGTCTGTGGCCTGAATTTCTATTTCATACATTGTCGCTTCTTCATAATCAATTTTCCCCAGCACAGTGATTTCCCCAGTGGACGGATTGAGCTGAAATAACTCGAGGACTCTCTCAGGCACCGGCCCGTAGGAATAGGTGATTTCTGCATTTGAGCCTTGATCCATATCGCTGGCCTCCACCCTGGTGACCAAGGTACCTCTAGGACTGTTCTCCGGTAACTGCGCCCTGTACGCGGACTGGCTGAACTGGGGGAAGTTATCGTTAACATCCAGCACATTGACGCGTATTTGGGCTGTGCCCGATCTCTGTGGGCGGCCCCCATCTGCAGCGGTGAGAATCAGCATCAACTGCGCCTGCGCCTCGCGATCTAATTGTTTCTCAAGCACAAGTGTCGCGTATTTGCTGCCGTCGCTGTGGGTTTGGACATCCAGACGGAAATGCTCATTAGAGCTGATTGCGTAGCTCTGGATGCCGTTTGTTCCTATGTCCGAATCTTGCGCTCTTTCCAGGGGATAGCGGGAGTTTACGGGGATCTGTTCAGGCACCTCTAAAGTAAATTCGCTCTTAGAGAATTTCGGGGAATTGTCATTCACATCTTCGATCTGCACCTCCACTGGGTACAGCTGCAGTGGGTTTTCCACCACAATTTCGAATTGCAGCAAACACGGGTCACTCTGTCCGCACAGCCCCTCCCGGTCTATTTTCTCCTTTATTCTCACATCCCCGGAGCGCGGGTTCAGCTCAAAATACTGCCTGGTGCTTTTAGAAACCAGCCGCGCCCCGCGAGCAGACAAGGTCCCCACGGCCACATTCAAATCCTTTGCGATATTAGCAAGTAGCGACCCGCTTTTCTTCTCCTCCGGCACAGAATAGCGGCTCGTCCCGCCCTCCGCCAGGGACACCCAAAGACACAGAGCGAGAGAGAGAACTTGCCTTATCCTGGAGCGATTCGCCATTGCGCCTGCCAGGCCCAGTCAGATCTGGACACAGGCCCCTCTGCCGAGCCGCGGCAGCCTCTCTACATGTGCTAGACGGGAAACGATTTCTCCCCAAGACTGACTCTGTGTGTAACTATTCCAGCCGCGCTTTCCCTGTAATCCTTTGTCTCCCGTTCCCGGCGCAGAGCCGCTGCCTTCCGGGGCATTCAGACGTCTGAGCGCAGCTCCCCACTGAGCGCTGATGGACTCGTAAAAGCTGAAGTTGCAGCACCGTCTTTGCCAATATCGCCACCTCGTGGCTCAGCCAAAATAAGGCAGCCCAGTATTTTACAGTGAAAATTTATTCCGCGCTGTTATCTGCATGACAAAGCTTTCCCTAAACTGTAGAAATTGTGGTTATAAAATTGCATGGTACGAACTGTGAAATATGAAGGAAGATTATTACTGTTTCGAGAAGAGAGTTTCAAAATTATTAAATATTAATATGAATGGTAATCCGCACATACCCCATTTTCTTCCCTCACCTCCCAACAGCTTTATTCTGCACAGTAAATTAAATATACAAATCACTAGAAGTGGATTCCCTCTACCACCGCTTCTCTTTTGTCCACGAGGTCAGTGATAGCTTGGAAATCTCGAATCCTCTAGATCCCTTCCTTATTAGGCTGCTGAAAAGGAAAACTGGGAAATTGGGGGGCTAATAGAGTAGATGTAACTAGTGATAGACCAAGTGGTTACGCCAACATCATATATGTAGTTGCTAACAGGGAATCCTGGCCTGGCCTCTACACACTTATTCGAGAGACTGGGTCTTCTTTTCATCTGAAAGAAGCAGGCCAGAAACTTTCTATTTTTCTCCTATATTTTATGGCAATATGGCAATACAGTCCAAACAGAAACAAACAAAAATCCCACCGACATTAATATCAAAGAAATTACTAAGTATATAGGTAATATCCCATCGAATTCCTCTTCTGTACCTAGGTCACTAAATTATGTATGCACATTCGAAAACCAATGCAAAAGTAGTGAATTTAGAATCTCAATAACTATTGGGGCAGCAACCATGCTCTTTCACAAATTTTAGCTTTTGTCTAGAGGAGCATGCCCGTAATGGGCTTCTTGATTTTTCTTCCAAATTTTCAGTGCATCAATTAACAGATCTGTATCAGTGATCTGAAACAACTGGTTAGAATGTCAAGAATTGTGACCAGAATCTCCATTTACAGCCATCATCTTGGTCACAACGGTATCCGGGTTTCTTTGCTATGCCAATCATGTTATTAAGTGGAGAGGTGAAGGTCTGAAGACGGAACAAAATGAAGAGGCCGTTGTCACGTTCATAAAAAAACCCGCTGACAATGACTTCTTGTATGAAAACATCTTCTTGATGCCATCGGGTGCCTCTATATCAACGGTATGCATGTAACTAACTAGCTTCTTTCTCATAAGTGTTGATTGGAATGGGTTCATAAAGAAGCTATAAAATGATGGTGAATTCATAGGATGTAAGTAAACATGGTCTCTTCCTCCTATGAGCACCTCCCTCATCAAAACCTAAACCACTGTGAGCTTTTCACTTGGTAAAGGGTTTGATGGACATGTAAAGCGCAGTTTACATTTTCGTAAGATATTTGTATTTTACTTTAGTGTTTACTGATCTCCCTCGTTTCACATTCATGCAGTAGCCCTGCAATTCACATATATTCCTAATTAGCATCGGTAAACACTACTGAAGAAGCAAGGATAGATTCAGATTCTTTGTAACATTTCGCATGCCATAGAGTGTTCTGCAGAGGGCTTTAGGTCACACAGTTTCCCTATCATGGTGTTTTTGAATACAGAAACAATTACTTCTTTGATTTTCCATTGAGAAGGTTCAACCTTCCTTTGTAAAGATGACACACTCGGCATAGATTGCTACTGGTCTTTTAGAGGAGAAAGAACATAAAGAAAAGTTCTTATGTATAAATTTATTAGCTTGAAAATAATATAAGTGAGAAAGATGTAAAAACTACAGGAAAAGATCCCTACATAAATATAACTCGATACTTGTGGAAATAAACTTAGGCCTTATCTACACACTACAGAGTATTGTGAAAAAAGTTATGATACCACAAGTAAACTGACATTGCATGTGCACACTAGGCTCCTTATGTGAGCAGAACACAACCACACTCCTAGTCCTTACCTAGACAGCACTTCACTAGGGGGAACCATACCACTGTACAACTAGCTGTAGGGTGTTTCAGAATGGCTGGCAGGACAGGTGCGGTAACATATTATGCAGGTTTCTCAGCCTCATCTGCCCAGTGGTATCCTATCGGATTGCCACTTCTCTTCGACCGAGGCGTATGTAGGAGGGGAAATGGAGAACGCGTTACAGAGAGTTTGACTGGGAAACAGACAGTGACATTCTGGGCCAAGAATATGCTGGCAGGCTCTCTCAGTTCACGCGGCAGCCTAAGAACCTATGGGGCAGGAAGAGGAAGAAACCCATGAGCCATCAGAGCTGCACAGCACAGCAGTCCCTCATGTCCTTCACCTGCGGCCATGGGCTCTCCCTTCGCGGGGCTCTATTGCAAGAACGAGAGAGAGCAGCCCTCCACATGAATGGTTCTGACTCCTTTTGAAATAGTTTCCAGAGCATCACAAATACAAATATTCAAAGAAGGGATTAATGTACAAGGAGTAACATGAGCACTCACCTCGCACACAGATTCTTTCCCCTCTTTTAGCTGGGAAATGAGCTGAGAGTCAAGAACGGACCCTCCTGCAGCGCTGGGCTCAGCGGGCACGGACGGTAGCAGCGGCCGGAGATACTTAAATTCGCTGGTGCCAGAGCCCGTTGTCAAGCAAACCTCGTAACAGTAAGACTGAGGCAGAGTCCCGGCGCCACTCGTGTCCGCGGGGTTTGTGGGGAAGCTGGGCTCACAATAGAAGTTCCTGGACGATGCCATGTACCGCTCTTGGCCCTGCCTCGCCTTGTACAGCCGGGTGGCGATAACTGTCACCACGGACAGCAGGAAAAGGAACGAAATGCAAGACAAAGCAATGACGAGATACAGGGTTAACGTGTCCTGCCCCTCCTCTTGGGGCACATCCAGGAGCTGCAGGTGGGCGTCCGAAAACCCGTCCACCAGCAGCACGTTCAGCGTGGAGGTGGTGGATCTGGGCGGGTCGCCGTTGTCTCTCACCAGCACGATCAGTTTCTGTTTCACAGAGTCCGGGCTCGTTACCGGCCTGCTGATTCTCACCTCCCCGCTCTGGAGCCCCACCGTGAAGAGACCGGGCTCCGTGGCCCTCAGCAGCTGGTAGGAAAGCCAAGAATTCTGGCCCGAGTCTCCGTCCACGGCCACCACCTTCGTCACCAGGTAACCCGGCCCCGCCGAGCGGGGCACCAGCTCATTGGCGGGGGAGCTGCTGTTCTGCAGAGGGTATAAGAGGAAGGGGGCGTTGTCGTTTTCGTCCAAGATCACAACCCGGACGGTGGCTTCAGAGCTCAGCGGGGACCCGCCATCCGCAGCGCGCACCCTCACCTCGAAATCCTCGTTCGCTCATAATCCATGGATCGCAGCGCGTACACGTGGCCGCTGTCGGAGTTTATGGAGACGTAGGACAAGAAGGGGAGGTCGCCCACGTCGCCAGGCAACGCCGAGTACGTCACTTTGGCATTCTGCTCCGTGTCCAGGTCCGCAGCGTGGACAGAGCCAATCAAGAGCCCCGGAGGTTGTTCTCCTTCAGGTACATGACGTAGGACGGCTCAGTGAACACCGGCGGGTTGTCATTGACATCCGACAGCTGCACGCGGATCACCCTCTCTGAGGCGAGCCGGGGAGCGCCCCGGTCCGTGGCTGTGATGCTGATGTTATACTCGGCCACCGCCTCGCGGTCCAGGGGCCCACGTGACAAGCTCGTAATAGTTCTGCAGAGTCGATTTCAAAGCGAAAGGGACATTGCCCGGAATGGAGCAGGCTGCTCTGCCGTTGTCCCCGGAGTCCCGGTCTCTCACACTGAACAAGGCCACCACGGTGCCCGGGGAGGAGTCCTCGGGGATGGTGCTGCTGAGGGACGTCAGCGTCACCTCCGGGGCGTTGTCATTCATGTCCTCGATCTCCACTAGCACTTTGCAGTGCGCAGAGAAACCGCCCCCGTCTGTGGCCTGAATTTCTATTTCATACATTGTCGTTTGTTCATAATCAATTGTCCCCAGCACAGTGATTTCCCCAGTGGACGGATTGAGCTGAAATAACTCGAGGACTCTCTCAGGCACCTGCCCGTAGGAATAGGTGATTTCTGCATTTGAGCCTTGATCCAAATCGCTGGCCTCCACCCTGGTGACCAAGGTACCTCTAGGACTGTTCTCCGGTAATTGCGCCCTGTACACGGACTGGCTGAACTGGGGGAAGTTATCGTTAACATCCAGCACATTGACGCGTATTTGGGCTGTGCCGGTTCTCTGTGGGCGGCCCCCATCTGCAGCGGTAAGAATCAGCATCAACTGCGCCTGCGCCTCGCGATCTAATTGTTTCTCGAGCACAAGCTCCGCGTATTTGCTGCCGTCCGCGCGGGTTTGCACATCCAGACGAAAATGCTCATTAGAGCTGATTGCGTAGCTCTGGATGCCGTTTGTTCCTATGTCCGAATCTTGGGCCCTTTCCAGGGGGAAGCGGGTGTTTACGGGGAGCTGTTCGGGCATTTTAAAAAGGAACTCGTTCTTGGAGAATTTCGGGGAATTGTCATTCTCATCTTCGATCTGCACCTCCACTGGGTACAGCTGCAGTGGGTTTTCCAGCACAATTTCGAATTGCAGCACACACGGGTCACTCTGTCCGCACAGCTCCTCCCGGTCTATTTTCTCCTTTATTCTCACATCCCCGGAGCGCGGGTTTAGCTCAAAATACTGCCTGGTGCTTTTAGAAACCAGCCGCGCCCTGCGAGCAGACAAGGTCCCTTCGGCCACATTCAAATCCTTTGCGATATTAGCAACTAGCGACCCGCTTTTCTTCTCCTCCGGCACAGAATAGCGGCTCGTCCCGCCCTCCGCCAGGGACACCCACAGACACAGAGCGAGAGAGAGAACTTGCCTTGTCCTGGAACGATTCGCCATTGCGTCAGCCAGGGCCAGTCAGATCTGAACACAGGCTACTCTGCCGAGCCTCGGCAGCCCCTCAGATGTTGTGCGAAACGGGAAACGATTTATCCTCAAGACTGACTCTGTTTGTAGGGATTCCAGCCGCGCTTCCCTTTAATCCTTTGTCACCCGTTCCCGACGCAGAGCCGCTGCCTTCCGTGGCATTCAGAAGTCTGAGCGCAGCTATCCACTGAGCGCTGATGAACTCGTAGAAACTGAATTTGCAGCACCGTCTTTGCCAATATCGCCACCTTGTGGCTCAAATAAAATAAGGCACCCCGTGTTGTATACATTTTAAACTATGTGGGGTTATTCACCGATTTCTCTATTCAGCATAAATTGTGGTTACTAAATTGCACAGTAAGAACAGTGAAATACAAAGGATCGTTATTACTTATTGGAGGGTGTGACGGCGCGCTGGGGTTTTCCCGTCTCCTGCACCCCTGTAATGGCATGGACAGACTCCACCAGCCAGTAGAATAGAAGGAGTTTATTGCTTCTCCAGGATACAGCACAGCACAGCACAGATGTCATCTGGTTACAGGGCCGGCCTAGGATGCCTCAGTCCCCCTTGAGATGGGGGAGACTGGGACCCTAAATCCCAGCCCCGTTGCCTAGGCTCCTTCCTCCATGATCCCAGACAGAAAACCAACTAACTCACTTCCAGCCCTGCCCCCATCCAGGGCTCCACTCCCCTTCTTCCCATTGTTCCGCTCCATGGGAGATACCTGTCCGACGAGTTTCCAAGCCCCCTTGCATAATGACTCATCCCCTGCCCTGCTAAGCCGCGCTGCAGACAGCAGCCAGTGGAGGTCACTCAGAACCCACTATGTCACAGAGGGGATACAGAGACGCAAAATAATAAAACAGTCAAATTGAATTATGTTCCTTCCTCCACCGCATATTCTTCTCGCCTATCCCAATACTTTTTTCCCTCACAGCTAAGAAAGTAGATAAGTTACTCGAACTACATCCCTTCTGCACCGCTTCTCTTTCGTCAGCGTGGTCAGCGATAGCTTGAAAATCTTTAAGCGCCTTGCTTGCTAAGGTGCCTAAAATGAAAACTAGGAAAAGGGGCGCCTGATCATCTAGAAATATCTAATTGTAGACATAGTGGTTAAGCAAACACCATATAGTTAGCTGCTGTGGGGAAAAGTTCCAGTCCTGGCATCTACACCGTCATTTGAAAAACTGTGTCTTCCATGGCAATTAAAAGAAGCAAAGCAAGTATCTTTGTCCCGATTTTTTCTTATATATTTTATGGTAATAGAGGTCACTAAAAACAAAGAAACAAGAAGATGAAATTGAAACCAAAGGGATTACTAAAAATATATGTGATATCCCATCACATTCCTCTTCCATAATTACGTTGCTGAATTGCATATACACATCCGAAATCTCACCCAATAATAGCGAATTTAGCATCGCACTAGCAGATTGGGTCAGTATCCATTGGCTGTAACAATGTTTTGGTTTTGCCTAAAGGATTCACGCTCCGTAACTGGTATGGTGGTTTTTCTTCCCTATTTTTAGTTCGCTAGTGAACAGATCAGCATCTGTAACCTTCACCTATTAGTAGGAATGCCAATAATTGTGACCTGACCCTCCATTTACAGCCACCATCATGGTCACAAAGTAATTGGGTTGCTTTGCTATGCGAACTAGATTACTACATGGGGAGCTCCTATTCTGCAGACGGTACAAAATGAAGGAGTCATTGTCATTTTAATCAAATAACAACAACATGGATAATGACTTGCTCCATGAAAATATCCTACTGATGCCATCGACTGCCACTCTGTTACTGGTATGCATGTAATAGGGGTCTTTGACATCCGTGTTGACTCTGTGGGTTCATAAACTCCAGAAGCTGTAAAACGATGGTGAATTCAAGGACTGAAGTAAACATTGCGTCTTCCTTCTATAATAACCTCCCTCATCCACACCTCAGCCACTGCTGGCTACACACATTGCAAAGGGTTAGATGGATACACAAGCACAGTGTACATCGACCTTTAGACACTTCTATCTATGTTAATGTTTCTCTGATTTCAATCCTTTCACATTCGCGCAATAGCCCTGCAATTCACATCTCATCCCGATTACGGTCCGAAAACATTACTGAAGAAGTAAGGGCAGACTCAGATTATCTGTAACATTTCAAACTCCATACGGTTTTCTGCAGAGGACTCAAAACTAAGTCACATACTCCCCCTGCTATTGAGTTCCTGAAAAAAATAAACAATTATTTTTTAAATTTTGTATTGAGAAGTTGTGACGACGCGTTGGGGTCCCCTGACTCCTGCACCCCCGTAATGGCACGAACAGACTCCACCAGCCCGTAGAATGGAGGGAGTTTATTCCTTCTCCAGGATACAGCACAGCACAGCACAGCACAGCACCGATGTAATCTGGTTACAGGGCAGGTCTAGGATGCCTCAGCCCCCCTTGCGATGGGGGAAATTGGGCCCCTAAATCCCAGCCCCTGGCTTAGGCTGGTTCCTCCATGATCCCAGACAGAAACTAACCCACTCTCTTCCAGCCCTGCCCCCAGCCAGGGCAGCATTTCCCCTTCCTTTGTCTCTCTCCTTGGGGGGTAGCTGGTCAGACAGGTTGAGAGACCCTCTTTGCATAATGACTCATCTCCAGTCCTTCTGGGCTGTGGTACCGATGGCAGCCAGTGGGGGTTACCACAGAGCCAGCATAGAAACCAGCCAGGTACCTCCACTACGTCACAGAAGTTTAGCTCTTCCTCTGAAACAAATCATAGACCCTGCACAGACAACCAAAATCACTAATTGATAAGTGGTCTTTTAGAGAGGAAAATAGCATGGAAATACACAAATAGGAGCTCTTCAGTATAAATGTAGTAGCTGGAACATCATACAAGTGGAAAGATTCCCACAAATATCAGTAGATACATATGTAAGTAATCCTAGATCTAGTTTTCACTACAGAGTTCTGTGGAAAACGTGTTGACGCTTTAATTAAACTGCATGTGCACATTAGGTTCATTATGTCATCAGAGCACATCCACACTAGCATTTCTTACATGGACACAGAGAACAGTGCACTGGGGGTAGCTATCCCACTGTACAACTCGCTGCAGGGTGCTTTGGGAATGGTATGCATCGACCTTTGGAGCAAGTACAGTGACATAACGCAGGTTTCCCAAACTCATCTTTCCAGTGGTAAGATTGCCGCTGATTTCAATTGTGCAATATGTGCGTTTGGGGGGCGGTGTGAATGTTGGAGAAAACGTGTATCAAAGAGACTATCCGGGGGAGACACAGTTTGTGTGTGTGTGTGTTGTGCAACAATGCGCTGACATGATCTGTTCCCAAGATCAGACAGGAGACTGAGAACCCGTCAGGAAGCAGGGAAACGAAGATAACCCTTCCCATCCACCCACGCACATCGGCCACCTGTTATGCATAACACTGCAGATTTCCCCCCGCAGCTATAGGATTCCCGTGCGTGGGGCTGTCTCCCCAGTGCCAGAGAGAGCAGCACCCACATTATCGGTTCTCATTCACGTCTAAGTAATTTTCAGTACACTACAACAAACACATTGAAACAAGGGATTAATGCAAATGCACTAATTGCAGGACTCACCTCTTTCGGAGACTATTCCCCCTCCTACGTCCGCGAACTGACCTCAGAGTCGAGAACAGACCCTCCTGCAGCGCTCGGCTCAGCGGGCACGGAAGGTAGCAGCGGCCGGAGATACTTAAATTCGCTGGTGCCAGAGCCCGTGGTCAAGCAAACCTCGTAACAATAAGACTGAGGCAGAGTCCCGGCGCCACTCGTGTCCGCGGGGTTTGTGGGGAAGCTGGGCTCACAATAGAAGTTCCTGGACGATGCCATGTACCGCTCTTGGCCCTGCCTCGCCTTGTACAGCCGGGTGGCGATAACTGTCACCACGGACAGCAGGAAAAGGAACGAAATGCAAGACAAAGCAATGACGAGATACAGGGTTAACGTGTCCTGCTGCCCTCCTCTTGGGGCACATCCAGGAGCTGCAGGTGGGCGTCCGAAAACCCGTCCACCAGCAGCACGTTCAGCGTGGAGGTGGTGGATCTGGGCGGGTCGCCGTTGTCTCTCACCAGCACGATCAGTTTCTGTTTCACAGAGTCCGGGCTCGTTACCGGCCTGCTGGTTCTCACCTCCCCGCTCTGGAGCCCCACCGTGAAGAGACCGGGCTCCGTGGCCCTCAGCAGCTGGTAGGAAAGCCAAGAATTTTGGCCCGAATCTCCGTCCACGGCCACCACCTTCGTCACCAGGTAACCCGGCCCCGCCGAGCGGGGCACCAGCTCATTGGCGGGGGAGCTGCTGTTCTGCAGAGGGTATAAGAGGAAGGGGGCGTTGTCGTTTTCGTCCAAGATCACAACCCGGACGGTGGCTTCAGAGCTCAGCGGGGGGGACCCGCCATCCGCAGCGCGCACCCTCACCTCGAAATCCCTCGTTCGCTCATAATCCATGGATCGCAGCGCGTACACGTGGCCGCTGTCGGAGTTTATGGAGACGTAGGACGAGAAGGGGAGGTCGCCCACGTCGCCAGGCAACGCCGAGTACGTCACTTTGGCATTCTGCTCCGTGTCCAGGTCCGCAGCGTGGACAGAGCCAATCAAGAGCCCCGGGAGGTTGTTCTCCTTCAGGTACATGACGTAGGACGGCTCAGTGAACACCGGCGGGTTGTCATTGACATCCGACAGCTGCACGCGGATCACCCTCTCTGAGGCGAGCCGGGGAGCGCCCCGGTCCGTGGCTGTGATGCTGATGTTATACTCGGCCACCGCCTCGCGGTCCAGGGGCCCACGTGTGACAAGCTCGTAATAGTTCTGCAGAGTCGATTTCAAAGCGAAAGGGACATTGCCCGGAATGGAGCAGGCTGCTCTGCCGTTGTCCCCGGAGTCCCGGTCTCTCACACTGAACAAGGCCACCACGGTGCCCGGGGAGGAGTCCTCGGGGATGGTGCTGCTGAGGGACGTCAGCGTCACCTCGGGGGCGTTGTCATTCATGTCCTCGATCTGCACCAGCACTTTGCAGTGCGCATATAGACCCCCGCCATCTGTGGCCTGAATGTTCATCTCATAGCTGGTTGTTTCTTCATAGTCAATCAACCCCAGCACAGTGATTTCCCCAGTGGACAGATTGAGCTGAAATAACTCGAGGATTTTGTCAGGCACCTGCCCGTAGGAATAGGTGATTTCTGCATTTGAGCCTTCATCCAAATCGCTGGCCTCCACCCTGGTGACCAAGGTACCTCTAGGACTGTTCTCCGGTAACTGCGCCTTGTACACGGACTGGCTGAACTGGGGGAAGTTATCGTTAACATCCAGCACATTGACGCGTATTTGGGCTGTGCCCGATCTCTGTGGGCGGCCCCCATCTGCAGCGGTGAGAATCAGCATCAACTGCGCCTGCGCCTCCCGATCTAATTGTTTCTCAAGCACGAGCTCCGCGTATTTGCTGCCGTCGCTGTGGGTTTGCACATCCAGACGGAAATGCTCATTAGAGCTGATTGCGTAGCTCTGGATGCCGTTTGTTCCTATGTCCGAATCTTGGGCTCCTTCCAAAGGGAAGCGGGAGTTTACGGGGATCTGTTCAGGCGCCTCCAAAGTGAATTCGCTCTTAGAGAATTTCGGGGAATTGTCATTCACATCTTCGATCTGCACCTCCACTGGGTACAGCTGCAGTGGGTTTTCCAGCACAATTTCGAATTGCAGCACACACAGGTCACTCTGTCCGCACAGTCCCTCCCGGTCTATTTTCTCCTTTATTCTCACATCCCCGGAGCGCACGTTCAGTTCAAAATACTGCCTGGTGCTTTTAGAAACCAGCCTCGCCCTGCGAGCAGACAAGATCCCCACGGCCACATTCAAATCCTTTGCGATATTAGCAAGTAGCGACCCGCTTTTCTTCTCCTCCGGCATAGAATAGCGGCTCGTCCCGCCCTCCGCCAGGGACACCCACAGACACAGAGCGAGAGAGAGAACTTGCCTTTTCCTGGAGCGATTCGCCATTGCGCCAGCCAGGGCCAGTCAGATCTGAACACAGGCCCCTCTGCCGAGCCGCGGTAGCCGCTCAGATGTTGTGCTACACTGTATCCGATTTCTCCTCCAGACTTACTCTGTTTGTATTGATTCCAGCCACGCTTTTCCTGTAATCCTTTATCACGAGTTCCTGGCGCCGAGGCGCTGCCTTCAGTGGCATTCAGACGTCTGAGCGCAGCTCCCCACTGAGTGTTGACGGACTCGTAAAAGCTTATTTTCAGCACCTTATTTGCTAATACCGCCACCTCGTGGCTCAGCTAAAATTAGGCAGCCCATAGTTCTACAGTGAAAATGTATTTCGCGCTGTTAGCATCTGTATGGCAAAGCGTTCTCTTTTCAGTACATAGTGTGGTTCTAGAATTGCACATTAAGAACCGTGAAATAAGAATCAAGGTTATTTGCGTTTGGAGGAGATAGAGAGTTGCAAAATAATAAAATATATATTGAATTGCGATTCTTCCACACCACATTTTCTTCTCTCGCCTCCCAATACTTTTATTCCTCAGATCTAAGCTAGTAAACGAGTCCCTAAAGTCTCGCCCCGCCCCGCCACTGCTTTTCTTTTGTCCTCGAGATCAGCGATAGCTTGGAAAGACCTAAGTCCCACATTTCCCTTGCTTATTAGGGTGTACAAAAGGAAAACTGGGAAACTGAGGGCTAATAAAGTAGAGGTGAGAGACCCAGGGGTTAAACTAACATCGTATAACTAGTTGTGGAAAAGAGATCCAGTCCTCGCCAGTACACAGTTATTCGAATAACTGGGTGTCCCAGCATGGCAACTGAAAGAAGCAAAACAGTAATTTTCTCCCTATTTTCCTATTTTATGTAATTTATGGGAATAGGGACTAAAGAGAAACAAGCAAAAATCCCAATTAAATTTAAGACTAAGGGATTACTAAGAACATATTTAATCGCCCGGCACTTTCCTCTTTCATAGTTATGTCACTGAATTGCATATGTCAGCCTTGGGCCACCTACACTAGAGAGTGGGCCCCATGAGTGGACCTCCTTCATTCAGTGGGCCACAAATTTGTCGCAATCCCATAGGGTAGGTTTTCCACCTGCGCTTCTGTATCTAGGGTTTGCAGGGTATGCCAGCTGTTCAGACTGAATATAGAGGCAGCCAAGGGCTCCCACAGTCAGTGTTGTGTGCAATCAGCACACACCGCACTTCACCTGCCCTTACTTTATGTGCATGTCACCTTAGCAATACCAGTAGGGAAAAAACTACATAAGGAAAGCATCGGAATCTGGCAAAAGGTGGGCAACAGTAAACAAAATGTCTCATGGACCACAAAGAGAACCTTCATGGGCTGAACATGGCCCTCAGGCTGCAGGTTGCCCGCCCCTAGTACATGTGCATCTAAAAACCCACACAATCACTGTAAATGTAGTATCGTTAGCGGATCGGGACAATGACCATTGTCTTTAACAATATTTAGGTTTTGCTTAAAAGAATCTTGCACTCTAATTGGTATCGTGGTTATTCTTCCTATTTTCAGTCCACCAGTGAACAGATCTAAATCAGTGGCCTTCAACACTTGGTAGGAAAGCCAGGAATTCTGACCAGAATATCCATTTGTAGCCACCACTTTGATCATAAGGTATTTGGGTTTCTTTACTCTGCGGAGAAGGTTGTTAAATTGAGAGGTGATGTTCTGAAGATGGTACAAAATGAAGGGGTCGCTGTCATTTTAATCAAATAACATCTTAGACAACCACTTGCTCCATGCAAAAATCCTTTTCATGCTATCGGCTGCCATTTTATCACTGAACTGATATACCTGTAATAGTCGTATTTCTCATACATGTCAATTGCTATGAGTTCATAAACTACAGAAGCTGTGAAAGGTGATGAGTTTCTGAGTTAAGTAAACATTGCTTCTTCCTTGTACGAGTATCTCCCTGTGATGTAGTGTGGGTACCTTGCTGGTTGCTATGCTGGGCAGTGGGCTGTGAGTGACCTCCACTGGCTGCTGTCTACAGCACAGCCCAGCAGGGCAGGGGATGAGTCATTATGCAAGGAGGCTTTGAACCTGTCTGACCAGTTATCTCCCAGGGAGCGGAACAATGGGAAGAAGGCGGAGTGGAGCCCTGTCTGGGGGCAGGGCTGGAAGTGAGTTAGTTAGGTTTCTGGCTGGGATCATGGAGGAAGCAGCCTAGGCAACGGGCTGGGATTTAGGGGCCCAGGCTCCCCCATCTCAAGGGGGGTTGAGGCATCCTAGGCCTGCCCTGTAACCAGATTACATCTGTGCTGTGCTGTATCCTGGAAAAGCAATAAACTCCCTCTATTCTACTGGCTGGTGGAGTCTGTCTGTGCCATTACGGGGGTGCAGGAGATGGGAAAACCCCAACACGCCATCACACTCCCCCTCATTGATATCTGAGCCACTACTGGCTTCTCACATTTCAAAGGCTTTAATGGACATATAGGGTATGCCTACACTACAGAGAATATCAAAGCTGCCACTGTCCATCTTCCAGTGTTCAAATTAGAAGTATAGTGAAGACACGCTAATTCGAGCAGAAAGGGGAACTCTCATGGATGCCAGAAGTCCTGCTACCAGGAGAAGTAATGGAAGTCGAAGGGAGAGTGTTCTTCCTTCAACTTCCTATAGTGTGAACAGTGCCAAAAATTGAGTTAAGATGTGTATCTTAATTCCACCATAGTGCAGACATACCAATAGAGTGCATTTTACATTTTTGTTGAAATATTATTTACTTTAATGTTTCCTGACCTCCCCTGATTGACAATCACACAGTAGCCCTGCCAGAGTATGTATACACTGCTGCTACTTTGGGAGACTTCTGGTTTCCCAATATAGCTGTTCTGCATCTTTAAACAATAGCTTTCGAAATAATGGGCTCACTATTCCAACATCCATATAAACCTCATTCCACAAGGATTAAGGGATGTTTTGGAATAGCACTCTATTTCAAAATTTGGCACTGTGTAGACAGTGCTAAATTACAAAATAATCTGTTTTGAAATACACTCGAATTAAGGTACCCAATTTGCGTAGCTCAAATTGTGTAGCTAATTTGAAGCTACGGGTGCAGTGTAGACGCACCCATTGGCACCAGAAAACACTACTCAAGAGGGACAAAGTCAGAAACCTTGTAACTTTGTGGATTCCATAGAGTGTTCTGCAGAAGACTCTAATAGTCACATAGTTCCCTGGATATTGAGTTAATGAAAAAAACACAACCCCCAATTACCTCTTTGATTTTCCATTGAGAAGGTTCAACTTTCCTTTGCAAAGAGGAAATAATAGAGGAAATAAATAGAGGTTAATATCACAGATTGAGAATGGTCTTTCAGAAGAGAAAATAGTATGGGAATACGTAAAGAACACTTCTTAAATACAGATTTATTAGCTTGAACATCATACAAGTGAGAAAGATCCCTGCGGAAATATTGCTAGACATTCATGGAAATAATCTTTGGTCTTCTATACACAACAAAGTTTTGTGGAACAAAGTCAGGATGCTTTAAGTAAACTGATATTCCACGTGCACACTAGGCTCCTAATACCAGCAGAACACATCCACACTAACAACCCTTACTTGGACACAGAGAGAAGTGCAGGAGGAAGAGGGAGCCACTGCCTGCAGGGGTGCTTTGGGAATGGTTTGCAGTGCGGCAGGGAGCAGGTAGAGTGACACGATGCGGGTTTCTCAACCTCATCTGTCGAGTAGTATCCGATCAGATTGCAACCCTTCTTCAACAGAAGAATATGTAGGAGGGGCAAGTGGAGGAGAACGTACGGTAAGGAATTTCTGTGCGGGACAGATTGAGTGTGTGTTTGTTGGGCAAGAATGAGCTGCCATGTTCTCTAATTTCAGACAGGAGCCTAAGAACCCACCACGAGGCAGTGAGAGGACGAAAATCCCTCTCCTTGCACACACACACAATCATCTGTTCCGCACAGCAGCCTCTCGTGTACTTACGCGGCAACCACTGACTCTCCTTGCAGAAGGCTGTGGTCCCAGTACCAGAGAGCAGCATTCCACATGAATGGTTCTGATTCCCTTTGAAATGGTTTCGAGAGCATCACAAATACAAATATTCAAACTAGGTATTGACGCGAATGAAGTACCATGAGCACTCACCTCTCTCCGAGATTCCTTTTCCTCCTTTAGCTGGGAACTGACCTGAGAGTCCAGAAGGGACCCTCCTGCAGCGCTGGGCTCAGCGGGCACGGACGGTAGCAGCGGCCGGAGATACTTAAATTCGCTGGTGCCAGAGCCCGTTGTCAAGCAAACCTCGTAACAATAAGACTGAGGCAGAGTCCCGGCGCCACTCGTGTCCGCGGGGTTTGTGGGGAAGCTGGGCTCACAATAGAAGTTCCTGGACGATGCCATGTACCGCTCTTGGCCCTGCCTCGCCTTGTACAGCCGGGTGGCGATAACTGTCACCACGGACAGCAGGAAAAGGAACGAAATGCAAGACAAAGCAATGACGAGATACAGGGTTAACGTGTCCTGCTGCCCTCTTCTTGGGGCACATCCAGGAGCTGCAGGTGGGCGTCCGAAAACCCGTCCACCAGCAGCACGTTCAGCGTGGAGGTGGTGGATCTGGGCGGGTCGCCGTTGTCTCTCACCAGCACGATCAGTTTCTGTTTCACAGAGTCCGGGCTCGTTACCGGCCTGCTGGTTCTCACCTCCCGCTCTGGAGCCCCACCGTGAAGAGACCGGGCCGTGGCCCTCAGCAGCTGGTAGGAAAGCCAAGAATTCTGGCCCGAGTCTCCGTCCACGGCCACCACCTTTGTCACCAGGTAACCCGGCCCCGCCGAGCGGGGCACCAGCTCATTGGCGGGGGAGCTGCTGTTCTGCAGAGGGTATAAGAGGAAGGGGGCGTTGTCGTTTTCGTCCAAGATCACAACCCGGACGGTGGCTTCAGAGCTCAGCGGGGGGGACCCGCCATCCGCAGCGCGCACCCTCACCTCGAAATCCCTCGTTCGCTCATAATCCATGGATCGCAGCGCGTACACGTGGCCGCTGTCGGAGTTTATGGAGACGTAGGACGAGAAGGGGAGGTCGCCCACGTCGCCAGGCAACGCCGAGTACGTCACTTTGGCATTCTGCTCCGTGTCCAGGTCCGCAGCGTGGACAGAGCCAATCAAGAGCCCCGGGAGGTTGTTCTCCTTCAGGTACATGACGTAGGACGGCTCAGTGAACACCGGCGGGTTGTCATTGACATCCGACAGCTGCACGCGGATCACCCTCTGAGGCGAGCCGGGAGCGCCCCGGTCCGTGGCTGTGATGCTGATGTTATACTCGGCCACCGCCTCGCGGTCCAGGGGCCCACGTGACAAGCTCGTAATAGTTCTGCAGAGTCGATTTCAAAGCGAAAGGGACATTGCCCGGAATGGAGCAGGCTGCTCTGCCGTTGTCCCCGGAGTCCCGGTCTCTCACACTGAACAAGGCCACCACGGTGCCAGGGGAGGAGTCCTCGGGGATGGTGCTGCTGAGGGACGTTAGCGTCACCTCCGGGGCGTTGTCATTCATGTCCTCGATCTCCACCAGCACTTTGCAGTGCGCAGAAAAACCGCCCCCGTCTGTGGCCTGAATGTTCATCTCATAGCTGGTTGTTTCTTCATGGTCAATGAACCCCAGCACAGTGATTTCTCCGGATAATTGATTTAGTTGGAATAATTTGAGGACTCTCTCAGGCATCTTCCTGAACGAATAGGTGATTTCTGCATTTGAGCCTTCATCCAAATCGCTGGCCTCCACCCTGGTGACCAAGGTACCTCTAGGACTGTTCTCCGGTAACTGCGCCTTGTACACGGACTGGCTGAACTGGGGGAAGTTATCGTTAACATCCAGCACATTGACGCGTATTTGGGCTGTGCCCGATCTCTGTGGGCGGCCCCCATCTGCAGCGGTGAGAATCAGCATCAACTGCGCCTGCGCCTCGCGATCTAATTGGTTCTCGAGCACAAGCTCTGCGTATTTGCTGCCGTCGCTGTGGGTTTGCACATCCAGACGGAAATGCTCATTAGAGCTGATTGCGTAGCTCTGGATGCCGTTTGTTCCTATGTCTGCATCTTCGGCTCCTTCCAAAGGGAAGCGGGTGTTGACGGGGATCTGTTCTGGTATTTGTAAACCGAATTCGCTCTTAGAGAATTTCGGGGAATTGTCATTCACATCTTCGATCTGCACCTCCACTGGGTACAGCTGCAGTGGGTTTTCCAGCACAATTTCGAATTGCAGCACACACGGGTCACTCTGTCCGCACAGCTCCTCCCGGTCTATTTTCTCCTTTATTCTCACATCCCCGGAGCGCGTGTTCAGCTCAAAATACTGCCTGGTGCTTTTAGAAACCAGCCGCGCCCTGCGAGCAGACAAGGTCCCTACGGCCACATTCAAATCCTTGGCGATATTAGCAACTAGCGACCCGCTTTTCTTCTCCTCCGGCACAGAATAGCGGCTCGTCCCGCCCTCCGCCAGGGACACCCACAGACACAGAACGAAAGAGAGAACTTGCCTTGTCTTGGAGCGATTCGCCATTGCGCCAGCCAGGGCTAGTCAGATCTGAACACAGGCCCCTCTGCCGAGCTCCGGCAGCCCCTCAGCTGTTGTGCTAGACTGGAAACGATTTCTCCTCCACTATTGCCTTTTTGTAATTATGAGTGCAGCTCTGCTTCCCTGTAATCTGTTTCCTTCCTTTCCCGACAAGGCGTCGTTTCCTTCTGCATTCAGATCTCTTTGCACTGCCTCTTCCACCTATCGCTGCTGGACTCAAAGAATTGCATTTTCCTCATCGTCTTGCCTATATCGCCACCTCGTGGCTGCGCTATGACACTACATATGACAATAGTTAAATTTAGTGTGTCCAATTACTATCAATCAGGTAATGATTTATCTGTTACGTATAAATTGTGGTTCGATTATTTGAAAGCAAGCAAAGAGTTAACCCAGGTTATTTCTCATTAATGTGGGAAATAGGCGGAAATGATGAGAAATACAGTCTGACTTTTGATACTTCTTCCACGTGTTTTCTTCTCTCACTTTCCAGCACTGCTAGTCTACACAACTGAACATGCAAAGTAAGTCAATGCAATTCGCTCGCTCTTCCCATTCGTCCACTAGGCTATGTGGAAACCCACCTAAGTCTCATGATTGTCTCCATGCATAGGGTGCTCATGAAGATGTAGGAAAGCTAGAAAACTGTGACTTATTAAATTTTAACTCAGTGATGATAGAATCATAGAATCATAGAATAGGAGGACTGGAAAGGACCTGGAGAGGTCATCCAGTCCAATCCCTTGCCTTCCTGGCAGGACCAAGTACTGTCTAGACCATCCCTGATAGACATTTATCTAACCTACTCTTAAACATCTCTTAAAGATAAACAAGTTTTCTCCCTCCTCCTTATGACACCCTTTTAGATACCTGAAAACTGCTATCATGTCCCCCTCAATCTTCTCTTTTCTAAACTAAACAAGCCCAATTCTTTCAGCCTTCCTTCATAGGTCATATTCTCCAGATCTTTAATCATTCTTGTTGCTCTTCTCTGGACCCTTTCCAATTTCTCCACATCTTTCTTGAAATGCGGTACCCAGAACTGGACATAATACTCCAACTGAGGTCTAACCAGCGCAGAGTAGAGTGGAAGAATGACTTCTCGTGTCTTGCTCACAACACACCTGTTAATGCATCCCAGAATCATGCTTGCTTTTTTTGCAACAGCATCACACTGTTGACTCACATTTAGCTTGTGGTCCACTATAACCCCTAGATCCCTTTCTGCCATACTCCTTCCTAGACAGTCACTTCCCATTCTGTATGTGTGAAACTGATTGTTCCTTCCTAAGAGGAGCACTTTGCATTTGTCTTTATTAAACTTCATCCTGTTTACCTCATACCATTTCTCCAATTTGTCCAGATCATTTTGAATTATGTCCCTAACCTCCAAAGCAGTTGCAACCCCTCCCAGTTTGGTATCAGCTGCAAACTTAATAAGCGTACTTTCAATGTCAACATCTAAATTGTTGATTAAGATATTGAACAGAGCCGGTCCCAAAACAGACCCCTGTGGAACCCCACTTGTTATACCTTTCCAGCAGAATTGAGAACCATTAATAACTACTCTCTGAGTATGGTTATCCAGCCAGTTATGAACCCACCTTATAGTAGCCCCATCTAAGTTGTATTTGCCTAGTTTATTGATAAGAATATCATGCGAGACCATATCAACTGCCTTACTAAAGTCTAGCTATACCACATCCACCGCTTCTCCCTTATCCACAAGACTTGTTATCCTATCAAAGAAAGCTATCAGATTGGCTTGACATGATTTGTTCTTTACAAATCCATGCTGGCTGTTACCTATCACCTTACCACCTTCCAAGTGTTTGCAGATGAAATCCTTAATTACTTGCTCCATTGTCTTTCCTGGCACAGAAGTTAAACTAACTGGTCTGTAGTTTCCTGGGTTGTTGTTATTTCCCTTTTTATAGATGGGCACTATATTTGCCCCTTTCCAGTATTCTGGAATCTCTCCTGTCTCCCATGATTTTCCAAAGATGATAACTAGAGGCTCAGATACCTCCTCTATATGTTCCTTGAGTATTCTAGGATGCATTTCGTCAGGCCCTGGTGACTTGCAGGCATCTAATTTTTTAAAGTGATCTTTAACTTGTTCTTTTTTTATTTTATCTTCTAAATCTACTCCCTTCCCACTAGCATTCACTATGTTAGGCATTTCTTCATCAGACTTCTCGGTGAAGACTGAAACAAATAAGTCATTAAGCATCTCTGCCATTTCCAAGTTTCCTGTTACTGTTTCTCCCTCCTCACTGACCAGTGGGCCTACCCTGTCCTTGGTCTTCCTCTTGCTTCTAATGTATTTATAAAAAGTCTTCTTGTTTCCCTTTATTCCCCTAGCTAGTTTGAGCTCATTTTGTGCCTTTGCCTTTCTAATCTTGCCCCTGTATTCCTGTGTTGTTTGCCTATATTTATCCTTTGTAATTTGTCCTAGTTTCCATTTTTTATATGACTCCTTTTTTATTTTTAGATCATGCAAGATCTCGTGATTAAGCCAAGGCGGTCTTTTGCCATATTTTCTATATTTCCGACACATCGGAATAGCTTGCTTTTGGGCCTTAACATGGTCTCTTTGAAAAACTGCCAACTCTCCTCAGTTGTTTTTCCCCTCAGTCTTGATTCCCATGGGACCTTACCTATCAGCTCTCTGAGCTTACCAAAATCCTCCTTCCTGAAATCCATTGTCTCTATTTTGCTGTTCTCCCTTCTACCCTTCCTTAGAATTGTGAACTCTATGATTTCATGATCATTTTCACCCAAGCTGCCTTCCACCTTCAAATTCTCAACCAGTTCCTTCCTATTTGTTAAAATCAAATCTAGAACAATTTCCCCCCTGGTAGCTTTTTCAACCTTCTGAAATAAAAAGTTGTCACCAATGCAGTCCAAGAACTTATTGGATAGTCTGTGCCCCGCTGTGTTATTTTCCCAACATATATCTGGATAGTTGAAGTCCCCCATCACCACCAAATCTTGGGCTTTGGATGATCGACCCCTTTGTTATCAAACATTACAAATTTAGATCTCAGGAAGGAATCCAGCCCTGGTTTCTACACCATTATACAAAAAATAGCTCTCCTGTGCTCCCTTTCTTCTTATTTTCGAGTCGTATATTTTAGGGCAATACAGTTTAGAGCAGAAACAAGAAAGAGGAAATTTAAGCTAAAGAGACTAAATATACAGTTGAAAAGCTATCACTCCCCTTTTCCATAACAGTTGCATCCTTTTTCTCCGGAGGTGGGTGACAGGGGAGGGATCACGTGAGGATTACCTATTGTGTTCCCTCCCTCTGGGGCATCTGGTATTGGCCACTGTTGGAAGACAGGATACTGGGCTAGATGGACCTTTGGTCTGGCCCAGTATGGCCACTCTTACGATCTTGTCTCCTGACTCTCATAAGAGCTCATGAAAACTCTTCTACTAGCAATATATTAAGCGTGGAAGGAGTGGACTGTGATAGATGTCCGTTGTCTTGAACAATGGTACTAAGTTTGACTGAAGGTGGTCTCACTCCGTAATTGGTGTCTCGGTCTTTCAATCTCCATTCCTCACGCGAGCTGGGTCCGTGGCCATCAGTGGTTGGTGGAGAGCGCAGAATTCTGATGGGAATCCCCACGTACCTTGGTCACAAATTTAGTCACCTCCGTTGCTGTTCAAACCAGGTCATTAAATGGGGAGCTGCTGCTCTGAACATGGTACAAAATGAACAGACCATTGTCATTTTAATCAAATAACGCCTTGCACAATGACTTGCTGCATGTAAAAACCCAATTGATGCTGTCAGTTGCCAGTAGCTCACTGGTATGCATGTCATCAGGAACCTTTCACATCTCTGTGGATTGCTGGGGGTTCATAAACCCCAGAGACTGTAAGTGAGGATGATTTCATAAACAGCGCCTCTTCCTTCTGCAAATACCTCTCACTTTGAAACAGCAGCCACCGCTGGATACTCACATTGGAAGGGTGGGATGGACAAATAAAATGCACTTTACATTTCCCTTGGATACTTCAATTTTACTTTAACGCTTCTCTTATCGCCCCATTTTATAATCGCACACTAGCCCTGCCATTGGAACTACATCTGGATTACCCTCTGAGAACACTACTGAAGAACCAAGGGCGGACTCAGTCTCTTTGTAACATTTCAGATGTCATAAAGCCCCTTGGAGAACACTCCATCTAGGTCAAATAATTCTGCTGCTACTCAGTTCAGCACAAATATCTAAACAATTCCAAATTCACTTTTCTTTGAGGACTATCAATCTTCCCTAGCAGGGATCAGAGACACTGCACAGAGACCAGTATCAAGGCTTCACAAATTGTCTTTAAGGAAAGAAAATAGAAGAAAAAAAAAGTTCTTCAGTGGATTGATCACCGCTTGAGCATGACGCAAGTGGAAAAGCTTAACAATACATTCAGAAAAAGCTGCGTACAAAAATTATGTGAGGCATTTCTGGAAGCAAAGTAATTTTCCTAAGAGTAGCAATACAAATATTCAAACTAGGTATTGACGCGAATGAAGTACCATGAGCACTCACCTCTCTCCGAGATTCCTTTTCCTCCTTTAGCTGGGAACTAACCTGAGAGTCCAGAAGGGACCCTCCTGCAGCGCTGGGCTCAGCGGGCACGGACGGTGGAGGCGGCCGGAGATACTTAAATTCGCTGGTGCCAGAGCCCGTGGTCAAGCAAACCTCGTAACAATAAGACTGAGGCAGAGTCCCGGCGCCACTCGTGTCCGCGGGGTTTGTGGGGAAGCTGGGCTCACAATAGAAGTTCCTGGACGATGCCATGTACCGCTCTTGGCCCTGCCTCGCCTTGTACAGCCGGGTGGCGATAACTGTCACCACGGACAGCAGGAAAAGGAACGAAATGCAAGACAAAGCAATGACGAGATACAGGGTTAACGTGTCCTGCTGCCCCTCCTCTTGGGGCACATCCAGGAGCTGCAGGTGGGCGTCCGAAAACCCGTCCACCAGCAGCACGTTCAGCGTGGAGGTGGTGGATCTGGGCGGGTCGCCGTTGTCTCTCACCAGCACGATCAGTTTCTGTTTCACAGAGTCCGGGCTCGTTACCGGCCTGCTGGTTCTCACCTCCCCGCTCTGGAACCCCACCGTGAAGAGACCGGGCTCCGTGGCCCTCAGCAGCTGGTAGGAAAGCCAAGAATTCTGGCCCGAGTCTCCGTCCACGGCCACCACCTTCGTCACCAGGTAACCCGGCCCCGCCGAGCGGGGCACCAGCTCATTGGCGGGGGAGCTGCTGTTCTGCAGAGGGTATAAGAGGAAGGGGCGTTGTCGTTTTCGTCCAAGATCACAACCCGGACGGTGGCTTCAGAGCTCAGCGGGGACCCGCCATCCGCAGCGCGCACCTCACCTCGAAATCCCTCGTTCGCTCATAATCCATGGATCGCAGCGCGTACACGTGGCCGCTGTCGGAGTTTATGGAGACGTAGGACGAGAAGGGGAGGTCGCCCACGTCGCCAGGCAACGCCGAGTACGTCACTTTGGCATTCTGCTCCGTGTCCAGGTCCGCAGCGTGGACAGAGCCAATCAAGAGCCCCGGGAGGTTGTTCTCCGTCAGGTACATGACGTAGGACGGCTCAGTGAACCCCGGCGGGTTGTCATTGACATCCGACAGCTGCACGCGGATCACCCTCTCTGAGGCGAGCCGGGGAGCGCCCCGGTCCGTGGCTGTGATGCTGATGTTATACTCGGCCACCGCCTCGCGGTCCAGGGGCCCACGTGTGACAAGCTCGTAATAGTTCTGCAGAGTCGATTTCAAAGCGAAAGGGACATTGCCCGGAATGGAGCAGGCTGCTCTGCCGTTGTCCCCGGAGTCCCGGTCTCTCACACTGAACAAGGCCACCACGGTGCCCGGGGAGGAGTCCTCGGGGATGGTGCTGCTGAGGGACGTCAGCGTCACCTCGGGGGCGTTGTCATTCATGTCCTCGATCTCCACTAGCACTTTGCAGTGAGCAGAAAAACCGCCCCCGTCTGTGGCCTGAATGTTCATCTCATAGCTGGTTGTTTCTTCATAGTCAATTTTCCCCAGCACAGTGATTTCCCCAGTGGACGGATTGAGCTGAAATAACTCGAGGACTCTCTCAGGCACCTGCCCGTAGGAATAGGTGATTTCTGCATTTGAGCCTTCATCCAAATCGCTGGCCTCCACCCTGGTGACCAAGGTACCTCTAGGACTGTTCTCCGGTAACTGCGCCTTGTACACGGACTGGCTGAACTGGGGGAAGTTATCGTTAGCATCCAGCACATTGACGCGTATTTGGGCTGTGCCCGATCTCTGTGGGCGGCCCCCATCTGCAGCGGTGAGAATCAGCATCAACTGCGGCTGCGCCTCGCGATCTAATTGGTTCTCGAGCACAAGCTCCGCGTATTTGCTGCCGTCGCTGTGGGTTTGCACATCCAGACGGAAATGCTCATTAGAGCTGATTGCGTAGCTCTGGATGCCGTTTGTTCCTATGTCCGAATCTTGGGCTCCTTCCAAAGGGAAGCGGGTGTTTACGGGGATCTGTTCTGGTATTTGTAAACCGAATTCGCTTTTAGAGAATTTAGGAGAATTGTCGATCTGCACCTCCACTGGGTACAGCTGCAGTGGGTTTTCCAGCACAATTTCGAATTGCAGCACACACGGGTCACTCCGTCTGCACAGCTCCTCCCGGTCTATTTTCTCCTTTATTCTCACATCCCCGGAGCGCGTGTTCAGCTCAAAATACTGCCTGGTCCTTTTAGAAACCAGCCGCGCCCTGCGAGCAGACAAGGTCCCTACAGCCACATTCAAATCCTTTGCGATATTAGCAACTAGCGACCCGCTTTTTTTCTCCTCAGGCACAGAATAGCGGCTCGTCCCGCCCTCCGCCAGGGACACCCACAGACACAGAACGAAAGAGAGAACTTGCCTTGTCGTGGAGCGATTCGCCATTGCGCCAACCAGGGCCAGTCAGATCTGAACACAGGCCTCTCTGCCAAGCTCCGGCAGCCGCTCAGATGTTGTGCTAGACGGGAATCTGTTTATCCTGAAGACTGAATCTGTTTTTAGCGATTCCAGCCGCGCTTTCCCTGTAAACCCCTTTCACCCGTTCCCGACGCAGATCCGCTGCCTTCCGTGGCATTCAGGCGTCTGACGCCTGAGAGCTGATGTAAAGGCTGAATTTTCAGCACCGTCTTTGCCAATATCGCCACCTCGCGGCTGAGCTAAAATAATGCAGCCCATGACTGTACAATTAAAATGTGTCCATTTATTGCGAAAATGTATGTACTTGTTGGTGAGGCGGGGAGTTTCTCCCAACTGAAAGAAGCCACGTGCATCGTTTCCTGATTTTCTCTTGTTACGTTTGTGTACAGCGATATAGACCACAGCAGGAAGAAGAAAAAATGAAATTGAAACCATAGATTACTAATTATATATTCAATGTCATCTTCTCCTCTTACGCCCTTACCGATGTATTTTCACCTCTTAAACTCCATCCACTATCATTGTATTTAGCGTAATACTATTGGATTAAGGAAGGTGTTCACTGTCTTTATGCAACAGCTGATTTTGACTTAATGTGGTCTCCTCCCGTCATTAGTCTGTCGGGCTTTACTTCTCCATTATGGAGTCCGATAGTGAGGAGACCCGGGTCTGTGGCGTTCAGCAGCTGGCAGGAAAGTCAAGAATTCTGACCAGAATCTCCATACAGAGCCAAGTCCCCTCTGTGAGATAGAAGCAGCGGCTGTTCTCCACCCGGTATAAAATGAACAGAGCTTTGTCACTTTTATCAATTACAACTCAGATGCCGACTTCGGCGCTCCATGGAGAAGATCCGCCATCTGCTGCTATTACAGCAATTCAGCAATCTGTTACCTTTACTAATCCAGGGTTATTAGGCAGCTCCTTTACGTGTCTGCGCTAAGGAATATTTCATTTTACCTTTTGCTTTTAAACATTTTTTAAGCGCCAGCATTTATATGGCCAATCAGTAGAATCCGGACCATGTTTTCTTTCAAGTACAGAGTGTAGAGTGTCTGGTTAAATGCTACAGAAGTGTCATTCGAGTCCGATATCCGATATCTGTGGTTAGGCTGGGAGTCCCTGAGTCGATGGCAATGATGGTTACATTTATATTCCGAATCCGATGTTCTCTCCCGCTCACGGTCCATGATCTAAGCTAAAGAACACAGAATTGTTTCGGATCGCTCTCGGATCTCCGAACTAGAGAATAAACTTTCCTTTTGATAGAGCCTCTTGATAACTCGCAAGCCATTTTACGTCAACAACAGTCTTTTAAAAGCAATCACTGTGCTTTCTAGCAGTTTTCTTGGCGTCCGATATTGCACCTTGATTGCGAGTAGTTCGGTTATAAATTGCTGCCCCTGGATGCAGTTAAAACATCTTACACTGTATTCAGACATTCTTCCCGAAGAGCTGGGATCTCCTTTGGTTTAGTGTGAGTAAACCTATCGGCTGGTCTATGGTCATCAGCGCCTCCACTAAAATCATGGATTTCCTTAATTTGATTTCATTGAAAAGCGTTATCATCTTAATTTTCCACTTAAGTATTATTTACATTTATTTCAGTCCTTGCAATTATGCGGTCGAGGGAGCCACAGAAATGCTCGGTAAATATCTTCCTTTGAGTATGCAGCACAGACACTTGAAATATGATTATACTCTACATACAGCTTCTAGTAACTTTCTCAGTTATGATATCCTCTTCCGCAGACATAACATTTCAAAGTATTTTCTCACAAGACCCTCGTGGTTCACTCATTTTGTCTATTCTGTAGATTTTTAAAGGTCTTCATATCAAGTGTGAATGTTAACAGCGCTGACTAGAGAGCTTTGGATGCGCAAGCACATCCCTTTTTGGCCAGACCCTGCCGCTTCGTGAAAAGCTATCGGGTCGTTCTTCGTCAGGCAAATAAAAGGAGCAGCCTCTCGTTGGCGCATAGAAGAATTAGGGGGAAAAATAACATTTTCACCCAGAAGTCAAAATAAACCATTTTTACACTAACTTGGGGTGCCCAAAGAAAACTAGCGACGCCCGTTTGTTTAGTCATTACAGCGCCACCCAGTGTTCAACCGACAATTACAAAAACTAGTACGACGGAAATCTAGGCGCAGACAGATCAAGTGCCATAAGTATCCCCAGGGCGAATATACACATGACACGAGCTATCCATACTGAAGGCTCTTTTCCATATGCTTATAGACAGTCACAGAGAGAGGAAACTATAACAAATGGCCTTAACTTCCCTAGTTCAAGTATTTTAATATCTATTTTATGCAAAACGGGACAACATTGCCTTTATTTACATAGACTGATACTTTATATTTTAACCCCATATCTTTGTTATTGACACTTCTTCATCGTCTTTGTTGGGAGTGGTGGAAGGATAGACTCATTAAGAATGTATTCACCAGCTAAACGTGGTGGGAAGGCTTTGAGAAACTTCATTGACGACTGGGTGAACTTTTAGAGACCTTCATGACTGCATGGGCACGACAGTTATGTCCGCAGAGTTACTCGGAAAGTTACGTGCAGTATAGCAACGCCCGCAGACGTGTCCATCTGTGGAGTTTCTTCTTTCATAAGCTTCCTTGACTATTACACCACCACGAAAAAAGCTAAACCAAGAAATATTAGAGGCTAAGGTACAAAGCACATTGCATATACGCCGTGGTTTTAGCTGTTGTATGGTATTAGACACCCTTGTTTTATAAAGATTTCAGGCTATCGTCATAATAGCACTAGACAAATTAATTTGAAGTCGATTCAATTACAGAATATATCGTGGATATGTTTCCCTTCATATTATATACATAAATTGTATGTGTGTGTCTGAAAACCCATTAACTCGGAATACATGCAGAATCATTCATGGACCAGCTCAGTTGCTTATCTTTATAGCCAAGTAGAGATTTCTTACTTTTTCTACTTGATCTGTTATTGTCCTCAAAGTTCTCAGTTCCTATTATGGGATCTTACGGTAGGCAGATCAGGTAGGTGACTCCCAACAGGAGATGTGAAAGCCAGAATTTCTGCGCAGCGGATCCATCAGCAGGCACCATCGATCTAATAACTATATAACCTTCCTTTGCTGATTTGGGAGATGAAGTTTCTGTTCCTCAGAAGATAAGGTTGTCGTTTTCATTAATCATCGACTGAGACAATTACTTCAGAGTTCAATGGAAGGGACCATCCTCTATCTGCAGTTCTGAATTCAATACAGATTTTTATATACTCATAAGCCATTGTTCTTGGAACATAGTAGCCAGCGTTTTCAGTGTGTATAGAAATAGAAAAGTCTTCACTTGGCATACCACTGAATATCTCTAATTGGCTTTCTGGTCCCTATTTAAATCAGTAGAATTTACATAGTCGGTAGAACTAGGTTGTTGCTTTTTTCCCAGTGCAAGGTGCATGAGGTTGGAAAATATATACAGAGCCTGTGATTAAAATGAGTAATTTTATATTCGAATGTTTCCAAAGACGTCATTTGGGGCGAGCCTTCTCCACCGAAAATATAGCCAGGTTGTACATAAGCGTCTCACGGTCTAAGGCCCTTTCCATGAACAAGGCGATTTAGTTTTGCTATGAATTCTAGCACAGAGGGAATGTTCATTTGTTGGACTGAATGCTTCCCCCCGCAAATCTAAGTCTTTGACACTAAAGACACCTGTACTGGTGCCTTGTGCTCCATTTCCTCTTAGCACATTTCCTGGGGTATGGTTCTTCGGTTCCAGAACTTCAGTGACAACTTTGTAAAATTCAGTGATTCCCTGCAATAGTTGTATCATAAGAATAGTTCGTTTTTCGGTTTTCTAAAAGCTGTGCATGGCATTTAAGTGTCTCCTGTTCAGAATTTAGATAAGATTATTTTACTTGGCTATATTCTTACGGCCGAAAGCACCTGTTCTCTTCCTCTGCCTGCCAGACTCCACGGACTCCTGTCCCACCTCACACGTTCATATCACTCGTATTGATTATGAAAATAACATTCCTGTCACGAACTTCTCCAGCCGCTCTCCGCGGTTGGTACATTTTATTTTACATATAGCGACAAACTAGAAATGTCGGCCATCTTCCGGTCTTCGTGGATTTCCATCAGCAAATGGAGGGAGGAAATCTCGTGTTGTTTTCTCTTTCATTATCGCGGGCTCGCAGCCTTGCCTCGCTAGAGCGATACCTTACAGTGTTAACAGCTGGAAGACAGCTTGATACGACCGCCAGGAAAATGCAGAGCATTGATCCTTAGCTCCAGAATCTCCGTCTTCACTGGAAATTCACCGAGGGGGGATTTTCCGTTCCTGCCTGTTACTCAACAGACGAAAAGGGGCGTTGAGTACCTACATTTAAAGTAATCGATCTGCATTTACATGCTCCCCTCCCCCCCCCTTCATACTCGTAAATAGAACAGATCGCTTGTACCGGAATTAACTCGGATCTTACCACCCTACCGTCTGTGTCTGAATCGTTCCAGATCTTCAGCAGCAACCCCCCCCCCAGTTCTCCAGGAATCAGCGAACAAGCGACATCGTACAGAGACCGGAAGAGACAATAAAAACCCTGGCTTCGGTCTGCGCTCACATTTACAATCTCCTTTCACTGAAAAGAGGGGCTCCATTCTCATTGCTTGCCGCCGACGCTTTGAGCTACTCTGTACCGGCTGTGAGCGAGGGGAATATTCAAATCTAAGCACAATACCGCAGCTGGGATTTGCACAGCCAGATAGCGTCAGGGTGAACTGGCAGCTTCCTGCCGGAAAATGTCTTGAGTCTCTGCAGCAATAAACTGCAGCAAGAGCGACACGCCGTGTTCAAAGCAAGAACTGCAACCATACGTGAACTCCATGCAAATTCTTCCGCGACCATTTTTATACAATGTTTTGGCTAGTTTCAAATTAAGATCCTGAATACATTTCACATTTTCAATTTGCAAGCATATTTGGCATCCATTATACCAAAACACGTAAAACTGCGCAAAAATCTGGTTTTCACGATAGTTTGAGACATTTTATACTAACGTTTTCCTACCTAAGGCTAATAAATATCATACAGTAAACATCAGCAAACCAGCCATTGCTCAGACACTGTGGAGATCATAGGTCAAGAAACCCGCCGTGTCAGCTGACAGGTTGGTCATCGCACGCTGAGAACGCAGCTATTGGTTGCTTTTCTAAGGAGTCACGCCATTACTTTTTAATATTTCCCTTTTGCTGAAGTCATCGGAATTTAAGGGCCAATTTCATTATGTAGGGTAATTGTGTCGTCAGTTGCTTCAGAACACAATTCATGGGCAATCCATATATCCAAAAATCTCCAAACAGCCCTCTCTGTTTGGAGAACAAAGGAAACTGTGCTTTATATCATGTCAAAGGCTACCCTCAGATGAGATAATTATCTGGTTTTTACTCCCAGCATTCTCAGGTACTGGTACTTCCATTTCCACTCCACCTTGTCTGTGGCAGTCTGCTGAATGCTTGCGCATGACTGGATCATTTGGCCTTCCATGAGATCTCTAACCAGTCCTTCTCCTACCTCCATATTTTGAAAGAAACAACACTAGGGCTATGTCTACACTGGCGGCTTCTTGCGCAAGAACATCTTGTGCAAGGGTTCTTGTGCAAGAAGTCTTGCACAAGAAAACGTCCAAACTGCCATGTGCGCGCTGTGCTTTTGTGCAAGAGCTCCCATGGCAGTGTGGACGCTCTCTTGTGCAAGAAAGCTCTGATGGCCATTTTAGCCATAGGGCTTTCTTGTGCAAGAAATCCCTGCTGAGCGTCCACACTGCCCTTTTGCGCAAGAGCATCTCAGCAAGAGGGCTTACACCTGATAAAAAAAAGCGTAACTCTTGTGCAAGGAGCCCTCTCTTACCACGCCGTACTGTAAATTTCCTTGCGCAAGTGCAGGCGGGCAGTGTGGACGCTCTGCAGATTCTTGCGCAAGAACGGCTGTACTTGCGCAAGAAGCCGCGAGTGTAGACATAGCCTAATTCTCTTCTCTAGCCATGACATGATCCTTATTTCCAGAGAAATATCCACCTCTTAGTTTCAGCATGTAAGGTCTCTTTTTAAAAGCCATTAATGTCAATCGGCCAAATTAATGTTCTGATCTCACTAATTTTTCTGTTTAGTAGAACATAGGTTCCTTATAAGGTGTTTCAGTCACAAGTGTCTGGAACAATTACAGTTCTCCAATATCATGAGGTGTTAATAATCCTGAGTGATCAAAAAAGGTCATTTTTTCCCCAATAATTCATTGGCATCTGCATCGAAAATTCCATCTACCAAGTATGAGTGAGGTAGAATCCGAATTTCATTCTTCACATTCATTAAATGTATTAGCACTTCGAGCAGTTTATCTGAATCATTGCTGTGATTGACCTCAATGGTATAACATGAACTACAGATGGGAATGCCGTCCAAATGTTTTGTATCTGCATCCACAAAAATGAGTGACATCCGTCGATGCAGATATCCGCAGATTTGCAGGGTTCTAGAGATGATCCTCATACAGTATGCTTGGCTCATGTAATTCGGAAAGTGAAACAATTCAACACTGCTTCCTACCTATCATCACATTTTGGCTTTTCAGTTCTCAGTCTTTCAGCCTTATAATGGCGCATGATATGGAGTCTTTTTTATCCAATGTTTAAGTTTTCTCAAAAAGCCAAAACATTTCATTTTGTTAATACATAGAAAGGTCTTTTCTGCCCCTTCTTTCTCAGGCTGTAAGTCTGTATCCTTGATCTTGAGTCCCACAAATATTTTAGTATAACACTGTTTTAACTCACGTTTTTTATTTTTCACCTATTAAAGGGTGCTCCGCAATGGCATATTGTTCACAGATGAAATTAGTGAGATCGCTATTTAATTCTCACCTTGTGATGTAGTGGGGACTGCATTCACTCTTGGGGTGCATCTACTCTGCACCCTAAACTCAACATAAGATACACAATTTGTGCTACACAAATTGTGTATCTTATTTAAATTTTATTGCGAATTAGGCTATTTCAAAATTTGGAGCATCTACATGGCATCACATTTTGAAGTAACACACTCTTTCAAGACATCCCTTATCCCTCATGGAACGAGGCTTATGGGGATGCTGAAATAGCGCGTCCGCTATATTTCGCATTCAAAAGATGTGGAGTAGCTATTTCAGGATACCTCTGGTGTAGACATACCCTTGTAGCCACAGTGTTCACTTGGTTTTTACATTTGACGGTTGCTTTGTTGTGCTATGTATGATTCTACTGTCCTGTGCTGCTCTGTAGCGAATCTGTGTGTGTGTGTGCATGCACATGCACAGTGCCCAGCAGGGATGGGATCTCTGGGTGCAAACTCCTGAGGGGAAGCACATAGGGAATGGTCCAGGC
Source organism: Rafetus swinhoei (assembly GCA_019425775.1). NCBI lineage: Eukaryota > Metazoa > Chordata > Testudines > Trionychidae > Rafetus > Rafetus swinhoei. The sequence goes on along the minus strand of CM033428.1, from coordinate 41,612,688 downwards.
CAGCCTGTCACCTGAGCTAGGTGGAGGATTCAGTCAGGTGACACTTTGCCTGGGGAATCTGAACAAAGGAGGCAGCGTGGCACCTAGCAGTTCCTAGGTGTGTGAGTCAGTAGTTTTTCGGCTGGCTGGGGGAGAAGGGAACCTAGCTAGCCTGAGGGGCCATGGCAGGGCCCAGAGCTGGGGCTCTGGGCCCCCCTGTTCCCAAGATGGATTGTACTGAATGCTCCTGGTTCCTGTAAGAAGAAGTCTGAGCTATGCTGTATCCCTGTGAACCAATAAACCTTCTGTTCTACTTGCCGGCTGAGAGTCACATCAGGAGGTAGATGTGGGTGCACGGCCTGGGGACTTCCCCACACTCTGTGGCACACCTGTGCTCAAAGAAACTATTTTCTGGAGCAATGACTCTCCCCTAGATGTTATCTTCCTCATGCTCAAAGAAATGGGGGAAGAAAAGATTTTAGCATTGACATTTGGGACAAAGTTGAGTGGCAAGAGTTGAGCGACAGTGAAGGCACACAGAACATTGCATTAATTGTTGCAGGAGATTATTGATGTAGGAACAAAAATATCAACAATGAGATAAATGTGGAAAGGATGGGTATGGAATTATTAAAAAGAAAGCAACTGGATTTTGTGAGAAACTGCAGAAGGAGTCAGAGATTCCGGTGAGGTTCCAGAGAGATAAGGAAAATTGTGTTTTCAGTAAAGGGAGAAGTAACACAGGGAAGGAATTACAATAATAGATCATAGGACTGGAAGGGACTTTGAGAGGTCATCAAGTGCAGCCCCCTGAACTCATGGCAGGACCAAGCACCAGCTAGACCATTCCTGACAGGTGTTTGTCTAATCTGCTCTTAAACATCTTCAGTGATGGAGATTCCACAACCTCCGTAGGCAATTTATTTCATTGCTTAACCACTCTGACAGGAAGTTTTTCCTAGGAACAACCTAAGCCTCCTTTGCTGCAATTTAATCCCATTGCTTCTTGTCTTATCATCAGAGGTTAAGGACAATATATTTTTGTCCCTCCTTCTTGTAATCTTCTCTTAGGTACTTGAAAGCTGTTATGTCCCCTCTCAGTCTTCTCTTTTCCAAATGAAACATCCAATTATTTCAATCTCCCCCTTATGGGTCATGTTATCGAGACCTTCAATCATTTTTGTAACTCTTCTCAGGACTTTTTCCAATTTGTCTGCATTTTATTAAATGTGGTGCCCAGAACTGGACTCAATACTCCCGTAGCAGCCTAATCCATGAGTAGTAGAGGGGGAAACTACTTCTCATTTCTTATTTATAGCACTCTTACTAATACATCTAAGAATGATGTTTGCTTTTTTTTGTTTGTGTTTTGTTATTGTTGTTTTGCAAGTGTTACACTTTTGACTCATATTTAGCTTGTGGTCCACTATGACCTCTAGATCTCTTTCCACGGTACTCTTTCCTAGGCTCTGATTTCCCATTTTGTATGTATGCAACTGATTGTTCCTTTCCTAAGTGGAATACTTTGTAAGGTCCTTATCAGATTTCATCCTGTTTACTTCAGACCATTTCTCCAGTTTGTTCAGATCATTTTGAATTATAACCCTATACTCCAAAACACTTGCAACCCCTCCCAGCTTGGTATCATCTGCAAACTTTGTAAGTGTACTCTCTCTGCGATTATCTAATTAGTTGATGAAGATATTGAGCAGAACTGGTCCCCAAACCAATCTCTGTGGAGCCCCACTTGTTATGCCCTTCCAGCATCACTGTGAATCATTGACAACTACTCTCTGGGAATAGTTTTCCAACCAGTTAGCACCCATCTTACAGTCACGCCATCCAGGTTGTATTTCCTCATTTGTTAATGAGAACGTCAGGAGCACCTGTATAAAAATTAGGAGGAATAATGCAATATTTGGTTTGAGGAAAACTTTGAAATGTCAGCCTGCCAGCTACAGAGACTGGAGAGAGAAGTCCGGGCTGATGAGTGCATTTCGGAATCTGAGCTGAAGACTTGAAAGGAGATAAAGTGGTTGAGAGAGCGAAAACGAGGGAATCCCAACCAGAACCCCGGGTAACTAAATCAGAGAAAATGAACTATTAAAGGAGATGCCAAAGCAGCAGCCAGTGACGTAGAAGTAGAACCAGAAGGCCATAAAACCAAGGAAGCAAAAAAAGAGAAATCAGGAAAACGAGAACTGCCTGTTGTTTTTGGCAAGGCCAGTCAAGAAGTTTGAAGACAGAGAAGACACCTTGGGTAGAGCTAGCAAGAGAGCAGTAATGCGGATGGAGAGGTTTGTTATGGCAGGGGAATGTAGAATAGACGAGACCAAAGGAGGAGGGGAATGGCGGGCAACCAGAGTAAGCAGCAACATACAGCACTAGAGAGACAAACGGGAAAAGGAAGACGGATGGACGGTAGTTGGTGAACCTGAGTTCTTACCTGGCCCCGAAAAGCCATTTTTCATGAGCATTGTCTTAAAAGCGGAACTCGTTTCTAATCCTCGCCGCGGCGAGGATGTGCGCTCTCTTCCAACGGAAGACTCAAACCCAGCCACGGCAGCAAACAGCGAGCCAGACCAGAGAAATCTCGCGTTACATTTCAGTACAAAGGAAACCAGGAATCTGTCTCGCCCTGTTAACTCCTTTCTAGCTCATACCTGATTGCTGACAAAGCAAAGGCAAGACCAAGAGCTACTGAACTGTTTTCGTCAACTTGGTTCTCTTGTCTTACTTTAAGACCTTTATTGTCTACAAATCAACAAGTTCTCAGATACGCTGTCTTGTGACTTCTTGCTTTGTTTTTAACCATAACGAAGGAAACGAAGTTATACTAAGAATTCTGTTTTAAAAAAACCCTCGTCAGAAAAAAAAATGACCTAAACTTGTGATCTCTCTAATGCATAGACAGGTACTCAGGGAAGTAGGAAATTTCCTCTGTGAGAAGGTAAGAGGATCAGCACAATCATCCATTGGGGGAAACACAAATCCCTATTCACCTTTTAATCGTTCCTTACCCTTGCAAACTGTCAGTGACTTCAGCACCAAATTTTACTCCCGTGGGAGTTCGTATAAGCAGTGAATGAGTGAAAACTGAATAGGGACCTCAACGTTTTGTCTCAATGTGTTTCATACTAATAACGTGTGCGTGTACACACGTATTTCTATTAGTGCATGTTACCCGAAACCGGTACTGAATTGTTGTAGAGTAGAATTCAGTTCCCAAAGTGTCTACACCATGGAATAGTAATAGAGATGTAGCCGTGTTAGTCTGGGCTTGCTGAAACAAAAGACGGGACTATGCAGCACTTTCAAAACTAACAAGATGGTTTATTAGGTGATGAGCTTTCGTGGGCCAGACCCACTTCCTCAGATCAAATTGTGGAAGAAAATTGGCATGACCATATATACCAAAGGGATACAACCAAAAAAAGTGAACACATATAATTGGGGAAGCTATTACAAAGATAGCTTCCCCAATTATCACCCCTAATATTATCTCATAGACACCTTCCCCCCTCACCCCCACTCTGTTCTAAAATCTGATTTGTCAATTTTATATGTGTTCACTTTTTTTGATTGTATCCCTTTGGTATATATGGTGGTGCCAATTTTCTTCCACAATTTGATCTGAGGAAGTGGGTCTGGCCCATGAAAGCTCATCACCTAATAAACCATCTTGTTAGTCTTTAAAGTGCTGCGTAGTCCCGTCTTTTGTTACACCATGGAAGTCTGGGATGCATGTTGCCTTCCTCTTACTTCAAGATTTTTCTACTCTCAGGCTGGGAAGTCTGCAGGTTTCTATCTTGTAAGGTTAAAGATGCGGGACCATATGAAATTCCGTTTTAAAACAGGCGACTTAACACATTCCATTAACATTAACTGATCCTGTTGCGTCGTGTGTTAACTGCAGACTTTTCTTTTGGTTCTATGGGGGATTGAACAAAAAAAGCGTTAAATACATGTTCCTTTTAGGGTTCACTCGCGGATTTGAGACGTAGCACTGCATTACTGCTTAACTAGCAGGCAGAAGCCCTTCCTGGTCTATCCAATTACCAGGGAGTTGTCTTAGGTTTAAAAGGGTTAAATAAACACAACCATACTGTAAATCACAGGGAGAGTCTCAAAGTCCGAAACGTGTTCGGCTGGTTCGGGGAAGGGGAGGTAAAGGGGGTGGGAGGTGAATGAGAAATGGCTGGATTAGTTATACCCTCTATTTCATATTTATTCACCGAGTTACTCTATTTCGGAGGTACAGGCGCTCTCCTGTTGCGAGTAATAACAACCGGTAAATCCTGCTTTGAACCAGCAGAGGGCAGATTCAGCCGAGGTCTGGCGCTACCGGTAGAGAGAATTTGATATTATGTTCTGCAAGTCCCACAGCAAAACCCAGAAACCTGCTTCAACAGCGCAAAAGCCACTGGGGGATTTCAGCTGAAAAGGGGCAGAAGCTCGCAGAGTCCCGAGGCTCCCTGGAACCGAAGACTGCCCTGGATACGCGGGGGCAACGCCCGGCAGCAGGCGGCTTTGTATTGCAACCACGGGACCGCAATTTGCCACTGACTTTAGCAGCAGCGAAGCCGACTATTAGTCCTAGGCGGTTCCATCTTAAATCACAACCCCTTGAAATCAGGATACAAGCGAGTTTTAGGCAAGGACCCGAAGTCTAGAGTCAGAAGATAAATCGGGGCTAAGAGGTCATCCACGTAACCCCTTAGAGCCTGGGTGGGGAGGAAACGTAAGCAGGGAGCTCCAAACTGAACTGGATTTAGGCGGAAAAGTCCGCCAAGTGGCTCATGCCTATTCATCATTTTATCTCTGGAGGACAGTGGGGAGGGCATTGGGTTTGGCGCTGGCTTTTTTCTCTCTGGCTATGTCTACATTGCAAGGTTTTTGTGCAAAAACAGCTGTTTTGTGCAAAAACCGGGGGACGTCCACACCTCAAATACACTTTTGCGCAAGGAAATCAAGAGTAACACGGCAGAATAGAGGGCTTTTTCCGCGGTAGGTAAACCTCCTTTTACGAGGCATAACTCCTTTTTGCGCAAGAGTTCTTGCAGAAAAAAGCAAGTGTGGATGCTCCAGAGGGGTTTCTTGTGCAAGAAACCCCTATGGGAAAAAGCACAGGTGCTCTGATGGCCATTCTGTGAATGGCAATCACAGCTTTCTTGTGCAAGAGCATCCATGCAGTGTGGCTGCTCTCTTGCACAAAAGCACATGGCTTTTGCGATGTGCTTTGAGGTGTGGATGTGCTCTTGCACAAGAGGCTTCTTGCACAAGAAGCATGTAGTGTAGATGTACCCTCTCTATCTCTCTCTGTGTCGCTTAACCCACAGGTATAAAGCCAATTGATCATGAGTGTTTTGCAATTTGTGCCCTTGCTCGGGCTATTGGAAGGCAATGAAAAAAGAGACAGTTTTCAACCTAGGTCAGATATTAGAGGTGTTCTAGGCCCAGCTTGACAAAGCCCTGGCTGGAATGATTAGTTGAAGTTGGCCCTGCTCTGAGCAGAGGATTGGAATATCTGACTTCCTGAAGTCTCTTCCAACCCTAATCGTCCATGATTCTATGATATCTGAATCAGATCTAATTGTCAGAGAGGTGACAGAAAGACTATTGTCCAGGCTAGTCAGAGTGGGGAACCTGAAAAAAGGGATTTAACACAGAAAATGCCACATTTTACTCTAATGTTACATTAGCTATGCTGATTCCAAGGGCTTGGCTACCACAATTAATGGCACATAATTTTAGCTTATTGTGACGTAGTGGGGTGTACCTTGCTGGTTGCTATGCTGGGTCGTGGGTTGTAAGTGACCTCCCCTGGCTGCTGTCTGCACCACAGCCCAGGAGGGCAGGGGATGAGTCATTATGCAAAGGGGTCTTCAAACCTGTCTGACCACCTACCCCCCAGGGAGAGAAACAAAGGAAGGTGGAATGCCGCCCCTGGCTGGGGGTAGGGCTGGAAGAGAGTTAGTTAGTTTCTGTCTGGGAGCATGGAGGAGACAGCCTAGGGAAGGAGCTGGGGAGTGGGCTGGGATTGTAGGGCCCAGCAACCCCCCATCTCAAAGGGGGGCACTGAGGCCTCTTAGCTGCAGTTCCTGTAACCAGATGACAGATGCTGTGCTGTATCCTGGAGAAGCAATAAACTCCCTCTATTCTACTGGCTGGTGGAGTCTGTTCGTGCCATTACGGGGGTGCAGGAGACAGGGGAACCCCCCAACGCTGCGTCACACTTATATTTTAATATGTTTTAGAAATGTAGGAAATGTGAAAGGCACAGACACCCATTCATTCAAGAAATGGCTGCTCTTCTGAGTTTGGAATATTCACTCTTCCTAAATACCTGCCATGCCTAATTTTAAAATGGATTATATTTGATTTTTCTACTCCAGGCTGTTTTTGTACCTATTTATATCCTTTCCAAGAAAATATTCCTAAATATGTTTAGGCCAAGATTTTATAAACAACTTGTGGTTTTGGGTGCTCCAGTATTAGAGTTCCCAACTTGTGACACTTTAAAGAGGGCTGATCTTCAGAAGTGAAGTGTCAAACATTCCTGAAAATCATTCTCCTTGTAAACATCTCAAGTAAGACCGCCAAAATCTGAGGCATGCAAAAATCAGGAGTCACTTTTAGACCTTCAGTCCTAGGCCTTTTACAATTTCAGTTCTCATTCCCTTTTCTTCTTCTACTAAAAATACTTTATTTTGTGTAAAATGCATGCTTTACTGTACAATTATTTCTACACAAGAGTTGGTACAATAATGAACAGAACATAAGAACGGTCATACTGGATCAGACCAAAGGTCCATTTAGCCCAGTATGCTGTCTTCCAAAAGTGGCCAATGCCAGATGCCCCAGAGAGCGTGAACAGAACAGGGAAACATCATGTGAACCCTCCCCTGTCGCCCATTCCCAGCTTCCGACAAACAGAGGCCAGGGACACCATTCCTACCCATCCTGGCTAATAGCCATTGATGGACCTAACCTCCATGAATGTATCTAGTTCTTTTTTGAAACCCTTCCCATTTTTTAAAGAATATACAATGTCAGTTCTCTAACAAACTTTTAAGCAGGAATATTTCAGGCTAAATTTGACTAAGTTCTCTGTAGTAAGTTTTACGGTTGACAGTACATTAAAAGGAGAAACAATTATTACCAAAAATGGAAGATATAGGGCACGTCTAGACTACACCTCTCTGTCGACAGAGAGATGTAGATTAGGCACGTTGAAATTGCTAATGAAGCAGGGATTTAAATATCCCGTACTTCATTAGCATAAACATGGCCACCACTTTTTTCGAAATGGAGCTTTTCGAAGCTCATTCACTTTTGCAGTGCCTTCAGCCAATGCTGGTTGTGATCCAATTTTCATGAATGTGAATGTGCTGCCCCTTTTCTAGGCACAGGATGGAGTGTCTTCTTTGGTCCCAAAATATGGTAAATTTCAAAAGTTCACTGAATCTCAAGATATGGTTTTTGTCTCTTTCTGTGTACACCTGTTAGCTCCTTTCTGAAATTCTTACAACCCTTCATATGCATCATCTTAGATGGGTAATGGCAGATCCATTGTGAATGGGACAATACTTAATTTACATTTTGTGACGTAGTGGGGTATCTGGCTAGTTCCTATGCTGGCTCTGTGGTAATCCCCAATGGCTGCCATCGGTACCACAGCCCAGAAGGACAGGGGATGAGTCATTATGCTCAACCTGTCTGACCAGCTACCCCACAGGGAGAGAGACAAAGGAAGGGGAAATGCTGCCCTGGCTGGGGCAGGGCTGGAAGAGTAGTTAGTTTCTGTCTGGGATCATGGAGGAACCAGCCTAAGCCAGGGCTGGGATTTAGGGGCCCAGCCCCCCATCTCAAGGGGGCTGAGGCATCCTAGACCTGCCCTGTAACCAGATTACATCGGTGCTGTGCTGTGCTGTGCTGTATCCTGGAGAAGGAATAAACTCCCTCCATTCTACGGGCTGGTGGAGTCTGTTCGTGCCATTACGGGGGTGCAGGAGTCAGGGGACCCCAACGCGTCGTCACACATTTCAACACAGAGACATGAGAATAAATATCCCTTGTCTGACAGGACATCTGTTTCTCCACCTCTGCTGTGATTCAGAATCCAAGAAAATATTTTCTTTGTACCTAGATAATTGCTAACACAGTATCTGCACGTACATGTCACAACAATAACAACAACAAGGGTGACTGTAGCTTTCATTTAAGATCTCACATGACATTGGTGAGGCAAAATCTACATACCAGTATCAGGATATTCTTGTAACCCCTTGCCAGCTGGCACTGAGGGAGCTTTGAGTCATAGCGGGGCACCTGAATTTACTTGGCATTATTTACTCCACGTGTCCCTTCATCATAAAAGTTAATGGATTTTGTCCCCAAATGATCCTTGGTAACTCCCTCCCCTAGCTGTTCCCATGACACCTCCCCCATCTCTACACATTCCCTCCCTCACAGAAGCTATTTGGAGAAAGTTCCGGAAGAAGCTTAGTGATCAAGTCTTGGAAATCACATACAAAAGGCCGGACAGGCTTTATAGGCAACAAACTCCTTCCCCAGACCTACCCTCTCAATTAGGCTGGTTTTAATAGTTTCATATTGGGTTGGTATTTAATAGATCATGATTCCATGGGTGCTGGCCTCCTACTCCTTGTTCTGGTCTGTTGAAGTCCAGCATGTGACACACCACACAGCACATGCCTCCTGCTTGCTTCCACACATTTGCCCACCTGCCCCTCAACATGCGACAAAACTCCTTGTGTCGTGTCTCTGTCTTCATGCAAGACCCAGCCTGTACAGTTTCATGGCTGCCGTGTGTGACGACGCGTTGGGGTCCCCTGACTCCTGCACCCCCGTAATGGCACGAACAGACTCCACCAGCCCGTAGAATGGAGGGAGTTTATTCCTTCTCCAGGATACAGCACAGCACAGCACAGCACCGATGTAATCTGGTTACAGGGCAGGTCTAGGATGCCTCAGCCCCCTTGAGATGGGGAGACTGGGCCCCTAAATCCCAGCCCTGGCTTAGGCTGGTTCCTCCATGATCCCAGACAGAAACTAAACTCACTCTCTTCCAGCCCTGCCCCCCAGCCCGGGCAGCAATCCACCTTCCTTTGTCTCTCTCCCTGGGGGTAGCTGGTCAGACAGGTTGAGAGACCCTCTTTGCATAATGACTCATCCTTCTGGGCTGTGGTACCGATGGCAGCCATTGGGGATTACCACAGAGCCAGCATAGGAACTAGCCAGATACCCCCACTACGTCACAGTTCTCCCCTCCGAGAGCGAACTGAGCAGGGTCACTCCGCCGTGACCTAGGGAAGTTCGGGTCCTCTGCGTGGGAACCCACCCTGGGGACATGGGTGCTCCCCTTGACTCGGGCCGGCCGTGGCAAGGCCCCACATGAACTGGCTTCCTCTGTCCACTCGCCGCATCGCCCAGGGCGACTGACACAGGCCTGTCCTCTGTGGTCGCACCCATCCTTCCGCTGGCCTTGATCTCTGGCCAGGGTCTCGGCCGGGCCATGAGCCCAGCGAGCCTCCTCTGGACAGCCAGGGCGGCCTCCACCCCGACGCTCCATCCCGGGAGGTCTTCCTCCCATAACTCTCAGCAAGCCCAGAGGCTCTCTATACAGGGTAGGGGCCCTGAGCAGCTTTCTCCCATCTTGGGCCTTCCCGCCTCTGGCAGGAGTCGCAGGACTACCACTGCACGGCTGCAAATATTCCCGGCCAGTAGAAGTGTTGGAGCAGCCTCAGCCGGGTGCTCCGGATCTCGGTGGCCCGCAAAGGGGACGTTATGGGCCAAATACAGCAGCTTGAGGTGATACTTTGGGGGACGACCAGCTGCCGCTGGACCCCCATGCCCTCACCTTCCTGGGGGAAGCCATTCCCGGAACAGGAATCCCGCCTCCCACAGGAATCTCTCCTGGCCTCCTCTCCCCAGGGGCTGAGCTGCCCGGAGGCCAGCCTCGTCCTCAGCCTCTGCAAGGAGGGGTCTGCCTGCACCTCAGCCTGGAATGCAGCCGCTGGGGCAGGATCGGGACCTGTTCTCACCTTTGCCTAGGTCCGGGTCCCCGCTTGGCTGGACCCCGTGTCCACGGTGATGGGACCCTGGGGACCCTGCCAGAGTCCTTCCTGATCCAGGTTGCCAGCCCTCGCTGGCTCTGGCCACGGGCGGTGACTAGAGCCCGCTGGGATTCCTGGGGCCACTCCTCAGGTCATTCCCCATTAGCACCTCCGTGGGCAAGTGCGGGTGCACCCCACTTTCTTGAGACCTTCCTTGGCCCCCATTTCAGATGCACCCTGGCTACAGGCACCTTAAACGGGACCCGCCTATGCCCTTCAGGGTCAGCTGCGTGTGGGTAGTATCCGGTCTGGGGCCACTATGTCAGATCGGGCCAGCGCCACCTCCGCCCCGTGTCCCAGAAACCCGTCACCTTCCTACCATCCACCTTCAGGGGTATGAGGCACTCGCCTCGCAGGGGCCGCCCTGCCCCACCCGGTACACGGAGAAATCCGCCTCCGAGGGTCAGACCTCCCAGGGGTGCACTGAGCATCCTTCCCCACTCTGAGCTGAGGTTTGCCTGCCAGCCCCTGCCTCTGGGGCAGCCTGCCCTTCCTCCAGCCCCAGCCAGTTAACCCTGGAAAGTCCCAGGTCATGGGACCTGGTGCACTGAGCCCTCTTGTGGCCTTTTTGCCCACAGCGATGGCAAGTTAGGCTTTGGGCTGTCTCTGTCCAGGCCCTGGCTGGTTCTCTACAGACGACCTGTTCCTTGGGCTCGCCTCGTAGTTGACTCCTCCGTCGCTCAGCCGAGATCCGGTCCCTGCGATTCTTCTCTCCGGGACTCCTGCTCACACCCGGACCGGCTCTCCGTGAACTCATCTGCCAGTCTCCCGGCCTCCTGGGGGTCTCTGGTCTTCGGTCCTGAGCCACAGCCTCAATCTGGGTGGGCATGCTTCATAGAACTGCTCCATCATGAACAGCTTGAGCAGCCTCTCTGCAGTCTGGGCTCCGACTCCAGACACCCACTTGCGGCAGTATTGCGCCAGGCGGGAGGCCAGGTCCACATAGGTCTCCCGTGGCTCCTTCTGCACCTCCCGGAACTTCTTCCTGTACATCTCGGGGTCAGCCCGAACTTGTGCAGCAGGGCCTCCTTGACTCGGTTGTAATCCCCTGGCTGTAGGTCCTCCAGCTGATTGAGCACCCGGCAGCTTCCTGGTTCAGTGCGGGATGAGCTCCTGCAGCCAGTCAGCTGGGGGACCCGTTGCAGTCCACAGGCCCTCTCAAAGGAGCTGAGGAACCCATCTACATCGCCCATGTCCTTCAATTGGGCCACCACGAGCTCCAAGCCGCCTGGCCGCCCTGGGCCCTTGGGGCCCGCCTCGCACTTGGCGCAGCCGGGGCCCCGCCACTTCTCCGCTCTGCCATGGCCAGCTCATGCTGCCGCTGCTCTCTACGGTCCTGGACTTCCACCTTCATCTGCAGCTGGATTTCTAGCCGCCGCAGCCCGCGGGTTGGACCTCCTCGGCGGACTACGGCTTGCAGTGCTCCCTGGGAGGCAGTCCGGTCTCTTCGGTGGCCTCCAGCGCTCCGCCTCCCGAGCCTGACACGCTCCCAGTGGGGTCTGGGCTGCTCCCCACGGGGACAGGATCCCAGCCCTGTGGCTGGGCATTCTCTTCCAGCTGGGCAATCAGCTGGGCCTTGCGCTCCGCACATGCAAGCCCTCTCTCTGCACAGCTTCACCAGCTCTGCCTTCAGGAGTAGGGTATAGGCCATCTCCCGCTGGTCCCCTCGGTGCAGACTCACCAGTCTAGTGCTGCTGCGCCCACGATTCTCAGGAACCGCTCGCCTGTTTCCAGCACGCCTGGTTCCACGGCTCTTGCTTCTACTGCGCTTGTCGCTGCGCTGGATGCTCCATCCACGGGTGCAGTGCATCCCACTTCTGACACCAGTGTGACGACGCTGGGGTCCCCTGACTCCTGCACCCCCGTAATGGCACGAACAGACTCCACCAGCCCGTAGAATGGAGGGAGTTTATTCCTTCTCCAGGATACAGCACAGCACAGCACAGCACCGATGTAATCTGGTTACAGGGCAGGTCTAGGATGCCTCAGCCCCCCTTGAGATGGGGGGAGACTGGGCCCCTAAATCCCAGCCCCTGGCTTAGGCTGGTTCCTCCATGATCCCAGACAGAAACTAAACTCACTCTCTTCCAGCCCTGCCCCCAGCCCGGGCAGCAATCCACCTTCCTTTGTCTCTCTCCCTGGGGGTAGCTGGTCAGACAGGTTGAGAGACCCTCTTTGCATAATGACTCATCCTTCTGGGCTGTGGTACCGATGGCAGCCATTGGGGATTACCACAGAGCCAGCATAGGAACTAGCCAGATACCCCCACTACGTCACACCGTGTCAAACATTTACGGAACTGTGGCAGGGCTTTATTCCAGTATGGCTTCCCAAAACCAATTAACCTGAAAAATGGATCTTTGATAGAGAGTCCCACACAGAGCAGACACAGGAGAAGATGATAAAGGCAGCAGAGTCTTGGACACTCCCAGACCACAAAGGAGTGAGTCAAGGACAGAAACCCTCTTCTAGATATGCATGGCAGGTCCCCGGTAGGATTTGAATGGGAAGAAGAGACTCCTTCAGGTGATTCTCCCCTAAGCTCTCAAAGGTCACCGTGATATTAAAATCTGCAGTGAGGTCTGACAGGATGAGACCACAAAGGGCCCTGTAATCACAGGGAAGATGAACTTCAGGAAGTCCCAGAGATTCTGAACCAAATGAATTATTATGTAAATCTAAATGATAAGATCTTTGGCCAGGGACCTTTTGTTTGTTTGTTTGTTTGTTTGTTTGCTGGGTGCTATTTACAGTGGCATATGGGTTCCTGTGTGGGGCTCATAAGCATTGTTAACAACAACAACAGTGGAATTCACGGGATCCTACCAATAATTCATATTCACAGATTTCTTTTCCTTCCTGCAGTTTTTTAAAAAAATCCATGAATCTTATTCCAATTTAAACAACATTCAAGTTTATTCTTCTGACCAGATACATTTTTTATCATCAGAAACTATCAGGCATTCTTAAAACTTAAATACCCACTGGGAAAGTGAAAAAACAGAATGACAGAGCCAGACAAGTACCCAGGCCCAATAAGGAAAACAACAGAACACCATTAGGCATCACCTACAGCCCCCAGCTCAACCCCCTCCAGTGCATCAGTGACAATCTATAACATATCCTGGAAAACAGTCACTCACTCTCACAAGCTTTGGGAAACAGGCCAACCCTCACCTACAGACAACTGAAGCAAATTCTGAATTCAGTTCAAAATCCTAACCTGAAGCAAAGTCTTTCCAGCAACCACTCATCACACTTCAGACACACTCACCCACGAACCCATCCCTGCAATAAACCCCGTGGCCAAGTCTGTCCACACATCCATACAAGCGACACCATCACAGGACATAACCACATATGCCACCAGATCAGAGGCTCATACAACTGCGCATCCTCTATGGTGACCAAGTGCCAGCAATGCTGCTCTGCCATATACATCGGCCAAACCAGACAGTCTCTGTGGCAAAGGATTGATTAACACAAATCAGAATATTCGAAATGGTAACACAGAGAAGTCGGTGTAGGAGAACATTTTAACCCACCTAGGCACTCATTAATGGACTTAAAAGTAGCCATTCTTCTACAAAGGAATATCACAAGCCAACTATAGAGAGAGGGCAGAATTGACGTTCATATGAAAATTTGATACCATCTCCCTCGGTCTGAACAAAGACTTGAACTGGTTGACATATTATAAAACCAGCTTTCCTTACATTCAACACCCTATTGACATTAAAAGCTAAGTCTGGGACACTTCCAGCCCACTCACTTAGCCTCATTAGCACTGGGACTACAATTGACCCGTAATTATTTTTCTCCCTCTCCCTTCTTATTCTGAGAGTCCACTTTTTTTCTCCACTCAAGATCATCACATCTGAAGAAGTGAGTTTTGCCCACGAAAGCTCATGATACTATCTATACTAAATATATTTGTTAGTCTCTAAGGTGCCACAGGACTTCTCATTTTTAAAGTTGTAGATGAACACAGCTATCCCTCTGCGACTATTTGACCAGACACCACTGAAACACTAAATAGTAACAGATGTTCTGGCTCCTTATATCTGGTTTAGCTCAGCTGTACTTGGAGCAGGACATCTATCGGGGACAATAAAGGATACAACTCACCTTTTCAATCCCCCGATTTCCCAGTCTACATGAGGACACTTTGTTTATATATTTCTTTATGTTTCCCTACAGTTTTCACTAGACACCGATTCAGACACACCTGTAGCATCTGTCTGCATTGTGTATAGTACAATGAGCCATCACTAAGTTTCCCGTTTTTAAACTGATGCGATATAGCTTCTGTGATATTTTTAATTAACTACAGTTTCTAGATCCATGTATAATTCTCCCTGACTTCTATTTTCTCCATTTTTATAATATCCGTTTTATAATAAGATGGTCACACTGCTCAAATGTGGTATATTGATAAACTGAGAAATATTACCAGGAGATAAAAGAGTTGAAGGAAATGAAATGTGAGGGAAGAGAGTTAAATATGTATGGTTTGGAGAAAGGAAGATGAAGAGGTGAGATAGTAGCTCACAAAAATGCAAAGTTGATCAATAGCGAAGTGAGAAAGAACTCTCAGGGGAGGTTCAGGGAGGCAGAACTAGGAACATCTACCCAAAATGGCTCAGGGAAAAATGTAAACACTACAACAGGTTGTGGTTGCTTTACATCTGCATTTCTGCAAGTCAAGTTGTTTAATGAGAGAGTTCAGTTTGTACTGTGGGGAAAGGGACTACAGTAAGTAACTAACTTGATATTTTGTCTTGCAACATCTATTCCCAAGTAGAATTCTACATTAAGAAAGATTTAAGGTTGAAAGTACATATCCATAACTTAAGAGCAAATAGATTACAGGTATGTTGCAATTATTCTAAAAACAAGAATTATAAATGCAAGACATTCAGAGTTGAATTTAAATTTAAAAGAAATCAAAGAAGTTGAGACTGGAAAGGCACAATTTGATCACCCAAACAGCCTTTACTCTGCCCTGTACTGACACTGTCTCTTAAGTTCCATGCTCTGTGAGATGGCTCTGCTTTTGGTAAACTAAACGTTTTATTCATTTAGCAAGCAGCCATAACTGCAGCCTAATATTCCTAGTGATCCACTTACAGACTGCCTTCTTGGTGCCTTCCCCAAACTTTCCCTTTCTGCAACTTATCCTCCTTCTTCCAGGTTCGGTGCAAACTGTTACACCACACAAAACACACAACTATTATTAATGAATTTTAGTATTTATGGTTCCTGATTAGACTAGACTGATGCTTAAAGACACTTTTTTCGTATTTCCCCTTGTGACATCATGGAATTTGGTTGTGTAGTAGGGTGGAGTGGGCGCCCACTGAGTCGGAGGAGGAGGAACCCCTCCAGCCGCCATGTTGGGCTGAGCCTGACCCTGCCCAGACACCTCACAGGAAATCAGGGGGCGGGGCCAGAGCTATAAAAGTCCAGCCTGTGGACTCAGTCAGGGCCCAGCCTGCAGAGGAACCAGAGGCCTGCTCAGTGCTCCTGGCCTGGGAGGCTGAGGCTTGGCCTGGACCCCAGACTAAGCCTGACCCAGAGGACCGGCCCAGACACCTGCCATAGCCTGCACCAAGGAATTGGCTGAGCCCCGTGGACCTGCAAGCAGCGGAGGACTGGACCGGACCGCCTGGACGCCAGTGGGATGAGACCACCCTGGACTCCTCGGCTGAGCAGCCAGAAACCCAGGCTGTTAAAGGCCCCAAGGCCAGCGCGTTTCGGGCTGGAGCCCCTGCTGAGCCCGTAGCGGCCTTCACTGCTGCTCCTAGGGCCCTGGGCCAGGGCACAGTGAAGTGGGCAGGCCTGTGCCCCCCCTGCCACCCACCTACTGGGTGGCAGTCTCCCCCTCGCTGCCACGGCAGGCGATCGGCCTGCACCCCTCCTGAATAAGGAGACCCCAAACCTGTGTCTGTTACTGGCCTGCCCTGAACCAGGGCCTGGCCTTTGTACTAACTGTGTTTGCTGCCCGGCCTAAAGTAAGGCCCAGGCCCTCAAGACTGCTAACTGTTTATTTGTTGCCCCACCCTGAACCAGGGCAGGGAACATCAACTGACTGTGCTGCTGGCCCGCCCTGAACCAGGGCCTGGTGTGTGTACTCACTGTGTGTGCTGCCTCGCTTGAAGGAAGGCTGGGCGTGGACTAGTGACTTGGGGCTTTGGCTTAAAGGGCCAGTGCAATGCGGCGGAGTGGCTGCCCACTGACTCGGAGGAGGAGGAACCCCTCCGGGAAGCCAAACAGGCTGTAGGCTGTTAATGAGATGCTGTAGACATGATCATTTTAAGCACTATAGTACAACAGAAAAAAGTGTAAGGCTTGCAAGATAAAAAGTACCAAGGAAGCTAAAATTATAAACTATGTATACAACATGTGTTGCGCCTGTCAGAATGAACATTCAGGAGAACCTGAGCATAATAATATGAATATCTTAAAAGTAACGCTATAAATGAATAAAAGAAGTTGCACACAAAGAATTCACTGTAAATTCATGCAGACTTTGGGGCCAGTTATAGAAGATGCTAAGTACTCAGGCTTTGATCTAACAGACCATCTACACATGTGCTCCATTTTCATCATGAGAGTAGTCCCACCGACTTCAAACCTGAGTAATTACAGATACGCAAACTTCTTCAACAAGGACACTGATAATTTATGCATTTCCTCTGGTCAATTCTGCTAGGCCATGCTACCATAATATCAGTCTCATCTCTATTGTATCAGATGGCTCTCATCTAAAGCCCTATTTTAGACAGGAGTAGTTGATCAACTGAACCTGTCAGCTCTGATGAAAAAGAGATACAGGGCAGCGCGCCATCTACATACTGACTGCACTACAGGCCTCTGCCTCTCAAATAGCCTCATGATCCAAACGTGACAGACCGGAAGCCTCGTACCCTGTATGGGAGAGTCCTTGGTCCCAGTACTGCACTCTGTACAGGAATGGACAGTGCACAAGGATTGCATCATGCACCATCTATCCCTGCCTGGAAACTTGGAAAATCCAGGAAGATGAATATGGAGACTATGAAAATCATGACAGAGTGGGCAGAAGAATGACTCCTGCCGCCTTTGCATTTTCCTTCCACTTTAATTGTTGTACCTTCTTTCAGGCATTACCTACCCTTGGAACCACTTCTCTCCTCCTGTGAATCAAACCACCTCCCCTTCAAGCACATTTCCTTCATTAAGCCTTTCGGGACTGGGCCACCACCATCAACATGTCCAAACTAATTTGTTTGAGCCTGAACTACACTGCATGCCCTTTTGGCTAGGGCCCATGCCTAACACAGCTAAACACCACCAAGTGCAGAGTCAGCACTCAGTAAAGAAGGGATAACATTTTATTTAATTACACAGGGAACAAGAGAGGGTAAGGGGAAAGTACTAATAAAAGTACAATCAGTAAACATGAGTCACTTGCTCCAGAAACAGACATGAATATGTTGGAAAAGGAAAACCTGCTGAATCTTGCCAGAATAAGTGCTTAAAAAATTAGAGCAGTTGAAGATTAAGGAACTGTACAAAATTAGAACATCTCCAACCCAGAATTCTGAAGCAAATGCCAAAAGAAATGGGGCAATATTAGCATATAAATTCAAAACACCTTTGGAAACAGGAGAAGTATTTAAAGAGAGCTGAGTGTACTGCCTATATTTAATATTAAGTCAAAATATAGGAAATTGAAACTGGTAAATCTGAAGCTAGCTATGAGAAATGGACAGAAGTCACTAAATAAAAATGGAACAGGGACCAGCTGGAGTGTTCTGATTTAATTAAGAACAGTGAGGATTCACACATGCAAGATTATTCTTAATAAATCTGCCAGAATATTTAAAATAACAAATATTTGAGGGGAAAGTTGTGGATATAATTTCCCAGAATTTTGGACAGATTTGCCACAGTGCCAGATATTGTTTATTTAGAACATCAGTTATAGTGCACAGTGCAAAATACTTGCAAAAGGAAAGGACTAGCTTAAAATGAAATATGTAGAATCAGAATACCAAGTTCAGACCGAAGGTTGAAATCAACACCCTGAATGTAGTGCATCCACTTACATCAACTTTTCATTTGGCCAACAGACAGCACATAAAATAGACTATATTAACTCATCCAGTCATGCTAAATAGGTCAGACTGGATGAGTTAATATAATCTAATACCTTTGGTATTATCTGACATCTTCTAACCTGAACAATTGCCATTCTGGTGCACTGATTTTTTTTTTCCTTGGAGAAACAGACATATTTAGAGAGAGACAAACATGCCATCTATTTTCTTACTATATATTTTAGTGTCTGTCCGTCCATCTGTGAGTCTGTTCAGGAATGCCTCCTAAACAGGAAGAGCTAGGTCCACCAAATTTGGGATGCAACTTCATCTTATCCTAACTTATAGCAAAGTAAGGGTTTCATTGTGCCAGGACAATAGGATGTGTCTGGAATTAGATTGTTTCTCATAAAATGGAAAGGGAGGGGTCTGGCAGGAGGGATAGTTATACTTCAGAATGACCACAAGGGGGCAGCAAGGGACCAGAGATCAAGACCAGAAGAGCTATAACCCCATTGGACCAGCAAGTGGCAGAGGTGGAGAAAGGGACAGCTATTTACTATATGTTTGAGAGTGTTTTCCTCTTTGTATGTCTGTTTGTGTGTCTGTCTGTCCCTCAACCAGAGGACATCCACTGCTCCCCCATCTGTGCCTGCTGTAGCTGCAGCAGCCATAGACAAGTGATTCTCACCAGGGCTCAAGCTGCTGCAGTGAGAAAGGGCTGGGGTTGTCTTCTCTCTCCAAGGCAGCCTGCCTACTGAACCCCTCATCCTCAGACTGCTCCAAACAATGATTTAAATGAAGAAAAACAAAACTTACTTGAGTTAAGGGGTAAATTAGCCATGTAGGTACATTTTCTAGTATTTTATATTAAAATATACATGAAAAAGGAAATAGGGATCTTAAAATGGTTAAACGATGGTGCTTAACTGGTTAATCATTTAACCTAGGTTCTGCCACCTGACCCTGGGCGTCCCAGCTTAAAGCTCAAATCAGTTGTGCAAACCTGCATCCTAAAATCTATTTGTCTCTACTCAAGCAGAGTCCATCTCACAAGAACGGTCCTCTGTGCATGAATGCCTCTGGGTATGTCTACACTGCATCCCTCTGTCGGCAGAGGGATGCAGATTAGGCAGGTCGACATTGCAAATGTAGCGGGGATTTAAATATCCCGTGCTTAATTTGCATAAAAAAAGCCGCTGTTTTTGCCGACTCAGCACTTTGTCAGTAAAAAGCGGCAGTCTAGAGAGGGATCTTTTGAGAAAGAAAGCCTTTTTTGACATTCTGTAAACCTGCTTGCAGGAGGCATAAGGGATCTGTCGAAAAAGGCTTTCTTTCTTGACAGATCCCACTCTAGACTGACATTTTTTGCCAACAAAGTGCTGAGTCGGCAAAAACGGTGGCCATTTTTATGCAAATTAAGTGCGGGATATTTAAATCCCCGCTTCATTTGCAATGTCAACCTGCCTAATCTGCATCCCTCTGCCGACAGAGGGATGCAGTCTAGACATACCCTCCCAGTGGTCAAAGATCCCAAACCCTCCTTATAGCACTACTGCCTGAGCCATTTGTTGATCATCATAATCTTGTCTCATCATCACTCTCCTCCTTAGGGATAGATAGAATCCCATTGCAGATCTCCTGAGCCTCCATTTAAGTGTCTTCCCCAGCCTGTTGTAGTCTCCTTTGATATAGCTAGATGCTCACTGGAATGCATAGTTTGTTCTAACATAAAGGACAATCAGTGGATTCTTTCCTTCTCCCTTTAGGATCCTTTTCAGACTTAGGTCCACATCCCATACTGGCAGACAGAACACTCTTCTGTTCACTAGATCAGCTCCAGTGCCAGGGCTTTCTTTTCTTTGTTGGGAGACCCTAGTCATGTAGACCTGGCTCTGCCTGGTGTTGATGGGATTCTACAGCTTTCCTCCTTCTGTGTTTTCAGCCTGCAAGTCCTCCTCTTCTGTTCTCACTTACAATCTTCTGTGAGTCAGAGCCCCAGGAGGATAAAGGAATTCTAGCTATCACTATTGACTCTTTTCCCTCCTCTCATGGGACTAGCTGCTCTTCTCCTCTTCCTTTTACTGCCCACTGTTCCCGTCTTCATTTTCCAGCATGGCAAACTGTTCCTAACTTCTAGTTTGCCCTCACTATCTGATCTTTTTCTATGCCTGGTTCTCAGTCGCATGCTTCCACTGGCCACTTGCCTCATTCTGTAGTCTCCCCTCACAGTTCTCCACGCCATCTGAGAGTCCTGTGTTTTCCCTTCAGCCTCCTCTCACTTTCCCTCCACCATCTGCTTGAATCCCCTTGGAAAGGCAACCACGATTTCCACCTACATCTCCAAGCCTCCGATCTTCTCTTCCATCAGCTCTGTCAGGTTCCACTTCATAGGTTCCTGCTCCAGGATAATGCGCATGCCAAAGCTTCCACAATAGGCCATCATCGTTATCTCCCCTATTGCTCGTGTCACTACCACTGCTGCCTCAGTAGCTGTCACAGCCTTTGCTCCTAAGATCCTGAGACATCTACACATACCTGCAAAAAGCCTCCCCTGTTACTGGCTCTGTTTGCTAGCTGTTGAGCTACTGACTGGCTGCCTGACTGCACGTATAGACCCTATATTCAGGGATCTGCCTCTTGCATAGCACACTGCTCCTTACCAGCCTCTGCAAACAAACAAACCAGCAGTTGGAGCTGTAGCTGATTGCTCCACTTAGAGACCAGTACAAACCTGCACTATTTCACTGTCAGGTACCTTGAGGGAGACAGTTCCTCCAGGAACACCCCCAGACCAAGGGGCCTACACCCACTGTTGCACTTCTTCAGCTCTGCTGGCGGGTGCAGAGAGAAGGGTCAAATGTCTTGCATCTCTAGCCCTCCCTCTTCCTTTTTAGGATGCCTAGCCCTTTAAGGGGAGCAATCACTGACTGAAGATACGTGGGGAGAATGTCTTTATACACTCTCCTTCTTCAACACCTGCATAGTGGTATGGCACCATCTGATCCTATACCCTGTGAAAATCCAAGCAGTTTAATTTATAAATCCCTAAAAGGTCTGTCTCAATACATCAGATTGCTGAGTCTCTTGTAAAGAAGAATGTGAACATTTTATAAATCACAAATAAATACAATTTAATTTCTTCATTCCCATCCTTTATCGGAGCAGGTTCTGCTGCACACTGAGTAGCGCTATTGCAAAGAACCTCTTCCTCACTGACCCTTCTGTAGCCTCCCACTTTAATCTTTTGCATCTTCTTTCAGCCTCTCCCTGTGCTTAAAGCCATCTCTTTGTTCCTGGGAACCAACAACTTCTCCTTCAGATACTTCTTCCATAAAACTCTCACCTTGAATTTATAGAGGAATCAACTCTTGTCTCATTCTAAAATGCATTTCCAAACTAAACTTTTGCTAAAGGACAGCTAAAGCTGAAATACTGTAAAGGACTCAGAGTGGTAGCAGTGTTAGTCTGTAACTGAAAAAAACTTTAAAAAAAACCAAATGGTCCTGCAGCACCTTACAGACTATCAAAAAATGTAGATGGTATCATGAGCTTTCGTGGGCACAGGGCACAACCCACTTCTTCAGATGAATGGAGCAAGGGGTCCAACAGTTGTAACTCTAGACTCCTTGCTCCATTTATCTGAAGAAGTGGGCTATGCCCACGAAAGCTCATGATACCATCTACATTTTTTTTTTAGTCTCTAAAGTGCTGCAGGATCATTCATTGTTTTTAAAGTTTGTACTGTAAAGGAGTTACTTCAGATGCCACCAGACAAATACATGAAGGAGAGTGAAGCTAGAAAGTTAGTCATTTTAGTTCACCAAAAAATGTTCACAACAATATAATCAGTTACAATGGTCACTTTAAAACAGCCTAACATTTTGGAGGAAATTAAAAATAAGCTTTGACAGTTATCAGTGCTAAAGATCACACGTAGGGACTCACATTGATTCACTGTAATAAAACTCTCACTTTAGCTCACAGAATCTTTGGGCTTCCAATTTGGCAGCAAAACATCAGTGCATTCATCTCTGTCATGCAGATACTATGGTCATTTCATTTTGACAGAGAAGCAGATAATATGTGAATTACAAAGAAAATGTAATAATCAATTTGCGTATTATTTTGAACAATGCCTTAAAAAGTCTGATCCCTTCTGCCTGATGTATCATTACAAATTTCAAGAGCTAATTTGAAATGAACTCTTGAAATGTATGCACTAAATGGTATATTATATATGTAAAATCTTAATAAGATGCTTTGCATCACTCAAACATTGTATCAGCATTCTGGCCCAGTGTGAATGAAGGGGTGACTCCAGAAAAGGAGTACAGCTTATCCATACAAGTCTGTTTTGTATGTTAAGAGCCAACAAATATACCCTGCCGCATAGAACCCATGGATAAAACCTATTCTGATTGTATTGCATATGTAGAAGTATGAATATTGCTCAGCAAACATTAACGAGGACTATCAGATGTTGGTAGGGACCCTGAATTAATTCTCAAGAGGCTCAGCTGTCCATGAGCCAGAAAAAAAAGGAAAAATCTGATACGGTTTCTTGGCATGTGGGTTAAATTCCTTGGAGTCTCTATTGTTTGCAAACTAAATTTGGAAATGGTCACATGATTTTAAACTTGCATGGTGGCTGGTCCTTCAACTCCCAGCTGGTCACTAGAATGCCCAGGATCTTGGAGTGGAACAGGCAAGAGATTATCACTAGCACATAAGAACAGCCATACTGAGTCAGACCAAAGGTCCATCTAGCCCAGTAACCAGTCTTCCAACAGTGGCCAATACCAGGTGCCCTAGAGGGAATGAACAGAACAGATAATCAAGTGATTCATCCCCTGTCTCTCACTCCCAGCTTCTGGCAAACTAAAGTTAGAGACACCATTCCTGCCCATCCTGGCTAATAGCCATTGATGGATCTATTAGGGATCTGAATGTGTAAACGTATTCAAGGTTAACCAGTAAGCCTGGATCTAAATACTATATATGGCATTTCCTAACTAAAAAGGTATTGTATCCAACATGAAGAAATTCTATATTAGACCTTGTCTTGATAAACATAGAAGAACTGATCAAAAACTAAAAATAACTGGTAACTTAAGTACAAATGATCATGCCTATATCACATCTATGAGGTGCTGTCAAGGCTTTTTCCCACTCTGGCACTCCCAATGCAGAAGGTGAAGGCCCACAAGAGAGCTTCAAAACCTTGCTTCTACAAGCAGTGGTTACAAAAACTCCCCCCCCCCCCCCCCCAGAATCCTAATACACAGATTTTTGGGAATTTGCTGCCACCATCAAGTGCTTTTTTATCCCTAAAAAACAGGTGAACACTTGAAACCACCCCCAGAGGTACCCCAAGCTTTTTTGCCCCAAAAGAGCTTGAAAAAAGAAAAGAGAAAAACAAGCTGCAGTCTCTGGTAGCTGATCCCTCAGTCAGAGGCCTGCAGATACACACAGACAGATCTTCCAGGACGCAAGAATCAAATCATCACCTTAAAAGAAGTGATTTGTATTACAAAACAAAAGGTAAAACATACTTGGTTGCTAGATGTTACAGAGCAACCGAGGAAAACAAATTGAAAACACAGAAAAAAACCTCTGGCACAATGTTTAGATGGTAGTAAATGGGGAGGGAAGGCATAGATTCACACAGAGCAGTTCAAACCAAACCACAAAACAAAGAAAAATTACCCTGAACACGACTGGACTCACATTTCCCTGGTATTCACTTCTAATTTTCTCCTTGTTCAGTCCACTCCCATGCCCTGAACTCCATGGCTGGGGAGGGTGGGGGCATAGTAGTTCTGCCTGGGTTTAAATCATTCTGTGTCTCTCAAATCCTGGTTTAACTCTCTCCCCCAAAGAAAGCAGGCAGGGAACCTATATCCAATTCAAATTTCAACCCTCTATCTCCATTGGTTCTCCCGGCCCCTTGGCCAACACCTTTGCTAGGTACCTGAGTTAACCCCTTAGTCACCGGGTGCTGGTCAGCACTCTTCCGTGATAGGTGCAAACAGAATAAAGTCCAGACTAGGGATATACATACTTGGTGCTTTAAAAGGGCCAATTTCACAAAAGTAAAAACAATTGAGCCAAATCAGCAGGAAAACAGAATTTAATAAAAAAAATTGAATAATGGGAATAATTTAAGAACACTTTACTAGCCATAATCCTGCAGTATTGCTTTGAAAATCAAGGTGATTTAGGGCAATGTGAAGGCACCTTATAAAAATTATATAACAAATGAAAGAAAGGGGAAGTTGATAGTAATGAATATAAATGAGAAGATGGAAATTGATAAGGGCAGCAAAGGAACACAAGGAGAAATCCATGGACAGCACAATTAAGGACAACAAGGATTTTTTAAAGTATAGTGTCAACAAAAAGAAGCCTGACAATGACATTTGTTCATTACTACATGGACATAGTGCAATTACCAATATTAATGCAGAAAAAGCAGAAGTATTATATTTGTCCTGTATTTGGGAAAACACCCCACCAGAGATATGGCTACTTCCATTCCACTTGTATCTCAGGAAGTCTCAAAATATAATTGTATATACGAAATCACGATTGAATAGGTGTGTTTCTCTGGGGGTCCTCCAAGGATCAGTTCTCAGCCCTACATTATTTAATATTTGTATTAATGGCCTGGAAGAAACTATAAAATCATCACTGATAAAATTTGCAGCTAACACAAAAATTGGAGGAGTGGGAAACAAGGTTGAGGGTAAGTCACTGATGCAAAGAGCTCTGGATTGTTTCACACGCAAATGCATGTTTTAAAACAGCTACATGTAAATGTATACATCTAGGAACAAAGAAAGTAGGCCATACTTACACAATGGCGGACTCTATCCTAGCAAGCGGTTACTCTGAAAAAGATTTGGGAGATTATGGTGGATAATCAGCTGAACATGAGCTCCCAGAGTGATACTGTGTGCAAAAGGGCTAATGTGATTTTTGGATGCATAAGCAGGGACTCTCGCGTAGGAGTTGAGAGGTTATTTTATCCCTGTATTTGGCACGGGTGCAACTACTGCTGGGCTATTGTGTCCAGCTCTGCTGTCCACAATTCAAGAATGCTGATAAATTTGAAAGGGGTCAGAGAAGAGCCAGAAGAACGATCATATAATTAGAAGCCCTGCCTGATAGCACTAGCCTCAAGCAGCTCAATCTATTTATCTTAACAAAGAAAAGGTTAAGGGGTGACTAAATTACAGTCTATAAATACCCACCTGCGGTATTTAATGATGTGCTCTTCTATCTAGCAGAAAAAGGTAAAACATAATCCAGTGGGGGGGGGGGCAATGAAAGCTCTGGCCACGGGTTCTCTGGGCCCCAACACACTCCCGGATCTTGGAGGAGACACTGCTCTCCAGCTGGGCCGGACCGAGCCATTCCGGCGCCCCGGGCAGACAGTTTAATTGTGCCCAGCGCGTGGGGGAGGGCGTGCAGAGCTGGCGGCGGCAGGACGCACGTGCCCGGCCTGGCTCAGCCCGGCTACCGCCGCTGGCGTGCAGTCCGGGGCCGCCCAAGGCGGGCCGAGCCTGGCTGTGCAGGGCACCGCGGTCGCAGGGGAAGGGTGCTGCTGGCCGGCGCTGCGGGGGTTAATGCGGCCCCCGTCCCAGGCGGCCGCTGCAGGGTGGCCGCTGGGAGCTGCTGCAGTCTGCGATCCGGGAGCCAGGCACCCCCAATAGGTTGGCGCCCTGGGCAGCTGCCCGGCTAGCCCCTGCCTTAATCCAGCCCTGCTCTCCAGCACACATGGCTCTCAGCACCCACTGTCCTAGCTGGCTCCCATTTTGATGATCTCCTCTCCTGGGACTCCGGTGGTAGTGCCTCTGTGAAAGAGGGGAGCCCTGGATCTTCCTTTGCCTGTGCACTGGTGCAACTCCATGCCCTGCCACACATGGTTCCTGTTGCTTCTGGCCTGGCTCTGTAACACTCAGCTCCTGCTAGCAGCTCCTGGTTCCCTCGGGAACCATGCGAGGAGTGCGGCCACCAATCCCACCAGCAGCACTGGCCTCATCCCAGCCAGCAACTCGCTGGCAGGCTGCCCCCAGGAGGCAGCATCCAGCCATGGAGAAGGTTGCTGGTTGCCAAGTTTCACATTGTAAATAAGTTCCCCGACTTTCACAATAAGCCAAGAAGCAAGCTAATCCGATTTCAAAACAAGGCCCAAACACACTGATGCCTAAAAGAACTCTGACACTCTATGTGCGTAGATGCCCCTGTCTGCAGTCTAGGACTGTGGTGGACCCACAGTGCACCACTGAACTCCCCCCCACCCCTTGTTCCTGCTTGCCAGAAGCTGATAAAAACAGAGAAGCAACAAACTACAACAAGCAACATGCTACAATAGGGGTGGGCAATAAACAACCCATGGACGGGATGTAGTTCACCAGAGTTAGCCCCTGGCAGGCTGCTGGCACTGTATTTACCTGCATGTCTGCAGGTACAGCTGCTTGCAATTCCCATTGGCCACGGAGCGCTGTTCCCAGACAATGGGAGCTGTGGGAAGCAGCATCCTCATCCACACCTTTCCCGCAGCCACCATTGGCTGGGAATGGCAACCTGTCACCAACGGGAGCTGCAAGTAGCCATACCTGTGGGCACGCAGGTAAATAAAACACCAATAACCTTGGTGAACCACCATCAGCTTATTGCCCACCCCTGCACTACAAGCAAAAAACTAGCCAACAAGCATTACAAGACAAGTAAGCCTGAAACAAGCCAACTGTCTGCGGTTGTTATGCATTGTTTGGTATGCAGTCAGAGCTATGCAGGCCATTTAAACATTTCAGAAGGCAGGTGTATATTACATGTTAAACATTCTCACAGTGAATATATAATACTTGTGTCCTTCTTCCCGTGTGATACCATGGCAGTTCTAATGAGCATCTGTTTCATATGAGACGGAAGTGGGATACTTTCAAAGAAAGGCCCTGACTAGCGCACTTCTTCCCTTGCTCTGACAAAGATGATTTGTTCTTCAGATCACATGACGTGGCCTGTTTTTTCCCTAGGCTGAGAGCAATAAGGGACTTGATTTTGCAGTGGAATGAGGAATTCTGAAGATCTTTTAGTTGGATACTGATATAAGTGAATGTCTGTCTTTTTACAGAGATGGTAAATATGCCTAGAGTTCTGGACAAATTCTTGTAATAAATTAAATTAAAATGCACTGATGAATAATCTGCTTATATTCAATTGTGATAATTACATCTATAGGTTTTCAAATATTCATAATTGCTTTTCTCTTGACCACACAGAGGCTTTTTCTATCAGTGAGTGATTTTAAAATATATTGCATGCCTGTTTGTTCTGGACTTTATAATGGTTTTGAACTTCTTTTAAAAATTCCAGATATTCACTTTTTCTATATCATATGCACATCAGCCAAACAGGCAGCAGGAAATGCAGCCAGGAAGAGGAGAGTGTGCCAATCCTACACAGCAGCCACAAAACTATGAAGGGTAAATAATAGTAGGTATGATATCATGCATCTCAGACATTGCCATCATACGCACAGCTGCAAAGAAAGCTGATTGTCGAGGCTATACAGCTTAGAAGAAAAAAATGATGCTCTTCTCACTCTGTTTACAGTGAACACCAGCAGGAGCTGGCGATTGGGCTAAGAGACCTACTCAGTTCCATCGCTCTTCCTTTTTCTGAATTCTCTCCAGATGCTGTGTGAAGGCAGAGGTCACTGAGATTTGGGGGTAATGGAACTGCATTGTGCAGTATGTGTAAACTGCTTTGTGTTATGAGGATGCCTTTAACCTGGTGTGCTCAGTAGAAGAGTAGATCCCCAGAGCCCTTCCTGGCCTTTCAAACCTCATATCTGCCACTTTAAGTTAAATTTGTTTCTCCCTGGCAGAAAATACAAGTGCACGGGCTTGATGCAAGACACAAGAGAAAGACGTGCAGTTCCTTTGCAAGAGCTTGTGGCAGGTGGAGATGTACCCATTTTCATTATGTTCTTTAAATAGTGTAGGAACCAGAGACAAACTAATTTTCAACCTCTGGTGGCATCACGCATGCACTGTGTGGGTCAGAGAGAAGGGAGACTCCTCAGAAGTCCCTGTGGGACAATGTGGGGGTTGAGTGAAGATCAGAACAGGGTCCCCAATGGGGGACAGTGGAATTACCTCCTCCCCCAAAAATATCTGAATTGGAACCACAGGGTCATGGGATTAAAACAGCAGAGTGTTCACTAGTCCAAATAGTGCATCCCTGAAACAAAATTGAGAGAGAGAATAGTGGGGGGAATCTGATGCTTCAGGGCAGGAGGAAAAGGACACAGAGTTTCTCCTTCTGTAGCCTCAGATCACACCCTCAGAGACTTAGGGGTAGTTGGCTTTTAGTGATTTTACTGTGATTCCAACAGGCCTAATCGCCAATGTCAACAAAGCTTTACATCATAGAATCATAGAATACTAGGACTGGAAGGGACCTCGAGAAGTCATTGAGTCCAGTCCCCTGCCCCCATGGCAGGACCAGGTACTGTCTAGACCATCCCTGATAGACATTTATCTAACCTACTCTTAAATATCTCCAGAGATGGAGATTCCACAACCTCCCTGGGCAATTTATTCCAACACAGAATTGAATAGTTTCCACGTGGTTTGTATGGGGTAGCTGTATTAGAGCATATTTAGTAGGCTTCCAGTAGTTACTGTGTCTTTGCGCATGCTTTATTATTTTACACAAACTGGGTGGGTCACGTAGCTCTTGTGGCACCAAGTGCTTTAAAGCAAACTTACTTTTTAAAGAGGTCTTCTTTTGCAAATTAACCAATGCATTGCTAATTGCAGCATCCACCCTGCTCAGATTGTAAAGCCACATGTCTTAGAATGAGCTGATATATTGGCAATTAGAGTATTCAGTTACTTATATGTTAACATAACATAACATAAGAACATAACATAAGAACGGCCGTACCGGGTCAGACCAAAGGTCCATCTAGCCCAGTATCCTGTCTGCCGACAGTGGCCAGCACCAGGTGCCCCAGAGGGGGTGGACCGAAGACAATGATCAAGCGCTTTGTCTCCTGCCATCCCTCTCCAGCCTCTGTCAAACAGAGGCCAAGGACACCATTTTATCCCCTGGCTAATAGCCTTTTATGGACCTAACCTCCATGAAATTATCTAGCTTCTCTTTAAACTCTGTTGATTATGTTTTGTGTCAGTGTATATGCAGTAAAACACTAATTAACTCATTGGTCTGTTACTTTGTGTGGCACGTTCCCTCTGGGAGTCCAGCACATTTCATAGTGTGGGATTATGTAAAGACACCTGATGGTATTGTAACTTTGGGTATAAATGGAGCCCTGCAGATCTGTTGATATCTGCGGGTGTCTTCATCCATGGATATCGGCGGCTCATTTGTGCGGATATGGATGCAAATACAGATACAACTTCTGTGTCCACACAAGGCTCTAAGTATAAACTGCGGCAGTAATACAATTCAGAGGTAAGCAATGGCTGCAATCAGCTTAACTATGCAGCTGAGAGACAAGGCGGGTGAGGAAATCTCTTTATTTGAAGCAACTTCCATTGACGAAAGTGGCAACCTTTTGAATTTACACAGAGAACTATACTAATACCCAGAGCGGAAGAAGCTAACAGGTTAGCAGACAATACAGGCTGTCTATGAGGCCATGCCCAACCTGGGGTCCATTAGGAAGAGGATCTATAAGCAGAGCAGCTCAGCCCTCTGTCTGAAAAATGAATAGTTTGGTGCTTTCAGCTCGAGCTGTGAAGCATTTTAAAATGATGTGATCTAACACAAGACCTGCCTCCTCCTCCTCCTTGCTAATAGAAGCTCACAGGGCCAGGTTCTCTTCCTCTGTTGCTCCCTCGCCACTGACTACTATGATGATACAAATGTGGCCATAATGTGTCCCTAACTGGCCAGCTAAGAATTCCCCTAGTGTGTGGAAGCCCTCAGATGAGTTACATTTGGAGTAGCCAGTTCCTATGCCAAATGCCCCCAACCCTGTCATGGTGGTGTTTCAGGGCTCTGACTGTTTTGAAGTGTCAGGTAATATTTGTAAAAAGCACAGTGCTCAGTGGCTAGGGGTTTTAGGTGCTGTCATCGCGCACATGGATGGCTAACATTTCATTTTCTGATATAGCCCTTCAGCGGCACCAAGCATTTGAGTGTGAGGGTTTGTTTTAACGTAGCTGGTTTTCCCAATGTTATGGCCATAGACTTTGCACCTGTGGAAGTCAGAGTCCCAGAAAAATTAGGAGATTTGTATCATTATAGGAAAATCTACTACAATATTAAAATACAAGGCATTTATGATTAATGTACTGTAATAACTGCAATGATTTGTCCAGTTTCCCTTGGGTGGCACAATATGCATAATTAATACGAGATCTGAATAGCTGTTCATTCTTCTTTCTGTCACTTCAGCCATGTGACGACGAGAACTTGAAGCTACCTTAAGGTATTTGCTAAGGATTTTTTTTAGCTCTGGGGACTCCTCAGCTGGACTAGGGTTGCAAGAGCCATCTGTAAACCAGTCTTTCCTGCCCCCCCCCCCCCACCCTCAGTTTAAGAAATATTTCAAGTTGAGGAGTGGCATGATATCAGTGCGGAAATGGAAAATGATGCATATTTGTGATGCTTGCTAGTGGAGTGTCACACAGCTATGGGGATGATCTTGTTCTAGGCGGGGTGGGGTGGTCCACCTTGCCCCTAGCACACTTATCCCTGCCCTTTTCCTCCCCAGCCGGTGCCTCTATTTCTGCCTGGTAGTCTGTTTACTCCCTCTGCCTTCAAGGTGCCCAACCCAACCTATATCTCATCCCTATTGACAGGACAGCCCTGTCCCATAGTCCCCAAAGTGAGTCAAGGGTCGAAGTCCAAAGCTCACCCCCTTTTGTCAGGGCAGCGCAGTTCAATAGTCGAACAGTGACCCAAGGATCGAAGACACAAAGCTCTGAGAGAACAGACCCAGAGCCTGGTTCAGGGCAGCAAACACACAAAGTTCTGAGGGAACAGACCCAGAGCCTGGTTCAGGGCAGCAAACAGACAAAGTTTGGAGGGAGCAGACCCCCAGGCCTAAGTTCGGGGTGGGGGGGACACACAAACTGTCAAGTCTCCCAGCACTTGCAGAGACAGGTCACACAGGCCTACAATCACAGAGGCAGTGTGAAACGGTCACCAACGGGTTACGTGACAGGGAGGACACAGGCCTGCCTGCTCTACTGCAGCTCAGACCAGGCCCTACCAGCGGCAGCTCAGTCTGACACTTGCTCAGTGGGGCTCCTGACCACAACACACTGACTCAGAGGCCCTGGCCCAACCAGACTAAAGTCTGCTGTCTCTGGGTCACTTCCACCCTCTCCCTCCAGGCATACCTGGCTCCAATGCAGGTCCTCTGATTGTTGGGGGGGCTGGAACTTCTTGCAGGATGGGCAAGTCGTAGTCTATCTGTAGGCCCGGCGGTCTGAGCCAATCCTCAGCCTCTTTTAGGTCCACCTCCATCTCCCAGCTTCAGAGCACAGAGCAGGAATCTGGTTCCTCTAGGGGCTGACTGGCCTCTCAGGTTGGCCTTTTATAGCCTCCTGACTTCTAGTCTGGCGATGTGCTCGGGGCAGGCTCTGCACACCAGGCTCTGGGAGGGCTCCGCCACCTCTGGATCAGTGGGTAGTGCCACTCTGCCTCACCGCACCCACGCACTGGCTTGTTACAATAAGTTGCTGTTCTGGAAGAAACAGTATTTACTATAGCCTTGAGTTTCTTAAAGCCCAGAATGTGACCAGTGCTGGTCAAAGCCTTGCATCCAATATGAATTTTATGGCCTACATCAGTGGTTCCCAACCTTTTTCATATCACAGACTGGCAAACCCATTCACAAACATTTGGTGGACCAGTAACATTTTATTTGAATAGTTGCATATTCATTATACAAACAATGAATATGCAAATATGCAAATAAAATGTTACCTGTCTGCAAAATGCCCCCAGAGCCACCACACAGCAGTTGGCTTCAGCTCTGGCAGCCACCATGTGACAAGCGGCTGCCAGAGCTGAAGCTGGCTGTTTATGGCGGCTCGGGGGGCCAGGGCTGGGATACACTCTGGCCCCCTGAGCCGCTGCACAGCAGCTAGCTTCAGCTCCAGCAGCCACCACGGCCTAGCAGCCAGTGATTCGTGGCCCAGCACCAGTCTGTGGCCTGGTGGTTGGGAATTGCTGTCCTACATGAATGGCAGTCTGTCAGGCACTATTAGGTATTGTTCCAATGAGGTAAGTACTTATAACGCCAAGGGGAAGGCGTCTATTAGCATTCTAGTAAATGTTCAAAAATGAAGCTATATATTCAAATATACTGACGGAATGGTGGGTAGGGACAGAAGATCATTAGAGAGATACCAGTGTGTCAAATCTAACTACAATTAACTCAATAACAGAGTGCCAAACAAATTTGGGAAACTGAGTTTCAGGTCTTCTTCTTGCACATAATCCATAATTTGAAATTGTCCGCTTTTGTTTGACATGGAGGAAGTGCAAACCAGGAAGAAATTACACCAGGCTGTCTACGAAAGCTAACGTAAAATGCTGTAAAAGTGATAGCTCTTTATAAAGTTGTGATGAAAATACATAACTTAATGAGAATACGTTTCACCTTTGATCACTTGGCCCTATAAAATCCTAGAGGCACCACAAAAAGCAACTTTCTTCAGAGACAATGCTTGCTGTTAAGTGCTGAGGGGACAGGGAAAAAAGAAACTGTTCCTGTTAAGCAGGCTTGAAAAAAAATCTCTTAAAAATATGGTATTGTAACATGGACTCAGCAAGTTCAGGTGAGTTTTGTTTGAGAAATCGTTAATAGGAGGGGAAAGAAAGACTTTTTCTTGTTCTTTGATTTCTATGGGACTTAGTCTTCTCTGACCCATGAGTCTGGTTGTTCTATAGTGTTTAAACAGTGGTTACATAAGGTTTAAATAAAAGTCCTTGATCCTGGTCTACATAATTTGTGTGTGAACCAAGGCCTAGAGCCCAACCCACAACTCTGCAAAATCATCCCATTTCTATGCTGTAGAATCCCACTGCTACCCAAATCCTAGACATTCTTTGGTCCAAGAATTCCAGTTACGCCAAGTTACCACATTTCGCTTTTGACATGTCCGTGTTATACATTGAGTCAAAGGTTCACGGGTGAAACGTGTTTTGGCAAATCTTAAGGAAATCATCTGAAAGAGTATTGTATTCATGCTTCTGCCAATGCAAAAATGAATAATGTATGCTTGTCAGGCCTTCCACCTGTTTCCTGAGAGACAACTGGTGCCTGCTGAGAGTGGATGGGCACAATTTAAAGGATTGCGCCCTCCCAACTGCTTGAGTCATGCCCCTTCCCCCTGCATGACTGCCTTACAATCAGTGGTTCTCCCTGTGGCTTCCAGTTCTGTGCCACTGCCTCTCCCCATAGCAGCAGCTCCCAGCTTGCCAGCTCCTGCAGCTGCCATGCACAGAGGGGGTCCAGAGGCATCATGTGACTGAGCAGGGCCAGCAAATCCTGAAAAAAATGGGAGCTGGGGGCATATGACTCCATGTGTCCCCTTCCCCCCCACGTCACCTCTGGCTTCTGCCCAGGAGAGGGCAGCTCAGGGTTTCAATCCCAAGGATTTATGGTTTCAGCAGGAGTGGAACTGAAATCCTGAGCCCAGACTGGGCAGCAAAATCCCTGAGAAACTCCCCTTCCCCCCAGATTGAAGCCCAGAAATCTTCCTCCCTGCTAGGCAGAAGCCCCTACCTCACCAGGCCCTTACACAGGAATTTTTGTGGGAAGCTGAGAGACATGGGAGGGGTTGGTGGCTGCCCCACCCCTGCAGCCCAGCCCCACTCCTGGCCTTGCTCCTGGGGAAATGGGAAGGGAATCAGTCCCAGCTTTCTCCTGGCCAGCTGGAGCACTGGGGGTGGGGGTGAGGGTGGTGGGGGCATTCACACCCTTTGCAGCCCCCATGTGTACAGGCCTGCCCACCACCCCACCACGGGGGGGGGGAAGGAGATTGTTGTATGTTGCTTGGAAAGTCGGTAGGTTTGGCCATTATGTTCTACGTTCTAATTGATCCAGCATTATGATGTTTTACCTCATTTATCCTGTTTCTTTCCATAATGCTACTTTGCCATCTTGTAATAAGCCACTGCACTCACTCAGGAGTTTGAAAATTCACATTTGTGTTAAACTATCAAATGAGAAAGATTACGCAGCCTTTGATTTACTCTTTGGGGGAGGAGTGGGAGGTGTCATTGAAAACTCGCTGGATAAGAGCACTGATGAGGCATGAAGTAGTTTAGCCAATAATTAAGGCAAATGAGGAAAGGGGCAACACCCCAAAGAGGATTGCAGAGAGACAAGAAGATAGCTAACAAAATGTTGAACATATCCAAAAATGCTTATTACCTTTCCTCCGTGGTTTTCCAGAGCTGAAGGATTCATTCCATTTAAACGAGAAAACAAATGTTCAATGTTAAAGATTCATGTCATGGTTCAACACCAGGCCGCAGCCTCTGGAAAGACTCATTACAGCAGGGGTGGAGAACCGAAGGCCCGCCAGGATCTGGCCCCAAGGCTCAGGGCTTCCCACCAACATTGGAGAGTCTGTGCTGGTGCTCCAGGCCCCTGCCAGGCTGGAGCACAAAATCTAGCCAGGGCCACTCTAGGGTCTGGTGTGCAAGGGGAATGTGGGAAGTGTCTTTCTCCTTCTCATTCAGGGGCCATGTGCCACTTGTGTGGGGCCCCCAACTGATTTTTCTGTGGGTCAGCGGCCCCCAACCCAAAAAAGGTTCCCCACCCCTGCATTAATGTAATATATGATTAGCCATAGCACAGGCAGCACTATGAAGTGTTGTTACAGTCACTGTTCCCAGTAATCCAGGGGCAGGCAATAAAATGGTGGCGATTTGCCCAGGCTGGCCCCTGGTGGGCTGCTGCCACTAGATTTACCTGCACCTCCACAAATACGGGCAATTGTAGCTCCAGATGGACGTGGATCACTGTTCCTGGCCAATAGGAGCTGTGGGAAGTGCCATGGACAAAGACATCACTTCCCACACTCCCATTAGCCAGGAATGGTGATCCACAGCCAGCAGGAGCTTCAATCTCCCGTACCTGCAGAGGCCCAGGTAAATATAGCGGCAGTGGCCATTCTGGGGAGCTGGATCCAGCCCGTGGACCGGTATTTGCCCACCCCTGTGGTAATGAGTGTTTTGGAATTGCTGGATTAGTGATTAAGTGGAAAATGGTTCTCAGCTCACTCACAGCAGATACAAAATTTCATATGCTATATTGGAAAAACAGAGGAGAAACCTGCATGATATGACAATATGTGCTTGTTTTGCATCTGGTCGTCTATAGAGTTGCAATAATGAGGAGTTTCTTTCTCAGTAATAATGAGTAATAAATATGAGCGATATTTCTTCTTTTCCAACAATACAAGACTGACGCCCCAAATGAAAATGAATCAAAACAGTCCCTTATTTCTTGGACTACAAATTACCTTTGGTATATCATAAAATTCATTATTTGAGCTCTGAAATCCTATGAATCAGATTTTTACCTTCAATGGTTTTCAAGACTGAGAGTTTTTTAACTCAGTAGTAATTGACCCCCTCTGAACTCTGCAGTATGGAAATTTAAAACGTATCAGACATGTCACAAGGAACAAAGTTCTTCTCTTTGATCCTAGATTACAGTGAGCATTTGAAATGTTAAGAACAGTGTGATATCTCATATAGCTCAGGTTCGCAGGATACCTAAAGCTTTACTTTGTGAATGTAAAATACCTTAGGCATCTCTTTAGAATTCCTTGTAGTACTACATATTTGAAAAATACAATATAATGGTCTATCCCCAAACACTGATACCAAATAATTAGGACTGTCTATTAACAGTTGTTAACCCATGCAATTAACTCAAAAAATTACCACACTTAAAAAATAATCACAATCAATCACAGTTTTTATCAATCAGTTAAACAATAGGATACAAATTGAAGTTTATCAAATATTTTTGATGTTTTTTCTACAGTTTGAAATATATTGATTTCAATTACAATATAGACTACAAAGTGTACATGCTCACTTTATATTATTTTTATTACAATATTTCCACTGTAACAATGATAAGCAAAAGAAAGTGTTTTCCAATCCATCTCATACAAGCACATTAGTGCAATCTCTTTATTGTGAAAGTGGAACTTAGAACGTAGGGTTTTTTTTGTTACATAACTGTGTTCAAAAACAAAACAATGTAAAACTTTAGCACTTACAAGTCCGTTCAGTCTCACTTTTTGTTCAGCCAATTGTTAAAACAAACAAGTTTGTTTACATTTATAGGAGATAATGCTGCCTGCTTCTTATTTACAATGTCACCTGTAAGTGAGAACAGGCATTCACATGGCACTGTTATAGCTGGCATTGTAAGGGGTTTATATGCCAGATATGCTACATTCATATGCCCCTTCATGCTTCAGCCTCCATTCCAGAAGATGTACATTCAGGCTTTACATTGTTTTATATCTGAATGCAGTTATTTTTTGTAAATAAGTTTACATTTGTAAGTTCAACTTTCATGATAAGAAGACTGCACTACAGTACTTGAATAAGGTGAATTGAAAAATACCATTTATTTTGCATTTTACAGTGCACATATCTGTAATAAAAATAAATATAAAGTGGGCACTGTACACTTTTCATTGTGTTATAATTGATCCAAAATCAATATACTTGAAAATGTATAAAACATCCAAAATATTTAAATAAATATAATTCTATGATTGTTTAGCAACACAATTAATCACGGGGGATTAATTTCAATTAATTTTTTAAATCATGCAATCATTTGTGATTAATTTTTTATTCATGTGACAAACCCAACAAATGATACAATCAGTACACCAGTTGTAGTCTTAGCTTTTAGCAATTCACAGCACTGTTGCTTTAACCATACATGAATAAAAGCCCTTGAGTCGCCGATTTCTTGATTTAAGAAAGATATTTTACTTGTGTTTCATACACAAAAACTGATAACCAACAGTGGCTTAAAAAATTAACACTACTCCACTTTTCCACAAGTGTACAAAAAGAAAGAATGGATTTACATTCAACAATAAAGCTTAAAGTCCAGTCTAGGTAATAGTTCCATTGACATTCACATACACAAGCACAGAATAAATATTTCAGGATTCTTGTAAGCATACAGCATACATACAGTACTTGAATTTTACATAATGAGTGTTAGTAGGGTCAGCAATTCATAACCTCATAGAAAAGTAAAACTAAAACCAAAAAAGGTTGGTTGGGAGGTAACACCGAGACACTGCAAAGAGCTAGCAGATTAGTAGATCTGGTTGTGTGAAAAACAGTTTGCTTCTGCTTCCTTATATTAGGACAGTTTGTTTGCAAATGTTGTCTATTCAAAGTGCAGATTAATGCAAAATTATATTCTTGTATTTATTAATACATGCAAGAGGCAGTGCCCGAGTGACCCGACAGAATAAAGCTGTGATTGGCAAGTGGCCGATATAATACGGATGTTTCTGGCAATTTCTCTAAAGCACTTTAATAGCAGCAATTATAATTTCTAATGGCTGTTGATTGACTTCTGTTTGGGTTAAAGGGCATCATATTTCTTTAACATTTACAGCTATATCTTCTTTATAAATAAATATATCAAATAACAAATAGCATAGATAACGTGTTTCTTTTTTCTCGCTTTTGCATATGCAGTGTGGAAAATACTCTGACCTTTTCAGAGACATTAAGTGCAAAAAATGCTGAACAGACTGGAAACAGGGATGTAAAGGAAACATCACAGTGACATTCCTGAGATGTGAGCCCATCCCTGCTGTCCCACATCAGGGGCATCCTAGCTAGGATAATTGGGACTTATTTATGACAATATAGTCAATGGCTTGGTGAGAGTTATACTGTCTGGTATCTTACAAAGCTGTAAATGTGAGCTTTTCTTTGCTGGAGCATGGACAGTATGTCATGCAAAAGACTCAGTATTCCACACATCTAGTCTCTAGATTTGAAAAGTCTGGTAATTTCCTTGGAGACATTTCCTCCCCAGCCTGAACATCAGAACACTACGTTCATTAGGTGTTTCCTTTGTTGTTCATAATTTACCAGCTCTGCTTGCATTTTATAATCTGATCTTATATCACCTAGCTGACACCTGCACACAAATGTTTCCAATCAGACACAGGGTGCACAATATCAAAACTTTTAAACTTGTCCTGCAAGTGTCATCAAGACAGGATCACAGGAATCACAATGCAGAGAGTCCAACCTCTCACTGGCTGTACTGTGAAGATTCTCCTTTTCGGCGTAGGAGAAAGGAAACTTGTGTCTGCTTTTTAGAGTCTGAAAACAAGCCAGAGTGGAGAAAAAAAGTTAACACCAGACTTAATAAAGCTTTCAAGACAAAACCTGTTAAGCAATCTAGACGGACACTGTGAACTTCCTGCTGATTGCTGAAGTCTATACATACAGGAAATGTGTTAACAGTAGGAAGAAGTTGGGAGTTGCTACATAGGAGAGATCTGCCAATATTAAAAAAAATGGCTAAGTGGGTTCTGACAGTATAAACCCCTCACTGGTCACTGTTGTCAGTGGTGCTGTTCCCCTTTTCTTTTTTCTCCTGAGTCTTGTTTCCCTTCTTCTTTTTCTTCTTTTTCTTGGTCTCCTCCTTCTTGCCAAAGGTTATGAAGTCACTTTTGTCAATTTGGCTGTTTGGTGGTTCCTGCCGGATGGAGATGATCGCAGGAGATCCCGGGATAATGAATTTGTCTGGCAACTCACCGGGACCAGCTTGTTTGGGATTGCCAGGTCCATATTTAAAGGTCCAGCTGTTGCTGTTCACACCAGCTCCCACTGGGGGGGACACCTCTCCTGCTTCGGGTTCTGAAAAAGTACAAAAACACCCAAACATTAAAATCTTACAGCAGCATAAAACACGGTGAATCAGCTTCCATAGCATGCATAGGGAACACTTTTGGTCCCTATGGGATTCTTTTAAACCAGACTCAGAATCTGGCCTTCAAAACTGTGGACAGTCTTCTCCATAGCCCTTTTCCCTTTTAAAGGCAAGTGTGGCTACTACTATAGAATGCTTTGGGAAAGTGAAAGTCTTGACTGCACTGTTGGAATGCA
The DNA here is from genome assembly GCA_019425775.1 of Rafetus swinhoei. Taxonomy (NCBI): domain Eukaryota; kingdom Metazoa; phylum Chordata; order Testudines; family Trionychidae; genus Rafetus; species Rafetus swinhoei. The sequence continues at coordinate 41,573,294 of CM033428.1, read as the reverse complement.
AAGTTGGGAATGAGGGTGTCAAATTGGGGGGTGAACTGGCAGAGAGATTTGGAGAGGTAAGTAAATATTTCAGTGATTTCCTAGACTGGAAAACTATTGGTGAGTTTCCTTAAGAGGTGAACTCTGCAGATGAACTTCTGAACTCTGGGGCTGCACTGACCAAGGACAGCAACTGTAAGTGAGGTGCAGAGAAGGGATGGGCACATTAAAGGAACTTTGGGGTTCATGGATTATGTTTATGAACCCTAGTTGGAGCATTTTCACAAATGAATGCTGAGTTACTTCCTTCCTTTTTTCTTCTTTTTTGCTACACTCCAACTCTGCTTCTGAGAAGGGAAGAAAGCAAGGGTGGTGTGTAATTGTCCCAGGTCACTGGGTGGAGGTTCCAGCCAGTTTCGGTGTTGTATTCTTAAAAAGGATCCCCCGAATACTGAACCTCGCCCTTATTCCTGCCAACTCTGTCTGGCAGAAGGGTTGCAGGTGTTACATTAATTTTGACTTTCCATGTTTGTTTTTGACAATACAGGTTGAATCTCCCTGATCCGGCACCCTCAGGACTTGAGCGGTCGTGAACAAGGGAATCTACTGGACCAGGGGAGGTCAGGCGTCCGGGCTCTCTCAGGGCTCCCTTCTTGGCTGTTGCCCCGGGAGAACCTGGAGGCCTAACCTCTCCTGGCTCACTTGCCTGGGTCTGCTGCCCCCAGCCCTCTTCCAGGGCTCTGCTCCTTGCGTCTGTCCCCATGATAGCAGCTGCTGCTCCTGGGGTTTCCCGTGGGGGAATGGACAGGGAGCCCCAGGAGCATCTGCCCCGGGGCCAGGGTTGGGGAACCCTGGGAGCAGCTGATGCTGCAGGGGAGACCAGCATTGAGGAACCCTGGAAGCAGCTGGGCAGAAGCTGCTCCCAGGGCTCTCTACCCCCAGAGTACTCCCCCCACCCCATCCCAGCCACTCTCAACCTCTGCGGCTGGAGCTCTCTGGTCTAGCAAACAGCTGTGGTGGTCCTGCCGGACCATGGATGTTGCCGGACCAGGGAGTCCTGGACAGAGAGGTTCAACCTGTACCAGCGTTCTGGCAAGTCATTTAACACCCAAGACACCCCTGTGTATTTTCAGCATTCACTCCAGCTTAATTCTGTTTTTTGCCTGGGGTTGTGTGTACATTTGGTCCCCCTCCCTCCCCCCCATTTCCTTGAAATAATAAATTAAAGAATTGAACAGCGTGTGTCTTGGCCTACTTCAAAATCAGGAATTGATCCTCTCTCTTCTTGTATTCAGCAAATGTGACCCCTTATGTTCCACCCTTATCAAGCTTTGACAAAGAAATGTTTGCTCCTTTCCAGCACCCTCTATTCAGCACGCCTGCCAAACTACCCTGGCACAGATTCTCTTTTCCTCCGTTCGGCATACAAATGGGGCAGAGAGAGACAGAGGTGACCTTATGCCACTTTTGCACCTCCCAGTTCTGGCTTGTGTCAGAGGCCTGCCCTAGTGCACTAAAGAATCGCTCCCAAGGTTTATATGACATATGTTGACTTGTGGTTCATAGAAGAGCGTAACAATACCAGCAAAACAAATGGAGCACGGTGTACTCTGCCCATGCTCCTCCTGTCTGCGACGTGTCCCTTATACCAGGACGATGAGCCATTACAGCTGCTTTATGTTGATCAGAGACTTGACACTAGGATCTTGGTATTCTGCAGGAGCCATTTCAGATCCCTTTCTGCAGTGCAAAGGGTTATATCCTATAGCAGAATGAGGGGGCCCTGAATTGCCTGAAAGTGTTAACAATACCACTAAGAGGACAGACATGTTTTCTGTTTGTACCACTCACATCTACTGCAAAACAGGATAGTGTCCCTTTAAGCTGGTTCAGCTAACACCAATCTACCCACCAGATTAAGTGAGTAATTTAAACCACATTTAGCAAACTCATAATATCTACCCTGGAATCAGGATTCTGTGAGCACCAAGACTAAGGGGCTTGCCTACACTTCTCTGTCTTTATCACAGCCCTTGAATACGTTTGTTGCCCCTGTAAACTAAGCATATTAATACTCCTTAATACTCACTAAGCCAAAGGAAACTAATTATCCTTACAGGGGGCTGAGGAACTCACAGAAGGGAGACGGTTACAGCTGGAACTTAATAGGTTAATATCCATCATGTCCTAGTAGCAGGGCTTCAGCAGCCTTTTCAAGAAATTTCACTTCTGCCTGATTTACCTGACAACACTGTTTGTATCTGGAATGTCAGGCAGGAAGGTCACAGTTCAGTTGTACTTCCACTGCATGTTCAGGCATTTCAGATCAGGGATAAATGTCAGCTACCCCTCAGCTTCTAAAGCCTCTATACAGAGTTATTTACTGTCTGATCAACAAGAATGTCACACACAAAAACACTCCATTTAGATATAATGTTACACTTAACAGGATAAGTTGTGCTCTTGCGTATTTTCTGGAGCTTAATACATGCTTTTAAGCTGTTTATTGAACATATAAAAACTGACTAAACAAAGCTAACCCCCCCTAACTATGTTTATCACACTTCATTTAAAGTGTTACACTTCTTTTCTCTGCACCCTACAGCTGTATATGATCTTGTTGGAGGTCATCACAAAGAAAAACAGGACTGGCCCGTTTTTGCCAGCACTTAGGCATTCCTTGAAGTGGAGTGTGCTAGATAGGTAGTACTCTCTTTCTTCTCCATGAATCCTGGAGTCCTTATGTTCAATGACCAAGCGATTTATTGTTAAAACCTAGGCACAAAACAGAAACTAAATTCAGGCTGCAGCTGCAGTTCCTGGACCCTGCCACTGCAGATGTGTGTGTGTGTCTGCGTTCTAAAATGGAAGATGCCTTTTTGACCTGCTCAGCCACCGCCCTCAGGCTCCCAGACAAATGCAGGCGTCTCCGCAGAGCTCTGACTTAAGGTGGAACCACACTCCATGGCCCTAAGAGACACTGCACAGATGAACAGGCTGGATTTATTTTTTTAAACAAAATATAAAAGTAAACTAATGAACAGTAGTAGGTATAAAAAATCCTAGGCTACTGTTTGCAAGAAGCATGTGTTAGAAATTACAGCATGGACACCTTTCAGCAGCCCTAGCTTCCTCCTGTAGTTTCAGTTAAATAAGGTTGTGGTCAGGATTGAATTGTTTAAAGAGCAGTGTCATTCCATCCCAGACAGGCTGCATTTCGAAAATGAGCAAAACAACTGACCCCTGTGCAGTTTGTGGGATTGGCAATCTTTTGATGAAAGACTCTTGGGTAAATGTCCATCACCCAGATTTACACGGCTCTTTTGGAAGGCTGTATTTGTGCATTCACTCAATGGAGGGGTTGGATTTCACTGGGCTGTACTCTATTTCAAATGATGCGTAAGCAGAACAAAGCTGACATGTAGAGTGATGGGTTAAAAGAGTCTGGAATTGAGACATCTTCTAAGTGCAGGGCAGGGGGCCTGCTAACAGAGCACGAAACGTGGTGTGTCTCAGCCAGCAAATCAATGCTCCTATCAAGACCGGGCTCAGGATGCAGAGGGTTGTTTTTCTCACTGACCTTTTCTTTTCTTTTTCGGGGCCTGTGCATACTTGCCATCTCTGCATAGCCCTGCAGCTAAAATCTGGTGTTTGCTAAGAACAGGTGGTACTCATTTTCCATAATGAGAACCGTCTATATATTATGAGTGTCGTGCTTTGTTTTTGCCTCCTCTGTCTCTGGTGCTTTCTTAAAGAACCTTTGTCAGAAGAAGGCTGAATTTTGCGTGAGAGCAGCTGTGCCCCTGCTAAAGGGAGGGAGAAGCATTTCTGGGTAGCTCTATCTCTAGGCAGAGATATTTGCGACTATGCGACATACTCAGCCGAGACAGCAGCTTGCTTCCACTCTGACCCTCTTCTTCCCATTCATCATTTTGTCCCTGTGTGTGAGGTTTCAGCAGCTCGTGAATCCAGGAGGCCATTCAGATAAAAGCTTCCAACCAAGCCATCTATTCTTAGGCTTTTCAAAGGAAATTCTTTTGAACTGTCTGATTTTTCTAACCAACAACACATGCACGCTATAGACATTGTGAGTCTAGGAATAGCCCAGTCCCTAGTGACAGACCCCCCTTGCCCTCCGGTCAGTGTAACCACACCGTGATTAATTAAATGCATTTATTTAAAATGGAGATCATGGAACAAGCAGGAAGCAAATCACAGAGCAAGCCAGTCCTTAACCTGATTTTTCTCCTCCCTGCCTCCCTTGCGTATGCTGCAGTGACTGCCTCTGGCTGGCATGATGAATATTCACTGCTATAAAGAGTCTGACATTCTGCACACTTATTCTGAAACAGCACGCCAAGTGCAAGCATTATGTGCACTGGAAATGAAACCCGCTCTGTGTCATTCAGGGGATCTCTCCAGACATTCTGGCTGCACTGATCTCCCCTAAGCCTTTTCTGGATTAAAATACCCATTTAATCTTTTTTTTAATCAAGAAAAGTGGTAGATACTGATTTTTGAGATAGGGAAGTGATGCAGACAGAAAAAAGTTAAACCTCAACTAGCCTAACCCCGTCTGCAAATGGTCAGGGCAAGCAAAGAAATAACTCTCACTCTTTGCACTTCCATCTGTTTGACCTGTCCTGCCTTAATGATTTAAAGGTGGAATGGACAAAATTAAAGCTGCTCCCCCACCAGGGAGTCTGCTGCATAATCCCTGCCTGTGTTTAAATACAGTAACATTAAACTAGGTAATTATAGCGCATATGGCGTGTGAGATTCCCAACCCCCCACTGCTCTAACACCCAGGGACAAACAGGAGAAAGGCCACAAAAACTGGCTGTGTTTTCTGATTTGGTTTGTGGGGATTGTTAGTGTTGTGGCACAACTGGACTTTAAATTAAATAAAAAAGGGTTTAAAGAAAAATTCTTAAAGGGAAAAGATTTTTAAAAAACATCTGGGGTACTGGGACAGCTCTGCCACTGTGTGCTGGGCTCTTACTACCACAGGACTTGCCAGCTACCATAGGCTAAGAATCAAGCCTCTTGTGGCCCAAGTGTAACACAGGAGGAATGGCTTCTCACAGACACTGATCAGACAAGCAATAGGAGAAGTCATCTACAGCCCTGTTGCTCTCTTGTGAGAGGAAAAGCCTAGTTCTCCATCAAATCAGCTCAAAACCCTCTCCCTTCCCGTACAGCTCCGTCCTTTTGTGATGTGGGGACTCAGTAGTACCTATGCCCTGTCGAGGATGACCAGATAGCAAGTGTGAAAAATCAAGAAGCTTCTTTTTGAGGGGGTAGGAAGTACAGCTAAAATATGAATTAAATATTCAAAACAATAGACACCATTTGCCCATTTTTGTGAAACAATACAACAGTGCACCAGGGCTACCTCCAGACTGCATCCCTCTGTCGGCAGAGGGATGCAAATCAAGCACTTCGAAAGTGCAAATGAGCCCGGGATTTAAATATCCTGGGCTTAATTTGCATACTCACGTTCGGGCGCTGTGCCGATCACGCGCCCTTTTGAAACTGAAAGTAAAGTCTAGCCGCGCCTCTGCCGACAGCGGGGAGCTTTTTCAGCAGACCCTGTACTCCACAGCTTTCAGTTTCGAACGGACACGTGATCGGCACAGCGCCCGAAAGTGAGTATGCAAATTAAGCCCGGGATATTTAAATTCCGGGCTCATTTGCACTTTCAAAGTGCCTAATCTACATCTCTCTGTCGGCAGAGGGGTGTACTTTAGACACACCCAATGAGAAATGCAGTTCAGACATGTCACTAGGCTCAATAACCCCCAAGTCCCACAAACCCAACCCCCGGCAGGTCTCCTTTTCCCTTAAAGTCCTTCTCCATTCAGGCCTTTCCCATCCCACGCCGATCTCCCTCCAAAAAGGAAACAGCCCCAAAGAACCCAATCGCTGACTAGCAAAAAGAGATGCTGTCTCCAAATGGGTCCCAGCCCCCAAGAGAAAGGGAGAGCGCTGGAGCTTCACTAGCAATGACCTCGTCTTTCCTCACACAGAGTTGCAGGGCTCTGTCCCTCTTTCCTTTGCCTAGGAGTTTGATCCTTTGGGTGGGGTTCTTGCTTCTGTTCTAGTCTCTCCACTCTACTTTCTCTTTTTTATACCATATACCCCGATTTATCCTTTTCTCAGCAACAGTTTTCCCTGATGTTACTCATGTTTAACAATTGTAACATTCATGCATATTTTATCTAAAACAGTTGCGTTTTCAGCTCACCCCTTTCTCATCACACCTTTCTGTTTGAGATGCCTTTTTCCTCTCTGCATCTGCCTCCCCCTGTTTCACCCAATATTCCTCTCTGTCTCTGTCTCTCTCATTATCCTTACAACAATTACTTTCCCATTCCTCTTTCTCTCTATTCCCTCACCTCTTCCCCATGTTTTGTTGGGCTCAACCTCCTTCTTTTCCCATGTTGCTCCACTGCCAATTCTCCCTCTTACAATTTTTTCCGTCTTTTTCCTATTCTTTTCCACTGTTCCCCACATTACACTGTGCTCATCCAGATCCCTGAAGCCCTTGTGGCTTCCCTTCCAATGGGGCTGAGAGAGCTTGTCCTAATTAATGATGTTTGCTAAAGAACACTATGGCTTCCAGCTGCACTGCAGAGTGGTCAGTTAAGCCCATGGTCTGATCCATTGTGAGTCTGCATTGTTGTTGATTGCCTCTGACACCTCAGCCCCTCCCACACCCCAACTCCCTTCCCCAAGTTACCACCCAAACTTTTTGTACCCCTCCTCCCCCAGGTCACAGTTCCCTCCCAGACCTTACACCCCCCTCATACTCCTCTCCCTCAGGCCAGAATCCTGCACCCCAATCCCCTGACCCAGATTACAATCCCCTCCTTCCCCCAAACTCCCTCTGAGACCCCACATCCTCTCCTGTAGCCCAGTTCCATACCCCGAGCTCCATTCTGCACCCAACATCTGTCCCAGACCCCACACTCCCTCTATAAAAAAGCGCATCCCTTGTCCACTTACCAAAATCTTGGAGTGCCCCCCATCAAACATTTTTTACCACCTCTGTTCCACTGTGTGGCCAGAGGACCAGCAACTGAGAATCGTGTCTGCAGTATAGTCAGTGCAGTCCACTCCCTCCCTGGGCTCCTATCCCCACAGCTGGCTCAGAGGCACTCACTGAAGCAGGGCCAAAGAGAAAACATGGAGTGAGCCATGCCATCAGACATCGGAATCTCTCAGCTGGCTCCTACAACAGCAGAAGCCCATGTTCCTCCTCCACTTACAGCAGTGGTTCCCAAACTTTTCGGCATCACGCCCCCTTTTTGATTTTTGAGAAACCCTCACACACTCCCTACCAAAAAAATAGCAGCAAAACTTGGGATGGGACTGACGGGGGGGGAGGGAAGGGGGTGGCTGGGTCGCCTCGCACCCCTCCGGAATTTCTTCACACTCCCCCGGGGGGCATGCCCCCAGTTTGGGAACCCATGACTTAAGGAGAAAGAAGAGTTTGGGTTCAGGGGAATCTTAGGGAGGGGATAAAAGAGCTGGAGTGAAGGCAGAGTCAAGATTCGGGGTCCAAAGAGGAGCTGTAAATGACCACCTTAACTCCCCAGACCTGCTTCTCATCTGCGTTCTGAATGATCTCTGCTGACTGGAGAGACTAAGAAAAGTTGTAACTGGTTTTTACTCCTGTCGGCTCTGCGTAGTGAACAGAGTTAAAAGAGAGTGTGCTGGGATTTATCCCTTCATGGGCACATGGCCAACATTGTTTACTAAGTTCTATTAATTTATAACTCTGCAAACCCCTACAGATTGAAACTCTTTTAACCGGGATTCTCTGGTCTGGCAACACCCATGGTCCAGCACAGATGTTGCAGGACCAGAGTCCCGGTGGAGGGCCAGTGGCAAGGATCTCTGTGGGGCCAGCAGTGGGCTGCCTGCAGTGAGCTGACTGCGGAGCCGTCCAGCGCGTGGCAGCAGGTCTGCTCAGCGGGGTTGGGAGACACGTGTGTGGCTGCCCGATGGGACCCACAGTGCGCGGTTGCCCAGTGCATCCCGGAGCCCTAGCATGGTGCCCACGACTGCCCTGTGGGATTCAGAGCCCCAGCCTGGTGCGCATGGCTGCCCAGTGGGACCTAGAGCCCTAGCATGGTGCATGTGGCTGCCTAGCCCATCCCAGAGCCAGGGCAGCGATGGCTGCCCAGTGGGTCAGCAGGACAGCGGGGCCAGTGGGAGGTGAGGAGCTGGCTGGGAGGCCAGTGGGCCAGGCAGCAGGGGGTCCAGAAATGATCTCTCCTGGTTCGGCAAAATCCCTTATCCGGGACCAGTCAGTCCCAAAGGTGCCTGACCAGGGAGGTCCAACCTGTACACATAATGGGGACTCATTTACTTTGCAGTATTTATCACTGGTGATGATGTAAAAGAAGGAAAATGACCCCCAAAGTCCATACCGAGTTTGTCAAAGTGACAGTTAAAAAAACATTTGTTTACATTTTAATAGATTCATAGATTCCAAGGCCAGAATGGACCCTTGTTATAATGTAGTCTGACCTCCAGTAATTTGTTAATCTCTAAGGGCACGTCTATACTGCAGGGCAAAAGTTGAATTAAGATACACAACTTCAGCTATGTCAATTGTGTAGCTGAAGTTGAAATAGCTTATTTTGGCTTTTGGCGCTCTCTACACAGCAGGAATTCGAAGGAAGAACATTCTTCCTTCGACTTCCCTTACTCCTCGTGAAATGAGGGTTACGGGAGTTGGAGTAAGAAGTCCTCCAGTTTGACATTATTTTGAAATAACGGCTTGCTGTGTAGACGCACACACTGTTATTTAGAAATAATTTCAGTTATTTAAAAATAATGCTGCTATGTAGATGTACCCTAAGGTGCCACAGGATTCCTCATTGTTCTTAGAGGCCATAAAGCGTCTCTCAAATAATTCCTAGAGCAGATATTTTAGAAAAAATATTCAAGCTTGGTTTTAAAATTGTCAGTGATGAGGAATCCACCATGACCCTGGGTAAATTGTTCCAATGATTAATTACTTTCATTGTTAAAAAAAATTATGCCCCATTTCCAGTCTGAATTTGTCTAGTTTCAACTTCCAACCATTAGATCATGTGGACCTTTCTCTAATAGATTCAGGAGCCATTATTAAATATTTGTTCCCCATGTAGGTACTTATAGACTGTAATCAAGTCACCCCTTAACCTTCAAGCTAAATAGACAGAGATCGGTAAATAATCTGTTGCTATAAGGCATTTTCTAATCCGTTAATCATTCCCATAGCTCTCTGAACCCTCTGCAATTGATCAACATCCTTCTTGAATTGCAGGCACTGAAACTGGACACAGGATTCCAGCAGCAGCAGCTATAGCACTGCCAAATACAGAGATAAAATAACCTTTCTATGCCTACTCAAGAATCCTCTGTTTATGCATCCTAAAAATCACATGAGCTCTTTTGGCAACAGCAACATACTGGAAGCTCATGTTTCGCTGTTTAGCCACCATGACCCCCAAACCTTTTTTTCAAAGTCGCTGCTTCCCTGGATAGACTTCCCCATTCTCTAAGCATGGCCAGCACTCTTTGTTCCTAAATGTATACCTTTCCATTTAGCCATATTAAAATGCACAGTGCACAGCACAGGAAGGAGGGCAGTGGGATCCCTTACCCCAGTGGTTCTCACACTTTCTGCACTGGTGACCCCGTTCACACAGCAAGTCTCTGAATGTGATTCCCCCCCTTATAAATAAAAACACAGGTTTATAGTTAACATTATTTTAAATGCTGGAAAAGAAGCAGGAGTGGAGGTGGGCTAATGGGACTTGGCTGTCAGCCACGACAGCCGGAGCCCTGCCACACACCGGGCTGAGAGCTTGTGACCCTCACGTAATGACCTCATGATCCCTGAGGGATTGCAACCCCCAGTTAGCAAACCCAGGCCTTAGCCAAAGGGATGCTGAAGCTGTGAGGCCAAGACTAGGACAAGAGAAGACTGGGAAAAAAGGAAACAGGGGCCACAATGGGACTGACAGAGCCCCCTGGCTCAATGAACCAAGAACCTGAAGCCTTGGGTTGACAGTGAAATTGGAAACTTCCAGAGGGAAAGGTTTGCACCCGAAAGAGACTAAGTAGATTGTATCCCCTAAAGGGTTATTAAGGACATGTCTTCACTATGAGGTGGATCTACACTATAGTGATTGATCCACCAGCAGTCAATTTATTGTGTCTGCTTAGACACGATAAATTGATCTCCGAGCGCTCTCCCACTGACTCTGGTACTCCTTCAGGATGAGAAGAGTAGCTGGAGTCAACAGGAGAGCCGCCCCCACTGACCTTACTGCATAGAAGACATCGTGGTAAGTACATCGACTTCAGCTACGCTATTTGTGTAGTTCAAGTTGCGTAGGTTAGAGCAATGAGGGTGGGAGTGCAAGTGTAGACAAGGCCTAAATAGACCCCCAGGAAGGGGAACTGTAAGCACTCTGGGCTCTGAACACATTGGTGGGAGAAGTCGGAGGGAATGGCATGCCATGCCATGAAGAGGCATGCTTGGGACAGGCCTCTTTTTGTCACATAAATAGCCTGGAAAACAGAAACAAAAACGACAGGCAATGAATGGGAAAGTGGAGGAACACGTCCGGGCAGCAGCAGTACTCTGCATTAAAAGTGTATGCCCAAGTTTTCCAATAATGCTGATGCTGTACTGGATTCAGCATTGGTTATAGGCTTCCAAGCAATAGCGTTAGCAGAAAATGCCTGTTTTGCATCTATATTTGGCCTAGAAGCTACAACCATTCATCTCTGACATGGGCTTCACCATAGCAGTTCCTGCCTTCATAACCTCAAAAGTAGATTACTGAAACGTGCTACTGTCTAACAGGGACAACCCTTAGTGGATCTGATGCAGAATCCAATGGTGGGAGCTGTTGCGAGTGCCGGGCTACGCACTGGTTACCTTCTTGCTCATAGGTGCAGCAAAAAGGTTTAATTTTGCTAGAGTTTTGTGAAGCAGGGCTGAAGCCAGTCTTTGTATTTTGGGTTTAGGAACAGCCGGGCAAGGAAGCTGTTTGTGTGTGGGGAAGGGAGGGGGGGGCGGGGTTTCCAGCAATTTCTTCTGTTTTAAAATGAACTGCACCACACAGGAGTTTACATTCAACACAGGCATGCAAAATCTGCTACTTGGCCTACCATTTCTCTGACAGCTCCCTGGCAGCATCCCTATAAACAAGATCTTCCTCTGAAAGCCAGTTAATTAGTTCATACCATACAGATTAACTAAATATGTGTATTTTAATGCTCACAGACACTGCTGTCAGAATACGGGCGGGTCTAAAACAGGTCCACTGCTTTAATTCACACCACTGAAAGTTGCAACTTTCCTGTGAAACCAGAGACAGTATTTACACACAGCAAACGCTTTCCTATCCCTTCACAAGATGCAAGTCATTTCACATTAACAGCTTTCTGTCCTGTCCTGTTAGGCTCACATCCCACTATTATTCCTTTTTATTAATATACACTAGGAATGGGGCTAATATTGTAACATTTCACATTAACTAAAAAGAAATCTTAATTAGATCTGATGGGTAATTGCTAATATAATATGATAAGCCCCCTGGATAAGCACGCCACATATTTTTTCCTCTTTTCCAGACTCATTTAAACCTATGCTAAGGAGAATAAGGAAAGTGTCCTTGAAAAGAAATCTGGACTTCCTCCTCCCATTTCCAGAATGTTCTGCTGGTCTGGCTGCTCTCAGGGCCCACCCAACCCTTCCTCTTGCTCTGTCTTGTACCATTATATAAAGGTGTGTACTGTGTAGTGCAGTGGTCCCCAATGTGGTGCTCACGGGTGCCATGGCGCCCACCAGGGCATTTATGTGCGCCCGCCTACTGACCAGGGCTGGCCCGAGCCATTCTTGCGCCCTGGGTCCCGGGTGCCCAGTGCATGCGCGGCCCCCCGTCCTGGAGACGCGGCGCATGCACAGTGCTGCCCCCGGACGAGCGGCGCATGCACGGCCCCATCCCCGGGCACCCAGCAGCCCCAAAAGGTTGGGGACCACTGGTGTAGTGTAACTTACACTAAACTGTGTCCTCCACTCTTTTTTAAACAAGATTGATTTTTTTTTTTTTTTTTTTGCTGATGAGAAGAGTCAGATTGAAAGCCCTGGAGCCTGAAGTCTAAAATTCACAGAGCAATATTGCATGGGTAGCATCACGCCAAATGTTCTCCAACTGCACTAATGCAGAGGTGCCCAACCTATGACTGGACTCAGCCCACCAGAGCATTTTAAAAGGCCTGAGGCTGCTTCAACACAATATACACCCCTGGGGAACTTCTGTGACACTGCGCATGCACACAATTCATGTTCCCCACAGATTTCTTTGCTTCCCCACAGATAAATGACTTTCTGACAGGGGAGCAAAGGGAGCTGGAAGAGTGATCATGCACCATCCCCAGCAGTGCAGGTACATTTTTTCAGGCACCCAGAAATGGCCAGCAGAGAGATAAATCACCACAGGGCTGGGGACATTTCCGCCAGTGACTCCTACCCTGAGGATCAGCTGCTAGTCCTGGCTGGGCTAGAGGCAAGAGAGGACAGGACATCCTCTTCCCCTGCCAGGAGTGGCTGGTGCTTTGTCAGATCCACTCCTAGAAACTTGCCCCAGCTGCATGAGGCTCAGCATCCTCTCCGGCTTCCTGCCCACATTGCTCATCAGCTGTAGAAGCAGGGGTCATTGTATGGGAGCTGCTCCTCAATCTACCCAACCCCCATGCATTCAGACCTCCCATACACAGACATTCCTACCACGCGTCAGACGGTACATTCAGAACCACCCAAACCCCACCCCACTGCACCCCAGCTCCTACGTATGGAGCTCCCCTTCACCTAGATCTCCTGCCTCTGGACGCCCCACCCCTGCACCCAAACCACCCCCTCTAAGCTCCCTGCACTCAAACACCCACTCTGATGAGCACCTATATCCAGACCCCCCCCAATGCCACTGGCCCCCACTAGCTGCACCCATACTTCCACCCCAGCTGACACCACCCCTCAGCACCTAGAGCCTCTGCTGAGACCCCCCAAACCTAGACCCCTCCTCTAAGCCCCAACCATCTTCACCAGGAAGCCCCTGCAGAATCCCAATGTCCCAGGAACACCACACACATACACACACACACACACACACACACACACAAAAACCTCACAGAGCTGCTGGCACAGAATTGTCCCACACAGAATCCTGTCACTTCACCCCTGGATCTCTCCACACTGAGCCTCTTTAGCCTGGTTGACCCTGCCTGCCCCATACCTGCTGCACCTGGCACAGATGTTTAAAGCAGATGCTTAAAATGGCTGACATCACATGGCATCAAATATTAAGTATGCTACTACTCCTGCCTGCCCCCCTGCCTCCAGCCTGAACCCTCCTCCCACAACCCTCCTTCCCTCTCCGTGTGCAGATTTCAGTATTTAACAAATACCAAACACAGACTATTCAATGTTGAGCAAACTCAACACATGTTGCTAAAGCCATCCCTATTGTTTACTGATTCAACTGACTTTCCTGGAATAGTACTGATGCAATTGATTAACCATCTCCCCATAATCCCTGTGTAACAATTAATAAGCAACCTCCTTTGTGTTTTAATTGTTTACATTTTAATTGTAAAATCTTCATTACCTCAATGAACCTGGCCTGGCCTTGCCTTGCACAGAGAATTAAGCTTTGCATTGCATAAATGAATTGCTCATTTGCATGTTAATAAAGTCAGCTTCAAGAAAGGTGTTACCACTCTTTAGTAACACAGCAAAAAGCTAATTGAAGAATATGCATGCCGTTTTGTCCCTTGTGAACAGCAACAGTGGAAGAACTCATCTGAAATGAACACTAGCGACCAAACTTAGAAGGTAAACTATTAAGCAGAAGAAGAAGGAAAATACATTTTGTGTGTATATTGCTAATTTCAAATAGTAGAAAGGTTAAGTCAAAACGAATATCTTATATTGACTCAACTTTAAGGAACTAACATATTTTGCAATGGTGACATATTTGCATTACACAGACGAGGGTGAGATGATATCTTTTGCTGGACCAACTTCTACTGGTGAGAGAGAACAGCTTTCAAGCTCACACAGAGCTCGAAAGCTCATCTCTCTCACCAATCAAAGTTGGTCCAGTAAAAGACATTACCTAACTCACCTTGCCTCTGTAATATCCTGGGACTGACACAGCTACAACAACACTGCATACAACCGTTGCATTAAAAGCAAGGGGAGATCTGGGGAAGTCTATATTAGAACTGATCTTTACAGTTACTTGTCTTCCCAATTTGTCATGTGCCAAAGTAGCTTGGACAGTTGACAGAAAACAGTCAAGTGTTAGAATTTAATAGTTATGAGGGCTGCCAGGAGATACTGTTTCTACCTTCTTTCCCATTAACTGAATTTTATTGTAGTAGCTAGTAGGCCGTGTATGTGGAATCCCTGTTAAATATTTACAGTTTTACTATCCCTTTAATTTCCATCTCCTTACTGTAGTCTTAAAGCAAATATATATTTAGTCTATCTGCTATGAATTGGGTTTTGACTGTTAACAAGGTGACAGACTAGCTAATTAATGGTTGCACAGAAGAGGGATACTGTAATTTCTGTGTGTAAGTTTGGTCACAAAGAGTCCTGCAGGAACAATATAGACACATATTGGGTGACACATCCTCACAACAGCTAGACACCATCATGCCCTGGCAGATTGATGCATACAAGGAAGGCTGTGGCATTATCATTCCTCTGCTGAGTGACAGCAGATGTTGAGGCTTTGCAGACCAGCATTCGATTGGAAAATAAATTAGTGATTTTGAGCCTAGATACATTCTTAGTGTAACTTGTTTTATTTAGACTCTATACACCAGTGCTTGAATGGAGGTGGACACAAACAGCATGCAGACAAACCTCTCTTTTGAAAATCTCAACCCAAATGCCCCAAAAGGCCCAGGGAGCAACACTCTCCCGAGATTTTCCTGCAGTTAGAGAGATTAAGGCAGACAGCGAACAATCTTGCAGTTCACCACAAGCGTTCCCAGAAAGTCTGTATTACCAAACTAACCTAGAACAACAATTCTTCATTGATTGACTGTTGCTCACATGCAAAGAAATAAAAATAAAACCAAAAGTCCATGTAGTGAGTCTCGCTATAAAAATATTGTGGCATATGGAGTGTCAGAAGGAATGAGGCAAAACAACATTATCTACAAATCCAACAAACTTTCACGTAGCCAGAGCTCTTATGTGGCAGTACTTGACTCCCTAAGAGCTGGTAACAGGAGGCATCACTCCCTCCAAAAGAACACTTGTTTCAATTCCCTTTTCTGAGCATCTCTTAAATCACACCCATCTGCAACCCAGATAACAGAGGAGGGGAGGCCCATTACAATATGAACTCTGCATGTACAGTGTCAGATTGACAAGCATCATGAGTAAACCCAGTTGTATAAAAGGGGGATTGTAACAACTCTTTGGAAATATTTACAAAATATTTTTCAGCACAGTGAGTTACCAGAGAACAAGAATGACAGGCTGGCCAGCAGCAGGAATAGCTGTTTATTCATCTTACAATGTTGCTCCTCCTAATAGGCATCAAGAACAAGAAGCTACAATCCATATTTTTCTTCACATTCTTCTTTCAACTCACAGCGGTAGCACTTAGCCCAGGTTAAAAGTGTTTCCTTTACACCAGACTTGAAGTAATGGTAATTTGCAGCTTCGGGTAACCAGCAGAAACATACACAGCACTACTTCAACAGCGGCATGAGAGCTCTATTTATAGCTTTTTCTGCTGACACATGGAATAGTGAACACTTCAATCAAAGTGAAGCACATAAACAGCTGCTCAGCAGCTGAGACTTCATTGAGGCCGTAGGAAGTACAGTCAAAGATACCTGTTTTATACAGAGAAAAGAGTGCAGCTAAAGAATGCTGCATGTACTGTTATTTCACTGTACTAGTCAGACAGATACACATCCAGGGCTATATTCTTAAAACCTGAAGGTGAAGCTGTGTGTATAAAAATGAATTAACACGTGTAGCCACAATTATTAGGGCTGTCAATTAACTGCAATTAACTCATGTGATTAATTCAAAATATTAATTGTGAATTTTAAAAGTGTGGTTAATTGCCATTTTAATCACACTGTTAAACAACAGAATACCAACTGGAATTTATTATTTTTAATTTTTTCTATATTTTCAAATATGTTGATTTAAATTACAACAGAATACATAGTGTATAGTGCTGATGTTATATTATTATTTTGATTACAAATATTTGCACTGTAAAAATAAGCAAAATAAATAGTTTTTTCAATGACTCTCACACCAGCATACAAGTGCAATCTTTTTATTGTGAAAGTACAATTTACAAATGTAGATTTTATTACAGAACTGCGCTCAAAAATATATCAATGTAAAACTTTAGAGCCTAGAAGCCCACTCAGTTTTACTTTTTGTCCAGCCGATCAGTAAGATAAACAAGTTTGTTTACATGTACAGGAGATAATGCTGTTCGCTGTTTATTTACGTCACCTGAAAGTGAGAACAGGCTGTGACGTAGTGGGGGGTACCTTGCTGGTTGCTACGCTGGGCAGTGGGTTGTGAGTGACCTCCACTGGCTGCTGGCTGCAGCACGGCCCAGCAGGGCAGGGGATGAGTCATTATGCAAGGGGGCTTCGAAACTCGTCAGACAGGTATCTCCCATGGAGCAGAACAATGGGAAGAAGGGGAGTGGAGCCCTGGCTGGGGGGCAGGGCTGGAAGTGAGGGAGTTAGTTTTCTGTCTGGGATCATGGAAGAAGCAGCCTAGGCAACGGGCTGGGATTTAGGGGCCCAGGCTCCCCCATCTCAAGGGGGGCTGAGGCATCCTAGGCCTGCCCTGTAACCAGATGACATCTGTGCTGTGCTGTATCCTGGAGAAGCAATAAACTCCCTCTATTCTACTGGCTGGTGGAGTCTGTCCGTGCCATTACGGAGGTGCAGGGGACGGGAAAACCCCAACGTGCCGTCACACAGGCATTCACGTGGTACTGTTATAACTGGCATTGCCAGGTATTTCTATGCCAGACATGCTAAACATTCATATACCCCTTCATGTTTTGACCACCATTTCAGTGGGCATGCATCCATGCTGATGATGCTTGTTAAAAAAATGCATTAATTAAATTTGTGACACAACTCCTTAGGGAGAATTGTATGTCTCCTCTTCTGCTTTACCTGCAGTCTGCCATATATTTCATGTTATAGGAGTCTTGGATGATGACCCAACATATGTTGTTCATTGTAAAAACACTCACTGCAGATTTGAAAAAATGAAAAAAACCAACCCCCCCCCCAATGTAAGATTTCTAAAGATAGCTACAGCACTCAACCCAAACTCTGAAATGCCTTCCAAAATCTGAGAGGGATGAGGTGTGGAGCATACTTTCAGAAGTTTTTAAAAAGTAACAATCCTATGTGGAAACTACAGAGCCCAAACTACCAAAAATGAAAATCAACCTTCTGCTGGTGGCATCTGACTCCAATGATGAAAATGAACATGCATCAGTCCACACTGCTTTGGACCATCATCAGCATGGACGCATGTCCTCTGAAATGGTGGCTGAAGCATGAACTGACATATGAACCTTTGATGCCTCTGACATGTAATGCTGGCTACAGCAGTGTCATGTGAAGGACTGTTCTCTCTTTGAGGTGACACTGCCAACAAGAAACAGGCAGTTTTAACTTGTGTAAATGTAAACAAACTTTTTTGACTTAGTCTGTGTCTACACTACAAGCAGTTATTTTGACATAATGTCAAGCTCGAGGACTTCTTACTCTGACTCCTGTAACCCTCATTTTATGAGGAGTGAGGGAAGTCAGAGGAAGAGTGCTCTTTCTCGAACTTCCTGCTGCGTGGGAAGCTCAAGTTGCGCATCTTATTTCGGCTTTAGTCCTGCTGTGTAGACGTGCCCCATGTGACTGGCTGAATAAGAAGTAGGAGGGACATATAGACTCTAAAATGTTATATTGTTTTATTTTTGAATGAGGGTTTTTTTACATAATTCTACATTTGTAAGCTCAACTTTCATGATAAAAAAGTTGCACTACAATACTTGTACTAGGTGAACTGAAAAATACTATTTCTTTACAGTGCAATAATCTGTAATAAAAATAAATTACAAAATGAGCACTGTACATTTTGCATTCTGTGTTGTAATTTAATTTGATACATTTGAAAATGTAGAAAACATCCAAAATATTGAAATGAATGGTATTTGATTATTGTTTAGCAATGTGATTAATCACGTGATTAATGGTGATTAATTTTTTTAAATTGTGCGATTAATTACAATTACATTTTAAATTGCTTGATAGCCCTAATAATTACACTAACATTTATTACCACTACATGTGCAAATTGGGTAATGGTGCATCCAAATGTGTACTTAGCACCCCTCTACCTTTTTGCATCACTGATTACTCAATTTGCACCTTTAATGACATCATTTAATGAATGTGCAAGGAGGATCGTATTTCTGCATGCAGCAAATACATTGCCCATAACTTGGACCCCTCCCAAGCAGCCTTCAAATCAAATCTTGCATAGACAGCTCTGGCAGTGCTAGTAGATTATCCCCTAGTAACAAAAACAGAGGACTGATATCTATCAGGCAACCACATGAGCCGTAAGGGCTATCCTACAAAACCTGGCAGATGGAACAATTTAAAGATGGTTTCACTGTATATTTTTAACAGGTTCTACTAAGTCATAAAGTGCTTTCTCCTGAGGACTGACTCCCTACAACTCAACTCTCAATCCTTTCTCCTCTACTATGTCAACCAACAGGAGACAGTGAGACATGACTGGTCCCATGGACAGCTCTCTACCAATCACATCTAATTAAATAGCATTTCCTCAGAAGACACTGCTGCCTAAAAGACATCTCAATAACCGAGAGAGAGAAATTACTAGATAGCTATAAACCAGCAACTTCATGCTCAACCCGTCAGACTGAAAATCTGTGGTACCTTATTGCTTGTCACTGGAAGTAAAATTGAACTGTCAGTTTTCTCCCTTCTACTCTCCAGCTGTGAGTGCAACAGGTGTGTCTGTAACTTTCCAGCTGCTTGCCCAGGTAATTCTGCTCTGGGCTCAGTACAAAATCAGGGTTGATAAAGGCAGTCTTTGAGTAGGCAGCTATCCCATTCAGCTCCAACAAACCCTACTCACACTGTGTGAGCTCACACTAATCCCTTTCTGATGTGTTTCCATTTAATGGCAACTCAGATAACACCACAATGTAAATTTCAGCCTATTCTCTCTCCCTTTCCCTTTCTGCTCCTGGGCTTTTTTGTAAGTGTCTCCCTTTCTTTCTCCCTAATTCATTTTGACCAGAAGCTGATGCCCACCCATCTTCTACCTTTAACTCAGGGGCTGTGTTGCCAACTGTCACAATATTTGTTGTCTTCCTTAAAGACCCAGATCCTGGAGTTATGTGATTATGTGAGATTCTTAAAGCATTAAGTAAAAAAAAAAAAAAAAAAAAGTTTCTAGTCCTTGCAGTTGCTGGGGAAAACAAGAATTTTGACCTGTAAAAGACTCATGCATCAGAAAGTAAATACAAATAAGTTTACATTTATTTATTTCAAAAGCCTCATGAATTTTTAAGCCGGTGTCAATATTTTGGGAGCTTGAGTGGTGGTTTTTGAATGCTAGGAGTTGGCAATATTGCACAGGTCAATAGGAAACTCAATGTATTTTCATGGACTATTTAAATACCCTCTTCCCTACACAATCATGCATTAATAAGAGATGTTTTCTTTATAGAGGGTTCTGTGATAAACAGACCATGCTATGTGCTACTGCTTTAGAACAAGCAGCCTTGCTGAATGTAATCTCAGTGTATGAACGGCTTGCATCTCAGAATCACAGGACTGAGTAATCAATAATCGTAGTCTGTAAGACAGAAAAATGTCTTCCGATGGGTTCCTTCAGATCTGTGCACCAGTCTCTGGATTCTTGTTCTGTATTCCATTATTATGTCCCTTCCCTAAAGGCTGCAAGGACCTTCACTCTTCTCCAACATAACTGCATCTGGCACTTGACCTGAATATGTTTCTACCGATTAGGCAATGACATTCTCATCTAGAAGCTCAGTTTGTACAGTGCAAACTGTTATCTCCACATAGAGGGTATATATACTCCAGTTACTCGGCAATACTGACTGAACATCTTCAAGGATTACTCCATTTATTTTATACTTCTAGAGGCTTAGATGACTAACATGATGTGGAGATTTTCACCTCCGTATAATTGGTTTGAACATAGCTTAAAGATGCTACTGTCTCATGCTAACGTGGTGGCCTATGTGAAATGAGTTGATGGCTCACTGTCGAGTTCCTGGTGGGACAAATCTCCATGTCATAAAGACCACCATATAAATGTGTCCCCTTATTGCTGGGCACAGCAGATAAACCAAAGACTGGCTAGCCCATGAAAAGCAATCTGCTTACTAGTCCTAAATGTGGGTCCTCCAGGTCAAAGACAAGGCACAGAGGCACTCGGCGGAAGCAGAAACGTACGCTGTGCTGTGCCTGTTCTGTTGGTGAACAGGAGACCTAATTCACAGGTGCATCAATCTGCCACCTTTCACTAGAGCTAAATTCATTTCAATAAGCTCACGTTCATTTCACCATCTGCACATTTTATTTTTAGATTTATAGAAATGCCCCAATTATCTTGTCTCAGAGCACAGGTACAGCTAAGGAAATACACATTTGCTCTTTATCAGAGCAAACAAAGGTCATTCCCTAACCTAAAACAAAACAAAAAACAACCCCTGCACCTCCTCAGCCCCCTGTGAAAAGAGATTAGCCTTGGACTGTGCCTTCAAGGTCAACAAGCCCATTGTCTGTCAGACCAGAGCAGGCTGCAAACTGCAGAACTGAAGGCTCGCCATTAAGACTGGCCAACAGCTAAAGGCTACTAGTTGATTACCTGAGCTGATCTCCACCACTAGCACATACATTGGAAGTAAGGTGGTCCATCTGATAGCCAAGATCCAAGCTGTCATAGTTCAACATTAACATCTTGAATTGCATTCTGGTTTCAATGGAAAGCCAATACAGTTATAGAAGAATAGATATTATATGTTCTTCATGACTAGCACCACTTAACAGACAGGCTCATTCTCCATCAGCTGTGACTTCCAGGTGTGATATTGCCAACTCTTTTCAATTTTATTGAGTCTCAACATATATGAGGATTTGTTAGGGCCCCAGTTAGTAGAATCAGGTTATGAACTGAGATTCTCTGCTTTTGTTTCAATAAGTAAGTTTCTAGCCCTTGTTGCTGCAGAAAAGAGCTTGAAAACATGAATCTTCACCATTCAAATATCAAAATGCAAATAAACCCACACTTATTACCCATACTTATTATTTTACAAATATCATTATTCTGGAGGACTTAAGAAGTCGTCAAGTGATGCCTCAGAGTATGCTGCAGTAAATCAATCTGGAAGCCACAAAGGACAGATCGCTGTTCCAAGGCTCAAATTGCCAAAGAAATTGTTATTTTATTTCTCCATAACCAGCCTCTGGGTCCTCAGAACCACTCCAATGACATTCCATGTACCTCAGTCAGAGGCTGCCTGCAAGTTACCATAATCTCAGCCAATAAGCTGCTGATAGACCTAACAGAATTAGCTTGAACATAACCATTGTCCATCATTAGAAAGAGCAAACCAAGCCCAATGTAGTCTCCATGCCATACCCAAATCAAAAATACTGCCAGAAGAGATCCAGGTAATCAGGAGCCTCTAGATGACACCAAAGTTGCCTCACCACAACTTTCCTAATACAATTTCTCAAAAAGAGAAAACGTGAAGAGGACCGGCAAGTTTGCCAATATCCTGAGTTGCCAATCCTTTCTCGGGTAAGGACAGAGCAGCCACCCACTTGGCATCCTACCATACTTAGGGCAGCAGAGTCAGACCTCATCTGTGTCAAACATTGGCAAAGAAGGGACCTGCAATCTAGGATAATAATGACTGACTAGCCCGTGTGTTTCTATAGATACAGAGAGCAGTGTGATGGGGCACGACGCTGGCAGTAACGTGGTGCCCACTGGACTAGTCACATAAGCACAGTGCCCCGCAGAGGCAGCAAGGGAGGGAGTGACTGCCAGGCAGAGACTGTCAGTGCCTGCCACACAGAGACCTAACCAGTCCCCCTGCATCTCTATGACTAGCAAAAATGCTAATATGTAGAAATAAAACATTTTATGGGAGAGGATCCGTTTCAACCAATTTCACAACCAAAATGTTTTCAAAACTTCACAACTATTGTTGAACTGCCCTGTTTTGACATTTTCTAAATGAAAAATTCCAGGTTTTGGTTTCAAAACAACTTTTCATGTTTAAATTTGCGCTACTTACAGTAAAAATTTTAAAATAAAAAAAATGGTGTACATAAAAATCCAAAGGTTTCAAAATTATCAAAATAGAATGTTTTGATTGACTTGAGCTTTTATTCAGATTTTTGGTCCCAATTCCACATGGGGGATGTTTTTCAAAATCTCAAAATTTTTCAAAGCATAGGAAAAGTTTCCTGCCCTGCCCTGCTATGCACAGAAATGTTGCAACTACATCTAACTTTCTAGCCATGTAAACACACACTGGCTTCCTGGTGGCTCCTCCAAATTCTTCCCTTCAGCAAACTGTGTGCCTCCATCCAAGTTCCATACAGATTGCTATACTCACTATACCAAAATGTGTCGGAGCAATTCTGAGCATCCAGCATGCCCAAGATATCCTAACAGGCTTTATAAAGCAGCGATTTAAATCCTGATAACTCAGTTGTCTGTAGGCAAATGTGGCAGCCATTTCCTGCCTAACACAGGGTTGTCACTGCTCTTTTAAACGAGAGACATGGGATATAGCTAACAGCAGTTGGGAAGTGAAATTTCCCACTTGGGTAGACCTACACTTGTTAGCTGTGCTTGAGCTAACATGCTAAAAGTAACAGTGTGGCAGTGGTAGCATGGGGTTAGCAGCCCAAATGCAGTGCTTCCCAGCCCCTGGGTACATGTTCAGGTGGCTAGACAAAGCTCCCACAACCATACCGCCACTGTTGGCATGCTCGCTCAAGCAGAGCTGGTATGTTTGTCTATCCAAGTTGGGAATCACACCTCCCAGCTTCTGTGGAGACACACCTAATTTTTAACTGCTTGTTCCCTCCTCTCCTTTAATGCACTAGAAGGAAGCATGCCACCATGCCATGCTGTTCCAAAGCCTACCTCCAGGCTATGTGGCAAACAAACACTGCTCTGGGAAGAAACACTTCACTTCCACTTGCAGCCCAGCCTGTGTGATTTTTCCTAAAGGAAACAAGTGTGGAGAACTCTCAGAATAAGGTGTAATTCAAACAAATCTGGGGAAATGGGCTGAACAAGGAGAATTCCCAGACTCGGACTGAGGTTATCATCAAAGGAGACCTCCAGTCAGGATGCACCCCTGTCTTTACCTACATGGGCCCCAGATGCAGCTTCCATAATGTCTGTTACAACTGCTTGTGATCTGGGAGCTGCACGAGAAGAAATAAAACAAGACAGGAATTCTGGAGTTAATTGTAACCCTTGGTAAGTTTGCTTCATTTTAATTCTGTAGCTGTCACATTTTGAAAATCCCCACAGAAAAGTTCAAGAAATAAACAGAAAGTGATTACATTGAAGTTAGTTCCAATGAAAGGTGAAGACAATTTACCCACGTACCAGGAACACAGGCCGAGGTACTGAACGCTTCCCATCACATTGCTTAGTCAATATGCCACAGACATGCCCTGAAATTGACCTCTGGGAATTCAGGCACTATGACCTATTGGCCTCCCTGCTAAGGTTGCCAATTAGTGTCAATCCTGATGGTGGTGTCTGAGAGGCATATCTACTGGGAAATGGACTGTGATCACCAAATCATTTGCGTGCAGACCTAGAGGTTCCCTCTCCCATTACCAGTCCCCTTGGGCATCCAGTATCCCTGAAATGTTTAGATGTAACATGAAAGTGTGCGCATGAAAGAAGCTATTGAGATTTACAAATTGTAACAGTAGGTATGTAGTTCTGTTTCTGAGCATGATTGCTGCCACTTTTACTACACAGTCACAATGCTGCTAACGTTTATCCTTCAAACAGGTAAAGACACAGAACTGAGGGTGTGCATCAGGGGCTTAGGATATAAAAATACTATATTTAAAATCCATGTCTGGTTTCTGCCATTTGTGTCTCCTTTACTCTTGTAATGTGACTGGCAGATACGTTGTGGTGCTGAATCTCTGCTCACTTTATCTGACATGGATGTAAGTTTAGATTTGAAATTAGATGAAGGCTTCTAACCATCTGAGGAGTAAAGTTCTGAAACAGCCTTCCACAGGGAGCAGAGGGGACAAAAAGCCTTACTTAACTGACTTCAAGACTGAGCTTGATACATGTATGGAGCGGGTGGCATGATGAGAGTACCTACAATAGCACGTAGCTGATCTGTGATTGCTAGTGCAAATTTTTTTCTGAAGACCAGTGATAGGATATTGTTTAGGGAGAGCTACAAGTCACTACAGAGAATTCTTTCCTGGGTGTCTGGCTGGTCAGTCTTGCCCACACATTTAGAGTCTAATGGCATGTCTACACTAGGAAATTATTTCAGAACAACTTATTTTGAAATAAGAACTCCTGAAATAACTATTTCAAAATAGTGTGTCCACACTACAGGGAAGCCTTGAAATTAGTCCACGGCAGGCTCCCTTCATGTGGACGCGCTACCTCGACTTAGCGCTCCAGGAAGAACTGGAGAGTAATTACTGTGAATGACTCTGAGGAGTCGTTATTTCAAAATAGCAGCAGTGGAGCATCCACACTACCGCTATTTTGAAATAACTATTTCAAAATAAGTGTTATTCCTCGTGGAAAGCAGGAGTTATTTCGAAATAATGGGCTTGGTAGTGTGGATGCTCCACTTGTTATTTCGAAGTAAGGGGAGTTATTTCAAATAACTCCCAAGTGTAGACCAAACCTAACTGACTAATGTATCTAGTGTCCTGTAAGAAATTTTCCTCCGCTCATATTGGCAGAGACCCTGTGTGACGTAGTGGAGGCACTCTGGCTGAGCTTATGCTGGCTCTGTGGTAAATCCCCACTGGCTGCCATCGGTACCACAGCCCAGAAGGACTGGAGATGAGTCATTATGCAAAGAGGGTCTCTCAACCTGTCTGACCAGCTACCCTGCCGAGAGAGACAGCGAAGGGGGAAATGCTGCCCTGGCTGGGGGCAGGGGCTGGAAGAGAGTGAGCGTTTCTGTCTGGGATCATGGAGGAACTAGCCCAAGCCAGGGGCTGGGATTTAGGGGCTCCAATCTCCCCATCGCAAGGGGGCTGAGGCATCCTAGACCTGCTCCTGTGGGCCAGATTACATCTGTGCGTGCTGTGCTGGTCCTGAGAAGCGGACAAACCTCCATTCCACGGGCTGCGGGCCTGTTCGTGAAGCACATGGGGCGTGCAGGAGTCAGGATCTCAACGCTGGCCGCCACACCCTGTGATTTTTCTCCCTTCCTCTGCATCTTGGGACACGGGTCACTTGCAGGTTTAAATCATGGATTCTCAATATCATGAAGTCTTGTAATCATGATTTGAGGACTTCTGTAACTCCTAGAGGTTCAGGGTCTATGACAAGAGGTTCTGTAGCCTCAGTTAGTTCCTGTTCAGATATTTTGTAAATAAATATATTATATTCGCACTAGCAGGCAGTGTCTTGAATGACGATTGTGGTGGGGTCATTTCATTACTCAATTTTTCAAATAATATAATTTGAATATAAAAAAAATCTGGTATTTTTCACTCAATGCCACTGGTACTAACTCTTGTGATTTTATTTAAAAAGGAGTCCTGTGGCACCTTATAGACTAACAGATGTATTGGAGCATAAGCTTTCGTGGGCAAAGACCCACTTTGACAGATGCAAGACGAAGTGGGTCTTTGCCCACGAAAGCTTATGCTCCAATACATCTGTTAGTCTATAAGGTGCCACAGGACTCCTTGTCACTTTTGCAGATCCAGACTAACACGGCTACCCCTCTGATACTTGTGATTTTATTGTGACTATAGTGATGCTTGTTTCTCATCTTAAAGCCCCAGATCCTGGTTTCAACGGATTATGGGAGAATCTCATCCTTCATTTTTAGAAAAGTATGTTTCTAATCTTCATGGTTACTGAGAACCTCTGGAGAATGTAAGACCACCATAAATGGAAGGAAAATGAAAAGACTCCAGACATTATCATTTTTTAAAAAATATTCTTAATTTTTAGGCCAATCTCATGACTTTGGGGGCCTAACATGATTTTTGAATGGCTGGTGTTGGCACTACTGCCATAAGACAAGTGGAGATGTGTTGCTCTATATGCTCTGAAGATTACTGAATGGCGTGACTGCCGCAGATCGTTCATTTTCCATCTTCGAGAGGCTGGTTCATTTCTGGCTATTTAAAAAGGACCTCAGTGTTCAACACTGCAGTGATAGCTGTGCAGGAAGGGTGCCTGCTCAAACAGGAGAGGACGCACACAGCTTCAGCGGACTCTGTGGTGTGTGAAAGCCTGGAGCTCAGAAACTTGCTGAGCTTGTTTAGAGACCCTCAGCCTCCTCTTGTGAGTAAAACAGAAGGAACTAATTGGGCCTTTCTTTTTCAGAGACATTATACATCTGATCTGGGCACTCAGGGTGTGTCTAGACTACACCTCTCTGTCGACAGAGAGATGTAGATTAGGCACATCAAAATTACTAATGAAGCTGGGATTTAAATATTCCATGCTTCATTAGCATAAACATGGAAGCCGCCGCTTTTTTTCAAAACGAAGGGGGTTTTGTTTTGGTTTTTTTTTGAAAAAACAGCAGTCTAGACGTGGATCTGTCGAAAATAAAGCCTTTTTCGACAGATCCTGTAAACCTCATTTTTTGAGGAATACCAGATCTGTCGAAAAAGGGTTTATTTTTGACAGAGCCGCGTCTAGACTGCCAGTTTTTTCGAAAAAACTCCGTTTCGAAAAAAAGCGACGGCCATGTTTATGCTAATGAAGCACGGGATATTTAAATTCCTGCTTCATTAGCAATTTCGATGTGCCTGATTTGCATCCCTCTGTCAACAGAGGGATGCAGTCTAGACGTAGCCTCAGGGTGCCGGTATGGGCCAAAGGTGTGTAACCTGTAAGTCCCAGCCCAGCATCCAGCCCCAGTGGCTGAACTGGGGAGATGCACAGAGGGAAAAACACTGAAGTAGCTCCCCTGGGAAGAGGATGGGACCATCCACATGGCAATGAATTATTTATTCCCACTCCCAGACTTGCAAGATCTTTATGCTCTAGCACAGGATGCCCCCGTGGAGCCGAGCTCGGCAGCGTGTGGGATTCAAATCCTTTCAGGCCTCACAGACGTGGCTTCTCTTTTTTGTCGGTTCTGCGGCCAGGGAAGCCTGCGCAGGGTTTGCCCCTTCAGGAACATAGTTTGGTTTTTCCTGGTGAAAATCCAACCAGCTCCTTTCTCAAAGATGAAGAACAAAGCAGGCAAAGCTGCCACAAGACAGTAGTAGCTGCTAGTGAGAACTAATGCAGCATTTCCTCTTTCCCTAGCAGCAAACTGGCTCAAACGGCAAGCAAGGAAACTGTATATTGTTCAAAGCTTAGCCAATGAATTCAGCTTTAGCTGCCGCCTCCCTGGCAGCATTAGAGGTGGCATAAGAGGAAGCTGTTCACAGTTTTGCTTTTAGTCTCCTATCGGGTTGTGAATCTGACAAGGTTCACACTCAGAGCTAGGGGACAGAGGTTCAGCAATAACTACCAGAGGTCATGCCAACTCTGCCCTGCCTCTTCAACAATTATTCTACCCACCTGCACTTGTAGGAAACGTTCCCAGTTTTTCTCAATGGAAACACAGAGAGACAATCTTGACAACAGCCATGAAGCTGTTTTCCCCTGACCCATTTCCCTTCTTGGCTGTGTGTGTGCGAGCAATAAGGAACTGCTTTTAGGGATGGGTGAATATAATTAAATAAGACAACAGCGGAGAAGCTGCACTCAGACTCTTATTCCCTCCACAGCCAGAGCCTGGCTCTTCTGAGAATTAAACCCCCGTAATGAAGGGGATGCCTTCCAGTGCTGTTACTGCTCTTCTGCATCCCTCATTCCACCCTCTGAGTGCACAAAAGTAATGACTGAACAGCCCGGAGTTTACAGACCTCCCCGTCAATGCAGCTTTGCTAGGTCAGTGTTATGTAAATAATCAGGTTATGTGCCAGAGAACGAGAAGGAGCACTGCAGCAGCATGCCTTGCTCTGCCCTTCCCTGTCCTGTCCTGGGCTTTAAACAGGGAAACAGAACAGACAACAGGGATGGGAAGGAGCCTTTACCGGTCTCTGTAAATAAGAACTGCTGTACTGCTGAAGGCCTGGTGATGTTTTTGTAGGGTCTGCGAAGCAGCACAGTGAAACACAGAGGCTGAGATTTGATCACACACTGCTCAGAAATTCTGAGATAATGGGCCAGGCTCCCTATGGCCCCAAGTTGGGGAGGGAGGACCTAAGGAGATGGTTTCAGATCTCTGATTCTCTGCCCATTCCTGGCCCTGGTACAAGCGAGAGCTTCCTTATAGCTGTTTTAGCATGTGCCATTGGGAAAGAATCCCCAAGGGGCCATTTGCATGGGCTTCAGGCTTCTTGCTGCTCCTCGCATGTCTTGGCTCTAGGGGTACCTAGGAGCCAGCTACACCGGTTCTGCTCCTGCTAGATACTCCTTAGCAAAGTGACGGGGCCACACTGGGATGGAACAGGGCAGTTGATCTGCCTCAGAATTCCCAGAGTAAATGTAGTGTTCCATCCTGGGAGTTGCTGAGCACCTTTGTACCTCTCATGCAATCCAACAAGAGTTAAGGCTTCAGTGACATGCAAGGGGTACTTGGCATTCGGGGTGTGAACAGGTAACTGGTTAACTGTTACCCAGAACAACCCCATGGGCTGGGAGTCGATAGCTTTGCGCAGGGCCTGGAGCAGCCCCTGCCGGTGGTGCATTTAATCAGTTAACTGGTTAAACTTAACACGGAACCAGTTAACTAATTAAACAGGATTTTACATCCCTACTTGGCTTCTCTTAGGCTGTGTCTAGACTGCAGGCTCCTTTTGGAAGAAGCTTTTCCGGAAGAGATCTTCTGAAAAAACTTCTTCCGAAAGAGAGCGTCTATACAGCAAAAGCGCATTGAAAAAGTGATCTGCTTTTTCTAAAGATAGCATCCACACTGAATGGACGCTCTCTCACATTTAAGCTGTGATTACTATGGGCAGAGTGGCCCCCAGGACACCTGTGCTTTTTCCTCTTTCCTCTTCTTTCGAAAGAACTCCCTCTTCTCCGTCCACACATGCCTTTTTCCAAGCTCTTTCAGAAAAAGGCTTCTTCCTTGTGGAAAAAGGTTTACCAATGTCAGAAAAATCTCTCTGTTCTTTCGATTTTTTCTTCAAAAGAACATGATTGCAGTGTAGACGTAAGTGAAGTTTTTCTGAAAAAACTCTGCAGTGTAGACATACCCTTAGAAAGAAAGTTTGGTTTTATGTTTAAAAGAACTGAGCTGAAATACAAAGGATGTAGGTTCAATTCCCAGGTCTATTATAGAATCACGCTGTGTTCTTGGGCAAGTCCCTTAATCTCCACCAAAACCCGTGTCTTTGCATGTACACTGACAAGCACACTGGGACCCCAATCTTAGTCAGAGTTGCAAGGCACCACTATATTACAATAATAACAACCGCCAGCAAAATAATACTTTGGTTCTGTCCCTTACTTCTATATATTACAATGCAGCTTGTCACAATATGACCACACAATGTATATGTGCTATGTGAAAGGCCACATATGTACATATACAGTTATAAAAAATGTTTCAATACTTTTCCATTATATTATTTGCTGAAAGACATCACAATTGTCTCCTGTATGATCATATAATGAAATCACATGCATGTACACACAGAGTTAAAGTTACTCTGGGAATCTGAACACCAAAGTGTTGAATTAACATTTTAATAGAATTTGCTTTTCAAAATACAATTGTAAAGACTATTAAGGAGTAAATAAGTAAGTTGGTGAAAGCAGAAATGTAACCAGAAAGACAGAAGATGCACAGCCAATAGCAGTGACAGTCTTGTGCCAAAAAGGTGTAAGTTCCACACACTGCATCCAAGTACTGACCAGGCAAATCCTTGCTAAGCTTATAAGAGCTGACATGATCACAACCCAAGGTAGTAAAGCTGCAGGACAGGGATTGTTGCTTTTACTTACTGAAGCCCTAGGGAAATAACAGGTGCGGGAAACTAATTCATGTCTTCTATATAAATGCAGAATATTACCACTAGGCATGCAAGACATCAAATACATAAATCATTGGGAGTTGCCGTTACTATCACAGACAAGCAGCAAATCAAGGTACTAAGCAGAGGTCACCCAGCCAAGTACAAACCTGATTAGCTTTAAAAATCTGTAACTAAATTATGCACTAAGAAATGTAAGTGAAACAACTGAGTCACTGGGTGATCTTTCTGTAAGATCTGTCCTTCCT
Source organism: Rafetus swinhoei (assembly GCA_019425775.1). NCBI lineage: Eukaryota > Metazoa > Chordata > Testudines > Trionychidae > Rafetus > Rafetus swinhoei. Next base: position 41,542,653 of record CM033428.1, on the reverse strand, counting down.
TAATCTGCCCTCTTCTTGCTTGTTCCCTCCTACGTGTGTCAGATCTAAAATCCTGATTTCAGGTTCCTCAGCATGGGGACCTTGCGCTTTTCAAGATGCCTTGCAAATGACTGGGAGCAGCATAGCTAATATATTAATAATGGTAACAAATACTAAAGTCAAACCCTTTCAGATCAATAAGGCTGTTATTCCACCAGTTTGAGAGAGATTCCTTATACTCCTCATGAGTAATACAACTGGGAATGTCTATCAACACAAAACTTTGCTTTAAAAGCAACCACCATAATTCACATACTGAGGAGCAATTATAGGAAAGTGTAAATTATAAAAGGATGGGGGAGTTACATTCTACTAGCCCCTCCCTTACAAACTGGCATAGTGAGTGTTTAATGGAAGGGATCTGACTTGCACATCACCTCTGAAATTGTCTCTTTGGTTATAAGGGGTTCTGAATAAGTCATTAGATCTAAGGGAGTCTTAGTAAGTCTAGGAGAAGGATAAGCTGGCCATACACATTGAGAGGCCAGAAGGAAGTGTAGGTTACACTAGTTCAGACACCCTCTAACTTTCTTAATCCTGCATAGAGTCACTTAATCTCTCTTCTGAATTTGGCCTTCAGATCTTAGGGCATCATGGAGCTTCACTCTAGTGAGCTTGCACACTGAGCAAGGAACGCTGGGTAATTCTGTGCCTGGTTAGGCCATGCTGAAACACGCACTGACAGAAATTCACTGCTCTGGTACCCGAGCTATTAGCTCAGGTTTGTCTACACAAACTGCAGCCATACCTTATGACTGCACTGTAAACACACTCTCAAACTTTACAAGGCAATGCTGGGCTGCACTCGCCTCATTGGGCTCCTTTTCGGAGGCCATGAGCACCAGGGACATACGGAAACTTGTCAGCCCTTCTTTATTATTTGCCTCCGTTTGTGGCACACTCAGGGCTTTAGGGAAGTTTGCACCAGAACAGATGCCTTTTGTGGAGACCACACTGCACATGGACCCTCTGCACACTTTGGGAAGCTCCCAAATGGATGCCAGGGCTTCTAGCATGTGGAATTAAGAACTCCCTACAGCCTAGGCATGCATAACATTGCTATGAATCATAGAATCATAGAATACTAGGACTGGAAGGGACCTCGAGAGGTCATCGAGTCTAGTCTCCTGCCCTCATGGCAGGACCAAATACTGTCTAGACCATCCCTGATAGACATTTATCTAACCTATTCTTAAATATCTCCAGAGATGGAGATTCCACAACCTCCCTGGGCAATTTATTCCAGTGTCTGACTACCCTGGCAGTTAGGAACTTTTTCCTAATGTCCAACCTGAACCTCCCTTGCTGCAGTTTAAGCCCATTGCTTCTTGTTCTATTCCCAGAGGCCAAGATGAACAAGTTTTCTCCCTCCTCCTTATGACACCTTTAGCTATCTAAAAACTGCTATCATGTCCCCCCTCAATCTTCTCTTTTCTAAACTAAACAAACCCAATTCCTTCAGTCTTCCCTCATAGGTCATGTTCTCTAGACCTTTAATCCTTCTTGTTGCTCTTCTCTGGACCCTCTCCAATTTCTCCACATCTTTCTTGAAATGCGGTGCCCAGAACTGAACACAATACTCCAACTGAGGCCTAACCAGAGTAGAGCGGAAGAATGACTTCTCGTGTCTTGCTCACAACATACCTGTTAATGCCTCCCAGAATCATATTTGCTTTCTTTGCAACAGCATCACACTGCTGACTCATATTCAACTTGTGGTCCACTATAACCCCTAGATCCCTTTCTGCCATACTCCTTCCTAGACAGTCGCTTCCCATTCTGTATGTATGAAACTGATTGTTCCTTCCTAAGTGGAGCACTTTGCATTTGTCTTTATTAAACTTCATCCTGTTTACCTCAGACCATTTCTCCAATTTGTCCAGGTCATTTTGAATTATGACCCTATCCTCCAGATTAGTCGCAACATAATTAGTAACAACGTAATTCTTTCAAGAGAACCTTCCCTCCTCATAAAACAAAATAAAAAGCCCTTCTCAATCACACCAGCCCTTTTCAAGACATAACAAATCTGAGTTATGATGAACCCCTTCTCCACCCAGCCCTCCGCACCCCACCTCATGGATCCTTGTAAATGCTCAAGAATGCGCCTCATTTTCTGAACCACAACATCTCCCAAATACATGACCTGATTTACCTTGCACTTTTCAGGGGAAAAAATTGACCCTAAAGTCACGGACCTCATTTTGGATCGATTGATTGGTTTTGAGAAAGTTGACAGAGGGTCCAAACTCAAATGTATACTAGCCTCAATATTAAATATATGATGACTAGAATCTCTGAATAATATAGTGTCTGTTTCCTCCACTTCACTGAATGTAAGGGAGGCACGAGGTCACCATTTCGCTGAAGAAAGCATAAATTATTGCAATCAATTATTGAGTCCTTGCTGCACCAAAAAGTTCTGCGGCAATTTACATCTTGTGAACTAGACATGTTTCTGGTCAGAAAGATCATCAGCACTTTAAAAAAATAATAGCTGGGCTGTCACACTGCAACTGCAGGATAAATATTTAATTGTTTCTAGCATAGCTTTTGGGGAATCTTTTTGATTTCAAAGTGTTTTACCTCAGAGCAAAGAAGACCTGAAATTCTTGGCCTTCTGTACCTTCTGTAGGGCTGTCAGAAATGGGAAGCACTTATCATAACATACTCTTAGTTCAACGTGAAATATTGCCAAGGTCATGTGTGGCCATGCCGATGCCCTCATTTCCAACACTCCTGGGACAAAAATTCAGGTAGAGGAGATAATGGAGTCCTTCAGAGAGGAGACCAGAGTAGGGAGGGTTCATGAGAGAATGGATTTTAAGGAAGAACAGGAAGAGGTGAAGGATGCACACTTAACGGACGAGAGGTGGGAGACTGTTCAAAGTGTACAGGGTAGCAGGAAAGAAGGCCAGAGTGCAAGCAAAGGAAGCAGTATGCAGAGAAAACTGGAAGATGCACCAGGAGTGAGCAAGTGCACGCAGTCAGGAGGGCAGACATGAAGGCATTGATACAACGGCATGATCCTGAAGGTGAGAGCAACTAGCTTGAATTTGATCCAAGGGGCCAGTGATGGGATGCAAAAATGGGAGTTGAGGGTGGGATCCCCAGGTGAGACAATATCACGGAGGTTAACTGATATTAACACAAAGATGTAAAATGCTGCACCGTGATATCAGACCCAGATTTGATTTCCATCTCTGGTGGGCCAGCAGAATTGCAGAGGCAGCATCCTCAGCTTCTGTGGTCCTCTGCAGTGACATCTGTGGCTTAGCCTGACACTGATGAGTTCAAAGGGAGTCCTTTCCAGCCTCCCTTCCTCAGCTAAGCAAGATCACGGGGAATGCCCCGTACAGGAAACTGGGAGAAAATGTCTCCCATTTAGGATCACAATACATATCCAAGGGAACAAGGTATGTAAAAGGCAAGGCCATCTCCCAGTCACGCAAACCATCTGCTTTGATTCTTGTTCTTTAAAATGAAATGGAAAAAAAAAATTCTCATGAACGCTGTTCCCCATGACAATATCATGGCATCCCAGCGAGCAGTTATTGGAGCGTTATGCCTTGCGATTTCAAAAGCTGAGTCTGATGTAGAAGTAAAAGGGTCAAACTGGAAAAAAAATCATCCACTCCCTTCTTAAAGAGGCTAAATGGATTCAAACATTTGGACAGCTGAATCATATTTTGCAGATGGAAATGATATTACTTGGAGCAAGCTGCAGCCAGACTCTGTGTCCTCTTTCACAGAAGCCTATTAACTCTCACCAGGGCTTTCAGCGCCCATTTCTAGGCTCTCTAGAGTCTCTGTAATCCCATTTTCAGTGTCCTCTGTCCCCTGACATAGGGCTTCTGTTACCCCATCCCAACGGGGCCCTTCCAATCCCATTCTGAGTGCTCAATGCTCTTCTCAGGGCTTTGTGTTCTTTTTTTCCCAGGGTTTCTCTACTCACATTCTCAGGGCTCTCACTCTTTTTGTACATCCTTTTGTCAGCCCTGTCCCATTACCCCCATGGCCCTTTTCCTTGATCCCTTTCATCTCATTTCATCCCTTGGAGTATTTAACCCAAGGCCGGATATCTTTCTAAAAGATTTGCTCTTGTTCAACCAGAAATTATGATCCTGATTCAAGAACCACTGAGTGTAATCCTATGGCCTGTATTATGCAGAAGGTCAGACCAGATGATCATAACGGTTCTTTTTGGCCTTCAAATCTCCCAAGCAGGTGCTCAGTGCTCTCTCTTTGCTCTCTGCCACCTGTCCCAGGCCCCTTATCACCCCATCTTCATTTCTCTCTCCACAATCTCCCCGATAACCATCCAATTCTCACCACTCCTGCCCAGTAACATCACTACAAAGATCTTACGAAGGCTTCCATTGCTTTTCAGATTAGACCAGTTGAATGCTTGTTTGTCATGTCTGCAGATGATTTTAATTGTTACTTTTTGTTCCAGTATTTATGACTCATTCTATTTCCTCAACTTTTATCAGTAGGGTTAAGCTCTCTATTAGTCATTTGGCATGCAAGATTTTCTTATAAACTAGCCACCATCACCTAAACTGATCTATTCATCATAAACAGATTTATTTAATAGAGGTACATATTCTCTGCTAGGTTTTCTGATTACAGTTTTCAGAGCTTTCCTTCTCCGTTCCAGCTGCCGTTTATATCTTTCATAGTTTTATACCTTTTTTCTCTTTAGTCATAGAACAGCATTACTGTGTATGTGCACAATGTACTGTATTGGACTTAATTCTGCAAAACCAGCATGGTCTATTACATATCAGGGTACCAATGCTGATATTTAAGGTTGCATAATACTTTCCATCACAAAATTCTATTTTTACTTAATTATGACTTTGCCAAATTTTAATTATTTTGGCTGAAATTTCCCATGCTGGGCACATATTTTGGAAACATTCCGCATAATTGGTCCAGACATTTCTCCACCCTGCTGATGCCCAGACAACATGGAGAAGGAAATTGCCTGCCAGGAATGCAGGGAGAAGGAGGGGGAGAACTGAAACAGGAACCATGAGAAAAACAGAGGGAAAGAGAGTGAGAGTAAGGGAGACTGGGACAGGAGTTGAAGTGGAGAAAACTGGGACAGAGACAGACTGAAGGGTTTATAATCAGTAGGTTACACCCTCCAGAACCTAGAATTGAACCCACATTCCCACATCTCAACATTCATCTGCTGTTCATAAATAGCTCTTAAACTCACTGGTTAATTGTCTCTCTCTTCCCCGTATGCTGGCTAATCCACTAAGGGGATAACAATGTATTACTGCTACCAGTTCCTTGGCTAGCTCAGATGGTAGCAGAGGTCCAAAACCTGCTGATGATCTATTTGGGGATTGATATGGTTCCACATTATAGAATTTTTTTTTCCAATTTGCTCTCCTAAAAAAACCTTGAGAAGCTGCATTAAAAAAATCACCATTAAAAGAATAATAAAGTTGCCAAGTCAAATACTCAAAAGTTAGGAAATGTCAGGATTAATCTCATGTACCACCTTCATTCAGCTGCCTTGTTCATATCCATTATGATACAGAGTAAAATCCTGGCTTCAATGAAATCAAGGGAAGCTTAGTAATTGACTTCAATGGGGCCAGTCTGCAGGCCTCTGATTCATTCCCTGGGCAAAGTCCATCCTGTGTTGTGAATGAAGCAGAATTTCTGTGGAAAAATAGCAATAAGATGGTGGGCAAATCATTTCCCATTGACTTCAGTGCAGCCAGGATTTCACTCTGTATAATAATGCATATGCATAAAGGGGCTGAATTAATAGGCAAATTGAATGCTGGCATTTCCTAACTTCTGAGTGCTTGATTTGGCTACCTTAACTTTCTTTTAGGTAACAATTTTTTGATGTAAATGGATCTCCATTGTGCAATTTCAAATACACACAGGCACTGACTAAAGAGATCTACAACTTTCAGGTAGATCCTATTATAACAAGTCTACAAATAGACTGTCTAATAACTATAATAAATCTACATGTAAACATATTTAAACAGGAGTTGGAGGCCTAATTCTTTTAATATTCTCTGAAATTTTTAGTTATAATACACAGAAAAACCACCTAAATAAAATATTTATCAAACACATAGGGAAGCTCTTTACCTGGGAGCTTTACCTGGAAAAGCTCTTAGTCAGGAATATAATATGCATCTTATAACTTTCATAGCTCGTTTTTCAAACAAGGAAACCAAATTTTAAAAACTTTCTTTAAATGGCATTTACACTATGACACAGGTGCAGAAAAGTCAGGAATTTCAAAGTGAATCTGTATCCTTAACTTAGACCACTGGGCCTTTTGCTCACCTCCGAGTGAGTTGAGGACAGAGCATAAGCCTTAAATTTGGATTTCATCACTTTGGGTAAGAACCTGTGAAGGGAACAAAAAACAATGGGCCAAATTTTGCTCTATGCTGCATGGATGAAACTCCCACTGAAGTCAGTGTAAGTTTTGTTCATATGGTGACAGCAGATACTGTGTAGTGTCTGAGTGCAGCTAGGCAATAGGAATTAAGGATTTACTGACTTAACACTTGACTTGTTCATCCTTCTTAGAACAGTCCTATGACATCATCTTTTGATGCTCTCATTGATTAACTCTCTGATTCCTTCAGTCTGAAGCATTTTATCTGAGGCTTTTGTAGAGTGCTAAATTAAATGAATGGTTTAGTGACAAACGGATTGGAATTAATCAATTGAGTAAAACAACTGCATGAAGCAGGGATATGTGAGGCCGGATTTGAGGCGGTTCATACTAATTAGAAGTAAAGAGCTGCAACTGCTGCATATGTTGATGGGCATAGAGATAATGAGCAGCTAATTTGTGAGTTTATCTGGACACAGGTGTAACACTGTTCAGATGTAAATAGCATGTCAGAAGCAACTGCATATGTTGTCTCTCTCCAGTGTAATTGGCTGAAATGGGTCAAATATCTAATGAAAAACATCATTTTGTGTCCTAACCTGAAGAAAAATGGCACAAGTCATTAACTTGTGCAGCAGAAAGGAGATAGAACAACTGAAAGAGGAAGTACGTGTGGGAACCCAAAGCTGTAATTATAAACCACTGTGATAAATAACTATATTTGGAAATGTAATGTATTAAAAGTATGTGTTAATTTTACCTTTTCTACTAAATGACACATGTATATGCATAACCTATTAGTTACTGCAGGCTAATGAAATCCACACCTTCTGTTTACAAATTGCTGGAAGAACCATTACTAACAAAGGTCCCATTTATGGCATTTTAGCAGTCATTAAACTCTTGAGGCCAGACAGAAAGGAAACAAAAGATCCTTTCTTGCTGAGGAAGAATAGCCATTTGAAAGGACCAAACACTTGATCCACACAAACTGGATTGGATTTCAAAACAGTATGAACTAGCCTGGACTTGTTTAGAGGCTGTTTTTTTCAAAGAGCAGAAAGACTTCCTGGGACTTGTTGTCACAAGTTCTTACTATCTCTTGACTCACTTGCCTGACCATGCCTGAAGCGTAACTCTGGTTATGGTAGGAAGAGCAGGGGCTACTTGCCCAATGTGCCCCACTGCAAGCACGTGGGCAGGGAGTAAATGCCCTGGATTCACCTCCTCTCCAACTTATTCCTAAGACAAAGTAGCTACTCGGGCGCATAGGGAAAAGGACTGAAGTTCCTCACAAAAAGGACTGAAGTTACTTACTCCATCCTCGAAGCTGGGAATGAATTTGGATTTTGAGTCACAATTCACCTCCTGGTCTTCTTCTCGGAGTCTACTTCAGGTCAGACCATAAAATGATAATCTAGTCCACAAGAATTTAACTTTTTCCCTGGAAGTTCCTTCTGCCCCTGCTGGAGCCCTAAGGATCGTCCCATATGTAATCAGTCAGCAAGGTAAAAGATAGTTCTGTGAACTGTTTCATTGTTTGCCATCAGGATGAACCGTGTGTATTTTTATTCTCAAATACTTTCAGCTTAATTGTTCAGTAAAGTATTTGTAACATTGCAATGCAATCTTCCACCTACTTAATGAACTGAACCATAAAAAGAAATCATAGCAATGTTTAATGTACACATAATCTCTCTCTCTCTCTCTCTCTGCCCCTGCTTCCCTATCCACAAAGTAATAGGAGAGCTATCCAATTATTTTTGAAAGAGCTTTAGTGCCCACATGTTATCACATTTTTCCCTAATACCGTGCTTGGTGCCTGAACTTCTGAGCAGCACCAAATAGCATTTCCCAACACTTTGAAGGCATTTTAAATTATGAAATTCTCTCTATCTTAAAATATAATGTGAGAATACGTTGGGTGCTTTCACTGCAAAAGAACTGAGTGAATTTGCTAATCTCCAGTAATCTATGAGACCCATTGCTGATTCTTACTGAATTTTGAATTACTGAGCCAGCAAGTAAATAATTAAAATAATCAAGAATGTATCACAAAAGCTGATTTGGTCAATTATTTTCACAAGTGACTAGCAGTTTAGTTAAATGTTTTATGTTAACCCTTCATAGCTTACTAGTAAATGTACTGCAGTTTAGTCTATACAAGGAGTGAACAATTAGCAATAAGAAACCAATAGCATGAGACCTGTTGGTATGTAACAACAATTAGTGAGTATGCAAAAAGCAAAGTAAGAATCGGTGAGGTTCTGTATTATTTACTCTATCCCCAACTGAGCGGCTCTTTTTGATGACAATTGGAAATGGAGGATAAATTAAAACCCTAAGCCTAAATATTCCCAAACTATGGGAAAATGTGGATCTGGAGCCACATCTCACAGTCAGGCCTCCTCCTCTAGCGAAATGTACCAAATTTCTGGGTCTGACCATGCCAAAACATTGGATGAGTTCAGATGTGGCTCCACATTTTGAAGCTTGATTCTATCTCTAGTAAGGCTGTAAAGGGTTAATGCGTTACTGGGTGATGCTTACCGTGTAAGCCATTAACCGACAGCTCAGCTGGGCTGGAGCAGCCCCCATCCTGAAATGGGCAAAGGGCTGCTCCAACCCGGCTGGGCCCATCGTACCGCACCACAGGCAGAGGGCACTCCAGCCAAACCAGGCCCTCCACCCGCAGGATCCTGGTTAACCTGTTAATTTTTTAAATGGGATTTTACATTCCTAATCTCTAACATGCACCTGCTATTTAGAAACAGTTTCTTTGCTTTATTATCCTCTTATTTATAGTCAAGAGCATGTTTCATAGGGACTTGAAAGCAGGAAGAAAGTCAATAATGATCCAATGGGAAATGTATTTCAAATAACAATCATTCCTCTCTTTGAATGACAGCACATTTCTCATCACATTTCCCATTAGTAGATGACAGTACTCTGATCCTAACCTGGTGTTGCACTGGATACTGTTGGCCACAGCTGTTCAGGTCCTCCCGGTCCTCCTCGTAAGACTCCTGCCTCCTCCATGTGCACAGCACTGAATAAACAAACATACTGATTACATTACAAAGTTTCCATCTGTTTTTGTTCCACATTCCTTTTTCTGGCTATTTCTCCAAAGTCATAGTGTTCTTTGTTGCACCACGGCTAATGCAACATTGCATCATGCTGGCAGCTTCTGCTATATTAACAAATCAATTATGTCAATCCTGCAAGAACTGCAAAAACGGCCATTGGTTCAACATAGTTCAACATAGTTCCCATGCAGTTCATACAGACAGAAGTATTATCTCTAGAGGATGTCTTATTTTCATTAATGTGATGTGAAGTTACTGCCACTGCAGGGAAGTCACATACCTTTGAGAATCTGGGGCTATTTAGGCACCTTCCCTGCACTGAAATAGAAGTTAGGCACCTACATACTTCGGAGTACCTGTACCATAATCCCTATCATGCTTATGTTGCTTACGATGTCTCAGCAGTGACCTAAATAATGACATTCCATTCTAGGCTTCTTCAAGCGTGCTATTATCAACCACCCTTCTACAGCAAATAACCCAATGCAATTGACCGTGCCCTATGCGGATTGCCTTATACTTTTGGAAAGCACTTCTGAAGGGAGAAATCAGGTGTCACAAACTACAGGAACCTTGCAATAGCAAGCGTTATCAGTGTCAAATGATGAACAGTCTCCCATGAGACCAGCAAATGTAATTGTTGCACACTGTCTGAAAACTCCTGAGGAGATGGAGGAAAATATAGATGCTTGATGTCTTAAAATGAAAAAAAAAAAATGCCCATTTTTCAAATGAGCTCTCCCTCTTCACTTGCCATACCAGTTACTTCGGCAAAATCCTGACGTAGCCCCTGTTCCACTCCTCAGGCCAGGCTCCCCCGATTCCAAGGGGAGTTCTGCTTCAGTGTGGACCACGGGAAGTTTCTAAAGCTTAGTAAGTTTATTTCTCAATGTTAAAGGGCAAGACTTTGAAAACTGGGACTCCATAGTGCAAGGCGCTGAGCAGGCTGGCCCCAATCCAGCAAAGAACTTAATCCCATGCTTCATTTTAACCATGTCAATCAGTGGTGGGCAATTGGCAGGCCACAAGACATTCTGCTAGCATTGCCGTCCACAGACAGGGCCTCCTCCAGCTCCTACTGCCTGCAGTTCACCATTCCCAGCCAATGAGAGTGGCAGTCAGCATAACCCTGTGGCCCATCCTGCTTCCACAGCTCCTATTGGCTGGGAACGGTAAACCGTGGCCAGTGGGAGCGGTGGAGGGCTGTGCCTGCAGATGGTCTCCATGAGCAAAATGTCTTGCACCGCAGGTCACCCATCACACTAATATAAATAATTCAACTGAAGACAATAGGGCTACTCATGTGCATAAAGTTAAACATGTGCATACATTTTTTGCTGGATTGGGGCCAGAGGGTTCAACAACATGCAGGCTCAAGCCGTGGGTGCCTAAAATTGGGCTCTACAGTCCATATTTAGGCACCCAAATAAGCAGTATGATTCAGAAGTTCCCACTGATATCAGTGGGTCACTGGAAGCTGCTGGATGCCCAGCAACACCTATTTAGCCTGGATTTAGGAGTAAAAATTTTAGGTGACTAAAATACACCTTTGATTTTATACAACAACAAAAAATGTCCACTATTCATATTATAATTCATCTTATCACTTTCCAAATGATTGTGATCTTTATGATATTTAAACTTGGTTTAACTAAAGAAAATTAACATTCATATTGACTAAAAAAAGGTAATTTTTAGTTAAAAGGGCATTTCAAATACTTCATGTACAGCTGTTGTACTATGCATTTGTTATAATAGTCTCCAGAGACACATGAAAATACATTTCAGTTCCCTCCAAGTTACATCTCTTTGTATTCAGCAAATGAGTTTCCATCTGAGTTTTTAATGCCTCTTGAAATTTACCACAGTCTTTTTAAATATTTCTAAATTTGCAATCCAGTCTTTTTGGTAAGGTCAGAATAGATCTGAAAATGAGACAGGTTAGCTAATTTGCTAAGATACAGAGAGCAAAGATATTATTTTATCTAGGTCCTACACAAACAGCACTGTTTTACCCCCTTTTAAATTTATCGGACAGCAAACTTTAATAAGGCAAATTTTGAATCTTAAGCTGGGATTTTTAAGGTGGGCATCTTACTTATAAATATTTCTTTGGAAATCTCTGCCTGATACCCTTGCCAGTGCCCTTTTAACTTTGGTAATCACCTTCAGCACACCATGTAGTTAATAAAACATCTGCTCGTATAGTTAATAAGCTCCTTTCGGGGTTGGGGGAATACATTTTTATAGTAATGAGAGGTAGTGAGATGGAAAACTATTGATGCTGCATACAATCTGTTGGCATTTATCAAAGTGGATGACAACAGGAAGCTTTAATGTGAATTAAGAATGTATAATCAGTTGAATAATTCAATAATTGTAGCTATCAGGCATTGATAGTAAAAGTATAAAGAAGCACGAGGTAAACAATATGAATGCATAGACCAAACACTAATACAGCAAAGAACAGTGGAAAAGGCAATTACAGTGAATCAATAGGACTAGTAGGTATAAAGCCTCAGAAGCAGAACTTGGGTGCTTCCTTCACAGCAGGCAGATCTCACTCGTTCAGCAGTTTTCAATTTTTCTTTTCTCATGGCACAGTTGAAGAAAATTGTTGAGCCCGCAGCCCAACATACTTTGACTGGAGTGTGGGCTCCAGGGTAGGGCTGAGATGGAGCTTTCGGCTGTGGAAGGGGGCTCCAGCTTTGGGGGGGGGGGCAGGAGGGGCTTATCTCGAGCAGCTCCCAGTGAGCGGTGCAGTAGGGGGGCTAAGGCAGCTTCCTGCCTCTCCTTGTCTCCTGGCCCCACAGACCAGGCTGCCCCCAGAAGCAGCCGGTGGCAGGTTCCCAGCCAATGGGAGTGCAGAGCTAGTGCTCAGGGCAGGGGCAGTGTGCAGAGCCATGTGTGCTCCCCCAACCTAGGAGCTAGGCCTGCTGCCAGCCACTTCTGGCAGGAAGCTGCCTTAGCCCCCGCCCTCCGCTGGTCACCTGATCCCCCCTCAGCAGCGAGAGCCAGCACCCGCCATTCCCCCACCCAGTGCTAGGTCATGACCCCCCATTTGAAAACCACTTCACTAGTGTATTTCACCAGATGTACCAGAGTGAAAGACAGTCTCCTTCACAAGGGAGAAATATATAAGCTCTTAAGGGAAAGCACAGTCGTACCTTTGTATTCCTGCTCTTAGAGATGCAGAGTATCGCCAATCAGGATTGGGTTGTTTTGGCTGCAGAAACAAAAGAGAACAAAATCTGTATTAATTTATATTAAAACCTATTTAAAATCTATGCTGCTGAACATAGGCTCTTCTCCAGAGTTTCTGAACATTTGCACATCTATAGCCAAATGGCTCCATAGAATTATTTACATATTTTGTCCAGTCAGAGCTGCCAAATCACCCAATAAATCTAAAGAAACTTGTGTGTGAGTGCACTTAGGTCACTGAAGAAGGACTTAAATGTTTCTATAGCGAGGCTTTGGATTGTGAGGGTTAATGTGGGGAAGGAAGTTGTTTTTGTAAACTGGGGGGCTGTTATTTTGTCTGTGTTCAGAAAAATCCTAGACATAGGAAAAGATGATTATTGCTGGAAAAGAAAAGAAATACTTTGCTGGTTTACCCTATAAAACTAGGCCACTTATGCATTTACCCTGGAATGTACCCACCTGTACACATACAATATGCAGCCCCCCTGTGAAGAGTATATTGGGGCCAGTCTGCTTGCTGTGAGTTTTCTGCTGGGATTAGTGGAATGCAAAGGACTGCATTAGATTGTATCAGACTTGCAGACTGCAGCAGGTTTTTATTGAAAGCAGACATGTTCTTTCATAAGCCTGAGCTGCTACATTTTCCACATTGACTAAAGAGGCATAAAACCAGGAAGGAACAAACGGAGAGCAATACCCCTCAATGAGTACATCTCAGCACATACTGACTCGCTGCAGCATGACTTGCTATGGAAGGGTTTCCTGAGAAATTTCTGACTGATTACAAATTGCTCCAGAAAAAGTTATTGCCATTTTTCTTGCTGTGCATGCCACAGAATAGGAACATTTGTAATAAATTAAAATTATAGCCAACATTGTCAAATTAGGGTGCCTAAATCAGGCACCTAAATATTTAAGCAGATAAGCAGCTTAATATTCAGAAGTGCTAAGCATTGATTTCAATTGTAGCTGCAGGGGCTCAGCACATCTAAATACCATGGTACTTTTTAGGTGGCTAATTGTGCATGTGGGTGTCTAACTTTGGGCATCTGAGTTTGAAACTGTTAGAATACAGGCCTATTGGCTTGCATTCATACTTGATGTGTCTTGTACAGTGCCAAATACACAAATAACACATGACAGTAATGGTGTGATTCTACTGAAGTTATTGGAGGTAGACCAGCGGTGAATTTGGCCCCATTACTTTTAAAAATGTGTTGACTATATTAAATTATTTAAAGCCAGCTTTGTCTTTGCCCTTGAGATCCACAATATGCTCTTCTCCTGATCAATAAGATTTATACAAATAAAGATAAAGCAATAGTGCTTTGTGCCATCTTTCTAGCTATCTCAGTATTTATATGGCTCCATCAGTAAGTGAGTTTGAGGAGCTATTTGTTACTCTGCATTATAGCATTCTTCACAGTCTGATATACACAAAAGAGAAATTCCACCTATTGCAACAAAATAGTCAGCATCTGTGTTAATACTGTAACTGTTTTCACCTTTAAACCCAGATTCTCTTTGTCCAGTTTCTGCTGGGCTTAATTGTGGAAAAGCCAATTATGGCTCCAAGATTCTTTATTTCTGTTCTGGCCCTGGCTCTACCCCCTTCCCTCCCCCCACACCCACACACACACACACACACACACACACACTCAACTTTCAAGAACAAATTTAGGACTGCTCTAAACTTGGCTAAATGGTAGTGGCTGTCAAGGAACCATCCACTTACTGAGGGCTATCAGAAAACAACACACTCTGATTGCACCTTTCCACATCCTGACATACCTCCTACACAAGGCTGCAGGTAAAGGAGCTAGCTATCCTGACTTTTCTTCTCTTGTGGACTCCCATATACCAAGGGAATTCCCAGCTCAAAAGAAAGAGCCTGTTTTCCACTCTTTCTGCACCAGGAGTGGAGTAGGTTAAAGACTCTGGTCCTTAGAGTGTCTGATTGTACAAAAAGAGAGAGAAGCAGCATGAGGAGTAGAATTCGTCCTATTGTCCCAGGCAAAAACCAAAGTAAGTTATAGTCATGGTTGAAAACTGGGGAATTCTCAAAGATGCAGAGAGAGACAGAAAGGCAAAAAGGAAAGACTGCTGAATTGGTTCACAAAACTTGGATGGTCTTCTTTTCACCAAAAAGGAAATTTGTTTAGTAACTAGAAAGTTACTTTATTTAAATGAAAGCTTTCATTCTGCAGATTATGAATCTGTCATGGAAGCAGGATAAATTCATCAAGTAGGATGCATCTGCTCCACAAGCCAGGTGTCTGACACTTTGGATTTAAATATAATATAAATTACTACCATGAGGTCAGTGTGGCATTCAAAGGGGTTATTTCTCCACCAGATGTATTAGAAGATTTTCCAACTGCCATAAGCTCTCTATTTTGTCATTGCGTATGCTGAACAGAGTAGAGGTTGATCTACCATGTATTTGGGGTGCCTGGTAGATGACATACTGCCAGAGTGCATAGGGACACTACAGCTATATATAGTGTACACCCCCACATAGATAATCTTGTGTGCATCATAAAGTCTCCAACCTACAGTGAAATGGGGAAGATGTTGTATTTGGCCCTTGTATGGAAATTTAAAATGCAAAATGTAATCTCTGCCTTTAATGTGAAGGAATGGCATAGGGCCAGGTTTCTGGTCCAGATGCAGAAGTGGTTTGGTGTTTCACAGGATTCAGCAACATCATAGAGTAAGGGACAATAAGGCTCAACAGCTTGTATTAAAAAGGCAGAAGGGGGAAGTGTCTTTGGCCTATGCAGGAGAGTGGGGGTGAATATGGGGGTGCACTTCAAGCTGGTACTGCATCCTTAACTGCAAATGTTCTGATGTGCACATAAGGTGTCTGTGTATACATAAGCTGATGAGTGATTTTTTTAAACTATAAAGCTGTTTTTTAAATTAATTTATTTGTCTGGGAATTTTCTTACTTTTTTTAAGAACCTTCGCAAGTCTGACTCAGCTTGGGTATGGTCACAGAATCTAGCCCTTCATTTTTATAACCATTTTACTACTGCATGGAAGCAAGCAGTGGTTCACATGAGAACAGACTCCCATTCCTTTGGGGCTGCTCTCATTAGGTTTTACTGGCCACTGAAGGACTGGGTTTGAACACTAGATAAGAGGGAACTGTCAGTGAGCTGCAGGAGACACACCCAACATTAACACTGCCAAACTATATGTACAAGCAGATTGAAAACCAGCATCATGGTAACAAAGCTAAATATCAATTTAAACATCCTTCTTTTATGACATTTTAAGCCAATATCCGTTAACTGGCAGTACTAGTAGGAGCAAAAGAAATCACTGCCAACCCCTTCTTGGTGGCATTAACGGTAACAAGCTTCTCCTCTGGTCCTACTATCTGTCCTGCCTCTATAAGTACTTTTTGCCTTAGGTCTCAACAGAGAAGCCAATTAAGGAGGCAGATTACTTTAAAGTGGAATTTTGGGCATTCAGGTCAGGAGAAACGAGTTTGATGCATATGCCATAATGATTAATGTTAGTTGTTAACATGTGGCAATAGATAAGCCAACCTGTTTCCTATCTGCATTCCACAATGTACCCACAGCCTTATGGATTCTTAAGCTCTTTATATCACTACAAGTGGAACTGAATGTTAAAAAAAATCAAATCCAGCCTTAACACTGGTAAACTATTTGTACAAGCAGATTGAAAACCAATATCATGGTAGAAAAGCTAAATATAAAGCTAAATATATACTCATGGGTAAAATCAGATGAGCTAAAATGTGGGTGTTTGGACTGTCCCATGTCTCTGCCCACACAAAATCCCCCTTCACCACACAGCTCCTGTGACAGACCAGTGCCACTTCTGAGCCCTAGGGAGATCAAATGGATCAGAGTTTGGCAATGTCACATGGATTCTTTTCATTTATAGATCAAAATTCAAATCTGCCCCGCTGTATAGTGACAATTGCGAGCGTCTCGGTGCTGCTTCATGGTCAACATGAAATGAGTTTGGTGGTCTTGGTGGAATTCCCAGTGACAGGTCACCAAAAAATGACTGGCAATTGACAACTGGTATCTTTTGCAGGGCTTGTCATGGGCCCTGTTGCATGGAGGGAGACTATGGGGTGACAATCACTCCTACTCGATATTGTCTCATTCCAAGGTATGATCTGTGGCCTGCTGTCCAATTCTGCCTTCTTCGATATGATCTTACCCTGTGCTCCCATCCAGTGTCTGGGTGAGGCCACAAGGGAGGGCCACTGGCCACAATTCTTTCTACTCCTCAACAGTCTTCAAGACAAAGGGCACGATGGGAAGCTTTCATCACACCTGCAGTAGTAGGAAGCAGTACAAAGGCACTCCCGCTTTGTCCTATCACCAGTTCTTCCTGACTGGCTTGGAGAGAGCGCACAGAACACAATGGCTCCGTCTGAAAAACTGAATCAGTCTATATCCTGGTGTTCCTAATGGTGGACATCACCACAGTATCTGAGAGCCTCACCATGTTCTCTTGCAACTCCTAGCCCTACTGAGCACATGGGGTATCTACAGCCAATTAGGGAACCAGCAGCAATACAAAGGGATGAAAGTATTCAATCCAAGTTGAAATTCAGATAATGAATGTGAATATATGCTACCAAATGTTTGCAATCATCCTAAAAATATGCAAAATGTCATGACAATGTTTTAAAATAGCATAATATTGATCCAATTTCACAAACATTTTAGCTGAATTACAAACAAATTTTAATGAAAATTCATTTTGCTCAGTTCTGATATGTTGACATCTAAAGTATTTGTTGCTTGAATTATGAGAATTTATTTTAGGCCTGATCCAGTGTTCACTGAAATCAGTAAAAGCCCCTCCCCCCTGGACTACAGTGGGTGTTAGCTCACGCTCTGTCTGTGTGAATCAAACATTTACAGATATCAAATGATGAGAGTGCTAAACACGTCCCACTCTATTCCTGTGTTCACACAAACACTCAGTAAAATAACATATCATCTTCTTATCAAATATATCCACTTTGAAGCAATAACTAAAAGGCCTTTTTAAATCCTAGGCCACATACAGCTCAGTTTCCTTTCTACTGAGAATATGTTGACAGTTGTGGGATTCATGGAGCTATTTCAGATTTCCTACTGTAAAATCAGAGAGTGATTATACAAAAATGCTCATACTAAATTCAACGTAGAGAATAAA
Organism: Rafetus swinhoei; assembly: GCA_019425775.1. Classification (NCBI taxonomy): domain Eukaryota; kingdom Metazoa; phylum Chordata; order Testudines; family Trionychidae; genus Rafetus; species Rafetus swinhoei. Next base: position 41,524,737 of record CM033428.1, on the reverse strand, counting down.
CTATTTATGGTTTGCATCTGCTTATCATTCAGGAAATTAGAATGAAAAACTAACAAAAACAAATTCAGTATAGAATATTTCCCCCTAACAATGATCATTTGCATTCCTAACCCTGAGGAAATGAAAATGAAATTAACAGGTCAATGCTTCTTTAAAATATATTTAATGAGTCCTGGTACAGTGAAAAACTGCTTTGTCTGCTTAATGCTAGATGCAAGTTTCTGCCTGCACAGCAGTTACCCTCAGCCTAACAGTTTGACTTCCCTGGAGCACAGAGAACTGACCCTGAATAGAAGAAAAGGAACTGGTGCTGCTTCTAACCAAAAGCACAAACATTTCTATTTAACCTTTCCAATGTCAGAGAGCCCAGAGAATTTCTTAAAGGCTTAAGTCCTTGAACTGAGATTGTAAGATATTCTCACATTAATACCTTTAAAGCCGTTGTGAGAAATCTCTTGGGAAGATTGCTTTGGACAATGCTAGAGGTAGACATTTCAAACCACACTTGGATCTAAAGAAATACCAAGATGTGTGTAATACATTTTAGTTTGATTTTCTTCACATGAATAGCACTCTGTATTGAAGCAGCCAATTGGAGGTAGTCGAGGCTGGGGGAATAATACTTCAGTGTGTACAAACAACCACAGAATGAATGAACCACTGGGGTTTATCTTGACTAATGTGCAGCTTCATTTTTTCCTGAAAAAGCTGCACAATGCTTTATTTATTAGAATCAAAGAAAGCTATATTTTATTGATCATCCTATGAGTGCACAAAAGGAACCAGAGGGAGGCCTGCACCCACAGCTGGCTGTATTTTTATCCATCAAAGAGCGACTATGCCAGCTGACAATTAATAATGTGCCCCAGTGCATTTTTACTAAGAATTCTGAGTAAGACCAGATATGACTCTGATTGTTCATCCCTCATCTAAGCGAAAAGGCTGCCATGGCATCCAAAACATAACAAACAGGTTTAGGGGCACAGAGGGTATGAACAAGATGGCAAAGATAAAAAGACAGCAGGGAGAACATATTACCAAGTGTCACTCAGCAATTCAATGCATGTGAGAGAAATGGAAAGTAGGATCAACTATTGATGTTTCAGAATGGCGAGGATAAATCATTTCTGAAAAGGCCAGACAGGCAGCAGTATCAGGGGCCCAATGATAGAATGGTACACCCTCCACACACTCACAGCCCATCCTAGTAGAAAGCCCATCCCGTACATGCTGGCTTTAACTTCACTGAATTCCAACACTGAAACCAAAATATTCTGCACAAGCTAATTATGTCCACGTGCGATTACCCTGCACTGACTGCCCTGGTTATCCAGTCCTGGTGATACAGCACCAGACATTCATTAAAGCAAGTATCTTGATCCTTGTCCCCACAGTGCTGCCAACAACAATCGCTTTGCTGCTTCCTAGTTTAAAGGCTACTCCTGGAAGTGCTAATATGTTTGATTTTTACAAAACAAACTTGATTGATATTCCATTTGAGATGAACATAAAGGCCTGCAGAGAAGCCCAGGAGACAGCGAGCTGCATATTAGCAGAAGCAGAAGCTGCCTTGAAGAAAAGGGATGTAATTTACTATACCATATCTAACACATTAGTGGAACAGTACAGAAAACCCATATAGGAAACTGAGGCAAAGCAAACTCGAAACTTAATCGGTCAGTTCCTGCTCTTTTTTACACCAATGTAACTCCACTGATATCAATCAAGCTACTCCCTGATTTGCCTCGGAGTAACCAAAAGAAGAATCGGTCTCTAGTTTTAAATATAAAAAGAACCTGTGACACCCCCACATATCTTGGGGACAGGATTTTTTTTATCCCACTGCAGAATTAATGTTTACAACATTGTCATATATGTGAAATCCAAGAAATATTTTCACTTGGGATATATTCCATGGAAAGCCTGAGTAACTGGTGCAGCTTCTTCTCATATTATAGTTAACCAACAGTAACATCTGTCTCTAAGCCTTAACAGAAAAAATATTTCTTTATAGATCATCCCGTTTACCACCTTTGTGAGCCACAAGATAGAGCAATCCTGGCTAATACACTATATAGATGATGGGATGGGCCTTTAAAGAATTATACAAATTCACTATTGCTATAGAAACAAGTAAAATACAGTTTTTGGCAGGTCTAATAAGACTAATAATATCCACTAAAACTAACATACCTTGACATTGTTAATCAGTGGACTGCTTGTAACATATATATATGGAGACTGAGTAATGGGCAAAATATGTGAATTTGAAAGAATATCTGCTAAGAATTATTAACCTGTGAATTTAGTTATATGCTTCCACTGTCTCATGTGCATCTGATAAAGACACAGGTTCATTGCATTACAGCACCAGAGGCAATTTTTGTAATGCAAGGCCTTAGGAAATTTCAATGAACTTGTGGTAAATAGTATCTGACAGAATTTCTTTACAGTTCAAGTCTTGCAAAACTAATAATAATTGCTTGAGCATCTGGATTCTGATTCTTCATGCAACTGAATATGTGGTAGATATTGTTTCATTCCAGCATTAAAAACAGGAGTTAATACATCTGTAGTGTGCTTCCCAGTTATTGTACACCAACACTGAGATTAGTAAAGTTGTGTATGCTTTACCTGCACAATTCCTCAGAAATTATTAATTCACTACATGAAATAGGGCCTAGCCCCTAAAGACACGATGAGACTCTGTTAAACAAATTTCTGCCACTTCTACATCTAAAACAAAGTCATTTTCCATTACCATCCATCTGTTTTCCCAGAAGCTCTGATCTAAAGAATATTTGGAATTCTTTGTTCCTTCCCTTTTCTGCACCATGTGGTCTTAGGATCAACAGATTCTAGTTATTTCTGATTTGCAATACATATGAAGAATCAGACAACGAATGGGTCATTTGCCCCACTACACTACATCTTTGACAGCCATTATGAACTTAGATTGTGAAAGTCACAAAAGTCACCAAAATTGTACTTCTGAGTCTCTGGAAAAGAGTAAAATAGCTACCTAAATTGTAAATGGTGGACCATTATTTGGTATTAGCATTATTTTAAAGAGAACTCTTGTTATTAAATCCTGGGCAGATGCTGGTTTCTTAATGAGGAGAACAAGAAAACATGGCTTCATAAGACACGTTCTTGTTTTCAAAAGAAAAACATTCTGGCTGATTGGAGAGGGGTTAATCATTATGAAGATTTGGTTAATATTTCTGTGTAGATACAAAAAACCCAAGCAACCTTCCATCCATGTGCAGGGACACAATCTTTCCCTGTGCCTGCATGCATTCTTCTTTTTAATGTACAAGCCACGTGCCTGCCATACTGCCAGAGCACAAGTAATGTGCAGTAAATGCAATCGTTTCCTTATACATCAGAATTAAAACTCAAGTTGGTCTGGCAGTGAAATCACTATCACTATAGTAAAGTGTCTCTTTGTTCATTTACAAAATCTATGACATGGGAACCACATAGGACACTAGAACTGCATACTAGGCCCAAGCTGGCTATGTGCTAACAGAAAGCAGTCACTGTTTCCTACCTGTGGGAAAATATTGCAGAGGTTAATATACTGCCAGTCAAACCATAGGTATTAAACAGTTTTCATTTGCAAACCAGCGGGTTACAGGTTGTTACACTGCAACATCATGGCTGGTAAATTGGGTCAACAGCCTAGAAATGTGTCACGGTATCGCTAGACAGAAGAGAAAAAGGGAACCCCATGTAGTGCAAACATCAAAGCATGGGTCATATGTTCTCAAACAACTAAAGCACCTATACTAATATAATAAAGCAAAATCTGTCTTCTTAGTGACCAGAGCATGGTAATTTTGTCTGGGTAGGGAAGCAATACACTGGCAAACATTTCAGTCAGTATAAAGAGATGAATTGCTTTTCAGGACCATCTGTTTTTTATTTCTCCTGCATTTGCATTTTAAGATGACATGTGTCATTCCTCAGAAGTTTGCTGAGTGGGTAAAGAAGAAGTGAGGGGGTGGGGAGGAAGACACCTTTTTTATGCCATAGACAGCAGGAATGAAGTGAGTCTAGAACAAGGTGCTCTCACACTGAGCCACTAACTTACCAAATGAACCTGAAAGCCCCAGTGTTTGCCTAGAAACAAAATGTGCTTCTTACTTTAGAATTCTGTACACACGTTTTTACTGCTGTGATTCAGCAGCCACTGTAGGGAATAAGTTGAATCTGAACATGGCTCTGGTCAGGTATCAATTCATCCTCACCTCATTAGGCGTAAGGGAGTCATTTTTAAGTATGATCAGGTTTTGTGCACTCTGCCCACTCTGGCCTGTCAGGTGTCTCTCGGCCATCACTGCCTGGGGACCAGTTCCTGTTGGGCCCCCAGTATTGTAAAACATGAAAGTGTCACTTCCTGAGCCTGCGGTGAGACAGGCCTTGTAGCAGTAGGTCTTAGTGAGAGACCCGTTCCCCCGCACTTCAATAAAATGGGGCTGAACTTTTAAACCCTGCGGTATCCTGGCATCGATGTTGTTGTTCGCCTGCTTGTACATCTCCGCGGGACACCGCTCCCTGACCCCGCAGAACCCGCCGCAGCAGGAGTCCCCGTACACACTGTACCGGTAGCACTTGACTGCCGTGAGGACACTGACTGTCAGGAGGAACATGAAGGAAATGGCGCTCAGTGCAATGATGAGATACAGGGTGAGCTCCGAGTAGTTTCTAGCACTTTTGACGTGTCTCCTAGAGTCGGGGATGATCTTGGAGACTCGGTCCACCACGGCCACGGTGATGGCTACGGTTGAGGACAGCGGTGGTTCGCCATTGTCCCGCACCACCACGCTGAGGTTGAAAGCAGGGGCGCTGTCGTCCCCCAGGCGGCGGGTAGTCCTGATCTCCCCGCTGTGCAGCTCCACCCGGAAGGGCTCCGCGTCCGAGGCGGACGCCAGGTGGTAGAAGAGCCAGGCGTTCTGGCCAGAGTCTGCATCGACGGCGATGACTTTGGTGACCAGGTACCCGGCGTGGGCCGCGCGCGGCACCATCTCCAGCGCCGCCGAGGCGTTGGCTGAGGTAGGGTACAGAATCCGGGGCGCGTGGTCGTTCTGATCCACCACGTACACGTGGACAGTGACCGTGCTGCTGAGCGCCGGGCTCCCGGCGTCCTGGGCCTGGACCACCACCTGGAACTCCCGGAGCCGCTCGTAGTCGAAGGAGCTGACCGCCGAGAGGGTGCCCGAGTCGGCTTGGATGGAGACGTAGGAGGTGACGGGCAGCCCTTGAACTTCCCCGCTCAGGAGGGAATAGGCCACCTGGGCGTTTTCCTGGGCGTCGGGGTCGGTGGCTCTGACCGTGCAGAGCGAAACCCCGAGCGCGTTGTTCTCGGGGACGTACACGGAGTACGCGGGCTCCTCGAACCGCGGGGGGGTTGTCGTTGACATCGGAGATGTCCACTCGTATGACCCTGCGGGAGGAGAGGGGAGGGGTCCCGGCGTCCGTGGCCGTGACCGTCAGGTTGTAGGAGGCAGCCCGTTCGCGGTCCAGCTCCCCCTGCGTGACCAGCGTGTAGGAGTTTTTTGAAGGAGTTGAGTTTGAAGGGGACGCCGGGCGGGATGCTCAGGCTGACCTGCTTGTTGGGCCCCGAGTCCTGGTCCGTGACACTCAGCAAAGCCACCACGGTCTCGGGCCGGGCGTTCTCCGGCACCGGGCTGTACAGGGAGGTCAGCACGACTTCCGGGGCGTTATCGTTGGCGTCCACGATGTTGACCAGCACCTTGCAGTGCCCGGCCATGGAGACAGGGCCCCGATCCGTGGCCTGCACGTAAATCTCGTAGGAGGACGCCTCCTCGTAGTCCAGCGTGCCATTGACCCGCACCTCCCCGGAGAGCGGGTCGATGGCGAAAAGCTGCCGCACCTTGGGCGGGGTGTAGCCGCTGAAGGAGTACAGCACCTCCCCGTTGGAGCCCTCGTCCGGGTCCGAGGCGTTCAGCTTCACCACTAGCGTGCCCGGGGGCGCGTTCTCCAGCAGGTTCACCGAGTAGGTGGATCGGTCGAAGACGGGCGAGTTGTCGTTCGTGTCCAAGACCCGTACGGAGATCTGGGCCGTGCCGGACCTGGCGGGGCTGCCCCCGTCCACCGCGGTGAGCACCAGCTGCTGCGTGGCGCTCTGCTCCCGGTCCAGGGGCTGCTGCAGCACCAGCTCCAGGAGTTTGCTGCCGCGCTGGAAGCCCTTGAGGTCCAGGGCGAAGTGCTGGTTGGGACTAAGCCGGTAGCTCTGCACCGAGTTGGTGCCCACGTCGGGATCCTGCGCGCCCTCGATGGGGAAGCGGGCGCCCGGCACGGCGGACTCGCTCACCTCAAGCCGGTAGTCCTGCCGCGGGAAGCGGGGCGCGTGGTCGTTGATGTCCAGCACCTCCACCTCCACGTTGTGCACCTCTATGGGCTGCTCGAGCACCAGCTCCAGGCTGAGCAGGCAGGGGGGGCTGGGCTCGCACAGCGCCTCCCGGTCCATGGGCTCCTTCACCAGCAGCGCGCCGCGGCCCAGGTCCAGCGCCAGGTACTGCCGGCCGCTGCCCGAGGTCAGCCGGGCGCCCCTGGCCGCCAGCCGCTGCGGCTCCACGCCCAGGTCGCTCGCCACGTTCCCCACGAAGGCGCCGCGCCGCAGCTCCTCCTGCACCGAGTACCGGAGCTGCCCGCCCGCCGGGCCCAACCGCAGCAACAGCAGCAGCAGCAGCAGCAGGGCCGGGATCCGGGGCGCCGCCGCCCCGCCACCGCTGCGGGGAGAAGCCGCCGCCATGGCCGAGGGCGGAGGCAGGGAGGGCGGGGAGCCGAGCGCAGCTTTCACCCGACGCGCTCGCAGCCCTGCCCGGCCTCACATCCCGCAGCCGCCGCCCGCACGAGCCGCGGGTTCATGGACCGGCTAGCCCAGCGCCGCCGCCCCTGCCGCCGCCGCCACCGCCGCCGCGGGCTCCCCCGGCCGGCCGCCTGCCCTGCAAAGCCATGGCCCCAGGCGCGGCTGCTGCCCGGCCCTGCGGCGGCGGATCCGGCCTCTCCTCCTCCCGCTCCGGGGACTCGCAGCTCCACTTCCTCTTCGCCGGCTGCGGCGGGGAGCGTGCGGGGGAGGGGCGCTGGCTCCGGCTGGCTCCGATTCAGCACCTGGGCAGGGAACAGCGACACCGAGGCAGGCAGCCAAGAGCAACGGCCAGACAGCGCGGGCGGGGCCGCCCCCGGAGGGCCAGAGTGCCCGACCCCCACCCCGGATCTCCCACACGGGGGGGCCGCCCCGTCAACCCTGGGGGCCCAAAGCCCCCCTTCCCGGACACTTCGCCCCCTCCCCAGCGGGACCCCCAGGAACCCTTTCACTTCCCAGCAGCCCGGCCTGCCAGCCCTCCACTCTCACATTTCCAGGGTGCTGTCCCTGTGCGTACACACACGTTTTACGTCTGGGGACAGACCGACCGACAGCCCTGCGACCCGGCCTGTCCGCTGACACCGCAGAGGATCTTTGGTCTAATCTCTGCGATACCGGGGATGGGAAGAAGGCTTCCCATGTTCCCCCCGTTCCCCTGCCTGTCTTTCTGCCTGCGGGCCCACCGATAGGCGAAGCTGTGGGGCCGCGCACAAAAGCAAGGTAGCAGCAGCAAAGGGGGGGGGGGTCCTTGGCCTCTTTCCCTGCCATTCCAGGAGCTGGAGGGGAACAGGGAACGCTCCCTGTCTAGTCTCCCCGCTGAGGTGCAGTCTGGTCCTGCTGCTGCTGCTGCTGCTGCTGCAGACTAAACTGCACCAGCTGAAGCGTGTGTGAACTCAGCCAGTGGTTGTTTATGGCTGGCGCTGCCAATGTTCTACAGTTCATACGGTGCCTGCCTTGCTGAAGATCAGCACCTCCTGAACTCACTCCATCTGCATTACCCACCCAATCCCTGGGGGGATGATTTCCTCTCACTGCTGCCTCCCCTTCCCTGATCCCTGCAAGGGCCCTGAGTGAAGCAGGGCTGGAACAGCCCAACCCTGCCACTAGTCCCACTGGTTGACATTTGCAAGTCACAGCCATCAATTAGGAGATTATTTAACATGGACTTCATCTGATTCCACATAATGTATTGGCAAAGGGCCAGAGGAGTACAACTAGCCCTGGGGGGAGAGATTCGGGAGAAGAAACAGCAGTTGCTTTTGTTTTCCACTGCTCCTTTTAATTTCATGCTTAAATACCAGTAAGAGCCACGTTTACATCGTTTACCAGCACTGACAAAATCACAGTCGAGGGTGCAATGGCTGTGTTCTGATGAAGGTGTACAGGCCACACAACAATACTCTACTACCAGAGAGCAGCAGCTACACAGAGGAACATTTCCATCAAGATTTTTTTTAATGGGCCCCTAAGGTAGGTTCCTACATCCAAGTATAGGGATGTAAATGGCCTGATTTTCAAACATGCTGAGCAGCCAAGAGATACCACTGGCTCCCATAGTCTCTCCTGGGAGGCACCCAAACCTGCTTAACTTTGAAAGTTAGACCACATTAGGCATGTTCAAATCAGGAAGGCCAGTGGGAGCTTCTGGGTTCTCAGCATGCTTGAAAATCTGGCCCCTTTGGGTCTGTGCCCAAATGAAAGCAAAGCTCTTTTGAAAATCTGGCTCTAAATCTTTTTAAAGGTACCTAAGTACGGATTTTGCAACTTGCCCAGTCAGAGATTAAAAAACAACATGCTACCCTGGCAAAAAGGGATGAGGACTCTCCCCTGTGGGGTGCAGAGGAGAAGCCACAGCCAAGGGTGGGAAGAAGAGGAAATGAAAGTGGGAGGGTCAATGATTCCCTTCCCATTGGGCATCCATCCGCAGGCCTGACCTTGCATCCTGGAAGGGGAAGGGGGAGAGAGTACTGCCTGCCAGAGGCCCACAGCTGAGACACTATGGAAAGATTTGTCAAGGATCATCCAGCCTTCTGAGTACTACCCCATGCTGCTCCTCCAGGTAAGCACTAATGATGCTGTGAGGCCTGACCCTGAACATATCAAAAGTGACTACAGGACTCGGGAAGTGAGGGTGAGGGAGCTGCGGGCTCAGGTGTTCTCATCCACCCTCTGGTCAAGGATGGAGTAGGGTCCAGGAAAACACAGACACACCCTGGAAGTAAATATATGGCTGCAGGGCTGGCATCACCAGGAGGGTTTCAGCTTCTTTGACTATCAGATCCTGCTCCAAGAAGGACTGTTGAGCAGAGATGGGGTCTACCTGTCAAGGAAGTTGAAGGGTATCTTTGGATCCAGTCTGGCTCACCTAGTGGGGCAGGCTTTAAAGTATGTTTCACAGAAGCAGGAGACAAAAGACCACAGGTAAGTCCAAAAAATGGAGACCTGGGTGAAGGGTCAGAATCTGGGGGGGACACAGGAAATTGCAGCATGGATAAAGATGAGAGAAGAAGGGAAATCTAATGAACATCATAGATGCCTGTATATTAATGCAAGAAGTATGGGGAATAAACGGGAAGAATATCAATTGAGCTAATATTTTGGCAATTTTTAGAAGTAGACCTAATGAAGAACCAGGTTCTGATACCCTTAATCACAATGAATATTTTCCAGTAGGCGAGGTTCCTCTGACTTCAACTCAGTGTATTATTCAACATGAGCGAGAATATCAGAATTAGACCCTTTAAGACAAAACCATTCAAAGATAACATAGTGGGCCCAAATCTTCAGCTTTTGCATATGCGCCACTGTGACGTAGTGGAGGTACCTGGCTGGTTTCTATGCTGGCTCTGTGGTAACCCCCACTGGCTGCCATCGGTACCACAGCCCAGAAGGACTGGAGATGAGTCATTATGCAAAGAGGGTCTCTCAACCTGTCTGACCAGCTACCCCCCAAGGAGAGAGACAAAGGAAGGGGAAAGGCTGCCCTGGCTGGGGCAGGGCTGGAAGAGAGTGGGTTAGTTTTCTGTCTGGGATCATGGAGGAACCAGCCTAAGCCAGGGCTGGGATTTAGGGGCCCAATTTCCCCATCGCAAGGGGGCTGAGGCATCCTAGACCTGCCCCGTAACCAGATTACATCGGTGCTGTGCTGTGCTGTGCTGTATCCTGGAGAAGGAATAAACTCCCTCCATTCTACGGGCTGGTGGAGTCTGTTCGTGCCATTACGGGGGTGCAGGAGTCAGGGGACCCCAACGCGTCGTCACAGCCACTCCTATTGAAGTTAAGGGATAGTACATGTGTGCAGCAGCTACAGAAGCTGACAATGAGATTATATTGCTCCAACGATACCAGCATTGTTATAACAGTACAACGCCTCTAAAATGGATACAATTATACCGCTATAGAAGTGCTTATATTGGTGTAGCTTATTCCTGTATTGGGAGAGAAGTTAAACCAGTACAAGACACCTGTATAATGACATGCATGCTACTGGATACGCTAGTATATACAATTTTGGTTAATAAAATTACACTCTGCATTGAAATAATTATACCACTATAAATCTGTGTATAGACCAGGCCTTGGTGTCAGGAGAATGTCATGAGCCTAAGTAATATTTCTCTGTAAATTTTTTACCCAAGAGAGGGATATAACTTTACATGTCTGACTCAATCTTATTCAAGATTTTTATTAATGACCTAGCCACAAAACATAGGAGCGTATTAATGAAATTTGCCAAGGATGCAAAGTTAGTAGTTGCTGCTGACAGAGGAAGATTGGAATATTACACAGGAAGGATTATCTGGATTATCTTGAAGACTGAATCACCAGAAATGGGATGAAATTCAATAATGCAAAATGTAAGGATATGTACTTAGGGTCTAATCAAAATAATTTCTGATACAAGCTGGGTGTTTGTCAGCTCAAAGCAACAGGGACGGAGAGAAACATGGGTGTGTAGGGCAATCACAAGATAACTATGAGTAAGGCTATGAGTTGGTCACAGAGGTCGTGGATTGTGTGATTTTACGTGGCCTGTATGACTTCAGCCACATGGGGCTTGGGCTTCCCTGATATACTTTAGAGTTGGGGGGTTGGAGAGTGGTGGCTGCTTGCCAGGAGTCCAGTTCTGAAGGCAAAGCCACCAGCAGCAGCAGTAAGGGCGTCATGGTCTGATATTACCACCCTGTGATGACGCGTTGGGGTTTTCCCGTCCCCTGCACCCCCGTAATGGCACGAACAGACTCCACCAGCCAGTAGAACAGAGGGAGTTTATTGCTTCTCCAGGATACAGCACAGCACAGATGTCATCTGGTTACAGGAACTGCAGCTAAGAGGCCTCAGTGCCCCCCTTTGAGATGGGGGGTGGCTGGGCCCTACAATCCCAGCCCACTCCCCAGCTCCTTCCTAGGCTGTCTCCTCCATGCTCCCAGACAGAAACTAACTCACTCACTTCCAGCCCTGCCCCATCTAGGGCTCGACCCGCCTTCTTCCCATTGTTCCGCTCCTGGGAGATACTGGTCAGGCAAGTTTGAAGACCCCTTTGCATAATGACTCATCCCCTGCCCTGCTGGGCTGTGGTGCAGACAGCAGCCAGGGGAGGTCACTCACAACCCACGACCCAGCATAGCAACCAGCAAGGTACACTCCACTACGTCACACACCCTTACTTTTGCGCTGCTGCTGGCAGGGCGCTGCCTTCAGAGCTAAGCACCCGGACAAAAGCCACCCAGCTCTGAAGGCAGCAGCGCACAAGAGTGGCAATACCACAACCCTCCTGCAACCCCCTTCTGGGTCACCACTCCAGTTTGAGAAACGCTGGTCTCCTCTGTGGAATCCATATGGTATGTAGGGCATATGAGCGGCCATACTGTGTCAGACCAAAAGTCCATCTAGCCCAGTGTCCTGTCTACCAACAGTGGCCAATACCAAATGCTCCAGAGCAGTGTTTCCCAAATGGTGCTCCGTGGAATCCTGGGGTTCTGCGAAGTCAAAGAAAGGGTTCCGCGAGAACCCAAACACTCCCCCCCCCCGCCCTTAAAGAGACAGAGTCTGGCGCGCAAAGACGCTGGCTCCTTCTTGGTTCCCCACTGGGCTTTCAGACACCTCCCCGTCCCCCACTACCACTCTGATTTTACCAGGGGACCAAGCAGCAGCACCAGCTACGGGTCCCGCTTCTCCCCGATCAACCCAAGATTCCTCCCCGTCGTCCCCCGCTGCCGCTCTGCTTTTACCAAGGGACCTAGCAGCAGCTACAGGTCCCACTTTTCCCCGATCAACCCAAGATTCCTCCCCCCCCCCCGTCGCCGCTCTGCTTTTACCAAGGGACCTAGCAGCTGCCTTGGTAAAAGCAGAGCGGCAGCAGGGGATGGGAGGAGGAATCTTGGGTTGATCAGAGAGAAGTGGGACCAGCAGCTGTTGCTGCTGCTAGGTCCCTTGGTCAAGGCAGAGTGTGTGTGGGGGGGGAGGAGGGGGTACTATCAGTGAGTGGAACACCAGAAATCCTTTACTCACTGTGAAGGAGCGGAAATCCCCATACACACTGTGAGGACGCGTGGCTCCTGTGTGTGACTTTAAGAATACAAGTTAATATCAAAATTCCCCATGGATCATTGGTTAAAAGAAGGAACTTTAAAGAAAAAAGTGAGTACTTTAAACTCCCATATTTTTACTGAAACCAGCAAGGAAAATACTGAGGCAGTTCAAGCGAATTATAAAAATTACAGCCGACTAATAAGAAACGCAGGTATTGTGAGGACTATTAGTCATTTCGATTCACAAACAATGGAAATGAAGATGCTCCAGGTGCCCAGTGTGTACTGTGCAACAAAATATTATCTAATAGTTGTTTAGTACCTGCTAAATTGTGAAGACATTTTGAAACAAATCATTCAGAATACAAAGATAAAGACATTAGCTTTTTTAAGCGGAAGCTTGAATCACTTGAAAAAAGTAAACTCTTCATGTCAAAAATTGCCAAATCTGATAATGAAAATGCAACAGAGGCGTCTTACAAAGTTAGCTATCATATATCGTTCGCCGGAGAAGCACATACTATTGGGGAATCACTCATAAAACCATGTGCAGAAGATATTATAATGTGTATGTTGGATCAGGAGTCTTGTCAAAAAGTTGAGGCTGTGTCACTATCAAACAATACTGTCACACGTCATATTCACTATCTTGCTGCTGACATCAAGAAGGAGCTTATTTTTCGTCTGCATTTATGTGATGCATATGCATTACAATTAGACGAGTCCACTGATGTTGCAGGTCTTGCAGTTTTGCTTGTATTTGTCCATTATGATTTTAATAGTTCTATTGAAGAAGACTTACTTTTATGTGAATTTTTGCAAACCAATACGACTGGTGAGAATATATTCAATTGTATCGATAACTTTATGAAAACACATTAAATAAGCTGGGAAAAATGTGTTGATGTGTGCAGTGATGGTGCCAAAGCAATGGTAGGAACAGTGGCTGGCGCTGTAACACGAATAAAAAAATGTAGCACCAAATTGCTCCAGCAGTCATTGCATTCTCCACAGACACGCTCTGGTAGTTAAGAATATTTCTCCCTCTCTTAAAAATGTGTTGGACGAAGCAGTACAGATTATTAATTATATAAAAACTCAACCATTACAATCAAGACTGTTCAAAATTATGTGTGAAGATATGGGTAGTCAGCACACAGCCCTGCTTCTACATACAGAAGTCAGGTGGCTATCGCGAGGCAAAGTGCTAGTTAGATTATTTGAGTTGCGTCATGAGCTCTCCGCATATTTGATGGATCACAAATTCCAACCGTCTGATCATTTAACAAACTTTTTGTGGTTATCGAGAGTTGCGTACCTTGCAGACATCTTTACAAAACTAAATGAAGTAAATCTGCCGCTGCAAGGAAAGAATGTAAATAATTTTAATGCGAAAGATAAAATTTTGTCATTGTCACGGAAGCTACAGTTTTGGATCTCCTCTGTTGGACAAAATAATTTGGATTGTTTACCAACCCTGAATGATTTCTGTGACGTAGTGGGGGTATCTGGCTAGTTCCTATGCTGGCTCTGTGGTAATCCCCAATGGCTGCCATCGGTACCACAGCCCAGAAGGATGAGTCATTATGCTAAGAGGGTCTCTCAACCTGTCTGACCAGCTACCCCCCAGGGAGAGAAACAAAGGAAGGTGGATTGCTGCCCGGGCTGGGGGCAGGGCTGGAAGAGAGTTAGTTTAGTTTCTGTCTGGGATCATGGAGGAACCAGCCTAAGCCAGGGGCTGGGATTTAGGGCCCAGTCTCCCCATCTCAAGGGGGGCTGAGGCATCCTAGACCTGCCCTGTAACCAGATTACATCGGTGCTGGGCTGTGCTGTGCTGTATCCTGGAGAAGGAATAAACTCCCTCCATTCTACGGGCTGGTGGAGTCTGTTCGTGCCATTACGGGGGTGCAGGAGTCAGGGGACCCCAACGCGTCATCACAATTTCCTTGAAGAAAATGAATGCAAACTTGATGAAGATATTCGCAGCGACATTGCAGATCATCTCCGTGATTTATACATGAACATCATTAAGTATTTTCCAACTATAAATGACAACAATAACTGGATTCGAAATCCATTAAGTTTAATAGAAAAGCCAGTCAGTTTTTCTACCCAAGATTATGAAAACCTAATTGAAATTGCTTCAGATGGCCAAATAATACAAAAATATAAGGAAGTTTCTCTGATTACATTTTGGGGTGACTTATGTCAAAGTCAAGAATATTCATCTTTATCAAGACGCGCAATTTGTCAGTTGTTACCCTTTGCCAGCACATACTTGTGCGAAACTGGGTTCTCGAATGCAGCAACAAAAACGAAATACAGAAATCGACTGAATGCTGCGCCAGATATGCGAATCCAACTTTCTAGTATTAAACCAAATATAAAAAGAATTTGCCAAGAAAAGAAGAAAAACCACTCTTCGCATTGAAAACTGTCAATATAATTCACATTATTTTTTAGCTTTATTTTTTGTACACATTTAATATGATTTTTGTTTTAAAAAATATGTTGAATTAAAATGAATGGTGATCTCATGACCGTATTTAGCATCTTATTACTACTAATTGTGGTGTACTGGAAGCCTGAGTGGGTTTGTTTGTTTTGGTTTTTTTTGCTCGACAAACTTTTTCCCTGGCTGTAGGGGTTCCTTGAAATTTTTCCAAGTTTAAAAGGGTTCCATGGTCAAAAAAAATTGGGAAACACTGCTCTAGAGGGAGGGATCACAACAAGTAATCCTCATGTGATCCCTCCCCTGTCTCCTACTTCCAGAGAAACAGAGGCTAGGGACACCATTCCTACCCATCCTGGCTAATTGCCATTGATGGACCTAACCTCCATAAATCTATGAATAAAAGGCAAAAGCAAATGGAAGGAGACCAGATTTCATAGTCCATGGCCTGTTTTTCATGGCTGTGAATTTGATAGGACCCTATCCAGAGGGTCAATATATTTGAGAGAGGCCCAATTTCCTTCTTACCTGCAGCAAGCTCCCTTAGGATCCTTGTACCTACTGGTTTCCTGTCTGTCCCCCTCCCTCCCTCCCTCCGTCCCTCAGGGCATGTTTGTGAAGGGGACTGGCATTCTAGTGTGGAGAAGGAACTCTCAAAATCAGCTCATGTTACAGAGGGAAATGCCACTTGTGGGTTGCACAGCTATAGAAGGGGAAATATTTGAAAGGGATTAACCACACACAGTGTGACTGTCTGTCTGGTAAGTCCCCATTCCTCTCTGCCCAGCCATGCTCCCCACTGCTGAGCCCAAACTATCTGAGAGGCACTTCACTGGAGTCACAGTGAGGACAGAGCAGTTCTGAAAAGGAAAGAACTGGTATTTTTCCAGTGCATATTCTGCATTTCCCCCTCACACTCCATGGGATTTTCCGGGTGCCTAGCTCTTGCAGCTGTAATTCTCCTCTTCCCTGAATATATTCTTAGCTCCCTCCTGAGCTGGTGTGAATTTCTTATTTCTGGTACTGCCTTAGACATTTATTTCCATGTTTCAATCATCTTTTGTGCTTGGCTTGCTTGTTGACAAGTCCTCTCATTTGTAACTCATGCCCTCTTTCTTTGAAATATTGTGCCAAATTGCTCATTGGTACAGATCTGTTCTTTCATGTATACCAGTGTGTATCTGCTCTTCTCTTTGGTCTGAATCTAATCGGTTCAGAATTTCCTTTGTATCTCCAAGACAGCTCAAACTAGTCTATTTTAAGCACTGCTGTTACTGGATGTGGGGCTTCTAGCCAACCAGACAAAATGTATTCTAAATATTGCCTGTATTTAGGTCACAACTATTTCCTTCTACCCTGTAGTACATTGGCTGTTGTTTTAGAAAATGTTATGCAGAGAAAGAGAGCAAGAGAGAGATGTGCTGTAAAGGTGGATTCAGACAGACAGATACAAGTACACTGGAATAATATTTGTCACTGTCTCTGGGGCACACACAAATATTTCTCACTTTTACCTCAATATTTAGCACTAAATACCTGACATTCTGTTTGTCTTCTGTACTTTCCTGATGACTACAAAGTCCTTCCAGTAATTTAGGGACTGTAATTTCACATGCTGTAAATGAAAGGATATTAAGGCCTTAGATTGCCAAAACAACTTTCACCTGTGTAAATTCTCCACAAAGCCTTTTGGTGCCTATTTTAGTGCCAGATGCTGATGGCTTTAATTAGTGTATTCTCCCTAGTCACCGTTATGTCTCTCAATGGAGCTCTGAGCTTTTCCATGCTCTTATACAGATTGTAATTCCTTAGCCCAAACCACTGTCAGTGAATTGCAATGTGGGGTATATACTGGCTCAGATTCATTTCAGGTAATTGTTGCCTTGTTATTTCTTCTTACATCTTAATATTTCCCCATCCCAGTGTTCATCGCTCCTGCAGGTACCCCACTGATCTTCAGCTTTTTAAATGACTATCCAGGGAAGGAATACATTCAGAAGCTGCACTGTGTGACAGGCTAGCTTCCTTCCAGGTGTTTTTATGACCAGATTGCAGTAACCTCTATTTTTTCCCCTTTTCTCCCTTTTATCAGAGTATTAGCCAATGAATCATTAATTTATTCTACTATTCTGTTTTGCTAAGGTTCTTATACCACCCTCAGGACTATAATGCTCCCTTTTACCTTCCTCCTTTTAAGTGATATGGCAGAGAGAAAAACTGAATAGATTCTACATGGGAAAGAATACCCCTGTAAGAGCACAGCATGATGGAAATGCTCTGCTGGGTATAAAACAGAGGATTGCCAGAAGGTAAGAACAGCCAGACTGAGTCAGACCAAAAGCCCATCTAGCCCAGTGTCCTATCTTCTAACAGTGGCCAATGCCAGGTATTCCAGAGGGCACGAACAGACTAGGTAACCCATCTAAGATATTGATAAGACCTGTAAATGAAGGGTCCTAATGCTCCATGAGGAGAACCAAGCTCTGAAGACGTGCCTGATTTTTCTCTAGTGGTATTTGTTAGCGTTAAGAAACTGGGATTATTTCTACTGAGTGATCCCAGACATTTCATGCTTGGAGCACTATGATCCTGGTGACCCCATATCACAATGTCTAACTAGCTTCTCTGTTAATGCCTTCTATTCTTAGCAAGATTGTTAGTTTTTCATATATTTAAATAAACATTTCATGTCATGTTTTGTTGTTTTTATTTAATTTGTGATTTGACTTTTCTTATTCCTTTTTTTAAATTCTGTAATTATAATCAGCTGCTCCCCCCCCCCCGCCGCATCCTTTCAGGAGTCTCATTCATCTATAGTTTTAAGAGGTATTTTACATTCATACCCCCAGCCTCCCTCCCATTACTCCACTGCAACACAAACTTTACATTGTCTGTATTTCTGTCTTTGTTGGGAGGACCCTTTGCATCTCTGAAATCGGAGGGCTCCTAAGTTTTACCATTTTTTATCACTTTTCTCTGAAGGCCAGTTTTACTGGGAAGTTTACTGCCTTATCAGTAGGCAAGATCTGACTCAAACTCCACCCTCGTCTCCCATACCTAGTCCTATTGCTGAAGACTAGACACATTTTGGCATCAGGTAGAGTCAAGGTATGGTTTATTTATCCAATTCAACAGGTTTGTCTGCTGGCCTGGAGTAGTCACTGGCCTATCCTATGAGTCAGTGGGCCTTTATTAATGACCGGACCGGAGGACTTTCTGATTGGGGGGCTGCTGGGCCTTTGGCTTCTCTTAAATATCTGATGGTATCTCCTTGCAGGCTTGCTCACTGAGCATAGCTTCTCCTAGCCACATGTATTTCTGGCTGTGTGAGTTCTATCTTCTTCCCTTTCCTCTCCCCCTGCATATCTGTCTGTCCTCTATTTCCAATAGTTCTTCCCTCCATGAGCTCTTCCAGCTTCACCCCTGCCTTCTGTCTGTTACAGACTCTGTCCCTTTCACTTTAATTCAGTCTTTCTCCCTTTCTCCAGCAGGTTCCCTCCCAGTAACTATTCTTCCCTTGGTCTCTTCCTCCTCCTTTACTTCCCTTTTACTGCTCTCCTTGTTTCTTTGTCCCTTGCCTAACTCCTTCCACAGTTCTCCCATCTGCTAACACTATCCTTCTACTGCCTTTCTTTTTCCCTTGGTCCTCAAAGAAGGCTGCTTCCTCTGACTAATTCCAAATGATCTTTCTTCTCCCTTGGTTTCCTACATTTCTTCTTCTTCCCATCATGTGTCTTCTTAAAATCTTCAGATTTCTACAAGTGTTCCCCTGTAGGAAAGGGATGTTTACTCTGTTCCCAGGGTATGCTAGTTAAGTGCATCTCGTCTATGCTTTGTTCTTCCTTCTGACCCTGGATCTCAAGTGAAGTAGGAAGCTGAGCACCAAGCACAGGCAATGAACCAACTGAAACAGTGTTTGGGGAATATTAGAAACAAGTGCTCCCCCACAACGGGTGCACCCCAACTCTCAACCCCCACAAAATCAGAGGGGCATCCTGGAGGGGAAGGTACAAAAATATCACTCAGTCAAAAATACAGGCAAGTGGTAATATCAGGAAGAGTCACATTCCTCCCAGCAGAGAAGAAAGAGGTAGGATTTTCTTCAAGCCCACCACAGCCTCTCAGTGATCAGCCAAGGACATAGTCACACTGTGAAACTCCCCCTCTTTCCCAGTGGCTGCTCTCAAACAAACATATGTAGTTACTTAACAGCCTCCTCCAAAACCCCCTCCCAGTACTTCACTGTAGTGCTCACTAGTTCACTCTTCTACGTGTGGCCAGTATTTGCTGTATTTGACCTGACTTTGCTTTTGGGAATTTCAGTGTTTTCTTTCACCTTTGTATTTTTCATTTTCCATCTATTGCAGATCCTACAACTGTCCAAGTTCTCTCTATTTCCCAATGCTAGCTCAATGGTTTATCTTCATGAGTGAGAATTATACTAAATTAACGAGTGATCCCATACCAGGCCCTGGGCTCAGCATTTCATTTAGGAAGGCCTATATGTAGGCACTCATATTTGGTTCACAGTTGCCTGTGAAACTGCATAAAAAGATGTTGGACAAGTCCCCTTTCTTCACCTAAGCAGCAGTGCTAAGGTTTTGAATGATGGGACAATGCCACTTACCCAAAATGTTTAATTCATGCTTTTATTACTTGAGAATTATTCATTAGGCTGCCTAATCATTTTTTAATGCATCTTCAGTAGACCTGCCCTCTGTTTCTCTCGAGGCGGATGACAGGGGAGAGATCACGTGAGGATTCCCTGTTGTGATCCCTCCCTCTGGGGCATCTGGCATTGGCCACTGTCGGCAGACAGGACACTGGGCTGGATGGACCTTTGGTCTGATTCAGTATGGCCGTTCTTATATTCTGTCTACCCAAAATTCAGCAGTCCCTCTGCTGACAGATCTCCCCACCCCACCCCACCCCAAATGAGCATAGTCAACTCTCCTATTTTCCACTTTGGCTGCCACTCTATTTCATGACTGATTTTTTTTTTCAAATGTATTTCAAGACCATCTAGGGCCCAACATTGTACCATTCAACCGCGCTCCTAATATCCACTGAATTTCTTCTCCATATAGAGAACCAGCTGTGACGTAGTGTGGGTACCTTGCTGGTTGCTAGGCTTGGGTTGTGAGTGACCTCCACTGGCTGCTGGCTGCAGCACGGCCCAGCAGGGCAGGGGATGAGTCATTATGCAAAGGGGGCTGACCAGTTATCTCCCAGGGAGCGGAACAATGGGAAGAAGGGGAGTGGAGCCCTGGCTGGGGGCAGGGCTGGAAGTGAGTTAGTTAGGTTTCTGGCTGGGATCATGGAGGAAGCAGCCTAGGCAACGGGCTGCGATTTAGGGGCCCAGGCTTCTCCATCTCAAGGGGGGCTGAGGCATCCTAGGCCTGCCCTGTAACCAGATTACATCTATGCTGTGCTGTATCCTGGAGAAGCAATAAACTCCCTCTATTCTACTGGCTGGTGGAGTCTGTCCGTGCCATTACGGGGGTACAGGGGCCGGGAAAACCCCAACGTGCCGTCACACCAGCATAAACCTACATGCAACTTCAATCCCATTTGTATGGTTTATATGGGACTAAAAAGAAGCCCAGGTGTTGCTGGCCTTCTGTGCAAGAGTGAATTTCACCTGCCCCGTTTAACAGCATACATCCCATCCCGCAGCCATTGAAAGATCAGCTTAGGATAAAAACCAAAAAAAGATCAGTAGACTAACTGCACTACCTAAGAGAAGGACAATGATACCATACTTCACCTTTGCACACACATGAGATGGCCAAGTCCACCCACGCTGTAGCTCAAGGGCATTTCTAAATCACTCCCAGCTAGCCAGGATCACTGGAGCCCAGCAGCATTCCAGCCATGCCTCCCAGGCAAGTCTCCTGCAACAGGAGAGAGTACTACAGGCCTAGCTAGTCCAGCTCTGCCCCATCAGAAGACTCTCATAGCCAGCAGGGAACTCCCTGCTGGCTACCTAGGCCAGGCCCCAAAGGCTAGGATGACAGAATGCACAGAGAGGCCCCACAGCAGTCTCCCAAACTGTTCTGAAGGACAACGAGCAGGGCAGAGTTTAAGACTGGAGTAATAATCTTCCTTCCCAGGGGGATGTGTTATGACTGGCTTGGGGGGTGGGATTCAAAGCCATGTTTGTTAAGTTGAACAAAGGGATAGTTTGACCAGCACCTTATAGAACACAGACGAGCCTTCCCATCCCCTCTAGAAGTGAGGAATGGCTTCGTGCTTGGGAGCCCCAGCCACCTCTATCACACGGCTTTCCACTGGGCCCCATCCGGACCTGGCAGAGCTCTCTTCACAGGGCATAGGGTTTTCACTGGGGGAGGGATCAGAGATTGAACCCCTGTCTCTTCTCTGGATCTGCAGACTAAACCCAGGACAAAGAACTAGTAATACAGCCTATGAAGCCAAACAGGAGTCCCTGCCCCACTGCAGCACAGAGGTGGGGCGGCGGAACGTCTCCATCAGGAGACCTGTGCAGCCAGGGGGACCACCAGGAACCAGAGTTCACCTGGAGGCACAGAGAGTCTGCACACATAGCACTGGCCTCCCGTAGCCCTCCAGGTTTGAGAGCCAGACTCACAGCTCCTTCCGTGAATGAAACGGGAATAACCACACCCCTCAAGCAAATGGTCTGGAGAAATCTCCACAAGGCAACGGGTACAGCTTTTAACACACAAGGGGTGGATTTGGCCTTCTACTACTCCCAAATAATTCATAAACTGGCAGTTTCTTATAGCCCCTCTGGTGGCAGACGGTTCTAGCACACACCACAGACTCAGACATGGGTGGAAAATTAAGTATTTTATAGCTTTCTTTGGTTACTGCCTAAAATAATAAAACGGGCAGCTGTGGATGAGAGAGTGCAGGCACCATAAAACACGTATCAATCCTGAGAGAATATTTATGAGACCAAAATGTAACGGTTGCTGCTTCACAGCTTTCTTTAGGCCATGTGGTTGTATAGGAAAGGCTGAGCAGAGAAACTAGGGCAAAAAATATTTTGTTTGCTAATTCTCAGCAGGCATTTCTGAGCTTAGAAGATTTCACCACAAATCCTAACAACGCCATCCATCTGCTAAAACTGAGTATGTTCTGTTTGGAATTGATTATTTGAAGCATATTCCATTAAATACTATGGGCCAAATTCTAGCAGCCTTGCTCCTGTGGAGGAGTATCTTACTTCAGGAGTAACCCTGCTGATTTCATTACTCAGGAAGAAAGATGGCAGAATCTTATCCTATTTGATTAACAGACACTTTCAGTTAGTCTGTCATAGAATCATAGAATCATAGAACCATAGAGCTGGAAGAGACCTCACAAGGTCATCAAGTCCAGCCCCCTGCTCTAGGCAGGACCAATCCCAACTAAATCAACCCGGCCAGGGCTTTGTCAAGCCGAGACGTAAACACCTCTAGGGATGGAGACTCCACTACTTCCCTAGGGAACCCATTCCAGTGCTTCCCCACCCTCCTAGTGAAATAGTTTTTCCTAATATCCAACCTGGACCTCTCCCACCGCAACTTGAGACCATTGCTCCTTGTTCTGCCATCTGTCACTACTGAGAACAGCCTCTCTCCATCCTCTTTGGAACTCCCCTGCAGGAAGTTGAAGGCTGCTATCAAATCCCCCCTCACTCTTCGCTTCTGCAAATTAAACAGACCCAACTCCCTCAGTCTCGCCTCATAAGTCATACGCTCCAGCCCCCTAATCATTTTGGTTGCCCTCCACTGGACCCTCTCCAATGCGTCCACATCCTTTTTGTAGTGGGGGGCCCAGAACTGGACACAATACTCCAGATGTGGCCTCACCAGAGCCGAATAAAGGGGAATAATGACATCTCTGGATCTGCTGGCAATGCTCTACAATACAATGCTGTTGTACATTAACCTTTCTTCTAAGGGTCCTTTATTTCTAAGAGATCCCTTGTTTCCTTTTTTTAAATATACATGCCAGGTCTTCTTCATCTGTTGTTTCATTCCTCCTTCATAATTTATGTTCCTAAACCACTCCGTACCCTTCACTACACCCTTACAATCTCAGCAAAATTCTTCCTTTAAAGATTACCAGAACTGCAACTAATTGTACAATATGCACTTTGAAATAATACCTGATAAGGTGCCAAAGCAACTTCTGCCAGTTTGTACTTCTTACTTTAAACACTTAACCCCAGGAGCAGCTGTGATTTCTCATTACTTACAAATATTATACAAGCGGTTTAAATGCATTTGCTTTAATCACCGTCAAGTCTTTTTTCTATTTACAGTCTGCTATTTTACTTGTATACATTTAATAGCTTGTTGTTTACTAGTAGGTTTTAGCCACTATAATTACCTAATTTCCCGGATGTCCTAGGAATCCATACTGATTAGGTATGTGATGAACCAACTTTTTTAGTAATCAAACTCCAACTGGCACATATTGATTATAACCACAAACAATGATTTCGTGAGCAAGATTTTGCAGTGTAATAGGATTTCTCTGCCACCAACAAACAAGAGATACCAGAACAAGGCATGCTAGTTTCAGAGTGCTCTACAGAGAAATTGATAACCCCTGCACCTGATGAAAATAGAAAATTTGGATTTCATTACAATTTTGTACCCATCATTCCCTCACACCTGCAATGTCTCCATGTGATTCTTTTTATAGGGGGCTCCCTGATTATATTTTCCCTTCTTAATTTGAAATTCTTTTACCATGCTTTGCTGATGAGCAAAAAATTGAGGGGTGAATGAAAGGAATATAGAGTGTAAATTGGCTGAGTGGTCCCTTAGTTACAGAACCCCTTTACAGAGGGTTGAGTCAGCCCCTCCCCATGCTAATCACAAAGCCTGAAATCCCTGGGAAGATGTTGTTCAAGAGGACCCATAGCAGCAGCAACTCTGCCCGGGCCCTCACAATCCATAAAATCCCGGTGAAAGGCAGAAACTTTAGAGTTTGGGGAGAACCAAGAGGAGTAACAGTCTTTGGTTTTGCTTTAGTGCTTAGATTCTATGGTAACTGGCATTAAATCAATACCTTAGATACAGAGCCCTCTGCCTTGGTACATTTTTCATGGGAAGTCTATAAGCTCTTGCTTGGAATTACAGAAAGCCTCGTAATGCTTGGCCTGCCCATACTTTTAGAAGTTAGATACGCTTTCTAGAAGGGACTATATCTCATAAACATTTTAAGAATAATTGACATTTTACATACTTTAAGGAGGTTCTAAATTAGATTTCTTCATGAGTTAATGCATCAGTGATCAAAAAGATATAACTTCTTAACTAGAACAGAGAGATTTCATCCTGAGTTCTTTTTATAGAGACACAAATACTTGTTCATGCACTTTTTAAGATGCAATACCCCTGCCTACAGTTGCTGTAAGTTTAACACCTTGGCATGCAGGTAAAAATGTACTGCTGAAACCCCATTGAAGCCCTATTACTTTCAAAGAAAGGTGTTAGACTCCCATCTGCAATGACAGGTGAGTGTTTGCACTGTGTTTAGATGAAATGAGGACACTTTTAGAATCAGACCCAGAAACCGGGGGAATTTGTTGTTTTGTGTGTATACTTGGAGGAGGGCTTTTATATTTGCCAATAATTGTGATGGAGTCTGTAGTATTTTGGTGATATTTTTGGAGAGTACTGCGCAAATTCATTACAAGTCTCAGAGGGGAAGCCATGTCAGTCTGTATACACAAAAACAACGAGAAATCCTGTGGTACCTTAAAGACTAATAGACTTATTCAGTCATAAGCTTTCATGGGCAAAGACCCATGATGCATCTGACCAAGAGGGTCTTTGTCCACAAAAGCCTGTGCCCAAATAAGGTACCATGGGACTCCTCCTTGTTTTGTGTAAATTTATATCTACTCAGGAAGAGAAGCTCATCGTTTTCCATATTCCTTGGGGAGTAAAGTGATCTGGGCAGAGCAGGCAGTAATGCTTCTATTTAAGGGTACCCAATGATTTCTGAGACAAGACCTGGTTTCAATTGTTCATAACTTTGTCTGCAAGAACAGTTGTTTGGCCATTTCCACACCAGATGTCTGCTTCAGACTCAATGTTATTTTTTTAAACTTGCAGCGAAAATGGCCCAGCCATTTCCGAGAACAACAGTAGGGAGGATACGTTGTTTTGCTCATGTTAAAAATCATCTGTGTGTTTTATTGAGACACTGGCAATCCATGCTCTGGAACAGGTGCTTGAAATTTGGTAGGGGAGCTGCCCTGATGTCACGGGAGTGCTTTTTGTGGTCTATTTAGAAGCCTCTGAAAAAGTCCCAGTTCACACATCTTCAGTAGAATCTTGGGATGTTACTCTGAAGAGTCTGTCCGTATCGAGCATTCTGCATCATATCACAGCTCCTACTTGGCAAGCAGACTGCAGGCACCTTTCCCAGAGAGCAATTGCTGTAGGCTCCATCCCAGTTTTTTCCCTGCAATTTTCCTATCAGTTGGGGGCCACTGTAGTAGTGGGACGGAGAGCAGAGAGACTGTCTTCGGTGCCGCCTCTTGCTGATGGCTGTGAAGTGTGGAGCAAGTGGAAGCATCCAAATTTGAATGCCCTGGGGGTAGAGGGGAAGTGAGGGATGCGGAGGGAGGGAACAACAGGAACCTTGGAGCATGGTTCAGAGCAGAAGCCAGTAAGGGGGAATGGAGCAGAGAGGGACAGATGATGGAGATAGAGAACCACAGGAATAAAATGGGAGGAAGCAGGAACAGAGTGATGGGGCAATGAGAGAGCGCCATGGATGTGGGAGGATCGGAATGGGGGAAAGAGCAGGGGCCATGGAGGGAAAAGCACAGGACCTGGGTGGGGGAATAGGTAGGAGCAGGGGACACAGGCACAAAGGGGCAGGGAGCTGGGAGGCCAATGGCAGGAGTTGGACAGGGGAGACAGAGCAGCAGAAGGGAACAGAGAGTGGGTGGGGATCACAGACGCAACCCTCATTCTGGCATTCCCTAACTTCCCAGTGCTTGATTTTCCAACCTCCGCAGTCTTAACATTTTGTAAAAGATCAAATACACATGGTCAGGTATTGTGAACAAGGGGTTTTCGTTCATTTTAGTGCTCTGTTGAAGAGTCCTGGCATGGGAGCCATCTGGGTTTGGTTCTCTGCCAAACAGCAGTCCTGCTGATTCTCCCCTCCCCCAAGCACTGGTGAAGTGTAAAAGCTTTCAAGCATTTCTACCTTGCCCTGATTACTCCCAAACACAATGGCTCAGTCTCTCAGAAACTCTTCTCTACTTCTGCAGAAACAGAGAAGGAATCAATTATTGGGGTTTGGAGCTAGCAAAGATTTTGTCACTAAATTTCCACCCTGCCGTCTGTCTATTTTCTGCACCCTAAACTGAGCCATCGTGTTGCTAAGTAACTATTTGTAGCGTTTATCCTTCTGGCTCATATCTGTCATTTCCCTACTTTGCCTTTGTTCCTAATCTGTTCTACTCCTTTAACATGTGACTTTTTCGCACCATCTTCCTTCTTGACGTTTTCTACTCCCGGTTTTCAGAAACATCATGCCAGGAGAGAATTTGGCCAAACTCCATGGGCCTCTACCATGATTGCTGACATTTTACTCAGGCAATAAACTGCTGTTAAAACCTCTGTATTTGGGCAGCCAGATCAGACAGATATGTAATTTGTGGATGCTCACAGATGGGGAAAGGGTTCGTTACAATGTACCTGCCTGTATAAAACTGAGATTCAAATTAATAAAAGTGAATAAATGCCACAGTTCACCCCACGCTAGGGAGCACTCACCTCCTGACACCTTCTGCTGCCCGTGGCGCTGCAGGCATTTCCCTGCTCCGAACACCCCTTGCAGCTTCTCATCCCTGCTCGAAGGATCTGCACCGGCTCAGCCCCCCAACCAAGTCACAGCATCACAAGTGAACCTCCCTTCCAGGGCAGCAGAGAGTTCAACAAACCTCATCAGGGTCTTCAGACCCATCTCTGGGCCCTTTGCTCAGGCTTCTAAGGGGAATGGGGAACCCAGGCTCACGCACTACTCCAGGTTCCAACTCAGGGACCTTATAAGAGGCAGCCACCTACTGCTTCCTTTCATTCATTGCTGCTACATTCCCTGGGCCTCTTCACACCTGGTCTCATCATTTCTGCCCATTGCTTTAGGGCTGTCGCTCTTGGGTCCTCTTCCTTCTAGGTTTCACAAATGCAACCCGTAAAGCTCCTTGGTCAGAGCAGACCAAACGTCTGCACCCGCTGCCCCAGCCATAGGAAATGATCTGCTCAGAAGGGCCTGCAGCTCCTTTTATCTGAGCCTGCTGGATTCTGATCGGCTGCTTCCACAACACCTCTCTAGGCAGGCCTGGAGGACCCAATTGTGGTGTTCTTTTCTGGGGTGGGACAAAAGAGCCTCGAGGGGGTGGCCTCAAAGGACCTGGTACACTCCACCACAGACCCAGTTAACAGAATCAATAATAGGTTGTCATCCTCTTTATGGACCAACCGCTAGAGGGGAATGCGTCTAACTTTGCCTGTGAGTTTCACAGATATTTGCTGATGGCAGAGAAATGGTGAGACTCAGGCTATTGGGTCACATTCCAAGCTCTGGAGCAATGTTCCCTCTAATCTTTTCCATCCATGTGAGGAATAATGTTGTATGTGCACCAAAGCATGTGTGAATGTGCACCACCAGTAGAAACAAAAACCCTAGCTGTGGGTGCCCTGCTAATCAGCTGGGCAGCATTTGAATCTCTCCTGAGCAGCTGCACAAGTGCCCAGATTACAGGGAAGGGAGGGGAAAACCTAGAGATTGCTAAAAGAGATGTAGAATAAAACAAATAAGAATTTCTCTGGATATAAAAAGAATTCCAGGGACAAGGCACTAACAGTGTGACTCACAGACTGTTTAAAGATTGGAGGATAAAATCCTGCTTTTCATTTCTTAATGGACCATTTTCTCTATGGTATTTATCTTCCCTTTGATATATTTATAACATCCGTTCTTACTCCTGCTAAGCCCTCTGCTAGTATTAAATCATTCTGCTCTTGTGCTGCCCTTTTCTGTTCCTTGAATATCGCAACTGACTTTTTATTCCCGCATGCTTGCTCCCCCCTTTTCCATTTCTAGCTGCGGGTTTTGTTGCTGTTATATCGATTCCCAAAGACCTTGAGCTGTTCTTCAGACAACCACACTGGTCATTTTTTGTTCACTCCATTTTTATTTCACAGAGGTATTTTAGTGTATGTCACAGGCAATTCACTAGGTCTTTACACCACTGTGAATCAGGAGAAAATCGCCAGATGTCAGTTCCACTGATACTAAACCAGTGTAATGAGAAGAGAATCAAACCTAATGTCTTTTACTTTTTTCAGCCTTTTTCAATCTTTGCGGATTTTGATGTTTCTTCTCATCAGACCCTTACTAGATTTTGTATTCCCTGAAATCTAAAATCTTTGTACCGCTCTGTTCTGGGAGCTTATTACACTGAATCTAAGTACCTATATTTATTGGTCATGTTTGCTTTCATTTTCACACTTCTATTATCAACACTGATGGAATACGGTGTTCATTTCATCGCCTCATTTCCACAAAGATGAAGCAGAAATGGAAGGAGCCCCAACTTGTGTGATGAACAAAATTAGAGGCTTGAAAAGACACCTGTGCTCAGGTGACAATGAAAAGCAGATTGCTGGGTTTAGAGCAGTGATACTCTGACCTCAGTGACTCAGGAGCCAAATCAGCGATTAACGTTACTCAAAAGAGCCACAATGTTGGGAATTCATTGATTCTAGAGCTGCAGGTTTATACTTCTCCCTACTTGCCCTTATGGTCTTCTCCATTCATGCCTCTGTAAATGAATATTTCCCTTTCCTATACTCATTGTATTATCCCAATGTGTGTGTCTTTACTCTTCGGGAGGTGGGAGGGAGTGGAACTGGTGCCCCTGGGGAGAAGGGAGTTTCCCAGCAGTGTTCCTACGTACATTTTTTCTTGGCCAAAGCCACCTACAGAGCAGACTCCATCTTGGCCACTAGGGTGCAATAGTTACACCACAATCAACGAATAAGGCCACACTGGTTTAAAAAATGACCAGGGTTAGCAGGTAAGGAGGCAAATGGGAAAAGGGGGAAGTTGATAGTAATGAACATAA
This sequence comes from Rafetus swinhoei, assembly GCA_019425775.1. NCBI lineage: Eukaryota > Metazoa > Chordata > Testudines > Trionychidae > Rafetus > Rafetus swinhoei. The sequence continues at coordinate 41,495,725 of CM033428.1, read as the reverse complement.
ATCAGAAATTAGGAATTTTAGAAAATTAATAAGGGAAGCAAAGGGACACAAGGAGAAATAGATCGTCAGCAGAGAGAAGGACAATAAGGATTTTTTTACGCGTATTAGAAACAAAGAGAATCCTAAAACTGGTAGTGGGCCATTTCTAACTGGAAACATTAATAAATAATAAATAACTACAATAACAATGCAGAAAAGGCAAAACTGATCAATAAATATTTCTCTTCTGTATTTGGGGAAAAACCAAATGAAATATCCTGTCAGATGATTACACTCTTCCATTCCACTAGCATCTCAGTGCACCCCTGCAGCACTGTGTCTCTGTGCTGTTCGCTGCTCCAGCAGCTGGAGCAGTGCATGGGGAAAACACATACTGCCCTCTCCCCCCCAGCCACAAGAGCAGCAGGAAGCCGCTCTAGCCTCACTGTGCTGCCAGTGGTGGTGGCAGGGGGCTCCTGGGTGTTTTAAGTTGCCCAGAGGAGGCAGGGGGGCTAAGGGATGCATGGGGGGAGTGCACAGGGGGGCCCAGAGGACACAGGGTGCTTGGAACTTAGCAGCAGCAGGCCACAAGTTTTGGTGGAGCCTGCCCACAGTCCAGGAATATTTGTGGTGCCAAGCGTACCACAGGTCCATATAACTCACCATCTATGTCCTTTGCACTTATGTACGGTTTTCCATCCAAGCAAGTCACTTTAGAACATGAATGAGGTTGTTCTTGCAGTAACCCTAGAGCAGGGGTGAGGAATCTTTTTTGGGTTGATAGCTACTGACCCACAGAAAAATCAGTTGGGGGCTGCACACAAGTGAGAAGCAAAAAAACCTGCACTGACGTGGCCCCCAACTGAGAAGGAGAAAGACACTCCCCACATTCGCCTCCTGCACCAGAGCCTGGGGGGGGGGCAATCTTTTCAATTTTGTGCCAGCACAGGCTCCCCAATGCTTAGGGAGGCCTGGCACCTCGAGGGCCGGATCCAGGCAAGCCGGGGGCCACATCCAGCCCCCAGGCCTGAGATCCCCCAACTCAGCCCTATGGCCTAGGGAAAACTTTGATAATTCTTCTTTAAATTAATTTTAAGCTGGGCTGTTCTGAAAATCCTGAAACTGAGTTATCAGTGATATTTCCAGCCAAAGTTCACCACATGCAGAGTATCTAAAACACCCTCTTGTTGCTCGTAACTGCTGTTCTCTTGGACAACACAAGTTCTTACCAAAAAGTTTTGAAAAGTCTGGGTTTTGTAAAATTCATTGATTGTACTCCTTCATTGCTTGGTGGTAGATCTCTGAAATGAGCGACTATTTACCAGCACAGTTATGATCAGTAAGAGAACTTAAATCTGTGAGCACATTATGGGTATGTCTACACAGCTGTGCTATTTCAGGATAACATCTGTTATCCTGAAATAGAATTTTGCGTGTCCTAACAGCCCGCCATTATTTTAAAATACTTTCGAAATAACGGGCGTCTCATTCCAGCTTCCTGTAAACCTCATTGCACAAGGAGTGTCATGGTCATGAGGGATGGCCAGCAGCCTGGGGACTAGGGTTCACTGTGCCTAGCCAGGTAGCAGTCAGCCAATAGAAACGCAGGTAGGGACTTCAAACTGAGACAAAGGAATTTTGGGGTTTTCCCTCCTTTGTCTCAGTGCCAGTTTTGCTCTCCAGATACTATGGGAGACAGAAGACATGTCTCTCTCCAAGAAAAGACTCTTCACCATCTGTAAGTAGGGTAAAGTTTAGATAAATCTGTTAGGTTTTATTGTTTTATGGTTTGGGACTGTGGATCTGATGTCTGTGCTGTTAGAAATGCACGTTCCTCTCTTTTGTGACTAAGTTTTGAGCCCATGGGGAAATTCCCCATGAGTTTATTAATAGGGAATTTTACCATCTAGCCAATCCAGCTACGCTTGTAACAGGAGTGTTGTTTTGATAATAAAAGTTCTTTCTTTTTTATTAACCTGGTATTGGTTCAGTCCTGGAAAATCTGTCTGTGGGATCTGCATGCCTCTGACTAGGGGATAGCAGTCACAGACTGCAGTTTATATTTTCTCTTTCTTTTTCAAGCTCTTTGGAGAAAAGAGCTTGGAGTGCCTTGAGATTGGTTTCAAGTGTCCACCTCTGTTTGTGGGTTCAAAAGCACTTGATGGTGGCAGCGGATTTTTATCCCCAAAATGTAGGTTTTTAAGATTTTTGGGGGGAAGTTTTATACCAAAGCCTGGAAAGATAAGGTTTTGGGGTACTTTTGTGGGCCCCCACTTCTGCATTTATCATGCCAGAGTGGGGAATTAGCCTTGACAAGGAGTAAGGAAGATGCCGGAATAGCAATTTATTTCAAAATTTGGCACTGTGTAGACAGAGCCAAATTTTGAAATAACCTGTTTCAAAATAAGCTATGCAATTTGCATAGTTCAAATTGCGTAGCTTATTTTGAGGTACGCACTACTGTGTAGATGTACCCTAATAGTAAAATTAGTCCAGTAATTCTGAGTAAACCAAACAATAAAAGACATTTAAACCTGTCACTGCTACATTTTGCCTGAAGTCTGAACCCATCCATCCCAGTCAGTTGGCTGAGATTCTACTGAAGAATTAGAGGTGGTTCAGAGAACAGCAGCAAGAATGATTAGGGAAACAGAAAAATCTTTCATATGAAGCATGACTGAAAATGGAATGCTGTACCTTAGACAAATAATAGAGAAGATATAACAATATTAAAATGGAATGGTCTAGAAAAAAGAGAGAAGATCATTCTGTTCTCCTTGTGTCATAACACAAAAACAAGGATATATTCAACTCAATTAAAAGGTGGTACATAGTGAAGATAATTAGTCTATGGAAATCATTGTCAAACGAAGTCATTGAGGCCAGAATTTAGCAAAAATCCAAGGGTGTGTCTAGACTACACCTCTCTGTCAACAGAGAGATGTAGATTAGGCACATCAAAATTGCTAATGAAACAGGGATTTAAATATCCCGTGCCTCATTAGCATAAACATGGCCACCGCTTTTTTCGAAACGGAGCTTTTTCAAAAAAACCAGCAGTCTAGATGTGGATCTGTCAAAAATAAATCCTTTTTCGACAGATCCTGTATTCCTCAAAAAATGAGGTTTATAGGATCTGTCGGAAAAGGGTTTATTTTTGACAGAGATGCATCTAGACTGCCATTTTTTTCCGAAAAAGCTCCATTTTGGAAAAAAGCGGTGGCCATGTTTATGCTAATGAGGCATGGGATAGTTAAATCCCTGCTTCATTAGCAATTTCAATGTGTCTAATCTACATCTCTGTCGACAAAGAGGTGTAGTCTAGACACACCCCAAAAGGGACTGGAAAGTTCTATGGATGACAGAAATATCCTGTGAAATAGCGAATGACAACAACAATTCTGGAAAAGATACTAAACCTCATGCTTCCAGACTTTAACCAGTTTATAACTATTAGTGTTTATCTACACTAGAGGTGGACAATAAAACAAAGGCAGTTCATCAGGGTTAGCCTCTGTGTGCTGCCACCACTTTATTCCCTGTGCCTCAACAGGTATGGAGGCAGGTGCAGATCACCTCTCCACAGGTGTAGATCACCATTCCCAGACAACAGGAGCTGTGGGAAGTGACACAGACTGGGACACCACTTCCTGCAGCTCCCATTGGCCAGGAACAGTGATCCATGGCCAACAGGAGCTGCCATCACCTGTACCTGTGGAGGTGCAGGTGAATACAGCAGCGGTGGCCCACCGGGGGCTAACCCTGGTGAACTGGAACTGACCCACAGGCCAGTAGTTGTCCACTGTTGATCTACACAGAAAAATGTGGCACAGTGTGTCTGAGCACAGATCAACTGACTGCAATAGAAGAGTTCAGACTGCAGGACAAAATGCAGCAGTGCATAGTTTGGCACTGAAGCCTGGATCCTCCTTCTCCAAAGATTTTGGAAACAGGGCTCCAGCCCCAGCAGGAATGTCTACACTGCCAACAGATTGAGGGAAATGATTATTTCTCCTCTATTCGGTATTGGTGAGGCCACAAATGGAGCATTGTATACAGTTTACCTGTTCCCCTGCCTCCCCTCCCCCCGCCGCCCACCACCCACACCCACACACAAAGGATGTGGACAAAATGGAATCCAACGGAGGGAAACAAAAATGACTAGCGGGCTGTGACACATGACTTATGAGGAGAAGCTAAGGGAATTTGGGCTTATTTAGAATGCAGAATAGAAGAGAGTGAAGTGGGATTTGACAGCAGCCTTCAACTATTTTGAAGGGGGATTCCAAAGAGGATGGATCTAGGCTATTCTCAGTGGTGGCAGATGGCCGAACAAGGAGCAATGGTCTCAAGTTACAGTGGGGGAGGTCTAGGTTGGATATTAGGAAAAACTATTTCCGCAGAGGGTGGGGAAGCACTGGAATGGGTTATATAGGGAGATGGTGGAATCTTTATCCCTAGAGGTATTTAAGGCCAGGCTTGACAAAGCCCTGGCTGGGATGATTTAGTTGGGGTTGGTCCTGCTTTGAGCAGAGGACTGGACTATAGTTCTATGTTCTTTTTACTTTAGCCTCACAGTACAAGCTCAATTCAGTTGACCCGAAGTTGCTGCCATAGGGGGAGCTGCAGTATAGACATATCCTTAAACTCAGGGACATCGACACTGTGGAGCTATGTCAGGATACCGGAAGTATCCAAAATAGCTATTCCACATCTATTGAAGCAGCCCATTATCTTGAAATATATTTCAAAATAATGGGTGGCTTATTCCAACGTCCCGGTAACCCTTATTTCATGAGGCTTAAGGGGCATTTCAGAATAGCCAGTTATTTTGAAATTTGGTGCTCTGTAGACAGCACCAAATTACAAAATAAGCTATTTCAAAATACACTCAAAATAAGCTATGCAATTTGCATAGCGCAAATTGCGTAGATTATTTCGAGCTAAGGGTGCTGGTAGACACACGCATAGGGCATGTCTAAACTACATTCCCTCTTTTGAAAGAGGGATGTAAATTAGGCATATTGAAAGTGCAAATGAAGGGGGATTTAAATATCCAGTGCTTCATTTGCATAATGGCGTCACAGCGGTCTTTCGAAAAAGAGTATTTTGAAAGTGAAACCGCTATCTAGACACAGTTCTTTTGGGAAAAAAAACCCTTTTTCTGAAAGAACTGCATCTAGACAGCGGTTTCACTTTCAAAATACCCTTTTTCAAAAGAACACTGTGACACAATTATGCAAATGAAGTGCAGGATATTTAAATCACTTCATTTGCACTTTCGATCTGCCTAATTTACATCCCTCTTTCGAAAGAGGGATGTAGTTTAGACACACTTAGTCTATATCCAGCATGAGGGTTGGAACATACCACCTCTCCATGCCACATTTTCTCTCTCTCCATTTCCCCTCATAAAGGGAAATGCTTTATATGTGGAAAATTTTAGAATTTAGAAACTTCAGGTGGCATCTCTCTTTCCTGGATTTTTTATTCTCATACTTTAGATATTAGATATTTTAACTAAGAAATTAATGTACTTTTCACTTCTTTCATAACCTCTTTCCATCTGTTCTTTGGTGAGGCTGCACACAGGTGAGCCTGAGGACTATCTGACTATCAGGCATACCATGCCCATGCTACATTTGAAGCTATTTCTTGTTTCAAAAAGGTATGTCTACACAGCAGGACTAAAGCCTAATTAAGCTACACAGCTTCAGCTACACCAATTGCTCTAGCTTAACTCAGCTTTTGAGCTGTCTACACAGCAGGAAGTGGAAGGAAGAACACCGACTTCCCATACTCCTTGTGAAATGAGGGGTTACAGTAGTCAGAGTAAGAAGTCCTCCAGCTGGACACCATTTCAAAATCAAGGCTTGTAATGTAGACATGTACTTTGTTATTTCCGAATAATGGCAGTTATTCTGAAATAACTGCTGTGTAGACATAGCCAAAGGGAATGAGAGATCCTAATTCCAGTTAGATTAGGAGGCTCCATTTTGCACGTGTTAACATACGGATATCCGCTAGCCTGTGATGAAGCTTCGTGGCTTTGCAGGATTCGCCCTGTAGCCGCTGGAGAGGTACATTTGAGAACAAACAGCCCACGTGCCTTTAGCGCACTGGGGACAACTGAAACAGACGGTACTCACCACTAGGATAGCGTTGAAGTGGTCGCTCTTCACCTTCCGGATTTGCACGCAGGCCGCGGGCGCTCGCAATCCTGCGCCATTGGGGAGGTTCGCGGCGTCTCCGTTGGGCAGGGAATTGTTGTTGCTGGGCGCGAGGCCCAAGGACGCCCGGTACAAATAGGTGTGGGTGAGCTTGCCCACCCCGGAGACCTCCACCAGGTCAGGGGGTAAATGAGCTCGCGGGAGCATGCGCACGCTGAAGCGGCACTTCTCCCGCTGCCCCCCGGGGAAGCACCCGGCCCAGCCGCGCGAGGGGCTCGCTCCGCAGCGCACCAGCCTGGCGAGCAGCAGGAAGAGCAGGAAGGCCAGGAAGACGAAGGAAATGGAAGCGAGAGAGGCGATCAAGGAAAGGTTCAGGCTCGTGAGCTGCTCGTGTCCCTCCATCCCGTCCCCGAAGTCCGGGAGGGCCTGGGGGAGGGAGTCGGCCAGCAGGATGCCCAGGGCCACCGTGGAGGAGAGGGGCGGCTCCCCGTGGTCCCGCACTAGAACGACCACCTTGTGTTTGATGGAGTCCGTGGAGCTCATGGAGCGAGTGGTGCGGAGCTCCCCCGTGTCGGGCAGCACCCTGAAGAGGCTGGAGTCGGACGCCTGCAGCAGGTGGTAGGAGAGCCAGGCGTTCTGCCCGCTGTCCGCGTCATCCGCCACCACCTTGGTGACCAGGTAGCCGGCCTCGGCTAACCGCGGCACCACCTCCACCGCCAGCGAGCCGTTCCGCGCCCCGGGGTACAGGATGACCGGGGCGTTGTCGTTCTGGTCGGCGATGAAGATGTTCACAGACAAGGCCGCGCTCAGGGCCGGGGAACCGCTGTCCCTGGCTTCCACCTGGAAACGAAAACTCCTGAGTTGTTCGTAGTCGAAGGCGCGTTTTGCATAGATGGTTCCACTCTCCGAGTCCACGGAGACAAAACTGGCCAAGGCGCTACCCGCAACGTCCGTGTCCCTGAGCGCGTAAGAGATGCGGCCATTCCCGCCCAGGTCCGGGTCAGAGGCTGACACCTGGAGCAGAGATGCCCCCGGCTGATTATTCTCCGCCACCGAGATGTTCCAGGCCTGGCTGGTGAACTGCGGAGGGTTGTCGTTCACGTCGGAGATTTGCACCAAGACGGTCTTTTGGGTGGCGATGGGCGGGGAGCCCAGGTCCGTGGCGGTGATGGTGATGTTATAGGCGCCGACCGCTTCTCGGTCCAGGGGCCCCTCGGTGACCAAACTATAGTAATTGTCGAAAGAGGGTTTGAGTTGGAAGGGGAGGCCAGCAGGGATCCGGCAGGTTACGCGCCCGTTCTCGCCTGGGTCTTTGTCCAGAACACTCAACAGAGCGATCACCGTGCCGGACACGGCATCTTCCGGGATAGGGCTGTAAAGGGACGTGACTGTCACCTCCGGGGCGTTGTTATTGACATCCGTGACTTCCACCAGCAGCTTCGCGGTGCTGGACATGCCAAAGGCCCCTTTGTCCCTCGCCTCAATGAACATCTCCAGGACGGGTCTCTGCCCGTCTAGGCTGCCGTTCACCTTCACCTCCCCGGTCTGGGGGTGGACTAGGAACAGTCTCTGGAGGTCAGCGGACGTGCTATTACTAAAGGAGTATCTGATCTCTCCATTCTGACCTTCGTCTAAGTCAGTGGCGTGGACTTTGGTTACCAAGGTGCCACTGGGGGAGTTTTCCAAGATCCGTGCCCTGTAGAGCGAATGTTCAAACGCCGGAGCGTTGTCATTGGTGTCAAGAACAGTCACAATGACTTGGGCGTCAGCGGACCTCTGGGGATTCCCACCATCTTTGGCGGTGATGACTAGGCTGTGGGTGGATTGCTGCTCCCTGTCTAAGGGCTTCTCCAGCACCAGCTCCGGGTACTCACTCCCATCCCCGCGTGTTTGCATTTCCAGTCGGAAATGTTCGTTAGGGCTCAGAGAATAGGTCTGGACACTATTGGTACCTTCATCAAAGTCCTGGGCATTGGGGAGTGTAAACCGAGCCCCGGGAGATAAAAACTCGGCTACATTTAAGTGATATTCATTTAAAGGGAACTTGGGGGCGTTGTCATTTATGTCCAGTATTTTAAATTCCATTTTATAAAGCTCTAGAGGGTTTTCTAGCACAAGTTCGTAATTCAGAAAACAGGTAGTTTTCAATTCACAAACCTGCTCTCGGTCGATGGGCTCATTCACGGACAAAGCCCCCGTGCTCACATCTATATTAAAATATTGCTTACTTGAACTGCTGATCATGCGAAATTTCCGGAGTGAAAGTGCAGCTGCCTCTATTCCTAAATCCTTTGCTATATTCCCAACAGAGACACCACGTTCGGTTTCTTCGGAGATGGAATATTTTACTTGCCCATTCACGGTGTAGGAAATAAGGCAGAACACCATTAAATGGACCCGCATTCTTCCTTCCCTGGCTCAGCTCCCTGCAGACTGTTTCAACAGTGACATAATCCAAAGCGCTCAGCAAAGAGCTGGCGTGATCACACCAAAGCAAAATGGTAAAATAGTAAAAAAATAGTTTTCTAAAATGTGGGGAAAGAGCATGTGCTCTTCCTTATGCTCCCTGAAACCATCCCCGGGTTATCTGCTGCTGAGCCAGCCAGCCAGCTCCTATATCGCAGCTGGCTCCGCTATACAGCCTGAGATCATGGGAAAGCGCTGCTATCACACTTGGGTACCTTACTAGTGGACAGCGCCACCTAGGGGCCCAACCGCTGTCATGCCACCTCCTAGCGAGCCCTCTTCACTGCTGCGCTGGATTAGAGCAAAGTGTTACGAATATTACAGAATAAATAGATCGCTGCTTTCTAAATGCCCCGGGAGGCACCGCGGGGCTGGTCCGAAAGCTGGGCATATTCCCGCAAACGGCAAATTCTCCCTGCCTGAGATCCTGCCGAGTCCTTGCACATCTGCAACAGCCGGCAGCATGCGGCCGGGGAAACGCCCAAGCCATGCTGTCAGTACAGCTGGGGGTAGGCGGGACCGGGGAGAGGGAGGCGACAGCTCTCATTTAACAGAGCTCCCCCCCAAAGCTCTAGCAAGCGCCTGGGTTAGCGCAAAATTCTTCCGCTCCTTAAGTCTGAAGACGGCAACGGTCGTATTCCCCTAGCTCATATCACCGGAGTGATTTCATCAGGAGCCCTCTGCTTTCTGCTCGCCTCCGAGCTCGGGGCAATGGAAGGAGCCTCGGATCACTCGGGAAAAAGGCGAATGACCATCGCACTAAGATTCCCATCCCGCGACCACTGAGGTCAATGGCAAAGCTCCCATTAACACAGCGGGCAGGGGCAGGTCCGGCATTTCTAGCGGCCCGCCGCTGGCTGGCTGCACTAAACCAAGCTCTGTGCAGAGAGCAGGGCCCCGCTCAGGACTAGTTGGCCATCCTACTAAAAGTGTCACAGATCTCGAGTACTTTGCACTTTGTTCTGTGACTCAAGGGAGAGAAATACTAACACTGATGGGCGGTAGGCAAAACACGATTTATAACTCCGCGGGCATCCTTAGGATGTCGGGCCAGGGGAATGGGGAGCCAGAAAGACCTAAGGTTCTAAGGACACACAGGGGGTCTGGATAAAAGGTGGGAGGTGCGGGAGACCCCCTTTAACGAGACAAGAGGATCACAGGCGCAGACCATTTATTATCCCGCTTGCCTGAGAGCAGAGCGCTGGAACTCCGCAATGCTGCATGGGACTGGGCTGCCAGCTCAGCCCACGGGCTGAAGAGAAACCCCGCGCTCCCACCACGCCGCCGTGGGATGCAGTGGTTCCAGTGTTTTCAGACTTGACGTTATGAAAAACCGACAGCTTTTGGTCGAGTGACTCGGTGTTGGTGGATGTAGCGGGGTGACCTGAACAGCTCCCGTAGCTATGACTCCCGTGACGAGCTTACTTTGGGGGGCTCTTCCTCATGCAGGTAGCTCCCCTGAAACTCGTTTGAGTGACTGCTCGGGACCATGAGTGAGGAACGATCCGCTGTTTAATGTTGCAAACCCAAAATTAATCCTCTTTAACAGAAAACAACCGCAATATAACCGAAGTGCTCCAAACAGAAAAGTATTAAACGGTCACATCATTATTAACAACTATATTTGCCTTCGACAATGTTCGCTGGTTAATGTAATCTCTTGCCTCAGTTTCACTTACTGGAGTTTTCCCTTTCTCGCTATAAACCTTGCAAGGGCTTTCCCGTTCTCATTGCGTTCAAGGGCCGCTAGCTTAGAAATGCGCTGTACGGGGAATGATTCCCAAACAGGCCATAAAACCCCCGACCTCAGAGAAAACGTCTCTTCTTCCCTCTGGGAATTCGAGTGCTAACTACTATTCCGAAGGGAGAGCGATGCAGTCTTTACAGACCCCGGAGTGCTAAGTACGAGAATTTCTTCCGTCCACACTGTCCTTCGGGGAGTGTCGCTCTGGTGCAAGTACGGGCGGAAATTGAACCCATGGAAATGGCGGAATCTAGAACTGGAAGGGCTCTAGAGAGGTCAGGCCCATCCCCTGCCCTCACTGCAGGACCAAGCACCGTCTAGACCATCCCTGACGTGCGGCTGAGTAAGCAGCACTCACTTGATTTCCTGCCCCCTCGTTAAACCCCTGAAGAGCCAGGCGAGAACCAGCCGACAGTGGCCGTGGCTGGGCAGCTGGTTCGCCATTACCAGTGCCCGGGACCCGGAGTCAGAGGACCAAGGCGCAGGACGGGCGCAGTTGACTGAACAAAGCGTAACCGTCTCCAATTCTGGCTGAGCGTCCGCGCAGCAGCCACAGTTTCGGACACCCGGTAAAGTTCCTGAGAGCGCCTCTGAGGAGCCGCCGCGCGCCCGGGTGTCCAGTTCCCGCGGAGGGAGCCGCCGCTGCCGTAATCCGGATCCGCCAATAAGGCTGGAACTGGAAGCTGCTCCGAATGAGTGAGATGGCGACACTCCAGGCCAGGCAGAGACCGGGCCTCGGTGCCCCTGAGGGGGCCACCCTCCCAGGGAGGGTTTCGTTAACTCGGACGCTGTCCGCGGCCCAGAGCCGCACCCGCACCCAGAGAGCCGCGGTTCTTCGCAGATCTTTCCGCCCCGAAGTTCGTCCGGAACCGCCGGCAAACTCGTCCCTGGGCTCCCGAATCCGCGTCCCTCCCAGAACTTCAGGGCAGTCTTCTGCCGAGAGCTCGGTGAGCCCAGGCGGCGGGTTCCCCGCAGCTCTCTCTGCCCACACGCTGCACTGCCCGGACCTCGCTGCATCAGCCCCTTCAGAACAGACGTGAAACCCTAGAGACTCAGGAGGCCAGAAGCCTCGGCGCGCCTCAGCCTGATCTGCGCCTGGCTGGAGGCAGGCGGGGGGGAGGGTCGCTGAGTCCCGCGTTCCTGCGGAGCCAAGACACCTTCTCCCCGAGGGACTCGGCTTGCGGCAGCTGCTGGCACCGAAAGCTCGTGAAATGCCTTCAGAGCCCCGCCCCGCCAGTAACCCGGGCCGCGCACTGCCTGCCACCGAGCCCTGCTCTCCAGCACCCTGGACAGAGACAGGCACGGCCGAGGCGCCTTCGGCAGCAGCGTTCAGCCGTTCCTCTTCGTGCGCCAGGGCTTTCCCATCCTGGCGGCAGAAAGCGCCTGCCACCGGCTCCGGCACTGCGGAGCCAATCGGAAGAGCTCCTTGTAACCGAGCCGGTGGGTCGCCAGAGAATCGCCGCCAACAGCTGGGTCCTCGGGTCTCTCTAAGGCCCTGGAGTCACAACCAACTTCGCATTGTCTGCGTGGGAAACCGGCACCTGGGTCACTTCGAATTGAATGGGCAGAACTTGAGAGGGGATTTTCCATCTCCCCTTTCAGATGCAACCAGCAGATTAGTTTGGAGCCACGCGTTGTTCCTCGGTGTATGGTACAAATAACGCCCTTGCCTGAAATCCCATACCAGCAGCTCCGGCTCCTGGGGGGGCGGTCCCGGAATCAGCAACCCCTAAATCCTTAGAAAATTTGCCCCAAACGGATCGTCGCTCGAGGGCTTCAGGCTAAAGTCAGAGAACCAGCAAAAGCGACAACATGGTGTGATTGTCCCTGAGGCGGCAGCTGCAGAACCCGCTCCGAGGCAGCCCAGTGCTAAGCAGCCGCCGGTCCAGACCCCGGAGAACTACTGTACCCCGTTAGTGGACAGCGCCGCACACAAACTCTGCCCCGGCCGAAGGAGAAACTTTCCCGCAGCGGACGGTGGCTGAAGAGGTGTCTCCTGGCGGATCAGAGGAGTGTCGAAGCGATCGATTCAGCTGTGCGCACCCATAAACTTCACATCCTTTCAAAATGGAAAAGACAACTTACATTCTTGGATGTAGTTTCTAAAGAGAGCAATACACCCTGTAATTTAACAGCGGTACTTCCCCGGGCAACTGGTCAGGCGAACTAGGTTACAAGAAACCACGTGGGCCTGTGATGTCCTGAATGAAAGCGAAATGAAGCAAACTGCTGAGTTACGATTAGCACCTACCGCCTTTTTGCTCGACCAGAGAAAAGGAACAGGATTAGAATGTCACCTAGTGAGCGACTTATACAGAAATGTCAAACGGGAAAATAGAATCAAGGTTCAAATTTTCATTTAAACCATTTGTCTTGTAATAAACAATGAACAGTACGCTATTCATATTACTTTCCAAGGGGGTGGAACATGATTTATAACATTCATTTCAGAAGACCTTCATCCAGTGCTATCTGTTCAATAGTACAGAAATCATTTACTGTTCACAGTTATTTATATCGTCCGATTTTAGTGATCAGCAACCTACCTCTCTCGGGCATTTCTAGCTGCCTTCATATAAGGATTTTAATTACAATACAACGTCAAAAACAAAAGTCCATAACTATATTGTAAGGTCAATTTTTCATTTTTTAAGGCATTCGTCCTCATGCCTTTTCCAGACACTTATTGTATATAGCAGCTAATTCCACAGCACATTAGGAAAGCGCGCTTTAACCAAACAGAGCAGCCTTTACAGAAATCAAACTCTGGCCCTGCCAGAGACGGCTTTCCCCGTCAGTCGAAGTGCCGCAATGAATTTACCTACATTCACTGGAGAAGACTAAAGTGCTAGCAACAAAGGAGAGAGAGGAAAATCTCTGGTAACTAGAACCTGCCTTTTAAAACTGTATTTTAATCCTCCCCTTTTCTGACTTCCCAGCCCCACATTTTTGACATGTTGCAACCTTTGACCACTTAACAGCAAACAAAAAATTGTGACCGCTGGCTGATTATTCAGAGGCATGTGCTGACTGATCTGTAGAAAGAAAACTTCAATGCCCTGAGCTGTCAAAATGACACTTCATTTATATTAAAATTCGGGATGTTAAATATTATCAATAAACTATCTAACTGTCTCTTGAAGTTATCTGTGTAAAACCAGTCCACACGAGAAATCCACTTCCTGGACACTACAGTACAGTTAAATAATGGACAAATTTCCACCACCCTATACTGGAAACCCACCAACCGCTACACTTATCTTCATGCCTCCAGCTTCCATCTCAGACACATTTCTCAATCTATTATATACAGACAAGCCCTAAGATACAACCAGATTTTCTCCAGTCCCACAGACAATCACCTACAGAATCTTTACAGAGCATTCCTAAAACTGAAATACCCACCTGGAGAAGTGAAAAAACAAACTGACAGAGCCAAAAAAGTGCCCAGACACAAACTACTTCAAGAAAAACCCAAAAGAGAAAATAATAGAACTCCACTTGTTATTACCTATAGTCCACAACTCAGACCCCTCCAGCGCACTATACACAATCTACAATCCAGCTTGGAAAATGATCCCTCATTCTCAGAGGCCCTGGGAGAAAAGCCTATTCTCGCTTACAGACAACCCCCCAGTAACCATGCCACACAACCACATCATAAGCAACCAGGAACCCAACCCTGCAACCAAACACTATGCCAACTCTGCCCACATATCTATACTAACAAATTCATTACTAGAGCTAACACCATAAGTTCCCAAATCAAAAGGTCATTTCACTGCACATCCAGTAATTTGATATTTGCCATCAAATGCCAGCAATGCCCCACTGCTATATATATTGGACAAACTGGACAGTCTCTGTGGGAAAGAATCAATGGACACAAATCAGATATACATAAAGGAAACATACAGAAACATATTGGGGAACACTTTAATCTTCCTAATTACTGTTTAAAAGATCTTCAAGTGGCTGTCTTGTCACAAACCAATTCTACTAGCCAGATACACCGAGAAGCATTGGAATTAGAGTTCATCCGCAAATTCAATTCACATGCTAATGGACTCAATGGTGATGAAGGATGGTTGGGACACTATCAACTTAACAGTCGATGAAGGTACAAACAGCTCTTTGTGTAGATTCCTATGTCAGGAAGGATACTATCAATTGACTTTGATTCTTATCTGCTTCGTTTTAACTACCCAATCTTCAGATACTTACTGATTCCCTCTAACTCCCTGTCTCTCACCCCTCTCCTTTTTTCCCTTCCCTCCTCCTCCCCCCAACCCCCTTCTCGCCTATTTATTTTGGGTCTGCACATCCTAAACTCAAAACTCCTGTCATCTGAAGAAGTGGGCTGTACCCACAAAATCTCATGATACCATCTACATGTTTTGTTAGTCTATAAAGTGCTACCAGACCATTTGTTGTTTTTTTCTGTACAGACTAACTCGGCTACCCCCTGAAGCTTCTGTGTAAAACTGTAATTTCTCTTGATTTTATCATCCTCATTAATACACTTGAAAACTCTGTTATATAATGTTAATAACTCTAATGAGACTGTATCCTTAATATTGCCTTAGAACTCAAAAACAATCTCACACTGGATATCCACTTCCTCATTCTCTTCCACATCATCTCTAAGGCAATAGTATTCTTCTTCTCCTACACTGACCAATGTATCACCAATGTTTCATATACAATAACTGTAACAAACACCTTAGTTTCCCACACCAACACTAAGGGTAAGCCTACACAGCAACATTATTTTGAAATAACTTAGTCCACATCTATACAGCAGGCAGTTATTTGGAAATAATGTCAAAATACTGTCAAGCTGGAGGACTTCTTATTCTGACTCCTGTAACTCTCGTTGTCTGAGGAGTAAGGAAAGTCGGAGGAAGAGTGCTCTATTTCTAAATAAGTGCAGTGTAGGTGCTCCCAATTTCAAAATAAGCTATTTTGAAATAAGCTACGCAACTGACATAGCTCAATTTGCATGGACTCATTTCGAGTTAAGCCCTGCTGTGTAGATGCACCCTAAGGGTGTGTCTACACAGCACCTTAAACTCAAAATAAGATGTGCAATTTGCACTATGCAAATTGAATATCTTATCTCAACTGTATTTAAAAATAACTTATTTTGAAATTTGGCGCATCTACACAATGCCAAATTTCAAAATAATGCACTATTTCAAGCCATCCCTTATCCCTCATGAAATGAGGTTTACTGGGATGGCAAAATAGTGTGTCCATTATTTCGAAAAATATTTTGAAATAACGGGTGGCTTGTATAGACACAGGGTAGCTATTTCGGGATACGTCTGGTATCCCAAAATAGCCATGCAGTGTAGACATACCGTAAGTGAGTTTGAGTGTGAAACTGAATATCTTGTGTGTGTTCTCTCCAATATATTGCACCGATATTACAGTACCTCTATTGTAAGCCTTCTCGATGCCTCTGTACACAGGAAAAACACTTTTTAAAAACTTTTTTACAAAATAAGCCACAAATCAGGTTCCAGTTCAGAATGTTGTATTTTTATTTAATGTAATTGAACGTATTTACAACACACTACTTAACGTGACTTCCTGTTTCCTGTAAATGGGATGAGTTTCCATCGGCTCCTCACCACAACACACAGACCCTGACTCAGGATCCAAACTTTGCCCCCTTCCAAATTTTCAAGAATTTCCCCATGTCTGAAAAAAAATGCTGCTTAATCAGTTCCTGGTTTGTTTTTCCTCTTTGCACTTCTTACAACATCTTTCATCCCATGATCTCAAAAGGCCGGACCCAAAGCCTGTTGAAGGAAATGGAAAGACTCCCACTGATTTCACTTGGCTACAATCAGCCTAAAAATGATTTGCAAAGATAAACAATCCTCCCAGGAGCCTTGTGAAGATAGTGACCTAAACATACCATAGCTGAGACGCAGTGCTAGAGTTCAAAACAGATAACAGGAGTTCTTCTCCAGGGCCCTGATCATGGGACCTAATTCAAAGTAGGGATGTTAAAAATCGTGTCCTAGGGTAACTGTGTAATCACTGAAAATCTCAGCAGTTGCACAGTCACACGCACTGTGTGCACTGCAGTTTAAAGCAGGGGTGAGGAACCTTTTTCAGGTTGGGGGAAGGTGAGGGGGGAGCCCCGAGCCTCAGGGCGGATGCAAGCAAGCTGGGGGTGCATCCGGCCCTGGGCCTGAGGTTTCCCACCACTGATTTAAAGATTAGCTTTAAATTGCAGAGCCCTCAGCAAAGCCTCCCTGGGAGCAGGGCCACCAGCCCCTGCTGGCCCAGTTCCCAGGGAGGTGGCTACACTGCTGCAGCAAAGCCTCCTCCCCAGGGCTATGTCTACACTCACGGCTTCTTGCGCAAGTACGGCCGTTCTTACGCAAGACTCTGCAGAGCGTCCACACTGCTGGCCCGCTCTTGCGCAAGGAAATTTACAGTATGGCGTGGTGAGAGAGGGCTTCTTGCGCAAGCGCTACACTCTTTTTTATCAGGTGTAAGCCCTCTTGCGCAGGAGCTCTTGCGCAAGAGGGCAGTGTGGATGCTCGGCAGGGATTTCTTGCGCAAGAAAGCCCTATGGCTAAAATGGCCACCAAAGCTTTCTTGCGCAAGAGAGTGTCCACACTGCCATGGGCGCTCTTGCGCAAAAGCACAGCTCGCACATGGCCGTGTGGACATGTTCTTGCACAAGAATCCTTGCACAAGGTGTTCTTGCGCAAGAAGCCACCAGTGTAGACATAGCCCAGGAGTGGAGTGGACACCTCTTGCCCACAGGGCTCCCAGGGCGAAGGCTTTGCTGCCCTGCCACAGTGAAGCCGCTTCCCCCTGAGGCTGTGCGTAACTGACACCGTTAACGGATGAGCATCCACTTCCATATTAAACAGTTAGTCATGTACACTCCAACATCCCTAGTTCAAAGGGAGACTTTATCCCAAGCATTGATACAATGTGTGGTTGCCACATTCCAGTTTTTAAACACATTTTAAATTACATTTTTGGAAGTACCTTAGGTTTTGAAAAAAACCCAACTAATTTAAACTCCATACTCAGATGTGTGCAACTTTCACCCTGTACAAAACACTGCATTGGGTGCAACTGCATGGATATAGCTGCACCGCTGTACTGTGCTGGGTAAGTCTTCTAGTACTATAATACACTGAAATGTAAATACAATATTTATATCCCAAATGGTTTATTTAATAATTTTATGGCAAAATGAGGTAAAATGTAGTAATTTTCAGTAATAGCATGCTGTGACACTTTTTTATGTTTATGTCTGATTTTGAAAACAAGTAGTTTTTAAATGAGCTGAAATTTGGGGATACACAAAACAACTCAGACTCCTGTAACAGGTACAGTCATCTGAGAACTATTGCCCTGGGAGTCAGACAAGAGCTCTCCAGCTGACAGTTAATCCACATCCACCAGAGGTGGTAGCAGTGGGGATACCAAAAGCTCCTACCCAACATAGCACTGGCTACACTGGTGCTTAGAGGTATGGATTTTTCAACCTCTGAGCCACATAATTATTCCGTAGTAATTCTATAGTTTAGACCTGCCCTTATTTTAGCAACCTTTTAATAGCTGTTAGTTTTCCAAAAGGGAGCTAAGATCACTAATCTTTTCCTCTCCAAAGATGCATATAGAGCGCTTCTTTGGAATCACAGAGTTAAAGGCCAGAAGAGGCAATTAGATCACCTAGTCCAGTGGTCTCCAACCTTTTTGAGAATGAGATCACTTTTTGAATTTAGGTGCAATCCAAGATCTACCTTGAATATAAATACCCTGGCCCCGCCTCCTTCCCACCCCTTCTCCAAGGCCCCACCCTGATCACTCCATCCTCCCTCACTTTCATCAGGCTGAGGCAGAGGTCTGGGGTGCAGACTCTGGTCTTGGATTAAGGGATCAGGAGTGTGACAGGGGCTCTGAGCTGCTCTTGGGGCAGGCAGTTGGGATGTAGGAGGGGGTTCAAGGTGCAGGTTCTGGGATGGAGTTTTGATGCAGGGGTGCTCGGGGCTAGGACGAGGGCTAGGTGCAGGAGGGGGTTCATGACTAGGGTAGGAGCTTGGGATGTGGGCTCCAACTGGACACTGCTGTTGGCTCCTGGGTGGTGGTGCAGTGGGGCTAAGGCAGGCTCACCCCTGCCCTGGCCCTGGATCACTCCCTAAAGCAACCAGCAAACTCCCTCCAACCCAAACCCTGTTGTGCCCCCTCTCTGCTCTGTGGAGAAAGGATACAGAGTGGGAGAGGGAGCACCCTGACATCAGCATCGGCTTCTCCCTCCTCTGTCCTGCACAGAAAGCAGGAGGCTCCCAGGGGAGGGGCACCTCCAAGGCAAAGGGCAGGAGATGAGCAGCAGTTGGGGGAGGGGCAGCTGAAGTGCTGGCACTTGGTAACCTCTTGGCCAAACCAGTCAGGATCCCCTGTCAGAGGCTCCAAAATCTACCAGTGGATCCAAGTCTACTGGTTGGTGATCACTGCCCTAGTCTGATCACCTGTATAACAGAGGCCACCAGCATTCTGAACCCAGGGGAAATGAGAGCCACAGGAGACTGGACCAGTGGTTTTCAAACTTTTTTTTTCGTGACCCAGTTGAAGAAAATTGTTGAGGCCCGTGACCCAGCATAATTATATCTTAGACCAGAGTGGGGGCTCCAGGGTGGGGCTGCAGGCAGGAGGGGTATAGGGGGTGAAGGCTTTGCCTGAGGGTGTGGGCTCTGAGGTGGGACCAGAGATGCGGGGTTTGGGGTTCAGTATGTAGGCAGGGGCTCTGGGCTGGGAATAGGAGGTATAAAGTGGGTGCAGCCTATGGGACAGGGCCAGGGATGAGGTGCTTAGTGTGCAGTGGACGTTTCTGTGTTTGGAGGGGCTCAGGGCTGGGTCAGGGGATTGTTGAGGCACAGGCTTTCCCCGGGGGGCTCCTGGTCAGTGGTGCAGTGAGATAGTAAGGCCTGTCCTGGCACAGGGGATCACACTGATGAAGTGGGTTTTACCCACAAGTGCTCATGACCCTGTGTATATTTTCGTTAGCCTCTATGGTGCCACAGGACCACTCATTTTTAAAGCCACAGACTAACATATGAATGAATATGAGTCAGCAGTGTGATGCTGTTGCAAAAAAAGCAAACACAGTTCTGGGATGCATTAATAGGTGTGTTGTGAGCAAGACACGAGAAATCATTCTTCCGCTCTACTCTGCACTGGTTAGGGCCCAGTTGGAGTATTGTGTCCAGTTCTGGGCACCGCATTTCAAGAAAGATGTGGAGAAATTGGAGAGGGTCCAGAGAAGAGCATCAAGAATGATTAAAGGTCTAGAGAACATGACCTATGAAGGAAGGCTGAAAGAATTGGGTTTGTTTAGTTTAGAAAAGAGAAGAGCGAGGGGGGACATGATAGCCGTTTTCAGGTATCTAAAAGGGTGTCATAAGGAGGAGGGAGAAAACTTGTTCATCTTGGCCTCTGAGGATAGAACAAGAAGCAATGGGCTTAAACTGCAGCAAGGGAGGTTTAGGTTGGACATTAGGAAAAAGTTCCTAACTGTCAGGGTAGTCAAACACTGGAATAAATTGCCCAGGGAGGTTGTGGAATCCCCATCTCTGAAGATATTTAAGAGTAGGTTGGATAAATCAGGGATGGTCTAAACAGTATTTGGTCCTACCACGGGGGCAGGGGACTGGACTCGATGACCTCTCGAGGTCCCTTCCAGTCCTAGTATTCTATGATTCTATGAACATGGCTACTCTTCTGAGAGGTATTGAATGAGGATATTGATATAACAGGCATCACTGAATGAGGATAATAAATGGGACACAGTCATACTGTCTCCAAACTCCACTGGAAAGACAACAGGTCGGTGCTGGTAGCGGGAACGGTACTACATGTGACAGACAGCATAGACTCAAATGAAGTAAACGTCTTACATGACCCAATCTGAACCATTGAATCTCTATGGCTAATAATGCCATGACTGAATAATAGGACTATAGCAGTAGAGATACACTTCCAATCACCTGAACAGGACAGTGATAGTGACTATGGGATGTTCAGAGAGATAAGGGAGGTGATACAAATTTTAAAAATCTATAATAAAGGAGGGTTTCAACTATCCCAACCATTGCCTGTGTACATGTAACCTCAGGACGGGAGGCAGAGATAAAAAGTTTCTTGACACCTTAAATGGCTGCTTCTTGGAGCAGCTGGTCGTGGAACCCACAAGAGGAGAGGCAATTCTTGATTTAGTCCTAAATGGAGCACAGGATCTGGTCCCAGAGGTGAATATAGCTGAATTATTTTCTAATAATGATTATGACATAATAAAATGTAACATCCCTTTGGAGGACAAGGGGGAAAGTTCACAGCAGCGCACCATGGGAGTACTTCATTTCAGAAAGGGAAAAACACAAAAATGAAAAAGTTAGTTAAACAGAAATAAAAAATACAGCGCAAACGTGAAATCCTGGCAAAGATGCTACAATAGAGGCTCAATTTAAAGGAATACCCCAAATTAAAAACCTAGTAAGACCACCATAAAAGTGCCACGGAGGTTAAACAATCAAGTAAAAGAAACATTTGCAGGCAAAAAGGCATCCTTTAAGGTGGCCAGCAGTGCAAGAGGGAAGGGATGGGAACTGCTTCCAGCTGCATGGGAGAAGAGGGGCTGGATGGGATGACCTGGCCCATGTCTTTGCAGCGCCGGTGTGGAGTCGGCGCTCGGGCCGTTGTGACGACGCGTTGGGGTCCCCTGACTCCTGCACCCCCGTAATGGCACGAACAGACTCCACCAGCCCGTAGAATGGAGGGAGTTTATTCCTTCTCAGGATACAGCACAGCACAGCACAGCACCGATGTAATCTGGTTACAGGGCAGGTCTAGGATGCCTCAGCCCCCCTTGAGATGGGGAGACTGGGCCCCTAAATCCCAGCCCCTGGCTTAGGCTGGTTCCTCCATGATCCCAGACAGAAACTAACTCACTCTCTTCCAGCCCTGCCCCCAGCCAGGGCAGCATTCCCCCTTCCTTTGTCTCTCTCCTTGGGGGGTAGCTGGTCAGACAGGTTGAGAGACCCTCTTTGCATAATGACTCATCCTTCTGGGCTGTGGTACCGATGGCAGCCATTGGGGATTACCACAGAGCCAGCATAGGAACTAGCCAGATACCCCCACTACGTCACAGTTCTCCCCCTCCGAGCGAACTGAGCAGGGTCACTCCGCTCGTGACCTAGGGAAGTTCGGGTCCTCTGCGTGGGAACCCGCCCTGGGGACATGGGTGCTCCCCTTGACTCGGGCCGGCCGTGGCAAGGCCCCACATGAACTGGCTTCCCTCTGTCCACTCGCTGCATCGCTCCAGGGCGACTGACACAGGCCTGTCCTCTGTGGTCGCACCCACCCTTCCGCTGGCCTTGATCTCTGGCCAGGGTCTCTCGGGCCGGGGCCATGAGCCCAGCGAGCCTTCTCTGGACAGCCAGGGCGGCCTCCACCCCCGACGCTCCATCCGGGAGGTCTTCCCCTCCATAACTCTCTCAGCAAGCCCAGAGGCTCCTCTATACAGGGTAGGGGCCCCTGAGCAGCTTTCCTCCCGTCTTGGGCCTTCCCGCCCCTCTGGCAGGAGTCGCAGGACCGGCAGTACCGCTGCGCGGCTGCAAATATTCGGCCAGTAGAAGTGTTGGAGCAGCCTCAGCCGGGTGCTCCGGATCCCCGGTGGCCCGCAAAGGGGGCGTTATGGGCCAAATACAGCAGCTTGAGGTGATACTTTTGGGGGCGACCAGCTGCCGCTGGACCCCCATGCCCTCACCTTCCTGGGGAAGCCATTCCCGGAACAGGAATCCCGCTCCCACAGGAATCTCTCCTGGCCTCCTCTCCCCAGGGGCTGAACTGTACGGAGGCCAGCCTCGTCCCTCAGCCTCTGCAAGAGGGTCTGCCTGCACCTCAGCCTGGAATTCAGCCGCTGGGGCAGGGATCGGGACCTGTTCCCCACCTTTGCCTAGGTCCGGGGTCCCGCTTGGCTGGACCCGTGTCCTGATGATGGGACCCTGGGGACCCTGCCAGGAGTCCTTCCCTGGATCAGGTTGCCAGCCCCTCGCTGGCTCTGGCTCGAGCGGTGACTAGAGCCCGCTGGGATTCATGGGGCCACTCCTCCAGGTCATTCCCCATCAGCACCTCGGTGGGCAAGTGCGGGTGCACCCCACTTCCTTGAGACCTTCCTTGGCCCCCATTTCAGATGCACCCTGGCTACAGGCACCTTAAGCGGGGACCCGTCTATGCCCTTCAGGGTCAGCTGCGTGTGGGTAGTATCCGGTCTGGGGCCACTATGTCAGATCGGGCCAGCGTCACCTCCGCCCCGTGTCCCAGAAACCCGTCACCTTCCTACCATCCACCTCCAGGGTATGAGGCACTCGCTCCGCAGAGCCGTCCTGCCCCACCGGTACGGAGAAATCCGCCTCCCGAGGTCAGACCTCCCAGGGTGCACTGAGCATCCTTCCCCCCACTCTGAGCTGAGGTTTGCCTGCCAGCCCCTGCCTCTGGGGCAGCCTGCCCTTCCTCCAGCCCCAGCCAGTTAACCCTGGAAAGTCCCAGGTCATGGGACCTGGTGCACTGAGCCCTCTTGTGGCCTTTTTGCCCACAGCGATGGCAAGTTAGGCTTTGGGCTGTCTCTGTCCAGGCCCTGGCTGGTTCTCTGGGGCACAGACGACCTGTTCCTTGGGCTCGCCTCGTAGTTGACTCCCTCCGTCGCTCAGCCGACATCCGGTCTCTGTGCGATTCCCTTTCTCTCCGGGACTCCCGTTCACACCCGGACCGGCTCTCCGTGAACTCATCTGCCAGTCTCCCGGCCTCCTGGGAGTCTCTGGTCTTCGGTCCTTGAGCCACAGCCTCAATCTGGGTGGGCATGCTTCATAGAACTGCTCCATCATGAACAGCTTGAGCAGCCCCTCTGCAGTCTGGGCTCCGACTCCAGACACCCACTTGCGGCAGTATTGCGCCAGGCGGGAGGCCAGGTCCACATAGGTCTCCGTGGCTCCTTCTGCACCTCCCGGAACTTCTTCCTGTACATCTCGAGGGTCAGCCCGAACTTGTGCAGCAGGGCCTCCTTGACTCGGTTGTAATCCCTGGCTGTAGGTCCTCCAGCTGATTGAGCACCCGGCAGCTTCCTGGTTCAGTGCGGGGATGAGCTCCTGAAGCCAGTCAGCTGGGGACCCGTTGCAGTCCACAGGCCCTCTCAAAGGAGCTGAGAACCCGTCTATCGCCCATGTCCTTCAATTGGGCCACCACGAGCTTCTCCAAGCGTCTGGCCGCCCTGGGCCCTTGGGGCCCGTCCGCACTCGGCGCAGCCGAGGCCCGCCACTTCTCCGTCTGCCATGGCCAGCTCATGCTGTCGCTGCTCTCTACGGTCCTGGACTTCCAATTCCTTCATCTGCAGCTGGATTTCTAGCCGCCGCAGCTCCACTGGGCTGGCCCCTGCCCTAGCCGGACTACGGCTTGCAGTGCTCCTGGGAGGCAGTCCGGTCTCTTCGGCGGCCTCCAGCGCTCCGCCCCCTCTCCGAGCCTGACACGCTCCCAGTGGGGGGTCTGGCTGCTCCCCACGGGGACAGGATCCCAGCCCTGTGGCTGGTCATTCTCTTCCAGCCGGGCAATCAGCTGGGCCTTGGTTGCGCTCCGCACAGGCAAGCCCCTCTCTCTGCACAGCTTCACCAGCTCTGCCTTCAGCAGTTGGGTGTAGGCCATCTCCCCGCTGGTCCCCTCGGTGCAGACTCACCAGTCTAGTGCTGCTGCGCCCACGATTCTCAGGAACCGCTTCGCTCTGTTTCCAGCACGCCTGGTTCCACGGCTCTTGCTTCTACTGCGCCTTGTCGCTTGCGCTGGATGCTCCATCCACGGGGTGCAGTGCATCCACTTCTGACACCAGTGTGACGACGCGTTGGGGTCCCCTGACTCCTGCACCCCGTAATGGCACGAACAGACTCCACCAGCCCGTAGAATGGAGGAGTTTATTCCTTCTCCAGGATACAGCACAGCACAGCACAGCACCGATGTAATCTGGTTACAGGGCAGGTCTAGGATGCCTCAGCCCCCCTTGAGATGGGGGAGACTGGGCCCCTAAATCCCAGCCCCTGGCTTAGGCTGGTTCCTCCATGATCCCAGACAGAAACTAACCTCACTCTCTTCCAGCCCTGCCCCCCAGCCAGGCAGCATTCCCCCTTCCTTTGTTTCTCTCCCTGGGGGGTAGCTGGTCAGACAGGTTGAGAGACCCTCTTTGCATAATGACTCATCCTTCTGGGCTGTGGTACCGATGGCAGCCAGTGGGGGTTACCACAGAGCCAGCATAGGAACTAGCCAGATACCCCCACTACGTCACAGCCGTTCAGATCCGGATCCAGATCCGGGGCTGCAGACCTGTAACCCTGTTCTCCATCCCATGCCCGCGTTGGGGCTACAGCAAGCCCGGCGCCTTGCACTGACCCATCGCAGACCCGAACCGGGACACGTTTCCTGGCAGACAGAGGAGAACCGGAAGCCAAGAGCAGAAAAGCGGATTGCACAGGCAGAGCGAGCCCGGCTCTCCAGGGGCAGGTACTCACAGCTCTCCACGCGAGACCCGCCAGAATGGAAGATGCGGAGGGATCGGACCAGGAATTCCCCCGCCCCTTCTTCCCTCCGGAATCTCTGTACCCCAGCAAAGCGTCCTCGGGCACCGCACAGGGCCGGAAAGCGAAGTTTGGGGCGCGTCGCTACTAACAGCGGAGACCTCCTCCAAGGAGAAGCGCGTGGGCCCCGCCGTCTATGGCCCGTTGGGACAGTGGGATGCTCGGTGCGATCGCCCCGCTCCCCGCATCCCAGCAGAAGCCCCGTCCGGCTTTGCAGGAGCTAGTGCTGGAGACTGACCAAGGCACGGCGCCGGGTGCGCCTTTGACTCAGGGACGTGAACTCGCCGCACCAGTGACGCCTGGGGCGCCAGGTCCCTGCGAGCTGACGCTTCAAACTGAGGCACCTTATCAGGCAACTGTCAGCGGAACCGGGGTGGGGGAGTCCCTGGTGTGAGGGGAGTCCCGCCACCCAGAGCTGTGGGGACCAGCGGGGCCCGGGTGCTGCTGGGGATACAGTGGCTGCTCCAGCACCAGCCTGAGTTGCTGCAGTCGCCGGCGCTCGGCGAGTCCAAGCCTGGACGCAGAACTCGTAACTGCTCAGTTGGTTCCGGGCGGAGCACAAAGCGAGGGTTCGCCGCTACGAACTCCGGGGCGCGACAAAGTCATTCCATTCTTTCGGGGGGGGCTTATGTCCAGGATGTCTGCCTACCCTGCACAGCCCGAGGGATTCTCCATCGCCAGCTACTGGCTAGTGAACCCTCCGCTCTCCGACTCCCAGGGCTGCTCATTCCTCAGCACTCCGAGCAAATAACTCTCCCTGGAGCCACACACCATGCGAGCCTTGCGGGGCTCGTCCAGCCCCAGCTCTCCGGAGAGATCCGCACTCCCGGCATCTCCCAGCTAAGAGCTGAAATAACAAACAGACTCAGAGGCTTCCAGCCAGAACTGAGCATCGCCCCCGGAGCGCCGGATTCCCCGTGGCTCCTTCGGAGCTTCCCTGACGCGAGACGTCTCCGCGATCCGGTGTTTGAAGCGCGACTCCAGGACACAGGCTGCGAAATGTCCTCCGAGACAGAGTCACTGCAACTAGCGGCGCAGTTCGCCCTGAATGCCCTTCTAGCAACGAGACTGTAGCCTTCCTCCTTGTTTACATCTTCCGGCTACCTGTGCCACCTATTGTCTAAAGGCAGAACTGCACCAGCGAAAGACCGTGCATCAAAGGTTTTTAGTATCGGAGGGGTAACCGTGTTAGTCTGAATCTGCATAAACAACGAGAAGTCCTGTGGCATTTTATAGACTAACAGATATATTGGAGCATAAGCTTTCGTGGACAAAGACCCACTTCATGCATCTGACGAAGTGGGTCTTTGCCCACGAAAGCTTATGCTCCAATAAATCTGTTAGTCTATAAGGTACCACAGGACTTGTTGTTGTTTACAAAGGTTTTAGCCCACTTCCAAGTGTAGCTGCAAACATGTGTGATTATTTAATTTAGTCATACAGTGACTACTGTTTCTGCATCCTGAACAACGACTATTCAGCTTGCACTATTTATCAAAGACAATGCTAATATGTGAAGTAAATGTAAACATCACTATTGCGTTTCATATTGAATTAGCCAGCTTGCCAAAAGCTCAAATACAGCAACCTAGGAATAATCTGTTAATTTGCATAGAAATATAAATCTTTGGCACATTCCTTACTGGCAAAGTAATTGGGGCAATTAAAGACACTCAAAGGACAAAGGAGACATAGGAATTGTAGTAGAGTGATGATGTTTTTGGGGGTGTATATGAAATTGTATCCATTGTCAAAGGAGGTTACATTCACATTTTAAGTAAACAGATAAGGATGTTTTTAACATACTCTATTAAAGAAATTCAATCATAAAAGACCCCAGGTAATAGTTCAGAAAAGAAAACAAGCTAGTCGATTCTTAAAACATATAAACGTTTTCTAAAAGTGTATATCTGAAATAAACATTCTCTACAGCACTCAGTTCATTTTAAGGATAAGAGTAGGGGGAGAAGAAACTTTTGGAACTATGCAAACTCCATCCCAAATACCGACCCAAATTATTGCCAGTGACGTAATTCACGTGTTAGTTGTCATTAACAAGGCTGCAGACTCGCTGTACGCAATTAACCCTTATTATCAATAAATATTGGGTAATCCTAAAATAGTCTTCATACAAATATATAACATTCTTACAGTGGAGGTGTCACACATCCACAGGAGCAGGACTATGGCCCCAGCTTTGGAACAGTGTCTGGGAGAAACCCCTCGAGTGTGCCAGATCCCTTAGGGATCACACTTCCTCCACGTTATGCCGGGCAGTTTCACCACGTGCCTAGACTGGCTCTCTGGACCTGTAGCACTCCTACTTCTCACCATGAGCTCCGTTCAGCGAGTCCCATTGAGACACATCTGATGGAGACCTGTACCCCCTTCGCATGAATGCACCCCAACAAGCATTTGCCGTCATACTCATACAGTATTATCAAAACAGCAGCGCTTCTTAGTCAACTGGACAGAGCAAAAGAAGTTTTTAGATTAGGCTTGAGAAAAGAAGGTTAAATCATAACCCACTCTGGTTAGTTCAGCCAAGCCGTAATGAACCTCATTGTTCAAGCTCTATTTGTGTAACTAATCTAAGCCAATGGAAAGAGCTCTCCAATTGGCTTAATTACTTCAGCCCAGTGAACAGCGGTAGCAATGCCAACAAAAGGGCATTGTGACATTATCTGATTAAAATATGACTATACAGATCATTGTTGCAACCACTGATATACATTTGCAACAAATCTTGTACAAAACCTGGCCTGTAAGATGTCTATGGAAAGGTTATGATTCACTGGATACGATTATGCTATTTGAAGTTGAGTGTTAGCTCTATAACTGTATGTCAAATGCTTGCTCCCGGGCGAATGCCACAAGGCCACGAGCCGGCCCACTTTGAAAGGAATCGTCCAATTAAGTGGCTCATCAAGCGACACTTAACTCACACTGGACTGTGGTAGATGCCCATCTACACTGAATGGACTTTCCTGGGATGTTCCCACGGAAGTATAGGCAATGGCCACGGTGGGGTAGGAACAATTCTAAGAGTGGGAGCGCGGACATCCCTTCCCTTACCCCTGTCCAGCCTCTCCAGCTGAGGCCAGGAGCAAAGCCCTGGCGTGCAGAGCAGCAGCTAGGACCTGGGGCATGAGGCTCAGAGGAAACCTACATCAATCTGTCCTCCCACGATGCCACAAAGCCTTGCTCTCCCCGTGCTCCTATCAACTCACAGCCTCCTGTTCTGTCTCCGTATTCCCCCACCAACAACTCCTCCCCCACCAACCAGTCCCTGCTGGTTTCTTCACCTGTTCCAAGTCTCCCTTTCCAAAATCACCACTGCCCTCTACGTCTCCTGGCCCATGGCCCACACATGCACAATACTTCAAATGCAATGAGGGAATGAATTTCCATCAAAATTCCCTCGCTGATTAAGAGCTGAGCTCATGTACAAATGACACATTTCAGACTTAAATACTGTATTATGGAGATGATCTTCAGTAACCGACTAATTGTGCTGAGATCAGAGCTAAGGTTCTGTGTTTAAGTGGGACTGAGAAATTAGATACGTGCATTATGAGTACTTCTGAAAGTGAGTTCGCGGTGGAGCTTATGCATAGGTTTCAGAATGAAGAAATTTACGAAATGCAGATACTGTCGATATATCCATAGTCTAAACTGGTGACTCCGTTGATTTTTTTCCAGTTAATGGTTTGACAGCAATCACCTAAACAACCTTAACTCAACAACGTGATAAATAACAAGTCTGGGCTCAAACTACTCTCATCTTCAATGACAACCCATCATCAAGTATTGATACCTCCAATTATATTGACAAATTTCAACAATTTAACCATTCCCTAAAAGTATCCACATTCTACCAATGACAGGTGCAGACTTTGAATGTAACATTTGTTAAATCACAGAATCACATCAAAGAGGGAATCCTCATTTTTTCATCACAAAATATGTATCAATTCATGACACAGAATCAATAATAGATTTCAATATTACATATTAAACAGCTAAATTTAAGAGCCATGCCCCCAGAAACCTATTCAGAACGCCTACTGGGAAAATTCCCTACGTCAGTCATGCTTGGTGTGACTCCCTTGATCTCATACCAAAAAGATAATTTAGACCATTGCCTTTTTGAATCCCGCCTAACACGAG
Organism: Rafetus swinhoei; assembly: GCA_019425775.1. NCBI lineage: Eukaryota > Metazoa > Chordata > Testudines > Trionychidae > Rafetus > Rafetus swinhoei. The sequence goes on along the minus strand of CM033428.1, from coordinate 41,466,545 downwards.
GGACTGAAACAACACGAGAAAATATTCAAATGGTAAATGAATTAATAAACCTCCCTCGTAGTTCTCAAGACCGGACTCCAACGACTCACCATTCCAGATGCATTTGCTGTCAGCACTTTCCCGTTCCCTGCCTCGCCATTCTCCGAAGACTGAGGGCAGACGGGGGTGAAAACCATCAGGTCGCTCCGGACGGTGCCTTCCCCGACACACACCAGCCGGCTCTGGCGCTGCGAATAGGACCAACTCCCCGCTTCGTTCGCGGTCACCCCTGGGCTTTTCCCGGGCCCGCACCTCACTTCCGGGGCCCCCGGGCAGCGCAGCCCGACGTACAGGACAATCACCAGCACGAACAGCCCGGACACCGAGCAAATGGCGATCATCAGAGACACGTTCATGGCCCCCGCCGGCCCTGCGCTCCCGACACGCGGCGGCCCCGACTCCCAGGCCACCGCCTGGGCACGCTCCGACAGCGAAAGGCTCACGGTGGCGGTCGCGGACAGCGCCGGATCCCCGTGGTCCCGCACCACGATCACCAGGCTCCGGCTGGGGCCGTCCGCCTCCTCCAAGGCCCGCGCCGTGCTGATCTCCCCGCTGTACACACCCACGCGGAAAGGCCCCGCCGACCGCGGCTCCTGCAGCTCGTAGCGCAGCCAGGCGTTGTAGCCGGAATCCGCGTCCACCGCTCGCACCTGCCCACCACCTGCCCGGCGACGGCCGACAGCGGCACCAGCTCCGGCCCCAACGCGCCGCGCCAGGACCCAGGCGGGGACACCACGGGCGCGTTGTCATTGGCATCCAACACGAAGAGCTGCACGCTCACGTTCCCGCACAAGGCCGGCAGCCCCGCGTCCCTCGCGCTCACCTCGAACTGCAGCACCTGCAGCCTCGTAGTCCAGGGCTGCAGGGCGGACACCTGCCCGCTCTCCGAGTGCACCGAGATGTAGCTGGACAGCGGCCGCTCGCCCACGCGCCTCTCCACCGCCCAGTAGCTCACCCGCCCGTTCGCCCCCAAGTCCGGGTCCCAGGCCGACACGCTCAGCACAGGGGCCCCGGCCGGGTTGTTCTCCCGCACGAACACCGTGTACACGGGCTGCGGGAACGCGGGGGCGTTGTCGTTCACGTCCGACAGCGGCACCACCAGCCGCCTGCTGGCCCACAGAGGCGGGGCCCTTGGTCCCTGGCCCGCACCACGATCTCGTATTCAGCCACGCGCTCCCGATCCAGCGCCTCCGCCACCACCAGCGAGTGGTAATTCTTAAAGGTGGAGACGAGGCGGAAGGGCAGGCCCGGCCCGATGGAGCAGCTGACTTTGCCGTTGTCTCCCGAGTCCCGGTCCGAGACGCTCAGAAGGGCCACCACTGTCCCCGGGGGGGCGTCCTCCGGCACCGGCAGCGACAGGGAAGTCACCGACAGCTCGGGGGCGTGGTCGTTCACGTCCAGCACTTCCACCAGCACTTTGCAGTGTCCCGCCAGTGGGGGATTCCCTTTATCCGTAGCCTGAACCAAATTTCATATAAATTTATGTCTTCGAAGTCCAATTCTCTGTTCACACTGATCTCCCCTGTTCCTGGAGAGAGGCGAAACGCGGCACTTTCTGTCGGAGTTCCAAGGCTGCGTATCGAATATATGATTTCTTTATTACTTCCTTCATCGATGTCTGTGGCATTGAGTTTAATTACTAACGTTCCATTAGCTGCATTTTCTAGCAATTGGATTTTATAGACGGGCTGGTTAAACACCGGCGCGTTGTCATTCACGTCCAGCACAGAGATCACCAGCTGCGCTGTGCCTGTCAGCTCCGGTTTGCCCCCGTCAGTGGCCGTGAGCAGTAAACGGTGCTCGGGGGTTTGCTCTCGGTCCAGGGGCTTCTTTAATACCAAGACTAAAGATTCAGTGTGTCCGTCATTCCTTTGCAAGTCTAGGCTGAAATGTTCATTGGGGCTCAGTGTGTAGGTGAGCAGCGAGTTTGTGCCAATATCTGCGTCAGACGCGCCCTCTAGTGGGAACCGCGAGTCGGGAGGTCTCGATTCAGCAATGATCAAAAATTGCTCATCTACACGGAACGCCGGGGCATTGTCATTGATGTCCCGTATCTCCACCTCCACGGGGAACAGCCGCAGCGGTTTGTCCACTAGCACCTCCAGGTCCAGGGCGCACCGGGGGCTCGGCCCGCACAGCTCTTCCCGGTCCAGCCGCGACTTCACCAGCAAAGCGCCGCTCTGCGCATTTACCTCGAAACAGTCTCTGCCGCCCTTGGCCACCGCCCGCAACCGCCGAGACACCAGCTCCGCCACCTCCAGACCCACGTCCTGGGCCAGGCGGCCCACGAGCGTGCCGGGCTCGGCTTCCTCCGGCACGGAATAATGGAGCTGGCCGCCGCCCGCCGCCCAGGCCGCCTGGAGCAGAACCCAGCGCAGCAAAAGCTGCCCCGCGCCCAACGCCTCGCCGCGGACCGGCCATAGCGGTCTGGTCAGAAATCAGCGTTTTCACGGAGCGAACGAGGAGTCCACTGCGAGGGTCTCAGAACAGTTTCAGTGAAGCCAGTCCCGTTATATCCGGGAGCTCGGCCGACGCGCTAAGAGGCGGGATTCTCAGGGCTTCTGAGGGAGGAGCTGTGTTAGTTCCGTTTAAATGTCTTCTGAGCCGACAGCGACACCGTGTGCCTCAGAGCTCTGCGAAGCGAATATCTTCCAAGCCGTGTCCTCTGGCATCCGGGGGTTTCAGCACGTGGTGTTTTTATCTCCGCATCCTCCCCCTTGCGCTTGGCCCGCCGAGCTATCAGAGAAGTGTCCAGCCGATCCTGATACGTCCTTCCGTGGTCATGAACGGAGGTCCTACATGGCGACACACAGAAATGTTCTAAACTTGCCCCTGTAGCTGAATCACCAAAAGGAGCCTTCGGTTTCTCACCTACCAGGGGGGTTAAATATTTTCTGATCTCTGATTATTTCACCGCTGGATCCTGCCTTACTTCCTGATGTTCTCCCATGGACCCAGGCGCCTGCACCTGAATATCTCTGCCTCTGTTACGGAGACACACAGCTCTGGGTATCTCCGACTCCGACACACGCCCACAGCGGTGAAAGCACGCAGGGGTCTGAGAGGGAAGCCTTCAAACATCAGTAAATACCAAACTCTTCTCCTGCATGAGCACTCTGGTATGTCGTTTCATTATTACTTTATGACATCGGTGGCTGGTCTGGGCGGGCTTCTTCCACCTACCTCGCTCAGGTTGAAATTCTAAGCACTGTTTTATTTGGGGGGGCTTAAATTACTTACATTGTGCATTGCCCTTGTGTTTACATCAGTGCAGGGGATCCATGGAGTTCAGTGAGTAATGGGGGCTGTTTAACACTTTTTATTCTTATGTTACGGGTTGCCCTTTGCCTTATGGGCAGATTAGTATTCTCCACAAAGCGCGAAGCCGATTTCTTCGTGATTTCTCTTCATCATTCACTTCGCAACCTTTTCAACTAGAGAAGAAACCAATCTAATTATGTAACTAAATACTGTGTTTGAATGCACGTGCATGAAAACAGTTATTGGTATGTAGGAAACGTGAAACTTAACATTTCCTGACTTCTGAAACTTCCTATTGCAATTTATTCTTCTTCAATGTTGTTTTAATAGAATTTCCTACATTTTTCAAAAATACACGTGATAAAACAAATAATGCCCATTGTCTTGTAGGCAGAAATGAAATGCCTTGGCCTGTACAGTATATGCGTTCTGTAAATCCAGGATTTCTCTGGACCCTGCCTCACACAATACCCAGGTTAATTAAACATATATAACCAGGTATGGCCACACGGTCATCATGTACATCGCTTCAAAGTTCACATGGGAATAGGTAGTGCTCCTTCACAGCCCGATCTTTATCGGCACACATTTTTCGCAGGTCACATTACATAAACCTTTGCATAATGAATGCGAAGTTGTGTGTATCTTTTTTACACAGGCATACAGTCAGTGGAACATGAGTGATACCAGATACTAAAACAGAATGCATCAGTTACATGTACACAAATGCACAATCCCTGCAGAACATCAGGCGATCATTAGAAAGAAAGCCACCACTGTACTTCCCCAATGTGTCACCAATCTCAAAACCGCTTCAACAGATCACTGAAAAGCAAATCTGACCGTCCTCCTCCTTAAGTTTAAAGTTTTTACAGGCCACTTATTTAGGCACTGGAGTTGTTTTCAGTTGTTTGCCAGGATGGGTAAGGAACGGTGTCCCTAGCCTCTGTTTGTCAGAGGGTGGAGATGGATGGCAGGAGACAGATGGCTTGATCATTACCTATTTGGTTCACTCCCTCTGGGTCATCTGTCATTGGCCACTGTTGGCAGACAGCATACTGGGCTGGATGGACCTTTGGTCTGACCCAGTATGGCCATTCTTATGATCTTAAATGTAATATTTTAGAAGGAAAATAATACATTTTACTTTTTGCTACTTATATACAATTAATTTGTACTCTCTCTTAAACACTGCTCTCTTTGGAGACAAAACCTGCAATTCAGTTAATTGGATTAAGTAGAATTATAGGCAACTGGAAAAGATCCTTAAGAACACAAATATTATGGCAATTTTCCTATAGATGTTTCTAAATTATTTTCTGTATTTATAATAATTGTTGGGAAGTATTTAATAAACTGGTAAAACATACCCCCGGGGAAAAAGTATTCTTTAGACTATGCTATGATACTAGAACCAGAGGCAAAGACAATATATAAAGCTACTAGATTTACCTGGTGTTGCTCAGGTCCTTAACTCAAATACGTTTTGTTTCCCTTCTTTTAAATCATTGTTCTGGGGCAGAGCTGGGGATGAGTGGTCCAGAATGCAGGTTGTGCCTGTGAGAGAGAACAACCCCAGCCCTCACACAGCAGCTTGGGTCAGGTGAGAAGTGCCTGTCCATGGCTTACAGCAGACACAGCCAGGGGAAGAGTGCATGTCTCCCTGGCAAGGGAACAGACAGATACACACAAACTGTCTGAAATACAGTAGATAGCTGTCCCTTTCTACAACCCTGCCCGCTGCTGGCCAATGGGGTTATAGATGTCCTGGTGCCCATCTCTGGCCCCCTGATTCCCCTTGTGGTCATTCGACAGTAGATGTGTCCCTCCAACTAGACTCCTCCCTTTCCATTTTATGAGAACCAATATAATTCCAGGCACATCCCATTGTACTGGCACAACCAGGAAGTTGAATACCAAATTTGGTGGTCCTCATTCTTACCATTTAGGAGGAGTTTTTGAACAAAAGGACTTAGATGAACGGATGAATTCATGGACTGACAGACAGACACACAAATGCATAGACAGATACACTTAGGTATTCCTCACTAATATGTTTCCACTAGTATCCTGACAGCAATGAATAATACATTAAACACACACAATTTTAAAAATATGGTTATGTAATTACATTAATTTGGATCCTTGATTAAATTCCCTTTAGTTTTGTAGGAGATTTCATATACCAAAGGGCTTTAGGTTGTTAGTCAAGAAAAGAAAAGAAAAGAAAAGAAAAGAAAAGAAAAGAAAAGAAAAGAAAAGAAAAGAAAGGAAAAGAAAAGAACTCGACAGTTTTTTGAAAACACTTCCGAATTGCATTGAAAATACAACAAACAAGAGGTAATGAGCAGAAGAAAAAATTATAACGGACAACTGGAATCACCGGAAAGATGCTGCTTTAGGTAAGACACAACACTGGCAATCAGGAAGATAAATTCACTTCCTTCTCTGGTTTTCAATTCCCCCCACAAAAAGAAGGGCACAATTACAGATAATTGGCATAGTGAGGAGTCATTCAGAGCTAGCACCTAGACTGTTCACCAGTCATGTGCCACTTCAAGACAATTCTGAAGGCTCAGGACTCATTCACAAGGGGTTTTCGGTGGAAATCAAGTATTGTATTGGCCGTGTGCAGCCCATCTCTCTCACCCTAATGTTTTAAAACATTCTGACTTCTCCAGAAGGATCCAGAAGCCATGAAACCACTGCAGTGACTGCTCTTCGCGGTGCCACCATCGTCCATAGAAACTGTCAGACAAGAGACATCTACCAAACCATCTCTAACAAGAAAGGCTACAGGAAGTAACTCTTGGCGGAACACTCCCCAGGTAAAGAACACGGCTGCTACCACCGGTTCATGGCTATGTCTTTCATTCGTTTCCAATGGAATTAGAAGCTGGCTCTACTCTTAAAAAGCGCAGAGATCCAGATACCACTGTAAATGTGCGGGTACATTATTCCATCCCTTGGCCTGTATCCATTTTAAACGACACATTTCGAATTTCATTGCAACGCCACTAAAAACCACTTGCGTTTCAGCATCGCGACCGGAAATATTCCCCTCTGCAAAGTTGAATCGCTAAAAGATTCATTATTCGGCGGTAACAAAACTATTTTACACAAACATAACTCCTTAGGAATTGCTACAAACTACTTAAAGCATGGATCCTCCTCAGTGAGACCTGGGGGCAATACATTGTGAAGGGAAATAACATTTAACGAACCGTGCCAGCATAGACTGGGCGCCATCTCCTGTTGCTTCTTCTCTTTCTCCGCGCCGCTCGGGCAGACGGGGCTGAAAACCATCAGGTCGCTCCGGACGGTGCCTTCCCCGACACACACCAGCCGGCTCTGGCGCTGCGAATAGGACCAACTCCCCGCTTCGCTCGCGCTCACCCCCGGGCCTTTCCCGGGCCCGCACGTCACTTCCGGGGCCCCGGGCAGCGCAGCCCGACGTACAGGACAATCACCAGCACGAACAGCCCGGACACCGAGCAAATGGCGATCATCAGAGACACGTTCATGGCCCCGCCGGCCCTGCGCTCCCGACACGCGGCGGCCCCGACTCCCAGGCCACCGCCTGGGCACGCTCCGACAGCGACAGGCTCACGGTGGCGGTCGCGGACAGCGCCGGCTCCCCGTGGTCCCGCACCACGATCACCAGGCTCCGGCTGGGGCCGTCCGCCTCCTCCAAGGCCCGCGCCGTGCTGATCTCCCCGCTGTACACACCCACGCGGAAAGGCCCCGCCGACCGCGGCTCCTGCAGCTCGTAGCGCAGCCAGGCGTTGTAGCCGGAATCCGCGTCCACCGCTCGCACCTTGCCCACCACCTGCCCGGCGACGGCCGACAGCGGCACCAGCTCGGGCCCCAACGCGCCGCGCCCGGACCCAGGCGGGGACACCACGGGCGCGTTGTCATTGGCATCCAGCACGAAGAGCTGCACGCTCACGTTCCCGCACAAGGCCGGCAGCCCCGCGTCCCTCGCGCTCACCTCGAACTGCAGCACCTGCAGCTCCTCGTAGTCCAGGGGCTGCAGGGCGGACACCTGCCCGCTCTCCGAGTGCACCGAGATGTAGCTGGACAGGGGCCGCTCGCCCACGCGCCTCTCCACCGCCCAGTAGCTCACCCGCCCGTTCGCCCCCAAGTCCGGGTCCCAGGCCGACACGCTCAGCACAGGCGCCCCGGCCGGGTTGTTCTCCCGCACGAACACCGTGTACACGGGCTGCGGGAACGCGGGGGCGTTGTCGTTCACGTCCGACAGCGGCACCACCAGCCGCCTGCTGGCCCACAGAGGCGGGGCCCCTTGGTCCCTGGCCCGCACCACGATCTCGTATTCAGCCACGCGCTCTCGATCCAGCGCTTCAGCCACCACCAGCGAGTGGTAATTCTTAAAGGTGGAGACGAGGCGGAAGGGCAGGCCCGGCCCGATGGAGCAGCTGACTTTGCCGTTGTCTCCCGAGTCCCGGTCCGAGACGCTCAGAAGAGCCACCACTGTCCCCGGGGGGGGGGCGTCCTCCGGCACCGGCAGCGACAGGGAAGTCACCGACAGCTCGGGGGCGTGGTCATTTACGTCTTCAACTTCCAATTCAATGGTGCAATATCCTGACAATGGGAAATGACCTTTATCTTTGGCTTCAACTTGAATGTCATACGCATTATTTTTTTTCGAAATCCAAAAGGCCTTTGACTCTGACCTCTCCCGTAGTTGGATCTAGACTAAACACATCTCTTCCAGTGGCAGGAACAACGCTGGTTAAAAAATATGAAACATCCTTATTACTTCCTTCATCCAGATCTGTGGCGTTGAGTTTAATGAGTAAGGTTCCGTTGGCCGCGTTTTCAAACATCCGAATCTTATAGACCGACTGGTTAAACACCGGCGCGTTGTCATTGGCGTCCAGCACCGAGATCACCAGCTGCGCTGTGCCCGTCAGCTCCGGTTTGCCCTGTCGGTGGCCGTGAGCAGTAAACGGTGCTCGGGGGTTTGTTCTCTGTCCAGGGGTTTCTTTAGCACCAGCTCTAGCGATTTCTTGTTTTCATCACTTGATTTAACATTGAGTTTGAAATGTTCATTGGGGCTCAGTGTGTAGGTGAGCAGCGAGTTTGTGCCAATATCTGCGTCAGACGCGCCCTCTAGCGGGAACCGCGAGTCGGGAGGTCGCGATTCCGCAATACTCAGAATCTTTTCATTCACCGCGAACGCCGGGGCATTGTCATTGATGTCCCGTATCTCCACCTCCACGGGGAACAGCCGCAGCGGTTTGTCCACTAGCACCTCCAGGTCCAGGGCGCACCGGGGGCTCGGCCCGCACAGCTCTTCCCGGTCCAGCCGCGACTTCACCAGCAACGCGCCGCTCTGCGCATTTACCTCGAAACAGTCTCTGCCGCCCTTGGCCACCGCCCGCAACCGCCGAGACACCAGCTCCGCCACCTCCAGACCCACGTCCTGGGCCAGGCGGCCCACGAGCGTGCCGGGCTCGGCTTCCTCCGGCACGGAATAATGGAGCTGGCCGCCGCCCGCCGCCCAGGCCTGCCTGGAGCAGAACCCAGCGCAGCAGCTGCCCCGCGCCCAGCGCCTCTCGCCGCAGAAGGGCCATGGCGGACGCGGGGCGAGGCCGGTGCGCGAATCGTTTTACTGAACTAGGAGCACAATCCGCTGCACAAGGAGGACCCGGGACCTTTGGACGCCGTTTAATTCACCCACTCCGGGCACATCCGGGAGCCGCCTGACGCGCTGCCAGGCAGGGTTTGCTGGGCTCCGGGGGGAGGAGCTCTGTGTTTCTTTCTTTCCGAAACGTCTCGCTAGCCGATAGTGACACCTTGTGACTGAACGTGTAAGTACAACTGTCAATCCCCCCTCCCAGTTTCTCAATCTAATAACCGTTTTTCCTCATCCAGAAATGGTTCTTAGATTTTAAAAACTTAAAAGACTACCAATAGTCAAGAGCTTTCGAGGGCACAGCCCACTTCTTCAGATGTCAGGAGTGTTGGAAGTCCAGAACCAATTTTACTAACCCATGCACTATAGCGCCCCCTCTGTTGCACTAGTTCTTTTTATCCTTAGCCTGTTACTTCAATAAACGCCTTCCATTTTCTCCTAGTTTTACATACAGTGAATTTGATAAATATTGTCTCTGTATTTGAATTTTTAAGAGTGAAATTCCTTTTCCAAATTACCAGTGACACTATGAATGTATTATCCCTCACCCCCCTCCCATGCATTGGCAAAAGACACACATATTTACCCCATCATGGTTGCTAACAACAACCATATTTCCTCCTTTTTATAATGGCAAATTGTTAGTGGCTTGAAACATAAAATATAATAAGCTTTACTGGAAGTAAAAATATTTCCGTGACATCTCAACTACGAACTCCTGTATTGAATTTGTAGTTCATATATTCATGCCATGGTAGGTCTAATGAGAGATACAGACCCCTTGGTCAAAATGCCCTGCTTGCAGCTGTCTCCCACTGAAACCAGGACACTGTTGAGTCAAGAGTCTCCTTTGATCTCAGCTGGTGTGGCATCTTAGCAGGAGAAAGGGCCAGACAATCTCTGAGGTACTCTGGGGCCATTTGGAACCTGAGGTTAGAACCAGTATTTTCAATTGAATTCAGGGGCAACCTGTCCACTAACTACCACAAAAGAGTAGGCGGTGTAGTAGGGTCTGTGCTAGATGTGTCTCTTAACAATCAACTGTAGCAATTTTGCATTAGTTGAAGTTTCCTGTTTTCCCCAAGTAATCAAAGCTCAGGATGTTTAATTATTTTGTGTAACATCTCCATGTATAAGATAGACAGAAAGCAAAGGCTGAATTAAGTGATCAAGTTGCATCATGGGAAAAGTTAACATGGGTTCCTAAAGGCTCCAAACTAGACTTCAGTTGGAATATTGTGTCCAGTTTTAGGCACCATATTTCAAGAAAGATGTAGAGAAATTGGAGAGAGTCCAGAGAAGAGCAACAAAAATGATTAAAGGTCTAGAAAACATGACCTATGAGAGAAAGACTGAAGAAAGAGAGAAGACTGAGGGGGGACATGAAAGCAAGGTTCAAGTTCCTAAATGGGTGTTATAAGGAGGAGGGAGAAAAAATGTTCTCCTTAACATCTGATGATAGGACAAGAAGCAATGGGCTTAAATTGCAGCAAGGGAGGTTTAGGTTGGACATTAGGAAAAGCTTCCTGTCAGGATGGTTAAACACAGGAATACATTTCCTAGGGAGATCATGGAATCTCCATCATTGGAGATATTTAAGAGCTGGTTAGACAGACATCTATCAGGGATGATCTAGATCAGGGGTCAGCAACCTTTCCAAAGTGACCTGTCAAGATTTAATCTTCCTGCCCTGGGCCGCGCCACTTTCCTGGGAGGAGGGACGGGCTCTCTCCACCACATGCCCCACTTGGTGTCCTGCCATGGGCTCTGCTCCGGCTTTTCCTGTAGCGAGGGAAGGAGCAGCACGTGTGCACTTCTCTGCAAGCCGAATCCAGCATGGAGCCTTGGTGCCTCCCCCCTAACCCACAGGAAGCCAGCACTGGCTCCAATCTTGCAGGGGGCACAATGATGGATCACCAGCATGGCTCCCTGTTGCGGGGGAGGCAAGAAAGAACCCATTCATTGTGCATGCCACCGAAAAACATCTTGTGTGCCACTTATGGAATGCATGCTGTATGTTGCCCACTCTGATCTAGATGGTGTTTGATCCTATCAGGAGGGAAGGGGACTGGACTCAATGACCTCTTGAGGTCCCTTCCAGTTCTAGTGTTCTGTGATTCTAAGATTCTCTGAGTCCCTTGTTTAATATTTAATGACCTGGAAGAAAATGAAAGCAATTCAGGTATCAAAATCTGTAGATGACACAAACTTATTTATGTTAGTTGGGAGCAGAGCAGATGATGAGGCACTTCAGAGATCTCAGGAAGCTAGAGGAGTGGACAACAAGATGGAAAATTAAATTGAATGTAAAAAAATGCAAAGTAAAGCATATTGGAAGGGATCTTATCAAGTTCTAAATGAACTGTGTCAGCCCAAGACAAGGAGTTAAGTGCTACTGTAGACTGCTTAACTAAAACCTGTGTTCAGAGTTCAGCTGCTGTCAAAAAGTCAACAAGATGTTAGACTGCATCAAGAATGGGAAAGAGAATAATATGGGGAAATACTCTACATCTTTATGTAAATCAGTGGTGTGACCTCAGCCAGATACTGTATGTAGCACTAGCCACTTGATCTCAAAACAATATATTGCACAACTGAAAAAGTTCAGAGAACAGTGAGGATGCTGGTCCAGGGCCCAGAAAAGGTCTTATGCTCAGAAAGACAGAAAAGACTGGGATTGCTTGCCTAAAAAAGGAGATGAAAAAAGTATATAAAATAAGAAGTGGTCTAAAAAAAGGAGCCTGAGTTCTTGCTTTCTCATAGTACAAGAGCAAGAGGACATCATATTCAATTGAAGGGTAGGAAATTCAAAACTAATGCAAGGAAATGATTTTGCAAACAATGTGCCATTAGACTGGGAACCTGTTGTCACAGAAAATCCTTAAGACCAAGAACTTACAAGATTCATAATGAAACTGGATATTTATATTGCTATTAAGAATAGCCAGAATTATCATAACTAATGTTACAAGGTGTCTGGAAGAGCTATTAATCCATTTGCTTCAGGGTTTAAATCAATCTCTAAATATTCAGATATCTCAATGAGACCTAAAGGTGAGGCAGAATAACCCACCTCTGGATGTTGTGGGCTTCACAGTCCTTCCTCTAAAGCATCTGTTACTGGCTACTGTCAGAAGCAGGATGCTGGACCAGATGGCCCTTTGGTCTGATCCCATCTGACAGTCTTCCTGTGGTCTTGCTCTATATTAATTTAATTTGTATGTAATTCAACTTTCAGTTCTGTAATATTTGTTAGTAAAATGTCCCTAGATTTTGCTGGAGGTGAGGTTATATCAACATTAATTATTCTTACCAGCATATACTGATACAATTTCTAAAGAACTAAGATAATTGATATAGGCCATTTTCCCTGACCCAACCTCACACAAGAAGCAAAATCTCTAACCCAACAGCTGAAATGGCTCAGGTCCATGGATGTACACCAGTGGAAATAAGTAATAAAAACAACCTGGTCTCTTAATTCCTCTGAAATATTTTTTAAATACAGTAAATAACGGGGATACCTGTTCTTTAAAAGAACATGCTCCTCTTCAGAAAGTTACTTACTGTTCATTGCCATGGGAGGATAGTTGAATATTCTATGAAATGATAATCTAGATCACACCTGATGGAACAAACAGTGGGAAGATGACAGGGGGCCATTATCTGTTATTAATCAAACATCTAAGACCTATAAGTAGCATCCCTATAATTCTATTGAAAATTTTGTAGTGCCAACAGAAAGCACTAATATATATTAGTACTTTTATTCCTGTGAGCAGAGTTATTTCAGAAACTTGAAAGTAGGGCAATATAATTATATGAGTGTTCACTGTGCTCCACTGAAATCTTACATGCTTTAAGTGAAATAAATGACTCTGGAACTATAATTAAGCAACAAATATAATAGACTTTTCACACCAAAAGTCTTCCGAGGATCCTCTGTATTTTTTGGCCAAGAATAATTTCAAATCAGGACCGGCTTGCGCAATGCAAACAAGATTTTGAAAAGATGCTGGAGCTGGATTGGGCACGGTGCTCAGGAAAGATGGAAGCTCCATCACAAAGCTTGATCTGCACTGGACCCCTGAAGGGAAGTGGAAATGAAGAGGACCCAAGACAACATGGCGCCGGACTGCTGAAGTAGAAATGAAGAGCATGAATTACACTTGGGGCACTATTGAGAGGCTGGCCAGAGACAGACAGAACTGGAGGACATTTGTTGCTGCCCTATACGCCAGTGGGCATGAAGGACGATGATGATGAAATATAATAGAAAAACTATTCCTGCAGTTCATTGTAGGGGAAATATACCACATAGTAGGTAAGAGAGAAAAGTGATATAGCACCAGCAGGACAACACAGCTATCACAAGGGAACCAAAGAGAGGAAAGGTGCCTCCTGAGGGTAAGACTCATGCTAAGAAAACTTGACTTCTCCGAGTTACCTTCGACGAACAGTTCCGTCTGACTCGCCCATCTTCCCGTGGCAAGAGCAATATCACAAACCCGCGGAGACATCGTTATTTAGAAAACCCAAGACGCAATTCACCGGGGTCTTGCTATTGCGTTGATTTACACCTACGTTTGCTAGTTTATTGTGAATGGCTTAGACTCTAAAAGGCACTGAGCGCAGGAAGGTCATCGCTAAAAGAGTAAGCCAGAGAATATCCATCACTGCTGTGCAGAATTTGGCTAGGCACCGAGAACTGCTGACTGCGAGATGGGCAAACAAAGAGGAGCGCGATGCTGGTCTAAACTGTGGACAGCTGGTTCCATTTAAACCAATGGGAGTTCACAGAAGAAGAACAATCCCCATGTAGCATTCGGCCTTTCGGTCCGGAAACTACAGAGGAAAGAGCTGAGCACCGAATCCAGAATGCATTTGGGGTATTCCCATGAATTTGTAAAAGGACCATTTTCATCGCTATTACAAGTGTTTTAAACTAATTCAAACTAAATCGGAGGGGAGATTCACTGTTCACTCAGAACAACACTCCCTTGCGCCATCAGCGAGGCGAACAAGTGGACACGACATTCCCTTAATTTTAATCAACCTTTTGTAAAAAAAGAACCTTCCGAACACCATTAAATACTCCCGGAGCGCAGAGCACTAGAACGTCTCCGACAAAGAGATACGCACGGTCACTCACCGTTCCACAGAGATTCGGCGCCATCTCCTGCTGCTTCTGTGTGGCCACATTCTCCGCGGAGCTCGGGCAGACGGGGCTGAAAACCATCAGGTCGCTCCGGACGGTGCCTTCCCCGACACACACCAGCCGGCTCTGGCGCTGCGAATAGGACCAACTCCCCGCTTCGCTCGCGCTCACCCCCGGGCCTTTCCCGGGCCCGCACCTCACTTCCGGGGCCCCCGGGCAGCGCAGCCCGACGTACAGGACAATCACCAGCACGAACAGCCCGGACACCGAGCAAATGGCGATCATCAGAGACACGTTCATGGCCCCGCCGGCCCTGCGCTCCCGACACGCGGCGGCCCCGACTCCCAGGCCACCGCCTGGGCACGCTCCGACAGCGACAGGCTCACGGTGGCGGTCGCGGACAGCGCCGGCTCCCCGTGGTCCCGCACCACGATCACCAGGCTCCGGCTGGGGCCGTCCGTCCTCCAAGGCCCGCGCCGTGCTGATCTCCCCGCTGTACACACCCACGCGGAAAGGCCCCGCCGACCGCGGCTCCTGCAGCTCGTAGCGCAGCCAGGCGTTGTAGCCGGAATCCGCGTCCACCGCTCGCACCTTGCCCACCACCTGCCCGGCGACGGCCGACAGCGGCACCAGCTCCGGCCCCAACGCGCCGCGCCCGGACCCAGGCGGGGACACCACGGGCGCGTTGTCATTGGCATCCAGCACGAAGAGCTGCACGCTCACGTTCCCGCACAAGGCCCGGCAGCCCCGCGTCCTCGCGCTCACCTCGAACTGCAGCACCTGCAGCTCCTCGTAGTCCAGGGGCTGCAGGGCGGACACCTGCCCGCTCTCCGAGTGCACCGAGATGTAGCTGGACAGGGGCCGCTCGCCCACGCGCCTCCACCGCCCAGTAGCTCACCCGCCCGTTCGCCCCCAAGTCCGGGTCCCAGGCCGACACGCTCAGCACAGGCGCCCCGGCCGGGTTGTTCTCCCGCACGAACACCGTGTACACGGGCTGCGGGAACGCGGGGGCGTTGTCGTTCACGTCCGACAGCGGCACCACCAGCCGCCTGCTGGCCCAGAGGCGGGGCCCCTTGGTCCCTGGCCCGCACCACGATCTCGTATTCAGCCACTCGCTCCCGATCCAGCGCCTCCGCCACCACCAGCGAGTGGTAATTCTTAAAGGTGGAGACGAGGCGGAAGGGCAGGCCCGGCCCGATGGAGCAGCTGACTTTGCCGTTGTCTCCCGAGTCCCGGTCCGAGACGCTCAGAAGAGCCACCACTGTCCCCGGGGGGGCGTCCTCTGGCACCGGCACCGACAGGGAAGTCACCGCCAGCTCGGGGGCGTGGTCGTTCACGTCCAGCACTTCCAGCACAAGGGTGCAATGACCAGTCAAGGGGAATGTGCACTTTTATCTGTCGCATCGATTTGAATTTCATAGAAATTGATGGTTTCAAAGTCCAGTTCTCCTGTGAGTCTGACTTCACCTGTGTCTGGATCTACGCTAAACATGTTCCTAACATTAGGACTAAACGGGTTCCTAAATGAATATGAAATGTCTTTATTAATTCCCTCATCTAAATCTGTGGCGTTGAGTTTGATCACTAACGTCCCATTGGTCGCGTTTTCTAACAAACGCACTTCATACACGAGCTGGTTAAACACCGGCGCGTTGTCATTGGCGTCCAGCACCGAGATCACCAGCTGCGCTGTGCCCGTCAGCTCCGGTTTGCCCCCGTCAGTGGCCGTGAGCAGTAAACGGTGCTCGGGGGTTTCCTCCCTGTCCAGCGGTTTCTTTAATACAAGGACTAAAGATTTTCTTTGCTCATTATTTTTCTGAAAATCTAGACTGAAATGTTCACTGGGGCTCAGTGTGTAGGTGAGCAGCGAGTTTGTGCCAATATCTGCGTCGGACGCGCCCTCTAGCGGGAACCGCGAGCCCGGCAGTCTGGATTCTAAAATGAATAGATTTTTTTCAGGTAAAGGAAAAGAAGGCGCATTGTCATTGATGTCCCGTATCTCCACCTCCACGGGGAACAGCCGCAGCGGTTTGTCCACTAGCACCTCCAGGTCCAAGGCGCATCGGGGGCTCGGCCCGCACAGCTCTTCCCGGTCCAGCCGCGACTTCACCAGCAACGCGCCGCTCTGCGCATTTACCTCGAAACAGTCTCTGCCGCCCTTGGCCACCGCCCGCAACCGCCGAGACACCAGCTCCGCCACCTCCAGACCCACGTCCTGGGCCAGGCGGCCCACGAGCGTGCCGGGCTCGGCTTCCTCCGGCACGGAATAATGGAGCTGGCCGCCGCCCGCCGCCCAGGCCGCCTGGAGCAGAACCCAGCGCAGCAGCTGCCCCGCGCCCAGCGCCTCTCGCCGCAGAAAGGCCATGGCGGACGCGGGCAGCTTGTGGTAAGCGATCTCTTTCCGTAAATGTAGAAACAGATGGGGGAGCCTGTAACATCCGCGGACAGGATTCCAGCCAGATCCCAGTCTGTTACTGGCTGTAAATTTCCGTCACTGCAGGGAGGAGTTCGATTGTAATTCCAGTTGCAACGTTTCTTTGGTGAACAGCGACACCATGTGTCTGAATGTGGTTGTAGCTTCCCGACCGTCAGGAATAGTTTTCTTATTTCAGAATCTGTAATGTCTGGTGTGTTCAAATGTTGCCGATTTCCTTTAAAATTTAACATTTCCCTAGTGAAACTGGGGATTTTTTTATTCTCTTGAAATAGTCATGTAAGTAGCTAACTAATGTATGTTTCTGGCCCAGGTATACTAGTCTTCATCATTTCAATACATGAAATAAATCCTAGTGGAATGATAAGGATACTCTCCTAGAGCATGTATCAGAGGGGTAGCCCTGTTAGTCTGAATCTGCAAAAGCAGCGAGGAGTCCTGTGGCACCTTATAGACTAACCGGAAGTGTTGGAGCATAAACTTTTGTGGGCAAAGACCCACTTCATCAGATGCATGTAGTGGAAATTTCCAGAGGCAGGTATAAATATGCAGGCCAGAATCAGGCTGGAGATGATGAGGTGGATCCAATCAGGGGAGGATGAGGCCCACTTCTACTAGCTGATCTGGAGGTGTGAATTCCAAGAGAGGAGAAGCTGCTTTTGTAGTTAGCTAGCCATTCACAGTCTTTGTTTAATCCTGAGTTGATTGTGTCAAACTTGAAGATGAACTGTAGTTCAGCAGTTTCTCTTTGAAGTCTGGTCCTGAAGTTTTTTTGCTGCAGGATGGCTACCTTTAGATCTGCAATTGTGTGTCCAGGGAGATTGAAGTGTTCCCCTACAGGTTTTTGTATGTTGCCATTCCTAATATCTGATTTGTGTCCATTGATTCTTTTACGTAGGAACTGTCCAGTCTGGCCGATGTATATAGCAGTGGGGCATTGTTGGCACATGATGGCATATATTACGTTACTAGATGTGCAGGAGAATGAACTGGTGACAGTATGGCTGATCTGGTTAGGTCCTGTGATGGTGTTGCTGGTGTATATATGTGGGCAAAGTTGGCACCGAGGTTTGTTGCATGGATTGGTTCCTGAGTTAGAGTTATTATGGTGTGGTGTATAGTTGCTGGTGAGAATATGCTTCAGGTTGGCGGGTTGTCTGTGGGCAAGGACTGGCCTGCCTCCCAAGGCCTGTGAAAGTGAGGGATCATTGTCCAGGATGGGTTGTAGATCACTAATGATGCATTGGAGAGGTTTTAGCTGAGGACTGTAGGTGATGGCCAGTGGTGTTCTGTTGGTTTCTTTCTTGGGCTTGTCCCATAGCAGGAGGCTTCTGGGTACACGTCTGGCTCTGTCAATCTGTCAGTCTCCTAGAGCATGAATGCATGTACACTGGCGATCTATTGTTGCGGTGTCTCATTCGATATGTGCAAAACTTTCATACCACTCACATAATTTTTCTGTTTTACTCATTATTCTGTTACATGAGAAATTGTCCAGTTACTGGTAAGGTTTTTTTTAAATTAATTGAACTTGTGTGCAGTGCAAACTGTGCAGTTGTGGACGTTTGTATGCAATGGTTTTCCCTCCGTCTCTATCTCATGTGTTGGTTTTGGGGTTTGATCAGGTAGCTGTGCTCCAAGGGAGCAATCCGATTGACCTGATGAATGTATTAATTTGTGTAAAATTAGGCAAATATTTAAGTACCTTGCTGAATTGGAGTTAGGCTGCAGAAATAAGATCTGCGTGTCTGGGTAAAATTAACATGTGAGCGGTGAATAAGGGTTAAATTTCTCTCTTACTAGTCAAGTAACATTTCCATTACCTTCCCTAAGACTGGGAGAAAGAAGGTAAAGGAGGCTTCACCGGAAATGGAGTCCTTTGATCATGATACTTAGTAACCAGTCTCCAGACCTTCATGTTCATTATTTGTTTCACAACTAAGTAAACTGTGAATTGGATTTTAACTCTGGGGGTTCACCTGTGGGATGCTGAAATGAAAGAGTCTTGCGGAGTTGGAAGATATTTTCTCTCTCCGCTCACTGCCTGCCTTAGTAGAAAGTTACATAATTCATTTTCAATAGAAACCAACATTGAAATGCGCCATGTCTGTGTTTTTCTGCCTTCTTGGGGAAGACACATAGCATACAAAGAATACACTTTTTAAAACAAACCTTGTAAAGCATCTTCCAGGGGTAGCCAAGTTAGTCTGTACAGGAAAAAACAACAAATGGTCTGGTAGCACTTTACAGACTAACAAAACACGTAGATGGGATCATGAGTTTCGTGGGCACAGCCCACTTCTTCAGATGAACGGAGTTTTCCGTTTAGGATGTGTAAAGCAAATCATCCCGAGAACATGCCGTGGAATTCCCTTATATCAGCCCTCGTTTCCCGTGGTATTTCCATGTTAATTTATATTTCCAGGCTCAGTATAATCAGAAAGGTCGATAGACTCTTCCTCATCCATGATCACCCATTAGAAGTAATGAGGAAGCCACATGAACGCTTCAATTCATTAAAAAGCTTATCCCTTCTGAGTTTATTTTAATCTGACCGCTAAACCCGGTTGGTGAGACAAGATGAGAGAGTTGGCAATATCACCTATTGGCCCGATGTATGTCGGTGAGGGAGCCAAGCTCTCCGATAACCTCAGGAAGAGCTCTGTGTAGGCTTGTCTCTCTCACACCAAAATTAATTGGTCCTCTCCAATATCCTAGACCCAGCAGCGCTACAGTAACTCTGCATTCGCCAAATGATGGTTCATCCAGAGACGTAACAGAATAAATCCAAAGTGTCACCAACAGCCCCATTCAAAATCCAGCCATACACGTGTTGGGTCTTCGCTAAACTTTAACAACTCGGGAAATATTAAATCACAAACACCATGTTTTCTTGCGTAAGGGCACCAGCCGCCCATTTATTCAATTGCAGTCAGTGTCCCTTGTTATATTCACTGTACACTCCAGGAAACTACCTGACGTTTTCTAAATAGCTTAAATACACATGCCAAGCGCGGAAAAGAAACGGAGCATGCCGGTGGGTACGCCATGGGATTCCGCCGCATGCAGTCTGTGCGAGTTCATCTGAGTGCGGTCAAGACGGCTGCAGGGCCAGCTCTCACTGGGCATCGTTACATGAAACTTCTGCTCTTTTCCCTCTAGTCTTTTATCCTCTCTAAGGAGAAAACCGCAGCCATGAAAGAACAGGGACCAAATGTAACTGATGTAGAAATAAATCTGCAAAGAGCCAGGAAGAACAGCTCTGAGAGACGTGACCTGCCTCCTGAATCTCAGAGGGAGTTAACTCAGACGCCAAGTGAGGATACTTTAAATGTCACCTGACGCATAACTAAGGGCACAGAGAAAGAGTAGCACCGTATTTCTGACAAGGGACACTTTGAGGCTACAGGGATCTTGATGGAGAATTGTGCTGAAATAAGAGAATTCCACCGAATTATGATTAGACTATTAATTGGTCAAAGGAGAGACGGCCATCACACTTGACCAAACACTGCACGTGATTTATCCTTCTGCTTACCGCATATATTTTAATTACAGTTATTCCAATCTTGAAAGCGTCAACATAAATAATTCTACATTACAATATCCCTGTAGAAGTGCCCGCTGCACGCTTCAACCAGAAGTTTCTCTCCCTTTGTTTCACATTTTCCCACGTTCATTGTTGGGAATTTCATGCCAGGATGCTGAACCTAACGCACCAAATTACACCTTTCCAAGCAGACACAGCTCGACAGAAGCAAAGCGTTTACTTACATCTCCTAATACACAGCACACGAAAAATAAGATCGGCTGCATGTCCTCTGAAAACTGGAGTAGAAGGAAAAGTCCGTATCTTTACTGTCAAAACTCACTGAGAGCAATGAGCTCCATGCTGAATACTTCTTTCAAATAGTATTTCAACTCATTATTAGAATTATACAAACACACATACTATGCGCATGCAAACAGTCGCTCGCGCACTTTACCAGGTGATCAACATAATGAAATATTTTGAAACAGCAAATGGATGACAGACTAGAAGACAGGAAAACAGTCGGCCCGGTGTGTTTTCCCTTACACACCTGTCCAGCGTGTACCTTACACAAACAACTTTAAGAAGGATTTATTCATGATATGGTAAATAACGTTATTCTACAAACGAAAGAAATTCCCCATGGATATCAAAGCGCACGACCTCCCGCACAGCGCTAGAAACATTCCACAGACCGTCACATCGCACTCACCTGTGCTCCCTGTAGTTTCTCGTGCTCGCCATTCTCCGAAGACTGAGGGCACACGGGGCTGAAAACCATCAGGTCGCTCCGGACGGTGCCTTCCCCGACACACACCAGCCGGCTCTGGCGCTGCGAATAGGACCAACTCCCCGCTTCACTCGCGCTCACCCCCGGGCCTTTCCCAGGCCCGCACGTCACTTCCGGGGCCCCCGGGCAGCGCAGCCCGACGTACAGGACAATCACCAGCACGAACAGCCCGGACACCGAGCAAATGGCGATCATCAGAGACACGTTCATGGCCCCCGCCGGCCCTGCGCTCCCGACACGCGGCGGCCCCGACTCCCAGGCCACCGCCTGGGCACGCTCCGACAGCGACAGGCTCACGGTGGCGGTCGCGGACAGCGCCGGCTCCCCGTGGTCCCGCACCACGATCACCAGGCTCCGGCTGGGGCCGTCCGTCTCCTCCAAGGCCCGCGCCGTGCTGATCTCCCCGCTGTACACACCCACGCGGAAAGGCCCCGCCGACCGCGGCTCCTGCAGCTCGTAGCGCAGCCAGGCGTTGTAGCCGGAATCCGCGTCCACCGCTCGCACCTTGCCCACCACCTGCCCGGCGACGGCCGACAGCGGCACCAGCTCCGGCCCCAACGCGCCGCGCCCGGACCCAGGCGGGGACACCACGGGCGCGTTGTCATTGGCATCCAGCACGAAGAGCTGCACGCTCACGTTCCCGCACAAGGCCGGCAGCCCCGCGTCCCTCGCGCTCACCTCGAACTGCAGCACCTGCAGCTCCTCGTAGTCCAGGGGCTGCAGGGCGGACACCTGCCCGCTCTCCGAGTGCACCGAGATGTAGCTGGACAGGGGCCGCTCGCCCACGCGCCTCTCCACTGCCCAGTAGCTCACCCGCCCGTTCGCCCCCAAGTCCGGGTCCCAGGCCGACACGCTCAGCACAGGGGCCCCGGCCGGGTTGTTCTCCCGCACGAACACCGTGTACACGGGCTGCGGGAACGCTGGGGCGTTGTCGTTCACGTCTGACAGCGGCACCACCAGCCGCCTGCTGGCCCACAGAGGCGGGGCCCCTTGGTCCCTGGCCCGCACCACGATCTCGTATTCAGCCACTTGCTCCCGATCCAGCGCCTCCGCCACCACCAGCGAGTGGTAATTCTTAAAGGTGGAGACGAGGCGGAAGGGCAGGCCCGGCCCGATGGAGCAGCTGACTTTGCCGTTGTCTCCCGAGTCCCGGTCCGAGACGCTCAGAAGAGCCACCACTGTCCCCGGGGGGGCGTCCTCCGGCACCGGCAGCGACAGGGAAGTCACCGACAGCTCGGGGGCGTGGTCGTTCACGTCCAGCACTTCCACCAGCACTTTGCAGTGTCCGGACAAGGGGAAGGCGCTTTTATCGGTTGCTTCAACTTTAATATCATATAACTTCCTTTCTTCGAAATCCAAATGTCCCTTAACTCTAATCTCTCCTGTATTTTCATCTATGCCAAATACGTTTCTTATACTCGGAGCCACGAGATTACCGAAGGAGTATGAAATGTCTTTGTTAATTCCCTCATCTAAGTCCGTGGCGTTGAGTTTAATGACTAAAGTCCCATTGACTGCGTTTTCTAGCAATCGGATTTTATAGACTGACTGGTTAAACACCGGTGCGTTGTCATTGGCGTCCAGCACCGTGATCAGCAGCTGCGCTGTGCCGGTCAGCTCAGGTTTGCCCCCGTCGGTGGCTGTCAGCATTAATTTATGTGTATCGCTTTCCTCTCTGTCTAGCGCTTTCTTTAACGTCAGGACTAAGGACTTACTGTGCTCCTCACTGGCTTTCTCCTCCACAGTGAAATGTTCATTTGGGCTCAGTGTGTAGGTGAGCAGCGAGTTTGTGCCAATATCTGCGTCAGACGCGCCCTCTAGCGGGAAATGGGAACCTGGAAGTCTGGATTCCAAAATAAAAAGATTGTACGTGCCTGGGGTGAAAACCGGGGCGTTGTCATTGATGTCCCGTATCTCCACCTCCACGGGGAACAGCCGCAGCGGTTTGTCCACTAGCACCTCCAGGTCCAGGGCGCACCGGGGGCTCGGCCCGCACAGCTCTTCCCGGTCCAGCCGCGACTTCACCAGCAACGCGCCGCTCTGCGCATTTACCTCGAAACAGTCTCTGCCGCCCTTGGCCACCGCCCGCAACCGCCGAGACACCAGCTCCGCCACCTCCAGACCCACGTCCTGGGCCAGACGGCCCACGAGCGTGCCGGGCTCGGCTTCCTCCGGCACGGAATAATGGAGCTGGCCGCCGCCCGCCGCCCAGGCCGCCTGGAGCAGAACCCAGCGCAGCAGCTGCCCCGCGCCCAGCGTCTCTCGCTGCCGAAGGGCCATGGCGGACGGACGCAGAATCTTGAAATATCCCGTTTCTGTCAATCCGGGCTCTGTCTCATCCGGTAGAGCATTGTCTCTGTGAGGCTTTGGCTCTGAGCAGATTCCAGATAGCGCACATCATGGAGGAGCTGCGTATTTCATTTGCTCTGAACATATTTTGTTAGGACACAGCGCCACCATGTGATAGAATTCAAGAAACTCCCAGGAATGATGCCGAACACCAACTGATTTTAAAATTGTCTCTTTTTTCACCTGTAATTGGATGAACTATTTTTGAAAATAGTCCATCTAGGTCCTATTCCGTAATAGGCGGTACCTGGTACCTGTTTTGCTAAAAGACTGGATTTTCACACTAACTTAAGGAGATATTGGAAATCTAAAGTGTCATGTTCTAATTTGGATATCCAATGTTTTGTAAGTAAACAGCGATTCCTTCTGACTAAAGTTTTTAATTACAATCAGAAATCTTTTATGTTATTTTTTTCTGGGACTGCACTAGCATGTTAGCAATTTTTACGTAATTGTTGCTATTTTTATTATGATTGGAATTTATTCCATTTTAAGTTATGTGTCTTAGGGTACATCTAGACTGTAGCGCTATTTCAGGACACCGCATCTTTATGCGCCTGCTATTTCCCGAAATAGCGGGCACACTATTCCAGCATCTCTGTAACCTTTATTCCAGGAGCGTTAACGGATTTGTCAGAATAGTGCCTTATTTTGAAATTTGGCGCTGTCTACACAGCGCCAAATTTCAAAATAAGTTCTTTCGACCTAGACTTGGAATAAGCTATGCAATTTGCATAGTTTGAATAAGAAATCTTTAATGGCATACTTACATGTTTCCTTCTTTGTTTTTAGCAATTTTTACTTCAAACAACAAGCATTATTAAAATTAAAGACCTACTTAGGGTACACTTGAATTCCTGAGTCACTGACAGATGACATGGCTTCAGGGTTATAAAGTATTCTTTGATTTAACAGTAGAAAAATTCTTTAGTCAGAGTAAGTGTAGGATGGACACATTTGAAATGCTTATTTAAGTACTTAGCCAGGCTTACCTGAATTGAATAGGGTTTTGTTTGGTTTTGTTTTCTGTGTCTGGATGCTTAGAACACGTTTCATTAATATACATTTTATATCACAGTGACATTAATACTGTGCCATGCTGAGGGCCCCACTCTATCCGTCTGATGCAAACAGTTATTCGGACACATAAGGATGTGTGGGACCTTACTTCTAAGAAGTAGTTTTGTGATTGGAGGTACTAATGACCTCCAGGAATTTTTGCCTCACTTGTTTCTGACTGGCAACCCCAAATGACCTCAGAAACACACCCATGTTTTCCATTAAGCAACAACTATTGTTTCTCTCTCTTTGTTGTCACATGGATCAGTCTGATATTGACATCTTTCAGTCATCTTAGAACATAGTTGTTGTGGCTGCCTAGCACTTAAACCTGCTCCTTCCTGTGAGCTGTTTTTACATATGACAACTGAAATGTGCATTTCTGAAGTAACCTATTCTAAGGACCATTATTTTATTCATACCAAACTTTTCCATGGGTTTTGATAGAACAGTCAGATCACTGGCAGAAATATGATAAAGTAAAGCGGGTTTGAATTATAATTTGATATAGAATTCTCTGCATTTGTTGTTGAGGTGCCTGGGAGCACAGCTCAGTGCTGACAAACACAAATGAAAAAACCCTGACACAGTCCAGTTATTGCTGCCAAATGTCTGTTGTTCAAGATTTCCTGGTGCTGTCAACAAAGAACCCTGCACAAATTTACTGTGCTACTTACTAGTGTTTTAGAAAGTGAACCAACTTGGAATAGCAGATTTCTTTTGATAAAAATATGGAACATTGTTTGTCACACAACCTCAGTTTTGGAGTCTATTCAGCTATGGGCTCTGCCCAAGGGGATAGAAATGGAGCTCATAGCATGTGGTCCCTTGCAGGATGGAGCATGTGTTCATTAACTGCAAGTTCAGCAAGACCACACAAAAATACATGGCCAGGGACAGATTCACTTTTTGTAGGCCAGGTCTCAAATATATTTGTGGGCCCCCATAGTATTCTGGCTTAAAAATTAGGTACATATCAGCAGATATGTACATAAAACTTAAAAATTAGGTACATAAAACCTCTGTGGTTGGACTATTTCTCCCAGTCTCCTAATAACCCACACTCTTGATAGCAACTAAAACCACAAAGGTAGAATTCATTTTTATTCTTCAATAAACAAGAAACCATTCTCTACATTTTGGGGAAAATAACATCATGTCTGAAAAATTAATCTAGATATTTAAAAGATACAAGTTTTGACAACCAAGTCCAATGCTTGAACAATATAAATAAGCATAAAGTAATTAGTAACACCAGGTTTTCAGTACAAAAATGTTGTATTTCATTTTCTCTCTTGAGAAATTATAACATTTTGATGACTATTACTATAATACACCTGCAATTGGGGGAATTCCAGTTTTATAATAGTGGGATATTATTTCCTTCTGGGCTATTAGAAGTTGAAAGCCATGCTATGTGTGTCACTCAGGATCAATTTTCCCTTCGTTATTCAGATCTTTGGGAAAGTCATAAAAGTCAGAGAAATGTGGGCAGATCATGTACTCCTTATTCAGGCAAATTGTCCATTGACTTCACTTCCTTTGGCTTCTTTAGAATTTTTGCAGAGAAAGATATTCAGGATTTGTCTGAAAAATGGAAATTCTCATATTTTGTAAAATTTAAAAGATATTCATATTTTTAAATGATGTAAATTTATATAAAAATTAATATTTAATGTAATTTAAATTTCAAAATACAAAGTATTTGTAATTTTCAGATTAAAATATTTATAATTAAACTCTTAATAAACTTGTCAAATGTAAAGAAGATTTTTAACATATACAATTAATTCTATTTTATCTAACTAAAATCTTCCAGATGCTTTCAGTCTTGCCTAGTATGAGGTACATACTGAAGCATTTCAAATAGGACCATAATAAAAAACTAAAAATCCACTATAGGCAGGTTAGGAACAATATATAGTGAATATACAGCAGGGAAAAAATAGCCTACCAACCAAAGCAAAAATATCCTAGTCAAAATCAGAGAGAGGAAGTCAGCTCTAGGGTTGTTCACAGAATCATTCACATATTTATCACTAGTTTTTCTCTATTGGTGCTCAAACCAGATGAAGATATTGAACAGAACGTGTCCCAAAATGGATCCTTGTAGAACTCCACTTGTTATTCCCTTCCAGCATGACTGTGAACCATTCATAAGTACTCTCTGATAATGGTTATTCAACCAGTTATGCACCCACCTTATACTAGCCCCTTTTAGGTTGTATTTCCCTAGTTTATCTATAAGAAGGTCATGCAAAACTGCATTAAATGCTTTACTAAAGTCTAAGTATACCACATCTACCACTTCCCCCTTATCCACAAGGCTTGTTATCCTATCAGATCAAATTATAGGTACTAATAGTAGATTTATTATCCCCAAAGGAGATTTAAATGTCACTCAAATAAAAACAGTGTTTTAACAAGCAATATAGGCTGTTAGACTCTATCCAATACGTATGAGGCAATTATATCCATACATTGAGTCCTAAGCAAAGCAAAGATACAAATCTAGGCTACTGACTTTTCAAAGATAGGGACAATGGAATTGAAATGTAGTTGAGGTCTTATATGAATGATCTTTCTCATTTTTACCCATATAGCCTTTATGTGAATATTGATTTCTATCCTGGTTAATTTTGATTGCAAACACCGTCTTCCTGAAGACTATGTATGATGAAATATGCATGGTCAAACCATTCTCATACACACATATAAGGGTAAATATAAGATACCTAGGACCTATTTAAAATAGCAATGAAAAGTTGCTTTATTACTAGGTCCCTCTGAAATTCAAAATGAATACACAGATTATAATTGAAATCAGAGAAACAGATGTGGCCACCTCATCTCAAAAGGATATATTGGCATAGGAAAAGGTTTTGACAAGGGCAACAAAAAATGATCAGCGGTTGGAACTGGTCCCATATGGAGAGAGATTAAAAAGACTTGGACTTTTCAGCTTAGAAAAAAAGAGACTAAGGGCGGGTATGATATAGGTCTACAAAATCATGACTGGTGTGGAAAAAGTGAATAAGGAAAAGTTATTTACTTATTCCCACAATATAAGAACTAGGGGTCACCAAATGAAATGAATAGGCAGCAGGTTTAAAACAAACAAAAAGGAAGTTTTTCTTCACTCAGTGCACAGTCAACCTCTGGAAGTCCTTGCCAGAGGATGTTGTGAAGACTAGGACTTTAACAGGGTTCAAAAAAGAGCTAAATAGATTAATGGAGGTTAGGTCCATCAATTGTTATTAGCCAGAAAGAGTAGGAATGGTGTCCCTAGCCTCTGTTGTCTGGAAATGGCTGACAGGAGAGGGATCATGTGAGGATTACATGTTTTGTTCCCTCCCTCTGGGGATTGGATATTGGCCACTGTTGGCAGATAGGATCCTGGGCTACATGGACCTTTGGTGTGACCCAGTATGGCCATTCTTATCTTCTTAAGAAAATCTCTAGTACAAAAAATAACAGCAAAGCCTGAAACAAATAAGAAAAGGTAAAGCAAACTATTGTTATGAAAATTAAAGATAATGTAAACTAACTATGTCAACCCAACATTAGAAATGTCCTGAAGAATGGTTACTCATCCCAAAAAACTAGATGATGCATTTTCAACCTATCAAAAATACACACCATAGATTATCCATTATTAAGAGTCAATCCATTTTACATAAACAAAATGATCCTCCACATATTTCGTTTTAGATATACTTATGCTTGAACAATCAACCATAAAAGAAGACATCTTAATAGCCATTGATGATATGAAAATGGCAAAGCTCTAGTTCAAGATAGGCTAACCATAAAGTATTGTAAAGCTCCTAAGGAAAATTTCATAGGCTTCTCACACATGGGTGTAACACTATAGTCAAAGAGAATAAAAATAAATATCTCTGTGCAGAAGTCATTTCTCAACCTGAATTGGATTTTAATTAATTATACAAATCAATTTATTTACTAAGTTAGCATACAAGGATTCTGGCTAAGGCACTGTGGAGTACACCATTTCACATATCACAAGCTATATTAATAAAGACCAAACAGGATTTATTAAATACTAGAAGACTTACCTGGAATTGCCCGGGTCCAGGGCTGGCCTGGGGTCGGGAGTTGGAGGGGGACACACAGGATTCCTGGCAGCTTCTCCGAAGGGCTGGCCCGGGATGTGGGGGCCATACAGCCTGCCCACTGGCTGGCCCCCAGGACCTTCCCAGGATAGCGAGGGTCACATAGTGGCTGGCAGCTGCTCCCCAGAGCAGACCAGGATGTGGGGGCCATGCCTCCAGCCAGCGGGCTGCTCCCTAGGGCTGGGGCACTTGCTGCCCCTCTGTGGTCATTTGTGAGTATAACTGTCTCTGCTCTCACATCCCTCCCTTTCTGTTTGATGTGAAACAATTGCATAACATACACATCTCATTGTCCTGGCACAACCAAACCCTGACCTTGCTTTGAGTTATGATAAGAGGAAGCTGCATACCAAATTTAGTTGCCCTAACTCTTACCATTTAGGAGTACTTAAACAAACCTACTCATGGATGGATGGATGGATGGACACACTGACAGACAGCAAGACACACAGACTCTCTAAAAGATATAGTAGAGAGATTTCAAACTAATATAAGATGGGAACTAGAAAACTGTATTCAGTCCAGATTCAAAAGAATGCTCGGGTTCTCTTATCCCGATGTGAGAAAAAGCCTTTGATAGGGTTGAATTGAATTGGGCACCTATCCATTCCCATTCATTGTATAGGGAGTCTGCATGCCTAAATCTTGCTTTGTGAATCACAACAATTTTCTAAGTGCCATGACACTACGCATCACAACACCCAGGTTCTTTAATGAATCTAGTTCCAAGAGATCAAGGGGACAAGGCTTATAGTAGTCAAAATAAAGTTGTCATTTGCTATGATGGTAGGGTTATTGACAAATAGGTTTTCTCTTGCAACCTTCATTCGATGCCCTTGTGCATAATAATGTATTTTTGTTCAGAAGCTTTGACTCAGTCAAGATAAAACATCTACAGAATGGGTAACTCTTCAATATTACTTTTGATCATCAACATTCAATGGGTGGGGCCATGCATTATGTCACCCCATCCAAACCTTGCACTGAATACATAATTATTAATTTCCTCCTGGGTATTTCTAGACTTTCTCAAAGCAGTATATTAATTCTTTACAAACATGACTCAATGTATTTTACAACAGCCCTGTGATGCAAGGTAGTGTTGTTTTCCTCGTGTGTGAATGGGAGATGAGGTTCAGAGAGATGAAAATCATAACTGTCAAAATAATCATCTTATTTGGGTGTCCACCTGAGACGCTTAGGGCCATATCATCAGAGTACATGATCATTTTTATAGCACTTTATATGTTTGCAACAGAGCTACCACTGACTTCAAGTCTAGTTAATGTTCAGTACTTTTGCAAGTCAGAGCCTAAATGTATCAAGTTGGGCACCCAGAAAATGAGGAGCATACATTAATTTAAATTTAGATTTATATAACTTGCCCTTAATTTTATTTTAACATAGATCTTTTTAATGTAATTTATTAAACATTGAAATACAAATGTTTCATGTGCCATATTGATCCCTAACAGGGTCATCAGTGCGGCTGGGCTCTTTAGATCCACACAACAGGTCACTACCATGTGCATCAATAGAGGAGGAGTGTAGAAGGCTGAGTAGGTTTCTAAGCAGTTTACTAGAAAACAAGACTTGTTGGGTTCATTTCCAGGTTCTGAAGGGGAGTGTGTTCCAGGACTTATAGACCCTTCTGCCTATAGCCCCGCTCAAGCCTCTCTCTGTCCTCTTCTGATCCTCCCCTTCTCCTCACCTCCTGCTCATATAACCTGTCTGTTGGTATCCCTACCTCCTGATCATCCATCCTCTGCCCAACTCCTGCCACTGTGTCCCTGTCTTGCCCTCCCTCCACCCCAACTTTTCTTCCCTGGCTCCTGCCTATGTTTCCCCCTCCCTGCTCCTCTTCTACCACCTATGTGAACCCTCCTCTTTCCTACCTTCCTGCTTCAATCACACTTCCTCCTAGCTAGGGTTCCCACTTTTGAGATACAGAAAAATGGGACATCCGGGATGATGCTCAGCCTATAAACTGGACAGCTGGAAGTGTGGACTGAGTGCCGTTATAGATTTCTTGGGAAGATTATCTCAAAAAAGTGGATGGGCAATCCTTGGAAACTCTCAGGGGGTTGCAACCGTACCCCTACTCCTGCTCCTCCCCTTTCTTCATTCCTCTCAGCCTTCTGTCCTGATCTTCTGCTCCTATGCCTGTCTCTCCCCAGCAACTCTCCTAACCCTCATCCCACCCAGAAATCCTTGACCCAATTTCACATACTCTCCTGCATCCATTTCTCCTCTTCCTTTCTTTGCCCCGTGGCATTTTAATCAGGGTGCTTCATCCACTCTGCCTGAGAGCACAGGATGCATTGTCTCTTGGTCTAAGTTCCAGTGCCTACCACTACAGAGTCCCACAGTCAGCAACAAGAGGAACAGCAAGGAAAGGCCTCCTGAGTCCCTGTATGCCTGGGATGGAACATGCTTAATCACCCTCTGGGGAAGCACATGTGTACTCACTCCAATTGGCATGCAGCATCTGAAAGGGGATAAAGCATGTTCGCTGCATACAGACACTTCAGATAATTAAGCTGGCAAATTATAAAAAGTCTCTACTGAACATGTGCTAATTGAGGTTGTTGGAGGAAGTAAAACTTGACTACATAACAGTGAACTTTCATGGAGATAGCCAAAGGGAAGTCCCAGATACAAATTTTAAGTCCCTGCATCAAAGAGGGACATCACAAAATATTTGTAAGAACTTTTTTTTTTTACATCAAAGCATCATTTTGCCCCTTACCTCATTGCCAGAAACAGATCAAAAGCTTTGGCTAACATTTTTTGGGTAAATTTCACTCTGAATTATTTGAATTTGGGAAAATGTTAACCACAGAAAAGAAAAACAACAGACAACCGCACGACTGCTCCATGAATCACCTAAACAAAAGTCACAAGTTTCACTTGCCCTCAAAGGATTGCACGCCTGTGAGACTGGGAAGCGATGTAAAGTCCTGGATTTATTTCCCAAGATTAGTTGGAAGAGAAACCCGGCGGATTAACCATTTTTAAAGGCTATGTAAACACAAATAACCAACAAAACTACAAGGCGAATATACCCAAAAGAAACTCACCATTCCATTCTCGTTGCCTGTGAACTCCGGGTCTATTTTTCTCTCCCTGTTCTCCGCGGAGCTCGGGCAGACGGGGCTGAAAACCATCAGGTCGCTCCGGACGGTGCCTTCCCCGACACACACCAGCCGGCTCTGGCGCTGCGAATAGGACCAACTCCCCGCTTCGCTCGCGCTCACCCCCGGGCCTTTCCCGGGCCCGCACCTCACTTCCGGGGCCCCGGGCAGCGCAGCCTACGTACAGGACAATCACCAGCACGAACAGCCCGGACACCGAGCAAATGGCGATCATCAGAGACACGTTCATGGCCCCCGCCGGCCCTGCGCTCCCGACACGCGGCGGCCCCGACTCCCAGGCCACCGCCTGGGCACGCTCCGACAGCGACAGGCTCACGGTGGCGGTCGCGGACAGCGCCGGCTCCCCGTGGTCCCGCACCACGATCACCAGGCTCGGCTGGGGCCGTCCGCCTCCTCCAAGGCCCGCGCCGTGCTGATCTCCCCGCTGTACACACCACGCGGAAAGGCCCGCCGACCGCGGCTCCTGCAGCTCGTAGCGCAGCCAGGCGTTGTAGCCGGAATCCGCGTCCACCGCTCGCACCTTGCCCACCACCTGCCCGGCGACGGCCGACAGCGGCACCAGCTCGGGCCCCAACGCGCCGCGCACGGACCCAGGCGGGGACACCACGGGCGCGTTGTCATTGGCATCCAGCACGAAGAGCTGCACGCTCACGTTCCCGCACAAGGCCGGCAGCCCCGCGTCCCTCGCGCTCACCTCGAACTGCAGCACCTGCAGCTCCTCGTAGTCCAGGGGCTGCAGGGCGGACACCTGCCCGCTCTCCGAGTGCACCGAGATGTAGCTGGACAGCGGCCGCTCGCCCACGCGCCTCTCCACCGCCCAATAGCTCACCCGCCCGTTCGCCCCCAAGTCCGGGTCCCAGGCCGACACGCTCAGCACAGGGGCCCCGGCCGGGTTGTTCTCCCGCACGAACACCGTGTACACGGGCTGCGGGAACGCGGGGGCGTTGTCGTTCACGTCCGACAGCGGCACCACCAGCCGCCTGCTGGCCCACAGAGGCGGGGCCCCTTGGTCCCTGGCCCGCACCACGATCTCGTATTCAGCCACTCGCTCCCGATCCAGCGCCTCCGCCACCACCAGCGAGTGGTAATTCTTAAAGGTGGAGACGAGGCGGAAGGGCAGGCCCGGCCCGATGGAGCAGCTGACTTTGCCGTTGTCTCCCGAGTCCCGGTCCGAGACGCTCAGAAGAGCCACCACTGTCCCCGGGGGGGGGCGTCCTCCGGCACCGGCACCGACAGGGAAGTCACCGCCAGCTCAGGGGCGTGGTCGTTCACGTCCAGCACTTCCACCAGCACTTTGCAGTGTCCGACCATAGGTGGGGTTCCTTTGTCAATGGCTTCTATTTGAATTTCATATAAATTAGTGTCTTCGAAGTCTAGTTCGTCGTTAACTCGGAATTCTCCTGTATTTCGATCTATGCTAAACATCTGTTTGACACTTGAGGGAACACGGTTGTTGAAGAAATATAAGACATCCTTATTAATCCCCCTCATCCGAATCCGTGGCGTTCAGTTTGATAACTAATGTCCCATTCGCGGTGCCTTCTAATATTTTGACTTCATAGACTGGCTGGTTAAACACCGGCGCGTTGTCATTCACGTCCAGCACCGAGATCACCAGCTGCGCTGTGCCCGTCAGCTCCGGTTTGCCCCCGTCGGTGGCCGTGAGCAGTAAACGGTGCTCGGAGGTTTCCTCCCTGTCCAGCGGTTTCTTTAACACCAGCACTAACGATTTACTCAGGTCATTTTTTCTTTGTACTTCTAAAGAGAAATAGTCACTGGGGCTCAGTGTGTAGGTGAGCAGCGAGTTTGTGCCAATATCTGCGTCAGACGCGCCCTCTAGCGGGAACCGCGAGCCCGGCAGTCTGGATTCTGATATGAACAGAAAATCTTCATTCACCGCAAACGCCGGGGCATTGTCATTGATGTCCCGTATCTCCACCTCCACGGGGAACAGCCGCAGCGGTTTGTCCACTAGCACCTCCAGGTCCAGGGCGCACCGGGGGCTCGGCCCGCACAGCTCTTCCCGGTCCAGCCGCGACTTCACCAGCAACGCGCCGCTCTGCGCATTTACCTCGAAACAGTCTCTGCCGCCCTTGGCCACCGCCCGCAACCGCCGAGACACCAGCTCCGCCACCTCCAGACCCACGTCCTGGGCCAGGCGGCCCACGAGCGTGCCGGGCTCGGCTTCCTCCGGCACGGAATAATGGAGCTGGCCGCCGCCCGCCGCCCAGGCCGCCTGGAGCAGAAACCAGCGCAGCAGCTGCCCTGCGCCCAGCGCCTCTCGCCGCAGAAGGGCCATGGCGGACGGTGGCCGCTGCCTTTTTCTTTCTCAAGTGTCACTGCTTCGTGGCTGGTAAATGTAGAGAATTCTTGCAACTACGTATGAAAATATCATAAGTTAACGCTTTAAATCCAGCCCCTTCTCCTGCCGCATTATTCCGCCATCTTCCCGAGCTCCATTCCCACTGCTCGCAGTCGCACTTGCGCTCTGATTTTCCCTGTTTAAGGCAAGACCTTTTTAAGTAGACAGCGCCACCTTGTGACTGAAGTTATAAATGCAAAACCACATTATTTTTCTCCACGGTTGTTCCTTAATATTTTGATTCTCCGCCCACGGGCACTGGCTACCGGTGTGGCTCTGTCTTCGGTTCTCTCATAAGGTGATCTTTTCGGATATTATGGAGAATTATATTCAGGGAAAATAATTATATCTGCTGATGTTTTAAATAGTTATTAAAAGGTAACACTGCCTAGAAATAGCAGGTGGTGGTTTGTCGTTTGATTGATTGATCGATGTAGTCAGACGGTGATAATGTGGGGGTCTATGACCTGCGATGTAGAAGGGTCCATGTTTAATAACTATATATGGGAAATGAACCATTGTACTGGAAAATATTTTCTCTTATCAAACTAACTTTCAGAAAACATAGAAAATACACTCTTCTCGTTATCAAGTTACAGTCAGCTCACTGGCCATGTGTAAGATAACGCGTAACTATGTGTAATCAGCGAACATAGGACAATATATCAGAGAATTTCCTCTTAATGGTATCAAAGAAAGGGACAGGAAAAAGGTCTCCGAATTTCTCTAAAGGGCAATACGATGGGGCTCCGTGGGCCGGTCAAGTGTTTCACTGCGGCTTTGAATGATAGAATATCCCCCCAGTTCCACGTTATAATCTATAGGGATAGGATGGTGTCTCTTTGAATAGTCAGTGATCCCTCTGGGAATCAGAGCTTACTATCCTCTGTCTGTTGGGAATCTGCTAGAAACCAGCCAGAGAAGCGGGATGTTAGGAGTAGCTGGGAGTTGCATGTTTATATCTTTAGTACACACTTTTATTTGGGCTTTAATTGTGCCCCTGGAGTTTTTTCTTATTATTTTCTTTGTACAATGAGCAAAAGCCACGACATAAATCATGTGAGACCAGCAGCAGCAGGACTGAGGAGAGGGGGGAAGTAATTTAAACAGGAGTTACGTGCGGAAATACACTGGTTTGGTTTCTTTGTTTTCTCTGCTGCGCGGCCTATCTGCGTCGCTACTCTGCTTTTAAAAGTGTATCTGCAAAATAGGCAACATTCTATTTCTAGCTTTCTGTAAGTGATCGCATCGGGAGATGCTGAAGTGCTCGCAAACTGGGAATTAGTTACACAGAAAACCACACTCGTCCATCCTACGCATGGTACAAGTAAGGGAGGTTATTTTCACATTTGGATACCGAGATGCTAAGTCGTAGCAGCCAGCCATCTCCCTCAACAAAGGACTTAGCTGCATGCGATGGCGGCATGCAGGACAGGGATTTTTATCAAGAATTTGCGATGGTCTCATGACTCCCCAATTGCAAAATAGTTTAATCAGCTGTGACCGAGTGCGCCAGAGCATTTGAAGTGATCACGGAGAAATGTATTCGTCACAAAATTAAGCATTTTGTCGCCTCTACTTCACCATAACACTTGTGTCCTGTGTGTTCGTTTGTAAACATATTACCTGAATTCAGCCTCCACAGTTCTGCGGCCAGTAGCTTCATTAACTTCCTTTCCAAAAGTATGTTAATTGAATGAAATCTTTAAAAATGTTTCACTGTGTCTTTCCTCGCTGGGCAATTCGGAGTGTGGAAGCAGGAAAGTTTTCTTTTTCCAAAAAAAAAAACAAACAAACAAACCCCAACAACATCTTAATTCTTTCCTGTGTGTGTCCCAGTCCTAGAGCCCGGAAAGATCGGCATCTCCTCCCCCAATCCTCAAACCAACCAGCACCAGTAGGGACTTTTTACGGTTAACTATCTCCGGCAGCGCCGCCTCGTGATTCTTGAAAGCGGTAGATGCTCCGAGAAGAAACCAGAAACCAGCATTAGTCTTGATCTAAGTGTGTTCCTTCAACGAGTAGCTTCCCTGCGCTCAAATGCCTCTTAGAAGTTGCGGCTACTCTGTTGCAATGCGTCTGCCACCCCAGTTTAATTTACAGCTAATTTCTTTTAGCATTAATTTCTGTAAGGGGGAATGTATGGATTTTCCCTAGACCAGTGTAAGACAATCACACAGATTACCATTGTCATAGATTCCCTGGTAGATACCTAAGCGCTGACAATATTTATTTTGTTTCCTTCAGTGTCGCGTTGTTCTGCCTACACTGAAACAATATTCTGGTTCTCGGTAATTGCTGCGTATTTTCTAATAAACTAAATATTACAGTGACAGGAGAGCTGCTGGATAGTCTTACCTCAGATAAAAGGGAAAGAGAACATTCAGATGAATATCTATCCATTCCTATAATCCAATTTTATTTCTTGTTTACTATCAAATAGAAAAAGGGTGGTCATTCCTGACATCCATGAACTCTAGAGTTTAATTTAAACTTACGCTTACTTGCAATTTCCTTTTGGGGGGGCAAGCATTATATCAATGCCTCATGACCAAACAAATTCAGTGTTAAAAACGAGAGTGACCAGCAGAAAATAATTTGAGGAATGAAAACTTAAGTAGGGCAAGAACAGGTCAAGGAATATTTAGATACCTTCTTAGATATAATTCAAGTCAAGAGGGCCTTATGAAATTCATTCTCGGGTATTTAAAGAACCAGCTGAAGCAATTTCGGAACCATTTGCAATTATCTTAGAGAAGTAGAGGTCTGCTGAGTTCCAGAAGACTGAAGGAGGGACATAGTACCCATCCTTAAAAAGGGGACCAAGGACCTGAGCATTATAGATCTGTCAGCATAATAACTTCCATAGCTGGGCAGATTCTGGAATAAATGATTAATCGGTGAATGGATGAGCACCAGGAGGGTAACAGGGATTTAAGGAATAGCCAGCATGGCTTTGTAAACAACAAATCACGTTAAACCCATCTAACTGCCTTCTTCAAGCGCTTATTGGCCTAATGCACGCAGAAGAAGCAGCATGTTACAAATTAGGAAAAACTTTCCAACCGAAAGGCAGGTAAGCTCTAGAACAGGCTGTGACGTAGTGGGGGTACCTGGCTGGTTTCTATGCTGGCTCTGTGGTAACCCCCACTGGCTGCCATCGGTAGCACAGCCCAGAAGGACTGGAGATGAGGCATTATGCAAAGAGGGTCTCTCAACCTGTCTGACCAGCTACCCCCCAAGGAGAGAGACAAAGGAAGGGGAAATGCTGCCTGGCTGGGGGCAGGGCTGGAAGAGAGTGGGTTAGTTTCTGTCTGGGATCATGGAGGAACCAGCCTAAGCCAGGGGCTGGGATTTAGGGGCCCAGTCTCCCCCCATCTCAAGGGGGGCTGAGGCATCCTAGACCTGCCCTGTAACCAGATTACATCGGTGCTGTGCTGTGCTGTATCCTGGAGAAGGAATAAACTCCCTCCATTCTACGGGCTGGTGGAGTCTGTTCGTGCCATTACGGGGGTGCAGGAGTCAGGGGACCCCAACGCGTCGTCACACAGGCTTCCAAGGGTGCTTGTGGAACCCCCATTTTTAATAACAGCTTGAACAAACACCTGTCTGGGAGGTGGTCGTTTGGCTCACCAGAGTAGGGACTGGATCGGATGACTTCTGGCGGTCCTTGCAGCCCTACATTTCTCTGATTCTATGATTATGCTACAATTAACAGCCATTACCATGATCTTCATCCCCACGACTCTGCGTTTCGGAGATACCTTCTCTCTCTCACCAGGCAGAATAAAAAGACATTAAATATATAATCCTCCCAATTCAAGATCCAAGCAACCAATAACTGCCCTGGGTTAAGAAGACGCTTCTCACAGGCATGCTAGCGTTTGTCATTTTCCACCTTCCTGGAGACATCTACTAGTGTGCTACAGACGTTGGTGTGATCCGGTAAGGCAGTTTCCACGGGTCTAAAGAATAAACTATCTTTATGAATCAATACTTAGAAAGTGGGATTCCCAGCGTGTGAGCGCTGCCTATTGTAGCCAATAGCTGTATTTTTGTCTCATGCAGAAAGAGGATGGGGCCATTGGAGCCGCTAATTACACTGGATTTACACTAGTGTAATCAAGATAAGACCCTCTCCTCTTTTCAACCACTTCTTCTCAGTACATCAATAGCTGAAATTTCTGAAATCTAAACCCATAACGTATAGACTTTCCTAAACTCCATTTGTCAGATCCACCCATCTCCAGTATTTATTTAGCTTTTGTATTTAGAGAGGACAGTTGAAACTCAGCGCTTCCATCTAACACTTGTCATTGCTTTTGACCACACACTATTATGCCAATGGGTTTGCCCCAGTGTCGGGAAGAGGAAACACCGTCCGCCATTGATTCCAAATCTACTCGCGGACAGGAACTCTCACCTCGCCGGGAGAATTTTGTACAGAATTGGAAAACAGGAATGGACTTTTTTTTCTCCAAATGAATTTGGGACACTGAAAAAAGTGATTTTTTTTTTTGGTGTGTCTGTTCCTAACAGGAACCTTCATCTTCCCTATGACCACAGTCTCTCCATTCCTGCATTTTAACGAACAGTCAGGAATTGAGGGGGGAAACCAGCAACGTTTTAATTAACTGATTCAAACGACTATTTCCATTCAAGCGTCTATTTCCAGATTGATCGACTGACGGGCTTGAAGCAGACCTTCTCCTTGAGGGAGTATTCCTATTGATTTCGTTATCAATCAGTCCAGCAGATCTGACAACTTCACAACCAGAGCTAATTTAACCGAACTGCAAACAGACGCGGCTATTGCACAGCTTCAGATGATCAGATTCAAACCACTCCGCGGCGGGAACTGTGTTTCAGTGCGAAATCAAACATGTGATTTCCCTGCAGACCATCGTTAAAATGTCTCCGGGTTACACGCGGACTCAGGAGAAAAATACGTTTAATACATTAACTTCATTATGAAAAAGAATCTACCCGGTCTCGGAACTAAGCGCTGCCGGTCAGTTTCACCGACGCTTCAGCCCACCCACCACTACACAGCGTCATTCTCGCCACGCTGCGAGACACCTGCAGCACAATCCCCCAAGCCGCGGCTCCGGGCGACTCCTCACACACTCCGTGCAGGGACTCACCTGTCCTGCCGCACTTGGGGTCAGCGCCTGCTGCTTCTCCGCGCCGCTCGGGCAGACGGGGCTGAAAACCATCAGGTCGCTCCGGGCGGTGCCTTCCCCGACACACACCAGCCGGCTCTGGCGCTGCGAATAGGACCAACTCCCCGCTTCGCTCGCGCTCACCCCCGGGCCTTTCCCGGGCCCGCACCTCACTTCCGGGGCCCCCGGGCAGCGCAGCCCGACGTACAGGACAATCACCAGCACGAACAGCCCGGACACCGAGCAAATGGCGATCATCAGAGACACGTTCATGGCCCCCGCCGGCCCTGCGCTCCCGACACGCGGCGGCTGACTCCCAGGCCACCGCCTGGGCACGCTCCGACAGCGACAGGCTCACGGTGGCGGTCGCGGACAGCGCCGGCTCCCCGTGGTCCCGCACCACGATCACCAGGCTCCGGCTGGGGCCGTCCGCCTCCAAGGCCCGCGCCGTGCTGATCTCCCCGCTGTACACACCCACGCGGAAAGGCCCCGCCGACCGCGGCTCCTGCAGCTCGTAGCGCAGCCAGGCGTTGTAGCCGGAATCCGCGTCCACCGCTCGCACCTTGCCCACCACGTGCCCGGCGACGGCCGACAGCGGCACCAGCTCGGGCCCCAACGCGCCGCGCCCGGACCCAGGCGGGGACACCACGGGCGCGTTGTCATTGGCATCCAGCACAAAGAGCTGCACGCTCACGTTCCCGCACAAGGCCGGCAGCCCCGCGTCCCTCGCGCTCACCTCGAACTGCAGCACCTGCAGCTCCTCGTAGTCCAGGGGCTGCAGGGCGGACACCTGCCCGCTCTCCGAGTGCACCGAGATGTAGCTGGACAGCGGCCGCTCGCCCACGCGCCTCTCCACAGCCCAGTAGTTCACCCGCCCGTTCGCCCCCAAGTCCGGGTCCCAGGCCGACACGCTCAGCACAGGGGCCCCGGCCGGGTTGTTCTCCCGCACGAACACCGTGTACACTGGCTGCGGGAACGCGGGGGCGTTGTCGTTCACGTCCGACAGCGGCACCACCAGCCGCCTGCTGGCCCACAGAGGCGGGGCCCCTTGGTCCCTGGCCCGCACCACGATCTCGTATTCAGCCACTCGCTCCCGATCCAGCGCCTCCGCCACCACCAGCGAGTGGTAATTCTTAAAGGTGGAGACGAGGCGGAAGGGCAGGCCCGGCCCGATGGAGCAGCTGACTTTGCCGTTGTCTCCCGAGTCCCGGTCCGAGACGCTCAGAAGAGCCACCACTGTCCCCGGGGGGGCGTCCTCCGGCACCGGCAGCGACAGGGAAGTCACCGCCAGCTCGGGAGCGTGGTCGTTCACGTCCAAAACCTCAATCAACACTTTGCAGTGTCCCGCCAGTGGGAGATTCCCTTTATCCTTGGCCTCAACTCGAATTTCATATAAATTGTGCTCTTCAAAATCAATCTCTCCTTTCACTCTGATCTCACCAGAGTCTGAGTCTATACTGAACAAATCTCTGCCCCTAGGCGGAAGGAGGCTGATGAAAGAATAGAAAATGTCCTTATTAGTTCCCTCATCCAAATCGGTGGCATTGAGTGTCGTCACTAGAACACCGCTCGCCGCGTTTTCCCACAACTTTATTTCATAGACGGGCTGGTTAAACTCGGGCGGATTGTCATTGGCGTCCAGGACAGTGACGTGCAGCTCAGCTGAGCCGGTGAGCCCGGGCTTGCCCGCGTCAGTGGCTGTGAGCACTAAACGATGCTTGGGGCTTTCCTCTCTGTCCAGCGGTTTCTTTAAGACCAGATCTGGAGATGCGGTTTGATCGTTTTTCGTTTGCAAGTCTAGGCTGAAATGTTCATTGGGGCTCAGTGTGTAGGTGAGCAGCGAGTTTGTGCCAATATCTGCGTCAGACGCGCCCTCTAGCGGGAACCGCGAGCCCGGCAGTCTGGATTCTGCAATGAACAGATTTAACTCGTTCACCGCGAACGCCGGGGCGTTGTCATTGATGTCCCGTATCTCCACCTCCACGGGGAACAGCCGCAGCGGTTTGTCCACCAGCACCTCCAGGTCCAGGGCGCACCGGGGGCTCGGCCCGCACAGCTCTTCCCGGTCCAGCCGCGACTTCACCAGCAACGCGCCGCTCTGCGCATTTACCTCGAAACAGTCTCTGCCGCCCTTGGCCACCGCCCGCAACCGCCGAGACACCAGCTCCGCCACCTCCAGACCCACGTCCTGGGCCAGGCGGCCCACGAGCGTGCCGGGCTCGGCTTCCTCCGGCACGGAATAATGGAGCTGGCCGCCGCCCGCCGCCCAGGCCGCCTGGAGCAGAACCCAGCGCAGCAGCTGCCCCGCGCCCAGCTCCTCTCGCCGCGGACCGGCCATGGCGGACGCTCTCGTTTAAAATTCGCTGTTTGAGACGTGGCGAATGCAGGTAATTTTGAAATGCCGGTATCCCTTCTCTTCGGAGCCGTTCGCGTCTGATTTGATCCGCCCTTGCTGTTGACGTGAATCCCAGTATAATCCTGGGAGGGGCTTCCTTTTTCCTTTCTCGCAGAAGGCTTTTTTTGGTCTACAGCGGCACCATGCGACCAAATGGATAAATGCGACACATTTTCTTTTCCTTTCATGTGCTTGTAGGTTTTTTCTTATTGTTTTAGTCTTGTCACAGTTTCAAAAAAGTCTTTTCACAGAACGTTTGTAAATGTTGTGGAAATTGGAGTATTTAAATTTGTAACAAGTTAGAGTATATTGAAATACCTTGTTTTCATTCGAAATCCAGTGGCGACATTAGCAGCGCCTGTCTGCCCTCATCTTTTCATTGTATGAAGCTTTATTATGTTCGTCGTTTATTTTCTGTTGTGATGACTTCAGAGACTGGGCCCCTTTAGAACGGTTATCTTCAAACAACTGGAGGGCACCTGAAGTGCATCGTTTGCTCTATCAGCTTGTAAACTCAGTCTTTCATTATTTACTATTTTATCTCTTTTGCTGTGTACACGCTTTATATTTATATTGTAGTCTGCAGATAACTCCTATTCCCTCTCTTCAAGATCTTAGACTCTGAAGACGCAG
The DNA here is from genome assembly GCA_019425775.1 of Rafetus swinhoei. Classification (NCBI taxonomy): domain Eukaryota; kingdom Metazoa; phylum Chordata; order Testudines; family Trionychidae; genus Rafetus; species Rafetus swinhoei. The sequence continues at coordinate 41,424,424 of CM033428.1, read as the reverse complement.
TCCTGTGTGTTTCACTTTTAATAGCTACTTCATACCTACTGTGCTTCAGTGGCACTACTTACTGGAATCAGTATGTAAAGTGAATACGAGATTGCAAGGACATGGTTAGAACATGATACTGCAATGACTAAACTTTTTGGAATTCTTCAGTTTGACAATGTCTCTTAATGCAACAACTGCAGAATTCCAACAGGAGTAAATTCTGAAGTGCACTTAGCTGTTTAACCATTGAACGTTGTGTAATTCCCTTTAGTGCCCATCGATGTCTATGATCGCACACAGTTGAAATCTATTTTCCTGACACCTGTCTGCATGCAGGACAATGCCACCCTAATTTCTCATCGATAAAGACTAATCATTTAAAGTGTGGTACTTGAGAGTAAGCAGAAGAGTAAAAAATTATGGGTTGTAATTGAATTACTGTCTTCTAATTCTTCAGTAGTCACCAGTTATCCTGTATTTTTATTATTTAAGTACATGGGGGAATCATGAGAATCCTTTTTCTGATTTCCATCAGCATCTGACACACAACATTTGTAGGAAATTAGTTATTCAAAACTTCTAGCATTTTTCCAATACATGTGATATTTAAACAATATTTTCCTGAACCTAAAAACTCTAGTCATCTGAAGAAGTGGGCTATGCCCACAAAAGCTCATGATACCATCTACATGTTTTGTTAGTCTATAAAATGCTACCAGACCATTTGTTGTTTTTTAAGTTTATCCTGTACAGACTAACTCAGCTACCCCCTGAAGCTTCTAAATATTATATTAATTATCCATAGTTTTGTTCATGCTGCTTCTGTGGAGAAGAATTTAAATTCTTTTAGCAACACACATACTCTAGGATACAAAATCTTTCAGACTCTACATAAGGATCATTCACTTGTTGGATTGGGATGTAGCAATATGTGTATTTATCATGTCAACCAGATTGCATTATCAGCACACAACCACTTCTAGATAGGTATAGTGTTATGCACTCACCTTATTATAAATGCCATGGAGATTGGATGGACAGAAGGTAACTTCCCTAACTGGAGGGAAATTTTCCTATCAACTTACACTAGTACATCTCAGAAGAGATCCCTTGAAGATAAAGATCTCCTCTCTGAGAACATTCAATGTGGGTGCTTTCATATAAACAAAGCAGGGCACAGAATAGGTTCTCGTGTGCAAAACATTATTTTTACATCTTGTATTTAAAATATTACTTTATATAGACTTTGGCTTCATATCTGCATCTTCAGGAGAAAATTAATCTGTCGATACTCCTTTCCACCTCCTCAACTGCAGAAATATGTCCCGTCTCTTCCACAAACTTCAGCATTTAGAAATTGGCTTCCCATTCAATATACATCTGATCAGGGTTTAAACAATACTTTTGTGTCTGCTTTTCCTGAATCTTCAGTTAAATAATGTCTTTCCTTTATCTACCTCAGATTGCCATGTAACGTGGGTAAACACCAACTTTAATAATCGTGCACAGCAACTGTGCACTAGCGTCTTCGGTAACTACAAAATGAAATGACACAGAGCTTCAAGTTATTAGAACGGTTCGTGGAACAGATTTGGATTTCTTCTCTGCCTTTAGGAATTTTTCTAGCCGAGAGCGCTGGATGGGAGTCTCTGGCATCAGACAACTTCTAATCAGCCAGTTCAATTTTCCAAAAAGTGAAGAAAGATCAGTAGACTCTAACCATCAATAATTTCAATAGGTCTTAGATGTCTTCAAGGGCTCTTCTTCACATCAATCATTTTGGAAAGCAACATAGTGTTCCTTCTCAGGCCAGTAAGGGTACGTCTATACGGCAGCATTATTTCAGAATAACTAACGTTATTTTGAAATAAAATTTGCATCTACAAAGCAAGCCATTATTTTGAAATAATATGGAGATGGAGAAGGACTTCTTACTCAACTCCTGTAATTCTCATTTCACAAGGAGTAAGGGAAATCAAAGAATGCTCTTCCTTTGACTTTCTGCTGTGTAGACAGCGCCAAAAGCCAAATTAAGCTGTTTAGACTTCAGCTATGCAATTGATGTAGCTGAGGTTGCACATCTTAATTTGACTTTTGCCCTGCCGTGTAGATGTACCCTGTGACTGTGTCTACACTGGTGTGATCTTGCGCAAAAGCGGCTACTCTTGCGCAAAAACTTGCTGCCTGTCTACACTGGCCGTTTGTTCTTGCGCAAGTACACTGATGTTCTAATGTATGAAATCAGGGCTTCTTGCGCCAGAACTCTGACGCTCCCACTCAGGAATAAGCCCTTTTGCGCAACTGTTCTTGCGCAAGAGGCCAGTGTAGACAGGAAACATGAATTTCTTGTGCAAGAAAGCCCTATGGTTAAAATGGCTATCAGAGCTTTCTTGCGCAAGAGAGCATCTACACTGGCATGGATGCTCTTGCGCAAAAGCACGTTTCTTGCGCAAAAGTACATGCCAGCGTAGACGCTCTCTTCTGGAAGAGTTCTTGCGCCAGAAGCTGCCAGTGTGGACGTAGCCTGACAGTACGCACACAGTAGGAGGCTGTTGATTCTGGAAGGGTAGCTTTCTTCTTCTCCATGCTTGGAAATCACTCCACAGACCTCTCTGCTGTAGATTTAATGTTGCCTTTATTTAACAAGATGTCTGCAATTAACTGTTCCTCGATATGCTAAATACCCTGAAGATAAAACCATAAACCTCGCGAATTGGACCAGATGAAAGGTCCATCCAGCCCAGTATGTTGCCTTTCAACAGTGACCCATGCCAGAGGCTTCAATGGGATTAACAGAACAGGGCTATTATCAAGTGATCAGACCCTTGCTGTTCAGTACCAGTATCTCACTTTCAGAGGCTTAGGGACACCCAGAGCAGGGGATAGCACCCAGGCCATCTTTCCCAATAGCCACTGATGAGCCTAACTTCCATACACTTATCTACATCTTCTTTGAACCCAGCTATAGTTTTGGCCTCACAATATCCCCTGGCAATGAGTTGAAGAGGCTGACTGAACATTTTGTGAAGAAGCATTGCTTTTTGTTTCTTTTAAACCTGGTGCCTATTTATTTCATCATGTGACCCCCCCGGTTCTTCTGTTAGTGTTATTTATGCCTTCACCTTTCTTACTCACTTTCTCTACATCATTGATTATATTATAGATTTTTATGATATAGCTGAAAAGTTGCAGTCTTTTAAATCTCTCCTCACATGCAAGCTGTTCCATACTCCTAATCATTTTCTGTGCCCTTTTCATTTCTAATAGATCTTTTCTGAGCCTGGATGACCAGAACTGCAAACATTACTCAAGATGTGGATATACCATGGGTGTATATAGTAGCATTATGATAGATATAGCCCACCAGAGTAACTATTGCCTAATTGTTCTTAACATGGTTATCTTTTTTGACTACCACTGCACATTGAGTGGATGTTTACAGAGAATTTACCTATAATGACTCCAAGATCTCTTTCTTAGGTAGAAAAAGCTAATTTTGTCTGCGTCATTCATATGTATGGTTGGTGAATGTATGCTTGGGATTATGTTTTACAATATGTTTTATTTTGCATTTATCAGCATTTAATTTCATCTGCAGTTATGTTGCTCGGTCACGCAGTTTTGAGAGATCTCTTTGTAACTCTTCACAATCTGCTCTGAACTGCACTATATAGAGTAATTTTCTAGCATTTGCAACCTTTTCTACCTCACAGTTTACCCCTTTGCCCAGATCATTTATGAATATGTTGAAAAGGACTGGTCCCAATAAAGAAGCCTCAGAGAAACCACTATTTACCTCTCCCCATTCTGGAAACTGACCATTTATCCTACACCTTGTTTCCTATCTTTTAACCAGTAGTAATCCAGGAGAGGACCTTCCCATACCTGTTTACTCCGCTTAAGAGCCTGAGGTAAGGGACCTTGTTAAAGGCTTTCTGAAAGCCCAAGTCCACCAGCCCCTGCATCTCACTGGTCCACGTTTGTTGACCCATTCAAAGAATTTGTATAGATTGGTGAGATATGATTTCCGTTTACAAAAGCCACATTGACTCTCCCCAATAAATCATGTTCATCTACCTGATAATTATGATCTATATTATCATTTCAACCAATTTTCCTGGTACCAAAGTTAGGCTGACCAGTCTGTAATTGTGAGGATGCCCTCTGAAGCCACTATAAAAATTTGTGTAATCTTAGTTATCCTCCAATCATCTAGTACAGTGGTTCATTTAGGCGATAGATTACATAACACACCCAGAAGTTCTGCAATTTCATATCTGAGCTCCTTCAGAACTCTTGGGTGAACACCATCTGGAGCTGGTGACATATTCGTGTTTAATTTTATCAGTTAGTTCCAAAACCTCTGCTATAGACCGCTCCGTCTGGGACAGTTCCTCAGATTTGTCATGTGCAAAGAATGCCTTAGTGTGGGACTCTCCCTCACACTCTGAAATAAAGACTGATGCAAAGAATGCATGTAGCTTCTCTGCAATGGCCTCATCTTCCTTGAGATGCTCCTTGAGCACTGGAATGGCCCAGCAGCTGGGCCATTCCAGTGCTCAAGGAGCATCTCAAGGAAGATGAGGCCATTGCAGAGAAGCTACATGCATTCTTTGCATCAGTCTTTATTTCAGAGTGTGAGGGAGAGTTCATCTGGCTTCCTGGGTCTGATCTGTTTTTCCAAAAAATTACTTCTGGCTTTTGCATATTTTGCTAGTTGCGCTTCAAATTCCATGTTGGCCTGTCTAATTACACTTTTACACTTGATTTGCCAGAGCTTATGCTCCCTTCTATAGCCTGGTCTACACCAGGAGTTTAGACCAAATTTAGCCACATAAAATCGATTTTCATTTTTTGGAGTAGAATTTAACTTCCCATTTTTACAAGATAGTGTTTAGCCTCTGCATGGAGCTTTTCACTCTGTTTTTCCGCCATTGTGGCATATTTGGTCATCTTATTAAGTTTTTACATTTGGGGTATTTGTTTAATTTGAGCCTCTACTATGACTCTTCAAAAAGGTTTCCATGCAGCTTGCAGGCATTTCACTCTTGTGATGATTCCTTTTAATTTCTGTTTAACTACATTCCTCATGCTTGTTTAGTTTCCCCTTTAGAAGTTAAATGCTACTGCGGTGGGTTTCTTTGATATTTCCCTCCTTACACAAGGATGTACATTTAATTATATTATGGTGGCTATTACCCAGTGGTTTGGCTATATGCAAATCTGAGACCAGCTCTGTGTTCCAATTAGAACTGTCAAGAATTCTCCCTCCACTTGTGGGTTCCAGGACTACAGTGCAAATAAGCACGTATTGATGGTACTTAGAAACTTTTCTCTGCATCTTGTCCTAAGGGGACATGTACCCAGTCAGTATGAGAATAGTTGAAATTCCCCTTATTATTGAATTTCCGTTTTTATAGTCTCTCTAATCTCCCTGGGCAGTTCACAATCATCATCACCATCTGGGTCAGGTAATTGGCAGTATATTCTTAATGATATACTCTTACACAAGAAGGACCATATTGGGTCAGACCAAAGGTCCATCTGGCCCACTGTCCTGTCTGCCCACAGTGGCCAATGCCAGGTGCCCCAGAGAGAGTGAACAGAACAGGGAATCATCAAGTGATCCCTCCCTGTCTCCCATTCCCAGCCTCTGACAAACAAAGGCTAGAGACACCATTCCTTTTTAAGCATTGTTCTTATTTAAATGCTGGGTTTCTAGCCATAGAAATTCTACTGTAGTCTTATTTAAGATTTTTACTATATTTGACTCTGTGCTCTCTTTCAGGTAGAGTGCCACTCCCCTATCAGCAGGACCTACTCTATCCTGACTACATATGTTGTTTCCTAGTACTACGATTTCCAACTATTATCATCCCACCAAGTTTCTGTGATGTTTATTGTACTACTATCCTCATTTAATATCAAGTTTAAGGTATCAAATTCTTGTCACTTTTCAGTTATTTGCCTTCATGTGATGCAATTGTGAGGGATTCTTTTCCATTTGACTTTTTCTCTTCACTTGCTATCATTACTTTATGAGATAAACAAGAACTGTAAAAATCTCATCATCCCAATATTTTCTTATTACGAGAACCTGGTACAGACATGGTCTCAAATCCAGATTTTAAAAAATACCAAGTAACGACTCCCCTTTCCAAAAGGATTTTGGGTGAACTAGCCCTTCCTTTCTGAAGCCTGGGGGACACTCGTATTATCACCCATGAAAACATTTCTGAGCGAGATTTTTCTCCGAAACATATTTTAGAGTTCTGAAGAATACCATCGAATTGACCCAAAGGACTGCGCACACAAGGATGCCTCCTCGAAGACCATGCAGACCTACATTTGTAAAACATCTCACTGCATTGGGCACAAAAGTCCTAGAAACGCAGCAATCAGATTTTATCAGCCAAAGAGTGAAAGTCACAATATTCCTAGAGAAAACCTGGGGTCGATTGCTTTCAAATATATCCGTTTGAAGAAACAGAGAATATGACCCAACGGAATATGACCCAATGGAAAAGATACGTTCACAATGTATCTTAAAATGCTAGCCCTATTCTTTTAAAATAAATAACGTAAGGGTTATAGGGTTATATATCCAACAGCAAAGAAGTTTACATCGACCTCATTCTGTTAAAAAACCCCATCCCCATAACAATTACCGCTCACCCAACTCACCAACTCTCCAAGAGTCCCTTTTGGAAGTGTTGCTAACTATGATTCTTACTTAAATTTCTGGTTTTCACCAATACATCATGAAATACTAAAACTTTACCGAACATAAACATTTTCTAACAAACTCTCATAGAACCTATGGCATGACTAACCTGGCCATCACTGATCAGCTGCTCCTGTTTCACGTTCCCCTCAATCTTTGCAGAACTCGGGCAGACGGGGCTGAAAACCATCAGGTCGCTCCGGACGGTGCCTTCCCCGACACACACCAGCCGGCTCTGGCGCTGCGAATAGGACCAACTCCCCGCTTCGCTCGCGCTCACCCCCGGGCCTTTCCCGGGCCCGCACGTCAATTCCGGGGCCCCCGGGCAGCGCAGCCCGACGTACAGGACAATCACCAGCACGAACAGCCCGGACACCGAGCAAATGGCGATCATCAGAGACACGTTCATGGCCCCCGCCGGCCCTGCGCTCCCGACACGAGGCGGCCCTGACTCCCAGGCCACCGCCTGGGCACGCTCCGACAGCGACAGGCTCACGGTGGCGGTCGCGGACAGCGCCGGCTCCCGTGGTCCCGCACCACGATCACCAGGCTCCGGCTGGGGCCGTCCGCCTCCTCCAAGGCCCGCGCCGTGCTGATCTCCCCGCTGTACACACCCACGCGGAAAGGCCCCGCCGACCGCGGCTCCTGCAGCTCGTAGCGCAGCCAGGCGTTGTAGCCGGAATCCGCGTCCACCGCTCGCACCTTGCCCACCACGTGCCCGGCGACGGCCGACAGCGGCACCAGCTCGGGCCCCAACGCGCCGCGCCCAGACCCAGGCGGGGACACCACGGGCGCGTTGTCATTGGCATCCAGCACGAAGACCTGCACGCTCACGTTCCCGCACAAGGCCGGCAGCCCCGCGTCCCTCGCGCTCACCTCGAACTGCAGCACCTGCAGCTCCTCGTAGTCCAGTGGCTGCAGGGCGGACACCTGCCCGCTCTCCGAGTGCACCGAGATGTAGCTGGACAGCGGCCGCTCGCCCACGCGCCTCTCCACAGCCCAGTAGCTCACCCGCCCGTTCGCCCCCAAGTCCGGGTCCCAGGCCGACACGCTCAGCACAGGCGCCCCGGCCGGGTTGTTCTCCCGCACGAACACCGTGTACACAGGCTGCGGGAACGCGGGGGCGTTGTCGTTCACGTCCGACAGCGGCACCACCAGCCGCCTGCTGACCCACAGAGGCGGGGCCCCTTGGTCCCTGGCCCGCACCACGATCTCGTATTCAGCCACTCGCTCCCGATCCAGCGCCTCCGCCACCACCAGCGAGTGGTAATTTTTAAAGGTGGAGACGAGGCGGAAGGGCAGGCCCGGCCCGATGGAGCAGCTGACTTTGCCGTTGTCTCCCGAGTCCCGGTCCGAGACGCTCAGAAGAGCCACCACTGTCCCCGGGGGGGCGTCCTCCGGCACCGGCACCGACAGGGAAGTCACCGCCAGCTCGGGAGCGTGGTCGTTCACGTCCAGCACTTCCACCAGCACTCTGCAGTGTCCGGACAAGGGGTACGTGCTTTTATCTGTTGCCTGGACTTGAATCTCGTATAAATTAGTATCTTCGAAATCCAATTTTCCGTTCACTCTCAGCTCACCAGAGTCTGGATCAATGATAAACATGGGGCTCTGAGCAGGCGCAGTGACACTGCGTATGGAATATGAAATATCCTTACTTAGCCCCTCGTCCAAATCTGTGGCGTTGAGTTTCATTACTAGTGAGCCATTTGGTGCATTTTCTAGCATCTGGACCTTGTAAAGCGACTGGTTAAACACCGGCGCGTTGTCATTCACGTCCAGCACCGAGATCACCAGCTGCGCTGTGCCCGTCAGCTCCGGTTTGCCCCCGTCGGTGGCCGTGAGCAATAAACGGTGCTCGGGGGTCTGCTCTCGGTCCAGGGGCTTCTTTAGCACCAGCTCTAGCGATTTACTTTTTTCATCGTTCGTTCGTGTGTCTACAGTAAAATATTCATTTGGGCTCAGTGTGTAGGTGAGCAGCGAGTTTGTGCCAATATCTGCGTCGGACGCGCCCTCTAGCGGGAACCGCGAGTCGGGAGGTCTGGATTCTAAGATAAACAGATTTTCTTTGCTTACAGGGAACGCCGGGGCATTGTCATTGATGTCCCGTATCTCCACCTCCACGGGGAACAGCCGCAGCGGTTTGTCCACTAGCACCTCCAGGTCCAGGGCGCACCGGGGGCTCGGCCCGCACAGCTCTTCCCGGTCCAGCCGCGACTTCACCAGCAACGCGCCGCTCTGCGCATTTACCTCGAAACAGTCTCTGCCGTCCTTGGCCACCGCCCGCAACCGCCGGGACACCAGCTCCGCCACCTCCAGACCCACGTCCTGGGCCAGGCGGCCCACGAGCGTGCCGGGCTCGGCTTCCTCCGGCACGGAATAATGGAGCTGGCCGCCGCCCGCCGCCCAGGCCGCCTGGAGCAGAACCCAGAGCAGCAGCTGCCCCGCGCCCAGCGCCTCTCGCCGAGGAAGGGCCATGGCGGACGCCGGTTAACAATAAAATCTCCGAATTTCTCCAGAAAATCTTCTCGACAGTCTTGGCGGAGGTGCGATTCCAAGCGCACTGTCGGGCAATGCCTGAATCTCTGCTGTGTTGCAGGGCTGAATAGGGGTCGGTGGGAGGAGCTGTGTTTTTCCCTTTCTGTGAAAACCTATTTTTAGCCAACAGTGGCACCTTGTGGCGTGAATGTATAAAGTCTGGTCTAGCTATTTCCATTCTTAGCTTACCTTTCCTCTCGGCATCGACACTGTTTACTCCTTACAATTGGCCTAAAATACTAACTTTCCAAAGGGTTTCCTTTTCTCAAGGAAAGAAATGTGTAATTATATTTACTTTATAAACATCACCTATAATTCTATGTAAGGTTTATTTTATTGGTAAATATAAATTATTTTGTGTAATTTTGAAGATTTTCTTGACAGCCGATCTTAATTTCAGAACATACGATCATTAAAAACCTGGAACAAGCCTAATACTAGGAGGTTTCTTTCATGTAGTCCGGTTTGTTGAGGTTCCCCAGTTGGCGGGACTTGATGTACTCAAAGTATCTGCGATGGACATTGCATTAGTGTTATTTAGTGTCTACATTAATTATATATCATGCCTGTTTTCATTTGGGCCAGCAGAAAATCTTCAACAGCTGACTGAGTAACAATATGGATCTTACATGTGTCTGAATGTACATTGGGAAAAAATAGCGATATTGATTGTGTAACAGACAAGGTAGGGAAGTAATGTCTTTTAATGGACCAACTTGTGTGGGTGGAAGGGACAAGCTTTTTATCCTTAAACATGAGAAGTTCACATAGTCTCAGGAGACAGAATAGTGCAGAAGCCCAATGTAAAAGCAGGTTATTTAATTGTGTTTCAAAAATATGAATGGAAAAAGCTTTCAGAATCTGACCTTTCAGAGGCTTTAAGCCTGTTGGGCTGCGGGCTCTATGGCAGATTGTATGCTCTTCAGGACAGAGACCATGACTGATTCAATGCTTGCACAGTGCATAGCATGGATTTGCTCTCTACTAACCTGAATTGCTCTGGGTACTTTCCAGACCTAACTTTTCCTGCATTTCAAACACAAAACGATGCCACATATTTCATTGCATAATTGTTACAATTAGAGACAAAGTGTCCAGGGACCCAAGAAGTCAGCATCTCATAGATGCAGGGAGAAGATTTGGAAATTAAACATCTTTTTCCTTTAAAAAAGAAACATCTGAAGTCCAGGACTCTTAATAATGAAGTGAGTAAGTGTGTCAAACTGCAGTACAATCTAGACCATCAGAGGTCTGTGTCACCCCTGCCATGTAACCTGGGGTGCCTTGCGAGGCCTTGCTGCTGTAGCCTGCAACCTGGACTGCTCTCAGCCAGCCACCAGAATACAGATCATTCCCAGATGAGATGACTAAGGGAAGGATATGATAGAAGTGTATAAAATCATGATTGATGTGTAAAAAGTAGATAAAGAAGTGTCATTTATTCTCTTATAACACAAGAACTAGGTGTCACCAAATGAAATTAATAGGCAGTAGGATTAAAACAAACAAAAGGGAGTACTTCTTCACACAATGCATGGTCAACCTGTGGAACTCTTTGCTAGAAGATGTTGTGAAGGCCAAGAGTATAACAGGGTTCAAAAAAGAAGTAGGTACATTCATGGAAGATTGGTGCGTGAATAGATATTAGCCAAGATGGGCAAGGAGAGTGTTCCTTGCTTCTATTTGTCAGAAGCTTGGAATGGGCAACAAGGCATGAATAACCTGATGTTTACATATTCTATTAATTCCCTGTGGAGCACCTGGCATTGGCCTTGGTCAAAAGACTGCTTACTGGGCCCCTGGACCTTTCTTATGTTCTCTGTCATGTGCCTCAGGGAAGGATCAGTTTGGGTGATGACATTTGTCCTTCTATAACCCACGCAAAATCTCATAATTTTACCCCTTTTGGCTTTTTGATTTAGTAATCACTCTCATGTCTAGCATGCTTTCCGTCTCCTCCTGAACTGGTTTTGCATTTCTCCTTTAGCATGCTAGCCCTATAGTTTCAATACAAAGCACTATTTTGGTAGTTAAATCTGGCAGGCTGGAAAATACCTATTTGTGGTATTTCAAGAGGGCCAACATCTCCTGCTTTTGGGTTGTGTCCAACTTCCCCCTTCCCCAAATCTCAGTGCTCTCCAGAGGAGTTTGTTCCTTATGCTCCCTTATCAAATCAATTACAAGCACAGCAAATGCTCCTTCATCAGCACAACAGATCATATTCATTGCCATTTTATTTCTTTAGACTGCGGGCTCTTTTCCAGGTTCTAGTGCATGAAGTCCATCAGAGCCTTTAAAATGTCTTTAAAAGGAGTGACATGGTCCTCCACAGTCATCTCTGCACTTCTTTACAGCCCTCCCATGGCTCTCAATGTACAGTGAGGCACCTCACCTGACCTCCTTAAAGGAGATCAAAGGAGACCCACACCATACATGATTGGACTATACACCTGTAATGAGTAACAAAGAAGGGATTCACACGCCCCTGTCATTCCCTCATCAAGCAACGTACATTCTCAATATGGACTTCAATTTTCCATTGACTCTTTCTTCTAGATAGTTGGTTTCTGGATGATAGGGGGAGGCGTCTATAAGCCGCAGTCAACACAACTCACACGACTGCTTGAGACCTACAGACATGGCCTTTGGACCTTTGCCTGACAAAATTTCTCTGGGAAAACCTAGTCTGCCAGAAAAGCAATTAGGGCAGCGGTCTATATTAGATGGAGCTGTGGCTGAAGGATACTTGCTGGCAGAACCCATCACACATTATATTTCTTCCCATTCCTGGAAGGTCTAGGTCTGGGTCCCACAGTACCTACCAACACTCTGGCAAACACCACCTCAGTGATGGGCACAGGCTGCAAGAGTGTCTTGCTGGGTTCCTTTAACCCCTAACTCTTTTGACATAAAGCACAAATATCATCATAATCTTTCACCATCTCAAATGTCTGTGTAGAAATTCTGCTTTGGCCTATCACAGGATTCTCTCCACTCCTCAGCCTCCAGCAAAGGGACAATCGCAAGCTACCTTCATCACCTCTATCCAGCACTCACCAGGCACCAATACCCACTTGTAAATCTCAGCAGGGCATCAGGATTTCACTATGGGTGCGTCTACACTACACCATAACTCAAAATAAGATACGTAATTTGAGCTACACAAATTGCATCTCTTATGCCGATGCTATTTTGAAATAACTTACTTCATAATTTGGTGCTGTCTACATAGCACCAAATTTTGAAATAAAGCGCTATTCTGAAACGTCCCTTACTCCTATAGAATGAGGTTTATGGGGTGTAGGAATAGCGAGCCCAAAATAACGGGCTTGCTGTGAAGACATGGGATGGCTATTTCAGGATACTCAGATATCCCGAAATGGCATCACAGTGTAGACATACCTATGGGAGCTTCCTTGTACAATAAAGCCTCTTTCTAGAAAATAAATCTGCCCCCTTCTTCCCCGGCTGGAGCTGTACTCTGAGCCTCATCCCTCTCCTTGTCCAGGGAAGGATCAGCATGTTGTGTCCCTTCAAATTCCTTGTGAGTCTCACGTTAAAAGCAGACTCGGGTTTATCTCCAAACCCCTTCTCCAGGGACAAACTGTTACGTTCAGCTGACAAAGGACTGGGGCATTCCCCTCCCCCTCCCACACACACCCAATGACCTCCTTGTTGTCCATAAACAAGCCAGGTAAGTCAAAGCCATACTCCTTCTGACTGAGTTGAGGCTTGCTTAGGCATGGCTAAACTATCATTATCAATTAAAACATCAGTGGGATGGAAATTCCCAATATTAACAACAGCTCCTTTATAATTCTTGTACTGGGGTAGACCTTGGCCAATGGCACAGTTATAGGGAACTCAGCCAAAGCCAATATATTTCAGCTTTTACCAGCAGTGTGTCATTCTCCTTTATCAAACTTTCCTTGACCAAAGTGACTTGGGATGCTCTGTCCTTACAGCAATCTATGACATTTACCTCAGCATCGTTGAGAAATGCTTTGCTGCCCTCCCAAGATTCAGTCCTGATAGTTTGCTAGGATTTCCCCCTGTTCCACTGCTGCCTCTGAGGGAGTAGATCGCAGGGTTCCTTTAAGCCTCAGGCAATTCAGTTTTATATGGCCGGGCTATGTAAAGGTGGCATGATAGAACCCTATAACAATGAATGGCACAGAGGAAGGACAGTAAAATACTCCCGTTTCCCATTTCTCCTCATATAATAATTAGGGGGCATTCAATAAAACTGAGGAGGAATTAATTGTAAACTGTAAAAAAGGAAGTAAAGTTTTACACCAGGATTCATCCACCTGATGAACTCTCTACCAGGAGACATTACAGAGACCCAGAGTTTACTGGGACACAGAAAGGATTAGATTTATCTAGATAATTTAAAACCACAACGTTAATTTAGATATAACAAAACAGGGGTTGTCAGCCAGGATTGCACATACAGCCTGGGATACAGAGACCTTCTTTGAGGTACATCAACTCCTCCAGATATTTGCCTAATTTTACAACGGGCTACATAAAAAGCACTAGTGAAACACTAGTGACCTCTTTATAGCGCTCCATATGCGATACTGTGCAATGTAAGTACAATATTTATCTTCAACTGATTTGTTTTGGATTGATATGGTACAAATGGGGAGATAAGCGTCTATTCAGGAGGAGAGTGCTGTGACACTTGCATTGCTTTGTCTGACGTTGTAAGGAAGTCGTTTCTAAGGCTAAGACTGCGGTAGGGTGAGGCAAAACAAATCGGGCTCCTGAAAGGCTGCAATAGTCTGCAAAGGTTGCGAGCCACTGTAATAAAGTACAACTAAAGGGGATAGCAGACCCAACTGTTGCGCATTAGCCAACAACATTAGCCAGGGGTTAGTTCTGGGTTTCACACAGAGTGAGGTTATTCGTGCCCATTATCAGATCCCTGAGCAACATCTCTAACTAGTCACCTTCCCAGACAAGGTCCCACACAAAAGGGCACCTGTCCTGATACCGCGCGTGTAACCCCAAAATTTCATTTCCCAAAACGAACTTCCACTGCAATTAAAATAAAGGCACGGTCCTCATCAACCAGTCTACCAAAGCAACACCACCGGGCTTCACCTATTCCATATAGACCTTGTAATGGAAAACAATCATTTCAAAACACATTAGGATCTCAAAATACTTGAATACAAAAATATAGAAGAGATTTAAGAAACTCACCTGGCCGGCTGCATTTGCTGCCAGCTCCTGCCCCTTCACGGTCCCAGCTTTCTCCGCGCCGCTCGGGCAGACGGGGCTGAAAACCATCAGGTCGCTCCGGACGGTGCCTTCCCCGACACACACCAGCCGGCTCTGGCGCTGCGAATAGGACCAACTCCCCGCTTCGCTCGCGCTCACCCCCGGGCCTTTCCCGGGCCCGCACCTCACTTCCGGGGCCCCCGGGCAGCGCAGACCGACGTACAGGACAATCACCAGCACGAACAGCCCGGACACCGAGCAAATGGCGATCATCAGAGACACGTTCATGGCCCCCGCCGGCCCTGCGCTCCCGACACGCGGCGGCCCCCCGACTCCCAGGCCACCGCCTGGGCACGCTCCGACAGCGACAGGCTCACGGTGGCGGTCGCGGACAGCGCCGGCTCCCCGTGGTCCCGCACCACGATCACCAGGCTTCGGCTGGGGCCGTCCGTCTCCTCCAAGGCCCGCGCCGTGCTGATCTCCCCGCTGTACACACCCACGCGGAAAGGCCCCGCCGACCGCGGCTCCTGCAGCTCGTAGCGCAGCCAGGCGTTGTAGCCGGAATCCGCGTCCACCGCTCGCACCTGGCCCACCACCTGCCCGGCGACGGCCGACAGCGGCACCAGCTCGGGCCCCAACGCGCCGCGCCCGGACCCAGGCGGGGACACCACGGGCGCGTTGTCATTGGCATCCAGCACGAAGAGCTGCACGCTCACGTTCCCGCACAAGGCCGGCAGCCCCGCGTCCTCGCGCTCACCTCGAACTGCAGCACCTGCAGCTCCTCGTAGTCCAGGGGCTGCAGGGCGGACACCTGCCCGCTCTCCGAGTGCACCGAGATGTAGCTGGACAGCGGCCTCTCGCCCACGCGCCTCTCCACCGCCCAGTAGCTCACCCGCCCGTTCGCCCCCAAGTCCGGGTCCCAGGCCGACACGCTCAGCACAGGCGCCCCGGCCGGGTTGTTCTCCCGCACGAACACCGTGTACACGGGCTGCGGGAACGCGGGGGCGTTGTCGTTCACGTCCGACAGCGGCACCACCAGCCGCCTGCTGGCCCACAGAGGCGGGGCCCCTTGGTCCCTGGCCCTCACCACGATCTCGTATTCAGCCACTCGCTCCCGATCCAGCGCCTCCGCCACCACCAGCGAGTGGTAATTCTTAAAGGTGGAGACGAGGCGGAAGGGCAGGCCCGGCCCGATGGAGCAGCTGACTTTGCCGTTGTCTCCCGAGTCCCGGTCCGAGACGCTCAGAAGAGCCACCACTGTCCCCGGGGGGGCGTCCTCCGGCACCGGCACCGACAGGGAAGTCACCGACAGCTCGGGGGCGTGGTCGTTCACGTCTAAAACGTGCAGCAAAACACTGCACTGTCCCGTCAATGGCTGGTGGCCTTTATCGTGAGCTTCAACTCGGATTTCATAGTAATGGGCGAGTTCATAGTCCAGATCTCCTTTCACGCTGATTTCACCGGTATCAGGATTGAGGCTGAACAGGGCTCTGACACTGGGGGGCACAAAGTTACCAAACGAATAGGAAATGTTCCGGTTAGTCCCTTCATCCACGTCGGTGGCGTTGAGTTTGACGACGAATGTCCCATTAGCTGCGTTTTCTGACACTGTTACCTCGTAGACCGACTGGTTAAACACCGGCGCGTTGTCATTCACGTCCAGCACCAAGATTACAAGCTGCGCTGTGCCTGTCAGCTCTGGTTTCCCCCCGTCAGTGGCCGTGAGCAGTAAACGGTGCTCGGAGTTTGCTCTCGGTCCAGGGGCTTCTTTAGCACCAGCTCAACATATTTGCTTTTCTCGTTTTTCCATTGTACGTCTAGACTGAAATAGTCACTGGGGCTGAGTGCGTAGGTGAGCAGCGAGTTTGAGCCAATATCTGCGTCAGACGCGCCCTCTAGCGAGAACCGCGAGTCGGGAGGTCTGGATTCTAATATAAACAGATTTTCTTTGCTTACAGGGAAGGCCGGGGCGTTGTCATTGATGTCCCGTATCTCCACCTCCACGGGGAACAGCCGCAGCGGTTTGTCCACTAGCACCTCCAGGTCCAGGGCGCACCGGGGGCTCGGCCCGCACAGCTCTTCCCGGTCCAGCCGCGACCTCACCAGCAACGCGCCGCTCTGCGCATTTACCTCGAAACAGTCTCTGCCGCCCTTGGCCACCGCCCGCAACCGCCGAGACACCAGCTCCGCCACCTCCAGACCCAGGTCCTGGGCCAGGCGGCCCACGAGCGTGCCGGGCTCGGCTTCCTCCGGCACGGAATAATGGAGCTGGCCGCCGCCCGCCGCCCAGGCTGCCTGGAGCAGAACCCAGCGCAGCAGCTGCCCCGCGCCCAGCGCCTCTCCCCGCAGAAGGACCATGGCGGACGCGAACCGAACTGACCAATAAAATCCCAGGTTTTGCCCGAAAATAAATATGCTGCAGCCTGCAACAGACCCTGCTGCCAAGTCTTTGTATTTGGAGCCCTGCGTCAGGCAGTGCGGGTGGGCCCTGATTTGCCTCAGATGTAAATGTGGGACGGGAGGAGGAGCTGGGTTTTTCCTTTCCCAGGGAAACCTATTTTCAGTCAACAGCGACACCTTGTGACGGAAATACAAAGTCGGCTACTAGCTATTTCTGTTCCTTCTGTTGAATCCGTAGGAACTTTCCTCTCTCCGGAGACACTGTTAATCTTTGGTGTTAGGGCTCTTACATTAAAACTCCTCGGTCTTTTTTCCTTTTTACTCTTATGGGATAAGGACTCTTTTGTTTAAATGTACTTAATTATTGCTGTCAAGCACTATGAGCTACTATTGTAAGTTGTCCTATCATCGGAACTTCACATCAAATGACAAAATCAACATTGTAAGTCTGGAGCAATGGCAATTCTGTAGGCTGTATTATGTGCGATCTAATATTTTTGCAGTCCCCAAGTTGAGGTTCTTGTAGTCTCATTGAGCTAGTGCCAGCCAAGTTAGAATTTAAATTCATGATCTCTCAGAGGAAAAGAAGAAGTCACTGTAGCAGCTGAGAGAGAATGACAGGACTTTTACACCTATCTGAAATCCAGGACAGGGCACTGAGGCCTGCCAGGCTGGGCTAATGGGAGCTCACTTCACTTTATGGTTTTGAAAGCTCGAATCCTGAAAAGCTGAACAATGGGAATAAGGTTCAGCCAGAGCCAGGATAATTATTTGAAAGTGTGTATCAAACACATGACATACAAAGCAGAGCCAGAAACTCTATTCACATTTACCAGAAAAGGAAAGAGGCAATAACTTGTTCCTATGGCCTCCCTTTTGAATTAAATCTCTATAAAGGCCACAAGTGCTGCCAATGATCTAAAAAGACCCAGAAAACCCACCAGCCAAAGACTATTGCAGGAAACTTCTGTAAATTTCTAGGAGAGGGAACAGGATCTTCACCTTGCCAGAAGATTGGAGTCTATCCCATATATGCTAAGTCAGTGCACACAGCAAATGTAAAAGTATGGCATATATTGTAATTTATGAAATCGCAAAGGGTTATTTTTTTTTCTAGCTCTTAGAGGCCTTAGTCTTTCAGACTGGAAACTCCATTCGATATTGCGAGCTCTCTGTGGCAAGGACTATCATTAATGAGTAGTTTGCACAGAGCCTAGCACACATTTTCTTCCCCAGTGGATATTTTCCAATGTTTCCTTATTTCAAAAATCAGGAGATGCCATAGAGTCCCTAACTTATTGACTCGACCAGAGGAAAATCTCCAGGATCCTAAGAAGCCAGGTCACAGATATAGAAGGATCATTAAAAACTTTGTAAATAGGCAAGTTTATCCTTTAAATAAATCAATAATCCCAAATACTGAATTAAAATAAGCAATATAATGAACTACCATTGGTGAAATATAACATATGTGTATGATCAAAGGAAACAGAAGAAATAAATAAAACATGGGGGAACAAGTGGTGTTTAAACTGTCCATATCAAGATAAACTAAAATGCATGAAGGAGGTGGGAGAGCCTACCAGGGAGTAACTTTTGGGACACTTTTCTTAAACAACTGCAAGTGATAACAGATACCTCAGTTCTGTTAACTGGGTCGATACCTACCACTGAACATTAAAGAAATAAAAATCAAACTAATAAATGCTACAGCTGGTCTTGCTGCCTACAAAAGGGAAATCAGTATCTAATAATCATAACTCCCACCTTCTTTGATGAATGTCACTACCGTAATGGCTCTGTCTATACTGTGATTTATTGTCCCTCTGCATCACCTGAATACTGACAAACACATAGCTGGAATCAAACTCACCTGTGTTTTACCATTATTATTATAGATATTAGGATTATAATTGTGCTTATTGTTTAGACTTTATTGAATGCTTGTACTTTCCTGCATGAAATAATCCCACTTTAAGCCTCCCTATCCCACATAATGTAAGGTAATATTTGAAAATTTGCATTGTAAGCCTCTATAACTGTAAGTCACAAGACATGAAAGAAGCACTAACTGATGTGAAGGACTAGTCTCTAGTAGGCGGGTAGAGATTTTCCATTTGAGGAAAAAAGCCCATGAACACCAGCTGAACTAGTATGGAACATCAGAGGACAAATCATGGTATTAATTGATCTACTCCACCCTGCCTTTCCATCCTTCCTTCTCCCTTCCTCTCCTCCTTTCCCCACCAATGAAGAGAAAAGGCACAAGACAATTCCTCCCATTATCTAAGTTTGCACTTGAAGCAGAAGAAGAGAAGAAAAATAAAAAAAACCCTAATAAAAAGGAACTGCATCTTTATGCTGCTTGCACGTGGAGATGCAAGGATGAGCAAAAGATCCCCAGTGCTTAGCCCAGGTTAGCCCTAAAGGACATAAAGAGTTTGCTCATTACAGGAGCTTCTATTTGCTTGAAATTTAAATTTGGAACTCATTTGTATGTATATGTGTTTACCTGCTTTAACCTTGAAAACAATCCTCTTATTTATTTTTTTAAATAAATCTTTACATAGTTTATTATAGGATTGGCTACAAATGATGTTTGTTATATGAAATCGAAGGTTCAATTGACCTGCAGTCAGTGAGTGATTCCTTAGGACTGGAAGTAACCTAAGAATCTTTGGTGTAAGGAACAATGTATCCCAAATGTAAGTTTCTCTGGGCGGAAAGACGGATTAGGCTCTTTGTGACTCCATATTAAGGCTGTTGTAGTGCCTGAGGAGTTGACACTTGATAACTGGTCAGTTAAATCTAAGCACAGAATTCAGTTTACAGTTGGTGCCCTGTTTTCTCACACTGCAGTGTGGTTGGTAGCCTCTGCAAAACAGTTTGACACATACTATTAGAACGGAAAAAGTAATATATAAATAAATATATCCATATAAATTTGTACATATAACTGGAAGCTGCTTTTCTGATCACCACTGGACAGCAAAATGTCAAGCAATGTTTTCACTCTCTTTCATGCTCAGAAGGCTTTTGACTGGGTTGTGTGGCTTTTCTTAGTTCAATGTATAACAATATTTATATCCAGCCTTAACTTTCAATGCTCTATTTCTGATCTACACCAGTGGTCCCAGACCAATGTTGTAAAAGGAAAAAGAAAAATGCACCAGGCACACCCAATGCTTTCTCTATAATTTGCTTTTCTAACAGGATATATCACAAAGTGTTATTATAAGATGATGCCACTATGCTTTATTCAACATGGTCATGAAAATCTATGCAGTCAATCACAGTTCTTGAACTTCGGCCCAGGTTTCCTTACACAGTCCTCACAACAAGGCTACCAACCACCAAGTCACCTGACTCAGTAGAAAAGGGAGGCAATGACGATATAGATTGCAAAGGCTCCTACCCACAAAGATTCTGACTTAAGGAGATATCCACCTTACTTGGGTGGGATGCTCCAGCTAACTAAACCACAAACAGACACAGGAAATTGTCTGAACAACTAAATGAATTCCAGACTAGCTGCTACTGTGAATCCTTCCTACCTGCCTGAGCCCTGATTTTCTGCCTGGTCCTGATTTCCATGGTCTTTCTGGACCCTCTGTTGATATGAGTCAGTTTCAACCAATTTTTTCAGGACCCATAGAATTAACCCAACTAAGACAGCAGGGAAACATGTATCTCATATCTCCTACCCTGTTCCAAGACCCTTTTGCACCCACTGGATAAATGCTAAGTACAGAGGGAAACTGAGGCATGTATAGGCTTCATGAAAATACTACAGAAGAATCCCACTTTGTCACAACATCATTTTCAGAAATTATTCACAAACAGGAGGTTTTTTTAATAAAAGTACAGCAATTCTGACAATGAAAGTGAAGAAGAAATATTTGGGATACTTTTTCATTTAGTTTCTCTTAAACTAGAGTTGCAGTCATTGACTGTAGAAAGACCCTTCCAAAATTTTGTTTTCTGTGGATTAAAAGGAAAAAAAATCCCTTTTACTTGAGGGGCATTAAATTTTACCTCACCCAAAATCTAGCAGTGTTCCCATAATGACCTGAATGCCCTAGTGGTACTTTTAAAATAAATACGTTTACCTGTAACATCGATATACGCTTAAATATGAATGTTCTCTTAACAAAGGTCAGTTTTTAATACCTACCCTGGAAAGAAGGAAGGAAGGAAGGAATAAGAAAAATAAATCCTTTAGTTTATGAAATCACAGTTTTCTTTCTTAAAACTTTCCATTATCTTTTTTGAGCACCAAAATCCCATAAAGTTTCTAAATGACATTCTATACTTAATTACAGCTTCATAATCTTCATATTACTGCCACTTTCAACCTCCTCTGCAAATTAATATTCAGATAAATATTTATTTCACATTCCATTTTCTTTCACTTTATGACTCAATTGATTTTAGAAGGAAGATCAGGACCATTATTATGACCATTTTGTACCAATTACCAAGGGAAATGAGTCCTGCGCATTTCAGAGCATAATCCTAACTTCTGAAAGCACTTGAATTCCTTCAAATATAACGTCACAATAGTTAATCTTTCTGAAATAAATGACACCTCCAAAATAATTATTGACTCCTACATCACAATATTTTAAAGGTCAATAGTTGTGTGGAAGTCAGCCAGTGTTTGGCTCACATTTGGTCTGGTTACATCACCTACTACCAGTTTCAAACAAGACAAAAAACACAAAATAATCTCATCTAAGAAGTGGGTGTTGCCCACAAAAGCTCGAGATACTATATATTTATTTGTTGGTCTCTACGGTGCCACGGGACAACTCGTTTTTAGAACAAAAAACTGTCATTGAAAGCTATTTCTTCCCTTGACATTTCTCTGATGAAGTTGTCTGGCACTCTAAACCTGTTCCACAATTTGTCCACCATGCAAAAATTTAAAAATTACTCTGTTGCTTATATTATACAATGGAAGACAACTTCATAACAATAATCGCTGTTGTAATTCTTACTGCTTCTTCAAAGATACAATCGTCAATCACAAATCTCTACAACATCATATTTTTTCAGTACCTGTGTCAACATCTCCGTTTCCTATCAATTGAGATTAACAGTAACTAGTACACCAATTTAAAAGCGGCTAAAAAAACCTTATTTACTCCGTACATTATCGACCTGTGGAACTCAATGCCTCTAGACACGCAAAAGACCAAGAATTTATTGAGGAAACAATAAAATATCAAAGGTGTATCTAGAAAATTAAAAATTTCAGTTAGTTTAGAAAGACTGAAACTACACTAAGAGCTATAAACACGGACACTTTCATGACATAAACTAACACCTAGCTGCCACAGGCCCCACTTACAGGCCAGAATTTCCAGTAATTGCCCATTACAGAGATCCCTGAGCCTTCCTCAGAACTATCTCCAACTGGTCACCGGTGGGGGAGGAAAGGACAACTACTCTAGTGCACACCAAGTTTTATTATTAGTATTTCATACTCTTCAAATAATAATCACTCCCATTAACAATACAGAACCTACCCTCCTCTATCTAAAGCAGCGGGAAAGTGACTTATAACGCAACACAACTGAGTGTAACTTCTTCATATTAATTGTCTCAAAACACATTAACGAATTAACATCTTTTGAAAGGCACAACACTAGAAATCAAACTGATGAAACTCACCTGGCCAGATGCATTTGGTGTCAGCCCCTGCCCCTTCCCTGCTTCCCCGTTCTCCGCGGAGCTCGGGCAGACGGGGCTGAAAACCATCAGGTCGCTCCGGAAGGTGCCTTCCCCGACACACACCAGCCGGCTCTGGCGCTGCGAATAGGACCAACTCCCGCTTCGCTCGCGCTCACCCCGGGCCTTTCCGGGCCGCACGTCACTTCCGGGGCCCCGGGCAGCGCAGACCGACGTACAGGACAATCACCAGCACGAACAGCCCGGACACCGAGCAAATGGCGATCATCAGAGACACGTTCATGGCCCCCGCCGGCCCTGCGCTCCCGACGCGGCGGCCCCGACTCCCAGGCCACCGCCTGGGCACGCTCCGACAGCGACAGGCTCACGGTGGCGGTCGCGGACAGCGCCGGCTCCCCGTGGTCCCGCACCACGATCACCAGGCTCCGGCTGGGCCGTCCGCCTCCTCCAAGGCCCGCGCCGTGCTGATCTCCCCGCTGTACACCCACGCGGAAAGGCCCGCCGACCGCGGCTCCTGCAGCTCGTAGCGCAGCCAGGCGTTGTAGCCGGAATCCGCGTCCACCGCTCGCACCTTGCCCACCACGTGCCCGGCGACGGCCGACAGCGGCACCAGCTCGGGCCCCAACGCGCCGCGCCCGGACCCAGGCGGGGACACCACGGGCGCGTTGTCATTGGCATCCAGCACGAAGAGCTGCACGCTCACGTTCCCGCACAAGGCCGGCAGCCCCGCGTCCCTCGCGCTCACCTCGAACTGCAGCACCTGCAGCTCCTCGTAGTCCAGGGGCTGCAGGGCGGACACCTGCCCGCTCTCCGAGTGCACCGAGATGTAGCTGGACAGAGGCCGCTCGCCCACGCGCCTCTCCACCGCCCAGTAGCTCACCCGCCCGTTCGCCCCCAAATCCGGGTCCCAGGCCGACACGCTCAGCACAGGCGCCCCGGCCGGGTTGTTCTCCCGCACGAACACCGTGTACACGGGCTGCGGGAACGCGGGGGCGTTGTCGTTCACGTCCGACAGCGGCACCACCAGCCGCCTGCTGGCCCACAGAGGCGGGGCCCCTTGGTCCCTGGCCCGCACCACGATCTCGTATTCAGCCACTCGCTCCCGATCCAGCGCCTCCGCCACCACCAGCGAGTGGTAATTTTTAAAGGTGGAGACGAGGCGGAAGGGCAGGCCCGGCCCGATGGAGCAGCTGACTTTGCCGTTGTCTCCCGAGTCCCGGTCCGAGACGCTCAGAAGAGCCACCACTGTCCCCGGGGGGGCGTCCTCCGGCACCGGCACCGACAGGGAAGTCACCGCCAGCTCGGGGGCGTGGTCGTTCACGTCCAGCACTTCCACCAGCACTTTGCAGTGTCCGACCATAGGTGGGGTTCCTTTGTCAATGGCTTCTATTTGAATTTCATACAAATTAGTTTCTTCAAAATCCAATTCTCTTTTGATTCTAATTTCCCCGGTATGAGAATCGATACTGAACACGTCTGTTATTTCGGGTCCAGCAAGAGCACTAAAGGAATATGCAATATCTTTATTAATCCCCTCATCTAAATCGGAGGCGTTGAGTTTGATGACTAGCGTCCCAAGTGTTGTGTTTTCCATTAAACCGACCTCATACACTGGTTGAGAAAACACCGGCGCGTTGTCATTCACGTCCAGCACCGAGATCAGCAGCTGCGCTGTGCCCGTCAGCTCCGGTTTGCCCCCGTCGGTGGCCGTGAGCAGTAAACGATGCTCGGACGTTTCCTCCCTATCAAGTGTTCTCTTTAACACTAAGGCTAAGGATGCGCTGTGTTTGTTAGTCTTATGCAAGTCTAGGCTGAAATGTTCATTGGGGCTCAGTGTGTAGGTGAGCAGCGAGTTTGTGCCAATATCTGCGTCGGACGCGCCCTCTAGCGGGAACCGCGAGTCTGGAAGCGTCAGTGATTCCGCAATACTTAGATGTTGTTGGTTTGAGGAAAAAACAGGGGCGTTGTCATTGATGTCCCGTATCTCCACCTCCACGGGGAACAGCCGCAGCGGTTTGTCCACTAGCACCTCCAGGTCCAGGGCGCACCGGGGGCTCGGCCCGCACAGCTCTTCCCGGTCCAGCCGCGACCTCACCAGCAACGCGCCGCTCTGCGCATTTACCTCGAAACAGTCTCTGCCGCCCTTGGCCACCGCCCGCAACCGCCGAGACACCAGCTCCGCCACCTCCAGACCCACGTCCTGGGCCAGGCGGCCCACGAGCGTGCCGGGCTCGGCTTCCTCCGGCACGGAATAATGGAGCTGGCCGCCGCCCGCCGCCCAGGCCGCTTGGAGCAGAACCCAGCGCAGCAGCTGCCCCGCGCCCAGCGCCTCTCGCCGCAGAAGGACCATGGCGGACGCGAACCGAACCGAGCCGGCTGACCAATAAAATCCCAGATTTCTCCCGAAAATAAATATGCTGCAATAGACCCTGCTGCCAAGTCTTTGTATTTGGAGCCCTGAGTCAGGCAGTGCGGGTGGGCCCTGATTTGCCTCAGATGTAAATGTGGGACGGGAGGAGGAGCTGGGTTTTTCCTTTCCCAGGGAAACCTATTTTCAGTCAACAGCGACACCTTGTGACGGAAATACAAAGTCGGCTACTAGCTATTTCTGTTCCTTCTGTTGAATCCGTAGGAACTTTCCTCTCTCCGGCGACACTGTTAAAGGTTGGTTTTAGGGTTCCTGTGTCTTTTTCGCTTTTTACCCTTATGGGATAAGGACTCTTTTGTTTAAATGTACTTAATTGTTGCTGTCAAGCACTATGAGCTACTGTTGTAAGTTGTCCTGTCATCGGAACTTCACATCAAATGACAAAATAAACATTAAAAGTCTGGAGCAATGGCAATTCTGTAGGCTGTAGAATGTGCGATCTACTATTTTTTCAGTCCCGATTTGAGGTTCTTGTAGTCTCATTGAGCTAGTGCCAGCCAAGTTAGAATTTAAATTCATGATCTCTCATACTTGTTTTCTCATTTGAAAAGAGGAAGTCACTGTACTAGCTGCTAGAGAGTGACAGATCTATTATATTTATCTGAATGTGGAAAGTGAGAGATGGAAAGGTGTTCCATGAAAGATAAAGTAACACATCATTCTTGGTCCACTTTAGAGAAGAGAATACTTTCAGTTGGAGACATTCCACCTTCTTTCACAAAGTGCATTGGTTGCTCTCCTTACAGGTAATGTCTGTACCACAGAATGGCACTACCTCATCCCAGTGAGTTATGGTAGGCCTGCTAATTAGAATTACATGCAAGTCAGGCATTGTGACACTAATTGTTAGTGAAGTAAAAAAGACAACACAGAGTTTTCCCCCTTTTCCCATTCTGTGTACTCGTTTTATTTGGTAAACTGATTCATTTCAGAATAAATATCCCCTTACCGTGACAGTCTTGATATATCAAACATTTTATAAAATCTCTTTCTGTGTTTAAAAATCAATCATCAGGTACACAGGTGACCCTTCACTGTGACCAATCACTACACCCCAAGAGCTCCACTCCCCCACTAATGCCTCTAGAAAGCGAACCAAAAGGCCTCCAGAACCTGACTGAGTGTAAAACCAGCTGACAAAACCATGGTGGCCTGGCCATTCGGATCCATCTCTTACAACTCCCCACCGAACCCTCCATAACACACACATTCTGACATTCTGATTCTTAACGCATTGCACACTGGAAATATGAAACTTTCGGACCAAGTTGGTGCTCATTCAGTTGTTCTGAAATCCAGGAAAGGGCACAGAGGCCTCCCAAGGGAGGCTAATGGGAGCTCACTTCATTTTATGGTTTTGAAAGCGTGAATCCAGAAAAGCTGCAGAGTGGGAATAAGGCTCAGCCTGACCCAGGATAATTATTTGAAAGCATGTATCAAACAGATGACATAGAAGACAGAGCCGGAAACTCTACCCACATTTAATGCATTTACCAGAAATGGAAAGAGGCAATAACTTGCTCCTATAGCCTCCCTTTTGAATTAAATCTTTATAAAAGACCACAGGCGCTGCCATTGATCTAAGAAGACCCAGAAAATCTACTAGCCAAAACTATTGCAGGAAATTTCTAGGAGAGGGAACAGGATCTTCATGTTCCCAGAAGACTGGAGTCTATCCCATAGATGCTTAGTCAGTGCACACAGCAAATGTAAAAGTATGGTATTTAATCCTGTTTATGAAATCATAAAGGGTTATTATTTCTAGCTTTTAGAGGCCTTAACCTTTCAGACTGGAAACTCCATTTTATATTGTGAACTCTCTGTGGCAAGGACTGTCATTAATGAGTTGTTTGCACAGAGCCTAGCACGCATTTTCTTTCCCATTGGGTAATTTCCAATGTTTCCTTATTTCAAAAATCAGGAGATGCCACAGAGTCCCTGGACATATTGACTTGACCAGAGGAAAATCTCCAGGATCCTAAGAAGCCAGGTCATAGATATAGAAGGATCATTAAAAACTATGTAAATAGGCAAGTTTATCCTTTAAATAAATCAATAACCCCAAATGCTGAATTAAAATAAGCAATATAATGAACTACCATTGGTGAAATATAACACACGTGTATGGTAAAGGAAAGAGAAGAAAGAAATAAGACAAGGGGGAACAGGTGGGGTTTCAAATGTCTATATCAAGGTACACTAAAATGCATGAAGGAGGTGGGAGAGCCTACCAGGGAGTCACTTTTGGGACATTATCCCTAAACAATTGCAAGTGATAACAGAAGCCCCAGTTCTGTTAACTGGGTCGATACCTACCACTGAACATTAAAGAAATAAAAATCAAACTAATAAATGCTAAAGCTGGTCTTGCTGCCTACAAAAGAGAAATCAGTATCTAATCATCATAACTCCCACCTTCTTTGATGAGCGTCACTGACATAATAGCTCTGTCTACACTGTGATTTATACCAAGGTGCCCCTGCATCACCTGAATACTGGCAAACACATAGCTGGAATCAGTCAAAGTCACCTGTGTGTTAGCATTATTATGATATATATTAGGATTATAATCATGTGCTTCTTGTTTAGACTTTATTGAATGCTTGTACCTTCCTGCATAAATTAATCCCACTTTAAACATCCCTATCCAATACTCTAAGGTAATATTTAAGCATTTGCATTGTAAGCTTCTGTAACTATAAGCCACTAGATATGAAAGAAGCATTAACTGGTGTAAAGGACTATTCTCTACTAGGGGGTTAAAGATTTTGCACTTGAGGAAAAAAGCCCATGGACACCAGCTAACCTATTATGGAACATCAGAGAACAAAACATGGTGTTAACTGTTGTAATCTACCCTGCCTTGTAGTCCTACCCTCTCCCCCTTTTCCCACCAATGAAGAGAAAAGGTGAAAGTGAATTCCTGCCATCAGCTAAATTTGCACTTCAAGCAGAAGAAGAAAAGAGATTTAAAAAAAAAACCCTAAGAAGAAGGAACTGTATCTTAATGCTGCTTGGACTTGGAGATGCAATGATGAGCAAAAGATCCCCAGTGCTTAGCCTGGGCTAGCCCTAAAGGACATACAGAATTTGCTCATTACAGAAGCTTCTATTCTTTGTTTGAAATGTAAACTTGGAACTCATTTGTCTGTATATGTGTTTACCTGCTTTAACCTTGAAAACAATGCTCTTATTTCCTTTTCATAATAAATATTTACATTGTTTATTATAGGATTGGCTACAAATGTTGTCTTTGATATGAAAGCTAAGGTGCAATTGACCTGCAGTCAGTGAGTGATTACTTTGCACTTGAAGTAACTTAAAAATCTTTGGTGTAAGGAACAATGTATCCCACAGGTAAGTTTCTCTGGGTGGAAAGATGGATTAGGCTGTTTGTGACTCCATAATAAGGCTGTTATAGTGCCTGAGGAGTTTACACTTGATAACTGGTCAGTCAAATCTAATCACAGAATCAGTTTGCAGTTTGTGCTGTTTTCTAACAACTACAATGAGGTTGGTAGCCACTGCAGAACAGTTTGACACATACTATTAGAATGGAAAAAGCGATGTATATATGTATGTATAAAGGGAAGCAGCTTTTCTGATCACCACTGGACAGCAAAATGTCAAGCAATGCTTACATTCTCTCTAATCCTCAGAAGGCTTTTGACTGGGTTGTGTGGCTTTTCTTAGTTCAATGTATAACAATATTTATATCCAGCCTTAATTTTCTGCACCATATTTCTGATCTATAGAGTGGTCCCTGACCAATGTTATATTCATAGAAAGAAGAATGCACCAGATACACCCAATGCTTCCTCTATAATTTGCTTTTATAACAGGATGTATCAGAAAGTATTGTTATAAGTTTATGCCATTATGCTTTATTTAACATGGTCATGAAAATCTATGCCATCAGTCACAGTTCTTGAACTTGGGCTCAGGTTTTCTTACACAGTCCTCACAACTGGCTACCAAGCACCAGCTCACCTGACTCAGTAGAAAAGGGAGCCATTGAAGCTCTGGCTTGCAATAGCTTCTACCCACAAAGCTCCTGACTAAGGGAGATATCTACCTTACCTGGAGGGGATTGTCTATCTACCTAAACCACAACAAGACACAGGAAGCTGTCTAAACAACTAGATGAATTCTTGGGTGGCTGCTAGTATGGAGCCTGCCAACTTGCCTGAGCCCTGACTCTCTGCCTGGTCCCGATTTCCTGGTCTTTCTGGACCCTTTGATAATATGGGTCAGTTTCAACCAATTTTTAAGGACCCATTCATTTAACCCTACTAAAACAGCAGGTTGACACACACCTCATGTCTTCTACCTTGGTCCAAGACCTTTTTGCATCCACTGGGTAAATGCTAATTAGAGCGGGAAACTGAGGCATGAATAGGCTTCATGAAAATATGACAGAAGTATCCCAGTTTGTCACAACATTATTTTCAGAAATTGTTCACAAACAGGAGTTTTCATAATAAAAGAACGGCAATTCTGACAATGACAGTGAAAGAGAAAGATTTTGTTCATTTAGCAACTTTTTTTGAACCAGAGTTGCAGTCAGTGACCATAGAAAGACTGTGATGAGGTGGACAAAGCCCGACATCCCAACTGGAGGCCTTTCAGCACCCTGGCCAGCAACAGGAGCAGTAGAGAGGTCCTCCGGGCAGAGTAGATGGCAGCCTTCACTGCAGCCAATCTGGATGCAGCAGGCTGCTATAAAAGGAGCTGCTAGAAAAGGCCTGTCAGTTCCTTCCTGGAGCTTGACCCAGGAACACCAGCACTCTGGACAGCTCCGAGTGGGATCTAGGCATTTTACCTGAACGGAGCCAGATCTTGCAGCTAAAGACTAGCCAAAAAGCCAAAGACAACCCTGCAGAACCCCGGACAAGGGGAACTCAGCCACAAGGCCCTAGAGAAGAACTGATGGAACAGTGGCCCAGGGATGTGACAGCAACTAAGTACACTGAAACTCAGCAGGTAACTGCTACTTCCAGGGCCCTGAACCGGGACCCAGAGGAGTGGGTGGGCCTGGGGCGCCCCCGAACCGCCCTGCATACCACACTGGAGGAAGGGGGAGAAGAGGCTTGATCTACGTCCACTGACTGGACATTGCCTTGCCTGCAGACAAGCAAATAAATACTGTGAGACACGCCCCCCCCCAGCCACCAAGGGCCGCTCGCACGAAGGGTGGAACCTGTTACACAGACCCTTCCAAAAGTGTTTATTTTCTGTGAATTTAAAAGAAAAAATCCCTTTTACTTTAGGGGCATTACATTTTACCTCACCCAAAATCTAGCAGTGTTCTCATCTTGACCTGAATGCCTTAGTGGTACTTTTAAAATAAATATGTTTACCAATAACATCTATATAAGCTTAAATATGAATGTTCTCTTAACAAGAGTGAGTTTTTAATACCTACGCTGAAAGGAAGGAATAAGAAAAAAGGTACATTTTTCCTTTAATTGATAAAATCACAGCTATCTTTCCTAAAACTCTCCATTCTCTTTTTTGAGCACCAAAATCCCATAAAGTTTCTAAATGACACTCTATACTTACTTACAGCTTCATATTACTACCACTTGCAACACCCTCTGCAAATTAATATTCAAATAAATATTTCTTTCACATTCCATTTTCTTTCACTTTATGACTCAATTTATTTTAGAAAGAAGATCGTGACCATTTTGTACCAACTACCAAGGAAAATGAGTCCTGAGCATTTCAGAGCATAATCCTAAACTCTGAAAGCATTTGAATTAATTCAAATACAACGTCACAATAGTTAATCTTTCTGAAATAAACGACACCTCCAAAATAATTGACTCCTACATTACAATATTTTAAAGGTCAATAGTTGTGTGAAAGTCAGCCACTGTTTGGTTCACATTTGTTCTGATTACATCACCTACTACCAGTTCCAAACAAGACAAGAAACACAAAATAATCTCATCTAAGAAGTGGGTGTTGCCCACAAAAGTTCAAGATACTATATATTTATTTGTTAGTCTCTACGGTGCCACAGGACAACTCATTGTTTTTAGAACAAGAAACTGTCATTGAAAGCTATTTCTTCCCTTGACGTTTCTCTGATGAAGTTGTCTGGCACTCTAAACCTGTTCCACAATTTGACTTCTACGCAGAAATTAAAAATTACTCTGTTGCTTATATTATACAGTGGAAGACAACTTCATAACAATAATCGCTGTTGTAATTCTTACTGCTTCTTCAAAGATAACAATCGTCAATCACAAATCTCTACAACTCATCATATTTTTTCAGTACCTGTGTCAACATCTCCGTTTCCTATCAATTGAGATTAACAGTAACTAGAATACCAATTTAAAAGTGATTTTAAAAAATTATTTATACCATACATTATCGACCTGTAGAACTCAGTGCCTCTAGACAGGCAAAAGACCAAGAATTTATTGAGGAAACAATAAAAGATCAAAGATGTATCTAGAAAATTTAAAATTAGTTAGTTTAGAAAGACCGAAACTCCACTAAGAGCTATAAAAATGGACACTTTCATGATATGAACTAACACCTAGCTGGCAGGAGGTTCACTTATAGCCCATGATTTCCAGTAATTGCACATTACAGAGATCCCTGAGCCTTCCTCAGAACTATTTCCAACTGGTCACCGGTGGGGGAGGAAAGGACAACTACTCTAGTGCACGCCAAGTTTTATTGTTAGTATTTCATACTCTTCAAATAATAATCACTCCCATTAACAATACAGAACCTATCCTCCTCTATCTAAAGCAGCGGGAAAGTGGCTTATAACGCAACACACCTGAGTGTAACTTCTTCATATTAATTGTCTCAAAACACATTAACAGATTAACATCTTTTGAAAGGCACAACACTAGAAATCAAACTGATGAAACTCACCTGGCCAGGTGCATTTGGTGTCAGCCCCTGCCCCTTCCCCTGCCTCCCCGTTCTCCGCGGAGCTCGGGCAGACGGGGCTGAAAACCATCAGGTCGCTCCGGACGGTGCCTTCCCCGACACACACCAGCCGGCTCTGGCGCTGCGAATAGGACCAACTCCCCGCTTCGCTCGCGCTCACCCCCGGGCCTTTCCCGGGCCCGCACCTCACTTCCGGGGCCCCCCGGGCAGCGCAGCCCGACGTACAGGACAATCACCAGCACGAACAGCCCGGACACCGAGCAAATGGCGATCATCAGAGACACGTTCATGGCCCCCGCCGGCCCTGCGCTCCCGACACGCGGCGGCCCCGACTCCCAGGCCACCGCCTGGGCACGCTCCGACAGCGACAGGCTCACGGTGGCGGTCGCGGACAGCGCCGGCTCCCCGTGGTCCCGCACCACGATCACCAGGCTCCGGCTGGGGCCGTCCGCCTCCTCCAAGGCCCGCGCCGTGCTGATCTCCCCGCTGTACACACCCACGCGGAAAGGCCCGCCGACCGCGGCTCCTGCAGCTCGTAGCGCAGCCAGGCGTTGTAGCCGGAATCCGCGTCCACCGCTCGCACCTTGCCCACCACCTGCCCGGCGACGGCCGACAGCGGCACCAGCTCGGGCCCCAACGCGCCGCGCCCGGACCCAGGCGGGGACACCACGGGCGCGTTGTCATTGGCATCCAGCACGAAGAGCTGCACACTCACGTTCCCGCACAAGGCCGGCAGCCCCGCGTCCCTCGCGCTCACCTCGAACTGCAGCACCTGCAGCTCCTCGTAGTCCAGGGGCTGCAGGGCGGACACCTGCCCGCTCTCCGAGTGCACCGAGATGTAGCTGGACAGAGGCCGCTCGCCCACGCGCCTCTCCACCGCCCAATAGCTCACCCGCCCGTTCGCCCCCAAGTCCGGGTCCCAGGCCGACACGCTCAGCACAGGCGCCCCGGCCGGGTTGTTCTCCCTCACGAACACCGTGTACACGGGCTGTGGGAACGCGGGGGCGTTGTCGTTCACGTCCGACAGCGGCACCACCAGCCGCCTGCTGGCCCACAGAGGCGGGGCCCCTTGGTCCCTGGCCCGCACCACGATCTCGTATTCAGCCACTCGCTCCCGATCCAGCGCCTCCGCAACCACCAGCGAGTGGTAATTCTTAAAGGTGGAGACGAGCCGAAAGGGCAGGCCCTGCCCGATGGAGCAGCCGACTTTGCCGTTGTCTCCCGAGTCCCGGTCCGAGACGCTCAGAAGAGCCACCACTGTCCCCGGGGGGGCGTCCTCGGGCACCGGCAGCGACAGGGAAGTCACCGCCAGCTCGGGGGCGTGGTCGTTCACGTCCAGCACTTCCACCAGCACTTTGCAGTGTCCGACCATAGGAGCGTGACCTTCATCTGAAGCTTGGACTGGAATTTCATACAAATTAGTTTCTTCAAAATCCAATTCTCTTTTGATTCTAATTTCCCCGGTATGAGAATCGATACTGAACACGTCTGTTATTTCGGGACCAGCAAGAGCACTAAAGGAATATGCAATATCTTTATTAATCCCCTCATCTAAATCGGAGGCGTTGAGTTTGATGACTAGCGTCCCAGCTGTTGTGTTTTCCATTGAACTGACCTCATACACGGTTTGAGCAAACACCGGCGCGTTGTCATTGACGTCCAGCACCGAGATCAGCAGCTGCGCTGTGCCCGTCAGCTCCGGTTTGCCCCCGTCTGTGGCCGTGAGCAATAAACGGTGCTCGGGGATTTCTTCCCTATCAAGAGTCTTCCTTAACACGAGCTCAACAGATTTGATTTTCTCGTTTTTCTTTTGCAAGTCTAGACTGAAATGTTCATTGGGGCTCAGTGTGTAGGTGAGCAGCGAGTTTGTGCCAATATCTGCGTCGGACGCGCCCTCTAGCGGGAACCGCGAGCCCGGCAGTCTGGATTCTGATATGAACAGCCTTAACTCGTTCACCGCGAACGCCGGGGCATTGTCATTGATGTCCCGTATCTCCACCTCCACGGGGAACAGCCGCAGCGGTTTGTCCACTAGCACCTCCAGGTCCAGGGCGCACCGGGGGCTCGGCCCGCACAGCTCTTCCCGGTCCAGCCGCGACTTCACCAGCAACGCGCCGCTCTGCGCATTTACCTCGAAACAGTCTCTGCCGCCCTTGGCCACCGCCCGTAACCGCCGAGACACCAGCTCCGCCACCTCCAGACCCACGTCCTGGGCCAGGCGGCCCACGAGCGTGCCGGGCTCGGCTTCCTCCGGCACGGAATAATGGAGCTGGCCGCCGCCCGCCGCCCAGGCCGCTTGGAGCAGAACCCAGCGCAGCAGCTGCCCCGCGCCCAGCGCCTCTCGCCGCAGAAGGACCATGGCGGACGCGAACCGAACCGAGCCGGCTGACCAATAAAATCCCAGGTTTTACCCGAAAATAAATATGCTGCAATAGACCCTGCTGCCAAGTCTTTGTATTTGGAGCCCTGCGTCAGGCAGTGCGGGTGGGCCCTGATTTGCCTCAGATGTAAATGTGGGACGGGAGGAGGAGCTGGGTTTTTCCTTTCCCAGGGAAACCTATTTTCAGTCAACAGCGACACCTTGTGACGGAAATACAAAGTCGGCTACTAGCTATTTCTGTTCCTTCTGTTGAATCTGTAGGGACTTTCCTCTCTCCGGAGACACTGTTAATCTTTGGTTTTAGGGCTCTTACAATAACTCCTCGGTCTTTTTTCCTTTTTACCCTTATGGGATAATGACTCTTTTGTTTAAATGTACTTAATTATTTCTGTCAAGCACTATGAGCTACTGTTGTAAGTTGTCCTGTCATCGGAACTTCACATCAGATGACGAAATAAACATTAAAAGTCTGGAGCAATGGCAATTCTGTAGGCTGTAGTATGTACGATCTACTATTTTTTCAGTCCCCGATTTGAGGTTCTTGTAGTCTCATTGTGTTAGTGCCAGCCAAGTTAGAATTTAAATTCGTGATCTCTCATACTTGTTTTCTCTTTTGAAAAGAGGAAATGACTGTACCAGCTGCTAGAGAATGACAGGGCTATTATATTTATCTGAATGTGGAAAGTGACATCTGGGAAGGTGTTCCATGAAAGATAAAGTAACGGATCATTCTTGGTCGAGTTTAGAAAAGAGAATACTTTCGTTTGGAAACATTCCACCTTCTTTCACAAAGCGCATTGGTGAGTCTCTTTACAGGTAATATCCATACCACAGAATGGCACTACCCAGTCACAGTGAGTTATGCTAGGCCTGCTAACTAAAATTATATGCAAGTCAGGCATTGTAACACTCATTGTTATTGAAGTGAAAGTGGTAACACAAACAGTTTTCCCCTTCTGCATGCTCTTTTTATTTGGTAAGATCATTCATTTCAGAATAAATATTCCCTTACCATTACAGGCTTACACATAATAGACATTTTATGAACTCTCTTTCTGTGTTTAAACAGCAATTATCAGGTAGAGATCACATGACCCTATACTTTGACAGATCACTACAGCCCTAGAGCTACATTCCTCCAGCAATGCCTAGAGAAAGTGAACCAAAAGGCTTCCAGAGCTTGGCTGAGTGTAAAACCATCTGACAAAACCATGGTGGCCTGGCAGTTCAGATCTTCTCCATTCAGAATCCACCACTTACAACTCCTCACCGAGCACTGCGCAACACACACTTACGATTCTCAATGCCTTGCACAGTGGAAATATGAAACTTTTGGATCAAGTTGGTGTTCATTCAGATGTTTTTTGAAATCCAGGAAAGGGCACAGAGGCGTCCCAAGAGATGCTAATGGGAGCTCACTTCACTTTATGGTTTTGAAAGCTTGAATCCAGAAAAGCTGCAGAGTGAGAATACGGCTCAGGCAGAGCCAGGATAATTATTTGAAAGTGTGTATCAAACAGATGATGTAGACAACAGAGCTGGAAACTCTACCCACATTTAATGCATTTACCAGAAATGGAAAGAGGCAATAATTTGCTCCTATGGCCTCCCTTTTGAATTAAATCTCTATAAAGACCACAAGTGCTGCCATTGATCTTAAAAGACCCAAAAAATCCAACAACCAAAAACTATTGCAGGAAACTTCTATACATTTCTAGGAGAGGGAACAGGATCTTCATGTTCCCAAAAGACTGGAGTCTATCCCATAGACGCTAAGTCAGTGCACACAGCAAATGTAAAAGAATGGTATTTAATCCTGTTTATGAAATTGCAAAGGGTTATTATTTCCAGCTCGTAGAGGCCTTAGTCTTTCAGACTGGAAACTCCATTTTATATTGTGAGCTGTCTGTGGCAAGGACTTTCATTAATGACTTGTTTGCACAGAGCCTAGCACACATTTTCTTCCTCATGTCATTGGGTATTTTCCAATGTTTCCTTATTTCAAAAATCAGGAGATGCCACAGAGTCCCTGGACTTATTGACTTGACCAGAGGAAAATCTCCAGGATCCTAAGAAGCCAGGTCACAGATACAGAAGGATCATTAAAAAAGTTGTAAATAAGCAAGTTTATCCTTGAAATAAATCAATAACCCCAAATGCTGAATTAAAATAAGCAATATAATGAACTACCATTGGTGAAATTTAACATACGTGTATGATCAAAGGAAAGATAAAGAAATAAGACAAGGGGGAACAGGTGGGGTTTAAAATGTCTACATAAAGGTAAACTAAAATGCATGAAGGAGGTAGGAGAGCCTACCAGTAAGTCATTTTTGGGACATTATCCCTAAACAATTGCAAGTGATAACAGATGCCCCAATTCTGTTAACTGGGTCGATACCTACCACTGAAAATTAAAAAAATCAAAATCAAAATAATAAATACTAGAGCTGGTCTTGCTGCCTACAAAAGAGAAATCAGTATCTAATAATCGTAACTTCCTTGATGACTGTCACTCACATAATGGCTCTGGCTATGCTGTGATTTATGCCAAGGTGCCCCTGCATCCCCTGAATACTGACAAACACATAGCTGGAATCAGTCAAATTTACCTGTGTGTTAGTATTCTTATGATAGATATTAGGATTATAATCATGTGCTTCTTGTTTAGACTTTATTGAATGCTTGTACCTTCCTGCATGAATTAATCCCACTTTAAACCTCCGTATCCCATACTGTAAGGTAATATTTGAGCATTTGCATTGTAAGCCTCTAAAACTATAAGCCACAAGACATGAAAAAAGCATTAACTGGCGTGAAGGACTAGTCTCTAATAGAAGATTAGAGATTTCCCACTTGAGAAAAAAAAGCCTTTGGACACCAGCTGAACTATTATGGAACATCAGAGACCAAAACATGGTGTTAACTGTTCTACTCTATGCTGCCTTCCCATCCTTCCCTCTACCTCTCTCTCCCCCTTTTCTCACCAATGAAGAGAAAAGGTGAAAGTGAATTCCGTCCATCTGCTAAGTTTGCACTTCAAGCAGAAGAAGAGAAGAGATTAAAAAAAACCTAACAAAAAGGAACTGTATCTTTATGCTGCTTGGACTTGGAGATGCAAGGATGAGCAAAAGATCCCCAGTGCTTAGCCCAGGTTAGCCCTAAAGGACATGCAAAGTTCGCTCATTACAGAAGCTTCCATTATTTGTTTGAAATTTAAATTTGGAACTCATTTGCCTGTATATGTGTTTACCCACTTTAACCTCTAAAACAAAGCTCTTATTTCCTTTTCATAATACATCTTTACATAGTTTATTATAGGATTGGCTACAAATGATGTTTTTTATATGAAATCTAAGGTTCAATTGACCTGCAGTCAGTGACTGATTCCTCGGGACTGGAAATAACCTAAGAATCTTTGGTGTAAGGAACAATGTATCCCAAATGTAAATTTCCCTGGGTGGAAAGACAGATTAGGCTGTTTGTGAATCCATATTAAAGCTGTTATAGTGCCTGAGGAGTTGACACTTGATAACCGGTCAGTTAAATCTAAGCACAGAATTCAGTTTACATTTTATGCCCCGTTTTCTAACAACTACTGTGAGGCCACATTCTATTAGAATGGAAAAAGCAATATACAAATAAATATATCCATATACATATGTACGTTCAAAGGGAAGCAGTTTTTCTGATCACCACTAGACAGCAAAATGTCAAGCAATGCTTACATTCTCTCTAATGCTCAGAAGGCTTTTGACCGGGTTGTGTGGCTTTTCTTAGTTCAATGCACAACAATATTTATATCCAGCCTTAACTTTCAGCCCTATATTTCTGATCTACAGAGTGGTCCCTGACCAATGTTATAAAGACAGGAAGAAGAATGCACCAGGCACACCCAATGCTTCCTCTATAATTTGCTTTTATAATAGGATATATCACAAAGTGTTATTATAAAACATTATGCTTTATTTAACGTGGTCTTAGAAATCTATGCGATCAGTCAAAGTTATTGAATGTGGGCCCAGGTTTCCTTACACAGTCCTCACATCAAGGCTACCAACCACCAGCTCACCTCACTCAGTAGAAAAAGGAGCCAATGAAGCTCTAGATTGCAAAGGTTCCTACCCACAAAGCTTCTGATTTAGGGAGATATCCACCTCACTTGGATGGGATGCTCAAGCTACCTAAACCACAAAGAGACACAGGAAGTTGTCGGAACAACTAGATGAATTCCTGGCTGCCTGCTAATGTGTACCTTGCCTACATGCCTGAGCCCTGACTTTCTGCCTGGTCCTGATTTCCTGGTCTTTCTGGACCTTTTGTTGGCATGAGTCAGTTTCAACCAATTTTTTAAGGATCCATTCATTTAACCCAACGAAGACTGCAGGAAGACAGACATCTCATATCTCATACCCTGTTCCAAGATCCTTTTGCATCCACTGGATAAATGCTAAGTACAGCCAGAAATTTAGGCATGCATAGGCTTCATGAAAATATTACAGAAGAATCCCAGTTTGTCACAACATCATTTTCAGAAATTATTCACAAACAGGAGTTTTCTTAATAAAAGAACAGCAATTCTGAAAATGAAAGTGAAGGAGAAAGAACTGGAATACTGTTTCATCTAACAAATTCTTTTAAACCAGAGTGGCAGTCAGTGACTGTAGAAAGATCCTTCCCAAAGTGTTTGTTTTCTGCTGATTTAAAAGAAAAAATCCCTTTTAATGTAGGGGCATTAAATTTTACCTCACCCAAAATCTACCAGTTTTTAAATGACACTCTATACTTAATTACAGCTTCATAATCTTCATATTACTTCCATTTGCAACCTCCTCTGCAAATTAATATTCAACTAAATATTTCTTTGACATTCCATTTTTCTCACTTCATAACTCCATTGATTTTAGGAAGAAGAGCAGGACAATTTTTATGACCATTTTGTACGAATTAGCAAGGGAAATGAGTCTTGTGCATTTGAGAGCATAATCCTAATCTGTGAAAACATCTGAATTCCTTCAAATACAACATCACAATAGTTAATCTTTCTGAAATAAACGACACCTGCAAAATAATTATTGACTCCTACATCACAATATTTTAAAGGTCAGTAGTCGTGTGAAAGTCAGACAATGTTTGGCTCACATTTGGTCTGGTTACATCACCTACTACCATCTCCAGACAAGACAAGAAACACAATATCGTCTCATCTAAGAAGTGGGTATTGCCCATGAAAGCTCGTGATACTATATCTATTTATTTGTTAGTCTCTAAGGTGCCACTGGACAACTCGGACAATTTGTTTTTAAAACAAGAAATTTCAATTTAAAGCTATTTGTTCCCTTGACATTTTTCTGATGAAATTGCCTGGCACTCTAAACATGTTGCACAATTTAACGTCTATGCAGAAATTAAAATTCACTCGGTTGCTTATAATATACAATGGAAGACAACTTTAGAATAATAAAGTTGTAATTCTTACTGCTTCTTCAAAGACAGAATCGTCAACCACAAATCATTACAACTCATCATATTTTTTCAGTAATTGTGTCAACATCTCAGTTTCCTATCAATTGTGGCTATCAGTAACTAGTATAACAATTTAAAAGTGATTAAAAACATATTTACATTGTATATTATCGACCTGCGGAACCCGTTGCCTCTGGACACACAAAAAAACAAGAATTTCCTGAGAAACAATGAAAGATCAAAGGTGAGTTTAGAAAATTTAAAATTACAATTAGTTTAGAAAGAATAAAACTCCACTAAGAGATACAGAAAATGGAAAGTTTCATTACATGAACTAACACCTAGCTGCCAGGAGGTCTATTTATAGGCCAGGATTTCCAGTAATTGCCCATTACAGAGATCCCTGAACCTTCCTCAGAACTATCTCTAACTGGTCACCTTCGGAGGCGGAAAGGACAACTGCTAAAATGCACTCCAAGAATTATTACTAACTCTTCAAATAATAATCACTCCCATTGACAATACAGAACCTACCCTCCTCTATCTAGAGCAGCGGGAAAGTGACTTATAACGCAACGCAACTGAGTTTATCTTCTTCATATTAATTGTCACAAAACACATTAACGAATTAACATCTTTTGAAAGGCTCAAAACTAGAAATCAAACTGATGAAACTCACCATTCCAGATGCATTTGGTGTCAGACCCTGTCCCTTCCCTGCCTCCCCGTTCTCCGCGGAGCTCGGGCAGACGGGGCTGAAAACCATCAGGTCGCTCCGGACGGTGCCTTCCCCGACACACACCAGCCGGCTCTGGCGCTGCGAATAGGACCAACTCCCCGCTTCGCTCGCGCTCACCCCCGGGCCTTTCCCGGGCCCGCACCTCACTTCCGGGGCCCCCGGGCAGCGCAGCCCGACGTACAGGACAATCACCAGCACGAACAGCCCGGACACCGAGCAAATGGCGATCATCAGAGACACGTTCATGGCCCCCGCCGGCCCTGCGCTCCCGACACGCGGCGGCCCCGACTCCCAGGCCACCGCCTGGGCACGCTCCGACAGCGACAGGCTCACGGTGGCGGTCGCGGACAGCGCCGGCTCCCCGTGGTCCCGCACCACGATCACCAGGCTCCGGCTGGGGCCGTCCGCCTCCTCCAAGGCCCGCGCCGTGCTGATCTCCCCGCTGTACACACCCACGCGGAAAGGCCCCGCCGACCGCGGCTCCTGCAGCTCGTAGCGCAGCCAGGCGTTGTAGCCGGAATCCGCGTCCACCGCTCGCACCTTGCCCACCACCTGCCCGGCGACGGCCGACAGCGGCACCAGCTCCGGCCCCAACGCGCCGCGCCCGGACCCAGGCGGGGACACCACGGGCGCGTTGTCATTGGCATCCAGCACGAAGACCTGCACACTCACGTTCCCGCACAAGGCCGGCAGCCCCGCGTCCCTCGCGCTCACCTCGAACTGCAGCACCTGCAGCTCCTCGTAGTCCAGGGGCTGCAGGGCGGACACCTGCCCGCTCTCCGAGTGCACCGAGATGTAGCTGGACAGGGGCCGCTCGCCCACGCGCCTCTCCACCGCCCAGTAGCTCACCCGCCCGTTCGCCCCCAAGTCCGGGTCCCAGGCCGACACGCTCAGCACAGGCGCCCCGGCCGGGTTGTTCTCCCGCACGAACACCGTGTACACGGGCTGCGGGAACGCGGGGGCGTTGTCGTTCACGTCCGACAGCGGCACCACCAGCCGCCTGCTGGCCCACAGAGGCGGGGCCCCTTGGTCCCTGGCCCGCACCACGATCTCGTATTCAGCCACTCGCTCCCGATCCAGCGCCTCCGCCACCACCAGCGAGTGGTAATTCTTAAAGGTGGAGACGAGCCGAAAGGGCAGGCCCGGCCCGATGGAGCAGCTGACTTTGCCGTTGTCTCCCGAGTCCCGGTCCGAGACGCTCAGAAGAGCTACCACTGTCCCCGGGGGGGCGTCCTCCGGCACCGGCAGCGACAGGGAAGTCACCGACAGCTCGGGGGCGTGGTCATTCACGTCCAGCACTTCCACCAGCACTTTGCAGTGTCCGGACAAGGGGGGTTGTCCTTTGTCAGTAGCCTCGATTTGAATTTCATATAGGTTCTGGGTTTCAAAATCCATATTTCCTTTCACTCTCACTTCACCGGTGTTAGCATCGAGGCTAAAATTGTCCTTTACTTTGGTAGAAACGCGGTTATTAAACGAATAGGAAATGTCCTGATTGATTCCCTCATCTAAATCTGTGGCGTTGAGTTTGATCACTAATGTCCCATTGGCCGCGTTTTCTAACAAACGCACTTCATAGACGGGCTGGTTAAACACCGGCGCGTTGTCATTGGCGTCCAGCACCGAGATCACCAGCTGCGCTGTGCCCGTCAGCTCCGGTTTGCCCCCGTCAGTGGCCGTGAGCAGTAAACGGTGCTCGGGGGTTTCCTCCCTGTCCAGCGGTTTCTTTAATACAAGGACTAAAGATTTTCTTTGCTCATTATTTTTCTGAAAATCTAGACTGAAATGTTCACTGGGGCTCAGTGTGTAGGTGAGCAGCGAGTTTGTGCCAATATCTGCGTCGGACGCGCCCTCTAGCGGGAACCGTGAGCCTGGCAGTCTCGACTCCGCAATAATCAAATTATCTTCATTGACCGCGAACGCCGGGGCGTTGTCATTGATGTCCCGTATCTCCACCTCCACGGGGAACAGCCGCAGCGGTTTGTCCACTAGCACCTCCAGGTCCAGGGCGCACCGGGGGCTCGGCCCGCACAGCTCTTCCCGGTCCAGCCGCGACTTCACCAGCAACGCGCCGCTCTGCGCATTTACCTCGAAACAGTCTCTGCCGCCCTTGG
This sequence comes from Rafetus swinhoei, assembly GCA_019425775.1. Taxonomy (NCBI): domain Eukaryota; kingdom Metazoa; phylum Chordata; order Testudines; family Trionychidae; genus Rafetus; species Rafetus swinhoei. The sequence continues at coordinate 41,381,812 of CM033428.1, read as the reverse complement.
CCACCGCCCGCAACCGCCGAGACACCAGCTCCGCCACCTCCAGACCCACGTCCTGGGCCAGGCGGCCCACGAGCGTGCCGGGCTCGGCTTCCTCCGGCACGGAATAATGGAGCTGGCCGCCGCCCGCCGCCCAGGCCGCCTGGAGCAGAACCCAGCGCAGCAGCTGCCCCGCGCCCAGCGCCTCTCGCCGCGGACCGGCCATGGCGGACACCGATTTCTTCGAATATGCAGCAATTCACACAAACGTGTAACCCGCTGGAACCGGGTAGTTTAATTCCAACGCCGCGATGTAAACGCGTCCTCCCGGCCGCCCGCCCGGCTGCGTATGAAGCTCCAGCCGCAGCCGCTGGAGTTTTCCCCTCACAAACCTTTCGTAGGGGAAGAGCGACACCATGTGGCTGATTGTCCCGTTTCATGGCAGCCTCTCAGAAAATCGTTCCTTCCCTCGTAATTGCCTGTGACCTTGGGTCCGACCGGGGAGATCCTTTCGTGCCTTCCTGGGTTGGAGTTGAAAGGCGAGTGTTTGGGGGGCGATGTGCGCTCTGTAGACTGAACTCAAACACCTTGTCTTCCTCGTTCAGAACAGCCAAACTTCCGGGCAAAGCGGGTCCGGTTCGGTGATTAAAGCGGCCTGACACCATCACCGTAAGGCTTTGCCCCGCCTCACGCTGTTCAACCGCCACCATCTCGCCGGGCGGGGAGAGCCCAGGGCCCAGCGACGGATCAGCCCTTAGAAATGGAAGGCAGGGTTGTGAGAGGAGAGTTGGGCGCCGAACTTCCATTGCCTAGCGATGGGATTGAAGGGTCTCGCTTCAAATTAAAGTTCAGCTTTGGCTGGTTTCAATCGGGCCTTGTGTGGGAGGCTCGCCTACCTTCCTCCCCACTCTATTGTCAAGCCTTGTGTGACGACGCGTTGGGGTCCCCTGACTCCTGCACCCCTGTAATGGCACGAACAGACTCCACCGGCCCGTAGAATGGAGGGAGTTTATTGTTTCTCCAGGGTACAGCACAGCACAGATGTCATCTGGTTACAGGGCAGGTCTAGGATGCCTCAGCCCCCCTGGAGATGGGGGAGACTGGGCCCTAAATCCCAGCCCCTGCCTTAGGCTGGTTCCTCCATGATCCCAGACAGAAACTAACTCACTCTCTTCCAGCCCTGCCCCCCAGCCCGGGCAGCATTTCCCCTTCCTTTGTCTCTCTCCTTGGGGGGTAGCTGGTCAGACAGGTTGAGAGACCCTCTTTGCATAATGACTCATCTCCAGTCCTTCTGGGCTGTGGTACCGATGGCAGCCATTGGGGATTACCACAGAGCCAGCATAGAAACCAGCCAGGTACCTCCACTACGTCACAGTTCTCTCCCCTCCGAGAGTGAACTGAGCAGGGTCACTCCGTGACCTAGGGAAGTTCGGGTCCTCTGCATGGGAACCCGCCCTGGGGACATGGGTGCTCCCTTGACTCGGGCTGGCCGTGGCAAGGCCCCACATGAACTGGCTTCCTCTGTCCACTCGCTGCATCGCTCCAGGGCGACTGACACAGGCCTGTCCTCTGTGGTCGCACTCCATCCTTCCGCTGGCCTTGATCTCTGGCCAGGGTCTCTCGGCCGGGGCCATGAGCCCAGCGAGCCTTCTCTGGACAGCCAGGGCGGCCTCCACCCCGACGCTCCATCCGGGAGGTCTTCCTCCCATAACTCTCTCAGCAAGCCCAGAGGCTCCTCTATACAGGGTAGGGGCCCTGAGCAGCTTTCTCCTGTCTTGGGCCTTCCCGCCTCTGGCAGGAGTCACAGGACCGGCCGTACTGCTGCACGGCTGCAAATATTCCCGGCCAGTAGAAGTGTTGGAGCAGCCTCAGCCGGGTGCTCCGGATCCCCCGGTGGCCCGCAAAGGGGACATTATGGGCCAAATACAGCAGCTTGAGGTGATACTTTTGGGGGACGACCAGCTGCCGCTGGACCCCCCATGCCCTCACCTTCCTGGGGGGAAGCCATTCCCGGAACAGGAATCCCCGCTCCCACAGGAATCTCTCCTGGCCTCCTCTCCCAGGGGCTGAGCTGCCCGGAGGCCAGCCTCGCCCCTCAGCCTCTGCAAGGAGGGGTCTGCCTGCACCTCAGCCTGGAATGCAGCCGCTGGGGCAGGGATCGACCTGTTCCCCACCTTTGCCTAGGTCGGGGTCCCCGCTTGGCTGGACCCCGTGTCCACGGTGATGGGACCCTGGGGACCCTGCCAGGAGTCCTTCCCTGGATCCAGGTTGCCAGCCCCTCGCTGGCTCTGGCTACGGGCGGTGACTAGAGCCCGCTGGGATTCCTGGGGCCACTCCTCCAGGTCATTCCCCATCAGCACCTCGGTGGGCAAGTGCGGGTGCACCCCCACTTCCTTGAGACCTTCCTTGGCCCCCCATTTCAGATGCACCCTGGCTACGGGCACCTTAAACGGGACCCGCCTATGCCCTTCAGGGTCAGCTGCGTGTGGGGTAGTATCCGGTCTGGGGCTACTATGTCAGATCGGGCCAGCGCCACCTCCGCCCCGTGTCCCAGAAACCCGTCACCTTCCTACCATCCACCTCCAGGGGTACGAGGCACTCGCCCGCAGGGGCCGCCCTGCCCCCACCCGGTACACGGAGAAATCCGCCTCCCGAGGGTCAGACCTCCCAGGGGGGGTGCACTGAGCATCCTTCCCCCCACTCTGAGCTGAGGTCTGCCTGCCAGCCCCTGCCTCTGGGGCAGCCTGCCCTTCCTCCAGCCCCAGCCAGTTAACCCTGGAAAGTCCCAGGTCATGGGACCTGGTGCACTGAGCCCTCTTGTGGCCTTTTTGCCCACAGCAATGGCAAGTTAGGCTTTGGGCTGTCTCTGTCCAGGCCCTGGCTGGTTCTCTGGGGCACAGACGACCTGTTCCTTGGGCTCGCCTCGTAGTTGACTCCTCCGTCGCCAGCCGACATCCGGTCTCTGTGCGATTCCCTTTCTCTCCGGGACTCCTGTTCACACCCGGACCGGCTCTCCGTGAACTCATCTGCCAGTCTCCCGGCCTCCTGGGGCGTCTCTGGTCTTCGGTCCTGAGCCACAGCCTCAATCTGGGTGGGCATGCTTCATAGAACTGTTCCATCATGAACAGCTTGAGCAGCCCCTCTGCAGTCTGGGCTCCGACTCCAGACACCCACTTGCGGCAGTATTGCGCCAGGCGGGAGGCCAGATCCACATAGGTCTCCCGTGGCTCCTTCTGCACCTCCCGGAACTTCTTCCTGTACATCTCGGGGGTCAGCCCGAACTTGTGCAGCAGGGCCTCCTTGACTCGGTTGTAATCCCTGGCTGTAGGTCCTCCAGCTGATTGAGCACCCGGTGGCCTCCTGGTTCAGTGCGGGATGAGCTCCTGCAGCCAGTCAGCTGGGGGACCCGTTGCAGTCCACAGGCCCTCTCAAAGGAGCTGAGGAACCCGTCTATGTCGCCCATGTCCTTCAATTGGGCCACCACGAGCTTCTCCAAGCATCTGGCCGCCCCGGGCCTTTGGGGCTCATCTGCACTCGGCGCAGCTGGGGCCCCGCCACTTCTCCGCTCTGCCATGGCTCATGCTGCCGCTGCTCTCACGGTCCTGGACTTCCAATTCCTTCATCTGCAGCTGGATTTCTAGCCGCCGCAGCTCCGCGGGGTTGGACCCTCCCCTCGGCGGACTACGGCTTGCAGTGCTCCCCTGGGAGGCAGTCCGGTCTCTTCGGCGGCCTCCAGCGCTCCGCCCCCTCTCCGAGCCTGACACGCTCCCAGTGGGGGTCTGGCTGTTCCCCACGGGGACAGGATCCCAGCCCTGTGGCTGGTCATTCTCTTCCAGCCAGGCAATCAGCTGGGCCTTGCTGCGCTCCGCACAGGCAAGCCCTCTCTGCACAGCTTCACCAGCTCTGCCTTCAGCAGTTGGGTATAGGCCATCTCCCGCTGGTCCTCGGTGCAGACTCACCAGTCTAGTGCTGCTGCGCCCCACGATTCTCAGGAACCGCTCGCTCTGTTTCCAGCACGCCTGGTTCTATGGCTCTTGCTTCTACTGCACCTTGTCGCTCGCCGCTGGATGCTCCATCCACGGGGTACAGTGCATCCCACCCCTGACACCAGTGTGACGGCGCGTTGGGGTTCCCCCATCTCCTGCACCCCCGTAATGGCACGAACAGACTCCACCGGCCCGTAGAATGGAGGGAGTTTATTGTTTCTCCAGGGTACAGCACAGCACAGATGTCATCTGGTTACAGGGCAGGTCTAGGATGCCTCAGCCCCCCCCTGGAGATGGGGGAGACTGGGCCCTAAATCCCAGCCCCTGCCTTAGGCTGGTTCCTCCATGATCCCAGACAGAAACTAACTCACTCTCTTCCAGCCCTGCCCCCCAGCCCGGGCAGCATTTCCCCTTCCTTTGTCTCTCTCCTTGGGGGGTAGCTGGTCAGACAGGTTGAGAGACCCTCTTTGCATAATGACTCATCTCCAGTCCTTCTGGGCTGTGGTACCGATGGCAGCCATTGGGGATTACCACAGAGCCAGCATAGAAACCAGCCAGGTACCTCCACTACGTCACACCTTGTAATTAGCCTAATTGCAAAAAACCTAGCTTCTAGGTCCAATCTGTGATACAATGGCTGTTTCGCTGTATCTATTATACCAGATTTGGTCCTGTTGCCACCCGGGACGAGATAGCTGCGGAGTTTAACTAACTCCCAGTAGGTATCTAAAGAGGAAGGTTCTCCTGCCAGTGCAGTAGGTAGCACTTGGCTGTAGCTGGCCTCCTGTTCATATGAATGATGATACACATACAATCAAGGTCAGTGACTGTGAAATTCATGTAATACTCCATTCATAAAAATGAGCACATATACACACATCGTTCTACACACTGGCATATCGTACTACATTAAGCTATGGCAGCATAAATGCAATTTACCATGTATTATTGACCCATCTACATCCAGCTTCTGCCAGTTGGAAGCTCTTGGAACAGAGAGAGCCTGGGTTTGCATGCTTACACATCTTGGCTAGGATGGACCAATCTCCCTCAATTGATCCAGTTCTTTCAGGAAGCCTGTTATAGTTTGGTCTTCACATCATCCACGGGCAACAAATTCCACGGCTTGACTGTGGTTTGTGCGAAGTGGGACTTCCTTCTGTTTGTTTAAATCTGCTGCCTTTTAATTTCATTAGGTGGCCGCTGGTTCTTGTGTTAGGAAGGAGTAAAAACACTTCCTTGTTGACTTCTTCACACCACCCACAACTTTACAGACCTCTACCATATTCTCCCCCGGCTTCTCTTTTTTCATGCTGAACAGTCTCCTCTTTTTAATCTCTCTTCGGATGGAAGCTGTTCCATGCCACTAATCATTTTTGTTGCTCTTTTCTGAACCCTTTTTAGCTCTGAAATACCGTTCTTGAGCTGAGCACCAGAACTGCATGCGATATTCAAGATGTGGGTGTGCCATTGATTTATTTAGTGTCACTATGATGTTTTCTTTCATATTATCTATCCCTTTCCTAATGGTTCTGCACATTCTGTTTGCCTTCTAGACAGCTGCTACGTGGATGGATGTTTTTGGGGAAACTATACAAAATGACTCCATGATCTCTTTCCTAACAGCTACTTTAGAGTCCATGGTTATGTAGGTACAGCTGAAATTATGTTCTCCAATGTGCATTACTTGCACTTACCAACATCGAATTATCTGCCATTTTTTTGCCCAGTCACCCAGTGTAATGAGATTCCTATTTGAATCTTTCCATTCTGCTTTGCACTTAATATCTTGAGTAATTTTGCATAATCTGCTAATTTTGCCACTGCCTCACTATTCACCTCCTTTCCCAGATCTTTCATGAATAACAAATAGCATTAATCCCAGTACAGATCCCTGGAGGACACCACTATTTCTCTCTCTCTCCATTCTGAAAACTGACCATTTATTCCTACCCCTTGTTTACTGTCTTTTACCCTGTTACTGATTCTCGAGAGGACCTTCCCTTTTCTTTCCATGCCTACTTCCCTTGCTTAAGAGACTTTAGTGAAAGACCTTCTCAAATGCTTTGTGAAAATCCAAGTACACTATTTCGGTTGGATCACCATTGTCCACATGTTTGCTGACACACACAAAAAAAGTATTCTAATAGATTGGTGAGGCATGATTTCCCTTTACAAAAGCCATATGGATTCTCCCAACAAAATCATGTGCATCCAGGTGTCTGAGAATTCTGTTCTTTACTATAGTTTCAACCAGTTTTCTTGGTACTGAAGTTAGTCTTACCAGTCTGTAATTGTCAGGATCCCCTCTGGAGTTATTTTGAAAATTGGTATCTTCCAGCCCTCTGAAACAGAAGCTGATTTAAGTGATAAGTTACATACCACAATTGCTAGTCCTGCAATTCCATATTTCAGTTTCCTCAGAACTCTTGGGTGAATACCATCTGGTTCTGGTGTTTTGCTACTCTTCACTGTCTCTGTTCCAAAAACTCCTCTCTTGACATCTCAGTCTCAGATTTGTCATGTAAAAGAATCGCTCAGGAGAGAGAACTTCCCTCACATCTTCTGCGGTGAACACCCGTGAAGGAAAGAAAGTAGTTTCTTTTTGTCTTCCCTGATCGTTCCATTAGTCTCCCTTGACCAGTGCTCCACTGATGTACTTCCTACTCCTGATTTCCCGTAGCAAAAATTTGCCGTTAGTTTTGCTAGTTGCTCTTCAAATTCTTGTGTGGTCTAATTATCCTTTTACACTTGACTTGCCAGAGTATCCGCGCCTTTGTGTTTCCTCGGCAGCATTGAACTTCCAGTTTTGGCAGGATGCCTTTTTGCCTCTAGCCACGTTTTACATTGCTATTTACCCCGGTGGCACTTTGTTTCATCCTCTTGTTTTTTGCGTTTGGGTCTATATTTAATAAGCCGTTATTAGGGTGCAGTTAGTGAGTTCCAGGCAGCGCGGGGCATTTCACTTTTATGACTGCTCCTCCGTACTTACATTAACTAGCTTCCTCGTTTTTGCGTAGTTCCCCTTGCGGAAGTTCAGTGTCACTGCTATGGGCTTGTGCGGTGCTAAGCGGCCTCTCTGCACGAGGATGCTAAATTGAATCGTATTATGTTTGCTATTAGACCGCAGCTGAGCTCTAGTCACCACTTCGAGCAGATCCTCTGCGCCACTGTGGGCTAAATCGAGCATTGCCTCCCCCCGTGTGGGCTTTGGCTGGCTGCTCCATGAGCCACTCAGTTATGGTACCAAGAAACTATCTCCGAGGTCCTTCTCTCAGGGTCCATGGTTGCGCAGAGAAAATCCAGCCCCTGGGGCGTGGTTCTCCGCACGCAAACAGGGCGAAATGCACTTCGAAGCGGGAGCCGGGGTCACTTACAATCCTCGCTGGAGGATTTCCCTGCTAGATGGAGAAGCGAAGTCGGGCTCCGGGTGACTGGTGATGTTGTAGGCGGCGGCCGCCTCTGTCCAAAGCGCCCAGCATGAAGGTTCAGCGGCTCGTCCCATTGCCCCCAGTCCTGGTCACCACCTGCCCGGCTGCAGCGCTTCCCCGATAGGGTGCGAAAGGGAATTTACCGTCCTTGGGGGACCGTCACTGCCACCCAAAACCGTTACCGGGTCTGTGCAATGGAGAGCGGCCTCCTCGCGCCTGCGCTTCCACCTCGCATTCCGGATTCTGCTCCCGCCTCTGCGCTCCCTTATCCGGATCGAGGTGACGCGTGTTCTGAAGGCTGATTGCAGCGCAGCTGCCGAACGCGCTGTGCGCCTTTCCCTCCTTCGCCTCCACCCGCCTCCACTCACTAGCCTCTGTCCACAACAGCTATCTTCATAGGGAGGGTGCAGCTCTTCAGGGAGCCCCGCTGCCTTGGGGGCGGCTGTTGTCACATTGTGAGTCGACCCCTTTCCTCTCTCGAACGGCTCTTCCCGTCTGAAAACTGGGATTTCACTCCGATTCTCCACTGTCAAAGCCAAGCCTGAATTTGCCCTGATCTCACGTGAGGTCAAAGGAGCAGGAGCGTTGTCAGATCTTGAGCCCTAGGAGAGGAAATTCACCGCGCACCAACACAATCTCAGCCACGTGGGGAAATCAGCATCCATACTCGGGATTTCCAGCTCCACAGAGCACACTGCAAGAGGATTTTCAACCCCAGGCTCGAATGTCAGCGCGCAACTTACGATCTGCCCGCGCAGCGCCTCCGCCCGTTTTCTCTGTGACGATCCAGCCGCCATGCTGCAGGTGCATCTCCGCCAGTTTTCCCCTTTTTTCCCGCAACTGGCGGGTTTCTGATCCACTCCCAGATCCTCTGCCGCATTTCCTCTCAAAGCGCCCGGCGAGAGCTCCTGGCCCCGAGTAACCAGCCTCCCCAGCCACAGACTCGCAGAAGCAGAATCGAGCAACCCGGGCTGTGGCAAACCAGCCCCGAGTCCGACATCTTAGTTTGCCCCTGTCGCTGCAGTAACCGGTTCCTCACGCCTGTCTGCAGAGAGCTCATTTCCCGTCTCTGCCTCCGTGGGCCACTAGGGGCCGCGGTGAAACAAAGAAAGAATTGAACCTGCAGATAGTCCCTTGCCAATGCCGTGGTTTTACCTTGTGCCCGCTTCTCCCCGTGGGCAGCGCGGTCTCCACTGGCGTGTCCGCGGACCGCCTTGTGAACGGGGAAAATCGCCGGGCCTGCTCCAGTCGTGTGGACAACAGCGACATCTGGAGTCTAAACCCCAAATCGCTCGAAATGACTCGCAACCGCACACAAAGGCCGCCTACGGGAATGCTTCATGAAATGTCTAAACAGCTTAGCCACCCCGCCGCAGTGTACTCCCACGACACAGAAGTTTGGCACCTAATGGCCCCAAATAGATCCATGTGTGTAACATGTAACTAGGACGAACTGATACAATCCGGTTTCACTGAGCAGGTTTCCTCCTGTCGTTCCCCAAAACAAGATACCCGCATCCTGCTTTCATGCTCCAGCGGACCCAGCAGCACCGCCCCGCACGGGAGCAGCCTGGGAATGCCCCTAAGGGGTTCCTTCCTTCCCCCGCCTGCACTTGCACCTTTTCTCAAGCGCCGCCTAACCCCCGGATCTGCCCGGTGTCGCCAGGAGCCGAAAACATGCTCGGCGCTGCCGGTGCAGCGAACTCCGCTCCCATTCACCTGTCCCAGTCACGGTCAGCGCGTCCTTGGCCACCCCCGGCCCTAGCCTGGCAGTCCCCCACCGGAGCGCTCTGGTTGCGCCCCGAGGCAGGCAGATCTCTGGGAAAGCCCCTTGGCTTCGGGGCACAGGAACACCGTGTTCTCCGGCCAGCGGCGTCGCTGGGGCGAACCCGGGGGCTTGTTCTCTCGCTCTGGCGAAAGGATTTTCCATGCCGCGCTCAAATATCACGTGACCGCTTCCCTGAGCCCGCAGGCCCCGCCCATCGCCTAAGCGCCCCGTTCTGTCCCCCCCCCCACACACACACTTTTCCCTTCAGTCCCTGGCACAATCCGCAGCCCGGGGAAGGGGGGGTTGTCTGCTCCCCGGTCCCAGCTCCGCGGCATCGTTAGCCAGGCGCCAACTCCGCGGGAACCGCCCGGGACCTGCCGCCCGGAATAGCGCCCGTCCAGAGGTGGCGGAACCCACGCAGAACGGGGTAAAGAAGGGGGCAAAGGCCCATTCCCGGCCTCGATGCCTTTTTTCCTTTTTCCCCTTCTTAGCCCAGCCTCTCCGCGCATAGCGCCTCTGCCGCTGCCCCAGAGCGGCTGGGATGCCAGCGGCACGTGCTGCCTACATCCGAGGTGAGCAGCTAACACCGAGACCTTTCCTGGTGTTTCAGTCCCTTCGACGTCTGCCTGCCTTGAGCACTCTGCCTCGGGACAGCTGCTAGGGCGGTGATGGAGAGCAGCGACATCTGGAGGCTTCATGGATTATTGCAGCGAACGTGCTGATGGTATCAAAAATCGACGTTGTTTTAACTTCACACTGACATTTGGTTTGAATTCTATGCGTTTGCTATTACTTGCTGTCCACAGAGAAACAATATCAATATCCCATATCTGATGACGGTTTTGGAACAACCATCAATGTCCTGAATACGGCTGTAAGCTATTAGTCAGCTACCCCATTAGCCTAGGTTTATCGGGTACTCCGGCATTCCCCTTGCCCACTTGCTGCCTCTATATCAGAGGCAGGAAAGGGAGGAAGCAAGAGCTGGTGCTGGAGGGGAACATGTTGCCCTCAGCACCATCTCTGCAGTGCCTTCCCCCGCCCCTACACCCCTGCTGCTGCAGAAGCAGCAGTGCAAGGGGGAAGCAGCAAGGGAAGCTCTTCCAGCAGCAGCCCGTGTCCACAGGGGGTCCCAACTCCCCCCTGGGACCTCTGAAGACAGGGGCTACTGCTAGAATGGGCAGGCAGCCCAGCTCAGTCCCCGCTTGCTCCGGGACCGAACCTCGCTACAGCTCTGCAATTTAAAATGCAGTAGGAACTGGGCAGCCGGGCTGCCCAGCTCCTACTGCATTTAAAATTGCAGAGCTGCAGTGGGGTTTGGACCCAGTGCAAGCCAGGACAGAGCGGGCTGCCTTCCCCTATTGATTACTTGATAAAAAAAATCTATCGACTACTAGATTAGTAATATAACAGCATTTTACATCCGTAGTCCTGAAGTGATCATTGTCAAACAAAGTCATATGGAAATAGCACACACCCAATTCAGTGTATTTTATTTGTATTTTGAATGTTTTGTTTTGTTTCTTCTTACCACGTTTATGTAAACAAACAGATGGTGCTTTTTTGCTGTGTTCACACACAGGCTGTAGGAGCACCACCCTCAGTTCAGCCAGTTTCAGATTTTAAAATGCTGGGTTATGGTCACAAAGGATGTTTCTGTGTAAAGGATTTAGCAATAAAAGGCAACTGGAGCTAAACATTGAAACAATGTAAAACGTTCACTCCCTGGCTGGGAACTCCTTGAGGATTACAGTAGTTTGTCAGTCTCACACCCCTCCTTGATGATTCACAGGACTAGTTCCACACAGGCCTGCATGGAGGTGGCCACTCCCCCGGAGAAGTAAGTGATCTGCAATCTGGCCCTCTCCGAGCAAAGAATCAATCACATGAATGTATCCCAACTAGAGCAATCACGCAGCATTACTCTGATCTGACAATGAACGAGAGCTTCAGCGGGTCAAATTGCTGACCAGTGCACAGCTGCAGTAAAAGGCAAAGAACATATTAGATTTAATTAGAGGCAAAAATGAAACAATGACATATCGGTGACAGTTGTTAAATCCCATCTGGACTGCTGCGGTATTGTCACTGTGTTAAATTAAAGGAGGCCATTATTTTGTGCAGCCCAAATAAAGAAGTACATTATAATATGCATTATAGTACGGCAAAAAAAAAAAATGCCCTGGCTTAACCAGGAGATTTTGCATAGTCTAAAAATCAAAAAGGAGTCATATAAAAAGTGGAAACTAGGACAAATTACAAAGGATGAATATAAGCAAACAATATAGGTATGCAGGGGCAAGATTAGAAAGGCAAAGGCACAAAATGAGCTCAAATTAGCTACAGACATAAAGGAAAACAAGAAGACTTTCTATAAATATATGAGAAGCAAGAGGAAGACCTAGGACAGGGTAGGCCCATTACGCAGTGAGGAGGGAGAAACAATAACACAATACTTGGAAATGGCAGAGGTGCTTAATGACATCTGTGTTTCAGTCTTCACCAAGACATCTGATGATGAAGGAATGTCTAACAGTGAATACTAGTGGGAATGGGGTAGGGTTAGCAGATAAAATAAAAAAAGAACAAATTAAAAATTACTTAGAAAACTTAGATGTCAGCAAGTCACCAGGGCCTGATGAAATGCATCCTAGAATATTCAAGGAGCTGATGGAGGAGGTATCTGAGCCTTTAGCTATCATCTTTGAAAAATCATGGAAGATGGGAGAGATTCCAGAAGACTGGAAAAGGGCAAATCTAGTGCCCATCTATAAAAAGGGAAATAAGAACAACCCAGGAAACTACAGATCAGTTAGTTTAACTTCTGTGCCAGGAAAGATAATGGAGCAAGTAATTAAGGAATTCATCTGCAAATACCTGGAAGATAATAAGGTGATAGGTAACAGCCAGCATGGATTTGTAAAGAACAAATCTGATCACTTTCTTTGATAGGATAACAAGTCTTGTGGACAAGGGAGAAGAGGTGGATGTGGTATACCTAGACTTTAGTAAGGCCTTTGATATGGTCTCACATGACCTTTTTATCAATAAAATAGGCAAATACAACTTAGATGGGGCTACTATAAGGTGGGTGCATAACTGGCTGGATAACCATTCTCAGAGAGTAGTTATTAATGGTTCACAATCCTGCTGGAAGGGCAGAACAAGTGGGGTTCTGCATGGGTCTGTTTTGGGACCGGTTATATTCAATATCTTCATCAACAATTTAGATATTGTCATATAGAGTACGCTTATTAAGTCTGCAGATGATACCAAGCTGGGAGGGGTTGCAATTGCTTTGGAGGATGGGTCATAATTCAAAATGATCTGGAGAAATGGTCTGAGGTAAATAGGATGAAGTTTAATAAGGACAAATGCAAAGCACTCCACTTAGGAAGGAACAATCCGTCTCACACATACAGAATGGGAAGCAACTGTCTAGGAAGGAGTCCTGCAGGAAAGGATCTAGGGGTTATAGTGGACCACAAGTTAAATATGAGCCAACAGTGTGACGCTGTTGCAAAAAAGCAAACATGATTCTGGGCTGCATGAACAGGAGTGTTGTGAGCATTCTTCCGCTCTACTCTACACTGATTAGGCCTCAGTTGGGCTATGTCTACACTTGCGGCTTCTTGCGCAAGTAATATGCAAATGAGGCTAAGCATGGAATATCACCGAGCCCCATTTGCATACCTAATGAGCCACCATTTTTTTCAGAAGAGGCTCTTGTGCAAGAAGGAGCGTCTACACTGCCCCTTCTTGCGCAAGAAAAACCCTCTTGCGCAATGCCGTTATTCCTGAAAAGTAATAGGGTAACGGCATTGCGCAAGAGGGTTTTTCTTGCAAGAAGGCAGTGTAGATGCTCCTTCTTGCACAAGAGCCTCTTCTGAAAAAAGTGGTGGCTCATTACGTATGCAAATGAGGCTCGGCGATATTCCACGCTTAGCCTCATTTGCATATTACTCGCGCAAGAAGCCGCGAGTGTAGATATAGCCTTGGAGTATTGTGTCCAGGTCTGGGCACCACATTTCAAGAAAGATGTGGAAAAATTGGAGAAGGTCCAGAGAAGAGCAACAAGAATGATTAAAGGTCTAGAGAACATGACCTATGAAGGAAGACTGAAAGAATTGGGTTTGTTTAGTTTGGAAAGGAGAAGACTTACAGGGGACATGACAGTGGTTTTCAGGTATCTAAAAGGGTGTCACAAGGAGGAGGGAGAAAAATTGTTCTTCCTGGCCTCTGAGGATAGGACAAGAAGCAATGGGCTTAAATTGCAGCAAAGGAGGTTTAGGTTGGACATTAGGAAAAACTTCCTACCTGTCAGGGTGGTTAAACACTGGAATAAGTTGCCTAGGGAGGTTGTGGAATCTCCATCTCTGGAGATATTTACGGTTGGATAGACATCTTTCAGGGATGATTTAGAATAGATAGTGGTTGGTCCTGCTGTGAGGGCAGGGGACTGGACTTGATGACTTCTCAAGGTCCCTTCCAGTTCTAGTGTTCTATGGTTCTATATCTGAGGGGTGTAATTAATAAGAAAGGGGTAATGGAGATAGGGCAATTCTCCCTGAAAGAAGAGCGTTCCATACGACAGCACACATCTGTGGAAGTGTGAAAGCCTTTACACCGTGCTTTACAAACATTAATTAACCCTTGAAAGAGTAAGTATTATCTTAAATGTACAGATGGGGAAACTCAGTCACAGATTTTATGACTTGCCTGGGAGAACGAATTGCCAAGCCCCCATCTCTCAGGGTCCTAATTTCAGGCCAGTCCACATGCCATTAGTCCTCCCTGCTTCTTAGACTCTGGACAAATATTTAAATGCTTAAATTGCCCTTCCTCCCGCCAGAATTTGGATCCAGTCAAAGGTCAGCATAGAAAGAGCTCCCTGTCTGCAGGACGCAGCAGCAGCACCCTTCTCAGCAGCTATTGCTCGTGTAAATCACACAGAGGTGGCCACTTTTCCTCACTGAGGTGAAATATTCGTTGAATGGCTCCGACGCTGCCCTATGGCCTTTCCAGGAAGAGGGCAGGGAGAGCTGCCGGCCGTTCCCCCCAGGCCAGCCTGTTTGGGCAGTAACAATGGTCAGTGCTCTGCTCTGCAACACTCCAGGAGGCTGCGAGTGGCAAGTCAGACTTTCCCCCATGGGGGTCACTTCGCACCACGGTTCTCTTGGCCCAGCCCGGCTCGCAGGCCTGTGCTGGCTGGTCGCCCCGCACACTAATCCCCGCTGCGTTTTCTAATTCCATTTCCCAACGATCCCAGGCACCATTAGGATTACCACCCTGGAGCAGATGGTTCCTACTCCCCTTCCAGGTTCATCCCGCCCAGCTTGCACACAATTTATTAATAACCTACCAGCTGCTGGGGCCGTCCCAGCACACAGATTATAGCCCAATTGCTCAGACTGGGGCTGGGGAGAGTGGCTAATTTACCTTTGGGCTCTGCTACCTTTACATGAGCATCAGCAGAGCTGGCAGGCAGGCGGGAAGAAAGGGAAGCATTTTCCTGCTCTGTTTCCCTGTGCCCAATTTCCAGCCCTTGGGAGAGGGAGGCCTTGCTCAGGTACTTGAATCATCCTGTCAAACAGGCTTCCATTGTTCTCCGCAGGCTTTCTGGCAGAAAAGGAACCTGGCGATGCAGGTTTCTGCAGCAAAGGTCCCAGACCCATGGATGGGGACCGTGCAAAGGGCCAGCTGACCCTCGTTTGCTGGTCAGGAGCGTTCAGCCACTCTCTCCTTGCAGCTCTGGGGAATAAGCAGAAATCTGCCCCTCCCTCCGGTGTATTTATGCTGGTGAGCAGGGTTATTGTTCGGATAGGAGCTAAATCACGTGCAAGAAAATCCCCGAGCCTTGGCCCTTATTTTCACCAGGGCCCACAGAGCAGCCGGCAGCCAGCTCACCATCTCTGCAGTCTCCTGGGGCATGTCTACACTACATGGAAGATGGATGCTTCTGTGGTCGATCTTCCAGGCTTTGATTTAAGGGGTGTGGTATAGACCCGTTCAATTGATCTCAAAGGGCTCCCTGGCAGCACCGGTACTCCTACTCCTTGTGGGGAGCGAGGGAAGCTGACAGGAACATTTGCTCCCGTCAACCTCCTACTGTGTGGACAGGGATTTCAGAAACATCAAGTCCTGCCATGTCATTTATGTCACTGGAATTGTGCATCTTTCTTCGACCTTGCCCTGTCGTGTAGGCCAGGCCTTGGTGTGTAGCGAGCACCCAGCTCCATGCTGGGAAGGGAATTTCCCCTCCCAGCCAGTCTGGAGCAGGCTCCTGGTGCAGTTTCCTGGCCCCGGGTGCTTTGTCCCATCACCCCACCGTTCAGTGCACTAGAGACTGGGGTGCCACAGCCTGGCCAAGAGGGCGCCATGCCGAGACTCGTATTGAAATTACCAGGCTCGGGCGGTTTCAGCACGTCGGCTGCTATTTCCCAGGGGCTGCTGTAACTGGGGCGCAGGGTGACAGTCAGGGTGAATCCTTGGAACTGTTTGCAAGCAGGTGGCCTGTGGCACAATGGGAAATTACACCAGTTCTTCACGAGAGCCAGAGCCCAGGGTGCTCGTGGGCCTCCCCCCAGGACTCGGTCCCTGTGTGCGCCTTTCCCAAGCCCCCCTCACAGCTCCAAGGGCGGTTAGCAAAGGAGCTGAAGGAAGGGGGGGCACATCGCCCGCCACCAAGTGACTTCAGAGCCCAGGGCCACCGATCAGGGGACTCACAGCAGCAGCACGTTAAACTTTCATGGGTTAGCCGGGTTTTCCCAGCCACACGCAGCCACTCGGTTTATGCTCCTGAATAAACCAAAAGCCTCTCTCTGAAGAATGCTCCTTACATCACCTGATCTTGAAAGATGATGCCTGTGCGGAGGTGAGTGGCAGAGGCAGATTCAGCATCTTCCCAGCACTTCACAAACACCTGCTTCCCAGCCGGTGTCACTGTGGGTCTTCTTTACCACACGAGCCAGGGTTGGGGTCACTGTGGTCTAGGGTCAGGGCCTAGCTGAGAAATGAGGTGCTGGATAAAGGTGCAGGATCAGTGTTAGCCAGGTTACAAGTTGAGTCTAGGTGGGATTAGTCCTACAGGAAGGGAAAGGGTTTAGATCAAGGTTTATTATAGAACCCTAGAACTAGAAGGGACCTTGGGTATGTCTACACTAGCCCCCTAGTTAACCCTAGAACACTAGAACTAGAAGGGACCTTGGGTATGTCTACACTAGCCCCCTAGTTCAAACTAGGGAGGCTAACGTAGGTATTCGAAGTTGCAAATCAAGCCCGGGATTTAAATATCCTGCGCTTGATTTGCATCTTCCCAGCCAGTCGCCATTTTTGAAATTTACAAGTCCAGACTAACTGCCCGCGTCGACCCAGTAGTTCGAATTAAAGCCCTAAATCGAACTACCTGTTAAACCTCGTTCCAGGAGGAATAACAGGTAGTTTGAACTAGGGCTTTAACAGGTAGTTCGATTTAGGGCTTTATTTCGAACTACCGGGTCCCTGCCACGTGTAGATGCGGGCAGTTAGTCCGGACTTGTAAATTTAAAAAATGGCGACCGGCCAGGAAGATGCAAATCAAGCACAGGATATTTAAATCCCGGGCTTGATTTGCAACTTCGAATGCCTACATTAGACTCCCTAATTCGAACTAGGGGGCTAGCGTAGACATATCCCTTGAGAGGTCATTGAGTCCAGTCCCTTGCCCTCACGGCAGGACCAACCACTATCTAGATCATCCCTGAAAGATGTCTGTCCAACCTGCTCTTAAATATCTTCAGCGATGGAGATTCCACAACCCCTCAGGCAATTTATTCCAGTGTTTCACCACCTGACAGGCGGGAAGTTTTACCTAATGTCCAACCTAAACCTCCCTTGCTGCAGTTCGAGCCCATTGCTTCTTGTCCTAAGGTTAAGATTTAGTGGGTGGGGACAAAGCAAAAAGGGAGGGTTTGGTCATACAATGGCGTTCGAACCAGAACACAGGTTGTAAGTGATGTTAGTTTAAAAATGAAGTTAGGTAACAACTTGAACTAAGAAGCCACAGAAGCTGGTTCCTTCAATTATTAGAACGTGTTGCCCCAGAAAACAAACCTATTTCTCTTTAGTGTGAATGCACGGGAGGGACACTGTGGGAGATTCCTGTCAAAGCAAGTGAAATTCTGTTACATTTTTCATAAACCCTGACATTCAAAGTGCTCTTCCACATCCTTGCCCTCCAAGTATTTCCCTTCTCCTGCAGTCACCATCTACGGTTTTTTCTTTGCTTCAGAGACTGTTAGCAAATACCGAGCTGGAATTGAATTAGCCTAGAAACCTTGCTCGGCGAGGTGGCCCTGAAGCTGCTGGCCTGGGGCATCATGAAGCATTATGCTGCCTACATCCAAACCGCTCTCTGTGGTGTCACGCCCAGAGAACGGCCAGGACGTCTTCACAGGTGCATGGGATAATGCTGGAAATTGCAAAGCACAAACACAATGACTTTATAATGACCAGCTGGGACATGTGACTGCAGACATTCCCACCCCGCACCATACTATCCTGTCACCAATGCTTTCTATGGAGTAGCCACCTTCCCGGAGCACCTGGGAGTCAGATACTGTCTCCAACATCTCCACCCGGAGAGGAGAGCCAGGAAACCTCACTGCCTTGCATTCTGTCCGACGCCTTTACTTAATTAACCCATTTTCCCATTTCACCCCCCTCTTTCTGCCCCCAGAAAACAGTTCTCAAGACACTAAAGGTACGTCTACACTGCGGCGCTATTTTGGGATACTTTGAAACATGCCCGTTATTTCAAAATAGAACGGGCTTGCTATTCCAATGTCCCTGTAAGCCTCGTTCCTGAAGGGTTAAGGGACATTTCAGAATAGCGGTTTAATTCGAAATTTGGTGCTGTGTAGACAGCGCCAAATTACGAAATAAGCTATTTCGAAACTAACTTGAATTAAGATACACAATTTGTGTAGCTCAAATTGTGTAGCTTATTTCGAGCTAAGGGTATAGTGTAGATGCACCCTCGTATGTCTACACTACAGAGAAGACTGAAGCTGCTGCTGTTGATCTTCCATGGTTCGAATAAGCGGGTCTAGTGAAGACACACTAATTGGAACTGAGAGGGGCGCTGCAGTCGATGCCAGGAGTCCTGTTTCCAGGAGGAGTAAGGGAAGTCAAAGGAAGAGAGTTCTTCCTCCCACTTCCTGCTGTGTAGACAGCGCCAAGAGCCAATGAAACTATTTTGACTTCAGCTACTCAATTGACGTAGCTGAAGTTGCGCAGCTTAATTCGACATTAGCTCTGCTGTGTAGATATCCCCCTACAGACCCACAGGGCACTAACCAACCCCATTCACTTTCACCTTAAGGCTTCCTTCACAAGAGGCTGCCAAAGGCTGGAATCAGACACGCGGACCTAATGAACAGATCAGCCAATAATTCGTATTTTCTTTCCAGCCCTTGTTACTGGCTTTATAAATCGCTGCTCGTCAGCTAGCAATAACCCGCAGAAATGCCGGGACTCGGTTTCCCTTTGACGTTTACCAGGATAAATGGGCTCATTTACAGCCTCTCGACTGGAAAAATGTGTCCCCTTCCCCTCCACCTCCCACTGTCTCTGCTTCCTGTTGTAATTCAAACAAAGCAAAATTAAACCCATAACTCTGTGTGCAACATCGCTGCTGAGATTCAGGGAATCAGTGCAAACTCCCTTAAGGAGCCGTCCTGTGTTCCCCCGATAATTCAGACCCAAATGGTATAACACACAATGATTTAAGAATAAAGTCTCTGCATTGCTTTTCCTCATACCCCGGGATGCCAACACCAACAGGGCACCAGTAACTTTCTGAACTCAGCTCCGACATGGCAGATTTCCATTTCTCGGTCAACAGCAACCCCTGGAGTTTCCCTGCATGATGGCCCGCCGTTACTTTTTATGAGAATTATAACGCTTGTTTTGGATCTTCAGTAGATCTTCCCAAATGGGGGCTGGTTCTATTCACACGGACCACAAAGAGCTACCCAGCCAAACAGATTGAAACCTGGGAAATTCGGCTTCTCTATGATCCCTTCAGCTGTTCCATTCCCCAGAGAAAAGGGTAAACAAGGAGAAAGGGATAAAGAAGCAACTAAATACAAGGGTGTGGGGGAAAGGAGCAAATTAAAACCCTGGAACTGATTAAACGTCCTGTGTCCTGAGTTGTTTTGGTTTGGATCGTTCTGCTCACACGAGCAGGTCTGAACTGTGCACGAGCGATACAAGGAAGAATAGCCACTTGTAACAAACAGACAGAAGAGCAGCAGACTTCCTTTGGCCTCGTCGGCCTGTGCTTCCTTCCACAGATGCTTCAGGAATATAAAGAAAAAGAAATAAAAATGCACAACGGAGAAGAAAGATTGTTTGCAAAGACTGGAGGGGGGCCAATTCCGCTGCCCTCTCCCAGTGGACCAGAGGCCTGGGGGCTGTCTGATAATGGCCAGTGAGTTCTGTTCCCCATTACAGTCCTTTGTGAGACAGCTCAGCAGCGTTTAGGGACGTGGCAACAGGCTTTTGGGGGTCATTGGTTCCCTATGCAGAATAATTGTATTCATTAAGTGATGCTGACTTTCTTGCCCCTAGGAGGCGCTTAGGTACCATGGCGTGAGTGCAAGACAGCTAGATAGATGCTTTCCACAATGATCAGACCAGAACAGCATGAACCAGATAATCTAGCTCTCTGTCTGTCTGTCCGTCTGTCCGTCCATCTCACTAGCTAGGTAACCATGGTGTTTATAAAGCACCCATCCCTGCAGTGACTAGACCACAGGATGGTGATCATTTCAGAGTATTTGTGTTTGTGGTACCGACTGGGGCACCAGTGGGTTTTACTGAGGCCAGTTAGCCTTTCCAGGCTGTGTGGAAGAGGTAGCGTTTCAGTGGGGATTTTGATAATACAGGACCTGATGCAATGGGGTAGGGAAAGGAGGGTCTTTGGGATGGGGAGCTAATTCCAGGCACAAGGGAGACGCGAAAGGAAGCGGGAGAAGGAAAAGAATGGTGAGGTGAGGCTGGAATCATTAGGGGAAGAGGCTGGAGGTGAAATTCAGCCTGGGGAGAAACCAGCCCAGAACCAGCCAGAGGCAGAGTTGGGCAGGGCTCTGAGGGGCCAAGCTAGACATCTAGGGAACAGGGCCAGCTCGAGCCATTCCTGCGCCCCGGGCAGCGGGCGGGCGATGCATGCGCGGCTCCGCCCCAGGCACACGGTGCATGCGCGGCCCCGCCCCCGGTGCGCTGCGCCCCTTAGAGGTGCCATCAGGCGCCATGTGGGCCCCGGGCACGTGGCACCTGATTGCAGCTCTAAGGGGCGTCATGCGGCCGGGCGCATGGCGTCCCTTACAGCTGCCATCAGGCGCCCCCCATAGGTTGGCGCCCCGGGCAGCTGCCCGGCTAGCCCCTTAATCCGGCCCTGCCAGGGAGGCAAATGGCACAGGATTTACCTGTTTGATTAGCGAGAGTGAAAGGTTCCTTATTTCCAGCCAATGCGCGCACACACATACACACACACCCCCGCCGACTCTGAACGGCCTCAGATCACACAGTTGTAGAATTTCATAGTCACCAGGGGAATCAGCCACGGCAACGGTGGCACTATCCAGCGTAGCTTTAGACAGGGCCACTCCACTAGCAGCCCGATCTTTACTTTGAGACAGCTCTTTGCGAGAAGAAATGAATTGAATAAGTCATGAGCAGCACGTGTCAGAGACTTCTGTCAGGCCCTGGAGTCAGTGAATCAAGAAAGCTTTTAGGCATCCTGAAAACTGCTGGAATCCACAAGGCCTCAGTTAGAGCGCTCAGCACACTGCCTGCGGAGAGAGGGGTGCCTAGGAACGGGCCCACGGAAACCTGCACTTTAGGTCTTATATAGCCCTTGGGAGATACCAATGAAAGGAGTTTGTCTGGACTGTAGCAGGGTTCCAAAAAGAGTGAGATAGATTCATGGAGGACAGGTCCATCAATGGCTGTTAGCAGGATGGGACCAGGGGGTGTCCCCAGCCTCTGTCAGAACCTGGAATGGGTGAGAGGGATGGATCATTCGATGGTTCCCTGTTCTATTCCCTCCCTCTGGGGCACCTGGCCTTGGCCACTGTCGGCCAACAGGACACTGGGCCAGATGCAGAGTCAATCGGTGGGAGGAGGAATGTGGGCAGGAGGGCCATTTGGCCTGGGCCAGAAGCTCAAAGGGAGCCTCAGATTTAGACACTTGTTTGTTTTTCTTGCACAGGAAAAGGCTAGTAAAGCATTTGTTAAATACACTAATATTCAAATTCCGTCACCCTCTTTTTGGTGCCTTCTTTCGTTTCCAGGGGTTGTCACTTTCCATTCTTACTATGGCGAGGGGCCTTGTGACAGGGTAAGCCCATCCCCACTCCCGAGCTGGAGCATACCAGACGCTCCTGACCCGGAGGCAGACCGGCGCGGCACCCCCCGCCGCTGCTGCGCATGCACCCTGAGCTGCACACCACATTCAAAAGTGGCGCCGGCCCAGCTGATGGAGGCAGAAGCGGCCGGAGACGCCGGAGTGGGGGCGGAAGTGGCCGGAGACGCCGGAGCCGGAGGAGAAAAGACCAGTGTGGCCGAGAGACCGAGAGACAGGCGGCTGGCATAGACGAGGCTGGGCCCGACCATAGATGCCCGCCGGAGACCCGGGGTAATCGGAGGGAGAAACAACCAGAGCTGTGGCTAGCAGTCTGGCGACAGACACAAGCTCCGAGACGGGACTGGCAACCGCGGGTGCGTGAGCTTACCCACGCAACACCAGTAGGAAGCACCCACCGGAGGAGCATCTAGACCACATAGGAAGCAGTTCCAGGACGGGGCCGCTGAAACGGATGGCAGACCCCAAGAGGGTGGTGAGTGAAAAACGTTCGGCTCGCCATTCAGGTAAGGTCTGCGTGACCTCATCCTTAGGGTTCTGGGGCTGGAACTCGGGAGCGGGGAAGGGCCCGGGTTCCCCTACACAACCTAAAACTGAATATTACGAAAACAGAGGAGACTGAACTATGGGCGGGAGTTTTCTTCCCGTTGAACTCTCGCGAGTAGCGGGGGGGCTCGCCCAGAGTGGGCGTGGTCTATATCCCTATTGCCCCAGAAGTCGTGGGGCACCAATCGGCTCCATGAGGGGTAGGTAGCCGTGATTCGGGCCTGCCCAAGTACACAGGCACGCCTATCCCTGGACACTTACGAGCCCAGATCAAACTCGGGACCAGGGCCTCCGTGTCGTTAACGGGAGTGCCCCGATCCCACATACCCTGGGGGTGAGTGTGGGGGTCGTGACAGGCCTCAAAAGCTGGAAGTGGCCAGGCCTCTCTGGACACCCAAGGGGGCCTGTCTAGCTGGACCTTTGGTCTCACCCATACGGCCACTCTTACGCCTCCTAAGCCCTGCCCATTGCCTGTCTGTACTGAAGTGAACCGCCCGCAGCGGGCCTGTGCTAGCTGACTGGGGCTCACTGGGGGGGCTGTTTAACTGCAGCGCAGATATCAGGGCTCAGGCTGAAGCCCAGGCTCTCGGGCCCTGTGAGGTGGGAGGGTCTGAGTGCTCAGCCCTGCAGGTGCCTACCTGAAGAGCAGACAGCCCCCATGCCCAGGCTGCCTGTTCTTCTCTGTGCTCCACAACCAGGCCACCATCCCGAGCCAGGTCTCTCCGCTGTTTCTTTTGCTAATGCCACACACCACAGACGTTTGACTGTCAATGACTAACAAACCAACCCTCAGAGCAAGGGGGCCTGTGGGCTCCCACTGTCTAGATGAGGGTCTTGACTGCCTGCCCATAGGGTCACTCCCACTCTCTGGCCCAATGGCTATTGAAGTACTTATCCAAAGTGGAACCACTCCCACAGGAGAGGTTGAGGGAGCCTTTTGAGGGGTGTGCACCCCCTCAGTGCGGGGACCGCCTCAGCAGTGAATATCCCTATGTGTTGGCCCCTCTATCAGGGTATATATGCCGACCCGAAATACACATCCCTCTATTAGCATATATACGGTCCTTAGGCCCAACCCCAAAGTACACGTCCCCCTATTAGCGTATATATGGCCCTTGAGGCCCAGTGGCCGGGAAGCCTCTCCAGGCCAGGGGTGATGTGTCCAGGGTAGGGAAAAGGGGAGTAGGGGGACCCGGGCCCTCCCTCTCCACCGGGTCCCAGCCCAGGGCCCTTTAGGCAGAGACAATCACTCCTGCCCGCTTGGTGGGGATTCCTGCCGCTACACACCGAGCCCCTCTATCAGTCCCCTGCCCTGGGCTGCTTCCTACCACGCCCTGGCGCCCCTGTGGTCTGCTGGCCTCCGGGACCAGCCCTTGCCTGAGCCTGGCGCTGGGGTTGCAGGCGCGTCTCCCCCAGGCGGCGGTGGCTGCTGGCTCGGCGGCGGTTGCGGCATCAGCTGCTGCAGGACCACTGAGGGAGGTGCGGCCTGCCCTCCTCCTTCCCCAGCTGCCCTCCTTAACTGCAGGGCTCCCTCCTCCTTTATGCTCCGGCTCCTCTGGGAGGGGCTGGATGGGCGGGGCCTTCTCAGCCAGCTGGGCCTGGGCTACTCTCTGCCCTTCAGTGTGGGGCCTGTCTGCCCCGTCATAGAGCCCCACCTCACAGTACCCCCTAGCCTAGAGGGCTGGGCACCTTCCTGAGAAAAGGGAGACCCACTCCTGTTCAATTCCTTATTGCCCCTTAAGCAGAGAGGGGACTCGAGTTTGGGTCTCCCACATCCCTGGTGAGAGCTCTAAACACTGGCCTGAAACTCACCACAGAGGCTCCAGCACCTGCTCCTGCAGCCAGATTTGGAATGGGCCCCTAGCGGGTAGGTGTGCCCAGAGCTGGCCTACCCGACTGGTCCCACAGGTGAGATAGGCAGTGAATACTTGTCTATACGTAGTTTGAGGCTCCCACAGGGTCTTAGATACCTGAATACCTAGCGTGAACTGTTGTGCCCATGTCCAGAGGCAGAAACTTAGGTGCCCAAGAGGCTTTTACAGCAAATATTTGGGCACCCGCTGAGCTCAGGCACATACAGGGTTGGGGGCAGCCAGCCAGGGTGGCTGTGGACCTGTGTATGTTCTCGCTCCCTGCCTCTGTCTCTTGGAAGACGGAGGACAGGAAAAAGTGTCCATAAGCAAACAAGGAATGTGTTTCCACCCAGCAATGATTGTACAGCAGCGAAAGGGAGCGGAGGGTTTGTGGGAAAGAGTGAACCCTAATTAAACCCATGACAGAGGCGCTGTGAGACGTGGATGGGAAGGCTGCAGTAGGGGGGCATCTTTGCAACCCAGCAGCACAACTTGGAACTTACCCACTCCCTCCTGCAAGCTGTGGAGCGTTCGGGCCCCAAGCCAGCACAGCACTTCAACACGTTTGATCTGGTAGCACGGCGTGACTCACCGCTCTAGCGCCTCCTGGTGGGCACTCGGGGAATTAGCTCGGTTCAGCCCTGAAGCACCCTCTTCCGGCTGGTCTCTCACCTGCTGGTCCCTGTGAACATGTTAATGGTTCTGCCACTTTACATTAAGGCCCAGCATCTCTCCCAGCCTGTGGCGTCCTGCCCTCTGGGCACTGCCCTGCTGCTGTGCCCCACACTCGGGAGTCCTTCCCCTCCGAGAGCTCCCAACCCCCTGTACCCACCTTGCCTCAGTGACTCACTGCCAGCTGTCATCTAGCCCCACCTCTGGGGCAAACTGCAGCCTGAAATGGCCACTCAGCATTGGCAAGGGGTGCTGACCTGCCCTGGCCTCCCCCTGCAGCCCTAGCAACTCAGGCCTTGAGAGCAAGGCCCCAGCCTGGGAGTTGGCCTGGATAGAGCTCCCCAGCCCCGCCTGCCTTGCCCCAGCCCGGTTCTGTGGCAGGAAGCTTCTCGCTTCCCTGGCGGCCCGGCCCGGCCCGGCCCGGCCCAGCTCCTCCTGCCCCACAGCCCGAGCCAGACTGAGTGAGTCTTTCCTCCTCTCCAGGAGCCTTTATTTGGACAGCCCCATCTGGGCCCTAATTGGCTAATATCCGTCACAGCTGCTGGCTCCACAGCCCCCTCCCAGGGCTGGATTTAACCATTGTAGGGCCAATGTGGGGCAGACGCCCCCTCACGGACTTCAGCGGGTCTGTTCATCTGCTTCAAATTAAGCAAGCGCTTACGTCAGTGGGGGGCAACCTGCGGCTCTTTGGGTTTCTATGTGTGGCCCACAAGACATTTTGTTTACCTTTGGCCCTGCCCAGAGTTGCCAGAATCTGCAGGTTTTCTCCAGCGTTGTTTGTTTCCTCCCAGCGGTATTACTCAAGTGACACACACGTAAAGCCAGGGCACATGATTGCACACAACCTTGTGAGAGCCGTGTGCTCCCTCTGCATCCAATCACAGCACTGCCACAGTTCAATGGGCACCCGCCTCCCCCCGCACCTCCACCTGTACACATGCACAGTTAGAGAAAGTACCCTCTGCTGGGAGATCATCTTGGTGACAACCTTGCAGCCCTGAGAGGAAAGGGGGCTGTTCATGAGCCCACTCACTAGCCTACACTGCCCATCGCTGGTTTATGTGTTTTGCTGGACTGGGGCTAGCTCAGGGGTCGGGAACCTTTTCAAACTAAAGAGCCAAACTACATCAAAATTCAGAACAAGTGATCAACAAAGAGCCGTACAAGAATGCCCGTTTGCATGACTGAAAATATACAGCCTAATAGTATTGATAATTGACATGATGATTAATAATAGCATGATTGAAACATTGTACTCACAGACTTTTATTTAATGGGACTTCTGCTGCTGCTGGGGGTGCAGTTTGTGGGTGTGGGGATGCAGGAGTCAGGGTTGGGGTGCATGAGGGGCTCAGTCAGGGGGCTGGGGTGTGTGGAAGGTGCAGGAGGCAGGGCAGGGCACTGGGAAGGGAAGTAGAGTATGGGGGCTGTGGAGCCAGATTACCTTACCTAAACTGGGCCAGGCTGCTGCACTGGGCAGCAGTGGCTGGACGAGGGGCTGGGCCAGGATCGCCTCAGCTGGATCATGGCCTCCTCTCCTACCCGTGCCGCAGCAAGAGGGGGGCTACCCTTCCTGCAGCCAGATGGGGGCCAGACCTCGGGGCCAGCCCCAGGATCGGGGTTGAGGATAGGATACTGTGGCCAGATGGGGGCTGGGCCCTTGTTAGCAAGGCTGCTGCGGCCAGAGTCCAAGCCAGGCCGCTGCAGCTGGGTTGTTGTGACTGTTGCAGGGTCACTATGGCTGGGCTGCTGGGTCTGCCCCAGGAGCACAGGGGCTGGGGACAGACCACGACCATCAGATGGGGGCTGGAGCTGGGCCGCTGAAGCCAGATGGAGGCATCTGCCACAGCCAGCCCCTCACTATCACGGTAGGGAGCGTGCACACATCCCCTACCGCACGCCCTCAGCCAGCCCTTTAAACAAGCAGAGTCTCCCAGACGGCTCTCGCGGGAGAGTAGCCGGGTGTTACCGGGGTGCACCGCCTTCCTTTCCCTCTGGTTAAAGGTGAAATAGACCCAAAAAGCCCAGCGTGGCATCAGTAATTACGTGTTTTTACATTTTTGAATAAATTTTTCATTCTAATTTTAAAAGTTGCACGTATTTTGGGAATGACAAAAGAGCCAGATTTGGTTCCACACTGAGCCATATTTGGCTCAACAGCCATAGGTTGCTGACCCCTGGGCAAGCTCCCAGCACCAGAAAACAACTGGCAAACCTCCTGTTGATTTCAGCAGAGCCACCATTAGACCGCTGATAAAAGTTTGATAAAACTTTAGAACAAAGGCAGCAGAATCAAACCCACTTTCGTTTTGATGTATCACCCATTAATGCCATGAGCACATCAAAGCTTTCGGTCTTAACTTTTCGTTTCTAGATCACTCTCTGTCACCATGAGATGTTTATTAACCTGTCAGGTCACAGCAGGAATTAAACTAATGCAGCTGTATTTCCTGGTGTTCATCAAACACCTGGATTTCAGATACACTAAAAAAGAACTGAGTTAAATCCTTCTTAAATAGCTGCCTTCATGTTTTTACCACTGTGGAATTGTTGAACTCCCGTGTTATTTAGATGAAGATTTGGGTAGAGAAATGTGGTGACTCACCATTGTAAAAGAACAGAGTAAATTCAGATAGCCCATCGCTTCCCTCAGGTTCATATAGCAATTTAACCTCAATTCTTGTATTTCAGGGCTGCAGCCACCTTTTCATACATACTCTGCATCCCAGCCTATCTGAAATCCTGCTAATACTCATAAAGCTTCTCCTGCTTTTCGACCCTTATCTTTTCTTTGTATCAACATGATTTATTTTCGGCAGAGGCAAAACGTATGCTAAGGCATTTCTATAGCTATTTAATGATATTCCCTCTTGTAGACATTATTAAAATAAGCAGATTTGATATGGAGACTTCACTGACCCTGTAGGAGTCTTCACTCGCTCCTTATTTCTTGCCATTTTTTTCACCTGTTGTAGATATCCCAGCAATGAAGTAAAAACCTCATCACACAGGCCTCCCGAGCTGTTGAATGCATTTCTGACAGTCGACTGCACAAATATTTTATTTTTCAATCCGTTTAGCATGAACTTGTTTGCCCTATTTCTTGGCAATGAAGAAATACTTTGAATTCAGAACGCTGTAATAAAATTGCTCCTATTGTTTCAAACATGCAAAAAATATATCATTTATTTAACTGTAGGATTTGTACATCATTGAATTTCATGGCAGACAAGTCATTAGGCAAAGTGCAGGCAGCACTGGGGTCATATTTAATTTATTTTCTCAGACATGATTTGAGCTCTCTGAACAAAAATGTCATAAGTTATTCAATACACAAAGGTGTCTGCTTACTTTCACAATAATTAAGCTGATTAATTCCTATTATCACTAACAAGAAAGATTCATTCCACTAGAATGAACACTGCAAACAGAATCGGTGACATTTCCACCACTTAGCCTGCAAATGCATTATAGGCAAACTGGGAGTTACACAGTTCACTCGGCTCAGGCCTGCTTCTTCATTTGATCCCTGTGGGGAAGGCAGCATAAGATGTTTTCAGGTATGTAAAAGAGAAAAGAAAAGGAGCTGAGAGAGCAGCACGTGACAATCCTGGTATGCTTATAAGAAGCACACGGGATCTGTGTCAGGGGAAAAGGCAACACTCCGTGTTTATTGAGAATACTGTAGAAAAGCAGCATCTGCTTCATAAAGACCAGCCCACCCCACCGACACACACACGGGTCCAGCTGATGGTGCGTAGTTACCAGTCTGTGGTGGCTCAAGTCAGTCTTACTGGCCAGGCAAGGCTGACTGAGTGAGGAGCCAGGTTCCTCTGAGAACTTGGCTTGCAGGACCCAACCCAGAGTCCGAATGGCAAGAGGTCCCCACTTGATACGTGAACGATCCCATGGGAGTCTGTGGGTTTGCAGGGCCAGGCTGCAACCATCCATCTTTAGGAGGTGTTAAGCTGTGCTTTCCAGAATTATCCTCTGATGGGGATTGTCAGGCTGCCCCTTGGTGTCTCTCACTCTTGGGGGGTCTCTGCCTGTGTCCAGGGCTCTGTCAATGCGGCTAATTCAATTCAGCCTCGGACACAATGGCTGTTTCCTCGTTATCTTCAAGATTTCCACTTCTTGATCATCTGGCATCTGTGCTGGCTGTCACACGCACACCTCCTCCACACAATTGTGCAGACTTACAGTCTTATAACCAGCACTTAAATATACATTTTTGCTACAATCCTACCTCACCATTTTCCAGCCATTAAATCTGAAGGAGAGGTAAACTGATCAGAACGGAGTAGAGGAACACATTTAACACAAACCTGCGCATACCATGGAGAGGAGATAGAGGGGTCAATGTCTAGGCCAAAGGCTAAACTACCCTAGTGAATGGGCAAAGAGACATGCTGGGCAATTCCAATGGAAATGAAAGGATCTCTGGCCCAGCCATCGTAAATACGGGAATACTAATCTGCTTGTAAACTATGTGCAACAAACCTGAGTCACTGGAGAAACTAAACCCTCCTCTCAATGGGCGATATTGGGCCATCTGCCTGTAGGCTTGATCCAAAGACCATTAAAGTGAATGGGAAGACTCCCATTGAACTTAATGGGCTTCAAATCAGGTCCAGGGTCACAACTTCCGGTCTCACATTGTTATTTCCAGGGCTGCACTCACGAAAAGAAGGCACTGTGGTTAAACAGAACGTGTGACTTCCAACAGGCCTGCAGAGTCAGTGGCTGATACAACCTCGCTATGACCTTCTTGAGATAGAAAAGTACGAACAAAGGCTCCAGGCAAAGCATATTAACATCCATTGTTGAGTTTTTGGAGTATCTAGGGAAAACGAAGAAAGTCGCTTTCAAATAATAGAGCTGATCATTTTGTGATTGCTGAAAAGGGGAACGATATGTTATGTCACGTTTGTGTAATCTGGAACACCGTGTATGGCAATAAATATTACCCGATGGGGAAGGAAACATTTGGAGTAGCAAATGAGGAAAGTGGGTATTGATAAAAGATGCCGTGTGATAGGTCTGTAAAAGATCACGTTAGAACCCAAAGACTCCCCCCTTCAGGTTTAAAACCAATGCACTGACCTGGCACATCCCACTTGATCACTGGGATGTAATGCTCAGTAGCTATGCAATTGAAATGTGGTCTTATATTATTACTCACATGAATAAAATTAAGCACCTGCCTACATGTTTGTAGAATTGGGGCTCTCTATCTCACATTCTCATTTTTATATGCCTCTGGACTCCTGTTGGCTATCCAATCCAGAACAGGCTTCCAAGCAATTATAAAGGAATAAATAATGTTCAAGTCCAAAGAATCAAAAAAGAACTAGATGACTTCATGAAGGATAGATCTGTCAATGGCTATTAGCCAAGACAGGTGGGGGTGGTGTCGCTAGTCTCTGTTGCCAAAGACTGGGTGTGGGCATCAGGGGATAGCACACTTGGGCTGCGTCTAGACTGGCATGATTTTCCGCAAATGCTTTTAACGGAAAAGTTTTTCCATTAAAAGCATTTGCGGAAAGAGCGTCTAGATTACACGACGCTTTTGCGCAAAAGCATTTTTGCGGAAAAGCGTCCCATGCCAATCTAGAAGCGGTTTTGCGCAAGAAAGCCCCGATCGCCATTTTTGCCATCGCGCCTTTTTTGCGCATAACAATTCTGGGTTGTCTACACTGGCCCTCTTGCGCAAAAGCATTTGCGCAAGAGGGCTTTTGCCCGAGTGGAAGCATCATTGTATTTGTGCAAGAAGCACCTATTTTGTACATTACAAAGTCAGTGCTCTTGCGCAAATTCAAGCGGCCAGTGTAGACAGCTGGCAAGTTTTTGCACAAAAGCGGCTGCTTTTGCGGAAAAACTTGCCAGTCTAGACACAGCCTTGGTGATTAAGTGCCCTGTTCATTCCTTCTGTGGCGCCTGGCATTGGCTGCTATTGGAAGAGAGGACACTGGGCTCGGTGGATCTTCCGTCTAACCTAGGATGGCGATTGTGTTCTTAATGTGCCTATTCAATAGAGCATGAACATGAAAATAACCCCTCTCATGATTTAAGCCCAGAAGCACAGTGTACCTGTCTATTATGACCTACAGCATTTGGCAGTTAGATTATAGTGTTTTGCCTTTGTGTCATGCTCCTCACTGAAGTGAAAGCATATCGCAATCTGTCTTTCAGGTCCCTGAATGCTGGATTTTGCCTCTTGGTCTCTGAGCTATCTGAAAAATGTTCAAAACTATACATACAAAGGCAGCACTCTATTGACTGTATTTCTGAGGAGGTGCATTATTGTATGTTGCAATAATACCTACAATAGTTAAAGCTCATGAGATGTACCATAGCACCGGGTCAAGAAGGAATGCAAAAATAATGAGTTTGTAAGTCTAAGATCTTCTAGGGAGATCTTCAAAGGAGACATGTGTGTCTGACCAGGTGCCTGCCACAGTTTCTTCAGAGGTTTCTTCAGCCACTCAAAAGCAAATGCTATTCCTTTTGTGATATGCCAATGTGGGAAATAGATCAGAACTGAGCCTTCATTGTTATATTTTGATTTCCACCTACAAGACAAAAGAAGATCACATAAATTGGAATCTGTGCTATTGGGGTTCTGTGATAGTGGAGTTTCCAACACTATTGCTACCTGACCTTCAGGAAATTATAAACCTGGCTCAAAGAAACAATATTTGTAAAAAGATGTAAATACGGAGAATAAAAGCATGCGAAAGCCCAGTCCGTGCAGGTGATAAACTAACATTTCCTTTTCCTTGCATTATGTTGTATTCTTGGAACCACTGCTCCCTAGCAGACTGGAACTCCGCCGTTAAAACTGTAAGGAAAGGGTTCTGCTTTAACTGACCAAGCTATATTGCCTTAGCACCTGCCATGAAAAACACTTGAGTTCAAGTGATGAGATGAGGAGAAACTTTAATTAGTTCATGGCTGAAGGCATCCTTTCCGCCTTCCATAAAGGGGCCACTTCACTTTCAGCAATAATGAAAAGGCTTTTCATCCAGCTACTCCCTTCATTCCCAAAGCACCTCCATTATGGATGGCTCTTTTTGTTCCGCGTTAGCTAGAATACTCAGAACAGAGTTTGTACCACAGCACTGGCTCCTTCTTGCATTCAGTGTGTGGCAAGATAGGAGTTTCCAGCATTATGTTGTAACCTTGGCAATCCATTAAAAGCTGTGTTGTTAGAGTGATCGGGGATAGCCATGGGATTAAGGCATCCTGGAAAGAAATCTGTAACACATATTGAAATATGTTTGCTGAAGGGATTTGCATCTCACTTTAAGTCTAGACAGGAATAAATATGATGCACAAAATATAATGGGTCTAATTTACGTTAAGGAACTATATATGAGAAGAATTCTGACAGTGAAATATAATAGATGATGAAATAGTATCCCAAGGTAAGAAACTTTTTATAGTCCTTTATTTACAAAGAGATGGGATGGCTGATTAACATCTTTGCTATGTTGCTGTGCTTTAGCAACATGACAATGAATAGTGTACACTGTTCATTTCAAAGGTAATGAGTCAAGATAAAGAGAATGATTTATTTCTATTGATGAGTCAATGAGATTAAATTCCTTGTTTTCTTAGATGGTGACATGGGAAGGGAATTTCACATGAATTCTGTAATATCCCCTGAATGCTGCCCTGCAGTGATTCAAGAGCATGAGTGCCAACCTCAGGGCAGACTTAAGAACCAGGGCACAAACACCAAATGAGTTGTGAGTTCTAGACTTGGGATTTCGACAACCAGTTATCAAGTGGAAACTCCTCAAGATCTACAAGAGCCTAAGCATGGAGGCACAGACAGGCCCCTTGGGTACTTGATCTCCCAGGTGAGCATACCTGTGTGATTGATGGTCTCTTCCACCAAGAATCACTGCAATTTTCAGGTTACCACCAGCCCCAAAGGACCAGTCAGTTATCCCAGGTCAATTGCAGCTTAGACCTTACAACAAAGACAATTCTTAGAGCCAATCCCATACTAAAGTATATAAGAACCTACTAAGTAGGAAAAAGAAATGAGATTTAGTCACAAGGTTAAAGCATGTAAACATGTATGTACATGTGAATTACAATCTTAAGTTTCAAAAAGTAACAGAAGCTTCTACAATCAACAAGCTCTGTCCCCAGGAGATCCCTTGCTAGAAACCTTGCTCCACAGAGTCCAGACAGCACAGGGATGAACATGAGTGCCTTCTCATTAGCGGGTTTTATCCCCTTCCTCCCTTATCTCCTCTCCCATCAGCACTGGAGGGTCCTGCTGCTGGGGGCCAGATCCCTGCTTGCCAGCCGCCTGCCCACCAGCAGTGTGTTGGGGGGGTGTCCAGTGGCCAGCAGTGGGTGTGGGTGTACAAGGCTGGTGGAGGGGCAAAGATGCAGGGCTAGCTGCTCCCCCTGCCGGACCATCAGTGCAGCCCCCTGTGCATGTGCCTCTCAGCCAGCAGTGTCCTGCTCCACAGCCTGTTTCTAGCTGGTGCTGGCTGCCATGGTTTGTGGTGTGGGCAGGTGCCAGGAAGTAGCTAATTTCATGTCACCTCTGCTGCCCACCCACTGGTCCTTTAGGTAGTTCCCCTCTTGCTGTCCTCTCCCTGCTTTGCTTCCTCAACCCATCCCCCAACCTTGCTGCTCCTCCATGTCTCCCCTGGCAGGATATGTCCCGCTCCTAGAGCAGTGCAGAGAACCAGCCTCTGGCCGGCAGGCTCCTTCCTTCCCCCACTGCCTCTGGCTGGGCCAGTGCCCTGGGAAAGCCCAAGGCCCTGTGGCCTGGGACACTAGCCAGGAAGAGCCAAGGCCTGTCTGGGCCCAAGCCCTGCACAGAGCTGGCACAGGGAAGTCTCTCTGCCCCTCAGCCATGCTCTGAAATAGCAGAAAGGGGGGTGATTTCCAGCCTGTTCCTACCCCAAGCCAGCAGGGTCCACAGCAGTCACTGGGGCAGAGGCTTAGCACCCACTACAACAGGGGTGGGCAATAATTTTTTGACCAGGGGCCACTTCAGAAATGTTTGAAGTGGAAGGGGCAGGGACTCGGGCAGAAGGGGCGGGGCCAGGACACTTCCAGGCCTCCCCACCCACAGACCCTGATTGGTCTGTGGGAAGAGCGCATGAAGTCTTTGCCCTCTCCCCCACCCCCCCGCCCCCAGAGAATAGCTGATGGTCCCCTCTAGGTGCCCATGCCTCAACAGTAGGAGGAGACTTTGCACACTCCCCAGTACCCCCGGCCAATCAGTGCTTGGGGACATGCGAAGTCTCCTCCCGCCCTGCCCACATCCTGCAAGGAACGTGCGGTGCTTAGAAGTTGCCCTTATTAGCCTGAACTAGACCAGTGTGAAAGCAAAGTGGGTTTAGGGTTGGTTAGCAGTATTCCAGTGCTTGAGTGGTGATTGGCCTGGGGGGCGGGGGTGTGACGGCGCGTCGGGGTTCCCCGACTCCTGCACCCCCATAATGACATGAACAGACTCCACCAGCCAGTAGAATAGAGGGAGTTTATTGCTTCTCCAGGATACAGCACAGCACAGTTGTAATCTGGTCACAGGGCAGGCCTAGGATGCCTCAGCCCCCCTTGAGATGGGGGAGCCTGGGCCCCTAAATCCCAGCCTGTTGCCTAGGCTGCTTCCTCCATGATACCAGACAGAAAACTAACTCACCTCCAGCCCTGCCCCCAGCCAGGGCTCCACTCCCCTTCTTCCCATTGTTCCGCTCCCTGGGAGATAACTGGTCAGACAGGTTCGGAAGCCCCCTCGCATAATGACTCATCCCCTGCCCTGCTGGGCCGTGCTGCAGACAGCAGCCAGTGGAGGTCACTCACAGCCCACCGCCCAGCACAGCAACCAGAAAGGTACCCACACTACGTCACAGGGGGGATGGAGCGTGAAGTCTCTCGCTCCCTGCCCTCAGGCGTGTGGAGCTTAGAGTCAACCGCCAGGGCTGACTAGCGCCACAAGCTCCCCGGTCCCTAGGCCCTGATTGGCCGGGGTGGGGGTGTGGCAGGGTCTCCAAGGGCCAGATCAACCCACTTGGCAGGCCAGATCCAGCCCGCATAGGCCCTTTTGCCCACCCCTGCTCTACAGTCATCCCCAGCCCTCGGTCCTGGTGTGTCCCCTCAGCTCCCTCCTCTGCTGAGCCACCTCTCTGGCTGGGTGCACTGAAGCCCAGGCAGTCAAGTTCCTGGACCCTAGAACACAAATCCACCCATGGGCTTAACCCCCTTCTTACCCACGTTGGACCCAGGGGACAAGAGGTGGCTGGGCTATGTTGGTGGCCAGCAACAGTCTGGAGATGGAAGCTGCCTTTTGGCATGTGGCGACCACATGGGATTAGTGCGGGGGGGGGGGGGGGAGAAGAGATTCATGTATCAATTTACTACAAACCTCCTCTAGTGACACCTCAATGGGGGACAATTCCTCACATTTGTCACCTAAAAAAGAATAGCTTGGGGTTTGGGAATCTCCCTCATGCCCTTAGCCGTGAAGATGGATGCACAAAAATTGTTTAGTTTCTTTGCAATGGCCTTATCATCCCTGAGTGCTCCTTTAGCATCTCCATCATCCACTGGCCCTACTGGCCGTTTAGCAGAACTCCTGCTTCTGACGTACTTAGAAGAATTGCTATCCCTTTGCGAGTTTTCGCTGGTTGTTCTTCAAATTCTTTTTGTCCTTCCTAATTATATTTTTACACTCGCATTGCCAGAGTTTATGCTCCTTTCTATTTGCCTCACTAGGATTTAACTTCAGTTTTTCAGACAATGCTTCTTGATCTCGTGTTGTTTCTTTTACTTGGTTGCTTAGCTACAATGGCACGTTTTTGGGCCTCTTACTATATATATTTTCAGTTTGGGGCATACATTTAAAAAGTTTCCATGCAGCTTGCAGGGATTTCCCTTTTGGTACTGTGCCTTTTCATTTCTGTTTAACTAACTGTAAAGGGCCCCCGTCTCACCAGCGCTCCTTTTTGGTCAAGGGTGTGTGTCCACGAGTGTCTCTGGTCAGCCACCTGGGGCCAGGCTTCTTCTTACCCCTTCCAACCCTCCCCCCCCATTTCTAGCACTGTGGGTTTGAGGGGAAACTAAGCCCACCCGCTCCTCTGGGTCTCGGCCCAGGGACCCTGTAAAGTAGCAGTTGCCTGCTAAGTATCACTGCTGTCCACTGCTCCCTGGGCTACCTCCCTAAGAAGCTGTTCTGTCCAGTCCTCTCTCTCCGAGCTCTGAGGTCAAGGTCTCACCTCACCCTGTCCAGGGTTCTGCAAATTATTGTAGTGGGTTAACAGCTAGTCGTCAGCCATGGGACCAGGGTTTCAATCAGGTCTGAAGTCCAGCTCACACTCGGAGCTGTCCAAGGTACCATGGTCTTCCCAGTCAATCCCTGGGTCTGTCTGGGTTGAACTCCCGCAAGGAACTGGCAGGCTTTGGCCCAGCAGTTTCTTTTATACCAGCTTTCTGAGCCCTGATTGGCTGCAGAAGAAGCAGCCACTCTAGCTGGCCTGGAGGACCCATCTTCTGCTCTTTTCCCTAGGGCAGGGCGCAGCAAGGCCACCAGCCTCCAGTAGGGAGCTTCAGGCCTAGTCCACCCCATCACACAAACTTCCTCATTTGCGTGTAATCCCCTTTTCGGCAATTAAATAGAACAGTGTTGGACAGCTGTGATGTGTTCTATGACTGGACAGGGATGTTAAATCTATTGATATTATGGTTACTAGAACCGAGCAATCCAGCCATATTCACCTCTTGGACCAGATCCTGCGCTCCACTTAGGACTAAATCAAGACTTGGCTCTGCTCTTGTGGGTTCTAAGAGTAGTCACTCCAAGAAGCAGCCATTTAAGGTGTGAAGAAACTCTGTGACAGGTAGCCAGTCAATATGGGGACTGTCAAAATCCCCCATTATTACTGAGGGTATTTTTATTTGAACAGCCTCCCTAATCTGCCTGCATGAGGCCAACGCCAGTCACCTAGAAGTGCTGCATCCCTGTACCATGCCTGACTGCCAGGTGGGGTTCCTGGCTACATGGCAACTTGGCTTCATTAGGACCATGATGCCCTGACCAGGGTCTCTGACCTCATTGCTCCTGAGACTCCATGAGGGAGGCAGGAAAGATGCTATGGCCCTACTTTGTGCAGCCTCTGGATGCCCAGTCTCTATTCCCTTCCACATCACATTGCACAAAGAGGAGCAAGGGCTGGGTCCCTCCCAGCCAGGGAACGCAAGACTTGCCCACAAACTCTTTAAAAACTCTTAGCAGAGCCTGGAAACTTTTCATTATGATTTTAATAAGAAAAAAACAGCCTGACCAGAGGAGATTTGCATTTCAGGTGAGTGGATCAAACGTTACAATTGTTCAGTTATGTTTGTCACTGCCTGTGACGGCAGAAGCAACAGGCTGGTTTCAGCATGCTGTGCGCTGCCCCCTATCCCGTGTGACAGGTCTGAGATGCAGATCTAAGAAACATCCTCTAATGTGATCTATGCCATCAAGTGCCAGCAATGCCCCTCTGCCCTGGATATCGGCCAAACCAGACAGTCTCTATGACAAAGGCTAAATGGACATGTCAGACATCAGAAATGGTCACACACATAAACCTGCAGGGGAACATTTTAACCTGCCTGGTCACTCAGACATGGATTTTAGAGTAGTCATTCTTCTACAAAGGAATTTCACTCACCAATTCCAGAGAGAGCCTGCAGAACTGGAGTTCATCTACAGATTTGACACCATTTCCCTGGGCTTGAACAAAGACTTTAACTAGTTGGTGCACTACAAAGCCAGTTTCTCCTGTCTTTGACATCCGCATTTCCACATCAAAAGCTATGTGTGGGCCACCTCCAGCCCACTTAATTAGCAGGTTCTTCTGCTGTTCTGTATATATATCTTGGTGTCTGTTATTTCCACTCTGATTCATCTGATGAAGTGGGTTTTACCCACAAACGCTCATGTTTCCATATATTTTGTTTAGTTTCTAAGATGCCCCAGGACCACGGGTTGTTTTTAAAGTTACAGACTAACACCTCTGAGATGAAGAAACTGTTGTTCCATAACTCCTTACTTTATGGGCAAGAGATCTCCCTGTCCAGGCACTATCTGTGTTTGCTTTCTGTAGCTCACCCAGCCCCCTCAGCTTTCACATGGCATTTGGCAGCGATCCCGGTGCGTTACACAGTCAGACACACGCGCATACTTGACACAGAGAACAGAAGTTACAACAGTTAGAAACCGGAGCTTGCTAGCGGCTCCCGGAAATGCACGGGGCGTGGCCGAGGGCTGTCTGGAGAAGTCTGCATGGCGATGTGTTCAGTGCAAGGCAAATACTTCCTGTGGCCCTCGCACCCCTCGGTGGCCCTGCGCCTGCTGTCACACAGACCAGCAACCAGCCTGCAGAGCGACCAGGGACCACTCCTACTGTCATTCCTCCGCTCTCCCACTTCACGCCTTCGCTCAGTTCAGGTGCTACACATAACCCCGTCTCCATCCCTGCCCCGCTGCAGCTGGAGCCTGGCCCGGGTCAGCGGCAGAGTCCCTGGGCTGCAGACAGTCACTGCTTAGCAGAGCAGCAGGGAAGACCCCGTTCTTAGGAAAGGAGCCGCTGCTCAGGGACCCAGCTCCGCCTCGCCAGGGACAGGGCCAGCTGCCCCGCCCGGCGCCGCTACTTCAGGTCATTGTTGATGACCAGGCTGTCGCAATAGGTGGCCGGTTTCTTCCTCTTCCCGAAGGTGGAGAAGCTGCTCTTGTCCTCCGGGTCCAGGCAGCGCGGCTGCTCCTTGCTCGCCAGCAGGCTCGGCGTGCCCGGGATGTACACGTTGTGCTGGTAATCCAGGGGCGGGAGGTGCGGCGGGTACAGGGGCCCATACCTGGGGGCCCACATGCTGCTGGAGGCCCCAGATGCCTTCTGGAAGTCTGGAGAAAGCAAAGATTAGCCAGCGCCCGGTGTCACCCCAGCTACCCAGCCCCAACCCCTCCTGCACATTTTCCTCTGCTTTAGTGGGAAAGGCACCAGGCCCGTGGGCCGAGGCAGCGCTCTGCAGCACTAGCACTGGGACCAGTCCCTCTCACTCCCGCCCATCCCTGGTGGTGCACGGCCCAGGCGAGGCTGGGTTGGGCAGCCCGGGCACCAAGGAGGGAATGAACGGCTCGGGCAGGGCCTTAGGGGCAGCCTGGCTCACACACACCCCACCAGGCAGGGAGCCCGGGGTGGGCTGTAGGTGTGTGATGCACTGCGCTCGGGTCCCCAGCACTAACCAGACACTGGGGTGAGCAGCGTGCGCAACCTGGCGTGCTCCTTCTGGGCTCCTCTGCGGACTCCCCCCACGTCCTCCAGACTCTGCGAACTAAAGAGAAGGTGCCGTGAAGACTCCCCACAGGTCCAGGGCCACCCTGCCCATCCCGCCCCTCTGCCCCATGCCTGGGGAGCATCGGGCCTGGTACCTTTTCAGGGCCGAGCGCTGTGGGTTCAGAGGCAGCCAGTCCATGTTGGGCTGTTTCATCTGTAAGACACAGGACACAGGCGAGCATCAGGCACGCGGGGCTCCTTGCTGGGGCGCGTGGTTTGCCACCTGCCAGTCCCCCTTCACCTCCGCCCCTTCCCCCCACTGTGGCTCGGCTCCTGGGGCTTTAGCAGAGACGGGGCCAGGCAGGGCTTGATGCTCCCAGCAAAGGGCACTGAGTGAAGTAGGTTTGCTCCTTTCGTCCCTGTGGGGAGCTTGGGCTGGGCTGGGCTCTGCCTGCTTTGATGGCCCAGGGCCCCTGTGGTTAGGGAACCAGCTAAACCCGCTGCAAAACAGGCCGGGAAGGGGCACTCGGGAGGGGCCTTCTAGTGGAGTGAACCTGCTCCTGAGCCAGGCTCTACTGCTCCCACCACCTGTCCTCAGCCAGTCCACAACTAAGCCTCCGCAGAATCTCTATGAGAGGAAACCGAGGCACGGAGAGCCAGGAAATCCCTGACAGAGCCAAAACTAAGCTTGTCCCCCCACCAGATCATTCCCCTTTCCTCCCTCTCCCCCCCCCCAATGTCCACGCCTTGAGTCAATTCCCACCCCCCTCCATGGGCCTGGCCCCATTCCCGCATCACGCGCCTTTCTCGCTCCATATTTCCAATGCGGTGGCTCAGGCTCTCGTCCCTCCCCACCCCCGCCCGAGGAGAGGGGGCAAATCAGCCGGATGCGGAATGTCACTAGAGGGAGTTTGTAACTGACGGGGAGGAAAATCGCATGAACATATTAGACAACCGTGTCCAACGATCCAGGGGAATGGAAAAAGAAAACCTGTCTCCGGAATGTCTCCTGCTTGTTCCTAAAAGGGGTGTTTTGTTAAAAGTAAAATGTTGGTAAGTGGATTAGACTGCTCATCCCCGGGAATCGCCTTACTGGAAGAGTATGTCATCGAAAAAATTAGACGTTATTCATTTAACCACCTAACAAATGTTGACATGAAAATCTCCTTAAATCTCTTTCCCCTCCCAGAGCTGGGAGCGGAGGCTTTTGCACCCTCTAGTGATCAGTTCACCGAAATGTCAGGCGCTTGCCTCCGCAAAGTGCTCTTCCCCCTCGCTGCCAAGGTTTCAGCATCAATGTTAAGAGCTGCCAGAGGAGAAGTGGCGTCTGTGGGAAATGGGCCGATGGCGAAGTCGCTCAGTTACACAGGCCAAGAGAGAGCAGCGGGACACCAGGCTCAGGTGCAGGGGCTGGAGAGGCGAAGGCTGCGGTTTGGGAAGGCTTTTCCTCCCGACAGGCAACCTCCCCCGCCCTCCACCCACGCCAGGGAGGGCGATGTATCGGCAATGCGAGAGCCGGAAGGCAGCCGGGAAGCCCCGGGGTTGGGTGCGAATGCAGCACTGGGCAGCGACTGCGTCTGAAGCGGCTTGAGCCGGGGCGAGGTGCCTGCAGTTCGGATTGAGACAAAGGCGCTGACAAGTGGCGGGGGGAGGGGTGTCTAGGCTGGATATTAGGGAACCCGATTTCCCGAGGCGCGTGGGGAAGCGCTGGGCTGGGTTCCCTAGGACCGGGGTGGGATCTCCATCCCTAGAGGGGTGTGAGTCCCGGCTGGACACAGCCCTGCCCGGAGGGCTGAGTGGGGCCGGGCCTGCGTTGGCCAGGGGGCTGGACTCGGTGCCTCCTGTGGGCTCCGCCCGCCCGCCCTGGATTCCAGGTTCTAAGCCCGGGTCCCTGGAGCGCTCCACAGACTTGGGGCATGTCAGGAGGCGATCGCAGCCGCTTGCTGTCGGGGCGGCCCCCTGGGCTCGCAGGCTAAGCCGAGCCCTCCCCCGGGGACGCCCCCGGGACAGCCCGGGCCCTGGCTTTCCTGGGCACGCTCCCTGCTTCAGCCGCACTAGGAGCTTCTGCGCGCTCTGCTCCTGGGGCTAATGGCAGGCGAGCCCGACGTCCCCAGCCCCTCCGCGCTCAGGGCCAGGCGCTTGCCGGGGAATTTCCCGCTGCTGGCCGGTTGCTTGTCCTGCCGCTGCCGCTTGACTACGGGGCCGGGGATTGTCCCCGCAAAGCGGGGCGGGGTGGAAGGCTCGTTCCCGGCGGGGCGGGGCGGAGGGGAAGGGAAGCCGGGCTAGCCCTGTGAGGGGCGTTTCGTGGCCCTCTTTCCCCGGGCAGCGCAGTTACCTGGCTGGCGGCATTATTGGCCGCTCCCGGCTTCAGGCCCGGCCCCGGAGGGTTCTCGGCGGCTGCCTTGTTGTTCCGCGGGCTGTAGGGCTTCAGGAACATGAAGTCGCTCTTGGCGGACTCTGGGGTCAGGCAGACTTTGTAGCAGTAGCCCGGGGGACCGCCGCCAGCCCCGTCCAAGCACGTGGGCGGCCCTTTGCTGCCCGAGGCGATCTGGGGCTTGAGGTTGGAATTTTTGAAGCTCTGGGGCGAGGCCCGGGCCCGCACGCAGCAGCCGGCGGGGAGGGGGCAGCCGTAGCCGCGCAGGGAGGGCCGGTCCTTGTGGCACTTGATGGCCGTGAGGATGATGATGGCCACCAGGAAGGTGAAGGACACGGAGCCCAGGGAGACGATGAGGTAGAGGGTGAGGGCGGAGGAGGAGGAGGGCTCGGGGCTCAGCGAGAGCTCGTTGAAGTCCGACAGGGTCTCGGGCACACTGTCCACCACGGACAGCAGCAGGGACACGGAGGCGGAGAGCGGCGGCTGCCCGTTGTCCCGCACCTGGATGACCAAGCGCTGCCGGGTGGCGTCCTTGTCCAGGAAGGCGCGCAGGGTGCGGAGCTCCCCCGTGTACAGGGCCACGCCGAAGAGGCTGGGGTCGGTGGCCTGCAGGATCTGGTAGGAGAGCCGGGAGTTCTGCCCGGAGTCCGCGTCCACGGCCGACACCTTCCCCACCAGGTAGCCGGGGTCGGCCGAGCGGGGCACCACCTCGGTGGCCAGCGAGCCGTTGCGGGGCACGGGCGAGACGATGACGGGCGCGTTGTCGTTCTGGTCCAGGACGAAGACGCTGACGGTGACATTGGCGCTGAGCGGGGGGAAGCCCGCGTCCTGCGCCTGCACCTGCACCTGGAAGCTGCGGATCTGCTCGTAGTCCAGCGAGCGCAGCGCGTACATGTGCCCACTGTCCGCGTTGATGGAGACGTAGGTGGCCACGGGCATGCCCTGGATGCGCCCCTCGGCGAGGGCGTAGGACAGGTAGGCGTTCTGCCGGCAGTCGGGGTCCCGGGCGCTGACGGCGCAGATGGAGGCGCCCGGCGCGTTGTTCTCCAGCACGTACACGCTATAGGAAGGCTGCAGGAAGCGGGGCGCGTTGTCGTTGATGTCCGATACCTGCACGGTCAGGGTCTGCCGGGTGAGCAGCGCGGGCGAGCCCCGGTCCCGCGCCGTGATGCTCACGTTGTACTCGGCCACGGCCTCGCGGTCCAGCGCCGCGGCGGTCACCAGCGTGTAATAGTTGCGGGCGGCGGCCTGGAGCTGGAAGGGCAGGTCGCGGGGGATCTCGCAGCTCACCTGCCCGTTGTCGCCCGAGTCCCGGTCCAGCACGCTGATCACGGCGATCACGGTGCCCGGCGGCGCGTCCTCCAGCACGGGCGTGGAGACCGAGGTGAGGCTCACCTCGGGCGCGTTGTCGTTCACGTCGAGCAGGTGCACCAGCACCCGGCAGTGCACGGCCACCGCCGCGGGGCCGCGGTCCTTGGCCTGCACGTAGAGCTCGTGCAGGCGGGCGCGCTCGTAGTCCAGCGGGCCAGCCAGGCGCACCCGCCCGCTGCGCGGCTCCACGCGGAAGAGCTGGCGCGCGCGGGGCGGCGCGTGGCCGCTGAAGGAGAACTCCACCTCGCCGTTCGGGCCCTCGTCCAGGTCCGTGGCGTTGAGCTGGATGACCAGCGTGCCGGGCGGCGCGTCCTCGGGCAGGCTCACGGCGTAGGAGGCCTGGGCGAAGGCCGGCACGTTGTCGTTGGCGTCCAGCACGGTGACGAGGATCGCGGCCGTGCCCGAGCGCTCGGGGAGGCCGCCGTCCAGGGCGGTGAGCAGCAGGCGGTGGCTGCGCTGCTGCTCGCGGTCCAGGGCTCGCTCCAGCACCAGCTCGGCGAACTTGCTGCCGTCGCTGCGGGCCTGCACCTCGAGCACGAAGAAGCCGTTGGGGCTGAGCCGGTAGGTGCGCAGCGCGTTGGTGCCCACGTCGGGGTCCTGCGCGCTCTCCAGCGGGAAGCGGGCGCCGGGCAGAGCCGACTCGCTCACCTCCAGCGCGTACTCGGGCCAGGGGAAGCGCGGCGCGTTGTCGTTGATGTCCAGCACCTCCACCTCCACGCGGTGCAGCGCCAGCGGGCTCTCGATCACCAGCTGCAGGTGCAGCAGGCAGGGCCCTCCGGCCTCGCACACCTCCTCGCGGTCGATCTTCTCGTTGACGAAGAGGATCCCGTTCTCCAGGTTCACCTCCAGATGCTGCTTGGTGCCGGGCCGGGACACGATGCGGAACCGCCGCGCCGACAGCTTGGCCACGTCCAGCCCCAGGTCCTCGGCGATGTTAGCCACGAAGGCCCCGTGCTCCAGCTCCTCCGGGACCGAGTAGCGCAGCTGGCCGGCCGCTGGGGCCGGCTCCGGGCAAGCGGTCACCAGCAGCAGTAGCAGCAGCTGCTGCTGCCGGCTCCAAGCCCAGACGCTGCCCCAACCTCCAGCCCCCATGGCGCTGCAGCGCCTCCCGGGGCAAGGCGCCTCCTCCCCAGCAGGAGCCTGCCCTGTCTCCTCGGGCAGAAGGCGTCGGGGCCAGGGGTGCGATGAGTAGCCCGGGCCGGGGCGCGCTGCCGCTCCCCCACTTGTGTGCGCCCAACACTTGGACTTCCAACTACTTCGGGGCTGGCAGACGGAGGCGCGGAGGGAGGACCCGCCGCAGTTCAGCACCGCATTGGTGGACAGCGGAGTCGAACGCCGGAGCCGCGCTGCCTGCCGGATTGGTTAACCCTTTGCTGCCAGGGGCGAGGGGAGGCAAGACCGCGACGTGTTGGTGAATGCCCGGGAGGGCGCAAACATTTCCATGCCGGAAAAGGTCAGGCGCTCCCCCGCCGGGCGCAGAACCGCCTGGCGCAGACGGATTCCGCCCCAGCGAGTTTACTGCACAGAAAAAACCCGGTGTGAACGGAACGAGCTCAGCTCCTGTTCCATCTGCTCCCACCGCCCGCGGGGACCCGGCATGGGCACCGGCCCCCGCCTCTCCGCTCAGAGAGAGGAAGTTCTGGTTGCTGGTCACGGGGCGACGAAGGCTGGAGCCCCGGGCCGATGGATACGGGACCGGCCAGATTTCCCCACAGATGTCTGCTTCATCCTCGCCGCAGATTAAAGAGCCAGAAACACCCCGAAAGCCAAATCCTCCGTATGAATTTCCTGCCCCCAGCC
The DNA here is from genome assembly GCA_019425775.1 of Rafetus swinhoei. Taxonomy (NCBI): domain Eukaryota; kingdom Metazoa; phylum Chordata; order Testudines; family Trionychidae; genus Rafetus; species Rafetus swinhoei. Next base: position 41,337,341 of record CM033428.1, on the reverse strand, counting down.
CCGTGCGTGGATTTAGCCTTTACCAGCTGGTTAAGCTCCCGCAGAATTGATTACACGTCCCTGCGCGCCGCGCTCGGTGTAAGGCGGCTTTTTTAATTACCAGGGAAGAGGATTACATCCGCGACAGCCGGCTCAGGGCTGAATCCCTCCGCACCGAGACATGGAGAAAGCCCCCGGCCCCCCGACACCCTGCCAGCTCCGAGCCGGCGGGGTTTCCAAAGTGTCTAATCCGGGAGGGCGCTCGGCTGTTGCGCAGATTCCGCGTGAACCTTCCTCAGCGGCGCGCACCTGCCGCGCAGCAGGCGGGAGGCCGAGAACAACTTTCTGCGGGTTCCTTGTGCCCTCCAGCCTCGCCGCTTGCACCTTCGGTTCCCAGCCGCCCGCGGCCACTGGAGGGCAGGCGGGGCGGGAGCAGCGGGCCGCGTCCGCTGAGGGCTTCCCACACCCGCGCCCCGGCGGCTCCCTGAGCCCCGGACACGGAGCAGCGCGCCCAGCTGTGGGGGCGCTTCCCAGCCCAACTCGCGGCATTTGAAACGCGCCCCGCCCCCGGCGCCCAGTTCCGATTTCTCCGCTGGATTATCCGGTTTTCTGCAGCGCCCTCTCGGACAGCGGCTGCTCTGCCCGGGGAGCGCCCCGCTTAGCCCGCCGCAGCGGCTCCGGCCGATCCGTGGGGGCCATTGTGCGGCCCCGAGAAGCCGCTTAGCGGCGGATCCTTCTGTGGATCGGGGTGAGGGCTCCGCGCGGATTTCTCTCTGCGGGCGGGCGGGCGCTGTCCCCCCCCCCCCCCCCAGAGGCTCAAGATCGGCGCCGGGTACTCGAGAGGGAGCTGCTGCGGTCAGTCCCCGGGGCAGTTCCAGGCCCCGAGCCGCCCGCCCTCCACAGTACCAAGCAGGCCAGGCCGACTCCGGGCGAAGGGCCTGGGCGGGGCCGGGGGCGGGGTCTGCGGGGTGCTAAGGGTGGGGCGGGAGCGGCAGGTGATGGGGTGGGGTAATAATGCGCCCGGAGGGTGGTTGGGAGGGCGGGGGAGGCTGGCAGGCTCAGTGGGCAGGGGGTGGGGAGCTGCGGATGGGCCCCGTGGGGCGGGGTCCCGCGGGGCAGAGCACTGGGGAGGAGCGGGGGATGGGCCCGTATCTCCTGGTGGCTGCGGACCGTCCCTCCTGGTCTCTCGGCCCGGGCAGCTGAGTATGGGGCTGGTAATACGCCCCCGGCCGGCGGCTGGGCAAGGAGCGTCTGGAGGGGAGTCGCAGGCCTGGAGACTGGGGGGGAGGGCTCCCGAGAGGCGCCGCGCAGGCCCCTTGGGGGTGGTGCTGCGCTGTCGGGGGTGGGGTGTGACACCGGCTGGGGCGCTGGGTGCGGACGCAGCAGGGGAGCGAGGGGAAGGTTCCCTGGCTCGCAGTGGGACAGATGCTGACTCCAGCCCCTCCCCCCATCCCGCTGGGGGTGTAAGATGCGGGGAGCTCCACAGAGCCGCTGGGAGCCAAGAGCTTCCCTCGGGCCAAGCCGCTGCTGGACGTGCAGGGACACCCCGCCAATCCCGAACCCAAAGAGGGTCCCTTGGCACCAGCTCTCCGCTGTCGGGGCGCTGCTCGGCACGATGCAGAGATACAGGGAGCCCCAGTCGTACCTGCCGCATCCCTGTGCCCCCCCGCTAGCGAGCAAAGCCCGCCTGTGCCCCCCCGCTAGCGAGCAAAGCCCGCCTGTGCCCCCGCTGGCGAGCAAAGCCCGCCTGTGCCCCCGCTGGCAGCAAGCCCGCCTGCCCCGCTAGCGAGCAAAGCCCGCCTGTGCCCTCCCCGCTAGCGAGCAAAGCCCGCCTGTGCCCCCGCTAGCGAGCAAAGCCCGCCTGTGCCCCCGCTGGCGAGCAAAGCCCGCCTGTGCCCCCGCTAGCGAGCAAAGCCCGCCTGTGCCCCCGCTAGCGAGCAAAGCCCGTCTGCGCCCCCCGCTAGCGAGCAAAGCCCGCCTGTGCCCCCCGCTAGCGAGCAAAGCCCGCCTGCGCCCCTAGCGAGCAAAGCCCGCCTGGCCTCGGGGTTCCCAACCCGCCGCCCTCACGAGGCCTCTGCAGCCTCCCGCTTACGTCGGGCAGAGCCCAGCCGCTCCCAGCCCTCACACCTCATTAGAGTTAAAAGGAATCACCTGCCCGAGCATCTTCCCCGAGGAGCCCGGGAGCGCTCGGCAGGGCCCTCAGTGCCCGCCCGCAACCGTTCCGCTCGGCTGGCTCAGCCCCGGGACCCCCTGCGCCCTGCTCCTGGGTCTTGCACAGCCCCGGCTTGGTCAGGCCGAGCGAGCCAGTTAGCGCTTGTCGGCAAGTCCGCTATTCCCACCGCAGCTCGCCCTGACCACCCGGCCTTGTCCCATCCCTCAGCGCGCACACACACAGAGACACACACACAGACACAGACACACAGAGAAAGAGAGAGACACACACACACAGACACAGAGATACACACAGACACACACAGAGAGAGAGAGACACACACACAGACACAGAGATACACACAGACACACAGAGAGAGAGAGACACACAGAGACACACACACACAGATAAACACAGAGAGAGACACACACACAGAGATACACACAGACACAGAGAGACACACACACACACAGAGATACACACAGACAGACACAGAGAGAGACACACACAGAGACACACACACACAGATACAAACAGAGACACACACAGAGAAAGAGAGAGAGAGACACACACACACACAGAGAGATACACACAGACAGACACAGAGACACACACACAGATACACACAGACAGACACAGAGAGAGACACACACACACCGACACACAGACACAGAGGCACACACACACGGAGACACACCCTGACAGATCTCTGGGGTCTCTCTTGCCCCTTTCTCCTGGGGTTGTGGAGCGCGGATGGGTTCGTGTTCCCCAACTTCAGACTTAGCAAAACTTCAGAAATCTCTGCCCCTCCTGCCCCCTCCATCTGCTTCCCGCTTTACCCTCACTGCCCGTGTGCCGCTCCCCTCCCCCATGCAATCAGGGTCTCTTCTCTCCCAGGGAGCAGCAATCTCTCTCTGCTTTCCCAAAGGCGTTTTCCTTCACTCCCCCCCCCCTTCCCTTTGTTCTCTCTTCCGCCTCCTTTGCTGCTTCTCCGTGCTGGATTTTTGCTGTTTCTGTTCCTTTAGGCTTCTGACTGCTGGCTGGGAGCCCTCCCCAAGGGAATCTCTCCAGCTCCCCTTGGCCCCTCTTTCCTGGCATCCCCTGTGGTCTCCTTCTCCTGCAGTTCCTGGGGCTGCCTGTGTTTGGTGGGACCTGGTTACTTCCCCTCCTGCCCCCTGCTGGCTCTGCACCCTGGTTCCCCATAAGCTCCGCCTACTCATTCCTGGGGCCCTGGATGGCTCAGTCCCCTGGTGGTTTCCCTCCCTCTGCCGGTGGCTTCTCCTTTCTCTCCCTGGCCTGGTGGCTCTTTCTGCTCCAGCACAGAGTGGGGAACACGAGGCGGGTTTGGCAGCAGGGCCCCGTGGGGAGGGGGAGGGTATCGGCCCAGCGGGGGGCAGGGGTTCCATACCATAATGGGAGGGGGCTCTGGACTGTGGGAGGCTCCAGGAAGAGCCCCTGTTGGCAGAGCACAGTGTGGGGGGGGAGGGGGAGGAGGTTCTCTGCTTCTTTGCCTCTGGTGCTGTGGATTGTGGGTCCATCGCAGAGGTGGGGAGGAGTGTGGCAGGGGGTGACTGGGCCTGGAGCAGGGCCACATGCTGCCTCCAGGCACCTGCAGGTCACTTGAGACGTTAACGTTCCAGTCGGGGCTAGGTCCCAACGAGATCCGGCTTCCACCTGTTCCCGGTGGGTTCGCCTGCCCCCCAGAAGGATGCGAGCCCGCTCCTGGAAGAGGCCCAGGACTGGGCTGCAGGAGGGCTGTGGGTCAGCACTGATGAGCATTGGCAGAGCTGTGTGCTGCGCCCGCTGATGGCCGTTATTACAGGGCAGGACTGATGTGCCCAGGCAGCTGTGCGTGGGTGGCAGGGCTGGCATAGCAGGGGTGCTGCAGGTCAGCATTGATGCGCATTGGCAGAGCGGTGCGAGGGACCAGGGGGCTGCAGGTTAGGATTGAGCTGCCTTGGCAAAGCTGCGTGGGGGAAGCTTCTGCAGCTGCCTGCTGGCACTCAGCCTCGCCTGGCCCGGCTGTTATTCCACTTCCGTGCACACCGCCGTTAGAGCATCATTTGTTTCAGCAAACCACTGGCAGCCTCGCTGAGGAATTGAAACACAAGCTGCCTGGTTATGCCTGCACCGAACACGCCACCGTGGGTCTGAAACCCACCGGCCCCACCACGCTCTGTGCCCAATCCCCTTGGGCCACAAAATGTCAGCAGAGGAAAGCTGGCCACTGGCCGAGAAGGCAGCTGCCACCCGGGGAGCAGGGACGTGGAGCTTGGAAAGGGCACTGCTGATGGGTGAGCCCCACTATATTACTATTAAGTGGGTGACTCATTTGCAGGTTGCGTGTGTGTCGCCAAGGGACAAGCAGGCCAGTGCCAGCTGGGAAGGGGCGGATTCACGAAGTGGCGTGTTGGGGGAGGTAGGTGCCTCAGTCAGCCAATCATCCAGCCTTCCCTCCAGGAGCTTTGACTCCCTGGATTAAATTGGTGAAATAAGCAGCAGGGTCTTCAGGGGAGGAAGGTGACTGTGTCAATGGGGAATTTATATTTATTAACTCTTGTAGGGCAGATTGCTTGGGATGCAAAATCCGTGCGCATCAGACAACGCCAGCAGCACCAGTGCTCGGTCTATAATAACCCAGCTAGTCAGGGATGAAAGGCAGAAATGAAATGCAATCAAGTGAAAAAGCAAATAAATATGCCTTCTATTGTGCCCCGAAGGGCCCCAAGCAGAGGCTTTGGCAGGCCCGCCACGGGGACGCATTTGAAAGGCAGTCGGGCGCCCTCCTGGAGAGTTCATTTCCAGTTACCTGCAGCCAAAAGGATCAGCTGATCTCAGCGCCCACAGTGGGGCAGAATCCGGGGGGCTGCTCTCAGGGAGCTGGGGCCTAGACCAATCAGAGCCCGGGGGTTGTTATTAAGCCCCTGAACGGTGCTCAGAGGGAGCAGGGAAGAGATGCCAAGGTCTGAGCAATGGGATTAAGGGCCACCTTTTCCACACAGCTTTGCTGCTGCTTAGGTCTGGGTGTAAGTGGCTGGGCTCTAGGGGAGCTCTTTAGAAGGCCTGGCCAGAACTATCACCAGGGGGCCAGAAAGCCTGACCCCACACACGGGCCTGCATGAGGCTGAGCCCCAGCTGGAGGTGCCCAGCACCCTTTCCTCCCCTCTGAGCACTCAACCACCAGGAGTTGCTCAGCACCCGGCAGGCCTGAGTCCCCTCTGTCTGTAGCTGTGCGCCTCCTCGCTCAGGCACCCGGTGGCCTTGGAAAGAAGCGGCCTGGGAAGTGACACGCAACAGCTGACGCTGCGGGGCCAGAGAGGTGGACAGCGCCACGAGCCCCCGGCCGACAGGACACGCCAGCAGCCATCGTGGGAAATGCCTTTGCAAGAGCCCCGCTGCCCTGAAGTTCAGGAGCAGCGATGGAGCCAGCAGGACTCTGAGGCCCTGAGCTCTCAGCAACGCCTGGGCAAACTGGGACCCATGGCTGTGTACATCTGGTCGCCTGCTGTGACGACGCGTTGGGGTCCCCTGACTCCTGCACCCCCGTAATGGCACGAACAGACTCCACCAGCCCGTAGAATGGAGGGAGTTTATTCCTTCTCCAGGATACAGCACAGCACAGCACCGATGTAATCTGGTTACAGGGCAGGTCTAGGAAGCCTCAGCCCCCTTGCGATGGGGAGATTGGGCCCCTAAATCCCAGCCCCTGGCTTAGGCTGGTTCCTCCATGATCCCAGACAGAAACTAACCCCCTCTCTTCCAGCCCTGCCCCAGCCAGGGCAGCATTTCCCTTCCTTTGTCTCTCTCCTTGGGGGTAGCTGGTCAGACAGGTTGAGACACCCTCTTTGCATAATGCCTCATCTCCAGTCCTTCTGGGCTGTGGTACCGATGGCAGCCAGTGGGGGTTACCACAGAGCCAGCATAGAAACCAGCCAGGTACCTCCACTCGTCACAGTTCTCCCCCTCCGAGAGCGAACTGAGCAGGGTCACTCCGCTCGTGACCTAGGGAAGTTCGGGCCTCGCTACGGGATAGTGCGTCGGCGATGATGTTGGCGCTCCTTGGCGTGGATCACTTCCATGTCGTAGTCCTGCAGGAGCAGGCTCCACCTCAGCAGCTTGGCGTTGGCCCCCTTCATCTGGTGCAGCCAGGTCAGGGGGCAGTGGTCGGTGTACACCGTGAAACGCCGGCCAAACAGGTATGGCTGCAGCTTTTGCAGGGCCCACACCATCGCTAGGCATTCCCTCTCTCGCGTAGCTCGCTCCCGGGGCAGCAGTTTCCTGCTCAGGTACACGATGGGGTGGCGTTCCCCCTTCTCGTCCGCCTGCATCAGCACCGCCCCCAGCCCGGTGTCCGAGGCGTCAGTAAACACGATAAAGGGCTTGTCAAAGTCCGGGTTTACCAACACTGGGGCCCTGACCAGGGCTTCCTTCAGTGCACAGAGAGCCCTCTGGCACTGCTCTGTCCAGATCACCCTGTCGGGCCTCCCCTTCCTGCACAGCTCTGTGATGGGGCAGCGATGGAGCTGAAGTTGGGCACAAACCTCCGGTAGTACCCGCCATCCCAATGAAAGCCTGGACCTGCTTCTTGGTCTGGGGTACAGGCCAGTCTCTGATGGCCCCACTTTGGCGGCTCTGGCTTCAAGCAGCCGCTCCACCTTATGGCCCAGGTAGGACACTTGGCCATTCCAACCTTGCACTTCCCAGCCTTTACGGTCAGCCCAGCCTCCTTCAGCCGATCCAGTACCTGGCTGACCTGGGCCACGTGGTCCTCCCAGGACTGGCTGAAGATACAGATATCATCTATGTATGCTGGGGCATAGTTCTCCATTCCCCTCAGCAGCTGGTCCACCAGGCTGGAAGGTGGCAGCGCCCCTTTGAGGCCGAAGGGCAGGACCAGGAACTCATAGAGCCCCAGCGAGTGATGAAAGCCGATTTCAGTCTGGCCTCCTGGTCTAGCGGCACCTGCCAGTAGCCCTTGGTGAGGTCAGGGTGGTGAGGTAACAGGCTCCCCAGCTTGTCCAGGAGCTCGTCGGGCCTTGGCATCGGGTAGGCGTCAGACACCGAGATGGCGTTGAGCTTCGGTAGTCCGCAGAACCGGATCGACCCGTCCTTCTTGGGAACCAGCACAGCGGGAGGCCCAGGGGCTGGAGGCGGCTGGATCACCCCAGGGCCAACATGGCCTCGACCTCTCTCTCCAGGTCCTGGGCTGTTTTCCCGTGACCCTGAGCGAGGAGCAGCGCACCGGGGGTGAGTGCCCGTCTCCACCCGGTGGACAGCCAGGTTGGTGAGACCAGGCTTGTCGGAGAACAGCTGCTGGCGGGGCGCAGCACCTCTTGGATCTCGGCCTGCTGGGCGGGTGAGCTAGTCGAAGAGAAATTGACTCCAGCGAAGAGTCCTCTCCGGTTCGGGAACAGGCCCACCAGGGGATCCTCCCCTGCTCCTCCCAGGGCCTGCACACGGCCAGCACCAAGTTCTCCCTGTCCCAGTGCGGCTTCATCATGTTAACGTGATACACCCGCTGGCGCGTGTCCGGCCCGTCAGCTGCACCACGTAGTTCACCTCGTTCAGCTGCTTAACAACTTTGAAGGGCCGTCCCAGGCGGCTTGCAGCTTGTTCTTCCGCGCGGGAATTAGAACCATCACCTGGTCCCGGTAGCATAGGCCGGGCCGTGCATTGCGGTCGTACCAGACCTTCTGCTTCCTCTGGGCCCTGCTCAGGTTCTCTCTGGCCAGGCCATGAGCTCGGAAAGTCTTTCCCGGGCGTCAGGGCGTAGTCCGCAACCGGCTCCCCCTCCGGGAGACCTTCCCCTCCCACTCGTCTCTCAGTAAGTCCAGGGGCCCCTCACTCGCCTCCCATATAACAGCTCGAGCGGTGAGAACCCGTGGACTCCTGGGGCACCTCCTGTATGCAAACAGCAGGTGGTGTAGGTACTTGTCCCAGTCCTGCGGGTGTTTGTGCATAAAGGTCCTTAGCATCTGCTTCAGAGTCCCATTGAACCTCTCCACCAACCCGTTGGTCTGGGGTGATACGCCGAGGCCCAGGTGTGCTGGACCCCACACTTCTCCCACAAGCACCGGAGCAGGGCCGACATGAAGTTGGATCCCTGGTCCGTGAGAACCTCCTGGGGAACCCCACCCTGCTGAAAATGGTCAGCAGTCGTCTGCCACCGTGTCTGCCTCAATAGAGGTAGGGCCACGGCCTCGGGGTAGCGGGTGGCAAAGTCCACCACCACCAGGATGTACTTCTTCCCGTCCGGGTTGCTCTGTTGAAGGGCCCCACAATATCCATCGCCACCTTCTGGAAAGGCTCCTCTATGATGGGTAGGGGCCTCAGCGCAGCTTTCTTCCTATCTTGGGCCTTCCCCACCCGTTGGCAGGAGTCGCAGGACCGGCAGTACCTCTGCACGGCCGCAAATATCCCGGCCAGTAGAAGTTTTGGAGCAGCCTCAGCCGCGTGCGCCGGATCCCCTGGTGTCGAGCGGGATGTCATGGGCCAGGTATAGCAGCTTGCGGCGATACCTTTGCGGGACCACCAGCTGCCGCTGGAGCCCCACTCTCCTACCTTCCCGGGGGGAAGCCATTCCCGGTACAGAAATCCCCTCTCCCACTGGAACTTCTCCTGGCAATCTCCCCCTAGGGGCTGAGCTGCGCCCAGGTCGGCCCGGTCCCTCAGGGCCTGCAAGGAGGGATCCGCCCGCACCTCCGCCTGGAATTCAGCGGCTGGGGCTGGGACAGGGCGTGTTTCCCCCCACGGCCTAGGTCCGACTCCATGTCTGCTGGGACAGGGCCTGGGCCCCGGTTGGGAACCTCCTCGAGTTCCGGGCTGCCAGCCCCTCGCTGGCTCTGGCTACGGGTGGTGACCAGGGTCCTGTGGGGTCCGTCTGGCCACTCCTCTAGGTCGCTCCCCATCAGCACCTCGGTGGGCAAGTGCGGGTGCACCCCCACTTCCTTAGGGCCCTCCTTGGCCTCCCATTTCAGATGCACCCTGGCTACTGGTACCTTAAATGGGGTGCCGTCTATGCCCCTCAGGGTCAGCTGAGTGTTGGGCAGCATACGGTCTGGGGCCACTCTCGTTGGGTCGGGCCAGCGTCACCTCCGCCCCGTGTCCCAGAAACCTGTCACCTTCCTACCATCCACCTCCAGAGTGCGAGGCAGTCGCTCCGCGAAAGTCGCCCTGCCCCACCCGGTACACGGAGGAATCCTCCTCCAGAGGTTAGACCTCCCAGGGGAGGTGCACTGAGCATCCTTCCCCCCACTCTGAGCTGAGGTTTGCCTGCCAGCCCCTGCCTCTGGGGCAGCCTGCCCTTCCTCCAGCCCCAGCCAGTTAACCCTGGAAAGTCCCAGGTCATGGGACCTGTTCTTGTGCCTGGTGCACTGAGCCCTCTTGTGGCCTCGTTGCCCACAGCGATGGCAAGTTAGGTTCTGCGGGCCCTTTTGGGTCGGCTCCGCCCGGAGCCCTGGCTGGTTTTCTGGGGCACCGATGAGTGGTCCTGGTCCTGGGGCTCGCCTCGGAGGTGCCTCTCTCCGCGCTCAGCCGAGAACCGGTCTCTGCGCGATTCCCTTTCCCTCCGGGATTCCCGTTCACACCTGGACCGGCTCTCTGTGAACTCATCCGCCAGCCTCCCGCTTCCTGGGGTTCTCCGGACTTCGGTCTTTGAGCCACAGCCTCAGGCTGGGTGTGCGCTTTATAGAACTGCTCCATCATAATCAGCTTGAGCAGTTCCTCTGCAGTCTGGGCTCCAACTCCAGACACCCACTTGCGGCAGTATTGCGCCAGGCGGGAGGCCAGATCCACATAGGTCTCCGTGGCTCCTCTGCACGCCCGGAACTTCTTCCTGTACATCTCGAGGTCAGCCCAAACTTGTGCAGCAGGGCCTCCTTGACTCGGTTGTAATCCCCTGGCTGTAGGTCCTCCAGCTGATTGAGCACCCGGTGGCCTCCTGGTTCAGTGCGGATGAGCTCCTGCAGCCAGTCAGCTGGGGACCCGTTGCAGTCCACAGGCCCTCTCAAAGGAGCTGAGGAACCCGTCTATGTCGCCCATGTCCTTCAATTGGGCCACCACGAGCTTCTCCAAGCATCTGGCCACCCGGGCCTTTGGGGCTCATCTGCACTCGGCGCAGTTGGGGCCCTGCCGCTTCTCCCGCCATGGCCAGCTCATGCTGTCGCTGCTCTCTACGGTCCTGGACTTCCAATTCCTTCATCTGCAGCTGGATTTCTGGCCGCCGCAGCTCCGAGGGTTGGACCCCTGGGTGGACTACGACTTGCAGTGCTCCCTGGGAGGCAGTCCGGTCTCTTCGGCGGCCTCCAGCGCTCCGCCCCTCTCCGAGCCTGACACGCTCCCAGTGGGGGTCTGGCTGTTCCCCACGGGGACAGGATCCCAGCCCTGTGGCTGGTCATTCTCTTCCAGCCGGCAATCAGCTGGGCCTTGGCTGCGCCCGCACAGGCAAGCCCTCTCTGCACAGCTTCACCAGCTCTGCCTTCAGCAGTTGGGTATAGGCCATCTCCCGCTGGTCCTCGGTGCAGACTCACCAGTCTAGTGCTGCTGCGCCCACGATTCTCAGGAACCGCTCGCCTGTTTCCAGCACGCCTGGTTCCATGGCTCTTGCTTCTACTGCGCCTTGTCGCTCGCTGCTGGATGCTCCATCCACGGGGTGCAGTGCATCCCGCTCCTGACACCAGTGTGACGACGCGTTGGGGTCCCCTGACTCCTGCACCCCCGTAATGGCACGAACAGACTCCACCAGCCCGTAGAATGGAGGGAGTTTATTCCTTCTCCAGGATACAGCACAGCACAGCACCGATGTAATCTGGTTACAGGGCAGGTCTAGGATGCCTCAGCCCCCTTGCGATGGGGGAGATTGGGCCCCTAAATCCCAGCCCCTGGCTTAGGCTGGTTCCTCCATGATCCCAGACAGAAACTAACCCACTCTTCCAGCCCTGCCTCAGCCAGGGCAGCATTTCCCTTCCTTTGTCTCTCTCCTTGGGGGTAGCTGGTCAGACAGGTTGAGACACCCTCTTTGCATAATGCCTCATCTCCAGTCCTTCTGGGCTGTGGTACCGATGGCAGCCAGTGGGGGTTACCACAGAGCCAGCATAGAAACCAGCCAGGTACCTCCACTACGTCACACCTGCTTTAGCCTTATAGAGACTCTCCCTTCCTTTTACCTAGTAATATATTTGTAGGCAGCTTTACTATGGGATTAGCTACAAGCATTGTCTCCGGGGCGAGGGTTTAGGGGGAGTTGGCCAGGGGCGAGTGGCTGGTTCATTGGGACTGGGGGTAACCTGGCTATTGCTGGGATGCGAGGTGGAAGGGACCAGCTATCACAACGATCTGCTAATCTGGAGACTAACGAACCCAAGGAGACTGTGTGGGACTCCATGTTCAGGCTGCCTTAGTGCAGAGGCGTTTCCATTTGATGACTGGCTGGCGAAATCTAAGCACAGAATTCAGCCAGTCTGGGTTTGCACCCTGGTTCCTAACAGGCTGGCCTGTCTAACAGCAAATGATTCAGTACGCATGTTCCTGAGTTACAGCACGCTTGCCACCACCTCTCTCTACAGTACACCAAAGTCCCATTCTCCCTCCTCCCCAGGCCAGAGGGTTTGTGTGCCCTGCTTTTCTCCCCCACCATTTATTCCTCTTCTTTCCCTCTGGGAGATAAATCGTTCAGTTCAACAGTTTAAACTCCTTTGGGAGGCTGAGTAGTGGGGGACTGGGGGTTGTTATGCTGGAAGGTGTTAATGGCTGCCATCAGCCGGCTCTTTGATCTGCAGACAATTACAGATGAGTGTAAGATCTCGCTTCTCTCCACCAATAAATAGAGTTCATAAAATCAAATGGAATTCATAAGTTTACACAGACAGCTCCCCAAACTGTCAGAGAGAGGACGTGGGAGAATGAAATGGGAGAAAAGGAGGGGCTGGAGAGAGCGAGGGGGGAGGGGAGAAGAGACAGGGGAAGTCAATAGAAAAATGAAATGAGCGCATGTTTATAGAAAGCAGCTATGCAAGGGAAAAGAGTGGGAGAAGGAAGGAAGCTGATGGGATGCGGTGTTTGAAGAGCGATGGAATAGGGATGCAGCTGGGCAGGAGGCTGATTTTTGTAGCTATGTAATTTAGGCACATAGATCTAGGCCAGTGGTCCCCAACACGCGGTGCCCACGGGCGCCATGGCGCCCGCCGGGGCATTTATGGGCGCCCGCCGCATGATCAGGGCTGGCCCAAGCCATTCTTGCGCCCCGGGCCTCGAGCACCCGGCGCATGCGCGGCCCCACCCCCGGGCGCCCAGCAGCCCCAAAAGGTTGGGGACCACTGATCTAGGCATAGGGCACCAAGGCAGACACATGGACAAAGAGCAGGAAAGAAGCTGAGCGAGAGAAGGGAAGACAGGAATAAAAGAACAGAACTCCTCACCACGCCTCCACGTCTGGTCTGTTTGCTGTATCCCCCCTGGTTGTCTCCTGTCTCATAGTCCAAACATAAGAGCTTTGTAATATGTGTGTACAGCTCCTAGCACAATGGGACCCAGATCCTAGACAGGACCTCTAGGTACAATTTTAAAGAATAGTAATAAACACACACAATAGGAACATACACACTGTTTTGAAAAATGATTTTAGTGCACATCTGGCAGCAGAAACTGTAGCTAAAGCTACACACCAGTTCCCTGGACACCCCCAACCCCATTTCAGATGCTCAAAACTTTTCGAAACCATCGCCTTTCAGACAGAAAACACTCACCCTTGTCCCGTGAAGTAAACGTGGGAAATAACGATGATTTTGAGCAAAGACTGTTCAGTCCACGGGCCTGCGTGGCCCAGCACATGCCCAATAGAAAACCCCGTTGCCCTTTGAGCCACAGTGTTGAATGGGGCTGTGCTGTATAAAAAGGGCTTACGGCCTGGGCTGCTCTGAACCAACTGGCACTTCCAGAACCAGGAGCTTATCTCTAGTATCTCTATGTCCTGCTGCTGCTGCCTCCCAAGTGGCCCTGGCCAAACAGACTGGAAGTCAGAAGCAGCTGAGATTTTCCATTTCTACCAGTGAGTGGCCTTACACGTTCCCATTTCACAGACACGTTTGTAATATCCACAGGCCTCGGACCAGCTCTGTGAGGCAGGAAAATATCATTCTCTCACCAGGTCCAGGCCCACAAAGGGACTTAGGAGCCCAAAGCCCAGTTTGGGGCACTCTTGTGATCCACAAAACCCCTGCTCTGCTGCCACCCACCTCATTTTTTGCAGCTAGGCGCCTGGATGCCTCCCTTGTCCCTAAGCCCCAGTGTGGCCCTCAAAGCAGGCGAAGGGCGGTATTGCCTGCCCATCCGCCCTGGGAGGCCTGATCAGAGCTTGCCCAACTCCACATCAAATGGAGGGCAAGCAAAGGAGGAGCTCCCCTTTACATGAGCGCTGAGGGATCAGGAGGATCGGTAACCAACGAGGTGGCAGAATGTGCAGATGCTACAAAACTGCTCAAGATAGTTACGTCCTCAGCAGGCTGCAAAAAGCTTCCAGAGGGTCTCGCAAAACTAAGGGACTGGGCGACAGAACAACAGATAAATGCAAAGTAATGCAGGTTGGAAAACATAATCCCAACTGTATGTACACTATGATGGGGACTACATTAGCTGTTACCGCTCTCAAGAGAGAGACCCCGGAGTCACTGTGGCAGTTCTCTGAAAACAGCCTCTCCGTGTGCAGCGGCAGTCAAAAAAGCAAACAGAATTTTGGGAATCCGTAAGAAAGGGATTATGACAGAGATTAAGAGACTAAGACAGAGAATATTTTATTGCCTCTATATAAATCCACAGTATGCCCACATCTGAGTACTGGGTGCAAATATGGTTGCCTCAGCGCAAAAAATATATCTTGGAATTGGAAAAAGTTCAGAAAAGGGCAAAAAATATTATTAGGGGTATGAAACAGCTGTCATATGAGGAGAGATGAATAAAACTGGGATTTTTCATCTTCACAAAGAAATGACTGTGGGGTGGGCAAGATATAATAGAGGCCTATAAAATCATGACTGGTGTAGAGAAAATGAATAAAGAAGAGCTGTTCACTCCTTCCCGTAATAGAAGAACTAGGGTCACCAAATGAAATTAATGGGTAGCAAGTTTAAAACAAACAAAAGGAAGTTTTTCTGTATGCAGCGCACAATCAACCTGTGGAACTCCTTGCCAGAGGCTGTTGTGAAGACCAGGACTGTAACAAGGTTTAAAAAAAAAGCTAGATAAATTCATGGTGGATAGAAAAAGCTTTAAAAACAGCAAATAGTCCTGCAGCACCTAGAGACTAACAAAAATGTAGATAGTATCATGAATTTTTGTGGGCACAATCCACTTCTTCAGATGAATGGAGTTAAGCGGTCCAGGGTCCAAACAAATAGCAGAGAAAGAGAGGGGATGGGGAGGGAAAGAGAAGAGAAAAAAATGGGGAAAATATTGTCAATTAGAGTGTCCATGCTAATGAGGCTAATAGAGTGGGCTCTAAGTATTCTAAGGACCTGGTGCTTGGCTTTACATGTCATTAGGATGTGGGATGTAACATCTCATCCAGGTCAAGTCTTTGTTTTAAACCTCTATCTATTCAAGGTGTCAGACTTGTAAATGAAACCAAGTTCTGACTGCAGCTTCCCTTTCGAGCTGGCTTTTGAAATTGCTTTGAAATAATATAGACACTGTTAGATCCACGAGCGAGTACCTGGGCAAGTTGAAATGTTCCCCAACAGGTTTGTGTGTGTTACCTTTTTGAATAGCTGAGTTGTGTCCATTTGTCCTTTGTCGGAGGGACTGTCCAGTTTGGCCAATATCCATGGCAGAGGGGCATTGCTGGCACTCGAAGGCCTAGATCACTTTGGTGGATGTGCTGTTGTATGAGCCTCTGATGTGGTGGCTGATGTGGTTATGTCCTGTAGATGTGTGGGCAGAGTTGGCACCGGGGCTGATTACAGGGGTGGGTTCCTGGGTGGGTGTGATGGAGACATGCTGCGTGGTTGCTGGGCAGAATTTGTTTGAAGTTGGGGGGTTGCCTGTAGGCGAGGACTGGCCTGTCCCCCAAGGCCTGTGAGAGTGAGGGGTCATTTTCCAGGACAGGCTGTAGATTGTTTAGATTGTTGATAATACGCTGGGAGTTAAGTCAGGGGCTGTAGGTGATGACCAGTGGTGTTCTGTTATTTTCTTTGTTGGGCCTGTCTTGAAGAAGCTGATCTCTGGGTACTCGTCTGGCTGTCGATCGGTTTTTTCACTTCCCTGGGTGGGTATTTCAGTTTTAAGAATGCCTGACAGAAATCCTGTAGGTGTTTGTCCCAGTCCGTGGGAGTGGAGCAAATCGGGTTGTATCTTAGGGCCTGGCTGTAAAGAACAGATTGTGAAACGTGTCTGGGATGGAAGCTGGAGGCATGCAGGTAAGAGTAACAGTCGGTAAGGTGGTGGAAACGTGGCCGTCATGTAACTGTACGGTAGTGTCGAGGAAGTGGATCTTGCCTGTGGACTGGTCCAGGCTGAGGTTGATGGGGATGGAAGTTGTTGAAATCCCTGTGGAATTCTCCAGGGGTCTCCTGGGGGGTCCATACGAAGAAGGTGTCATGGATGTAGCGTAAGTAGAGGAAAGGTGCTCGGGGACAAGAGCTGAGGAAGGTCAGCCACAAAGACATTGGCTTGTTATGGAGGTTGGGTCCATCAATGGCTGTTAGCCAGGCTGGGCAGGGAGGTTGCCCCTGGCCTCTGTTTGTCAGGGGCTGGGAATGGGATCACATGAGGATTCCCTATTCTGGTCACTCCCTCTGGGCACCTGGCACTGGCCGCTGTGGGCAGACAGGACACGGGGCTGGATGGGCCTTTGGTCTGACCCCATGTGGCCACTCTTGTGTTCACCAGAGTGAGACAGGCCCTGGTTGTTCCCCTCTCAGCCGAGAGCCCGAGCCAGAGGATATGAGGTGTTCTGAGATGGGGCTCGCTCAGTCTCCCCTCGTGAAGCCATTCCACTCTGTCTGGGTAACTAAACATGCACTGGGCCAGGAAGGCGTGAGGTGACTGTGCAGCCCAGTGGTTAGGGCCCTCACTGGGCACGGGGAGACCCATGTCCAACTCCCTTCTCATCAGACAAGGGGGGAGTTGAGCTGGAGCCGCCCACATCCTGGGGCAGTTCCTTCCCCTAAGGGAGCGGATACAAAATGGCCTGGGGAAGGGGAAAGGGCAAGCAGGTGGCCGTGGGTGCTCTCACCCCAATGAAACCCGCTAGCACTCGACTGCCGAAGGGCATCCCTCCCAGCTGTCGAGCCTAAGCAGAGACAAGGGCCTTCCTCGGCCTGAGGTGCCTAAGTCCCTGAGGGGGATGGGACTTTGGAGGCTCCTCTCATCTGCTGGTGGCTAGTTTAGGCAGCTCCCCTTCCCCCACGTGCTGGCTATTGTGGGTCCCATCCTCAGGCGCGTCTCTCTCCCTGGGCCTGGGGTAGGGCACCCAGGCGCCTCCCCCAGGGTTTGCGGGTCCCACTGCTGGCTGGCACCTGGAAGTCAGGCATTGCAGCACCTGGCTCTCTCCAGAACAGGGCCGGGCTAATGGAGCCATGGAGGCGGGATGTTACATTTCTTTCCATCGACTAGTCGATTGGTCAATAAGCGGGAGAGCTGCAGCGGGGTTGGCTCCTGGCCCCGGGAGCTAGCCCCACTGCAGCTCTGCCTTTAAAGCCTACTGGCTCTTAATACGTTAAAAGGCTGAAGCACAGCAGGGGGGATCTGGCGCAAGCCGGGAATCAGCTGTCCCAGCTCACACCCGGTGCCCCCCGCTGCGCTTCTGATTAAGAAGAGCAGGTAGGCTCTTAATGCATTTAAAAAGCAGGGAGGCAGCGCCTGGTCCCCGCTCCCCCTCTGCCTCCCGGAGACGGTGCTGGCGGGAACCAGCTTTTCAGGCGGCTCCTGCTCCCCCCCCTGCTGCCTCTCTCTGATAGAGGCAGCAAGAGAGGGAAGCGACTAGTCGAGGGAATGGTCGACTATCCAATAAGCTTTTGCTAGTCTCTACGGGAGGGACTAGCTGCTCACATCCCTACCATGGAGATTAAGGTGCAACAGAGACACGCTGGATAGGCCTTGGAACCCAGGGATGGGCAGCTTGCCGTATGCTCCAAACACATCGTGCCTTTGTTTCCCTGCCTGTGACACTGGCCTGCTGCTTCCCCAGCCTTGCAAGGCCCTTCGAGAGCCTCTGCAAGCGCTGGTGTGTCCACTGCAGTCAGCCTCCACGGCGTCGGGCGTTACTCCAGGTGCAGCGGCCCTAGCTCAGTGGAACAGCGCTGACGTACAAGGAGAGGGATTCGCCGGTGAATCAGGCCCTGGAGCTGCAGGCCTCTGCCCAGGAGGCCGTCACCGAGAGGAGCAGGCAGCAGCAATTACAGCATTTGCAAAGCTGATTTACCACCCGCACGGAGGGACAGTGAGGATTAATTAGTTAATATTTGTACAGCTCTGTGAGCACAGAGCCTTGTAGAACTACGGTGATTAGAGCCCCCCTGCAGCTGGGAGCAGCAGAGAGCAGCCCCGCACAAGGAGAACCAAATCCCTCCATTTCTCTGCAGCTAAAGTCTTTCGCAGGGAGGGGGGGGGGCCCCCGGCCGGTGACGACTGTATGCAAATAGCCACGGCGGAGGGAAGCGTTTTCTGCACAGACGGAGGCTGATTTTGAAGAGAAGGGAGGGAGCAGCAGCGGAACAGCAGTCGGGCTCCTAGGTGCTATGCTAATGCAAACAACTGATAAATATTTGAGCAGGGATGTTGTTCTCCCAATTACCCCATTTCTATGGAGCCCCCCGTTCCGATCCAGGCCGGGCTGGCGCAGCTCTTCATGCTCTGGGCAGAGGCGCTGAACCCTACATAGGTCGGGGGGGGTGGATTTTTCAGACAAGACTTAATCAGTTTGTCTGCAACATCTACACAGCACCACCAGGCCAGGGTTGGAGGGGCTCGGGTCCATGGATCTGGTTTTGCAAGCCCACTGCCAGAGCATCCGCACTCGTTGGTGGCCCACTGTTTACCATGGTGGGGCCAGGACACCAAAGCCAGGGGTCCAGCATCTACACAAGCACACGTAGACCCAAGGCAAATCACTCTCATGCTCGCTCCTGGCTCAGTGTAGGAAAACCCTTCACCAGCATACCACATCCTGCCAAGTTCCCACTGCATCCAGCACACGGCCGGTGGGTCTGCACATTCCCGGCAGCCAGACCCAGCAACATGGAGACATCGCCATCGAAGAATTTCTCCTGCTGGCACTTTCGCTCCTTCAGCCAACGGGCAGGGCATCCAGGAGACGTTCCCATAACGTTTCCTGACCTACCTACGGCTGGAGGAGGAGAATAATTTGGACACTGCAGACTCAAAGGGCCTGCACCCGAACCCGGCACAAGCTGGAACTGAACCAGGCTGCCTGTCCGCCTGGCTCCTACTACACTTTAAATGCAGAGCCAGAGGGGGCGGGTAGGTCCCAGACCTGGTGTGAGACAGGACTGAGCCGGGCTGCGGGCCAGCCTGCTAACAAATGTACTGGCAGGGGAGTGGGAAGGAAATGCGGGTAGCTGATAGCATTAACCTATAAGCTTTTGCTGATCAGTTAATCGGTTAACCGACTACACTATTACATCCCTACCTGGGCTGACCAGCAGCGGGGCCACATGAGGAGCTGCATGCCTGGAGCTTTGCGAACGGCTTGCCTCGCCCCTGCAGTGTCAAGATGCACATGTGAGGGCAGCTGCGCCAGCTGCAAAGTTGCTCGGCCCTCTGGAACCCGGCAGCCAAGAGGGCTACAGGTTAATTGCCAAGCAGGTCAGCGCTGGGTCAGCCTTGGGTTAAGTGGGCCCAGAGGTTAGCCCACTTAATGATTTAAGTGGGATTTATCCCAAGGCAGTGGGCAAAACCAACAGCCCTAAGTAAATGTTGGCATTGAGGGAATGGGGCTTCCTCACTGGGCAGGGGCACGGGCAGGACTTGGGCTCCTTTGCCTTCCTGGGGGAGCACATGAATACATAACAGGGATGTGAATGGTTAGCCGGGTAAGTTAACTGGTAACATCATCCTTACCAGCTACGGTTAACCGGCCAGGGCTGGAGCAGCCTCGCTCCCCCCCCCCCGCACCATGGGGTAGCTTGAGTGGATTTGCAGAGATGTTCAGGCTTGAGCTGCAGTCACACTGCAAAATGATGCTACTGATGCGAGTCCCTGGGCTCGTACCCTCCACCGCTGGGGCCTGGGCTCGAGGCAGAGAGACTGGTGTGTAGACAGCATGGGGGGCTGGACTGAAACCTGAGTACACTGCAGTGCAAACACCCCTCCCGTGGGCTGCAAGCAGACCGTCTACGAGGTAGGTAGCAAGCCTAAGAAACCGCCCAACGGTCCCTGTGCTACCGTGGCAGTGTCTCAGCAGCTCGTTCTCCTCTACCCTTTCCAGCCCCCACGTTTCCGTATCGCTGAATATATGGAACTTCCAAAGCGCTGTCGAGTGGCAGAGAGACTCTGGATGCGACATTAGTGGGACAGAATAAATCAGGATGGCTGTTTTACGGGGCTGTCTCCCCTGAAAGCAATTCAGCCTGATAGTGAATGGCAATAGCTGGTGCTTAATTGGGGCGGGATTAGCATATGTTCTGTCTAATGGGAAGCAGCTTGGGCCAAGTAGTTCGACATTGAGTCAGTGGGAGTTAAACAGGTGTGAAATACTCAAACCTTCTCTTTTAATAGCCAGGCTGCCAAGTAAAGCTTGAGGTGTACTTGCCGGCTCTTCTGCAGCCTCATGCCAGGGCAGCAGGGTTTTGGGGATTTGGATCAAGGACAGAAGAGGGTTGGAGGCATTAAATGACAAGACCTAGACCCACAAAGGTATTCAGGGGCCTAGGTCCCATGGGAGCTATGCGCCTATCACAGCCAATTAAACGCAGACGAACTTGCTTAGAGCAGCTCAAGGTGGCCCCCGGTTGGTTTTTTAGTTGGTGTTGTGGGGATGGGGAAAATATTCCTGCCTGGGAGCCACAATGGGCTAGCACCACCTTTGGCTCCTAAATCCCTTTGCCGTGCTGGGCCATGGCTCAGGCGTATGGAATTCCCTTGCCCAAGGAGTCACACTGAGCCCAACGCCTGCAGGGGAAAACACTTAGTGCTATCACTGTCTATTCTGGGGTAGAACCTAGGGGTCGAATCAAGGTGCTACATCCTCCCCCCCCCAACACAAAGCAAGTCCCTGCCCCCAAGAGATTATAGGCTGCTAGAACAGACACCCACGAAACAGATGCAGATGCACCCCATAGCAGCACGGCCCTTTCGAGCCCGTGTGGCACAGCACAAAGCACTGAGCCTGGGCTGTCCCCCAGCAGCAATATTAACACCCGCTCTGCCCTCGCGGGGGGGGAGAGGCCCATGGAGAACCCCAGCAGCGACAGAGCCCAGGGCAGATCGACGAGGCTCTGCAGGGCACGCAGCGCTCGTGGCTGAGGCCAGAGTAAGTGCTAGGCTGGAGGGCTCAGATGTAGCGGAGGCCGAGTGTTTTTCATGGACTAACATGAAAGCCGCTGTGCTTTTCCGAGTGCTCCTATCAATATTTCATTGCACCGCGCAGAACGAGAATCCCTGCAGCTGCCACAGCCTGACGCCCGGAGTCCTTGCCTGGGCAAAGCCCGCGGCAGCTCTGCCTGAGCTGCTCCCATCACACCCCACGGAGGGGCAGCTGCTCGTCACCCTGCGTGACACAACCACCTCCCCCCACGGCGGTTCCTCTGGCCTGGGCGGTTGCATGTTGCTAGAGCTGTGCCAGGGGAGGGAACAGCCTTTCTTGGCCCCACTGCTGGTGGCGAGACATCTCCCACAACCGCCGGGCTAGAGCCAGAGCCAGGCAGGAAGCGGGAAGTGCCAGGGGCGCGACAGGAGCCGGGGAAGAGAGGCGCCCAGGCTGCGGCAGGAAAACTCCATGCAACTATGGGGGAGGTGGGGCTGTGCACGCTGCTGCCAGCCCCACCCCATGTCCAAGTCCAAGCTGGTGGGAGAGTTCTCCTGGACAGCAGCCGAGCTCTGGGAGGAGCAGGGTGGGCAGTGAGGGCAGAGGGCCGCCCAGCCCCCCTGTTCCAGACCTTCCAGCCTCCTTAGGGGTGGTGAGTGCCACACAAAGGTTTGGGGAAGTGGCGGGAGCAGCCGCCACCCCTAGCACTGCAGGAGGCCAGCAGGCATGGGGAGGGACCATGTCCAGCTCTGTGCTAGATCTAAACCCGCCCGAGACAGCATGTCCTGTCTCCTAGGCAAGGCTGCCCCCCCGCATATCGCTGCGAGGGGAACACACGTCTGACAGGGCAGGGTTTAATACTCATCAGAGGGAGGCAGAGAGCAGAGCGGAGGGTTAATGCTCAGCGCTGGGGGACAGGAGGAGAGGCGCAGGCTAATGCTCAGTGCCAGGCAAGGAGGGCAGCAGAGGGTTAATGCTCAGTGCAGGAGAATATTCTCTCTCTTTCTGGCTAAATATTATTTCCTCCCATGAAACTGGCTTTTCATCCTTGGCTGGAGGCAGCTCCTGCTGCTGGGAATCCAGCACGCGCCTGTATCTCTGCCACTGCACACTCCACTGCTCCCAGCGAGTAACCAAGACAAAGAGCCTTCCCCTGGGAGCGCAGCCCAGCACGGGGACTGAGGAAGCAGGCAGAGATCCTGGCACGCGTAGGCGGAAGCTTAGGCCCAGCAGAGGGAGATGGCCCCAGGCCTGGGTTTAGGTGAAAGGCTTTTAATGCAGAAGGGGGAAGAAATCACACAAATAAAAACCAGTTTCTCCCCCCTCCCCCCATGATTCTGTCAAGGGATTTCCGGGGGAGTCAGACCCAGCCCTGTAGTGCAGCGGGAAGCACACCCCTAAAGACAGCCCGGTCTGGTGACGTGGGGGATCAGTTCTCCCACTGGCTGCTTAAGTAACATCCGGGCCTGGCCCAAACTGAGTCAAGAACTCCCCCAGGCCTCTGCTGTCTTGGGCAAACCTGAGACACAAGCCGGGCGGGGCCATGTCTAACTGGCCGACGCGGAGCATGGCAAGAACCTGCTCCACTCCCTCCCCAGCTATTTGCGCAGAGAGGATGCCCCCGTGCCTGCTCCAGGGAGCGAGAGTGGCGCAGCTCCGGGGCAGTGAGCACAACTCAGCCACTGCGCGGACATTCACTTGCTAAGCCCTGCGGCAGAGCATGCTCCTTCTACACCCAGGCGCACGGAGGCACCTACCTGGGAAGTTACTTTTTCCCAGGTCGTGCAGGAAATCGCGACTAGAGTCCGCATCAGGGACACAGGTGGTCTGCCCTGGTGCCCAGAGCTAGCCAGGGCCCACTGGACCATGCTGCTTTGCATCAGCCCTAACCAAACTCAATGAGTTTAGCCTGCAGCCCTGAGCTGCTTGCAAGCGCGCGTCTGAGCCAAGATGGAAGGGCCTTTGCTGGCTGCAAAGCCATTACCCAGGGTAAAAATCTCATCTAAAAACCTCCTAAACTTTTAATGTGCATGAAACAGCCACATGGCAGCCTAATCCCCTCTCCTCCCCCCACCCCCAACACTCAGGGCACGATCGCAGGTTTCTTCTCTCTCGCGCTCATTTGCATGTAGTTTTATGCTTTGGTTTGAACAGGGACAGGGACGTGGCTGGAATGAAATTCATGTTTCCACTTTGTGCACTGAGGACGGTTGTGAGCCAGAGCAAAAGGATTGTTGAGTTTCAAGGGTCAAATCACCAAGGACAGTTGTATCTCAGCCGGCAGAGCTACTGGCTGTATATCATTTCAATAGCATCTTCAATGGGGATTATAATCTGAATTGAAGTGGAAACAGCCGAGGCAATGAAGCTGTCAGCAGTCTAAAATTAAGGAATTAAAACCAGCAGAAAAGCATTACCCAGTGTATTCTGCATGCACTAGAAAGAGAAGGCTAAATTCACTGCAGCCCTTCCTTGAGTCTGAGACTTCACAAAGGTACAGAGAGAAGCAAGAACAATAACCCCATCAGTATAAAAAGGATGGCGCTATGAAAATCTGCGACAAGAGATGTAGATCCTCCTAAGTGGAAAAAGCAGATGAGTCACAGAGGGCTGGAGTGAAGTAAATAAAAGGAGCAATGAAAAGGACTTGGGGGAAGAGAAGGGTCGATGTGGCTCAAAGCAGCCCCCCCAGCCAAATGCAAAATGGGGGAAAAAAGTCCCAAGCAACATCTGAAAAGTTAGGGACATACTACATCAGCGACTAACTATCAGAGTCCATTTATTACAGCCGAGGCACGAAATGCCAGTCTGGGACTTCCTACCAACATGCACAGACTGACCCAATCCAAAAACCAAACTACCCCACAAAACACACACACACACACACACACACCCCTCAAGAACCCTTATCTGTTCTCATGTCCTCACTTCAAAAGAATAAAACAAGATTCCCTACAAAACAATCTGGTCATTTCCAGCCAATGTATTTATTTTAGACAAATTCCACACATTTCTCTGCTGTTTCCTTTTTAGTTTTAGCCTAGGTAAGTCCCAGAAAGATATTCCTTACCCAAGCTAAAGAAACTCCGATGACACCACTGAAGGAAAACCAGTGAAAATAAAAGAGAGAGTCCATTGCAGACAAAATACAAAAAAGTTTCCGCAAACCCAGGGTTCAAAAAGCCTCAAGCTCTTCTCAACGAAAGAAATAAAAATTCAGCCTATACAAACCATATTTAATACTCATTACAGTGTCATTCCTTTGGTTACACATTCTAAAAAAATTAAAAGAATTATCTGTATTTTAAGCAAATAAAAAGTATACCCACTTCTCAGATGGAAGAAGAACTCCTGACCCAAACCATCTGTACAGAACTGTACTAGTTAGTTAACACGAGAGAGGACCCAACCGAATGTTTCCCCGCACACACAAGGCCACAGAACACAGCGTGACAAGCAGCCTGGACTAGTTCAAAGAATGAGGTTGCAAAGGCCAATGGGGTTTCCCGAAGAAATATTCAGCGTGCAGACTCCTCACAAAAGACGAAATGGATCAAAGCCAGAAACGGGAGAAGGCCGCAGGATTTCCTGCAGGGGGGACAGGAGGAGTGTGCGGAGAAGAGGCTCCTTGAAAGGTCTCTCTCTGAATTTAGAGGGTTGCCAGCTAGGTTAAGGTGATGCTATCTCTGCAGGCAGTGGAGCGCGAATGACTGGGGACAGAGCTTGTTCTGCAGCACAGGTTGCACGTGGGATCGCCTCCCAACACTGCCAGCCCACATCTGCTGGGAGAACGACATACCAATTCTCAGTCAAGTCTTTAAAGAGTTTTCCAGAGTCCTGGGGCATAAACAATCTTCACCAAGAAAGGGGAAAGTCCAGAGCTGATCAGTGAGTCTTCTTGGTTGAGCCGAAGCCAGAGAAACCCATCACAGCTGCCATTTCATCGTCCTCTTCAAATGTCAAGTCTTCCTCCGCCCTCCTCTTCTTCTCTCTCTGTTTTTCCTTCTTATAGGCTTTGGCCTTTTCCTCCTGCAGCGCAAGGAAAGAAATGCCGCGTGATTGAAACCTTCTTACACCCCAAGCCTTCCAGATAGAAAGCACACAGGTCAGCCAGTCAAACGTCTACCACCAGCACTGGGAGATGGGATTCTTTTCAGACTGAGGAACAGAAAACGGATGGAAGGAAAATGGTGGACTTGAGGACAGTGGCCTCCCACAGGGAAAGACCGTGGTCCAGTGATCCTAACAGGTATATTACACCTAAGAGGATTATACTGCAACAGCATTATGGGATTCTCAGCTTCCCCTGTTCAACAAATGCCAAAGACTTAATCAGAAATCAACCAGGCAAAGGAGCGCTGTTTGGAACAGGCGACATCTCTCCTGCACTGATGCCCTGCTCCAATAGCTGTGGTGCCGAATGAGGGCTACAGACAATGTCAGTGACGGTTTCTGAGGCAGCAGAGTGACAGCTGCTCGGTGGAACATAAGCCGAGTTCGGAGTGGCCTGGGGCGGGCTGGGCTTCAAAGGGTTTGCATTGCTCTAATCACAATGTTTCATTCTACAAACATGGCAGGCCCTGGAACGGCGCCAGACCTGTGCTGGGGATGCACAAGTGTGACTTCCGCTCCCAACTCAGCAGCAGTCCCTGTTACTGCTGGAGCTCACGGTCTTTCAGTGTTTCCATCAACACCTGCCTCAATGGCTTTGCAGCTCCAACAGACGGATTTAGTCTCCGACAGCCACACCCTATGGCATGAGACACCTACACGCTGCTGCACATTTTTTAAACTGTGTAGATTTCCATCAATGTTTAATCCCAAGGAGCTGCCTGCATCCCTACGGTGTGTCTGCATGTGTGTTCCCCTAAACAGATGAATAAAAATTCCTCTGGTTTATCAGCAACAAAACCTGCTGTTGACCAGCTTTGTCCCAGCCAAGTACAGCTGGGGGCCCTGCGTTAGGGTTTCATCGGCAGCCCTGCGGATAACCCCTGCTGGAAGATAAAGCACAGAGACTCTGGATACCAAGGTGACTGCTGATCCTTGTGTACCAGGAGAATCTTTTTCGGTAATAACCGTTCATAGGAAATGAAAGCATCAAAGAGCTCAGCACAAGACGCTTTTCAACTCCCACAAGAACTTTCCTGGTTATTTTAAAGTGAATTTGTCCTCAAATCTTCATTACAGGGCTTTGCTTTTGCAATTTAAAAGCATGTGCAAGAGGGAGTGAGGAGATATGGGGCATTTGAATGTAACCAAGTTCCTGTGTGCACATGTCAAGCACCAGAAGCAGCTGCCTAAAGCTCTAGCACCCATGCAGGAACCAACGCAGAAGTTCCTGTCCCACCTCAGCACCAGAAGCCACGGCAGCACTACAAGGAATAATATGAAGAATCGGCTTTAATGACCAGTTTCTGGGTCTTGGGATCACACACAGGTTATGCGAGTGCGATCTATTGAATGTAACATGTTCTAATCAGTCTCACAATGCCTGGGAACACCAACTGAAGACAGTTCTGTCTGAAAACAACTGCTCTGGCAATTCAGAGAGAGAAAGGACTTTTCCAGGGGCAGGGGGCAGAGAAGCCCTTCTAACCCTGCCCAGTAGAGATTCTGGTGTATTGGAAGTAGGGATGTAAAATCCTGTTTAAATTGGCTAACTGGTTAAACCTGTTGTTTAACTGGTAGACACATGGGGGATGTCTAGACTCCATTTTATTTTCAGAAGAAGATAAATTTGCATATCTTCTTCCGATCGCTTTTTCGAAAGTGGGTCTTTTGAAAGTGAAAGTAGTCTGGACATGGGTTTTTCCGGAAAAAAAACCCTTTTCCGGAAAAAAAACCTTTTCCCGAAAAACCGCTCTTCCTTAAAAAAGGAGGTTTATGCGGTTTTTCGAAAAAGGGGTGTTTTTTCCAAAAAACCCTGCATCCAGACTACTTTCACTTTCGAAAGACCTGCTTTCGAAAAAGCGATCAGAATTTGCATATCCTCTTTTGTAAATAAAACGTAGCCTAGACGTGCCCATGGTGGCTTCCTCCAATGAAGGGATCACACTGAATTGCTGCAATGCAGCCACTGCCTCACCTCCTCGCGGAGCTCCTTCATCCTCTCCTCAAAGTCATAGTCCTTTTGCTTCTCCTCCATCTTCTTCTTGTTCACTTCAAAGCGTTTCTTCACTTGGTCCAGCGTGGAGCGCTCCACCCGCATGGACATGCCCAGGTTTCTCTGATCTGAGGGGACAGGAATGGAGAGGCCTAGTACAGCCGCAGCCCTGTTACTTCTACTGCGGTGCTCATTAAACACCCACAGACAGCCTATTCCATGACCCAAAATGAGACGTCTCAGCGCTCGGCGTCATTGTAACCTCCTTCACTCGGTCCCCTCTACATCCCCTGGCACCAACATTCCTCGGCTCACTTCCAGCGCCACTGGAGAGCCTGTGCTTTGTGTGGTCATTTACTCACCTGCAAAGCAGCTGGGGCCTCTCTGACCACTGGCACTTCAGACCCATTTTGCACCACAAGGGGCAAGGCAACGGTTAAGCCAGCCTGCAACCTGGAGCACTGGCAGCGAGCGCAAGTGCAACCGGAGAAAGATCGAGTAAAGGAAAGAGGGCCCCAGCAGGGAGCTGCTAGTGGAGCTCCGTGCTCGCAGACAGCACACGAGAGCTCCGGTCTCCATCTCAGCCCCTGGTTTCCATATCTGTGCCGTTTGCAGTGTCTGACAGGGGATGGGTTTTAAAGGAATATCCCCACAATCTAACGCATTCTGTCTCCAAGCCCTGCCCCTCTCCCCTTCCTGGAGCCACAGTCGGGTCGAGAGCCAGGGCCAGATGCTGCAGACAGCCCATTTTTTTTGTCTCCCACCCCAACAGGTTTATTTTGACACATTTTTGCATTCTCTTCATTTTTCCACACTCACATTTCCAACCGTCTCTTTTCCCTTTGAGTTCCTAGGTTTGTCTCCTCCCTTCCCGCTCCAACCAGGAATCCTGTAAGATTTTCTCTCATGCCTCTTTAACTCCACAGAATGGGGCAACTGGTCCAAAGATTGTCCCAGTCTACAGTCCCACTCCTTTAGTTTATCTTTTGTGTACAACAGAAAAAGTCACAAACCTCAGATGTGTTATTATACAATACAAGGAAGAGTCTTAACTATATATAGCTGCTGTCAAACTCACAGGGTGAAAACATTCACGGCTAATGCAAGCACAACGGAAACTTTCTAGGACAGTGGGATTGCCTCATTTCCCCCTACGTACTCCACCATCAGCACAGAAGCAGATCCATAGACAACTCAAACACTTTGATGACTCCACAGTGAATTAAGAGGTTCTCGAATTCATCCAGGATGCCAGCGCCTAGATAGGACAAAAAGGTTCCAGAACCCAAGTGTATAAAAAGACCGCACCCAGAACCTGTACTCTGCTCTGCTGACTCGGAACACCAAGGAACAAAGGAGGAGGCAAGATTAACAGGCATCTGTGAGGCAGCACATTCAAGTCATTGGGTGAATAATGCCCATTTCTCCTTCAAAGATGGTCTCTGAAACTGCTCACTGCAGAAGACTAGAAAGTAGCATCAGTGCGAAAGAACAGTGGTTCAACGAGCCTCTAATTAAACAGAGAATCTTGTTCAAACTGTGTAAGTTTGGACTGTGTCCAGAACATAACCCCCTCCGAAGAGATGTCACTCACAATGTTGCTCAAGGAGTTAAGAGCATTCATGGCACCATGACACTCAGCACCAGGAGAGAATCTGGCTCATGCACTAGCTGCACTGCCTCTAAATCTAAAACCTCTTCGAATGTGTCAAGCAGCAGCAATGCCAGGCCCCTTGAGGAGTCCAGAGCTGCTTTGTGAAAGTCAGAATTTGACTTGGCTCCAACTGCACTTTCCACATTTGCTCAGCCTTTGAAACTCAGGCAGATTGCAAGAGATCTCGAGCCACGCTGCCAACTGGCTGAGTAAGCCAAACTTATCAAAAGTGCAGCCAGACCCGAAGACTTTGTTTTCTTAAGTGAAGAGCCACCACAGATAAACACCCCAGGGCTTCGGAAACTGGCGATACCTTGTATTGGAAATGCTTGTTGCTAAACTAGAACCTTGGAAGTTTCCTGGGTCGTCTTCTGATAGAATTAGGAGAATAAATGTCTGAGGTGGAGCACATTAAACCTGTGCTGAGAAGCAATGAAAGGAATATTTGATAGGGAAACTACGCAAGACTTAATTCTTAATGAATTAGTTTAGTTTTTAATGCTATAGATAAGACAAAGTCCTCACTTTCTTTTAAGGACTTAAGAAAAATATTAATAAAGGGAATAGCAGCCTTTGCCTTTGAACTCAGACACTGTTTCCATAGTACCAATCTTCAAAGGGAAATAATTTCCCCCACAGCACCTCCTTGTGAGAAAGGCCCCTAAAAAGAGAGAGAGAGAGAAAATACAACACAACTGCCATTTCCCATCATCATTTCTAGCACCCATTCGTCTGACTGACATGGAAAAGGAAACATGAAGCAGCCTATCCCCAACAAAGTATTATAAGCAGAACAGATGAGAAAAGAAACTACGTGGGGCCTTTAGAGAGGTCAGGAAACCTGTGCTTTGACAGAGGAACAATGGCTGGGAGGTAGAAAGTGGGTCTCTATGAATATGGGCCATAAGGGATTTACACTACAAGTCTCTTCCTTTTCAAATGCACGAGACCCCACCCAAGGGAAAAAACACGAACAATTGCTATTTGAGTCTTTAGAACATGAAGGCTGAAGATCTATCGACACACTTGGATGGCCCCGAGCACTGTATCATCTAAGCACTCCACACATGACTGAATTTGACCAAATCATTTCCTTTATTAGTGTGGGTACTGTGGCCAGGTGAGCCCACAACTTCCTACCTATGTCCAAACGGCCTCTCTTACTAGGTCAGCAACCATTTTGCTCTCTGCACACCCCCAACCGTATAAAACATTCTGAGACTTTTCATTTAGGACTAGAAAGAGGGAAAGTCCAGAGCCATGGTGTGACGTAGTGTGAGTGACCTCCACTGGCTGCTGTCTGCAACACCGCTCAGCAGGGCAGGGGATGAGTCATTATGCAAAGGGGGCTTCAAACCTGCCTGACCAGTATCTCCCAGGGAGCGGAACAATGGGAAGAAGGGGGGTGAAGCCCTGGATGGGGGCAGGGCTGGAAGTGAGTGGGTTTTTTAGTTTTCTGTCTGGGATCATGGAGGAACCAGCCTAAGCCAGGGGCTGGGATTTAGGGGCCCAGTCTCCCCCATCTCAAGGGGGGCTGAGGCATCCTAGGCCTGCCCTGTAACCAGATGACATCTGTGCTGTGCTGTATCCTGGAGAAGCAATAAACTCCCTCTATTCTACTGGCTGGTGGAGTCTGTTCGTGCCATTACGGGGGTGCAGGAGTCAGGGAACCCCGACGTGTCGTCACACATGGGCATCTAGATTATGTTATCTAAAAATGCCTTGAAATCTTCTGGGGGCTGCTCCAGTCTGGGATTCAGTCTCGGTTAAACCTAACATTTTAAAACCACCATTGGTAACTTCCTCAGAACAGCCAGATTCTGAAGACTACTTAGATTGTGAACTCTTTGCCCGATCACTTTGGACTAAGATGTTGAGATTTCCTTTCCCACAGCAACAAATGGAAAAATTGAAGATTCTGCATACTCTCTTGCCCTCCTCCTTCACTTTTGATCCGAGGTGATGGATCTCAACTCCGTCCCTGGCTTCCGGGGATAAAACAGTATCTGTGGCAGCTTTGATGATGATGGTCTTGAAAATGTCTGCACACTGCTGACCTCAGAGGCAGAGAACACAGGCTCTCACCTGAGGACTGAGAGACACTGATAAATTCATCAGCTTTGAAGATCAAGGGCATGGAGTCAAATCCTTCTCCATCAGGAAGACCTCCTTCCCCACTCTCAGCACGCTTACTGGGGGACAAACCACACAGGATGAACACCCGCTGGGACAGTACTTCTCTCCTCACCAACATGCTGACCTGCAGTAGCCACCTGTCTCAGCAAGACGCCTGCTTTGGGAATCCAGCCTCACATTCATGGCTCCACAACAATTCCAATGGAGCCAAGATCAACAGAACTGCTCAGTCGTCACAGATTTATTTTAACAATGAAATACTCCGGCTATACCCCGTTATACAACAGAAGAGCTAAGCGGATGTTACATTCAAACTAACCATAAGATGAAGTTGTGAGAACAGGAGACCCTATGTCCATGAATGGTCACACAGGTAGAAAAAGGAGAGACAGTTGGTGCAGAGGGGAAGGGGTAACTTTTTATACTTCAGGCCCAGAAACCCTTCGATCCCGCCTAGGCACAAGCACCTCCTGAATGGCTGTGTTGCTATCAACGGCAGCCAGCACATGGCTTGCACAGTACGGCTCCACGAGGCAATTCAACAATTCTTTATCAATGTAAGGTAGCTAATCCCCTCAACACCCTGTGCTTTTGATCCACGTTTTGGAGATGAGGCAAAGAGCCATGGAGGGACACCACATCAGAGGTGGTATCAGAGCTCAGGAATTCCTCTAAGAAGGAGAGCAGGGCATGAGGCGATATATCCCATTTCCTTCTGACACGGACACTCCAATGATATTTATCGCCCACTCAAAGTGCCCTG
The DNA here is from genome assembly GCA_019425775.1 of Rafetus swinhoei. Classification (NCBI taxonomy): domain Eukaryota; kingdom Metazoa; phylum Chordata; order Testudines; family Trionychidae; genus Rafetus; species Rafetus swinhoei. The sequence continues at coordinate 41,306,076 of CM033428.1, read as the reverse complement.
AGGAACTGTGCAGCTTGCTGGCAATGGGGTTCTCTGGCAACAGAAAATCTGAGGCATTTTCTCACACCCAGCCCAACAAAGGGCACAACTGGTGCAATTTCTCCTGAGCTCAGTTCACACCAGTAGCCTCCAGCACAGTAGAGGAGTTGCTAGGAAAGAACCAGTCAGCATTCTCCATGGCCCTCCCAGCAAATGTTTCGTAAACCGTAGTATCAGAAGCACTCATTTCCATATGTGCCAATACCTGGCCCTGGAGGCCCTGGCCATAGAGAAGGAAGTACCTTTGGTAAGGGTAGTGGTACTTGTGGTAGTTCTTTAGCGACCATGCAGTGTGGCACAGAGAAAATAAGTTATCCTTACGCTTTTTGCCATTGATGTGGTCCAAGAAGTTGATGGAGTCTTTCACCACACAGTCACATACATTGCAGTAATATCTGGGGAGAAAGAGAGAAGGGATCAGCTCCAAAGCACAAGACAAAATTCACCCTGCAAGAATTTTCCTTTCATGCTAAATGGAGAAGTTTGCCCGGGCCCACTAGTTCAATTCAAGACAACAGCCCTAGACTCAAACACAGCATGGCGAGAAAGCTAGAACACTGAGCATTCAGAAACGCGGTATGTATGAGCCCAGCATTACACAGGAGCATGTAAGTGGGTTGTCTGCACTCCGGTAAGTGACCACCAGAACAATAAGCCTGATTCTGGGAAAGGGAAGTTATCTAGAACATAGGGCAGGGATGGGGAACCCAGGGTGTGCAGATGCAGCCTGCAAGGGTGTAAGAGGCTGGGGGAGCTATCGGCTGCCCAAACTCAGAGGATGTTTCCAGAGCGTGGCTGAGAAATATTCATGTGGGCTGGTAACGGAGGAGGAGGAGGAGGAGGAGGAGGAAGCCTGCACTGTTGTGCTGCTGGCAGCAATTCAAGAAACTTAATTTCCAGATGTAACAGGATAGAGAAGCTGCTGTAACTATAAAGCATTCCCATTGTGCTGTCCAAAGACTTGCATGCTGTAGGGGTTCCTCGCTTTGCCACGACCCCAGTTGCATGTCACACTGCCCCCGAGACACTCTCTCTGTTAACAGCTACACAAGAGCTGGGGAAAAAAAGTAAAAGGTGCCTTACCCTCCCATCTCTGACTGAGGGGTAGTTTTGGTGATGACAATGGTTTTCCCCAGCTTAGATTCCAGATCCACCTTATAGTCTCGGTGCCGCAGAAGCTCCCCTTTTGACAGGCTGAACTGGTTTGCCTAAAAACATAACCAAAAGCAATGGATCACAAGTTGCCCACACAGAGAAGACCAATGAGAACCAATGACCCACCTCATTCAGGCTGGGATTCCATTTTAAGGAGTATTTTCCTGCATGGTAGGGAATGGTAAAGTAAATCTGACAGTATAAAACATTCATTAATAAGATTGCTGGAGTATCCCCAGTTTTCCAACTGGGCCACACTTTGAGCTCCCATTTCCCAATGTTGAACATTCTTCCAACTCCATGGAATAGAGCAGGGAAGGAACACGGTTCCCGGCCTTTTAAAAACAAAACCACAAAACACTGGATTATAGTCTATATCAAGCAAAGGAAAAGGAACGGAGAATAAACGGGCCCTGAATTCGGATTATTTCCCTTTAGTATTTTGCTTCCAGTTGCTCTCCCTCTCGAGGGACATGGGGAGTCACTATAAGAAAGTCTGTCTGGAGTCAGCTCACTACTCACCATCTTTCTTCTCTCTCTCTTCCGTGAGCCGTTTCTCTGCAAGTTTCTCATATTCATCTTTATCCCACTTCCGACGGAAGTCCAGGTTTTTAGCCTGCAAGGGCAACAAAAGAAGAGGCTTCACTGCACAACTCCAGTAGCACCAAGCAAAGACCGACCCTCGACAGGGCTGGAATGATGTGGTTTGTTGGGCCATGGCGACAAGCAAGAGCACTAAAGTACACTCCAATGACTCCTCTGTACCCACAGCCAGGAGCAGGAGGTCTGGTGCAGGAAAATAACACTTTGCAGTTGTACAGCACCTTTTAGCAGAGGATTTTATGGCTCTGCACAATCAATGCTTTGGGAGCTCTTGAGATAATCATCCCCATTTTCCATTTATGAAAACACAGACAAATAAGAGGGTTTTTTAAATATTGTAAACGAGTGTTTCAAACACCAGGCCCAGTAATACTGAAACAATGAAATTTCTCTCACCAAAGTAAATAAAATCTGAATCCACAAAAGATCATGCTGATAAACTAAAGACTGAGATTCTCTCGAGAAATAAATGCACACATAGATGGGTGTGCACTCATGTCTACAGAGTAAGGGATGCTAGGGGATAGAGATTTAATCGTGATTATGAGATGAATGCCCTAGTCACAAGAAATAAAGCCAAAGTGAGTCATACAGACTATTTCAAAAGTTTCAGAGGGGTCGCCGTGTTGGTCTGTATCTGCAAAAACAACAAGGAGTCCTGTGGCACCTTCGAGCTTAACAGATTTATTACCGCATAAGCTTTCTGTCCTAACAAATCTGCTAGTCTCTAAGGTGCCACAGGACACCTCATTGTTTTTGCTGAATCTTCCAACTAAGCGTGGCATACGCAGAATAGAAGTTGTAGAAGAACTGAGCACTTAAAAAACATTTAATCAGGCACTGAATTTTTTGTATCCCTTTCAACTGTAAAGGCCAAATGCCAGAGATACCATGGAATTGACTGCACAGAACTCTGGTGAGCAATGGCCCCTTGAGAATAAGCTAAAATAGATCTTCCATGTGTAAACATTTTGCATTTACAGTTGTATCCCTGGTCCTTCCTCAACTAGAAGAGTTATCAGTTAGCAATACCGGCTAAGGAGGAGGTTTGTAAAGACTTAGACACTTGATTTTTGTAGAAAAATATACGCCCACACCTTCAATAGATGATTAGGATCAAATATATATTGCTCTCTAATTTTATTTTGCATACATGCTTTTAGTTTCATATTGATAAAAAGAAAATATTCAGTGAATTATGGTTTCTCTGCTCACAGCTAGGGAACAAAAAGAAACATGTTATCTACCTCCAATGATTTAAAAATTAAAAATAATCAACATTTGAAATAATAGAACAATACAGTCATTCAAAAGTTCCCCTCTGAGCAACCCTTAAAATGGAATCAACAACTAGTGATAGGAATAAAAATGTCTTGGAGATGGTAGAAAACTTCTCATTTATTCGCAGAGCTTTTTAAGCATTTTAAACATGTCGCTACTAAGAATATTATTAGCCTCCCCGTGTAAGAAAAAGGGAAATTCACGAAGTGCAAATTATTATGTTTTGGGGTATTTTCCAGATTCCAGATTCTCCCACATAAAAGCATTATCATGAATCAAAGTTGATTGGACCCCGAAGAAAAGGCAATTTCATTGCTGCTTCACTCTTTTTATAATAAAAGGAATGTAGTCTTTTGAAGATATGTTACTAGTATCCCCAGGCCAGACACAGTGAAATGAATCAGATCCAACTTCTGATCTATCTGTAACAAGGTCTTACGTCGTGATTCTAAAGGAGCTTTTTCAGACTGATCAAAACAGGGAACGGAGGTTGCTTCTAACCCCTAAATCTTTAACTTAAGAATGGTTTAGAGGTTACAGATATTTCCCCTGAAGATGACATCCATTAAGGACTGAAAAGTACCCGAGGCCCTGTGTTCACTGTAAGGCACAGAGCAGTTGAATGGCTTGCTGAATGTGACATAGCAAGACAGAGGAAGACAAAGCTGAGAATAAAATCCAAGTCCTGATTCTAGTTCTCTGCTCTAACTAATGAACATCACAGCCTCCTAAACCCAGAAATAGAATTCAGGGTCCCCCGCACTAACCATTAGACAATTCTGTCCCTTGAATATTCCATTTGTTTTGTTCGCTTTTCATTATGTGACTCACAACAATGGAAAGGTTTGCCAAGAAACCAGAAAAGTGTGTGTGTGTGTGACCCCCCTCCCATGCTTTATGAACTGGACTCATGGACATGAATATACATAACTCAAAGGTGGTTTGAGCAAATTATTTCATGTAACCCATCAATCTTCATGTCATGATTTGCTAGTTCTGTTTATCTTACTCTGTTGTATGTATCATTTGTGTGTGTAAAATTAGACACAGGGAGTGGGGAATAATTTGTGAGTTTCCAATGTGTGAATGGAAGACATGGAAGGTGTTTCCTGCAACTTCTAGATGAGCCACTGTAAAACAATCTTTTGTCCGAGCAGTGGTTGGTAGGGAGTGGCATCAACTCCTTAACAAAAGGAATAGGAAAGCAGAGGCCTAGGTCTTTTGGCTGGGCTGCACCTGAAGGAAGGAGCCAGGGACCCCAGGGTGTGGAAGAGAGTCCTGGTCTGGAGGGGCAGCTGGAAAAGAGGTTTTAGGGTGAGTTTAAGTTTGCACTGAGGTTTCAGTGGAGAATTAGCCAAGCGGTTTTGTTTCTTTTGATTTGTAACCTACTTTGCGCTGCCTGTTTTCACTTATTACCACTTAAATCCTATGGCTTCAACTTAATAAAACCATTTTTATTTTCTATCAAATCCAGTGTAAGTGATTGTTACGTGAGGGGCAACCAGTGTGCACACTCCCCCTTTCATTGCTAAAGGGGGCTTTCCTAATTCTTTGGGGTTTGATCCCATCTGGGGGGTGCTCTCTCAGGAGGCTGGGCCCTAAACTGCACTCCCCTCGGACCTGAAGTGGGTCAGTGTCTGTACTGCTTCTCGGTGGGGGTAGGGACCTCAGCTCGGGGTCTTGGCTGGGGGAGACCAGCGGAGCTGGCCCAGCAGGACCGGGCAGTGAGGAGCCCCAGAGAGCAGGAAGGCGAGTGGCAGTGGCCGTGTCAGCACCCCGGGAGGCACCCCGTCACAATATGTATACACACACACATACACAGACCCACTTGCAGATGTACCTGGGGTTGCTTGGGCCCCAATCTCCAGCCCCTCCTCCCCCAGTCTACAGCTGTTCTAACTGTTCTGGGGCTGGGCTACAGTTCCCAGCCCTGGCCTCCCATGGGGGGATGGAGACATCTCCTCCGGGGAAGGCCACAGTTCTGAGCCCTGGACTTCCTTTTGGAGGGACAGAGACATTTCTTCAGGGGAGGGACACAGTTCCCAGCCCTCTTGGGCAGGGCCTCTCCTGGATGGAGGCAGGGCTGTGCAGCCGAGCCCCAGGGGTGATCCCAAGGAGCTTCAAGGGCAGGACCGGTGGGCAGTGAGGCTGCCCCCTGTCTGGCACTGTTTGGGTCAGGGGGGTCACTTACCTGCTCTGATGGCCAGCCATGTGGAGCCCATCCCCAGCTGACCACTCTCCTGCTGGTGCAACTGCCCCCAGTGGTCACTCTGTTGTATTGCTCTCCTCCGATCAGCCCCCTCCCTTTCCACATTATGGAAAACAGTCCTATTTCAGGCACTTCCTGTTTTCCTAGCACAATCAAACCCCGACTTTGCTTTAAGTTAAGAGAAGAGGAAGCTGCATTCCAAATTTGATGGTCCTAGTTCTTACAGCTTAGAAGGAACTCTTGAACAAACAGACTCGCAGACAAACAGACGCACTTTAAAAAATATATCTAGCTTTAGAAGCCCCAGTGGTGCTTCTTTGGCATTTCCTTTGTTTGCTAAAACCTCCTTTCATTCAGTTTCAGCATGAAGCCCTGATGTGGGTTTTTAAGCAGTCAGAATGGCCTCCTCAAAACCACAAAGAATGGATTCCGCAACTCAAACGGAGTGCCGGGATACACGAACTGGCAGCAGTTTGAGGCAATGCAAGAATGTGCTAGCCAATGTAAGGATGTTAAGGACTAGTCGACTAACCGATAAGCAAATGTTTATCGGATAGTTAGTCTACTAGTCAATTACTCGATTCCCTCCCCCCCTTGCTACCTCTATCAGATAGAGAAGAAGGGGTACTTCAAAGTGGCAGTGCCATGGCTCAGCTGTGCGGGGCTGCCCCTTTAAAACACCAAAGCGCCGTCGAGCCTGGGGTCAGCTGGGGGCTCCCCAGCTAACCCTGGGTTCTGAGCGGCATTTCCCCAGAAATGCTGCGGGGGAACCTGGGGTCAGTTTCCCGGGCTCCGCGCGGCATGCAGCACACCATGGAGCCCGGGGGTCAGCAGTGGACTCAGTCTCCCGCTGACCTCTGGATCCATGGCTTTGAAATGCCTAAGAGCCCCCGATGAGGACTCTTGTACATTTCAAAGCAGGCACCTGCAGGCAGCCCAGAGTCAGCTGGACTTCTCGCTGGCCCTGGGCTGCACACAAAGTTCTGCATTCCTCCTTTGAAATGTACAAGAGCCCCAGCAGGGCTCTTGTACATTTCAAAGGAGGAATGCGGAAGTGCCTATCAAAATTCCATCGACTACTGAACTAATCAATTAACTGCAAATTAACATCCTTAGACCAATGAACAACAAAGTTCTTTGTACAGGCTAACAGTAATACAACAGCCAATCTAGAAGCTGTCACCTTTAGCCCCTCTGTCCTCTGATGTGTGAAAAATGAGGAAAAAAAGACCAGGGACAATAGGCAGGAACAAGAGAAGCCAGGCGCGACGTCATTGTGTTTGAGGGATAAGATTTTCAAATCAGAGATAGAGACTCATGCCCTCCCAAAAGCCCCTCATCCAGCTCAGAATCTAACAGATCTTCCTGAATTTGCAAGGAAAGCTTCCCCACCTCTGAGGGGCTTTCAGAGGAATAAGTGTCTCTCTCTCTTTCTGGGCTTGGGATAAGATTGTCACATCTCCGAACTTCTCTGTTTGAAGTTTAGCTGTAAATAAAGTCTCTTCTACAGGGGAGAAAAGAACGATATTTGTCCAAGCACATTTTGCAGGGGGGCGGGGGGCGTGCTCCACCTCCTTCAATTTGTGACTCAGAAGATCAGGGTTTCTCTGAGCTTTGATTGGGGCAGAGAATGGTGTCTCTCCTCTGCTTAGGTCAGTTTTGTTTCATTTTGTTTTGATGGGGAGGGGGAAAGATAATGGTGAATTCTCCCTAAGTATCTTTTTGTAGTGTTGGAAGAAAGAAGTAGTGACCACAAATCTGCCCCTTTACCAACAAACACAAACACTTTCAACACAGACTATAACCTGCCGAATAGGGATGTTAAATTTAGATTAATGGGCTAATCGAATAGTTGATGCAATTAGCATCGACTAGTTGATTAATCAATAAGGGCGCCTTCCCCTTTGAAGTGTAGCAACAGCCCCAGGGCTGTTGCCACACTTCAAAGCCGAAAGCACTGCGGGAGCCTGGGGTCCGTGGGGGACTCAAGCAGTCCCCCACTGGTCCCATGCTCCCTGCAGCATTTCAAACCACCAGCACTACTTGGAGCTCAGGGTCAGCGGGGGACTCCCCAGCAGGCCCCAGACTGCATCCGGCGCTGCTGCTGTTTTGAAGCACCCCCACCTTTCCCCCACCCCTTGCTGCCTCTTTCTGATAAGAAGCAACTAGTCGACTATCCTGTCAACTATTCAATAAGTATTTGCTTGCGGACTAGTTGTTCACATCCCTACTGCCGAATGTATACTATAGCAATTCTTAGAACCCAGACTTACATGAAATTACTGATCAAATCTACACTCATGCACATGATCTAAGCATGCTGTCATCCACATAGATCTGTCAAAGTATTTACACCTACTAGAAACATATCTAAACATATCAATGTAAATGTCAACATAGATAAAATAAGAGTTACAATCATTCAGGTATCAGAGGGGTAGCCGTGTTAGTCATTCAGGAGAAGTCACAAATCAAACAGTGTTTTTATAGTTAAATTTTAGTTTTATAACATAAGAACATAAGGGTCAGACCAAAGGTCCATCTAGCCCAGTAGCCTGTCTGCCGACAGTGGCCAGCACCAGGCGCCCCAGAGAGGGTGGACCGAAGACAATGATCAAGCGATTTGTCTCCTGCCATCCCTCTCCAGCCTCTGACAAACAGAGGCCAGGGACACCATTTCTATCCCCTGGCTAATAGCCTTTTATGGACCTAACCTCCATGAAATTATCTAGCTTCTCTTTAAACTCTGTTATAGTCCTAGCCTTCACAGCCTCCTCTGGCAAGGAGTTCCACAGGTTGACTACACGCTGTGTGAAGAAGAACTTTCTTTTATTAGTTTTAAACCTGCTACCCATTAACTTAATTTGGTGTCCTCTAGTTCTTCTATTATGGGAAGTAATAAATAACTTTTCTTATAACATCTTAAATTACAAATACTTAAGCTAGATAATAAGTGGCTGAGGGGATTTCAAAGTAGTTATAAAAGAATTAGAGACACCCCTGCAGGACCCACTGCATCACAAAGAAGCCACTAGAGAGATACAACCACATCCCATTTTACTACTGATTAAGGGAGCAAATCTGTGGCTCAACTTTGTCAGAAAAGCATACATAATACTTGGCTCCCATAGCTCAGTTACACTTGCACTGTGATAGGTAAAACTTTTTTGGGGCAGGAGTGTGAAAAAACACACCGGACCAACCAACTAAGTTTCAGCAACAAAAGCACTGGTATAAACAGTTCCATGTTGGCAGGAGATGCTCCCCCCTGCCACTCGTGAGGGGTGGTTTAATTAAGAGGATGGGAGAACTGTCTCCTGTTGGCATACAGCAACTACATGGCTGCCTCTCGGGTCTGTAGTGTTCACATAGTTTAAATAGAAATCTTACACCTACAGTCCTACAAACAAAATTCCACATGCACAGAAGAATTGGAGTCACAGAACAAAAGTAAGATGAACCCCACCCTTGTTAGCATACCTAAAAAACAGCCTCTGCACTTCTGGTTCCATCTCAACTAAAGCAGCAATGATCCTACTGCAAAGCAATGGAGCAAAATCTAAACCTGAATAAGTATTTTTAGAATGGATTAACACCAGTCCCAGACCTCATCAACATTAACTAGGGATGTAACAGGATAACTGTTTACATGGTTAACCGATAAGCATGAGTTTATTGGTTACCATGAATGGTTACATGCAGGTTCCTGCTTCACTCCTGGGGAACCAGCTGCCACCCTGCACTACTAGCTCTGTATTAGAGCACAGAATGCAAAGCAGGAGCCAGCTCTGCAGCAGGAGTGTAGGGCAGCAGCTGGAAGCCTGTGTGCACTGGCTCCCAGGGAGCTGGCTACTGCCCCATGCTGCAGGTGCATGTAACCGCTGACATTTCCAGTGGTTACACGGTTACCAAAATACCCACTTTTTAACGTCCCTAATACTAACCGCCAACCAATGAAGGAAATGTCTCCCAGAATAACAGAAATCAACAACCGTCAGGATGTTACATCAACCCCGGAGCAGGAATTAAGGCGGGGTTCTCAACCAGGTCACACGGAGGTCTTCTGGGGGACAGCAACTCATCTAGGTGTTTTCCTAGTTTGTAACTGGGCGACAGGGGAGGGACCACACGGGGACTCCCTGTGTGTTCCCTCCCTCTGGGGCACCTGGCACTGGCCACTGCGGGCCGACAGGGCACCGGGCTGGACGGACCCGTGGTCTGGCCCCGCCTGGCCGCCCTGATGCACGAGCGGCCGCACACAAAGCACTCGCCCAGTGACCGGCCCGCGCGGCTCCCGAGAGGCGGGGCCGGTGCCACAGCCGCGGGGGGAGGGCGCTCGCGGGCACGGGGCTTGCCGGCGGGAGGAGACGCGGGGGCAGGAACCGGGCCCCGGACGGGCCCGCGGGGAAGAGTCCCTGAATTCCGGGGCCCGGGACCAGCGGCTCGCGCCCACGTGCGGCCCCGCGCACAGCCCCCCCCGCCGGGGGACCGGCCCGCCCTCGAGCCGGGAGCGGCAGCAGCCCCGGGCTCCCCCGCGCGCCCCGCTCTCGGCACCTACCCCGCTGCCCGACGCCATGTTGGATGGGAAGCGAATAAGGAGCCAGACGCTGCCGTACTCCGGCAGCCACAGCCGTAAAGTGAGGCAGTCCTCCCAAGCACCATCGAGTGGCGGCCGCGTAGCTAGAGCGTACCGGCGGCGAGTGGCGACCGGAAGTGGATGTTCAGGGTTCAGTGGCCCGGGTGCTTTTGAGCTTATTTTTGTGCCTCTCCGGAAAGGCCCCTGAGACGGCTGGTTGCAAGTCAGAGGGTCGTCCTCGTGCCGACCCGGAACAGCTCGGTCCGGGACGCTCTAGCTCCGAGGAAACGCACAGGAGGTCCTGAGACTCTATGGTTAGAGTCAGCTACTCTATGGTTGCATCGAGCCTGAGTCCTCCGGGGCGGGCGTCAGGGCAGAGGGGGCCGGGTCCGGCTCAGCCAGCGGCTGCCTCGGGCCTCCCCGCCGGGAGCCTTCGGGATCCGGCTGCCGCCTGAGCCATGAGCTGGCTGCGCCCCCTCGCCGCGGGGCTCTGCCGGGGCCCGCGCCTGGCGCCGCCCTGCGCCCTGCGCGCCTTTGCTGGTCACCCCCAAAACCAGGTGAGTCCCGGCCCGGTGGCGGGGCCCTCCCCCAGCCCGGGGTCCGCCCGCGTGCGGCGCGCGGGGCTTTGGCTCCCAGACGGGCTGTCGGGAAGCAGCGAGCAGCATGGGGCTGGCACCGGGACCCTGACGCTGTGTGACTCCGGGTCGCTCCTGTCCTCGCTGATGGTGAAAACCTCGCCTGGAATTGCAGTGGGAGTCCAGGAGGGGGGCAGCGTGTCTGGCTAACTTTCCAGCTCTGTGCGCACTGAGCAGTGGTACCAGGATGTGCCCTGAGTGCAAACGGGCAGTCAGCAGAGTGCTCTATCCTGATCCCGGCTAAAGGACTGGGGTAGGCAGAGGCAGCAGACCTGTTGCGTCTCCCTGCACGTTGTCCGGCAGGGTCTGGTAGAGATTATTCTGGCTGGGTAGAAAGTGATGATTCAGATTTGGGAGTCTTCTAATTTATCTGAAAAGCCCAGACAACTAACCATACTTTCCACTCTGTAGTCACTAGGGTCAATGGCTCCCAGATTCCCCTGCTCTCTAATGAGCTGCTAGAAACCCATTGGATGTCCTGCTAACATTTAAAATGATAAATGCAAGAAAAACTAGTAGAAGCAAGGACTCCTATTACAGTGGAGCTGTTATGTATATTGCTTGTAGCTGTGTCAGTCCTGAAATAATAAAGAGACAAGGTGGGTGAGGAGATACCTTGCACTGAACCAGCTGCAGTTGGTGGAAGGTACAAGCTTTTGAGTTACACAGTTGTAGTCTCAGAAAGGAAATATGTTGGGAACTGATTAAGAGGAAAAGAATTTCATTCCCAAACCCGCAAAGGTAACTCCCCACGAAGGAAACTTCCTGTAGGCTTTGTAGCGTCCCCCAGTCAAGCTGACTTTGTGCTGCCAGAGTATGGAGAAAGGTCTGCACACTCTCAGGAGTCAGTGTCATATGCTGTTTATCAAAAGTCTTTTCTCCATTTTTAGGTGGCAGAGGGCATGGTAAAGCTCCTGCAGCCAAAGACACAGGTGGGACCTGAGGAAAAGAAAAATAATTTTGTTCTCAAAACCCCCAAGGTAACTTCCCTTCTCCTTCAGGGATACGGGTCTCTCCTGGGTTGTTTTCTCTCCTGGCTCCCCCGCCCTATCTCCTCTACTAGCATATGGTGTAAGTGCTCCCATCCCTGAAACAAACTACCCCTTTCCCGCTTGTTATCCTGCACTCTGTGGTACAGTGGGATGCACAGTTTTCCTTCAACTCCAGATTCTCAAGCCTAAAATTCTTTCTCTTTTTCCCATTCCATTCCTTCTTTCCAACTGACTCTTCTGCTAAGAGCACAAGTAAATGAGAAATTAGAGCATGGCAAACAGGGGCATACATTTACCATACACCAACTCTCCGTGTGGACTCTGTGAACTAAAAGTTCCCTAATCTCTCAACTAGCAGCAGGTCCAGTGAATCATCAACTTGTATTCTTGGTCCAACTACCTATTATAGCACCAAACTTTTGAGCACACGAGCTTTGAGCAGCTGAAGGAGCTGAGAATACATTAGATATTGGATGGCTTTACTGTTGGTGGTGAAGGAACAGAAGTTCGACACCGTATAGATCCAAGCACGAGGGTTTATTATGCACATTGCCGGCAGAGTGTCACTTCGCTTATTAGGCTCAGTAAGACACAGCCAAACAATTGATTACAATAGATTACATAGGGTGCCAATGAGCCCCTGAATACGTTCTAGCAGCAAGACAAAATTAGCACAATAAGCCAATAATCTAAAAGGTTACATCATTGCTCCGCCCATAGCTCAGGTTAACATGTTTGCTATTACACTGGTGTTACCCCTCACACTTCTCCTCTTGCAAGGTGTAAGTTAAATCCTGATTTCAGGTCCATAGAAATGACGATGGCACTTCCCAGACGGGTTGGTTACAGGTACGTTCCTAGAGGGTCTTAAAGCAAAAAGAACAGTAAACAGTACACAGCAATGACAATTGTGTGTAGTTATCACTGCGTCCTCTTCAGCTCGGGTTGGCATCTATGAAGGAGGATGCTATAACTCAGGCTGACATGCTAGCCCTCTCCCTGAACTCTGGTTGGCATTCGGGGAGTATGTACTTATCTCTTTCTGAACCACAGAGTCTCCAGGCTCTTCTCTGTGAATTATGTGCCTGTAACTCATAAGTCCCCAATTACTGCTCCCCACCTGGGGTTGTGCTGTCTTAGCTTGTTTATGGCTGGTTAAGCAAACATGTCCGTTTCTTGCTTATCTCAACCTTTCTTTAGCCATGTATTGTCCATTGTTAACTAGGCCTCATGCCTCAGACCAGGCCCGCGGAGTTTGGTCATATGTGAAAGATTCTTAACAGAGACTGTGGTCAAGATCTTACATACATATTACTGGGATTTTGGCCCTTTAGGTGGCTCTTCACTGCTAACATTCTTCTTCTCACCCACTTGCCTTTGGTTTGCTCTCAGGGCACCAGGGACTATAGCCCCAAGCAGATGGCCATCCGGGAGAAAATCTTCAACACCATCATCAGCTGCTTCAAGCGCCATGGGGCTGAGGTCATCGACACCCCTGTGTTTGAGCTGAAGGTGAGGGCAGGGCTGCAACATGACATCTGGGAGGGGGCAGCTGTGCTGCTGGAGGTGCTGAGCCCTGAGTCAGACGTGCTCCATAGCTTTATGTCCTTTGAAATGTTTGGGTGAATTCTAAGGGGCAGTAGCTGCTAGTCATCTGCCTAGGATTCGATCAACTGATCGCCTCTAAAATCAGGCACAAGGATTCTCCCTGCTTTCTCTCTGGGAGCTGCTTGCTCTTATTTTCTGTTTCTGGTGCTCGTCCCTTCTCACCTGACACAGCTGTCTTGCTTTTCTGTAGGAAACCCTGACAGGGAAGTACGGGGAGGACTCAAAGCTCATCTACGACCTGAAAGACCAGGGGGGAGAGCTGCTGTCTCTTCGCTACGACCTGACTGTATCCTGCCAGAGTCCCTGCTCCTGGGAAGCACCTTCTCATCCCAGGATTGCTGGAGTTTCTTAGGCAGGTGTGTGGGGTGGAGGTGAGGACATGCTGGAGTATCTGCCGTCTCCACCTACCTGGGGAGGAACGTGTCTGCCAACTCCACCTTGTATACGTTCATCCCATTCCTCCCCTGCGTTTCCCTCGTAACTGCATCCATGGCATTGCCCACGGACACCTCTGTCTTGACTCCTCCCTAGCCAGACTTTCATCCCTCCCGCCTGCAACAGCCTGCTGCAACTCCCGTCTCTAGGAGCAGCAGCTAAGTCCCAACCTTTCCAACTCCAGCACTCCGAGAATTACTGTTCACCGCTAGACACACACAGTGGTGACTACATCACCCCGTCCTCAAAACTGCCTCCCTGCTGACTTCCGATCTGTACGTTGAAACCATCCATGGGCTTGCTCCAGCGTTCTCCCTGGACATTGATCTGCGCTCATCTTGGCCAGCCTCCTTTCTGACTCTTCATATGGCCTCCCTACTCTGAGTGAAAGAGCCATTGCCTTTGTTACTGCTGCCTAATGGGTCATCCATCCAGGGCCTCTGTGCTTCACTGACTGCAGCTCTGTTCACATTTCACCTGAAAGCATCTTGGCTCCCTTCTCCTCACTGTATTATGTACATAATTCCAGTTTGTATCCCAGTAGCTAAAGAATGCAGCATCTGCTCAAATGACCCACCAAAGAACAAAAGCTATTTGTTCTGGCTGCTAACTTGGTGAGATGACTAAGGTGCTCTTCTAGGGACTTTGCTGTCCTTTAGGACAGGTGGCCACAGTTTGTGGGTGACCTTTAGCGCGGGCTTTGCCATGGTGTTGTGTTGTACTGGCTTAGCAGCTGTCTGTAGTGATAATGGGGCTGAATGACTGGCCATGGGCTCTCCGGGCCGCCTCTAGGTTCCATCCTTAACCCTTTGCGCTCAGGTGCCCTTTGCGCGTTATTTGGCGATGAACAAAATCACCAACATTAAGCGCTACCACATCGCCAGAGTTTACAGACGGGATAACCCAGCCATGACGAGGGGCCGCTACAGGGAGTTCTACCAGTGCGTGAGTACCGGCAGCCTGAGCGCTCTCCAAGCGGTGGGGAGCTGTGTGTGCAGGCCCAGGGTTCCCCGTGAACTCTGAGAAGGGTCTGTCTGGGGTCCTGGCTCTTCACAAAGCACTGGGGAAGTGGACAGGGAGGACGAGGGCTCTGTGTGTGTCAGGGGCCTGTTGTGCAAAGGGAGGTGTCTCACAGATATTATATTAATGAAATGCTTGTTACTGTTACATCAGTTAAGTGTGGGCCAAGGTTTTATTTCAAGTTATCATTGGAGACTCCCACTGTCACAACCACCATTAACAGTCTTGTCAACATTTTATTAAAAATAGAGGAAAAGAAGGAAAAGACTTAAAGCATTTGAAATTCAAAATGTCCCTGATTCCTTTTACGTGCGGTGTCTAAACAGGGGAACCCCTCCCCCATGTAACACTTTTAGATTAAATGAAATAAGTTACTAAGTGTCCTTTTGGGGGGAAAGAGGTGGAAAAAATAAGATGGGCTAGAGTTATTATTGAAGTCCAATCCTGTTTCTTTAAGAGAAAAGACAAGGGTTGAAAAAACAGAATTGTAAAGCTAGAAAATGCTGCGCCTGTCCCTCGTTTGACTCTCATTCCAACCTCACTGCTGGCAAACATCAGACCCAGCACGCTCAGAGTCCTGGCAAACGTGTACTGGCGCTGGGTTGTTGGAAGCATTGCTTTTAGCTGGCTTCTTTGGTCACAAGCGCAAAGCAGCGTTGCAAAAGAGTGTTGTCTTGGCCAGCTAGGCCAGGTGCTGTAGACGAGGAAAACGAAGGAAAGGGAGAGGAGAAGGAAGGAAATTGACACCTGAGAGGGTGACAGCATGAATGCAAATCTCACATTTGGGGTGGAGGCAGCAATGTCATCAGTTCCCCCTCTCCGGCCCAGTCTGATCTGCTTCAGGCCTAGGAAAGCCCAGTGGTATCCTGGTGGGTCCCAGGCAGGGATGTGAAAGGTTAACTGGTTAGTCACTCTTAACTGTTAACTGGTGTGGGCTGGAGCATAATGTTTAACCAGTTAACCAATTAAATGGGCTTTTACATCCCTAGTCCTAGGAGATGGTGGAGGTGGCAGCCATGATGGTAAAGCTTCCATCTTCCAGTCCACGTGTCCTGTGCCACCCCGCCTTTACCAGGAGCTGAGCTGTCCCCTTAGCACTGTTGAAGTTAAACCACTGTCTGGTTTATCCTAGCCCTGTTGCCTCCAACTTGTGCTAACTTTCATAAACAATTCTGTGTAACTGGCTGAGTTGGACGCCTGTTCCTTTGGCCAGCTTAGAGTCCAGGCCTCTGCACACCAGGCCTGGCTCCCCTTGGGGTGCAGGGAACCTGGTGCAGCACAAGGAGCTGTGTATCTTGGGACCCGTTTGTTACCAGAAGGGTGACACTGCCTGGATTCTCACTGCCTCTCCATGTATCCTAGGATTTTGACATTGCCGGACAGTTTGACCCCATGATTCCTGATGCTGAGTGTCTAAAGATCGTGCATGAGATCCTGAGCACGTTGCAGCTCGGAGACTTCCGCATTAAGGTAAAACTAGAGCCCCCTGGTTTCATAAAGTCACGCGTCTGCCCAGGCCAGAATGTTCCCACCCATTCCCTCCCCTAGTGTGCCCTACGTTTAAGAGAGCCATTGAAGGAAGGGATGGGGCGATTCTGAGTTTAACTTCTTGATGGACCTCCACAGCTATACAGAAGTCCAGCTGAAGTGAGTCCATCTTATGGGGAGTCTCCACTGGGTTGATTCAGAGTGACTCTGCTTCCTTCCCCCAGGTCAATGACCGGCGCATTTTGAATGGAGTGTTTGCGGAATGCGGCATCCCAGACAGCCTGTTCCATAGCACTTGCTCTACTCTGGACAAACTGAACAAGGTAATGCTCTGTGGATTTCCCAGCCCTGGCTGGCAGGCACTGACAGCTGACTTGCACTGCCCCAGTTCTCAGCTGTGCACATGCGGGTGGGAGGGCTGTGGTCCTACCTCAAATGAATAGGCTAGAAATGGTCATGTGAAGCAGGGATTTCCAGAGCTGGCCATCTCTGTGCCTGTCCCAAGTGCAGAGAAGCCTGGATTCTATCAGTGGGCAAGTCAGGTCTGCTCTCTGTGCCTGAGCTTTTACGTCTGTAAAATGGGCATAAGACAGGTTGCCTGCATGGGATTGAATCTTAAAAGGTCTGCCAAGTTCTAGAGAAACAAATAGGTGCCTAATGCTGAAATATCTTTGAAGGTCTGGGCCTAACTCATAAAAGAGTGTAGGCTGAAGGCACTGAATGAGGGTGAAGTGGGACTCTGGGAAAGTTAGAAATGGGAGTTCTCTAACTGGATCAGCCACCAGGCAATGCTCTCCCCTTTCCTGCAGTTTTCTGCCAGGAGGTGTTTTGAACCCCTGGGTTGGAGTGCTGTGGGAGTGGGAATCTGGGTGAGGGGTTCAGCGAGGGAAGCTGAGAACGTTAACCACATCTCCCCCTTCCCAGGCAACATGGGAGGACGTGAGGAGCGAGATGGTTGTGGAGAACGGGCTCTCGCCAGAGGCTGCGGATCGCATCGGGGAATACGTTCAGCTGCATGGTGAGTTCTGTGGAGCTGTGAGATCCAGTTCCCAGTCCAGCCACATCCAGGCCAGCTGAGAGACCATGTGGGTCACCTCGCCTTCCCGCAAGCCAATCCAGCTCGCTCAGTCTCTGAATAGGGAGAGTCAGGGTTCCCTAGGTGTTTGGCTGCTCCCTCCCGTGCCAGCCTGACTTGCAGTCTGTGGCCCAGGGGGAGATGCACATGCATGAGGCTGAAGGAGAGTGGGGGCAGCTGAGAGCCAGGCTGAGTGGAACGACTCCATGGAAGCTTGGCCCTCCCTGCCTGGTATATTTCAGGTGTCTCATTTCTGCAGGTGGGCTGGGTCTGATTGAGCAGCTGCTCCAGGACCCTCAGCTGTCCCAGAACAAGCTGGCCCGGGAGGGGCTGGGAGACGTGAAGCTGCTGTTTGAGTACCTGACCCTGTTTGGCATTGCAGAGAAGGTGAGTGGGGGAGGGGTGCTCACCCAGGCCTGGCTGGGCAGCCCACAGCCCCGTTGTTGTGCCTGGTGTGACGACGCGTTGGGGTCCCCTGACTCCTGCACCCCTGTAATGGCACGAACAGACTCCACCGGCCCGTAGAATGGAGGGAGTTTATTGTTTCTCCAGGATACAGCACAGCACAGATGTCATCTGGTTACAGGGCAGGTCTAGGATGCCTCAGCCCCCCTGGAGATGGGGGGAGACTGGGCCCTAAATCCCAGCCCCTGCCTTAGGCTGGTTCCTCCATGATCCCAGACAGAAACTACACTCCCTCTTCCAGCCCTGCCCCCAGCCAGGGCAGCATTCCCCCTTCCTTTGTCTCTCTCCTTGGGGGGTAGCTGGTCAGACAGGTTGAGAGACCCTCTTTGCATAATGACTCATCCTTCTGGGCTGTGGTACCGATGGCAGCCATTGGGGATTACCACAGAGCCAGCATAGGAACTAGCCAGATACCCCCACTACGTCACACCTGGTAACGGCATTCCTCTCCTGTCCCGCAGATCTCCTTCGACCTGAGCCTGGCGCGGGGGCTGGACTATTACACTGGGGTGATCTATGAGGCTGTCCTTCTCCAGCCTCAGAACGCCCACAAAGAGGAGCCGGTCAGCGTGGGCAGCGTGGCTGGAGGCGGCCGCTACGACGGGCTGGTGGGGGTGTTCGACCCCAAGGGGCGGAAGGTGCCCTGTGTGGGAGTCAGCATTGGGATCGAGCGGATCGTCTCCATCATGGAGCAGACGCTGGAGGTACCTGCCACTCGGAAGTACGCAGAAAGGCCAGGGCTGTGGGAACCAGTCGGGGGTGCAGCTAAGCAGGCTATTTTCTTAGGATACCTGCTCCATTTGTTGCAGAAATCAGATGTTTGGTAGCAGATGAGGCAGGAGAATGCAGTGAAAAAAAGAATGGGCTATTGTGGTTGCACGGCCCACAGGAGATCTGAGTTGTCTGCTAGAGATTTCCTGGGCAAGTCACTTGAATTAGAATTTTCACTAAGGTGTGGCCCAAAAAAATTATTGAACAACTGCCTCCTTCCCAGAGCAGGTCCAGTGGGTGCTCAGAATGAGGAAAAAACAGAACCTAAGCCACGACAGCCATGTGCCCAGGGGAGATACATTAAGTTTGCACACGTTTCACTTTGCCAAATGATACTCTTCAAACACAGTTGGTTGTTCTGTCTGTTGCCCGTGTTAGGAAAATGGGGGCATTCTCTATTAATAGGTACAAAGGGTGGATAAGGCAATTGTCAGGTGCCTTGGAGCATGGTGTCTTTATGAGCAGCAGGATGTTTCCATATGTTTCATTTTCAACCTTGTCTCTGCTCCCAGGCTTCTAAGGAGAAGATCCGGACGACTGAGACACAGGTGCTGGTGGCAACCCCCCAGAAGAACTTCCTTGATGTAAGACTGAAGCTCATCTCTGAGCTGTGGGACTCTGGGATCAAGGTAAGACTGGGCAGTTGGACTGGCCTAGTTGTGCTTCTTAAAGCCAATCCTTAGAAACCAGTGGGTGGGGGAAGGAGGGCAGAGAGCATTTCCGGGGAGAGGTGGCACCGCAAGACCAGACGTGCCAACCTCTTTGCTTGGCTCTGATGGAGAAAGGCAGCTGCTGGTACTGAGCCTGTTGGACCCATCTGCCCCTGGGGCCTCGGTGCTCGTGGCTAGAGCAGTGAGGAGAATGATAATTGTTTGATGGAGGCATTTGGAATTTCAAACTTTGGTTTAGTTCCAGTTTGGAACAAAACCCAAAATGTCAGAACCCCCTGAAAACAGAATCCAAAAAATCGCTTTTCTAATTCCCAGGTGAAATTCCACCTGCCAGGTTAAGGGGGGGACTGGGAGCTGCAGCTGAGCCAGGAGCCTCAGGGCTTGTGGCTGGTTCTCTCAGGGCCTTGGCCCTGTCAGCTTGCTAGATAGACTGCAGAAGAACTGGGTGTCTGGAAGCATGCGCTCCCTAGTAGCCCACAAGGCAGGCAAGCTGACAGGAAAACCTGCCTAGCAGCTGGGCTTCAAAACTTGTCTGGGGTCCACTGCAGCTTAAACCAAACCAACCTCCACAAAATGTTTAGATTTCAACTAATTTGCATTCTCCCCCAGAAGACCATGGGAGCATTTCCAGCCAGCCCTAGGAATAAGTTAGGGAGCTGGTCACCTCATGGTCACTGTAAGCTCTTGAGCATAACCCCACTGCCTGCCCCTCCAGGCAGAGATGCTGTACAAGAAGAACCCCAAGCTGCTGAGCCAGCTGCAGTACTGCGAGAACACGGGAATCCCTCTCGCTGCCATCGTGGGAGAGCAGGAGCTGAAGGACGGAGTCGTCAAGCTGCGAGTCGTAGCTACCCGGGAAGAGGTGAGGATGCCCTTAGATGTTGGGGATGGGCTAAGGCAGCGGTTCCCAACCACCAGCACCGGTCCGCAAACCGCTGGCTGCCAGAGCTGGCTGATTGCGGCAGCTCAGCTCCGGCAGCTGCGGTAGCTGATTTTGCCTGCCGGCAGCACTGGAACTGAGGTGGCAGCAGGAGGAGCCGAAGCAGGAGACCTCCCTCCCTCCTCGGTAATGGCGGCTCAGCCAGGTCTCTGCATGTGCTCACACCCCACTCATGCAGTTGTAAGACACGCTTGGGGAAGGAGAGGGCGTGCGCACAACCAATGGCCACGCCCCCTGCCTGCGCGGCAGTAACGACCACACTCCTTGGGGGGGAGGCAGGCTCGCTCTGGGGAGTGTGGCGTGGGTGGGGGCAGAGGGGTGTTGGGTGAGTGTGTGGTGGGGTCACAGGGCAAGGAAGGGTTGGCGTGGGCTGTAGGGGTCAGATCTAAAGGGACAAAGGGCATGAGGTGTTGGGGTGGGAGTCAGAGGGTGTTAGGCATGGGGAGAAAGAGGCTGGGTTGGAGCTAGGTGGACAGGTAACATTTTATTTGCATATTCGTTGTATGATGAATATGCAAATAAAATGTTAAAGTTTGTGAATGGGTTTGCTGGTCTGTGGTATAAAAAAGGTTGGGAACCACTGAGCTAAAGGATCCAAAGGTTGCCTCCAAAACTCACTGAAAAGTTCTAGATAACGTTCTCCCTGACTTCTAGGGCCTCTTTGGGAGCTTTCGCTAGCATTAACTAGGCTCCAGCATGGATTGAATCCTCTTTACAAACTGGTCGAAGTCCACAGCGAACCTTCCTCCAAGTTACAGCTCACTAAAGCTGTCTGGGAGCAGTCTAATCCTATCCCTCCCGGCATGGAACAGAAAGTCCCTAATCACCACTCCTTCCACAAGTCCCTCCATGGTGGTCAGCGGATGCATTTTCAAGGGGAAGGAGTTCTTGGAGTGGAGGGCTTGAGGGAGAGCAGAGGACAGGTCTGGGTGGCTGCAAGGGGTAACTGGGCATCCTGATATTATTGGGAGCTCAGGGCACTTCCCATGAGACCGCTGTATTGCTGTGACCAGTTCTTTCCTCCTTGCTTTGCAGGTCAACATCCCTAGGGAGAAGCTTGCTGAGGAAATCAGGAGAAGGTTGGAGTGCTCTAGAACCTTTCTAGGCACAGAGGCTTGACTCGGGACCTGTTTCCAGCCATAGGATGCACCAGGAGAGTAACTCAACACTGCCAAGCCATGATTCTGGGAGGATTTGGGCTGTGCTGATTGGGCCAAAGGCTGGCTACCTCCTGCTGCCCTGAGATCAACTGTACTCCATCAGACTTCTGACTTAGTACAGCATCTCTGTGTGTAGGGAGCAGACATGGTTCAAAGGCAGAGGGCAGATAACAGGTTAACCCTTTCAGGTTACATAGCATGAGGAGTGGGTCTGTTTTAACATATTATGGTAGCAAGCTCAGGTCAAACCAGAGCACCTATATTTGCAGTAAGGCAGATTCCCTTCCCAATGACCTAGCAGTTGGTGCAGCGTTAATTTGCTAGCTTGAAGGAATTCACACCTGCTGGGTCCTGCACAATGTCCAGATGCCTTTGCAAGTTGACTCAACAATGTTTATGTTTAGACTCGCTGAGGGTGGCCTTATAAATATCCCCACCTCCATGGAAACTAGTCCTTGGAATCTGTCTGCCCTTCGCCTGTGTAGGGTAGCTGTTAATGGCTGAAAGGTCAGTCCCCATCTACATAACTTCTGTTCCTCCTCTTCCTCTCTCCCCCAATCATGAGGCTGAACTAGCAAATTTATTTCCCAGCTCAGCAGGATGGGACTGCCATGGCTAGCCAGGACAGACAGGATAAGTGCTGCATAGCGATTACATCCCTGCTCCCAGAGAATGAACCCATCTATCCAGGTTTTAATGATCTAGTATCTTCTCCAGTGGTTTGGTCTAAGGTGAATGAGGCTGTGGATAAGCCATGCTATTGCTAAGACTGGTTTCCATGCAAACATGGAAAAATGATGTAAATAAATTACTGCCTTCAGCTAGAGTTGTAAACAGCCATCAACCATCCTCAGAAATCTACAGTAATGTGTTACATCAGCATTATATCTACTTTTGTGAGTTCCCAAGTGGGGATTTTCTTTTGTCACTTATAAAGGGATGCTTCCCTAGCGTGCTAGAGCAGAACAGCTTTTTTTAAAAGATAAGATGATTTTCAAATGTGTGAAACAATGAGCAGCAGGCACTGGAACAGTGGGCTGTTGCAAGTTGTGGGGTTTGTAACAGTGCTTACCCAAGAATGGTCAAACCCATAGGCCACCTAGCCTAGTATCCCTGCTTGTGACAGAGGCTGGTGCCAGATGCTTTTGGAGTTAACAGGGCAATTTTTTAACTCCTGTTGTGCAGTCCCAGCTTCTAGCAAGGGTGGAGAGAAAAGCCCATTTAGCACTTTCACTGAGGAGCTGGTCTACTAGGAAAGTCTTAGCAGCCACACAAGTATAATTTCCGTCTCACCCGCTCCTTCTGGATGTTCTTATTCCACTGTAAGACATTATCTTAAACCCCGTCCCAGGAGCCACAAGGGCATGCTACTTGGAAGTGTCCAGATTGGTGTTATACAGGTATAACTGTGAGTAAAGTTCATAGAATCATAGAGCTGGAAGAGACCTCAGAAGGTCATCAAGTCCAGCCCCCTGCTCTAGGCAGGACCAATCCCAACTAAATCAACCCAGCCTGGGCTTTGTCAAGCCGAGACTTAAACACCTCTAGGGGTGGAGACTCCACTACTTCCCTAGGTAACCCATTCCAGTGCTTCACCACCCTCCTAGGGAAATAGTTTTTCCTGATATCCAACCTGGACCTCTCCCACCACAACTTGAGACCATTGCTCCTTGTTCTGCCATCTGTCACTACTGAGAACAGCCTCTCTCCATCCTCTCTGGAACCCCCCTTCAGGAAGTTGAAGGCTGCTCCCAAATCCCCCCACACTCTTCGCTTCTGCAGCCTAAACAGACCCAACTCCCGCAGCCTCTCCTGGTAGGTCATATGGCAGTTCACAGCTTGAGGTCATAGAACCCAGGTTATTGTGTAGACCAGCCCCTTCATGGCTCCCTGAGGCTGTTCCACCTCCCATCTTTGAGGACGTTTCCCAAGGCGAGGGGGTTTGTGCTTCCTCCCCCGCGGGGGGGTCCCCTTCCTCCTAGGACATTCAAAGTAGGGTTGCCGGGGTCCAGGTTCGAAGCCCAGCCCAGGATTCGAGCTTTGTGGGCGGGGGCAACTGGGACAGGAGACGGGCCGGGTCTGCTGGAAACCAGCGGGGTGTCGAGTGTGACGCAGGGCCCAGTGTGTCCCGTGTTCCTGTTGAAACCCTCTGGATGTGGGCTGGGATCCCCTCCCGGCAGCGAGCGACTCACCCCGCCGCCTCCGCACCCGCTGCTCTGCCAGACGCCGCTGGGCCGGGCGCTGCGCACACCGAGCGGGCGGGGGCGCTTGGGCTGGGTTGCCATGGGAGCGGCGGGGTCGAGGCTCACGCGGAGCCTGCCTGCCGGAAACGAGCCACTTCCCATTCTCCCGCCTTCCAAACGAGCCCCGCCCCCTGCGCACAACCCTCAGGCCCCGCCTCCCTACGCTGACACTTCGGCTCCTCTTCCGGTGGTGACGCACGGTACCAGGAAGTCCTCCAGGCCCGGTAGGGGACGTATTTCCTTCCGGTAGGGCCCGCTAAACGGAAGTCCTCCTGCTCCCCCTCTAGCTGGGGGGGGACCGGAAGTGCTCCTCTCTCCCTGCCGGAAGCGCGGTGGGAGAGCGGGGAAGGACGACGTGTGGGCGGTGGCAGCGGAGGCCGCTGCTGCGCATGCTCAGTGCAGGCTGGTGCTGGGCTGGTCGCCGAGGTGACCATGGCTGACGAGACGGCGGAGCTGGACGAGGCGCTGCGGCGCCAGGCGGACACGGTGCGGCGGCTGAAGCAGGAGAAAGCCAGTCCGGAGGAGGTGAGCCCCGCCCCGCCCGTCTCGGGGGCCCGCGGGGGGTGATGCCGGGGAGGGGGCGGGATGTTCAGCTCCCTCTCTCCTTGTGCTTTTCATCTGTTTTCCGGTCTCTGCCCCCAGGTGGCGGAGCAGGTGGCGAAGCTGCTGGAGCTGAAGGCACAGCTGGGCACAGATGAGGGGAAGCACAAGTTTGTCCTCAAGACCCCAAAGGTGAGGCCTCAGCCCTGGGCTCTGAGGCTGTGACAATCTGCCTCTTTCCCTTTCCATCGTCCTCTGGGAGTCGACAGCCTGGCTTGGCCCCCTCAGATGCATCTGCCTGAAGGAGTGAGTTGCAGCATTGTCTGGCTCAGGGCCAGTATTTTACCAGGATGCAGGGCTTGAAAGCAGGGGCAGCTCAAAGGCTCCAGTCACAGTTGTCTGGCCAA
Source organism: Rafetus swinhoei (assembly GCA_019425775.1). Lineage (NCBI taxonomy): Eukaryota > Metazoa > Chordata > Testudines > Trionychidae > Rafetus > Rafetus swinhoei. The sequence continues at coordinate 41,281,763 of CM033428.1, read as the reverse complement.
AGCTCCATGTGCGCTTACAGAAGTACCAGATATCTGAGACTCTGGCTTGTGAACAACCAGGACTGGAGCAGTGAGACTCAGGGTGGCCCGGGAAAGCATGCTACCACTCCATTTCCCACGGCCACTGCAGGCTCTGCCAATGGAGTATTTGCCCTTCTGAGAACCTGCAGTTAAATAAATTCATCTTGAACCCTCTACCTCAAACCCAACTGTTTGTACCCTCCCCACTCCACCCACGGTGCAAAGCTAATTTCTTCCTCTAATGGTGTTTATGTGCAAGACCTTAAACATTTCCACAGGTGGTGGCAGCACTAGCATGTTAGTGTAAACAGGGCTCCAACTGGTTGCTGGCAGTGTAAAAACCATGTTGTCTAACTGCTTTGTGAATGTGACACAGTAGTAAAATCACTTGAAATCTCTGGCACCTGATGTCTGGTAAAACTCTGCTGAGAGTGATGACACAGGAACTTTAGGAGAAATCTCACTGTAGACAAGGTCCTGTGTATTGTTCTTCCATTACCTTATCTGGGAGTCAGTAGGACTATAAACCTAAACAGTACTATGTAGTGAGATTAATGAACGAAGGGCCAAAAGATCATAGACTCAGTGCATTAAAATAATTTTTGAAAATCATCCATAAGCTTATCTTCTTTGTTCCACCACTCTGCTCTGTCTTTGTCTCCCATTCCCTTAATGATTAGGATTCAAAAAAGTTCTGCCATTTTTGTTGGTAATGAGAACATCCACATTTTGCACCCAAAACCAACACCCAACCCCGTGCGCGCCCCCCGCCCCGAAAGAACTTAGATTTAAATCCTCAAGCTTTGGGGCATAAACTAACCATAAACTGACTAGGATTAGGAAGAATTTCTCCAGTGGACAAGTATTCCAGTGGTGGGCAACCTGTGGCCCATAAGGGTTCTGCAAGTGGCCTGCGACACCTTTTGTTTACTGTTGCCCATGCACAGAATTGCCAGATTCCACTGGTTTCCATATTTTTGCTACCAGTACTATTAGTGACACACACAGCAAGAGCACCTGTAGTGAGGTGCCTGCAGATTACACACAATATTTACTATATAAGCTGTGCACTCCCTCTGCATCTAATCAAAGCACTACGGTTCAATTGGCACACCCCGTAAACTGGATCTCTTGGAAATAGTGACCATACCGTAATAAAATGTAACATTCCTGTGGTGGGAAAACACTTCAGCAGCCCAACACTGTAGCATTTAATTTCAGAAAGGGGAACTACACAAAAATGAGGATGTTAGTTAAACAGAAATTAAAAGGTACAGTGACAAAGTAAAATCTCTGCAAGCTGCATGGAAACTTTTCAAAGACCCCACAATAGAGGCCCAACTTAAGTGTATACCCCAAATTAAAAAACACAGTAAGAGAACCAAAAAAGTGCCACTGTGGCTTAACAACCAAGTAAGAAGTAGTGACAGATAAAAAGACGTCTTTTAAAAATGGAAGTCAAATCCTAGTGAGGAAAATAGAAAGGAGCATAAACTTTGTCCTTTGATACCTTAAATGACTGCTTCTTGGAGCAGCTGGTTCTGGAAGCCACAAGGGGAGAGGCTATTCTTGATTTAATCCTAAGTGGAGTGCAGGATCTGGTTCAAGAGGTAAATGTAATTGGACCACTTAGAAATAGTGACCATAATGTAATAAAATTTAATATCCCTGTGGTGGGGGAAAAACATCTCAGCACCCTAACACTGTAGCATTTAATTTCAGAAAGGGAAACTACACAAAAATGAGGAAGTTAGTTAAACAGAAATTAAAAGGTAAATTAAAATATCTGCAAGCTGCATGGAAACTTTTCAAAGACACCATAATAAAGGCCCAACTTAAATGTATACCCCCAAATTAAAAAACACAGTAAGAAAACCAGAAAAGTGCCACTGTGGCTTGGCTTAACCAAGTAAAAAGAAACAGTGACAGATAAAAAGGCATCTTTTAAAAAGTGGAAGTCAAATCCTAGTGAGAAAATAGAAAGGAGCATAAACTTTGTCAAATTAAGTGTAAAAATATAATAAGAAAAGCCAAAAGGGAGTTTGAAGTACAGCTAGCCAAAAACTCAAAAAGTAATAAAAAAAAACATTTTGCTAAGTACATCAGAAGCAGGAAGCCGGCCAAACAACCATTGGGGCTGTTGGATGATCGAGATGCTAAAGGAGCACTCAAAGATGATAGTCATTGCAGAGAAGCTGAATGAATTCTTTGCCTCAGTCTTCATGGCTGAGGATATTGGGGAGATTCCCAAACCTGAGTATTCTTCTTAGGTGACAAATCTGAGGAATTGTCCTGGATTGAGGTGTCATTAGAGGAGGTTTTGGAACAAATTGATAAACTTAATAGTAACAAGTCACCAGGACCAGATGGCATTCACCCAAGGTCTCACCAAACTAAGTGATTGGGCAACAGAATGGCAAATAAAATGTAATGTTGATAAATGTAAAGTAATGCACATTGGAAAAAATAATCCCAACTATATATACAATATGATGGGGACTAATTTGGGTACGACTACTCAAGGGAGAGATCTTGGAGTCATTGTGGATAGTTCTCTGAAAGCATCCGCTCCATGTGCAGCGGCAGTCGCAAAAGCAAATAGAATGTTAGAAATCATTAAAAAAGGGATAGAGAATAAAACAGAAAATATCTTGTTGCTTCTATGTAAAACCATGGTACACCCACATCTTGAATACTGTGTACGGATGTGGTTGCCTCATCTCAAAGATATATTGGCAATGGAAAAGGTTCAGCAAAGAGCAACAAAAATGATTGGAATGGGTCCCATATGAAGAGAGATTAAAAAGACTGGGACTTTTCAGCTTAGAAAAGAGGAGACTAAAGGGGAGATATGATAGAGGTCTATAAAATCATGACTGGTGTGGAAAAAGTGAATAAGGAAAAGTTATTTACTTATTCCTGCAATATAACAACTAGGAGTCACCAAATGAAATTAATAGGCAGCAGATTTAAAACAAACAAAAGGAGGTTTTTCTTCAGTCGGTGCACATTCAACCTCTGGAACGCCTTGCCAGAGGACGTAGTGAAGGCTAGGACTTTAACAGGGTTCAAAAAAGAGCTAAATAGATTCACGGAGGGTAGGTCCATCAATGGCTGTTAGCCAGGCTGGGTAGGAATGGTCCCTAGCCTCTGTTTGTCTGGAAATGGGTGATGGGAGGAATCACATGAGGATTACCTGTTGGGTTCCCTCCCTCTGGGGCATCTGGTATTGGCCACTGTTGGCAGACAGGACGCTGGGCTCAATGGACTGTTGGTCTGACCCAGTCTGGCCGTTCTTATCTTCACAGTTTTCAAAACTAACCTATCCCAAGAGAACATCTTGGTTATGCCAATCTTGCAGCCCACTGAAATGAAGGGCCACTCATGCACCCACTCACAAGCCTAGGTTGCCCATTGTTGAGTTATTCCATCCCATCGTTGTCCATTTTGGGGGTGTCTTTCATCTTGTGAAGCACCAGTTTCTGGCCTGATGTGAGTGTGTTAACACCTGTAATCCTTTGTAAACTGGTTGGGGCGGCGTCCTGTTCTTTCTTTGTTTTGTTTTTGTTTTTTGTTTTACTGGCACAATTCAAATAACTGCTCTCCCAGACAGAAGATCTGCAAGGGACAGTTTCTCTGATGTAGATTGTATGACAGTGTGTTTTCATGGAGTGTCCCAAGTAAAAGCAACCAGACTTCACTAAGCAGCCTGGGGGGTATGGCTACACTGCAGAGTTTTGCTGGAAAAACAGCCATTTTTCTGGAAAAACTACACTTCTGTCCACAGTGCAGTTGCGTTCTTTCGACAAAGTCGAAAACGCAGGGGGGTTTTCCAACTGTGGTAAACCTCTTTCTACGAGGAAGAAGCCTTTTTCCGAAAGAGCACTTTTGGAGAAAGGCGTGTGTGGACGGGGAAGAGGGGTTTTTTTTTTCAAAAGAAGAGGCCTCCAGGAAAAAGCACAGGTGCCCTGGTGGCCACTCTGTCCACAGCAATCAAAATGTAAATGCGAGATAGCGTCCAATAAATGTGGACGCTATCTTCCGAAAAAGCAGATCGCTTTTTTGTTGTGCTTTTGCTGTGTAGACGCTCTTTCGGAAGACGCCTGCAGTCTAGACATGTCTGAAGTGCCCCTCCCAGGCTGTGTCTTTAAAGCTGCCCTTAGTGTTCTCAGCCAAGTCTGTGAAACAGCTGGCAACCAGCCGCTCCCATCCTTAAAGAGAACTAAAACTGAAAGCTTGTCAGAGCACAGAGCTTGCATCAGTTTAGAAACCTGTTATTAGTTTAAACCAGTGCGGCTTTGTGTAGGACTCTGCGGGGATACAAATTCTACCCAGGCGTGTGGATAGCTGTGGATAGAAATCAGTATCCATTGGTCCACGGGCTCTACTCAGGAGAGTGTGGTGCCACCGCTACCCATTAGCCAGTGCCCCATGCCAGTAGCTCCTCCCAGCTGGACAGCTGTGCATCCTCCATCCCTGCTGCCAGCCACATCTGTCTGAGGTTGTACAGCCCTGCTGTGGCACGTGATGCTGCCATCTTGCACTGCAGGAAGGTTGTATAGTCCCCCAAATCTCTGCTGTGGGGAGGGGGGACTTTTTTGGGCCGAGGGCCAGTTGTAAATGTTTGACCTGTCACAACCCAGTAAATAGTCTGGGGGGTGAGGCCCTGGGCGGATCCCAGGTGGGCAGGATCCTGCCCGGCACTCTCCTCACAATGGTGGTTCTTGCAGCTAGTGTGCTGTGGGGCTGGCTGGGCGTGGCGCTCTACTCTGGGGGGTTGCAGCACTGCTCAGGTTTGGTCCCTCCCCCGACTGGATTGAATGTGCGTGAGTGGGGCTGTGCCCTCGGGGCCAGCGCCTCTCACGTTTGGCCTATCGGATGCCTGTCGTCCTGCTGCCTGGGTCATGCCAGAGTGGCACTGGGACCCCGGAGGCTGCAGTGCCTGGAGCAGGGAGAGAGCCCAGCCAGCTCCATGGGAGAGGAGCTGCCACGTGGGCCTTTCAACCCGGCATGGGGTCCCTGCTCTAGACCAGGCTGCCTCTCTCCATTGACCTGTTCCTTCCTGACCAGTGATCATGTGAGCTGCCCAGCAGAGGAGCTGACAGCTGACGGCATGTGTCTCGATGGGCACTTGTGGCCATCCAGGATCCATCACTGGTAGCCTGGGCAACAGTGCCCATTGAGCAGCTCTCCATGGGAAGGGGATGCTCCAGCCCCACAGGGTCCACGGCAGGCTCGAGAGCATTGCCAGCAGGGGCTGCTCTGACTGCCCAGGGCAGCTCCTGTCCACAGCAGGCAGGGAGAGCACTCCAGCCCAGTGGCAGTGGATCGGTGGGGCTGCTCCAGCCAGCCCCCTTTAACTGGTTAACCTGTTAAATGGGGTTTTACAGCCCTAGCTCAGATCACGGTTCTTTGTCCTTCTCACCCAATTCCATTGACTTGGGCTCTCAGGGCACCCGGGACTACAACCCCAAGCAGATGGCCATTCGGGAGAAAGTCTTCGACATCATTATCAGCTGCTTCAAGCGCCATGGAGCTGAGGTCATCGACACCCCTGTGTTTGAGCTGAAGGTGAGGGGCTGCGAGGTGCCATCTGGGAGGGGGTGGCTGTGCTGAAGGTCTGCTCCTCGAGTGGGACTTGGTCTCTAGGTGTTTGCTCCTTGGAGTCCTGGGCTGCATTTTAAAGTGTCCGAGCTGCATTAGTCCAACGTGATGGGCAGGCGCTCTGAGTAAGACTTCAGTGTGAGGCGCCTCCGTGGGAAGTAAGCTATGGAGGGAGAAGGGATAGACCACCCTTGGCTCCTCATATGGACATATAGCATCTCCTTGCTTCCTCGCTGAGCCTCTTGTTGCGGCTTTGTCCCTTCTCACCTGAGGTGTCTCTCTGTTCCACCTAGGAAACCCTGACGGGCAAGTACGGGGAGGACTCGAAGCTCATCTATGACCTGAAAGACCAGGGGGGAGAGCTGCTGTCTCTTCGCTACGACCTGACTGTATCCTGCCACTGTCCCTGTTGTGCCAGTCTCAGCCATTTCATCCTACCTAGTGCTCTCACTGATGGCACTGCCATGCAGCGGCCAGGAGAGGGAGGTGGGAAGGGCAGTCCCTGCCTAGTGGTGGGAGAGTTGTGCAGCAGAGCACAGGTCTGGGGGTAAAGACCTGGATTCTGTTCCTGGTTTTGTCGGACTTGCTGCAGGTCACTGCACTTAGCTGTTTTAGCTGTTGTTCACCACTTCGTGCAACACAAGACTCGGGAGTTACCCAATGAAATAAAAAGGCCGCGTATTGGAAACAAACCTAGGGCAGTGCTTCTTCACACAGTGGGCAGGCCACCTGTGGAGCTTGTTACTGGGCGTCGAATTAAGGTCAAAACTATACCTGGGTTCAGAAAGAGCTAGGAAAGTTCACGGAGAATAGATCCATCGGTGCCCATTAGCCAGGATGGTCAGGGGGACACAGCTCTGCTCTGGAGCCAGGACTGTCTGACAGGATGGATCACTTGGTAAATTGATCTGCTCTGTTCATTCCCTCTGACACATCTGCTGGTGGCCATTGTTGGAAACCAGGCTGCTGGGCTAATGGACCATTGGTCTGACCCAGTCTGGTTGTCCTTATGGAGGGTAATGAAACTGGGAAGCCTTCACGGAGCAGAATGTCCGATAGTGGTAGCTGCTGCAGGGCTGTCTCCTTCATTGAGTGAGTGCCTCTTAGTTGTTACTGCTGGGGAAGGGTGTGCACCCTCCTGAGCCTGGATAGCAGGGGAGGGGTTAACCAGACCATGCTGTGCCCCAGCAGCTGCCTGCAGAGTGATAAGTGGTCTGCTTGAACACATATGGGAATGAGGCAGAACACCCTTTGCTCCAATGTGCACGGACGCTGGGTGACCCTGTCCACAGCAAGCCCTTTTGGAAGGGCTGTCTGAGCCACGCGAGAGTCTTATGTTCACCCTTAACCCTTTGTGCCCAGGTGCCCTTTGCACGTTATTTGGCGATGAACAAAATCACCAACATTAAGCGCTACCACATCGCCAAAGTTTACAGACGGGATAACCCAGCCATGACGAGGGGCCGCTACAGGGAGTTCTACCAGTGCGTGAGTACCGGCACAGGGAGCTGTGTGCGGGCCCAGGGTTCAGATGAAGCTGTATGTGTGGCTGCAGCACTGGCGACCCTTAAAGTGGGGATGTTAATGGGTAAGAATGAAGCTTACCGGTTAACCAGCCCTTGCCAGATAACGCTGAGGCAGCTGTGCCGAGGCTGGAGCCAACGGCAGGACAGGAGCCACACCAGCCCCAATGGGCCAAGCAGCTGGACCACATGGGCCAGACTGCGGGACTTAGGAAATGGCCAAGGAGGAAGAGAACGCTGTGTGTGTCTGGGGGACCACATAGGAGCTGTATGTCTGGGGTCCCTGGCTGTGGCTAGGCTCCACCAGCTGGGAGACGCTGCCAGGAGTCTCACTGTCTTTGCCTGTACCCCAGGATTTTGACATTGCCGGCCAGTTTGACCCCATGATTCCCGATGCTGAGTGTCTGAAGATCGTGCACGAGATCCTGAGCGGGCTGCAGATTGGAGACTTCCTCGTTAAGGTAAAACCAAAGCCAGGCACCAGGGCTGATTTCTGTGGATGGTGATGTGAGGTGAAATAGTCTCCTTGATTCCTGCTTGCCCAGGGTCTGAGCCCTGCAGCACCTGCTCCCTCTGTAATGCCCAGTGCAGCCTGATTCAGAACCCCATCTCCTCCGTTGGCTCTGTCTGTGCTACGGAAACGACCAGGCTGTCGCCCACAGCCACCATCTCAAGCTGCTCTTCAGAAGGGAGGTCTGGGGTGGACAGGCTCACCCAGCTGCTCTGCCTCTTGCGGGGAAGGGTGTCGTGCCTCACGTCTGCTGTGTCTAGCGCGCTGTGCTGCGGGGGAGGTGGGCGGAGTCAGACAGCAGCTCGGGTTCAGCAAAGACCCCGCAATGGAATGTTAGGCACACGCCCACACAGCCAGATCTCTGCCGCTTGGAGCAGTACCCCCCTGGGCCCAGAACTCACGCTGGCATTGTATGGAGAAGGAGCTGCTATGCCCGCCCACCCTCAGCTCCATGGAAAGAAAACCACAGCTGTCTAAATGTTGCACCCCCTTTCACCCATGGGCACATGAAACCCACAGACAACAGGCATCTTCCGCCTGACTGTTGTGAATCCCTGCTGCCCACGCAACGTAAGACTGAAATGAGGTCCATCTCCCATGTTTTGGTCAGGGAGAGAGGCGCACGCACCCCGGAGCCCTGAGAGCGCTTCATATCTCAGTCCTGGCTCTTCAGTCTGCTCTAGCTTATCTTCCACCATTCAATGCGGCTGACGTCTGTCACAGTGAAAGCAGCTGGAGTGCATGCAGCTAATTCCAAGGGGCTCCGGCCAGCCGCAGGGGGCAGAGTGAAGGAGACCTGGGCCTGTACCTTCCCGCTAATCCCTGCTTCATGTCAGAAGTCTTGAGTTTTGCTGGAGCTGGCGTTTTGCTAGGCCACACGATACCACCCAGCAATTTTAATTCGGTGTTAATGAAACGTTTTGTCAGTGAATTCATTTCAGTTGTTTGAGTCTCTTCCTGTCTGGATCTCTGCTCTCCCCTCTTTCTGCACCCCCCTTCTTTGTGCTTTTTCTCCACTGAGAGAAGGTGTCCAGAACCCTCATTGGTATTCCAAATGAGGCATTTAATCGGTATTCCCTGTCCTGTTCCTTTGGCATCTCTTTTCATTGTTGCTCATGGCTGTATACCGGTTTTCATTGTTGCTCAGGATCTTTTCCCCCTGAGTGTTGGTAGTCAGTCTGGAACCCAGCAGTGGGTCTCAGTAGTGTAGCTGATTTGCACTGCTGTGCATTGTCCAGCATTTGTCATCTGCTGTGCTGCCCACACGCCTACTTGAACGAGATCTCTCAGAAGTTCCTCAGACTTGGCTGACTGTGATACTTGTCACCCTCACACTTTGCTACTTTGCTGCGTGATGTGTTCACTAAGGGCGTGTTTTCAAAAAAAAGTAACCTTTTTTCGAAAAAACTTCACCTGCGTCTAGACTGTAGCCGCGTTCTTTCAAAAGGAAATTGAAAGAACGCGGCGGTTTTTTCGATCGCGGTAAACCTCATTCTACGAAGAATAGCGCTTTTCAAATGTACACTTTCAAAAAAAGGCGCTATTGAATGCAAACGGTGCTTTTTCGAAAGAGAGCATCTAGACTCCCTTTCGAAAAATCTGCTTGTAGTCTAGATGCTCTTTTTCGAAAGAGGCTTTTTCAAAAGCCTCTCCAAAAAACCTCTTTTGAAAGAGGCTTGTAGTCTAGACGTACCCTAAATGCTTGTCCTCTGACAGAAATTTGGGGCATGTGCTGTTAATTTTTTGCCATGCTGAAAATCAAACATTTCCTCCTTCTCTTTGTTCTCTGTCCTGGCCAGTTTCTGTTCCGATGGGGACTTGACTTCTCATCCATGACTCTCGATTGCTGAGGAGTATCTTAGGAGGCTTTTGAAAGTCCAGCTAAATTGTCATCCAGTTCCCACTTGTCCACTGTTTTGCAGCAGGAACAGCTTAGCTCCTGGGACTTCTGGGAGCTGCTGGGGAGTGGGGGCAGCACCTCTTCTCTACCTCCAGTGTCCTAGAGGAGCGAAGTTTAAAATTCCATTGTAATTGAGATATTTCCATTGGGTTCCTTGACTCTGCTTCCTTCCAGGTCAATGACCGGCGGATCCTTGATGGGATGTTTGCAGTTTGTGGGGTACCAGACAGCAAGTTCCGAACAATTTGCTCCACTGTGGACAAACTAGACAAGGTAAGGGCTGAAGTTTCCTGATCCTGCTGCTTTGCTGGTTTCATAACCCTCGCAGTCAGCACCAGGCTGTTCAGACAGATGAAGGGCAGGGAGTCTGTTTGGAGGATGCTCGTAAATTCTTTTCCTCTCCCTGTGTGTTGGGTGTCCGGTACCTAAATGGTACAACTAGGTCTCCACAAAACACCCTATTTCCCTCAACATTGCCAGTGGCTCCATAGCAAAGAGCTGTGCAGCACAAGTCACCCTAACCCATGGGATTCTGCAAGTCTCTTAATTCACCATGACAGGGTCAAAAGGACAGGCTGCCGGTTCTTACTGACCTGGAGCGGTGACGCTCTGCGGTGTCTGAGCAGGGAGCCCATCACCCCTCGCCTGGTGGCCACCTGGCAAACATGCTGCATCAGAATGTTCAAAAGCGTTTTTCTAATTCAGTGGTTTTGGGGCTATGGGTGGTCACTGCTGTGCTGGGGCCTCCTTCCAGCTCAGCTGTTCTCCAGCACCCTTCTAAACCCTTGGGATCTGGCACAATGGCAGGGTTAGAAGCCAGGCTCCTGCAGGCAGCCTGCTCACTTTGGCAGATACATTTGCAAACGACTAGGATGGAGAAGCATTGTCCTGTCAATGGCTCTGTAAATATAACCCGGGGAGAAGTACTGCCCAGCTCAACAAGTCTCCATCCAGCATCAAAGCAGGAGCCAGGCTGTCTGTGGAGGCTGGGCATTGCTGGCTGCCCTGTCTGTGGGGGGCTGGGGTCATATGCGGACTCGGCACTTCAGAGCACCCCCTCCCCAGCAAGTATGTCTCCTGGAGGAAGGAGCTGCAGTCTGGGTGCTCAGGGAGGTGAGATGTCACAGGAAGTTGTCTCCACAGTCCAGTGGAAGCAAAGAGACCAGCCTGAAACAGCTGGGAGCACTGGGATTGGTAGTCACGCTTCCTGGGATCCGCCCATTTGTCATGATTGACAGGCTTTCTGCCAGCCCCACTGGCTTGTGAGGGTGCAGTTCTGTTGTAGCCAAGCCAGAGGAGCCGCTGTCCCAAGGATTTTACAGCAAGCCAAGGGGTAACTTGGCCTGAGGGGCCGCATAGATTGGTGACCAGTATGCTCCCTGAATTCGCTCTTTAGAGTGGGCTACTTGCAAATGTGGGACCCTGCCTCATTCCAGAGCCAACTGGCTACTTTTCTTAGTGACTCAGTCTGTCCCTCTTCATCACTGCCTCTCAGTGGCAGTGTGATCCCGGCCCAGGTACCTGCTAATCCCAGCTCTGAGCCTGACTTGTGCTGGACTTTGGAAAAGCCATGTAACCACTATGTGCCTCAGTTTCCCTTCTGTTAAATGAGGGGCAATAAATACTTACTGACCTTGGTGCTGTGGAGTGGGCTTGTCTGCAGAGTGTTCCCTGTTATCGCCTCCTTGGCAGGGCTTTTCCCTCTCCTGTTCTCAACCTTTTCTAGCTGTGTGCTCAATTTCTCTCCTACCATTCTTTGTTTCTCCTTTACTTCTCCCCCTTCTGCTTCATGTGAGAGAAATTGACCAGATCCTGGAACTCTGAGGCATCAAGGTGCTTTAGAGGCTGATTTCCCAGTTCCTCCCTGCCTAACTCCTTAATACGAGCATTGAGTGTAGGCTGAAGGCACTGAATGGAGGTGAAGTGGGACTCTGGGAAGGTTAGAAATGGGAGTTCTCTAACTGGATCAGCCACCAGGCAATGCTCTCCCCTTTCCTGCAGTTTTCTGCCAGGAGGTGTTTTGAACCCCTGGGGTGGAGTGCTGTGGGAGTGGGAATCTGGGTGAGGGGTTCAGCGAGGGAAGCTGAGAACGTTAACCACAACTCCCCCTTCCCAGGCAACATGGGAGGACGTGAGGAGCGAGATGGTTGGGGAGAAGGGGCTCTCGCCAGAGGCTGCGGATCGCATTGGGGAATACGTTCGGCTGCATGGTGAGTTCTGAGAGACCTGGTTCCCGGTCCAGCCACATCCAGGCCAGCTGAGAGACCATGTGGGTCACCTCGCCTTCCCGCAAGCCAATCCAGCTCGCTCAGTCCCTGAATAGGGAGAGTCAGGGTTCCCTAGGCGTTTGGCTGCTCCCTCCCGTGCCAGCCTGACTTGCAGTCTGTGCCCCATGTGGCCCAGGGGGAGATGCACATGCATGAGGCTGAAGGAGAGCGGGAGCAGCTGAGAGCCAGGCTGAGTGGAACGACTCCATGGAAGCTTGGCCCTCCCTGCCTGGTATATTTCAGGTGTCTCATTTCTGCAGGTGGGCTGGGTCTGATTGAGCAGCTGCTCCAGGACCCTCAGCTGTCCCAGAACAAGCTGGCCCGGGAGGGGCTGGGAGACATGAAGCTGCTGTTTGAGTACCTGACCCTGTTTGGCATTGCAGAGAAGGTGAGTGGGGAAGGGGTGCTCACCCAGGCCTGGCTGGGCAGCCCACAGCCCCGTTGTTGTGCCTGGTAACGGCATTCCTCTCCTGTCCCGCAGATCTCCTTCGACCTGAGCCTGGCGCGGGGGCTGGACTATTACACTGGGGTGATCTATGAGGCCGTCCTGCTCCAGCCTCAGAATGCCCACAAGGAGGAGCCGGTCAGCGTGGGCAGCGTGGCTGGAGGCGGCCGCTACGACGGGCTGGTGGGGATGTTCGACCCCAAGGGGCGGAAGGTGCCCTGTGTGGGAGTCAGCATCGGGATCGAGCGGATCTTCTCCATCATGGAGCAGAAAGTGGAGGTGAGTGCCACCTGGGTCCTCTGGCTCCTCTGGTCCGGGCACCTGCCCTCCCTCCCTGCGCGCACAGGGCTGCTGGAAAGCTGTGGGGCCAGGCAGTGCGCAGCCCCACAGCCTGTGTTGGTCACCTGCTTAGTTCCCTAAATCAAACTGCTGTGGCTCTGTGAGCTCAGCACTTTTGTGGCCGGGCAGGCCTGGTAGCTCCAACTGGCACTCAGAGACCCAGCTTCAGATCTGGACTCAAAGCTTCTAAGCCAGGAAACGCCCCCTTCCTTCTCGCCTGTTACTGCAAGGTGGGGCAGGAGAGAGGGTGCTCTCTGGAGCTTGGCATCCTTTGCTTAGGTACCAGGCTCCGGCTGGCTCCCACTGGGCCTCCTGCGGCGGCGCAGGGAATGGGGCCAGGGAGAGCACACCCAGTGCACAGGAGGAAGCTGCCGGACACGGCTCATCTCCAGTGAAAGCTCCACCCCTGCGCTGGAGCAGGAAGAACTAGAAACTGCGCTGTAAACACCAGTGGAGCCCAGGGCTGTGGGGATTCTGCTCGTTGGGCTCCCCGGGACTCTTCCCTTCAGTCCGTGCTTGCAAAGTGCGCTGTGAGCAGGGGTGGTTCCCAGGAAGGGTCTGGGTGGCTGGGGTCATAGCTTGTGCGTGGCTGGATGTTTCCGTGCGGTGGTGACCGCTCTCACAAGACTCTGCCCCTGCCTCCAGGCCTCCGAGGAGAAGATCCGGACCACAGAGACACAGGTGCTTGTAGCGGCTGCTCAGAAGAAACTCCTGGAAGAGAGACTGAAGCTCATCTCCGAGCTGTGGGACTCTGGGATCAAGGTATGGCTGGGCAGTGGGCAGAGTCCAAATGGGGGAGAAACGGGTTGGCTCCAAGCCCTTCCATTCCTGGTGCTGGGCATGGACTAAAGCTGCAGGTGGGGGGGGCAGACACCGTTTCAGGAGACCAGTACAGCTGACGCTATACGCTGGCAGCAGGTGGCTTCCAGACTTCCTGCTTTCCCTAGGCCATGCAGCACTAGGAATCCTTTTCGCAAGGATCCTTCTCGCTTGGCTCCAGCTTAATCCCACACGTGGAAACCATCGCTAACCTCCAGCACGGCAGGCATCAGCTGCCTCTGACACCGGTGGAATTAAGACAGAGTCCTGTGCCTTGTGCCACTCTCCTGCTGCCTTGTCTAGCTGGGGAATATTGTCTCCTTTGCTCACTGGATTCAGTTGCCAGGCCCACCATTGGCACTGGTAGGAGAGGCTCTCCAGATTCAGCCAGGCCCTCCGGGGCAGTGGGCAGAACAAAAGGAGCAACTTCCCCGGGGAATCCCTGGCCCTTTGAATTGCCACCAGCGCACCTCGGGCTGGGGGGACACGCCATGGTCTGGTGGCATTGAGGGCTGGCTGCCCTGGCCCCACCCCTTTCAGGAGCACAGAACTAGGGCACCCCGCACAGATGCAAACCAGCTGGGGAAATGCAAGACCAGGACTGGCGCATGGGTGCCTGGGGAAAGCAGCAGGTGTGCAGTGTCTGGTTGTGTTGTGGGTCCCCTCCAGGCAGAGATGCTGTACAAGAAGAACCCCAAGCTGCTGAGCCAGCTGCAGTACTGCGAGGAGGCGGGAATCCCTCTCGTTGCCATCGTGGGAGAGCAGGAGCTGAAAGATGGAGTCGTCAAGCTGCGAGTCGTAGCTACCCGGGAAGAGGTGAGGCTGCCCTGGCGGCAGAGGGAAGGGCTGAAGAAAGCAATGAACCGGCTGTCTGACCAAAGATGGAATGGTCCAAAGCCGCCCCAGACTGGGGGGGTGGAGGCCGGAAGGGAGATCGGGTGTCCGTGAGCCACGCAATGGGTGTCCTTTGTCCCCCAGCTGTGGATACAATGCAGCTGTATTAGTGCGGGGCCTTCCCACATACTGCATCTGAGGGGGCCTTAAAGTCACTAGCAGAAGAAACCGAAGGAGCTTAGCGCATTCATCTGACGTAGTCAGTGAGATACAGGAAGGCCCTCTGATGCGGTCGGCAGAGAAGAAAGCTCGCCCACCAGTGGGTGAACTGAGGGGGCCACAGATGCAAGATGCAGACGGGGAGGGGAGATGAGGTCTTGCATCGGTGACAGTAGTTAGTACATATGGGCTGGAGGAAGTCTACGGAGGGCCAGTTCAGAAACAAGGGAACAACTTCAGGAAAGGAGTGATCAACACTGTGTAGATTGGGCCTTGTGCTAGAGATGTCAGGCAGCTGAGCCTCTTACCTAGAGCGTTGATCTGCAGACATGTGTGCGTGAACACTGATTCCAACTGAGCAGCTGTGAAGTGCTTTGCCTTGCTCCCTGGGAGGGCAGCGTGGTGCTGTTTTGTCAGGCGGGCAGCGTGTGGATGGACTGGGGAAGATGGTTCCAGGAGGAGGCTGGGTTATAGGAAGGGAGCGGTTCTATTAATTCCTTTTTTATTTGTTTTTCAGGTTGACATTCGTAGGGAAAACCTTGTAGAGGAAATCAGGAGGCAAACGTGCCAGCCCTAGCGCCTTTCCCGCCAGCCACACCCGCTCATTCATCAGCTTCTGGGGAAGGGCAAGACTTGCCGAGATTTCCTCTCTAAATGTCCGAGTTCTTGACTACTCTGCTCGTGGCGCATTAGTGGGTGCAGGAGTCTTGGACGCTGTATTTATTCTTTCATCATGAAATTCCTTTTCCCAGAGGGAGCAGAGGTGCTGCTTTGCCTTCTGGAGCCGCTGGGCTCCTGGGCATAGCCAATGAAGCGCACTAGAGAGGACATTTCTGGAGAATGCCAGCCGTGTGTCTGCAATCGTTACTGTTCCTGGCCAGAGCTGTGGCCCCCTGGGCCATTTGCAGACACGGAAGGTCGTGGCCACGGTTACGTGTTCCTTTCTGATTGAATAAATGTTCTGCACAGGGTCACTTTCCTGCCTAGCAGGGAAGAGGCCTCGTCTCCAAGTGTCCAACATGCTAAGTAAGCTCAATAAACCTCCTGACAGTCCCACACCTGTCTCCTCTCTTCCTGGCTTCTGGGCATGTCAGGCCTCTGTTCCCCCCCACCCACCGCACGGCCCCAGGACTAGAGCCCGTTGTTAAATGTCATTGCTGCGGCTGAGCTGTTCCTTGAGTTCCAGGGACCTTTCACAAAGAGCTCTGGGGACAGCATTATGCAGTGTGCAGTGAAAAGACTTCTCTAGCCAATCCTGTTGGAAATATCAGAGAAAAAGCACAGTGAAGACCTGAGTTTGGTGCTGTACATAGCAGGAGGTAGCCTGGTTGTCCCGGCCATCTCTGCTCTTACCTAATTCCTGAAATATCGTGGAAGGATTTCACTTTGTGCCAATCATCCATAATCTCCTGTAAAACTAGTTGTCATAATCAACACAGTTCCCTGCTCCTAATCCCCCTTTAATGTATAAAATTCTAGTCTCCCCATTGTGATGTAAATGCATTAGAATGTCACTGCGTCACCTTCGCTGTTTTCTCCTCACCAGTCTGTAAAATAATCCCTAATTAAATGTTTTACATGGCACCCTTTAAGCATGTGCTCCCTAGTTCTGCTTTACCCAGTGACCTCAGACACATTCAGTCGAATTGGAGGATAACCCTTAGCTAGCTGCTGTGCTGCAGTCAGCTCCCTCTCCAATTCCTTTCTCAGAACTAAAGAATTCCAGTTTTCTCCCGCATTAGTGTAGTTGCTCTGTGCTGTCTGTACCCAGTAGTTTGTGTATCACTCGCTGATCTCCTTGAACTCTCTCCATGCACTCCCTCCCCTTCAGAAACATCTTAGCCACCTTTGCTTTGGCTGCTGCCCATTGGGCTTAGTTTAACGGTAAGTAGCGTTTATCAGCTCCTCTTACTGTAACATTTCCATGCCATCAGTGTACCAGAGTCTGTGTAACCCTTAGACATTTCTGCCTCCCTACATCCCTTCAAGCTTGTAAAATGTGAATGTTTTCTTGAGACATTCACCTCTGTCCCACGTCCCCTCTCAAGATTATTCTGTAAAACAGCTACGTTGGTGAGTTGTAATCTCTTCTGTGTACAAACCCTAATGCTAGCTGCAGGCTTTTAGTAAAGGCTCCGGTTTTTAGATTTGTCCGAATCCCATCAAAATGTAGTGGAAGCTGAATGCCTAATGAGCTGGGCTTTTTGGAACTGTCCCAGACTGATTAGAAAGTTGCATGCATTGAAATGTGACAAATCACTTTAAAACAAATGTTGCATCTTCAGCAGACTATCATGATTGTGTATTTAAAAGTGCAGCTCAAGAGGCCAGATATTATTTAAATTAATGAGAACCCAGCTCCTTTTTATTCTTCAAAGTAAGAGTGGTTACAGTCACTTAGCAGGTTTTTGTAAGGGTAGGAACTGGCAACTGTTTTCCACCTGGCAAGTAAGAAAATTACAGAGCTGCTACTTTTGCATACATTTGAATGGGTGCTGAATTATTCAAGTCATACTGTCAGCAAACCCTTAGTTCTTATTAGCTATCAGTATAGGGGAGTTTCATGAAGATAACTAGTGGCACTGCAAGAGAGGGTAGACCAAGGACTGAGGTTCCTAAGCCAATAGAATAGGATCTAATTCTGTCATTTTTGTCACAAAACTTCCATTGACTTCCAAGGGTGCCCCTGATTTAGTTGTACTGAACGTCAAGGTGCTACAACTGCTTCTGACCCAACCAAGGCTGGGCTGGTTGGGGAAGGCCCAGTGGGAAGGAGCTGTGTAATGTTAATTCTGAGAAAAAAGAAATGAATCTCGGCCTCTCCATGAGCCACTTCACTGGGTGGGTTTCGCTGCCTCGAGGGCAGGGGTGGCAAAATACGGCTTCCTGCCAGCCATGCCCCCGCACGCTGCCCAAAGCAGGTGGCTGTGGGGGCCATGTGCCCCTGAGTGCTGCTCACAGCTCCCATGGGCCACCTGGGCCATGCTTGCAGAACAGGCAATGTGCAGAGGGCCCCCCAAGGGGACTGTGGTGTGCAGACACACATGGCCCCTGCAGCTGGCTGTATGGCAGGCAGGGTCCTGCTGGGCTGCTGGCTGGGAGCTGCCAAAGGTAAGTGTATTCCAGCCAGAGCCTGCACCTGGCACCCCATCCCTTCCTGCACCCCAACTGCCTGTCCCAGGTCACACACTAAACTGCACCCCCTCCTGCACCAGGTCACAACCCCCTCCTTTACCCAAACTCCTTCCCAGACCCTATGCCTCAGTCCTTTAGCCTGAGCGCCCTTCTGCACCCAACCCAGACCCTGCACCCCCTCCCCTTCCATTCCTATCCTAGAAGAGTGCGGCCCTTGGAGTGCCCCCCCCCAGCAAAAGGTGTTGCCCACCCCTGTTCCCGGGCCTGCTTTCCTGTCGGGAGAGGCCGGTTGTGGAGCGGATGGTAGTTGAGAGTTTCTTTGCAGGGGCATCTGAAAGGCCAGGATGGGCGGGGGCGACCCTGTTACCACACATCAGGCAGAGCACAACCTGCCCCAAAGTCAAGGTGCCTGCCTCTGCCGGCGCATGCGCCTGTTCCTGCCAGGCTATGATGCGTGTGGCCAGACTGGAGCCCCCTGCTCGACGGGCGCTGAGCCGGGGGTGCCGCAGCTATTGCCGCTTTCCTGCTAGGGCGGCTGTTCGCGCAGTAGGGAGCGACGGGCCGCCGTGCATGGCCCCGGCCCCGGCCCCGGCCCCGGCCCTGCCAGCGCTTTGGCAGCGGCAGGTGTTGCTGCACCCGGGGGCCGGCGGGGGCTCCCGTCCCGCCGCGGGGAGACCGGCCCCTGCCGCGTGCTTGGCCCTGCGGGCAGACGGGTTCGGGGCAACTTTGCGGCGACGAGACGGCAACTTCGCCGCCGGCCAGTCCAGGCGGCCGGCCCCACCCTGCTGCCTGGGGCGGGGTGAGCCGGGCCAGCGCCCAATGAGCGAGCCCCGGCCGGGGCGCTGGAAGCTTCCAGGGCCTGGGCGGGTATAAAGGGGCGGCGGCGCGGCTGCGAAGGGCTTGGCTGTGGCAGCATGGAGGGCGCGCTGGAGGCTCAGGTGAGCGCCCGGCACGGCCCGCAGGTGCGAGGGGGCCGCCTCCTGCCCCGAGGGCGCGGGGAGCCTCCGGCGGTGGCGGCGCCTCCGCCAGGGGGCTCCGCGGGCGCGGGGTTGTTGCCGTCGCTGCTCGGGTGCGCCCCGCGGGGCCGGGGCCGTCGGCTCCCCCAGCCCCCACCCCGCGTCGGCAGGCCCGGCTCGGGGGCCGCCGGAGCCTTGTGGCTGGTTCCGAGGGCTCGCTGCGGAGCTGGCCCGGGGCCGAGCGTCCCCCTTCCCCGGCCGGAGCGCGGAGGCGGTGCGCCCCGAGATGCGGCGTCGGGTGCGGGGCGAGGGGCTCCTCTCGGTTGGTCTCGACCCGGGCAGTTCGCGGGGCTGCCGCCCAATGAGCCGGTTCCTCAGGCCGGGTCCTGGCTCTGCCCAGGGCGCTGAGGCTCAGCGCTACCTTGGCCTTCCCGGGTCTCAGCTAGTCTGGGCTTGGCCAGGCTCGGCCTCCTGGCCACGGTCGAGGAGCGTTTCTCGTTCCTCTCTGGGTCCAATGTGTTCCTGCCTTTGCCCGGCTGCTTTCCCTGGGGCTGCGCTGTGGGGCTGGGGGCCCCCAGCAAGTTCTCCCCCTCTCCGCCCTCCAGGCCTGAGCCTCCAGATTGCAGCGCCAGGGAGCGGAATCTTGGTGGTGCCTCTGTCAGTGGCCACGTTTCATCCCCCCAGCCGCCCCACTGGGTCCGCACCGGGATAGCGGAGTAGCACTGGGCCCTGGGTTTCCCAAGGCGGGGGAATTGTCTGAGGCTGCAGCTCCTCAGCATGTTCCAGCCTCCTCTGCTTTCCTCCTAATTCTCCCTTCACTTTTCAGTCCCTCCCTCCCTGCCTGCTGTGCTGATTCCCTGCCTCCTTGGGTTCCTGGCTTCCAGCTGTAGAAGTGGTTACTCTCCCCCCCACACACCCCCGAACACCCCTCGGGGTTGCCTTAGAGAGTGGTGGGGCTCAGGCAGGCCTGGGACCTTAAGCCACCAGAGAGAAGGGAACGGCTGGCTTAGCAGAACCCAGAAGCAGCTCCTCTTCTGGGCGGCGGGAGCTGGGGTTGGCTTGTGAGCTGAATGTGGCTGTACTGGGGAGTTACTACCTAGCAGGGTGAAAGGGACCTGGGCTGTCCCTGGCCCTGCAAACATGGGAAAGGCTTGAAAAGCTCCTTGCTGCAGTTTCCGCATCTCCAGATCTTTGTCTCTGGGGGGTACAGGGGCTGCCGCCTGGCCAGCAGGGGCGGTCTGCTCTCTCCAGCTGCCATGTAACTTGAGACTTCGAAAAGGCAGCTTCTGGCTGGTGTGAGCAAAGTGGAGACCACCACATCGGCATGAGAGTCTCTCTGGCACCCCTTCCGTAGCCTGGCCTGCCCTGAGTCTGAGCTGGTGGTTGTCTGCCCTTACCAAAGGTGCCCCAATAGCTTTATAGGTCTTGGGCATCTGTGTGTCTCTAATGCTGAGCTGGTTTCTCCTGAAACCTTTTGCAACTTGACACCTTGTCCTGGAGCCTTTGCTGGGCTGGGGCTACATCGGTCCTGGTCACCATGTGACACAGGATCTGCCATGGTTCTGCTTAACCATTGTCATGCCACGTGTCCTCTGACCTTGGCGAGCAGGAAAACTCCATCTCCGTCTCTTCTGCTGGCAAGCGGCAAATGGGCATCTGTCTCCTGGTGGGCTGGGTCCCTGCCACTCGGGTTCTTTGAACGCCTCCCACGTGAGGTCAGAAATAACAACCGGGCGGCCCTTGGAAAAAGTGTCTGTCTGGCTCCTTGGCAGATGTGGAGTGACGCTGTCAATCAGGCCAACAAACAAGCCCTGTTGGCCTGGGTGAAGGAGACTGGCATCCAGCTGGTGCAGGTGAATGGCCAGAGGAAGTACGGAGGCCCTCCCCCAGGTACGTCGGCAGCTTTTCCAGGTGCTTTTGGCCTAGGAGGGCCGTCAGTTGACTGGCTCCTGGCGCGGAGCCCGCTCGCCGCTCTGCGGCAAGTAGCAGGGAATGGCACCCTAGAGCCGCTCCCTGGGCGGGGGGGGGCAGCGGGCTGACCAAGGGGCCTCTGGACAAGAGAGGGTGCTGGCTGGCAGGGTCGAGCTGGTATGAAAGAGCGTCTGCTGGGGGGCTCCAGCTGTCCTGGCTTGGCCAGACCAGGACAAAGGCTGGGGAGAGAGTAGGACTGGGGCACAGCTTACTCCAGGGGAAGCACACTGGGGCGCGGAGGCCACGCCCGCAGTCGAGGGTGTGCCAGGGCGGGTCGCGCGGAGGGGAAGCCGGTGCAGCTGGCGCCTCGTGCAGATGCGGGATGTACGTCATGTGATGCAGCAGCCGTGTAAGTGCGAAATCCCTCGCACGGCTCTGAGCACAGAGCTGCATGTTGCAGAGCCCACAGGGGGCGCCTGCCTGCTCAGCCCCTGGGGTGGCGGCTCGGGGCCCTCCCAGCGAAGCTGCAGAGAGAGGGGCTGGGGGGGTGAATTCGATGGGATCAACCCATGGGCCCAGGCTTCTTGGTTAATTGTTCACTCAGCTATGCACCAGCACCCCCATTGTAAGGCAGCATTGAACTGCGAGTTTGAGAGAAGCGCGCGGATTCAGCGTTTGTACTGGAAACGTGTGAGCTGTGTAGTCTAATGATCGGATTTTGTTTGTCCTATAAGCGACCCTTGCTCTACTTTAAATCCCGTTTTGAAACCCGTTTCTCCCCCTGCGGAGGGGCCCCGAGCAGGCCGCCCTCGCTTTCACCTCTCTGATCGGTGAGGCCTGGTTTGCTTTGCACCCCGATGTCACGCCTCTTGTCGCACTGAGTTCCTGGGGAGCGCGGTCATCTCTCAGTGCTTGGCTTCTCTTGGGCCTCTGCAGGCTGGATCGGGAACCCCCCACCCCCCGGCTCGGAAGTGTTCATTGGCAAGCTCCCGCAGGATATCTATGAAAACAAGCTGATTCCGCTCTTCCAAAGCGTGGGCAAGCTGTACGAGTTCCGCCTCATGATGACCTTCAGTGGGCTGAACCGCGGCTTCGCCTATGCCAAGTACGGCAATCGGCGCGGCGCGCAAATCGCCATCGCCGCGCTCAACAGCTTCGAAGTGCAGAAGGGGTGCCCCATCACGGTCTGCCGGAGCACGGAGAAGTGCGAGCTGTGCGTAGATGGCCTGTCCGCCGCCGTGGAGCAGGGCCAGCTGCGGACACTGCTGCAGGAGATGACCGCGGGCATCCTGAGCATCTCGCTGTATCCCAGCCCCTCCCGGAAAGGGGGGCAGCTCGCCGTGCTGAAATACAACTCGCACCGAGCCGCGGCCATGGCCAAGAAAACGCTGGTGGAAGGTACTGGGCCTCAGGGGGCAGGAAGGGAAGGGGCCCTGCGGATCCCCCGAGTGCTCTGTGGCTTCTCGGAGCACTACACCGGGAGCGGTGGATGCAGGGCTCTTGTCCTGCAAGGGTGACGCTCCCGGGGCTGTTGAGCTGCTTCTGTTTGACCGATTGCCCCGGCCTCGTGGGGTAGAAAGCGCCGGGGCAGAAAGGGAAGCTTGGCCAGGACAGCCGCATGGCCACTGCTCTCCGGGGAAATGAGTCGGGGGTGGGTCTTTCTCTGGTTAGGCCGATAGCCATTGGGTGCAACCCCAGCCCTTCTTTGCAGGGACTCGCTAGCAGGAGCTCACACCTGGGGAGGAGGGAAGGAATCCGGGTGCGTTTTTGCTGCCTCTCGCCTGCCTGCGTCTCGCGTGTATCCTCCGGGTTCTCCGCCCCAGGACGGTGCACTGAACCGGAGACCCACTTCCTCTTGCGCACAGGTCACTTGGGCCTGTGTGGACAAGAGTTTGAAGTGGATTGGCTGAAGCTGGACGTGAAGCAGCGGCTCCGGGCCCTCTCGGCGAGTGCTGTCCCGGCAAGGTTGCAGCCCGGTGTCTTCGAGGGCGGCGGTCCCAACCAGGTGCTGGGTGAGGCCGAGACGTGCCCCTTGCCGCCAGCCCATGGCGTGTTGGACCGTCTGAACGCCCTGTGCAAGAAGCAGCAGCTGGGCCCCCCCGTGTTCCTGACCAAATGTGTCCAAGCCACCCCGGCTGGCTGGCTGCGGTTCTGGTATCAGGTGGTGATTCCCGGTTACCCTTCCCCCTTCAGCGGGTTCCTGTGGCTCAAAGCGGATAAGTCGGGCATGGATGGACACGCCGAGGCCAAGGATGCCATCGCGCTGCAGCTGCTCCGGACGCTGGGTGAGTCCTTGGGCGGGGGACTGAGAGCGCCGGGTCTCGGCCGCCGGGGCGTTAACACCCCGCGGTGGAGAGATGCTGTTGGACCAGACTCAGCCCGGCAGCGTTTCGGAGGGAACCACAGAGCCATTTGGGGTTCGTGGTGAACGTGAGGGGCAGGAGACGGTCTCCTGCAGGCCAGCCAGTGCGGCTTAGTCCTGGGGGTGAGCCCCTGCCGCTGTTAGAGATGGGGCTGATCCTGGCAGCACCCTCCAAGCTGTGGGGGGCCTGCGGGACGGAAGTGAGAGGCTGGCAGGGAGGAAGATGAAACCAACACGACTTCAAGTTTTCAGCTGGGGAACCTCCCCCCGAGGGTTCGCTGCCCCCACGCTGTGGGGCGCCGGCCTCACCTGTCCCCTCTGGGCCTGGGGGAGAGGGAAGGGCTCCTGCTGAAGGGGGGTGAAATGCTCCCCATGCTGGAGGAAGGTGGCTGGAGGGGATGGGTGTGAGCTGAGGGTGAAGGAGCTGAGAGCTGCAGGAAAGGCAGCGGGGGGGGGCTTTCTCTGACTCTTCCCTCGGCTGTGGCGCTTCTGGTTCTAACTCGCTCTTCCTTCCCCGACAGGGTGCCTGGCGGTGTAGGCTGGATGCCTCGACAGAGCCACGTGCTGCCCCTCGGGGGGGAGGGGGGCGCTGCCTTTGGCTCCTGTGGCTGGTCCCAGGGCGGGGCCAGGTGTGCTGACGTGCTGTAAGCTGGTTTTACAGGGCGAGGTGCTGAGCGGCTGCCCCTGCCCCCCGGCCGCTCGCTTCGGTTTCTCTGTTAAACGCGCGTTTGTTGTAGGGTTTTAAATGTTTGGGCTCTGCTCCTGCTGTGCCCAGGTGGGGGAACCTGGGCGACCGGGGAGGCGGGTATCATGCAGCGTCCTACTGGCTCCGCTGGCCAGGCAATGCGGAACCCCTCCGCCTGCCTCCCGCGTCACCGAGCCTGCATGCGGGGGTCTGACCAGGTGCAAAGATTTGTCTTTAGTTCAGTTTGGGGGTTGGTTTGTACCTAAATGCTCCTGCCAGCTTGGTAGGGGAGGGGACCGCTCAGTGCTGTTTGGAGGGGGACTGGGGAACTTCCTGCCACTAGATTGGCCAATCAATGACTGTCCCTGGCACCTGCAGCACAGAGCTGTATCGGCCCAGGGCCTGCAGCCGCAGAACAAGCCGCCCACCCCCAGCTGGGGGAGCTGCTGCTCTGTGTAAATTCCTGGGCCTAGACCTTGGTCCCTTGACTTTTTGTTTGTGTTGAAGGTTGTTTCCTTTGCCTTAGCAGCGTGGTTGAGTTCCTGGCTGGGCCTGGGCAGTGAGGTCTGAGGGCTGTCCTGTGCCGTGGGGAAGAGCACAGGACAAGTGCTGGGAAGGGGGAGACACCCCACGATGCTGCCTGTTCCGCTGGCCTACGCACTGCTGGGGAGATTCCAGGGTGCGTTGCTCCAGCCCAGGTGGGGCTGGGGGCTCCTGCCCAGAGGCAGGTCATGGCTGGCGCTGACAGGAGCGGTTTTTAATGAGAAGAGTGAGGCCTTTCTGAGGCAGCGAGGTATTTATGAGCAAGGGGCTGCAGGGCAGTGGCATTGGCTGCTGTGTATGAATGGGCATTCGGGTGGGGGGGTTCTATTAAAATAGCCTGAAAGGCAAATACCGTGTCCTGTCTCCTCTGGCGTGTGGTTGGGGGGGCCCCCCCCGGCCAGCAGCCTTTTCCCCCTGGGCCCCCACAGCTGGACCCCCTCTCCCTCTTGCACCCCCACAGCCCCCTCCTGCACTCACTCCCCATTTTTGCCCCACCCCGAACCTGGGACTCCCCTGAAGAATGAATGGGGCTCTGGGCACCTTGGTTACTAATTTGCCAAAGCCAACGCGCTGTGTGTTTGCCCTCTTTCCTTCCCCTCCGTGCCTCCGAGAGCTGCCTTCCCTCCCGCACAGGCAACCCCTGCCCCTGTTAATTCCTCACCCCAGGTGCATGTGCTGCTGTTTCCATAATGCCCCCTCCTCCTCGTTCTCCGAGCAGGCCGCAGCAGGTGGCTGGATCCCGGCTCGTTGAGTGGGGCTGCCCCAGGGCCAAGGGAGGGCAGAGCCGCGCCGGGCGTGCACGAGGGACCGACACGCTCGGGGCAGGCTCTGGCGCTCTCAGGCCCCAGGGCGTAATAAAACCGCAAATGAACGAACGCTCCACCGTCCCCGTCTTGCTGCAGTGGCTGCCAGGGGGCAGGGCCCCAGGCTGCGGGTGAAGCCAGGCCACTGAAGCCGGGGGGGGGGGAGGGAAGGGCCGGCAGACTGGATTGGTAAAGGGATTTAGAGGCCTGTGTGATTTTTTTTTTTTTTTTTTTTTTTTTAAAAGCAGCAGGGGTGGTGCCTAAAGCCCTTTGACAGTCTGAGGCCAAACCCTGTGTCTCACTCCCCCTCCTGGGCTGATGCGCCAGCCATGGCTGCGGGCCTGTCTCCTACACAGCACCCGTTACACCATGGCCAGCACCCCCCTCCGCTGCCAGGGCCGGCAGTGTGGGGAACGGCTGTGGCTCAGAAGAGCTGCAGGCTGGCAGGTCCCCACAAGCGGAGCCGGGCCGGGCGCCCCCCGGGGAAGGGCCAGGGGAGGAAACGCCTGCAGCTGGCAACAGCCAAGTGGAGCAAACTCCTGGCCGGTGTTGGCTGGGAACTACCACAGCTTCCTGCCCTGGCCTGTCCCCAGCTGTCAGGATGGCCGAGCGGTCTAAGGCGCTGCGTTCAGGTCGCAGTCTCCCCTGGAGGCGTGGGTTCGAATCCCACTTCTGACAACTGCTGTTTTTATTAAACTTGCTCCTGCAAGCAGCCAGGCGCTGGCGCCACTGAGGCAAATGGCTGGATGCTGCTGCGCTGTCCCAAAGCCCCGTGCAGCTGCGGGGTGCCCAGGAGCAATTCCCTCCCCACCTCCCCTCAGAAGGCAACTGCTGAGGCCTCAGGCTGAGAGATCCAGGGTCACCAGGAAGCAGGGCCCCTGGCCTGCACAGTTATGGCCGGGTCACTCGCTCCAGCTGTTCTGCCCATTGTGGCCAGAGGAGGATCTGGGCTGAGGCTGATCTGCCAACTGAGGGCGGTTCCAACCCCCTACCTCCCCTTCTAGCTGGCTGCTCCCCCCACCTCTGACCTGCCAGTGAGCCCCCACCCTGCTACTGGCCCCCAGGCAAAAACCACCAGGGCACAGGCCCTAGGAGCAATTGTGGGCTAACAGAGGTGGGCACAGGGAAGCCCAGGCCGGTGGGGCCCTATGGGGCTCCTTCAGCATGCAGGGGGCCAGGGAGCTGGGCCTGTGGCAGGCTGAGGGCCAGCGATGGGCCTCCAGACCCCAGCCTCACTGCAGCTGAAACCCACAGTACAAGTTGTGCACCCAGCAGGCTGGATGTGCCCCGGGGACAGAGGGACGGGGGTGGAGTGTTCCCCAGCCCTCCCCTCGGCTGGGGTGGCAGCAGGAAGGGGGCAGAGCAACAGCATCACACCCCCTCCCCCTTATTTCCATCAGCTGCTCCACGCAGCGGGAAGGAGGAGCTGTTGTGGGGTGACTAGAGCAGGGGAGTTAATGCACCAGCCAGGGACCCAGGAATTGTGCCCTTGGGGGAGCCCTACCCCTGGAAAGCGAGGGCAGAGCAGGGCCTCTGGAGCGCCTGGCCGGGCAGCTGCTCTAGCGCAGGCTAGTGGCCCAACAGAACCTGCCCACTAGGCCCCTCTGGACAAGGTGCCACCCATGGGTGCCAGCCCTGCCCCTCCCTGCCAGGGTTTGCCAGCCACTGGCAGCTGTGGGGGCTCTTGCTGCTCCCCTGCCTGTGTTGTCCAGGGGAGGACACTGGCCTTCTCTGTGCCCAGCCCCTAAGCCAGCCCACTGCCCCAGCACAACCGGGGGTTCCCAGACAGCAGCTCCCCAGGCTAAGGGCCCAGCTCCCCACAGAGCACTCCAAGTTATCCCAGGCTGTACGCATGGGCTCTGGGAGGGAGACTGGGTGCAGGAGGGTGCTCTGGGCAGGAGAATGGGGGGCAGGGGAGGGCGCTCCACGTGGGAGAATGGGGTGCTGCATGTGCAGAAGTTGGGGGGATAGGACGGGTGTGGGGGGCAGGTTGTGGCTGGGAGGTGCTTACCACAGATGGCTTCCAGCTGGTAGCCCCACAGGCCACGCATCAGCCTCTGGGGGGCATCTCTGTGCACTGCCCCCACCCCTGAGTATTTACCCCCCCCAGCTCCCACTGGCCGGTCTGGAAGCTGAGGGTGGTGCCAGGGCAGAAGCAGCACGTGGAAGCCAGTGACCCCTTCACCCCCAGGGGCAGGCAGACACACACTTGCCCTAGGTACGCCGAGGGGGGTGCAGGCAGCAGCAGGTAGGCACAGGAGGGCCTGGGGGGCTGCAGGCCGCATTTTGCCCACTCCTGTCCTAGGACCCCCTGGAGCAGGGCAGAGCAGGTCACTGCACACGGCCCCTGAGGGGCCCAATGTCCCAGGCAGCCAACGTGCTTTATTATCAAGCAACCATGGGCACAGCGCCCGTTGGGGCCGCCGCCGCCCTCGCTGTTTCCTTCCAGCCTGCGCTGGCCCGTGCGGAGCAGCTGTAGGAGCTCCCCACCAGTCTCATCCCCCCGCGCTGGGGCTCTGCCGCTCCTACCCGGCCCATCCATGACGCTGAAGGGCCGGGTCCGTGCGCCGCGCTGTCCTGCGCGCTGCAGCTCTGCCCAGTGGCTGTAAGTGCCGTCGTGCTTTACTGTGCCAGTGTGGCAGGAAGCCCTGTAGGAGCATCTGGAGCAGGACCAAATATGGGGGCCAGGCTGCCCCCAGCACTGCCCCACCCAGCACAGGGGGTGTCAAGGCCTCACTGCAGAGACGGGCCCCAGGGTTCACGGGGTCCCCACATGGTGCCAACACCACGCGTAGCCAGCCGCCCTCGGCCGCTTTGCCCCCACCAAGGCGCAGCTGCCATGGCTGGGCCCCGGCCCTTCAGCTGAGCCAGGCCCATTGAGGTGGGAGACCGGGAGCTGCAGGGGCCACCGGGTTGGGGGGAAGGTGCAGAGCTCTGGGGGCCCATTGCAGCTGCCAACCAGCTGCTGGGAACTGAGGGCTCAGCCCACAAGAGGCAGGTGGGCCTGGCCCCGGAAGGCGCCTGGTGTTTGCCACAGGCGGGGGCGGGGCCCAGGTATGTCGTCTCCGCCTGAGTCGGTTCCAGCCCTTCCCCCCGTCCCTTCGTGAGGCGCACGGTCCCAGGGGAGCCCCCGCCCGGGCCATGCTGGCCACGGGAAGGCGCCCAGGAGAGCCGGGCCTTTACAGGGGACCGTGCGCGGCCTCCAGCTGCTCCCACCAGGGCGCGGCCGCAGCCTCTGCTGGCTGCACAGTCGGTGTCCTCCCAGGGCTCCCCGGTCACGGGGCATCCCTCAGTCACTGTCCTCACTGTCGCCCTCCTCCTGCTCTTTCGGGGCCTCCTCCCTCAGGCCGGCAAAGAAGTCCTCGCCGCCGCCCAGGGCCTTGCGGCTCAGGGCCTTCAGCTGCCCACTCTTCTTCCGCCGGCGGTAATCGTCCACCACCACCGCAGGCAGCGCCGAGATGTCCCAGAACTTCACCTTCTGGTCGTGGCCACAGCTGGCCAGCAGCTGGCCGGTGTGGGACTTGGCCAGCTGCTCGACGGGCTCCCCCAGGTGCTGCCCAACGCTGCCAATCACCCGGTTCGGCAAGATGTTCACCGCCCTGGGACAAGCAGACGCCCGATCAGCAAAGGCCAGCTCTGCGGGTCCTGTGCCGGGTTCAACCAGCCCCCACCCCGGGGAGGGATCCTGGGGCCCTACGGAGTTAGGAGACTAAACACGGGCCAACTCTCCAGCAACCTCCAATCCCACCACCACCTGCCCGCAACTGGGGGGCCTCAGAGCCGGGAGCTCAGGACGGAACGGGGTTTAACCCCGAATTGGGGCCTAGGAAGCAAGAGCCAGGCAAGCCCAGAGCGCAAGACCTGTCTCCAAGGAGACAAAGCCTCACTCCCCCTGCCAGGAGTTCCTGCAAGTACCCCTGGAGCCCAGGCCCCGCCCCGGCCACCGCAGGGAAGCGCACAGAGAACAGGCGCAGCCAGAGCACGAAGTGCAGTGGGGACGCACAGCAAGGCCAGCCCGGGACGGGGGGCATTCCTTCCACTTCCGCTGCCTCCAAGACGTTAGCAGCTCGGCTCCCGAGTTCCCACCAACAGCCCCTTGGTGGGGCATCCAGGGACCCAGCCGGCTGCCTGAAGCCCCCGGCCCCCTCCACCGCCTGGAGACCCTCAGGGCAGCTCAGCGCCACCCCCCAGCCCGGCCGGCAGCAGCAAGGCAGCCCCATCCCCCCCCCCTTTCCCAGCCTCGCTGCCGGGAGCTGGCACTGGCCGCTCTCACCTGATGACGCCGTCCATGGACCCGGTGCACAGGACGTTCTCGCTGACGGGGACCATGCAGTCGATGGACTCGGCCTTTATGGCAAAGCGGTCGCTAGTGGCCCCAAAGCCGGGCCCAGTTGAAGAGATAAATGGTCCCCTCGCTAGAGCCGCAGGCCACTTTCTTCCCCCGCTGCGCCAGCAGGAAGAGAGAGGCGGAGCTGAAAAAAGCAGCAGCGTGGGACAGGCCCCGCCCCCCATGTGCTCTCCAGCAGGGGGCGCACCCATCAGCAGGGAGAGCCAGAACCAGCCGGGCTCCCGCCTTTATCTCAGCAGCAGCCTGGGACCTTCTGGCTGAATCTTAAAAGGCCCAGGGTGCCCGCGTCGGGGACAGCCGAGCGCCGAGGCCGGGAAGCCTGGGTGGGTGTTGCTACCCCCGAGGGCGCCCGCGTCGGGTGGCCCGTGAGCTCCTACCTTCATGAGCGCGATGGACGTCAGGTCCCCGCTCTGGGGCTCCGAGACCAGCTCAAAGCGCCGTCTCCTGATGTTGAAGACGCCCATGGTGCCATCGCCGCTGCGGGGATCAAAGCGGGACATCCCACTCAGATGGGGGACTCCTCGCTGCCCCCCCGGCCCGGCCAGCGTCACCCCCCCGGTGTGGCTGTACGCTCGACAGCGTGGTGAGCGATCTCCCCTGCGGGGTCCCCCGGGATGAGGAGCCCAACAAACTCGACAACCTCAAGCGATGCCCAAGGGGCGGGGCCTGCTGATGCCCTTCGGGAGTGAGGACACGATACCTGCAGCCCGGACTAGCAGAGCCAGTGGGGTATGACCCCCCCCCATCTTCGCTGCCCCCACGGGCCTGCAGGCCTGCCCAGCGCCACCGCAGAGCCAAACCCACCTGGCGGTGAGCAGGAGCCTCTTGTTCTGGTCTACGGCCATGGCGCCGATGTACTCCTCGTGCTGGCGCAGGTCCATGACGGCGGCGCCCCGGCGCAGGTCCCACAGCTTCAGCGTCCCGCCCTCGTCCCCCGTGGCAAGCAGCTGCTCGTCCAGCACCAGCAGGCTGTTCAGGGCCGCGCTGCGGAGACCCTGCCCCGGTCACCCGCCTGGCACAGAGACCTGGCTGCCCGAGGGGCCCTCGCGGACACTCCCGCTGTGCCCCGGGGAGAGGCAGCTCTTGCCACGGTACCCAGCCCGGGCGGCGTTGTGGCTGGGCTCCCCCAGCACGCCGGGCGCTCCTCGGGTGCGGGAGCATGGAAGGAGCCATCCTCGGGAGCAGGGAGCTCTGGGCCCTCTCGGCCGAGCCATCTGGAGAGCGCAGCGCCTCCCATCAGCATGGCGGGGGGGCACCAGCCCCCTTCAGAGCTAGCTCCTGCAGCCTGACTCAGCCAGGGGAATCGCTGGGGGTGGCTGGTGGCAACCGAGCCCCATGGCCGGCTCCAGCTTCCTGGTCATTCCCGCTGCTCCCACATGAGTCCGAGACGGGGGCAGATTCCCCGCTGCCCACCCCACACGCGGCCCAGCCCACACAGGGCAGCGCCGCGTGTTCACGGAGGGGCGTGCCAGGGACGGAGCGCACACGACCCCAGCTTCCCGCTCCGGTGGAAATGCGGCGCCAAAGCTCGCTCAGGGAGGAACCACCCCCTGCTCTCAGGAGCTTGGGGAGTCGGTTCCCAGGGGCCCTTGCTGTGCTGGGGGGTCTGGGGCGGGGAGTCCCCTGCATACACGTACCTGTGGGCCTTGGAGAAGCGCGTCACCAGCCGGCCCTGCTCCACGCTCAGGATGTGGATGGCTTTGTCCTTGGACACGGTGAAGAGCTCTGTGGACAAGACACTCCGTGTACGCTCAGCCCCTCGCAGACCCTCTGGCAGGGACTGACTGCCTGGCCCTGAGCAGTCTGAGCAACAGTCCAGCTGCCTCGTCTCTGCTGCTCGCTCCCCTCTCCGCCCGCCCCGGGCTCTCGGGACCCCAGCACAGCCGGTCGCAGGGTTCCTGTCCGGAGACTGGGAGCTCAGCGCATGTCCTGAGCAGAGCCGGGCCGGCTCAGCACGTGACTGTGAGATGTCTCAGCCAACCCGGCGTGCTCCTCCCCATGCCGCACGGCTGAGACCCTGCCAGGGTGCAAGCAGAGGGGCTGCCCCACGCTGGGCAGAGAATGGCTCCCTGCTTGCTGGCCTGCACCCTGCAGCCCGCACCCCCGCCCCAGCGAGGCTGCCAGGTGGCGAGAGGAGTCACTCACTGTGTCCATCGTGGGAAAAGGCCACCTCCCGGCAGGATTTCAGGTGGTGTCCTGAGGACCAGAGCTCCCGGTTCCCCCCCTCCAGGCAGGAGAGCGAATACCTGAATGCAAGCAGCTGGGTTAAGGGGGCACCTCATAGAATCATAGGGGGGACTTGCTCCCTGTCATGCCAAACGCACATTCAGATCTTCAGCTGGGGGGCCTGGGGGAGGTCTGTGCCTGAGGGGGCTTTCCTGATTCAGGCCTGGAGAAGGACGGGCCCTGCTGGGGCGCTGCCCGCTCCCCGGGGTGGAGGGGAAACAGGAGCCAGAGCTTGGAGGGGCTGGACTCACATGGAAGAAAAAGGACCCGGATGGAGCAGGAGCCCCAGCTGTGCTATGGAGGCTCAGCTCCCCCGAGGGAGAGCCCTGTTCCCAGCCCTCACTGCCAGTAAGTCATGGGGGGGTTAGGAGAGTCATGGACAGGTCAAGGCGGGGCCCCAGGACCGGTCCATGACTTGTACTACATCCCCCTGTCTCAATCTGCGGGTGCTCAGGGGGAGGGGCCCCAGAACCGCTGCCACTGCTGCTCAGGGAAGGGGAGGGGCTGGTGCAGGGCCTTGGCGTCGGGTGCCAGGGTAGGCTGCAGAAGTTATGGGATCCGGGACCCCCGTGACAGACAGCTTGCATGACACCTGCACGGGTGCAGGACAGATCGGAGGCACTGCTGGTGGGGAAATGGAGCGCTGCCAGCCAAGACCCTGTTCCCAGGCTAAGCCTCTGCTGGAGGAAGGAGGACGGGCCACCGGACACAGCATCCCAAAAGCCTGACATCGGAAGCGGCCTTGCCCAGCCCCCATCTTCCTTCCCAGAGACAAGCAGGTTCTTCAACCAACTCAACCTCGGAGCATGGAGAAAACCCACTCTGAACACACACTGCGCCCCACAGGGAGCCTCTCCCCAAACCTCTCCTGGTGCCATCACCCCCATCACCCCCCTGGCTCCTAGCGACGGGGTGGGGCTGGAGGGGCCTCAGGTACACACCCCATCCGGGCCCTCTCCCTCTGCCTTCTGAGCAGTGCTGGGTCCGGGGGGTTTCTGCTAGGGCCCATGGCTGATGAACTACACAGTGCTCTCCGCTCAGCTAGCGCCCACTCACACATAGACGTCCCCCTCCACGTCGCCAGCGGCCAGGATGTCCTGGCTGGGGTGGAAGGCAATGGTGTTGGCAGCAGCTTCAAAGGAGATGTCCTCTGGGGTGTCTCGGAGCCTGGGCTCCGGCTCTGGCTCCGGCTCCTCCTCTGGATCTGCCTTTGTGGGATCGGGATACAGGAAAGGTCAGCACCGAGGGGCTCGCTTCCACTTTCCCCCACACGCAGACAGGGGCTGCCAATAGGGCTTGTGATTCCCCACTACTGAACCCTCCCCACCTACAAGGGGACACCAGCAGAGCCCCCCACTGCCCGTCCGACATGCACCCACAGGGGGACCCACCTGCATGTGCCCTGCATCCTCTTCCACGTCCGCCTCCAGCTCCTGAGACACTTCCTAGGCAGGGGGAGAACGAGACCATCGGATTTAAATGGAAGAAGGAGCATCCTGGGGAGCCAGTTCTGGCGATGTGGCCTCCACCTAGCTGCCACCAAAGACACCCACTCCAGGCAATGCACCTACTCCAGCCCCACCAGACACGTCCCTTAGGCCAGGAGCTGGGAGATGCCATGTGGAAGATGTGGCTATTTCCTGCTGTAGCCTGGAAAACCCCTAGTGAATGACGGATCTTTGGAGGCCACTGTAACATGCAAAGGCGCAGGAAAAAACCCTCTTGCGCAATGCCGCTACGCTGATTATTTTCAGGAATAACGGCATTGCACAAGAGGGTTTTTCTTGCACAAGAAGGGGCAGTGTAGACGCTCCTTCTGGCGCAAGAGCCCCTTCCGCAAAAATGGCAACTCATTAGATATGCAAATGAGGCTCAGTGATATTCCACGCTTAGCCTCATTTGCATATCTATGGAGCAAGATCACGCCAGTGTAGACATAGCCCTTCTGTTATAAAAATGGAATGAGATGGCACAGCCCTTCTCGTCCCTGGGGACAGAGCCTTAGGCCTGTTCCACATCCAGACACAGGAGTAGTGTAACTACATCTGGGTAGGAGGAGTGTTGTTTAACCAGGGTTCTCCTGCTCAGCGCGGCCATGAAGGGCTTTGCTGGGATGTAAGTGAATCCGTTGAGAGCCGCCCCCGTTGCTAGACTGGCGCACGTTTGGAGCGGAGGATGAACCAAGTGGATCCAGACACGAGAGCGGATCCCGGCAAAAGCCTGACCTGGGCCCCACGCTGCTCTTTGGACCAGCACCACCGAGCCATCAGGTCACTAGTGCTGATGCCTGGCTGGGGGGGCGGGGAGAGGCAAAAGCCCCAAGCACCATCCAATGTCAGCACCTGGCCAGGCGCAGCCCCGCCTGCCACCAGCTTCCGCGGGCACGGGCCACTCCTGGCGCTGGCGCGTTCACTCTGGAACCTAACGACGGCCGGCGCCGCCCCCAGGGCTGGCCCTACCATGAGGCCAACTGAGGCGGCCGCCTCAGGTGCCAGACTGTGGGGGGGGGGGCGCCACTAGGACCTAAGAACATAAGAACGGACGTACTGGGTCAGACCAAAGGTCCATCTAGCCCAGTAGCCTGTCTGCCGACAGTGGCCAGCACCAGGTGCCCCAGAGGGGGTGGACCAAAGACAATGATCAAGCGATTTGTCTCCTGCCATCCCTCTCCAGCCTCTGACAAACAGAGGCCAGGGACACCATTTCTATCCCCTGGCTAATAGCCTTTTATGGACCTCACCTCCATGAAATTATCTAGCTTCTCTTTAAACTCTGTTATAGTCCTAGCCTTCACAGCCTCCTCTGGCGAGGAGTTCCACAGGTTGACTACGCGCTGTGTGAAGAAGAACTTTCTTTTTTTAGTTTTAAACCTGCTTCCCATTAAGTTCATTTGGTGTCCTCTAGTTCTTCTAGTATGGGAACTAATAAATAACTTTTCTTTATCCGCCCTCTCCACACCACTCATGATTTTATAGACCTCTATCATATCCCCCCTCAGTCTCCTCTTTTCCAAACTGAAAAGTCCCAGTCGCTTTAACCTCTCCTCATATGGGACCCGTTCCAAACCCCTAATCATTTTAGTTGCCCTTTTCTGAACCCTTTTTTCCAAGGCCAAAATATCTTTTTTGAGGTGAGGAGACCACATCTGTACACAGTATTCAAGATGTGGGCGTACCATACTTTTATACAGGGGCAGTAAGATATTCTGGGTCTTATTTTCTATCCCTTACTTAATAATTCCTAACATCCTATTTGCCTTTTTGACCGCCGCTGCACGCTGTGTGGAAGTTTTCAGAGAACTGTCCACGATAACTCCAAGATCTCTTTCCTGGAGATAGCCAAATTAGCCTCCATCATACTGCACGTATAGTTGGGGTTATTTTTCCCGATGTGCATTACTTTACACTTATCCACATTAAATTTCATTTGCCATTTTGTTGCCCAATCACTCAGTTTGGTGAGATCTTTTTGGAGTCCTCACAGTCTGCTTCTGTCTTGACTATCCTAAACAGTTTGGTATCATCCGCAAACTTTACCACCTGACTGCTTACCCTTTCTCCAGATCATTTATGAATAAGTTGAACAGGATTGGTCCTAGGACTGACCCTTGGGGACACCACTAGTTACCCTCTCACTTCTGAAAATTTACCATTTATTCCTACCCTTTGTTTCCTGTCTTTTAACCAGTTCTCAATGCTCAAGAAAGGACCTTCCCTCTTATCCCATGGCCATGTAATTTACACAAGAGCGGAGAACATTGTGTCCCTGGCGGTGCAGAGGCGGGGGCGGAGCGGTGCGCGAGGGGAGCGGCCCAGGAAGGAGGCAGAACTGAGACCTGGCCGAGGGGGCCCGGCGGCGTCACGGGAGCTCCCGCCCCAGGTGCCAACAGGCTGCGGGCGGCCCCGGGGTCCCAGCGCTGAGCTGCTCGCCCCGCCCCGGCGCCGCAGCCTCCTGCCCCGCAGCAGGGGTCGCTCTGCAGCCCGAGGCCCTGCGCCGGGCCGGCGAGCGGAGAACGGGGCCGCCAGGGGGAACCCGGCTCAGGCTCACGCTCACCTCTCCGGGCGCCGCCATCTTGGCGCGGGGCGGTCCTGGCAGCGGTGCAGTAGGGGCGCGCCCGGCTCCAGAGAGGCGCCTGCCGTCGGCGCCGGGTTGTCCTTTCCCCTGCCAGGACGCGCCGGGGGGCGGGCCTGTTACGTCCGGTTGCCCCGCCCCCGCTCCCAGCTCTTAGGGCTCGCGGACAGGCCCCGCCCTCGGGGCGCCTCTAGCTCAGCGGTTCCTTCGCGAGTCCCGCTGCCAGTGCCCCCGGCGGGGGTTCGAGACCCGCGGCCGCCAGGCGTGTTTTCCACGGGTTCCGGCAGGGCCTCGCACGCTGCGGCTTGTTTTACCCAGCGCGGGGCGCCTTAGCCCAGGCGCAAACTCAGGGCCACAAACGGGGCCGGGGGCGCCGCTCCCACAAGCCAGGGGCAGCCCCAGGCCGTACCCCACCAGACCCCCCCTGCGGGGAGCTGTGCGCGCAGTTCACCGGCAGGGAAGCCAGCTGAGCGCCGGGGTGCCGTGGGCTTGGCACTAGGGCTCCATAGTTGGCCTTGGGGAGCCGCAGCTGGCCAGTGGCCCAGGCTTAGCTCAGCCGCCCAGCGGCAGCTTCCAGGGGGGAGGCCGAGGGGCTCCAAGCCGGGGCTGTCCTGCCATTTTTCCTATGGCTGGTGTCAGTATTCCCGGCCCCTCGTTTCCCTGGGAACCAGGGGAAGGGCTCTGATCCTGGCCCTGGGAAGCAGGCAAACGGCATCCCCTGCCCACCATTCACAGCTGGGATAATGGCGGATACGGGCCTTGCACTCGCTGTACCCCTGACATCCCCCCCGCCGCCGCCTTATTCTACAAGCCAGGCGGGCTCTGCCCCATCACTTCCAATGTGGTCAGGCAGCTCAGTGGCTCCTTCCCCCCCAGCCCCAGCCAGAGAACCGCTCTGGCCAGGCCTGGGAGAAGCAGCTGCCTTTATTCCCTGACCTACACGGCCCATCGGTCTCCCAGCCAGCTCCCCTTCCAGGCGCCAGAACCCAGAGCCGGGGGGAAGCACCTGACAGTGCCACCGCCCCCCCCCCATAGGGGTGAAGCAGAACAGTAGCCTCTCGACCCGGCTCGGCCCACCCACCCCAGTGCGTCAATTGGGCTGCGGGGGGCTTCCCCTGCACGGGGCCCACCTGCAAGCCCCGGGTTCCCGGGCACGGCCCCCATGGCTAATCCGGGCAAATGGGTGGCAGAGGGGAGCCTGGAGCGACGGGGCTGAGCCCGGGCCGCGTGCCGAGGGGTACAGTGGCAGCGGCGGGCAAAAGGCCGGACAGCGCCCGCGGGTATCGAACCCGGAATGGCTGGGTTTTCAAGAATTTGAAACCGCGAAGTAACCGCTGAGCTAGAGCCGGCCCGAAGGCGGGGACCTGCCGTGAGCCATAAGAGCTGCGAACGGGGGCGGGGCGGGGCGCGGCCGGGAGTGACGCCTGACGGGCCCTTTAACTGGCAAGCCCCGTCCCGAAAGCGGCTCTGCGGGGCGCACCCACGACTGGCGCCCCCCTGCCAGGACCGATCCGCGCCCAGGGGGAGCGCCAGCCCATTCCCGGATCGGGGCCGCGGTGCCCGGCCGCTCCCCACGGACGGAACGGGGGTGTCTCCGCGCGCCCCCCACCCCCGCGCTCTGCTCGTTAAGCGCCAGGCGGGGTCCCACCCCCCGACTGCAATGGAGGCTCCCAGTTCGGCGCCAGCTGCGTGTCCAGCCAGGCCGTGAGGCCGAGGGGAGCGGTGGTGCCAGCGGTGCGGGGCCCCCGGCTGACTTGGGGGAGCCGTGCCCTCGGGGATTCCGGGAAGCGTGCAAGTCCCACTCGCCTCCCTGACTTCCTTGGGGGCAGGGCAGCCAAGGGCACCATTTGTGGGGGCTGCGGCCCCTCTAAGTTTCCTACCGTAGCAGGACACTGTCCTGCCCCCCCGCTCTAGCCGGGCGCGTTTTGCTTTGTCCCCCCCACCCTGCCTTGTCTCACCGGGGGGGGAGGGCGGCAGCCGCTTGGCTCCTGGCTGCAATCCGAGCAGCTGGGTTAGAATCAGCGCCTGAGATCAAGGGCTGCAGCGGCCAACGCCGAACCCCAAGGAAGCGGTCATGCGGCTTGCTCGCTTCCCTTGGCTTCTCCCCTGCCCAGCCAGCCACGGGCTACCTGCGCTGGCTTCTGGCCAAGCTCCGCGCACCCCTCCCCACCCCCAACACGGATTGAAAAGCTGGTTCCGTCTTCTCCTCGCCCCCGCCCTGCCGGCTGGTCTGTGCTCTACCGGGGGGTGAGGCAGATACGAAAGCAGGACCGGGAGCCTCTGCAGCACTTGTCCCCGCTTCCCCGCTGCTGGGATCTAGGCCGTACTGTACTAGTTTCAGTTGGAGCAGCGCATGCTCGTGGCTGCCACTCAGCAGTCCAGGTGCAGAGCCCCAGCGAAATGCTTCCAAAACATCCTTGCTCTTGGAAAGTAATTCTGGCAGAAGGCTGAAAATCCACAGCCCCATTCTTTTATGGGGGAGTTCATATTTTTAAGCCTCTTTTCTAGGGGGTTCCTGCACTTCTGGCACAGTACTCGGTCACTCTCTGGCCCAGATTCCAAGGGGGGGCATTTCCCTTCCTCCTGCCAAACACGGTGGGCAGAGGGATTTTCTGGGTTCCAGTGATGGGCACCCCTGGGGCAGCTGGAGTGTGGCTGACCCCATGGAAGAGGTCCAACGAGCTCCGCAGAACGTGGCTGTAGGCCCGCATGGCGCTGACTCTGGACCCATAGCGAAAGCAAGTTTTGTCTTGCGAGCCAGCCCCCAAATGGGGATCAGCTCCTCCTGCTGTTCCAAATGGGTGACGCCCCGAGAGCCTCCACAGGAGGGAAAGGAAATCTTACAAGCTTCCAACAGGCAGCCCCCGGCCCCCCATCCCAGCTACAGCCCAAAAGGCAAACCCGGAGACAGACACACGCACTGAGTGAGCGCAATTTCATTGCAGCCTGAAGGTTACAAGTCTTACGAGTCAGCAGCACAGGAGAATACAGGTGCAGCTGCCCTGGACTATGACAGCGGCGCTCCTCACAGCAGGCCAAAGGAAAGACAAAATGCCCAGGAGTCCTGCATGGGGCATAAACAGAAGAGCAGGGCTACTAGGCTCCATGGAGGAAAAAGTCGCTAAGGCCCCCCCAGGAACACCTACTGTTATAAAAATGGAATGAGGTGGCACAGCCCTTCTCGTCCCTGGGGACAGAGCCTTAGGCCTGTTCCACATCCAGACACTAGAGTAGTGTAACTACATCTGGGTAAGAGGAGTGTTGTTTAACCAGGGTTCTCCTGCTCAGTGTGGCCATGAAGGGCTTTGCTCGGATGTAAGTGAATCCGTTGAGAGCCGCCCCCGTTGCTAGACTGGCGCACGTTTGGAGCGGAGGATGAACCGAGTGGATCCAGACGCGAGAGCGGATCCCGGCAAAAGCCTGACCTGGGCCCCACGCTGCTCTTTGGACCAGCACGACCGAGCCATCAGGTCACTAGTGCTGATGCCTGGCGGGGGCGGCAAAGCCCCAAGCGCCACCCAATGTCAGCACCTGGCCAGCCTCAGCCCCGCCTGCCACCAGCTCCCGCGGGCACGGGCCACTCCTGGCGCTGGCGCGTTCACTCTGGAACCTAACGACGGCCGGCGCCGCCCCCAGGGCTGGCCCTACCATGAGGCCAACTGAGGCGGCCGCCTCAGGTGCCAGACTGGGGCGCCACTAGGACCTAAGAACATAAGAACGGACGTACTGGGTCAGACCAAAGGTCCATCTAGCCCAGTAGCCTGTCTGCCGACAGTGGCCAGCACCAGGTGCCCCAGAGGGGGTGGACCAAAGACAATGATCAAGCGATTTGTCTCCTGCCATCCTTCTCCAGCCTCTGACAAACAGAGGCCAGGGACACCATTTCTATCCCCTGGCTAATAGCCTTTTATGGACCTCACCTCCATGAAATTATCTAGCTTCTCTTTAAACTCTGTTATAGTCCTAGTTTTCACAGCCTCCTCTGGCGAGGAGTTCCACAGGTTGACTACGCTGTGTGAAGAAGAACTTTCTTTTTAGTTTTAAACCTGCTTCCCATTAAGTTCATTTGGTGTCCTCTAGTTCTTCTAGTATGGGAACTAATAAATAACTTTTCTTTATCCGCCCTCTCCACACCACTCATGATTTTATAGACCTCTATCATATCCCCCCTCAGTCTCCTCTTTTCCAAACTGAAAAGTCCCAGTCGCTTTAACCTCTCCTCATATGGGACCCGTTCCAAACCCCTAATCATTTTAGTTGCCCTTTTCTGAACCCTTTTTCCAAGGCCAAAATATCTTTTGAGGTGAGGAGACCACATCTGTACACAGTATTCAAGATGTGGGCGTACCATACTTTTATACAGGGCAGTAAGATATTCTGGGTCTTATTTTCTATCCCTTACTTAATAATTCCTAACATCCTATTTGCCTTTTTGACCGCCGCTGCACGCTGTGTGGAAGTTTTCAGAGAACTGTCCACGATAACTCCAAGATCTCTTTCCTGATTTGTCGTAGCCAAATTAGCCCCCATCATACTGTACGATAGTTGGGGTTATTTTTCCCGATGTGCATTACTTTACACTTATCCACATTAAATTTCATTTGCCATTTTGTTGCCCAATCACTCAGTTTGGTGAGATCTTTTGGAGTCCTCACAGTCTGCTTCTGTCTTGACTATCCTAAACAGTTTGGTATCATCCGCAAACTTTACCACCTGACTGCTTACCCCTTTCTCCAGATCATTTATGAATAAGTTGAACAGGATTGGTCCTAGGACTGACCCTTGGGGGACACCACTAGTTACCCCTCTCACTTCTGAAAATTTACCATTTATTCCTACCCTTTGTTTCCTGTCTTTTAACCAGTTCTCAATGCTCAAGAAAGGACCTTCCCTCTTATCCCATGGCCATGTCATTTACACAAGAGCGGAGAACATTGTGTCCCTGGCGGTGCAGAGGCGGGGGCGGAGCGGTGCGCGAGGGGAGCGGCCCAGGAAGGAGGCAGAACTGAGACCTGGCCGAGGGGGCCCGGCGGCGTCACGGGAGCTCCCGCCCCAGGTGCCAACAGGCTGCGGGCGGCCCCAGGGCCCCAGCGCTGAGCTGCTCGCCCCGCCCCCCCGGCGCCGCAGCCTCCTGCTCCCCCCGCAGCAGGGGTCGCTCTGCAGCCCGAGGGCCCCGCGCCGGGCCGGCGAGCGGAGAACGGGGCCGCCAGGGGGAACCCGGCTCAGGCTCACGCTCACCTCTCCGGGCGCCGCCATCTTGGCGCGGGGCGGTCCTGGCAGCGGTGCAGTAGGGGCGCGCCCGGCTCCAGAGAGGCGCCTGCCGTCGGCGCCGGGTTGTCCTTTCCCCTGCCAGGACGCGCCGGGGGGCGGGCCTGTTACGTCCGGTTGCCCCGCCCCCGCTCCCAGCTCTTATGGCTCGCGGACAGGCCCCACCCTCGGGCCGCCTCTAGCTCAGCGGTTCCTTCCCGAGTCCCCCTGCCAGCGCCCCCGCCGGGGGTTCGAGACCCGCGGCCGCCAGGCGTGTTTTCCCACGGGTTCCGCCCGGCAGGGCCCTCGCACGCTGGGGCTTGTTTTACCCCCAGCGCGGGGCGCCTTAGCCCAGGCGCAAACTCAGGGCCACAAACGGGGCCGGGGGCGCTGCTCCCACAAGCCAGGGGCAGCCCCAGGCCGTACCCCACCAGACCCCCCCTGCGGGGAGCTGTGCGCGCAGTTCACCGGCAGGGAAGCCAGCTGAGCGCCGGGGTGCCGTGGGCTTGGCACTAGGGCTCCATAGTTGGCCTTGGGGAGCCGCAGCTGGCCAGTGGCCCAGGCTTAGCTCAGCCGCCCAGCGGCAGCTTCCAGGGGGAGGCCAAGGGGCTCCAAGCCGTGGCTGTCCTGCCACTTTTCCTATGGCTGGTGTCAGTATTCCTGGCCCCTCGTTTCATAGAATCATAGAATCATAGAGCTGGAAGAGACCTCACAAGGTCATCAAGTCCAACCCCCTGCTCTAGGCAGGACCCATCCCAACTAAATCAACCCGGCCAGGGCTTTGTCAAGCCGAGACTTAAACACCTCTAGGGGTGGAGACTCCACTACTTCCCTAGGTAACCCATTCCAGAGCTTCACCACTCTCCTAGGGAAATAGTTTTTCCTAATATCCAACCTGGACCTCTCCCACCACAACTTGAGACCATTGCTCCTTGTTCTGCCATCTGTCACTACTGAGAACAGCCTCTCTCCATCCTCTTTGGAACCTCCCTTCAGGAAGTTGAAGGCTGCTCTCAAATCCCCCCTCACTCTTCGCTTCTGCAGACTAAACAGACCAAACTCCCTCAGCCTCTCCTCATAGGTCATATGCTCCAGCCCCCTAATCATTTTGGTTGCCCTCCGCTGGACCCTCTCCAATGCGTCCACATCCTTTTTGTAGTGGGGACCCAGAACTGGACACACTCCAGATGTGGCCTCACCAGAGCCGAATAAAGGGGAATAATGACATCTCTGGATCTGCTGGCAATGCTCCTCTTAATGCAACTTAATATGCCATTAGCCTTCTTGGCTACAAGGGCACACTGTTGACTCATATCCAGCTTCTCATCCACTGTAACCCCCAGGTCCTTTTCTGCAGAACTACTACTTAGCTGGTTGGTCCCCAGCTTGTAACTGTGCTTGGGATTCTTCCGTCCCAAGTGCAGGACTCTGCACTTGTCCTTGTTGAACTTCATCAGATTTCTTGTGGCCCAATCCTCCAATTTGTCTAAGTCACTCTGACCCTATCTCTGCCCTCAAGCGTATCTACCTCTCCCCTAGCTTAGTGTCATCCATGAAACTTGCTGAGGGTGCAATCCATCCCCTCATCCAGATCATTAATAAAGATATTGAACAAAACCGGTCCTAGAACAGAACCTTGGGGCACTCCGCTAGAAACCGACCGCCAACCTGAAATCGAGCCGTTGATCACTACCCGCTGGGCCCGGCCTTCTAGCCGTTTTTCTATCCATCTTACTGTCCATTTATCCAATCCGCATTCCCTTAACTTGCTGGCAAGAATATTGTGGGAGACCGATCAAAAGCCTTGCTAAAGTCAAGGTATATCACATCCACTGACTTTCCCATGTCCACAGAGCCAGTTACCTCATCATAGAAGCTGATCAGATTGGTCAGGCATGACTTGCCCTTTGTGAATCCATGCTGACTATTCCTAATCACTTTCCTCTCTTCCAAGTGCCTCAAAATGGATTCATGGATCCCTTCCATGATTTTTCCAGGAACCGAGGTAAGACTGACCGCCTATAGTTCCCTGGATTGTCCTTCTTCCTTTTTTGAAGATGGGCACTACATTTGCCTTTTTCCAATCATCCGGATTTCTCCCGATCTCCACGACTTTTCAAAGATAATGGCCAAAGGCTCCTCAATGACATTTGCCAACTCCCTCAGTACCCTCGGATGCATTAAGTCCGGACCCATGGATTTGTGTACGTTTAGCTTTTCTAAATAGTTCCTAACCTGTTCTTTACCCACCACGGGCTGTCCATCTTCATCCCATCTTGTGTCACTTAGCACGTTAGTCCGGGAGCTGACCTTGTCCGTGAATACAGAGGCAAAGAAAGCATTGAGTACTTCAGCTTTCCCCACATCATCTGTCACTAGGTTACCTCCTTCATCCAGTAGGGGCCGCAACCCCTCTCTGATCACCTTCTTCTTGCTAACATGCCTGTAGAAACCTTTCTTGTTATCCTTCACATCCTTAGCCAGCCTGGGAACGTTTCCCTGGGAACCAGGGGAAGGGCTCTGATCCTGGCCCTGGGAAGCAGGCAAACGGCATCCCCTGCCCACCATTCACAGCTGGGATAATGGCGGATACGGGCCTTGCACTCGCTGTACCCCTGACATCCCCCCCGCCGCCGCCTTATTCTACAAGCCAGGCGGGCTCTGCCCCATCACTTCCAATGTGGTCAGGCAGCTCAGTGGCTCCTTCCCCCAGCCCCAGCCAGAGAACCGCTCTGGCCAGGCCTGGGAGAAGCAGCTGCCTTTATTCCCTGACCTACAGGGCCCAGCTCCCCTTCCAGGCGCCAGAACCCAGAGCCGGGGGGAAGCACCTGACAGTGCCACCGCCCCCCCAGGGGTGAAGCAGAACAGTAGCCTCTCGACCCGGCTCGGCCCACCCACCCCAGTGCGTCAATTGGGCTGCGGGGGGCTTCCCCTGCACCGGGCCCACCTGCAAGCCCAGGGTTCCCGGGCACGGCCCCCCTGGCTAATCCAGGCAAATGGGTGGCAGGGGAAGCCTGGAGCGACGGGGCTGAGCCCGGGCCGCGTGCCGAGGGGTACAGTGGCAGCCGCGGGCAAAAGGCCGGACAGCGCCCGCGGGTATCGAACCCGGAATGGCTGGGTTTTCAAGAATTTGAATGCACGAAGTAACCGCTGAGCTAGAGCCGGCCCGAAGGCGAGGACCTGCCGTGAGCCATAAGAGCTGCGAGCGGGGCGGGGCGGGGTGGGGCTGGGAGTGACGCCTGACGGGCCCTTTAACTGGCAAGCCCCGTCCCGCAAGCGGCTCTGCGGGGCGCACCCACGACTGGCGCCCCCCTGCCAGGACCGATCCGCC
Source organism: Rafetus swinhoei (assembly GCA_019425775.1). NCBI lineage: Eukaryota > Metazoa > Chordata > Testudines > Trionychidae > Rafetus > Rafetus swinhoei. The sequence continues at coordinate 41,237,663 of CM033428.1, read as the reverse complement.
CCCAGGGGGAGCGCCAGCCCATTCCCGGATCGGGGCCGCGGTGCCCGGCCGCTCCCCACGGACGGAACGGGGGTGTCTCCGCGCGCCCCCCAGCCCCGCGCTCTGCTCGTTAAGCGCCAGGCGGGGTCCCACCCCCCGACTGCAATGGAGGCTCCGAGTTCGGCGCCAGCTGCGTGTCCAGCCAGGCCGTGAGGCCGAGGGGAGCGGTGGCGCCAGCGGTGCGGGGCCCCCGGCTGACTTGGGGGAGCCGTGCCCTCGGGGGGTCGGGGAAGCGTGCAAGTCCCACTCGCCTCCCTGAGTTCCTTGGGGGCAGGGCAGCCAAGGGCACCATTTGTGGGGGCTGCGGCCCCTCTAAGTTTCCTACCGTAGCAGGACACTGTCCTGCCCCCCCTCTAGCCGGGCGCCTTTTGCTTTGTCCCCCCACCCCGCCTTGTCTCACCGGGGGGGGAGGGCGGCTGCCGCTTGGCTCCTGGCTGCAATCCGAGCAGCTGGGTTAGAATCAGCGCCTGAGATCAAGGGCTGCAGCGGCCAACGCCGAACCCCAAGGAAGCGGTCATGCGGCTTGCTCGCTTCCCCTTGGCTTCTCCCCTGCCCAGCCAGCCACGGGCTACCTGCGCTGTCTTCTGGCCAAGCTCCGCGCACCCCCCCAAACACGGATTGAAAAGCTGGTTCCGTCTTCTCCTCGCCCCCGCCCTGCCGGCTGGTCTGTGCTCTACCGGGGGGTGAGGCAGATACGAAAGCAGGACCGGGAGCCTCTGCAGCACTTGTCCCCGCTTCCCCCGCTGCTGGGATCTAGGCCGTACTGTACTAGTTTCAGTTGGAGCAAGCGCATGCTCGTGGCTGCCACTCAGCAGTCCAGGGTGCAGAGCCCCAGCGAAATGCTTCCAAAACATCCTTGCTCTTGGAAAGTAATTCCTGGCAGAAGGCTGAAAAAATCCCACAGCCCCATTCTTTTATGGGGGGAGAGTTCATATTTTTAAGCCTCTTTTCTAGGGGGTTCCTGCACTTCTGGCACAGTACTCGGTCACTCTCTGGCCCAGATTCCAAGGGGGGGCATTTCCCTTCCTCCTGCCAAACACGGTGGGCAGAGGGATTTTCTGGGTTCCAGTGATGGGCACCCCTGGGGCAGCTGGAGTGTGGCTGACCCCATGGAAGAGGTCCAACGAGCTCAGAACGTGGCTGTAGGCCGCATGGCGCTGACTCTGGACCCATAGCGAAAGCAAGTTTTGTCTTGAGCCAGCCCCAAATGGGGGATCAGCTCCTCCTGCTGTTCCAAATGGGTGGCCTTGAGAGCCTCCACAGGAGGGAAAGGAAATCTTACAAGCTTCCAACAGGCAGCCCCCCGCCCCCCATCCCAGCTACAGCCCAAAAGGCAAACCCGGAGACAGACACACGCACTGAGTGAGCGCAATTTTATTGCAGCCTGAAGGTTACAAGTCTTACGAGTCAGCAGCACAGGAGAATACAGGTGCAGCTGCCCTGGACTATGACAGCGGCGCCTCACAGCAGGCCAAAGGAAAGACAAAATGCCCAGGAGTCCTGCATGGGGCATAAACAGAAGAGCAGGGCTACTAGGCTCCATGGAGGAAAAAGTCGCTAAGGCCCCCCCAGGAACACCTACTGTTATAAAAATGGAATGAGGTGGCACAGCCCTTCTCGTCCCTGGGGACAGAGCCTTAGGCCTGTTCCACATCCAGACACTGGAGTAGTGTAACTACATCTGGGTAAGAGGAGTGTTGTTTAACCAGGGTTCTCCTGCTCAGTGTGGCCATGAAGGGCTTTGCTGGGATGTAAGTGAATCCGTTGAGAGCCGCCCCCGTTGCTAGACTGGCGCACGTTTGGAGCGGAGGATGAACCGAGTGGATCCAGACGCGCGGACGGATCCCGGCAAAAGCCTGACCTGGGCCCCACGCTGCTCTTTGGACCAGCACGACCAAGCCATCAGGTCACTAGTGCTGATGCCTGGCTGGGGGGGCGGGGAGAGGCAAAAGCCCCAAGCACCACCCAATGTCAGCACCTGGCCAGCCTCAGCCCCGCCTGCCACCAGCTCCCACGGGCACGGGCCACTCCTGGCGCTGGCGCGTTCACTCTGGAACCTAACAACGGCCGGCGCCGCCCCCAGGGCTGGCCCTACCATGAGGCCAACTGAGGTGGCTGCCTCAGGTGCCAGACTGTGGGGGGGGGGGCGCGCCACTAGGACATAAAAACGGCCGTACTGTGTCAGACCAAAGGTCCATCTAGCCCAGTAGCCTGTCTGCCGACAGTGGCCAGCACCAGCTGCCCCAGAGAGGGTGGACCGAAGACAATGATCAAGCGATTTGTCTCCTGCCATCCTTCTCTAGCCTCTGACAAACAGAGGCCAGGGACACCATTTCTATCCCCTGGCTAATAGCCTTTTATGGACCTAACCGCCATGAAATTATCTAGCTTCTCTTTAAACTCTGTTATAGTCCTAGCCTTCACAGCCTCCTCTGGCGAGGAGTTCCACAGGTTGACTACGCGCTGTGTGAAGAAGAACTTTCTTTTTTTAGTTTTAAACCTGCTTCCCATTAAGTTCATTTGGTGTCCTCTAGTTCTTCTAGTATGGGAACTAATAAATAACTTTTCTTTATCCGCCCTCGCCACACCACTCATGATTTTATAGACCTCTATCATATCCCCCCTCAGTCTCCTCTTTTCCAAACTGAAAAGTCCCAGTCGCTTTAACCTCTCCTCATATGGGACCCGTTCCAAACCCCTAATCATTTTAGTTGCCCTTTTCTGAACCCTTTTTTCCAAGGCCAAAATATCTTTTTTGAGGTGAGGAGACCACATCTGTACACAGTATTCAAGATGTGGGCGTATACTTTTTATACAGGGCAGTAAGATATTCTGGGTCTTATTTTCTATCCCTTTCTTAATAATTCCTAGCATCCTATTTGCCTTTTTGACCGCCGCTGCACGCTGTGTGGAAGTTTTCAGAGAACTGTCCACGATAACTCCAAGATCTCTTTCCTGATTTGTCGTAGCCAAATTAGCTGCCATCATACTGTACGTATACTTGGGGTTATTTTTCCCGATGTGCATTACTTTACACTTATCCACATTAAATTTCATTTGCCATTTTGTTGCCCAATCACTCAGTTTGGTGAGATCTTTTTGGAGTCCCTCACAGTCTGCTTCTGTCTTGACTATCCTAAACAGTTTGGTATCATCCGCAAACTTTACCACCTGACTGCTTACCCCTTTCTCCAGATCATTTATGAATAAGTTGAACAGGATTGGTCCTAGGACTGACCCTTGGGGGACACCGCTAGTTACCCCTCTCCATTCTGAAAATTTACCATTTATTCCTACCCTTTGTTTCCTGTCTCTTAACCAGTTCTCAATGCTCAAGAAAGGACCTTCCCTCTTATCCCATGGCCATGTAATTTACACAAGAGCGGAGAACATTGTGTCCCTGGCGGTGCAGAGGCGGGGCGGAGTGCGCGAGGAGCCCCCAGGAAGGAGGCAGAACTGAGACCTGGCCGAGGGGCCCGGCGGCGTCACGGGAGCTCCCGCCCCAGGTGCCAACAGGCTGCGGGCGGCCCCAGGGCCCCAGCGCTGAGCTGCTCGCCCCGCCCCCCCGGCGCCGCAGCCTCCTGCTCCCCGCCCTCCGCAGCAGGGGTCGCTCTGCAGCCCGAGGGCCCCGCGCCGGGCCGGCGAGCGGAGAACGGGGCCGCCAGGGGGAACCCGGCTCAGGCTCACGCTCACCTCTCCGGGCGCCGCCATCTTGGCGCGGGGCGGTCCTGGCAGCGGTGCAGTAGGGGCGCGCCCGGCTCCAGAGAGGCGCCTGCCGTCGGCGCCGGGTTGTCCTTTCCCCTGCCAGGACGCGCCGGGGGGCGGGCCTGTTACGTCCGGTTGCCCCGCCCCCGTTCCCAGCTCTTAGGGCTCGCGGACAGGCCCCGCCCTCGGGGCGCCTCTAGCTCAGCGGTTCCTTCGCGAGTCCCCCTGCCAGCGCCCCCGCCGGGGGTTCGAGACCCGCGGCCGCCAGGCGTGTTTTCCCACGGGTTCCGCCCGGCAGGGCCCTCGCACGCTGCGGCTTGTTTTACCCCCAGCGCGGGGCGCCTTAGCCCAGGCGCAAACTCAGGGCCACAAACGGGGGCGGGGGCGCCGCTCCCACAAGCCAGGGGCAGCCCCAGGCCGTACCCCACCAGACCCCCTGCGGGGAGCTGTGCGCGCAGTTCACCGGCAGGGAAGCCAGCTGAGCGCCGGGGTGCCGTGGGCTTGGCACTAGGGCTCCATAGTTGGCCTTGGGGAGCCGCAGCTGGCCAGTGGCCCAGGCTTAGCTCAGCCGCCCAGCGGCAGCTTCCAGGGGGAGGCCGAGGGGCTCCAAGCCAGGGCTGTCCTGCCACTTTTCCTATGGCTGGTGTCAGTATTCCTGGCCCCTCGTTTCCCTGGGAACCAGGGGAAGGGCTCTGATCCTGGCCCTGGGAAGCAGGCAAACGGCATCCCCTGCCCACCATTCACAGCTGGGATAATGGCGGATACGGGCCTTGCACTCGCTGTACCCCTGACATCCCCCCCGCCGCCGCCTTATTCTACAAGCCAGGCGGGCTCTGCCCCATCACTTCCAATGTGGTCAGGCAGCTCAGTGGCTCCTTCCCCCAGCCCCAGCCAGAGAACCGCTCTGGCCAGGCCTGGGAGAAGCAGCTGCCTTTATTCCCTGACCTACAGGGCCCAGCTCCCCTTCCAGGCGCCAGAACCCAGAGCCGGGGGGAAGCACCTGACAGTGCCACCCCCCTTCCCCCCCCCGCATAGGGGTGAAGCAGAACAGTAGCCTCTCGACCCGGCTCGGCCCACCCACCCCAGTGCGTCAATTGGGCTGCGGGGGGCTTCCCCTGCACCGGGCCCACCTGCAAGCCCAGGGTTCCCGGGCACGGCCCCCACGGCTAATCCGGGCAAATGGGTGGCAGGGGAGCCTGGGCGACGAGGCTGAGCCGGGCGCGTGCCGAGGTACAGTGGCAGCCGCGGGCAAAGGCGGGCAGCGCCCGCGGTGTCGAACCGGAATGGCTGGGTTTTCAGAATTTGAATGCACGAAGTAACCGCTGAGCTAGAGCCGGCCCGAAGGCGGGGACCTGCCGTGAGCCATAAGAGCTGCGAGCGGGGCGGGGTGGGAGTGACGCCTGACGGGCCCTTTAACTGGCAAGCCCCGTCCCGCAAGCGGCTCTGCGGGGCGCACCCACGACTGGCGCCCCCCTGCCAGGACCAATCCGCGCCCAGGGGCGCCAGCCCATTCGGATCGGGGCGCGGTGCCCGGCCGCTCCCCACGGACGGGCAGGGTGTCTCCGCGCCCCCCACCCGCGCTCTGCTAGTTAAGCGCCAGGCGAGTCCCACCCCGACTGCAATGGAGGCTCCCAGTTCGGCGCCAGCTGCGTGTCCAGCCAGGCCGTGAGGCCGAGGGGCGGTGGCGCCAGCGATGCGAGGCCCCGGCTGACTTGGGAGCCGTGCCCTCGGGGGGTCGGGGAAGCGTGCAAGTCCCACTCGCCTCCCTGAGTTCCTTGGGGGCAGGGCAGACAAGGGCACCATTTGTGGGGGCTGCTGCCCCTCTAAGTTTCCTACCGTAGCAGGACACTGTCCTCCCCCCCCCACCCCCAGACGGGCGCGTTTTGCTTTGTTCCCCCAACCCCGCCTTGTCTCACGGGGGTGGGAGGGCGGCTGCCGCTTGGTTCCTGGCTGCCGCTTGGCTGGGGGGGCGGGGGGGGGGGAGGGAGAAGAGAAGGTGTCAGGGAGATACAAAAGCAGGACCAGGAGCTTCTCCAGCACTTGTCCCCACTTCCCCCCTGCTGGCATCTAGGCCATACTGGACGGCTGTGTCTAGAGTGGCCCGTTTTTCCAGAAAATCAGCTGCTTTTCCGGAAAAACTGGCCAGCTGTCTACACTGGCCGCTTGAATTTCCGCAAAAGCACTGACTTCCTACAGTCTGAAATCAGTGCTTTTTGTGGAAATACTATGCTCTCCCGTTCAGGCAAAAATCCCTGTTGCGCATAACTTTTGCGCAAAAGGGCCACTGTAGACAGCTGAGATTTGTTTTCCGCAAAAAAGCCCCGCTCGCAAAAATGGCGATCGGGGCTTTTTCTAAGCTTATGTCTAGATTGGCCACGGGCGCTTTTCCGCAAAAGTGCTTTTGCGGAAAGCGTCTGTGCCAATCTAGATGCTCTTTTCCGCAAATGCTTTTAACGGAAAACTTCCGTTAAAAGCATTTGTGGAAAATCATGCCAGTGTAGACACAGCCTACTAGTTTTCAGTTGGAGCTAGCGCATGCTCATAGCTGCCACTCCGCCGTCCCGGGTGCAGAGCCCCAGCGAAATGCTTCCAAAACATCCTTCCTCTTGGAAAGTAATTCCTGGCAGAAGGCTGAAAAAAGCCCACAGCAAGGTTCTGGGCCCCATTCTTTTATGGGGGGAGGATTTTTAAGCCTCTTTTCTAGGGGGTTCCTGCACTTCTGGCACAGTACTCGGTCACTCTGTGGCCCAGATTCCAAGGGGGGGCATTTCCCCTCCTCCTGTCAAACACGGTGGGTACAGGCATTTTGTGGGTTCCAGTGATAGGTACCCCTGAGGGGGGCTGGAGTGTGGCTAACCCCATGGAAGAGGTCCAACGAGCTCTGCAGAACGTGGCTGTAGGCCCGCATGGGGATCAGCTCCTCCTGCTGTTCCAAATGGGTGAGGCCCCAAGAGCCTCCACAGGAGGGAAAGGAAATCTTACAAGCTCCCAACAGGCACCGCCCCCCCCCCTCCCCCCATCCCAGCTACAGCCCAAAAGGCAAACCCAGAGACAGACACACGCACTGAGCGCAATTTTATTGCAGCCTGAAGGTTACAAGTCTTACGAGTCAGCAGCACAGACTCCAGAGGGAGGGGCACAACCTGGGTGCGCAGCGACTACCAGGCTGCTGGCACCAGGCCCCTCGGGAGAGGAGCTCTCCCCAACACACACATCCCCACCTGTTCCTTCCAGAGAGCAGGGAGCAAAGCCTGCAACAGGATCCAGAGCTGCGGAGTTTCATAAAAACAAGAAACAAAGTGTCCAGAAAGCAGAGGCCCAGAGCTGCCAGGCAGAGCCGGGAACTTGGCTGGCCCATCAGTACTTCGGTCTCTTCACCTCCACCCTGAAACCAGAGACACCCGCGGGCGGTGGTCAGACTCCACGCGGCCTAGGCCCACCAGCCACTGGGGCTTCCCCTCAGCCTGGTTCCTGATGGAGCGAACGCTTCTGGTGCGCACCAGCCGGAGGGCGCACCCCAGCCCGCCGCACCTTGCAGGCATGGATTCGCCTTCCCCGGCAGGACAGCATGGAGAGACGCCACGGGCCTTGCTCGGCTCTCCAAGGCAACTACAAGCCAGAGGACGGGGCCCTGCAGCGCAGGGACAAAGCCGAGCATGGAGGGCCCTCTGGCTGCCATGAGTCCACGCTGCCACCAGGCCCAAGCCACCCTCAGGGCAGCCTGGGGCAGAACCCAACCCAGCTGCTCTTTGGCACTCCCGGGCTGGTGAAGAGTGGAGGGACTTTAGGAGAGCCTGTTGTGCCGGGCTCGAAGCCAGAGAAGGGCCTGGGGGCATAAACTCTTCACTTCTGACCCCGCTAGCTCAGGGCCCCAGTTCCCAGGCCTGCTCAGCCTGACCGAGGGGGAGCCCTGCCCAACTGAAAGGTGGGGTCGACCCACAGCCCAGAGGACGTGCATCTCAGGGCAGCTTTCTCCCAGGGGCTGCGCAGTCTGGGGAGGTTCTGGGGAGCGGGGAGGAGCAGCGGGCAAGGGCTGGCCAGTGTAGCGCTAGCAACTGGAAGGGCCTTCTCCTGTACAGAGCCTGGCTGAGCCGTGGAGCACCGCAGCAAGACAGCTGGCTCCGTGGCTGGTAGTCGCTCAGGGATGAAGATGGGGGGGAGGGGGCGGTGTGTTGCAGAGCCTCGGCCCCTCCTCCACCCAGCTCAGCTGGGCTCTGTGGAGGGGACAAAGCCGGCCAGACCCCAGGGCGGGTGCTGCCCGACTCCCCGGTGACCACATCACATGAACACGGAGGAGATTCCACTCACCCATCAGCCTCCAACTTCTTCCTTTTCTCAATGATCTGCAGAGAGAGCACAGGCCCCCTTAGGACACAGGAGCGGCTCAGAGACCCCGGGGCAGGGGAAGGCTCCGCAGGGAAGGGAGGGGGCTTGACGGTACTTTGGCCCGGTGAGGCAGGAGCCCACATGGCTCAGGGATCGTTCTGCGCAACCCAGCCCACGTGCACGTTAGCCCTGGTGGGGGAGCTGGAGGAATGAGATCGGGGTCCCTGGACACCTGCCAACACCGGAGACAGCTGAACCCAGCACAGAACCTGCAGGAGCCTCTCTGGCACCGACTGTTCAAGTGCAGGACAGACCCCTCCCCCCGCCCACTCACCGCACTGATCTTCTTCCACTGCCGGTCCAGCTCAGCCTTGTCGTTGGTCTCCTTGAACCGGCGGGTTTTCCGGCCCTCCGACATCTTGATTCCGTACTGGAAAGCCGCTCTGGGGCACAGAGAGGGGAGCTCAGCGCGGAGAACTGGCCAGGTGGCTGCAGACCAGCCAGGCTGCCTGTTACTGGGCCGGGTTAGGGCTCATCTCCCCCGTGCCAGGCAAGACTCAGAGGGTAACTGCCGAAGGACTGTCCTGCCCCAGGACCAAGGCAGCAGCTGTGCCGCTATTACACACCCTGCTCTCCCCGCCCACCTTCTGGGGAAGGCCGACTTACTTGGGCAGAGCCTCCTTGTTGTTCATGTACTCGCTGTACTCCTCCTGCGTGTCAAAGTCCCAGCGGCCCAGGGGCCCCTTCTTGTTACCCTGCAGCAGGAGAGAGGGGGTAGGTGCGCAGAACACTTGCCCAGGGGAGACGAACAGGCTGGGGGAATCTTACTCCAAACCCCGCAGAGGCGAGCAGGGAGCAGTCTCCTCTCCCCACAGCAGGGCCACAGGGCTTGGGGAGCTCCTGGAGGCCACCTCTCAGGTCACAGCTCCACATGGGAGACGCTTCCAGGAACACGACCAGAACTAGAAAGAGCTGCCACGAAACGCCAGTCCCTGGACCCAGGGGGGTCCCTCTCCCTGCTCCAGCTCTCAGAAGCAGCAGTCTCTGGTTCATCTTTGCTCACTGGCTGGCTCCTGCTCCCCCACCCCTCTGGGGCGGGAAGTCTGGGAGGCAGCAAGGAGCAAAGGCCCGTGAGCAAAGCTAAGAGGAGTGACAGGCCAGGAGCCAATTAGAACCCCCTGCAGCCAGGGCAGGTCATTTTCATCCTCCCCAACCCCCTCAGCAAACCGGTCAGGAGCAGAGAAACACAAAGTTACATTGTGGAGCCAGGAGGCCACATGCAGCCCCACCCTGCCCAGAGCCTGTCCCTCGAGCTGGCCCCTCAGAGCCTGCGTTTTACACGGGCCTCAGGAGCTGGCTGTCAAAGCCCTTGGGAATACCTGGTCCATTTTGCTGTAGTCCACCTCTTCGTCGCTGTCCACAGCCATGTCATCCATGCTGAAAGGAAAGGGGGGTGAGCAGGGCAGATGCAGGCTGGCCCTCTGAACTGCGGATCAGGCTGCAGCCTGAGGTTCTCAGACTGGTCCGGCAGCGAAGGACTCTACGGACACGCGACTTGCCTGCTCGCTGGGCCACACGGAGCATCTGCTCCTTCCCCAAGCCGAGCGCCCACCAGCCGGCAGGGCCTGGCAAGTGCCGGTCACAGCCCCTGAGCTCCACCCAAGCCCCAGCACATGGTGCCCCAGCCCCAGGAAGCCCTTACGTGGCAGGGTAGCACTCGGCGTAGCTGTTCGACATCCCAAAGAAGTCACCCAACTGCTTCTTGTCTTCCGGCTTCTTCAGCGTGCCGCGTGCTAAGGAAAAGGCAGGAGGGCGCCCCGGCAGGCAGGAACGGCCCGCGCGGACAGAGCCAGCGTGGGTGGCAGGCAGGGCAAGGCCCACGCTCACTGGAGCCCCCGCTGTGCTGGGCCGCACCAGGCAAGGTGCAAGGCTTGGATCCGACATACCACAAGGGACACACCGTGCAGGTGGCTTTCCCAGGCAGCCCTCCTCTCCCCGAGCATGTGACAGAGTGAGACCCCCCAGGAGGAGGGGGTGTCCCTTCCTGCCACACAGATGCCCAGCCACACCCAGCGAGAAACACCCGGAGCCCCGCCACCAGCCAGGTGACACGCGAGCGTGAAGGATATGACTCTGCTCCCTCCCAGCCGGCGGCTCCAGCGAACTTCTCATTGATGGATTTAATTAGCTCCTTAGCCGAGCCTGGCCCTGTGGAGAACAGACAGACGACTTGTTAGACTTCACCCTACCAGGGCAGCCAGGGGCACGGCCCCGTGCGCAGCACACAGGCTGGCCGGAGACCTCACCGAGAGCACCTGGAAGAGGCGCCGTTGGCTGCTAACAGAATCACGCGGGTGACCCAGGGGGCTACTGGGGAGACCCACCAAGGAGGAAATAACCCTGCCCCAAAGGAGACAGCTCCCAGGCTAAAGGTCAGTCCAGGCAGGGCCCACCGAGTCAGGCCTTCCTGCTGGGACCCGCCGACTAATGCCAGCAGGATGGGGCCCCCGTTCAACCAGAGACCCACCTGACCGGCCATGCCTGGTGGGAATGCATTTCAGGCACCGGCAGCCCTGGCTAGAGGCGCACCTGAGCCCCAGGGCAAAACGCTCGAGCCCATTCCCAATCCTCCGGAGCCAGATGGGCCCCAGTTGCTGGAGGCTTCAGGGCCTGTGGGCCTGGATTGGCAGGGCCAGGAGCTCGCCTCGCCACACAGCCAGTAGGGCTCGGAGGCCCCTGCTGTGGGCTGCCATTCAGTTCCCTCTGCCACGCGCCACGCACAGCAACTCACCTTTGTCAATATCCAGGGGCTGCAAAGGGAAGAGGAGAAGGTTACTATGGCGGGCGAGGAAACAACCGTGCACACAGGCCTCGGGGCCCAGCCCGCCCCCAGCTGCACAAGGGTCTCAGGGCTGAGCCTTCAGCGCCCCGGGGAAGAGGCGCCTTTCGGCCCCGCTTGCCCAGGCAATTGCAGGAGGGTGGCGGTGCCCGGCCTTCCCACCAAGGGCTGATCAGCGAGACGCTGGGCACATGGGAGCTGGGCTACTGGGCAGCAGCAACACCCCTCTCAGACAGGCACTCTGATCCACGTGCGCTCGCGGGGCGGGGCTGAGCCAGCCACATTCCTGCCCCCAAACAGGCAACCTCCGCCCAGGGGCCGGGGCAATTCAAAGCCGCGGGTCTGACTGGGACCTCAGGTCCTCCAGAGTGCATCAGCCTGGATTTCCCACAGCCCATCCCTGCTCAGCCTCCGGCCCAGCCTCCATCACAGAACAGAGCACGGGCAGATGGAGCAGGCTACCCAGGGCTCCTGGGAGGGGTACTCTCACTGCGGCATGAGGAGCCCGCAGAGGCAGATGCTGCTGCCCACGACGGTCCTAGGCCGTACCCCGCGTTGGAAGCGAGGCGTGGTATGAAGCCCCCGATGCTGGGAGAGGCCTGGCCCATTTGGGCGAAGCGGAAGCCTGGTGGGACCTTCTGTAACTCACCTCGTCATCAACTTTGGGTTTCTCGAAGTAGCTGTGTCTCTTCTTCTCCTCCTCCCGTTCCCGCTCCCGCTCCCTCTCGCGATCCCGCTCCCGCTCCCTCTCGCGCTCCCGCTCCCGGTCTCGCTCCCTCTCGCGCTCCCGGTCTCGCTCCCGGTACCGCTCCCGCTCCTTCTCCCGAGGCACCTTCGCCGCGGTTGGCACGTAGTCACCAATGTCTTCAAAGATACTGCAGGTGAAATGTTACCACTGGGGTCATGGTACAGGCCACAGACCGGCCCCTCGGAGCGGGAGGCTACCCGGGAGCAAGCAGCATGAATCCAGAGACGGCTACAGCACCTGCAAAGTCCCAGCCAGCTGTTCCCCTGTGCTCATCTACCACATTTCTCCCCACACAAAACGAGCCTTGCGCTCGGCGCGCCCAGAGCCGCACCGCCTTCCGTCCCCACCCCCTCCCCCCCCGTAGCTGAGGGCGCCGCAGGCATTTCATGTTTCGGCCAAACCCATCTCCTCTCCCTCGTCTGGGCCTCCTGGGCTCTCCCCAGGCCGGAAGGGAACGGGGGACCCTCCGTTCTGAAGCCCTGTATAAAGTAACAGGCCCAACAGAGCCCCCAGCCTCCCACCGACTCCCCAAACCAACCCAGCCTCTCCTCACAGAAACACCAAGCAGCTCCCTGACCCCCACCTCCCGTAGTGCGAGTGGCCAAGGGAGAGCCAGAGGCCAGCCCCGCACCCCCGAGGGGTCACTTACTTCATGTCGGCCTCGGGGGGCTTCTTCTCATCCAGCTTCCCTGCAGGCAGAAGGCAGCAGCCGTCAAGTCAGCCCGCCCGGGTCCTGCGGTCTCTGCACCCCTGCCCTGGCCAACCCACTGAAGTGCACGAGAGGGACGCGTGCACCCGCCACCGAACTCTGGAGAGCAGGGCTCCAGTCGGTCCCCGGCCCTGTGTACACCTCTTCGCAGGCAGAGCTGTCCACTACAGCTTTCCCTCCCCTTCTCCCCCCTACCCCCTCTCCCACGCGGCCAGGGATGGGGACTCCCTTCAGCCCGAAAGGAGAAAGGCCCCGTGCAACCCCCATTTAGAGCCTGCTCTCTCAGACTAACCCAGTGATTCCCCGACTCTCCACAGGGGGTCCCCACCACACCATCGGGAGCCACACAACGCCGCCCGCCTCATTCCATCCCCTATGGCCTGATAGGAGCCATCGCTTCATTTCTAACAACCCTGCCCCCATGGAGCCCCCCCCAAGCGATGGAAACCAAGCCCTGCTACGCCCCACGCAGCTCCCTTTGCTCCTCTGTAATTTCACAGAGATCAAGCCCCAGCGGGCAGCTGGCCACAGCCCGGCCAGTAACTTTTCTAGCTACGACGTTTCCGCCCCTCTGGGCTACCTTTGTCCTTCTTCTTGAGCTTCTTGTTGCGGGTGCCCTGCCTCAGGTAGGAGAGGATCTGAGTCAGCTTGCTGATGACGATGTCGTTTGTGGTCAGCGTGGTCTGTGCCTGGAGGAGAAAGCGCCGAGAGGACTGACTCTCCGGGAAGAGAGCCCCTGGGAAGCGCAGCCCCTCCGTGCTGCCACACTCCCGAGCTAGAGGCAGGGCCCAGGAGCGGCTTAGTTACCTCCATGGTGGGGCAGTCAGCTTTGCTCCGGATCAGGGTGGTGGGGATATCCGTGTCTGCGTACTCGTCATCCAGATCCACCACGTAGGCCATCCGCCCCGGCAGGTACAGCTCGTTCCGCTCGTACGCCTTCGTCTTGAACAGGATGCGGTAGATGTTGCGACCTGAGGAAGCGTCACACACAGTGGTTCCAGAGAGGAGGAAACCAAACACCCACTGACTGCAAAAGCTAAACTATTCCTGCTGCCCAGAGATTCCACCTGCCTCCTGAGAACCCAACCCATCTGCCAGCCCCTCGCCAATCCACTGAGTCCTACACAACTGGCCCAAGGGCAAGCCCCCAGCCGATCTGCTAAGTGTCCTCCAGAGCATGATTCTCAGCCAATCTCCCAGCCCCTCCCTACTCTCTGCACACCACCGTCACACGCCCCAGGACAGTGGCTTCGTTCGTACCCAGACGAGTCTTGAATTCGATTTTATTTTCAGGGTCTTCATCTTTTCTGAAAGGAGAGAGGAAAGAGTCAGAAGGGCCATTTCCATTCCTGCTCCAGGGCCTATGGAGGCAGCTATACTGCACTCAGAGGAGGGCTCGGCCTTCTCACTCACTTGGTTTCCTTCTGGGGCTTCTCCATCAGTTCTTCCTCCTCCTTCTCTTTGCTGGCAATCTCAGCACGCACCTGCTCAGAACAAGACAGACGGGAAGGGGAAACGCTGTCAAGCCGCTTCTCCTGCTCCAGAAGAGCAGCATCCAGCCCTTCCCTGGGCTCCAGCACCTTCAATGGACCTACCGTGCTCTGCCCCAGCCTCACACAGGGCAACCCTGACCCAGGAACAAGCCAAATGGGTGCAAAGCGACCCCTGGCCGTGCTGTTTGCCACTGTGTTCCATTCGCTGGACGGGAGCGAGAGGTTGTGAGAAAAACTCCTGGCTTCAGCCACTGCATCATTATGCAGACTGCAGTAATTTGTGACTCGGTTTCCCCACGTAAACTGGGAACAGTATTTGTTTGCTGCACTGGGGGTGGAGGTCAGTGGCCCGACCTGCCGACGAGGACGCTGCTGCAGAGAAGCAAAGCCCTACTGACGTCGTGTCTGCACTCACCTTCTGCAGCAGCGCAAAATCCAGACCCTTCACCAAGTGAGTGTGCTCCATGTCACCACCCAAGAACTTGGACTCCTGGATCAGCTGTCGCCTCTTCTCAGCCGCCGACTTATCCCTGTGCAACGAGGAGGGAGCATGTTACTCAAGCTCCTCGCTGGGCCGGAGCTCCCTGACCACTGCCCGGACACAGGCTCACTTACGCTTCTGCAGTGGGGCCCACTGCCCTGTAGTTGGCCGTCGTGCTAATCAGCTCTGTTTCCTCATAGTCTTTGTTGACTCCGTCTCGTCGCTCCTTGGCTCGATCCCTGTATTTCTCAGCCAGCTCCCTCTCGCGCTCAATCTCCTGCTGACGCAGCTTTGCGTAGTAGCTGGGGGCAGAGACAGGGTTGTGCTTATAAAATACTGGCCAGGCAACACCAACAGCTGCAAACAGCTGATTTGTGATGTTCCAGCTCTGGGAGGGAGGGGACAGAGGGTGAATCAGCAGATTCATGGTGCTCCAAAAGTGCTGGGAGGGAGGAGGAGGAGGAAGTGTGGGGCTCCAGTGCCCCAGTGCTCGAGAGGTGTGTGGGCTCTGCGGGCTGCAGGAGGAGCTGCAGTTGGCCACAGGTGCCCACCACTGGTGTAAATGCACCATGGCTGTGTCTACATTAGCATCCCTTTTCCGGAAAAGGGTGCCAATGAGACACGTCGGAATTGCAAATCCGCGGGGGATTTAAATATCCCCCGCGGTATTTCATTACATAACTGCGCTTTTTTCCGGCTCGGGTTTTGCGGAGAAAGCGCCAGTCTAAACGCGATCTTGCGGAAAATAAACCCTTTTCCGGAAGATCCCTTATTCCTACTTTCAAGTAGGAATAAGGGATCTTGCGAAAAGGGCTTATTTTCGGAAAATCGTGTCAGACTGGCGCTTTCTCCGCAAAACCCCGAGCCAGAAAAAGCGGCAGTATATGCAAATACCGCGGGGGATATTTAAATCCCCCGCGGATTTGCAATTCCGACGTGTCTCATTAGCATCCCTTTTCCGGAAAGGGGTGCCAATGTAGACGTAGCCCATGAGTTCAATACTTGAAGGGAAATACTGAATGGGGTAAGCGCTCCCACATTGTCCTAACACCCCCACAAAAAGCAGCCATATCACATCCTCCTAAGGGCAAGCTAAGTTATCTGTGGTACCATCCTACTGCTCCCCTAGTGCATCCACTAGGGTGGCTGTGAAAACGACAACGCCCCTAACAGAATGCTTCTAACATCACGGGCGTCCTTTCCCATCAGCCCAGAGCCCATGGATATTCCAGGCCACTTATGGTCCCCTTCTGCATTCTAAAGAAAGCAGCGGCTGAATGGCAGGTGAAGGAGGCTTCTGATACAACACAGCACGTTCCCCAGGCACCTTTTCTTCTTCCTCCTGCGAGCAGCTGGATCTTCATCTTCGTTGTACTCCCGGGGCATCCTGACGAAAACAGAGAAACCACAGTCACCACAAATGGCCAACACCCACAAAACAGGAGCAAGAAGCACTAGAGGCGGCAATAACAGGATCTGGGCCTCAGAGGTCAAACACTTAATGTCCAAAGCTACATCTATTCAGAGCAGATTTCTGCCCGATACGACACCTAACTCAGTTGTACCAACAGGGAGGGGGAAAGTGGAAGGACTCAACATGAGAGCCAAAGATAAATCTTGGGGTTCCCATGCAGGTTTCAATAAGTCTATTACTTCCAAGCTCTCATTCATGGTGTTCCTGATTTTATGGATTCCCCACCCCCACTGCACATACAACCTAGAAAGCAAGTTGGTCAGTACCGGAGAGCGAGGAAGAGAGTCGGACATACACTAGCTGATTGAGAACGAGGAGCTCATATTCAGTCCAAGAGCAGCGAAAGTGTCGTGAAATCTACTTACTCATGATGGCGAGATTTGGAGGGCGGCGCGGATGTTGGCGTCGCCCGTGGGGTCATAAGAAGCTTTCGGAAATCTTCATTTGTCAGCTTGGACCTAGCAGGAGGAAGAATCGTGTTTCACTGTCACAATAACGAGACCATCACACACTCCTGCAGAGAGCAGATTTGTCTGGTTTTCCCCACACGTGCCTGGCCAGATTGCGACATTACAGCCTGCACTGGATTGCCCATATTCACTGGAGTTTCACAGCATTCAAACTGGAAATCAGACGCACATTTTCAAACAGTGAGGCTGACTTATGTGGAAACCATTTCATATTTAGCTAGAAGCTATTCTGTATAACAAAAGCCATTTCAGTTTCTTGTGTCTGCACGTATACTAGAGGGAGTGAACTGGCCTTCACCGAGGTGGGGAGAGGCCAGAAGGATGCGCTGTTGGAATGTGTTAATGAACTATTTTAAGCTGAAGCCCTTACTCCCTAAAACCTGTTTCTTTCTTTGCTGATAATAATTCTTCTTTGAAGTTCGCTTTGATTTCTTGCCCTGACGTCAGACTTCTTTGGTTAAGGGTATAAAATACTAGGATTGATTGTGTTGAACAGCCTTACTGGGCCCGGCTCTGCTGGGGTCACGTTTGGCTCACTTTGTGCTTTATTGATCAATAAAGCTGTTTGTTAGCTGCCAAAACAGAGGGAAGCCTTTGCTTCAACACTTACCAAGGGATGCGGTATGTTCTCCATCACTTGGGGTCTTTAAATCAAGGTCAGAGCTCTCTCTAAAGTGATGCCTTGTTTAGGTACAAGTGATTGGGCTTAGGCACACTGGCGAAATCGATTATCTGCATCATGAAGCCTGTCAAACTAGATGAGCATGTACTGTTTCTGGGGTGCTAAGAGACGGACTGCACCACAGAAACAGTATCCAAATCTTTCCTTCACACAGCACACTGTATTGTACCCACTACAGAGAGAAAGAGCTTTTATACTCACTGATGGAAGGAGTGGGAATCGTCCACCTCATGGCCATCTGGGGCCAGAGGGTTGGAGAACGGCTCACCTTAGAGAAGGAAAAAAAGAGAGCAGTTGATGCCTACCAATCTGTACGTTACGCTGCCAAGCCCACACACCTATCCCATTCCTTGCCTCTTACTGGTACCAAACCACACAAGAATCAAAATCAGATTTCAGTGAGGAGTGAACAGAAAACTAGAGCTCCCCTCTCCCCCAAATAAAATCAGCTCATCCCTTCAGAGAGCGCACCACCAGACCAACCAGCTTTCTTAGCTTGGTCTGATCCTCACAGCCTGTATCAGCTCAGGAAGAGTCAATGCTCCTGCTCGGGAATCACACCAGTCCCTTGGAGGCGGGCCAGCACTTGGGGAAGGGAATGCTCCGTGTGGCTTTAGCGCCAGGAGCGGTCATAAGAACATAAGAACGGCCGTACGGGGTCAGACCAAAGGTCCATCTAGCCCAGTAGCCTGTCTGCCGACAGTGGCCAGCACCTGGTGCCCCAGAGGGGGTGGACCGAAGACAACGATCAAGTGATTTGTCTCCTGCCATCCTTCTCCAGCCTCTGACAAACAGAGGCCAGGGACACCATTTCTATCCCCTGGCTAATAGCCTTTTATGGACCTCACCTCCATGAAATTATCTAGCTTCTCTTTAAACTCTGTTATAGTCCTTCATAGCCTCCTCTGGTGAGGAGTTCCACATGCTGACTACACGCTGTGTGAAGAACTTTCTTTTATTAGTTTTAAACCTGCTACCCATTAACTTCATTTGGTGTCCTCTAGTTCTTCTAGTATGGGAACTAATAAATAACTTTTCTTTATCCGCCCTCGCCACACCACTCATGATTTTATAGACCTCTGTCATATCCCCCCTCAGTCTCCTCTTTTCTAAACTGAAAAGTCCCAGTCGCTTTAACCTCTCCTCATATGGGACCCACTCCAAACCCGGTCCCAGCAGCGGAATGGGCAGCTCGGATGAATCGCCCCGGCTCTCCCGGGCACGGAGAGAAGGGCTGTTCCCGAGCAAGCCCCCCCCAGCGGACCAGGACGGGAACCGGCCGGCTCTACCCCGGCTCCGGAACGATCGGCCGCGCAATGAGCCCCCCCCCCGCGGGACAGAAGCCGGGCCGGGCACACCCCGCGGGACAGAAGCCGGGCCGGTCGCCCCCGCGGACAGAAGCCGGGCCGGTCACACCCCACGGGACAGAAGCCGGACCGGTCACACCCCCGCGGGACAGAAGCCGGGCCGGTCACACCGCGGGACAGAAGCCGGGCCGGGCACCCCGGGCGGGACAGAAGCCGGCCGGGCACCCCGGCGGGACAGAAGCCGGGCCGGGCACACCCCGCGGGACAGAAGCCGGGCCGGTCGCCCCCGCGGGACAGAAGCCGGGCCGGTCACACCCCACGGGACAGAAGCCGGACCGGTCACACCCCCGCGGGACAGAAGCCCGGGCCGGTCACACCCCCCCGCGGGACAGAAGCCGGCCGGGCGCCCCCCCCAGACAGACAGAGCCGGGCGGGGCGAGCGGCCGTGTCGATCATTGCCGGGGCGGGGCCCGATCCCGGGGGCGGCTCGTGGCGCGCGGCCCCCGGCGCAGGGGGGGACCAAGCCCCGCCCCCCGGGCCCGACACTCACTGTCTCGCTCCGGCATCTTCCCCGCACAGCCGACGCCACAGCCGAGCACCGAACACTACTTCCCACAATGCCCCGCGCGCTAGCGGCCCAGCATGCCCCGCGCAGGCAGCGGAACGGCGCTGAGGCCCCGCCCCCACCTGGCCGCACTGCCGCCTGCGGATTGGCCGGCGCGGTTCGAAGCGGGCTGTGATTGGCTGCAGCCCGTGTCCGGCTCCGGGCTACGCCATTGGCGGGAAGAGGGGGCGGCGCGCTGGGAAGATGGCGGCGGCCGCGGCGGTGCGGAGCCTCGGGGGCAGCCTGGGCAGGAACCTCAAGGAGCTGCGGATCCACCTGTGTCAGCGCGCGCCGGGCAGCCAGGGCACCAGGTGCGGGCGGGGCCGCCTCCCCGGAGCGCGCGGGCACAAGCCCGGGGGCGCGACCCGGGCCGGCAGGGAGCGGGGCGAGGGCGGGACCCGGGCCGGCAGGGATGCGGGGGCAGGACCCGGGCCGGCAGGGAGCGGGGGGCGAGGGCGGGACCCGGGCCGGCAGGGATGCGGGGCAGGACCCGGGCCGGCAGGGAGCGGGGGCGAGGGCGGGACCCGGGCCGGCAGGGATGCGGGGCAGGACCCGGGCCGGCAGGGATGCGGGGGGGGGGGCGGGACCAGAGTCAGGCAGCACGAGCAATTCGCAGCTGTCCTTGGAAGTGCCACAGGGCCGGGGCCTGACGCTGTTGTTGCAGGGACTTCATTGACCAGCACTACGTGACTCTGAAGAAGGCAAACCCAGACTTCCCCATCCTGATCCGGGAGTGCTCGGACGTGCAGCCCAAGCTCTGGGCGCGATACGGTGAGTGGGGAGCGAGCCCTGCCCTAGCCGGTGGCATTAGCTCCGAGGTTGCCTAGAATGCGGTGGCCTGTATCGAACTAGAAATTCAGCCAAGTTTCAGAGGGGGTGGCCGAGTGAGTCTGTACCTGGAAGGACTTAAATGACGAACAGTCCTGCAGCACCTTAGAGACTAACAAAACATGCAGATGGGCTCATGAGCTTTCGTGGCCACAACCCACTTCTTTAGATGATGTCATCTGATGATGTCACTTCTTCAGATGACACTGAAGAAGTGGGCTGTGCCCACAAAAGCTCATGATCCCATCTGCATGTTTTGTTAGTCTTTAAGGTGCTGCAGGACTGTAAGTCGTTTTTTAAGTTTTTCCAGCAATAAGTTGGTCACAGTCCAGGAATGCAGTGCAAATGGCGTTGTGGGGGAGTTTCCATAGTGGAGAGATGAGGTTAGGGCCTGCTTGGCTTGGGAAAGGCGAAAGCAAAAAGACACTGTAAAAATAAAGGCAAACCTTGACTAATGGAAGTGGGTTAGGGTTAGGGACTAACTTGTTAGGAAGTGCAGAAATCGGGGTACTTGCTGTAGTAGTGACTCTGCCTTTCAGAAGTGCTCAAACCAGAGGGGGGCAAACTACGGCACATGGGCTGCATCTGGCCCTCGAGCTCCTGCTGAGAAGTGGGCCATGGGGCTGGTCCTGCTCCATGCATGCTGTGGCTCTACGCGGCTTCTGGAAGCAGCAGCATGTCTCCTTTCTGGCTGGCTCTGCAGCCAGATGGCTTCATCCACTGCCCCCCTCAGCAACACCCTTGCAGCTCCCATTGGCTGTCAGCTGCTGCCCAGGACTGATGCCCTTTGGCGTCAGGGCTGGGCTCCAGCAAGCCTAAGCCCATACTGGTGACTCCGTTCAAAAGGGATGACGACCCACTTGGGGTCCCGACGCACTGTTTGCACTAGGGAATAACGCTGGCCCTGCCTCTCCTGGGGAAGGAACAAGGTGGCCGCCTCATGTAATTCTCTTTCCCCCAGAGTTCGGCAGAGAGAGCTGCGTGTCACTGAACAATCTCAATGTGGACCAAGTGGCCAAGGCCCTGGAAACCCTTGTTCACAGCAAAGCATGAAGGCTAAGAGAACTGACCCCACACGTGCGGGGCCTTCGCCTGAATGGGTTGGCTGGAGCAGCTGTACACCTGTAATTGTAACTTATTAATCGCCTATAAAAGCGTGTCTGCAACCTGCTGGAGAGTGTGTTCTGAGCAAGGTGCTAACCTGGGAGGTGGCTCCTCAGACTCCAATGCAGCATTGGGGCCACTGAGGTTACACCCACGTCTTGTCCAGGACTTAGCCACTTCCCTCCTCCTCAGCTGGGCCCCACCTCTGCTCCCCGCCTGAGCAGGCTCAGCAGCAGCACAGCTTGTGTGCAGGAGAAGGGGGGTACCTGTACCGAGAAGGATGGGCTACCCGCTGGTGGTCCATGGGCTTGAGTTAGGCTACCATCCTCCAGGGAACCGCCCGTAGGCAGCTGCGGGGAGCAGTAAAACAGCTGGCACTGCCCGAGGAGGGCTTGGCCTGTGCAGTTGACTCCTCGCTGTGACGGCAGAGGGCGCAGTGTAAACGTTTATTCAATTTCAAAGTAGCTTCTCACTGTACAAAGTCCATGGGTTAGAGCCAGTGGCACTGGGAAGGGACACGGGGGCTGCAGTGTCTCTAGGAGGGCAGTGCAGCAGCCGAGGCACCAATGTGGGAGACCGGAGTGGCTGCAACTGGCTGGAGGTACCTCTCCTTGAGTGCCCTCACCCGCTCCTGGAGTGGGGGGTTGTCCTGGTGCTGTGCTAGGGCCTGCAGGCCTGCTTGGCTGAGGAAGTCGGCAACAGCCTGTTGCAGGAGAGAGAGCAGATTAGAGCTAGGCCCAGCCTAACGCGGGTGGCTGAGCAGCCCCAGTGGGAGGACGGGGTCGAGGTCTCGGTCACAGAACCCATCACGCCTGGTTCTGGGAGGAGGGGCTGAAGGATTAACATGAAAGGCACCTTCCGCCACAGGCACAATGCCCGGCTGACTGGCTGGCGTGGTGGTTTGTCTAGCCCCATCTTAGAACCAGGGAGCTGGAGGTGAGGTTGAGACACGGTACAGTTCCCATGGGTTGCGCTCCCCCTGCTCTTTGGATACAGAGGCCTGGAGGGACCAGGGCTGCCTCAGCACCTTTCCACAGCGTAGCCTCTGTTCCCGGCTCAGGGTGGGGGAAGCCTTTCGGGCACCAGCGCGGTTCCCCAGCCATGCACACCGCAGGGCAGCTGGAGGCCTGGCCGAGCCCTACCTCTGGCAGCTGCAGGAAGAGCAGATGCAGCAGCTCGAGGCTCTGGCCCACGACCTGGGCATCGGAGAGAGCGAGGGTGCTGAGCAGCGAGGGCAACACGGCCTTCTGGTGCAGCTGGCGGCAGTAGGCAGGGCCCTTCTCGGCGACGTTACACAGCACAGTCAGAGCCTAGAGGGGGGTTGGCGTGAGTATCCCCAGCTGCAGGGCTCGGGCTGACCCCCAGCGAACTGACCGAACTGAAGTTGGTCAAAGCTTTATATTGAGAGGAAGCAGCCGTCTGGCGCTGGCCTGTAGGCTCCATGCCCAGGACGGTGCAGGCTGGGGAGCTCTCTCCGGGAGCATGGGGAGGTGGCCCTGCAGTGCAGCAAAGCTTCGAAGGCAGAGGCTGGCAGGCTACAAGCCCCTCGCCTGCCTCTGGCTGCGCGGCTCCGGGCAGGGCATGGGGCTGAGGAGCTTTCTGGGACAGGTGACGCCAAGTCTGCTCCCTGTACTTAGCACGTCAGTGCCCGGCACCATTCCAGGCTGCACCATGGCTGCAGTGTTCACTCCCTGCAGGCCTGGGGGGAGCCACGGCCAAAGCAGGCTCCTGCCGGCACAACACACAAGCAGGGTGAGAGCTCGCTCCTAGTTCAGGTTTTCCCTGTTTACATCTAGCCTGGTCCAGACCTCTCCCTCCCTGAGCCTGCAGAAAGGGCAGGGGGTGCAGCAGCTAGAACCTGGGCAGGCAGCCCATCTCCTACTCTGCCAGCTCCTCCCATGATGCCACCCCAGGCACAGGGACGGGCAAGAGCATTTCAATGGACTAGCCCTCTGTGCGCAGGTGTGAACACAGAATCCAATACGGAATGGGGGAGGGGACTGGCTTAAAAAGAACGCAGTAGGGCAGAGGTAAAGTAACAAGGGTGAGGCACTGGGTACTCCCCTCCCCATGGGCTGATAAAACCTCTGATTTACACCTGGACCTCTCCTGTACAGGAGCCTGGCTGCTCTAGAGGACGCAGCATCCCATGGCGCGAGAGATTCCTTACCAGCAGGGTCACCATGCCGGAACAGGGCAAGAGCTGCAGGAGGGCAGGGAGCAGGTCCAGCGTGAGCAGGGCAGAGCAGAAGATGGGCTCGTCAGCTAGGAAGATCAGGAGATAAAGCTATTAAGGAAACCCAGAGGGATTACTGAGAGAGCCCTTCTGGGAAGGCCCCTGGGCACATGCACTGAGGTAGAGAACCAGAGCGGCTGCTGCTAGATGTAAGGAGAGACTCTACAGAGGAACAGCCATCCTAGGTCAGACCGATGGGCTATCTAGCCCAGCAGCCTGCCAGCCGACAGCGACCAATGCCAGGTACTTCCGAAGAATGACCAAAACAGGGCAAGCATTGGGTGATCCACCCCGTCATCCAAGCCCTGCTTCTGGCAGTCAGAGATGAAGGCATGCCCTGGGCATGGGGCTGCAGCTCTCAACTCTTGGCCAACAGCCACTGATAGACCGATCCTCCAGGGACTCAGCTAATTCCCTTTTGAACCCAGTTATACTCTGGCCTTTGCAACATCACCTGGCAGGGAGTTCCACAGATTGGCTGTTGTGTGGCCAAGTACTTCCTCGTGGTGGTTTTAAGCCTGCTGCCGATAAATTACAGGGGGTGACTCTCAATTCTTGTACATGAAGGCACAAATAACACTCCCCCCTTCGCTTTCTCCCCACCAGTCATAGAGCTCGGTCATATTCCCCTTCCCCTTTCTAAGACACCGAGTCCAGGCTTTTTAATCTCCTCCAGTGGAAGCTGTTCCATGCCCTACTTGCTCCTGTTGCCCTAGGGGAATTCCCGTCCGGCTGGGGTGCCTGGGGGGTCACCTGTGAGGTTGTTGAGAAGCCAGAGGCACTCCTGCACGAGGAAGGGGTGCTGCTGGAGGAAGTGCTGCATGAAGAGAAACACAGCCACCAGGAGGCGCTCATCCTGCAGCTGCACTTTACAGCCTTCGGGCTCATCCTCCGCAAGCAGGTTGCTGAGACACCGGAGCACAGGACAGAGGAGCTGAAAGAGCAAGAACAGCAGCGTGGGGCACCTCCCTCCTGCACAGTGATGCCTCAGACAGCTGGGGCCTGGCCCTGCTGACCAGCCAAGGACCAGCATGTCCCCTGCTTACCAGCTCCAGGCCCTCAGTCGCTCCCTTCACCACCGCAGAAGCCAGGTCTAGCAGAAGCAGCACTAGTGTGGACATGATCCCCTGGGAGATTAACAGCCCGTTGTTCACGTGGCTACGGGAAGGGGGAAGAACAGTGAATTCATGCAGCAAACCCCAAACCAGCCAGCACTGCTCGGCCTGCTCCTGCCCATGGACCAGCTGGTTTGGCCGGATCCCAACCAAGGGGGGAGGGTGGAGTCGTTTCACACCCTCTCAAGGCAAAATTGACAGCGGGAGGGCAGTAGGTAACTCTGGGACATCTCAGCCCAAAAAGGGAACACTCCAGAAAGTGCAGAGCAGGTGGAAACAGGGTTCCAGGTGTGTGGGGTAGGGTTGTGAACGTTTAACTGGTTGACCAATAAGCCTCATCTGCTGCAGACAGGGGTCTGTGGGGGAGGGGGGCAGCTCCAGTTTGCCCCCCCCCTTTAATCAGTTAACTGGTTAGACAATTCGTTTACATCCCTCATCTGGGAGTGTCCAGGCCTCCCCCCGACCTGGCAGAAGTTGTCACGTGACTGCAACCCAAGATCACGGATTGCAAGGAGGAGGCCTGGGGAAAAGCTTCATCACAAACCAACCCAGGCAGCAGATTACCAAAGCATGGGCTCCGGGCGGCCGTGCACCCAGTGCGGGAGGGCAGATGAGGAGCGAAGCTCAAAGGGGAGGGCAGCTTCCTAGAGCTGCAGGACAAAGGGAGAGGAACAGCCTACCGTTCAGTGTCAGGAACACAAGCCTGGGGGTGCCCCAGAGGGCCAGGCCAGCAGGGACCCCCAGACCGTCTAGTCCAGCCCTGGAGTACCACAGGCCACGCCCAGCACCTGCACACTGAGCCCCAGGGAACTCAAATCTTGTGCCACAGGCAGAGACGAGGAGGGACCAGGGTGCACCAATGCCCGAGACCCCCTGCACTGGCAGTGAGGATTCTCTGTGTGTGATCCCCACGCCACAGACAAACCACCCTGCCCCCGCATCACTGCCAGTCTCTTCTCAGCACGCCCCCGAACTGAGGCTGGTAATGGGGTACGCGAGGGACAGCCCCCGACACTTGGCTCTCCCTCGGGGATCTCCCCCGGGGACTGGGAGCAGGAAGAGGAATACACTGACTGAGGCAGTCTCTGAGCTAAAGCAGCTGGCTACGGATGCGAAGGAGCAGCCCTTTGTGTCCCTACGCTCTGGGGAGCAGGGTCTTGCTTCCTTCCCCTGGCTCTGGAAAGCCCCAGGCAGCTAAGCGCTACATGCATTTACCTGCACACGACGTAATGGAGACACCAAGCAAACTCCACGGCGACTCCCATTCCCAGCTCCAGGTTGGAGCTAACCAGGCGCAGCATGTGCAGGGGGAGAGCCGAGTCCAGAACCAGGCTGGGGCCAGACAGACCAACATGGATTTAAAAGTGGGATTAAATGGGAGCACACACTACACTGCCCCGTGCAGGGTGGAAGCCCGGGCTGGCTGGGGAGGGTTACTGCATGGCCCCAGGAGGGAGAGACGCTGCCCAGACAACATGCCCAGAAGGCAGGGCTCCGAGCATGGGGAGGAGAGAGCGAGACCTGTCGGGAGATGTTGCAGAGGAGGCCAGGGCTCTAGCAACGTGATGGGAGGCGGGGATCTCAGACTGGGGTCAAGCATGCCCACAGCTGGACAAATCGCCCCCTCATTGGTGGAGAGGCTGGGGCGCCACAGCTCACCTCGCCCCGCTAGATGGCCCCCGTGTCCAGGGCGGTCAAGCCAGCTCCCTTCAGTGGTGCCAAGACCAACAGGAAGCCGCGTGCAGAGTATTCCTCTTGGCCCGCTCAGCTTCCTGCGCTCCCGACAGTTACTGAAACCTGAGTAGCTGCAGGGTCAGGGACAAGCGTCCTGAGTGCACAAACCCTCCGCGCCTTGCCCGGGCGCTGTCTGACACACTAACGTCACGGAGATACCTATGCCAGGAGGCTGCGCCACCGCCCCGGCCTGCCAATGCCACGCGCCCAGCCCAGCGCACTGCGGGGGGTGCTTACGGTATGATCTTGGCAGGGGCTTCTGTGGCCTGCAGAAGCTGCGACAGGAGGTAGCCCAGGCCTTCCAGCACGGCCACGTGAGGGGACTGAAATCAGAGAGAGTGGCGCTGAGCCAGTAGAGCAAACCCAGTCGGGGTCGGTGGGGCAGGGGAAGGCACAGGCCACGCAAAATAACTCAGTGCAAAGCAGAGAGGCTGAACGTGGCCTCACCGCAGCTCCCGAGCGAGCAAGCTAATCTGAAATGTGCACGCGTGATGGCCAAGCATTTCCCTGAGTCTCAGGACCCCCAGGCTATGTCTACACTTGCGGCTTCTTGCATGATAAATATGCAAATGAGGCTAAGCATGGAATATCGCCGAGCCTCATTTGCATATCTAATGAGCCACCATTTTTGCAGAAGAGGCTCTTGCGCCAGAAGGAGCTGTCTACACTGCCCCTTCTTGCGCAAGAAAAACCCTCTTGCGCAATGCCGTTATTCCTGAAAATAATCAGCGTAGCGGCATTGCGCAAGAGGGTTTTTCTTGCACCAGAAGGGGCAGTGTAGACAGGTCCTTCTGGTGCAAGAGCCTCTTCTGCAAAACTGGCAGCTCATTAGGTATGCAAATGAGGCTCGGCGATATTCCACGCTTAGCCACATTTGCATATTTCTCGTGCAAGAAGCCACGAATGTAGACATAGCCCCAGAGAGCCCGCAAACAGACAGGCCCGGGATTTCTTGTGCTCAAGAGACATCTAGCCAGGGAAGAGCAAAAAACCCACATCAGCCAGTGTCAAAAGGGAATTCCAATTGCAGCCACGTGGCGTATGCCCACCTGCTCCTGGGCTGGGCTCCCTGCAGAGGGCCTCCTGCACGTGCCTGCCGCGGGCAGAACGCGGCGCTGGGCCACTCACTACAAGGAGACGGCGGCAGGGAAATGCCCCCTCCTGCTTGACACAGCCCGTGGGAAGAGCCGAGGCCAGGCCAGCAACACTCACCTGGAGACAGGAGGCCAGGGCTGGAATGACGCCTTGAGGTAAAAGCTGCTTCCTCACCTTCTCGCTCTCTACTGCCAAGTTCCCCAGCGTGTACACACACAGCTCCTGGAACACACACGGGTGACCAGTTCCCTCCTGACACGCCACCAGTGCCCCACCAACCCACCCACGCCCCCTACAGGCCTAAGGGGGATACTGCCACAAGAGCCACAACCCCCCCTTGAGTTGCGCTAACGGCGGGGGAGCTGTGTCCCCCGGACTAGCGGAGCCAGAGACTCTCATGCTAACTGGAAACTCCAGTGAGTCGCTTCACCTAGCGCAGCTTCCCCGCGTAGGCGGGAGGCTCCTGCCTAGACAGACAAGGCACCCAAACTTAGTCCATCGGAGAGCCACGCCAGCAACGACAGGCACCCAAAGGACACGCTTGCTGGAGCAAAGTGTAGCCAGTCTCTGCAATACAAGAACCCAGGAACTGCCAGGGAGATCAGACTCACGGTCCATCTAATCCAGCTTCCTACCACAAACAATATCCAGTGCCAGATGCTTCAGACTTGCTGAGTCAGAGGAAGGGCCAAGAATTGCCCAGTAGGTTTATGGGAGCTAATCTGCGCACTGGGGAGGTCTCCCTCTAACACCCATGCTAGTTAGAGGTTGATTTAAACCCTCAAGAGTCAGTGGGCTTTTATCCCTTCCCAGACTTTGTTTGCAGTAAGCGTTATCGCTTTGAATACTCTTGTTTGGCATATGGCTGTCTAACCCCCCTTCGGATCTCACTGGGTTCAAGGACCTCCTGGGGCAGTGAGTTCCACCACTGGACCATGCACTGAGTGAAAAAGTTTCCTTTCTTCAGCTTTGAATTTGCCACCTTTAATTTCACTGAGTGTCTCTCTGTTCTGGTGTCATGAGCCAGGGAAAAGAGAAGCCCCAAGCTCCCTCTTTGCATCATTCATTCTTGTATAGATTTTTATCTTGTTCCCTCTTGTCTCCTCCTGACGGTAACAATCCCAGTCTTTCCAATCCCTGTTCAAAGGCGGGTTCTTCCAGCCCAAAATCATTCTCATCCCCCTTCTCTGGGCCCCTCCTAATTCTACAACAAACTTTTTGAAACGGGGTGGCCAGTTCTGCAGGCAGGTGCCACTTAGGGATGTGCCATCCAGTTATATAAAGACACGCGATTATTTGCTGGATTATTTTCTAGCCCACTCGCTCTGCATTGTAAGGTCCTGCTTGCTTTTTGCACTGCAGCTACACACTGCCCAGCTGTCTTCATTGCACTGTCTACCCCTTTCCTGCGCTGACAGTTCATTTAGACCCCGTGAGATGTGTGAGGAGGATACGTTTTGCCCTCCAACGTGCATTACTTCAGCTTTAGCTGCACTGCTCGTGTGTTGCCAATCCCCT
This sequence comes from Rafetus swinhoei, assembly GCA_019425775.1. Lineage (NCBI taxonomy): Eukaryota > Metazoa > Chordata > Testudines > Trionychidae > Rafetus > Rafetus swinhoei. The sequence goes on along the minus strand of CM033428.1, from coordinate 41,209,156 downwards.
AACTTAGTTCAGTCCCTCACGGTTTTATCTGGACTTGCCTAACCTCAATAGCTTAGTGTCACTTGCAAATTTAGCAACTTTACTATTCACCCCCCTTTCCAGGGCATCAACAACTACATTAAACCACCCCGGCCTAACACGGAGCCACGAGGCACTGGGACGTCAGCCGTCGCCATGAGGAAAAGCCACCATTCAGTCCTACTCTGTTTCCTGTCAGTTAGCCCATTTTTGATCCATGGCAATACAGTAATTCCTCATTTAACACGTGCCCGCTTAACACGTTTTCGCGATAGCACCATTTTTTTTTTAGGGAACGTTTTTTGAATTACACGACCGTCCCCGGAATAACACGGTTTCCCCAGCTGGCCCATTGCCGGCAGCTGCGCAGGGCTTCCCCCGCCTCCCTGCAAAGCGGCGGAGGGTTCGCCGCTCGCCGTGCCATTCCCCGGCGACCCCCCCCTCGCTGGACGCAGTGCGGGTCCTGGCAGACCCGTCACAGGGGCATACTCCCAACCCAATCCCCCTCCTTCCTCTTCCCTTCCCTTCCCCAGAGCCAAACACCTCCTCCCTGCTGTAACCCAGTCCCCTTTCTCCCCAACCTTATGTCCCGGTCCCAACAGACACCACCGCTTGAAACGCAACCCCCACCTTTTCCATTATTTTCAATGGGAAAATTGACCCCGCATAACACGTTTTCACTTAACACGATCATTTTCTGAAACATCTCTATAGTGTTAAATGAGGAATTACTGTACTTTGCCTTTACCCCCAATTATTTAACTTTGCTAGTAGCCTCTTCCAAAGGGCTTTGCCAAAACCTTTTTAAAGTCTAAATAGATTGTGTCAAGAGTTCTCCTTCGTCCATGGTAGAGAGGCATCCTGCAGGGCCCACCATGCATGGTACCTTCAGCCAGGAGGCCGGGTCCCGGATGGAGCACTGCACAGGGCACTAGGTGTAGCTCTGTCCTGAAGAGGAGGGCAGTAGCAGGGCTCTCTGGAGACCCCTAGGGGCTGCATCGGGCCAACAGCCCCCATTTTGGCCACTCAATCTCCAAAGTCCAACCACTAATGAAAGCCCAGCAGATGCAAAAACAATGGAGAAACATGGGCCGCCTCTTACTGTGAATTCTACGCTGTGTCCTGAGAGATAGGTCAGGAGGTAGGAGGTTGCTGGCAAACACGCCTCAGCCACCGCAGGGTCACTGGAGTGCGAGAGTTCGTGCAGACAGCGAGCTGCCTCCATCTGCACATCGGCCAAGCTGCTGGTGAAGAGCCCGATCAAGACCCGCATGCTGCCCTCCAACCTGTAAGAGCAAACCAGGACTCTGCTTCTTTCTGCTGTCCCCAGTCCCTCCCCAAAACAGACACACTCCTCCCACCATGATGCCCAAGGGCCAGGAAGACAGGTTGTGTCTCAGAGTACATCTACACTGCAGAGTTATTCTGGAATAGTTATTCCTAAATAGCTTATTTCGAAATAGCACGTCTACACTGCAGGGAAGCCTCAAAATGAGTCCGAGGCAGGCTCCCCTAATGGAGACATGCTATCTCCATTTAGAGCCCTGGGAGGAATAACTTAGAATGGCCCTGGTGAGGAAATAGCAGAAATGGAGCGTCTACACAGCCCCTACTCTGAAATAACTGTTTCGGAATAGGCGTTATCCTTCATAGAATGAGGGCTACAGAAGTTGGAATAAGCCGTCCGTTATTTTGAAATTATTTCGAAATAACGGTATTGCTGTGTAGGCGCTCGCATAGTTATTTCAGAATAACAGCCATTATTCCGAAATAACTTTGCTGTGTAGACATACCCTCAGGGAACAGGCACTAAAAACCTGGCCCGTTCGTGGACTGGCCTGGCCGCTCCGCAGACCACTTGGCTTGAAAGGGCCAGGTTAATTCCTGCTCTCACAGCTCTGCAGTTACGCAGGGCTCAGTTTGGACCAGTTTGGATATTGACTTTGCCCCCTTCTTTTACAACAATTCTCTTTCTTTCCCTTCCTCTCTCTGAGCAGCCAGATTTGCTGCCTTCGGAAGTCACTTTGCCACGACTCTGTGGCATGACAGAGAGCCTAACAAAGCTGCCCCAGACCAGCCAGAAGGGAACTGAGATGCCAGACAGCTCTTCCTGTAAGAACACGTGCAGAACAAGTCTCAGGCCAACCACGCAGACTGGAAAGTACAGCCCACAGCTCTCGAGCACAGCGAAGAGCCTCCCCGGAATCCGTAGCAATCCATTCCCCTGAAGGTGAAAATCAGGCAGAGTCACGTCCTGCAAGCTCTCAGCCTCCCCCTGAAATTCTAGAGCAGCTACTTGTCCAGCTTCCCTCTCTGTTCCCATGGGACCCTCCCAGCTCATCCACAGCCCAGCACAGCACAAGGCATTCAGACCAGGCACAACACAAGCTCTGTTCTCAGGGAAAAGGAGGAGTCACCAAACAGAACGGGATGGAGACATTTTCTAATGCAGATACATGACCACACTTCCAGCCACAGTAAAATCTCCTGCGGCACAGAAATAGCCACACCAAGCCCTGCTCCAGACAATACGTGGGCCCACCCTCATCTAAGTGGATGCCCACACCCATGTCCTTGCAGCGGCCACTACCGGAGAGCCCACTTCTAGCTTGAGCCTTTAGGAGCACAGACTAGCCATGCCTTGGGCTGGGCATAGCATGGAAGCCCAGACTGGCTAACCTGACAAATTTCTGTTGCGTCTCTTTGTGCTGCAGTCCCTGTCGAAGGCGACTCAACAGTTTCTTCCTCTCGTCTGTTCCCCTCTGGACGTCCCTCAGCAGCTGCAAAAGCTGGTGGAAAACAAACAGCAGGGCAGATGTCAAGCCCATCTCCAGGGTACAAATCACAGCAAGATCGTTTATGGTCATTCAAGATCCCAGTGCACTTTTCCAAAGGGTCGTGGTACTGACCCTGGCCTCTAGGTGCTACCATTAGAGTTTTTAGAGCCACTTGTAAAACACTTTGGAATCCACCCAGCTCTACAAACTTAGTGTTGTTATTATTAACAGAGCCCAGGGCAGTGGGAGACCCCACCGTGAATATCTAGGGACAAACGGTTTAAGCCCTTCACCTCTTGGTCAGACAGAGGTTCTGCTGCTATTTCCACTCCAGCCTGCCCATCTCCGTTCACCAGGCTGTCTTCCCGCAGAAGTCTCTTACTGACCAACTGCTGCTGCCTCCGGGCCTTCCTCAGAGCTGCAAACAAACCAGCCTCTGGTTACTGACAACAACAGTGCTTTTTATGTCAAGACGCAATTTCAGCTCATTCAAATCACTGCTCTTTTTTGGGGTGAAAAGAACCTGATGTGTCTCTTCCTGTGACTGTATATGTACTTCACAGGAAAACCATCTAGACACTAGCTGTGGTGATTTCACACAGATTGATGACAGATCAATAGATACTGTGCACGCAATGGAGTTTGGAGATGGAGATCTTACGCTGGCCATAGATTTGGAAGCTGCAAGTCAAAGGCGATAAAGGCCTGGGTGAGGAGTTGAAGCAGAGGTGAAGCTGAGGCAGTGGAAATACATGGCCGGTGATATGGAGTTGGGGAAGGCCACTAGGCACAGGAGGGAAAAGCAAGCTCTGAACCAAACGGAAAACAGAGGACATGGAGGAATGTTTAAAGATGCAGCTGCAGCGTTTTCTGACTTTTAGACATCCGGGTGAGGGAGGCTGAGATGAAGCCGCTGGTTTACCTGCTCAAGTCAAGAGCTCTCATTAAAGGTCTACTAGGAAATCAAGCCGAGTAACCTCGGTGTCAATGTTGAGCTTGCAACGATAGAAAAGGAAGGAGGAGAGGGCCAAGAACAGAACCTTTTGGGGACCGTGCGAAGAGGAGGGCGCCTTGGCAAAGCAGCGCCTGCTCCCACCAGAGACAGGGAGAGGGAGCGGTGCGATGATGGAGCCATGGCATGAAGGAAGCAGAGCAGGATGGAGTGGTCCAAGAATGGCCGTAGGAGGAGGCGCAATCAGTGCAAAGAAAGACTGATGCGGGGACACGGGAGCAGGCTGCAGACAAATCAAACCCAGCAGCGCTGCGCTGCACTCGCCCTGGCCCGCCACGCAGCCCGTGTAGGGCTCCGCCAGCGCGGGGCCAGAGGGCTGGAGGCCGGCCACAGCCCAGGCGAGCCCTCCGGAGGAGCGGGCGGCCCCCCAGCGGGCCCGCGTCCCCGGGACCCGCCCCTGCCCGGGCCGTGCGGCCCCCAGAACCGCCCCGCGCTCCGGGCCCGACCTGCCTCCTGCTCCCGCCGCCGGGCCCGCAGCTCCTCCAGGCCGGCAGCGGCCCGCGACCCCCGGCCCCCCCGGCCCCACATGCCGCCGGCTCCCGCGGGGAAGATGGCGGCCGGGGACCGCGCGCTTCCGGGGGCCGGGCCCGAGCCGCCGCCGCGTCTACGAGAGGCCCCGGCCCGAGCGGCGGAGCCGGCCTAGGGAGGCCCGGGCGGGAGTCAGAGAGCGGGGCGGGGCGTCCGGGGCCCAGGGGATTGAGGGGTTCCGGGTTGTAGGTAAGGGGGCCATGGGGATTTAGGAGCTCCAGGGGTGTGGGGTGTCCCAGGGGATTTAGGAGCTCCAGGGGGACGTGGGGCGTCCCAGGAATTGAGGGGTTCCGGGTTGTAGGTAAGGAGGTCCAGGGGATTTAGGAGCTCCAGGGGTGTGGGGTGTCCCAGGGGATTGAGGGGCTCCAGGGGACGTGGGGCGTCCCAGGGGATTGAGGGGTTCCGGGTTGTAGGTAAGGAGGTCCAGGGGATTTAGGAGCTCCAGGGATGTGGGGTGTCCCAGGGGATTGAGGGGCTCCAGGGGGACGTGGGGCGTCCCAGGGGATTGAGGGGTTCCGGGTTGTAGGTAAGGAGGTCCAGGGGATTTAGGAGCACCAGGGGCATGTGGGGTGTCCCAGGGGATTGAGGGGTTCTGGGTTGTAGGTAAGGAGGTCCAGGGGATTTAGGAACTCCAGGGGCGTATGGGGTGTCCCAGGGGATTGAGGGACTCCAGGGTGTGTGAGGACATTCCAGGAGCCCTGGTATTCTGGGGGTCAGAGGCTCACAAGGGGATGGAGACCTGTGTGTGTCAGTGAGGAGGGTGCCAGGGGATTGAAGGGCTCTGAGGGTGCCAGTGATGGGGGTCATAAGGGAGTTGGGGACTTGTGTGTGTCAGTGAGGGGGTCCCAGGAGGGCTGGGGAGGTCCTGTGGGTGTCAGTGACTGCGAAGAGGCTTTCCAAGGGGACTGAGCGGCTTGCGTGTGTTAGTAAGGGAGGTTTCCTGGGGCTGATCTCCAGTGGCAGTGAGGGTGGTCCCTGGAGATGGGCAGACCCAAAATGTCAGTGGGGTGGTCCCCAAGAGGTTTTGGGGTGCTGGGCATCAGTGACTGGAGTCTCCAGGGAGTTGAGTGTTGGGTCCTAAGAGAGGGGCTCCTGGAGGGTTGGGGGCCTTGGGTGTGTGAAGTGTATCAGTTGGGAACAAGATTTCAAGAGATGTCCTGTACTTGGTGCCAAACATCCCCACATCTCCTGTTCAGCAAGAAGCCACTAATAAGCGACTGGTCAGACACAGTCTCTCTAGCAATAATGACACTGAAGATCTCACGTCAGCCAGGTTAACCACAACCCTCCTCCTATAACTACCTTGTGAGCCCCCCATAACTCCTTTTTGGGCCAAGCCGCCTACAATTACAGCACAATGACATTTCAGATTTAAATAGCTGACATCATAAAATGGCCCATAAATAGTGTCCTAACTATGCAACTGAGGGATTTGACTTACTCCTTGCAACTCTTTGTTCAAATAAATTCTCCCAGACAGCTGGTGATCATGGAGGAGGGCTCTGGCTGCTTGCTCTGTGTATATGGTGCTATGGGTATTTCATATTATTTCTAGCACTTGCCAGTAATTGTTCTCATCACAATTATATTTTACACTTATGAGAGTCATTCAATTACATTAGTTCCCTGTATGGCAGAGAGAGGCTACCCCTGCTGAATACGCTGTATTGCTGCTGAGTCTATTCAGCCTTTAGACAGGCCTGGCTCCTGTTTGGCCACATATGCAGAACTGTGTGCAGCTCCCCACCACTCACTGCAGCTCCCCACCTCCATGTGTGGCAGGGGATCCCTGCAGCTCCCAGCTGCTGCAGGTGGCAGGGAGGGACTGCTGCTGATCTCTGGCCCCACGGGGGACTGCTGCGTTCTCCACTCCGCAGGCAGCAGGGGACCCCTGTAATTCCCGGTTGCTGTGTGCTCCAAGGAGGATCTCCAGAGCTCCTAGCTAATGCAGATGGCAAGAGAGATCCCTGCCATTCTCCAGTGCCATAGGAGATGGGGACTGCCAGAGCTCTTCACTTCCATAGATGGCAGGGGAGACCCCCCAGAGACCCGAGCCACCAGAGTAGGATGTCGAAGCAAAGGCTTCACTTAGTTTTTAGGCGGCTAAACAAACAGCTTTATTGATCAGTAAAGCCAAGTGAGCCAAACGTGGTCCCAGCAGAGCCGGGCCCAGTAAGGCTGGCTAATACAATCAATCCTAGTATTTTATACCCTTAACCAAACAAGTCTGATGCCAGGGCATTCCATCAAAACAAACTTCAAAGAGAAATTATCAGCACAGAAAGAAACAGGTTTTTAGGGAGTTTGAGCTTCAGCTTAAAATAGTTCATTACACATTCCAACAGCCCATCCTCCTGGCCTTTCTCACATTGGTGAAGGTCAGTTAACCTTCTAGTGTACGTGCAGAAGCAAGAAACTTAAATGGCTTCTGTTATATGAAGTGGCTTCTAGCTAAATATGAAATGGTTTCTACAGTTTCTACAAGGGGGACCCTGCAGCTGTGAGCCTCCACCAGTGTTGGTGGCTCCTAGAGCCACCTGCAGCTTCCCCGGCTCCCCTTGTGTCATGGATATTTTTAGTAAAAGTCAGGGACAGGTCACAGGGTTCCATGACTTTTTTGTGATTGCCTGTGATCTGTCTGTGACTTGCTGAAATTATCCACGACAGAATCTTAGTCCTAGGTCACATGCACATTCTGTAGGCTCCGCTTCAGTGGTTAGCAATGGGCCCATAAACATCCTATTTCTGCCCCACCGAAATCAACAGAGGGTTTGCCTTTGACTTCCGTGGGAATAGGATCAAGCCCAGTATTGCTCCTATGCTGACTCCCTGGAATGATAGGGAAGTAATGAGTATAATCTGATAGGAGTTTAATCTGCTCTAGTATTAACTGCTACAGACTATGCAGTTCTGCACCTATATACACGACTTCTACCGGGCTTTGTTATAATTAATTGTGGGCCCAAATCTTCCACTCTTTAGGATAGCTCACTGCTTATCTATCTACCTATCTATCTATCTCTCCCTCCCCAAGGGGGATGTGTGTGTGTGTGTGTGTGTGTGTGTATGTATATATAGGGATATAGTTGTCCTCTGACACTAGAGGGCGTCATTACTTCTGATACAGTATAGTAGTGGGTACTGAGTCTGGATACAGATCCACAGTGGGGGTGTTACAGACTGTTATTATCACTTAGCCCTGGGGTGTGCTTGTTCTACCACTGCACTAGCCTATGTGGTTTAAATTCTGGGACTCCCCGCGGGACCCAAGAATCAAGCACACTCTGGGTGCATCTTCGCCAGGAGACCCTGACTCAGGCAAGGTCATTCAGGGCGAGGTAGTTTTGGTGGGCCCTGCTCATGGGCAGTTGGCAGGGATGCACACATGAGCCCGCTTGTTGCCCTGTTCCTGTTCCGTTCTGTGGTAGAGTTTGCAGGGCCGGGACTTAGAAAAACTCCCTGTTTGCATGCAAGCAGAGCAGACTGGATCTGGAATCAGATAAACCTAGGGCCCTGCAGGGCCATTTGGACAGAGGGAAAGCAGGCTCTAAGGAGATCAAAGCAATAGTGCCTTCACTCTGTGGGCAATCTGAGCACAGGAAACCCAGTTCTCCCCCTTTCTGTGTCTGGGGCGGGCCCGCTGCTGGCCTCCACATCATTCTGGGCTGGCAGGTTCCAGGCAGGATTGTGAAATGCCTTAAGCCATTAGTCAGCCCCTGTGGTGTGTCTCCCAGCTGCAGTTCTGCTTCAGGAAACAAACAGGAGAGAGCTCTTGTGCAAAAGGAAGCAGCAGCTGGAAGGCTGTCTGGCAGGAAGCAGCGCTTTGGGGGGACAGAGGGACCCACGCAGGACAGTAAAGCTGCTCACAAGAGACAACCACGGACATCTGCATCACGGACGCCCGAAAGCTAAAGGAATCGAGTCACTGCATCGGCGGGAGGAGCCTGCCTTTCCAACAACGCAGGTGGGTCCTTTAACACCAACCCCATATAGTGCTGCTGTAAAGTGACCACTCGCCCAGGCATGCGGGGCACCTAGAAATGCACCTTTGCAAAACAAGGAAGGCATGCTTACCAGCTTTTAACCCTCTAGCTGCTGGCACTTTTCGCACTGCCCATTGACAGTCCTAATATGGGCCCAGAAAATAACCATGCCCCACAGTGAACACATTCCCAGTGTTGCCTGGATAGCACCCACCGAATGATCCCCCAGTACTCCACATGAGGCTGGTAGTTGTTAAAAGCCCGGATTGAGATAGGGAAACTGAGGCATGGAGCGGTGACGTAACCTGCCGAAGGCTGCACAATGAGCCAGTGTTGGAGCTTTGAATAAAAGGAGGGAGCCGCTTACCCGCAGTTCTGTGCTCTGACCGTTAGCCCATATTCTCTCCTGTGTGATTTGCCCTTTCTAGCATCTCCCCTGCTGTGCCCATGGGCTTGCAGGGCACTTAGGAGACTCCCCAGCCTGGGGTGGCTCAGCCCCGGGTGCATGGGGTACAAACCGGCACTCGAGCACTGAGGCGCCCTAGGACATAGGTGGCTGGGTGGGACAGAGCAGCTCCCTTTGCTGGGGGGAACGTTGAGTGGGGGATGGGCACCCCCCCCAACAGGACTGCTGGCCGGGTGAGGAGCAGCTCTCCCTGTGAAGAGGAACAGGCTTTATCTGGTGTGAGAGACTGACTCTCCTCCACTGGCTGTCACACACTGTCGGGGGGTGTGTGAGGAGGAACCCCAAAACCAGCCCCCACAGGGGAATCCTCCTGAAGAGACTCGGTAACCAGACCCCATGGAGCCAAGTTTCTCCTCTGGCCTCGGGGCAAATCCGAAGCCGGAGCCAGGCCTGAACTTTGGGGCTCAGACCGATCTGTGGACGTGGCTGCGACAGCTCCTAAAACAGGGGGCTGATCCTTGGCCGAGCTCCAGTGGCTTCCAGGTGAGTGAAATCCCAGCTCCAGCCACATCAATGTGGGAGCAGGGTTTGGCCAGGTGTCACTGGGGAGCCGTGTGACTAGCCGTAGACGCCATCCGCCGCCATGCCAGCGCCTGAGCCGGCAGCGCTCACTGAGCGAGCCCTGTGGGAGCGGTAGGAACAGGTGTAACACGGAACCCAGTCGGGACTCGGGCGCTTAGTGCGCGAGCCTCTCCCGCAGGCGCTCCACGCCGGCTGGCGCTCGGCTGAGGCCGACCAGCAGACTCGTTAACCCGCGGTGGGCGGGCCAAGTGCCAACATGCGGGGCAATGACCCACACCCCGCAGGCGTGTGAGCTGCACTGGCTCGAGGCTGTCCAGCAGTGCCAGCAAATGGCAGCTCAGTCCCTGAGTCCAAGGCGGCGGCTGTCTCCGGAACCTGGCTCGCTCGCTGCCCGCTCATGCCCCCGAGGTTGCTAGGCAGGGGGAATGCTCAGGGGCACTCGCCTTGGCACCCAGGACTGGACTCAGGCTTGCTGCGAATCACCCGAGCTTTGTTCTGGTGCTTGCACTGTGCGGGGCAAAGGCTCTGGGGGCCAACCGGCCCCACCGTTGGCTTCATTGAGCGTCACGCCGGCAGCCCCTGCTCTGTAACAGCAAAGGCCTGGGCTTTCCTCGTGTCCTTTTCTTTTCTAGGCTATTCACCATGCAACTCACCCAGGCGTTTGCGGTTATCCTGCTCACGGGATTGAAATTCTCTGCCGTCGCAGCCAACTGCTCCTTCAATCAGACCCAGAGGCACTGCTCCTGCTCGCTTTTGGATCAGGACAAGCTAGGAAACCTCTTCCAGTGCTTCTCTGCCTCTGTCTTGGAGCTCCGAGGAGGAAACTTGGAGCAATTTGCAGATTTTGCATCCATCCCAGTGGAGGAATCGGTGATCAACATCCTGGAGATTCTGAATGTGACCAAGATTGTCTTTGGAGATCTCCTCGTGCCGGAGGTTCTGGTGGCCGCTGTCATGAAGTTCATGCCCTATGCGCCTCACCGAGCTCCAGTTTGAGAACTGCACTTTCCTGGGAAAAGCCAGCTGGCTCCCCATGGACAGGGTGATTCTGCCGGTCTCCTCATTACGCTTCCACAAGGTGACCTCCAGCTCCCTGGCTGACAGAGGCGAAGACTTCTCCTACCTGAGTAGCTGGCTGGAGAGCCTGCAGGATCTGACTGTGACGCAGTCGCAGGTCCCCTACATTCCATGCAGCATGGGCAAGGTCTTCAGGACCTTACGCTACCTGGATGTGTCAGAAAACCGCCTCCAGGACCAGAGCATGGGGCCTTCGTTTTGCCCAGGGGCTTTCCCACAGCTCCAGGTATTAAAACTCCGCCACAACAACCTGAGCTCCTTCCTCACCACGTGTGAAACGCTGCACCAGCTGGAGAAGCTCGGCCACTTAGACCTGAGTCAGAATGGCCTCCTGGCCGTCCCCTCCTCCTCCTGTGAGTGGCAGCCATCCCTCCGCATCCTCAACTTGTCCGCCACGGGCCTAGACCATGTCCCCAGGCCTCTGCCCCCCAGCCTTGAAGTATTAGACGTGAGTTCCAATAAACTCCACACCCTCGACCTTTCACTCCCCTTCCTGAAGAAGCTCTTCCTGTCCAACAACAGGCTGCGGGCTGTCCCCTCCACCCAGAATTATCCTGCCGTAGAAGCCCTCAGTCTGGATGGAAACCTTATCTCCTGCCTCCCCAGAGGTGAGCTCCGGGCGCTGAGACACCTGCAGAGCCTCCGGGCAGGTCGGAATCTCTACAACTGCTCCTGTGCGGGGGCCTGCGAGCTCCCTGCCCTGGCAAGCACGGGGCCCTTGGTGCCCGACTGGCCTCAGGACTACAGGTGTGAGTCTCCGCCTCGTCACCAGGGCGCCCTGCTGAAGGACGTACTGGCTGCAGAGCTGCAGTGCAGCAAGGCCAGCGCGATGGCTCCTGTCTCTATCTTCCTGCTGAGCTGCTTGGCTGGGACCCTTTGCCTGACACAAAGCAGGGTCTGGCTGGGCCAGCTGCTGGGCTCTGGCATGAGTGTGCGGCCCTTCACACAGCAGGGCAGGGACTGAGGAATTGCCCTGCCTGCAAGGGCGGGTGGTCGGGATGCCCCAGAGGGGGCAGCAGCCTCTGCCACTCAGCCTATTGGGCTAGGAGGAACGGGTGTCTAGCCAGCTTCTCAGGACTACACTGACAGAGACATCAAGGGCAGGCGGGTCCCTCGGGGGGAATCCGTGCGCTTTGCCCTGCCCTGCCCTGCTGGCTGGCTGCAGACATCTGAGGTTCCAGACAGGTTGTTGCCATTATTTTAAAGCCCAGGAGCAATCAGAAACACCACTGTGCCCCATGGACGTTACAAGGCTCACCCATCATGCTGTCTTGCAGATCCCCGAGCAGAGCGACCAAGCTGGGAAGAGGAGACCAAACTCCTCATTCAAGCAGACTCACTTGTAGCCTCCACAAGCCAGTTGTATTCTCTGTTTCCCAGCTGCATGGAGGAAGGCGTAGCTGTACCCCTCCTGCCCCATTCGCTTGGGCCAGATCTATACACAGATTGTGTACAGGCAGGCATTACTAGATTGCTTGAGGGGGAGGGTCTGTAGTAAGAAGAGGGTCGAAAGCACAAGTCCTGCTGTGAGGCCTTAGGCCTAGATGAAAGTCGTCAGGACTTTGCTAATATAAAGCAAAGTTGAGCTGTGAGCAAGAGGCAGGCCCTGCTCACAGAATCTGGCAAGAACAGGGCTGATATTGCAGAAACACACAGACCTCGGAGGTACTAGGCACAAGTCATGTAAACACAGTCCAGAAGGGTGGTACCAGAACACCTCGTTGGGGAACATCTTAGTACCAACACACTCCCCATAGATAACAGGAACTTTCGAACCTGTGTTCAGGATAGGATCAGGATGACAGCAGTGGCTAGAAATATTTTGATCAAACTAACACATATAAGGTATTGAGCGGCACCTGGTATGTCAGGGGGTGGCATTCTGGTACGTCAGAGTGATGCGTAACTTGTCTGTATCCGTGTACAAAGGTGTATCTCAGAGGGACTGTTCTTGTCCAGCCTAGGGTGCGGTGGAAAATCCCACCACTGAGAGCTGTGTCCATTGTCAGGGGTATATACGCCTAGTGGTTCGGTAGGCAACTAACTATTACTGCGCTTCGTTTGATAATAAACCTGGCCTGCCGCCTTCGCACCTTATCTGATTTTGTGGTTCTTGAGGGTTCTCTATGCAGACTGGCTGTGCAAAGCCAGGGCAGCACACAAAGGGAGCACGCGCATGCACACACACACGCAAAGACACACACACAGCCGAACTGTTATCAACCTACACACACACACCACACACACACAGCCGAACTGTTATCAACCTACACACACCACACACACACAGCCGAACTATTATCAACCTACACACACACACCACACATACACACAGCCGAACTGTTATCAACCTACACACACCACACACACACAGCCGAACTGTTATCAACCTACACACACCACACACACACAGCCGAACTATTATCAACCTACACACACACACCACACATACACACAGCTGAACTGTTATCAACCTACACACACCCACACCACACACACACAGCCGAACTGTTATCAACCTACACACACACACCACACACACAGCCAAACTGTTATCAACCTATACACACACACACCACACACACACAGCCGAACTGTTATCAACCTACACACACCCACACCACACACACACAGCCGAACTGCTATCAACCTACACACACACACCACACACACACAGCCGAACTGCTATCAACCTACACACACACCACACACACAGCCGAACTGTTATCAACCTACACACACACACACACCACACACACACACAGCCAAACTGTTATCAACCTACACACACACACACACAGCCGAACTGTTATCAACCTACACACACACACACCACACACACAGAGCCGAACTGTTATCAACCTACACACACACACACCACACACACACAGCCGAACTATTATCAACCTACACACACACACCACACACACACACACACAGCCGAACTGTTATCAACCTACACACACACAGCCGAACTGTTATCAACCTATACACACACACATCACACACACACCACACACACACAGCCGAACTGTTATAACCTACACACACACACACACCACACACACACACAGCCAAACTGTTATCAACCTACACACCACACACACACAGCTGAACTATCAACCTACATACACACACACACCACACACACACACAGCAGAACTGTTATCAACCTACACACACATACCACACACACACAGCCGAACTGTTATCAACCTACACACCACACACACACAGCTGAACTGCTATCAACCTACATACACACACACACCACACACACACACAGCCGAATTGTTATCAACCTACACACGCACACACACCACACACACACAGCCGAACTGCTATCAACCTACACACACACACACTACACACACACAGCCGAACTGTTATCAACCTTTGACGGAGCAAGAAACCTGCCGAACACCACATCCGTGGCATCTGACCAGAGGGGAGATTGTTTCTAACCAATACAGGTCTCTCGTATGGACCCAGCCGGAGCGGGGATAAATGTGCTCACTGCTGTGTTATCTGCTTAAACGAAGCACCCGAGATCTTTTCGAGGGGAAAAGGCAGCACGCCGCATTTATTGAGAATACAACAGTTGTACATTATCACTCACACACACAAACGCCAGGCACACACAGTCCCGCCAGTCGATGTCATAGTTACCAGTCCAGAGTCTGTATCAATCTAGTGGCCACTAGATCGAACACAGAGGGGGAGCAGGCACATACATGCCTCTTTCACACATAAACAATCTTTTACAAGGACTTCTCAAGGAAGCAGAACATCAATATCTGCATTGGGCAAAGCAAAGCGGCGTTGTAAATCAAACAATTAAGGCCTTAGCCTTCAACATCCCTTTAGTCTCATTAACACAGAGACAATTCCAAAACTATCTTTTTACTTAGGCCCATTTACTAAACTCACTAAACTTTAGGACAAAGAAATAGACATTTAACTAAAAGGGCTTAATTTAATATTACATCATTCAACTACATTACTATATTACTAAACCTAAAATACAAATATAAAAAGAATAAAACTTTCCGTTCCAACACTGTAGTTCATTCCTCTCCCCGTAGCACAACACCCTGTACCAGGATAAGCACGTCTGTGCCAGTACAACTGCATCCCCAGCGCGGGTTACACCTGTTCACTCTGCCCAGGGGATGCAACCTGCTTGGAGACAAGGCGTCAGTGCTACCTACAGTAAAGGGAGCTGATTCTGCTCTTGGGGGCACAGCAAGCAACTATTTTGCAAACCCTCCATGCCTTAGCTGGCTATTGTGCCTGTCTGTCCTGTGTATTGCCCCTTTAAATCTCCAAGGCCTCTGCCGTTTACCGAGATAGGCAGCCATTGGCATTTGGGTGCCTAACTCGCATTGAAGTGGATGAGAGCTGGGCACCCGGTACCTGCGTGTGGAGCTTGGGGCAGTGTACCCGAGAGGGGGGCGCACAGGGGGGTCTCATGGCACTTTACTCTCTGCTTCCTTGTTACTGATCAACCTACAGTCAAAGCAGCGCAGCTGAACGTGGAGGGCAGATTGGAACCCTGCTCCTGCACTGTCTGAAGGGCCCCGTTACTCAGCTGCTCCCAGCGCCCCGGAGAGGGAAGGATTTGCAGCTGGCAGTGACGCTGATCTTGCACGAGAAGGATGGACTCTTGCTCTTCTCCCAAAGCCGCTCTGGCTCTTAAAGGGTTAAGAGCCATGAAACTTGAGTGGCTGGGCCTCAGAGATGCCGGGGATCAGATTCCGGGAACATAAGAACGGCCAAGCTGGGTCAGACCAAAGGTCCATCCAGCCCAGTATCCTGTCTGCCGCCAGTGGCCAATGCCAGATGCCCCACAGGAGGGGTCACAACAGGGAATCCTCACATGATCCCTCCCCTGTCTCCCACCTCCAGAGAAACAGAAGCTAGGGACACCATTCCTACCCATCCTGGCCAACAGCCATGGATGGACCTAACCTCCATGAATCTATCTAGCTCTTTTTTGAACCCTGTTAAAATCCTAGTCTTTATCATGTCCTCTGGCAAGGAGTTCCACAGGTTGACTATGCGCTGAGTGAAGAAAAACTTCCTTTTGTTTGTTTTAAACCTGCTGTCTGTTAATTTCATTTGATGACCCCTAGTTCTTAGATTGTGGGAATAACTTTTCCTTATTCACTTCTTCCATACCAATCATGATTTTATAGACCTCTCTCATATCCCCCCTTAGTCTCCTCTTTTCTAAGCTGAAAAGTCCCAGTCCTTTTAATCTCTCTTTATATGGGACCCGTTCCAAACCCCTAATCATTTTTGTTGCCTTTTTCTGAACCTTTTCCAATGCCAATATATCTTTTTTGGGATGAGGCGACCACATCTGTACATGGTATTCAAGCTGTGGGCGTACCATGGTTTTATAGAGGCAATAAGATATGTTCTGTTTTATTCTCTACCCCTTTTTTAATGATTCCTAACATTCTATTTGCCTTTTTGACCACCGCTGCGCACGGAGTGGATGCTTTCAGAGGGGAGGGGAAAGTGCCGTTTTGCACAGTCCCCTGTTACCATAGCCCCATTGTGCATGAAGGTCACACACCAAACCCAGCAGTTATAATAAGCAGGTGCTGGGTTGAGGTGGTTTATTACAGAAAACGGGCTGCAGTAACAGCACTAGTGACTGCTCTGACGGACTCCGGGGTCTGAGCGGCTTCAGCCCCCTCTGCTAAAAGCCTTACAGTCCTTGGCATACTTAGGGCACTGGCCCAGCCAGAGGCAGTGGGGGAAGGAAGGAGCCTGCTGGCCAGGCTATTGGTGAGCTGAGTGCTCCGACCAGAGGGTGGTGGGGCTATGGGAGCAAGGCAGGCGATGGGAGCGTTTCTCCCGCTGACCTCCCGCAGTTAGGTCGGTGCCCTAGCTCAGCTTGAGATACGTCGACTCCAGCTACATAAATAACATAGCTGGAATTGCAGACCCTAAGCCGACCTTCCCCCATAGTGTAGACCTGCCCTTATAAAGTTTGCAGATGCTACCAAGCTGGGCGGGGTTGCAAGTGCTTTGGAGGGTAGGGTCAAAATTCAAACTGATCTGGACACACTGGAGAAATGGACGGAGTAAACAGCATGAAATTCAATAATGGCACATGCAAACTACTCCGCATAGGAAGGAACAATCAGTGTCACGTACACAACGGGAAATGACTGCCGAGGAAGGAGCGCTGCAGAAAGCGTGGGGTGACAACAGACCACAAGCTAAATATTACTCAACATTGTAACATTGTTGCAAAAAAGTGAAAATCATTCTAGGCTGTATTAGCAGGGGTGCTGTGAGCAAGACACAAGAAGCGACTGCCGCTCTACTGCACGCTGGTTAGGCCTTGACTGGAGTATTGTGTACAGTTCTGGGTGCCACATTTCAGGAAAGATGTGTACAAATTGGAAAGAATCCAGAGAAGAGCAACAAAAATTATTAACGCTCTAGAAAACATGAGCTACGAGGGAAGAGTGAAAAAACAGAGTTTGTTTAGGCTGGAAAAGAGCAGACAGAGGGGACATGATAACAACTTTCAAGTACCTAAAAGGTTGTTACAAGGAGAGAGAAGAATTGTTCTTGGTCACCTCTGAGAAGAGGACAAGCAGCAATGGGCTTAGATTGCAGCAAGGGCTGGGTTGCTAGGTGCCTGGTTTTCACCCGGACAGTCTGGTATTTCTGGCCCCTGTCCAGTAAAACAGAAGGAAGGCCGGCGGCGATGTTCTTCCCCTGCCGTGTCTGGAGGGGAGCGAGGAGCACGGGGATTCTTAAAGGCGCAGTGACCTTTGGTCCTTCTTTTTTATGTTTTCCTCAACCAATTTTTTTCCTGCCATGTTTGGGATTTTTTGTGAAAGCATCTGGCAACCCTAAGCAAGGGAGGGTTAGGTTGGACATTAGGAAAAACTTCCAGTCTGGGTGGTTAAACACAGGGATAAATTGCCTAGGGAGGCTGTGGAATCTCCATCCCTGGAGATATCAAAGAGCAGGTTAGATCCACACGTCAGGAATGGTTTAGAATGGTTTAGGTGCCCTTTTGACTCAGTCTCATTTACTCTGTTGGTTAGCCAGGATGAAACTTTTTGGTCCTCTTACTCTCTCTCTCTGTGTGTGCGTGTGCGCGCAAACAAGGGGGTTATAAAGTTAGTTTGAGTCTCTGTTATGGTGTTTGGAAAGAGTTTCCCTGTAGCTTCCAAGACATTACACTTTTGTGGCTACTGTTTCTTTTGATTTTCCACTTCCTCGTTTTTGTGCAGTTCTTCTTTTTGAAGTTGTGGGTTTCTTTGGAATCCCCCCTCCAAAGATGTGCAAGTGAATTACATTATGGTCTCTATTACCAAGTGGTTCCACTGCATCCACTCCTAGGACCAAGTCGAGAATAGTTTCTCCCCTTGGGGCTCTGGGATGAGCTGCTCCTCCAAGCAGCCATTGGTAGCGCTTAGAAATGCGATGTCTGCACCCGTCCTGGGGTGACACGTTACCAGGCAACAAGGGGCTACTCGAAATCCCCCTTATTACTGACACACTGTTTTTGTAAAAGCGGCGAGGAGTCCTGTGGCACCTTATAGACTAACCGAAGTGTTGGAGCATAAGCTTTCATGGGCAAAGACCCACTTTTGTAGATTCTCTGGTCTCCTCACCGTTCCATCCCGGGCAGGTGGGCAGTCCCACCTTCCTGTTGCTAAACCCTTACTATTCGAGCAGGGCCTTTCCGCCTGGGGAGAAGCTGTGGTAAAGTCTGACTCGTGCAAGCGATTGACGTCATGGGGCTTTATGCTTTCTGTCACCCATCGTGCCGCTCCCCCAGCAGCGCCA
This sequence comes from Rafetus swinhoei, assembly GCA_019425775.1. Classification (NCBI taxonomy): domain Eukaryota; kingdom Metazoa; phylum Chordata; order Testudines; family Trionychidae; genus Rafetus; species Rafetus swinhoei. The sequence goes on along the minus strand of CM033428.1, from coordinate 41,190,946 downwards.
CTTACCCCATTTGTCAGGTCTATTTTGCCCCCGGGTATTACGGGTCCCATCGATGAGCATCATTCTACCAAGTTTGGGTGATGCCTATTGTAGCAATATCCTCCTTTCCCCAGGCACTACGCTCACCCACCTGAGTGCTCAGACGTCTCGCACTGGTGCACAGGCTCTTACACATGTGTCACTATTTCCCTGGCCGCCCTTGTGTGATGCAGTTGCTCTTTTCACGGGGCGGTTGCTCTTCCGTTTCCTGCTGTGCTTTAGCTGCTTCTCTCTCCTCTTCCCGGGGCTACAGAGACCCCCCTTTCACTAGCCCCCCTGCGAGAGCGGTCTCCGTCCCAGCCGCATGCGCCTTCCCACGTGGCCTCTCACCGAGCCTGAGTCCAAAACACCTTCTGACTTTTAAATGCCAAACTGTGGGTCCGTGCCAATGTAGGCAGAGCCCATTCCTGTCTGGGCTCCTCCTGGCCACACCTGTCACTTATGCTGGCTGGGCCGGCCGCTCCCTGCCTGCAGCCTGCACCTACCGCTGCTCCGGCCGGCTGGCCAGAGAGATGAAAGATGCATGGTAACTTCATCCCTGCACCGCTCCCGGTCCCGCCTCGCGTGGCAAAGGAGCTCCCCGGCTGGAGGGCGCAGAGCCGGGGCGGCTATGGAGGCTGGGCAGGTGAGTGCGTGGTGGGCAAGTGCCAGGCGCTTGTGGAGCTGGGGGACCGGCTTCCCTTGTGCTTCTTCAGCTCCCTGGCAGCGGCTCCTGGAAGTGCCAGGCCTGGGCAGAAGCCCTCACCCCTCTCTGGTGCCTCCCTCCCAGGCCAAGCAGGAGGCGTGTGTGCGAGCGGCCGTGGGACTCCGGCGGGCAGCAGGTACGGCGCTGGGCAGCCAGCCGCTGGGGGGCCGGGGATGGGGCCCGCAATTCATCAGGCCCCTTTGTGCCGTCTCCTCAGGCGACTGGCTCCCATGTGGGGGCAGAGGGGGGGGCTGGGCAGCCGCTGGATCCCGCCCAGCCTGGGGGGGCCCAGTTGGCAGGCAAAGCTCTGCAGCGCAGCGCCCTAAGCCAAGCCGTGGGCTGCTGGTGCCTAAGTGGGCAGAGGGCGGAGGCAGCAGGGGGCCCTCGGGAGGCCGCTCTCCACCGTTCTGGGGGGCTCGGGGCGAAGGGTCCGGCCTGGGGGGCAGCCCTTGGCCATGGGTTTGTGAGTTCGCAGCGATGGGGCGCTGCTGGGACGCGTCCCGCGGTCGGTCGGGGCCGGCCAGGAGGATCCTCCAGTGCAACAGGAACCTGGAGGCCATTATGCTCAGCTGGCTGCAAACCGGTCCCCTTAGCAACCAGCTCTCAGGCCTCCCCCCTCGGGCCTGGGCCCGCGGCCAAGCCAGCGCCTGCAGGGAGCCAGGGGCAGGGCCAGCAGCAGCAGGGGTCGCCCGAGGGGAGGCTGGGCTGGGATCAAGCCCCAGTTGCTGCGGCTCCCCCACGCGGGGGCGGGTCGGGGGTCAACATCCCTGCGAAAGGCGCGGGAGGGGACCGGGCCCAGGGCAGCCTGGCCTCAGTGCTGTGGACGGTGGAGGGTTAGGGTTAGCACCGGCTCAGCTCTCTCGCCCCTGGCCCATTCCCAGCCGGCCTGTGTGCTCAGTCTGGCCCTCCGCTGCCAGGCCCGGGAGCTGCCCTGTGCCCTGGCGGCGCGAGGGCTGGGCTGGGCCGCCCCCGCTGCCCCTGCGCCGGGGGGAAACGTGGCCCCTGGGGATGGACAGGAGCCCCCGGGAGCCGGCTGGAGCGGGTGCAACCGGCCCTGACGGGTCCCTCGCGCCGCGTTCCAGGCTCGGGGCAGCAGGAGAGTTTCCGGGTGGTGGATGAAGACTCCAGCCGGCTGATTTTTGTAGATACGGCCGACAAGGGCATTCAGGTAGGGCTGGGCGGGGCAGGGGGGCCTTCACCCCGGACTGGGGGGGCCCAGGATCTCTCTCAGCCCCTCCACAGCCCTCTCCCGTAGTGCCTGGGGCTGGCGGGGCCCGGCTGCCCGGGGGCACGAAGCCCCAGACGCCCCTGCGGGCTGGGGGCGCTCAGGGCCGGGGGCTGGGGCTGGGTGGGAGGCAGGGTGGGCAGGGCACTAACCCTGCCGCTGTCGTTCCAGGAGGGTTGCTTCACCTTCGACGGCGTCTTTAGCCTGGACACGGGGCAGGTACGGTGGGGTCTGCGCGTCCGCGCTGGGCCGGGGACAGCCTGGGGCCTCCCGCCTCCCCTCAGGCTCGGGGCAGCAGCCAGGGGCTGACCCGGTCGGCCCGATCCCTGCTGTCCCCCTGCCTGACCCAGGCCTCCCCGCAGAGCGTGCCGCGGTCCCTGGGGGTAGTCTGGGCCACACACGCGGGGAGGAAGGGCTGCCGGGGGCTTGGCGCGAGCCCCACTCTGCCTACAGGCCCCGAGCGAACCGGAGACCCGGGATAATGTGGCACTTGGGCCAGTCCCCTTGGAATTGGCCCAGCAGTGGGGCTGCCCCCTCCCCTTGGCACTAGGCCAGAGCCCAGCCCCGAACCTGCCCCTCCCCCGCCATGATGCTCCACCCTTGGCAGGCCTACCCCTGCTCACACTGCCCAGGGGCTCCGGTTCCCTCCTCTCTGCCCAGGTCCCCTGGGCCAGCCCCGCCCTGCTGCTCCTGGCACAGACTGGGGAGCTGACAGCCCAGCCCAGCAGGTAAATGGCCGCAGCTGTGCATGGCTGGGTGCCTTTGTGGGGTCGCTACCTCCCCAGCACCCCAAAGCCCTCAGCTGGGCCAGTGCCAGTGGGGGATTGGGGGCTGCCTGTTCTAGGGAGGCTGGGGTGGGGGGCCTGGGGTCAGGGCGTGGCACAGAGCAGCCTGGCCCGTGTTTGAGAGCTGCCCGGGCTCCCCTGGGGTGGCTGGGCCCTGGGTCGCGCCCCGACTCTCCCCGCAGGACCAGGTGTTCTCGGAGCTGGTGCGACCCCTGCTGGCCATGGTGCCCCTTGGCTACAGCGTGTCCCTGCTGCTGTGGGAGGCTCCTGGGGCCGGGACGAAGCCGCAGGGCGCTGGGCAGCACCACAGCATCATCCAGCAGGTGAGTCGTGGCTGGCGCCTGCCTCCCCCTCACCGGGCTGGTTTCACCTTCGAGGCTCCGGGCTGGGGTGGCCCAACCCACCCAGGGACATGAACCTGGAGGAGCTGAGCCCTGCGGCCTGGCACTGAATGGGGCAAACAGGAATATACGTGTGTGTGTGCTGGGCAGTGTCCCGGGCAGAGGGCAGCCGGGCCCCTTTGGGCGCAGTGTCCCAGGCCAAGGGCAGCCGGGCCCCTTTGGGCGCAGTGTCCCGGGCAGAGGGCAGCCGGGCCCCTTTGGGCGCAGTGTCCCGGGCAGAGGGCAGCCGGGCCCCTTTGGGCGCAGTGTCCTGGGGCCAGAGGGCAGCCGGATCCCTTTGGGCGCAGTGTCCCGGGCAGAGGGCAGCCGGATCCCTTTGGGCGCAGTGTCCCGGGCAGAGGGCAGCCGGGCCCCTTTGGGCGCAGTGTCCTGGGGCCAGAGGGCAGCCGGGCCCCTTTGGGCGCAGTGTCCCGGGCCGAGGGCAGCCGGGCCTCTTTGGGCTCAGTGTCCCGGGCAGAGGGGTGCCAGTGGGACCCTGGGACATGCCTGGCCTCCAGTGTTGCTGTGTGAGGCACTTCTCCATCTGCTGACACTAATCTCTGAGCACGGCCTGGCCTGGCCTCCTGCCTCCCTCCGTGAGCCTCGCTCCCCGAAAGCTGGAATCCAGGTTTCCAGTGGCATAGGGGACTCTGGGCACTGCTGATACCTGCCCCGTCCACTGAAGTCAGCACTGGCGCCCCCATGGGACACGGTGACAACTGGGAGCCAGGGATCCCTTGGCTCTGGCATCCCCGGGAGGAGGGAGGCAGCCTGGGGAGGCTGCGTCCGTCCTCGCCCTCACATGGCAGGGTGGCTCTGAGCTCCCAGCCCACCTGAAAGGCCTGATCCTGCCCTTCCATGAGCGGATGGGACGGACCCTGCACTCGAGGGGGGCTCCCCTGCCTGGCTGAGGGCAGAAGGGCTGATCCCAGCGGCAGAAGAGGCCCTGGGTAGTGGGGGAGCAAAGCAGAGGCCTCTAAGCAGTCGTCCCCCCCCCCAGGTGATAGAAGCCTTTTTCCAGGAGCCCGAGCCCCCGGGGCCTGGCGGGGAGCGTCTGCGGACTGTCAGCCTCGTCCTGGTAAGACGGGGGCGGAGCTCCATCCCTGGCCGGCCGGCGGGTGCCCGGCTGCCTGTCCCCCCAGACTGCGCCACTGAGCGATGCTAAAATAACCCACGGGAGCAGCCCCCCCACTGCCCACGGCGGGCCCTGGAGCCTGCGTCTGAGCCCCAACGCGGGGGGAGCGGGGCGAACGTCCTGCAGGACTGTGGGATTGCTGGGTGTGGGGAAGCTGGGACGTCCCGGCCCTGAGTGGCTGCCGGGGTGGCTTTTCCTTCCGTTCCCCTGTGGTCCACGGGGCCCAGCCGCTCTGCCCGTGGGAGCATCCTCCCGCTTCCCCGCCTGGCCCTGTGCTCCCGCCGCGAGCTGCTGGTGCAGGACGGAGACGGTGTCACCTCGTTTACACTCGGCACTGACCCCACCAGGCGCGGCCGGGCCCCGTGTCTCCGAGCAGCCTCACGCCATAAACCGCCCTGCGGGCAGGGGCTGCTCCTCGCCCTGGTGCGGCGGCTGCAAACTGGCCAGGGACGCCCCAGCCTGAGGGCTGAGCTGGGGTGCCTTAGAGCTGGCCCACAGGCATTGAGAGCCCTTTTGTGCTCCACCCATTGTCCCAGAGCATGAGCCTGCTCCCAGCAGCTCCAGAGCAGCCTCCAGCGCCCAGGCTGCTCTGAGCTCCCCCTGACTCAGCCCCCGGGGGCGCCTGCGGGTTGAACCACAGGAACCACCCCAGCCTGTCTCTCCTGGGTCCCCCCCAAGGCGGCTGTGAGGCAGGGCTGAGCTGTGACCGTGAACCACAGAAAGAGGAACCAAAGAAAAAGACGCAAAGCCTGGGAGGGTGGGGGGAGGGGGTGGCCCCGTGCCAGCACTGCTCCATGCCAGAGCGCCCCCCAGCTGGCCCTGTGCCAGCACTGCTCCATGTCAGGGCACCCCCCCGAGCCGGCTCGGTGCCAGGACTGCTCCGTGCCAGGGCACCCCCCAGCCGGCCCGGTGCCAGTGCTGCTCCGTGCCAGGGCAGCCCCGGCTCAGTTCTAATGCTGCCCCTGCTGTAGCTTTGTGCAGATGGATGTGCCCGGGACCTGCTCTGCCCCAGGAACCAGGCCCTGCCCGTGCTGGACGTGCCCCTGCTGGGTCTGTATGTAGTGGATCCCGCCTCCCTGCTCCTCCCTGGGTGGCAGAGGGGCTCAGGCTCCGCCTGGGGAGGGGATCGGTGCCATCTCTGAGAGCTCCACCCCGGCTGTTGCCAGAGCCCGGGTCAGTGGGTCTGGGGGTGCCCCAGCCGAGCTAGGAGTGGGGGTCAGGCTTGGAACAGGCAATAGGGCTCAGGAGGGAGCATTGGACAGGGGAAGGCGGGACCTGGGACAGGCCAGGATTGGACACCTGTGGCAGAGCAGTGTGTGGCACTCAGGGCTGGCCCGGGGTTGGGGGACTGTGGCTTAGGATTGGCGTGCCAGGAAGAGTGGGGCGGGGGCACAGGCCAGCAGGGGGTGCCAGGCAGAGCTGGGGGGGGGGCACAGGCCAGCAGGGAGTGCCAGGCAGAGCGGGGGAGCACAGGGGGGCGCAGGCCAGCAGGGGGTGCCAGGCAGAGCTGGGGAAGTGCAAGCGGGTGTAGGCCAGCAGGGGGCGCCAGGCAGAGCCGGGGGTGCAGGCCAGCTGCTCTGCCCTGGGAATGGTTGGGAGCCCGGCGTGGCGTGCCGGGGGCTGGACACAGGGCGGGGGCGTTAGCCTCTCTGCTGTAGGAGAGCATGCTGACACCACTGCTCACCACATGGTCTGGTAGATCCAGGGGGATCGCAGCCTGGGCCAGGGCAGCCTCCCCATCTGCACAGGGACCGCTGCTCCCTGGGGCGGCCGAGGCTGCTTGCCCCCGCTGGGCTAAAACGGAGCCAGGCCCTGCTCTGGGGATGGAGCAGGAGGGGGTCTAGCGGGTTCCGTTGCTCTGCCCAGGAGGGGTTCCGGCTAGTCCTTCCCTGTGCCCTTCGCCCCCCCGCCTCTCTCTGCGTCTAGGATGGTGCAAGAGGCCAGTGAAATCCGCGTGTCCAGCTCTGCAGCTGCCTCCAGCATCTACGTGAAGGGGCTGGACGGTCCGGCACTGTCCCAGGGGTGCTCGCAGCAGTCCCAGGCGGAGCAGCAGGCAGCCACGTAAGGGTCAGGGCTGGGGAGGGGTGGCCATAAGACTCCCATGGCTCCTTCTGGTGGCCTCCCAGCCGGTCCCAAGCAGGCCTGGCCCTGCTTAGCTGGGTGAACTTGCTGGCTGCCCCCTGCGAGCCCCAGGCCAGGCTGAGGGGCCGTGTGCGCAGCGGCAGGGGGCTGGGAAGGGGGAAGGGGCTTTCCCAAAGCCCAGGAGGGGGAGAAGCTGCTGGCTGGCAGGGTCTGTGCATTAGCCCTCTGGCCCCTGGCGCTGGGTTGGCAGGAGGGGGGAGGCGCAGACCCTGCCCTGCTCCCTGGCTGCAAAGCCCAGAGGCTGGTGCCACTGGGAACAGCCAGAAGCCGCGTGGTGCCTTCGTGCCCAGCCCCCTCCCTAGAGGGGAAGTTATAATTTGTCCGGGGACTGGCAGCCAGGCCCTGCTGCGCCAGCTGCTCGGCCCCACGCCAGGCCAGGGACTCTCCCGCTCGCCATGGCCCGTCACCCTGGCCCCAGGGAAGGGGAGCAGCTACCCCCCACGCAGCCCTCACCTCCCGCCTTCCCCCAGGTGCGCCAGCCTCTTCACCCTCACTGTGGAGCAGGAGCTGGAGGGCTGCCAGCGCCGACGCTCGGCCGTCAGGATCGTGGAGTTCCCCCGAGGGGCTGGGCCCTGCGTGGAGCCGTATGTATGGGGGCAGGACCGCGCTGCGGCTCCAGGGAACCAGCAGTTTGTGCGTCACAATGTGCAGGGACACGTCTCTGTGTCTGATTTTGTCAGCCAGCGGCTTTGAAGGGGGGCGAAACTAAGGGGCAAATCAGACCCCCCAAAAGAGTCCCTGAGCCCGTTTGGCCTCCTGCTCACTGGCGCCCCCTGCTGGAGCTGGGATGGCACATCCAGCACAGCTCCTTGAGGGGACTGTGTGCAGCACAATCAGAGCTAAAGCCTGGGCACAACTGAGTCCTGTGGAACTCCCTGCTGCAGGATAATGAGGCCCATCATGCCATTCATTTGAAAAAGAGGCTGAGGCTGGTGTGTGAGCAGCAGCAGCAGCAATGGCAGCCGGGCTCACAGCCCCCAGCCTCACTGTTACGTACGTGCCTGCCGATAGCACTAGCCAGGCTCAGGGCCTCATTGCGCCAGGTGCTGTAAACACTGCCTGGTCACTAGCCGGGGACAAGACAGGATCCCCCACAGGCCCATGGTGACCAAACTGGCAGGCGTTTCATCCGCCTTCCCCCAGCAGCCCCTAGCACAGACAGGCCCCAGGCTGGGTGGGGCCCGGCCTTCGCCCCACATTGTCAACGTCATGCTAATGAGTGAGGACAGCAGTGGGCTGTTGTGGGCCTGCCCCCCCGGGGCTCTCACCCCGTCCCCGGCTCTGCAGGCTCGCGCCCCTGCGCCGAGCTCTGGCTCCGGGCGAGCTCCCGGATGATGCGGGATCCCTCCCCTGGATTCTCAAGCGGACGCTAGAAGGAAACAACCTCACTTTCCTGCTGCTGTGTTTGGCCCTGCCAGGTACGAGCCCCGTGGCATCCCCCGTCCCCTGGGCGGGATGGGGCCTCCGTGCAGCGAGGGCTCTGCCCCGGTGCTGAGTCCACGCCCTGCTGGGCTGAGCCGGCAAGAGCCATGCTCAGCCGCCGGCCGGACTCCCCCAGGACACCGCCAGGACGGGCCTGCGGCAGGGAGTCCAGCCTGGCCAGAGGCAGCGGCTACAGCGAGCACCCGGCTCGGTGCAGCCACGGAGCCGTGGGACACGGGGGTGGGATCAATACCCCCCATTCCAGGGTGAAGGCCGAGTTGGTTTCAGGTTTCCCGCTGGGCCAGTGGCCAGGGCACTGTCTGTGCGGCGGTGACTCGTCTCTGCCCTGGGCGCCTGGCGTGCGGGAGGGGAGCTTGGCATTCACAGGCAGCAACCACAGGGCCCCTGCCCAGTACGTCTAAGTCCCCCCCGTGTCTCAGGTGGGAACCCCGGTCTCTGCCCCGCCGTCTCTCCGGTCGTCCCCTGAACTTGGCCGGGGTCTAACATCCCCCCTGGGAGGGCAGGAAGGCTCCCGGCTGCTCAGAGCTGGGGGCCCGTGTCTCAGCGACTCCCCAGAGCGCCCGGCTGCGGCTCCCGGGCCTGCGTGGGCAGCCTATGGCAGGTGCCAGGCCGGGCTGCAGGGATCGCTGCCAGCCAGCCTCATGCCCAGCTAACGGACGGGTTGTTCCGGCAAACTCCCCTCCCCCAGCCTCTCCTTCCCGCGGCCCCGGCCTCTGCTCCCTCTAGTGCAGGGCTCAGGGCCCCTCAGGGCGTCGCCAGGCTCCTGGGGCACAAGCTGTCGACTTCCCTGACCTGAGGTGCCACCAGCATTTGCATGGCGTGAAATGTACACAGCGGCTTCTGGGCAGGGGGGGCCCTGGGAGGCTTGCGGGGGAGAGGGGTCCCAACAGGAGTCCAGTGCTCGAGTGGGCGCCACTGGTTCTGCGCCAGCACCTTGGGCCAAACGCTGCCCTCCTCCCCCCCCCGGGCAGATGCCTCCGGAGAAGAGATCCTCGCGGCCCTCTCGCTGGCCGAGCAGGCGAGGGGCCTGGCCAAGACGGTCTCAGCGACCCACTGGGACCCTGCCGAGGCAGCTTGCAGGCAGAGGGCAGCGATCCGAGAGCTGAGGGCCCAACTCCTCGCCAGCCGCCACCACGCCACACAGCAGAGCCTGGCCCGCCAGCTGGGGAGAGCGCTGGGGGAGCTGCAGGTGGGCAAAGCAGCCGCTCGGCATGTGGATGGGCTCTCGTGGCCAAGCTACAAGCACAGCCCCACCCTGCCCAACTGAGCCCCACCCTGTCCAGCACAGCCCCACCCTGCCCAGCACAGCCCCACCCTGCCCAACACAGCACCACCCTGCCCAACACAGCCCCACCCTGCCCAACTGAGCCCCACCCTGCCCAGCACAACACCACCCTGCCCAGCACAGCCCCACCCTGCCCAACACAGCACCACCCTGCCCAGCACAGCCCCACCCTGCCCAACACAGCACCACCCTGTCCAGCACAGCCCCACCCTGCCCAACTGAGCCCCACCCTGCCCAGCACAGCCCCACCCTGCCCAGCTGAGCACCACCTGCCCAGCACAGCCCCACCCTGCCCAACACAACACCACCCTGCCCAACACAACACCACCCTGCCCAGCTGAGCACCACCCTGCCCAACACAGCACCACCCTGCCCAGCTGAGCACCACCCTGCCCAGCACAACACCACCCTACCCAGCACAGCCCCACCCTGCCCAACACAGCCCCACCCTGCCCAGCTGAGCACCACCCTACCCAGCACAGCCCCACCCTGCCCAACACAACACCACCCTGCCCAGCTGAGCACCACCCTGCCCAACACAGCACCACCCTGCCCAGCTGAGCACCACCCTGCCCAGCACAACACCACCCTACCCAGCACAGCCCCACCCTGCCCAGCACAGCACCACCCTGCCCAGCACAGCCCCACCCTGCCCAACACAGCACCACCCTGCCCAACACAGCACCACCCTGCCCAGCACAACCCCACCCTGCCCAGCACAGCACCACCCTGCCCAACACAGCACCACCCTGCCCAGCACAGCACCACCCTGCCCAGCACAGCCCCACCCTGCCCAACACAACACCACCCTGCCCAGCACAGCACCACCCTGCCCAACACAGCACCACCCTGCCCAACTGAGCACCACCCTGCCCAACACAGCCCCACCCTGCCCAACTGAGCACCACCCTGCCCAACACAGCCCCACCCTGCCCAACACAGCCCCACCCTGCCCAACACAGCCCCACCCTGCCCAACACAGCTCCACCCTGCCCAGCACAGCCCCACCCTGCCCAGCACAGCACCACCCTGCCCAGCACAGCCCCACCCTGCCCAGCACAGCCCCACCCTGCCCAACACAGCCCCACCCTGCCCAGCACAGCTCCACCCTGCCCAGCACAGCACCACCCTGCCCAACACAGCCCCACCCTGCCCAGCACAGCTCCACCCTGCCCAACACAGCACCACCCTGCCCAGCACAGCACCACCCTGCCCAGCACAGCCCCACCCTGCCCAACACAGCACCACCCTGCCCAGCACAGCCCCACCCTGCCCAGCACAGCCCCACCCTGCCCAACTGAGCACCACCCTGCCCAACACAGCCCCACCCTGCCCAACACAGCCCCACCCTGCCCAGCAGCCCCACCCTGCCCAGCACAGCCCCACCCTGCCCAACTAGCACCACCCTGCCCAACACAGCCCCACCCTGCCCAACACAGCTCCACCCTGCCCAGCACAGCCCCACCCTGCCCAGCACAGCTCCACCCTGCCCAGCACAGCACCACCCTGCCCAACACAGCCCCACCCTGCCCAGCACAGCTCCACCCTGCCCAACACAACACCACCCTGCCCAGCACAGCCCCACCCTGCCCAGCACAGCCCCACCCTGCCCAGCACAGCCCCACCCTGCCCAGCACAGCACCACCCTGCCCAACACAGCCCCACCCTGCCCAGCACAGCTCCACCCTGCCCAACACAGCACCACCCTGCCCAACACAGCACCACCCTGCCCAACACAGCCCCACCCTGCCCAACACAGCCCCACCCTGCCCAGCACAACACCACCCTGCCCAGCACACCACCCTGCCCAACACAGCACCACCCTGCCCAACACAGCCCCACCCTGCCCAACACAGCTCCACCCTGCCCAGCACAACACCACCCTGCCCAGCTGAGCACCACCCTGCCCAGCACAGCCCCACCCTGCCCAGCACAGCCCCACCCTGCCCAGCACAACACCACCCTGCCCAACACAGCCCCACCCTGCCCAACACAGCCCCACCCTGCCCAACACAGCTCCACCCTGCCCAACACAGCCCCACCCTGCCCAGCACAGCCAGCAGCAGCCACTGAGTTAGCTAATGCCCAAGAAGCCACATGTAAAGTGCGGGGCTGGCAGGAAGCTCGGAGGGGCTGCAAATGCTTTGGGGTTAAAATTCAAAATGATCCAGACAAGTAAACAGGATGAAATTCAACAAGGACATTGCGACGTGCTCCCCTGCAGAGGGAACCAGCAGTTGCGCACACAACATGGGAAGTGACTGTGGGTCACAGGCTAAATATGAGTCAACATTGTGACACTGCTGCAAGAAAAGCCAGGTTGCTGGGTGTGCACAGGCCTAATGGTTGGGTGTGTGTGTGTGCCCTGTGGCTAGGTGTGCATGGAGGCCCCGTGGCTGGGTGTGTGCAGGCCCCATGGCTGGGTGTGCGCAGGCCTAATGGTTGGGTGTGTGTGTGCCCTGTGGCTAGGTGTGCATAGAGGCCCTGTGGCTGGGTGTGCGCAGGCCCCGCGGCTGGGTGTGCGCAGGCCCCGCGGCTGGGTGTGCGCAGGCCCTGTGGTGGTGGTGCATAACACAATGAAGTCTCCTGGGCCTGTTGTTCAGGTGCTGAAGAGCCAGAGCTGGGAGAAAAAGAAAGCAATGTCGGAGGCATTTGAAGGAAGTAGAAGCCAGCCTCCGGAAGCCCAGGTGAATCCGGGATTCTGGCTGCTGGTCGCTGCCCTGCGTGTGCAGACCAGCGGCACTGCTAGCAGCCGTCGTAGCAATGGGCATTGGTGAGGCAGAGACAGTCAGAACCTTCCCCAAGCCAACAGGGAGCTGCCTTGTACTGTAAGCAGGCAGCTCCTGGCCAAGCCCTCCCTGGGGCTCATCCCAGCACTTCATGCGTTGCCAGGGTGGGACTCTTCAGGCTCTGGGCCACACAGTCAGGGGAAGCCCACACGGAGCGCTGAGTCAGAGGGTGAACAGCCGGGGGCCCTGCACTGCACCTGGCTGGGGCGAGCTGGGGAAGGCTGTGCTTCAGCACTGGAGGAGACCGAGTGGGGCTGGGACAGTCTGTGCGGTGGGCCTGGGGCTAGGGGCAACCCTGTGTCAGAGATCCCCGATGCTGCAGCGGCGCCTGGCCCTGTTTTGCTTTGACTGAGCCTCATCTGACATGTCCCAGGGAATAGAAATGGTGTCCCTGGCCTCTGTTTGTCAGAGGCTGGAGAAGGATGGCAGGAGACAAATCGCTTGATCATTGTCTTCGGTCCACCCCCTCCGGGGCACCTGGTGCTGGCCACTGTCGGCAGACAGGATACTGGGCTAGACGGACCTTTGGTCTGACCCAGTACAGCTGTTCTGATGTCCCACTCTACAGGGTCGAATCCCTTTGCAGCTGGATGGGGATGAGCAGCTCACAAACCACGTGCTGACAGATTTGCTGAGAAGCCAGGAGGTCCTGGACAGAGGCATCCCCAAGCCAGACGGAGACATACCAGGTGCAGGAGCAATTTCAGGGCTGGGTCTATCCTTGCCCAGCCATGGGGTGGCCTGGCAGCTAACAGTATCCGAGGGCTCAGCTAACTTGTTAAATACCTGGCAAATGGCCTCTCTTCGGGCCAGCCTCACCCCAGCCCAGCGCAGAGGCCACAGGGAGACTGGGTGCACCCCAGCTTGCTGTAAAGCAGAGAAACTGCCGGGCCCAGGCCTCCTGGAAGAGGGGCTTGTGTGGCTGTTCCAGGGAGTCTGCTTCTTTATAGCCAGCTCCCCCTCCCTCCCGTCAGAGGTCGTCCCCCTCTCCAGTGACCAGAGCAGCCTGGGGTGCTTTGATGGACTCTCCCCCACCGAGGGAGCAGCTACAGGGGGGAAGCCTTTGCAAAGTGGAGGCAGCAGAACACAGGAGCCAACCTGCACAGCTGGCGTGACCGGCGCGGTGAGCACGAGGCACGGGGGTTGGGGAGAGGCACGGCCACTGCCGCACAGCTTGGAGCGTGCATTTCCCCAGACAGGCTCACAGGGCTGGCTGCAGCTCCGTGCCCTCTGCCGGGGGGGGGAGAGCGCGTGTCTGCAGGGGCGCCCCCACCTCCAAACCCCTCAATGATATTGTGCCACCATTTGGAGCCCCATTTAACTTGGCGCCCTAGGCGACCGCCTAGTTCGCCTATACGGACGGGCCGCCCGAGTGTCTCTGTCTGTCTGAGAGAGGAGGAGAAGCTGTTTCCGAACCTGCCACAGTGCTCCCAGCTGCGGAGATGTGGCTTATCTGGAGCCATTCTTCTTCCCACCCGATACCAGCCCCACGCCTGGCCTCTGTTATAGGCTGGATTTCCTTCTGCAGGAACTCCGGGTCCTTCACCAACAATATAAACACTGTTGCTGAAATGCGCCCACCTCTGGGGGGGATGTGGCAGCCGCCCGCACCCAGCGGTGCTACACAGTTCAGGTGGAAGAGGTGGTTTTCCTCCCACATACCCCAGGGGTCATGCCCCATGGAACCCCCCCTCCCTGCCCCATACTGGGTAGTGCTAAGGGGCCTGACCCTGCGCGGGCTGTGGGTGCAGCCATCCCAGCTCCCTGCACCGGCTGGGAGCCCCAGCCGGGCTCACACTTGCAGTTCTCTGTCTGGGGTGGGAGGGAGCTGACCCCCTGCCGTTCTGCTGGGACTGACCCCTCCCAGAGCGCTGCCCTAGCGCCATCTCGCTGCCCAGCCAGCACTGCCACACTGGGCTGGGCCACGGTGATCTCCCGCGGGGCCCTGCTCTCGCTGATCCTACAGCCGCACCCCTGGGAGAAGCCAGCCACAGCCAGTGCTCCTGCAGCTGGCTGTCCAGCACCTCCTGCTGGCAGAAGCAGGGGTTGCAGCCACTCGGCACCAGGCTGCAGCCCTCCCTCAGGCAACCCATTCCCACGGTTCCCTGCAGGCCCAGGCGGAGCGCTCCCCAGAGCTGGGGCAGTATTGGCCTGGGGCGGGGGGCTCCCCACAGGGAGGCTGAGAGCTGGGGAGGTGGCCAGCCTGTGGGAAAGCTGCTCCAGAGCTCAGAGGGGACCCACAGGGCAGTCACAGGAGGGGACAGGCTTGTGAGGCCCCATTTGTTCCTCCTCCCGGGCCCAGCTGAGCTCCCTGCCTCAGCCAGGCTGGCTCGGGGCTGGGCTTTGAGAGGTACAAGGGCCACACGCGCCTGCCTGCGTGTGCCGGGCAGGAGTTGCAGAGGCCCCCAGCAGCCCCAGCCCCGCTGCACCCACCCTGCCCTGTCACCCATTCCGGAGCCCCCAGGCATGTGGTTTGGGACACAGGCAGGCTCATCCCGGTCTCACACTCCCCCCTTTGCCTCTCCGTGGGGCCAGGCCACGACCCCTCCGGCACAACACTCAGCGCGACCCCCCACGCATGCAAATGCCAAGGTGGAGGGGCCCAGGCCGCGCACCCGGCTCCCTCTGCCCCACAGCGCTGCGGCCGCAGGACACCGTCTGCTCTCTGCCAGGCGGGGAGCTGGGCCTCGGCGCCGCGCCCGGCCCTGGAGCAGCAGTTTGCCGCCGCCAAGGCCAGGAGGCAGCAGCTGCAGGAGCAGCACCAGCGGCTCATCCAGCAGGAAGCCCTGAGGCTGGAGGAGCAAGCGGGGAGCCAGGAGGTGAGTGGGGGATGGGCCCTCGCCGGGGCCCGGGCACAGAGCAGAATGAGGCCGTGAAGGGCCCAGAGCCAGTCCCAGCTGGCAGGCTAGGGCCAGAGCGTAGAACTGCAGCCAGCCAGCCCAGGCTGCCGGGCCGGCACAGAGGGAAACAGGCATTTGGCAGCGCTAGGGGCCACACCCCGGGCCTAGGCACAGGCTCTGGTTGCAGCAGGAAGGTGGGCAGCCAAGCACAGGGATCCCTGGAGCTGCTGCCCCGAGTCGCAGGCTCTCCCACTGCACAGCAGCCTCTGCCCGGGGGCCCTGGTGGCACCGATCCAGGGAGGGTCCTGGCGCTCGCTTCTCCCCCTCTCCACCGTGGAGGCAGCTTTGGGGGCAACTGGCTGCCAGCTCGGAGAGAAGGAAACACAAAACCCCAAGCCGTGAGCAGGGCCCGTGGGAGTGAATGGGCCTGGGGCAATAAGCCGCTGGGGAGGGCAAAGGGGACCTTGCGGTGCTCCAGGGAAGGAAGGGATGCGCGGGGGGGGGGAGAAGCTAGTCCAGGCGAGGCACTGAACTGCCAGCTGCCTAGCCCCTCCCACGGGCCCAGCTCAGACTGAAGGGCAACTGGGGAGCAGGCAGGAAGACGTCCAGAGTGCACGTGGGGCTGGGAAGGAGCCTTCCCAGGGCTGCCCTGTGAGGGGAGGCCAGCGCCCGGCTGCTCTGCCTGGGCAGCCAGAGGCAGGGCCCTATCTCAGCCGAGTGAGCCGGGTGGTTAGGCGGGGCCCCAGCCCGTCTGCGGGGACAAGGGCGACTCCCTGCAGCTGCCTGAGAGCTCTCGCTCCTCCCGCCCCCCAGGACGCGCGGCGCTGGCCGCAGGAGAAGGCGCTGCTGGCCCTGCAGCTGGAGGTGCTGCGGCGGGAACAGGCCGAGGCAGAGAAGGACCTGGAGGCCCTGTGGCAGCAGCATCGCTGGGAAGCGGAGGCTCACAAACACCACGTCCTACAGGTCACCTGCTACAGGGTTAAACTGCCTGGAGCCGGAGTGGGCAGGGCCTGGCCCAGACAGCCCACTAGGAGCCAGTCCCCTCAACGGGGGGTTCAGGGCTCCCTGGGCAACGCCTTGGTCGGCCTGTCTCCCACTGGCCAGTCCCATCACAGAACCGGCTGGCACCAGGTGATGCCAGACTCAGCAGAGCAAGGGCTGAGTTCTACCCGGCAGCCCCTCCGGCCTGGGTCAAGGGCAATATAGTGGGGTGCTGGCCAGGGTTCCTTGTAAGCTGGGCGCTTGGGCGGCCGTGCAGGAGAAAGTCCAGTGCTGCCCAGCGGCTTAGAGTGCCCACAGCTAGGTTTGTGTATGGGTGGTGCACAGTCGCACATGGCTCAGTGCACATTGAATTTATTCCACACATGGACAGGAAAACATTGGTGCTGGCACCCTCAGCCCCATAGCACTGTTCCCTCTCTGCAGGGCCAACTTGCCTGTGTCTTCACAGCCTCTCGCAGCCTGCTGAGAAAGCCAGCTAGGGCCTGCAGGCCTCCGGCCCAGGCCTGGCTAGTAAATCCCCAGCGGACAGGTGTGAGAGAGATGGCCAGGCAGCGAGAAGCCGCCGCACTCGGGCAGGTGGCTGGCTGAGCTCTCACGCAGAGAGCAGGGGATGCTTCCTGTGAAACTGGCTCTGCAGAACGGCACCATCTTCCCCCTCTTCCGCCCCGGGCAGCAGGGATGGCGCTTCAGCTGGTGCTGGTCCCTGCTGCACAGAGGCATTAGGGAAAGACACCCGGCCCCAGACCCTGAGCCTGCCCTGGCCCCAGCTCTCCAGGTGCCCGTGATTGAGGCAGGGTGGGGGCAGGACATGGCTCAGGGGCTCACTGCTCTCCACAGGTGTTTCGGGCTTATCGGGGGCTCTCGGAGGAGCAGACTGAGGCGCGGGAGCGACGGTACCGGAAGCTGCTGCAGGAGGCGCTCCAGGATGCCATCTCCCTGTCTGCGCAGAACCAGCAGCTCCGGGCACAGCGCCAGCCGGGCAGCACTGAGCGTGCCGTGCAGACAGAGCCAGGTGGCCGAGCAGGGCCATAGCACCAGCGCGCTGGGCAGACACGCTCTGCCCGAGGGAGCCAACGGCGGCGGGGCGAGGCCGGCTTGGGTAACCCTGGGCCAGCCTCTCTTACAGCCCAGGCAGGGCCGGCTGAAATAAACGACCGAGATTCCCAGTCACCAGCGTGTTCAGAGGTTCCGAGGAGGCTGGGCTCCACAGAGCGACGCCCACAGTAAAACCAGGGATGGGAAAAGTTAACTGGCTACCCGGGAAGCAGCAGGGTTACCGGGAACTGGTTATCCTTTGTGCAGCGGTTGGACTCAAGGGCCTCCTGAGGTCTCTTCCAAGCCGAGGGGTCTACGATGGCCACCTGGAGCAGCCCGACTGGCGGGGCCCCTGCCCCACAGAGGCTCTGCACCAGCCCCCCACCAGTTAATTGTTTTAACGGGTATTTACGTGCAGGTCAGACTAGGGGCTGGCTGGCCGCTGGCCACTGGCCTCTGGTCCAACCAGTCTCCTTGCCCTCCAGCAGACAGAAATGAGACAGAGGCACAAGAGCTGGGAAAGTGCAGGTTTAATACCATAGCCAGCACCGGAGCAGGCATTGCTAGTTGGCACATGGGAGGGGGGGACACGAATTGACCACTGTTAAACCTGAGTTGATGCAAATCCAGACACCAACCCACCACTTGTCCAGGCTAAGCAGTCGCCGTGCTCCAGCCTCACACAGCTGCTTGTGCCCCAGGGACAAGCAGAGGCCTGCGCAGAGGGAGATGGGCCCCGCGCCAGGAGAGGAGGAACAGCTGCTGAGCGTGGCCGCTGCCAGAGCAGGGCTTTGGTTCTTTGTAACAGGTGAGAGCAGCAGAGAGGAGACGCGCCCGGCTCTGCATGAGGCCAAGGGCTCCGGGCAGCTCACTGCACAGGACTGCACAGACCGGGTCTAGGCCCCGTCCCAAGGCACTTTGGATCTGCACGGGCCGGATCAGCAGCCCGAGAGAGAAGGAAGCAGCTTGCATCACACACGGGGTCCCTGAGCTGGGAACGGTGCTGCTCAGCTGTAGCAAGTCGCTCAGAGGCCTCCAAGAGAGGACCTAAGGCCCAGAGCTCAGGCAACCAGGGAAAATGGGGGGTGGCCCCAGAGGACCCCATTAAACCGCTGTTACTGCCACTGGCTTAGCCTTCACCAGGAAGCCCTTTCACCCCTCCCCCAAAAGGGAAACATTGGGCCTGATGCTGCAGAGACCAGCACCGCGCAGGACAGAGAGCCCGTGCCACAAACGCGTCCTGTCCCGCAGGGACCAATCTCCTTCGTGCCGCACAGCGATCGTGCAACTCCTTACAGCGCACAAGCTAGCGGCTTGGGATAGCCAATCGCTTTCAGCTGCAGCGTACTGCTTGTCCCTGACCTAGGAGAGCATCCAGGCCAGACTGATGCATGTTACATAAAAATGAGATTAAAAAAAAAAAGCAACAAGCACTTGCCCCCAACCCCCCAACAGCCCCAAACAGGCCAGCTGTAGCCTCCCCTCCAGGCATCTCCCCCAGAGCTGCAAGGCGGAGTCTATCTATCGGACTCCGTAGTACAAGTGAACGGCCACGCCGATCAGCAGGACAGCAAGGAAGAAGAAGGCCGTGAGCTGCAGGCTGAAGAGCAGGACGGATAGGAGGGCATTAACGAGCATGGAGCAGGAGATAATGAAGAGCCTGGTGATGTTACTGCTGTGCTTCATGACCACAGACATTATCAAGCCATTCAGGGCCTGGCTGACCACGATTACCAGCACCCAGAAAGAGAAGCCGTCCAGGAACCCAGCCCCGCTGCTGCTCAAGAGATGGACCGCGGAGTTCAGCAGGACGCCAAAGGAGTAAAGGAAGAGGTTCTGGAGGGTCAGGGGCAGACCTTGGGTTTTCAGGATGACTTCGGTGTAGACGGCGGACAGGCCCGAAATCAGGCAGTAAACGGAGATGAGCAGCAAGCCGAGCAGGGTGACGTGCAGCTGCATGTCTGAGGAGCTGGAGGCGTGCTGCATGTCCTGGAGGCCGCCATAGGTGTAGCTCACGCCAGCGGCTGTCAGCAGGAAGAGGGCCAGCCACTTGTGCAAAGAGAGCCTTTGGTGCAGGAACACGCTGTAGAGGAGAGCAGTGCTGCCAATCTTCAGGTTACTCAGGACCTGGTAGGTGCTGGGATCCATGAAGAGCTGCATGTGAACCACCAGGTTATTGTTGGCAGCATAGAGCAGCGCAGACAGGGCAAAGGGGGCAGCGTGGCGCCAAGACAGAGACACTCTCAGCTGCCGCCGGTCCCAGGTCAGCAGGGACACGAAGCAGAGCACCAGCTTGGTCAGCTCGGTAAGAACCACAACAGACGAGGCGCTGAATGGGATCTTCCCATCCACTTTACACAGAGTCAGGAGGGGCGCGTGAGAGCCATAGATAGTAACAGACAGAACCAGCATCAGTGCCCACAGAGCTCTCCTCAGCCCACCAGTCACAGGGCGGAGCTGGGAGCCAGCAGGACTACCATTCTCAATAATTATTCCCATGAGGCAGTGGGTCCCAGCTGAGGTAAAGGGTAGCACTTGCTCCTTTCACGATCAGCACCTCAGGAGATGCCAAATCATGCCAGGATGTAGATGTGTTTCTAAAAATCAAGTCAGCTCCTTGGAAAGAGAGAGACAACAAATGCCATATATTTAAGGACAGTCTGATTAGGAAGACACTGCACTATTCTCTACGTGCTCAATGCAAGGAGAGGAACACGTTTGCTCTTCACAGGGGAGAGAAATGGAGGTTTCCCTAGGAATCAGACAACGCACATTTCCTGGGCAAGGGAATTGATACATGGAGGAATGTAAAAAAAGCTTGAGAGATGATCTGACACCGCCACCCTTCCAGTCTACTAGGGGAAAAAGCAGGACAAAAAAAACTTCTCTAAGAAAGGCAGTTGTCAAGAGTCAAATCTTGAAACAATGGAAAGCTGAAAGCAGCGGCTGCTACCTTCAGGGTATTCTGATTAATATTTTGTAATCAGACCGGCTGATATTTCACACTGATCTGGTATTAAACATGTTTTACAATGGGCCAGAATGACATACGTAGCTGCAGTCCGGGGAGCCCCTTAAGATCACGTTAGAGTTGTCTAGGAGGTCTAAGGTGAGGAGAGATGTTTCTGGAGTGCACTGTTGTCCAAAGAACTCTCCTCTAGTCTGGTCCCTTCCTCAGTGAGCTTATATAGTCTCGGATTGTCTTTTCGACATTGGGAACGGCATAGACCTGAGCTGCATAGATTCCAGTGCAAGTCCCAGCCACAAATCCTAGGACTGCAGAAGATCGGAGTTTGGCTACAACGTAACCTGCCAGAAACCCTTTGAGAAATGGAGATGCCAGCAAAGAGCCATCCTGCAGAGAAAAAAGAAAGAAGGGGATGAAACAGCCTCTTGCACAACATTGTACCTGACTGCACAAAACTGCACAGTGTCTCCCCCAGATCTCCTGGGAGTGCTGTTACCAGGGTTGTGTAACCTTATCCCTGCAGAAGAAATAAATAGAACCTCAGGATTTTGCCAAGAAAAGCAACTGAAACTAGCATTCCTATGGGACATTCGTGCTCCCGTCCATTACAGACCAGCAAGAGCACTTGGGAGAGTAAAGCGACCCGGAGGGTTACAGAACTCCAGCTTTACCTGGCCCACCCCAGCCTGCACCTCGTCCTCCACGCGCTGCTGCAAGCTCTCCAGCTGAGACTTCAAAAACGCAAGATCCTTCAGCTTTGGCCGCGAGTCCTGCACAGTGAAAACAACGTCTCAGCGCGGCAGCGCACAGGCGGCCGGTCACTGCCCCGGAGCCGGCTCCCCCGGCCGGGACTGGCTACCCCGGGCCAGCAGGCGGGACTGGACCCTGGTGCGACCCTCTGGAGCCGGGGGCATGCCGGTGGGGAGAGGAGGATGCCGGTGGGGACGATGCCCGGGGGACAATGCCCGGGGAGGATGCCGGTGGGGCATGCCCGGGAGGAGGATGCCGGTGGGGACGATGCCGGGGTGGGGAGGAGGATGCCGGTGGGGGCGATGCCCGGGGAGGAGGATGCCGGTGGGGGGCAATGCCCGGGGAGGAGGATGCCGGTGGGGCAATGCCCGGGGGAGGAGGATGCCTGGGGGAGCGAGGAGGAGGATGCCGGTGGGGGCGATGCCTGGGGGAGGAGGATGCCGGTGGGGGCATGCCCGGGGAGGAGGATGCCGGGGGGGATGCCCGGGGGCGATGCCCGGGGAGGAGGAGGATGCCGGTGGGGCGATGCCCGGGGAGGAGGAGGATGCCGGGGCATGCCCGGGGAGGAGGATGCCGGGGGCATGCTCGGGGGCGATGCCCGGGGGGGGGGCGCTGGGGCCCGGCCCCGGCCGCCCTGGGAGCAGCGACCCGCAGCCGGTGCCCGGGGAGGAGCGGCGGGGCCGGGGGGCTGCAGCGAGGCCCGCTCCCCCCGCATCTCCGGGGCCGGGCAGCGGGCACAGCCCAGCCCCCCGCCGCCCTCACCTTGTCGTCCGCCATCTTCGGGCCCGGGCCTCCGTCCGCACATGCGCAGCGCCCCCAGCACAGGCGCTCTAGAGCCCACGCATGCGCATTGGTAGCCGGGAAAGGCGCTTTGGGCGCCAGGCGTCACGGGACGCTGCCCGAACACGGGAAAAGAAGGCAGGCAGCGCAGTCGCCATCTTTAAACGGGGCGGAAGTGGTCACTGTCCCACCGGAAACCGCAGAGCGGAGCCACTTCCTTCTCGAGGGCGGCGGGTGGCGCGCGAGCGCAAAGGCTGCGGAGGGAGCGTCCGGCTCGCGCCACGTCACCTGCCCCAGCGCCCCCCGCCCATGAGTCGCCCGCTTCGGGGGGCGGGCCCGTGTTCGTTTGCCCGCGGGGGGGGGACGCGGGAAGAGCGCGCGGGCCCTGCCCCCCCGGACACGTTGTGTTCCGTTTGCCTCGTGTTGACCAAAGCCACGTGCCGTGCCCCGCGTGCACACGCACCACCTTGCACGCACCACCTTGCACGCCCAGAACGCGCCTTGCACGCCCATGCTGGTACCCGTACCCTCGGGACAGCCCAGCAGCACGCTACGCGCGCCCCCCCGCTGCGGGGAGCCCAGTCCGCGCACACGGGCACCTCACGTTCTCGCAAGTCACAGATGCTGCCCGTGTATATTGAGCTCCCCTGCGCGCACATGGCAGCTTGTTCACAGGCGCTTGGCTGCCTGCCCGGCTAACCCACAGGCATACTGGCAGCTGCAGAGCACACACCGCGATCCCATGTGTACCAGCTTGCTCTCAGCTAGCCCCCGGCACCTTGGTATCCAGTCTAATCTGGGGCCACTGTAATGCACCTCTCATTGCTGTATGCCTTTGATAATCCCAGACTAAGGATTTCCAGTACCTTTAGAGAGCATTAGAAACACAAAACGATCCAATAGCTAAGGCAGGACACTGGGCGTAGCAGTTTTGGGTTCTGTTCAGGGTTAGCCTCTGATTGACTGCGCGGCCTTGCTCTGTGACTCTCCACCTCAGTTTGCCCAGCTGTAAAATGGGGATAATGCTGTTTCCTTCTGGGAGACCAAATTCATAGAGCCCTGTGCAGATAGAAAATTTGTATCCACAGCTGCATCTGTATCTGCAAAAATGAGCTGTGCAATGCTCATTGACATCCGCAGATGCGGATACCCACAGACGTCAAGTGGATATCCCTGGATTTGTAGGACTCGACAAATCCATAAAAGGTATGAGAACAACACTGAGCCTCTCAGCCTTAAAAGGCAAGGCAACCTCATTCATCCCTGCTGGGGTGTGGCTGGAAATTGGAACTAGACACATTCTGATTGGAAATAAGGTGTACAATTTTGACAGTGAGGGTAATTAACCACTGGGACAATTACCAAGGGTCACGGGGGATTCTCCATCACTGACGATTTTTAAATCACGACTGGATGTTTTTCTAAAAAAAATCTGCTCTAGGAAATATTTGGGGGCAGGTCTCCAGCCTGGGTGATACACGGAGCTGCTCTGTTCCTAGAAAGGACTGGGACAACCGCCCATGCCCCTGCACATTGGGGGCCATGATCTTCAGGGGGACGCAGGGTCCAGGGCAGCTTGTGGAGTTAGCCAGGGGCCTGGTGCTGGCAGCTACAGCACCTAGCATTGCTCAGGGGAGGAGGCGGAAGCATGGGGCAGGTGGAATCTTTTATATTTCACTTAGCTACCAAGTGCCCTTCTCGAGGAACCCCAGGCCCTGCACCCATCCCCACGGCACAAGTTCTGCCCCGTGGGGGAGGTGTTTCTAGCAGGGGGAGCTCCAGATGCCAGTGGCTTGCCCACTATAACCCTTTGGCCTCCAGCCTTGGGTGGGAAGCTGCTCCCCAGCCTGTAAACCTCTCTCCTAGGCCCGAGGGCAGAGATGGGGGGCTGGCCTGTGTCTGGTCCCAACGGGGAGAGACGCTGCTTCCAGCACTGTCTCCGCAGCCCAATAGTTCTCCTGGCCCCACTGAGAAAGTGACAGGGCGGTGGGTCCCATTACAGCTATTTGGGGGTGGGGCTGGAGCTGGAGGGATCCTGGGTTTCTACTGAGCACAGCAAGGCAGCTGCTTCCTCCCCCGACCAGGGAGCTGGGGCTCAGACGGGGGGGGGGAGGGGGAGCGCCCCAGCCCCTCCTGACAGGCCTCTGCCTCCCACTGCAGCGGTCCTGAGTGGAGCAGTGCACTCAGCTCCCCTGGGCATGGCTGCGACCTATCCCTGCACCTGAGCGCCCTATGTCCGCACCCCATATCCCCCCCTGGCTCCGCCCGCACCCCCCAGCCAATCTGGCCTGGCTCCCCATCTCCCCAGCCGCTCTGGCCTGGCTCCCCCGCACGCCACAGACCCTCCTCCCGCCCCTGCGCCTCCCCTCCAGCCCACGGCCCCGCCTCTGCCCCGCCCCACGCTCCAGCCCGCCGCTCGCCCTGCAGCCGCGCCAGCCGCTCCCGCGTCCAGTCCCGGACGCCCGGCTCGCCGAGGCCATGCTGGGCAAGGACTACATGCTGGCCATCATCCTGGTCAACTGCGACGGTGAGCGGGGGGGCGACAGGGAAGGGGCCGTGGCTGAGCAGAGCAGGGAGGGGGCTGTGACCGGGCAGAAGGGGAAGGGACGGTGGCCGGGAAAGGGCCGTGGCGGCGGGGGCGGGGAGCCGTGGCCGGGGAGGAGGGGCAGTGGCCGGGCCGAGGGGAGAAGGGCCGTGGCCAGGCGGGGGCGGGGAGGAAGGGGCCGTGGCCAGGCCGGGAGGAAGGGGGGAGAAGGGGCCGTGGCCCTGCGCTCTGACGCTAGCGGGTCTGGCTGGGCCGGGCCCCTGGCTGGCTGCCGACCTGTTGCTGGCACCTGCCGGGCGGTCTGCGGGGGGCTCTGCAGGGAGGAGCGAGCGCCCCACGGCCCCGTCTCCCCCCGCGCCGGGCGCCTACCGGCTCCTTCCCGCGGGCTCCCCGGCCGCTCTCCATGGTGCTGAACGCGGGCACCGGCCTGGCCGGGCCTCTCCAGCGACCGCTCGCTCGCTCGCTCGCTGGCAGCCCTGCGAGGGGGCCGGGCCCGGCCTACCCCGGCACCCCGGGCTCCTGCCCGGCCCGCAGCCCCGCCCGCCGCAGCCGGACCTCCCCGCCCCTTCCTCGGGCTCAACTTTCCTGCTGCGGAACGTGCGGAGGAAAAGGGAATGGGGGCAGCCGCGCTCCAGCTGCTCCCTGCAAAGGGAGGGGGCCGGGCTGCGGAGGGGGGGAGTCCCGGGGGTGTCCCCGGCCTTTATCTCCGTCCGTCCGCAGGTGCCCCGCTCATCCCACCCCCTGGCGCGAGCTGGGTGCCTGGGTGCAAGTGGCCCGCCTGTTCCGCTTGCCAAGGGCCCCCTTGGTCGGGGCCTGGAGCCGCCTCTTCCGAGCTGGGCTCTGCAAGGCCCGTCCCTGCCTGGGCTGTCCCTAGGCTGGAGCCAACGGGCCAGTGGTTCCCTGCTGGAGCCAGGCGCACCTGGGGCTGGTGACTGCACCTTGCTCCTTTGGGGAGTGTCTGGTGAGGGGGAGAGGAGCCCGGGGGTTCCCGCAGCTCTGGCCATGCCGGTGCCCCCACCACTGGGCACAGACATTGGGCCCTCCAGGCGGTCCGCGTAGCTGAAGAATCGTCGCCCCTGAGCTGTTACCCCCGCGGGGGCCGTGGCCTGTTGGATTTGGTTTGGTGGGTTTCAGCTCATTTCCCAGCAAGCAGGCGTCTGGCTCCCCCAGGCCATGGACAGGCTGAGCAGGGGGCCAAGGGCCGAGCAGGACATGCAGCCCCCCCCTTGCACACTGAGTCGTGGCTGAGCCTGTTGAGCTGGGGGGGCAGCGCTGGGGGGGGGGCAGAATGGCCTAGAGTGTGGTAAAGTGCGGCCGCCAGGCCCAGGTCAGCCTGCTCCCATCTCACCAGCTGCAGCGTCCCCCAGGGGCCAGTGCCAGGCCCCGGCGGTGGCACTCTGTGTCCGTGCAGAAAGAGTTGGGGATACTGCAGCCAGGACCGGGCAGGGGAGGCGGGGGGGCGGGGGGGAGCAGAGTCACCAGGAGTTAAAGCTGGGCAATGGGAGGAGCAGGGTGTAAAATCCCATTAGACAGTGAACTGGTTAAACAGTTTGTTTAATGGTTATCTGGGATCCCGGGGCGGGGCGGGGGCGGGCCGTCTGGCCAAGCTGGGCCGAGCCTGCTGTGCCACGGGTGGGGGCTGCTTGGGCCGGGCCTGGCAGGGCCTCCTGCACCATGTTGGGGTCACCCCCCCTTAATCCGGAATGAGGAGCAGGCCAGTGGGGCGGCTGGGCTGCAGAGCCCCCGCAGGTGGCTGGGCACAGGTGGGCACAGCATGGGCTTGGCAGGAAATCATCCTCCGCTACCATGGGCATCCTCCAGCTCTCCCACGGCCCTGATCTTCCCCCCAGCTCCCCCACCCCTTACTCCCGCCTTGGCCCGTCTCCTTTAGGACTCCCGCACCGGGCAGAGGTGGGGGAAGCTGCCGCTGCCGGGACTGCACCTGCTCTGTGGCTGCGGAGAGGAGCCAGCCGGCAGGGCACCCTTTGCAGCGCGACAGCCGAGTGTGTGTGACGCTGTACACGCAACGACGGTTTGTCTGAACGCGGCTGTGTTGCTACAGCAACGCCTCCCACGTCAGCTCCCAGAGCATCCTGCCCAGCTGCTCCCTGCCCCGCCAGAGCAGGCGGATTTCAGCGGCTTCTGCCCCTTTCACCACCCAAAGGCCCCCAGCCTCACACAGCGAGGCCCCAAGGACTGGGCTGGGGGGAGGAGAAGCTGGTGCCGGGGGGAGGCTGTGTGGAGCTGACCAGATTAATCCTCAGGCTGGAAGCCTGCAGGCCCTTGATTAAATGCCCAGAGTCGGCCTGGGTCTGAGAGAGGCTTAGTCTCTTTGGGAGCAATGTTATTATCCTGCCGTGTCATCCTGGGTCAGGATTTCCAGCGCACCCCTGGCTGGCGGGCAGGGCATGTGCCCCCCACCACTGGAAGACTGGGGTCCGCTAACACAGGAGGGGGACACGGCCAATGTGCTGGTGCCCTCGATGGAGAGCATCTGCCAAGCCTGGTCCTGGCAGAAGCTGGGTGCTGCCACGCTTCCCGGTGAGATGAGAACATGCCACGCCTCCCGAATCGGGCCCTGCCCCAGGCCTGTGTGGGCACCAGGCTGGGCTGCAGGGCACCTCCTCTCCCTGGGTCTCGTGAGCCGGTGTCACTGTCCCCGGGCCGCCGGGGGCAGGAGGCCTCGGCTGATGAGATCAGGCTCCGGCACAGACTCTGGGCGGCGAATGAAAGACGAGAAAACACTTGTCTTCAAAATAGGCTTCTTGAGGAGCCAGGTCTCGGTCACGGGGCCTCCGCCCAGCGCCGGGGATGCCGCCTCCTGCCGCTCGTTCAGCCCGAGGCTCCTCAGCCCGTCTCGCCAGCGCGCCAGGCCCTTCTCCTGCTGTGCAGGGCCTTGTCTTCGGGACCCGGCCTTTGGCCAAGAAGTCACAATGCTCCATCCCCCCCATGGGCTCCACCCGGTGCCAGGCCGAGCAGGACTCCACTCCCTGCTCCCCTGTCCCAGCCTGGTGGCCTGTCCCCGTGTAACCAGCTCAGATCTCCTGGGTCGCCAGACGATCCCTTGTCCCAGGCAGAGCAACTGACCCTCCCCCTGCAGGCTCCCAGCTCCCTGCCTTTCTCCAGGCCCTGCCTGTCCTGGAGCTTCTCGGCTGGGGCTTTTCCCGCCGCCCCTTTGCAGCCCCTCTGGCCCACGCGAACCCTTCTGGGTGAGTGCAGGCCACGCCCATCCCAGTCCCTCCTGGCCAGAGGCCTCTGGGGGTGAGCAGGGACCCCCGGGCTATCGGGGGTTGAAAAGGCAAATCTAGGCCAAGGTCCGTCCCTGCATCCCTCCCAGGGACAGATGCTGCATGTAGCCCTGGGCTGGGCTGGGGCAGCGTCTGGGCCTGGGCCTGGCCTCCCAGCGCAGGGCTCTGCCGGGACAGAGGCTGCGGGGCTGGCAGTGGAGGGGGGCTCAGGTGGTAGGAAGCAGCTGGGCGCGCGGCTGGCGGCGTTGCTGCAAGCTCCCCGGGGGGAGGAGCGTTAATCGCTCCGGGCGGGGGGGCGCAGGCTGCTTCTCCCAGCTGCGGATGGAGCCGCTCTGCCTGGGGCGGGACCCGATTCAGCCGAGTGCTGCCGGGAGCCGGCTGTGCCCGGGCTGGGAGCAGCAGCAGGCTCCCAGTGGCAGCGGGGCACGCTGCCCTCTGGCTATTTTTAGCTGCGCTCTCGGGGGCGGATCCAGTTACAGATGCTGCACCTTGGACGTGCTGGGCTGCGGGGCCTGATTCTTGTCCCCTCTGGGACGGGGCAGGGACTGAGCTATTCCCGGCTTCCAAGGGGGTTGGGGGCAGGCAGGGCCTCTGAGTCTCAGCCCTTTCCCGTTGACTTTCCTTCCTCCTCTTCCTCCCCCAAAGCAGCAGCTGGTCTGGCGCACCTGAGCCCCCTCCCCACCGCCACAGGGCTGTGTAGCCACCCCCCTGCTGCCGGTGAGCGCCACATGTCTCGGGGGGGGGGGGGCTGGCTGGTAATGGAGGCGGGGGAACAAGAGAAAGGCGGGTGTAACGGCAGGTGGGGACCTTTTTGAGGCCGGGGCCGCTGAGCCACAGAAAAATGAGTCGGGAGCCGCACACAAGTGAGAAGCCAAAAAAACCACCCCCGACCCCTCGCTGGCGTGCCCCTGACAGCAGAGAGAGGTGCCACATCCCCGCGCGCCAGAGCCAGGCTAGTAGACTTGGTGGGCTCCAGCCCTGCAGGGGGGCAGCAGAGGGGCTGGCGAGCCAGTGGGAGCCCTGGGCCTGAGGCTCCCCCTGCTCCGTGCTATGGGACACGGGGTTGCTTCCCTGAGCCAGAGCAGAGCCGGCGCCCCGGGGGGCATGAGGTGGGGCCATGCAGCTGGGACACGCGGGCCCTGGCGCCTGGTGGCAGCGTGTGTCAGATCCACGGTGTAACTGCTGCAGATGAGGGGCCGTCCCTGGCCCACGCTCAGCACGGCCCAGGCAGCTTGGCCCGAGGTTGCGGGGGGGGGCGGGCACCTGAGCCCTGACTGAGCCCAGTGGCCTTGGGCTCGGTGTGCCCGAGCTCTCTGCCTGGGCCCCCTGGGACTCCTCTCCCGGCTGGCGTCTCTGCTTGCTCTGGGAACGGAGCCTGTGGTGCAGGGCCCATGTGCTCCTGACACCCACTGGCCGAGGACACACTCAGCCTCCCGTCCCGGGGACATGCCAGCACCAGGGAGGGAATCAGTGCTGGCTCCATCTAATTGGTGGGGAGTGCGGCTCTGGGGACAGCCAGCTCCAGCCCTTCGGCTGGGCAGCCCCTGCCTGGAGCCCGTAATGCAGGTGAGGGGCACCTGCCTCAGCTGTTAGCCTGGATGCTCAGGCTGGAGTTTGGGGCCTCCGGCTCCCAGCCACAGGGGGCTTTGGCAGCATCCTCGGTGGGCCGCAGGGCGAGCTGAATCCCCGATCCCCGCAGGCTACAGCTCTGCTGGCAAGACAGGGGCTTTTCTCGCTGGGAGAAATCATCCAGTGTAGCTACTGCAGCGGGAGGCAAAGGGATGGTGTGGTGGGTACCCCCGATCCTGCACCCCGTCTGCAGCAAGATGTGATTCCGCCAGCCAGTAGAATAGAGGGTTTAGTGCTTCTCCAGGATACGGCCCAGCACAGACGTGATGTGGTTACAGGAGGCAGGGCCAGGCAGCCTCAGACCCCTTGGGGTGGGGGTGGGGGGTCCATCAGCCCCTCAACGCCCAGTGCTCAGCTTAGTCTCTTCTCTTCATGTTTTCCCAACCAAAACTGCCCAGCTCCCAGGCCCTGCCCCTGGCCAGGTGGCGTCTCCGCCTCCCGTCCTTTGTCCCTCCCGCTGGGAAGAGCCTTGTTATCTGCTCAGGCTGGGCCTGGGTGTCTGGGCCATACACATGTGGGTGAGTCAGTGGGAATCGCACAGCCCAGCGCAGGGGAGCCCTGGTCACAGAGCAGACAGCCCCCCCCACTGCATCACAGATGGGACCTGCACAACCTGCCGGGGCCGGCCGCTTGGCTACCGAGCGCGGTGCTAGAGATGGCAACCTGACCCCTCCCCCGGTTCATGCCAGGGCAGCACATTGAATTTCCTGGCTTTGAAGAGTCCTTGCTGCCGCCTTGATGCCACTGAATTCCTTTCCTGTTTACGTGACATTCAAGCCCACGGCCAGTCACCCCCTGGAGTAGCCACAGGTGCTCGGGGCCGGGGAGGTTGCCACATGGAGAGTGTGGGCTAGTGGCTAGAGCACGGGGGTGGCATGGCCAGACTCGTGGGGTCCATGCCGTTTGCTCTGTGATCTTGAGCATCTTCCTCTCTCTGTCTGTGGACCGGGACAGATGCTCGCCCCATTCCCAGGAGAGGTGTGTGGCGGCCAGAGCTGTACAAGCGCTTTGCGCATGTGTCTCTATGGGTGGTGCACATCTGCACGTGCTTTGGTGAACAACACTTATTCTTCATGTGGAGGGACAAATTAGAGGGAATGTTGCCCCGGCCCCAGCTGCCTGATGCTTTCCCTGTTCCTAGATAATCTGTGGAGTGACCAGAATCTGGAGACAGATCCCGACCTTCCCCCCGGATGGAGGAAAATTCACGACTCCTCTGGGACCTACTACTGGCACGTGCCCACGGGCACCACGCAGTGGCAGCGGCCGTCGTGCACGTCCGGTCTGGCAGGGGGCCCGGTGGCTAGCGGAGAAGCTGCCGTGCAGGAACCGGTACAGGATGGCAGGACAGCAGCTGCTTGGGGCTGACCTCTGGCGTTGTGGGGGGGAGGAATGTGCTTGGCGAGGGCCCAGGGACAGGCCGAGCTACATGGGGCTGTGTCGACAGGGGGCCTGGCGCCGCCGGGAACTCTCCTGCACACGCTCCACGGGCCCCCGCCGGCGTCTCATGAGTCTCTTCTGTCTGCGCAGGGGCTGCCGGCAGCCGCCGTGAAGCTGGCGTCGGAGGAGAGACCCGTCCCCAGTCCGGTGGCCTTGCTGCCCAGGAGGTAGGGCTGGGCCCGCGGGTACTTGGCCAGGGCTCTGACACAGGCCTGGCTAGGCTAACTCCTTGGGGAGACCCCCAGGCCCCTTGTCGGGCTCCCCTCCCGGGGCATGACCCTGGCCCAGCTCTCGTCCCTGGTCCGGGTCCCCCACAGCCGAGGGGGCCTCGCGGCCTGGGAGCCATTTCCTGACACTCCAACGAGGTTTCCCTCCTGATTTCATCCCAGTCCTCTTAGTTCCAGGCTCCATCCTCCTCGCAGGAGCCCTGCTTCTCGCTGGGCCCCCCAGCCACTCCCTCCAGCCTCCTCGGGGCTCATCCTCTCCTCTCGAAACTCGCCCCTGGCTCTCGGCCACGTGGCCCCCAGGGATGGATGAAGCCACCGGCCCTGAAGGGAGGGATGTGCCCTTTCTGCTCTGGGAGGCCAGGCCTCTGCATGGGCAGCCCCCAGAGCCACTGGCTTCTCTGGCATTCCTGGGCCAGTAGAGCTGCACGCAGAGCGACTCTGACAGCCAACGGCTGCTAAGCCGCGAATCAATCCTCATGCTTCAGGGCCCAGGCCGGGGTCAGGAGGGAACCCCCCCCCCCCGAGCAGCATTGGGCCGGGGGCTCTTGTTTCTCACTGCCGCAGAAGAGCCCAGCTCCCGGCGCTGCAGGAGGCGGCGCTGGGTTCGTGCCTGGCCCCCCCCGCGCAGGCCGGCGGGGGAGGGGGGTCCTCCCTGTGCCCGTCCTCCCAGGCCCTCCCTGGGCTTGTCACTGTGTCCGCAGCGGGCCGGGCAGAGCCGGGGAGGGCTCACCTGGATCCCAGGGAAAGCGAAGCCAAGCGCTTGCGTTGTCCCTGCAGGCGGTGGGGCCCGTGGCACGGCGGGGAAGGGGGGTTCTTGTGCCCAGGATCGGGGCACAGCGGGCGCATGCCACGCCCCTCCCGGGGGAGCCTGTTCGTTGGTGCTGCCCGTGGGCGCAGGGGGCTGGTTCTTCGCTGAGTGGGGAAGCAGGCGCCCAGGGCCGGGAGAGCTCAGGGCTGCGTGCTGGGCTGTGGGGAAGCAGCCAGGCGGAGCAGCGTCTCGGGGTGGAACCCCAGGCAGGGTCCAACACGGGGCCCTGCCGGCTCTGGGAGAGGCAGAGGCCCTCAGCCTGCAGGCTCCTGCCCCTGCTCGCTGCCATGGCTAATGCCGCCCCTTCCTTTGCAGGTCCTTGGGGCCCTGGCCCGGGCAGGAGCTCCATCCCGGCGGCACCGAGCCTGGCTCCAAGGTACCGGCACCGAGGGGGCCTGGGAAACAGCAGGGCTAATGGGCGGAGCTGCTGGAGGGGGCTGGGCCCTGGGGTCGCACCCCAGTGTTCTGCTGGCTCCACCCAGCAGGGCCCCATAGGCACAGGGCGGTGCACTGGGCCCGTTGATTGATGGGCAGAGTCCTGGGGGGCTGGCATGGCCCGGCCCGGGGGGGGCCGCAGAGGGTTGGCCTGGCAGAAGCTGCTCACGTTGTTGCTAAGGCCTCTGCCCGGCCTGGGGCGCTGTATCGGCTGGGGCGCTGGCGGGCACAGTGGGGCGCGGTTGGGGGCCTGGGCGGTGACCCCCGTCTGTGTGCCCCTCAGTGCTTCGTCGTGCGCTCCCTGGGCTGGGTGGAGATCCCGGAGGAGGACCTGGCCCCGGGCAAGAGCAGCATCGCGGTGAATAACTGCATCCAGCAGCTCTCGCAGAGCAAGGGGGAGGGGCGGGACCCGGCGGGCAGCTGGGGCGAGGTGAGTTCCTGTCCCGGCGGGGGCCGCAGGCCGCTGGGGGCCCCGTGCGCGCGGTGCCTGGGGGGAGGCGGTTGGCTCGCAAGAGTCGGACGCTGGCCCGGGGCCCTGGCTAGGGACTCTCCACGGGGATCTCCTGCCGCCTCCGAAGAGCCGCGACTGCCCGATTCGGGGTCCCTGGGCAGAGGGAGAGCGTCACAGCGCCCCCGGCCAGCCCTGGGCTCTGAGCCAGCTGCAGGATGGCGCCTTCCCCAGACCCTCCGCTGCAGAGGGCACCCCATCCCCCCTGCCTCTGGCCTCTGCTCTGAGCCGCCCCTGCTCTCCGGGCAGGGCCAGAACATGGTGATGCTTCTGAAGAAGGACACCATGAGCCTGCTGGACCCCCTGGACCACAGCCTGATCCACTGCCAGCCCGTCATCAACATCCGCGTCTGGGGCGTGGGCTGCAACAACGGCAGGCGAGTGGCCGAGGGAGATTGGGGCGGGGGCTGCCGGAGCTCCGCTCAGGGGAAGGGGGACCCTCACCGCCCTGGTGCAGCGGCCACCCTCCCTGGCACGGGGCAGGGCTGCCCGGGTCCTGTCATGCAGCCTCCAGGGGCTTGTCAACCCTCCCGGGGATGCCTTGGGGCTGGTGACCCCGGCAGTGGGACGCTGTTGTGCCTGGAGCCCGGGGCTGTCCCGGCTCCCCTGCACCGTAGCTGCTGGGCATCGCCTGGTCCTGAGACTGGTTCTCTGCCGGGAGCCGGGGTCCGCAGGTGGGGGCGTGTGGAGGGGCATGGCCTGGCTCCTGCAGGAACCAGCCATTCACTGCTATCTCCTCTCTCCGCACGCTGCCACGCCGGCTGCAGGGACAGGTAACAGAGCTCCCTTTCCACGGGGAGGGGCGGGGAGCCGCCTCCGGCTCCTCACCCCTGGGCTCTGCTCTCCCCGCAGGGACTTTGCCTTCGTGGCCAGCGAGAAGGACACCTGCATGCTGAAGTGCCACGTCTTCCACTGCAACGTGCCTGCCAAAGCCATCGCCAAGGCCCTGCATGAGATGTGCTCCCAGGTACGCGGCGGGGACCCGCCGCCCAGCACGCAGGGCCTGGCCCAGCCTGGCTCCCAGGGAGTCCCGAGTCCGGACGGCCTCTCCTGCAGGCCAGGTTCCCTTCAAAGGGAGGGTGGGGAAACTGAGGCAGAGACCGCTCACTAGGACTAGAACGCAGCTCTCGCCACCAGCCTGTAGACCTCCGTTCCCTGGAGCTGTCCTCCTCCCCGCTGGGGCTGCCCTGCCTGAGCCCGCGGCGGGGCGGAGAGCAGAGGCCTGCGGGGAGGCCCGGCGTGATGGCGTCTCTCTGTGCTGTGCAGATTATGGCCGAGCGGGCAGTGGTCAGCAACAGCCTCACGCGATCCGTCACGCTGCAGCCCATCTCGCCAGACAACTCACTGCTGCCAGGTACCCGGGGCCTCCCCGTCCCCCGCCCGCCCACGAGCGCCAGCTTGGCCCTGCCTCTGCCCCACACCTCCCTCGCGCCGTCCCGCCTTCCCCTGCCGCCGGCATCTGTGTGCACGACCGTTCTGATGCCAGGCTGGGCGCTAGCGAGCCTGGACCAGTGACAGGCTCAAGGTCCGATCCTGCCTGGCCCACCAGGGGTAGAAACCCTCGCCTTGCCCCGGGGCACAGCTGGGAATTCCCTGCACAGCTGGGAATTGTCCCTCCCTCCCCCCCCCAGGCAGCAGAGGGCTGTACCCGCAGAACAGCCCCCTCCTGTTACCCACCAGCCAAGCGACGGGTGCTGGGAGGGACAATCCGAGCCTGAGCCCAACAGCCCGGGGCCGGCGTGTGCCTGGGGGTTGCGGCGAACTTGTCGGGCTCGCTCTTGTCTCCGGCAGCGGATGTTCTGGACGCCGTGAGGCCGGCTGTCCAGCAGTACCAAGCCCTGTACATCGGCAGCATGCCAGTGCCCAAAGCCAGGGGTGAGTAGCCGCACTGCGGGCTGCCGCGTTCGCCGTGGGGCTGCCGCGTTCGCTGGGGGGTGCTGTGTTCATGGGGGGGTGCTGTGTTCACTGGGGTTTGCTCTGTTCATGGGGGTGCTGTGTTCATGGGGTGCTGTGTTCACGGTGCTGCGTCATAGGGTGCTGCTGTGTTCATGGGGGTGCTGTGTTTGCTGGGGTTCATGGGGGGGTGCTGTGTTCACTGGGCGGTGCTGCGTTCATGGGGGTGCTGTGTTCACTGGGGTTGCTCTGTTCATGGGGTGCTGCATGGGGGTGCTGTGTTCATGGGGGGGTGCTGCGTTCATGGGGGGTTGCTGTGTTCGCTGGGGGGTTGCGGCGCCCACTGAACGGAGCTGGTGGTTGAACGGGGGCAGCATTACGCTCGCCCCAAGAGCTCCTGAGAAGCCCAGCCAGGCTGCAGAAGTAGCTGGGGGGCCTCCTGGGCCAGGGCCTGGGCACCTCACTGCCGTGGTGTGTCTGCTGGGCCTGGAGGGGGGCACTGCTGGGGGCAGAGTCCCTGGCCAGGGCTCAGTCAGTGCCGCTGGGCTGGCTGCGCGGGGGCAGGGGCTGGCCAGCCGGGGGCGATGGAGGTGCTTGGCCATGCTCTTCCCTTCTCTCAAGGCTTTGCTGACCTGGGGCTGGTGGGGCACAGCTGGGCTGGGCTGACCTGGGGGGAGGGGCGGCACTGGGGCCTGGCGGGAGGGGCGGCTTGCAAGCTCGGCCTGCCAGTGGCTACAAGGCGCTGCCCATGCCCCACCCCGGCTGAGGCAGGAGGCAGCTGCCTGTAGCCCCCTGGGCAGGGCTGAAGCTGCAGGCAGAGGGGGAGCTGCCCCCTTGTGCCGGAGCGCAGGGCCCGGCCCATCCCTGCTGCGTGTGCCCCCAGGGATGGACGTGCTGAACGAAGCCATCGCCACCCTGATGAGCAGCCACGGCCGTGGGCAGTGGACCCCCTCCCTGGTCAGCATCTCCGACTCGGTGCTGATGGTGCATCAGGCAGAGGTAACTACCCCAGGCGGGGCCTTTGGGGGACCAGGGGCTCGCTGGCGGAGCCCCACTGCAGCAGGGCGCCAGGCACTAGGCCGGGGTTGGGGGCTTTCGCCACGGCCCCACTGCCCTGGGGCCCACAGCAGCTGCGGCTGGGCGAGCAGCCCAGAGAGCAGGTCCTGGTGGCACAGTAGCCAGCACCAGCCCCCGGCCTGCGTGTCCAGGCCCCTCGTGCCTTAGTACCGCTGGGCAGCGCCCGGGGCCCTGAGCCAGTGTGTGGGCCCTGGTGGGCACCGGCCGAGTATCCTGGGGGGCAGCGAGCACAGGCCTCGGGCAGGGAGGGGCCCCCAGCAGAGCCCATGGGTGCTGGGAGGCGCGTGGCCGTGAGCAGGGCGAAGGCCAGCTGCCGGGGGCGCGCAGGGAGGGGGAGGAGCCATGTGGGGGGTTCTGAGGGAAACGAGGTGAAGTGGAGGGGGGGGCGTGTGGGCTGGTGGCTGGGGAGGGCTCGCGTCCCATCAGGCCGTGGAGTTGTTCCCCACGTGCAGGGCGGACGGGTGCATGGGAGCCCTGGGGAGCAGCCAGCAAGGGGCAACGCCGGGGCCCAGCGGGGCCGTGCTGGGTCTTCCCTGCCGTGGTTCTTGAGCGCCCAGCGAGGGGCCCCCGGAGGCGACCGAAGGAGGGTCCTTTCCCGCCGCCTGTGGCTAGCCCTGCTCTTGTGTGTCCCTTTGAGGCTGGCCCGGAGGACGCCCACATCTTCGAGTGCCAGGTCCGCTACGTGACCTTCATCGGGGTGGGGAGGGACGCCCACGCGTTCGCGCTCATCGTAGACCTGGGGCAGCAGCATTTCCAGTGCGCGGCCTTCTGGTGCGAGCCGGACGCCGGCACCATCTCCGAGGCGGTGCAGGCCGCCTGCATGGTGAGTGCCCCCCCCCGGGGAGTGCCCCGCAGTGAAAAGGGCTGGGCCCAGGGCCCGGGAGTTTCCATTGGCCCAGGAGAGGGGCTGCATGGCGGACCCTGGGTCCTTGCTCTACTGCGAGCACCAGCCCGTGACTGGAGACCTACCGACTGGCACCGCTCTGACCCACCTGCTGGGGCTGGCACCGCAGCTGTGTCCTCCGCCCAGCCCTGACCTGTGGGCTGTTTCCCCCCGAGCCGTCCTCGGGCAGGGCTCTGCCCCACCTTTGCAGGGGGCGGGCTCTGGTCCGAGCCAGCGAGGTCCCTACAGTCATGTGTGGGGTGACTGACAGCTCTCCAAGGTTGCTTGGGGGGCCCTGCCAGTCCAGGTCTGCAGAAGAGTCCGTGCAGCGCAGGACACATGCTGCTGTCTTCCCTCATGTGGGGCCACGTGCCAGGCCCGGGTCCCTGTCAGAGCCCTTGCCTGACGTGGGTGACTCAGCGCTGGGGGAGCAGGGTGTCAGAGGACTCCAGGTGAGGGAGACTAGTGGTCAGAGTAGGGAAGGGGGCCAGTCTAGAAGCTAGCTGAAGGGGCAAACTGAGTCAGGATTCCCAGGGTCTGTCTTTGCACAGCGACGCTCTGTGACTCAGTTTACCCACTGTGCAGGGATGACACCAACCCTTCCCTGCGACGGGTGGCAGAGGGGTCTCTCTGCAGCTCGCTGACCCGCGGCTCTCTCCATCGCAGGTTCAGTACCAGAAGTGTCTGGTGGCCTCCACCTCGCGGCTGAAGTCCAAGGGCGGCTCCCGCCCGGGGCTGAAGATGAAGAGGACGGCGTCCGTGGACTCCCCGGGGTGCCCGTTCCCTTCCCTGCAGAAAGGCGGTGGCAGTGCTCGCAAGCGGGGGATGTTCTCCTTCCTGGACGCGTTCCGGCAGAAGCATTCCGTGCTGCACACCCCGTAGGGCACACACGCGGGGCATGGGGGCGAGGCAGCAGGCTCCCGGCTGGCTCGTGTAACTCGCGTAGCCGGCCCTGGCGGCGTTTCCCTGCTGCTCCGGCCCCACAGCCCAGTGCGAGGCCCTTCCCTGCAGGGGGAGCCCGCTGGTCACCCAGGCAAGGCCGGATCCCACAGCCCTTTGCTTTGCTGACAAGCCCCTCGGGGGGAGAAGCGATGACCCAGCCCAGGTACGGTTCCAAGCCGGGAATGGCTCTTCGTATCCAAGCAGCCAGAAGCGAATGAGACACCCAGGCCCAAAGGCACCAAGTTCCGTCCTCCCTGCCTGTCGGGGCCCAGGACGGCAGACGCTCCAGCCAGGGCTGCTCCTAGGGGGTCACCATGGAAGGGGAGCGCAATGTGATGGCCGCTGGGGGTGCCGCTACCACCCCCGTGAGAAGGGCTGGGGTCCCCGGGAACCACAGAGCCACCTCCCTGGCCCCTTCCCCCAAGCCCCTTGGAGCCGGCGTTGCTCTGGAGGGCAGGCAGGTCGGTGGGTCTGCCGGCTGCAGACACGAGGAGAAGCCTTGTCTAGGCAACTGACTAACCATTCCCCGCCCTGCTCCCTTCCCACCACTCCATCCAGTAGCTGGGAACACCCTGCTGGGAAGGGCAGGAGGCCGGGGGAGGGGAGGGCTCTGGGAATGGGTTTCATTCTGAGCAAACTCCTGCCTCCTTTGCTCTCAAAACCATCAGGGCCAGCAGCCGCAACCTGACCCACACAAATCAGTGTGCACCGCCCAGTGCTTACACCCAGACCCACAGCCACCCTCGGGTGCCTGCAGCTCCCGGGACAAACCAGCATGTGTGGCGAGAGCGGCCCCGGCCCGGCTGCGTACCTACTGCTCCTGGGCCAGCCGGCCCGCATGCCAACTGTAGGAAAAGGAAATCCGGCTTGGGCTTCTTGGGAGTCAGGGCTGGTGTGAATTCCCACCAAGCCTAGCGTCCCACGCTGGGGCTGCACTGAGGCATCGAATGGAGCAGCTCTCCTTCCAGCCGCAAGCCAGTCGCTCCTCACCCGCCTGGGCCCCTAGTTCTTCACTCGGCCGGGACCCGCTGGACTGATGTCTACCTCAGTAACACTTTCTATCTGATCATTTGTGCAAATAAATGCGACTGTGCAGTGGGCACGAGCCCCCCCCGTGCTTTGTGCCCCTCCTGCTACGGATGGAAGGGGGGCTGCCGGGGGGGGGAAGGCCTTTTCCGCTAGCCAGCCATGCGGGTAGGAACTGCCGGCCTGGAGCCGACTCATGGCCCAGCTCAGAGCTGTGGCGTGGGGATAATTTGCAGAGGAGGGGGGCCTACGGCAGAACCCCTGTAGGGGGGCTGGGTCTGCTTTAAGCCAGGGGCCGCAGCTCCCAGTAGGGAGCATGACACTGTAACGGAGACTGGGCCAAACGCCGGCTACGGCTCCCTGCCGGGGGCTGGGGAGGGTGAGGGCTCCGCGCTCCTCCAGGCAGCCTGGTCCTTTGGCTGAGGCGGTGGCCCAAGGGTGGCTCGGGGGGCAGTGCTCTGACTGCAGGGGGGTCTGGGGCGGGACCTCAGGGGGAAGGGGCGGGACAGGTGGCCTCTCCCAATGCAGCTTCATGTGCCACCCACGGCAGGCAGAGGGGGACAATCCCCCCCCCGGGTTGCAACACAAACGCGCCGGGGCCCCCGTCAGTCCTGCCTCGGCCCCCGGGAATCCCCACGGGCCTGGGGCCTCAGGCAGCCTTCCCGGGACCGCCGCCCGCCTGGCGCAGCGAGCCGGGGCCAACAGGCGGGAGGGGGCCGCCGCGCTCGGGCCGGGGGGGCCTTGCAGGGGCGCGGCGAGTCGAGGGGCGGCGGGACCGGCCCTGCCGGGGCGCTGTGTAAACCCGGCGCCCTTGGCTTAAGGAGTCACGTGTCCCCGGCCCAGGGCCCAGCTGGGGGGCGGGCGCTGAGCTTCAGCCTGGGGGCGGGGCGGCGCCACCGAGCTCCGCCCCCCGCCCGCGCGGCTCCGCCCCGATGCGGAAGGGGCGGGGCCTCGTGCCCGGCAGTGACGTGGCGATGGCGGAACCCTACGTGAGACCGGGTGAGGTGCCGGGTCGCAGCCCCCCCGAACCCTCCGCTCAGCCCCGGCGCCTCTTGGGGCGGTCAGGGGGCCTGGGGCGGCAGCGGGGCGGTCAGGGAGCCTGGGGCAGGCGAGGGGCCCGGAGGGGGCGGGAGCCCGGGGGCGGAGGGCCCGGGGGGTGCAGGGAGCCCGGGGGCAGAGCCCGGGGCGGCGGAGGGGCCCGGAGGGGGCCGGGGAGCCCGGGGGCCGGGAGAGCCCGGGGCGGCGGAGGGGCCCGGGGGCCGGGAGCCCGGGGGGCGGCGGCGGAGGGGCGGAGGGGGCCGGGAGCCTGGGGCCTGGCCGGCGGGTGACCGGTGCCTTTGTCTCCCAAGGGAACAAGCAGCGCGGCTGGAACGACCCGCCCCAGTTCTCCTACGGGCTGCAGACCCAGGGCGGGGGCCCGAAGCGCCCCCCCCTCACACGCAGGGTCCCGGCCCACGGCGCCCCCCCAGGTCAGACTTGCCCCTGGCGCCCTCGGGGCAGGTCCCGCTGGAGGTGCCCCCCCCCACCCCCCGGCGCTCCTGGCTCAGGCTTTGTCGCTCCCGCGGGACCTTCCTGCCCCGCCAGCACCTGGGGTTATGTCCCCCCAGCAGCCAGTCCCCTTCCTTGGGGCTCGAGCCTGGGCCTTGGGCTCCTGCCTGAGGTGAGCAGACACCCCACTGCCCAGCCCCGCTCCTGGGGCCCATGGCAGCCGGCTGGGTGGGGGAGAGGGCCCCTCAGCAGATCCCGCTGCCCCAGGCCGGCTGCAGTCACCTCCTTTCCGCTCTGGCAGACAGGCCGCCCCCCGCATGAGGGACGGACTCACCGCCCCCAGGGCCAGGGTGGGGGGAGCAGGCCCTGCAAGCTGTCTCTATGCTGCCTGTTCTCCTCTGTGAGCAGGTGCTGGGCTGAGACCCCGGAGCAGCGACCATGGGAGAAGCCTGCTAGCCCCTGCCAGCCTCGGCAGATCTCAGCTGTGCCCTCCCGCTGGCAGGTCCATTCCCAGTGCCCTGAGAGGGGCACAGGCACTTCAGCATTGCAGCCCTGGGGACGTCCGCACTGTAGGGAACCCCCCCAGCACCGAGTCTGAGCCAGGTTGACTCAGGCTGAGGGGCTGAGTAATGGCAGTGGGCACGTTCCTGCTTGGGCTGGAGCCCGGACACTGCTGTTAGCCCCACTGCTCTGGACACTTGCCTCCTGAGGGCGCCGGAGCACAGGTGGGCTGAGCGGTGGGATGGGACTCACGACAGCGGCTGTTGACTGCCCGTTTGTGTTTTCAGCCCCGGCTCCAGCAAACTCGGCTCCTCTGGCTGCACCAGCAGCCCTGCCCCCAAAGCCTGTGGGGCCGCCCCCCCTTGCTGGGCTCAGCCCTGCTCTGAGGCCAGACGCCACCAGGCAGGCTGTGAGCCCGGCAGAGGAGGAGTGCGAGGTGGATGTGGAGGAAGTTCTAGGCCCGCTGGCGGGGACTCTGAGCGAGTGCAGGAGCACTGTGCAGGTGAGAGTTGCTGCTGTGCCCGGCCCCATGGCCAGCAACTCCTCTTTCTACAGGCACGGCCGCTGCACCTTGTCCCCTGCTCGCTCGGCCGCTGGGCGTCCCCTCAGGGTGGGGGCAGCCGGGAAGAGCCCATTGAACAGGGATGTTCTGTGGCCTGTCCCAGCCACGCCATTCCCAAGCTGTGTCTCTGCCCCCTGCCGCCTATGCGGACGGGAGGGCGGTTCTGAGGGGGCACTCCCCAGAGCGACCCCTCTGCCCTACCTTGGCACCGGGCATGGCTGTTGTGGGGAGGGGATTCTGGTGGCAGCTCTTTGCTCAGGCTCCTCTCTGGCCTTCCAGAAACAGGTGTGCGAGGACATCAGCAGACGCCTGGCCGTGCTGCGGGCACTGTGGCTGCAGGGAAAGCTCTCTGCCCCTGTGCGGAAGAGGATGACTATCCTGGTGCAGGGTGAGCAGGGCAAAGGGGTGCCAGGGAGGGGTCTGCACTGCAGCCTGCACGCTCCTTCCCTGGCACGCAGCAGGCATTCGCGGCTCCCATGTCCCTGTCTGACTCGCGCTCCCATCCCCGTGCAGCCAGGCCCCTCTTCTCCCAGCCGGAACCCCCGGGGCAGCTGCGGTGGGGTGCGGGCGCAGCTCTCGTGCTCTGCTCTGAGCCTCTTTCTCCCAGCCACCTGAAGGGCTCATGGGCCACTACTGGGGCTGCTCTCTCCCTGTCCCTAGAGCTCCAGCAGCGGCACTGGGACGCGGCTGATGACATCCATCGCTCGCTCATGGTGGACCACGTCCAGGAGGTCAGCCAGTGGCTGGTGGGAATCAAACGGTTAATTGCTGAAGCAAGGCACTTGCCTCAGGAGGACTTGGCTGCGGCAGAGGAGCAGACAGCCGAAGAGGCCCCGTGAGCCGTGGCAGAACTGGGGGTCCTGACCTGCCACCATGCCCTGCTGTGCCCGAGGGACGGAGCACTTGGCCACTAGGAGCGTTTCTTGTTGCTGGAGTGGGGGGACAGCGAGACTCCTCCAGCCCGGGGGAGTCTGGCTTCTCCCCGTCTGCTGTCCTGCCACCAATGCCCCATGCAGGTGGGCTCCGCGCCAGGGAGCGTTTTTACCACCAGTGGATCATGGGGCAGTTTGCTGTATGATACTGAATAAAGATCTCTCATTTTCCAGAGTCCCAAGCCCGTGTGCAAGCCCAGCACCAGCTCTGGTCTGCAGCCTGCTATGGACGGGCCCTGCTGGGGGGCAGCACACAGCCCTGTGAGCAAGCAGGGCTCAGTGAGTGTGGCCGGCTGGCAGAATGCTGTTCTTTCCCAGGCCCCTTGGGCACGGCAGGGCTCAGGGGTGAGCGATGGGTCTGATGTGGGGCCTGGGATCAGCGCTCAGTCCGTCCCATGCCCTGGAGAGGAGCTGCCCTAGAGCTGGGTGATGTTCCTTTGGTGAAAATGGAGTTTTGGTCAAACCCAACAGCTGGAGCTGCAGCGGGGACGTGGGAACAGATTCTGAACAGTGTCAGTCTTGGTGCAGCCCAAGCTGCTGTTTCCGAACCAGGGCCACTGACGAGTCTGTTCCCCGCCGTGGTCACCTTAGCGCTCAAGGGAGGTGCAGAACAGCGGGGAGCAGGTTTGGGCAGGCAGGGCCCTGTTTCCCTTTAGAACATCAGACTGGGTTGCCCAAAGGGAGGGAACAGCGTGGGGCAGTTATCAAGTGGTCCGGTGCATAGCAGTTAGAGCTTTAGGGGTGCTCAGCGCAGGGGCTGCACCTGACCAGCCTGGCGAACAGCACCTGGTCCCCCCTCCTCCAGGAACGTAGCTGACTTTTGGAACCCCATTAACACATTTGGCCTTCGCCGCAGGCTGCCCAGTAACGCCATGGGGTGGCCTCTAGCTTTCTTGTTACACGAAGGGGGGGAAGTAACACTTTCCTATTGGCTGTCTCACACCTCGGAGCAGAGCCCCGAGCCAGCTCCATTCAAACTGGAATGTCCCAATCCAGCCTCGTCTGGAAGCCGCTCCGTCCCCCTCATCCTGTGTCACCCTTCTCTGTCCCCGGCCCCCCCTCCTTTTCACACAGGCGCCCAGACCTGCCTGTGGGCCCACTGTGGCCATCCCATGGAGTGCTGTCTTATCCAGCCCTCTTCTGGTAGCGCCTAACTCCCCTGCTTGCTTGTCTGGCTGGTTGCCAAGAACTCCCCACAATGTCTCCAAGATCTTGCGTGAATGGAAACCGCTGAGCTGGTCCCCATCATTTTGTAGGTCTGGCTGGGACTGTGTTTCCCAACATGCATCGCTTTGCATTTCATCTGCCTTTGGGTTCCCAGTCACCCGGTTCTGTGAGGTCCCTGTGGGACTCCTCAGTCTGCTCTGGCCCCACTGATCTGTAGGGGAAAGGTATGGCTCCATGCACTGCAAGCGCGTTCCCTCGTCCCAGCCACTGGCCGGCTCCTGCGTCTGCTGTCTGGGCTCAAAGCCCAGCAGCTTTGCCCCTGTACTCTCCCTCGCCTGCCACCTTTCCTTGCTTAGCCCTTCCCCCGCTCCGCTCAGCTGCTGCTGCTCCCACCTGCACGTGGGGTGAGTGCATAAAACCATCCAGGCAGCAGAACCTACCCAGCCTCGCAGGGGCTGGATGGCGGCTCACCGTGGGGGCAGCAACACGAGTCGGCTGGAGCCCTGCAGCATCACCCCAGCGCCTGCCACCAGCTGCCCCCCTCCCCACTGCTCACAAAGGGTCTAGGCCCAGCAGGGCCCAACCAGCTCAGCTGGGGAAATGCGGTTCCCTCTTGTGGGCATTCTGGGACATGCCTCCCTGTGGAGCTAAGGAACGAAGCCAAGGAGGGCTGATTTCCCAGCAGACTCCCTCCAAACGCCCGCCAGGCCCAAGCTGTGGGGCAGGAAGAGCCCCCGGAGCCTCTGGGTAGCGGCCACGGCAGCTCAGCAAGGCAGGAGGAGAGAGGGTACGGGGGGGCTTGCACGCGCAGTGAGACAGGGCACAGGCCAGAGGCACCAAAGCTCCCTCCCTGAGCTGGCTGGGACATGGAGCTGGGCGTTCGCTCCTCTGCCCTCCTTGTGGCCAGACAGATCCGCGGGGGGTGCTGCGTTCCTGGCGCTGGAGCGCAGACCGTCCCACATGCTGGTGCCCCACGCAGCCCAGCCCTGCAAGGCTCCTGGAGAGGCTGAGAGCCATGGAGACAATGGGGCTGTTCAGCCCCTCACCCCACCGGAGGACACGGCTGATCCCAGCCCCAACAGCTGATTATGCAGCAGAGCCCGGTTCTGTGCGCTGCTGCCAATGCGCAGGAGCCCTGGAGTCACTCTCCTGCCTGGCCTCGAGCCAAGGAGAGACCCCCCCCGCCCACTCCTTCAACTAAGCTGGATGGGCCCCAGGCTCCAGTCACTTGGCACCATGGGTGAGGGGGGCCCCTGCTCCACGGGGCAGAGGCTTTGCCCCCCCCCCCTCAGGCCCTTGTGGTGCCCCGGCCCTGGGCTGCCAGCTGGGAGCGAAGCACAGAAGACACGCAGGGCAGAAGGGAGTTGAGGTGGTTTATTGCACAGCCTCAGTGAGCCTGTGGCGTAGCCACTCGACACGCTCAGCGCCGCCGGGCACCGCCGGACGGGGGGAGCAGCCGCTCAAGCCAGCCCCCGCCGGGCACCAAACCTGGGCAGCATTTCAGGCAAGAGAACGGAGAACACACAACAGCAGGGAACAGCCTGAAACCGGCCCCAGCGCCTGGCTCACCTCGGGGCTGACAGCTGGGAAGGGGAGGCGGGCGCCCAAGGCCAGCAGCTGGGACCTCAGATGTCCATGGCAAACTGATCCTCGTCTGGGCGGGAAGAGAGGAGGGTTGGGTTAGGGCAGCGCTCGGAGAGCCGG
Source organism: Rafetus swinhoei (assembly GCA_019425775.1). Lineage (NCBI taxonomy): Eukaryota > Metazoa > Chordata > Testudines > Trionychidae > Rafetus > Rafetus swinhoei. Next base: position 41,146,648 of record CM033428.1, on the reverse strand, counting down.
GACAGGAGAGCTGCTGCTCCCTGCAGCAGCACAGAGAGGAGACCAGAGCGAGGCCCTGTCTCCCCAGGCTGAGTTCTGGGTCACAGCTCTGCACAGCCGCCTGCCCCCCTCACTGGCTCCCAGCAATGGGCAGCCCAGGGCCTGCGTGGCAGCTGTCTGAACTGACGGTGGGCAGGGCCCATGTCTCAGGGCAGTTCAAGGCAGCTGAGCAGAGCCCAAGGGGAGCCGCCCCCAGGCCCTGGGGAAGAAAGAGAGGGGGCGAAGGCAGAGCCTGCAGCAGGCAAAGGCGTCCTGCTTGCTTGCAGTTCCCCTCCTGTCCACAAGGGGCGCTCCATGCAGCCCCCTGCACAATGGGAGCAGACTCCCAAGGGGAGCGGAGGAGGGTCCAGCCCTGCCCCGGGGCCCCGGGAGGGAAAGGCCAGTGGCTCCCCAAAGGGGCAGCCCTTCTGCCTGGGGTTCTCGGGCCCACGAGCTGCAGCAGCTGCGCAGGCGTCTTACCTGGGACGACCTCCTCCGTCTCGTTTTGTTCCTTCAGATCCTCCAGCTTGGAGAGCGCCGTGGGGGAGGGGGAGGTGACGCCAGGGATGTGAGGCAGGCAGCGGGGGGGTGTCCTGGCCACGGGGGAGTTCTTACGCTCCAGCAGGAACTTCCGGTCGTAGATGATCCTGGTACCTGTCAAACCCAGCAGGAAAGTCAGCCCCCGGCCTCCTCTTCCGCCGCTCACGGCCTTGGCCCGCCCCAGAGCAGGCGCCAAGCCCGGACGTGTGCTGGCATCTCCCGTGCTGCTGAGCCACGTGACCCCTGGGGAGCAGCTGGGCCCAGCAGAGCTGCCAGGAGTAACTAACAGGCATTAGAACATCAGAGCTGCAATCCTGGGCCAGGACGTGGGCCGCCTTGCCCAGTATCTGGCCTGACAGCGTCCCCTCTTGGAGCCTGCCCAGAATAGGGATGGCAGGGAGCAAGCCGCTGCTCCTGGCAGGCCGAGGGTTTCGGGTCCCCCCCGAGCACGGAGCTGCCTCCCTGACCAGCTTGAGGGAGCCAGGAATGGGCCCCACTCAGGTTTGAACCTAGTTCGTTCTGGCCTCCCAAGTGCCCTGGCACTGAGCTGTGCAGGTTCGCTGGGCCTGGCACGAAGGCAGAAGGGGCATGGCCAAGTTCCCATTCCCACCGAGGCCTTGTCTGTCCCAGCCTCTCGTCTCCCCTCACCCTCCTGGGTCACTGCCAGACCGAGCTACCCCCCGCCTGGCCCTGCTCTGCCCACCACCAGACGCCCTGCTGGTTCTGGGCCAGCAGCAGCCCTCGCTCCTCAGTCCCTGTACGCGCAGGGCGCAGGTTTGCCACCCCTGCCCGCAGCAGAGCCCCCGGCACCCTGGCCAGAGGGGAAGAGACTCTCCTGCACATCCACTGCCAGCACCGCTCCCCCCGCCCGCACCCTGCCCTGCGGAGAACGGCCCCGGGGAGCATTTCTGTACCCGCCGACACCCCCTCCAGCTTGGGGGTGATCCGGGCACGCTCAGGGTGGGAGCAGAACGGGGCAGTGCTGCCAGCGATCCCTTCCTGTCTGTTGGCAACACCAGCTCACCCAGCCACATGACCCATCAGCCACCAGCTGCTGACACGCAAACACGCCCCCGAGCTCTGCACCCCCACCAGCAACGCAGCTAGCGCGGGCCCAGCAAAGCTGAGGCTGCCGGGGCGCGGCCCAGCAATCCCTGCACTGCCCAGCAAACAGTGCAGGGACCTCGACCTTGGTGCCAGCACCTGCCACAGCTCCCGCCCCTCCCAAGAGCAGGCTTATTGGAAACCAGCACTGGCAGGTGGTTCCTGCGGCTGAACTGACACCCCCCTCCCCCCGACAGAGGCATCCAGCCCAGCGGGCCTAGGTAGCGCCAGGCACCAGGCCAAGTGCAGCCGCTTTCTAAAAATAGGGACAATCCAGCCAGGCCGGGGGCCTTCCAAGAGCCCTGAGGCAGGCAGCAAAGCAGCGGGGCAGGAGTCTGCCTGGCCTGGACACCCACGCCCAGCAGAGCGCCCAGCCCCAGCCTGAGGGTTTTGTCCCGCTGCTCGTGCCGCTGGTACCCGAGCGCCCCCCATGACAGAGCAGCCACAGCAACCCCCCCGTTTCCTTGAGAGGTTTGAGTGGCGCTCCGCAAGGGGCAGGGCTGGGAGGGCCCCTGCAGCTGGGTGGAAACATTCCATCAAATGGGGAAGTTTTTCAGCATTCAGAGGGGGGTCCCGCTGCAGCAGCTCCCCAGGGATGAGACTGGGGGGGCCCTGGGAGCCAGTTCTTCCCCAGCACCCAGCAGTGACAAGTGGCCATTTGTGAGGCTGCCTGGGAACACACCAGCGCCCCCTGCTGCAGCTGGTGCAGACAGAACCCAACTTCCACCCCCCATCAGAGTGCAGCTGCAAGGGAACCTCAGGCTGCCTTCTCCCTGGGCCTGTCTGCACATGGAGCCGCTGGGCCCCTCCTACTCCAGCGCCCACACGGGGAGATTCTCAGGGAGGTTCGAGCCCCACAGGGGTGGGCGAGCCCTGGGAGGCCAGGAAGCGCCGAGTGGTGGAGAAGCTGGGCCACGCAGCAGGAAGGGCATCATCTCTGTCCCCACGTGGATCGTAAATCCCTCCGGCTGCCTCGCCCCAGCTTTTCCTTCCGCTCTCGCCTGGGCCTCGCCCGGTGCAGCAGCCCGCAGGGCGTGGGAGCCGCCACAAAGCTGCTGGCAGCCGCCCCGGCCCTGCCCGCCCCCAGCTCCCACCACTACAGTAGAGGGCGCCGGCACCAGGGTGACCCTATTTCTCCAGCTGCTCACCCAACCCCCCGCCCCTGCCTTGCTCAAGGTCTGTTCACAAATGGGAAAGTTCTGCAACATTCAGAGGGGCTCAAGCTGCAGCAGCTCCCCAAGCCCTGCCCCCCTTCGGCACGGGGCTGGCTTTGCTGCTTGGCCCCTGGAATCCCACCTTTTGACACACGTGGGCATTTGTCCCGCTTGCTCCTGCCCACCCACCAGTTGACAAGAGAACGGGACAAGTATCCACTTGAGCCAAAAGTGTCGGGAGAGCCTGGACAGGGCGTAAAGAAGGGCCTGGCCTGGCCAAAGTCACCGTGTGGGGCAGGACACAGGTAAGAAGGTGGCTCTAGCATCTAAGCAGGGAGAGTAAATGGACCCTGCTCTGGAGATGTGGCCACCTGAATGCACCTGGGAGTTAACAAGGGAACCCGGCCGGTTCTCAGGGCTGGGGGCTCCCTGGAGGCGGGTGCAGCTGCGTGGGTAGGGCCCAGACAGGCAGGGTTGTTCTAAAACCTTCCTTTGGGGTTCTCCTGTAAACTCAAGTGGCATCCTCGGTGCAGGGTTTGCAACTCCCAGGCAGGGTGGACACAACCCTCAGCTCCGCCAGAGACCAGCCTTCCCGAGAGCCACCCAGCTGATGAGTAGGGCCCCACAGCTGGGTGTGTGTTTCTATTGGTGGTGCACACTCGCACATGCCTGGGTGCACACACACATTTACTCTGCACGCGGAGGGGCAGGGTTAGAGGGATCATCGGCAAAACCCTTGGGAAATCCAGCCCTGCTGTTATTAATCTGCCCTGTACTGGGGGAGCCTCGCAGCCCCCCCCCCGGCTCAAGGGGCTTTGGCTGCTCCGTGCGTTTGGTCAAGGAATCGGGCAATTCCGGACTGAACGAAGCTACCGAACCGCTGCAGATCCCCAGGCCTCCCCTGCCAACAACCCTGCACCTCCGGGGGCCTGCCGGGCGCATGCTGTGGGGCTCGGCGGAAGCCGAGGTTCCCGTCCGGGGGGCGGCCCCGCCAGCCCAGGAGCGAGTCTGAGCCGCTGAGGTGCGCGCCCCGGCCCCCAAACCGGAGCGGCTGGCGGCAGGGGCCGGAGATCGGGGCCGCCCCACTCGCCCTCCAGCGGGAAGGGAGGGCCCGGCTGTCTCCGCGCGGGGGGCAGCCTTACCCCCCGGGGTGGTGGAGTAGAGCGTCCCGCCGGGGGTGCAGCTGTAGCCGTCCGGGGAGCCCAGGGCGCGGCCGCCCGGGATGGGGCAGGAACTCGTGGTGCTCGCGGCGGCCATGGAGCCCGATCGGCACGTGCGGGCCCGTCGGAGCGTGGGGCGGGGCCCCGCCTTGGCCCGTCCCCCCAGCAAGGGGCGGCCCCGCCCCGGAAAGCCCCCCCCCGCCTTGTGCTGCTGCCGGAGCCCGGGACATCGGGCCCGAGGAGTTCTGCCCCGTCCCGCGGCCCGGGCGCTCCGCCACAGAACCGAGAGAAGCAACATCTGGGGCGAAGGCGCTCCGGGCCCGGCGGGAGAGGGCTGGGGCTGGATCCAGCCCAGCCCGCAGGCGCGTCCCATGCACGGGCTGAAGCCCTGGACCGCACAAGGGCGGCCCCCTCGTGGCAGACCCTGTACGAAGTGCCAGGTGTAGCCGAGCCTGAGGCAGACTGGAGCAATCCCCGCAGCAGAGCCGGGGGGCGCCTGGGAACCTGGCAGCCAAGCGGGCTGGGACGAGGGGCTGAGTTTTGGCAGGGCGCAGTCACTGTTCCCTCACCCAGATGATTCATGGCGCTGGGCTAGGGGCCAAGGCCTGAGGCCAAAGGTTGGGGTGCAGAGATCTAAAGGCTCTTGCTGGGGGTGGCGTACAAGGGCTGGGTGTGCAGGCTCTGGGGTGGGGCAGGTAGGACTGAAGGTGGGGCAAGGGATTGGGACTCTGGCTTACCTGGGCAGCTTTTCCATCCATGTGCAGAATCATTTCTTATGCACTGAGGAATGCGGGAATGTGCACCATCAGGAGAACCACCAGACCTAGCTGTGGACACTCTGCTAAGCATTTGAATCTAGGAGTGGCCACACAAGGCCACAGCTTACAGGGAACACTGGCTGGGGCCTGACCGAGCGTAAGCCTATTTTAATTGGGTGAAGATGCTCTAGTAACCAGAACAGCTGCTCTCCAGTAGAGGGAGGTAAATTGTTACGGGGGAAAAATAGGATTCTAAATGAAATGTGTTCTCTATAGACATTTATGTTCCATTCTTCAATTGAATTGCTCAGCACGTTCAAAGGGGAGTGAACTGAGCACTTACCAGTTCTGGGACACTGCCTGTGCATTTTATGTTGTCACAAAACATGTAAAAAGCAACTGGGCAGAAATGTCACCACATGGTTTGCAAGTGAATCCTTGGCAAACTCACTAAACCCTTTCTTCTGGTGGCTGTTCTCAGGCAGTGTTCAAAACCTGCACTGCTGCATCAGGGGACTGGCAGGAGGGGGGAAGATGGGAGAAGTCTGTCTATATTGACACTCTAGTCTTTGATGCTGTCAAAAAAGTGGTCCATGGCACTGGGTACTCATCTGTGTAGTTACTGGCTGAAGAAGTGGATCAGATCTTCCCATTATAATTAGTGTCTCATTACCGAGCCAGAGGAAAGTATGATTTTAAGGCAAAAGTGTGACATTTCCAACCGGGGGAATGCATCATTTGCACACAGAGTGAATATAGGTTTTAATATGCTATTCAAAGGCGCTTGCAAAACCCGCTCTGACTCACGGAAGTGTTAAACTCTTAACCTGTTTAAGGAGCAAAAAATGTTGAGATAAAAAACTGGCCAATATTTCTAGATATCGATTTTCAGAAATCTGCCAGTCACTAAGATATACATTAGACCAGTTGTTTTTCCACCTATGGTCTGCAACATTCCAAGGGGCCACAGGCTACGTCTAAGTTTTCCAAAAAGGTTAGCACCTCCATTCAGATTTTTTTGAGGGATCTACAAAGCCTCTATTAGGTGACAAGCCCCTCTGGCATGCAGGAGCTATCCAGTGTTTTCTGTTCTCTTATTACTGTCTTTGGCTGTCAGGTAAAGCATATTCCCAGGCCCTGGGCGGTACTCAATATCCTAGTTGGCACATCACTAAAATATCCAAACAATGAAAACTTGAGAGCCACACTGGTTTGCATGGTATTCAAAATGCAGAGATATTAATGTTCACTAACCAGAAAATGACAAAGCTAAGAGGGACCAAAAGTATTTTCCGGTTTGAGAGGCTGTTACAAACGACAGTGATCCTCCCTCTACACCTCACTTGAGTAGCTTAGCTGACTGTGTTTTTGAAGCCATAAGTCATTTCACAAAGTAACTGTGGACATCCTGACAGGAAGATGTGCGCCCCTCCCCCTCCCCCCCCAAAATTCACACCACAACCTATCAATACTGTTCGTCTTTTTATTGAATATTCAGGTAAATATTTCACATTAATACAGGCTACATAAAGTGGAGCCACTATACGACATGAAATTTACTCAACTTTTTTTCCTTTTAAGTATGTAAACAATTATACATGTATTTACCACCGTAAAAGGTTGAAATCATGTAATCATCTAGTTCTCTGCTGCATACAAGTAGCACTCAGTAGTGTTTAGCCAAAAGCACTAGGTTCATCTGATTTTAAGTTCAAAATGGCTAAACTAACTGGAGAACAGAATCAGTTGAATAGGTAAATCAATTTGTTCTTACACAATGGGCAATCAAATTTTCATTGTTACAGCCCACAGAGAAAAATTGCTTAGTTAGGCACATTAAAAAAATCCCCAGGGTTCTTCCAAGGTCATAGGTTTTCCCAACAAGGCTAAAAAGGATCAACCCTCTTAAATTAGTTGACGTATTTGAGATGCATGTTTCCAATGTGAGGTGCCCAGGTGCCAGGCCAAATCTGCAGTGGACAGAAAAAAACCCAGAATATTAAGAATATGCTCAACTGTTAAATTCTATAAGAGATACAGTTACAAACTCAGACTTATTGTGGCCAATTTTTTAAAATATGAGTGTCTACAGTTCAACTCCAACATAAGAGTGGTCAGATTTTCAGAGGGGCTTTAACTGTGTTCAGTGATGGCCAGGTTTTTGTGAGTGAGTGGTAAATGGCAATGTAGAACCAGTCAGCGTGTTATTACTACTCAGGATTAAAAGTTTTGGCCTGTTTACTAATCTGTAAAGTCTAGTGCCAATATATCTGAAATACATGCTTGGAAAAAAAAAATCACGTAAACAGGCTCTCAATTACATGACAACTAAGATCTTGTGTTTTTCTATTAAGCATAAAATATCATTTGAGTAATATGATGGAAAGTATCATTTTAAATATGAGAAGATGCAAATGAATTTACCTGCTGAGCATCGGTACATTCTGTTGAATTTTGGACAACCTTTATCATAGGATTCCAAGCTGGATCTGGAGTATGAAGTCCATTAAAGAGAGGACCTCCTGGGCCATCAGCTAACTGAGGATGAGAAGGTATTAGAGCGCCTCCATACATGGAAATTGGTAGACCCTAAAATAGCAGAAAGGACAATCAGTGACCAGTGTAGTGGTTACAGACAACAAGACTAGTATCTCGCATGCAGAGTAGTAGCTTTCATCACTGAGATCCCACAGCACTTCCCAGAGATCACTTCCTGCAGCACTACACATCAGCACTGCCCAGAGCAGTGTTTGAGGAGATAGGAGAATATCATAGCCATGTCCAGGGACAATTCAGAGTAAGGCAAAAGGCAACTGATTTTACTACTGTTGGAATTTTTAAGGCTCCCCATTCCAATGTGCTGCGCAGTGTGAATGAGCGTTACTTCAAGGGGTCAAAATTAATGTTGCAGAAGAATTTGAAGTTGCATTTAATCAGCTTGGCATTCTGTGAGAAAGCCAGGAACACACGGTGGTCTAAGCATCAAGGTTGGAAAGGTCAGACACCTTAGAACCAGAGGCTTTCAGCCCTTCATCCTCCTAAAATCCCCGTCGTAAGTACTGCCATGGCTTGGGAGTGGTTTTCAGGTGAGTCTGCAAAGCCAGACGCTGCCTGTTCTACACAGATTTCAGGTCATGAAGTACCTGGGACGTGCTCTGCCTTCCTATCGATAGGCCCGCTGTCATCCAAACGGAGCGGCAGCGATGCCGTGCGTGTCATTTGAAAGCACAGCGGGCTCCTTCAAGAAGGACAGTTCTGTACAATACTGTCATGGCCAGCTGGAATCCATAATCGTTCATAAAAGGCGGAGTGGCCTTTAGACAGACTCACTCACTTGGCCTCCAACGTGACACACCATAGGCTCCCCCCCTTAGCCTAGTACAGCAATGAGCAACCCAGCCAGTAGGCCACATGAGGCCCCCCTGCATCTCAATGGGCCGCAAGATTGTCGGAGCCGACGGTCTCCCAGGACAGGGTGGTTTTACTAACTGCACAGGAGTACCTGGAATTTGTGGGGGTGTCGAGAGAACCGTAGCAGCGCTGTGATTGGATGCAGAGGGAGTACCCAGCTCTCAGTTCATGTTGTGTGCAATCAGCCCACACCTCCCTTCACATGTGCCACTTTAGCAACACTGGTAGGAAAAAACTATGTGGATGGAAACCAGCAGCAACTGTCAACAGAATCTCTCGCAGGTCTCACACACAACCCAATGGCCTGTCTGTGGTCCTCGGGCCACTGGCTGCCCGTTTCTGCCCCCTCCTGCCTGCTGTGAAACAGCTATTTTGCGGGGTTCATAGGCCCCGGGGAAGGAGGACTAGGGAGTATGCGACATTTGGGGAAAGAGGCGGGTAGGGGCAGAGACTTGGGGAAAGGGTGGAGTGGGGGAGGGTCGAGCTAAAGTCGCAGGTTTCATAATCACCACCCTGAACAGGACCCAATAGGCAACAGCTCTTTCGACACCTCCCGCAAAGGTCTGGTGTGTCATCGCATACGATACGAAAAATCTTCGCCTTGCCTTAAAATGACCATTGCTCCTAACAAACAAGGACTACAACAAGGCACCTTTTCCAGATGTAGCCATCACAATGTTCTGGGAAGACTCCACTCCAGGTACCTGATCCTCAATATTCCTCAAATGCCAAAACTGAATTATGCCAGGGCCGAATTCAGTCTTTGCCTTGTGCTAGTTTCTCCATGTGCACATTTCAACAGTCTCCTAACCTCCTGCCATGTGTTCTGGAGAAAGTGATGTACTATTCAAATGCCTAATTAACACCTGGAACCTGTGTTAGAAGCATTAACTATTAACCAGCCTGAAGAGGTGACCTAGTTCCAGGATAGGCAGGCATCCAGAGGCAAACACGGCCGGGAAGAATGGAAGAGTGTCACCAAACTAGTCCAGGGATGGGCCTGAGATATAAACAACTACGGCTAGTTTTTAGTTTCAGTTACGTGACTCAGTTCGACTAGCATCTCACGTGCCCAAGAGGGTGGCTGCTGTGGAGGGGAGGCCATAGCAATCCCCATATCTGACAGAGGAAGGGTGCCCAACCAATGGCCTGTGGGGTGCACACAACCCCGTAATGCCCGCAGCCTGCTTAACACAATATACTAACAGCAGACTCATTTGCGTTTTGTTGCCATGGTTACATCATTTTAGTTTACCCATGTGTGTGAACAACCAACCTATCTAAAGAGACACAAACCAAGCTAAGTTTAAAATATCAATCAATATATCTGACTTGAAATCTTATCCACATGTATACAAGATGTTGGGCCCACACAAGGCTGCTTACGCTCACGTGGCCTTCCCATACAATTGGGCTGGGCACCCCTGCACTACAGAACATTCAAGCTGAACTCATTTTTCCTGGCAAAGTGGCTCCAACTTGTTGCAGAGAAAGAGCTTTGAATGAAGTTTGTACCTATCGTTTCCTGATATGCACCATCAGGCAAGTCATCTGCAGCCAGGGGAAATCAACCCAGCTGCTCACAACAAAGTCAACTTTCAAACATCACTTACTTTAGAAAAATCCACAAAGCTATTTGGCATAGGTTGGTGGAAAATGTTTGAGGGAGCCACGATTCCAGAATCATCTCTCTCCATTGGCTGATGCTGGGAAAACGTGCCTGGGTCTGATAATTGTTGATGCATTGGATGATTCCCCATGATGGGCTGGGACCAGCCTGACAAGCCTTCTGGAAAGGAAGAGATTAAAAGTGGCTGGTTCTGACCAATGGAGAGCACTCTGGAATAAATCAATCAGCTGCAAAGACCACCACACACGTTAAGAATCTTGGAAATAAGCACCACAATGCTGCAAAATAAGCTGGGGGCACTGCTCTGTACAAACCACTTTCAGACCTCCCCAAAACTCACGTGTGTTCTACTCTCAGACCCCAAGGACCAGTTTTTAACAAGCTATGCACACAGGCAGTGTTATGCTCTGCCTACATGGCCCTCTCTCACAAAGACAGGCTGTAGAAAGCACTGCCCACCTGAGGCCCTGCCACATGCAAACATGTTTTCCCCTCCCAGCACCCAGCGAGTTAGGTATGGAAAGCACTGTAGTGCCTATAGCAATGCAAGCTGGGAGGGTTCACAGAATCACGCTTAGGGCAGGAGCTCGTATGAGGTGAAAGGCAGAGAACTTTCTGTTGACTGAAGTGGGAGAAGATGGTGAAATCTGGAGGTGCGGGACTGGTCCTGATATCCATTTCCCCTCATGCTTGTATATTCCTCCACTCAAATTTGGAGTCTGCACCAAATACCAGACTGGTATTTCTGATGCCCCCCATCCTGAGTTAAGCTTTAACACAACCGTAATCTATAAACACCCCCAATTTGTCTGACAATTTGATCAATTTAGTCTGAAAAATAGCCAGGATGAGACACCAAGGTTTAAGGGGACAAAATCAGATAAAATTTGAACCAAAATTTAAGCCTCAAAGAAACCCCTAGCATTACAAAACTGACCATTAAAACGGTCATTTCATTTTGCTACACACACAAGTCCAAATGCAAACAACCTGCAGCTCAAACACTGCACTTTGTGATTATACATTAGAACGTGAAAATGGAACTACCAAAAACTGACTATAAACCTTCAGTTGGTTGGAAATTGTGCCTTTCCTTTAAAAAAAAAAAAAAAAAAAAAAAAATTGCTGTTGCCTGGAACAAAACCTCTCTCATATTATTCAAGAGGAATTATGGAGGAGAAAAGAGAAAAAAATTAAGAATAGCAGCACTGAATCTGGATGTTTCAGTTTTTATTTGCTTGTTATAACTATAACCACATTTTTAATAGTGACAAGCTACTAATTAATAAAATGAAACCACAGCTTTCAGACCGAGTTTTAAATTTGTAGACCACGTTTTGAGGAAAAAAAACATTTTGAGGAAAAAAGATAAAAACTTATTTGTTCTCATTCTAAAATTACATGTCCGTTCAATAGCTGCAACAGTTTGGAAGATTTCAATCACTCTCTCAGAGATTATGCATTTATTTACTCTGTACCACTGCAGGAACTAAGTCCGGTGCAAAAAATCTGTATTATGAGAGTAAATTGCAATGGTTCTAGTAACAAACAGATTTGGCCTGAAGAAAATCTGAGTCAGTCCACCTTAGCTTTATCAAGAATTCTTTGGCGTTCTTGTGGGTGGATTACAAATTCTTTCTGGATCAATCATGAAAAACTTGGTCTGCCAGCTAGAACATCAGAGGTATTTATCTCTGAAAATCCTGCAGAGTAGCTCAGGAAATGAACAGAAAAGCAATCATGAAACAAAACCTAAAGAAATACCTCTGTTCTTCCGAGACTTGAGCCCATCCCAGGTGGGATACTGAGGCTGTATTAACAGCCCATCTGTAAAGAAGAGTACGTTTCTGGGTTTGTACCCACATAAAGCGTTACAAATCAATCACTTCCTTTTGCCTTAACCTTCCTTTGTAATTGTTGTCCTTATGTGCCAGTTCCTCAGTGAATGAGGAACTTAAGACTTTCCCAATATATTCCCCTAAAAGGATCAGAGTATGCACATTTTTGAACTCTTCTCTGTCCCCACCAGCTGTTTGTGGCATTCCCTTAAAGTAATCTTGCATGCAGTTGATAATGTACATTTATTCTCATTTATTATTCCCTGATTTAGAAGGTAACATCTATACATGACTACCATGTTTTACTGTTTCAAACTTGATCCCCAAAAAGCGTAAACTAGAGATTGTGTTACCCCCCATTAGTTCTCAGGATGTAGCATCTCCCTAAAATCTGAGTTTGTTTTTAAACAGAAAGTCTACTCACTGTGTATGAGATTGACTTACCTGATACATTGTTAACTCCAAATGACCAGATACCACTATGTCCAACAGGAGCCGTAAAATTAGTTCCCAAGGGGGTAGGAGTGTCGGAACCTCCCTGTCGGATTCGTGCAAGCCTTTCCGTCCCAATAGGTGGTGGTACCTTTCGGTCTTGACTTGTGCTGCCTGCTTTTGGCTGGCCCAAGTTAGAAGGTGCAGAAGCAGCTGAAAGGGGTGAAGATGATCCCGATGAAACTGATGGAATAGGAGATTCACCTGGTGACAAAATATTTCTCTTGCTTTATCATACACGGAACACTTATTAAGGGATATTTAATCCCACAATGTCCCATCTAAACTGCCAGTCTGCTTGCTGGAATGTAAATTACAAAAGGCGTAAAAGTTTGACTTATAATCTTTTGGGGTTAGTGAAAGAACTGAGATATTTGAGGCAGAATAGTCATTGAACTGATTGCTGTTTGGCCCACTGGAAAGCTTCTCCACCAACGATTTTGCATCTTATTTTATGAAGAGATCAGCAAATCTTGGCCCAAATTTTCTGGGGATCCAAGTGGCTCTGTTTTCAGAGGTGCGGAGCATCCCTAATGCTTGCTGGGACATGCACTCTGGCTGTGGTTTTCTAAAAATGCTGAAATGACCCAAACTTTCAGTGGGATTTGTCCCAGGAACTTCTGAAAATCCAACCCTTAGTTTTAAGCCTGGGTGCCATTTTGGCCTTTGTGCTCAGGGAATTTGCCACCACTAAGGCTCTGAACAACAAAAGTCCAAACTTTCGTGTGGCCATTTGCATCACAAAAAGAGAACTCTGCACTGTCATTTCAGACACGTGAAAAACTGCTGTGAATGTTAAGACTCAGGTCTCATTTTAAAATGTTTAAAATAAAGCACGATTCAATCTGAGAATGTCACGCCAAGCTCCTCGGATGCAGTTTGACATTATAAGAAAGCACCCCGTGCTGCGATTAAGTTTCTCTTCATAGAGTAAGGGTTCTCTACTCTGGAACAAAGCCCCTGTAGCAGTGTGCCTCAGAGCTTGGGTCAGCTGAGCTGGGCTCACAACTGCTTTGCAGATGTTCTCTCAGGCTGGAGCCTGGCTTCTGAGCCCCATTCTCCCCTTGCTGCTTTTCAGAGATGAGGTCCAGCCTCAGTGGGAACAGGGGGAGGGAGAGCTCAGTGGTTTGAGCACTGGCCTGCTAAACCCAGGGTTGTGAGTTCAATCCTGAGGGGGCCATTTAGGGATCTGGGGCAAATCTGTCAGGGATGATACTTGGTCCTGCCGTGAGGGCAGGGAACTGGACTCAATGACCTCTCAAGGTCCCTTCCAGTTCTAGGAGATAGGTATGTCTCCATATATTATATTATATCTACACTTTTACTTTCAGCCCCATGGCACAAACTGGAATCAGCTCCCGTGGTCTCTAAGACTTGCTGCTGCTATTTTTTTTAAACAGCGTAGACATTCCCTAAGCTCCCTGAAGCTGCGTTCAGACAGGTAACGATGGAACGATGGCATTTTACATACGATATCCACACTTGTTTTGGCTGCCATTTCTCACATTTCCCATCTTTACTGAGCTAAAAGCAATTACCAGTAATAGTTTCTAAAGCCACTGGTGGCTTTCCCACCAAAGTTACAAATCAACTGGTCACCAGAGACAATCACTAACATGCTAAAAGTGTATAGATAATTAAGACAGACCCATGAAGTTCCTACATGAATTCGTGGCGCTTGTCCAAGGATGTGGTGAAAAATGCTGTCTGTTAAAGCTGGGAGTCCCAACAGGTGCTGGCCCTTGAAGATAAACCCGTTGTATGTTTGTTGAAAAACCTGTCAGAGGAGCTGCAGAGGCAGCTGCAGAGCCATTGGATGGATCTAGAGAGGGCAAGCCTGAAATAAATATAAAACTTATGAAATACACCTGTTTGGGAAAAGACTTCATGGCACCCTGAAGATTCACTTAGTGCCCAGTCACCCTTTTACTTACATGTGCAATGAGTTTGTGCAGTTACAGGCTAAGGGAGAATTTCATACTGCTCTGTCAGCCTACAGCTGCTATCCCCACACACATCACTACCTCAGGGGTAATCAATTATTTGTTGTCAAGGCATATTCAAAGTCCAGACTTCAGAACAAATAAAGTCAAAAGCGTTGGGTGATCCAGATGTGCCCTGCCTATTGACAATCCTGTTCTACCTTTACCAGCCATGAGCTAAGGCGGCAAACCCAAGACAAGCTTACTGCAGAGTAAATTTCAACTCACTCCCCAGTCTAGAATTCTCCAGAGCTAACCAAGAATTCAAGTACAATGCAAATCAAAACCAATAAAACAGTAAGCTGATGCAAGTAAGAAAGACTGAACATTTTAAATTAGTACCAGGGCTGTAATTCATAACGCAGGTTGGACCTCCTTGGTTCGGCATCTAACTAGTCTCAACCAGGGAGTTTGCCGGACCAGGGAAGGTCAACGGCATCCCCAATGCTGCCGGCCCAGCCGGGCTCCTAGCCACTGGCCCTCCTATCACCTGACTCTTAGCCACTGGGGCTCTCTGGTCCAGGAATATCCCTGGTCAGAACCAAAGAGTTCCAGATTAGAGGTCCAGCCTGTATATTTTTTGCCTATCCTATAGCTAGGTCCAAATTAGCACGCACAGCTTACTGGTCCCCAAGAAGTACGGTTATACTGGTATTTGCATAGCGTAATGGTTGGAAGCAGTTCTCAGCACAGGGCTGCATTCCAAATAGGTGTGAAACCGAGTCTCCTTTAAGACAACTGGCATGGGGTGATGAATTTACTGACCAAGCCAAGGCCTTCATCACAGCTTGATGATTACAATTCTGGTAATAAGCACAGGGAGTCAAAGGGGGTTTTGGTTTTCGCTGGTGGTGGTTTCTGGAACTTGTGGGAATCACAGCTGTCAGAGAAGGGGGCTGACAGAACTGTTGAGGGGCTCAAGGTAATAATCACAAGCAGCATGAACTAAGACCCTTCCTGGAACCACTGGGACAAAAATACCTGGCTACAGGAGTCAGAAAAGGGGTGGTGGTTGCTGGACAGGATGGATCCTGCAGCGATGGGTTTTCCCCTGTCTCTGACTCACCACTTGGAAGCCTTTTTGGTTACCCTATTTGGAACAGAAAAACATCCAACTAACCTAGGCTCTCTGGCGTTCCAAAATGTTAGGTCCTGCTGCTGAATTTCCGCATCCAGCAGCCTGAGACTTGCTTGCCACACTTCAGCTAAGCTGGAGAGCTCATCAGCCAGGCACTGCTGGCTTGGAGAATCTGCCAAGTCAGCACCTGCTGCTGAAGCGCCGGGCAATGAGGGAGGCAGTGAATTACTGTGCAGCTGGGCCACATGCAGGAACTCCTTCGATCTACACCAGTGGCGGGCAACTTACAACCCACATGCGGCCCACTGGGGTTCCGTCTGTGGCCCATGCATCCCCTCTGCCTCCCTCTACCACTTGCCTCTCGTAAACTGGGCACTGGAACCCCACACTTCCTACTCCTTCCTTCCCCCAGCACTTTCCAAGTGCCACGAATCCGCTGATTCACACTCTGTCCCTGCTCCTTCCGGTCCCCTCCCAGAATGCCGTCAATCAGCTGTTTGAGCTCAGGGAGGGAAGGAAGGAGCACAAATCAGCGGATTCGAGGTACTCAGAAAGTGCTGGGAGGCAAAGGGAGGAGCACAGGGCCCCAGTGCGTGAGAGGCGGGGAGGGTTGCGTGGGCCGCAGACTAGAACCCCCATAGGCCGTGGGTTGGCCACCGCTGGTCATGCAGCCCACTGAGGAAGGAGGGCCATTCATGCAATGAGGACCAGCTCATTGGTCTTGGTTGCCCATCGCTGATCTACATGGTCTTGTTTTCTCCTCAAATACCAGCTTCCTGCAGACTCCTCTAAAAAATCCTCCTCCTATAAGGACGACACCAAGGACACCCTTCGCTGGATAGCATCATCATCTCCCACTACACTGAAAGGAAAGAAGTTCAAGGAGAGGCACCTCTTTGCTTGAATCATGAAGCACAAGGTGCTTATGAGGGAGAGCGAGCGTAAGGCCATCTTTGCAATGCTTTGCTCAATGGTCAGTGAATACACCTGGACTTGAGATTCAATTTCCATGGACAAGGGACTGGGCAGTGCTTTGCTAGGGTGTCTGAAGAGTACATATGCTGGAACATATTTGATACAGGCAAGTCTACTGGCACAGAAATTGTGCTAGAGACGTGGTTAGTAATAAATGACTGCTAAAGCAAGTGATTGCTCTAATATCCCCCACCTGGGGCCTCCCTCGCTGTGGCATTACTACTGATATTCACTTGCCAATTCCCTGCTCCTCATATGAGGCTCAGAAGCAGGCCAATCAAAAAAGGCTCCTTTTCTGCTGTGATGCATGCGATGATGGATCAGAGAGAAGGTGGAGGGGGGAATCTTTTACTGGACCAACTTCTGTTAGAGAGAGAAGCTTTTGAGCTTCCACCAGATGAAGAAAATGGTCTTTGTCCTGCCCTCATGGTGTACAGAGGCTGGGTCTTCAATAATTACAGAGGCTGGCTGGACAAAGTGCCCAATGGACTGATTTTAAAGCACAATGATTATGTAGCCAATGAAATGTCAGTGTTGGATTTTGTACACTTCTGAGAGCAAGGGGGAATGTTTCTGCAGGAAGTGGAATAAAGAGGCTGAAGGGATGCCTGATTTTACCAGCCTGAAACTTCTGAAGTGCACAGGTCAGTTTCAGTTTCCTGCACTGTCAGTTTCAGGTAGGATAACACAATAAAAGATGCCACTTTCTATTAATACTTTGCCCCACAATAGTAGAGGAAAGACAACACATCTAATACCAATAAGTGTGTTGCCTGCAGCAGTCTTAAGCAGCATGTGAACTGGCTTTAGTCACTAGCTTCTCACTTAAATATTTTGCTTGATGACTGCATCATACTATTATGCTGTTACAAAAGCATTTCAAACGTGTTTCACTGGCTCATTCGACAAGTTTCCATAATGAGGATCTGTCGCATGAGACAGTGGAGTCCAGACACTACCAATGCTCAAAGCCCAGTTTCTTAAGGCTCCAAGACATTTCTGTGTAGACTGCCACTGCAAGGGTTAACTTAACCTGGACCATAGTTAATCCAGATCTCATGGAAGACCTTCAAAATCAGATTCCCATTGTAAGGGTGGCTGTTATGTGCGGTTTCAAGGCACCTTGAGCTGCAACAGTCTTGATATGCCAGCTTAGTGTAATGCATTTTCATCTAGCATAGACAGACTGGGTCCTCTAAAACATAGCAGAAGCATAACAGTGACTGAAATAGATTCCTTCTAGTTTTGTCTGGTGTCTTCTAAGAGAAGCATGCATGTCTGCCTCCAATTCTGCAAATGGAGAGGCTTAGCAGACATGGAAAGTGGAGGCAGGAAAAAGACAGTTTTCTGGAATGAACCCAGAGCCATAAGCCATGTCAGGAAACCACAAGCAGCTGGAAAGAAATTGCGTGAATTGGGAATCCCTGCTTTCAACCTGAATTTTCGGTATCAGTGGAAAGGGAGAAAAGTACTCAAACTTCACTTAGGACATGAAGGTGCTTGTCAAAAAAACAGACTCAAGCAAGTGAAGAACCTAACTGAATTCTCTGCTGCAAACTGACTTAAGTGAACTCCAAGGTATCAAATCTGTGGAAATCCAAGTATTCCTAACTGTACCACAAAGGTACAAACCAACCCTCAAATAAAGATGACATTTGGAGAACAAACCATTGCTCAGTGTTACAGGTGCAATGTCATAGCCAGAAGCGACAAATCTCACCTTACTGGGACAACATATGAAGTTACTACAGAGCGGCCCACTGGCAAGGGCTGTCAGACTGTCTAAGGCCCGGGGCTGCTGCACTCCCCAGCAAAGTAGTGTAAGCCAGTAACAAACAGGACTTTTTGACTGCACAGAACTATGAGGAACTGACAATTCAACTATATTCCATAAGGCAAACCAGCTCCAATTTTGATTGACAGCACCAGTCTCCTGTGTGGCTAATCTGTCATTTCAGTCTTGGATATGCACCCGAGAAGCACACCCCACTTCATCCTAGGATAAATAAAAACGGATGTGAAACTGGATTTTTAATTTAAACACAGGCTTGTTATTAAAAATAAGCCTATTTAAAATTTGGAAATTTGACAACCTCTGCTAACCCCTACATCTACTAAAATAATTTAATTTAAATAAAAAAGTTAAGTAGTATTCATTTACTGCCACCATTTCAAAGTCAAACCACAGAACTCAAGGGTGCACTGGCTAAACAGCTGGAGCTAGAGTTTGCTAAAGTGCTAAAACAGCCTCTTCTACAGGTGCAGAGAAAATATTTTCTTCATTTCAGTTTAACTGGTACAATGATAAGTTCAATGATGAGTTCACTCAAAGTTAAAGACCAATCAAAAATTGAAAAGAAGAGTAGGAAAGTTTGTTCTCCAATCTATGAATAAAAGCTGGATGTGAGGATACGATCTACAAGTGTTAAAATCCAGAAGGACACAGTGACAAGAAACAATCAGTTCAATTCACTAAACTGCAGATACTTCCTTTTTTTACTAAAGCCGTTACATGTTGAAGCACTTTGATAAAAATGAAGTTGAATTTGAATTCCCATCCAAACAGAATTCGACAAATCATAACTAAAAAAATCCAGTAAATAAGAAATGCATTTTTCACCATCTTCTAACGCACAAAACATTTGGAATTGGAATTAATGTAAATTAAGCTCTATCACTGCTTAAATAAACATGTACAGATGTGTATCCTGGTTTTCAAAAAGCATATTTAGGGTAAATGTTCTATTTCATTGCAACTGAAATGCCTTAGCGACTGTCTTCACATACTTTAGTGAAGACACTACTACACCAACAGGAGAACTACTTCTGTCAGCGTAGTTAATCCACGCAGCACGAGATGGCAGCTGTCCGATACAGCGCTGTTTAAAAGGGTGGCTAGACTGGTATAACTGTGTCACTCATGTGTGCATTTTTCAGCCCCTGGAGCAATGTACTTAAATGATAAAGGTCTGCAGCATAGATCTGGCTTTAATGGTTATCACCAATGAAAGTCAACCTCTCTTTAGGAAAAAACAAATGCAAAAAAATTAAAATTGATGAACTTAACTCTAGACCCCTGCTTGGTAATTTAATCTTGATTTAAACCAATCCACACTGATTTATTTAATCTAAAAGGCAGTCTGCAGTGTCTCACTAAAGCAGAACTGGACCCTGGAGCAGACCATAGACTACTGACACGCTTTCTAGATACCAAGACCTGGACAACCTGCACAGCTCTGAGACACTGTTGTTCATTACCCACCATCAACCTGAATCGATCAGTTAACTGGTTAAATATTAGGTCAACCCAATGTTTAACCAGTTAACAGATTAGGCAGGCGCCCGAGATGGGGACACCCACTCCCAACACCATGCTGGGGCTGGCTCCCAGTCCCTGCTGGAACAGCCCCTGCCTGTGGGGCATCTGGGCTCCCCGTGGACAGAGACTGCTCCGAATGAGAGCAGCCCCTGTCCGTGGCGGACCCACTGCGCAGCTGGAGCAGCTTCAGCCCCCACTCGTTACCGGTTAACATTTCCCTTTCACATCCCTAACGTGAACACAATCTGAAGGGCTCAGATTCCAGGCAGGGAGGCAGGTTATGTAATAGACTCAAGACCTGACAAACTTTTACTTTTGCTTCCTGGTTCTGTGGTTAGAGGGTGTAACAGACTTCTATATATGAGGCTGCTAGCAATAGGACTGGGGAGAAGAGGTGGCACAATTTAGTATTTTTTAAAGCATAAATAAATCAGTATTTAAATGCTTCAGCCAAATTCGAACTTGCATAATTTACATTGTCAAAATCTCATTTTATTGAAAAAACCCACTCCTCACTTTTCTCCTAGAAGACATGAATGTAAACCATGTTGGGGAATACTTCCAACAATTTTGAACTCAGTGGTTTATGTAGAATCAAAAGCATCCTAATATATCTGGAATGAAATGTGGTAGATAATTGTGAGGCATTTAAAATGTTGTAGATGTGTCAGTCCCAGGGTAGGACACACAAAGTGGATGAGGTAAGATGTTTTATTGGACCAACTGCTGATGAAATAGACCAGCTCTGTGTAAATTTGAAAGAACGTTGGTTTCTTTTCATCAACAGAAGTTGGTCCAAAAACCTTCTCATTTTGTGTGTGAGAGAAAATTTAAGTTATTTTATAGATCTATCTTGTAACATTTTATATGAAAAATGGATGACTTTAGATACTAAATAGAGTAATTATCCCCCGTGAAGGCATTTCCATTTCCCTTTATTTGCATAACTGCCTTCAGAGCCATTCTATGTGCATAATCCAAGGGATCTGAGTGATTGACAGACTATTTATATTTACTACATCTTCCTGAACAATAGTTGGATGTCATCTTTGACCATCCATGAGAAAAAGACAAGCTGCCGAAAAGGCAGAGTTTCTGGAGTCACTGGAGCAGGACTTGACAATTCTACGGCTAGAGGACGGGATGAACGAACACTTCTGGCTGCATCTGGGTCTATTTGCTGCACTGGGAGCACAGAGATCACAGGCAACCTACCTGCTTGTGATATTCAGAAAGCAGCCAATTAGTTACAGCTTTAGAAACTCTTTGAGACACCCTGGCAAACACTTTCAGACTGTTGACTTCAGACATCTGAGAACATTAAGAGAGCAAACTCAAAACTGTAAGAGAACAGGACCAAGATCCCCATCTCCTAATACTGTTGGCCTTGCACCATCACAATCCATCCTTCCTTTGGATGGAATCAATATTAGACACCTGAGGGTGGAGTTCCAACAAGTGCCACACAACCCTTACTTACACTAACAGGGCCAGCTTCTGCAGCATTCCCAGTGCCTGACAAGTCAGGGGTGAGAAAGAGAACTGCATGTGTGTAACTGTAAATAGTTTCTGAAATTAAACATGTCAAGTTCAGCTCTCACCTTAGAGTTCTAGGCATAAAACCTGGTAAAATATTTTTGGAGCAATCTGAGAATAGGGTCAAAGACTAACGGAAGGACCGCCTCTTTCGGCCAGTGTAGAAACGCTGTGGACTTACCTACAGGGCTGGTAGAAACTCTCTGGGAAGGTGGCCTGAATCCAGGAGCCTTGGAGTTATCAGGATGCACATTATCTATGTGTCCAAGCACAGAGTTACTCAGAAAAGTAGACTGAACAGTGAAAGACGGGTCAGCTGCTGCTCGTGTGGACATTGGACAGTCTCCCCATCCTTGGTTGGCTGGCACCTGGTTGCTATCAAAAAGACTACTGAAGTGATTGAAAAGCGTTGCTGGCCCAAACGTAGGAGGCAATGGTTTGTTTGCTGGGTTAATGTGCATCTGAGAACCGTTCATAACGTTCATGGCTGATGAAAGCTGCACTGCAGCAGGTGGGCCTTGAGATGGCGTTAAAGGAACTGGATTTGTAACAAAAATAGACTGATGATCTTGATGTAGATTTGCATTTGGTACCACTGAATAGAAAGAACCCCTAGGCTGCATTCTGTGAGAAACTCTAGGTGCTGGTACAGCTAATTGAGGTAAATTACTGTTGTCCTGATTATCTGCAGCAATTGATCTGGGCGAAGCTAAGCTTAATGGAGTGGGTTCTGAGCTAGATGAAAAAGGCATGGACGCAGAGGAACTTATATCTGACATGCTGGTTGGCAGTATCTCATCTTGGACGTTATTTAGAGGTTCAGGGCTGCTCGACGAGCGAGTTTCCAGGACTCCTGGATTGCTGCTAGCTGACATATTGCAACTACTTGCAGCCGAAGATGGTGCACAAGTGTTTCCAGTAGGTTGGTCTGGTGCTGACACCTTCTCTTTGGGTGCTGAGAAAGAGTCCGTTTTAAGTGCAG
The DNA here is from genome assembly GCA_019425775.1 of Rafetus swinhoei. Taxonomy (NCBI): domain Eukaryota; kingdom Metazoa; phylum Chordata; order Testudines; family Trionychidae; genus Rafetus; species Rafetus swinhoei. The sequence goes on along the minus strand of CM033428.1, from coordinate 41,124,671 downwards.
AATGCTGGGTTTGTGGAACATTAGAGGGCAGAAATGCTGTGGGAACTTGCCCATTGTTTGCAGGTGCAGAGGAAGCAGAAGGCAGGGTACTACAGGTGCTTGTCACAGTTGAAATTGCTGTTGCCACCGCACTTGTTTTCGGAACACAGGTGAACAACTGCTTCCTGACCGATGAGGGAGTCCGACCACTTGTCGCACAGAGCGGTTGGGTGGAAGCAACTACAGAAGAGACAGTAATAGGGCAGCTAGCAGTAGCTAATCCAGTAGACTCTGTCTGTAAAAGATTCCCATTCTGGTTACCCACACGACTGGAACTGTTATGCTTTGGAGAGCTGTTTGTGCTGCTAGGGTTAACTGGTCTCACTGGGAATGGTCCCCAAGTGTTTGGCGAAGGTGAAAAAGTTCCTCCAAACTGAGCCATAGGTAAGCGAGGGTGCCGAATCTGTTGCATAGTTTGAGCAGCCAGCAAGGCAAAATGAGGGTGGGAATAAGCCAACGGCAGAGACACTGGAAAAGAAGAGCGCACATTTGCTGGAACATTCTTGTTCAGCTTGTTATTGGTTTGGAGAGTAGAAAGCGTCGATGACTGAGAGGTGACAAGTGGCGGGGCTCCAAGCGGAAACGAGGGTTTGTTGGAAGCAGCTGCGGTACTGACTCCAGATGAAAAGTTTGCATGGATTGATTTGGTGTTTGGAGCAGGTGTTCTTATATGAGTTTTAGGAATTAAGTCTTCCAGTTCCTTAGCAGGATCTTGAATAAGGGCACTGATGAGTTGCACTGCATACCTTGTTGATTCCGTACCACCCCTGAAATTAAGAACAAGTATTAATCTTCTTTCTGGAATGGAATTCTCACTTTGTTGCAATACTTCAACTAAACAATTTATTCTGGCTCTATCAGTACAGTATTGAGTGGAACAGTCGTGTTTTATTTCTTGTATTTGCTTATTTTATGGTTTAACTTTGTGTAAGTATCAGACTTTCAAGCACATCCTGCTGTCAGCAATATATGCACTAGTGCAAAGAGCCAATTTGTCCTACCTTTAAAGTACAGACTAAAAAAACTTGTACCAACTTAAAATTATTTGGTTTCCATGTGCCATACCTTATTGTGATCATTCTCTCTCCATTTTTATCTTTTTGTTTGTCCACATCAATATGAGCACCAGTGACATCTTGAATCGCTGTGATGTTGCACCCTCCTCTTCCCATTATTCGTGAGACCACAGAAGCTGGGACAGATAATTTCTTAGACCTGAATCACAAAGATTGCAAATTTGTGGTCATTTTAGAGAAATATAAAAAGTGCCCAAATCTGTTTTGTTTGGCAACTGAACATCCCAATATTTTTACATTTCCTGGCAGCAAGTGGTTTTCTGCCAGTACTGAATTCACCCATTGGAGCCTCTAAAACTTCCCCACTGAAATTACTGGTCATCCTGAGAAACTTCTTCGGAACACTTACTCAGCCAAGCATATCACATCACACCATGTTGCTATTTTGGACATCCTGTTCTTCGTCTTTTTTCATCCCTTATGTGGGACGAAATTCTATGCAACGCTTTTACTTTACATGTTAATTAGTATCAGGCATCTTTGGATCACAGGGATTAGCCACTGGACACAAGCTGCTTCTACTGGTTTATAGTCAGACTGCTAAACTGTTCCAGCATATTCACACTGGTATCTTTGAACCACCACCTACTTGAGCAAGACTTGAAAATCTGGGTCTTGATACAATAACCTAGTTAACATCACCCAGACTTAAATGCTGCAGAAGACTGCCAGTGACTCTACGCAGTGGTGTACAGCAAGCAGGCCAATTGTGCAATTCAAGGATCCAGAGGGATGCTAGAAACCACCATGAAGGCAGCAAAGATTTTCAGAAGCACATTTATTTTTAGGCCATGACATTGCAACCCAAACACTCAATGAATGAATGTATTAAGTGACCTGCTGGGATTTTCAAATTCATATGGCATTGGTGGGTCAGTGCAAGCATATGGCAACGGGAAGCCTTAGGATACCAGCTATGCTTGCATTCCAGACCCCAGGCAAGGTCCTTTCAGGGCACCCATGCTCCCAGACTTTAAAGGCTGGACCTTTCAAGTCCATACATGGCTTCCAAGCATAACAGTGGTGTATGGCGAGTTGAACTGTACAATTACAGGCATTCCAAGGGGTTTCAGAAGGCACTGTGATGAAGGTTCAAGAATGAGAACAGAACAGAGACTCTGCACCTCTTTATGTTGCTGCCAGCTTCTCCTACATTTTAAATTTAGTCATATTTAGCATTTTAGATGACTAATCAGAAACGATACAGGAAATGTATTTCAGTTAATCAACGTGTAATGTAAAATGGATCATTTTTTACACAATCTCTGAAATTATAAAATGACTTATTTTCTTGTATTACCTATCCCTTGGCCCCCCCCCCCCCCAAATGCACACTAGCATCCCAATCCCCATAAACAATGCTTTTATATTATGCCCTCACCTGCAGTATTTCTCATGCTCCAACTCCCTCCCCTTTGGATCTGCATTAGTATAAATACTTCTCTATTGGAGCTCCCAATCTCCCCTGCCCATGCAGCTTCCAACATCCTTCCACAGGATTCATTCCAGCCTTCTTTAACTCACCTCAATCCATTCTCCAAAGTGAGTCCCTAGCCACACTCCAAGATCCTTGTCACCACCCACTGAGGAATTCCATCATCCATGAACTCTAAATAGCACCCAGCACCTCCACCCCCAAACTCATTGTTTTTAGCTTGAAAAAATGCCCAAAACAGTACCTTTTTGCTCCTGAACAGCAGCGCCCTCCTCTCTGCAGCTGAAATTGCTCAATTGGTGTTGGCTGCAGAGTGTTGTTAGTGGGAGGGTCTTTCAAAACTCTGCCTACTTGCCTGTCAAAGGTACAAGGGATGTTTCCATTGGTTATTTCTTTGACAGACATCCCTTCTACCCAATAGGGTGCTTTGAGGGAGAGGGCATTAACACAATTCTTGGTCTTGGAACTGGGACAGGCTTCAGGAAGTAAACATGAGCAATGACTAGTCACTTTGAAAAGGGTACATGGATCGCTACAAGGTTCTTAGGCTATATGCATGCTCTGTCTTTCAAGGGCAGGGCTCAGCAAGTTCTGACCCAGAGTAGACATTTTGTGATCATATTCCTTATGAAACAAATGTTGAGTTCTTAGGGTTATCAAAATCCACCATTTTAGAAAGAAAATATCTAGAATCCAGCTGCTCTGGCAGAGCAGATACAGGATGCCAAACGCAGTAAAAGCAAAGCAAATGACTAAACTAGGAGACTCAAGAGACCTGTCTGGAGAGGGTTTGTTGCTCCAGGATCAATAGTGGCATCTGTCTGCTTTTTAACAGTTCCATGCCTGCATGACTCATCAAGTTGGGTGGAGGACTCTCTGGCTGTTTATTAAGCACACCCCATACCAGGGACTAGTAAGTATCACAATCACTGAAGTAGGGAAAAACTGCACATTTTAACTGGTGAGCTAATAGGAAAGAGCTTAGAAAGTTAGATTTTAATTGCATAGATTTTTTTCATTTGCTAGAATAAGATAGCTTCCCCCAACTCACACTTCAAGTCCTCACTAAAAGATGTTCTAAAAGGAGCATTTAGTTAAAATACTGCATTGCAGAGCATGAGACACTAAGTCAGGGCTAAAGGCAAACACTTTTTTCACACGTCTCACTTCAACTGAATAAAAAAAAGATAGGAAATGCTAACAACTGTTTCCAGCTACATTTGGACAGAATAAAACGGGCTGCAATATGGCCACAGGACACCCAATGTAACAAAGTGATGCACATGCATTTTCAAGGACGAGAAAAGGCAGCCATGTTGGAGAGACACATTCTTCAATTTCACAACCAATTATATTTTAGGCCATGAACGAGTTGGAGCTAAATCAGTTACCAGAATGTGAGCCAACAGAACACAATGAGCTCCATGTCTCAGTCTGTGGTCCACCTCCTGTATATCTTCATTGACACCCACCCATCTTTGAAAGATCCCATGTGGAACTCAAGTGTGACTGAGCTCTTGCTGCTGTATTCCTTCATTCCCAGTGGAGCCTTGGCCTATCCCTCCCCACTCAAAGAAAAGCCAAAACAAACTCCCCTACCCAAAGGTGTTTAGAGAGGCCCTGGCAAGGATCCCACTCTTACAATTCAAAAAGCCAAACCTGGCATCAGTATTTTAGGGTAATTACCACCCATAATAGTCGCAGTGTTTTGCAAACAAAATACAGGCACCAGGAAGAAAGGCTTTTATGAACAGCTGCTGGATGTTCTGTGTAAGTACGCAGTGTATAAGTCAAAAGGTCTAGACACACTTAGAAAATGCTGAATTGAAAACCTTTACCTTCTAACCACTTCTTTCCAGCCTTCTTCTCTTTTCTGGCCTCTTTTTGGACTAGTGAGGTTCAGCTTTATGTTTGGAGAGGTCAGAGGCAGGGACACAGATTTATAACTTGCCGATAATGAATTTGGATTAGTGTCACCTTCAAGTCTGGAAACAGAAATGTAGGATTACAGACTATAAACGAAAAGTAGCTGAAGAGAATAATTTTTAGAGATTATATAAAACTATCAGTTAAAACAGTTCTCAATTTTATTCAGTGTGTGGCCAGTTGAAAGAGGTCCTCAGAGCAGTTTGCAGACAGGGGTCTTCTAGGGAGTACATCAATTAATCTAGATACTTGCCTAGTTTTACAACAGGTTACTGATTTCTGTAGTGCTTTTTATGTACAACCTAACATTTCACACAGACAAAATGAGAAAGGAAGCAATTTTTCAGTAACAGCATGCTGCGATCCTTTTTAATTTTTATGTCTATTTTTCTAACCAAATATTTTTTAAGTTAGGTGAAACGTGGGGCATACAAGACCAATTAGACTCCTGAAAGGGGTACTGTAGCCTGGAAAGGTTGAGAATGACTGTTCTGAGAGACAACCCCCCACTTCTTAGTCCGGAGCCTACCCTCTGCCAGCTACAGCGCCAAATGACACAAGCTAACAGGAGAAGAGTACCATCATCATCAGATTAAAATGCTCATTTTAATAGGAGGCATGTGATTGCTTGGTCATATCCATTCTCTCGACTTATCAACCTTGGGTGCTCATAAATTCCCCGTGTTGATACTATGTGACCTTGAGTAAAATGGAGGTGAGTCTGTGGCAGAGAAGAAAAAATTATCCCAGGACTCTTTGGTTCTGAACTAGCTTCCTATGCATGAGAACATCCATCCTCTCTTTCACTAATGCCAAATTTCTTCACTGTCCGCAGTTCCCACTGTTCTACTTTCTCCATAGCACATCACACATTGGGTCTATCTTTCTGCATTTGCAATGCCTTCAGTGATTGTATCAGTCAATTTGTTTATGCTTTAATTAATACTGAACAAACAAATCAAAGAGATTTCAAATGCCTGTAAGACAGTCCAAACATGAAGAGCTCTGCTTAGACAGGTGTTTGGGAAAGCAGAATTTTGTCTTTTACATAATCCAGTAATGTGATGAAGCAACTCCACAGACCCCCAGAAAGTCCTCTACAGATGTTTACTGGTTCTCAGAATACTGTCTGAGAACTACACAGTTAAAACATTTGTTGCACAGGCATGTGTATGGAAAACACAGAAGCAGAGGAAACTACAAAATTGATGTTAAATGCACAGAATAAAACTGAAAGGATTTTTTTAGATCTATACCTCAAAGTGACTTGGTAATTCTTAGTTGATATTAATAGAGACAGTTCAACCTCCAAAAAAAGTGAGTTTAGTTAAGCTGATGTCTCAACGTACATATATGGTTGATTTTCTCCTACGTACGCACAGCATGCACAGGCTCTCATAAAAACAGCAAAAGCAAAGAGGATGCAGAAGATGCATTTTAAGAAATGAAAAGTTTTTGAACAGTGAGATGACAGCATCTAAAGGGTTGGTGCATGGACCAAGTTTCACCCATCAACTGTGGCAAGATGCATTAGCCTGATCCTGGCACTTCCTTTATTTAAAAAAGCATGCGGAGATGTAAAATATATCTAACTAATAGCTATTTACTTAAAACATTGAACTGCAATATACAGTGCTATTACAGTGTGGCCTGTAGGACTCTGGGATTTTTCTTCAAGACTTAGGCTTGGTCTATTTACACTAGACTTGCGTCGGTGTAACTACATTTGGGGTGTGGAAAACCCACACTCCTGATCTAACTTATGGTACAGAAAATGCTGTCAATGGCATGACGTCTCCTGTCAACACAGCTACTGCCATCTTGGGGAGGTGCAGTACCTCCGATGATGGGAGAAGCTCTCTTTTCAGAGAAGACAGCATCTTCACTAATTGCTACAGCAACACAGCTGCATCGGTGCTGCTGTGCCACTGAAGTACAGACAAGCCCTGTGTCTAGGAACAGGAAAGTCATTTCATTTGTAAGCTTTCAGGAATAAACCTAATATGTTGTACAATGGCAGTTGGTTTTAAAATGTAAAACACACAGAAGTTAGAGAAAGCAAAATCCTTACAGGTGTAGGAGAAGCTAAACTTCTACTGTTCCTGGTTATACAAAGCATGTTTGTTACTGCTGTGGCTTTACAGCCGCTCTCTGAGTTACGAACAAGTTATGGATCAACACTTGGTCCGTAACTCGAAGTGTTCGTTACTCGGATCCCATAGAGTTACATGGCGACCGCGCTGTTCATAAGTGCGGATCGCCGTTCGTAACTCAGATCTCCATTTACGACCGCTTTGGTCGTAAGTGCGGATGGTCATAAGTGGAGGTGGTCGTAACTCGGGGAGCGGCTGTATAATCTTCAACAGCAGGCATGGATACATCTGTAAGGCATATCCTGATCTGTCATTTACATATTTTATTCTCAATGGAATTAGAATTCAGTGCTTTCAGGCTATCCAGATAGAGAAACTAAACAGTACTGAATCAGGTGTCAATGAGTATTTTTTAATTTAGTACTCCAGACGTGTCCTTGGTTACTGATGTTCTCCATGTCTAGAAAGAGGCAAAACAAGGGGCAACAACAATATAAGATTCTTGCACCTGGTCCTGCAAATGCATCCCAAACACGATCCAGAAGGACCACACTACACTGATGTGGGAAAGAGATAATTCTCCAAGCTCCTATTTAGGTTACAGCTTCTGTAATATGGGTGCTAGTCAATGCCAATTAGTGCATTGTGTGTGGTTAGTATGTTCACAAGAACTGGACTGAACCTCTAACTTATTTCACAAAGCCTAGCAAGCAGCCACTGGATTGTTTTGACTTTCGGTCATGTCTAACTGGTCCAAAGTTAAAACTAAACAAGACAGAATTCTTAAATCCCAGCATCACAAGGTGAGTAGATTTACTAGATTCTATAAAATCTAAGTGCCAATAAACAGATTCATAATGGCATAGACCAAAGCACAGCCAAGAGAGGGCAGGGTGGAGAAACCAAAGACTCACCTTGTTTGAATTTTTGAAGCTGAGGTGCTTGTCTTTTCTTCCTGAGAAGGGAGCAGTAATGAGGCATATCCCCTATCACCAGAAGTGCTTGTATCCATAGTGAAGTTCAACTCCTGGCTTTTACCTCCACTGCTACTCTCACTATTGCAATCTGTGCTATCCAGGTTATCCGAATCGCTATTCCCACCTGCACCGCCACCTCGTGGCTCTCCATTTATTTTATTTTTATCTGCTTTTTGCTGTGCTAGAGATATATGCTGATCTGGCAAAATTATCTGCACATTCTGAGGAGTGTCCTTCGTTTTGTTCTTCTTATTTTTTCTGTTTGTGCCAGGAGTTGTTGCCACGTTGGCTCTCTTTTTCCCGAAGACATTTGTGAAAGTAGCTGACGTTGCAGAGATTCCAATTGTGGTTGTAGTGGTTGCGCTCGGCGGCTCAATAGGAACTTCTTGCTCCACTGGGGGGGAAAAAAGTCAATATATTTCACATAAAAAGGAAAGTCTCACCGAGGACATTACAACTCAAGTTACATTTCTATCTGCTGTCACTAGAGTAATTCAGCCATTCTGGTGATTTTAAAAAATCCTAGATTTGATGTTGATTGAGGGGATGTGATGACAACAGAACTAGTTTTACTGGACACAATGACAGTTGCACGAGAAACTAAATGCAGAGCAGAAGCTCTGAAACACTACAGTGACAAAAGGCCAGACCAGTAAACTCAGCAAGATCTTTCATTTCTTTCTGGGTGAAATATTTTACCTCCCCTTATGGGAAATTAGACATTTTAAGAAACTAAGTTAAATAAAGTTTTAAAAAGATCATTTCTGTCCAAACCTTTCATTTAGCACAGAATGACCACATGCACTATCTGCACTAAAATCCCCAAACAAGTTAACTTGGGCCTAAAACAATGCCTAAGAAACCTGAAATTTTAAAAAGCTATCCTTCCATGAGTTTTGGTTTGTATGACACACTACTCCAGCCACAGTGGTCACTTTGCACAGAGTCAATTGATGTAGTCAGCCTGCCATTAAAATTCTCTCAAAAACACAACTTTTGAGACATATGCGCATACACGAGACACAAAAATCCCCATTATATCACTAGTACTAGATGAACATGCCTTCACTATGAAAATGTTCGTCCTGGCAGAATATTCCTTTACTCCAGAGGGAATTCTCTGCCAAAATGTTTTCTGTGCATATTTTAAAATTCTGAAAATGTGTACTGCATGTGTCAAATAAATGTGGCAGTTCCAGAATGGCAGCGGGGAGCACAAGCCACTGACTGCATGCAGGTGGGAGATCATCCTGCAGCCACCTGCCTGGAGACACAGACTTGGTGGGGAGGCTGCTCCTACTGCTGACAGCACAAAGGCCAGGCCTACCCCAGAAATACCCTGTGGCCCTGCCCTTCCATGCCAGATGCATGAGGTGGGGGCAAATAGACTCAGCACGTGTAGCCGATCCAGGCGTGGGGCAATGTGGGTGCAGGTGGCTAATGTGTGGGGAGGGAAGAAATCGGTGCAGGGGATCGGGATGCACAGGGGTTTGGTGGGGGCAGGTGAAGGTGGTTGGGGCTTAGTGGGAGGGCTCTAGATGCAGAGATTGAGGCTAGGTGAGATGGGGGATTCTGTGTGTGGGGGGTTCAGCAGGCTCGTCAGGGAGGGGTTCTGGGTGCCGCTGGACTAGATGTCTAGGTGCAGAGGGCTAGCTGGGGGGGCCCTATGGATGCAGAAGGTGAAGCTCAGTGGGACGGCAGAGCGTAGGCATGTGGTGAAGCTGGGATGCATGTCAATGCACAAGTGAGTAGCTCTCTGCACAGTAACCCCTCCCCCAGTGGCTGGGGAGTGACAGGGGCAGGAAGTGGGGGGGAGGGTAGAATTTCTTACAGCTGAAGGAGGTTTCTGGGGGTGGGTCTCACCCAGCCCTGAGCCTGGTCCTGGTCACTCATTTCAGGGGAAGAGCAAGACTCATCCTTCCACACATCCCGCCCAACCAGGAATAGCAGCTGAGCCCAGCAAAGGGTAGAAACCATCAGGACATTCCCAGTTCCCCACCCACTGACTGCCCAGCCTGTCCTGGACTGCTCTGGTGAGGCACACAACTGGTTATGGGCTTCCCTTTGCTTCCCTGTCAGAAAGGGAGTTTCCTGCACTGAGTCAAAGAAATCTGTAGGGTACATGAATTCTGCATATGTGCAGTAGCACAGAATTTGCCTCAAGAGTAACACTGTTTCAAATATTTTAAATATTTATTTTCTATATTGAATTCTTGCAGATGCATAGGAAGAATATTGTCAAGAGTGAATAAACCTACTGACCAGTATGAATAAACCCTTCCAGTATGAAGAAAACAATGGACTTAACATTTTTTCATCAAGAATGATTTAGAAACGTGTATACAATCCAACAAGTGCTTTTTCTCCATAGAATAGTAAAAACATTTGATTTTCTTCACCTTCATCATCATTCTCCTCTTCATCATCATCTTCTTGCAGCTCTAAAGTTTCCTTAGGTTTGTTTTCCTCATCTTCCTCTTGTTTTCTCTTTTGCTCCTCTTTCTTCTTCTTTCTCTTTTCCTTTCTCTTTTCTCTTTTAGCAGCAAGAGCCTGTTTTCTGCTCTCTTCTCTTGACTATAGGAAAAAGCATTAATATTTAATTCTACCATTCGTTATTACTGAAGATAATATTAATCTTATGCTTACAGAGTCAGGGCTTCAATGGAAAAACCTGTCCGATGAGTAGATATTTAAGAAAAATTCTGTTATGACCTGAATCATTAAGCAGAAAGCGGTGGTAACAACAGCAGATGGAACAACAATTAAATAGAAGTAGTGGAGTACAGTAAAACTCCAGTGGTCCGGCACTCCTGATGGTACGGCACCATCTGGAACCCAGAAGTGCTGGACAATTGGAGCTGCTCTGCCCCCGGCTTCCCCGATTCAGCCGCTGCTGAAACTGACCAGCGGCTGACTCCGGGAACCCCGGGGCAGAGCAGCTGGTGCTCTGCCCCGGGGTTCCCGGAGTCAGCCGCTGGTCAGTTTCAGCAGTGGCTGACTTGGGGAAGTCTGGGGCAGAGCAGCTGGGCTGCTGCCGGATTGGTCCCACAGCGCCGAGGCGCATCCCCCCCACTCCACTCCAGACCCCTCACAGCCCCCCCCTTCCAATAGTCTGGCATATTTGATAATCCGGTACCCCCTGGGTCCTAAAGGTGCTGGATTATCGGAAGTTTACTGTACTAGGTAGAACTGCAGTTTTCGTAGCAAGGCTTATCAAGATTAAAAAAAAAAAAAAAAATTGGTCACCAGTTCCATGCAACCAGAATAATAAAGATGTGTGTTAAAGCAATTTAACATCTATATAGGACACCGCTGTAATCTTCCATCATCTCAGGTTTTTTCAACAATTTTTTGCAATGTAATCTGAGCTAGTGAAAGAATTACAACAGCAACCGTAACATCTTTCACTCAGAAGGCTCAGAAAGTACTGTGTGCGCTACATATAGTCATTTTACCAACAGCTAAAATACAGTTACTTCTTGGATACAAGGCAACCAGTTAATAGTAACACCACCACTAAACTGTAAGTTAGCCTAGCCCATGGAGAGAAAAATATCCTGGTAAATTTCACAAAGAGTCAAAAGCTCCACACATGCCAAAAAGCTTACAATCGCCTAAAAGGAACCAGTGGGGATAGTAACGGACACAACCAAGTTCCAGCTTTTTGCCTATGAAGGTCAGGACAGCTGGATGGTGGAGCTTGCAACTTTGGACAGTCTGAAGTAGGAGCGTCAGAACCTCCAGGATGCACACTGCAGGCCAAGGAAACTCTACAGGTTGGACCTTCCTGATTCGGCACCCTTGGGATCTGAGTGGTCCCGGATGAGGGAATTTGCCAGACCAAGGAAGGTCCCCTGCCACCAGCCCCCTCAGCCTGCTGCCCCTCCCTGCCGTCGTCTCCTTTGGCCTTGCTGCTGGCCAGGCAATATGGCTGCCCCGGCCCCACTGCCATAGCTGCTGCTCCAGCCCCACTGCTGGCACAGCAGCTCGCAGCCTTGACCCCGCTGCAGCAGCACCAGCCCCACTGATGGCCGACATGCAGCCCCAGCTGGGCTGCCACAGCTCCACTGCCGCGTCCCAAACGGGCTTCCCTGTGGGGCTGCCGCAGCTCTGTCTCCACTGCCAGGCCAGCATGCACCCCACTTGGGCTGCCGCAGCAGGACCCTGCTGCCAGGCCAGCAGGCATGGGCTGCCTCTGCCCTGGTACCAAAGCCCCCAACCTCTACTGGGCTGCTGAGGCCTGGCTCTGCCACCACCAGCCTCGGTGTGCTGTGCGTGGGGCTCTTAGCAGCAGGCTGTCTGCCCCAGAGTGCTGTGGTTCAGCAACATCCATGGTTGACACACCTCTGAAAGAAAGTGTTGCTATATGTAGATACACTGGCCAAAAACTAATCTAAGATGATAGATTTCTCCACTCACCTTTTCCAGGTCAAGCTCCTTCAGCAGAATACTTGCATTCTTATTTGCTTCTGCAGCTTGCTGGTCTTTAGCCTTCACAATTGTCTCCACACACTGGTGACACTTCTTCAATAGCTCCTGAAGAATAAGAGTCATTTTATTCAAGTGATCCTAAAAATCTGAAGTGAATCATTGCAGCTTGCTCTTGAAGTGTACAATTGGTTCGCTGGTACTTAAACATATAACTACTCCAAGATGCTAAGGTACAGAGTGCCAGCATATGAAAAGCAGTTGTTTTTTTACCACAACTTTCTGCATAATGATTCAGGTGATAAGTGATTTTTTCTTGATAGTTTTGCATTATAGAAAGCACATTTCCCAAATTGGAAGGAATAAAATTTCATGAAGATCTCAAAAGTTCCTCTAATAGGTATGAAGTCTTTTAAAAAATTAGGAATAAATTCATGTTAACTCAGTCCCCTTTCCTTCAGTACTTTACTACTTAAATAACTATTCTAACAAGAAAAATAATATTCAAGAGATTTTGTTGTTGGCCTTACTCCTTAATATTCTTCCATCTTCTTCAGAACAGAATAACTAAGTTACACATGGCTCACTTTGATAGAGACACACAGACTAGTTGGCTGTAACTCGGTTTTTGAAAGTTTTTCATTTTTCTATAGCTCGACTTGTAGAGTTTAATATGATTTAAGAGAAAAAGGTGATGAATCCACAATGGAAAGATTTAAATAAGTTGCTGCACAAAAACTGAAATAAAGTTATTGTTTTATTCTTGTGACATTTACATATTGATTTTAAGATTCCACAAGAAATTTTTTAGCTGCAGGATTTTCAGTGACAAGGATAGCATTTCACATACACTCAGAAAACAGCAGCTGATGGTGCTCTGGGCAAGGAAAAGCCCATTTACTAATAGGGAGAAGAGAAAGCATCACATAGTAACAAAGCTCAATTATCCACTTAGTTTTTAAATGGCCTTCGATCTACCATTTAAGCAAATATTTAATTCGAGACAACACATTAACAACATGTAGTTTCAATTTCATATACTTGCTAAGACTATCAGAGGCAGCAAAGGGGAGGAGAAGAGAAGGGTACTTAAAAGTGGCAGTGCCGCACAGAGCCTGGGGTCAGCTGGGGTGTCTCCAGCTGATCCTGGGCTCAAAGCAGCACTGATGCTTTGAAATGCTGCACGGAGCCCAGGGTCAGCATTTCAAAGTGGCAGCCGCTTGGCTCCGTGAGGCGTGCCAGCTTGAAATGTACTCTGAGTCCCCCACTGACCCCAGGCTCCATGCGGGCGCTTCCGCTTTGAAATACACAAAAGCCCCCGCTTGGGCTCTTATGCATTTCAAAGTGGAAGTGCCCACGTGGAGCCCTGAGTCAGCGGGACTTCCCACTGGGCCTGGGCTCCACGTGGAGTTCCAACTTTGAAATGCATAAGAGCCTCTTGTACATTTCAAAGGCGGAACGTGGAAGTGCTTATCGACTAGTCAAGCAGTTGATAGAAATTCCATCGACTACTCGACTAGTAAATTAATCACTACTTAACATCCCTAGTTAAGACTGGGGTATGGTCATCTATATATTTTTCAAACACCCTTAGCACACTAAGTCAAGTTGATTCTCAAAAGTCAGTTAATCTCACCTTGTCAGTTATGGTTGCTATATATCGCATGCACTCGATGTCTGAAGGAAACTGGTTAACTTCTTTCACCAGGTACTGAACTACTTTCACATGACCCTGTAAAATAAAATAAAATAAAATAAAATAAAATAAAATAAAATAAAATTCTAGTCTCCTGTAAATACTGAAGTGAGTGGATGGCAGTTTTAGCTAACATGACAGTTTGAAAGCCAACATCTAAACAGGTAATTTAAAATAAAATGTTGTCAAGTACCACAACATCTACTAGTGTTTGTGAAGTATGGATAATGATCTTAGTGGTGTACAAAACAGTAGCCAAGATAGACTCTTCCCTAAACAGCCCCCAGTGTAAAAGAAAAAGGGGAAGACAGGTAGGGAGAGATTTCTTAAATTTAAGTAAGCAACATTTGTTGGCTCTGAGGATGTAACTGTGTACTCCTTTTTGAGACAGGGGCTCTACTTCGTGTTGTAGCCTACTTTGTAGATCAATAATATCACTTGACTCATAACCCTAAGTTTTGTGTTATGTGAAAGAGTAAATAAGTTTTCCTTATTTACTTTCTCCATACAGTCATGATTTTATAGACCTATCATATCCCCTTTTCGTAGTCTCTTTTCCAAGCTGAAAAGTCCCAGTCTTATTAATCTCTCTTCATATGGCTGCCATTCCATGCCCTTAAATTTTGGTTGCCCTTTTCTGAACTTTTTTCCAGTACCAATATATCCTTTTTGAGAGAAGGTGACCACATCTGCATGCAGTGTTCAAGATATGGGTATGCCAGGAATTTATATAGAGGTAATAAGAAATTCTGTTTTTTATTCTCTATCCCTTTTTAAATTATTCCTAACATTGTTTGATTTTTTGACTGCCGCTGCACATTGAGTGGATGTTTTCAGAAAACTATCCACAATGACTCTGAGGTTTCTCTCGAGTGGTAACAGCTAATTTAGTCCTCATTTTACACAAAGTTGGGATTATGTTTTCCAATATGCATTACTTTGCATTTAGCAACATTTTGTTGAAATTCATCTGCGATTTTGTTGCTCAGTTGCCTGGTTTTGTGAAATCCTTTTGAAGCTCTTTGCAGTCTGCTTTGGAGTTCACGATCTTGAGCAGTTCTGTATCATCTGCGAATTTTGCCACCTCAGTGTTTACCCCTTTCTCCAGATCACTTATGAATAAGTTTAATAGGACTGGTCACAGGACAGACCCCTAATTATCTTTCTCCATTCTGAAAACTGACCATTTAATCCTACCCTTTGTTTCCTGTCTTTTAACCAGTTATCAATCCGTGAGAGGACCTTTCCTCTTGTTCCATGACAGCTTACTTCGCTTCAGAGTCTTTGATGAGGGACCTTATCAAAGGCTTTCTGGAAATCTAAGTACACTATATCCACTGGATCCCCCTTGTCCACATACTTGTCAGTCCCCTCAAAGATGGACTCTGGAGTAACATGTTTAAGCTACTAGGCACTTGGGAGTGCTGTGGCACTTCTGACATGGAGTGTGCATTTGGGGAAGAGGGAGGGAAGGCTAAGACCCAGAGCTAGCAACAGTGACAAGCCACTATCCAGATCCAGGAAATGCAGACATGGATGCAGCAAGTGGAACAGGTTAACAGACGGGTGTTCATCCAGATGAGCAGAGTGGGCCATACTCTGAGAGTGACATCTGTGGTGGACCTGAAAGGAGGATGCTGGACTGGAGACCTGCGATGGTGAAATGGTTTCATGCCAAGACCAGACACTCAACCACTGTCAGCAGCGAAGTTATATATGCTCTGATGAACACAGAACACTGAAGCAGATCACCCCTCAAAGGTCAGGCATACATACTGAGTCATATTTTGGCCCTTTTTTATAGTTGCCTTAAAAATGTGTTGTGTTCTTGCCACTTTCAAGACTACCCATTTCTATTTAAAACTGGTTTTGAAAGTATTCAGCACTGAAACACACAGGATAATGTTTGCCTCATTAACTTACCTTACGAAAAGCTGACATAAGAGGTGTAATTTTCCGGTTATCTGCTGCATCCACATCAGCTCCTGCCTGGACAAGTAATTGCACTACATCAAAGTGACCGCCATTAGCTGCCAACCAGAGTGGGGTATTTCCTTTCTTGTTACGAACATCAATATGTGCTCCTCTAAAAAAGAGGAATGCAAGTCACAGGTCACATATGGCTGACAGAAAAAGGTAAAAAAAATGGATGTTCAAACAGCACTTAAGTTCATATCTTCTGTCACTGACAAACCTTCAGTGGCAAGTTGGGAAACTAAAAACTTATGCTGGGAAATCCCTTTCTATTTAAATTATAGCATAAACTTAAGCAAAAGACTTAAATGCATGACGTTAACCAGACCTATGGACATCTCTCTCCCATCTACATTCATCTCAATCAGAATTAAGTAATTACTTAAACACAGAATTTAATCTCTATTCCTAATCCCTGTGATTAGACAGCAGGGGGACGCTGACAGAACAAGTGTGCTACCGATGAAATAAATCTCACCGATTAATTAGGAGCTCACAGAACTTGTAATGGCCTTTGTCTGCTGCAATTGTTAAAGCAGTGTCTCTTGAGGAAGGCACAGGTGGAGCATTGACATCTGCTCCTTTATCAAGGAGAACTCTTCCAACCTCTGCATACCCTCCAGAAGCAGCTTCCATCAAAGGGGTGAGACCAGTCTGAAAAAAACCAACCAAACAAGTTATAATATATGCAACTGATGCAAAATATAGTCTGGGTGTTTCAGGTGTATTGAGGGTTTCAGCAGTCAAAAACAAGGCCCCTTAATTACGAGCCTCTGCTTCTTTTTTTCCCATTGTTTCAGTTATGGGAGTCTAACTCTATGCAATTGTTTTTAACCATTGGTCTCAGGCTTTACAGGGGACTAGACAAATGGATGGCAAAACCCGATCAGAGGTTAATCTCAACTGCAAGAGCTTGCAGTTTACTAAAGTATCCCTTAACATGGAGGGAAATATAGGTCCAAATGCAAACAATGAGCAGTCAACACGGAAGGGGGGTGGTGGTGGTGTCAAACAAATAGCTCCGTACCACCTTTAAATTCCCTTTGGCAATGGGGCTGTCCTGATATCTGTCCAGTCCCCAGGTCAGGATGTTCTAATATAGACCAGCTGCCAACATCCCTGAGTGACCACTGTAGAAGCTGGGTACAAGGAAACACTTGCCACATACCCTTTTCCAGTCACATTTCTAGCAAAAGCAGCTGAGAAAGGGGGCAGAGAAGCCACCAAAGTTGCAGCTTTAGAGTTTACCAAAAAATCCCCAGTGCTGGGGAAATCCCAGGGTATGACTTCTGGTCTGCTCTGTTACAGGAATGAGGCAAAAAAGTTGTTCCATTGCACCAAAGAATGGGATGTCAGAGGAACAGGAACAAGCAGTAATACTGAACCATGGCTCAAACAACAAGAACAGTTTTCACCTAAGAAACGAAAGGTTTGATCTAAACCATTTTTGTTGAGTGCATACAATACTGTATTTATGCATCACCATCAAAATACATGCAATATGATTTTCCTTTTTTGCTTTCTGGACTCTTCCTGTGTATTCTGTTAATGAACATTAGACATGTTAAAGATCATGAGATTATAAATTTCAAGGTTAAGAGACCAAAAGTATCAGGACCAATTTTGTTTCCAATTCAGAAAGTATGAATTAACTGTTTTGGAAAAAGTAGATGAATGCCACTCAGTCACATTTGTTTTTCACATGTAATGCTTATTTTACAGTATATGAAAAAAAGCCTGACACTCTGACAGAAGCTAGAACAGTGAGACTTACCTTCAGCACATGAAAAATATTCATAAACAAAAGCTAGTGTGCTTATTTCCAGAAGAAGAATGACGACATTCTGGTAAAGTTTTGTGTTTTGCAGTTCCTTGTGAGTAGTCGAGCTTTTTAAAAGAACTTTTTGAGATGTTTTGAACAAGAGTGGTCAAACATATGGCCACCTATCCCAAGGAGTAGTTTTTAAATCAGTGAAGTAGACATCAGCTAATAGGCTCAAAGATTTATATTAACAGAGAAACTTCAAAGAAACTGACAAATCAATTCACTTGTCTGAAATAAATGTGAAGAGAAACCTATTCTGTCTGCTTACCTTAGCCCTATGTTCAACATTGGCTTTCCTATCCAACAGGAGACTGACCACCTCGGCTCTACCCTGGAAACAGGCCAGGGTCAGGGCTGTATTTCTATTTGTCTCAATTTGTGCGTTAATATCAGAACCCATATCAAGCAACAGTTTCACTGCAGGTACATGGCCATTCATAGCAGCCAACATCAGAGGAGAAATCCCTAGCTTACTTCCAGTCCTAGAGAGAGAGAAAATAATTACAGATTATAGAACAAGATGACCGTTGATGAATCCTCCAGGAACTCTAATATATTTCAGCTGGAGGGTAACAACATTTTATCCAAGTATATACGCACTGACCTAAAGTATTTGTAATTCAAAACAGATTATTGAAAACCAGCAGGGTTCAGGTTGTTTGCAGTTTAAAGCCCACTAAAAGAACTTTTTCTTTTAGAAAAAATAGATTCTTCTAAAGTATGTATTTATATTAATTCTAAGCCATTTAAAAAGACTGAAGGACCTGTGTTTAAGTCAGAAAGACCTGCATCTTCAGAAGTCTACATTTCAACCTATTCTGATTATACCAGACAGGTTAGCGTTTCTACAATACGTGAACTTGTTACTTAACATGTAACAAATCCATGGCTATGTCTACACTGGCAGCTTCTTGCACAAGAACGGTTTTGTGGAAGAGTTCTTGCGCAAAAAGTCTTCCACAAGAGCGTCTATGGCAGTGTGGACACTCTTTTTGGCATGAAAGCTCTGATGGCCATTTTAGCCATAGGGGTTTCTCGCACAAGAAATTCATGTTGCCTGTCTACACTGACCTCTTGCGCAAGAGCTCTTGTGCGAGAGGGCTTATTCCTCGTGGGGAGAGGAATAACTCTTCCAGAAGAAGCCCTGTTTTCCAACGCTGTACTGTAAATTTACTTGTGCAAGAATGCGTGTGCAGTGTAGACACCCGGCAAGTTTTTGCGCAAGAACAGCTGTTCTTGCACAAGAAGCCACCAGTGTAGACGTAGCCCATGTGTTTTAGTTCTTCCTTGTATGGGCCCCAGAGCCACTGAAAGCTTCAAAAATGTGTGCTCCATTGTGAGCTTTGGCTGATTCCCATATTTAATTCAACTGGAAACAAACTGTTCGAGTGCTAGATTCCAATATGGAGAAAAGGAGCATGTACACAGGGTCATATGCAACACGAATGCAGGCGCAAGAGCAACCTAAACACTGAGGGTATTTTTTTTTTTTGGTGGCAGGTGATCACCTGTAGCAGCTTCCTGAAAGGTATCCCTTCAGAAAAGCATAACATTTGAACAGCGCAAACTTAACATGGAGATTTGAAGACACTCCAAGATCCAATTTATGCCTTGATCTAGAACCAAAGGTGGAACATCCATTTGTCCCACATTGCAATTGGTCTAGGACATGGAGAGTATGTTACCTTGAATTAATTTCTGCTCCAGCATTAAGCAGAATCTTAATGATGTTGACATATCCCCCAGATGCAGCAAGGCTTAGCGGTGTGTAGTCAGACACGTTCCTATGCTCTTTATTTGCTCCTCGAGCCAGCAGCAAGTCAACTACCTGAAATGTACAGTATGAAGAGTGAGAAAAATACTGGAGCCGTCAATTTCTTCTACTTCCTGGATAATGGCTAACACACTCCTCAAACCTTTAAGTATATTGCCAATGTCCATGAGCAGGAGGCAGGCTGGAGAGTGATGAAGTTCCCTACAGGATTTTTAATTTTACTTATGCACGGTAAAGAGCCAGCAGTTCATTCTATTCATAAGACAGTGTGTGTGGGTTGTACCAATGCAGAATTTTTCCTCCAAAAGGCTTACTTTACCTAACTGAAGTTATAGGCCTCTAAGGGAATTCCTTCCTCTGTATGGAAGTCTGATATTTAGGACATAGTCCATTCACAGGAAGTCAGAGATAGTTGGAGTTTGTGAGGGTTTCCCTTGTGGTGCTTTCCACAACTTGAATAAAAAAGTGACTGACACCAATTTTGGTTATGTTTGCATTGCCAACAAAAAGCATAAGGATTCCCAAATCATGATGGAAGTTAAAAGAAAGTGAGGGAATGGTGGAAAGGACACTTCCCCACTTATGACCCCATTTACATTTACTAATTCTCCTGGCAATTACTACATTTATCATCTCCGGAGATCCTGGCATTTTTCATGCGTGCATTTGGGCTACTGCAGTTTCCCACGTTTTCCTTTAAGTTTCTCTGCCTTTGACATCACAAGTAGGTAAGACCTAACAGCTTAGAAGCAAAAATTTGAGGGTAAAGAACAAGAAACGAAAGCTGTAATTTACCCACTTCAGAATCTATAGACAAAATGGTAATCAAGGTATCTGTACCTCTTGGCGTCCTCCAGAACATGCCAGCGAAAGTGGAGTGTCCTTTGTGCGCTCTGACTGTGCTTCTATATCCCCACCTTTGTCTAAAAGAATTTCCACCACACCAACATGTCCAGCAGTTGCAGCCAGAATAAGTGGTGTAAAACCTAATGCAAAAAGGATCACAATTGGATGAAGCTCTGAAAAACTCAAAATATAATAGCTAGCAGGGAAGTATGTATGAATGGCTTCATTCAATAAATACCTAGGTCAAATATCAGAGCGATCATCCACAGACAAGAAGATGAATTCTAAATGTATCCCAATATAGTTTTAGGGTGCTGTATTTTAGAACAGTACCAGCTCTGCTGTTACTGAGGCAGAGAAGAGTTTTGCTTGAAGGCTGGCTCCTAAGAGCTCTAAAATCCACATTCTTCTTTGGATTGTCTTAAATTCTGCTGTGTCTCCTGGGGGATGGTGAGTAGTACTAGGCCTCAAATTTGGGGTCATTTAAGCAAGAAGTCCTCAGATACAGTCCCCAAGACCACATTTCACAGTCAACAGATTCCTATAACTTTAGTGCCTGGCACCCCACTGCCACTCTGGGGGAGCAATGCTGAAAATGTCAAAGAAGAGTTTGACTCTCTAACAGTATGTGCTAAACCAGCAGTAGGGAACCTTTCTTGTGTTGGAGGCAGTTGATCCACAGAAAAAAAAAAAATCAGTTGGGGCCACACACAAGTGAGAAAAACCCCAAAACCAAACCCTTGCTGACGTGGCCCCCCGACTGAGAAGGAGAAAGACACTCCCCACATTCTCCTCATCCCTCAAACCCCAGAGCCGAGGGGTGCCCAGCCTAGTTGATTGTGTCCTCCAGCCCCAGGGTGGGATAGTGGGGGGCTGGAGCACCAGTGTGGGCTCCCCAATGCTGGGGGGCCCATGAGTCTCAGGGGCTGCATCTGGTCAAGCCGGTGGCCGCATCCGGCCTCTGGGCCTCAGGTTCCCCATCCCTATGCTAAACACTCAGGAGCCAAAGACTCTGAATTTACAGCAAGCCTCAACAAGAGGGCTTGTAGCCAGCACTCCGTCACAGAAATTTGGTGGTTCCAGGAGACCTGCTGCAACCACAATCTTAGCTACGCTGTCGCGTTGTAAATTCAACCCTTGCTCTGGCTGGAAGCTGAGAATGCCCCGTGGCACACTGCTGCTAGGCACCTCTCTGAAGAGCCTGGCTTTGGGTTTTTACTTTTGGGAAATGTGAACCTACTAATTATACAGCTGATTTAGAAATGGTTTTAACCATTTTTTGAAAGATAATATTACAGATGTGTGGTGCAGATACCCAATAACAGCTGCTGCGCCCATTAGTACCTTCCACATTGGGTATTAGTACATCTGCCCCACCAGCACTGACTCATCAGTTAGGCATAGATTAACCAGAAGGAAGAAGGCAGGCAGGCAGGGTTATGTAATCATGTTTCCTAAATGAGGGGCTTGCAAGTGCTTCTATCACAGCACATGTTCCTGATAAACAGCTTACTAACAGGAGGTGCTCATAATCTCATTTGATCCTGTACCGTTTCTCAGTTCACAGCTAGGGAAGGAGAATGGGTTTGGGGAGCAATGAAAGGGAGCTCTGTGGGACTCAGAAGAAAGGACAGGGAGTGGGTGCCCAAGAAGGTGGGAGGCCTAGCAATTCTACATTCTCTTCTCCTATATACATACATAAGGATCTGGGGCCCCAAACCTTCTCAGAGGGTTTGAACGGCTATAACCCCCCCACCCTTCCCCACATGAAAGTTGGGCAATGGAGACTGATCTGCTCTCCCAACTACCCTATGTATGTGCATCAGGCTCTGAGGATGCTCTGCCCCTTGGGGAGGATGGGACCTGAGCCCCATTCCTGCACACCCCTGTGTGAGCTAGCATAGAGCATCCCTGCCCCTCTGGGTGGAGAACTGAGATTAGGCATGCTTCAAGCATGTAGTACTGAGGCAGGGTGAGGAGCTGAGAATGGGCAGATCTGCTGCATGGCACAGGCTCACAAGCATGGATATAAGGGCTGGAGGGGAAGGAATGAGAATATTCACTGAGATGAATGGAGCACTCTCTCCACTTGAACATGAAATCTGAGTTCAAACTGTAGTTTTTAGTAGCTTACCCTTCTTGTCTCTGTGTTCAATATTAGCACCTCGTGCTATCAATACAGATACAAGCTCTTCATGGCCTCCTGCGCATGCAAGGGTCAGTGCAGTGTCGTGATTACTCTCCGTCTTTATGGGGGAGGCGGGAGAAAAAGTTGACATTTGTAAAAGGGAACTATTTTTAGCACAGAATAATCACATCGCTGCTAGACTGACATTTAATTGTCAATTTTAAAACAAGTCAGCGTAAAGCAGGTAAGTTTGTAGACAAGTTACTTACATGAGCATCAATATCAACTGAAGGATACATGGGGAGCACAGACTGAGAACCAGCATTGCTTGGTGTTTGTGTACAGGGCTCAGGTGTAGGGGATTCCGTAGTGTGTGAGGAACTAGTGGAGCCAGTGGGCACTCTGCTATTCACAGCTGAAAAATAACATTAAGACTGTTATTCCACTCTTGACACTTGAGCACTTTACATTGGGGAGGAGGAGGAGGAGGAGAGAATACTGTACTACAGAATCTTAATACAATAAGAATGCATTTTCTAAAAAGAGTTTAGTTTTAAATGTCTCTAAAATGTCCCTCTGCCACTTTTAATGTAATTTGTAGAACATAAGGCATCATATCCAAACTGCATTTGGGTCAGAAAGCCTGTTTTAACAGATTAGGCTGCAAATGATTTTTCTGCATACAACCACAAAGATAATAAATTATCTAATAATGTAACCTCAGCAGTGACAGTTTACTTATATGTTCCATCTAGGCAAACAATTGTAAAGGATTTATGAAAGTTAAGAAACAAGGAATAAGTCAGAACTCTGAACTATTTCATATAGTGTACATTTCTAGATAAGACAACTGAAGCAAGAAAAGTAAAAGTCATTTCCAGAAATAATTCTGGCTACAGCAAATTAAGAACAGAGGGAAAAATAGGAAGATGATGGCAGTCCACAAGGCAAGCACGTAAACAAGTTAAGTATTTTCTTTCTAAAATTGTGTGCTGAGATCCAGGTTTTCATGACAGGGCTGCAAAACTCCATCTCCACTTAAAAGAATGTTACTTTAAAAACATACAAATAGTGAGACTTTATTTTCTAAATTTTTCACTATTAGAACTGAGGTTTGTAACTAAGAATTAGTTGTATTTACACAGAGCTACAATTAAAAGACTAGAAACTACAAGCAGAAATGCCAGAAACACCATTGTAAGTATTTTCTAGGCTCCGAGCTCAGCCTTAGCCTCAAGGCACACTGATGGATCATCCATACATAGTATTTTTGAAGAAAAAATCCAAACAAATTGGAATGGCTCTGACAAAAATCAGATGGACAGGAAAGTTCCCTAATGACCTTGTTTCTAGTTAAAAAATTTCAATACCTTTCATTAGAATGTAAAAAGAGAAGATCCAGAGAATAAAAAAAGCTGGCATGAAAACCACATCTGGACATCAAAATTCGCATCTTGTGGTACTACCAGATTTCTGTATTATATGCTAGTTTCTCTAACTGGCCAGAGCAATATTTGAATTATTCAAACCAGTAAGACAGTGCAAAATTAACCTAAAGCATGTAATATTTTACAGTATTTCTGGAGCAAGCAATTATGAGAAAGGTTCATGAAGAGTTCAGGTGGCAAATAAGCAGCAGGACTATTTTGTTTCAGTGTAAATATTCTCTGTACTAATGGAAGATGGAAGAGAAAAAATGTGGTAAGAATGGTTTCTCAACAGAAACTTCAGCAGTTTTCCCCTGAGCAGTTATTCACTAATGGAAAGGATTTAAAATTGAACCACTGACTGAAAATAGAGAGCATCAATTCATGATACAGATGAAAGTCAAATTACTGGAAAGATCTTAGATCAGAGACAGTAGGGCACTCCCATCAGTCAGTCAAAATATATTCTGGTTAGGCGATAGGTATGTGACCATATTTGTATTTCATAAGTGGAACAGATTTTTGAAGAACTCAAACTGAGTTCTTAAAGCCAGGACAATTTGTTTAAAAAAACAAACATTTGAGGTGGAAGTTTTCAGTTACGTTCCAAAGGCATTCGGTTTAGGGTCTGGACTCTCACTGCAGCGTACAAGTCAAAAGTGAGCAATGAAGGTTAGTTACAATTCAAAACTGGCCTCAAAAGCTAAGCACCTTGTGAACACAACAGGTTCATATGAGTTTCTAGATACAAAGGTCTTATGCTGCGTACTTTTAATATGGATTAATACTTACTACCTCAGCAGAGTGTTGACAATTCATGTAATATAGTGCTTTACATGTTCAAAGCACTATTAAGTGCTAAGTTAAGTAGATTTAAAAAGATTCATGTTTTGCAAAACAGTAATACACTAAATCATCCAGCTAAGGATAGATTTCCCCCTAATATAAGCTAACAGCATCCTTCTGATGTATTTTACAACTTTTTTTTTTTTAAACTGGAGGGAGGCAGAAGGAAAAAGCATTTTGTACTTTGGACATTTGTTTTTAAGACTCCTTAGTAACAGATTATATTTCACCTTGATTCAGATGCCCCAAAAATCTAAAAATCAAATGAATCTCTATAGAAAGTTACCTGTTACCCTGATGGGAAAATCTGTATACTGGTTCCAAGTTAACTCTAACCCTCAAGACTGTAACAAAAATCTGATAATTGAATCCCTCCCCAGCAATTGTTAAAAGGAATTTACTGTCAGCAAAATTTAGATTCCTATAATCTTTAGAATGCCTGCTGCGATTGCCTAATTTGTTGGCTGGTTGCCAAATTTAAAATTTGACCAATGAACTGTCAATGTAATCTCTATTCTCTCAAGAAGAATCTTTCTGTGAAGATGTGATCCTGAAGATGATTTAGTTCACTGAAACAGCAAACATATGGTAATTAGGGATGTTAGCATATAGTCATGTAAACGATTAGCCAATAAACCTGGGCTTATCGATTAATCCAAATGATTACACGCACTCCTGCCTTGCTGCCTCTAATCAGAGACAGAAATGGGGAGTTAGATCCAGTACTTGTGAGCAGCCAGCTTTTAAGGGGACTCAATGGGCGATGCTTACCAGTTCTGATTAACCAGTGAAGGCTGGAACAACTCCCTGTCCACCATGGGCAGGAGGCTGTGCTAGCCCCGTGGCAGGTGCACCAGCCTGGCCAGAGTAGCCCCTGTCCACGCATAGGTGGCTGCGTTGCAGGCAGGGTCTGTTCCAGATGGGAGGAAGGAGCACCTCCCTCTTAATCAGTTAACTGGTTAAACATTATGTTTAATCGGTTAATCAATTAAAGGGGATTTTACATCCCTACCTGCTATCTTTAGTCCCTGAAGAATGAAATAGGAAACCTGAAGGAGCTCTCTATTGATGTACTTCAGTAAACTTGTGTGGTACTGAACCATGAGAATGAAGTCCCCCTTCCCTTTGGGAAAATGTGCATGGTTCAGTTGGAGTAGGTATGTTCCATTCATGTAATGAAAAGTTAAAGAACATAAGAATGGCCATATGGGGTCAGAGCAAAGGTCCATCTAGCCCAGTATCCTGTCGTCTGACAGTGGCCAATGCCAGATGCCCTGGAGGGAATGAACAGATACAGGTAATCATCAAGTGTATCCATTCCCAGCCTATCATCCATTTCCAGCCCAACAAACAGGAGCTAGAAAAACCATTCCTACCCATTCTGGCTAATAAGTATTGATGGACCTAACCCCCATGAATTTATCTAGTT
Organism: Rafetus swinhoei; assembly: GCA_019425775.1. Taxonomy (NCBI): domain Eukaryota; kingdom Metazoa; phylum Chordata; order Testudines; family Trionychidae; genus Rafetus; species Rafetus swinhoei. The sequence continues at coordinate 41,098,752 of CM033428.1, read as the reverse complement.
TTTTTTTTAATCCTCTGTTAAAGTCCTGGTCTTCACAACATCCTCTGGCAAGGAGTTCCACAGGCTGACTGTGCACTGTGTGAAGAAAAACTTCCTTTTGTTTGTTTTAAACCTGCTACCTATTAATTTAATTTGCTGACCCCTAGTTCTTATGTTATGGGAACAAGTAAATAACTTCTTTATGTACTAAAGTTACAAGGTGCAGGGCAATATCACACAAACACAAAAACTCATACTGACATGAAAGCCAAGTTTGCTGCTTAACCTCCGAAACAAAGACATGTAGGCACACAATTTACTTGAGAGGATTAGATCCTAATGAGAAGACAGAAGTGCAAGTATACAGATTAACTAAACACAATTATCAATATACAGAATTAAAAATAATTAGCGTTTCACCACATGGAATTTGGGCTCCATATAATATTTTGTGACAGCACTGGTTTTAGATGCTTCCTTACACAAAACACTAAGATGATATTTAAAGAACACTGTTATTCGCAACATATTCAATGAACTTGTTGCCTGAATAAGTCCGAAGTTTAAATGATTTTGCTTATTTTAGGGCTTCGTCATTTGTTCTTTGTAAGTTTATGGAGGCCCTAAACATTTTCAAAATGTATTTTACTCTAATAATTACTAGTAATGTTAAGAAAAATCCTCTGAGGTATTAAAAATATTACTGGTATTTTTTTAAATTTGGGCAGATTACAGGGAACCAGACTAGGAACTACTGCTTTGATAATCTGGCATTTTGCTCAAGGTCCATAGCACATTTTAAGCATTAGAACATTTCAAGGAGTTAAGGCGAGCAGAGATTGTGGCTGATCTGACAGTTGCAGTATGAAAGTAAAATTAGATTACCAACTACTTTATTTATGAACTACTAACCATACTTCATTTTACTGTAATAAAGACAGTTGCCACCAAGAATGGTACCTATCCAAAGGCAGTATGACTAATAATATAGGTTCATTTACTTTGATTTTTCCATGAATGTAAATTTGTAATATTTGAGTATTGTCTGGTCTCTCTTGTAAGAGCTCTCCCTAGAATTAAAAAAAAAAAACCCACTAATTTAAAATCCTATTTTAGCAATAAACCATCACATTGTGATCTATTTATCGTTTAAAAACTAATGACAATCTGTTATGTTCAGAATGAACAACTTTTAACTTGCGTTATTTTAAATAGGAATGTGCATAAATATAATTGTTACTTTTTCACATTGTGTCAACATTTTCCACTGTAGATTATACTGGTGACCAGAATTATTCTGGGCAGTAGCCCAGAGTCATCTTTATGAATGATTCTAGAAATAAAAATGAACATGTCAATTTTGTGGAACCATTCACAAGCATAGATTTCAGAGCCAAACAAAAATTAGCAAAATTAATGCACCAAGCATTCAGTAAACTGAAAGTTTACATTTATAAATTCAGATTCAGTCACTAACCAACTCTCTCTAAGGAAAGAATTCCAGACCGAAGCAAGGTACAAAAGATCTATTGTTCAAATGAAAAGGATGACTGACCAGCACAAATAGACAAAGAGCAAAAATCAGCAAATTGGATAATATACAGAAACTGGCAACAAAGGGATGTAACATTGTCCTGAGGAAGTCACCAAAAAGTTTTGAACTTAATGTGGCTAAATGACAAAGCTATACATGTATGCATGCAATATAAACTACAAAACCTCCTATTATTTAGCATGTAATGTCTTGTATACCAAATTAGTACTGCAGTCATTGTTCAATGAAGTCAGAAAACTGTGAACCTAGGTTTACCTATCAAGTCTCAGAAGATATAAGCAGCACTAATTGTTAACATTCTACGCACTGAAGAACTAATAGTTTCATTCACCTTTATAAAATCCAATTAAACCCTGCAACTAGTATAGTACAACTTCAGTGAAGGGATTCAGAATTAGATGCATGCTTCCTATAGAATTAAAGAAATTCAATTTATATTTTATCATTAAGGATAATGCAACCACATTCGCTCTACATTTAGGAGTTCATCTTAACTTTCCAAATGCTGCTTAATTACTGCAGCAGAGATGGTATACAAGATCAGACATCATTAAGGTGAATTCACAAAATGGGTAGTTTTAACCATAAATTTCCCTGATTACAAAATTTAAGACCTCCAACTCTACATTACAATCCAAAACCTCCAGTAACATCAATTGCCCTGTTAATCACAATAGCACTTCTTTTAGCTGATAAACTACCAATCTGGTCAATAATGAAGAGTTGTAATGACATTTAATATCGAAATTGCTCAATAAAGACATTCCTTGGAGAGATTTAAGGAAGTTTATGCTACAAAACTTAAGTCTCATCTAAATTAGACATCTGAGAAGTCTGCCACTGTTGCACTACTATAGGTGATAGTGGAAGCATTAGTATCAAAAGGGCACCAGTTACTGCCAGTATTTTTATCATTGTGTACCATTTGGGTTGGACTATCATACATAGTAGTAAAAATGCTGCAGCCCTTTCTACACTAATGTTCCCACAGTTGTGGTCACTGGTGCAGTTCTACCAGAGGTAGGGTAATCATGGGACATTTCCCTCTCTGAAAACCTAGTTTGTTTTATTTAAGAAAAAAGACAAGGCTTTCAAGAAACAATGGACTTGGTAGCAATTGTCATTATATATAAAAATCTACTACTGTAGTTTGTGTATTTAAGACTTCTTTATTTCCATATTTTCTACTGCAAAACAACTCCCATATTAAACAGCACCATAATCTGAGCCCAACCTTGCCAGTGTGCAGTGTTCAAGAGCACCCTGAATGTGGATAAAATGTGAAATTAGGGTGAACGAGTTTATGATTTTTTTGAAGATTTTTTTAATGTAACTTCATGATGAGATGTGAGCTCATGACTTTGAAGGTTCAATCTCTACTAGAAGACGTGTCAGTGTGGATTCTGACAACTAGTGTAAAGTAAACTCAATTTTTTCCTGATCATCTTCAGGAAGTTTAAGTTATAGTTGAGAAAATCAGGGGGGAAAACATTAGTGGAACACCACCACTTTCAGTTACTCTCAGTAGCAACAACATACGTAGCTGTGATTTTTGAAGTCCGTTCATGGCTGCATTATTGGAAATATATTAACATCAGTGGTGGGCAACCTTCGGCCTATGGGCTGCATGAGGCCCATTAAGGCTCTACTTGCGGCCCATAAATCACCTGGTACACCCCTCTGCCATGCACCTCTTGCACTGGGGCACCAGAGCTCTATACATCCTACGCCTCCCAGCACTTTCCGAGGAGCTGCAAATTGCCTGATTCGTGCTCCATCTCCCCCTAGCTGGAATGCCGTGAATCAGCTGTTTGCAGCATGCCATTGCTGACAGGGAGAATGAGGAGCAAGGACAATCGCAAATGAGGCAATTTGCATGTTCCAAAAGTGCCGGAAGGAAGGGGAAGGAGTAGGTAAGTGTGGGGCTCTGGTGCTCCAGTGTGAGAGGTGCGCATAGGAGGCAGCAGTTGGGCCATGGGGCTGCAGGTAGAACCCCAATGGGCCACTGAGGTAGAGGACCATTCATGCAGAGCACCCACTATCTGTGGTTGCCCATCCCTGAGATATACTTGAGGCACTTCAGATATTGTTAGTGCCAGTTAAATTTAATAAAGAAATACAAGTAAAAACTTCATTTTTATAAAAAAAATATAATTTTCATTAAATTGGTTAGACCGTAATAAATCAGTTTTGTGATTTTAATGGATAACAAGCAGGATTTTCATGGTCATATTTCTGAATATGCCGCCAGGGTTTTAGGTTAGATGAAATCTGTGTTAGGGATCTGTCAGGTAAATAAATTCAAGCGTTTAAATAGTAAATCTTCTGTGTCTCATATCTGACTTTAAGCTAACTAAATTTAGGAAATGCAAGCACAAAATAATTCATTTTTAAAAGATTAAACTATTTATCATTAACATTTTTGGAAATTTAGTTAAGACATTTCATGTGAGACAATGCAACATTAGTACAAACAAGAGCTAAATTCCACTACTATTAGGATGATCACTGCAAGTTCTCCTTTTACTACTGCAGTTACATTATATATAAATGAAGACCATATAATTAGTAATTTAAAATGTGACCAGCAGCTTTTTAAATGTACGTTGTACGACCCATTAAGAGATTTGTGGCAGACTTGCATACACAACATGTCATAGCAATAATATCCCATCCCAAAATTAAGATCTTGTAAATCATCTGCATTAAACCCAATATTTGCCTCACTATATTCTAAAGTTTCCAATTAGAGTTTCCATAAGATCATTTAAGAATAATCCAGGTTTACTCATGTCAAAAAGTAAATTAATTCCTCTTTATGCTCTGCAGAAACATGACTGGGGGTGACAAGGGACAACAAAAATGTCAGGAAGCAGGACCCATAGTCCTCTCTCCCTCACATGCTACAGAGAGTTTCTCTGAATGAAGTTATACATTACCATCTGAAAGCAGTTGATCTTGTAACACTTATTACAACTATACCACAGTATCTAATAGGCTTGAGGGAAAACTGCAAAATTGCAGTCTGTCCTGATACATGTACTTCAGCAAGTTACTAGTTTGGAGACTCCTGTGAGATTTAGCAAAAAGTCTTAGTCAGAAATTCTAAAAAGCTTGAGATGAAATTAAGAGAATAGGGCAGCGACTAACTGAGGAGGAAGAAAAAAAGACAAGATAATAAAGACTAAAGGACAGACGGAAATAGCTGAGAAGAGGCGAGAGAGATGCTAGATTAAAAACACTAACTAAAAATAGGACAGTCAGGACTGACCTGCCTATGCATACAATTGTGGCTAGATCTTTCACACCTCCACCAAAAAATAAAAATCCTGGCTAGATACCTGAAGCGAGCACCACAAAGATGATACCTCTTTCCATAATGTGGCTAGTAAGTATAACCTTACATAGGGAAACCTTGATTCATCTCTACTTGTATCTTCATACACTTATTTGCAAGGCCAGGAACGTTTTGATTTTTGCTTTTCATCCAGACAGCCAAATGTAGCATATTCATCCTGTGGGTCCACCATCATTTGATCTCTCATAGTATGCCACATTTTAAATTTTGTGAAACAGTAATCATATTACTTTAATAAGTGATGTTTGAAATTTATTCTGAAAACACAACTCAATTTTTATAAATAAGCACTAAGGGACAGGACAGATGGTCTTGAATCTGTATCAAGAGGCTAGATTGTGTTTAAATCTGTATCAGTGCTTCCAGCAGAAAGATAGTGGTACATTTGTCAGTACAAGTGACAAAAAAAAAAAAAAAGGCTTTCCTACTTCACTGGAGACAACTGCCACATTAAGTAAATCCATGTAGGTAAAACTAGTCATGATTTCAAGTTTCCTAATGGCAACTACTAATTGCTAATATTTCCTTAAAATATTTAAAAAAAGATGAGGCTGCAAGGGCTGCTATAATAGGCCTCTAATAAAATGAAGTTTAGCTCTTTGCCTTCTGCAATTTGGCAAAACAAATAGGAAAAAACCCTCATGTTAGAATTTGGAAGTGTCTAAAGATTAATAGCACTAATAAATTAAATATTCCTAAGCAAGTATTCCCAAATTGGAAAACTGCAAGATGTCTTTTTTGAGGGGAGGACAGAAAAAAGGAAACTGAGCACACAAGTTAATGCAAAAATATGTATATTTCTTAACCCACCTGCTATTAGGTCATCAAGAGTGTCGGTAAGCGTCTGTGCTGGAGTGGCAACCATTAATCCGTCTGGTTCTTGAACTAACAGCCCCTGCCCATGTCCAGCAATTTGCTGCTGCTGTCCTACATTTTGCTGATTACCTAATACTTTCTGAAGGTCAAGAGAATCTGTCCCATTATAACCTAAATTACTGGAAAAATTACATTGAGGTGTTGACAATGCCTGGATAGGGACAAATTCTATTTGCTCAGCAGGTGGTGAAGACTGTTGCTGCTCGTCATCTTTAGACAAGATTGTGTCAACCTGAGGTAACTCTGAAAAGTTTTCCTCTGGTAGACCCTCATCTCCTTCCACTTCTGGGAAGACACCTGTGGGTGGGCACTGCTGCTGCAGGGGAAGTGGTGTGTCTGTCTGACCTTTGGTCTCCAAATATTCTTTGGTAAACTGCTGCTGTGTTTTCATCTGCAACTGCCTTTCCACCTTCTGTAGCTCCTTCAATATTTTCTTCTTCTTCTGTACTTGTTCTTCTCTGTTCTTTTTAAGTTCTTCAATCTTATCTTTATTCAAAGGTTCACCTTGAATTAATTCCAATGATTTAAGTTGTGCTTTTTCAATAGCACTAATTCTTTGTCCAAGTTCGTTCAGCTTGCCTTCAGTCTCTTCAACTATGCATTCCAAAGGCTGGTATGGGTGGAAAGGTGGCAGTAGGTCCTGATCTGCTACCTGCAGGGAACTTGACTTCTGCTTGGATGTACCTAAGCACATGAAAAATGTTTGAAAAAATGCCATGCTGAAGTTACCCCACACCACCCCTCTCTCCCGACCCAAAACTTTGTAACTAAAACGGCACATCTGTCAACCCATGAATTAAATTATTAAAGGCTACACTCCATATTAGATAGATGGAAAAATATAACTGGAATTTTAAATGCTGATCCTTAACTCCTTTACAATACAGATATTTTAAGCTTAAAAGGCCCTCAGACTCATGACAGTGAATATCAGGGAAATCGCTCAGAGGATGCAGTACATTACTGTTTTAATAATTTACTGAGTGGTTTGAATGAAGTTGCTCTAAGAAAAGAAAATTAGCAAACTAAACCCAGAAACAGGACAAACCCTTTTACACAGAGGTAACTTCCAAAATAAAGGTAAAAACAAGGCTGTCTATATTGAAGGGAAACTAACATTGGCATTTCATTTCTAGACCACATTTCTATAACCCTGCAAATCTGTGGATATCCCCAGCTCATTTTTGCAGATATGGGTGCAGATACAAATTTTGTATCTAGAACAGTGTTCCCTGTAAGCTGTGTGCTTGTGCAACCACTCGAGAGATTCAAATGCTGCCCAGTGGATTAGCAGAGTGCTCTCAGCTAAGTTTTTGTTTTTTCATTGGTGGTGCACATTCACAGGTGCTTACAAGCAATCAGAGCCTTCAAGAAGGCCAGCTTTAGTTTGAGAAACAACAAAAGAACTGTACACTGCTACGTGATAGTCGGAACTGACCAATCTCACAAGAATAAATCTACTAGGTGTTTAGATACCAAATGTAATATTAATATGAAAAAACTAAAAGGGGAGTAAAAGCTCTAACTTACTTTATTGGACACCAATTTTCACAGTAACAGTAGTCAGAGAATACTAGAACATTAGAACTGGAAGGGACCTTGAAAAGTCATCAAGTCCAGTCCCCTGCCCACACGGCAGGACCAACCACTATCTAGATCATCCCTGAAAGATGTCTATCCAACCTGTTCTTATATATCTCCAGTGATGGAGATTCCACAACCTCCCTAGGCAACTTATTCCAGTGTTTAACCACCCTGACAAGTAGGAAGTTTTTCCTAATGTCCAACCTAAATCTCTCTTTTTCTCAATTAAACAATTTTTCTCCCCCCTCCTTGTAACATCCATTTAGATACTTGAAAACTGCTGTCATGTCCCCTCTCAGCCTTCTCCTTTCCAAACTAAACAAACCCAATTCTTTCAGCCTTCCTTCATAGGTCATGTTCTCTAGACCTTTAATCATTCTTGTCGCTCTTCTCCAATTTCTCCACATCTTTCTTGAAATATGGTGCCCAGAACTGGACACAATACTCCAAATGAAGCCTAATCAGCACTGAGAGTAGAGCAGAAGAATGACTTCTCATGTCTTGCTCACACCACTCCTTGTCATTTAATATATTGAAAAATACAACAGATAAAACTGGAAAAATTACATTCAGAATAACTTAATCCTCATCAAAAACAGGAAGAATCCTCCACAATTCAATGTGGCTGGACCAGGGCTATGGCTTGAGACCACTGTGTTTAACAGCTAACTTCATCACTCAGCATCTGCTTCAGATAGTGAGGACAGGGATCATTTAGTCCCTTTTGACCTGCAGCCCAGCTCCTTGCACCCACTTAATTCAAAACCCCTTTGCAACTGAACATTTGTATGCTTTGTCTTACTTCAGAGCAAGTTACTGGACTAGGCCATTTTCACGTTTTAGCACTGAGGTACAGGAGGTTCTTAGGCCCATTCTGCAATGGTGCGTGGATGTCTGTGGTTCACATGGTCAAGGGGTACATGGGAAAAACTGATCTGTGGTGTGAATCTAGAGCATCCAGTCTCTAGCCATTACAGGAAAAATGAATCCAGCACACAGTATGCTGTTGGGCAGATCGAGCATGGTACTGTGGACAATGCGTGAAGGGTAACAAGATACAGGCACTCCCAGTTACAAACATCTGGCTCACAAACACCCACATGGAAACAAAAGCTCACCTGCAGCCTCAGGGCAGCAGGCAAGAGGCACAGGTGGTGGTGAGCAGCACAAGTGCTGGCCAGATGACTCCAGAGAAGCAGTGGACGGTCACGTAGCCATAGGCTAGAGAGAAGTGGCCCTTTGAAACCAATGCCTCTCTTCAGCTACTGGCTGCACAGCCTTCCCCTGCCCCCCTCCAGCCCCTGCTTGCCATCTCCTGGTGAACAGGGGCTGCATGCAGCCCACAGGAGGTGGACAGGAGGAGGAGGAGGAGGAGAAAGGGCAACTGGGGAGGAGAGAGGGGTAGGCCAGCAGCCACCATAGAGCTCAAGGGGTGGTGGTAGCGGTGGCAGCTAGGAGGTGCCAAGAAGTCCCCTTCAGAAACTCCATTTACATCCTCCTCCTCCTCTAATTAAACCTGCCTTTCCTCAAGCACCAGCATTCAAGGTTAAATAAACTATTTCTACTATTTTTCATTGCAAATATACAGTATTTCAGCTACATTATGGGTTAAATAGGCTTTTGTGGACAGACCTGGGAACCTAATTACCATTTATAACATTGTTGCTGGGAGAATGTGTGTTCCAAGTTCCAAACAACCAACTTACAAACATTTGGAACACAACCCATTTGTAAGAAGGGGTCTTCCCGTACATGTTTTCCACCAGCAATTATGAGAGCAGGGAGGTGTTTAATCAACTGCAAATTTTCAGGACACTATATAACTTTCTCCAAGACAGTAAATATCTGAGCCTGTAATCTTGTTGATGAAAGGAGGGGGGTAAATAAGAATGAAGATGAGTGTTTGAATCTTAAGTGAGTTTATCAAGACTTTGAAGTTTACACTGTAAATAAAGTTGGTTAGTAACTACAATCCTCAAATATTAATTTTTAAATATTTAAAATTTGTTTTTCTGGGATAATCCAAAATTCACTTCACACTTTAAAAGGCTTAACTGCAAAGATTTACAGACTTTCAGTAAAGCACAGCCTTAAATGTTTGCTCCTAACAGCAGGTCCAAAAGGGTCAAATTTATGATGGATTTCATGATTCCCACAATGACATTCTACAGGAGGCCACATTCAGTTATACTTGTGACAATGCCAATATTTAATACTCTAATATCAAATGTAACAATGATACTTCACTACAGCATCATATGAAAAGATGGACTGAGGGAGGAAGTCTTAATTCAAAATTACATTTTAAATAAGCAGATTATTTTCAGATCTTCTTGATATATATCATAGAACACTAGAACTGGAAGGGACTTTGAGAGGTCCATAAAGTCCAGCCCCTGCCCTCACAACAGGACCAGGCACCCTGACAGACAGATGTTTATCTAATCCACCCTTAAATATCTCCAAAGATGCAGATTCCACAACTACCCTAGGAAATGTATTCCAATGCTTAACCATCTCTACAGGAAGCTTTTCCTTATGTCCAACCTATACCTCCCTCGCTGCAATTTAAGCCCATTGCTTCTTGTCCTAGCATCAGAGGTTAAGGAGAATAATTTCTCTCTCTACTCCTTCTAATAACCTTTTAGCTCCCTGAAAGCTTCTATCATGTCGCCTCTCAGCCATCTCTCTTCCAAATTAAACAAATCCAATTCATTCAGTCCCCTGGTCATATTTTCTAGATCTTTAATCATTTTTGTTGCTCTTCTCTGGACCATCTCCAATTTCTCCACATCTTTCTTTAAATACGGTGCCCAGAACTGGACACAATACTCCAATTGAAGCCTAATCAGTGCAGAGAAGAATGGAAGAATTACTTTTAGTGTCTTACAACACTCCTGTTAATGCCTCCCAGAATGATGTTTGCTTTTTTTGCAACAGTGTCACATTGTTGACTCATATTTAGCTTGTGGTCCACTATGACCCTGAGATCCATTTCTGCAGTATTCCTTCCTAGATAGTTTTTTTCCCATTCTGTATGCTTGAAACTGATTGCTCCATCCTAAGTGGAGTATTTTGCATTTGTCCTTATTGAATTTCCCTCTATACCTCAGACCATTTCTCCAGTTTGTCCAGAACATTTTGAATTATAATCCTATCCTCCAAAGCATGTTCAACCCCTCAGCTTGGTATCATCCACAAGTATTATAAATGTAATCTCTCTGCCATTATCTAAATTCATTGATGAAGATATAGAACAGAACTGGTCCCAAAACTGGTCCCTGTGGAACCCCATTTGTTATGCCCTTCCAGTATGACTGTGATAGTAGATAACTACTCTGAGTATCCAACCATTTATGTACCCACCTTATAGTAGCCTCATCTACATAATATTTTCCTAATTTATTGATAAGAAGGTCGTGCAATGGCATCCTTAATACCCACTGCACCTACACATATTGTAGATTCTAAAAAAATCAAGGCAAAGTTATGTATTTTAATTCTTGAAATACAGGTTCAACAGGGCTTAAACCTCAGACATCCAGCAACCTAGAATTAAGCATTTAAATTTTTCTTTTCCTTTTTAAGCTTAACTTTTAGAAGACATCAGTGGACATTAATACCTTTGTACAAAGAGTAATAAAATTCCATTGGCTAATATGAATTGATTGGGATGCTTTAACATGCATATTCATATGATGGTTAAGAACGTAAACAGCCGTTCTGGGCCAGACCAAAGGTCCATCTTGCCCAGTGTCCTGTCTTCTGACAGCGGCCAATGCCAGCTGCCCTAGAGGGAATAAACAGACCAGGCAATCAAGTGATTTCCACCCGCACCCCCTGTGCTGAACAAGAGGGGTTACAATTTGAATACACACTATGCATGATAATTCATAGGTGTAAAAACAGAACCCAAATCATAACACTGCAATAGTTTATTCATATCACAAAAAATAAAGAAATACTTTGGTACTCAAAATGCCTTTTTAAAATTACATTAATGGGCTGTATCTTATAATTGCATGAATAAAGTCATAAGAACTGTAGAGGTTAGTTAGCACAGTTACTATAAATGGGCTAATTAGTTTGCATGATCCCTAATTTGTAAATTTTATTTCCATATTATACAATTTTATGTTTATCTTGCTTTTTTTAGCTTTATAATATCAGTTATTGCAAGTTATTTTAAATACGTGTACAAAACTGTAATCTGATAAGTGTGTACACTTGTGCAACTGAAATCTGCCATAGAGATAGTAACACAAGACTGATTTCAGTACTGCTAATATTCTTTGTAAAGCCAGCACTGCAACACGTCTAAGTGTGCATTCAAAATAACAGAAGGAGGATTAGATGCATACATTGTGATGCTGAGAATTACACCTGCTGGGGACCGACAGCTGATGCAGCCTACACTATAGTAACACATGAGACTAACGGGTTACATTTGCAGAGGAATGAACAGAAAGTTCTCTGGGCTGAAACAAAGTCTAATAGACTGAATTCTGACATCATGTGAGGAAAAATAGTTGTTTATTAAAAGATACTAAACCAACTACTGTTAAAGACTTAAAAGATCTCACATTAGATTAGCCTTGCCAATCTGCCTTCTTACTGAAGGACAGTATTTTTTGGTGAGGGAAAAAATAGTTATTTTTTCATCAAGGTCAGAAGTAGGATTGTTGATCTGGCTGAGAAACTTTTGTGACAGACTACTCCAGAGCACTGTGTAGCAAGTCACTACAGTTCTGCAACATCACCACATAAGAGTCTCACTGTGTAACAGATCCATGACCACCTAAGATTTCATAGTCAACACTGTACCATACACCCATGGCCAGTGAAGACTTAAGCTGATGCATGGATAGTGTGGGTCCTTCAATTCCAGATATACATTCCTCACTACTTTAGCTAAAGGAAACCCTTCTTTGGTTATGTCAATATTCTTTATTACACTATGCAATTCTGATTCCAGTAGGTTGAGGGCAGTGACAGACATTAATCCGTGTACTACAACTCACAAAAACTAAAAGTAGTAACTCGTAATTTCTCCAAAACACTTTGAATTCTAATGCTTTCTACAAAACTAAGTAAACATTATTTTACTCCATTTGATTATTCTTTACCTTCTTGCTCACCAAGTTTCTATTCTGACAGCATAATTATCTGTATTTTCCATTTTCTTTTTGACAGTTGTCACTTTTGCACTTGTTTTAATTTTCTCCGAAATACTGCTGTTACAATCTGATATTTGTCAAAACAATTTAGTTATGCAATGGCCATTTATTTACATGTTAAACCTTACTCTCCTCCTGCATCTCCAATCTGGTAATCTGCCTGTGAGACCTAAATCCAACTGCTTTTTCCAAGTCCTAGTAAGAGTCCACTTCAAGCCTAAAAGCCACATCTAACAGCATACACTCTGATTTCACTAGCCCAACATTTGATTTGCTAACTCATTATGAAAAGTGTTATAATATTTGCTGAAAAAGTTTAATACATCAATTAAAAAAACCTGGTAGTGCTGGAGTTAATGGAAATACCAATAGGAAAAATCACACCCTGTCATTTTGAAATAGCTGGGTTAGAGTTTGAGTAAACCTTGTTAGAGATCTGGTCAAAGCTTTTTGGGTATAAAAGTCTATTTTCCTATTGCAAGTGAATTTTGTGATCTAAGCACCTGACCAAGTCACTGCATTTTTCTTCACAGGAATAACGAGCAGGCCTCTCATTGTACCCTCTAGTACAAATGCCCTGCCTACCCCCCAGCAAAAGAATCCACAAAAAAATCTAAATGTAACAGTAATGTTACACAATCTGTCAAAAGTTAGGAAGTGAAAATTTTACAGTAATACACAACTCTTATTCTACTTCTATTATATAAAAGCTAAATATTGTATATATGTAGGACAGATGATTTATATGACAACATATTACTTAACACAAAATATTTTTCTACGACCTAAGATACACAGAAGAGGTTATACACCCTACTTTCACTGTAATGTTCCGTATTTACTCCCCACAGATATTATACATTTTACTTTCATCAGAACATATAAAGTATCTCTAAAAACTGTGTATTTTCTTTTGAGGACCAATACACTTCTGAACAGCAACTCCAGTAACATGCTGCTCTTCAGAGAAATCCTTGAGTGGCATTGAAAATATGCTTCCCCTAGCTATGTTTTGTATGAGCAGGACTCATTTTTATTTTCTCTCACAACCGATTCTCAAATTGCATCCAAATTTTAAAATTTAATTTTAAAAAGTGAAGCCCACAAGCAACTGGTGTGAATCAGTATGCAATCAATGTGTCTAATTTCTCCGATGATTAAAATGAAAACAAAGCTCTCCATAAGATACAAAAATGTGTTTCCAAGTGCCAATTAAGAGGATTAGTGATTTTTCAGACAAATGTTTATCACAGACACTGATCATCAATACTGTAATTTAGCTGTAAATTTTTCTATGCCACTATATACTTTTCACTGTGATGCTTATGTTTGCTTTGTGTTCTATTAAATCAGTTTAATAGATTTTGACATTGTAAATGTTAATAATGTTTCCTAGTTCTTACTGTGCTTTTTTTCTTCATGAGATCTCAAAGTGCTATACACAATGGGCATCTCTATGGTGAAATGGTAAAACTGAGGCGCAGAGAGGAACATGACTTGCCCAGTTACCCAACAGACCACTTGCAATGCTGGGAAGAAAGCCCAGGTCTCCTAAGTCCCAGTCTGGTCTCAACCCACTAGGCCACTTCAGTTATACATATGTCTAAAGTAGTCCAAAAAAACCCTATGACATTATTTCACAAATACAACTTATAATGAGAAGAGAATCAATACATATCACATTTTCACAGAATGGAGAATTAGGGTTGCATATTTAACCTTAGTTTTCAAACCTTTTTTCTAGCCAGTTTCCTGTACTGAGTCTGCCACTGAGGCACTAACTCCTTCCTACAGTCCAAATTAAACATGACTAAGGCCTAGCCAATATGGTTCCCATCTATTGCAACTTTCACATTTCTATTTTAAAATCCTTCCCCAATTTCCCTCCTCCCCAAACAAAACCAAAAAACACCCTCTAAAGTGTGTGTGGGGGTGTGGGTGTGGGGGGGAGACAGGGACGGACTACAGCTCATGGCCCACCAGACCATTCTGTCCAGCTTCCCAAGCTTCCACCCAGGGAGCCCAATCCCCAGCCCCACCCCTGCAGCCTCAAATCCCTCAGTGTCTGAGCCACACAGCTGTAGCACTGCCAGCCCCAGTACTCCGAGTGGTGCAGTCAGGGGGTGGGGAGCAGAGAGGGTTGGATGGAGGTGAGGGGGAGAGGATGGGTAGGCGGGAGGAAGTCCCAGGGAGTAGGGCTTAGATACGGGCAGTAGCTAAATTGAATTTTCTTCACATAAGCAGACATATCCTCATTTCTGTAAGGCTTTACATAAACGGTCCACTGATGCGTGTGTCCAGCTGCTTGGGGGGAGAGGGACCGGGGCGGGCCGGGGGGGTACAGCCTCCCCTAGCCTTCCCTATCTGGCTCTCCATACCATTTCTGAACCCCAATGTGGCCCTCAGGCCAAGAAGTCTGCCCAGCCCTGCTCTAAGGTAGCAGGCATGTAGAGCCTCCTTCTGGAACCCTCCACAATATATGCTTTTCTCTCGCTGAACTTGCTTAACAGACCCAAAAGATTTCAGAGCAGAATCCATTTCCAAATGTCTGTCATTTAGCTACTGAAATTAAATTTTCTTTCTGAAAATGAGTTTAGCCTTGCTTATCATGAAAGCCCTGACATAACCACAATTTAAACTGGGCACTATCAGGAATCTCCTACAAGTAGTTTCACAGTTAATTGATTTTGGCAATACCTAACTCATGTCACTAGTTTAAAACAAAATTGGGCTGATGTAATTCTTTTCCATATACTCATTGCAACTATTTTAGAATGATCAGTGCTCAGTACGTAAATCTTTGTGAGGTTGCACCCACACTTACTAATACACTAATTGGAAATTCAGTAATTGATCATTTTCTTGAAGTAATTTTTCAATAAGCATGATCAGAAATCAATGTTCTACACTACACAATGCAATAATACATCTGAATTACACATTCCCAAGAACACCGCACTCCTGTTAGAACTACATCTCTATTACCAACGTTTCGGATTGATGGAGTGAGGACTGACCTACACATTAGTTTCAGAAGTACTATAATAAAGCTTCCCCCAATCCTGCAACATGCTAAAACAAGACACTTTCAACTGGCCACATACTGACCTTTCTGTACTCCCAAGAGTGGAGGAGAATTCTCTTGAGGAGCTCTATCAGGTTCCTGGGGAGGTACAACCATGGCAAGTGCATGCATCGGTACACGTGGAACCTAAAAAATCAACTCAGAAAGAACTCATCTCAGTTTTATACACATAAGAGTTTCATAACTTAATCCAGAAGCACATTCCTATTTGCATACATTCCCTTCCAACTGTGTGCTGCACGTTATTCCTTAACATGCCCGCTTCCAAAAGTAACACATTTCTTTAGTACACTAAATTAACTGCAAAGTTAGCCATACTCTCTCTCCTCTTCTACCTCCAAAGTGGTGAAGTCTCTGCATTTACTTGTCCTTGAAGTAGTACTACCTAAAATTTCATACCCAGAAAAAAGGTAAACAAACTGCCTCATGTGTTGGGGAGTCCTAAGGATTTTGAGGAATAGAGAGGGCCCCAGCAGCCACAAAGAATTAGGAAATTAGGCCCACAGGTAAACTGATATCCAATACAAGCCACCAGGTCAGAATTCCATTAGCTACATCCTCTTCAAATCACATGCAGGAAAGGAGGCGTATGAAAACCAGTGAAGAACTCCTACACAATACTTGCTACTGGAGTTGTAATTCTTCACGTATTGGTTCTAAGTAGGGACCTATTAGAGCCTCCAATCCAAACACTGTTGGGAAAGTTGTTTTTTTAAATGGAGGTTATCTATTTTTAAAAAGTGACCACTACCACTTCAAGTGATATGTGTCCCTAATGACAGCTGACATTGCTCAGAGAAAATTAATCATACACTGAACTTGCGTATGTAGTAACCAGTGCAGTCACGATACTGGTGTGTGTTTTTTTTTTTAAATAAAAGCTCTTGCCTTTAAAACTACTTCATGTTAAATGTACCAGTTTTGGAAGTACTTCAAACACAGTACTAGCCTAGACATTATATATCCAGTTTTTGAAACTCTGAATATAACTTCATTTTGTCTGCAACTTTTCTTTTCCTGAGTGACTGATTCTTGGATCTCTTTGTAGTCTGGGGTTTTCCTAGCATTCTTAGGGAGTCTGGTGGCCAACTCCCACTGAAAATCTAGTTTTTATGGGCCACTTTGAAAGTCCCAGGTACATGTAATAAACTGCCTTTTACTTTATGTAAGAGTCCAATGCTTAAGAAAACAAGCAGCAGTATTTCCAGTGCATTTCTATGTGGCTTTATGTATGCTGAGACAAGAGGGTAAAGGCTGAGTTACTTCAATTAAGTACAACAGCCACTTAGAAAGTCTGTATCTGGACTGGCTTATTAGGGAGCAGAAATTACTAAAAAGTAAGACATGTATTTTTCCAGGAATTAAGTAAACAAAGCTTAATTCATGCCCCCTTTTTAATACGAGTTTCTAAATATGTAACTTGGAAAAGTCAATGTCACTGATCTTTATTTTATTTCCACTAAAATTTGTTTGCATGTGTTAAATATTAAAAGAGACGCTTACTAGAAAGGTGTCTTTTCTGTTGTGGAAAGGTATGTTTTATGGCATAATTTTCTTCATGCCTTACCTGAGACTGATCCTGAGAAGGTGGTGTGAGCTGAGACATGTCTGCAGTAGGAACTGACAGAACATTGTTGGGGTAATCCAGTAAGTAAGAAACAACATTTGTATGTCCACCCTTTGCAGCTTCAATGAGCATCGTGGAGCCATCCTGGAGTGAGAGTTTGGAGAGAGAAAATGGAACAATAAGGTGAGTTCTTCAAATTCTCTGTGCTACATAATTTCACAGAAAAGTCTCTTCATTTTTAGGTTTAAAATTGTTTAGACTTGCCTTTTAATCAAAGCAAACTCTGCAGTATTTTCCTTTCAAGTAATGTATAAGGATAAGCAATTATGAAGGGTGAGTATATCAAAAGGACTGAGCATTTAAATTGAATACCTTAAGTCGATGAGTAGGGTCTGCACCATGAGCCAGGAGGAGTTCAACAACTGCAAGGTGGCCCCCCGCACATGCCAATGATACCACAGTGTGGTCGTTATTAGCAGTAGCCCTGTTAACGTTGGCACCTAGGAAGAAAACATCTCATGCACAATTAGCAGGAATTTCTTTGTGTTTAAATTCAAACAACAAACCTGGTGTATTTTTTTATTTTGAGTGTGTCAAATCTAAGATGCAAGTTAATTACAATAAAAAAAAATCAGAATGAGGATAGCAACAACAAAGACTTCAAAACTGAAAACAGGATGATTTTTAGATCTTTTGAATTTGCATCCAAATGCCTAATCCTTTCACAAAAAGATGTGCAGTAATACTGAAGTGTAAGTGAGCAAAGGGAGGAGATTCAAGTAAATGTCAGAAAATTCATTTTTGTATTCCCAGAATCACAATCCTCTCATAAGAAGAGGTTATTCATTTATCTTTTAAAAAGATGAGTGCTCTGGACAAGAAGTGAATGCAAAACATTTTAGAACATCATATGGGAATTATTCAATAACCAGGTACTGATACTTTCCCCTTCCTAATCTGCACAATTTGGTGGGGGGGCATTTTCAGGAGCAAAGTATTTATGCTCTCAAAAGTGAGCAATTAGCCTGTATAACGTGAGTTAACTGAAATAAAAATCTCACCAAAAATGAGCACTGAGCACATACCTCTGTAACCCTAATACATGACATAAGGAAAAATTCTATTCTAGTAGGAAATTAAACCCATAACAGATAAGTTTAAAAGAACAGTTAAGTGACACTTCAGCCCCTAGTCAATATTAATATTTTACCTTTGCTAATAAGAAACTGTACAGTGCACAAATGACCAGCTCGTGCAGCCTTCATTAGCGGTGTCCTTCCACCTTCAGATTCATGCTCCTGTTATAAAAGTATATATTTTAAAAGTGTTATACATACTAGCAAAACATATCAACCAAGAGTCTTAGTGGCTGAAAGTTTCAGATTAGCAATACAGACTCCTCTGCTAATTTTAATGGATATTCTATATAAATCCTAATCAGTGCATTTTCATTTAATTTTCTGAAGAGGTCTCAATGAATGTCTTTGGTTAGTGAATTACTCTGGAAAAGATCACTAAGATCGCATCACCACCCTTACTATTTTATAGATCTCACTGGAAAGTTTTCTGATATTTATCTATGTTCAGTTTCATCATCTCCAAACAAAGGATTTGCACCAAAATTTATCTAATACACACTATTCAAATGGCTCTTTTCAAGAAAAGAACATTGAGAACACAGACATGGTGATGCGAGAATGGAGGAAATCTCTTAACTAAACCACTATATGGAGAACAGCCAACATCTGAATCTTCTGAATCATAACATTTGAATTCTTGTCATCCACAAATCGCACCAAATCAATTATATGCAACAAATTTGGATCAAATAGCCTTATGAGCCATACTGAGAGGGTAATTTTGTCTCTGAAAGAAGAATTGGAGAACATGGAGTTGAAAAGACCAAGGAAAAATAATCTGAATGTCAATGGTGAAACATTCTCTTCAGAGCCAAGCAGACAGACTCTAGAACTGGAAGTTTTATTTGGACTGCTCACGTTAAAGCATAACTGACATGAAAGATTTTGGAAAAGAGACACTGTTACACTCAGAAAACTGACAAGAGACGAACACGGAAGTTAGTAATCAATTCTTTCTCCCCTTAAGATGATACAAGCCTTGTGGGAAAAGAACTAGCCAATTACACAGGAATAACCGACACCACATAAAGAGTGCTGGCAAGTGTAGGATATCCACCCCACAGTGGAAGGGGATTAAGTCTCCTGTCCAAGAGAATGTGCACTAGTGCCCTTGTAATGTGTTAGGGCCTTTATGTAAACAGTTTAGGGAAATAACCTCTAATTCCATTTAAAAAAAAAGCTTAAATGAATAGTCCTGCAGCACCTCAGAGACTAACAAAAAATGTAGCTGGTGGTATGAGCTTTCATGAGCACAGCCACTTTTAACTTCATTATTCTAGGACTACCTAATAGAGATGATTAAAAACAATAGGAATACCTTTCTTATTCTCTTTCCTGAGACTGAGGAGTCTTAATTCTGGATTTATGACAGCTGAATCTAATTCCCCCCCCCCCATTTCCTTCAATTGACCAAAAGCCCTGTTCATACCCATTGATAGGTTGCCTGTGTCTAGTGAAAGTTAACCTTCCAGTTATGCATTTGAGAAGAGCACTCTAGCAACTGCAAATCCAAACCTGTTGAGAAGTTTAGTGGTCCAGATCAATCACATGCTATTATGAAGAGTCTAAACTGACCTGGTCTGCTCTCACTACTTGAAAAAGGGCAGAAGCATTCTGACCTTCTTAAGAGACGCAATAGTTTTATTGTACATTGCTTTAAGATGAATGCGTGTTTCTTGTAAGCTGGGTCTTGATCCTCTAACTTATTTTGCCTGCCGCTGCTACATACGTAGAATCTATTAAGACATGCAATACTATGCAGCAAGAGGAAGCCTTGAAGATCTGACCCTCAACTCAGACAACATCTAAACTCCCTTGAGCTACCAGGGTCAATTTATAAACAGATTTTACTCAGTCCTTTTTTATTCAGATAGAGACAATGAGTTCCATGGAGTTTATTGTGGAAGGCCCTTTTCTATGAGACCTTAATAAAGATAATGCGTGTTCTGCATGGACCAATAGTATATTTTTTAAGATTTGGGATTTGCCCCAGTGGTTTGGTCACAATTTCCCCCGCCTGCAACTGTTATACAACTATCGTCCATTCCACATACAGAACTCATTTGATTTGTACTGTGTACAGATTTTAAAATGTACTTTGGGATGCAACACACTATGTGTTAAAATACACAAAACTTCAATATGAGCAAAAACAATGTTGTCCAAACTCAATTCCTAATGTGAGATTTCAAAATTTCATACAATGAGAATCAAAAAAAATTGAGAGATAAGCTGAGTTAACTGGAATTTTCTACCTAAGACAAAACAAGCTTGCGTCCTGCAGTATATTCAAGTGTTTTGTTTAGTTTGACGGCTAGCAATAGGACTACTGGTACTCTGCTGGGGAGTCTAACAAGTCTCACTGCTGGGGAAACTTCCTGATGCCCATGCTAAGTTTTCCTTCACTTAAGTTTCATGCAATTATTCCATATATACCTGTTTGATTAATCCTTACTTCCTCAAGAAATCAAATCCTCATCCTCCTTGGTGTTTACAAACTTTACTTGCAGCAGTACCAAATACATACCATATCTATACGGAAATGGTTAATTTTATCTATTGTATTTCTTCAGTAGTTACTCCTTACTCATTTTGGTTGCTCTTCCCACTTGATTCCACTTTGACAATATTTTTTCTATCAGAAAAACCAGGACTGTAGGCAATATTTATTTAATTTAATTGAATGCAGTTATAAGATGCCAGCCATCTGTAGAGACTGCAATCCAATATTTAGCCATAGAGCAAAGGTATAGCAGCAGCAGCAGCATTGCCCACATGGTTCTCAACATATAGGTCAAACCAGAATAGAATACCATCATCTCCAGGGGGAGAGAAGGCAGTCTACATTCTATGCCCATTCACTGCCTAGTCTGACTTCTGAGCCTGCCAAATTGTGTGAGTCTGATGGCTGTGGTTTGACATCCACCCAGAAATGGAAGAGTGCTGTGTAGCTCAAAAGATTGTCTCTCATTAACATAAGTTGGTCCAATAAAAGATTTGCTGCAAGCACCTTGACACTAATACCTTGGGACCAACAAAGCTCCAGCACTGCATTCTGTCTGGACTAACAGACATGGGCAAACAGGAAGCTTGCATAAACTAACAGTTTCAATAACAATAGTCTGTTTATTCAAATATTGAATCCCAAAATAACTACTTTAGGAATGAATACTAACTTCAGAGAGAGATGAATTTGTATAGGCTACAATTAACTATGTACTTACTCCCAAGGGACAAATCCACACTTTAGAGCAGCGGTGGGGAACCCAAGGCCTGGGGCCAGATGCAGCCCCCAAGGGTCAGGGCTCCCCTTCCCCAACACTGGGAAGCCCACGCTGGAGCTCCAGCCCCGTCACCCCACCATGGCTGGAGCACACAAAAAATCTACTAGTCTGGGACCCCTTAGGCTCTGGGGTGTGAGGGAAATGTGGGGAGTGTCTTTCTCCTTTTCAGTCAGTGGCGACATCAGTGAGAGCTTGGGGGGTTCCTTCTCACTTGTGTGGACCCCAACTAATTTTCTATGGGTCAGCAGCTCCCAGCCCAAAAAAGGTTCCCCACTCCTGCTTTAGAGAGTAAAGAGAAAGAGGGATGAAATCAGAAGTGTCTCATTGGAGCCTTAAGCAACATACAATGGAGTAAAACAAGTGGATAAAACCAAGTAAATACCCCATTGTAAAGGCAAAATGGGTATTTTTTTAAAATGAGAAATAAGTACAAAGAATTCAAGCAGAACAAAATAGCATGACAAGATACAGAGCATGAGGCAGCTAGGATTTGGACATGCACTAGAAATAACAGATCTACAACTAGTTTTATTTCACACAACTAGCTCAACTGATGTAAGAAAGCCCTCCCTCATGAAACTGATTACAACACACAGCGTTTACAATAGTTTTTCCATGCTGTGATGTCCCAGTGATGAATACACGACAAAGGAATACCAAAGATGACTTTCCTTAAGAGACGTTTCAGAGGGGTAGCTGTGTTAGTCTATTTCAGCAAAAGCAATGAGGAGTCCTGTGGCACAAGACTAACAAATTTATTTGGGCATAAGCTTTTGTGGGCTGGATCCCACTTCTTCAGGCGCCTGATGCAGAAGTGTCAGTTTGGCAGGTGTGTGTACACATGCAAAGCTGGAGGTGTTACGTTACTATGTGGTGGACCAGTGCTAAGGAGGTCAGTTCAATCAAGGTGGATGTGGCCCATTCCCTACAATTGATGAGAAGGTGTGAATACCAAAAGAGGGAAAATGACTTTTTGCAGTGGGCCAGCAACTCACATTTTATATTCAGACCCAGTCTGATAGTGTCAAGTCTGCATATGAATTCCAGCTCTGCAGTTTCACACAAAACCCTTTTTGAAGTTTCCCTCCCCCCGAAGTATGGCAACTTTCAAGTCTGTTACTGAGTGTTACTGAAGTGCTCTGCTGCTGGTTTTTGAGGGTTAAGAAAGTCTTCTCACAAAGGTGTTTCAGAACTGCCAATGTAGCACCTATACAGTGGGCCAAACCTTAAAAGTTAGTGAATACCGATGCTTGGTAAAGCTGCAGTAAGACTCCTATAGCTGGCTTTACAGATTTCAAACCACAACACTGACTTTCACTACCAAGGTCTATTAATGGAACAGGCTTTAACATGACAACAAAAATAAAGAGAAAGGACGAGTTATTTTTCTGTAGATTCTCAAGTGGATGTTTAACCTACTTTTGTCAAAAGTTGTACAACTATATTTGTCAGAAAATCCTTCTTCTATAATTCATTTCAATATTTATAGAACAAGGAGCCATGGGGCAAGACATGAAGGTAGGAGGAAGATAGAAGCCACATGAGATCTTTAGAAGAAGTTTTGGATGCACATTCAAAAATCATGTCATTTCTTTATAATTTCTTGTAGAAAGGATCATAACGAGCAGCCAAAGGCCACAGCTTCTACAAGTAAAGCTACTTGCAAAAACCCGAGGTCCTAAGAATCAATTTAGTACAGGGTAGGATGTGGTTTTGTTTTTTAAATTATTTCAGCACATTACTATGGATTGGGATGTGAAATATTACCCAATCACTTTACTGGTAACTGAGCTACTGGTTCCTATTTCATAGAAAGCCAAGAGCATTTTATGGGAACACTACAGGAAGAGGTCTACTGACCTACAACACCTATTTCTGCTCAAAAAGGTTTTAAGTAAATTTAACAGATGTGGCACAAGTGACAATATAACAGTAGAGATGGGCTGTAGGTTTTTAACATCATTACAGTTGTAGCCTGGCTACACGTCTACTAGAGATTTCCCAATTTAGTTTGAATATAGGGGGAGAACAATTTGGAAAGGAAGACACTGTGCATTTACTGCTCTGGCTGAAATTGATTTGGACCACATCCTTCTTAGAGTTAACTAGATATAGGGTGAGAAACTCTGGTGTCTTAGCAGTAAACTCCAAGGATTTGGGAAACAAACCCAATATTTATTATTGTTGCGGATGTCGCCCTTACCCTTGATACATCATCCTCAATGTCTTAGGCCCTTATGAGAGAGGTTTTATAGCAAGTGTTTAACAGGGCTAATATAGATTCCAAACTAAGATTTTGTGGCTTCAATAACTTGGTAAAATAACTGTTAGCTCCTTGACTAGCCAATTATTAAATTCATGAAACATATCCACTATTAGACTGCAGCTGTTACAACATACACTGCAATACTAGAAGGGACCAGTGTGATACACTAGTCTGATCTCCCACCTAATAAATGCCATGACTTCCTTGAATTAATTATTGTTTGAATTAGAACATTTCTTTAGAATATCCAACTTTCATTAAAAAACTGCCTGATAAGCTACCTTTACCTAAAAATTTACACCTTGATTTCACTTCTAGACATTGGTTCTTGTTATATCTCTGTCTGCTAGACCAAAGAGGTCATTACCAAATTTGTATTCTCTATGTAGGTACTTATAGCAATTGGTCAAGTCACTCTTTCACCTTCGCTTTGTTAAGCTAAATAGACCATAGGAGTTCAGTCTACCACTATAAAAGTCATTCTCTTGGTTTGTATTTGAACTCTCTCAAATTTAATTAATTATTCCTGGATACATATGACACCAATATTCTTTCTAAAGATCAAATGGACGGCTGTGTTCAAACTTCTAAGAGCTATACCATCCATCATTAGACATATAACTACAAAACGAGTTACAAGATTTGGATTTTGTTGTGGATCTGATAAGGAATAGAAAGATTTCCCTTAATTCTTTTGTAACCATTCCCTTTGGTTTACGAGGGTTCTAATTCTCATGAAAAGGCTAAAAACCTCTGAAGGCAAATATTCTACTGCACTGTTCTGAACAATTTCTAAGTAACACAATTTTGAATATTTTCTTGTCTTTTTTTTCCCTGCTGAAAATTGGACTGAGTGCTTCACTGATTTTGTTCCCCTTTTTATGTAACTGCCAAGACTAAACTCTGATCACAAGACTCAGTTTTATAAAACAAAACCTGTCCTTTACAGACAAATTTTATGAGATGGACACAAACACAGATTAAAACTCATTTAAAACCCACATGAATTTCTAGTTAAATGAATGGAAGATTATGAGACCCTATCGTGATATGTTGACCCTATTATTTGTAAATGGTACTGCAACCACCATGTTAAAAGTGGTTTGATAAGATGACCCTTTCCTATATAGGGAGGCAGTAGGGCAGTAATTAAGAAAGGGATCAGAAATCAACCCAAAGGATTGCAGAGAAAGAAACCAAAAAAAAAGTAGAGCAATGATGAAGTTATTAAATATGCTACGTAGCAAGTCTTTGCATCTCTGATGAAATCTAGATGCCTTAAGCCATGCTTGCTCTGAGCATCTATTTTTGAGGTTTTAGCTTACAAGCATCAAAGGCCAACCTCACCTGATGCTTGGCCGTCTCTATGCCCTCCAAAATAGTCTTCTTTAAGTCCTCCTGCTTGTCCTGCGGAAGGAAAAAGAAGAACTCACGGATCTTATTCTACAAATAAAATGAATACTTGGCCGTGAAGACCTGGTGATTACAATTTCAGTTGGTCAGCATCACCAGCTGAATTATCCCAGCGAGGACAAAACTAGTCTTTAAACCAAGTAATGCAACTTCACCATCATAGTTTCAACCTAAAGCACCCAGACTAATGGGGAATGGAAATTACACATAATAGCCACTGGTGCAAAATACCAGATGCTTTCTTGTTCACACCCAGCAAGGAAGATGGGGGATTTCAGCACATATTCTGCAACATCTGAATGAGGACTGATTGAGCCAAAAATATGATTGCAAGAATTCAGTTTCTATGTCCTGGGTGCACTCTTGTCGTTTTTTTGATTAAACAGACAACATGAACATCCATAATAATCATCTTGGATCCTCTATCATCTTCTCCAGATATTCTAGAACCAGCACTGAGAAAACCCAATTACTTTTTAGTCCCTCATACTGACAGCAACATATTAATCTCCTCACAGTATAATGCAAAGTCCTATTTACAACCTATACAACATTAGCAAGAATTCAGTCTGACATGTACAGAGGTTAAGTGCACAGTGTGAGGTATCTGAGGAATACATAAGATTACTATTAAAAGTTTGCATTGTGGTGTGAGGGAAATGAACGCATACTATGTTTTCTTATCAGTTGGAGGCAAAAAAGTGCCATATGATGGTGCAGCTAGTGAAAACTTGCATAAGTACGAGGGTATGATTAAGAGATGTCCCGTAGCTTAGCATTTCCTTACTCTCCAGGGTTTGAGTTGGGTGGCTCAATTAACCCTATTCCCTATAAAAGGCAGAGATCATAGAATGTCTTTGGGTATTAAATGCAAGCAGAGTGTGGTTTTGAGGAAGCATGGGTGTTTGGGATGAGAAGGAAGTATGGATGTTGTGCTATTGTAGAGTTACGTCTCTCTGTATCCTCCTGACCTCCAGCACAAAAGTGCCCACATTCCTCGGGGCGGATGTTTCCCTGGTGCTTTACACCTGTTCTTCCTTCTGAAGAGCGGCAGAACAGTACAGCCTCTGCTGAAGGTGCGGAACTACACAGGCTGCAGAGACCAAAGCAATAGAGCTAAGTACCTCTCAGATTTGAAGGAGCAACTTAGTGTAAGCTCAAAGGCTTCCCCTCTCATCCACCTTATCTCGTTAGTGTCCCGCTACAATATGGCTACCACACTGCAAGCAACAATGGAGGATACTGAGTTCTGCCACTTGAAATGGAAACTCAAACATGAGCAAAACTTAAACAGCAATGTCTACATCCTGAGCAAATGCGAGAAATAAAACATCTCCAGAGGATTCACCATCTCTAACCCCTACATACAACTCCAAATAAGCAGAACAGCTATGCAGAATGACTTCCGAAAAACTAAGGAACCAACTCCTGCAGCTCACATACTCCCTAAGAGACCATCACATACTCCTATTCCTGGGGAGCAGGGGAAATCAGGAAATCTACCTGGAGATCATGTAAGAAGCCAAGAAAAACTATGACAAAAATCTGATGACAGCTGTCTAACACAAAAGCAAAGTGGAACCAACTGCAACAATTCCACAAACTACAGATCACCTCCTCTGGGAGAAACTACAGCACCAAGAGCTACCCCATGGACATCCCAACATCAATTTTTTAGAATAAAAAAAAAACCAGAACTGGAAGGGACCTCAAGAGGTCATCAAGTCCATTCCCCTGCTTTCACAGAAGGACCAAGCACTGTCTAGATCATCCCTGATAGGGGTCTATCCAACCTCTTCTTAAATATCTCCGGAGATGGAGATTCCACAACCCCCCCTAGGCAATTTATTCCAGTGTTTAACCCTCCTGACAGAGCAGGAAGTTTTACCTAATGTCCAACCTAAACCTCTCTTGCTGCAATTTAAGCCCATTGCTTCTTGTCCTATCCTCAGATGCCAAGGAGAACAATTTTTCCTCACACTTCCTTGTAACACCGTAAAACCACTATCATGTCCCCCCCGCAGTCTTCTTTTTTCTAAACTAAACAAGCCCAATTCTTTCAGTCTTCCCTCACAGCTCATGTTTACTAGATCTTTAATAATTTGTATTGCTCTACTCTGGATCTTCTCCAATTTCTCCACCTCTTTCTTGAAATGTGGTGCCCAGAACTGAACACAATACTCAAATTTATTAAGACCACCCATAACTGAAGCTCAATTATCTGTGCTCTCCAAGGGATCTAACTTCTACTCAATCACAGAACTTAATATAATACTAGTTTGTGGAGAACTAGAATTACTTCACTGATTCCACTTCAAATAATTGTTTCACAACAATATCAATCAGAACCACCACCTTCCCACTGACAGTCACAAGAAAAAAAAATTCACTTGACTCTGGACTACAGACGAAACCACATTCTTGATCATTAAACTGATTGACATCCCTAATCACATGCCTATCCACTTTCACCGACACTGCGGAGAGGACAGCTATTCAGTCCCTGAAAACCTGCCACCAGATAGTAATTAAATCAGTGAACAAAAGGAATGCCATCCCAATTCTCAACTGGGATGACTTCATTAACCAAGCCAACAATTCGTTGACACCACCTACTATAAAAAACTCAGACAATCCCACATCACAATTCACCCAGGAATCTACGGGTATCATCAAATTGTTCCCCACTCAACTCCAAGAGAAACTAACAACCTTGTCCCCCACAGACTTTCTATATGCTCCCCAAGGTACACAAACAAGGTAACCCAGGGCAAACCCGTCATAGCCAGTTATGGCACTTTTAATGATGCATTATCAGGACTCAGAAACCATCTTCAAGTTTCTCACTGCATAAAGGGTCAGATTCCTCCAGGACACAACCAGCTTCCTCAAAAAAACCTCTGGAACATTAACAACCTTCCTCAGAAGACCATCCTTGCTATTACTGATGTCACCTCCCTATGGAGCAACATCCCTTACAGTGATGGCACTGCTGCCTGCCTTCAATATCTGTGACACCTCAAACACATGAATACATTGGCAAACTCATCTGTGATTTCAAGGAGTCACTCTTTTGGGGCTGGGGAAGGGGGCTGATTCATGGGTTTTGAATGCTTGGGGTTGGCAGTACAGTACATTCAAGTTGATAGTGTCTCCCACTGTGTCCAGGAACCCAGACACAGACCAGGATCCTAGAGAAGACATGAAACCGAGTCCTCACCCTGACACCATGTACTAGAGCTGGGATACGCCTTCCCCTCACTAACATCCAGATTCTCACACTGGAATCCTCCCCACCCCTCCTGCCCCCGCTAAAACCCACCTCCTCACACTGGATTCCCCCACCCTCACCCAGGTAACCAGTGGCTCTGAAGCACATCAGCTTGGGTGGCTTCCTGGCCAGCACGGTTCACATCGCAGCAGAGGCAGCATCCCAGATTGAGCAGTGCCCTCTGAGGCCAGGACTACGTGGGCATTGGGAGCCTGGGTGCTACTGGGAAGTGCGCAAGGGTGAGTCCCAAGTGCCGTTCCCACCCCCAAGTCAGCAGGCGTACAGGCCTGATAAATACCCTTTTCAAAATATTTCATGGGCTGGATTGGGGAAGAGTCTGGGCTGCTGAGAGCCCCAATATGGGAGTCTGAGACCCCTGCTCTGGACAGATGAGCAGAACTTGCTTAGTTTTCCACCACAACTCCAACTACCACCACCCTCCACACGTCCTGGACACCAAGATCAGCTTCAACAATGGAACCCTACAAACAGCTATGTACAAAAACCCCACAGATCACCACACTTACCTTGAAGGGTTGAGTAGACACCCCAAACACACCAGTGATCTACAGCCAAGCACACCAATACCACAGACTATGCACCCAGGAGAAAGTCCAAGATACCCAATTTACCACTCTTGAAAATGCCAACATAAAAGGACATTCCACTGGAGAAGTAGATTGCGTTGTGAAACATGCCACTCAAGTACATGCTTCAACATGGAAAAAGCCTCCAGACACCCCACACTGGAATATATACAATGTATCATTAAACAATTACAACCCATACCCAGGGGGCCACATACTGACAGAATGTTTTCCCAGGCTACTTTTGGCCTTCAAACAGCCCCCCAACTTCTCCAGCCTCATCAGAAGCAGCAGCTAGGTCCTCTCAAACCAAGACATACCAACTCAAAGCAGCACCCAGATCCTACTGCAACAGATGCAAAATCTGCAGATGCATTTCTCCTGTTACGATTATCAATATCCCTCCACAATACAGCTTTCAAGATCCACGGATCCTACATATACTTAACACAACATGTAGTGTACCTTACCTAATACATTAAGGGCACATATTTTTGTGGATTAAAAGACCCATGACAAGGCCACAGCTAGCCTGGGTCAGCTATCTTAGGCTCATGGGGCTAAACATTGCAGTGCAGACATTCGGGCTTGGGTCCAGGCTCTGGGGCTCTCCCTGCCCAAGGGGTTCCAGACCCTGGTCTAAACAGCAATTTTTCAGCTCCACAAGACCAAGTCAGCAGACACGGGCCAACCATAGATATTTACTTGCTGCACAGATGTGGGTGAAACAGGACAATCACCACTGTTCTTCAATGAACTCACACAGAAAAGTTATAAAAAGACAGTAACAACATATCTGTGGATGAATCCTTTTCACCAAGTGATCATGCCATATCTGACCTCTCAATCCTCATCCTCAAAGGAAACTTGCATACCTTCAAAGCAGAAGCCTGGAACCTTACATTAACAACTTTGCTAGACACTAAAAATCATGGACTTAAAGACACTGGATTTGTGGGTTATTACAACAACCTGTAATCCACTAAACCCTCTTTTTGTCCTAGGACTGCAGAGGTGTCAATTGGCCACTTTACCACAAATGGTCTCTTCTAGTACAGATTACTACTTACGCTAAATAGCCTGTTCCATCTTGTATTTTGCTGACATTGAATACTTTTTCCTGATCTGAAGAGCTTGAAAGCTATTCTTTCACCAACAGAAATTGGTCAAAAAAAAATTGGCTCACCCACGTGGTTTCTTAAGTATCACACAGGTAATTTTACAAATAAAGATAACAGGGGTTGCCAAAGGTCACTGTCAGCAGCATGAGGAACAGAACACAATCTCATCCACAGAATTTTTCCTGGGTCACATTTTGATGGCTTGTGTCACACATTTAAAGACTGAGAGAAACATGATTATTTTAACAAAATAGGGGGCTATCCTCCATGCCACGCAACCACTGCTACTCAGAATAATTTCTGTCGAATCTAAGTAGCTAGGCCATCTGTAACCACTCCTCTGACCATCAGATCACACTCCTCTCAGAGCTGGAGATAAATCCAGGAGTCCTCATTTACAGCATTCTAGTACTTCTGCTGTGGATACATGAGAGTTGATTGCAACTGACAAAACACAGGAATTCTAAGTTACCTTTTGAAAAAGATGGATTCCTCATTGAGAAAATAGCCTTACAGATGGCGTAACTCTCAGCAAATAATAGGTATGTATTGCACATTTTGGTCATTTGTCACATTTTGTTTGCTTATCACAAACTGACAAGTGTGGCACTGAGAGGGTTGATAACTTTAGTAAAATGGCTGTGGCTTCAATAATGTAAAGAGCCTCCCCCTTTATTAGGGTCACCTTTCCTCTACCCTATCATGTAGTGTCCTTTTTTGAAGTTTCAACATTGCAGAGTTTCAGATTCACTGTAAACTATGTAAAATGTCAGCTTTTTTAGGAAGAGAACGCTAAATAGACTGGAATAATAAGCCATTATATATATTTTCCTAATTACAGCCTAATATTGTCAAAGTTACATTTAAAAGTAGTGGTAATGTGTTAGTTACATGGGAAACAAGGGTAAATGGAAGTTACTTGTACCTGAGGGCCTTTCAGACGTGTAATCTTCCTCTGTACTCCACATGTTGGTATGGCTGTGTAGAGCCCTGCAAACCTGCAGCTATCTGCAGAGATCCGCAGACCATGTTTGTGGCTCTCAGTTGGATGCAGATGCAAATTTTATACCTAGAGCCTTGCAAATCCAAGAATATCTACAAGGTCATTTTGCAGATTGGACATGGATACAAATTTTGTATCCTCAAAAGATTCTATGCATGTGGGCCACAGGCCTGAGACCGGACATTTGTAGTAAGTAGCATCCACTGGTCTGCATGTGCACTTTAATCGAATAGTGGATGCAGTTGATAATGGCACCTCCACCTTTGAAATGTAGCCGGCTCTTGCTACATTTCAAAGGCGGAAGCGCCGTGGGGAACTTGACTAGTTACTTACATCCCTACAAGGAAGACCTTTTCTCTATGAAATATGGTCCCCACAGTCTGCCACAAGTGACCCAGTTCATTCACCTATCTGGCTGATGTGATGGCAACTTAAGCAACCATGAAGAAGCGTGGACACTGGTTCCAAAAATGCATAGGGAATACAAAGTCGAGGTCCCATTGTGGCAAAGGTTTTATCACTGGTGGGAAGGTCGTCATTAGGCCCCTCAAGAACTGAATCATGGTAGAGCTAGTAAATGTGGCGGAATGAGAGGATGCTAGAGACGGATTGCCGCCAAATGGACTTTCAATAAGCTAACAAAGCCCTAACAGTTTGAGGTGCAGGAGACAATTGATAATGACAGGGACACTTGCTTATTCTGGTGATAACTGATTCCTTCATGATCAGGTAGAGAAATGCCTCCATTTAGCTAAATAGCATTTCTAATGGAAATGTTTCCGCTGCGAGTAGGGATAGTTCAGATGGCCTTCAAACATAAACGTTCCAGATCTGATACCCACACAAATACCAGGCCATGAGCTAAAGGGGCGCTGGCTGCGATATCTGGCCCTGCACATGCCCTGAGTGAACAGATATTGAAATAGTTAAAATGTAGATGGAAGTTCAGGAAATCAAAAATATTGGGGTAAATTGTATGCCATGAGAATAAAGCTGGCCCTGGCATTACAAATTCTGTGGAGAACCTGAGGTGGGAGGGGAGGGGAGGACCTCAGAGTCCATCCAGGATAACAAAAAGTCATCATCCTTGCAGCTGTGCGATAACGCAGTTTTGGAACAGAGCGTGTGAAGTTTTTGTTTAGGAGGCAAATAGGTTCAAAGATGGTGCTCACCACTGAGTGAAGATTTCAGTAGACAGAATTATCTACTTCTCAGCTGTGGTCTATGGAGAAATGCCTGCAGATATAGTCTGCCAAAGTATTCTGCACATCTAGAAGGTATGTCCCAGCGTGATGTGGTTCTTCGTGTCCCAGTTCCATAAGTTTGCTGCCTTTCCTCACCCTCATGCCATCCTGTTTATGTGAAAGACATGGTCATGTGGTCTGACACTGGGTGGCATGAGGTGAGGAATGTGTTGCATGTGGCTACAGGAACTGCCCTGAACTCCAGGAGACAAACTTTCTGGCCTCCCATGGAGACCATGTGCCTTATACAGTGATTGGCCTAATGTGCTCCCCAGCCTATGAGGGTTTCATCTGTGATTATGGCTGTGCTGGAGGCAGATAGGAGAAAGACAATTTGCACTTGGGTCCACCATATCAGAGGGACATAAGAATGGTCAGACTGGGTCCATCTAAGCCCGGGTCCACCTAAACCCAGCATCCTGTCTACCGACAGTGGCCAATGCCAGATGCCCAAAGGAGTGAACAGAATAGGTAATCATCAAGTAATCCCTCTCCTGTCCCCCATTCCCAGCCTCTGACTGAGGCTAGGGACACCATTCCTACCTATCCTGGCTAATAGCCACTGATGGACCTAACATCCATGGTTTTGGGGGGGATTGTTACCCATGTATTCATGTTGTTCTCATCCAGTGACTAAACGGAACAAAGCCAAACCTGCAGACAATGAATGTGGGGTCCAGTGAACAGCATTTTTATATACCCAGAACCATGTGGCCTAGTAGGGTAGGTAGACCCCAACTGGGGTACAAGGTCTGAGGGTGATTTGGTTTATCAGGCTGTTCATAGCTGGAAACCTGAACGGAGATAGGTTTTTCCTGGTAAGTCTAGAGGGTCGAGTCCTATGAAACCTATAGCCCTAGTGGGAGTCAAAGTGGAGTAAAATATTGCATCTTTCAAGTCAGGGCCACAAACCATGTATTAAGAACGGCCAGACTGGGCCAGACCAAGAGGTCCATTTAGCCCAGTATCCTGTCCTCCAACAACAGCCAATACAGATGCTAAGTGCTTCAGAGAAAATGAACAGAACAGGTAATCGAGCGAACCATTCTCTGTCACCTATTCCCATCTTCTGGTAAGAGAAGCTAGGCCACCTCCTATTCCCCACCAGGGATAGAATTACAATATTAGTCCTAGAACATCCCATTAAAAGAAGCCCTTGGAGAGAGGAAGGGGATGGGTAGTGGTCACAGAAGTGAAAGAAACCACATACATGCGTCTTGAAATGTGTTGCATGCATAGTTATTTGCATGAGCACGGGGCGAGGTCTGGGCCCGTAGGTTTGCTTGTGGTTGGGGTGTAAACACCCAGGGAGCAGAGGGCTATCCTAGAGTCTGGGAGAAAGTATAGTGACTCTTCTCACTGAAGAGATTACACTCAACAGTCAAAATTGCTGATGGTATTCTGGACCTCCCCAGAGAAGCCTGAAGAGAACAGCCGTGATTCAACCCTCATGATTCCAGCTGTGGTGATTGCTTTAGATGCAATGTAAGTACATCCACTGACAGCTGAAGTCACATGTTAGCCACCAGACTGCCTTTGGTGATGAAGACTTGGAACTGAGCCCCGTCTACCTAAGGAAGTTTGTCTCTGAACTTCAGCAATTTGGAATAATTTAGTTAGCAAATTATATTCTCCTATACCTGGTAGTTAGCAGCTCTGAACTGGAGACCAGCTCATGAAAATACTTCACTTTCCTAGAAGTCAAGGAATTTAGCACTCTTGTCAGCTGGGGTGGATGTGTGTTTCTGTTACCTGGACCTCTATGTAGCCACCTGCATTGCTAGAAGTTGGGCACTGGGTGGGTAAATAAAAACTCTGCCCCCCTTTCACTGGCAAAATCTATCACTTGATGGTAGGGCTACAGGATGCAATACAACCTATTCATCCAAAACTAAAGAAACCAAAAAAACCTCAATTCCTTGAAAGGGGCCACAAAAACTCAATCACTTTGTGTCCCTGTGCCTCCGTGCCTCATCCATAAAAATGGGGATTCTGTACATCCCTATCTCCAAGAGGTTATGAGAAAACACATACTGCAAGACTACAATTCTCTCAGATATTTATATTG
This sequence comes from Rafetus swinhoei, assembly GCA_019425775.1. Classification (NCBI taxonomy): domain Eukaryota; kingdom Metazoa; phylum Chordata; order Testudines; family Trionychidae; genus Rafetus; species Rafetus swinhoei. The sequence continues at coordinate 41,064,175 of CM033428.1, read as the reverse complement.
TCTCATTACTCTAGTAACTAAAATAGCCTGCATACTAGGTTTACATTCATGTCAATGCATTAGGATAAGCTATTAAATACGAGTAAGTTTAGTCAAAGGCTTATATTTTCTTTGGTGGTACGGAACACCACAGATAGGGGTCATCCGAATTCTTAGACAAGAGTCTGCTGCTGAGAGAAAAAGCCCGGGTCTGCGTTTGTAATTCACTATTACAGCAGCAGACAGGATTTTCAGTTCACGTTTTTTAAACAAATGTAATTTAAAAACTGCTGTTTCAAGTGTGGGCTTCAATAAGCATTTAAGTGTTCAAGTAGCTTAGTAAGGACACTAAGGACTGGTAGACAAGTTATTGTGATGATATTCTTTAACCTACCTTTTAATACTGTCTTTCTACAAATAAGTCAATGTAAGTAGCACCCACAATCACTGTATTACTCAGCTAAGTGTGGCTGTGTTGTAGCCACAACTTAAATTCAGGTTCAAGGTTTTAGAAGGTTACTGTAAGTAAACTTCAGAAATTGAGTGTAATTCAGGATTCCACTCCTTTGCACTACTTGTAGTGGGAGAGGGTGAAATCTGACACTGTAAGCCTACTGAAGAAATGCAAGCTAAATACTAAGCAGTGCTGATGTTCTCCAAGGATAGGTCCAGCCTAGAAGGATGGAGACTGAAAAAGGTTCATGGGTGGAGGTTCCCAAAGAATGCTCTAGAGCACCTCAGGAGGACTATTAAAAAGCAAAATAAATTGTTAGATCCCTGCTGCTGATGGTACACTCAAGTAGCACTTTTAAGCCTCTAAGCTGACTGGAAGCAGCGATCATCAAACTCAAAACAGCAACCTAACTTACTGTTTACTGGTTACACTATGCAAAACTCAACCCGGGAGTAACATGGGAAAACCATGGAAGTAGCCTAAAAGGCAAACCCACACAAGGATGTGGAAGCAGGGATGTGGAATACAACTCCAAGTTATTCTGCCTTTTGGGAAGACATTTGTTGCACATTCAGTCTAAGTTTTCAAAGCTGTGCTGGAGAAAGAATACCAAAATGATACAAAGTGTCCAAAGATCAAGAAGATAAAAAATTAATATAAATGGGCAGTAGCAATTAATGTTTGTAAAGTTTAAAAAGCAGAGAGATGAAGACCCAAACATTTCTAATCCAGTACTAGAAATACAGATTTCTGGGACACTGAAGAACGCTAGTAGATCTAAAAGAATCGGTAAAAACTATCCCTTACAGAATACTGAACCCTCTACTGCATTCTGCCCAGGGCAAGAGAGTGAACTATTACAAAATCTAAGAATCAGCTAAGTACTTAAACTAATAGCTGTATCAATATTTAGTGCGATTCCCCTGCAAACTTTTGATCTCTCCTTTTGACTAGTACCTCAAATGGATACCTCTCAACACTTGCTTTCTATGAAGCATAACTTTTTCTGTAAGAAAGGGATAAGTAGATGCTAAGCTTGCAGATAAAACACTTTCATGCACAAGATACACAAGAAAAGTCTTACTAAATCAGCACCAGCTTGAAGCAATACATCTGCAACATCAGTATGTCCATTTTCACAGGCATAGGTCAAAGCTGTGTCTCCGGTAGCGGTGGTTGCATGGACATTCGCTCCTATAAAAGCAACATACATGCTAAGGGTTACTGCAGACATTCTCTCCCTCCAAATATTTTATTTGAGTGAATCCACCAACAGTTAAACCTAAAAAAGCAGCTGATCCTCATACTGTTGTAATGGAAGCCAAGCCTTTCTTACTGCCAATAGCACAGGGCCTAATAGGGGAAGAGACCTGAGATCTGGGAGAAGAGCCAGGACTTTGTGGCAAAGGAAGGTTGTGGCACATTTGACAGCAGTTAAATTGCTAGACAAAACCAGTCAACTCACTTCACTGCAGTGCTAACTGGCAGCACCTCCCACTCCCCAGTGCTGAAGATTTTAGTTCCTAAATCCAGGAACTCAGGGGGCTCTCATTTTTTTGAAATCTGGTTCAACAACCTAGACTATAACTTATTCAGATTACCTGCTCTACAGCAAACTGTGCCAAGGGGTTCTACCTTATTGGAACAGTGCTTAAAAAGAAGTTGGATACAGTAGTACTATTACTGCAAGGGTATAACATTTTGATTGGACAGATTTTATTTCTCTCAGCAGAAGAACGGGACTAGTATTTATACATAATCTCTATATTGCTCCAATAATGAATTCTGTTGCGATAAATTACCAGTCTGACTGTTTTCATATTTCCAAACTGCATTTAACCAGTTTGCTAGCGGAATACAAACAATTAGTTATTTTAGAGCATTATTCTTATGTCAAAGAAAGACGCCTCACTTATCCTTTGACAACAATTCCAGTAGAGACACCAAACTGAGCTAGATAGAGTACCATTAAGGGTGAGGCTAGTTCAAAGTCTATTGGTTGTGCTTTAGCATGAAGGATATTGATTGCTATTATCCCTTATCCACAGCTGAACTACTTCCTTTTCTAGCACCAACTATTCTGTGACTTATTAACATTAAATGTATTATGGGAGGAAAAAATGTTCATTTATCTGTTGTAACTGATGTTCTTCTAGATGTGTTGCTCACGTCCATTCCAACAGACATGTGTGCTACATGCACAATTGTGGAAGACTTTTTTCCACTAGCAGCACCTGTGGGGCGGGCTGTGGCACTCCCTAGAGTGGCACCTGTACAGCACAGTATCTAGGGCTCAGCCATCTCTCTACCCCCTCAGTTCCTTCTTGCCGGTTTTCCAGCAGAGGTGGAACTGAACAGGTGGAAGGCCAGCTGAGTCCTCTATACCACACCATACAGGTGCCATTACAGGGGGCTCCTCAGTCAGCCCGATGCATACCAGTAGGGGAAAACAACCTTCCAGTGATTGTACATGTGGTGCACACACACCTATTGGAATGAGCAGGAGCAGTCAAAGAACAATAAAATAATTTAGTTTAAAGTAACCATGAGCCACAATATGAACTGATCTCTATGTTATGGTATTGCAGCAGCTGCACGAAACTTAGGTTTGTTATTTTTAACAGAAGATTTAAATCTTTCTCCTGTAAAAATCTCATTGCAATGACAAAAATTAACAGTATATACAGAGTACATTTGGGTTTTCTATTGTGGTTTCAAGAATGGCTATGAATTGCCACTATGAACGACAATTTTAATTTGGCCTGGGAAAGAGTGAAAATGACTATAACAGAGGTTCCCTGACTTATGTTGTGTTCCCCTTTATCTGAAACGGAATCTGTCTGCATTCTCCTCCCACCCCGGAGCCCAGGGACAGGTAGTTCTCCCTCTCTGCCTCCAATGGGGGCAGGGCAAAGCGCTACAGGGCTATTTCCTAATTCAGACATTTTTCTTTAAGGCTAGCATCTTTGAAGCGATATCTCCTTTAAGTCAACCGGTGGGTGGGTGTGTGTGTGTGTGTGGGGGCTGTTAACTTACCTGCTGCCAATAAGTATTTCACCAATTCAAGATGTCCCTCTTGAGCAGCTTCCATTAAAGGTGTAGAGCAACCAAGTTCTATATCAGCTCCTGCCTTAATAAGGAAATCAGCTACTTCAGAAAATCCTCCACAGCACGCCAGGGTAAGAGCTGTCTCTTGCGTTTCTTCTGTCTGTGCATTTATATTTGCTCCTGGGGAAAAATGATCTGTTAATTGGTCTGGCCAGACAAGTCAAGGAGATGGGCACTCATTTTCCTGTTCTGCCCCCACCCACAGCCTTTCGCAAGAAGTCAGTGTGTGATAGTTCAATGTTTTCCCTATCAAGTAATAGCCATGTACTAAATCCCAAATCATCACACACTAACTAGCAAGATCAGTACTTAATCATTCAGAGTAAGATTATGAAAGAATATGTAGTTGGAATAACCACCAGAAAAGATTTAATGTAGAGTAATTCATGTGATTAAACCATTTTCTTACCCTGTGCCAGTAGCAGTGCTACCATCTCCTCATGCCCTTCACGTGCAGCTTCCATCAGCGGAGTATAACCTTCATCATTAACTTCCTCAAGATTTGCTCCCCTTTCTATTAGTAGTGCGGCTAGTTCCACATGTCCACCGCAAGCAGCTAATGTAAGTGGAGATTCAAATGAATCCGCAGGCATGTTGACTTGAGCACCACTGTCTAGAAGTAAACGAGCTACTTCCACATGTCCATCCTAAGAGCAGAGTAATTGAAAAAAGAAATGAAGTCAGAAACATCCCAATGTAGCAAAGACACCACTGTTACAAATGCTGTCATGAACGTCCATTTTTGGACTCTCGTAAGATCTCTTTCCAAGACAACTTCTGAGAATTGTAACAGTGCATCTATCTCACTCCGAAAAAAAAATCTGATTTCTTTTCGTAACTATAAATCTCATACAACATTAATAATGGCAATTCTTTTGCATAATAATCTGAAAGCTGCACAATTTCTAATTGACTGGAGATGAAATTTAGTAATTTAGATCCAAATGCTTTATTTAATATGATAAGAGCTTTGGAGCAAGAACCACATCTTCTTGTGTATCTGTATAGCATAGTTTGGGCACCATCATAATACAGCTAGTAAATAATAATCCAGCACACAATTACCAGACAGAGTTTAGTAATGAATACTCCAACAGGAAGCAATTAATCACGGAAAAGCAAATTTCTTTCTGGACTGGCTTATCACCAGTATGGACAAAGAACATGCTAACTTCCCTAGGTACTACACTACTAGGGAACTATCTACATGGGTATGTCTACGTTGCATTCCTCTTTCGAGAGAGGAATGCAAATGCAGACGAACGAAATTGCAAATGAAGTGCAGATTTGAATTTCCCGCTTCATTTGCATAATCGCGTCCAGGTGCTATTTCGAAATACCTTATTTCAAAAAAATAAATGCTGTCTAGATGCGGTTATTTCAAAAGAAAACCCTTCTTTTGAAATTACCCTTACTCCTTATAAAATGAGGTTTAAGAAAGAAAACCCTCTCTCGAAAGAGGAATGCAATGTAGACATACGCCATGAGTTTAGTAATGAAAGACACCAAACGTATCAAACAAAGGGTTATACGGGTTATCTAGAGCAAAACCAGTTCCATGCATTGCCACTGGCAGTTAAGGAGGAACTGAGGGTTGGGGGAGCACATAGCAGCCCCAATACCATGCCCATGGAAGTGCCACCTCAGGGGTCACTAGTATGGATGTTAAAATGCGTTTTTGGTAAATGTATAACTGTTGAATTTTTCAACAGTTACACATTTATACACAGCTGGGAGGTGGCTCCACAGGAGCTGGCTTTCTGCATGCATCGACACTGCTTCCATCTGATGCCTCTCCCCTGCAGTTAACTGTTTACACTATCACATCTCTAATTGCTAGAGGAGCTCCTCTATGGGTATTGCCAGGGGAAAAATCTTCCAGCACCAGTGCACATGGTGAGCAAGCAAACCAACTGTGGAATGCACATAAGCAATCACTCAAACAAAACCAAATGTGACTGATACAACAGTGAGTCCAAAATTATGTTTCCTCTCTTAGTAAAACACACCTCCCTCAAGATCAACCTCTTAGCAGGAGTCTAGTGTTGTTGCGCTTGTGCCCAATATTATAGTAACACATTCAGTAAAAATTGACCAAATTGGAGCAAACACTAAGAGAAACACACACACACACACACACACTCAGGCCTCAATTAAAAAAACTGCTTATGCATGTTTAAAATTATGCATATATGCATCTTGCTGAACTGGACTGCAGTGCAGATTTTGATTCATATTAAGACAGCATTTAGGCTAGGATGTTCCTCGTGTCTAGGAAAGTTAACTTGCAGTTAATCTTGGGTATCCTGACTGAAAACATGCCTTCCCCCTCAATGTCCTCAGGCAGGAGAAAAGGATTTTGATTGCTCAGCCTTCTACTTAGTTAAATTCTTACTCCAACACTAGAGGACACAGTTGCACCCAAAGCACAGGCTCCCTATAACAAAAACTACTTTTCCACACTCAGAACTAAATCTGACAGCCAAGCTGTCTTTTGAGAAGCCACTTTAAAATGGTATTCTTAGCAAGACAACCCTAAAAATTTTTTTTTCCTGGATCAGTGGATTAAAAAAAAAAAAAAAAACTCATTAACCAAAAAAGGCTTGCTTTGTTCTACCAACCCTTTGACTCCCCTCTGTCACCCCAAACAAAACTGATTCACTAAATACTATTTACCATGCAGGCCTCCATTAGGGCTGTGTGCATCTCATCTGTTTTATGTTCTTGATCAGCTCCAGCTTCAAGCAGAAAACGAACCATATCTAAATGGCCTTCAAACACAAAAGAAAACAATGTGTTACAAACATTAATAAAGGGTTTAGTCAAAATACAATTTAGATTTTTGTAGGTATTATAATTTGTAAATACGCTGCTATTTTGGCAGAACACAAGAGAGACATTCAACGTTATAACATTGTACGAGCGGTCTTATCAGTTAAGATTTTAACTTCTGGCTATGCAAAGTTTATTCTTTTAAAACCAATTCATGTTAAATAAAACCCTATTAAAATCCTGCCTTGAAACTTCAAACTATAAACAAATAGCATTTGTGCTCTAGTTGCCCACATAGCTTAAGTACTGCATGGATTGGCAAAAAAGTGAGGAAAGGAGAAAAATCAACCTAGAAGGTAAAAACCCTCCCAGAAAAGAATATGAAGTTATAACAACAGGTTAAATTTATAACATTACAGATAAGCACTGTTACTCTGGTCTTCTACAACACATTGGCCACAGATGCCTTAGTATCACATTCACAACTGGGATGTTAGTACTCTCTCTCTAAAGGAGAAATAGAAAGCATGTGTATAGAACACCATTTGCAACAAGACTCAGGCTATGTCTAGACTGCAGGCTTCTTTCGTAAGAAGCTTTTCCAGAAAAGATCTTCCGAAAAAACTTCCAAAAGAGAGCATCCACACTGCCAAAGCGCCTCAAAAAGCGATCTGCTTTTTCGAAAGATAGTGTCCACACTGAATGAACACGCCCTCGCATTTAAGCTGTGATTACTATGGACGGAGTGGCCACCAGTGCACCTGTACTTTTTCCTCTTCTTTTTAAAGGACTCCCTCTTCCCTGTCCACACACGCCTTTTTCCGAAGAGTTATTTCGGAAAAAGGATTCTTCCGCGTAGAAAGAGGTTTACCAATGTCGGAAAAACCCCTCTGTTCTTTTTTTTTTTTTTTTTTTTTTTGGGGAAAATCGAAAGAACACAATTGCAGTGTGGACGTAAGTGAAGTTTTTTCAGAAAAGCTCTGTAGTGTAGACATACCCCAGGGTTTAGAAAGATGCAGTTTTTGTTGCAACAGCAATGGCCATGACTAAACATATACTTTTTCTTATGTCTCAGATGGGGAGCTGTGTTAGTCTGTAACTTTAAAAACAGAAAGTAGTCCTCTGGCACCTTGGAGGCTAACAAAATATATAGTATCATGAGCTTTCGTGGATAAGACCTACTTCTTCAGATGAGTTGGAATGGAGTTGTTCTTATGCTGTGTCTTAATGTGATTGGATGGAACAAGGGTAGAGTATGTGTTAGATATGAGAAAGTTAAGTTGCAAATAATTCCAGATTTCCTGACTTCATTTAGTTTTCTTTTAACTCCAGCACTCTAATTTGGTTCCTGAAGGTATTTTTTTAACTTTTACAAAAACTGTCTGGGTATTTTAGTTAGATTCCAAGCATAAACTCTAACAATGTCACATGCATAATACAATGAAACTTAAAAAAAAATACAAAAGGTGAAGAGTCACTTAACACTTCCACACAAACCAAGATTTTAATACCATACCTTTATAGCAAGCTAGTGTAAGTGCACTTTCTTTGAACTCATTGGAATGAGTGTTGATTCCTGCACCATATTCCAGAAGTACTCTTGCAACCTCAACATGACCTGCACTGGCTGCTTCCATTAAAGGAGTATGTCCATTTTCATTATGATCTTCTATATTAGCACCTGCTTTCAATAGCACTTTCACTATGTCAACGAATCCCCCAGCGCAGGCATAAGTGAGTGCTGTGTTCCCTAAGATAAAATAAAAGAACATACAGTAAATAACTCCCTCCTCCTTCGCCTAACCCCAGCTGCAAATTTAAAAAGTTTTGGTTTAGTTTAACATAGAATTTTAATTTTCCTAAGTATTTATAACAAATCAACCTAGCAGACCTTTGCACTTCTCTTACCTATGATTTCAGGTGAGGTAGAAGATTCAGAAACAGATGAACAATTAGATATAAGTATGATCATCAAACAGTGTACTAGTTCCAGGACTCCTTTTATCAGTCTAAAAACCTTTTATTTGGCCTATGGTAACTTCTCTAGGAGTCCTAGAGACACTCAACAACCCTTTTATCTTATATCTCATTCAAAGGCCATTATTCCTGCTTTGTGTAAACTGTATCTTGGTACTCTCTCTCAGCCAAGACAGTCAAGTTCTGACTCCAACTAGCTCACACCTCCCTCAGCATTTTTCCACCATAAATGCTAGGCATGTAAGTGATTTAACCTTTCATTCTATATTTTCTTCCATTTTTGCCTTCACCCACCACCTTCTTCCTATACAGAATCTGTTACGAAAGCTTTCTGTATTTCGCAAGGACACTAAGGTCATCGCATTATCTGGTTTCAAAAACTGGCCACATTTTGTCTATTAGCAATATCACTAAGCACAGAGGTGGGCCGGGAACAGCAATCCACTGCCAATGGAGCTGCGATCCCGCATACCTGTGGGCAGTGTAGGGACCCACGAGGGGCTAACCCTGACAAACTGGATCTGTCCCAAGAGCTGGTATTTGCCCACGCCAACTTACCTACTGCCAGATGAAGTGTGGGGCTTATTTTTAGTACCACTTTTCCACCTTTCTGAACCTCCCAACATTTTACTTTTCTAGGAGTCCTAGAGAGACACTCAACAACCCTTTAATCTTATATCTCATTCAAAGGCCATTTTTTCTCTCTTTCTTGAAAGAGGGATGGTAAAGCACTGGTTTACTTGCCCAAACTCACTATTTATACCACTGATTTCTAGTATCCTTGAAAACTTATGGATTTCATTTTCAGGAAAGCACCCTGTTTATCTCAAGCACCTGAGTCCATTTCAGCAGACTACAGATTCAATTTATGCTTTTCAGAACAGCTCATTTTCCCTCTAAGCAAATTACAGTTATAAACACCTCTTCCCAATTATGGCATAGAATATTTAAGGTGCAAACGAGTCACCTGCCAGGACTTCAGCCTCTTTCATTCTGCTAGACTACGGATTCTCAATAGGGATTGTAAATCCCGGTTAATCAGTTAGCTAGTTAAATGTTATATATTTAACCGCTTAACCGATTTAACAGGGACAGGCAGGGGCTGCTCCAGCTGGGGTAGACTGCCTCTCCACAGGACTGCAGCAGCCCTTCGCCCACCATTCACATCCCTAGTTTTCAATCAGTGGTACAGATACTGCTGGGGATATGCAGAAATCTTCCAGAGGGTACATCAACTCATCTAGATAACTTGCATAGTTTTACCACAGGCTACATAAAAAGCTCTAGTAAAGTCAGTACAAATTAACATTTCATACAGGTAATGACTTGTTCATACTGCTCTATAGACTATACAGTGAAATAAAAGTACAGTATTTATAAAATCAATTAGAATTTAATCTCTCTCTCGATATATGAAAGTTTTTCCTTTGGGGCAACAGTGACATCATCACATCACTCTGTCACCCCATCCTCCAGCCTGGGAGTCCCCAGAAAGGGACGAGGCGGCCATGACTCAGGGTTCTCCTCCCCCCATCTTGGGCGGTGCCTTCGGCTCCCTGCTGGCCCCCAGTTCCCTCAAAGGAGGGCCGGGGGCAGCAGTAGCAGCTCCCCGCTGTGCAGGGGGCCCTGACACTCCTGGACTCAATGGGGAACTGCCTCCGCCGGCTGCTTGGACCAGATACGCTGGGGCTGCCACATACCTGGAGCTCCAGCGTGGAATCCTGTCTCTCCCCCCCCAAAAACATGATTAGTGTGCCAGCGCCGGCTTCCCGTAGGGTAGTAGGGAGAGGAGAAAACCCCGAGGCTCTGCACCAGAGGTGGCTTGCAGAGAAGCATGAGCACTGCTGTGGGGAGAGGTGGCCTGAGAGCCTGGGGGGGAAGACCGGGGAGGGTGATGGGGGGCTGAGAAGTGAGGGCTGTGGTGGATGGACTTGAGGCTGGGGCTGGCGTGGCCCCAGGAGGGAGAGCCAGGCTTGCTTACCCCCCAATGAGAGGGGGGTTGGCGAGCAGGGGGCACGGCCCCCTAGTTACATATATGGTAGAATGAAAAAAGTAAGCAATTTTTGGTGTGTGCAGTGATGCTTTGGTATCTTTATATCTGATTTGTAAGCAAGAGGTTTTAAGTGAAGTGAAAGAGGAAGCTATTTACTGGGCAGTAACTGACATTCTTCAAGATGTGTCCCCTGTGGGTGCTTTACTCCAGCTGTTGGCACTTCCTTACGTCGTCACTCAAATTTCTGCAACAGTGACCATAGGGGCCGCACATATGCTGTGCTTGACTCACACACCAATGGTGCCCCAACAGTGTGTGTGTGCAGCCAATCTCCTTATTTCCTTCTCTACAACAGAGACCCCTCCAAACGCGAAAGTAGAGTAGAGGAGGGTGGGCCAGTGGAGTACCACTCTTCTCAAAGAATGTCAATTACTGCAGCTCTGGTAAGTATTAGTTACTGAATTATCTCAAAATGTCAGACTTAATTTGTTCCCATTTGTTTTACTGGTGACCCTATTTCACAGGGGTCTTCAATGGATAAAATGCCTTTGCAGTAGAATTATTAAGGACTAAGAAAGAGCCATCTGGTTTCACTCTGGTATTCAGTTTCAGATGAACAATGATGGCTCCTGTTTGGTGCTGTGTAACAGTTATGATTGTTTTATCCTTAGAACTGAAGTAATTTGTACTGTATTTTCTATTACATGAAAGCACTGAATACTTAAAAAAAGTAGAGTTCAAAACACGCAAACAGGCTGGGACTGATAAGTGCTAATCTTACGCAATTCATCCATTTTGCTGTTCCATACCTACCTGTTGAAGACTGGGCATTGACATCGGCACAATGAACAAGTAGCAGTTTTACAATGTCTACATAGCCTCCGCATGCAGCTGCCATCAATGGAGTTATGTCTCCTTTATTCCCTCGATCTTCAACATTTGCATGCATCGCGAGTAGCACCTAAACAAACAGAAGTTAAAACTCCTTTATGTTATGTTTTACTTCTTTTAATTCTGAAGGACCCAGGATATGTCTAACTACTAACCTTAGCTGCCCTATATTAGACTGACTTACAGTCACCACAGAAATTACTCTCCTTGGGTTGGTGGTGCAGGTCCTCACCAGGAGCACTTCCACCAACCTAAGAGGAGCAGTTTGGGAGCTGAAAGCATTGCTCCTCAGCTCCACTGACTATTCTCTGCCACAGGCCTGGTTGCCCTTCAGGCTCCTGGTGGGCTTTTTAGCCCCTGCACCTGCTACCTGAAGGTGGCCTTGTCAATTTCACAGCTTACCAAGCCCTGAAATACACAAAACTTCCAGGCTCTTGGCAGATGGCTCTTAGCTGAGATTGGGGTTCAAAGACACACTGGCTTCTCATCCCCACTTCCAGCTAGGGTGAGGGTCCAAAGGTTGCCAAGGCTTCTTACCACAGCTCCTACCCAGAAGCAGAGTCCAGCTGCCCATCTCTCTAGGGGAATAGTATCATTCTTTTCAATTTCATGGCTCCTGCTGTGACATTGACAAAACAGCCTATGTAAGACACTGCATCGCCATAACTGCAGTGACATAAGCCTTATGCCTCTCCCGTGGAAGTGGAGTTATGTCAGTGTATTAAAACACTTATATCGGTGGGAAGAAGGCTTTAGTGTAGACACTAACTTAATTACCATCAACATAAGCTGCTTTATGTCCATCTAACTGTGTAGCATAGACCATACCTAAGAACTATTCTCCTTTTTTCCCCTCCCTGCTATTTTTAAATGCTTTATACCACAGCAATCCTACCTCGGGTAAAGAGCCAGTCATGGATCTGTCCAGAGCCAGTCATGACTGCTACTTGAATCTACCCAAGTAGAGCACTATGCTGCTTTCTTCCACATTTTTTGCATATTACAATATTTAAAGTCAAAATATAAGCAAAGACTGCAACATACAATCAAGATTGTCAAATACTTGAGATTGGGAGAAACCTCTGCAGGTAAAATGAACAAATTTGTGCTGGAATCATCAATGCACAAATGTAAAATATCTCAATTGTAACACTCTCTCTGAGATTTCTCCCAATCAACTTCTTTTGGGATCACCAAGTCAAGCTAGTTGCTTTCTGGTTTGTGAATCACCACCAACACTCCTATAGCCTTTAATGGAGATACACAGGTGTAACTGAAGGAAGAATTTTAAAGTAATGCAGAAGACACACTGGAGTTAGAATTTAGTTAATGTTGATGTATTAGTCAGAAAGAAGTCCCAGTCTTTTTGGGTGGTTTTTTGTTTGTTTTGTTTGTTGTTTTTTTGGCTGTATAGTCACCTTTGGGGCTGAATCTCAGAATGACTATTTGGCACCACAGCTTGAATATTTCTGGAGTGACATGCCTGGGAACTAGAGGCAGATTGATTGAACACATATACAAGGTGCAATTTTCAAACTAGTCCATCTCTGTTGTGGCATGTCTTATTTGTTACCCCCTCCTCTTTAGATTGAGGGTTTTAAAGCATATTTAGTGGGAAACTGTCTAACAGACTGTTGAACATGCAATAAAAGTGAATTGCATTAGGTTTTAGTCCATAGTCCTTTTAGAGTACAAAATCCATTTCAAATCAAAAGGATTAATATGTTTGACTTCCAAAGAATTTCAGGCATACAGTACTCTGTATTTAAAGTCTCAGCCATAAGTGACTGTACTTACTTGTGCCAATTCATAGTATCCAGCTGAACAAGCCAAGCAAAGGAGACTCTCCCCTTCTTCAGTATGTTCATTTACACTTCTTCCTTCATCCAGCAGCTTCCGGACAGCATTCACATCCCCATCTGAGCACGCTTCTGCCAAACTGCGACTGGAAGAGTATCATGCAATGAACACAGGAATAATTCTACAAGCAGCAGGCAGCGAACTTTCTGATAAACTATAAAGTCAAGTTATGCAGTGAAAAACTTCTGCTTCAATGACATACTAGCTTTCTGTTTAGCATTTTGCAAGAGTCTTCCAGAACACGATACAGAAAGGCAAAGTGCTTTTCAAAACACCACTTGAACATTGTGTTGGAGTGTTAGGCCCTTTCACAGATGGCCTAATTGAGAGATAAAGGATCCATCTACAACAGGAATTTGCTCTGATTTTGAAATAAGTGGCTAGCAACTGACAGCTTCATTGCAGCAAATCCCAAGTCCAGACAAGGAAGACTATAACATGCACTAGCACAGCTCCTCCCAGTGTAAAGCAGAGTAGCTCCACTAGGGCAAGTTGGAGCTTTCCTGTTTACACCTGAGGTTTACACTGGGGCAGCTTGGGACAGCAGCTAGCCACTGACTGCAAGAATGGGGTAAATCCCCAGGACAGACAATGCTTAAGTGACCTTCCTAAGGTGACACTGACTTCTGTTGCAGAACTAGGAATAAACCAGATCTCCAATCTGACAATCCTCTGCTTTAGCCATCTGACTTTTCTACTACTGCCTGAACTATTTTATTGGAAGGGAGAGGGGGAATTAAATAATTAAACAAGTAAACCACTTTAAATAAAACATTCATATGACAGAAATTATCCTTAAAAATACCAAAGAAACTCAAGCCACTGATGTCTGCAGACTATCTGGAATAGAACATTATTACAATATGCCTATTGGATAGATGTATTATTTTTTAACATTCCCTCATACTAGGATACCTAGATTAATAATGCAAGGAAAGGAGGTGGGATCTCATTCACAATTCTAAGGAAAATGTAGGCCGTCTAGTGAAGTCACTGTACCTCTCATTCCAAAATGAGAAAGTACCAGCGTAGAAGTATAAAATATATTGGAAACTGACTGATGTGTCAATTCAAGATGATACAAAAGGGCAAAGGTCCTCATGTGATATTACTATCCTCTATTATGGAGACAGGATCCCCACCTCTTGTCACCATAAAAAGACCTTAAGGGTCAAGAAATACTTAGCCATTACCTTAAATAGCAGCAGCTATGGTGGACTGCAGTGGAGTCTAGTGTACTTAATACATCTTCCAAAAACAGATGTGTTGATTGAGAGACCTCAGATACCTTAAACTAACATACTCAAGAGAATATGTGAGAATAGGGTTGGGTCTGAATAAGATATTACCTTTAAAAAGGCAGTTTACTTAGTCTTTAAAAAGAAAATAAGTCTCTTAACAGAAGACAATTTGGAGAATAGAGATGACAAAAAACCAAGAACATGGGTTCTCTTGCAAACTGAAATAAAGAATCCTCCCCACTAGTCTTGAACTCAAAGGGCCGATAAATTCAAGCTAAGCCCAGGTTTCCAATGAACAACCCACTTTCGACATATGTCAGGAGGTTACTGCTGAGGGCATGCTATGCCAAAAATTAAAAATGCTGCGCTAAAAATTCTGCAAGCTTTATTTGTTAATACATAAAAACAGAGGCTCCAGCATGGCGGGGGGGGGGGGGTAGGGGGCCTGCACGAGGGGTGGAAGATCATCCTGCAGCACCCCACACCCCCAGGACATTGATTCAGTGGTGAGGCTGCACCTGACCCTGACAGCACAAGGCCTGAGCCTGCCTCAAACTCCCTGGGATCATATCCCTCTATGCTAGCCTTCAGCCAGGTTAAGCCAACTTGCTCCCACAAGGTCTGAATACACAGGGGTTGGGTGGCTGGGGGAGCAGCTCTCCATAAAGTTACACTGCCCCCCACAGATGAGTGATGGGGGCAGGACACAGCCCCAGCCATTCCTGGCAAGAGAAAAGGAAGTCTTGTCCTCTGCTGCCTCCAGCCCAGTCAGAACTAGCAGCTGACCCCAGCTCAGGGTAGGAGCCACCGGCTGGATGTCCCCAGCCCTGTGATGATTTACCTCTCTGCCAGGTGTGCTGAGTGCCTAAAACACTGTACCCGCACTGTTAGAGAGTGGTGCAGGACTGCTCTTGCAGCTTCCCTTGGCCTCCCTGACACAAAGGGATTTTTCTGTGGGGAAGCAACAAAGAGGGAAAAGCAATAACAGAAAATGGGGAAATGGCAGAGGTGCTTAACAACTTTGTTTGTTCTCATCAAGAAGGTTGTTAGAGACTAGACACAGCGAATGCCAGTGAAAATCGGGTAGGTTCAGAAGTTAAAGTAAGAAAAGAACAAATCAGAAATTACTTAGAAAAGTTAGATGTCTTCAAGACACTATGGCCTGATAAAAATGTATTCTAGAATACTCAAGGATCTTGCCTGCCCCTGTGCTAAAGGAATACAGTTTGTGATTTAATTAATTTTATGTCCATTTCTAAATTTCTTGAAAAACCCTTCCCCAGGAACAGCACCTCAAATCTTATGCACTTTGGAGATCTGAGATACGCACAACATAGTATTTCAACATGTTTTCTCCAGCCCCCTCCACAGGACCACTTCCATGTCAAGTAGCTGAGTGGAAGCTGACAGACATCTTGCCTCTTAACTTGCAAAAGCTGAAAGTAGGAAATATTGATGCTTCAAGCCCCTTACAGTAATACTTCCCTTTCCCACTGAAGGAGTGCTGTGAAAGCATGCTTCCTCGGGACACAGGACAATCACTTGATTCTGGGGCACTGAGGCAACCATGCTCTACTGGTTAATCAAGCTAACAGATGTGTTGTGGACAAGTACTAGGAAATTTATTTTTCCTCCAAAACCTTATAGCAATAGCCTCTGGCAGATGACTGTCCCATCAGGACTGTCCCAGACAATGAGCTATCTTTTAGTTTCAATAAACTGCAACTCCTGAAGCTGCTGAGGCAGTAGTTACAGCAAATCACTAGCATTTCTGGGTCTGTTTACCTTGCAATTAGATAGTCATATGCCAGATGACTAGGGCTCACTACGGTCATAGACATCTGAGCTCAGATTCTAGGACCCTGCAAGATGGAAGGGCCCCAGAAAATGTTCCCTCTAATTTTTCCCCCCTTGCACAGAATAATGTTTATGTGCACCAAAGCATGTGCGAACATGCACCATCAGTAGAAACAAAAGGCCTAGCTGTGAGCACTCTGCTAATCATCAGGGCAGCATCTGAATTTCTCCTAAGTGGCCACACAAGTGCACAGATTACAGGGAACACTGGTCCCAGAGCTCGGGCTGTGGCCCAGTAAGCCCAAGCCCTGCAAGTCTGAGTCAGCTGCAGGTGTCTAACTGCAGTGTAGACATATCCTCTGTGGGAATGGCAAGGCTGGCTTTCCATTATAAGCTTTTTTTTTAGAAGCTTTTGTTCAGGAGAGACTGACATCACATACCAAATGGGAAGAAAAGCAACTCTCTCAAAGTGTAAGATAAGGAAGGATGCTACAGTGCATTATTACTACTGTCCCCAGCTAACAACTTGAGGTAAGGTGTGCAATGCCCTGGGATTTGAGAGCATGGTTGCTGCCACTAGCAAGGGATTTATGCGACAGAGTTGGAAACTGAAAAAATAAATACAAAATGGCAAAAAATTCATTTGAAAATTCACAATTTAGAGACTATAGTTTAATATGAATGAAAGGAAGTCATTACATACTTGTCCACTTGTCCTGCATTGTGATTGTTCTCTGCTCTCATCCGTGTCAATGCAGCGGCAGCTTCATCCAACGCACAGCTAACAGAGGAGGTCAGTCTTCGAAGCACCTCAGGATCTGCGAAGGCTTTACCATCGGCAGTGGACAATTTACCAATTCCTTCAGTGTATGTTCGTTCATCAATCAGGTTAGTATGAAAGTCACACAAAAAAAAATGCAAAAATACTATTTTAAATTTCAGTCACATGCACTATTAGTAAAAACTGATCTGCAAACATGCTGGAAAAACCAAATATTTAAAATAATTGTTAACGTGTCTTTATAATCTGAAAATTTCATTATAACAAAGCAGCAGCAGATGTTTATTTGCATTTACAGTTGTATTATATGCCCCCAATTTCAAGCTTATACCTTTTGAAAAACTCTTGAGGTGGAGAACAAGCATTGGAAACAAGTTAATGTTTGGGAAACGTTGAGGTAATGCCATTAGGCTGTTTTGAGATTATCTGAATTTGAAGAATACTTTTCCACTCCAATTTTCTGCTCCACAATTTACAACATTAAAAAAAAAAAATCAAAGCTTCCAGTGGGTTTAGTTATCAACAAGGATAAATGCTTTTAACAAGCTTGAAAAAGTTTAACAAACTAATTGTTTGATCTTCCAATAGCTTAATGTACTCAAGTGCAGAGAACCAGCTAAAGCCACAATAAAGTATCTTACAATGTAGTCAAAAGGTAATGTTTTGAATGACTGTGGACTAGGGATGTTAGATGTTGTGTATTTTAGTAATCATGTAGCCACAACAATTTGTAGCAGCTACACGGTTACTAAAATACTTCCTGGGGCTGGCAGCCAGTGCACTTCTGGCCCCACACCCAGGGAGCCTCTTGCCACCCTACGTTGCTGCCTCTGTATCAGAGGCAGCAGCAAGAGGTGGCACGGAGCCAGTCCACAAGAGGAGCCAGTTTAAAAATTGGTTCCCTGTGCAGACCAGCTGTGGGGTGGCAGCAGCCTCTGTCTGAAAGGGGCCTGAACACCTTGGGGAAGAGGCTGCGCCGGCATCTTGCCTGCCCCTCGGCGCACTGTTACCTCTGATACAGGGGGTGGTTCCGCAGGAATCAGCACACACCAGAAGCTGGCTTAAAAGCCAGCTCCCCACGGGGACCGGCTCCTGCCTCCCCTCCTCCCCTCCAACCTTGCTGCCTCTGATACACAGGCAGCAAAGAGGGGGTGTAGTGTCGTTTGGATTAACTGACTAGTCAAGACTTATCGGTTACTCATTTAAATGGCTATATGCTAACATCCCAACTGCGGACAGTAATTTTTAATCCCAGCGAAATTTGAATCAGTTTATTTAAAAAAAAAGGTAGTTTAGCACCAGTTGTGAAGCTGACCTTTAGGACAAAGTGATGCACTTCTGAATCTGCAGACTGGCATACAACAGCACCAAAAGAAAGGGACACTTCTCTCATTTATCTCAATGTCACTCAAATGCCAGCAATGCAGTTATTTTCACTGCTGATGTGAATTCTAGTACAACTCTAAGTTTATACCACTTAACTGATTGTACCCAAGGACATTCTCAGAGTTTAGGTATTATCTATTCTATACATGTAAATGCTCTGGCATAGCTGTACTTGCAGAATTAAGTTTATGCTGCAAGTACAAACATTCAACTAGTCAAGTGTCAGGAAACACACTGAATTACTGTATAAGTGTTTACAGCATTGGGTCCCAAACTGTCAGTCATTACCCACAGTATGGTCCTGAAAGAGGACCAGGAAGGTCTTCAGATAAGGGAATAAAAAGATGCAAGAAAGCTTCTAAACAAACAGCTACAAGGGTAGTGCCATCTTGGGTTAGTGGAGACTGCCCTACATGCAGCCGTTTGAAGCTGTGGTTCCCGGTGAAGGTTCAGGCTTTGAAGCCCAGCCTCTTCCATAGAATCGGCGTCTGGGTTTCAGAGCCTGAACTCCTGCTAGCCTAGCCTACACCTGCAGACCACAGCTAGGAGGCTTGCTCCAAAATGCTGCATATACTCAAAGCACTCAGACTCTCAGCTGCAACCAGGCAGGACACCTGGGAAGCGCCACCTGCTGCCAGAGCAATATAACACTCACAGTGGCAGCAGCATACCTTCCTATGGCCAGCAGCAGGTCACAAGTTCCATGTGGAGGATGCAAAAGCAATGTAGGGAGATTGGGAAAGAGAGGAAGACTGATGCAATCCCTTTCCTCCAGCACATGGGGCAGCAGGCCAACTTAAAGTGGGCTGGATGTGACCTCAACCTTTCCGACTCTTGTTTGGTCTGATGGTTGAGGGCCCCCATTGGATGCCCTTTGTGACTGCACACTGGTGGCCTGGCTACCCACTCAAAGTTTTCCAAGTTAATTCTTAAGACAAAGCATTCTTTTATGCAAAGCCAACCTGAATACTAAGGTGCCAGGAGGGTCATGAGACTAGTGGTGACAATGGGCACCACTGCAGGAACAATGTGGGAACCACTAGCCTACACATTACTGGAAACTAACAATGATTCAACAATAGCAAAGGTAGGTCATCTTCAATAAGCTAAGCAACAGAGTCATCTTTTAAAATGGCTCAATTAGGCATTTAACTGCAGAAGTAACCATGCTAGAAAAACACCTGTGAAACCTTAGTATTTGCCATATGCACATCTTCTGATTCTTTTGAAATTCAGCTATGTTTTCTATCTGTTGCATGCTAACCCTGAGCATAGCATTAATTACAATGAGTTCAATGCATCAGGCAACCACAAATTAGAGATAAAAGAAACCTATTAGCTCATGCAATTCACCACCTCACCAGTATGGAGATCCACAATTATACACGAGAGTCTTCCCAAATTTCTCTAAAGTGGAATCAATTTAGGGTGGCTTATGCTAGACCCAGGTCAAACATATAACTTGACCACTGGACTGTCTTGCACAGATCTAGAATTTCTGCAGTTGGGTCCTATGCTGCTATTGCAACTCTGAATACTTAGTTGCATAGATACAAGGACTAGTCAATCTCCCCCACCACCACTTTGCTGCCTCTATTATATAGAGGCAGCGGAGGAGGAGGGGGAAGGTACTTCGAGAGAGCCCAGGATCAGCTGGGGACTCCACCTGACTCCGGGTTCCGCGGAAATGCTGCAGGGAATCCAGGGTCAGCTAGGGAGTCCGCAGCTGATCCCGGGCTCCAGCGTGGCATTTCAAAGCACACAGAGCCCAGGATCAGCTGGGGAGTCCCCAGCTGACCCCAGTTTCTGTGGAAATGCGGCATGGAACCTGAGCTCCGTGTGGCATTTCAAAGTGGCAGCACAGCATGGAGCCTGCTGACCCCAGACTCCATGAGGGCGCTTCTGCTTTGAAATGCACAAGAGCTCCCACCGGGGACTCTTGTACATTTCAAAGCTGGCACATTGCGTGCAGCCCGGGGCCAGCAGGAAGTCCCCAGGCTGGGGACTCTTGCGCATTTCAAAGGTTAAGCGCCCTCATGGAGCCCGGAGTCAGCGGGACTTCCTGCTGGCCTGGGCTGCACGCGGAGTTCCACATTCCTCCTTTGAAATGTACAAGTGCCCCGCATTCAATGAAGAAATGCAGAAGTACCCATCGACTACTCAAATAATAAATTACTCATTAGTTAACATCCTTAGCCCAGAATCCTTGTCAGAGTAGAACATTGCCACTTTAGATGCATGATGTGATGTGTAAAGCAACAAGTCTATTCAGTCCAGACACAAGTCCTATGAAAATTCTCTTAAAAAAAATTGACAAAAAAAAAAAAGACAAAAACAAAGAAGAGGTCACTGCACACCTGCAAGTTGTTCACAGAACACCAGTGTTTAAGAAACTCTGTCCTAGACCTTATCCCATACTATGATCAGCTTTGCATATACCTAGTTTCCCAGGTCCGATCTTAAATCAAGTTTCAAAGCATCATGTTAGCTCTCTGGAAATCTAATTATTTGGCAACTAAAGAGAAACTATCAAATCTGTAAAGAAAACCCCCAATAGCAGTGATTTATTATCTAGGAATGCTTGGTGCTTAACCATGAAACCTGGTATGTTTATTCTTTGTTAGTTTATTCTTTTTACCTGTTCTAGTGTTACTCTTCAATACATTAATCTTTCATCTCCTGCCCACAGGAAACGCCTATTTCTAGCATGCTCCTTAGTTATCAGTGAGCTAGAAGATAGTTCCCCAGTAATATGCACCTGATCTCTTACTACATGCCTTACTATCTCTCATTGCATCTACCTTTAGAATCCTCTTCACAGATTTTTGCTTTTTCAATTAACCTTAGTCACATGATTTGTGATGCAAGATCAGACCACTAGTCTATCTAATCCTGCAGACAGCCATTATCTATACCCGAGTATTCAAAGTAGCAGCTGTCAAACCTATTGATCACTACTGATATGCTGGTGGACTGCAGAGATCTGACTACTAACATGGTGCTGGTGCTTGCTTCCAGCTGCTAAGTCATATTGCCAGCACACTCAGTTCTTTCCTGTTCTTACCTTCCAAGGTAGGAAGTTACAACTGCAGAGAACTTTCAAAGTTTAAACCAATGGGGTTGTTTTCTTTTTGAATCTGCACGTAAGATATCTTTAGTGCTATACTGTTGATAATTTCATAATGTTTCTTTCTCTTTGGCAAAAATATCAAAGACTTCCTGTGCAGCTACTAAAGAATCTTGTGTGCAACTATCTCAAGAACCATAGCTTTGCTAGGCAGCAGAATAGGCATTAATAGCCAAACAGGCAGATGTTGGAGATATTTATCAGAAGTAGCCACAAAAAAAACTGGTGACAGGGAGCACACACTTCTTTCCTATGTTCCTCACATAGCAGTCAGGGAGGTGTGAAGGAAAAGAAAAAGTGCGCTCCTCTTCCCTTTCAGCAGCTGAAGAGATGTGTGCAGAGCATCAAATTTATTTTCAGCCAGAGGTAGAGAACAGAAGAGCACTGTAGGTTGAAAGACTGCACCTTGGTACAAAATATCCACCCTTATCCCAAGCAGTTGGAGGCTGGCATCTCAGCACAATCTTGTAAACTCTACCTGCATCTTCTGTATCTAAATTTGGCTAGCAGACATCTGGCAAATTCATTCACCTCTAAGGATCTTCACACCCTCCTACCAAATTTAGGATGTCTTTGCACATGTCTCCTAACAATCATACTTAGTATTTTCTGCTTATCCACACAGGGCCATCTTCATCTCATATTCCTTTCTACTAGAGCCAAGTAATAGCCTCGCTACAGCACCATACAAAACCAAACACCTGGAACAGCGGCTCTTAGAACAACCTTCCCTTGCATTACAGTGCAGGAAAGTGTGTCACTGACAAAAACAGAGCAAAGCAAACATGCCAACCCCAGCTGCTGAAGATTCTGAAGCCCTCTTCAAGTTTGGTCATTCCAATCAATGACTATGCTCAGACTTCTCCTCCTTTGCTCTATAATTCACAACTTCCATCAGGCAGGTGTTTTGATATCAATGTTGAGAATCCAGCAGACTCTCTCCAGGATTTCCCTTCTTTCATTCTTTGTTCCAGTTTAGCAACTATTTCTTTACTTCTTGAAAGCCTGGACTCAGATCACTTCAAATCAGTCATAGGGATGTTAAATATTGGTTAATTGAATATGTAAGTAACCTCATGAATTCTTATCAAAGAACTAGTGTAACTGTCGGCAGGAAGAACCAAACCTGGGACCTCTAGAGCCTAGTGCATGAGCCTCTATAGAGCTTGAGCTATAAAGCCAACTGGCTAAAATTCTTATCCATTACTCGACTATTCTGTAGTCATTGGGGCGGGGTGGGGCTGGCAGCCAGTGTGCTCCAGCTCCACTCCCAAGGAGCTCCCTGCCACTCCACGTTGCTGCCTCTATATCAGAGACAGCACTGCAGGGTGCCAGGTGGGAGCTGGCCCACGAGTTTAAAAACCAGCTCCCCTCAACTCAGGTTTTTGGGACAATCTCATAAGCCTATGTGACAGTCAGTCAAACCTCACCAATGCTCCATACCACTGTAGCTGAAATCAGTGTATCTACCTAATAGGTACCAAGAAAAATATGGGTCAGTGTCTCATAGGAAATCCTCTACTCATTAAGCTGCTGGAAAGACCCTATTCAAATGTTTAGTGGAGTACCCTCCTGTGCACTTCTAGAAACAACTCTGGTAATGGATGTCTCCACTCAGGGATGGAAGCCCACCAATATATTTCACACACAGGGCCTGTAGTCATGTCAGAAAGCTTAGCTATACATACACCCTCTAGAAACCAAAGCCATTCACCTGACATGCAAAACATTTCTCCCTTTACCCTTGAACTGTGCATTTTTGATGAATGCAGACACCACCACACATTATGTCCACCTGCTAGGAGGTCATTTAGCTTGGGACTTAGTGTGTTCAGCCCTAGATCATGCCATAGGCCATGTATCAGCCAAACATTCAGAACCTGCCAACAGACCACCATTTCAGCAGAGGTCTCAAACTGAGTGGCCTGTCAGTTTGACCAGGGATGCCCTACCTGCTGACACTAAACCCAATGTATATCAAGTGTTCTGCTCCGCTCTCTCCTTCACCACAGCAGCAGGAATCAGAGCACCCCAAGGCACTCCACTTCCTGCCACATTTACAGCTCATCAGCATATGACCAGTTTTTATTTTGCTAGTTTTTGCCAATACTGATAGGAGATTTTCCATAATCCTCTATTTTAACTAACTTGCAAGATTTCTCTCATGGAAATACTAATCCTTGTAAAGAGTACCATTTCATTCTCCACCCACACAAACCCCTGTTGTCTTCTGCACTTAGGGCAAGAATTTATTAAAAACTTGTCTAATCCAAGTCAGTGAACAGCAGCATCACCCTTTATTTTATTTTCCTTTCCAGTTAGGAGGCAAGATTTTTCCATTCACAAGCCATCCTGTTTAACCATAACAGGTGAAGCAACAATATACTGTACTACATTATGTTTCTAAAACAAAGGTAAAGTTCTACAATCTAATTTACAGCATCTCCTCTGGATCCTTTTCTATGGACTAGAAATTTGCTGATGCAGTAATGCTGCTTTTAAGGACTTATGACTTAGGCTAATCGTTATCTCCACTATTTCACACACAGGTCCTTCAGATCTTGTGGACAACACAGCCAATGTACTGCATTTGAGTTTCTCAAGTAGCTCCACGACTTCCATCAATTAATACCACACTAATGTCCCATGAAAAATGCCTTTAGAAGAAGATTTCCCAATGCCCGCAATACAATCATTTTCTAAGATCAAGACTTAGTTTTCCTCAAAGAGTCCTGCTCTAGAAGGCTCCAAGTCACATGCAAGTATACCAGCTTCCAATGTAACAAATGTGTTTCTCAATCTCTATTTGCTCAATACAGGGAACTCAAACAGAAGTCGAACATTATGCCCAGTATTCCAACATAGGGAAAGCTGGTTAGACTGATAGTTTTATTTGTTTCACATACAATCCTATAAAAACTTTTTCTGAAGCAACTCATGATTTTATTGTCTACACCAGCTGGGAAGGATGAAGACAGAAGCCACAAGAAAACAATTATCCTTTGAAGAAGACAGTAGTAATTTCCCCAAGCATGCCGCATACTAAAGAGAGCAGTGGCCTGCACTAGTGGTAACAGCTGGCTACAAATGCCATTAGTGGATCCAACAGAAATGTAAGGCAATATAAACCTAACAGGTTTTGAAGTGATAAAAAGTCCTGTTCCCAAGAAAAGTTTTATTTTGACTCCCTCAATGTCTGCCAGATTTTTCCTGTTTATAAGAGCTCTGAGTTGATGATTGTGGAATCTAGAACAGAACAGATTTAGCAAGAAATTGTTTTACCTCTGTTCCAATGCAATGATAAAACTTATTAACTGGAAGGGATTGTCATGCATGCAAGCTCAGCAAAGCTTGATTTAAGGCTTTAATAACTGTTTCTCCTCTGAAAAGAAGCAAATCAGAAGTTTTGCAGAAACATAGCTTGCCATGCATTTAACTAAAGGATCTTCCTGCCCACGAAGCTACTGGTAGCCAAAAGAATAAGGTCACACACTAGCAGAGAGAAATTTGAGACCATGAAGAGCATGAACTATGATTTTCTAATCTCTCATGTAGCCCCTCCTAGAGGCCCACAGCTGATCGACTCACACTGTGTATCGTGAAAGTTGGCCACTAACTTCTGAGTGCACAGATCCTTAGACTTACTGTTGAGTTGGAAGACGAAGCAGCGGCTCCCAATTTATTTACCACTGTGGACCGCACCATGCAGCTCTCTGTAAGTTATGTGGGCTGATCTGTGTGCTGATTGGGTTGCAAGTGGCCTGCAGATTGAGACCCACTGCTAAGGAGGGAATCAATAGCATCTGCCCAATTGCCTGAAACAGGTCAAGGTGATGGAGTAGGATAGTTGGACTGGGCTTGGCATAAACCTTAATGAGATCTTATACACAGGTCTATTCAGTTCATCAATCACTACCTCTGACTGGCTACTAGGCAGTGTCAAATATCCTCTTCTAGTAAATCTGGTCAGGGAAGAAGCTAGTGAAATGAGTTCCTGTGAAATGCTAAAACAAAAACACTGCACTTGTTCATACACAATGTCTGTATTTTTTGTACCCTCTTACCTATTTATCATCTGCTCTTCTACTTACATATTCTGGACTTCACTAAGACACTAAATAAAAGCTTCATTTATTCCAACAGTCCCTGACTCTTGATATGTCAAGTGCACCAAGCCTGAAAATCCAAGGAACTTGAGTGTTCATAAACGCTGCAGCCTTCCAGTTTGTTTCCCCTCAACCTGAAAAAACCCACTAAAGGTTTTATTAAATGAAAAACCACATACTTTAAAATCTAGCCATGTTTATACAGAAAAAATAAAAAGGCACATTTTGTCCTAAAAAAGGTAACAATTTTGTAATTAAATCAGAAGGATAATGATAAGAGACAGTCTATCATGCTTTTGTACCTGCCCAAATACATGATACTTGCTAAAAATGCCACTTAACGGGCTTAGTGCAAAAAAAGTAAGTTGTCGCTAAACTAAACTGAATAGGCTAAAAATACTATTGATGTTGAGCTAACTAGACAGGAGTGCAATTCTTAAAAATTTACAATTCTGAATTATCTATCCTGTCCTTTGTGATTTTATTTCTACAATTCTGATACCATAAACTGACAATATCCTTTGCAAATCTAGGATCTTCAAATTCATAGACTTGGTGAGAAGGAAGCAACTCTGCATTACATTCCACTTCCCATATTCTCTACCTGTTCTGGGCTCAGTGGTCAAGCAATATAAGATTCAATACTTATCTAAATACTTCTAATTTATTCTTATGTGTTTCATTTCTTCAGTAACTAAATTGATCAGGATTTCCTTTCAGACTGCCACAAGAGTGTCAGTTTGTATTCATTCAACTCTCTCTGAAACTGTCAAATGCATTTATAAGCTTAGTGCCTCTGTGTAAAACGCAGGCTATGATTTTATCAAATTATCCCTTTATACTCCAAGTAACTCTCTTATGGTAGCTGGAAACAAAGCAAAAAGTCTTCCTGAAAATTTCAACATTGGCATGCTGGAATATTTTTTTCCCCCAACTCACTCCAAATTTGAAAGTCCTTAGAGAACGCCATCAACAGACCATAGGTATCTTCCCCAACCCCCTTTAAAAATTAGAGTATTTCACATTTATAGTACTTTATAGTTTAAAAGCATAAACTATATAGCTTCCACTGACTTCATTTGCAGGGGTGAGTACTCAGCATTTCTGCAAATGAGGCCCCAGATGCCTTTGACATGAAGAAAATGAGGAACACAGCAGCTATCTGACATTTTTGGTTCAGGTGAGATGACTGACTTAGCACTGCAAAGGACTTCTCTGGCCAAGACAGGGACAGAATCCAAGGCTGCATTCTACAGCTTTAACTGTGAGACCATCCATTCTCTCCTTCCAGTCTCCTGTCTCGTTAATTATTCTCCTTTCCAACTTGTGCAATAAGCGAGGCAGGTCTTTTTCACTATACAATCCCAATTCATTCTCTGAGCATCTTGTATCTTATGCACTGAATTAACTAGGGTCCAAAAAAGAAAAACAGAAAGCAGCCATGTAATTAAATACTATTGCAATGCATCTGCACCAAAGGGCCATATTAAGATTGCACACAACACTTTAACATTGCAGAGTCAAGCATTCCAATGTTAAATGCCAAAGTTAATGTTGGTATTTTATACATAATTCTCATTTTAAAAAAAAAAAAAAAAAAAAAAAAAAGAGCAGAAGCATCACTGTCATACTTGTCTGCATTCTTGCCTGGCATCTTCCACAATACTTAAGTTCTCTTTTCAGAATCAACAGCTAGTGTTGATTCAGAATATTTTCCTTCTGAATGGATGCTTGACTTACTCATGACTGGGACATTCTTCATGTGCCAACTATCAGCCCGTATTAATGTTAGCACTGAATCTTATTCTTAATTTTTCCTGTATTAAGCTTTAAATATGTCTGAAGGAATGCAACCATGGGCAAGGGCGTCAATCATTTCCTTAAACTGCTCATTTCCTCTTTCCTCTCAATGAGTCCCAACACTGTTAGCATTTTTGACTGCCACTGCACACTGAGTGGATGATTTCAGAGAACTACTCACAATGATTACAGGATCTCTTTCTTTAGTGGTAAGAATTAATTTAGACCCTATCATTTTATATGTACAGTTGGGATGTTTTCCAGTGTGCATAGCTTTGCATTTATCAACACAGAATTTCATCTATTTTGTTGCCCTGTCAGAGTTTTGTGAAATCCCTGTGTAACTTGTCTTTTGCTAATTGCTCTCTAATTCTCTTCTGGCCTAATTATATACTTTTACAATTCACTTGCCATAGTTTATGTTCATTTCTGTTTTCCTCAGCAGGATCTGACATCCAATTTTAAAAGTTGTATTTTTATCCTAACTACCTTTTTTACTCTGTTTGGCAAAGGTTGCTTTTTATGGTCATCTTACTGTTTAACTGGGGTGGACATTCAATTTGCACTTCCATTCTTTGCATAGTGGGTTGGTTCACTGATAATGTTACAGGCTTGCTCGTCTTATGGATTCTGAAGGAACTGAAGTCCAAAGCATGATGTGCAGCCATTGGAGCATCTTAGTACCTATAGCAGTGGTATGACGCTTTCACTTGTGACAAACAATCGATTTCTGTCTTCTTCAAAGGTTTAGAAAAAGAGCTGGGTGTTGTGTTGCCATGCTGACCTACTTGACACTGCGTTTCAAGATCATCCTGTTTTATTGTATGCAAATGTATGCTCTTCTTGAAGCTGTCCTTGTAGCATTTTCTGGGGTGACCTTCATTCCAATATCCTTATGCTAATTCTTCTCATCTAGGGAGTTGATGTTTAGAGGCAGCCTAGTGACATGGTCAATCCAGGCTTTTATCAGCATGGTCTTCATGCTTGTGGCAGAACCTCCAGGTTGGTAATGTCTTGCTAGCAGATACCCATAATGGTATGCAGAGACAGCATATGGAAGGCCTCTCACTGTGGCCGCATCCAAGGAACACGTCTGCTCTTCTGACATTTTTTGCGGATGAGCAGATGCGCTCTTTTGGAAGCCCTGTAAACCTCGTCTCACGAGTAAGGAGGACTATTCTGAAAGACGAGGTTTTTCCAAAATTCAGCCCAGGGTAAACAGGCCAAATTTTGGAAAAGCCTCTACTACTTGGGAAAAAAAAAAAATTCAGAAAAAAGTATGCAAATTGCGAAGTGTAATTTGCATACCTTTTTCCTAAAAAGTGGTGTAGAAATAGCCTGTCTCATGTGCCATTCGTATGGTGCCCAGGTGTGTCAGCCATAGAAGACAGACAGGAGCACAAAAGCACTCTAAAGTTTTATACCTGATGTGGGATTTCTGGACTTTATTATGCAGCTTTCCTAGTGACCAAGAAAGATTGTGTATTCTGTTCATTATCTATTTGTGAAGACATTTATCACTGGGGATGTTTGTCAAGATAATTTTACCTATCAGCTTCCTAGAGTTGGATACCACTAAGGGATACTCTGGAAAATATGACATGGAGTGGTGAAGATGACGGAGGCAACAACAGTTTTCTCCGGGCTGACTGTGGGGCCTAAGAATTTTAATGCTTCAGCAAAGTGATCTACAATGCACTGGAGATCTTCATTTTTATAATGAAGAAAACAATTACCCAGGTGTTAACAATAAATACATTTATTTTAATTAAAAATGAAAATGATGAAAAGCTCAATTAGTATTGTCCTTGGAACACCATTTGGGTCTCACTTGTGCAAAACTTAGTTTGAAAAAATGAAGATTTGCATGTAAAGATATCAAACTACAGAATTATATCCAACGTCTTTTTTACATAAATCATAAGTTTGTTACAAAATGAAAATGTCAGTATTTATACTGATCTGTGATTTAAGTCCTCTCTGCACAAATAATTTATACTTTCTCATAATGAGAACACTTATGAATACTTAACACACAAACCAATTAGAACAATTTATTAAATGTTATTCAGGAAAGTGTTTTGCAAGACCATAACTGAATAGAATTTATCACAAAAAGCATAAACTTGTTTGACATCCAGAGTGCCATATTTACTTCAATGTCTTATCAATGCTTCCTAATGGAAAACACATTGTCTTGTGTTACTGTTTAATGAGATCCTACTATACAAAGAAATAGGGAACTTAAAGGGATATTAGAAGTCAAATTTGACTCATTCTAAAAAATCAACACTGAAATGTCTTAGCTTAAAATTTCAACAGGACAGATTTTAAAATATTTCTTTGTAGTATATACAACCATTTGCTATGTAGAAGATAACCAGAAAGTGAAAGATTAATAATTTTCACTTGTTTAACCAGTTTCTAGTTTCTCCACTTTCATTATTCAAACTGAGAAGCACAAATAGTGTAAGGTATATTAGAAGATTTCCTTCCCTGTTCAGACACCTGAAATTATTAAAACTGTTTATTTTTCCTTTCCTTTTGCTGTACTAAAATTAATGGCGGAAACATTCTAAAGAGTGCTGTAAACAGATACAACTTTTCTTTCAGTTATAGTAATCCTGTGACTCGTAGGCTTATAATTCCAAATCCTAAATGTTTAAGATATGTCCCTTTAATCAGTCTTCAAAAGATTAAATTAAGATCTCGTGCAAAATGTGTGCACTCCAGAAAATCTAACGGAAATTAAAATGTTTTCCCTCAAATTTGGCTTTATAACCTTTCATGCTCAGATACGAAATGTACAAAAGTTAATTGTTCAATATTTCATCAAAGGCTTTATTGGGAATATGAAATAGTTTAAATTGAAAAGGATACAAAATTACCGAAGAGTTTAAAATGCTTACATTTTACAAATCTCTTCTCAGATCCTTCAGAAAAATCTTAAAGAACTGTACTTTGTGTTACTTCTCTTCCCCCACTTTACGCCAACTTTTCTGTGCAACAAACGATTCTTTAATTTCTACAGCTGTCACCACTTTTTTTTTTAAATACTTCTATTGCAAATCATTTCGTTGCTTTCTGGTTCTGGTGTCTTTAAAGATACTCAGGTCTAGCCCACTCTCAAAGCATATCCTAATGTTGTGGTCTTCCATTAGCAGTCAGCCAAAAACTAAAGTGACACGCGCATAAAGTAAGGGCAGGTGAAGTGAGGTATGTTCTGATTACACATAACATCGACAGAGAGCTGTGCTCTCCCTCTGCATCCAAAGCACTGCTATCGTTCAGTCAGACACACCCTGCAAATTCTAGGTACACAAGCACAGTTAACTAAACTACTCTATCCCGGGAAATTGTCTTGATTATGACAATGGGCCCTTCAGGAGAGATCTGAACAGAAATAAGACTAACTCTTATCAAGTCCATCTTAAAGTTATACCTGATGCATATTTATAATGAATTCAGAGGGGTAGCCACATTAGTCTGTAACAGGAAAAACTTAACAAAAAATAGTCTAGTAGCACCTTGAAGACTAACAAAACCTGTAGATGGTGGTATCAGCTTCTATGGGCACAACCCACTTTTTCAGCTGATTGGAGTATTAGAAGTCCAGATCCAAGAATAAAAAAGGGGGGCGGGGAGGAAAGGGAGAGAGTGAGTAGATGGTTCAAGTAGTTACAAGAGGCTGATAAGAACAATTTGTACCTCCACTGGTTGGTTAAGTCATTAGGATGTGGAAGGTAGTGCTTGAGCCAGCTGATGTCCCTGTTCACTCCATTTGCATAAGAATTAATCTTGTAAATGAAGTTCAGTTCCAATCCTTCTCTGTGTATTTGGCTTGTGGAATTAGCCTGAAACAACATGGTGACTTGGAGATCCATTAATGAGCATCCAGGCAGATTAGTGTGTTCTCCAACAAGTTTCTGTGTATTGCCTTTACAGATATCTGATTTGTATCCATTAATTCTTTCCCACAGACACTGTCCAGTTTGGCCAATATAAATGGCAGTAGGGCATTGTTGGCATAGATCACATTAGTGGATGTGCAGTTAAATGAGCCTCTGATTTGGTGGCTGATGTGGCTGGGTCCAGTGATGAAATCGCTAGTGTAGATGTGTGGGCAAAGTTGGCACTGGGGCTGACTGCAAGGGTAGGTTCCTGGATGATTATGACGGAGGTGTGTTGCATGGTTACTGGAAAGAATTTGTTTGAGGTTAGGGGGTTGTCTGTAGGCAAGGACTGGCCTTTCCCCCAAGGTATCCGAGTGTGAGGGGTCATTTTCCAGGATAGGTTGTGGATTATTGATAATGCGTTGGAGGAGTTTAAGTTGTGGGCTGTAGGTGATGACAAGTGGAATTCTGTTTTCTCTTTTGGGCCTGTCTTGAAGTAGTTCATGTCTGGGTACTCTTTTGGCTCTGTCAATCTGTTTTTTCACTTCTCCGGCTGGGTATTTCAGTTTTAAGAATGCTCTATATCAGTGTCTCTCAACCAGTGGTACGAGTACCCTTAGGGGGACTCTAGAGAAGTCTGGGGAGTACATCAACAACTGAAATTTGGAGAAAACTGAATTTTTGTTTTAAGTTTTACAGCACTATTATTTTTGTACCTTTTACACCCAAAAATTTCATCGCCCACCTGGCTACAATTAAGTTGTTTAAACAAAGGAGTTGCAAATGATAGGAAAAAATTGTGTGCATCTGAAAACTAAGTACTGGGGGTACTTTTTTATTATTATTATTATTATTATTATTATTAAAGGGGGTACTCTATAAAAAAATGTTGAGAAACACTGCTCTATATAGATCCTGTAGGTGTTTGTCTCAGTCTGTGGGACTGGAGCAAATTTGGTTGTATCTTAGGGCTTGGCTGTATACAATAGATTGAGAAATGTGTCTGAGATAGAAACTCGAGCCATGAAGGTAAGTATAGCAGTCAGTAGGTTTCCAATATAGGGTGGTGGAAATTTGTCCATCATTTAATTGTACTGTAGTGTCAAGAAGTGGATCTCTCATGTGCACTGATCCAGGCTGAGGCTGATGGGGTGGAAATTGTTGAAATCCCTATGAAATTCTTTAAGGGTTTCTTTCCATGGGTCCATATGATGATGATGTCATCAATGTAGCATAATGAAGTCATTCTTAGACACCAAAAAAAAATATGTTCTGGCCAATACGGTTATTCTAAACTTTCAGAAAAACTGGGTGAATTTTCAGATTGAAGGGCATTCTTAGAATCACAGAACACTAGGACTAGAAGGGACCTCGAGAGGTCATCGAGTCCAGTCCCCTGCCCTCATGACAGGACCAAGTACTGTCTAGACCATCCCTGATATACATTTATCTAACCTACTCTTAAATATCTCCAGAGATGGAGATTCCACAACCTCCCTGGGCAATTTACTCCAGTGTTTCACCACCCTGACAGTTAGGAACTTTTTCCTAATATCCAAACTAAACCTCCCTTCCTGCAGTTTAAATGCTTGTAAAGAAGCATTTTGATTAGAAAACTAGAGAATCTAAAGGCTGCAAATAAAGATCTCTTTGAACAAGTTAAGAATCACTACTAAGACTGGCTTTTCCCCCAACCCAATGACTTTTATTACTTGCACCAATAAAGGGTTGGGGATGGAAAGGTACAAACCTTAATAAAAAGATGCACTTTACAGAGATCGCAACTATTCAAAACCACCTTCAGTATCTACTACAAAGATTCTGAAAGACAAGAGGTTTTGTGAATTATCAATATTGATAACAGGTCAACCACCCACACAAAGATCCACATACCTCTTTGCTCCTCAGAATACTCCTGTAGTGGATACTCAAGAAGTTTTAGGACAAACAGTTCCATTCCCTGTTAACACTGACCAATCCAATCATTTCCACACTGAGCCAATTCACAATTACTAAGGTCTACAAAGCACTTTGAGAAGATAGGAGAGTTTCAGATCATTTGTGTCAAATCTCAGAGGAGTTTGACACTTAGTGCCCCTTTCCCTAAGGAATCAGATTAGGATTATAAACAAAATTATGTTTGGGACGATGGAGATTTATGAATACAGAAAAACATTCAACTGAAAGATGACCAGAAGTTTCCATTCTGATATAAGTTGATTTCCATCTGATTTTAGGATGCAACTAAAACAGGACTATAAATTAACCAATGGTCATGCTGTGCTGTTTATTCCCTGGAAAGCAGAGGAGTAGTTGGTAGAATCATTTTCTGTTTTATTTACAGCACCTCCAATATCACTGGTATTTAAAAAAAGGTTGAAAAATCCAAATAGGGTAAGCTATTATTAATTAGGACCTCTGGAATTTGATTTTCATTCTTCCAGGAAAAGGAGCAGCAAAGGACTCCCCATCTTGTAGAAACAGGGTCTGAGTTCAACTAAAAATACAAAATTCTCTTTATTAACTGAAATTAAAAAGTTAAAAGTAGCTTGTACTTTTAAAAACAGTTTTAAACGGAATTAAGCAGACAGCCAATGGCACACTTATATTGTACTTAGAAACAGGTTTATATATACACTCAACACTTTCAAAGAATGGAGAAAAGCAGTGAGATTTATATACAGTAGGCGGTATTGTACCTAAGGAGTTTGCAATCTTAATGCAGTACAAGATATCCTAGAAAGAGTGGCTATTGCTATGTGACATTATCAGATTAAAATATTACTATTTAGAGGACTGTTGCAACCACTGTTATATTTGCAGCCAATCTTGTACAAAGTGTGCCAAGTGAGGGATCTCTGAAAAGCTTGTAATTTGCTGGTTATGATTATACCATTTGCATGTGTGTTTTGCAGAGGTCGGAACCTATGGCCCCACGGGCCAGATACAACCTGCAGCTTACTTTGATCTGGCCTGCAAGGCTTGGGGCTCCCCCATCCCCACAGTAGTGAAAGCCAGTGCTGGTGCTTCAGGCACGTGAGGAGGAGGGGAGGAGAGAGTGTCCCGAGTCTCACGGACCTCATCAACACAAGTTAAGGGCCAGATTCACCCTGCGGGGTCTGTCGATCAGGGTAGAAGCAGCAGCTTTGCGCGCTGCAGGGAAGCGCTCCCTAAAGCATGCAGAGACGCACAGAACCATCTTCACCCCCCAAGGAACTGCGTCAAATGGCGCCCAAATCCCCTGCCCCTTCCTGCCCAGTCCTCACACCCACACTCTGCTCCTATGTCCTCTCTCCCATCCAGACCCTGAACACCCAGCTCGCTCCTGCACTCTCCTTCTCTCATCCCCACCCTGCTCCTACACCCTCCCAGACACCGCACTTTCACCCCCCAGCCTGCTCCTGCATCCTACCTCCTGCACCCCACCCCATCCCACTCCCACACCCTATCACCTGCCCAGACCCCACAACCCCAACCCCAAACTGCTTCCTAGAAGCCCCATCCCACACACCAAACCCCTCATTTTTGGCCAGGCCCCAGAGCCTAGCAGGCCCCCAGAAGAGTTAATCTACTACCAGATCTACTAGCCCCTAGAGTAGTTAACCCAACCCAAGAAAGGTTTCCTACCCAGATGTATTATTTCTGTATTTAACATTGTGAGCTTTGGGTTGTATTGCAATGTGTTTGAGTAGTACCAGTGAAGCATTTGGCCAGCCTATTGTGAAAGGACTATTCAAATTGACTAAAACTACATGATTGACAATGTGCCTTGGGAGGTGCCAATCCATACGAACTTCCACAGAAAGACTCATCAGACTAGCTTGTGGGCAGTGACATCCACCTGTAAAGAACCAAGTCATGCATGGACAGGTATCTTGCCCATGTGACTCCGAACACCATCTTGTTGCTGTACTTTTCCACAGCAAGAACCATAGTGTTCCCTCCTCATGGCAGAAGGCATAAAAGGCACTGGAAACCCCTCCATTGTGTCTTCAATCTTGCTTCTTGCCTCTAAAGGAACTTTGCAATAAACCAAAGCACTAAACAAAGGACTGCATGACCCATTCAAGCTATGGATGTACTCGAGAGACTTAAGCCAGCAGTTTATTCCATCTCTGCTATGTGCCTGAACCAACCACTCTGCAATTGTTGTATGTATTTGATTCCTTTAACCCAGAGATGGCCAACTTCAGGCTCAGGGGGCCACACACAGCCCCCAGCTCGCCTGAATCCAGTTCCTGAGGCTCATGGCTACCCACCAGCATTCGGGAGCCCTCACTGGTGCTCCAACCCTCCCCACCCGCCAAGGGGCTGGAGCACACAAAATCTACTAGCCTGGGCCCCCCTAGGCTCTGCAGTGCAAAGGAAATGTCTTTTTCCTTCTCAGACGGGGCCATGTCAGTGAGGGTTCCCTATCCCTGCTTTAAACAATGCTGACTTTCACCTTTTTCTTTTTATAAACGAACCTTTAGATTTTAAATAAAGGATTGGCAACAGCCGGATTTCTGTGTAAAATCTGAGGTACATATATTGACCTGGGATCATGGCTAGTCCTTTGAAATCAGAAAAACCTTTAATTGGGGATACTGATTTTCATGCTACTGATGGTGACATAGGGGAATTGGAGTAACTGAGGGAACTGCTTGTATGACTGATTGTTAGCCAGTGTGGTGAAACAAAAGTTCTCTTTTTGGCTGGTCTGGGGCACCGTATAAGTGAAGGATCTGTGTCAGCCCTGTTTCTAAGCAGTTAGTCCTGAGCTAGATACTCTCAGTAGTGTCCCACCAGACAACACTTGTTACACTACACTTGAAGTGAGATAAAAAGCATTTTATCTTCAGATTTCAAATGAAAAGTATGCTGAGAAGAGCAGATCCCTTAAAGAAGTAGATGCCAGAACACGTATGAGAAAGTTACAAAAGCTAAGTTTAACATTTCAGGTTGTGGGTGATTTAGATTTTTTTTTTTTTGGGGGGGGGGGGGGGTGTTTCTTTTCAAAAGGTGGAAGCTTTAGGACTATTTCAAGATCTCAACACCTTCACTTTGCTGGATTACAAGAAAAGAGCACTGTATTACAAGGAAATAATGCTGCTCAAACCTACTTCTGCATATTCCATAAATTCTACCAGTTCACAATTTAAATTCTCTTCAAAGGAGCAGCATATTGAAAGGGAATTTTATAAATAAAAATGTAGCCTTCAGAACACTCTCCAATCGTTGACGTTAATTTGACTTATGCCAGAAAGGCCCTCATATTAAATGCTAAAGGTTTCTAATCATGCATCAACTTGTAAACTACTTACAAAAGTGGAAGATTAATTATACTACATGCAAGAGACTTCAGATTGTTTTTGATACAATAAAGCAAACATTTTAAAATATCACATACCATATATTCCTTCCCACTCTGAATCTTTAGATAGTGAAGAGAGAGAATGAAAGAGTCACTATAATAGATCAGTATCGCCAAAGGCAGAAGTATTCAAAGTACAATCAACAAAAACAGAGTATTTTAACTGCACAGCCCAGGTACCCAAAAGAACTATTAGAATTATATCTGCTAGATTTTTATTGGTAAGTATTGTTTCATTATTTGGTTGCTTCAAAATTATATTTTGAAACAAACTGCTCCATAACACACACAGAAGTACTGTATCACAGAATAAGTTAATGTAGAAATATATTTTTGCAAATTAGTTTAAGCAGACTTCAGAGTCATTCTTGCAAGTAAGATAGCTCTTCCTGGAAGTTTAGAAACACATACTACACATGTCAGCACATGGAAGTTTGGTCAAACTAACTTGTAATACAACATTTTCAATGTGCACTGGAATTATATCACTACCTAAATATCAATAAGTATTTCTGCTGCACTGAGTTTTTCTCCCTCCATCATGCCACAAATTGAAAATTTGTATTAAAAAAAAAGGGGGAGAAGAGAGCTGGTGCTGAATGAAGTACATCAATTTTTGCAGGAGTGCACAATAACCAAGCAAAAATATGACCTTGGTAACACTACCAAGGAGTGATGCACTTGTCCAATTACTAACAGAGGGGAAGAGGGATAGCTCAGTGGTTTGAGCATCAACCTGCTAAATCCAGGGTTGAGAGTTCAATCCCTGAGGGGGACATCTAGGGATCTGGGGTAAATCTGTCAGGGATGGTACTTGGTCCTGCCGTGAGGGCAGGGGACTGGACTCAATGACCTCTCAAGGTCCCTTCCAGCTCTATGAGATGTGTGTGTGTGTGTGTGTGTCTACACACACATATATATATATATATATATGGAGATATACCTAAATCGATTCTTCATCAGTGAGGGCATGTTCCAATTCCTGTTTGTTTCTGCTAACATCCCTTTCATTTTAAATATGTTCCAATTTACTCAGTGTACAAATACATACACTGTGAATTTAAAACTCAAAACTCAGTCACTTTCTGATAAAATTTATTGTGAGCAACCAAACTAGATCCTTACCCCTAAACATCTACTTTCATTCATCACTTATGGGATACATTTTCAATTGTACTGTCTTTTTCTTTAAGCACAATTTTGTACCAATTCATTAAAACAAATGTAAGCCAGAATCTACAGTCTTGCAAGAAACAGAAATGTGATGGGCCTACTTTAAACACCACTTTCAATCGTATTGTGCTTTAACTCAATTATGGCCCGATTTCCAGAAGTGCTAAGCACCTATAACTTCAGTTTTAATCAATGAAATCCAAGGGTATTCATCACATCACCTTTGAAAAGTCAAGTTCTGTGCAATATACTAGCAAATTTATCTTGCCATCATCAAAAGACTAGCCAAAATACGTACTCAATTCTGGATTGCAAACTAGGGATGTTAAATTTCTATTAATCAGCTAAATTCCATCGACTACTTGATTAGTCAATAAGGGGGGGTACTTGCTATCCCGCTGTGCCTCTCCCTTTGAAATGTTTAAGAGCCACCCATGGCTCCTGTACATTTCCAAGGGAGAGGAGCAGCAGTGGACCAGTGAGAGCAGTTTCCTCACTGCCCTCTGCCTCTCCTGGAGAGACTGTGCTGGGGGGAAACCGGCTTTTAAGCCGACTCATGCTCATGCACCCCCCTTTGCTGCCTCTCTGATAGAGGAGATAACAAGGGGGGGGGGGGAGGAAGAAAGCAACTAGTTGAGTTCCTACTTGACTACCCAATAAGCATTTGCTTATCGGGTAGTCGACTAGTTGCTTACATCCCAATTGCAAACCTCCTTCTGGTCAAAAGCATTACTAATCTCAAACCAGTCTGCAGACCCCCTCTACGTCAGCTAAATCCCAGCAGGTTAGCTTGATCCAACAGGATATTTCTTGGTGAAACTAATTCAGCGGTCTCCAACCTTTGTAAGCACAAGATCACTTTTTGAATTTAAGTGCAATCCAGGATCTACCTCAAACCAAATACCCTTGGCCCACCTCCTTTGTGACCCTGTTCTGAGGCTCCACCCCTGCTCACTCTTGTGCTCCCTTCTTTCCTCCCTCCCCCCATCCTTCCTCTCTTTCACCAGGCAGGGGCAGAGGGTTGGGGCACAGGCTCTGGTCTTGGGCTAAGGGATCTGGAATGTAAGAGAGGCTCTAAGTGGAGCCTGGGGCAGGGATGCAGGAGGGTGTTCATGACTGGGGCAGGGGTTCAGAGCTGGCTCCAGCTGGGCACTGCTTACCTCAAGTAGCTCCTGGGTGGTGGTGCAGTGGGGTTAAGCAGGCTCACCCCTGCCCTGACTCTGCACCATTCCCAAAAGCAGCCAGCCAACTCTCTCCATCCCAAGCCCTGTTGTGCCCCCCTCCATTCTGTGGAGACAGAATACAGCATGGGAGAGGGGGCACTCTGACATCAGTGCCCCCTCCTCTTCCTTCCCTGCTCTGCACAGCAAGCGGAAGGCTCCTGGGGGGAAGCTCCAAGGCAAAGGGCAGGAGATGCGCAGCAATGGAGGGAGGGGCAGTTGAAGTGCTGGCACTCGATAGCCTCTTGGCCAAAACAGACAGGATCACCTGTCAGGGGCTCCAAGATCTACCAGTAGATCCCGATCTACTGGCTGGTGACCACTGAACTAAATAGTGGCTATTTACTACCATTAAATATTTTGAATCCAGTCTTTTACATTGACCTTGGACAGAAATAAAATTAGCAGGGTCTGATTCGTGCTTCATTTAAGGAGGGAATAACATGGGGCATTCTGTACCCACTATATCCCTCAAAACATTGCCCACCCATGTAACCTAACTGTGCTCTTCATTCCCACCAAGACTGACAAACACCATCAGGCACTCATTGCTCAGCAAGCTATTCAACTCAGACAGAATCAATCAACAACTGGCATTAAATACAGACTGATGGTTCTACCATTTCCGGTTACCTCAACACAAATAACGTAATCAACCTATGCAGATGTGCCAAGAGCTCCAGATTCACATTAGGCATGTTAAATATCGGTTAACTGAATAGTCAAGCAACTTCATGAAATTTTATCGGTTAATAGACTATTCTACAGTCCCCAGGGGTGGGGTTGGCAGCCACTGTATCAGAGGCAGCAGCCCGGGATGCCAGGTGGGAGCTGGCCCGTGAGGGAAGCCAATTTAAAAACCAGCTCCCTGTTGCCCCGTGCTGCTGCTTCTGAGAAAGAGGCAGCAGCGCGAGGTGGCAGCAGCCCCTGTTTGGGTGGGGTTTGAGCTCCTGGACACGTGCAAGCCAGAACTGAGCTGAGCTGCCTGACCACCCGGCTCTTAATACACTTGAAATGCAGAGCCGCAGCAGAGGTAGGTCCTGGACCCGTCGCAAGCCAGGACTGAGCCAGACTGCTGGCCAGCCTGCTAACAAATTTACTGGCAAGGAGAGGGGAAGAGGGACACGCATGTAGTCCACAGCATAACCTATACGCTTTTGCTTATCAGTTAACTGACTATACTATTACACCCCTAATTCACACTATACCTCAACTGTGCACCTTTTTCTTATCTGCTTGATTACAGCTCTCCTCTATCCTTTGTTGCCAGTTTGAATTCTAAACTGGACTCATCTCAAACTTCTACATCAGCAGACAAAGACCATTTCCTTAGTTGAACAGACTTTGTTCCCCCCTCACACAAAACACCCCACTTTTCCCACTAGCTTCCCTACATGAGAGGCCTCTAGTCCCTTCCTATAAGGCTATGGCACAGATGGAATTTTTGAGGAAGTCAGGCATGAAGCCCTGCTGGTCATCTTACTACTAACATTCCAAAATGATTTTACACAAGCTTGGTTTCACACGCTGGTACTGACAGCACAAACAGATGCAGGTTACACCTCTAAAATATGAGACTCTCTAGTCTAGCAGGGGCTGGTGGTGGGAAGTGCAGCTCCAGCAGTAGCAGGGAGCAGTATGGGGAGGGAACCACATTCCCGCCGGTAGCACAGCCGCAGCAGCAGTGGGACTGACATTGCGCAGGAGCACAGTCCCAGCTGGGCTGGCATGGTGGGGAGCATAGCTACGTCCAGGCCAGAGGCAGTAGGACTGGTGCCTAGGAGCACTGCCTGGGCCGATGGTGAGAGTGTAGCCCCAGCCGGAGTCAGGGTGCTGGGAAGCACAGCCCCAGCAGAGCTGGGGGCAGCAGGGAGGAACTTCCTTGGGCCAGAAAACTCAGTCGTTTGGGATAAGAATGTTAGCATATAGTTGCGTAAAAGGTTAATCTTCGTTTTATTGGTTAATCCTAACTACTACATGCACCTGCCCCCTCTTGCTGCCTCTGTATCAGAAGCAGTGGGGCAGTACCCATGAAGAGCTGGTTTTCAAGCCAGCTGCTCACAAGCACCGGAGCCCGTGAAGCTGCCCACCGGCCCCACTCCCACCGTGAAATAACTTTACACCTATGCTTGTAGCATCCAAACGCTAAACCTTATAGAACAAGAAACTTCAAGCAACCAGTTATTCAGATCCCCTTCCCGTGCCAAATACATACCCATAGCAACAGACTTCAGAAAGCTTCAAGATACAGCACATTGCTAACAATCTCTTCCCTATACTCCTCTGGCAAAAAGGAGCAACTCACATAGATCAAATACTTCAGTTCCCCAAAAGAAGCCTTGGGATATTCTCCTCCACACAAGCCAATGGTCTGTCCATAAGACAGCTGTAGCAGTTGTAAGTTAAATAGGTTTAAGCACTACTTTAGTTGACCTAGTGCAAAACTTTGTGTAAATACTCTGATCTTGTTTAAACAGGGCTTAGACTGGTTTAGCTTAAGTCAATAATGAATAGAACTAAGCTAAGCCAAAAGAAACTACTCTTAACTGAATAAGTATCTAAACAAGGTCTCCTACCACTACCGAAATCAGTTTTTTAAAACTTCACTTTAAAACTAGGGTAATTTTCTATTCCCCCTTTGGACAGATTTACACTGAAACGGGCCATTTTTAACTAACATTTTAAAAACTAGTCTATAAACAAGACAGGTTGTATTTTAGCACATCAGCTAGTCATGGTATACCTTAGGCTTGCCTCACGCATCTAAGTTGAGTTGAAGTGTTTCAAAAGTATTTGTCCTATGTACACTAAACTTCTAATGTGAAAATGTGTTATTTAAACCCACGCACACCCCTTATCCCAATCTAAACATATCCTATGAAGGAGACAGTTCTCATCTTCCCCATGGCCAGGAGGGTCTGTCCTTAGAAGATGACTCTCAGGAATTCATTCATATCAACAGGATCTGATGTTTCTGCTGTTTCATGCCCCTTTCTCTGACTTTCACTCCTAACCCATTCTTCTCCTGGCAACAGTTAAAGCAGCTGCTACCAGTTCAGTGATGGGGGACAGAAAGCTGTCCCACGGTTTGGACAGGGTGCTAGAAAAGAATATGGGTCAATATAGATTAGGGTGTTCCATTATGAAACTGAATTTGGAAATACTGCATCATTTGGAAATACTGCCTAAAGCCTGAATGAATGACAGCCTTTGTCCAAATATGGAACATATTTTGGGTGGAGGGTTGCTTATGTTGTTAAAATAGTCACTGTCCTACCCAATTCTAAAATATTTTACATTGAAGTTTGTCTTTAGAAAAAAATCAATTTGCCCAGGAACCAGTTTGAGCATGTGTCCTGAAGTAACACTAAGCATGGTTTGTTGAAAGGCTTATGTTTTCTTCGCACTATTTACATTGTATACTTTTTTGCATTCCTTAGCTTGCCAATTTCACTTTCTGGTTTTCATGCACTAGTACAATACTGCAAATATTTGACTGCAAATACTAAAAGGTAACATTAATAATTTGATTTTAATTATTCAGGTTCTAAAACTTGCACCTATCACGGTGACAAGCGTCACTACAAATATGAAAATATTTTGACTATAAAAAGCTAGCACTAGTGAGTCTCTTATAAGAGCACAGAGGATAAACTATTTTGCATAGAGGTTAATGACTGATTCAAGTTACTATAGCTGTATTTGACAGCCAAATCAGAACACCAATGTTTCACTTGTATGTTTATTGAAATAAAGTGTTCAGGATTACATCTCACTACCGAGTGAAGGGAGAAACAGCAGTTTAGCAAACCAGCTTCCTTTCCTTACTCCCTCAACCCTCACCCTTAAAATTACTAGTTTACTCTTAGCTCGAGGACTACTTACTTCACTTAATGGTTTCTTACATTATAAATAAAATAAAACTTCACCAGAAAGCATCTTCAATGAGAAACTATGAATTGTCACTTCTCAGACTCTCTACCACCAAAACACATGTAAAATCTGGTCAATGTTTCATGTGAACACAAAGTACAAATGACTGAACTTGTGAAGTTAGAGCTTCCAGTTACAAGAAAAGACTATACAAAATATAGTACCTGCTGCTTCTAGCAAGGCTTCTAATCTTGCTTGTGTTTCTGGATCCACAGTTCTTAAATCAGCTCCTGCTGCAGCACTTGATAAGAATAACTCGGATGTTGTTTTAAGCACCGGATTATCCAGGTCTTCTTGGTCCAAAATAAATGATTCAACCTGTTTTAAAGTTAGAGAAGTAAAAAAAAAAAACAAAAAACCATGAAACTACAAACTACAAAAATACTATACGTTATTTTCTTAAAAGAAATATCGTAGCATTTTATTTTAAACAGTTTTTTTTCTATCCAACTGTTTTGTTAGAAAATGAAATGGTACTAGAACTACAACACCATCAAGCATAAGATTATGGAATTTAAAGTGTTTTGAAGACTCTATAGGTTAAAGGATTAATAAAGGAATAGAATTTTTCATCTCTAAATCACCTGATCAAATCTGGCCCAGATCAGCAGTGGTGTTTAACAACTGATTTTGCTGTCTCAGTTGAAATCCTGAAACGGAGAGACGCCCTCATCAAAATCCACAGTTAGGCCTTTTGTACACTAAGAATTTTGCAGATATAGCTATATCAGTATAGCTAAACCTGGCAAAATCATCATTATGTGGATGTAGTCATAACTGAACCGAAGTGACAAGCTATGCTGGCCTAAATGGCACCCTTCTAGGACTTATTTGCATAGCTTTGTTTGTTAAGAATGTACGATCATACCCTTAATGAACACAACTACACCAATATAACTTAAGTGTAGATGAGGCTTTACGTTCCTGTTGTGGGCTACCTTGGTGAGGCAGAGGACTAGACAAGATGAAGACAGCCATCCTACAACTCTCAGTGTCAGTGGTTCTCAACTCACAGGCCACTTACAGCCCAATCAGCACACAGCTGTGGCTCATGTGAAATCACAAAGGTAAGCAAGTTGAGAACCACTGTTATAGGTGATCTCTAGATATGATCTGAAGGTTCTCTATTAAGGTGAAAGAGCTTTACAATGAAGTATGGCCTTCAGACAGTAATAACTTCATTATCTATTCATTACCCTATTGGTGCATTCCTACTAAATGAATGGATGCTCATCTCAGCCCTCTTTTTCCTCCATTTTCTTCCTTCTAACGCCCAGTTCCTACACCCCATTCCATCATTCTAAAATGATCAGTAGTTACATAGTTACTGCTTACATTTACAGTGTCATTATGTAACATCCCACTAAGATTAATGAAGATGA
Source organism: Rafetus swinhoei (assembly GCA_019425775.1). Taxonomy (NCBI): domain Eukaryota; kingdom Metazoa; phylum Chordata; order Testudines; family Trionychidae; genus Rafetus; species Rafetus swinhoei. The sequence continues at coordinate 41,019,949 of CM033428.1, read as the reverse complement.
GAAAATTCATCATTCAAAACCATTGTTTCAGACAACCTGCAGACTCATACAAGAAGAGCGTAAGAGTACATCATAAGGGCTAGATTTTTTTTTAAACTAAACTTTGGATTCTGCAGAATTGATGTGCCATTAACACCACTATTGGAATGGATGGATAAAATGTTTGACACTACTGGACTTGACATCATCTTCTGTTAAAATATATTTTCCAGAAAAATCAACATATTTGCTGTATGTTAGCACATCACTTTAAGCGGTATGGTGTGCTTAGTGTAGCTGGTAGGCAAACTGGTTTGTCACCACAAGAATTTTAAGGACACTCACTTCAGGTTTAGCAAAAATACAGCCCATACACATGTTATGACCAATGTTTCCTCTAATTTTTTCCTGCCATGTGCAGAATACATTTTAATGTGCACTAAGGCATGTGCAAACAGGCACCATCAATAGAAACAAAAAACGTAGCTGTAGGTCAGGGCTACTCAACATGCGGCCTGCATCTTTGCGCCCATGGTGCGGTTTGGGTTTACATGGGGCTCAGTATGCAGCTGACAGGTGGGATCCTTTGAACACGCTCTACAACGGCAATGCGTCTCGCAGGCGGGGTGAGCATTGAAAGACGCAAGTGGATGGGCTGGCTGGAACAAATAGGTACAGGGTGTCAGCATTTCTAGCCCCAAGGGAGAAAGTGCCAGGAGCACAGGGGCATTGTGGGAAGTGCTTTGTATTCATGCCCGTCAGTGTGAAAGCTATTTGCATGTATATGCAACCACACTTGGTTGCAGCCCTCAGCATGTGCTGAGAGTATCATTGTGGCCCCAGGACTTCCAAAGTTGAGTAGCCCTGCTGTAGGTGCTCTGCTCATGGGTGGCATCTGAATCTCCCCTGAGCACCCAGCTTACAGGGAACACCGATTAGAACTAATACAGTTACACTACTAGTATTGAGAAAATAATGCTACTGTGAGCAAGAGAGTTGAGAGGTAAAGTAGTAAGAGCTTAGTGACTAGAACCAGTGATATACATCACTGTGAATGAAATAAGCAATTTATGACTCATCAAAATATAGTCCTACACTAAGATTTTTTTGCAACAACTCCAATTCCACATTATGTTCACTTAAGGACTCTGGTTAACAGCTCTCTTACCCTGAGGGAACCTTCTTTACACTTACAAAGAATACTCCTGTTTAGCACACTTCATTACAAACATAATTATGCCTTGGACAGGTGACTTAGATCAATCAGTGGTTTGGCCTGCATCAAGAATAAGAACTGTTCAACTGTCCCTGTAACTTGTAGGAAGAAAGCCATAATATGTGCAAAACAAGCAACTGTACAACAAAAACAATACATTTAACTCACTTCAGTGACCCTGCATGGCATTTTGTGCCTACTCAGTAAGCCTTGAAACGACCTCTATTTTTTTGGCAAGTTTGCTCAGTCTTAACAAATAGGCTGACAATGTTTTGGGCAGAGACAGGTAGGTCAAACTGATTTTTTAATCCACCCTGGAGACAATTTGAAAAAAATAAAATCAGATTTTTAAAATTTAAATTTTTAATTTTTTTAAAAACACTAAATTTCTCATTTAAAAGTTAGTTACAATTAGATCTTATCACCTAGATGCTACCTATACACTTAGTCCCATAAAATGAATTAATGGCTCTAGTCTGCCCAGCCTAACAACCAGCTCTTGTTTCTTGAAAGTTCTGGGTCTTCAATTTCTGTTTCTCATCATACTAACATGTGCAAAGACAGAGATAGGTTGTACACAGGATTGGTTTTCTTCTGTGCTTATACAGTGCTGGACCTGGGCCAAGCACAGCAGATTTAGTTAAGATATTGTCTAACGACAAGAGACATAATATAAAGGAAAGGATGGAGGCAGTATAGAAATAAACGGTGGAGTGGACTGGACAGAAAAAGGGAAGACATTTGGTACACACACAGCTTCCTATAGTCCCCTACTCTTCCGCCATAGAAAAACTGTCATGGCTTCTGGGGGTAAGAGAGACACTATCTAGGAGTATTTTGAAGAAATTTGTTGCTTATTAGGAGACAATGATGTGGAAGATGATGTAGATATGTCTGAAGAACAACGTTAATCGACTTTGCACTGTATCATTCCTCAAGATGAAGCATGGTTTAACAAGTAAATTCCCATGCTGTTTGCTAGAAAAAGTTTAGTTTAGCTAATCCTTTTGGGTTGTTTAATTAGTTACTAAGTTTAGAATCTATTGCCCAAGTATAGAGTACAGAAAGCAGCAGTTAGTGAAGTCTAGAATTGCCAGTCAATATTCCCTCTAATTTATTCCACCCATGTATGGAAGAAATGGTGTGTGCCGAGGCATGTGCGGATGTGTACCACCAACAGAAACAAGCTGCTGGCTGTGGGTGCTCTGTTCATCAGCTGGGCAGTACCTGAATCTGTTCTGGGCAGCCGTCCAACAGCTCAGCTTTCAAGGAACACTGTTACCAGTTGCCACTAAATGTCATTTTTTTATTTTATACAGTACACCTCTATTTTGGAACATCATTCTGAGATGCATTAACAGGAGTGTTGTAAAAGCAAGACACAAGTCATTCTTCTGCTCTACTCTGCACTGACTAAGCCTCAAATTGAGTATCATGTCCAGTTCTGGGCACCACATTTCAAGAAAGATGTGAACACACATGAAGAAGGTCCAGAGAAGAGCAATAAAAATGATTAAAGGTCTCAAAAGCATGATCAATAAGAAACGAAACAACTGGGTTTTTTTTAGTTGGGGAGAGAAGAGGGGACATGATAGCAGCTTTCAAGAACCTAAAAGGATGTTACAAGGGAGGGAGAAAATTTATTATTCTTAACCTCTAAGGCAGTGGTCCCCAACCTTTTGGGGCTGCCGGGCGCCCGGGGGGCGGGGCCGGGCATGCGCCATGCGCCCGGGGGGGCGCAAGAATGGCTTGGGCCAGCCCTGATCACTTGGCAGGCGCGCACAAATGCCTCGGCAGGCACCACGGCGCCCGGGGGCACCGCGTTGGGGACCACTGCTCTAAGGAAAGGACAAAACACAATGGGCTTAAATTGCAGCATGGGAGGTTTAGGTTGAACATAAGGAAAAACTTTGACAGGGTGGTTAAACACTGGAATAAACTGCCTAGGGATGTTGGGGAATCTCCATCACTGGAGATATTTAACAGCAAGTTAGGTAAATATCAGGGATGATCTAAATGCTTGGTCCTGCCGTGAGGACAGGGGCCTGGACTTGATGACCTCGAGGTCCCATTCAGTTCTAGTATTCTATGATTCTAGAATGGTGAAGTCGTAAGTCTATTTCCTATTTTACTAGAGCATAACTTATATTTCCCAAAGGAACCCCATTCTCTACTTAATTTTGGAATAAGCCCCATTGAAAACAAATGCACGCAAAGAACAGTCAGTTAACATCCAGCTGTCAAAATCATAGCTTCTTTCGCAGGGAGTGGAGTGTGCTGGGAAGAAAAAAAAAATCTGATTGTGAAAAATGGGGGGGTAGAGGGAGTGTTGCTGTGAAAAGAGTTCTGGAGGGCGGCCTTAAGTTCTATTCGCTCTGCATCTTGATAAAACACTTCAGCATCTCATTTGTGTCTTCCATAAGCTTTAGCATGTGCTCAGTGGCTTCTGTTCTGATTTGCATCTCCGTAGCTCTTCTTAGCTTCCTTTTTCTCTATTTAAAGCACTGAATGCCGCAAGACATCCTTGAAGGTTAACAGGCAACATTACATCGACTTAAGACACCACAGTAATTAAAGCAATGGTTTATATCCACATGTGCTTCTTCAGTCAATGGTGCATGTCCTCACCAGGAGCACTTGCACAATGCCTCATTTCAATCTGTGGGACACTGACAGCTGGAGCGGGCAGCCAGTCCCAGGGCTCACACCAAGCCCAGCCACAGCTCACAGCATGAAGACCCCACTACAGTACAACAGGGAGCACACCATCAGTTAAACTATCATTCTTGTCAGTTTCATGGCTGCTATTATTCCATATTTCAGATCCAACTCCTGGCTGTGAGCCCTTGGGGCAGGGTTGGAAGGGGTTCCAGCTATGAGATTCACATAGGCTGACAGCTGGAGTCAGATGTGAAACAGAAATAATAGCAGCCATGAAATTGACAAGAATGTTAGTTTCAGTGATGGTAGGCTCCCTGTTAAAGTAAGCCCCTGGCAAGCTCATACCTGAGGCTGTCAGCCCTCCTGGGCAGGGAGGGGACTTGAGAGGTTTGGGAGAAGGAAAGCCCAAGCAATAACAGGAGGGAGGGAAGGCTCAGCTTGTGAGCTCAGGCTGTCAGCACTAGGATCAGGGGAAGGTTCCATCCAAGAGAAGTAACAGTGGCTACACAGACACTGTATCACCCTAACTACACTGACATACTAACTTCACCTCCCAACAGGTTTAGTCCCTATGTCAGTGTAGTTGGCCACTTACAGCGGCAAAGCAGCATTGTAGTGTAGTCAAGGACATAATTAGGTCAATGTAAGCTATTTTACATAGTCCTAACTCTAGTGTAGATGAATCTCATTCTTATTTGCCAAAAGAAGGGCATGCAACAGCACTCCTCCCGGTTTTTACAATGGCAATACTTGTTCTTTACTAATCCCCCAGCAGCAGGCAGAGAGCCATTTCAGCCCCCACCACATAACTGATTAAACATTCATATCCCTAGTGCAACATGGAAGCTGCTTGTCACACAACTTGAGAGGACAAAGACCACTACCCAGATCATTATGTTAGCTTGAAGTTGAACACAATTCAGTGCCTATTCTAAGAAGTTTTTTTAAAAGCGTATCTATATTAAAGAGGGCTGAACAAAGAAGTTGCTGCTACAATGTAAAAAAATGTGCACCCTAGATTGAGGCTAGGATCTATCATTCAAAATAATTTCTTATATATGCACTTATAAATTTGCTTCTCTTGGGACAGCATTGAAAAACCCTACACCAGGCATAGCCTTTAAGTATGAAAATTTTAAAAATACAGATTACAAAAGTGGTTTCCAGGGTTTCTGGGTGTTACTGAAGACATGTTATGCAAAATTTTACCACCAAAAATTGGCTACATGACATTGGGGACACAGCTGCTAGAATGAACGAACAGGTATATCTAAGTTGACACGATTATATTAACTCAAACTAGATTTATGCATTTAATCAACCATCAAACTGAAGTCAAGGATCAAACAGGTGCACTTTTTAACTTTTTAAATACAAATTAAGTTTGTGCAAACTAGATTGAGCCCTCAAGCACCTGAAAGTTAATATGGCACTAGCAAAATTTGGGCTCTCTGATTTAACCCAATCAGAAGTGTAGTGAAATGACAGTAACTAGTCACTGTACTATTTTTGGACTACTTTGTGAGTTGCTTTGGGTAGCTAATAAGCATCTTATTTGGTAGCCGATTAGATATGGATGTGAAAGTGCTTATTTAAGATATAGCTGCTCAATAAAATTGCAACACCCACTGTAAAGGTTCAGCAATTCCCAGGCAACAAAAACTCAGAGGATGTGGCAAACCACTACTACTGGACAACAAGCAACTGGTCACAAGGACACGAGCAGGGATATTAAACACTGGCACACTTAGCATTGTTCTATCTTTGCTGAAGTACTGCCAAAGGACTGGAGCAGCTGATAGGTTTACAGATCCAGTTACAAACAAATCCAGTTACAAACAAACTCATCTCTTATAGCAGATGCATTCACAAATATTTGTTTCAACTATATAGGTATTCATAAGTCAGTAACAAGATTGGGTTTATTTCAGGTCAGGGGAGTGTGATACTAATCAACATCATGGGCTTTAAACCCAAGACAGCTTTAAAAGAGCAATACTAGCTTGCTTTAAAAGCCAATTAACTAAGGGACAGAAACAGACTAAGCCAAGTCTACACTAAACTTTTGCTGGTATATTTATATTAGTCAGGAGCTGGGGAAGGGGAAGATTTCACACACACACACTTTCAGCAAAAGCCTGAGGGTAGACACAGTTATACTGGCAAGAGTACTTTTGCTAGCATTGCTTCCCTTAGCAAAATAAGCTAACTAGCAAATGAACTCTTAGTTTAATCTAACCATAGTTTTGCTGTACAGCTAACAGACATGGAAGAGAAAACTGACCCCTAGAAACAGCACCTTTACAAAAAGAATTCAGAAGTGACAAAAAATGATAAAATGCATGCCTTGTATTGGAAAGGGGACTCTGGTGTCTTTTCAGATCGCATAAATCTTCCACCTTTTACTCTTTCTTTAAGATTATAAGAATGGCCATACTGAGTCAAACCAAAGGTCTATCTAGGCCAGTATTCTGTCTTCTGATGGTAGCCAATGCCAGCTGCCCCAGAGGAAATGAACAGAACATGTAATCATCAAGTGATCCATCCCCTGTCTATTGCTAAGTTTTGGCAAACAGAAGCTAGAGAAACCATCCCTGTCCATCCTGGCTAGTAGCCATTGATGAACCTATCCTCCTTGAAGTTATGTAGTTCTTTTTTGAACCCTGTTATAGTCTTGGCCTCCCCAACTTCCTCTGGCAGGGAGTTCCACAGGGTAACTGCACATTGTGCAAAAAAGAAAACTTCCTTTTGTTTTAAAACTGCTATCTATTAATGTAATTTAGTAACCCTTAGTTCTTGTTTTGAGAAGTAAAAAAAAAAAAATTCTCCACACCAGTCATTATTTTATAGACCTCTATCATGTCATCTTTTTCCAAACTGAGAAATCCCAGTCTTATTAACGTCTCCTCATATGGCAACCAGTCCGTAAGCACAATCAAGTTTGTTGCCCTTATCTGAACCTTTTAAAATTCCAATATATGTTTTTTGAGATAGGGCAACCACATCTGCATACAGTATTCAAGATGTGGGCATACCATGGATTTATACACAATATGAGTCTTCCTTATACACCCCCAAAAAACTGAACTTATAGGGGCAGGGATTATTTTCAGATTGTGTGTTTGTATAGCACCAAGCATAATAGGGTCCTTGTCAATGACTGAGGCTCTTAGTCACAAAATTATTCTCAATCTTTGCTATCCTGTACATAAAACTGGAGTACGTGAAGAAACGTCACTGTACCATTTGAATTATTTGTATTTCATAAAGAATCAAATAAGGTATGCAAAGTTAAGCCCACTGGACAGCAACTAATTTTTATTCTATTCAGAAGTTTAATTTACCAAGTTTCTTTTTAAACAGTATTTTTGAAATAGTGTTGCAAATATCTGTAAGAATTACCACCACCAATATTTCTTCTCTAGAAAGGATTGGTTGAATTAAAGTGCATAGTTAGAGAGTAGCTGCTGTGACTACGTAAGTGAACTGGACATGAATTACTGCACCATAAATACAGAGGCTCACAGTTCTCAAGGCTTAATTTTGTTACATTACGGGTGAGGCTTACCAGTTAACCATTGACAATCCCTAGTCCAAAGGGAACAAAATGAAGGGATAAAGTAGTTCAGGGGAGATGGTAGTTTCTCATGGGTCAAAATTAAAGACATAACTACAAATTATCCCAATTTGTTGGAAAGATAATAAGAGGCCAATATGGCACCACCAGGAACTCCTTAATGGCCTGAAAAATTGAAAAAGAAACCTACAAATTATGGAAACATGGACTAATTGCTAAGGAGGAGCACAGAGGAATAGCTCAAGCATGTGGGGACAATAATCAGAAACGCTAAGCACAAAATGAGTGCCAGTGTAGACACAGCTTAAATTAAGGTTTTGTTTACTCTGGCAATTGAACAACTTTGCCACAGTAAGAGTGCTGACAAACAGCTTTTGCAATGCTTGACTTTTAGCAACATGAGTGGTGTAGACAAAGCCAGAGACAAAGTAGTGTAGAGATGGGACAACACTTCCCTGCTCTTATCTACCTCTTATTAATTCCAGTAACCTTCTTCTGGGGATTTTTATGCTCATTACCTATAAATCTTATGACTACAAGAGGTATATACAGGCAGAGAGACATGGGGGTGCATAGATCTGGGGGGGGTACTCACAGTTCCAACAGAGAATGGGAGGTCACAAGGACGCAACCAATTTTCCATTTTACTATGCATTGTAAGAGGCTCATCAGTGCCACTGCCTAACACATACTCCTCTGTCTCCCTCCAACACACACAAATGCCTGCTGGTTAATTGAATAGTCGAGTAACCTCATGAATTCTTATTGGTTAGTTGACTAATCTATAGTCCCCGGGGGCAAGGCCGGCAGCCAATACGCTCTGGCCATACTCCCGAGGAGCCCCCTGCCACTCCATTCTGCTGCCTCTGTAATGAAGGAAGCAGCATGGAATGCCGGCAGGAATTGATCTGCAAGGGAAGCCAGTTTAAAAACCAGTTCCCCTTGTGGACTGGACGGGCTGCCTGTTGCCCTGTGCTGCTGCCTGAAAAGAGGTAGCAGTGCAGGGTGGCAGCAACCCGTCAAGGGGGGTCTGAGTTCCCGGACCCAGCGTGAACCGGAATGGAGCTAGGCTGTCTGCCCGCCTTGCTCCTAATACACTTTAAATGCAGAGCTGCAGCGGGGGTAGGTCCCGGACCCATCATAAGCCAGGACTGAGCTGGGCTGCTGGCCAGCCTGATAAATTTACTGGCAAACCGGGGCGGGGGCGGGCGGGAGAGGAGAAGAGAAGAGGCAGGAGAGGAAGAGAGAAATGTGTGTAGTCTATAACATTAACCTATAAGCTTTTGCTTATTGGTTAATCGACTACACTATTACATCCTTAGTATGACCTCCACCCTACTGCAAGCCTAAAAACAATTATTGTACTTGCACACACTGCCTCTAGAAGCCTTAAAAAGGGTTGTTCAAGAATCTTACCAACACCAACCAGAGGCCCTATTTAAACACCCAGTAATCTTAAATAAGATTAGCTCTCCAACAAACATAAGGAGAATGCCCATGTTAATCTGAGGTTGCAGACCTATCATTTTTGAGTGTATATTACCTCAACATTACACAGTTTACCAGCTCAGAAAATTTGGAGCTAAGGCTGCACTTGTGTGGGGTTTTTTTTTTTGGGGGGGGGTACAACACACCCACCCTTCATGATCATAATTCTGACCCAACAAACAAAAACCACACACACAACCTACATACTTTTAAGGGAAGAAAAATCCCTCCAAGACACCAGCATTCCATTCCATTAAGCTGTCATGAGGAAGTGAAAAACATCATGAAACTGGGCTCTAATATGTTGATTTCAAAATGTAGTCTGTCAAAAATTCATGTTGTAGATGCATACAAAAAAACCCCCTAGATTTAGACTGTCACCAGGCACCTAAGAAAGACTACTACCCAAATGCAAAACAGTACTGTGATCTGGAATCCAAGTTAACATTACGTAACTTACATATTTTTTAAGGTGACTTACTAATGCAAGCCATTTACAAAATATACTGGCTTAAGTTTTCAGAAGTAATCAACAATTAAGGTATTGCAGGTTTGGCAATATTGTCAAGCCCCATCATGCTGGACAGTCAAAAATCACAAGTCACTTCTCAAAATTTAGGCCAATGTTTGCATATGCAAACTCATCCCTGAGACATCAAGGCAGAAATGTAGCATGGGAATATTCCTCCATTCACTCCAATATAAAGCTAGACATCCCAAGTCCTAAGCTTTGAAATTTCATATGCTAACAAATTAACATCACAACTTCTATGGCCAGATATTCTGGAAAAATAGTTGGACAGACAGTCCATATGAAACATTAGTAGATTTCTCACAACTATTTTTTCCTCACTTAGATATTCAACTGAACTCTAAACCAAAATATGTATTTAAAATGAATCAATACCTCTGAATAGTTCAAGAATACTAGAAACACAACTACAGTAAAGTTAAGGATGAAGGCAGTACTGGAGTAGGATGGTGTGATTTGAGGAAGTTCAACCACAAACAGGAAATTAACTTTCTTGAAAGGCAACAAATTCAAAATATAGGACATGTGCCTGTAATCCAATACTTTTGTGGCAGTTAAATAAGGATAGCAGAAAAACAGAACAAGTGCAAAAACTCCTCTGAATTGCCTATAAGAAAGCTGCAAGACTGGTATGTATTTCAGTCATTACGTCAAGAGTTATAAAAACAAAAATACTGAAAACAGGACTGATTAGCAGCCAGGTAGAATGAGCAAGTTTTAACCTTAGTTTTAAGTGATTCCTTGCTTCTGAATGCCATCTATTCTATTCTCAAAATATATTCATAATACATGCATCCTAATGGGAGTTAAGTGCCCACAAAGGAAAAACAGACTAATTTTGTGCCTAAGGAAGATCTTAGATAAATGACTAGGTCTTAGTTCAGCGATGGGCAACCAAGACTAATGAGTGGGCCAGATGAGTGGCCCTCCTGTCTCTTTGTGGGCCACATGACTGGCCCACGGTGGGCAACCTGTGGCCAATGGCCCACTGAGGTTCCACCTGTGGCCTGCTCTCCTTCCCTACGCTTCTTGCTTATGGGGGCCTCACACTTCCTATCTCCGCCCCGGACTTTCAGAGCACCATGAATCTGCTGATTTGCACTCCATACTGCTCCTTTCCCTCCCTCTCAGAGCTTGAGCACCCCAAAACAGCTGTTTGCAGCTGTTTAAGCTCTGGAATGGAAGGAGAGGAGCAGGTACAGAACGTGAATCAGCAGATTCACGGTGTTCCAAAAGTGCTGGGAGGAAGGGAAGGAGTAACAAGTGTGGGGTTCCAGTGCACAAGAGGCATGTGGGGGAGGAGGGCAGACAGAGGATATGTGGGGCACAGGTTGCCCACGAATGCCTTAGTGTCCAAGGCAAAAAACTATAGTTGTTAAGCATTATATGTGTTCAAGTATATTTCAGCTAGGGATGTAATAGTGTAGTCGATAAACTTATAAAGAAAAGCTTATAGGTTAATGCTATAGACTATACACATTCTCTCTCCCCACTCCCTGCCAGTAAATTTTTTAGCAGGCTGGCCAGCAGCTTGGGTCAGTCCTGGCTCACGCCAGGTCTGGGAGCTCAGCCCCTCTTCCCCACCAGACAGGCTGCTGCCTCTGGTTTTTAAACTGGCTCCCCTTGCGGACCAACTCCTACCTGGCACCCCGTGCTGCCACCTCTGATACAGAGACAGCAGCACGGTGTGGCAGGGGGCTCCTCTGACCCCCAAGGACTATAGAATAGTTGAGTAACCTATAAGAATTCATGAGGTTAATCAACTATTCAATTAACTGATATTTAACATCCCTAATTTCAGCAAGCACTAATCAATGTACTTTGATCCATTTTCTCATTAACTACTTCAAAAGGATTCCCTGCAGCTCATTTATTCCTACACATCAGAGGTAGTGTAGTTTTAAAAGCTGGTTTGCAGATAAGAAATGTATTACACTGAGAACATTCTAATAATTTAGACTATATCAATGGAAAAGCATTAAACATGATATCCTTAACTCTTAAAGGAATCAGTTTTTGAACAAAACATGATTTTTGTAGATTTCCTATATTTACAAAAGCACTTGATTAGTATAACTCATTAAAAGTTTATTTAGTTTTCTTTCCCCATTGCACAAATGGGTATTTACATTAGTAATTCAAGATTTTAAAAAAAATCACAGGAGAAGAGGAGTTTGTGAGATATCTGAAGCAATGTGTCACCTTTGAAAATATAGATGTCTATATTAGGACAATCAGAACTTACTCCCTAGGACACAGTATTTCTCACATTAGCTGATACCACAGAGGCCTACTTGGTAGTCCTCATAAGAGAAATTACATCTAACTGGCTTCAGGTGAAAATTTTGGAGGTGGGAATGAGTCCAGGAAGGGCACTTTTTTGGTCAGAAGACTTCCCCCTCTTATAATCAGTGTCTGAAGTCAAACAGGGGAAAATGACTTGTCATATGCAAGACTCATTTTTTATCCAAAGCATCCTCTTGAGTGTAAACTGGATAAAAGAAATAAGGGTGACGTCATTTAATCAGCAAGTAGGAAATGTTAAGTTCAAATCATTAGTTCTATTTATGTTTTAGATTTGTACTTAAAATTTTTCCTTTGTGAAAATACCTCTTCTTATTGGTTGGTACAAGCAAGTTTTGCAACTAAATATAGTTTTTACACTAAATTTGATAATTTTTTGCTAACCAGGAAGACAGATAAATGTAAATATAGTATGAACAATTATAGAGCACTACATTTATTCAGATTTGTAATTTATTATTTTAGATTAAGAAAAGTCATTCACCATTTCCTGTGTACTAGTTAATTTTACTCAAACGTGTCAAGCTGCTTTTATGTATAAATTGGAATCTATTAAAAATGCATAAAAACCACATCTGAAATCTGTTTTAATAAAAACTACCTTAAATATACTAGATACTAGAAAAAAAAAATCAAAAAAGGTTTTGGATTGCAAACTGATTAAACAAAGGAAGTATTATTTATAGTCTGTGAACTGACATTGAAAAACCTGTTTTATGGTGGCCAGAAATAAGGGTATTTTTAGGTGCTTGAAGATACAAATAAGTGCCTACTAGGATTTTCAAATGTACACAGGCACTTAGTCTGCTTTAGCTAAGGATGGTAGAGTTTAACCAATAAGCTGATGTTTATTGGTTAGTGATATCTATTCAACTCTGCCCAGAAGCTGGCTTTCACAGGAGCAGGGCCAGCAGGGACTGCTGCTTTGTTCCTGGGGAGCCAGCTGTGAAGACTGCAGGGAAGCCTTCTCCCCAGGACCAAGCCTGGGGAGGCGCTGCTGCAGGCTCTGCAGTATAAAGCTTATTTAAGATTTTTAGCAGTTATACAGTTACCTTATTAACCAACTTTCTACATTCCTAGCTTTAGCACTTCTGAGAATCTCAGAAGGCATCACATCTGTAGGTGACTAAATACCTCTGGAAGTCTGTCCCAGTGTCCTTCAAAGTATTTACAAATTTTGAAGAGAATCAGGACTACAAAATAATGAACACAAGAAGCCTGCTTAACTTAAGTACCAGTATTTGCTCTGTTATAAACAAAAGAATGCACTACATGACACTTTTGCACTTATAAAGCTTGAGTTGGCCTCAAGTTACAGATGTTTTCTCCCTGATTCAGTATATAATTAAGACAGCAGCACCCTTTAACTCTCTTAAGTTCTTATATTTTAATCGCTATCAGGTTAAGGTATTTAACAGAAGTTGTCATTTCTTTAGGGTCTAAGAAGAAATCTGTATTTAAAAATGAAATTTAAATTTTAAAAAAATTGCATTTGATTTTTTTAAATCATTTATTTTTTATCCATACTACAAGAAATCCTTAAGAATTAAGAAGGATTTGGGGTGCCTTCCATAGGGACTCTAAATGCTACTTATTGTAAGAGGTGGATTGGGTCTGATTTTTAATTATGTTTCACGTAAATATACCCAGAGGGTTGTACAACAGATAAATTGTATACCTAAGGCAATTTGGCTGGTAGGCCACCCACTCTCAGAAAGGGATGCAGATGGAATAATTGACATTTCACAGAGGGGGTGAACTCCAACTTCCTCTGAAGGGTCAGGACTACATAAGGAAGAACACAAGAGGCATGCTTAAATGTTATATGATTGCAGTCAGATGCCACTCCGAGGCCTAAGATCCCTTTATCATTATGAATGACCTCAGACTTGTTTTTTCATTTTAGTATAGGTCAGCGAGGCATACAATACTGCAAATACTTTGACCATATAGTCTAACTAATTTGGTATTTCTATTTCTGCAGCCCAATTTTCCCCTTTAAAAAAAAGCAACCTTCAGCTAAATATAAGTTGCTTAATGCAATACTGGTGAAAGGTTAAAAGAGAGTCACATATGGATAGCCCTGGACACAACAGTCTTCTATAGCCAAAGAACAGGTAGCCCAAACAAGAGAGAAGCAGCAGGGGAAGGGGGGAAAAGAGGAGCAGCTGCTAACTTCCTTCCACCTCCTGTGAGGCTGCTGACTCCCATCCCACAAACCTGCATGAGTTGAGAGCCAGCATCCCAGCGTGCAGTCACAAGCAGCCCCTGCCCACCCTCCCCCATTTAACCACTTAACTAAAGAAACAGGATTTTATATCCCTACCACAAACCCAGACCAAATTTAAGATAATATATAAATCTTTTGACATTCATTATTGTTACCAAACCTGTGGGTAATCTGTGGTGTTTCCAAAGTTGCACTGCCTTCTGTAAGTACAGGAGAATTAACAGATTCCCTCTGAATTTTTTCAGTAGTAGCAGCAAAAAGATTTTCTACTTCATATGATTCTCACAGGTCATGCTTGATTCATCTGTAATTGTTGGTCAATTTTTACTAGATGTATTTTTACTGGTGGTCATATGTTCAGTTTCTCAAATTTCCTCTAACTCTCACCGTATTAACTTCTCCATAGTTAATCTGAACCACTAGTTTCAGAAGTATTTTCAGAAGTATGGTTCTCCTGTCTATACTGTTCCTTTGAACTCAGACAGACATGTTCTCAAAGGGTAGGTCTTCATTGCAATTAGAAACCTGCAGCTGGCCTGTGCCAGCTGACTCAGGATCCTGGCTGCTGAATTGCCATGTAGACACTTGGGCTGAAGTCTGAGCTCTGGGCTCCCTGCAATTCAACAACCCCTTAGCCCAAGCCCCATGTAACTGAGTCAGCTTACGGGCTAGCCATGAGCGTCTTAGTGCAGTGGAGACATTGGGAGAAAGAGTAGAAAACCTTTTTGATGGCTCCACTGCAATGAGACGCTCATGGCAGGTCCCTGGGGCTTGGGCTACATTGCTGTTGAATTACAGGGCAGGGGAAGGAGAGAGATTAGACACTCCAGCCCAAGTGTCTACATGGCAATTCAGCAGCCCCAAGACTCAACTCTGTGAGCCTGAGTCAGCTGGCAGGGGCCAGCCATGAATATCTAACTGAAATGGAGACACCCCTAAAGTTTCCTACTCCTTCCCCCTATGTCCTGCTTCTTGGCCTGTGCTGACCCAAAATAAATTCGTCTTCACTATTTTCTTTCCTCAGAATTTTTCCCATTTCTGGTGCTTATCTTCTCTGCCTCCATCCATCCTGTTTTAAAAGATTTCTTGTGATACCCAAACTGAGACTCATGAGCTGCAAATGGCTCTTTAATGTGTCTTCTCCAGCTCTTTGTAGCACATGGGATTAAAACACTGTGGGCTTGAATTATTAACCAATATAAATTATAACTATTCAGGATGCTTTTACTATGTAATTAACCAACTGTAACTGACAAAAAATAATACTTGGGTCAGTAATTTTGCTGTGAGAAGGATATATATTAAACAAAACAATAAATACACACTACTACAGCTCTTTTGGGTAATGCTAATCACTAATTTGGTTCCTGAACCACTGAAGTCTATCACTGCTTTAAAACAACCCGGACAAAGATATTGCTCAGAAGTTATATCCAATTACTGTTTCTACTTTAGAGGCTTCCTGAGCCTCACCCCAGCTGTTTGGGTCCTCCCCCCTCCATTGTCTCATAGGATGCAGAATAATGCAGGAAATAAGGCAATGGACTGTAAGTGAGGAGGTCTGGGTTACAGGGATGTGAATGGTTAACTTGTCAAAGCTGGAGCAGCTCCTGCCCATCACAGGCAGAGGGTTCCTCCAGCCCTGGTGGGCCCACCGCAGGCAGGGGCTGCTCCGGCCAGCCAGAGCAGCCCCTGTTCATGGCAGGCCTGGCCCTGCTGCTGCAGATGGGCTGATCCAGCCAGGCTGGAGTAGCCCTTGTCCATAGTTGGGTAACAGGGGAGTGCTCCAGCTGAAGTGCCTCTCTTTAATAGTTAACCAGTTAAACAATGTTTAAACCAGTTAATCAATTAAATGGGATTTTACATCTCTATAGGGTTTTGTTCCCAGCTCTGCCACTGACTGGCTGTGTGACTGTGGTCAAATCACTTCCCCTTTGTGCTAGTTTCCTCATCTGCAATGTTGGGATAACATTTCCATTTTAAAGCACTTTGAAATCTCAGCTAAGAAATATTATTTATCTTGCATTTGTGAAATTGCATTCATTTTTCAATCCTGTATCCATTTTACACTAGCTGTATTCTATTTTCTGCACCTCCAAGATGATTTGGTTATTTTCCTCATCTGTCATTGACTAATCCTACTCCAGTTATATTACTATTTATTAAAAAAAAGCATACAAATACAAAATATTCAAGAATATAGCATGTACTCTTGTTATTGATGCCATTTCAATATGGGGTTTTTTTAGAATTACAGAAGCCAACTAAAAAAAAAAAAAAGAGCCAAGATCAAGGGGATATGGCCATCTTTCATTTCATGTACAATATAATTTCAGCTATCTAAAAATCCTAGTTACCCGAAGCCACATGAAACCCTAAGTCAGTTAGAGAAAACTTTCATTTATCCAAAACTCTGCTACGTTAGCCAAGCTGTTTGGATAAACAGAAGTGTACCATTTATTTTTAAGTCTCCCTTCAATTCCAAACACTGGTAGTCCTCAAAGCATATATGCAAGTCAGTAATTCATGACTTGAGACCACAAGTCAGACACTTGTTAAGTTCTCAAAGTGGTCTAATTCTGAAGTTGCAGTTTTCCATTCCAAGATCTTATAATTGCTTCTTTGGGACAGAAAACACCAACAGCAGGTGCCTCTAATATGCTCCCACAGAGACTATGGCTAAAGAGACAGCTCCTCCTGAATAGCGCCAACTTTGTTCCATAATAATCTAGCAGGGAATCACGGTTACAACACTCATCCTTCTGTCATGTTACCTGTGCTCAGTATTGGGCAGAGGTTACTGCAGGAGGAAACAAGTACATTCAGGATGAAACTCAGGCAAAAACAATAGGTCACCTATCTATGTACAGATTCTGGAAATCTCTGAATATATATTTAGCAGCACCTTTGTAAATGTTTTAAACAAGAAAGTTGTTCTCACAGAAAGACCTTATTTACCAAACTCCAGCCTCCAGCAAGTAATTGTAAAAGCTCCTCATCTTTTTTGCCCTCACCAGTTTATAACCAATCTATAGACTATAGACATCAACTATAATTAGTACTTTGCCTTTATGTAGCCTCATTCACCAGAGGATCTCAACAAGGGTGCTTAACAGACACTAATTAGACACCCACTTCCCTTGTGACAGAGAAGCAAGTAACTAAAGGTACATGTAAATTAAGGTATGATTGTAGCACGGGTAGGCATACCCACACTAGCTTTAATCTAGCTCAGGGGTGGACAATAAAACAGCAGCAGCTCACCAGGGTTATCCCCTAGTGGACCACTGCTGCTATATTTACCTGCACCTCTGCAGGTTTGGGCAATCGCAGCTTCCACTGGATGAGAACAGTGATCCATGGCCAACAGGAGCTGCGATCCCCAGTACCTGCAGAGGCACAGGTAAATACAGCAGTGCGGAGGCCTGCCAGGGGCTAACCCTAGCAGTATGGATCAACTCCCAGGCCAGTATTTGCCCACCCCGATATGCGACTCCCACTAGCTGTAAGTGAGCACATAATGGCAAGGCCTTCAGCACAGGATACCCAACCCAATACAAGCCTGCCAACGATCCTAGTCATCTACTCTGGTTGCTGGTCCCAGCTGAAAACCCAACCACCACATTTTCATACTACTGGCACCCAGAGTAAGTAAAGCTAGTGCAGGTATGCCTACCTATGCTACAGTCATCTCTTAATGTGCGTCACAGAGATACCTAAAGAGGATACATTTCAAAATGGCACCAATACCAGAATAAAGGTACTATTTCAGAATCTTTGTAGGCATGTCTTAGATCTTTCTTGATTTCATAATTAGCTGACAGATTCTCAGAGTGGTTCTCACTTAGGCCTGTGTTTTGTAAACACTGCTGCAAAACAGAAGTACACTGACATGTGAACTAGTAGACTTGATACATGCCAACAGAGAAGCAATTAGCATTTTCCTCTATCCACTGGCCAGGGGACTCAAGTATTTTACAAATAACCCCTAATCCCACTGGAATATATTTCAGTTGAATATGTACAAAAACATGCATATTTATGGACAGTATCCAAATATCGAGAGACTGTTCACATACCAAGTTCCACCAGTTTAATTTAGAATTTAGCCAGTGTAATCCTGATGTGGACACTTACAGCCTTCTGAAATAGGTCAGTTTAAGTAGGGTTTCCATACAGGCATTTGCACAAGTTTAACTAAATCCATTTGACTAAAAATATGTATTTTTTATTAAGTTAGTACAATTTTAGATGGACAAGGCCTAATAATTCAGAATCCACCAGGTCTGGGGGTGAGTGGACACATACACAATGAAGTGCTTAGACACCAGGTGCTGGACCCCTCCTGCCATCCCTCCAGGAAAAACTGTAGAGAAGTTCTAGCATCAGTCCACTGCAGGCCTCTAATTCTGGTACAGGGAGAAAATATTAGCATGTTAACTGTACCTTTGCCCTCTTGTAAAGATGTGCAGAGGTTGGGGAGAGATGTAAGGCATACGCTTTCGATACTAGGAAACATCTGCTTGGGTGGAGGTGATAGTAGGACCTTGAAACTCTTTCCTCCAATTAGGTGACATAGGAAACTGAACTCATTCCTCCACCACAGCATCAGTGGGGGGTAAGCAGATAAAACCTTAGATTTTTCTTCCTTCCCTAGACCAGAGGGAGCAGTGTTAACTACAAGTTTAGAACCCCCCCCCTTACACCCACCAGATAGGATGTTGATGGGTATTGCCCCCCCTACACACACGTTCAAGTCAGACACTTGTTTGGGAGATTGGGATTCTTCTCTTCTCATGAAAGAATAAGTGTTAGGACCCCCACATGCCCTAATACTGAAATAAAAATAAGTGGGTGTTGAAACTGCAGACCCTCCTTAAGCCTGAGCACAGACTAGACTCACGGTAGGCAGGTACTGGAAGCCAGCACGCACCTACACTTGTGATAAAGAGAGAGCACGAAATCTCTCCCCCTCCCGTACCACCAATCTGAATGCACAAGAGCGGGCGCCGGGCCCCCTCTGCCCGAGTGGAGCACAGATGAGCTGCTCAAATCCCCCCGCCCAGCCGGGGAGGGCACGGCGGCTGAGATCGCCCGCCCCGCAGACTGGCTGTGGAGGGGAGCGTGTGGGGTGCTGAGCCCCACAGCCTGGGGGCACAATGGAGGCGACTGGGTGCGGGGCCCCGCCCCCATTCCGCGGGCACAGCGCTGGTACCCGGACGCTGCCCCGCTCGCGCCGACCGGAGGCGCAGGGCCCGCCGAGCCTGAGCGCTGGGCCCTCGGGCTCGGGCCCCGCGCTGCGGAGCTGAGCGGGGCGGACGCCGGGGAGCCGGCCTAGGCCTGTCAGGAAGCGGGGAGAAGCCGGGCCCGGCCACGGTCTCTCACCTCGGACACCTCGTCCTCATCGCTGCCGGAGCCGCCGCCGCCCCCGCTCCTCAGCACGGCAGCCGCCAGCTTGAAGTCGAGGGCGGCCTCTCCCGCCTCGGGCGCCCCGGGGCCGCCCGGCCCGCCGGGCCCGGCCTCCCCGAAGAGGCGCACGGCCCGCAGCCCCAGCGGGGCGGGCCCGGCCGCGGCGGGGGCCTCGGCGGTGGGGGGGGCGCGGGGAGTGACCGAGTCTATCTCCTCGTCGCCGACAGGGGCAGCGGTGCCGTCCGTGAGCATCGCGCTGATCCGGGGCCGCCGCTGCTCTCCCAGCCCAGCCGTCTCCGTCCCCTCACAGCACCAGCAGCAGCGCCACTAACTTCTCACAACCTAACCGGCCGAGGAGCGCCGTCCGGCCTCCCCCGCCCGCTCCCGCCACTCTCATTGGTCGCGCTGGGCCTGCGCCTCAGCTCCACTGGGCAAAACCCCCGCCACTCATCCCTTCGTCACGCGCTCCCAGCATGCTGCCTTGAGAGCACACGCCGAGGCGGTTTGTACGCGCCGCCCCGCCCCGTTCTCTTTCGGTCTCTTCCTGAACTTGTGGAAATCTGACTGGGCAGTGGGCACGTCAGTCAAGCCCCTCCCGGGAAGACTGGGGACTGGTTGGACAATGTATCCGTCGGTCAACTTTGATTCGAGGTTCCCGGACTCTGATTGCTCAGACAGCGCATCAGTCAGAGCCCTCCGCGCTTGGCGCCGGATGATTGGCTTTGTGTCCCACTCCGTCACCCACTCCCCTTTGACTCCTGAAGGTCTCGCTCAGAGAGACCACGCTCCGCCCCCTCCTAGGATTGGAAGATACGCGTGTCTGTCAATGCTGAAGCCTCGGCCCTCCTGTCCCAGCAGCCTACCGCCGCCTAGCCTGTAGCAGAGAGGTGATTGGATGAGTGCCCTGTCAATCGTTCAGTCCGCATTCCGTCTGCTTTCTTTCCCCGCCCCCACGCTGAGGCTGGCAGCCGCCCGGGTCCCGCCCACCGCGATGCGCCCTCCCCTTGCCCCCGATGCGGCTTCTCCTCGCACGCACGTGCCCCCTCGCGCGGCGAGCCCGGGGGGTCAGCTCTGGCGCGGGGCGGGGTTCGCACGGCTCTCCCCGGCGGTGTGGCGCTCAGGCCCGCCCCACGCAGGAATCTCGGGGAAGGGTTTGTACATGTGGAGCGCACGGGTGTGAATGCGCCCCCCCCCCACGTCAGCGGGGGAGCACACGCCGCTCCTGCCTGCCCCGGCCCACCGCAGCGTGCTTCCTTGGGGGGCTTCTGCACCCTTCGCACCCCTGCTGGGGGCTGAGGCCGGCCTTCCAGCTGTGTCTCCATGCCTGTTCTCTCACCAGTTTCCCACCGCCTGGAGAGGAGGAGGAGTCCGAGCTGGCCTTTCCCTCGGCCCAGAAGTTGGAGGGAAAAGAGGCTGAGCGAAATGACGGGCACCTGGGTTTGCTTCCTCAGAGGAAGGCTGTTTGCCCCCAGTTCAGCAGGGTCTCATCCAAATTTCTGACCTTAGTCCAACTTAGTTGGCTCCATCTCCTAGGGATCCCGATAGGTTGGAGTCATCCCCTGTACTGCACCTTGTCCCTCTGGCTCTCCTGCCTGCTGCCAGTTTGTTTGCTCTGTGGGTCTCCCTGCTGCAGCACAATGGTGAGAAGTAGCAGGGGGGTCACTCAAACAGCCCTAGCCAGCAGGGCTTCACAGAGAAGAGAAGCACATGAGAAAGCTGGGGGGCGGGGGAGGGACAGAAGCAAATTCCTGTCTACCATAAGTCACAGGAGCCTGCAGAATTGAGAGTTGAAGGGAGGAGTTCCTAGTGGTTGGAGCACCGTGGTGCCCCCCCCAAGAGGATGGACCACATCCGATCACAGTTTGGTTGCTGTGGAAAGGCTGAATTCCTCCCGAAGACACAAGTGTCATTTGTTTTTCTTGAATAATTGCATGCGAAGAGACTGAATAATTGGATTTACTGTCAGCTGTCCTGACAGAAAAGGAACTTGTTTAAAAGAGACACACTCAGGTTAAAAGTCATCTGTTACAAACACAGTATATCTGTGTTTACCTGTGCCACTGATAACAATGTGGTGACCAAAACTGCACTGATTTTACAAATCTCGTGTTCTTCTTACTGCTCAGGCCATTTAATCATCTGTTAAAAACACAGTCACCAAGTAAAATAGATATATCTGGTTCACTTTTCTTTCCAATCAGTTTCCCTTTGGTTCCAGTCCCCCAGCACTATGTGTGTATTTGGACAGCAAGTGCTGCAGGAAATCTTGAAAGAAAAACCAATCACAACACATTGCCGCAAACATGACATGTCCCAGTGTGGGGTTTGTAAAATCTCTTTTCCAGAACCCAAATGTGCCATCGTATGCTACTTAACGGCTATTCTAGCTTTGCAACAGCAACATTCTGCCTCTTGCCAGTACAAGCCAAGGGGTCCAGCAGCTAAAGACCTCTGCAGGAACTCAGCCAGCCTTCCTCTCAGGGACCCTGGAAGCGCACATCAGAGTGACTCCCATCACGGCAGGAGAGAGCACAGCATGCTCCGCTCTGCAGGGTGTGCCCTGGCACAACAGCGAGCTGCCTTTCATGGGAGAGGTAACATGACTTTGCGTGTGACTCTGAAAGGTACCCGCTGCCGGAGGCCAAAGACTGGCCTCTGTGTCCAAAGTGCAGCACAGGGATATCCCAAACCAGTGTGTGGCCCAGGCCTCTGACATGGAGGGACCTCTATGGAGGTCTGACCCTAATGGTTTGTGGGGCTTTGTGTGATAACATGTGGCAGCCACATCTAGCCCCTTGGCAAACTATGGCCTCGCCGCACATCTCCATGTACCCTGACACCAAGGTGGATTGATTCCAATCAAAGCAGGTAGGAAAGCTTGATTTAATTCTAGTGGAATCATGTTTTTCATTTATATTTTTAGTTTGCTTCTCAGTAGTTGGTAACCTCTAAACCAGGCTGACTTTCAGCTACAGACAGCCTGTCCACTAACTGCGGTGCTTCTTTTTGCTCACCAGGAGCGCACGCTATATCTATGCCCATTTATTAATGCCATTATGTAATTTAACATTTATGCAGCTTCTTCATTTTTAAGTGTATTACATTAGAACATGGCGAATAGAACATTTCTTACTTACTAGACGTCTTTTTTTACCTGTGCGTTGTGTCAAGCTCTATTTGGATGGAAATTCAATTTAAATTAAAGTGCACAAAGCCCACATTGTTATTAAAATACAACTACCTTACAAGTACAGACACATTGGAGGAAAGCACACATCAAAATTAAAACCATTGTTAAAACACCCTGGCTGGTCCCAGGATATGACAGACAAGTGGGTGAAGTGATAGCTGGTACTGGACCAGCTTCTGTGGGTGGGAGGTACAAGCTTTCAAGCTCTGCTCTGGGGAAGGATGCGCGTTTCCTTCCCCAGATCCAAAGAAGAGCTATGTGAGGCTCAAAAGCGCAACTGCCACCAAAAGAAGTTGGTCCAATAAACTCGCCTACCTTGTGAGAAGAAAGACGGTGGAGCCGTAGTGTCATGCCCCAAGCTCGGCTGGTGTTAGTTAATGTCCCATCTACCACAAACATCTCACTGTGGAGGGAATCGGGGATGGTTCTTTGGCTGACAGGAAGGGTTTGCGTGCATAAAGCTGGGCCCTATGCAGCCACTACCGCCACAGTTTCTACTGGCGTCAAGAGACCTGACGGGAGCAGAGGTTTCATCTGTGCATCTCTGTCCTTCTCTCATGGCCCAGTGAACTGTGCTGGCCCGCCCCTTCCCTGTGGCTGAGATGTTCCCGCTATCTGCATCACGTCTGGGGCCTGGACGAATGCAGAAGAGATTCCCTAATGTGGGGCACCTGGCAAGTTTGTTTCCGGTCCATGCCTACAACTGGGCATTGATCCATAGGAAAGCATGCGCTCTAGCTGGGCCTGATACGCTGACAACGCAGAGGATTACCCCTGTGCGGTGTGAGGGGCGTCCTGGCCAGCCGCTGCCTCCCAGTTGGACTCAGGCTGCCACCGGTCCAGGTTGTCCCAGGACCAACCCTTGTATGAAGTAGCTGTCCTGGGAAATGTCAAGACCGCTCATTACACTGTCAGCTGTGCAGGTCTAGGGGCGCAGGGTCATCCTGCCTGTCCCACTCGCTCCACCCCAACAGAGAGCATCCCGCAGCCTGAGTGCCTGTCCCAGCCGCAGCTCCTTGCCACACAGAGGCACGAGCCAGTTTGACTCTCCTACAGGCAGATGCCACTAAACTGTTGGATAATCCCTTGGGAAACATAATAGCGGAGACGATGGGGCAAGCACCAGCTTGCACAATCAGAGAGCTTTGATAATGCACTATAGCTGAGGCTGCTTCTGGGCCCTGCCACATCCGCCTACTGTCTCCGAGCTTATGGCAGGGGTCTCCCACCTTTTTAAACACGAGATTACCTTTCTGAGTTGTAAATGCAATCCAGGATCTACCTCAAACCCAAATACCCTGGCCCCGCCTCCCTCTGGCCCTTCTCACTCCATCCTCCCTCCCTCCCTCCCATCAGGCAGGGGCAGAGGGTTGGGGTGCAGGCTCTGGTCTTGGGCTAAAGGATTTAGTGTGTGAGGGGCTCTGAGCTGAGCCTGGGGCAGGGGTTGGAGTGCAGGAGGGGGTTCAGGGTACAGGCTCTCTAAGGAGGCTCAGAGCTAGGGCCAGGGCTTCGGTGCAGCAGGGGGTACATGACTGGGGCAGGGGTTCAGGATGCAGGCTCCAGCTGGACACTGCTTACCACAGGAGAGGGGTGGTGCAGTGGGGCTAAGGCAGGCTCACCCCTGCCCTGGCCCTGCTCCACTCCCAAAAGCAGCCAGCAAACTCCCTCGTCCCAAGCCCTGTTGTGCCCCCCTCCGTTCTGAAGAGATAGCTACAGGGTGGCAGAGGGGGCACCCTGACACCAGCGCTCCCTCCTCGCCCTTCCCTGCCCAACAAGCAGGGAAGGGGGCACAGCGCCACGGAAAGGGGCAGGAGGTGCACAGCGGAGGGGCAGCTGAAGGCACTTGATAGCCTCTTGGCCAAACCCGTCAGGATCCCCCGTCAGAGGCCCTGTCGACTGGTTGGTGACCCCTGGCTTAAGGCCAGCGATCCTCAGACTGTGTTACTGGCCAGCACGCCAGGGCATCCAACAGCGGCCTGATGGGAGCCTTGCAGCGGGCGCGACATACTGCCACCTGGGGCGGGTTCTCACGCCGCGTAAACAGATGGTGATGTGGAGTCCTTGTAACACGAGCCCCGTGATGCAGAATCAGGGTGTCCTGGCCAGATTATCTTGTGAGCTGCCCAGAAGCCTTGGGACCAGAATTTATGAAATGCTAATAGTGAGACAGGGAGCAATGGGAACAGGGCTTTCTCCACCCCCACCAGTGCAGGGGAGCAGTTTAGGAAGCTCCTCCAAGCACAGCAGATGGTATCAGCAGGGATCAGAGCAGGAGAGGCCAGGCCTCCTCCCCAGAGAGCAGTTACACTGACAACCTGCCCCAGCGCATGTGAAGTGACTAGTTCATGTGGCTAGTTGCACTGAGTTCACCGTCCGTCGGCCGCACCATGCCCAGAAAAGCAGAGATGCACCACAGCAGCCACGTGGAGGGCAGGCCGTGGGGCCGGGGGGGAGTGCCGGCAGAGCCCAGCCCAGGAGCAAGTGCCACACACAGGAGACAGGCTGAGAGCGGGGATCCTCCTCACGGGACCTCCCGGAAGTGTAGCGAGATGCCTCTGCCTCGAGGCAGTGATGAGGTGGACAATGTGGGTGAGAGTTTTATCCCCCATGTGGCTCCCCAGGGCTCCCCTCTGCTGCAGGGAACGTGCTGGTGGGGCTAAAGCGTCCAACTGGGACGCAGGATGGGTCTGGTCTGCTCTAAGCTGAGCCGCAGACGGCGTGGCCGTGAGAAGGTTCCTTAACCTCAGCGAACGGGGACACTGCTCCCTCGCAGCGGGGTGTTGTTTGCGACGCGCTGCGGGAGCTCCGGCCAGGAGAAGCGCTTTAAATGCACAGTGTTCTGTCCCCACCCAGTGCCCCGAGCGCTGTGTTCCCACGGGCTGCGTAATGACTCGCTACGCCTCACATCAAAGCAGGTGCTGCAACTGCAACTAGCATTCAAGCCATGTGCTCACAGACTGACTTCCTGCGCCTGCGCCAAACGTTCCCCTCCGAGAACCTGTGCTGCTGCCTCCAGGTTCCAGGCAAGTGGCTACACTCATCACCTACAAAACTTCACTTGAAGAAGGGCCCATTTCGGGGGCATGTAGGGTACGTCTAGACAAGTGTTTCTCAACCTTTTTTTTGCTCATGGCCCCCTTCTGAGCCTCGTTTACCTCTGTAGCCCCCCCTCCCCCATAGCCGCTGTTAGTTGGGAAAAAAGGTACATCATTTACCTAATGTTCCGTTTTTTCCATGTGGCCCCCTAGAGGTAGGGCGTGGCCCCTGGGGAGCCATATGGCCCACGGTTGAGAACCACTGATCTAGACTTCATCCCTCTGGCGCCAGAGGGATGTAAATTAGACATACTGAAATTGCTAATGAAGCGGGGGATTTAAATATCCCGTTGCACGAGGCATAAGGGGATCGGTCGGAAAAGGCTTTCCTTGTCGACCGATCCCCCTCTAGACTGCCGCTTTTTGCCTGCAAAGTGCCGCGCCGGCAAAAAGCGGCAGCCATTTTTATTCTAATGAAGCGCGGGATATTTAAATCCCCGCTTCATTAGCAATTTCGGTATGTCTAATTTACATCCCTCTGGCACCACAGGGATGTAGTCTAGACACACCCTTATAGTTTAGGCTTGTTCACTCCCATACTTGCACTCATCTTGTTAAAATGGTTCAACCTATATGGACACTCATAGAATCCCAGAGCTGGAAGAAACCTCAGAAGGCCATCAAGTCCAGCCCCCTGCTCTAGGCAGGACCAATCCCAACTAAATCAACCCAGCCAGGGCTTTGTCAAGCCGAGACTTAAACACCTCTAGGGATGGAGACTCCACTACTTCCCTAGGTAACCCATTCCAGTGCTTCACCACCTTCCTAGTGAAATAGTTTTTCCTAATATCCAACCTGGACCTCTCCCACCGCAACTTGAGACCGTTGCTCCTTGTTCTGCCATCTGTCACCACTGAGAACAGCCTCTCTCCATCCTCTTTGGAACTCCCCTGAAGGAAGTTGAAGGCTGCTATCAAATCCCCCCTCACTCTTCGCTTCTGCAGACTGAACAAACCCAACTCCCTCAGCCTCTCCTCGTAGGTCATATGCTCCAGCCCCCGAATCATTTTGGTCGCCCTCCGCTGGACCCTCTCCAATGCGGCCACATCCTTTTTTAGTGGGGGGTCTAGAACTGGACACTCTTAAATTGGTTGAAAAATCAGCCTATCGTGTAGCCTCTCTGTGCAAGTTTGTTTACAGAGAGCCGCACACGTCGCTAAGGTTTCTGCTGAAGCAAACCAATATGGAGTATGTGTAAGGATGCCTCTCTCTCTCTCGGCAGGAACTAGAGAACGCTACACTGTTTCAGGTCTCTATCTTTATTGCTTTACTGAGTTTCTCCCTGTTTTCATTGCAGTAATGGTAAATGGCAGAAGATTTGATGGTGCCTAAATCAACAGAGGCCAATCAAAGGCCATCTAATGCTGTAACATTAGATGTTTCTCTACATTATCCTGGAATATCTTGTAAAAGACAAACTCAGAGCCCAATCTTGCAATCCCCTCCCCATACCTCACACAAGGATTTCACTCATGTTAAGGGCACTGTTCATGAATAAGATTTGCCACGTGAGTAAGGATTTGTGGTGTCATATGTGGATTGTGGTACAAATGATACAGAAGACTCACCTTACCCGTGACTGAAATGCAGCTACTTCTGGGGCCCTACTCATCAGCAGTTTCACAGCATAGAGAACACCACACAACAATTTAGGATGGAAAGTGAAGAATACTATAGCCAACAGAAAGTACTATCGGGGGAAGGCCTGGAGGGTAGGCACATGGAATGTTATTTATTAAAGTTGGAATTTGGCCTGACTCTTTTCACTCGTTATTTGAAAAGTATCTCAGGAGCTTTGGCTCAAATTTTTCAGTCTCAGGCTGATGAAGGAAGCATCAGAGTTCCTGGCTCAAATACTGGTCAGCTTGTTTTTGTTCACGTTTCTATTAACTTTCCTCCCTTTGTCAATATTACAAACTAATTATTAACAATTTTTCTCTGTATAAAAATTGCCTTGATCCGGCACATGTCTAAGGTCAGGAACCCCAGCCAGATAAGGAACAGTCCGGCCATGCAGGTGTGATTTCTGTAGCGGGAGCCGGTGAGAATTCACTGAGGCCAGCTCAACAAGGAAGCAGAGGTAAAACGTCCCTTCCAACTCCGCTGGGATTTTAGTTTTATTCTCCCTTGCCGGGTGTGGGCATCTTGCCCCAGGAACATTCCGCAGATGCCAGTCCCACTGTGTAGCCTCCAGTGCATGCCACCACAGCCAGCTGACTGGGTGGTAACCAGGGGGCCCTTCCTCACTCAGGCTGCCTGGATGATGACTGGCACAAGCCCCGTTGGCCACCCAGCGAGCAACTGGCATCATTCCCCGACTGGGTGCCCGCTGAAGACCAGCAAATGCCCCCCATGTGTGCCCGTATGATGTGCCAGCTCTTGGCACTGGTGGAGGCACGGGTGGCCCTAGACTAGCTGCCAGCAACTGGCGCCCTAGGTGAACCATGCAATCAGTGCCCCCCACCTCCAAACCCCTCAATGATATTGCGCCACCATTTGGTGCCCCATTTAACTTGGTGCCCTAGGCGACTGCCTAGTTCGCCTATATGGACGGGTCGCCCCTGGGTGGAGGAGCAGTAGGGCTGGTCCAGCCGTGGGAAACCGCTTGGCCATTGGAGAGCAGTGGCCTGGCTGAGAGCTGGGGACCCTGCCTAGAGCCTCCTGGGCCTCCGGGGGAAGGACTTCTGGCGACAAGATGAACATGGCCCGGGGGAGATTTTCACACGCTGCCGTAAAGACGGAGTCCGGCCACCTCCTTCTAGCCAAACCCGCCCCCTCGGAGACGTCTGAGCGCTGGGACGGCGGCGAGCAGCCGGACGGCACCGCCAGTGGCGAGCGGTCTCTCGCTCGGCAGGGGGAGCAGCCTGTGGGGTGAGTCGGACATTGGGGAGCGTGGTTCTCGTTTCACTGTTCTTCCCAACCAGGCAGAATCCAGGGAGCAGGGGAAATGAACCAGCTTCGAAAAGTCTCCAGTTTGTTTAATTGCAGGATTCTAGAAAGCTCCCATTCACAGTGCTTGAAGAGCTGGAGCGGCCGTGCCATGCCACGTTGGCGGCGTTACGCTGCCCGCCGGCAGGCAGGAGTTAGCTGGCAGGGGCCAGAGACACGAGCTCGTCTTCAGCCCTATGGTCGCTTTCGCCAAAGGTGACTAACAGCTGCAACCTCACCCGCCTTGTCTCGGAGACCCGGGGACTGATGCAGCTGCAGACAGCTCCCGGTGTCCAGCCCGGGCCTGGGCGGCAAAGGTACCTAGCCCTGCCCAGCGCAGCGGGTGACAGGAGAGGCAGGGGAGAGACACAGCCTTGTCCATTGCGGGCCAGCATGTCAGGCTTAAAATCACTTGCGTTGCATCTTCCCTTTCAACCAGGCAGGCCCCAGCCACGCGCGGTCCCTGGGGTGCCCACGGAGCTCTGCCGTCCAGCCTCTTCCCAGAAGTGCAGGGCGCCTGCTTCCTGCTGCATGGCCCCCGGGAAACGCTCCCTGCCCAGCACTGAAGGGAGAAAACAACCAAGAGCCCATTGTCTGTTAGCAAGGGACACGGAGGCGCTTGATCCAGTGCCCGCGCAGAGCCCCAGCTGGCACCAGAGCCGACTGTGTTCTGCTGTTTGCATTACAACCCTGGGCACTTGGGAGGTGACCCCGGAGCGCCGCCGGCTGCCCCGTTCTGTTGCTCAGTTCCGCCTACGGACCGGAGCCCCCAGCACGACACACAGAGACCCCGTCCTCATCCCCTGCGCAGCTCCCAGCGTGGCCCATCCCTCCCTGCGGGGAGCTGACCGCCTCCGGCCTCACTCCATGACACGCCCCAGCCCCTGCAGCCGGCCGAGGGGAGGCCCGGCCAGGCTCCACGGGGGAGTCACCCATCCCGCCTCCCTTGGCCGGAGGCCGGCAGCTGTCCTGTAGGAGCGTCCTTCGAAAACCTTGGCAAGACCTTCAGAAAGCTGCACTGACCGGCCCTCCCATGCAGCTGCCGCTAGGAGAGCTCTGTGTCCCTGCTCCCGGAGCCCGGCCTTCCTGGGCCAGCTGCTCCTGCTCTGACACTGTCAGAGATCCCGGGCGCGCTGGAACACGCCCCGCCTTCCCTGCCTGCCTGACCCTGCGGCAGCTGCTGCAGTCGGGAGTGTTCAGACACGGAACCTTTGTCCCCTCGCTGCGAATTCCTCCTATGCCCCCGATGGACCCAGCGCCCCTGCGCTAGTGCACCTGCCCGGCTGCCTCCGGGGGCAGGCGCGGCCGAGGCGTCCCTGCGCGGCGTGCGGCAGGGCCTGGGCCGGGCGGGAGGCACGCCAGATGAATGAGGTGTGTCTGCACCTCCCATGCAAGGCGGCCCGGGTGTTGCAAGATGCAGCCAGCGTGTCAGCAGGGCGGCGAGCTGCCTGCTGCTGCACGCACCGTGTACCCCGCAGGGACCACACCCCAGGGCTGCCCGGACACCGCGCTCCGAGTACAATCACCGGCCAGGCTAGCTAGGGATCTGGCACACCTGGCTCACGGCGCTGCCTGGGCGCTCGCCTCCTGGGCTGCCAAACGCAGGGGAAGCTGGCAGAATGCGGGGGCACGCCTGAGGCCGGGTGGGACCGGCAGGGCCTAGGCGTCAGGGTAGATCCCTCGTGTGCTGGGAGGCAGGAGGGCTCGAGGTGGCAGCAGGACCAGCCTCAGGCTCTGCAGGGGGTTGTGAGCTAGGTTGGAAGAGCCCGTCTGGGATGGCAGTGCTGCAACATGGACTTCCAGGGGCCCGATGGTGGGAGGTGCTCCGCACCCGCAGCTCCCCCTTCTGGCTCCCCCAGGCCAGAAGCAGCCCCCCTGCCTAGAGGAGCTCCTGTCTCTCACCTGTGCTGGCCGGCCGGCGCGGCGGGAGCCCGCTAATTCACAGAGATGTTGATTTCTGGTCCCTTTTCCTGATACAGGAATTCGGACTGGAGGAGAGAAACAGGCCGGCAGGCGTTACGATGGCTGGCCACCGGGGTGGAGTCATTCCCACCCGTCCAAGGGCAGAGAGCTGCCCTCTCCGCTCGCGGCACAGCCAGGCCGCCCGCCTGAGGCGGCTTCTCCACGGCAACCTGCGCCGAGTCTTGCTCAGACAGTCAGCTACAATCGTGTTCGCTGGCGCTACCACTCTGGAGCCGGAGTGGCCAGGCCAAGATCAGAGTCCCGCCTCCCCGGTCTGCCTCCGCCAGCCTTTGGCAAAGCAGGGTGGGACCCCTGCCCCTTTCTGGGAATCCACGTCGACTCCACTAAGTCGTTCTGGTTCAAAAACCCCAACCAAAGAAACAAACAGCATCCCAAAAGACCCCGGTGGTTTTGGCTTTCCAAGTGGGAAGGACTTTCCATGCCAAGATTTCCCCTCCCTCTCCAAGGGGACCACAGACAATGCTCGAGTCTGCGTGGGCCAGGCCTCGCAAGAGGGACGCCCAGAAACTGAGTTCCCAAGAGAAGCCCCGGCCCCCTTTGTGCCGCTCCCCACAGCTCTGAGGGCTGGGAGGGAGGGGCACTGGCAGCCCTGGCCCCTCCCCTGCCACCCGAGGCCCCGCCCCTTCCAGGGCACAGAGCCGGCCTCCCCTTACCCTGGGGCCCATGGTGGCTGTCAGCCTTGCTGATTTCATCTTGCTGATTTCAGACCAATTCTCCACTTTGTCCAGGTTATTCTGGACTCTAACCCTGTCCCCCTCCCAGCTTGGGGCGATCCACCAGCGTCGTGAGCGGGCTCTCCCCTCCAGGATGCACGTCACTCGTGAATATAGTGACTAGCAGTGCACCCAGGACTGAGTCCCGCAGACCCCACTAGTGCCCTGCCTAGCCAGATAGAGGCATTGGGAACGACTCTGCCTGTGGTCTCCCCGCCGGCTGGGCACATGCTCAGGAGTCGTCCCAGCTAGATCGTATTTCCCTGGGCTGCTCGTGCGACTGTCCTGCGGGACGGCATCCAAAGCCGCTCAGCGCACCGAGGCGAGGGCTGGCGTCGGGCCTGGCCCAGATCTGGCGCGAACGTGCTAAATAATTTACTGCTTCATCAGGCATTCGCAGCAGGTCTGCGCTGGCCACTTTGCTACCGTCTGTCATATCCCCTGTGACGCCGAAGGCCTGGCAGCTTGTTCCTATGGTAACTCCAGCCCCGGGAAGGGCCTGGGAGCGGCTGCAGAGACGCCTCGCCAGACCCCCGTGTCGCTGGCCGTGAACAGGGCTGCCCGCCCCGGGGCTCCCCGCGGGGCCTGTGTCTCCCCAGGCCAGGGATGCGCCCCGCAGCCCTCGGCCCGCCTCTCCGGTGGAAACGGCGCCCAGCGAGCTCCCGACAGATGGGCTGTGGGCCCAGGGCCGCGGAAATGGGCCTGAGGCAGCCTCCTGGGGGAGGCACAGTCTCCACCCAGAGTCCCCCTGCCCCTCAGCCGCTCTGTGCTGGAGGCTAAGTGCTCTGCAAGGAGCCCCACTGGGGAAGGAGAATCTCCTCCCGCTCCCCCCGCCAGCAAGCCCGTTGGCTCAGCTTGCCCCGCTGGGCCTGGCGGAGCCCCCGAGCCAGGCGACCAGCTCTGGCTGCCTGGGCCGAGGCCGAAGGGGCGGCGCGCCCGCGACAGCGCTTCTCCAGCAGGCGGAAGAAGTCAGGCCCTGCCCCCCCGCGAGGAGCCCTCCCCCGGTGCGTCCGTGTAACATTTGGGGCAAGCGGCTCTTCCCCCCTCCTCCCCCTTACAGCCTCGCCGTCGCTCTCCTCCTCCTGGCTCCTCCGCAGCTTCTCTTCTTCCTCCTTCCTGTCTGTTTCGGGCAGGACGTCGTCCAGCCAGGCGAGGTCCTGGCGGGAGAAGATGCGCTCCATCGCCTTCCGGATCCCCACCAGCGCCAGCAGCTGGGCCAAAGCAGAGGCTCAAGTCAGCAAGGGGCAAAGGCCAGGGACCCACAGGGAGCACGGGTCAGGGGAAACCACAGCCCGGGAACAGGGAGCAGATGCCTTCAGCTCAATGGGGCGTCTAATGGGACCTGTGAGCACTTCCCGGAGGGGAGAGGGAGGGTCTGGGGCAGCCCGAGGCCTGGGGGCCAGGGAGGGGCCAGGGAGGGGCTGAAGATGGACAAGTGCCCCCCTGCCACGCAGCGAGAGAGCCGCCGGCCGAGCGGGGCCCAGCAGCCGGGGCGGTTCCGCCGGGAGGACACCCACCATCACTGGGAAGATGATGGCGGCGACGGTTGACTTGAGGAGCCACAGGGCCGCCAGGCAGAGCAGCTGGATGAGGGTGAAGAGGTGCACGCGGCGCAGGGGCACGTGGCGGAGGTACATGAGGTCCGGCTGGTGCTTGGCTGGCATCAGAAGGAGCTGGACTCGGTCCATGAACTGCAACGGAACAAGGGCAAAGGGGGCACAAGGCCCCGGCCCAGCGATGAGACAGGACCCGGGGCCCCGGCAGAGCCCGCTTCCCCCGGGGGGTCTATTTCCAGGCCGAGTCCCCCAGGTCTGGGGATTGCAATCGCCCAGCTTTGCTTTTCACACGCCAAATGCTGACCCCAGCGTCCCGCTAAGGATTCTGGGTAGTGTAGTCCCAGACATATTGCCTCTCCCGAGGGAATGCTTTCGGGAAATTCTGCTCTGCGAGTCACACCCCGTAAACGCCACCGGCGTCCTTCCCAGCTCACATCGCCCGTGGGACAGCGGCAGGGGGCCAAGCTTTCCAGTGCCGCCAGCCCACGTGTTCAACACTCACGATCAGGCCCCCCAAATCAGACAAGTGGTGGGCAGATCAGGAGAGTGTGAAGAGAAATCTTGGGGTTACACTTGAGTCAGGAGGTCAAGCTTCTCTGCAAGGAAGAGGGGTGAGTTTCTTAAAAATGAAACCAGATTCTCACGTAATCACATGCCTCCGGGAGCTGCGGCTGTACAAAACCCAGCAGCTGCCCTGGAGATACAGCCGTCAGCTCCTGGGAGCTAGCAGGAGGGCCATGCAACAGTCAGACGCACAATTCTTCACTCTCAATGTCACTCGCGCCCAGCAGCTCGGATTCACTCGCAGCTATGTGTGTGGGAAGGGGCAGGCTCTCCTGCACCATGGAGCTTGCAGAAGGGGGGAAAGGGAGCTCTGCCTTTGTCCCCTGGATGGCGATGGCCCGGAAGGGTTTTACCCCAAAGGAAAGGGGACTCCTGCTGTCTGAATGGCCCTTGTGTTGTTCCCGGAAGGCCCGAAGTGGCAGAGTGTGGAGGTGACCCTGGAGCAATCGAGAGGGGAAGGGATTTGGATTCCAACTGTTTGCACCCAATTCTGCCTTGGGTTTGTTCACGCCTGTCTCAGACCCTTCAAGAAGCTCCCGCCCTGAGACCGAACACCTGCCCTTCCAGCGCAGGGCAGCCAACGCCCCGAGGCCACAGCCCTGAGTTACCCAGACAAGGGGCAACATCCCTGGTGCTTTCCAGGTACAGAAAGCAAAAGGAGGGCGCTTCGCCTGCTGCCCACGCACACAGAGCAGGGCTAGGACCAGCCACTCTCTCAAGAGCTGTCTCCAACGCCCAGGGGCCCGCAGCAGCCCCGCCCGAGCAGGGACCAGCGGAGGGGACAGAGCCGCTTCCCTGGCAGGAGAGCAGGGTGCTGAAACCACAAGTGAGCTATGCAGGTCATGCCAAAGCAGAGCCAATCAACCTGCGGTGGCACCCCACCCCGGCGGAGTCTGTACCTGCCCCTGCGCCACCCAGCGCAGATCTGTCTTCTTTGCGTGTGAAACCAGGGAGCCGACAGTGGGGCTGGCTGCCCTCAGACAAGGGGAATGGCAGATGCTTCTGCCCCGGGTCTGAAGCTGCTTTTCTCTAAAGCTGTGATCCAAGGACTGACCTCAACCCCCTCGGACTGTCCCCCATTAGAAATGGGGGAACCTCCCTCTTCCATCAGACCAGGCTCCTCCCACTCACTGCTGGGAGGGAGGGAAAGAAGAAGGAGAGAGGGAAGGTAGGGAGGGGGAAGGAAGGAAGGGAAAGAAGAAGGAGGGAGGGAGGAGGGAAGGAAGAAGGAGGGAAGGT
The DNA here is from genome assembly GCA_019425775.1 of Rafetus swinhoei. Classification (NCBI taxonomy): domain Eukaryota; kingdom Metazoa; phylum Chordata; order Testudines; family Trionychidae; genus Rafetus; species Rafetus swinhoei. The sequence continues at coordinate 40,985,285 of CM033428.1, read as the reverse complement.
AGAGGAGGGAGGAGGCGGAAGGGGGAAGGAAGGGATGGAAGGAGGAGGGAAAGAAGAAGGAGGGTAAGTAGGGAGGAGGGGGCAGGAAGGGAAGGGAAAGAAGAAGGAGGGTAAGTAGGGAGGGAGGGGGGGCAGGAAGGAAGGGAAAGAAGAAGGAGGGTAAGTGGGGAGGAGGAGGGGCAGGAAGGGAAGGGAAAGAAGAAGGAGGGTAAGTAGGGAGGAGGGAGGGGCAGGAAGGGAAGGAAAGAAGAAGGAGGGTAAGTAGGAGGGAGGGAGGGCAGGAAGGGAAGGGAAAGAAGAAGGAGGGTAAGTGGGGAGGAGGAGGGGCAGGAAGGGAAGGAAAGAAGAAGGAGGGAGGGAGGAAGGAAGAAGGAGGGAAGGTAGAGAGGGAGGGAGGGCGGAAGGGGGAAGGAAGGGATGGAAGGAGGGAGGGAAAGAAGAAGGAGGGTAAGTAGGGAGGGAGAGAGGGGCAGGAAGGGAAGGGAAAGAAGAAGGAGGGTAAGTAGGAGGAGGGAGGGGCAGGAAGGGAAGGGAAAGAAGAAGGAGGGTAAGTAGGAGGAGGGGGCAGGAAGGGAAGGGAAAGAAGAAGGAGGGTAAGTAGGGAGGAGGGGGCAGGAAGGGAAGGGAAAGAAGAAGGAGGGTAGGTAGGGAGGAGGGAGGGGCAGGAAGGGAAGGGAAAGAAGAAGGAGGGTAAGTGGGAAGGGAGGAGGAGGGCAGGAAGGGAAGGGAAAGAAGAAGGAGGGAGAGATGAAGGAAGGGAGGGAAGGAGGGATGAAGGGAGGGAGGGAGGAATTTTTCTCTCAACACACCGAAGCCCAGAGCAGTTTGCGGTTGCCCAGGGGGCTGGCCTATTGGCGATGGGGCAGGGGGGCATTCGAAGGCGCGTTTGTCGCACAGCTATCTTAGCCATGCCTCGCCTCTCAGCGATCCCATCGATCCCCCCTCCTCGTCCACACCCTCCATGCAGCTCAGCCGCGGTGCCCGCTGGTGCTAAACAGCAGCGTCTTGCGGGACTCGGAGCGCCTGCCTGCACGCTGCTCCAACCCCCCTCCGTGGGCCGGTGTCTGAGGGTCCCCGGCGCAGCTCCAAACAGCCTCCCTACGTGGACCTGTCCCAGCGCTTTCCCCTCCTCTCCTCTCAATGTGGAGTTTCACCTGGAAATGGCGGCCCCCTGGGGCCCAGGGCCCCAAAAGCCAGCCCTGCCCCAGGAGCAGCTGTTCTCTGCTGCACCACGTGCCAGCGTACGGCGGGGCTGGCCACGAGCGCTCTGGGCCACGCGCAGCGGGCCCGGCCCCTCTTCGTGGCCTGCCAGGCCCTGAGAGACCAGCACTTTGGTGGCACGGGGACCCGTATTTGGTATCCCTGGTTACCGAGCCCTGCACAGTGGGAGTCATGGACTCGCGGGAACCAATGGGACGTCTACAGCAAACCAAAGCCCAGGAACCCAGCCAGGCTCCCGGGGCTCGTGTTTGGGGCTTCCGATGGGCGGGGGGATGTTTCACGCAGGCTGGAGTGGAGCCAGGCCCTCAGGCCCTCAGGCCCACCCTGCTCCCAGCTCTGAGCCCAGGCAGCCAACGTGGCTCTCTTTAGGCCCGGAGCGTGAGCCCGAGCCAGCTGACCCAGCCTCTGAGACCGGATGCCGTGGGATTTTGCTGGTTTTCGCTGCGCAGACGTACCCCTCGACCCCCACCTTTCCGGGGAGAGGACTTCGAAAATCGTCGCAAGAAATGTGAGTGTCTAAATGCTTGAAAAGAATGTGTCTGCCGCAGGCAGGACAAGGCCACAGCGCACTGGGGGTGGGAGAGGGGATCTATCAGGAGTCGCTTGGAATGGCCTGTGTGCTACATTTGGGGTGTCACCCTCACTCCCCCAGACCCTACCAAGTTTATAACTAAGCCCCCAGGCCAGAGCGCATGGCTGGAGCCAGGCTACATCCCCTGAACTCAACCCACACAGAGAAGAACGTGGAGAAACTGGTGCAGAAATGTCAAGGGGATTGACCGTTGTGGATCTGTACTCACCTGGATACTGCTAAGAGCGGCCACACCCATGTACAGAAAAACACCATACAGCACCGGCATGGAGATATACTGGGGAAAGCAAGTGAGATGCAACAGTATGGTCAGATGTAGTTTCCTTTACAAAATCTTGTGGAATGTAATCATCTCCCGTAAGATCAGTCTTCAGGTTTCATTTCACACGCTGAAGTTTAGTTTTATGGTTATTGCTGAACAGTTATAAAGAATCGAACTTTGGATATATTGGTAGGCAGCACACTTGGTACAGTGGTAAAGAGGGATTAGCTACTGCAGAAAACAACTGGCTAGATAGTTTGATAGTTGTGGTGATCAAAATCCAAATGTTTGAAAAGAGAAATTCTGCTGTAAGAGAATGTTTTCAAAGCACGCATATTTGAACATCTGGAAATTCGGAGTAAAGGTTCCCAGAACACCCTTAACTCTGACCCCATATCCTACTGATGTCCAGCTGATGACAAATGAGAGGTGGAATCACTAAGGTTTTGTTATCTCATCGATCCTTCAGATGCACTAGGTGCAGTCAGAGGCTGCCTAGTTTGGTTTGAAAAAAAGACACCCTGGCCTGCAGCTAGTATTAAGCCAGAAGGGGCCAGGTGGAGACCTGCTTGGGGGCAGATACTTAGGTCTCAGACTCACACCTGTGGGGGGAAAGCTCATGGCATAGCCGTGGGCTTTGCCGAAAGAGGGCGGCTGGGCAAGACATGCCCTTGTGTGCGTTCTGTTGCCTTGAGGTTGCGCTCCCGCCGTGAGGTGCACAGGAAGGTGTGTCTGCATCGACGGGAGGTAGGGATTCCAGCGGGGGCGGCACTAGTGCACTGGAAACAGCCCAAGCGCAGGGAGGGTAGCCGTGCCGAGTGTGCGACTGGCATTTTGGGGAGGCATGTGCACAGGGTGGCTATACTGCCCTGGCTCCATCCAGTGGGGTCACGTCTCCTCCAGCGGGAACTTACCCCCGCCCCACTGGGCTGCGGCACGTGGCCAGGGTTGGGGGCTGCAGGGCTATGTCTAGACTGGCGCGCTTTTGCGCCAGAGCTATGCAAATGAGGCTCAGCGTTGGAATATCGCCGAGCCTCATTTGCATAGCTAATGAACCGCCATTTTCGCGGAAGAAGCTCTTGCGCAAGACGGGGCTGTCTACACTGCTCTTCTTGCAAGAAAAACTTTTGCGCAAAGCCGTTATGCCTGAAAATAATCAGCATAACGGCTTTGGGGGTTTTTCTTGCGCAAGACGGGGCAGTGTAGACAGCCCCGTCTTGCACAAGAGCCTCTTCCGCGAAAATGGCGGTTCATTAGCTATGCAAATGAGGCTCAGCGATATTCCAACACTGAGCCTCATTTGCATAGCTCAGGTGGCGCAAAAGCGCGCCAGTCTAGACGTAGCCCAAGAGGAGGGGAAAGGTGAAGCTCTGCTCTCGGGATGGGCACAGGATGGGAGGTCTCCGGCCTGCGTGTGGAAGACGGGCGGTGAGGCTGGCACAGAAAGGGGTGCATGGGGGACAGCAGACTGTCCATTTCAGAACACGGGCTGCCGAACGGGAGTCTCTTGGGAGTAGGGAGTGAAGACGAACTGGGAAGGACGGACAGTCAGAGCTGGTGACGCATCAGTTGCTGCGGCTCCGGGCCGGTGGCCCAACCCATCCCCACCTGTACAATGCCGCTGTAAGCCCCAAAGCAGGGAATTACCTTGAGGACCGGGGCCAAGAACACCGACATCCCAGTGAGGAGAAAGACCAGCAGGCCAGTCACTCTCTGCTCCCTGCGGACACACGCGCCTGCGGTCAGACCCTTCGCACCCCACGCCTGAACCCGGCGCTGCTCGCCCAGCCCCCTCCATGGCCCGGGAGGCAGACCAAGTGGCCAGGGCGCTGCTCCAGCACCACGCAAAAGGCCCCAGCTGCAAGCAGCACGGCCTGCAGGATCCCCGAAGCCAGGGGGGCAAACTTTGTCCTGAGGCCGCATCTCAGGATGGAAAGGGGTGGCAGCCACGAATGCTCGCACAATCAGGGACTGAGGTGCGGGGGCGGGCTCTGGGGTAGGGCCAGAAATAAGTTCAGAGGCGCGAGAGTGGTCCGGGCCAGGACAGACATTCGGGGGGGCCGGAAGGGTGGTCCAGGCCGGAACAGAGACGTTTGGGAGGGTGATCTGGGCTGGGACAGAGACATTCAGGGGGGCGGAAGGCTGGTCCAGGCTGGGACAGAGACTTTCAGGGGGTGGGAGATAGAGACGTTCAGGGGCAGGAGGGTGGTCCGGGCCGGGCCAGAGACGTTCGGGGCAGAACGGTGGTCCGGGGGCCGGAAGGGTGGTCCAGGCCGGGAGAGAGACGCTCGGGGGCAGAACGGTGGTCTGGGGCTGGGAGGGTGGTCCAGGCCGGGACAGAGACGTTCGAGAGGGGTGGGAGGGTGGTCCGGGCCGGGACAGAGACGTTCGGGGGGCGGGAGGGTGGTCCGGGCCGGGACAGAAATTTTGGGGGGTCCCCGGAGCAGGTCTATGGGCCAGAGGTGGCCCCCCGGCTGTCGTTTGCCCACCTCTGCCCTAGGCCTCTGCTAATGCTCCGCGGCCACTTCACCGCGCAGCAAACCTGAGAGGGGGCCACACAGTCGCCAGTTCTATGGGGCGCACTGCCGGGGGGAACACCTGTAACTAAACCCCACCCGTGCTTAGTCCGTGCTGCTGTGACGCAGTGTGTAGCTCTGGCCAGCCGGCAGACAGCCCCTACAGGAAACCCCCCGGCTGACGGCTGACAGACAGCCGCTACCGGAAACGCCCGGCTGACAGGCTGACAGGCAGCCGCTACAGGAAACGCCCGGCTGACAGGCTGACAGACAGCCGCTACCGGAAACGCCCGGCTGACAGGCTGACAGACAGCCGCTACCGGAAACGCCCGGCTGACAGGCTGACAGACAGCCGCTACCGGAAACACCCGGCTGACGGGTGACAGACAGCCGGGTCTGCGTGTGCGCCCGCCCAGTCGCTGGTTTTCTGTACCTAGAGGACGTCGTGGCCAGACAACTGTTCCCCAGGCCCAGCCTCTGGCGGTGGCTGGCACTTGGTGCTTGAGCAGAGGGAAATCCCCGCAGTGCAGCTGGCCAAGTGCGCAGCGAGGAGCTGGGGAGGGAGCGTCTCTCCTCACTCCCGCGGCCCCGCAGCATGCAGTCCGGCTGGCTCCCCCTCCCCAGAGCATTTCCCTGCCAGCACCAGGTCGCCAGCAGGCATCCAGTGCAGAGCCCACCACCGACGCCCGGCAATCCAGGGCCAGCTCCTGGCCGGAACCGTCCCGGAGGCTCGGCTGCTGGGGGCGGGGGCACGGTACCTGATTCCCAGGAACCTGGGCAGCTCCCCCGGCGCGGAAGTGGTGCTCTCCTTCTTCAGGCTGTCCATGTGGGCCAGGGAGATGACGGTGGCAGACACATACCAGGGAAGGCCCGTCACAGAGGTGAGGATCATCAGGAGGGAAACGCAGAATAAATCCAGGTGAAACCCTGCCCCTTTCTGCAACGAGACACGTCAACGCTCAGAGAGCGGCAGCCTGCGGGGACCAGCTCTCCAGGGCCCACCCCGTGTCCAGCGCTGGGGGGTCCTGCTGGCTGCAGCGGGGACTCTGTGGATGCAGTCAAGAGCCTACGGGTCCATTACACCACGTGGAGGTTCCAGCAGCGGTCACCCCCCCACTGCCATCCCAGGGGAGTTGGGAGCCCCGGAGGCTTCTGAGCCGGCAGTCGCTAGCGAGGGGCTGGGGGTAGGACGGTCTCAGTGACGAACCCTGGACTCCGGGTCTGCTTCCTCCCCTGGGCTCCTCGCCTTCGGCTCCCACACCCGGCCTGTCTCCCGGCTTTTACCGGGGGCGGCCGCGTGGGAAGAGTCTCGCTTCTGCTGGTGGAACTTGGCGGGAGTCCGGTGCCCTGGGGAGGCTGCAAATCCCACTAGACACCTGTGGACACCGTCAGCTGCCTAACTACCTGTACCCCTCTGGCCTGTCAAGCACCACCAGCCAAGCAGGGGAATAATTAACCCCAGCCCCGAGACCGAGGGCCCCATAACAATCCAGAAGACAACGTGTCCGGCCCGGATCCTGCCAGCTCCTGCGTGGCTGGCGGTGCAGGACGAGAGCCCATCCCCACCTGTGTACCACTGCTCCAGCGACCGGCGCCTGTAGCGACAAGGTTGCTGCTTAGCACCGTCCGTAGGGGCAGGTCAGGGAAGCTCCGGGTCTCCCCGTGGTTTCTGGGTGTGTTTCTGTTTGAAAACTGCGCGGGTTTCTCACTGCAAGGGCTGGCACTGCCGCCAGTCACTGCAGAGCCTGATCGGGGCAGGTCGAACATGTCCTGCCTGCTGGTGAGCGCACCCCACGGGGCGCAGACGCGCTGATCACTCGGAGGCTTTGCTGGGCGCTGGAGCCATCAGCTGGCACCGGCTCCGTTCTAGTCTCAGTATTGGGGAAGGGGGCTCGTCACTTACCTCACATGGTTTCCTGGTCCCTGGCGGGCGGCCCTGGCCAGGGGCTAATGAATCCCACCCAGCGGGCCCTGCTCCACCCCAGAGACGCTCCTGCTCCGGTGTGAGAGGCCGGGATGGCCCCACAGCTTCCCAGCTGCACAAGGAATGGTTCCGCCCCACGGGACGGCCGCTGGGTGGGGACGCCCTGTCTCCGGGGGGCCCGTCTGGCCCGTGGGCAGCAGTGGAGTCTTGGAACAGCAGAGCCAGCTGGGCTGACCCTGCACCTGGCCGGTCCTCACGCCCTGCCCTGCCGAGGCCTAAAGGACACAGGCTGCAGCCATCCTTCCCCCCACTTCATTTGGGTTTGCGTCAGCCCAGACGCTTCATGCGGATGGAACCGGGCCGGGGAGCAGCTGTGACGCCCCCCCCAGCCCTGCCTGCACCGTCCCCCTCTTGGGCCTGGCTCGTGGGGGGCAGAGCCCCACCCACACAGACCCGCCAGGCCCCTCACGGCCTAGCGCCGCAAGTGCACCTCCAGCAGCATGGAGCCTTGGCTGGGCTGGGCTCCCCCGCGGCTCTGCTCCGTGACCGGCCAGCCCCTCACGCTGCAATGCCGGGGGTGGCCTGGCTCCCAGGGCCTCCCATCCCTGTCCCACGCCTCGGGGGAGGGGCCAGAGTGGAGCCTGCAGGGAGCCCCACCCCGCACAGCCCCCAAACAGAGGGCATTGAACCTACCGGCTGCCAACTTCTGGGCAGACAGCACTGTTTCCCTGGAGCCCTGGGATTAAGGAAACCCACAAAGTGTTGAATAGGGCACAAGCCTGCGTGTCTCCCTCTAAGACGGCCCATCCTCCCGCCAGGCCCGGACCTGCCCCGCACCGCCAGCCTCCCGCCAGGCCTGGACCTGCCCCGCACCGCCAGCCTCCCGCCATGCCCGGGCCGGCCTGCCCCACACCGCCAGCCTCCCGCCAGGCCTGGACCTGCCCCGCACTGCCAGCCTCCCGCCATGCCCGGGCCGGCCTGCCCCACACCGCCAGCCTCCCGCCAGGCCTGGACCTGCCCCGCACCGCCAGCCTCCCGCCAGGCCTGGACCTGCCCCGCATCGCCAACCTCCCGCCAGGCCTGGACCTGCCCCGCACCGCCAGCCTCCCGCCAGGCCTGGACCTGCCCCGCACCGCCAGCCTCCCGCCATGCCCGGGCCGGCCTGCCCCACACCGCCAGCCTCCCGCCAGGCCTGGACCTGTCCCACACCGCCAGCCTCCCGCCATGCCCGGGCCGGCCTGCCCCGCACCGCCAGCCTCCCGCCAGGCCTGGACCTGCCCCGCACCGCCAGCCTCCCGCCAGGCCTGGACCTGCCCCGCACCGCCAGCCTCCCGCCATGCCCGGGCCGGCCTGCCCCGCACCGCCAGCCTCCCGCCAGGCCTGGACCTGTCCCACACTGCCAGCCGCCCGCCATGCCCGGACCGGCCTGCCCGCACTGACCCGGAGCCTGTATTCCCTGCGGTTGAGGATGACGGCGGTGATTTGCTGGTCCATGAAAACGAGGATGATGACCAAAACGGCAGGCACTGCGGACGCCAGGCAAACCCACCAGGGGTTGCTTCCGAAGGGAGACACGACCCAGCCGCGCTGGGGGTTGGTGGGCTGCAGAGACACAGAGATCAGCTGGTACATTACAGGCTGGCGCGCTGCCCTGCACTTCCTGAGCGCACTTTGGGGGTGGGCTGGGCAGACCACTAGCCTCCCACAATGGCCACGGCCCCCTGAACCCCACTGGCCGCCCCAGGGGACTGCCCCACCGCCCCGGGACTCCGGGAGCTGGGGGCTGACTTTGCAGTTGTGAGCACTGAGAACGCTAGTTTCATGGCAGCTTGCGTGGGTCGGGTTTTCACATCCCCATGGGGACCGTTTGCCTGGCCGCGCCGGGAGACAGCTCTCTGGCCAAGTGTCCATGCAAATCCAGATCCGTGCCGCTGCCTCCGTACATACACAGACCAGGCCCAAATCGGGGCACATTTCTACCAGCCTCCGTAGGGTCTGAAACAGGCCCTGGAGGGCAGGCGCCCCCGGCACATTTCACCATCAGGAGAGAGGCCGGGGAGCCCCAAGAAAGATCCGCAATGCAAAAGGGGCCAGTGCGTAAAATACCCCGGTGGAGAGAGCAGCGTGGCACAGTGGTTAGAGCAGGGCAGTGGGCATCTCTCCCGTTCCCCATTCCCAGCTCCCCCCACTGACGAAGCAGGATCTGATGCCAACTGTCACAGCACCTCTAAAACGGAGCGATGCGGCCCTGCCAGCCTTGGCTTTCCTTGAGAAATCGCCCTTGCGAGCAATAGCGGAAAGCTCCCTACTCATCCCAGGGTCCTAACGCGCCCCAGCCCCCCCGCCAAAGCAGGTCGCAGCCCCCGGCCCGCTCAGCCCCGACTACCCCCGCCTTTGTCTGCAGCGTGCGAGCGGGTGGGTGCCCGGGCACGGTCGGCCTGCGAGGCCCCTGCGGGCTCCCCAGAGCCAGCGCGCTAGTTCTGCCGCCTCTGCTAATTCCTCCCCGCTCCCAGACCGGGCCGGGAAACCCAAGCCCGGACTGGAGCCGGCATCTCCTGCTCCGCGGCATCCCTGCCTGATCCCAGGCCTGTTCGCCGGGGTCCGGTTGCTAAGCCGCAGTTATTTATAGATCAAGGGATTGGCGGGAGCTCCCCTCCCGCTTCGCAAGGGCAGCTCCGAGAGGGAGTCACCGGCAGAGCCGGGGCGAGCTAAGGGCCGTGAAACCCACCGGCCCAAGCTTTCCCGATTCCCCTTGGGCCTGCACCTGAGCGGCCAGCGGGGAGCGGGGCTGCGTGTCGCCGGCGGGGGGAGGAAAGCCACTATCGCCTGGTGGCCCGTGACTTCCGTGGGCCACTCAGCGCCGCAGGGGCAAGGGGCTCTGTGTCATGCCACCGCCACTGCCGCTGCCCCGGCTCTGCAGGAAAGGCACCGGCAAGTTCCCAGGTGCCATCTCTTCCCTTCTGGGCAGTTCTGGGGAAGGAGCGCGGGGCCTTGGGCCGCTGGTTCTCCCCTGGGGCTGAGCCGGCCTCGGGCGGGAGTTTGCGCAAAGCCCCCCTTCCTCGGGAGCCCCTCCTGCGCTGGCGGCTGCCTCCGATCCCAGGCCCTGGGCGAGCGCCACAGAGGAGTCTCAACACGCCCTGCCGGCCCGTCCCCCGGGCCCCCGCGCCAGCCAGGCCTCCAGCCCTAGAGCCGAGGGAGCGGGGCCAAGGCCGCGAGGAGGGAATGGGACCGGCAGGCCATGCAGCCCAGGCGCCGGAGCAGAGGGGCCAGCAGCCGGGCAGGAGCCTCTCATGCACCCCAGCTCCCTGCCTCAGCCTCGCCAGGGCCTCCCTCTGCCCGGCCCCTCCAGAGGTCTCGGCTGCGGCTGCCCGCAGGGGGCCCTGGGGCATCGTGTGGCTGGCTCGTGAGGTGCTGGCCTGAGGCCCCAGTCACGCCCCGCCCGCGAGCAGAGGGCAAAGCTCCCGGTGGCTCCCACTCCCGCGGGCTGCGAAGCCGGGAGGCTGCCTTGCACGTCAGGGCGGCCGCATGAGCCCAGGGCTGGCCCGGGGCCTGCAGAGCAGGGAGGAGGGGCAGGGCCGTGGCTGGCAGGCCAGGTCGTGGGTGAGGGGCCCCATGGGAGAGCACTGCCAGGAGCTGCGCCGGGAACGGCGCGTCCTTTGCAGCACCCCACGGCCGCGGCGCAGTAACCCACGGCTCCGGGGCAGCCCCGAGCGGCTCTGCTGGGCACACACCTAGGCCGGGAGGCAGGCGCACGCCCTCCAGCGCCGCCTGGACCGATCCGTGCTCTCTGTGCCGCCCGCCGGAGGAAAGGCAGCGTGGTGGGAACGCGGTGGGGCGGGGCCGGAGAGGACGCGGTTCCCGGCTTGCCACGCGATCCTGCGGCCCCCGCAGGCGGGCCTGTCACTGCCGCAGGCTGTCCCAGCTGGCAGCGGAGATGGGCGCAGGCGGCCCGGCTACCTGGGCTCCGCGAGCAGCCTCCCTACCCGGGGCACCAGATTCTAACGTGGGGGCCCATGGTGCTTCCCCATCCATCACCCCCATGCTCCGGCGCTGCTCCCCTCCCCTGCAGGGCCCCATCTCACCTTGAACTCACTGGGCACCAGGAGCTTGGGGGTCTCCAGCCCCAGCAGGGCGTCGATCCCGCAGAAAAGGAGAATGGTCAGGACGATGGAGAAGTCGCTCACCAGTTTCCGGAGCTACCCAAGCAAAGAAAGCAACGGGGGGCGGGGGGTTAGCAGCAGGCACCCCCGCGAGGGCGACCAGGCGGCCCAGGGGTACCTGCACTGTCCTACTGGTGGGGGCTTAGTCTAGGCACGACAGCACCCTCCCCGGGAAAAGTGTCCCCCTTGCTCTCTGGGACCCTGGCCTGGGCCATGCTGAGTAGTGGTGCCCTCTGGGGGCATGTCCCAGACCCCTGGCCTCCTCCTCCAGAACCTACCCCCATGCAAAGCGAGTGACCTTGCACGAGGAAGCCAGCACTTGCTCCAGCTCGCACAAGAGACCTGGGCGGCCCCCCTGCCCTGGGATAGAGGGGCGCGGGAGGCGAGACAATCCAGGTTTCCAAAGCCTCGTGCCGCGAGGTCTAATCATAGGACTTGGCAGCGCAGGACGCTCTCTGGGAAGCTGGGGGAGGTTATTTCTGGCGAGTGTCGAGGCAGGGCAGCCAGGCCCGGCTCTCTGCCTTCCCTTATAAAGCCCGTCTCCCCCGCGTGCCCAGCCTCGCCCCCCCTCTCTCCTGCCCGGGGGCGCTGTGCAGCCCGGCGCTCCTGCCCCCGGCGGCGGTGTGAGCCCCCATGCACAACTGGGGCCTGAACGTTGCCCCGTCACCCCTCTGCCACGGCCTGGGCTGATTTAAGGGGCCTGAACCCCCAGGCGCGTCCTGCTGGCAGCACGCCCATTTGGGAACCGGGGCCTCCGCCTCTCCAAGCCTCAGTTTCCCCGCGTACAATGGGGACCCTGCCGCTTACCCCCTTGGTGCCGGCACTCTGAGAGCTGGCGGGGGAGGCCGTGTCAGTGCGATACACCGGCCCGGAGAGAGCCCGGCAGGGCACCAGCGCCGCCTCGGCCAGCGCCAGGCGATTTTCTGCCATTGAAAGCTCTAAGGGGCATTTCCGGGGCGCGCCCGCCATGGCCGACCGGCACCGGCTGCGCTGCCCGTGCGGAGCTGCCGCCATCCAGCAGGGGGAGTCCGCACAACGCCAGGGAAACGTACAGCGCCCTGCACGGGAAGCCGCAGCGGCGCCCAGCCCACCGTGCCCCGCGGCGCCCGCAGAGAGACACTCACGGCGGTGGGGAAGTAGCGGCTGGTTTGAAAGCGCTTGAGCGTCGTGGAGCAGAGGAAGGTCCCCAGGAAGAGGATGAAGGCCATCAAGGTGACGTCGGGCACGTAGTTACAGCTGGTCCCCACCAGGTGGCCTCCCTCGTGCAAACACTCCGTCCGGGTGAGCAGGGACCGGTTGGCCGCCTCCCGCCCCTGCTGCTGCTGCAGGGACACAGGGCGAGATGCAGAGCAGGGCAGAGGCCGGGCAGGCCCGGAGGAGTCCACGCGGGCACCGCTGGTAGGTGGCGGTGGCCCTGGGCATCCACCCTGCCGCCGGGTGGAGCCACGCGGGGAGGAGAGCACAGCCGCGGCTGGCTGGTCTGACGACAGACGGAGGCAGCTGGTGCTGGCCATTGCCCATCTGTGTCTGGCTGGCTGTCCATCCCCTGCCCCCAGCAGGCTCTCTGGGCCCCATCCTGGTAGGGATCGCGCCGGGCCTGATCCTGAGCGGGAACTCCCCAGGCCAGGCGGTCACGCGCCCAGCCCCCTGGCACCAGAGAGGCACCGTGGTGAGTGGCTGCCAGGCTGTTCCCGGGGGCGGGTGGGGGAAGGGGGCGTTCGCTCCCATCCCAAGGGCCCCAGAACCTGGCAGATCCCCCATGCAGGGCCCAGCACCCTCACTTTCCTGCCCAGGGACACCGGCCCTGCCCCGGACACAGGGGCCCAGCGGCTGCAGAGAACAGTCCTTACCCACCCCAGCAGTGTCCCACTCCGCACGGAGGCGTTGCCTGCAAGAAAGGAAGAGTCAGACCCCCCTCTGCCCGCGCCCGCCATGGCGCCCGCCAGCATCTCCCGCCGCCTTGCGTCCGGCCTGGGGCTGGCAGGAGACCTGAGCAGGGCTGGTCTCCAGTGTTGGCACCAGGGGCGCAGTGTCAGCTGTCAGCAAGACCCCCCCAGCCTGCTCCTGCACCCTCCCTCCAGACTCCCCCAGCCCCAGCTGCTCCTGCACCCAGTGGGGCCAACAGCCACCGCAGGCCCTAGGGCAAGGTGGGGAGTGTACAGCTCTGCATCCCCAGAAAAAGTGGGGCCCAGCGTCACTTGGACTGCGGCACTGCCCCCCCCAGCTAGGGTTGCCAGGTGTCCGGTTTTCGCTCGGACAGTTCGGTATTTTGGCCTTCCAGCCAGTAAAAAAAAAGAGAATACTGGACATGTAAAATGTCCAGTATTTTCTGTTTTCCTCAGACGGATGGCCGGCGGCGTCTGCGAGGGCAGGGGGAGCGAGGAGCATGGTAATTTAAAGGCACAGCAACCTCTTTTTTTTTTTTTTGCTGCTTAACAAGTTTGGTTTCCTTTTTTGGGGTCAACCAATTTTTCCCTGCCTGTTCGGGGTTTTTTGTGAAGATATCTGGCAACCCTGGCCCCAGCCCTCAAAGCCATGTGGACTGGCCCTCCCACAACAGTTCAAAGGAGCTTGGGGCCCCTTTGAATGGCCAGGCCCCATGGTAATTGCCCAATTTCCTCTCCTCCCCTCACTCCCCATCAGTCAGGCCTGCCTGCACCCTACCTCCTGCCCACAACCCACACCACCGCCAGCACCCATGTGTCATCGCGGGCGGAGGGTGGCTGGTGGTCCGGGGAAAGGTCTGTACTGCGCGGGGTGGGCTGGGGGCCAAACTCCACTGGGCGAAGGATCCCAGCTGCACTGAGCGCACTCTGTCCCCACAGTGCATGTGCTAGCCAGATGGCGCACACCCTGCCCCCGAGAGCGTCCCGGCCTGCGCCCACGGCTCCGAGGGGCTGCCACCCCACATGGAACCCCACCAGCCCCCGTGCCGCCCGGGCCCTCGGACCAGCCCTCCCACGCCCAGGCCGCTCCTACCCGGGCCAGACGCGTTGCAGGCGCAGCCGTAGAAGGTGACGTCGTCGATCCGGTAATCCCAGTGGATGGGGAAGCTGTCGGCCAAGCCCAGCATCTTCTTCACGGCGTCGTAGACGAATATGAAGCTGATGAGGGCGCAGAAGCCTTCCTCGGTGAAGCGGGTGAAATACTGCACCAGGTGACTGGCTTCGGTGGCCACCAGCACCAGGCCGAAGAAGGCCACCCAGAGGCCGATCCAGAGGCGGAACTCCAGGTAATCCAGGCCGTAGTCCCTGGCGGAGGGATGGGCCCGAGGAATCAGTCACCTGCCTGGCCCGCCACAGTGCCTCCTGCCCGGGGCCGCCGCGCAGCGTGGGGGTCGCAGGAGCACAGCCCTGCCGGCTGGGAGATGTCCCCAACTCCGGCCCCCGGCGCTGGGCTGGGCCCAGGAAACCTGGACCGACCCGCTCCTAGAAACCTCCAGGGATGGGATTCCACGACCTGCCCTGGAGGCCTGCTGCGGCGCCGCCCCGGGAGGGAGAGAGCGTTTCCTACCGTCTCACCTGGGCCGCGGCGTCTCCCGCCTCCAGTGGAGCAGCAAGCAGCTGGCCCGTCCTCTGGAGAGCAGCCCCTATCCCCGCCCCCGGCCAAGGCTTCTGGGCTCAGCCCGTCCCGGCCAGGGTTCTCCCCTTCCCTGCAGGCCAGGTGCTCGAACCCTTCGGCCACTTTCACTGCTCCCTCCGGACTCTAGTTTGAGCCCCTCTTCCCCAAGGTGGGGCACCCAGAGGTGGCCACCAGCCACAGCGCAGGCGCCGCGCAGAGCAGCAGTCACCTCCCCCAGTCTGGCGTACGCCACGTCTGTCACTGCCCCGCGCCAGCCTGTGCGGCGGCTGAGCATCACTCGCCCCGTCCGCACGCTGGGAAGCAGCGCCGCGCCGCGTATGCTAAGAGACATGCCCAAGGTGACGCTGTGCATCAGTAGCAGGGCTGGGGCCCAGCTCTCCCACCACCCAGCCTGTGTTTGAGCCCCCAGAGCCCTTTCTGGTGCCATGGCCCTGGAACAGCGACAGGGAGCCCAGTTCTGAGCTGGGGGGGGTGAGCCAAGCGCCGCATGTGCAGGGAATCACCCCAGAACTGCTGGCTCCTGCTCTCTGCTCCGGGCCGGGCTGGGAATCCTGCAGGTGCAATGCCAGCACCGGGTCATGCCAGGCTGTGAGACACGAGTCCCTGGGGCTCTTCCCTGGGACACTGCCCCAGTGGCTGGGGGCGAGGGGGTGGCTGGAAACAAGGGGGTTCCCTGCAGGGGGGCCGAGGCCGGATGGGGGGCTAGCTCTCCCCCAAAATCCCAGCAGCCGTCCCTCTTCCCTAGCAGACCCCTTAGGAAAGCGGCTGGGCCTAGGGTGGGGGGAAGAGATCCGGGTCTCGGGAAGCGGTTCCGGGAGCTCCTTGGAGGCAGCCTCCCCCGCGCGGGGCCCGGGGCCGGACTCACCGGCTGAAGGAGAAGAGGAGCCGCTCGAAGACGAGCACGGGGCCGGTGCTACTCAGGATGGTGAGCGGCTGGCCCGCAAAGAGGCAGAAGACGGCTCCCGCGATAGCAGTGCCCAGGAAACTCTCCAGCACGCCCTGAAACGCAGGGGGCCACTGAACCACACGCACCCCGTCAGGCGGGCGCAGGGCCTGGCTTCCGTGGGGGGGCGCTCTCCGGCGGCACTGGGCGCTGCTGAGCCATGGGGCTGGAGCAATGCCTGCCGGCAGGCGCGGCACATCTCTCGCTTCCTGCCACGGCGTCGGTAACCCCCGCCCTGCCCACGGAAGCAGGAGCGGGCGCGCCCAGGCCCCTCCAAGGCGGGAGGCAGAGACCCCCTCAGGCGCTCACGTGCTCAGAGGGCCCCGGATGAACAGCTCCAGCGAAATGCTGCGGGTCTGCATTACCGGGCTCCGACAGCCCCACCCAGGGCCCCCCCCACCCGAGAAGCAGGGACATTCTCAGCGCCCTAGAATCGGGGGGCGACCGCAAAGGGGCGTGAGACGGAGGCGCCGGGAGCAGAGCGTGGCAGCCGGACGCGCCCCGCCAAGGGCTGGCACGTGGGAGCGGAGCCCCTCGCGTGGCCCCCGGAAAGACGGTCACAAGAAAGCCAGACCGTATGCGTGCCTGCCCCTCGCCCCGTTACGAACATGCAGCGGCCCCGCCGGGGACCCAGCAGCCGCCACGCAGGAAGGCCTGTGGCGCCGGTGCAGCGGGAGGGGCGCCACATGAGGCGGGCACACACCTGCATGTTGTCGGTGGCGTCCCCCAGCATGCCGCCAAAGGTGATGGCGTTGGTCACGGTGGCCAGGTAGATGTAGAGCACGGCGGAGAGGCACTGGACACTCAGGGCGTCGGAGAAGTCGCTCCAGTACCAAGGGGCCTTCCTCCGGACGTCCTTCACCAGCCCGCCGAACAACCTGCAGAGCCGGGGGGCAGCAAGGGGACTGGAGACACAGCAGGCGCCACACCTGGCGGAGCCACGGCCGGCCTGAGCGCTGGCAGGAAACCGCCCCGAGCCCCGCTCCTCTGGGTTCAAGGGAGCCGCCAAAGCCAGTGCTAGCCTGCCCCCTGCTGGCCAGCCCACTCCAGGGCCCGTGAAAGCCGATATCGACTACTCGCCGTGAGAAATCTCGAGCCTGGACCGGGTCTGCGCCCGCAGTTGTTCCAGGCGGATGTGAAACCGGGGAGTGACGGGGGTGGGGGGAACGGGGATGTTTCAGGTCCAGCTGTGGAAATGCCAAGCTCAGGTCTGTTCAATTCGCACCAAGTCTGATGCGAACCAGATCTGAGGGTAGGGGCAGAATTTGGGCCCAGGGGTTGGTTCAGGCCCCTCTGTATGGAGCGGCCGCCCACGTCCGGCCAGGAACCCTCAGCAAGCCCCAGCAGTGGGGCTGAGAGTTGCTCCGAGAGACCCTGTCAGAGCCAGCCCGGGCGCTGCCCGCGCGGGAGACTGGCCCTGCCCTCCAGGCTTCGCGCCTGGTTTCAGACAGAGTCCGGATACGCCTGCCCCACGTCTGCTCCTCCCCGGGACCGAGCCCCAGCCGGTTTGCCCCGAGAGCAGCCCCGAGATGAGACGCTGGGCCCGGCGCTGCCAGGAGACCATCCCCGGGGCTGCAGAACGAGAGATCGGGGCCAGGAACCCAACTCCGCCATCGCCTGCAGCTGCCCCGTGGCTGCCCACTGGACAACGGGTCCACGGCGTCAGTGCAGGGCACCCGCCGTCCCGACTCAGACGCGCCCCTACCTACGCGGGCGCTGCCTCTCGCTGCCTCTCTTTGGGCACATGCCCGCAGCTGCCGAGACTCCTCCCCCGCCCGGCACTCACCGTCCCGTTCTCTGCAGCTCCTCGCCCACATGCTGGTGCCCGTGGGCCTGGCGGTCGCCAGCTGCAGGCCCGGCCCCGTTGCAGTGAGATTTCCATTCCCGGAGGTGCATGGAGATCCTGCGACCAGAGAAACGCCGGTGGGCGGGAGTCGGCCCACAACCACCCTCGTTGAGGGAGGCTCCTTCCCCGGGCGATGTTTGGGGTTGAATTCTCAGCCCCACTGCTCTCTGGGCGTCTCAGTGCCGCTGCCGCTCCCCCACAGAGCCAGCCGCATCTCAGGGCACTGGGGCGGATGCTAGTTTTATAGCCAGGCAGAGTGAAGGTCTGGGGGCCAGGCGGGGGCCCTGCAGAGCACGTAGGTTTTAGCCAAGTTTGGAATAATTTGCAGAGTTGCAGTGCGCCTCGGAGGGCCCTGCTGCTCCAGCGACTGGCTCCCAGAGCTTAGCCACAGGGATGGGATACGGGCGCGAGGCCGAGCCCGGTTAGCCAGGTCCTGCCGTTCATGGCAAGACGGGACTGACCCTGCTGGGTGACCTGCCTGCCGCAGGAGCCGGTGCAGAGCAGGGAGCGTCCGTGCCACGTGCTGCTTGTGACTGGGCCTCCGGCATGGTGAGTTGCATCTGCGCAAGCTGAAGGTCAGCCCCATGGAGAGTGCGCTGGAGCCTCACGTGGGCAGGCCACTGTGAGAGAGCCACAATGTCCTGGCTCCGGCAGCTCCCCCTCCAGCTGCTCCCCGGGGCAGGGCAAAGGCTTCAGCATCTCCCCGGGGCAGGGGAAAGGCTCCGGCACCTCCCGGGCGGGGCAAAGGCTCCGGCACCTCCCCGGGGCGGGCCGGGGCAAAGGCTCCGGCACCTCCCCGGGGCAGGGCGGGGCAAAGGCTCTGCACCTTCCCGGGCAGGGCGGGGCAAAGGCTCCGGCACCTCCCCGGGGCGGGGCAAAGGCTCTGGCATCTCCCCGGGGCGGGGCAAAGGCTCTGGCCATTCCTGGGGCAGGGCAAAGGCTCCAGCACCTCCCCGGGGCGGGGCAAAGGCTCCGGCATCTCCTGGGGCGGGGCAAAGGCTCTGGCCATTCCCGGGCCGGGGCAAAGGCTCCGGCACCTCCCCGGGGCGGGGCAAAGGCTCCGGCATCTCCCCAGGGCGGGGCAAAGGCCACTCTGTCCGTGTGAAGCTCCCTGTCTCTGCCAGCTCCCTCCTGTCTGCGCCATATCCGCAGAGCTGGGGCTGGACCGGAAGGCCCTGTGCCGGAGCTCTGTTCCCCGGGCCCAGCTCCGCCCTTTGGTGGCGAGCCCCGAAAGCTGCAGGTACCTCCTGTGCGGCGAGGGCAGGCACTTCGGCGGAGGGATTCGCACGGTCGGGTCCCATTTGCCTGGCGGCAGCACCGTCAGCTCGTCCAGAAACTCGTCCACCCCTGCAATGAGGTCGTCTCTGTCCCGAGCCTGGTAGGCCACCCGCTGGAAGAGCTGGCGGGAAACGCGGGCACGTTACCCCATGAGCCCCGAGCGGCGCAGGTGATGACAGACAGGTCCCTGCTAACGCTGAGGACCCACCCCCCACGCGCCCTGTGCGAACCAGCCTCCCTGCGCCGAGTGTTAACTGGGCTTTGCAAAGCAACCTGAGCACGTTCCACGCCCAACTCCCTTTGCGTGTCACTGGGATTCCGGCTCCTAACTCCCTTCATCTCTGGAACGCACAGTCTGAAGATCACTGCCATCTAACCCTTGGGCCGTGCAAAGGAGCACCGTGGGCCGACCCATTTCTGCCTCCTTCCCCCCCGGGGCCTGCAGAAGAGGATCCGAAGGCTGGCGCGGGGGGGGGAGGGTGAGA
The DNA here is from genome assembly GCA_019425775.1 of Rafetus swinhoei. Lineage (NCBI taxonomy): Eukaryota > Metazoa > Chordata > Testudines > Trionychidae > Rafetus > Rafetus swinhoei. Next base: position 40,966,476 of record CM033428.1, on the reverse strand, counting down.
ATGAGTTCCCACCAGCTTTGCCTGCCCCCCCTATTTTCTCCAGAGATGGCACCAGCGTCTCTACAGAGCTGTAAGCTCTCTCACCCCCAAAACCTTCGCCAGCCCCTGGGCTCACCTCGTCCGTGAGCACCGTGGCCACGGCCCTTCCGATCTCGTGGTAGGCTTTCACTTTGGCTCTGGGGCCCAGGAGGATAAAAAGAAACCTGGGGAAAGCACAGAAAGAGTGAGAATGCGCCCACTTCTGGAGTGAGCTTTCCCGGCGTGGCCGAGGGCCAAGGATGCCAGCTCCCGGAACTGGCCCTGGGCGTGGAGGAGCCTGGCCATGCGGGGCAGTGCAGGGCTGGGCACAGCTGGTATCTGCAGGCGTGGTGGTGAGGTCGGAGTAAACGTATTGCTCTTTGCCTCGCTGTGGCCAGTGGGCGGGGCTTTCAGAGCGGCCCCGCCCCCATTCCAGCCACTTGATGATAACACTCCTGGGGGAGTTGCCAGCAGCAGCTGGCCACTGACTTCCAGAGCTGCAGGCTTGTGCAAATCACACTTGGCAAGTGCGAGGCGCAGACACGCTGGCACCAAGACAGGACGCTGGTGCCTGCGCTCGCACTAGCTCCCCCTTGGGCCTGTGTGGGTTTGTCACCGGGTCGGGCTCCACGTCGGGCGTTCACACTGTGCTCGTCCAGGCTGGGCTCCGCCACCCGGCACGTCCCGCGCTCCCGCCCCGCGCAGGGCAAGAGTGCGTCCTGCGAGAGCACCGAGGCGGGTGGCTGGGGGAGCCCAGAGCCAGAGGCAGCTCGGCCTGTCGTGGGCTGCAGCCAAAGCCCCCAGGGCAGCGGTCACTGACCAGTCGATCAGGATCTCCCGGTAGATCTTCAAGCCTTTGACAGGGGATCCTGAGAGGTTTGGCCAGGAGGCTCTCAAGTGCCGGCACTTCTCTGCCCCTCTCAGCACTGCCCTGTGGCTCCTGCCCTCTGCCCTGGAGCTGCCCTTCACCCCTGGGAGCCTCCTGCTTGCTGTGCAGGCCCGGGAAGAAGAGGAGGGGGTGCTGATGTCAGGGTGCCCCTCCCTCCACCCTGTACCTCATCTCCACAGAGCAGAGGGGGGCAGGGATGGAGGGAGTTTGCTGGCTGCTTTTGGGAGTGGTGCAGGGCCAGGGCAGGGGTGAGCCTGCCTTACCCCACATGGCTTCTGGAGTGGTGGGGCAGGGGGCTAAGCGGTGCCCAGCTGGACCCTGCATTCCGAGCCCCGGCCTGAACCCCTCCTGCACCCAAGCCCCTGTCCCCAGCCTGATAAAAGTGAGTGAGGGTAGAAGAGGGAGGGAGGATGGAGGGAGCAGGGGCGGGGCCTCGGAGAAGGGGCGGGAAGGAGGCGGGGCCAGGGTGTTCGGTTTGGGGTAGATCCTGGATTGCACTTAAATTCAAAAAGTGACTTTATGCTTAAAAAGGCTGGCGGCCTGCCCCAGGGCGCGGCCGTGAGAAAGCAGCAGCAAGTCTGCTAAGCCAGGCTCAACCCAGTCCCAGCGCCCACCCGCCTGGGGCCAGGGCAGGGTTATTCCTCACCGGCCCCGCCCAGGGCTTTGCCCGGCAGAGAGGAGACGTCCCCGCGGGTCTCTGCCAGCCCAGGTCCCAAGGGCAGCGGAGCATCGTCCCCGACCCGGTACCAGGCCTCTGTGTGGTTTGGCTCCAGCGCAGGCTGGTAGGAGCCCCGGACCCCGCCGCTCTGGCTCAGCACTGCACAGCAAGTGTCTGAAACCCCCCAGAGACCGTCCCTCACCCCGGCCCTGGCCCACGGCCCTGGGGAGCGCTGGCGCCGTCTCCCTGCCGTGGCAGCGGCTGTGGTGCCGGGGGGAACCGAGGAGGCCGGACGCAGAAGAGGTGGTGTCTGCTGATAGCTACCTGCTGGGGAAGGCGACCTCCGTCAAGGCCCCGAGCCCCACGGCCTCCTGCAGCCGGATGAAGGCGATAAACGGCCCCTCGAGGAAATCCACCTCCCCCACCAGAACGTTGGACACTTCAGCCCCCGCTGGGATCTTCTTCCGCAATCGGTTTCTGAGCTGACAGGAAACGGGCCCTCAGGCCAGGCTGGCACCCAGAACGGGCCGTGCGCGTGACTCCCCGGTTGGCACGCGGCGGCCCCTCCCCCCGCCCCGGGCGCCTCAGGCCTTCCTGGAGCCTGGACAAAGGGGGTGCCCTGCCCAGGGCTGCCCAGCCGTACCTGCTCCTGGAGGGGAGCTTCTGAAATCTCAGCTCCTGGCTCCGGCCGACTGCGAGCGGCGTCTGCAATGCACGGAAAGACGCTCAGTCGGAGATGCAGAGGGACCAAGCCGGCCTGCGGCCATTGGCTAGAATTTCCCTCAGCCCCCAGTACCTCCCGGCCCCCTGGCCTGACTCCTGCACCCCCCACATCCCCAGCCCTGCCCTGAGACCCTCGCACACTCAACCCCTGCCCAGACTCCTGCCCCACCCCAGAGCCCCCAACCTCCCACCCCTGCTCTAACTTCTGCACCTCCCACATCCCCACCCCTTCCCTGAGCCCGCCCCCCCGACTCCAGCCCCCTGCCCTGAGCCCCCAACATGCCAGTCCACACTTACATTTCTTACAAGTATTCATGGGTGGCAGGAGAAGGCCCAGCTGGGGCAGGCAAGCCCAAACTCCGCCCCTTCCACCTGAGGCCCCGCCCCTTTAGCAACCTCCTCCCCTCCCCCCTGAAGCCAAGCCACGCCCAACCTCGGCCCCACCCCTCCCGGTCCAGGGCTGCCAGGCCAGCACATGGCGGCCCAGCCTCCCCTTGCTGCGCTACCCCGCCCAAGCGCCCTCCCCACACAGGCCTGGCGCAATGTCAGTCGCCCCCCCGCCTTGGCTCCACAGATGCCTTCCCTCCCCCCCTCCCCGCCGGAGCCCCAAAGGCCGGGGACCGGGCAGGCTGGCTGGCACTGCGGGTCTGCGCCTGCTGCAGTCTGGGCTGGCCCCCCGGCCGCCTGTCCTCGGGCGGAGACGTGCCCCTCCGCACCCCCCGCCAGCCGATACTGGCCCGGCGTCGCCCTGCCCGGGGGGGCGGCTCCGACGGGGGCGAGGGGGCGCAGGGAAAGCCGGAGCAGCAGCCCAGCCACTCACCCCTGCAGCAGGCGGCCCCCAGCTCAGCTGCCCTCCGCAGCGGGGCCAGGGGGACGTGGTGCTGGGGGCTGCAGAGCAGCAGGGCCGTGAGCCTGGCCTTCTCCTCCGGCCGCAGGGCGCGGGCGTCCGGCTGCGCCGCGGTGGCCGACTCTGCAACAGAGCAAAGCAGGGGGCAGCAGCTTTTCACTGCCCCGGGGGCCGGGCTGGGCGTGAAGGCTCTGGGGTGGGGCCGGGGTTCAGGGTGCAGGAGGCGGTTCAGGGATGGGGCAGAGGGTTGGGGGGGATGGTTCTGGCTGGGCTGGGGGCACAGGCTCTGGAATAGGGCCGGGGATGAGGGGTTCAGGGTGCAGGAGGAGGCTCAGGGATGGGCAGAGGGTTGGGGGGGATGGTTCTGGCTGGTCTGGGGCGCAGGCTCTGGGATGGGGCCGGGGATGAGGGGTTCAGGGTGCAGGAGGAGGCTCAGGGATGGGGCAGAGGGTTGACGGCGGGGGGGGATGGTTCTGGCTGGGCTGGGGGCACAGGCTCTGGGATGGGGCCGGGGATGAGGGGTTCAGGGTGCAGGAGGCGGCTCAGGGATGGGGCAGAGGGTTGGGTGCAGGGGGTGGGCTCCGGGGTGAGGCAGGAAGGGAGGACTCCCCCAGCCCTCTCTTGTCGTAGCTTCTCGGGGCCACTCTCCCCAGCCATGGCAGCTGCGGTGGGACTGGGCCCCTTCCCGCCGCTGAGGGACCTTAGCCGGCCCGTGGGCAGGGAGGGGTACGGCCCAGGGAGGGTCCTTTCCACATTATCCACCCACCAACTATTTGCTTCAGACTGCGGGCGTCTAAATCCAGCAGGACGGTCCCTTTCTTGAGGCATGTCCTGAGCTCCAGCAGACTGTGCAAGGGCAGGGCCGTGACGTGGGGCTTGCTCCATCGCTCTCCTCCGTCCTCCACCTTCTCCTCAAACTTCACCCACCTGCGCAGAGACACAGCGGGGCCGGTCAGCGGCCACCCTGCCTTGAGGGGGGCAACGCCCGGGCTCAGCCAGACGCATCCCCCGCGGACCCCTGTGGGGGCAGGGCAGGGCCGGCTCCAGGGTCCCAGGCACTCGGCTCACTCGCCCGGGGGGGGTGACTAAACAAGTGCGAACGAAGCCGCCCCCAGAGGCCTTCAGCCGCTGACCCTCGAAACGGGCCTTTCCTGGGGCGGGATGGCTCTGGGCTCCAGACTGGCAGGGAAGCCAAGGACCGGCTGGGCTCTGGGGACTGGATCAGCCCCCCCATCAGCCGCGCCAGAGAGAGCAGAGCTGGCCCCGGGCTGTCAGCCGGGCACCTCTCCACAGCCCGAAGGCGGCTTTCCTCCTGCAGACACAGGTGTTCTCTGCCCCTCCTGCGGCCGCCGAGGGGCCGGTGCCCTCTCACTGCCCTCCGGGGAGCCCCGCTGCCTGCTGGGAAGGCCCTGCCGCGCCCGCCCGTGCCGCCACATTCCAGCCATTCACACGGCAGCACACAGGCGCCGTTGTTTGCAGGCCGGCCGGCTCAGGCAGCCAAGCGAGCAGCCCGGCAGGGAGCTGCCAAGCGGGTCCTGACCTCCCAGCCCAGGCCCCGCGCAGGGCGCCCTGCAGACCGGGGTTCCAGCAGAGCGAAGCCCCGAGCGGTCTGGGAGCCTGGCCCAGGGCCGTTGGCAACTCCCCTCTCGGCGGGGCCGTTTCCCAATCCTGTCGCCTCGTGCCCCTCGGCATCTCCGAGATCTGCCCCTTCCTGGGCAGCCTGATCACAGCCTGATCCCTCCGTCCGGTCCCACTGCAGCATCCTCCAGCTGATTTCAGATGGTGCTGGGGAGGGCCGGGGGCTGGACTCGATGACTCTCGAGGTCCCTTTCCACCTAGGAGTCTGTGGTCCCCATACATCAGCCCTCTCCGCCCACACGACTTGCTGCCACTAACCGCCTCCTCCCGGCCTGTCGGTGTGACGGCATCCCTGCCCTTTCCGGACCCGCGAGGGGTGGCAGCGCGGGTTATGTGCAGGTGACAGCCCCGCCGGCGGCAAACAGCGTGAAGAGCAATCTCGCCCTACAGCAGCCACGACCGTGCCGGGGCAGCTCGTTCTCTGTGCGCCGCCCATCGTGCTCAGCAGAGCGTTTTACTTGTTCCGGGGCTGCTGCCACCCGGAACTCACCGCCTGCAGCGTAACTCCCCCGCTGGGCATGTTGGGGCTCACGCTGGGGCTTCGGGCTTAGCGGGTGGCTTTCACACCGGCGTGATCCCATCCTGGGCGTTCCTAACCTGGGACCTGGAGAATGCCCCAGGCTCCACCACAGTCGCCCAATGGATTTGAAGGGCGCCAAACACGCAGGGAGGGCGAGAGAGGGCAGCGTGTTTCTCCACGACGCACAGACTCCAGAATTGCTGCCCACTGAGCCTCGCCCTCAGCTGGGGCAAGGGGCCTTTGCAGGGTCCAATAACTGCATGTTGCCCGAGTCGTTTGAAACTGCGTTGGCGGGGGCCCTGGGAGGGACATTGGCCCTCAGGGGATGGACTAGATGGACTCTAACGTCTCTGATTTCGAGCCAGGATGTTCGTGAGTAGCTCTTGTGTCAGAGCGGAAGCGTATCCCAGCTGGGGACAGGAAGAATTCTCCCCTCCCCCAGTGCAGTGTTCCCTGTAATATTTCCGTTCGTGTGTGGAATAATTTGTTTGCGTGCACTGAGGCGCGTGTGGATGTGCACCACCAGGAGACACTCCCACTGCGGCTGTGGGCACCCTGTGTCCCTGCCAATCAGCCGGGCAGCAATCGAAGCTCTCCTGGGCAGCTGTGTTAGATCTTTTTCTGCAGCCCTCGGTACGGATCGCCACCCGAGGGAGCAGACTAGACTTCCTGGGGGGGGCATTGCTCTGCTCTGCCCTGCCAGGCTGGCTGCTCCAGAATCGGGCTGGGCTGGCCCCAGTCCATGAAGGACCCGTGGCCACAGCCAGCGTCTCTTCCCAGGCAGCTCTATTTCCCAATCCCAGCAAAGCACCAACATGGCTCCTCCGGCCACCCTGGGCTACGGCGCACCCTCCGCCCCTCCTGCGTCAGCTCTTCCCCCCGGCGCTGCCTCCCAGCAGGTTTCCCCCATGTCCCCTCCCACCGAGCGCCTACCTCCTCCTGCTGCCCCCCACGGCCAGCCCTGCCGAGCGGCCAGGGCAGGCTGGCCTCATGCCCTCGCAGGGGCAGCGCCTGCCGGTGCCTGGGCTCCCCCGTCGAGCGCCTACCTGGCCGTCTGCTTCCACCGCGGGCCGTCGGGGGTGGGCAGCAGCTCGTTGAGCTGTATGAACAGCACCGGGCAGCTGGCTTCCTTCCCCTCCTCCTTCTGCAGCAGGAAGGCCACGCGCCCAGCCGCCCCCGAGACGCTGGGGGTGAAGATACTTCGCCCAACGGCCTGGCAGATAACCAGGGAGTTTCTGCTCTGGGGTCCCTCTGGGCCGGCCAGACGGGGGCTGCCCGGACCCCCCGGCACAGCACCTGCCTCCCCACGGGCACGGAGGCCCTCGTCCGCCTGCACTCTCATGGCCAGCTGCCTGCAGCCCCAGCGCCTGGCCGTCTCTGTCTGGGCAGTGCGGAGGCGACGCCAGGCACCCTGCCTTTATACAGCCCTGAGCCTGTTTGGGCCAGCCCAGCCCAACACCCGGGAGCCCAGCCCCAAACAGCGTTATCAAAATAAGGAGGCAGCCTTGCTGCATCGGCACCGGCCCCGGCTCGCTCCTGCTGCCCCGCGCTGCCTGCCCTGTCCGAGGGGGCCGCAGCGGTCGGGCCGAGCCTGGGGACATGCGTGTACAACCGTGCCGGCCTGCAAACAGCAGCCTGCTCCGGCCCTGCTGAGCGTGAGGGGGGCAGGGCGTCCCGGGCCGGGGGGAAGAGGTTAGCGCCCTGAAGGAGTCAGGCTCAGCAGGTGTCTACAATTACCCAGAACCCCCGAACCGATCCCCGGCGGGCGTGACACTCCTAATAGCCCCCGGCTTCCTTTGTCTCCCCCCTCTTCCCCTCCTCCCAGCCCCTTCGCCATCCTCATTGCCTGGCCAGCTGGACAGAAACGGAGCGGCTCCCCCGGCTGGAGGAGAGCTCACAGCCGGCCACAGCCCCGTTTCGACACCCTGCGGAGCCCAGACTAGGACCCACGCATGAAACCTGCAGCCCCCGCACCAGACGCTCCATCCTGAGACAGATCCAAGAGCTGAAAGGCCCCCGAGCCATCCCGCTGCCCCCACCCCGTTCACTCTGGGGAAGGCGCGGAGGGGGATTCCCACGCACACACAGCAGGGTGCACGTCCCAAGGGAGCAGCTTTGGTTTGAGATGAAGGAAAACACCAAAATCAGGGGCCAGTCCCCCCCCCTCCCCGGCTCGCTGAGAGAGCCTCATGGGGCAGGGCCAGGGAGCCCTGGGTGTTCAAAGGTGCCAGGCGGAGAAACCAAAGACAACGGTTCCAAAGCTCCCTGCACCGCACGGACCGTAACCCTGGCCCATGGAGGGTTTAAGCCAGTCAGGGCTCAGCTTGCAAGGAACTAGGGGCCAAGCCTCAAGCAATCTTTTAATTTTTGTAACTGGCATGAGAAGGCTGGAGGTGCCAGGCCAGAGGTGCCAGGTCTCAGCCCTGGCATCAGTTAAGCACAGCAGCTGCCAATACCCAAGTGGCCATTCCGGGATCACATTTCCCACCGACTGCGCCCGGCAGCTACCCAGAAGCTCCCAGGGAAGATGCGCGATATGCGGGGCCTGCAGCAGGCCCTGGAGAGGCGCGCGCTGGGCAAAGGAGCACGGAACGCTGGAGAAGCCGGAGCCACGCCAGGGCGGAGCGCTGCCAGCTCCTGGCTGGGAACGGGTCGAGCCTCTGGCTCTTTGCTGGAGGAGGCTGAAGCAGGCGCTGGAGCAGCATGGTAAAATGCCATGGCCAAGTCCCCTGAGCCCAGCACGTGAGCAGGGCCGTGCCTGGTAAACACGGGGCCGGGGGAGCCGGCCTGCACCGGATCCTGCTGGTGCCGCTTGGGGCGTGTTGGCCTCTGCTATTGTGAGAAGCAGAGCGTGGCTTGTGGGCATTGTGAAAGAGCCCTGGGGCCCTGCAGCTGCCAGGCAGAGCCGTCCTGACGCCCCGGAGATCGGCGGCTCGCAGGAGGCGGGTTAAGTCAGGGTTATTTCCAGGGAAGGGTTCTCTCTCGAAATAACCCCGTTTTCTCTCTCGAAATAGCGCTATTTCGCAATAGCGCCATAACGCGATTATGCAAATGAAGCGCCAGATATTTAAATCCCCGCTTCATTTGCAATTTTGGGTGTCTGCATTTGCATTCCTCTCTCTCTCTCTCGGAATGAAGTGTAGATGTACCCAGGGAGAGGGACCCATGGCTGAGCTCAGAACCAGGTCTCTCCACGCTCACAACTAGTCTCTGAAGCCGCGTTCTGCCTCCGCCCCTGGTCCCTGTGCCTGCCTGCGCAGCGCTGCCACCCCACTGCCCTGCAGCCGGCCGGGGGCTCCACCTGGAAGTGCCTCGGGCCAGGGCTCTGCGTGCGCATGGGGGCCGCTCCCGCGACCCTAAGCACCGGGGACAGAGAGTTCGGGTGAACTGGAGAGCGGTGGCAGCCGGCAGAGGCAGCAGATCCTGGCCCCACGCGCTCGGCCCACCCAGGAGCTAGGCTCTCAGGAGCTGCAGAGCCCCCGGGAGCAGCTCTCCGTGGGGCGGGGGCAATCGGCGAGGCGGAACGTGCCGGGACCAGTGTACGAACGTCGCACCATGGGGCTGCCCTGGCTCCACCCAGCATCCCCGGCCGGCCCAGCTTGGCCTCTCGGGCGTCCGCACTGGCGGGAGGCGCCTGTGAAGCCAGCTGCTGCCTGTGTCCAGGGACCCCTCCTCCCACCCCCACGTGCGGTCAATGCGCCTGCAACCCAGCCCCCGTGGCTCTGGCCACGACGTCAGGCCAGCGGCTGGGCCCGAGCAGCGACACACCGGGCAGGGCGCGGCCGGGCGCCCCAGGAGAGGCCGCCGAACGCTCGCAGCTCCCTGGCGGGCACAGCGCTCAGCCCCTCGGAGAACGAGCCCCAGAGCTCAGGGCCCCCTTGGGGTCTCGGTGCGGCTGTAAGGCCCCACAAGGAAGAGCTTGGCCCGGACCTACAGGGCCAAAGGCGCCAGGATCAGGGCAGGCTGCGGCTCACCACTAGCCCCCGTGCGAGCGAACGAGCCCGGCCCCCGGCCTGGGCCGTAAATCCCATCCCTCCGTCGGGGTACCGGGGCGGCAGGTGAACCCCTGTTCTGGGCTCCCCGCGGCCCCTGCTCGTGGCCGTGGAAACGCTGGGCGGCTGCCGCGTCCCCTTCTCTGGGAACAAGCCCAGGCTGCGGCTGCTCCCCTCAGCCCGCGAGGCCGAAATCCCCCGGGGGGGCAGCCACAGGGGGCAGCTTCTGCCCCGGAAACGCCCCTCTGTGCGGTTGGAGGTAACGCCCGTTGGTTCGATCCCCGGCCACCGCTTCCCCGCCTCCCTGCCGACGCCCCCTCTTCCGCAGTCCCGCCCGGCCCCACCCCCAGCCGCGAGCCGCGAGCCCGGCCCCGTTGGCTGGGAACACTGAAAGTCTACCAGCCCCTATCGGCGCCCACAGCACAACCCCCCCACCGGCCCCTACCGGCCTCTGTGCTGAGACCCCAGATCCCCAGCGGGTCCCCGACCCCCAAACGCCCTCTCACCCTAGTGCGGGGCCAGTCAGGTCAGGGGGCCGCCCTAGAGCCAGAGCCCCATGGCGGAAGCTGCAGCTGCTGGCCCAGCCGCATCCACTCCAAGGCATCTCCTCGGGACTCAACTCCCACAGCCGGCTCCAGAGACCCCGGGGCTGGATCAGGGCTGCCCCCGGCTCCGGACTGCCCGGGAGACGTGCAGAGCACCCTGCGCCTTGCCGGGCCTGTGACCTACACACCACCCCTCTCGCTCCCCTGGCTCCAGGTTAGGCCTGCCTGTGCCCTGGGGAGTTGTGGCCTCGCTGGCCAGAAGGGGCCACCAGCGAGGGAGCCAGAGGCGAGGGGGAGAGTCCTCAGGGCTCCCTGCCTGCTGGGTCCCTGCCACCCCCGTTCCCTAGGGCCTGTGGGGGTGTGGAGCCCACTGGACCAAGCTGTCAGCCAGGCGGGAGGTCCCTGCCCAGCTGCATCGTCCATCTCCCGCGTTCCTGCTGGCGCCCGCAGAAGCCCCGTCCCCCTGGCTGGAGCTGGGAGAAGGCTACACATGCCCCCTCGCGGGGCTAAGGGGGAGCCAGCCGGGCATTGGGGACCAGTCTGGCGTGCGGTGGCCGTGCCCCCCCCCATGCTGGCGCCAGGAGCCCAGGGTGTGTTGTCACCACACACTGACTCAGCGGGACAGGACACGCATTTGGCTACAATTCTCCAAACAGGCCCGCTCCTTGTGTACAGTGCAAACATGGCAGTGCTCCCCCGGCACAATAGCACACATGGGCTGTTTGTACTGTAACCAGCCGGCCTGGGGGGGCAGGACGATCATGGGGGTGTCAGGTTTCAATGGGGAAGGGGGATTATAGCCAGGGTACTCTCACTCCAGGGCAGCCGCCTGGCTACCCCCGCGCACCCTGGCAATTCCAGGACTTTGACGGACATCTGGGGACCCCGACAGCTGTCACTCGGCCAGAGCCCAGCGGCAGGCGCCCGTCCGCGCAGAAAGCGCTGGGCCCCTGGATCTTCGCCCACAGCGGCAGGGCAGGAGCGAACGTCCAAGGCTCCCAACGAGCCGCTCGCGCAGCACCAGGCCGAGCGCGCCCAGGGCTGGGCTCAGCCCTTGGCACTGCAGTCGGGAGCTGCCCAATATTCTAACGCAAGTTCCCTGTGCAAGTCCCAGGAGGGCACGGCCCCCCGCAGGCTCCTCCCCGCCCCGGGCCAGGCGTGGGGCCAGCGAAGGGCCTGGCTGCCGGGGAACAGGGCGCTCAGCAGCGCAGACCAGGTAAATGGAGCTGAAGCTCTTCTCCGTGGGGGGGTTACCCGCCTCGGGGCCGCGGCGCCGCTCGAAGGGCAGCGTCCCGGCTGGGCAGACAGAGCTGCACTAGCGCCGAGCCTGCTAAAAGGAGCGTGGCCCTGCCGGCAAAAGCAGCAGGGGGTGCTGGCGCCCAAGCGCGTCTACGCGGCAGCGTACGCCCAGGCCCAGAACCCGGCTCGAGGCCACCCCCCTTCAGTTATGCGCAGCTCACTCGGGCTCAGACCGGGGGGCCTAGCGCCCTGCAGAGAAGGCAACTTTGAGCTGGAGTCAGGCTCAGGCCCTGCCGCTTTCCAGCGTAGACGCAGCCTCTTGTTTCCGCCAAAAGCCTCCCCTGCCCCCCGAGTCGGCTTCCTTTGTCCTCTCTGCGCCCAGAGGCCCCGCCGTCTCCAGGGAAGCAGACACCCCTCGGGCTGCCGCGCGGAGCTCAGCGGGGCTGGTTTCTGAGCCCGGAGCTGCGAGCCCGGCTTCGTGGGCACGGGCCCAGGCCGGTTTTGTTGGATCTCTGCGAGGCCAGCAGCACAAGAGCACCAGGAAGGGCCACGCATACCAGCAACAGCAGAGAAGCTGGCAGGGCTGGAAATTTACCGGACCAGTGACCGGTGCGGGGGGCGGATTAAGTCGCTCGGGAGCAAACACTGGCAAACCAGGGAGCAGAACCGCAACTCCTCACCCTCCTGCCTGGTTTCTCAGGCCTGTGTCCGGGTGCGGGGCACTGTGCCCAGCCCGGAGCCAGCCGTGGCACACGGTGACCTGGCCAGCCTGGATGGTGACCCTGCTGGCCCCAGAATCCTGCCTGAGACGGGTGGGACTAGCAGCAGGTGCAGCGTGAGGCCAGCAGCAAAGTGACTGTTGCTGAAACCGGTCTCAGAGGCTTTGCAACAGCAGCACACCCCACAGCCGTCCTCGGGGGAGCTGTTTGGTGCCCCCCAAGCAACAGCCCGCCATGGGGCCAGCTGCAGACACAGACGCCACCCCAGAGACTGGCAAGTTTCTGGCTCCACGTTAATGTTTGTAACTGGAATGGGCGGGATTTCCACTCTGGGAACCAAAACTAAAGTTATTGCAAGCCCCAGCAAGCAGCACATACCTGGCAGATTGTGCACCTGTATCCTGGCGTCCCTCCGCCCCCAGTGTGTGCAATTCAAAATGGCAATCAGGAAATGCAAATGTAATGCCAACAGACCCTGTGGGCAGAATCAAACCTGGGACCTCTGGAGTTTAGCATATGAGCCTCTACCACATGCACTAAAAGCCAGCTGGCTGGGAGCTGAGACTGTCGAGCTGACTCGGTCTTCTCCCTGGAAATGGTCTCGGTGCCACTAGACGGGACGATACAAGCTGCATGGGAACCGTGTAAAGACCCCCTACCAGAGGCCCCACGTCACTGTATACCCCACATGTAAACCCCCAAAGTGCCACCGTGGTTACACAACAAATAACAAGCAGTGAGAGGTAAAAAGACCTTCTTCAGAAAGTGGAAGTTAGACCTGAGTGAGGAAACTAGAAAGGAGCATAAACTCTGGCGAGGGAAGCGTCCAGTTCTAATTAGGAAGGCCAAAAAAGAAGTTGAAGAACAGCTACCCAAACCTGCAAAGAGTTTTTTAAAAGGAATCAGAAGCAGGAATTCTGCTAAGCAACCAGTGGGGCTGCTGGACGACGGAGACGCTCCAGGAGCACTCCAGGATGGTAAAGCCACATCAGAGAAACTCAATGGATTCGTTGCATCGGTCCTCTTCATGCGAGCGAGAGTCCCTACCCAAAGCCATTCTTTCCAGGGGACAAACGGGAGGAACTGGCCCAGATTCAGGTGTCGTTTGAGTTGGTTTGTCTGTCCCTGGTGGTGCCCAGAACGCGATGCTCTCGATATCCCAGCACTGGGCTCTTCAGCGCCCGCTCTGCGCCGGGACAGGCTGGTTTGGTTCCGCAGCCCCCGGCCTGGCTGGTGCTTTGCTGCGCCCCCCAGTATCACAAGTGCTCTGCTGTCGCTCCAGCCTCGCTGCGGCGAGTCCAGCTTCTACCAAGCTGCTTTGCGGGGGTCGTGCGACTCGGCTGGGTTAACGAACGGCCCAAGCGAGAGCTCCCCGCACTGCAGAGACCAGGGCTGGATTCCCGCCGGTGCAGGAGGCATGTGTGGGGCTGCCTGCGAGTTCAAAGCGGGTTCATTTTGTATGGAAAACACACAGGGCGGCTGTCGGCAGGACGGGGCTCTGCTACGTGCCGGAGACAGGCGACAGCCGGGGGGAGGGCGCACAAAGGAAGGTGACACGGGTGGTCTGAGGCTGGCACAAGCCACAAGGTGGCAGGACTGGCAAGCGATGGGCCCGGCCTGGACTTTGCCTCCTGTGCCAGGCCTGTCACTGCAGCAGGAGCTGGACGTCATTCTTCATCGTGCCACAGGAGGGAGTCTCTCCACACGCTGCACCCAGGGACGGGGCTTTGCACTGCAACGCCTCAGACCTTCAGTCCCAGGATCATCCAGTGTGAGAGGCCCTGTCGTGGGCCCCCTGCCCCAACTAGCCCCTCCACAGCAGCCTCTGGCCCGCCACGCCCCCCCGCCCGCGGGCTGATCAATTATTGGCCAATGCTTTCTGGGGATCTCGACTCCCAGACCACTAGGGATCGGAGGGAATCTTCCTCGGGGTTTGCAATGCAGCATGAGATTGATCTCCGGCCTGGCTGTCACTTGGCCGTGTCTCGTGTATCTGCTCCCCGAGGGACTTGGGGAGATTTGATACCTAGCCAATCAGTCACGCATTGCTCTCCTGTTTTACAGCTCACCCCTCGCTCTGCTTCCCCTCAACCAGCTCCTTCCCTGGCCACTTATTCCTAGTGCTGCACCCGGGAGGCCTCTGAGAGCCCGGGGAACTGGGCCTCCAAATCTCCTACATGGCGTTGCAGCCCCCACCCGTACTCCATGCTTGCGTGTGCTCGCTTTGACTCCGCAGTGGACGTCTCGTGGGCTGTTGCACTGCCCAGGTCTGTGCTGTGAGCGGAGCGGAATCTCTCAGGGTCCGTGCCGCGCACAGGGGTGCGTAAGAGAGCTGGATGGAATTTCATTTGTAGAGCATCTGTGCAGGCAGAATATGAGTGCGTGTGAGGATGCTGAATGGGACAAATCTCTCCCGGAAGGAGTCCTGCCTCATTTTAAATGACTCAAACGTGTGTGTGAGGACAAGTATAAATATTAAACAGCTACGTCGCTCATTGTATTCAATCCACTTTGTGCACTCATTGGGGCAGGAACCTGCATAGAAGTCATATGGCATCAGGGAATTAATTATGGCATTGTAACACATACATGGAGGCAAGCATGAAAATCAGACTTCTGGCTGCATCTTTAACTTGCTGCCTTTCCAATTTACTTAGTGCATGTGACAGCACATTGTGTATGGTCAGTTTCTCAGGTTTCCTTGCAGAATTCATTAGCTAGTCAATTTCCACAATTGTTTGTGGAGGGTCTTTTGCAAAGCAACCTGAAGGAAACCATTCCAAATACACAAACAAGTATGTGCAAAAGCACAATAGTTGTCAGGGGAGTCAGGGAACCCATTTGTGGCACTCTGAAACACCCTGTTACCAGGTGTCCTCTAGCACCTTAAAGACTGTGATGAACGGGAGGGGTACTATCCTTTTCTGGATACCCCAGCTAGTCAGTTAACTAAATTGCCTGTAAGGGATAAACTCAGAGATAGTGGGTCCTTAAATCTCCAGGAAGTGTTGGCAGGGAGCCAGGAGAGCAAGTGAAAAGAGTGAGAGAGATGCAAATTGAAGCAGGCCCCTCCTGCTGCAGTATTCTTGGGTGAGCAGAACAAGAGCTGGGAGAGGGGGGAGTTAAACCAGGAACAACAGAGATGTAAGTAAAACAGGGAAAGTTTAGTTAGGTGCTACCAGGTTGTTTTCTTTACTTTGGGTTTGTTGAACTCCTCTGCGCTGAGCAGGTACCCCCTATACACTGTGACTACGTCTACACTGAAGGCTTCTTGCGCAAGAACTGTTTTGCACAAGAGTTCTTGCGCAAAAGGTCTTGCCCAAGAGCACATCCACACTGCCATGTGCTTTTGCGCAAGAGCGTCCATGGCAGTGTGGACACTCTCTTGCGCAAGAAAGCTCTGATGGCCATTTTAGCCATAGGGGTTTCTTGCGCGCAAGAAACCTCTGTTGCCCATCCACACTGCCTTCTTGGACAAGAGCTCTTGTGCAAGAGGGCTTATTCCTCCTGGGGAGAGGAATAACTCTTGCGCAAGAAGTACTCTGTTCTGACGCTGTACTGTAAATTTACTTGTGCAAGAACATGTGTGCAATGTAGAAGCTCCGCAAGTTTTTGCGCAAGAATGGCTGTTCTTGCGCAAGAAGCCTACAGTGTAGACGTAGCTCCAAACTTTTAAACTGAATCCCAGAAAATCAACTCTCTGGCTATGTCTACACTGGCGGGTTCTTGCGCAGAGTGTCCACACTGCCCGCCCACTCTTGCGCAAGAAGATTTACAGTACGGAGTGAGAAGAGAGGGCTTCTTGCGCAAGAGCTATGCTCTTTTTTTACAAGTGTAAGACTTCTTGCGCAACAGCTCTTGCGCAAGAGGGCAGTGTGGACGCGCGGCAGGTGTTTCTTGTGCAAGAAAGCCCTATGGCTAAAATGGCCATCGGAGCTTTCTTGCACAAGAGAGCGTCCACACTGCCATGGATGCTCTTGCGCAAAAGTACATCTTGCACATGGCAGTGTGGATGTGTTCTTGCACAAGAACCCGCCAGTGTAGACGTAGCCTCTGTGTTTTGAATCTGCTTTTTTTCAGTGGCTCTGTAACACCTAGTAACCAAGTCTGCTTTACGAAATACATTGCTTTTATTAACAAAACACCTGTTTAAGGCTATGAGCCGATCCCTGTGTCCTAGAAGGCAGGAGGTTCTGTGTGCACATGCCTGAGACCAAAAGGTGAACTATTAAGAAATTACAGGTTGGGTGTTTTTCAAGCTCTCTCCTCAGGGAGGGTTAGAGAGTTTGGGAGTGCCCCACAGGAAGTCATTCCCAAGTGCGTCTTCCTGGGTTCTCAAAAGAGGTTTGCGTTTGGGAGGTGGTAGCGTCCCACCCAAGGTCAGGGAATCGTGATGTTGGGGAGTTTTTAGGCAGAAGCTTTTAGTGACAGAGTCTGTTGAAGTCTCTTGCAGGCTCCCACCTTTTGCACTTGAGGCACCAGAGAAGGAACAGCCTTGGTGAAGACTAGCAGATTTATTTAGGCACAAGCTTTTGTGGGCAAAACCCACTTTGTCAGATGCTGCTGAAATGGGTTTTGATCCAGGAAAGCTTGTGCTCAAATAAATGTTAGTCTTTAAGGTGCCTGTCATGGGGCAGGACTGTGGCACCCCTGTGGCGCCTCCTGCTGGTAGCTCTGGGGACTTAGTCCTTTCTTAGCAGGGCAACCCCTTCTGGCCGGGTCTCATCCCTCTGCAGTGCACTCTCGTGTTGCAGCCCTGCGTCGCTCCTGGAGCGCAGCATCCGCGTCAGCACCCTGCCCTCTGGCAGTGCCCACAATAGAGGTCTCTTGCCCCCTTCCGGGGGTTCATCTGCAGGCCTGAGTCTCTCCTGCCCTTGTGGCCAGCTGAGGCCTCCCCGCCCAGCCCCTCTGTCTCAGCCAGTTGGTCCAGGCCATGTCTTGGTGGCATGCAAGGGGCAACGGGAGACCCAGGCCCACCCACTACTCTGGGTCCCAACCCAGGGACCCTCTGGCAGCAGCCTTGTCCTGCCCTCCCTACCCCCTTCACTGCCTTTCATTCCTTGGGCCACTTTGCACCCTCCTGGCCCTTGTAGCAAGGCCGCAGCCCAGCGGAGATCAGGCTGGAGCCTGCCCAGCACCTCTCCAGAAGGGGCTTCTCCAGGAGCCAGGTCCTGTACCACCCCTGGCCAGGGCCTAATGACTCTCTCTCTGCTGGGCAGCTCCTTATATACAGGGCTGCTCCAGCAAGTCTCCCTCTGGTTGGCTCTTTAAAGGCTTCTCCCTGATTGGCCAGGACTCTGACCCTCCTGCCTGCTCTAAGCCCTTCCAGCACCACAGAGCTGCAGGACTCCTGGGTGTGTTTGTGGATACAGACTAGCGGGGCTCCCCCTCCCAGACCCGTGAGCCGTGTGTGTCCTGTTCTGAGCTGCCTCAAGGAGCCATCTGCCACCCATTAGCTTGATTGAGCCTGCTCTGGCCAGAGACATCTGTGCCCAGAAAGGGCCCTTTGTAACACAGCCCGCTGGGAAAGGGCAGGGGGCGGCACACAGCCCCGTCCTCTGCCCAGCAGCAGGGCCCACGGTCTTGCCAGACCCCTGGGCGAGGCCCTGCTCTGTGCCCCGGAAGGGGCGGAGCCTCAAGCAGAAGGGGTGGGGCTCAGCGCTGCCTGGACCGCAGCGCCCCCTGCTGCCCCAGCGATTTCAAGGGCTCAGAGCTCTGGCAGCTTCCACAATAGCAGCAGCTGGGAGCCCCGGGCCCTTTTGCCCCTCCCCCCATGGGCAGGCCTGCCGGGCAGCTCTCAAGCATGGGGGAGCGGCCGGGAAGGAGAGGGTCCCGTGCTGAGCAGGAGCCAGGGGGCTTGACTCGGAGCGGCTCTCGTGGAGCTGGGAAGCTCTGTGGCAAGAGAGCCAACGCCCAGGCAGGGGTGACCGTCCCACTGCACGGCCCGGGCTGGGACAGCGCCTGCTCTGACAGGGCCTCGGAGCTGGCGGGGCTCGTGAAGCCCATCGGCACGAGAGTCACGCACTTGTGACGGCCACCCCAGGGCATCCCTCCCTCCCCCGGGCTCCCTGTGCACCCCCACAGGGGAGCCAATAGCTCCAGTCTGTGCGCACCCCAGTGCCCCTCCTCCCATACCACGGTCCTCCCCTTTCTCCTGCCAAGGCTGGGTGCCCCGATTGCCCCCATTCCTTCCTTCTCCCCCACCCTGGCATCCAGCCAAACCCTCCACCCACTGGGCACCCCCTAATCCCTCCCCCCCGCCCCACCCCATGGCAAAGGCTCTGCCTGCTCTCCAGTACCCCCGGCCCTTCCCCATCTCCCTCCTGCCAGGGACTGGCTGAGCTCCTAGTCTCCCCTACCCACCAGAGGGAAAGAGAAGTGCCCCGAGGTGGGCGATGGAGCCGCAGAAAGGGCCTGCAGCCCAACAGGAACTGTGGATCCTGGGGTTTGTTACCCTGGCAACAGTGCCAGGCTGCCAGGGACCACCGGCCTTGGCGGGCGGCCACGGCTGCCCAGTGGGAAGGCACCCCCGGCTGAACAAGCCAGGACCCTGCCACTGCCGGAGGCTCCAGGCTGCCACCCTGGGGCAGTAGCAGACACCAGAGGCAAAGTCCTGGCAGCAGCTGGGACAGGAGCCTTTTTCTCGGGGCACCTGTGCCCACAGCCTGCCTGGCCAGGAAGCACAGCCCTGCCGGGGAGAACTGATGGCCTTTGCCGCATGAGCCGCCCCGAGCTGCTGGGTTCTTTCCGCTCCACCCGCCGCCTCCTCTGCGAAAATGGTGGCACCTGCTTCCTCCTGCCCGTCCCCTCCCCAAACGGTTCTGTCACCCCGAGGCGTGGGGAAGAGAGCTCTCTGCCGCCCGCAGTAGCTCCGATTGGCTGTTCTTTCCTAGGAGGCGGGGAAGCAGAAAAGACAGCCAATCAGCGCTTCCGGCCAGGGCTGGAAATCAGGTCTGCTGGCTGCTTCCACCGCGCCCAGCACAGCGGCGACGTCCGGACGGCAAGGTTCAATCGCAGAAAGAAACGCAATCTGCGGACACACGCTGCGTGTCTTTTTCTGCTTTCCTGTCGAAAGAGGCTTTGCCGAGATCTGGCGCGTCTACACGGCGCCACCGTTCGGAAAAAGCTGCTCTTCGACACACCCCTTCTTGCTCGCAGAACGAGGGTTACAGGGGTGGCGAGAGAGCGCGTCCGCTTTTTCCAAATTGTTTTCAGAAAAGCGGCCGCGTTCCTCCGGAAAAGCAATGCAGTCCAGACGCAGCCTGACGACGATGGAGGGACACCAGGGAGGTGACGGCGGGTTAAGGGAGAGGGGAGGGGATTTCCGTGCAGACTTTTTGAGTCCCGGCTTGCTGCTGGGCTCCGTGGACGCGGGTGGAACACTCAAGATGTTTTGGCAAATGATCAGCCCTTCCAATCTCACTGTTCTTGCCCAGCCTGGCGCGGGACCCGCGGAGACTCCGAGCCCCAGCATGCAACGCTGCCTTGGACTCTGGCCAGCGCAAGCAGATGCGGGCTACACGTGAGGTGCGGCAGCAAGCGTTCGCACACAGATACCAGGATTGTCCCAGGGTCTCGGGAGCAGAGCGGCAGAGCCACGCCCAGCAAATCAAAGGGGCAGCTCCCTTTGTGCCGGAACCCGCTCCCTCACTGTGTCCTGTGCCAGGGCAGGCAGCCCGAACGCCTGCCCCCAGCCTCACCTGTCAAAGATGTCACACAATCCACTGGGATTTCACTGGAGCAGCGCAGCAAGCCACTGGGGAAAGAGCCTCCGCAGACGCAGCTACGTAACAGGGGAAATCAACATGCAGAGCCTTTGGGCCAAGCCCTGTGGAGCTGGAAGCCAGTGCAGAGCTGCTGGAACGGGAGTGTGGTGATGAAATTGGCTTTTCTGTGTTGTAGGCGCTGGCTGCCAGTCTGTGTGCCCTGATGTGGCTAGGAGGGACCGGAAGGAACAGCACTCAACAAACAAACCATTACAACGCTCATGTCTGGGCAAGACACAGGGCGTGGACGGGAGTTGCCAAATCCGGTTGTACTGTATTCCTTAGAGATACGGACAGCAACTGTAGGGCTTCGGAGTCACACTCTTAATGGGCCTCTCTGCACCGAAACTGACACCCAGATTTTGGGGCCTGGGAATTCCAGGAACAAGCAGAGGGGTCAGGGGATGACTCAGGACAATGCAAAGCAGCGCTGCTTCCTCAGCGCTGAGCCTCTGCAGGGTTCACTGATAAGCCACCCAGAATGGGATCTAGGCCAAACGCAGGGTCTGGCCCCAGCACCCATGGCTGGACCGTACAGATTTGGGGTCATCCACAGACAGTGAACCTGAGTATGTGTCGGGCACAGTGGAACCAGCCAAAAGGGAGGGGGCTGGACATGGAAGGAGCCATGAACATGAGGTGTCAATATGGACAGCCCTCTGGAAGGGCTCTTTGTCGAGGCATGGAGCTGGGGACAGCAGTTTGATACCTGGGCAAGAAGAATCGCCACCATTTCTCCAGAGGGTGCCACTTGCCCAGGGAGTTCGTGGGGCCTCAGAGGCAAAAGTCGCTGGAGTCCTGTTCCATTGACTCGGTGACATCATGTGAGCCAAGTGCCAACTGCGCACTTCATACACACTGCAGAGAGACCCCAAGGCAGGGGAGACCCAGGGCTCGGGGAAGAACTCTCTGCTGCAGGAGCAGCTCAGAGCCAACATGGGGCCCCATGCGCTGCCTCCTTGCGGGCCCCGGGGGCAGGAGCTGTGGCTGAAGGTTGAAGGGGAGGTACCCAGGGCATTGAGGGCTTTGGAGATTCTGCAGCTGGTCCCTGGGGCTAATTGTGCTCCCACAGTAACTCAGATTTGGGACAGTGCACGGGTGGTGTAAAATCTGCTTTGTCCTGCCCCCCGGCTGTGCTTCTCGGGAAGCGTGGGAGAAAGACTGCCTTTCTGGGGCCCGGTCTACAGTACGGGAGAAAGTCAAACTAAGGTACACAACTCCTGCTCTGAGAACAGTGTCGAATTTCTGCGGCATCCCCACTGCGGGAGGTCGATGGGAGAAATTCTCCCATCAAGATCCATTACTCCTCACAACATGGTGGAGAACTGGGGTTAATGAGTGCACCATCAGCGGTTGATTTAGCGGATCCTTACTAGACCACCTAAATCAAACCCAGGAGATCGATCTCTGGCGTGTGGCTCTAGGGAGAAATGAGGACAAGCCCTGAGTCTATGAACATGACATTTAAAATGGCAAGAAAAACACCAATGTCAACATGTTCAGGGGAAGATGGGAAATGCCAGAGTGGATCAGACCATGGTCCTTCTAGTCCAGATCCTGTCTCTAGCAATGGCTGGTGCAAGAGGCCTCAGCGGAAGGTGCAGGAACCTGGCAGATGTAGAATAATTTGACCCCCGATTAGGTCTCATAGTTAGCGATTGCCTGAGGCACGAGGTTTTATCGTCCTTTTCTAGACCATTCAGTATTTTAGAAACTTTTATCACAACCTCTCCTATTGGCGCCACTCTAAGGTAACAGTCCCTAGCTTTTCAAACTCTGCACAGGAGCGTTTTTCCAGGCCTGAGTCAGACTTGTGGGGATTTTCGGACCCCCCTCTAATTCTGCAGAGTCTTTCTGAGCCGGGACGATCCGACCTGCACCCAGTATCTAGATGAGGCTGCACCATTGGTTTACATAAAGTCCTAAGAGTCTCCCTAGTTCTCCATCCCATTCTCTCTGCGATCAAATGTCTTGTTTGGTTCTTGGACTGCAGCTGCCCAGCGAACAGAGGGCTCCCACTGAGCTGCCTACAGTGGTTCCCCGGGCTCCATTGCCGAAGTAGCCGCCTGTAGAGTAGCCATTTTGCTGCTCTGCACAATTAACAACAACATTGTGACTCGCCATTAACACCATTTTGTGCTTTGCTCGCATCTTTTCATGCAAAGATCTCACAGCACTTTACTGGGACTAACAGTTTAAGCCTCACGACAGTCTTTTGGGGATTGATTTTTGCATTCATTTCCTTTACCCACCAGTGAAATGCAGCACCTTCTTGGGTAGAGCACCACAGCTGTCTGACCGCTAACAGAAACAATTCCTATCAGGAAATGAACAAACACCAAGATCCTGCTGCTCTATTATCCCCACCCCTTGTGGAGTCATTTGTATTGGTGGAAAGGGAGTGCAAACAGGGTATAAAATCCAATCCGATTGGTAGCTGGGGCTGGGCCAAGCTAAATGCCAAAGTTGGGCAGTAATTTCTTTGATCACCCAAGCCAGGGTTTTATGCTTCATACGTAAGATGACACTTGTAACTGAACAGCACCTGCAAGCCCCACACTGGGGCATGGCTCAGAACTGACTCGGGAAGAAGGCTGCTGCTACCTACAGAATCAGCACCATCAGCCACACAAAGTGTCTTTGGAGTTCTGCTGCTCCGGAGAGCAGATCGGATCAAGTAAATGACGCTGCGGCATTCCTCTCCCTGGCTGGCTCGAACCCACTCCTCAGAGGACACCCTAGTGAATGCCATTACTTCCCATTTAGCAATCCTGAATTTCATCGGCCATTTTGTTGCCCTGTCACCCTGTTTTGTGAGATCCCCTTTGTAGCTCCTTGCAGCCTGCTTTGGACCTATCTATCCTCTGTAATTTGTATTGTCTGCAAATTTTGCTGCTTCACTGTCGACCCTTTTTTCCAAATTGTGTATAAATACGCTGGCCAGCACCAGTCCCATACAGATCACTGAGGGACACCGCTAGAGACCTCTCTGCATTGTGAAAACTGACCATTTATTCCTACCCTTTGTTTCCTGCCTTTTAACCAGTTACTGATCCAGGAGAGGACCTTCCCTCTGACCCCAAGACAGCTTCCTTTGCTTAAGAGTCTCGGGGGGTACCCTCCGAAAGTCTGAGTACACTATATCCATTGGCTTATCCTTGGCCACATATTCATTGGGCGCTAAAAAAATTCTAATGGCTTGGTGAGGCAGGCTTTCCCTTTCCAGAAAAAAAAAAAAAAATAGGTGAGTCTTCCCGCAAAATAGTGTGTTCACCCATGTGCCTGATCAGTCTGATCTTTACTCTCCTTTCAACCAGTTTGCCTGCTGCTGAAGTTAGGCTCACTAGCCTGTAATTGTCAGATGGATTCTGGTGCCTTTTTGACAAAAATCCGTCTCACACCAGCTACTCTCCAGTCCCCCGGTCCAGAGGCTGGCGCAAGGCACAGGTGACATTACCAGCGCCACTATTTCAGCAAGTGTGTATTTCAGTCCTTTCCGAATACCACCTGGTCCTGGTGACTGATCTTTGTCGATTGACTGGGGCAGTTCCTCCGATGCCTCACCAAACAAGAGGCTCCGGGGAGCCCCTTCCTGCCATCCTGGGCGGGGAAGAACACAGAATTGCGTTTCTCTGCAAAGACCCTTTCTCGAGAGTCCCTTTGGCACCCGCTCTCCAGGGGCCTCTCCGACTGTTTGTGGCGCAGGCGTCCTGCTGATGGAATTGGTTGTTAGTCTCCACGGTGCTAGGACCGCGGGTTGGTTTTATTTTGTTAAGTTACAGACTAACCGGCCCACCCCTTGTGTTGCGTCTTTCGCTACTTGCCCTTCGCCTCCTTTCCTGGCCTGGTTATTCTTTGACACTTGCAGAGTCCCCGCAAGGAAACCCGCTGCCTCCCCGCAGCAGAAGGGCCCTTGAGTCACCCAGTGCCAGCTCACTAGGGAATTCCCCTCCCTGCTGCCGTGGGCGTGACAGTAGCCGGGCCCCACCCTCCTGCCTCTACCCCCCGCGCGGGCCGGGACCGGGGCACAGAGCGCTCTTGCGGCGAGCGGACACGTGTGCGCCCGGGCCGAGCAGAGCCGCCTGGCAGGACCCAGCGCCCAGCTGGTGCCTGACGCGAGCTCCCGGGGCGATCTCAGGGCCGAGCCCCGCGCCGGGCAGGGGAGCGACATGCAGCGGCTGCTCCTGGCTCTCGGCGTCCTGCTGGCGGCAGGTGAGGAGCGGGGCGAGCGGCGGCTGCGCGCAAAGTTTGTTCCGGGACGGGCCGGGGCGCACCGGGCGCTGGCCCCCGGCCGGTGCCCACGCTCCTGGGGGGCGGGAGGCCGCGCTTGCATAACGGGCCGGGCGCCCCCCTCCCGGAGCGCCGGGCCCCGCGGGAGCCGTTCCCAGCCTGCGGCGGGGCGCGCACCAGAAATGCCCGGGGCGGGGGCGGTGCGAGGTGTCCGGCGCTGTCCGCTCAGCAGCGCTTCTCTCCCTCCGCAGGACGCTCCGCAGCGGCGCCCGGAGCCGCGCTCGAGGTGCTGCGGCGTCCGGGCTCCAGCGAGGCGAGCGGCGGCCGGTCCGTGGCCCCGGAGCTCCGGAGCGGGCAGGGGCTGGAGGAGCAACGCGCCCCGGACGGCGGCAGAGTCTCGTCGGGGGATTATTTCCTGGAGCTCCCGAGAGGTGCGTGAGTGCGGGCGCGGGGGCGGGATGGGCAGAGCCAGGTGGCCTCCCTGCGGGCGGGAGGGGCAGCCGGGCCGGATCCGGGGTTGGGGGGCTGAGAGCCATTGAGCCACGCGTGTCATGGGCCCCACCTTGCTCTGGGCGCCGGGCTCCCCTGGGTAAGGGCCAAAGGGCCGTCCCAGGCGGGGAGGGACCCGCTGGAGCCGCTAACGAGCCCAGCTGGCCCACGGGGAGCGGGAGTCGGACGTAGCCGAACGCATACGCAGGTGCTTAGCGTCCCGCGCGTCCCGGGGACTCCGCCGGGCTCCCCGAGCTGCAGTGGAGTTGGGGGGGTCGCACGCTGGCCTGGCTTGGGAGATCGGGGCGGGGCCGGCCGGGTGTGCTTGGCTGGGCCGGGACCGGGAGAAAGTCTTGTACCTCGGGGCTCTGCCAGAGCAGGAGCGGCCCTGGGGGGAGCCGGGGGGGAGCCCCGAGCTGAGGTTTTGCCTCATGTGGCACGGCCCTGCCGGCGGGAATGTGGCGGGGAAGGGGAGCCAGGCCAGCATGTTCCCAGGGACATTCCTGCCTCCCTTGCTTTGTGCAGCTCAGTTGTTTTCAGCAGTTCCCGGGCGCTGGCTCTTTGCCGTCCTGTTCCCCGGGAGTGCCCCGGGCCCTGCCTGGCCCCGCCTGGCCCCGCGCTCCGGTCCCGGTGACCCCCCATCCCCAGCACCGCCTCTCCCGTCCCCCTACCAGGCTGCCTCAGAGGGGGCCGAGCCAGGACACTTCCCTGCTTCCCCACCCACAGTGTCCCCCCCCAGACCCGCCAGCTGTTCTGAACAGCCCTGGGGTGGGAGGAGACTTCAGGGGCTCCCCCTTGCTGCCCCCAGGTCACGCAGGGCCTGGGGAGGGGGAGCATGTGAAGTCTCTCGCTCCCTGCCCCCGCCCTGCAAGGGGGCGCCGGGCTTAGAGTCACCCCCCCAGCAGCAGCTGGTGACTGACTTCCACTGCTGAGCTCCTGGCAGGGTGGGAGGAGACTTCATGTGCTTTCTCCCCCCCCCCCTCCAAGCCCCAATTGACCTGGGGGGGGAACGTGCGACATCTCCTCCCGCCCTGCCCCCGTCCTGCCAGGAGGCTGTGGCGCTTCTTAGCACCCTGTAGGGCAGGAGCAGGGCGGGAGGAGGCTTCGCATGCTCCCCCGGGCTCTGATTGGCCTGGGGGGGCTGGGGGGAGCACAAAGTCTCTTGCTCCCTGCCCTCAGGTGTGTGGGGCTTAGAGTCAACCTGCAGGGCTGACTCTAAGCGCTGCCCTAGGCTCGGATTGGCCTGGGGGGCGGGGGCGTGGCAGGGCCTCCGTGGGCCGGATGAAACTGATTGGTGGGTCCGCGGAGGCCGTTTTGCCCACCCTGCCCTATGGCCTCTTCCCAGGCCCAGCACTCAGTCCCTGGCCACGGGCAGCCATTGGTGTCGTGTGTAATGGCTTGAAAACCCGGGCTCAACCAGGAGACCAGCTGCGTCCCATGGGCGCTCTGCACCCCCTCCTGGGAGCCTATGCCAGATGTGGGCTTCCCTCCTTGCCTCGGCAGGATGGTCCCCAGGTCCCCACAGGAAGGTTTCGCTCTCTGGGACTCCCCTGTGGCTCCATGCAGCTGAGAGCGTTGCATGCCAACCCCTCTGAGTGGCCACCCGTTAGTCAGTCCCCGCCGCCCACACCCCTCAGATCAGCTGGGGGTTAGTCACTGAGCTGGGGGCATTGGGGTCCGGCGTCGCCCTGCTGGGCTCTGCCCATTCGTGTCGGGGTTCTCTGGGTGGCGCGCTGCTCCCCTTGAATCCAGCAGCAGTGGGGGCGGCAGCGTGGTCGGGGGCAGGATTTGAACAGGGACACGCTCAGACCTGGTGCTCCCAGTGTAACTCCTCTGAGGTCACTCACTGCAACCACGCAGGCCGCCTGCCTGCCGTGCCCTGAGGCTTTTCCTCCTTTCCGCTCCTTTCCAGCCTTGTCATGGTTCCTCTCCACCCCTGACGTGGGCCCAGCGTAGCTTTGCAAAACCAGGCTAATCTATTGCACCACAGGGGCTGGGCTGGAGAGACTCATCTGCTCTCCCGGCCTGTCCTCATCGCCAGCCTGGCCCCTCACTTCTCCTTTCCTGCCCATTCTCTTCCCGCCGCTGGCTCTCACAGCCCCCCGCCTCACACCCTCGCCCCCAGCCCTCCGTCCGGAGGCCAGTCCCAGAGGTGTCTCCCTCTGATGGGTGAGCCCTGAGCAGAGGCTCCATTGGGGGGCGCTTGGACATGACCCCGCACTCCTCCATGCTCTCTAGGAGAGCGCTTCTCCGGGGGGGGCGGGGGTTGCACCCACTGGGGAAGGGAGGGTCCTGAGGAGCAGTCACTGACTGCAGGGGCCAAGTGTTATTAACTCTGGTAGAGGGCACACCTGGCACCCCGCATGGCCTGGCCCCCCTCAGTGAGCGTTTTCTCTCACTAAATGACGTGGGCTGATCGGTGCCGCCCTTGGCGCCAAGCAAGGGGATTGTGACACTAGTTGAGGAAGAGTGGCCCGGGGGGATGGGTTGACACGCACAGCTGGAGGGGGTCGTCAGTTCCTCCCAGGTCTTGGAGCCCCTCCCTCAACAGCCCCTCTTCCTCGTGCCTCTCGCCGCTGCGTCACACCCAGCGGAAGGCAGCTGGCCGGGGCACTGGCCGGTCTGGAAGACGCTCTCTGTGCTCAGGGGCTGTGCCATCTCCCACCCCCTTCCCGCTTGGCGTGCCTGTCAGCCTGCTGGCCAGGGTGGAGCTACCGACCTGGGAGATGGCTTCCTTCCCCTGATGCCATCCCACGCCTGCAGGGCCCCTTGCTCTCCGGTCCCCTAAGCAAGGGATTCGAGGCACAAGAGCTGGGCTGGGGCGAGGAGAAGTGAAAGCAGCACAGTGCGGTTTGGCGCATCCTTCCTTTCCCTGCGAGAGTGACCCTTTGCCCTGCGGTCCCCGTGCCTACAGCAGGGAGATAGGCCAGCGGGGCACTCACTGGACACGCTCTTCCTTTGGATTTGGCTGTCGCTTGGCTCCTCCGGGCAAGTGAGAACGTGCCCAGCTCCCGCCATGCCCGAGGCGGCTCCTGCTTCTGTTTCTCTAACCCTGGGGGGGCTCACCTCCCTGTACCGCCCGGCCCTCCCCTGGGCGTGGGGCTCGCAGGCCAGATTCTGCTCCCCATGGAGGGCTGCTGGGGATTCGGGTCTTCCTGCCAGCGAGGGAGCGTATTGGAACCGGGCCTGTCAGCCTCGAAGCGTGGGGCTGGAAGGGACCTCGCGAGGTCATCTAGCCCAGCCCCAGTACTGAGCCAGGGTCAAAGCCACCCAGAGCATCCCTGGCAGGGTTTTCTCCAGCCTGCTCCTAAACACCGAGTAATGGAGATTCCACACCCACCCTTGGAAGCCTCTTAGCTACCCCTAGAGTTAAAAGTTTCCCACAATATCTCACCTGGATCTCCCTTGCTGCACATTAAGCCCTTTAGACTTGTCCTACCTGCAGTGGGCGTGGAGGACAACTGATCGCTGTCCTCTGTAGTGCAGCCCTGAACATAGCTGACGACTGTTCTCAGCCCCCCCCCCCCCCCGGTCTTGTTTTCTCAACATGCCTAGTTTCTGTAACCTTTCCTCACAGGTCAGATTTTCTAAATTGTCTCATGTTTTAGCTCTCCACTTTGTCCACATCTCTCCTCAAGTGAGATGCCCCCGGGGCACCGTTCTCCGGCTGGGGGCTCCCCAATGTTGAGTGACGCAGGACGCGTTCTCTCCCTTTGCTTATTTCCAAACACCTGTTGATACTCTCCAGAATGATATTAGCCTTTTTTGGCCACGGTATCACCCTGACTCACGGCACGGCATCACCACGGCAAACACCCTGATTAGGGGTTTGGAATGGGTCCCATATGAGGAGAGGTTAAAGTGACTGGGACTTTTCAGTTTAGAAAAGAGGAGACTGAGGGGGGATATGATAGAGGTGTATAAAATCATGAGTGGTGTGGAGAGGGCCGATAAAGAAAAGTTATTTATTAGTTCCCTAAATAAAAGAACTAGAGGACACCAAATGAAATTAATGGGTAGCAGGTTTAAAACTAATAAAAGACAGTTCTTCTTCACACAGCGTGTAGTCAGCCTGTGGAACTCCTCGCCAGAGGAGGCTGTGAAGGCTAGGACTATAACAGAGTTTAAAGAGAAGCTAGATAATTTCATGGAGGTTAGGTCCATAAAAGGCTATTAGCCAGGGGATAGAAATGGTGTCCCTGGCCTCTGTTTGTCAGAGGCTGGAGAGGGATGGCAGGAGAGAAATCGCTTGATCATCGTCTTCGGTCCACCCCCTCTGGGGCACCTGGTGCTGGCCACTGTCGGCAGACAGGATACTGGGCTAGATGGACCTTTGGTCTGACCCGGTACGGCCGTTCTTATGTTCTTATGACTCGTGGTTGCCACATGTCCAGTGCTGTTTGGGGCTGTCCCATTTTCAGGGAGGAATCGCACTTCCTCGGAGCCTGCTTGGGGAAGCAAAGTAGGTTATGACAAAACGTCCAGCCCTGAAAGCTGATGTCTGGGCACGGGGCGATGTTTGGAGGCGGAGTGGTGAAGGCACATGGCAAAGGTTCCTTCGCTGGGTCACTGACACCCCTACACCCCCTGAGAGCTTGTCCAAAGTTCCTGTCCCTTCATTCCTGCTCTCGTTTCGGAGTCCCCAGTGAGGCAGGCTAAATGCCTCCTGCGTGGTGCTGGATGTTGTATGCTCCCACGGAACATGCAATTCATGATCAGCACCTGGCAGGATTAAGCGGTTTGCTTTTTTGCAATTTCCTTTGAACCATGTGCGTGTCCTGGGGGTTTAACCCTTAATGGCAGTTAATGGAACAGCTGGGGTGTCCAGAAAAAGGTAGCTCCTCTCCCCTCCTCTCCCCTCCCCCCTCCCCTCATCACAGCACAGAATAGCAACAGGTGAGATCTGTATCGTCCTGTGTCTGTCTCTGAATTGGCGCTAACTTGTTCCCTTATTTCCTTTAGGGATCATAAATGCCACAATAGTTGTTGAAATCTGCAACAATAGTGACCCCTCTAGCTGGGGGCAGGTAGCTTTCCCTCGGTGCAGACGGCTGACAAAGCGCCGTGCTGGCTTCAGTTGAGTTGACTTGCTGTTCTTCTTTTCAAATTCTCTTCCAGTTGCCTTCTTGTCCAAGCCGGAAGGTCTGGTGACTCCAAAGAAAGAAGGGAATGGGATGAAAAGGAGGAAGGGCAAAGGCAAGGGGAAGAAGAGAGACCCATGTCTGCGAAAGTACAAGGACTTCTGTATTCATGGAGAATGCAGATACCTGCGGGAGCTGAGAGCGCCGAGCTGCATGTAAGTTATCAGCATGTCTCTGTCCTGGGGAAGCCTTAGTCATTGTTCCTTGCATTCTCTAAGCCACACACAGGAAGAATGTAGGAGATATTTTTAGTGCATCCGCGGAGAGCCCTGCACATACAGAACTTGAACCTGCGTCTGCTCTGTGCTCTGCAGACTCGGCGAGCGAGAGAGCTGCCGGCTTGCAGAGCTCTGTGCTGGCTCCCGCTCGGGGGTTACTGTTCTGTTGTCGTGGGCTGGGTGGGTTTGTGCATGGCTTCGGCACCCGGTGACCAGCCCTGGACTCCGCTGGGTCAGGGTACAGGCGCGGGTCCAGAAGCGTGTCCCCTATGGCACACTACTCCGCCTTCCCGGGAATTCCCCGGCCGCAGGCCTGAACTTGGGGCAAGGCGAGCAAGGCGGTTGCCTTGGGCCCCGCGCATTCAGGGCCCCGCGCTGCCCAGATTCCGCCCCACCCGGCCCCTCAGTCGCTGCCCTGACTGGGAGCCATGCGGCTCAGGGCCCCATGCTGCCCTGGGCCCCGCAAACTCTTTAGCCAGGCCTGCTCAGTCATCTGCCTTTGGGGTGCCACGCGAAGCGGCGTGGGCCCTGAGTCAGCCCTGAGCTTAGCCTGCAGGGAGCCCGCATGACACGGCTTCCCTTCACTGCTGCTGGGCTGTTACAGGGCACTCGGTCGCCCTTCCTGTCACACCCGCAGAAGTGGGCGCCGACTTTAGGAAGTGGCTTCAGAAGTGCTGCCTCTCCACTGCAACTCCCGCCGGGGCCCGTAGGAGCTGAGATGTTCTGCCCTGCTGAAGAGCAGGCCCTAGGGGCAGGGGCTGAGCTCTGCTGAAAGTCTGGCCGTGGATGTCTCCAGTTGGGCATCTAGCACAGGCAGCAGCTCAGCTCAGCGGCTGCTCTCCAACGTGGCTGTCCCTGTCTTGGGAGGCTCCTAGAGCTAGCGTGCCCCCCAGCGTATCATGCAGGCAGGGGAGAGGATCAATGAAGAGTCACGGAGAGCAGGGAGCTGGAAGGAGCCGCTTGGTCCCTGGCATTGGCAGAGTGCCGGCATATTCTTCCCACACCAACAGCTTCCTCTTGAATACGGTCTTCCGAGCACAAGACCTAACTGCGCTTTCGTTCAGCGTCAGGCTTACGCCCCAGCTGCCGTCGCGCAGCCGAACAGCCAGGCCCACCGGCCACGGGAACTGAAAACGAGAACCCTGGAGAGCACCTGCGGCCAGGAAGGACTTGGCGCTGGCCAGGGGGAGATGGGCGAGATGCGCCTGGGCTCTTCCATCTCTGCTTTCTAGGCTTCTCCTGCTTCAGCCGATCTCTTGGGTGCAAGAGCGGCAAGTTCTCCCTCGGCAGCAGAGCGCGCTCCCTTCGGCTTGTCTGGCCCTGGAGACGGGACAGGCTGTCTTCTGCAGCCCTGAGGCCGCTTCCTGAGACGCTCCCTTCAAGGCCGTTGTCCTGGCGCGTCTGGACAGGGCTCGGCTGTTCTGCGGCTGGAGGGCCGGAAGGGGAGAGTCAGTCTCTTCGACTGTAGCAGTCCTGCCTGCTGTGCCAGTGCCATGACGGGGAGGCAGCTGTGCGAGCGGAAGGAGAACGTGGCGTTTGGGCAGTCGCTGTCCCCGTCCCAAGCACTCAGGGCTGAAGACAACCACGTCCTGCCAGGCTCCTGTTGAAGCTGCTCCCGTATGAGCCGTTCCTCTGTGTGCCCGTGTGTTGGGGCTGCTCCCCTGGGCTGTGAATTCAGTGTCCTCTGCCTCTCCTGGGGGCTTCTCTCCGAGGGCTGCCTCTGCATAGGCCTCCGGAAGCAGGGAAGCGTCGGTCCCCTCGCCCACTGCAGCTGACGCTAGTGAGAGTTTGGGCAGTGGGGACGCTGGCCCGAACCTTGAGGCCTTTCCTCCCCTACCTCCGCAAACCGCTGACGGGATGGTGCAGATTTCTGGCCACTGCTGACGTGCGCGGCGTCCGAGCCAGTGGCTGGGGGAGGCTTTGTCCTCTGGAACCAGTCCCCTGAGCTACCCTGGCCTGTCCAGGGATCTGGCTGAGCCCTGGCCCGTGCTGTGTGCGCCCTCCCGGGCACTGGCAGCGGGCAGCCGGGTGCCGCGGAGGCCAGCGAGTGCTGCCCCGTGAGCCTCTGAGCGTTCTCAGCCGGACGCTGCAGCTGCGGGAATTCCTAGCCCAGCAGCCGCTTCCGGAAGCGTGCTGCTTCCAGCCCCGGCGTTGGGGCAGTCTGCTGCCAGGGCCCCAGGCAGCTGGCAGCCCGGGCTGCTGCAGAGCCCCCTGGCGCCTCTGGGGGGGAAGGAGTCTCCGGAGAGCCAGGCCTCTGACCGCACTCCTGGATGCTCTTCCTGGCCCCGTGCGTCCTGTGGTGACAAGCCCCGGGGGCAGCTCTGGAAGGAGGTGGCTGGAGGGCCAGGGCTCACTCAGCCAGGTCTCAGCATCTGAAGGCCGACTCTGCTGATCCCATGAGCTCGCTTCTCTAGCTCTCTCTGCCTCAGTTTCCCTCCTTCCCCGGCGAGAGCAGGGCCTCCCAGGTGGCTCGCTACGGCCATGCTCATGCCTTTAACAAGCTCAGAGGAATCCAAGGTTCCCCGGCGCTGTGCCTGGTACCTGTGGGGAAAGCTGAGGGGTTGTGACAGTCCAGCCCTGCTCCAAGCCGCCGGCTTTTCCGGCCCATCCGGGGCCGCTGCTGTGAGCTGCCTTGTGCCCTTTGCCCACAGCGGTTGTGGGAGAAGGTTGATGTGCCAGGCCCCGGTGCCCACTGACCGCACCTTGTTCTGCCGAGGGTTGGGGGTTTGCAGGGCCCTCTGGCCCCTCCGCTCCTGCGGTGTAACGTGAGCATTGGAGGCTGGCGATGACCCTGCCACGCGGCATGCGCTGGGTTTCATGGCGCTCGTTCTAAACATGGGACACTTGATCTTGAGTCTGGAATGTGTCCACGTTTGGTGAGACGCTCGTCCTTCTCGGGGGCGGGGCTGGGGCTCGCGGCGGGGGAGGATGTTCGGCTGTTTACGTGATTCTCCTTTGCGTCCCTGCGAGGGCGGTGGGGTAATTAGCCTCCTGGCTCTGAGGCGGATCTTATTTCTGTTACGTGAGTGATCACCTGGCCGGGGGGGCTCGTGTGTCGGGAGCGTCTCTTTGCTCCGGTTTGAGAAGGGCGCCTGTGAGAAACAGCCCTGCTCAAACCTTTCCTCTGCCTTACCCGGCGCGGGTCAGACCTGGCCGGGGCTCCGGGCTCTGGCCGGGGAGCTGAAGAGGGAGTCCCCGGCCGAGTCCCTGAAGTGCTGGTAGAAGCCAGGAAGGGGAAGTGCAGCGTTTAGTCCCGTTCCTATTTTAACGGCCTCCTCTCAGCCTGGACCGACCGGGAGCCGGGTGACTCACGTTACCAAGTGACCAAGCTCTTTGATCCTGCTGGTCAGGGTGAATAAGCCCCCCCGGCCCCTCCCTGCAGCCTGCTCCCTGCTCCTCCCACCCACACTCACCCCCGGTGCAGCAGACGTGACTGGATGGGGCTGGAAGCGCAGGCCAGCTGTTCTGGCACGTCTCCTTTGACACAGCACCGAAGGTTTCCAGTGTCCTACTCCCAGTGAAATGCAGCCAGCTCTGGGGAGCAGCCAAAGGGACCACAGCCCCTGCATGCCAGCAGGATGCTTGGGAGATCCCACAGCATTTTCACGGACCTTGCTCCCATGTCCCCACAGACCCTGGGATTCAAAAGCCCTACGGGGAAGACGGCAAGGGGACTGGCTGCCTGGAGTCTAGTGTGTGCGCGCAGGACTGACTCCATTTTCCTGGGAATCTAGGGCCAGTGCCCTCTCCGGTTCCCGGATGCCAGCCCCGTGCCAGTAGCAACGCCCCAGGCTTGTGCAGGCTGCACTGGGGACATGAGAAAGCAGCAGCGATGCTGGGACCTGTCCAGGACACAGGCCCTGGCCTGGGAGGAGACCAGGGGCCTGGAGAGGGTGTGGCCGAGGCCAGGCCTGGAGGATGGAAGTGCTGAGCAAAGGGTGGAGCCCCTGGGAAGGAGGCCATGTCGGGCCCCGGGAGGGAGGGAGGGCGGACGGGCGTTGCTCTGTCAGGTGGGGGTGGAGGGCAGTTCCACAGATGATTAATGTCCCGGCACAGCTGCCTGGAATGCCCTGGGGCCACTGTCTCTGACGCTGTCTCCCCTCTCCCACCAGCTGCCAGCCAGGGTACCACGGCGAGAGATGCCACGGCCTCACGCTCCCGGTGGAAAACCCCTCCACCGGTTACGACCACACCACGGCCTTGGCCGTCGTCGCGGTGGTGCTGTCGTCTCTGTGTCTCCTCCTCATCGCCATGCTGCTGCTGCTCAGGTGAGGGGCGGGGGCTGCCCTGCGCCGGAGAGGGGAACCGACCGCAGGAGTTCAGGCCGTGGCCTGCCGCATGGGGTGGGAGGGAAGGAGACTCCGTGGGACACATCCCCTGAGCCTGACCCCGGAGCCCTTACCCCGGGGGGGAGAACTGCCCCTGCTGGCACCACTGCAGATGTTCCCGGCGGATGGGGCCTTCCTCTAACGGGACTGGCTGCCCGATGGCGTTATACCTGGGCTGGCCTTGCTAGCCAGTTCTGCCCTGGCCCGGGGTACTTTGGGGAGGGCTGGGTGTGTTCCTAGTGCAGCCCTGGTGTCTGGCAGGCCCAGCGGGGAAGAGGGGTGCTGGTGGGAAGCAGTTGCAGTGCCCCCCTTTCTCCAGACCCCAGAGATGTGCGTCGCGCCCCAGGGCGGGGCCCCGATGGAACATGTGACGGTCCATCCCGTGGCCAGGGTGAGACCAGGCCTGGCCCCGTTCGGCTCCTGCCAGCGCAGGCTGCTGAGTCCGTCCCTTGTGCTTTCAGGTGTCACAAACGAGGAGTTTACGACGTGGAAAACGAAGAGAAAATTAAGTTGGGCCTCACCGGAAACCACTGACGGCTTTGGGGGCCTGCAAGGTGAGCCTGGCGCGGGCGCTGTGGCACGCCGGGGCTGCCTGTGGCCCTGCTGGGCCAGGCCCTGGGCAGCAAAGGTGCAGGGAGTGGGCCTGGATCCCCGTGTGGCAGAGCAGCTGGAGAACCCACCATCCCAGGCCCAGTGTCTCTTGCAGCCTTGTGTCCTCCTAGGACTGAGCCTGGGAGCTCAGTAGCCTGAGCTGAGAGAGGGCCCAAGCCCCACCTCTCGGGCTCAGCCCCCAGTCCCTCTCGGGCTCAGCCCCCAGTCCCTCTCTGGCTGCTGCTCCTCTATGCGTCCCCCTTTCTCTGCTCCGCCCCCCAAGCCACCTGGCTCACCCCTCTGGTCCTGGCCTCCCCTCGCCATAACTGGGAGCTGTTTTTCACTGTTCCTCTCTGTACCTCGGGGATTCCCTTTCCTCCAGCCCACTGAGTCATCCCCCTTCTTCAGCTCTTGCCTTAGAAAAGCCCTCCCTCCTCCTGCCCTTACTACTGCGCCGTCAGGCCCGCGGGGTCAGCTCTGCGCCCACAATCATGGCTGCGCCCACCCCAAGGGGACTGCACGTCGGCGGGGGAGGGGAAACGCCACCTCGGCTGGTCTGAACGCTGGCGCCAGACACGCTGCCAGGGCGTTCCATCGGGAGAACCTTGCGGCCCCCGGCTGGGCGGGTTTGTCTCTGCAAAGGGCGGGTGCTGTGCTGGGGCATGGGGGCGCCGTCCCTGGGAATGCTCGGCCTCCCCGTGGCCCCCGATTCCCACGTGCTCGGGGAGCCGCAGAGAGGGGCTGGGTAAATACAGATGCTTGGGTCCGACCCTGGCGCAGCTCCCCCGGGGATCGGCAGGAGCTGCAGGTGATCCGTGCCTGAGAAGAGGCGGGATGTTATTGCTACCTGCCTGCACCCCTGATCCCGCAAGGTCCGAGTGGCTGCAGGGAGGTCGGTGGGAGTTCAGAGGACTCCGCATCCGGCTGGGTGGGACACTTGCTCAGGCTTGGATCCAGGGAGGCACTCGCGCGCAGCCTGAGTTCCAGGCCTGGGCAGGAGTGTGTTCCTCCATCAGAGCGTCCATGCGGGCTGTTGTGTGAGGATGCACACCACCCCAGAGCACCTTGCATGAGGCACCAGCCGTGACGTGAAATGACCCAGCCTTGTGTTGTCTTCCAGGCTTCAGCAGTGAAGCGATTCTACCTCCAGCGAGGAGCCAGACTCAGCAAGCGAAGCCTCTGTTTATCGGACGTCCGGAGACACACGGCAGTTTCCTGGAGTGGAAGGGGCTTGTGTCAGGGAATCGCTTCACTGAAACACGCATCTCAATGAGCCAGCCTGATCCACTGGCATGGAAGACAGTGGCAGGAGAAGCAACGTCCTCTGGGATGGTTTCCCGTAGGCAGTGGAATTCCTTGAGGAGTCTCAGCTGCTTGAGAAGGCTCCTGCTGAGGATGAAAACCTGGACCTTAGCTTTCGAGCTTTGCTAGGGGCAGGAAAGTAACAAAAACCAGCTGAATTTGGATCCTTCATACTCACGCTGAGGAACTAACTGTGAAAGACTGCGACTCCCCAGAGATGGACTTTGCAGCTTTATTAGACAGGGCTGGGGAGGGAAACTATTTAACAGGATATTTTTCATGTTAAATTATATATTTATTTTAGATATACTGTACATAGTATTTATTTAGGGGCTGATCCTGCAGTCTGAAACTCGTCGGAGTTTTGCTTTGTGTTCAGACAGCAGGATTGGCCCCTTCCCTTTTTAAAGTGCAACATTAATGTTCTAATAATTAACACTTTGTTACAAATGTGTAGCTAGTACTGAATGAAGACTGGAAAATGATTCAGATCATTTTAATGTGGCAGATTTGCAACTATGTGTCCTTACTAACTATTGTCCATTACTGTTCCATGTGGCACTGGTGGGGTGGGGGGGGATATGGGCAGCGTGAGACATTAAATACCAATTTTCAAGACTTCTGTCTCCCCTCTTGAGACGCAGCCAATGATGGGAAATCCTATGTATGGGGGCAAACTGCGAGTGAGTGCAGCACCGCTAGAGCTGACCCGTTCTGCCCAAACATTTCTGTTGTTTAAAACCAAGCTTGCCTGGTGCTTACTCCAGCCTCTGTGATTGGATAAAGGGGTGGTGGATACAAAGCTTAGGCCCAGCAGCAGAGGTGCAGGAGACAAATGGGAGTGCGGGAACTATCTCAAGATGCTCCACCTGGTCTAAGCCCCCCAGGAAGTCTTATGGGCTTTCTTCCCTCATGGGGATTCCTGAAGTTCCCACCTTAGAAGAAGTT
Organism: Rafetus swinhoei; assembly: GCA_019425775.1. Taxonomy (NCBI): domain Eukaryota; kingdom Metazoa; phylum Chordata; order Testudines; family Trionychidae; genus Rafetus; species Rafetus swinhoei. The sequence goes on along the minus strand of CM033428.1, from coordinate 40,929,675 downwards.
TGAGTTCTTCTGCAGGTCAGATTTCTGAGGCTGCAGTCAGCACCCTCAGGCTGTTGCATCTTGTGCTTCCGGAACTGGTTCAGATGTTACAATCAAAATAAAAACCACTTAATTTCACTTGTGTGTCCTGTTCCTTGAGCCCTGTGTGGGGACCCCCCCAGAAAGCAAAGTGAGGCGCAGGGCATGTCAAAGCCGAGAAAGCGGGCTAGTTTTCCACAGAAAATCTGCTTTTCTCACCTGTCTGGCTGCATTAAGGCCGGTGTAGAAATAAAAGCCCTGTGCCATTGGGAAGCCGGGAAGCCCAGATTTTTTTGGGCATGTCTTTCTAATGATGTTTCATGTGAAATCCAGATCTTTGATCCTAATGCCATTCCTTAGTTTAACCGGGCACATTGGTGCTGGCTGGGAAGTCCTGGACTGTGCCCGATCGAGTGTTTATTCCTTCCTTAGATGAACGACACACTCAGGTGCTTAGGCAGTGACTCAGGGACCCCCCCCGTAGCCAGCACCGAGGTCTCCTTTTGACTGAGAGGAGAATAGCGAATTCTGTGGGAGCCTGCCAGTGACGCATTCGCCCGCTGCCTTCGCCGGGACTCAGAATTCCTCCAAATGCTCTGGGTGCCCTTTGTGTAACGCCTGCAGGTTGAAGGCTGCTCCTTCATTCTCCTCGGCCTCTCGTGCCGTGGCTGACATTCCTGTGTTACTGATGTAATGGTCCCTCCGCCGCTCCACTCCTGCCTCCTTTCCTCAGGGCGAGTCACGTCTCAGAGCATCATCGCTGCGGGGCATTCCTAGGGTTTCCTCTCTGCCCACGGTTAGCCGCCTCTGTCCGCTTGTCTTCCCCCGGACAAATCCTCCTTGAGGCCGTTGCTTGCCCAATGGCTCCGGGTTTGGCAGGCTGGGAAGCCACTGGGGTAGCCAAGGGGGTGGCTTGCTGCAGGCAGCTGGAATGCGTCTGTTGATGGTTGCTGTGGGTGGCTCGCACAATGAAGGGCTCAGAAGATTAGTAACAGGCTACGGAGCCTTTTTGCACTGGTCAAACCCAGCCCTGGTTAAGGGCGGCCACAAAGGATTGTTAAGAGGAGCCAATGCAAAGTGAAGGGAGCAGTCACAGAAACTCCCCATGTGACTGCCAGCCTGAACAGCGACAAGACGGGCTGGCAGCTGAATGTACCACCCTGCCGCTCTAGAGTGGGGGTGGAGATGCATCCACAGTGGGCATCCCATTCTGCCCACGCAGTGGGGAAGGGGGCTTCCGATGCCAAGCGCGCTCAGTATTCTTAGACTCCAAGTTGGATTCCCTAGTGCGAGATGCTCCCTGCCCCGCACAGAGATGGCATAAAGACTCTATGCCAACCTCCCGGTCCTAAATGCATCTGTGCACCAGCTCCCCTCTCTTCTTGCTCAGCACTGGCATAGAGCTGCTTGGGACTGTGCCTGGAGGGCAGGTCTGGCCTGGTACCAAATCACAGCACCCAGGAGACACCCTGCTAGCTCACTTAGGTCAGCTCAGTCTGTACAGGGTTTCAGAGAAGCTGCGTGGGGCATCAGCCGGCCTGTAACCTCACTTCAGCCGGCAGTGATGCCGTCCTATGGTACAAGACGGGCCACTGCACAAACACAGAGGCAGGCCTGGGTGAGGTCCACGGGCCCACAGGCATTGGCCCAGAAAGCAGTTTGCTATTTTGGGTGCCTATGGAACCCTGACAAACCGCAGTTGGCTGCAGGCAGAATTGAACCTGGGACCTCTGGAGTTTAGTGTACGAGCCTGCAGCTGCCCAGCTAAGGCTGTAGAGCAGACTCATTATTCCTTCTGGAAGCAGTCTCGGTGCCACGAGATGGGACAATACCACACCTACTCGCCGTGTGGGTTCCACACAGTCGAGCGGCTCTGTGGCGTGTGTAAGGGGACAGGCTGTGCTCTGTATTAGGACTGTCCTCCTAACTCTCTTAGCACACGAGGCGCTGCTTAGACAGCATCTGAGAGCGCCGCCCCGCCGGCCCCGCTCCGCAGACCCCCCGCCATGGGATCGTGCTAGCGCTCTAAGAACGGCAGCAGGGATGCTGTGGTGCGGCTGGGGCTCCGGCGCTGCAGCCCGAGGGGCTGGAAAGCCTGTGACAGCGAAGCACCGTGAACACAGCCCCTTTTGGAGCACTAGCCTGAGATCGGGCCCCGATCCTGCTGACTCCCTGAGGCTGCTCTGAGAGTCTGTCAGCGTCCCTGTGCCATGCCCTATCGTAGCGGGGAAGGCGGGTATTCTGCAGGGAAACACTCAACCCGCCAGTGCCAGCCGGACTGTGCTCTGCGTTTGACAGCTAAGCTGTCCGAGCATCGCCAGCACTGCGGCGGCAAGTGAGAGGAGTTGCACAGCCAGCACATTTCGATCCTGCCACAGCCCGATCTCGGCCGCCTGCTCTGTGCTACATTGTCTCTGGGGGGGAGCGTGCCCCCCACGACACCAGCTGGGTCAGGGCGGGCTCCTGGCAGCCACCCTCCTTACAGATTTTCCCTGTGGAAAATGGGCCAGTGGCGTCAAAAAGGGGGAAATGTTCCATTTGTGGAGGGGCCCCGCTTACAGCTGCACCAACTATGTGACCTTTCCGTGGGGAGTCTGGTTTCCATGCCGACCGAGCCGGGGGCTGTGTGGCAGCCAGCCCAGCTCTGGACTGTCCCAGCGGCCACGCGCAGGGAGTCCCCCCGACAGCTGCCTGCCTGGTCCCGGGGGCAGGGCAGAGCTACAGGTGCCAGTGTGCACCTGGGGCCAGTGCCCCGGAAACCCAGGCAGGACAGCGGGCTGGGGTTGCGGGTGCCAGCCTGTCCCAGCTGGGCCCTGATCACCTCAGCCTCATCCCGACTGGCCTGGGTTCACGCCCCCCACTGCTTTGTCAGCCGTTCCCATCCGCCTGACGCCCACCCGCGCTCTGGCTGCCAGCACAGGAGCTGAATACAAGGGGAGCCTGCCAAGCGTGTGTGCTTTGTGAAACTATGCAGACTGAGGCCTTCAGGAATGCAGCCTCCCGCCACCTCCACGCTGCAGAGCCCCACGCTTGCTCTCTCCCGCCCCGGACACGCAGCCAGGGCCAAGCCCACAACAAAACCCTCTGTGTGTCACCAGCCGCAGCATTTCCTGCTGAAAGCGGCAAATTGAACAGCCAGGCGGGAAGCAGAGCCTCGAGCAGCGGGCTGGGGGGTCAGGAAGCCGCGTTTTGTTAGTGGCCTGGACGCTGACTCGGTGTGGGACCTTGGGCAATTCCCTTCACCTCTCCGCACCTCAGTCTCACCTGGTCCTGTGTGCTGAGCATCAGCCAGCACCTCAGGAAAGGGCAATGCTCCAGAGAATGACCACCTCCCACCCTGGGCTCCTGCTCTCAGGGTACTACGTCCCACGGCAGGCTGGGTGTCTAGGCAGCTCGGAACCCCTTCAGACAGCATCGGCACTGTCCATGTCACAAACACAAAGCACCAGCAGCAGCTGGACTTGCCTCACTAGAACACAGGTCCTACGAATTCTGCTGTTGCAGGCTGCAGGGTTTGCATTTGGGGGCAGCACCCGCAGAAATCCACCCTGGGGCCCTCGGGCTACAGAAATCCTGATTTCTAGATTGTTGCGGCGTTCAGATGCCTTTTTGTGCTCCATGCCTGCCTCTTCCTGCTTGCAAAGGGTCAGTTCTAGCTACTTACGGCAGGCGCTTTCCTTTTCTCCATGAGCTTGCCAGCTGGGCCACAAGCTGGTGCTTCCCTGGCAGCCTTGCTTCTCACTAGAGAAGGCCAAAAACCAGAGGGATGTCCTGGGAAATTCGGAGATTTTGAAATTTGTTGGGACAAATTGGGACAAAAAGTCAAACTATCTGGATTTTTTTTCATATATCAATCATATCATATCATATCATATCATATCATACATTTAAAAGGAAACAGTTTGATACTTTCCCATTGAAAATGTTAACAAAATGGATACGTTCCTGTCAATGTTTAGAATTAATCAGATCTGCATTATCTCAGAAAATTTTCCACCAGCTCAATTCCTCACCAACCCGACGAGACCAGGCCCTGCAGGCTGCTGCTCATTCCCGCCCTTGGAGGTGAGGCATCATCAGCCTGGAAGCTGATGGTACAAAAAGCTGTCTACAGGCTCCTGCTCTCATCCATTTTTCTGGGCTTTCCTTGAATGCTCTGTCCCCTCCTCCTAGGCCCTCCTTCCACCGCTCTCCCAACAGTGGAAAGGCAGCAGTAGCTAGAAGAAGGGGACTAGAAGCCAGCAGCCCCACGCCCGACCAGTGCTGACCTCTTTCTCCCTGCAGCAGGAGGGTGTATGGCACAACACAGCTGACAGTCTCCCATAAGGCCAGCCAGGATGGATGTGGCAGCTTGCCAGGCAGGGGGAACCCCCTGCGAGGGTTTGATTGAACAGCCAAAAGAATAACAATCAGAACTCCACTGGCACATTCCCGTGCCTGCGAATATTTCTCAAGCTGCAGGAGAACTGCCAGCTGGCTGCAGGATTCAGCCTGGGCCTGCCATGGCAATGCCACGATTGAGCAGGAGCAGGTCTAGAGAGGGTTCCAAAACAATCACCTTGCTCCCAGGAGGCAGAGCTGCCTTTGGGCACGTGCAGTATCCACAGAGTGCCAGGTCTGGGGGGAGAGCCAGGCGCGGACACTACCAGTTGGTTTGTAGTGTCACTGTAGCCATGTTGGTCCCAGGGTTGAGTGGCTTGTCACTGGTATTAAGGGCTAGCTCCTGGCCCAGGGGAGTCAGTCGGAGTAATGCCCTTTGCTTCCAGGAACTGACCCCATGAGAGAAATAAACCTCCTCCACTCATCTCAGCTGGAAATGGACTTTGAAGCTGCAACCTGTGACGGGCATTTCTACTGATGGGTGAGCTGCCATGTGCAGCGGTGGGGTTTGGTCTGCCAGCCCAGCCAGGGCGCTAGTGCTTTCCTCCATTCCCTTTGCCACACAGGGCTTCTCAGAGATCCTAGCCATAAGAGATGGAAATCCCCCCATAGGTCCCCTACCCCACGCCCTGGGGCTAGTGCTGAATTGTTTCCCGCTGTGCATTCTTCAGTCTTTTGTCCAGGCCAGTTATAAATTGCTCATGACTCAAGCAATAGGGTTTCTACTGCTTCCCTCGGGAGACTATGCCACAATATTATAGAATTTGCTGCCAAGAATTTTTTTCCTGCTATTCAGCTCAAGTTTTCCTTTCCGGAGACAACAGGATCTGTGTGCAGTGTAGCAGAGGGACAGGCAGCTGAAGCTGGTGGGGACTCAAGCCACAGGGGTCAGCATCTTAGAAAGCTGGGGCGGAGATTGGGGAGGTCAGAGGTGGGATTGGCAGCTGCGGGTAGACCGCTTACAGCTCACAGCAGTTTACAGGGAGCGTGTGTGCTTGCTTGCAGTGTTTGACGCACGACAATGCGCATTATTTGCTCATTCATTCTCTCACCTTTCCCAGGTCTCCCTGGAGCCTCTTTCACATTTGCTCATCTCCCCACTTGTGTCACCTGCATCCTGCTCCAGACCATTCATCATCCGTATCAACAGCATGAGATGCACCGAGGTGCACAGGGCGCTCCAGGTGTCCCTTCCTGCTGCAGCCGTAACCATGGGCCATGGTATGAAATCCTGCCCCTGTTGGATATTTCACAGCCCGCACCTCAGCATCTACAGATTCATGGGTCTTTGAGGTGTACAAGGCCTTCTGGGAAAGAAAAGCTGCATCTGCCTTGAGCTCCTTACAGAGATCTCCCTTGGCTGCCAGCACAGGGGGTGAGAGAGGTACTGGAGACCAGCTGCTGGCATCTAGCTCACATTCAGTGTAGTTGATGCGGTGCTAAAAGCACATGATGCCACGTCCACACTAGGGTGCTTGCCATCACTCTCAGCTGCCCTGAAGGCAGAAAGGGGGGAGATAGTTCCATCCAAACCGTAGTGTGGACAGAAGCCCTATGGAATTCATACAGTAGGCCAGGGCTGGCCAACCCATGGCTCGCAAGCTGCATGCGGCTCTTCCTTCCCCTTCAAGTGCAGCTCGTGAAGCCTCCCCCACGGCTTGCAAAGCTGCCCCTGCGCCCCTAAAAATGGCCCCCGTCCCATTTCCCTGTGCTCACCGCCACCCAGAGTTGTGTTTAAAGGCACAGCGTCCCTTTTTTTTTTTTTTGCTCGACAACTTTCCCTCCCCGGCTCTTTGTGCTATATCCCCAACTATTGTGGCTCTTTGCCGTTAATGGGTGGCCACCCCTACATTAGGCCATGTCTACGCAGCACAAATAACCAGGTATAAACTAGGCTGTTATAGTGCAGTAATGGCCCAACCTCATTATGATTTATCCTTCACTGTGTGGCCAGAAAGAAAATATCATAGCCGTGTTATAGGGCACCATATCTCTCAGGGTGGGAGGATGTGGTATTCTCCCTTATGCGGACAAAAGGGGACATGTTATAATATGGCTGGACTACATACATATCCAGGGGAGAGCTGGATATGTTTCTGTGTGTGACTGTAGGCTGGGGTTCCCTGAGATGGTTGGGGCACGGCTCAGCAGCCCTGGGGCTCACTTCTGGTTTATGTCTTATGTTTCCAAAAGCTCATTTGTAAAGCAAGTCAGTCTCTGTCTGGATGAGGGGCCCCATGTCACAGCAAGGTCTTATTAATAATCATCAGTCTGCCTCTGTTGTTAGCGATAGTTATGACTTTGTGCCTTAGTTACCCATTTTCCTCTGGCCATAGGGATCTCCTTTCTCTCACTAATGGGTACTGAGACAAACAGCCCACACCTGCATGCCATCCTGCGCCGTGTCTGACACACAGCTTTAGCTCACCCAAATCAATACCAAATGCTCCCACTAAGGCATGTGAAAGGGCGGTTTGCTTAAAACAACAAAGCAAATCCAGCACCAGCGTTCCGGCTAGGAGGAGCCTCGTCGGAGTTTGTCAGGAATAACTCACTTCCTTGCTCTGCATATTTTTCTAGAGGTGACCTCACCTGGTCACCATTATCAAAAAGCAATTTGGTTGCTAACAACAGTCACACAAAGCCACTCCAGTCCTCAGCCCAGGAGCCTATTTTGCGAGCTTTTTGCATTGCACACCCCCTGCAGGGAATTCAAACTGAGAGTCAGCCTCAGGGTTGTGTCATTCTAGGATCCCCATGTTTGATTCTTCTGCTCAGTATGTGAATCCCCCTAAGCTGGAAGAGAGCAACCCTTTTACAACGCATTTGTTTGTGCTCCAGTGCTCACTGCACGCACTGCAGCAGCCCTGCTGAATGAGACGTGCTTTGGACCAGCACTGAGCAACCCTGGAGCTCGTGGATTGAAGGGGACAGTGCTTGGGACTCCTCGCTCTGATGTACGTGGCAGGCTTTTCAGTTCTTTAAAATCCCACTTGAATGCACCTATCCTGCTAGTGCAAGGTGCTGGGCTGAGAACCCTGCATGGGACTGGAATAGTGGGCAGCTGAAGGCAGCTCTCCAGCCCTGCCATGCCAATGAACCTGGACCCTGACCTGGGAGGGCTCCGTTAGGTAGCATTCCTATGACTCTTTCAGTCCTTGGCTCTCTGCTGAAGTTCCCAATAGGACTGGCTATTTGTCCCTACGGTAGCTATGGTTTCTGTGATGTGGACACTTGTCCACAGGATGCAGGATTGACACCCCCTATTTCTTCAAATTAAAAAGCAGCTGGTGGCTGCCTGTAACGGAGGGGCAGAAATCCTTTCCATGAAATTGGAAAGCAACAAATTTTAAACGGACAAAGGGAAATGCATTTTAATATAATGTCTCCTTAAACTGCTGCATATAGTTAGGGACGTTTCCGAAAAGGCTGGGAGAGGCTTTGTAAAAAGAATGACCCTTTCTATGAATGTCTGAAATGACAGTAAATTAGAGGAGCTGCCAATCCTCATGTTTCAGGCCATAAGCTCATCACTGCCTGCTCAGGAATGAATTTTGCTTGGTGGTGTAGTATTGCACAAATGGATTACAGGGCGTTTATATCTTCTTTTGCTTGGGGTATAAGAACCTGGATGGTCAGGCACTGGCCAATGTTTCCATTAAAACCAACAGACGCCACAGGTTCTTAGCACTTCTCAGGGTTAGCCCTATGATGCTTTACATGTTTAAAGCACTGCACCCACATCAACAAACTAATCTGACGTAACATTACAAACCGTTCCAATTAAATCCTACTTTCCACACTGCATTTGATCGCTACATGTGCTGTGGGATTTTATGCTCCCTCGCTTGAGGCTCAGACTCTGGGAAACAAAACCACACCGTAACTTTAATTCCAATACGAATTAAAACTCACAACAGTCATTAGTGAACTGATCTGAATCCTGGTGGACAATGCTCTCTCAAGAACAGCTTCTCCTTTCCCTTTGTTTCACCCTCCCGTCATTCCTTGTGAAATCTTCCAATGTAATTACACCAGGCCCTACTCTCGCTGACGTCAATGGCATGCTCCTGTTGACTTTCACGGGAACCGGAATAATTCCTGGGATGCCCAGCTCCTCAGGCAAGGACCTTATCTTCATATTGGCTGATAAAATGCCAAACACACCTGTTATGTAATAATGCTAATTAATAACTACATGTACAGTCATGTGATACTGTTTCTGGTCCTTGGTTGGCTGACCTACAATTACAGGCTACATGTCCACCTATAAAGTGTGATGAGCTATCCTTTATGTTTTATGTGGCCTCTTGATCGACTTGCAACAGTGCAGACTTCCAGCCACTACAATTCTGCAGTGGCCTGGGCTGTTATGTACTGGCACCACTTTCTATGGGACGGAGTTAGAGCTGCTCCACTGTGTGTCAAAAGCCCCATATTGCAGATTCTAATGGTGATTCTCCATTAGCTCCAATGGCATGAAGTAGATCTGGGTGGTATCCCTGCTGCAGTGCAATGGGGGGGGGGAGGGTGTCTTGCTGGTAGGGTTGACAACCCTCCTGGATTGTCTTGGAGTCTACATGGTTGCTGATGGGTGTGTGCAAGGCTGCCCCTTGGGGGGGTGCAAAGCTGCTGTGTGCAAGGCTACCCTTGGGGGGTGTAAGGCTGCTGTGTGCAAGGCTGCCCCTGGGGGTGTGTGCAAGGCTGCCCCTTGGGGGGGTGCAAAGCTGCTGTGTGCAAGGCTACCCCTGGGGGGTGTAAGGCTGCTGTGTGCAAGGCTGCCCCTTGGGGGGGTGCAAAGCTGCTGTGTGCAAGGCTACCCCTGGGGGTGCAAGGCTGCTCCTGGGGGGGTGTGCAAGGCTGCCCCTTGGGGGGGTGCAAAGCTGCTGTGTGCAAGGCTGCCCTGTGTGCAAGGCTGCCTCACGCTGTGCTCCCGGGTTGCTGAGCCAGCCACTTGTCGCTGCGCACGCGCACTGGTGTCAGTCCCGCTCCGTTGAATGCGCGTGCGCAGAGTGCGGCAACATGGCGGCGCCCGTGGACCTGGAGGGGGCTACCGGCTGGCGGCGCCCGCTGGGGCTGGGGGCCGCCCGGGGCGGGGCCGGGCCCGCTGGTGCGTTTCCAGCCCCCCAGGCGTGTCTCTGGGGGGGGCCCTGGCCGGTGTCTCCTGGGGGGGGGCCCTGGCCGGTGTCTCTGGGGGGGGCCCCTGGCCGGTGTCTCTGGGGGGGGGGGCGCTTCCCTTGCAAGCCCCTGCTGCTCCAAACGGAAACGGCAGCCCCCCGTGCCCAACGTGCGACGCGCCTGCGCCAGGGACGCTCCCACGCCCCGTGCAATGGCCATAGTGCTCGAGAGCATCCTTTCCAAAGCGGTAACGGGCCCTCTCTCCCCACTAGGCTTTTACTGAACTGCAGGCCAAAGTTATCGACACGCAGCAAAAGGTGAAGCTGGCAGACATACAAATTGAACAACTCAACAGGACAAAAAAGCACGCACACCTCACTGATGCGGAGATTATGACTCTGGTGGATGAGACACGCATGTATGAAGGTGTAGGGAGAATGTGAGTAATTTTTACTGATGGAAAAGGTTATGGCCCCACACTGCCACATTGCCAATAAAACCTACTGTAATTAATTGCATGTAGATTATGCCACTTTGAGAGAGATTTCTTTCTACAGTCAATGAAGAAATACCAGGTTTGTAAATATTAGCTGCCTTCTATATTACATCTTACCTGCTATACCTTTACTCTTCTTTCAAAACATACCTTCTTTCTATGGGAATGAGTGACTGTCGTATCCAGATGTGGCAGTTAGAATAGTGGTGATCCTGCACAGGGGAAATTCACTCTTGGCCATCTGCAGGGCTTTTCTGTCTCCTGTAAGCTGTTGAATACAGGGACAGAGACTCTCTCATTGTCATTTATTTGTTTGAAAAGCATTTTGGCTTTTTTGTATCATACTGTGTTTATTTAGGTGTCTTCTTATCCCATTTTTAATTATCATTTCAATGGATCTTCAGTAAGTCAGACTTACTGCACTGTGTTTCCCAGGATCAACCTTATAGGTACAGTGTTTGCTACCTACCAGTTTTCAGACGTAATAATTTATTTCAGTGAGTTAGTACATATTTTTGTTGTTGGCTTTTCTCATGTGAACTATAATCACATTTGGGACTTCATGAACGTTTATAGATTCCACCAGCAGAGTTTGTATTCTTCATGAATGCTGATGACAAAATGTAGATTTGCAAGAAGTTATAATTAGCCTGTTCAACTTTATGCCTCATGAAATATGTATTTGTCTCTAAAAATTGTGTGTCTCCTAATTTAATGCACTCGTTCAGGGGCTGTGGTTGTACAAAGGAACTAAAATGGTGACTTCTTTAAGTTCTGTGAAAGGTGCTCTCTGGACTCTTTAGAGACCCAAGTGTAGTGAAATTGATACTAAAGAGTTGTTTGTTCAGATGCACTCTGGCATATATTAATTTTAAAACAATACTAGTAAAGAAGGAAAATGTAATCTTTGCACATAGGTTTCTTTTGAAGACAGTCCAATCTTAAACTAAAGCTACTATCAGGGTAGCCGAGTTAGTCTGTACAGAAAAAACAACAAATAGTCTGGTATCACTTTTATAAAGTGCTACCAGACCATTTGTTGTTTTTAAAGCTACTATGTATTTTGATGTCTTGGGGCTGGCACATCAAAATTTGATGGAATGCTAATGATGCTTTCCTATTGTGATTACGATACCCTCTTGTAAAAGGCTACATGAGCTAGTCTTTAAGTTAATAGCACATTCTTACTGGATAAGTGTTTGTGCTTAATGCTCTGAAAGGAAAAGACAGACCAAGGTTTGGGATTACTAAGGTTTTTCTTTCTGGTATTGTATCGTAGTATCGACAAACTGCCACTTGAAGGGATGTTCTGTGTCTCTTTTCTAGGGGTCCAGTGTACTGTACGTACTGTCTCTTTGTGTCCTGTAAACTGCCAGTAAGCACTTTATTCATGCCGCTGAATTGAATTTTGTGTTGTTACATGGAGGTCGTATTGACAGGCACCTTCAAAGGAAATTAATTTCAATCCCTTCCAATGAGGCAGAGAAGTGAATGATGCAGCCTGTAGGCAGATCAAAGTCATAGAGTTTAAGGCCAGAACAGACTACCAGATCCATCTAGTCTGACCTCCTGTATGTCACAAGTCACCAACCCATCTAGCATGCAAAAACTACATGCAACAATCAAAACTAGACCAAAATATTACAGCCACAGAAGAGTAATAGGCCACAGGCAGAAATAGGAAAAAGTGAGGCGCACCAATGTCAGAGTCCCCTGCATTGCAAGGAATTAAGTGAGATATACTTGGATAATCCTGGCATGTGATCTGTAGGAGAAGGCAAATCCCCACCCTGGTTACCTCACTCATGATGATCAATTAGACCAGGGCTACTCGACTGTGGAAGCCCCCGGGGGCCCACAATGACTCTCTCAGCACATGCTGAGGGCCGCAACTTAAGTGTGGTTGCATATACATGCAAATATATGCAAATAGCTTCTTTCACACGGACGGGCATGAATACAAAGCATGTCCCACAATGTCCCGGTGCTCCTGGCCCCTTCTCTCTGGGGACTAGAAACACCAACACCCTGTACTCGCCTGTTCCAGCCAGCCCGTCCGCTTGTGTCTTTCAATGCTCACCCTGCCTGGGAGCGTGTTCCCAGTGGAGGCCATAGAATACTAGCACTGGAAGGGACCTCGAGAGGTCATCGAGTCCCGTCCCTTGCCCCCATGGCAAGACCCAGTACTGTCTAGACCATCCCTGATAGACATTTATCTAACCTACTCTTAAATATCTCTAGAGATAGAGATTCCACAACCTCCCTGGGCAATTTATTCCAGTGTTTGACCACCTCGATAGTTACGAACTTTTTCCTAACATCCAACCTAAACCTCCCTTGCTGCAGTTTAAGCCCATTGCTTCTTGTTCTAACCTCAGAGGCCAGGAAGAACAATTTTTCTCCCTCCTCCTTGTGACACCCTTTTAGATACCTGAAAACCGCTATCATGTCCCCTCTCAGTCTTTTCTTTTCCAAACTAAAAAAGCCCAATTCTTTCAATCTTCCTTCATAGGTTATGTTCTGTAGGCCTTTAATCATTCTTGTTGCTCTTCTCTGGACCTTCTCCAGTTTTTCCACATCTTTCTTGAAATGTGGTGCCCAGAACTGGACACAATACTCCAACTGAGGCCTAATCTGCGCAGAATAGAGCAGAAGAATGACTTCTCGTGTCTTGCTCACAACACACCTGTTAATGCATCCTAGAATCATGTTTGCTTTTTTTGCAACAGCATCACACTGACTCATATTTAGCTTGTTCAGAGGATCCTCCCCATGGGTGGTGTGTTGAGTCCCGTGTAAATCCAAACTGCACTGTGGGCCGCATGTTGAGTAGCCCTGAGTTAGACCCTGAGTATGTAAACAATAGAAGGGTTCTTCAGAGCAGTGAGACAAGTAGGCACCTCAGAGAAAAACAGGAAGCACCTTCAAAAAGTCCCCAGGAAATATCTTTAAGCCATTTTCTTCTTAAGAGCATAAAGCGATGTGTTCAATTTTGAAGAACCTCCTTAGGTAATTTCAAAATTAAGATGGCAAATGTATTGTCCTTTAAAACAACACCTGCTGTATTTGTCTAAAGGGAAGAAAACAAAAAAGTAAACAGCAGTTAAGGTCATAGAACCATAGAGCTGGAAAAGACCTCAGAAGGGCATCAAGTCCAGCCCCCTGCTCTAGGCAGGACCAATCCCAACTAAATCAACCCGGCCAGGGCTTTGTCAAGCCGAGACTTAAACACCTCTAGGGGTGGAGACTCCACTACTTCCCTAGGTAACCCATTCCAGTGCTTCACCACTCTCCTAGGGAAATAGTTTTTCCTAATATCCAACCTGGACCTCTCCCACCACAACTTGAGACCATTGCTCCTTGTTCTGCCATCTGTCACTACTGAGAACAGCCTCTCTCCATCCTCTTTGGAACCTTCCTTCAGGAAGTTGAAGGCTGCTGTCAAATCCCCCCTCACTCTTCGCTTCTGCAGACTAAACAGACCCAACTCCTCAGCCTCTCCTCATAGGTCATATGCTCCAGCCCCCTAATCATTTTGGTTGCCCTCCGCTGGACCCTCTCCAATGCGTCCACATCCTTTTTGTAGTGGGGGTCCGAACTGGACACAATACTCCAGATGTGGCCTCACCAGAGCCGAATAAAGGGGAATAATGACATCTCTGGATCTGCTGGCAATGCTCCTCTTAATGCAACCTAATATGCCACTAGCCTTCTTGGCTACAAGGGCACACTGTTGACTCATATCCAGCTTCTCATCCACTGTAACCTCCAGGTCCTTTTCTGCAGAACTACTCCTTAGCTGGTTGGTCCCCAGCCTGTAACAATGCTTGGGATTCTTCTGTCCCAAGTGCAGGACTCTGCACTTGTCCTTGTTGAACCTCATCAGATTTCTTGTGGCCCAATCCTCCAATTTGTCTAAGTCACTCTGGACCTTATCTCTGCCCTCAAGCGTATCTACCTCTCCTCCTAGCTTAGTGTCATCTGCAAACTTGCTGAGGGTGCAATCCATCCCCTCATCCAGGTCATTAATAAAGATATTGAACAAAACCAGTCCTAGAACTGAACCTTGGGGCACTCTGCTAGAAACCGACTGCCATCCTGACATCGAGCCATTGATCACTACCCGCTGGGCCTGGCCTTCTAGCCAGCTTTCTATAGTTCCCTGGATCGTCCTCCTTCCCTTTTTTGAAGATGGGCACTACATTTGCCTTTTCCAATCATCCGGGATCTCTCCCAATCTCCACGATTTTTCAAAGATAATGGCCAAAGGCGGCTCAATGACATTTGCCAACTCCCTCAGTACCCTCGGATGCATTAAGTCTGGACCCATGGATTTGTGTACGTTTAGCTTTTCTAAATAGTTCCTAACCTGTTCTTTACCCACCAAAGGCTGTCCATCTTCATCCCATCTTGCGTCACTTAGCGCGTTAGTCCGGGAGCTGACCTTGTCCGTGAATACAGAGGCAAAGAAAGCATTGAGTACTTCAGCTTTCCCCACATCATCTGTCACTAGGTTACCTCCTTCATCCAGTAGGGGCCCCACACCCTCTGTGATCACCTTCTTCTTGTTAACATGCCTGTAGAAACCTTTCTTGTTATCCTTCACATCCTTTGCCAGTCGCAATTCCAACTGCGCTTTCACCTTCCTGATAACCCCCCGGCATTCTCGAGCTATACATTTAAACCCCTCCCTGGTCATTTGTCCAAGTTTCCACTTTTTGTAAGTTTCCTTTTTGTGCTTAAGTTCACCAAGGATTTTCCCCCGTAAGCCAATCCGGTCTCCTACCATGTTTGCCCCTCTTGCTACGCATCGGGATGGTTTCTTTTTGTGCCTTCAGTAAGGCTTCTTTAAAATACTGCCAGCTGTCCTGGACTCCTTTCCCTTCATGTTAGCATCCCAGGGGATTCTGCCCATCAGGTGTCTGAGGGAGTCAAAATCTGCTTTTCTGAAGTCCAAGGTGTGTATTTTACTACTCTCTTTTCTTCCTTTGGTCAGGATCCTGAAATCTACCATCTCATGATCACTGTTTCCCAGGTTGTCACCCACCTCTGCTTCCCCTATTAGTTCCTCCCTGTTTGTGAGCAGAAGGTCAAGCTGCGCACGGCCCCTGGTCGGATCCTTCAGCACTTGTACCAAGAAGTTATCCCCAACATTCTCCAAAAACTTCCTGGATTGCCTGTGTACTGCTGTATTGGTTTCCCAGCAGATGTCAGAGTGATTAAAGTCCCCCATGAGAATCAGGGCCTGCAATCTGGAAGCTTCTCTCAGTTGTCCGAAGAAAGCCTCATCTACCTCATCCACCTGATTCGGTGGCCTGTAGTAGACACCACCCACAACATCACTGCTGTTGTTTGCACCTCTAAACCTAACCCATAGACTCTCAACAGGTTTTTCTCCCTCTATATACTGGAGTTCAGAGCAATCATAGTGCTCTCTTACGTATAGTGCAACTCCTCCTCCTTTTCTCCCCTGCCTGTTCTTCCTGAACAGTCTATACCCTTCCATGACAGCGCTCTAGTCATGCGAGTCATCTCACCAAGTCTCTGTTATCCTAATTAAATCATATTTCTTGGACTGGGCCAGGGCCTCCAGTTCTCCCTGTTTGTTGCCCAGGCTTCTTGCATTAGTGTACAAACGTCTCAGATAACCAGTTGATCGTCCTATCTTCTCCATTCGAATCGGGGTCCTCCTTTCTTGCTCGTTCCTCTTTGCATTTCTTCCCGGTATCCGACTTTCCCACTCCCCTCAGGGTTTTGGTCACCGTCCCCCAATGAACCTAGTTTAAAGCCCTCCATGCTAGGTTTGCATGCCTGCCCTCAAAGATGCTCCTTCCTCTCTTGGTTAGGTGGATCCCATCTCTTCCTAACAATCCTTGTGCCTGGAACAGAGTCCCATGGTTGAAGAAACCGAAGCCCTCTCTGCGACACCACCTGCGCAACCATGCATTTACTTCCTCAATTCGACAATCCCTGCCAAGTCCTTTCCCTTCAACAGGGAGGATGGACGAGAACACCACTTGCGCTCCAAATTCTTGGATCCTTCTTTCCAGCGCTACATAATCCGCAGTAACCCGCTCAAGGTAATTCTTGGTCGTATCGTTAGCTCCCACGTGGAGAAGCAGGAAGGGGTAGCGATCCGAAGGTTTGATCAGTTTGGTAAGCCTCTCAGTCACATCCTGAATTCGAGCTCCCGGTAAGCAGCACACCTCTCAAGATTCTAGGTCCGGACGGCAGATGGATGGCTCAGTCCCTCTTAGGAGGGAGTCCCCGACCACCACCACCCGTCGTCTTCTTTTGGGGGTGGTGGTCGTGGAACACCCATCCGTAGGACTACGCATCCCATGCCTTCCAGTATCTACTTCAATTCCTTTGCTTCCTCTCTCTACCCATCTTCCACTTGCAGTCTAAAGACCCCTTTCTCTCTGTGCACCATGACAGTTCCTTCCCTGAAGAGTTTACTATCTAAATGGCTTCCAGCTACCCTTAATTCCAAGTTCAGTTTCATTGTGAGGGAATTTAGTTGAAGCAATATCGCCTGTTCTGTTGCCCTTGTTGCTGATGGCCAAGTACCTGCTATCTCTGAAATTTGCTTTTTCATACTGACAAAGTTTGGATCTCTTTCCATATGGGGATTATACCCCAATGACACACAGATTTTCTGTTGGTCCACATTGGCCACCTATTGTCCTCTGATAGAGATTTTCTGTTCCCACTGTGGGCTGAAAAGGTTGGCATGGGTTATATCCTTGTAAATAAAGAGTGGCAGTTGGAATTGTGGATAGACTTGTGGCAGATAATGGTCTCCAGGGGTTGGGTAGAGGTGAATGAAGATACCAAGTACAGTTAAGTCTGGCATTGGGACCTGAATTTTGACTTTTACAAAATGTTGAGCCTGCAGCATTTTGTGTATGATGCATTTGTTGTTGTTTTAAAGGTCAATGTAAGAATAACTCATCTTCTAGATGGCAATCATTATGGAGATCTTGGTTATATCTGTGTGAAATGCATGCTACCCAGAAGGCAATCAATTTTAATCTTTCATTGTTTTCTAACTACTACATGAGTAAGTATAGTGGCTTGAACTTGAGCACATTGTCTTTCTGAGGTGCCTTCTCTGCTTCTTTGGAATATGAAAGCCAATTTGTCGTTTTCTTTATTGCAATCTGTGTAGCATGCAATCCTACCTCTCTTCAGCGCAGCAAGTTTAGTAGTGCTAGATTTACTTCTACCCTAGCTATTTTTGATTTAACACAAGGAACGTCAGTGCCACATAGTAGGAGGTGATGAAGTGCAGTATACTGTAAGTTTCTGTTGCTCAGAAGTTATCCCAGACTCGTGGCATCTTGCCAAGTACATTTTAGTTATGTTACTTCATATTCTTTTGAAAGACTTGTTATGTAGCCCGATACAACTACCACTAACTTCTAGTTTTGCTGCTTAAGCTGTTTGTGAACTGACATCATTGTATTGCTTTGAGAACTATGATGAAAGTTTAAACTGCAGAATTCTCTGTCTGAATAGTTAAGATCTTTCCTCTTACATACTTTTAACATGCAGATAATTAATAGATCCAGTCAGAGCTGTAAGGGAAAACATTTATTTACACCAGACACAATATAGGGTTCACTGCAGTTCTTGTTGCTGTGGGATGCCAAAGCTGATTTTTGGTTTTTGGTCGTGTATTAATATTTAGTTATTTAGGTTGTGCCTCCAATTTTACTTCTTTGACACTTTCTTAGAAGTTGTGTACCTGAAGAACAGTCTGAGAATAAAACATTCAATAAACTCGTACAACTTAATTTTCAAGATTGTGCCCCGAGAAATGTTCTATCTGCATTGCAACTAACAAGAAAGATCTGACTTTAATAGTGAGGTTTGAATTGTGGGTTGGTTTATTTTTTTAACCACAAATGAAAATTGATGTTAGTAGAATTGAGAGGTGCCAAAGTCTCTCTCTTCTCCCCCCCTCCCCCACCCTTAGCCAATCTAATCCATTTCCCCTGGAGCTTTGACCATGTTGCTACTTTCAGTGCTATTCATAGTGAGAGTCAAAAATCATAAAGCAGCAGGATCCCTATTTTCAGCCGCTGTGAAGACAAAGTCTCTGTCTTTTCACTAACATACGTTGCTCTCATACAGGGATACTCCTGCATACAGCAACAATCATAGTGTTTTTGCCAGCACAGACAACAGCAAAATCTGGTTCTTCTTGCTGACCGTATATTCTTATTTCACAAAGAGCTGACGGACATGCCGGGCTCAATTTACCATTTGCCTACTATGTATAGGTAAGCGTAGTAAATGTGAGGAGGGTGCCTGTCATCCAGCTCCAGGGGCCGTACTCTGGTGAGAAGTTCAGCCCTGAATGCCAGAAACTGGGCAGGGAGAGCATATTGGGAAGTTTGCAAGAGTAAACAGGGACAGGCATCTTAATGCCTCTGATCAGTAGGACCTGCTACTTTTGAAATTCTCCTATCTTGCTGCTGGGGGAGAGCAGGAGCTTATTTTCCCCCTTTTTCCTCCTTCCCCTCATAGACTCTGGTTATTTTTGTGTCTTCTACTTTTCTCCACTCCCTCAGCTTCTTGGAACTACTTCAGTGCCTACTGCTTCCGTTTCTGGTAGCGTTTGCAAGTTGGAGGGTGTAATGGCATGATTTTTATCAGTTTTATCTGCCCACAGATTTTTTTGAATTGACCTGAGTCTTACCAGTTTCACTCTTCTGCTTGGAAAAGATATGAGCAGCGTCAAGGGTACTGGAGCAATTAGAAGGCTAGCCCTGTGACCTACTTTGGTTACATCGGTGTGAAATGCTGACCCAGAAGCTATCGATGTTTTCTTTCCCTTCTTCACAGTCACTCCATGACGTAGTATTGTGACCCTTGCTCTCCGCTGCGTTGTCTCTCTGAGGTGCCTTCTCTGCATTATTATAGTGTGAAAGTGAATTTGTCATTCCCAAGCCTGGATTTTCTTCATTGCAATTTGTGTAGCATGCAGCCCTACCTCTCTTCAGCACAGAGCGTTTAGTAGTGCTAGATTTACTTCTATGATGGCTATTTTTAATTTAACACAAGGGAAGCCAGTGCCACATAGGAGGTGATGAAGTGCTGTATACTATACGTTTCTGTGGCTTAGAAGATATCCCAGCCTCATGACATCTTTCCAAGTTGTGTGTGTGTAAAACTTAATTTCAGCAAAAAATGATGCCGAAACTACTTGTGCTTGCCAGGGCAAACTGCATCAGCTTGTCACTGGCAAGTAGCAATTGCAGTTCTGGCCTGTCCTGACTGAGTGGCTGACTTTGTAGTTTTAACTTACATTTGTGTGTGTGTAATTGATTTGTAGATACCTGGATTTTATGAATACTACACAGCCCCTCTTTAAATTCAAAGAACACGAGGGTTATCAAGTCAGGCACCAAAAAGTTGGGTAGTTAGAATTGAAGTAGCACAGATCATCTTAGTTTGGACCCCCTTGTGCATAGGCATCATGATACAGTCTTTAATGTGCTATTTTTTCCATAATACTCCAGCACAGTCTGTAGGGATATATCATGGTTGGGTGATAAGGCAGACTGCAGTATGTAAGTAAGAGCCCTGCTTCCTTTGTTGCAGAAGTTGGAAGGTGTATTGTTTTTGAGGCAGGAGACTGAAGGAACAGAAAGGAGGATTGCATGGTTAAGAGAGTTGAATGCTGTTCTGGAGAAGCTGAGTTCATGCCTTCCTGTGTGATGATAGACCAGTCACTTAAATCAAACTTTTCACAGGTCATCGCTGTTTGTTCCTCAGTTTCTGGGCACCCAATATGAGACCCTGGGGTTTGATTTGTAGAAGTGCTGAGTGCTCACCAGTAGTCCAGTGACAGTGTAGCATCGTGTAAATGCTTGAACACAGACGTTGTCTTGCCTTGTACTTTGAAGGCCAGCAGTCTAGTGCTGTGGTAGACTATTTCAGGAAGCAGGCTCCCTAGCGTTGGCTCTCCCCTTATATCCAGTCCCCCAGTCGTGCCCACCTGCAGGCTGTCATCAAATGTAGCTCATCTCTTGTGGGCTGTTGCAGTCCTGCCCAGAGAGGCCTCTGAGACGTGTAGTTAAGCAAGCGCAAAGTGTTGGGTGAACTTCTCTTCAAAACTCTGACCTTACAGTGTTCCTGCTTCAGGTCTTTTGCTGCCTTTGCTCCGGTGTGTCACAGAAGGCTTTTCAGGGTATTTAAAACAGGAGCAAGGGGAATGTTTTTGCTTGGACTTTTTATCCTGGAAGCATCTAAACCATCACTTTAATATTCCATAACTAAAAACATTTATCCAGTTTCTGTTAGGAAAACCGTATACGTTGCTTGTTTGAGCAAAAGACCTGGAACCCCAGGAAGCCCGCTCATTTTCTAGAAAAAAGAACATTGCACCAGCTTTTTTTATACAAACTGCTCTTGAGTTGGTTCTTTTCCTGCTGATGAAGTTGAGTTCTCTGTTAAAGGAATTAAGCCTGATTGAAGATGCAGGTGTGTCCAGGAAGACATCAGTCAAGTGACTGGACATCATTGTCCATTTTTGGCCATGTGGTAGCATTGAGAACATACACATTGATGCTGTTGCATGTCTCTTCCTGACTGGATTGTTAGTTCTGAGCTGAAAATATCACTTCTGTGGGGATATACACATGAGCCAGACAGAATGCCCAAGCTCTGAAGGCTTTTTTTCTGTGCATCCCAGAGTTCCTGGGGATGCAGATTTGCCAGCTGCCCAGGAGTGTCACCTTGTCAAAAATAGCTGCCTCTTTACTGTGGATCCTTGTTTGTGAATCTCCTCAGTTGTCATCTTCATGGTGGTTATTCCCTGGGATGTATCTTGATTCCTGAGTGAGGAGGAAGTGATTAGTCTTGTTTTTTTGATGTTCAGGAACAAAGTCTTGTTCTAGAAGGCTTGTTTTTAAGTTACTAGGTACCTAGTCTGTGATTGTTTTAGTGTGGTGTTTTCTTCTGGTGATTAAACACATCTTATGTATCAGTTGTTATGTTGATTAACATTCTAGAGTCAAAAGAACACGTAATTATATTTAGCTCTAAGTCTGTGATAAGTGGTGCCGTAGATGTTGAGCTGCCTAAATGGGTAGTGGAATGGAAATACTTTACTCTCTCAAATTCATTCTCTTTCTATCACAGGAGTATTCATTATATACTAGAAAACTTGCCTGGGTTTGGCCTGGGGAGGTAGGTGGAAGGGGCCATGCACCTGGCCACTGGCTTCTCCCTGGGTGGACAGGACAGGAGGGGAGAGGAGGGGGAAAGCACACCCTGGCCACTGACTTCTTCCCAGAGCCAGCCCCGGGGGGGAGGGGGGAGGCGGGAAGTGTGCACCCTAGATGCTGGCTTCATCCCGGGACCTGACCTAGGGGCAGAGGGAGGCTGTGCAGGCCTCCTGCCAGCACTCCCACAGTGGGGGGGCTGTGCGCAGGCCACCTGCTGATGCTCCCTGAGGCTGGCCTGGGGGCTGGGCTCCCTGGGGCTGGCTGCAGGGGCTGTGCAGTGGCCGTCAAGCTGCTCTCTGGGGCAGGCTGGGGTGTCAGCTGTTGATGGCCAGTGGCTTTCTGCTCAGGCACTTGCTACCTCTCCTGTGGTCATTCCACAGTCATACTCCCTCCTACTATATCCTTCCCTTTCTGTTTTATGAGGAACAATCAAATTCCAGGCATATCCCATTGTCCTGGGCCAACCAAACCAAGAAGAAGCTTCATACCAAATGTGGTGGTCCTAACTATTATAGTTTAGGAGGAGTTCTTGAACAAACAGACTCACAGACGGTCAGATGCACATTTCTACAGTATATAGATGGATTAATTCATGGGAAACACTGTTCGAGAGAACTCTTTTTTAGGTGCTGATGAGGAGGCATTCATATTCGTTTTTGCTGTTTTTTGGAAAATTATACAAACTTTTCTCAAATGGCTTTTATTGTAATTAGGGTACATGACAGCAGCACCTCTAAAAATGATGATGGGAAAGCTAATATTCCCAGGCCCCACTGTCCAAGTCAGATGCAGCACTGATTGTTCACAGTGAATTCCTTTTTATATTGTCAAATCTATCCTATGGCCAAGGAGAAAAAGGCCTGTTTTCTGGTAGCATGTAGTTTTGGATGTCTGTACCAAAGCATATTGCATAACCTATCTGAAGTATGTTGTTAGAACTGTTAGACATGAGTCTGTTGCATTTTATCTGCTTAATTAGCTAAAAATTGTTGCTTGTATTGTTTAACAGGAAATTAGATGAGAGAATGCTTAGGGGACTGCTTGGAGTTGGGTGATTCCTGACTACGAAGGGCTATAGTTCCCTTTTTTAACAAATCGTATTTGGAATGATCTTCTTCCACTTCAACACAGATTTATCTTTTTATCTTTGTTCAGGTAATATACTACAAAAAGGAAGTGTGACCATGTGCTCTTGAGTGTTCAAGAAAAACTACAGCGTGAAAGAAATTGTTGAAGCCGTTTCCCCATGCTTCTCCTGGGTAGTGGACCCCTATAACAGTCTCAGACCCCTGCCAGGTAGACCAGCCTGGGCCAATAACCTTTTATCATCTAAACCAGGAGAACAGTCTGAAACACACTCACTAGTCCTGTGCCAGGCCTCCCATCCTTCCAAGGGCTCTGGCAGTTCACAGTCCCTGCGTGAATGCAGGGCTGGTCCTTTCTTCCAGGCTCAAAGGACATGCATGGTCTGCTTTCCTTGCTGCTCCGCCAGTAATTGAGCTCTCTTCCTTCCCTTTTAACTGTCCCTTCATTACCTGGCAATAAATGCAGGTGTAGTGGGATTTGGCTGAATGGGCCCATAGCAGTTCATTAACCCTTGCCTATTCAGTGTCGGCTTGGCATATATATCCCATCACAGGAAAACACAAATCAGTCAATTTCAGTAAATCTTGATTTAGCCTTTGAAAAGAATGTATGGTGCCCTTTAAAAAAGCTGAGCCTAATTACTGTAGCGTTATTTTTGCTCATACTATATTTATCACCAATTTAGAGGTGAACCGCTACTTGCTTTTTTTAAGAAACTAAGTATGAACAATGGTATAAATCTACCATCTAGTTAA
The DNA here is from genome assembly GCA_019425775.1 of Rafetus swinhoei. NCBI lineage: Eukaryota > Metazoa > Chordata > Testudines > Trionychidae > Rafetus > Rafetus swinhoei. The sequence goes on along the minus strand of CM033428.1, from coordinate 40,906,582 downwards.
GTGTCTAGCAATGCAGAAACTGCAGTTTGGAAGCTGTGATACTATTTCTGTATGAAGTAATCTAATATGCTGGAACTGTTGATAGATCCAAAATAAAGTGAAAGCTAAAGTAAACATGGTACAGGTGTAAGACAAATGACATTCCCACATCAGATAGGGCAGGTATGCTTGTTCCTGACATACCTCACATAGTTTTGAAAATGTAAATAGTTCGGCGTTTTCTGTTCCTCACTTTAAGTCCTTTAAGAGCAATAGGCTATCACTTACAGTGATACACAATTTCATTGTTGTCCCCATAGAAGTAAAATTGGAGCACTTCCAGTAGTTAATCCAAATATAGGGGGCACAGATATTACTTCCAGTGTGAATGTTATTGCCCCAACACTACTTAAATTAAAACTGCCAAATAGCTCATTAATCTTGATATGTATATAAGGATCTGATTGCCTGTCTGTAGATAGAGTAGTAAAATAAAAAAATCTGATTTCCACCCACAAATGCAGAGAATTGCAAAGAAACTTCTTTGGCTAAAGTTTGTTAGCCTGTAATGTGTGAGTGATGAATTTTTACTCCAAAATATTTGCTAACTGGACTAAAGTGGAGTGGAGTCTAGCTGTATTGAGAATTCTCTGATTATTAGCTGCCTCTTGTCTCATAGCAGCAAACACAGGAACAACTTCCCATCTAATCTGCTTGAGATGACTCTCATGCACCAGCCAAGAAACATTAAGCTGCTTAATAAGATATTCAAAACCAGGCTGACAAAATATGAAAGATCTAGATATGAAGAGGGAGCTTGTATAAAAGTGTTTAAAACATGTATATTGATGAGTTACCATATTTTTAATGTTGTATTTGAATTTACGACTAGTAGTTGTTTCTCAATTAGATAATTCAAACTGAAGCTTGCTGGGTGTATAACTAGTATCTAACACAGGCAAATTATTATTAGTGTTTAAATGGACATATGTAGGGAAGGGAGAGGGATCTGTTCAGACGATCTCTGTTCCAGTCAAGATGTGTTGTTGTTGTTGTTGTTGTTTGTTAATTGTTGTTGTTGTTGTTGTTGTTGTTGTTGTTGTTGTTGTTGTTGCTCATCGAGCAGTTAGCTCCTTAGGAAGCCTCTCCTCCATTGGCTTTGAACAGTACGTACACTAATCCCACACTGGGTTACTCTCAGGCTTGAATGGCAGCACGAGTTCAGCATTAAAAAGCATCTTTAAATAGATAAGGGCATGACTGGGCTTAGCCCAACTTTTCAAATTGCTTGGGCTGATTGAAAAAAATCTTGGCCTACAGCATTACACGTGTCAGGCAAAGCATTTTAGTCAGAACATGACACATTTGCGTGGCATACCATAATATATTTACTGCATTATATGTTTATATATTACATGTAGAAAGCTGTGTTTAAAGAATGTTCCGGTTGTGTATACACAAGGGGACTGAGATAAGGTGGTTAATTCTGGCATTTCCCAACTTTTCCTTCGCAGTCTTAACATTCTTTGAATATTTTTATTTGCAACTTTTTAGATTTTTTTTTTTTTAAGTGAATTGAATAACTCAAACTCCGGTTTTATGGAACTATGTTGTCTTCCTGCATGAATCGGTGGTCTGGTTGGAATCTTAGTGCTTAGGGATGTGAATGTTAACCCGTCCTCATCTACTGCGACCTCTTCGTCTACAATTTCATCCCCTGAGTTAGGTCCCCTGTGTATTGCCTTCTGTGCTCTCCAAAGTATCCAGGGGGCTCTTGGCAGTGGAGGTGGGGTCCCCACCGAGGATAACGTCCAGCTCTTCATAGCAGCGGCAGGTCTTCAGTGAAGCACCAGAGCATCGGTTCGCTTCCCGGGCCTTATGACAGACTTGTCTGAGTTCTTTAACCTTCGCTCTGCACTGCAGCATGTCCCACTCTCACCCCTTTTCACACAAGGATGGAGAAATGTGCCTGTACGTGTCCCAGTTCCTATAGGTCACTCGCAGCTGGGATTGAACAGACTCCTTTCCCTATACACTCCATGGCGCTCCAGGTGCGGGAGAGCTCGGTGTGATCCAGGCATGGGCACCCGGGAAGATGCCATGAGGCCACTGCATGCTGAGTCAGCCCACAGGGCGGAGTGGGTGGGGGTGTCCGGGTGCTCAGGCTGCGCAGGGCAACACGATTAGTAAGATCAGCCTGTGTGGAGTACCTCATCCACTGCAAGGTGTCTGTAGTGCATGTTTGTCGACAACAAAGGGAGGGGAAAAGAAGAAAGTCCCTTGTGGGGCTGAAAGTTTTTTGTCAACAAAAATGGTTGTTTTCCCCAACAAAAGTTGTTGCAGTGTGGATGTGGTTTTGTTGCCAAAAGGCACTTTTCCTCAACAATACTTAGAGTAGACAAAGGCTAGGGCTCGTCTTCTCCTGGTACACACTGTCCCTGCGATGAGAGCAGATTGAAGTAGAAAGAGGAGCTTTCCCAAACTAGGAAGGAGAGCTGTATGCCCTCTCGCCCCTCCTTACCGTAATGTCTGCATTTGTCGAGGCCACGGGGGTGGCAGCTGCAGTACTGTCCCTAACCCAGGAGCATGCTTGGTGTGGTTGGAAGTTATGCTAAGTGTGGACAGAGTATTCAGTGACCTTAGTCCCAAACCATTACCACGCCCTACTGAGCATGTGCAAATGGTAATTTTTAGAGGTCTATAATTTGGCTACATATGAGTGGGTTCTCGTTCGGACAACAAAAGGTACCTCTCTGATGCCAGGATAACCCATCTGCTAAATTTCAGATTCCTACTCCAAATCTGGTGGGGTGGGAACAGGAGGGGACCTGGCTGGTAGAAAATATTTTTAAGATTGGCAGCACTACTTATTTGCCTCCCTTAGCTCGTTCTCAGAACTAGCTTGAATAATTTCTACTGAATGTAAAATTAAAAAAGAAATCTGCCCTGAGGCATGAAACATTTCGGAAGATGGCAGAATTATAAGCAACTGAAGTCAGGGGCTCATAATGGAACGCATTAGGCAAGCTTACCTACAGTGTCACCACGGTCCACCCATGCTAACGTGTATGCTGTGAAAAGTACACTCTGCACTGATTTGTGGTGAACATGTGTCCCCATAACCTCATCTAGCAACAGTTTAAATATTTTAAGATGTAATGCTGTTTTGTAAGTCAAATAGTAGATCCTGGCACAAACACACTGTGGGTTATGGAATTAAATATTCTGTGTGAACGTCAGTATGAGGGTGTGTTTGCCAGTATGTGCGAATGACACAAGGCCTGCAGATGACAGAGTTTATAGTATTGTTGACTAGTTGGATCCCGAAGACCATGTTGGAGAGGGAGGGACATAAAATTATCTTTACAGGTTTAAATAATGGAAAGACACATGCTGGAAATTTCACATCTGGAAGTGGGGGGAACTGTCCGGAGGAGACCATCAGCAGGAATCCTAAGGGCAATGTGGAACCTCCACCCGATTTTAAAGACACAAAAATCCTCCTTTGGGATTAGCAGAGGGTTATTGGGAGGAAAACATAAATCAGGGGGGAATTTTTGAAAGATTCTCTGTGGTGGTTTCTCTTTTTGCTTGTGCTAGAATATTATTACTTTATTTTGTTCCTCTGATACATGTTATGTCTTTAGAGCCAGCTTCACTAGCAGCCTCAGATTCTATGTGTCTCACACTCAAACACTCTAGTAAAGAGCTGCTTGTGCTGCTGGCAGTCTAGATTGTGTTGAACAGTGCACAGAATCTCGCACGTGGCACCAGAAAAGCCTAGTATATTTGTCGACTCCCTACTTATTTTTATCAGTTCTTAAGGGCCTTAGCAATTCTTTTATGTATCCAAATCATCACAAGAACACTTAGCTGTTTTTCTATTAAAAAGTTACAGCCTTATTTTTATTGGACCAAATGAATGGAACATCAGTACTGGATGAATCTATCCTACTGCATGAGCGATGGATATTTCTTGTAAGAGGCGCAGTTGTGGAAGTTAGTAGGCTTTAAAATTAACAGCTAGTTAAGCTGAAAAGGGGAAATGCACAACTCTTTCTGGGTGGCTGTTTGGCTGCAGCGTGTATTGGTTTTTGCTCTGGGTGCTCAGTAATCAGGAGCAGAAAGCTTTGCTTCTTGAGAAAGAAACCAGTGAAATGAGCATGGCCTCCTCCCAGTCCCTGATGGACCCATGTTTAGGTAAGAAGCTTTCTGGAGCAGGGATTGCCATGATATTTGTCTTGTACAGCAACATGCACACCCGGGCATTTACCAGTCATCACCGTCACACTTAAGAACTCGAGTGGTGGGACCTCACCTGAGGACACTAGGCACGAATGGGGCAGAGCCTCACTCAGGGCCTCCTCCCCCTGCCTAGCTAATATCAGTCAGGTTCAGTCTCACAAGTTCAACCTCACACTTCCAAAGGAGGCAACTGTCAGCTTCACTGGCTTTGTTTTTCTGTCATGTTCTGGAGAGCACATCTTCAGCTGGTGTAAACTGTCATAGGTCCATTAACTTCACTTACACTAGCTGAGAATCTGTCCCTTGCTTTCCAGCACCCCATGGCCTTACATCGTATGCTAGGTGAAAACAAACACTAAATATTCTAGTCCCTGCAGTGTTACCAGCTGTTTCGTTTCTTCATATACTCTGCACTGAGTTAACATGTCTAGAATATTGCTTTTTATATACACACAGAAGAAAGTACCTGTCCGTACTTTTTAGGTTTCTTTGACATTACTTAAAAGTTCAAGACATGTAATACGTGTATCTAAAGGGGAGCAATACAAATCAGTGTCACCCACTACAGGAGGTACTGCACAAAAACATTAGTGCTTAATTTCTCCCCTACTTAACAATGAACAATCCAGCAAAGTTCTTAGCTGGATTAATTGAAATTGCAAACTTGGGGCCAATATTACTAATTTACTAATACAGATTGAACCTCTGTGGTCGGCAGCGTCCGTGGTCCAGCATGATTTTAGCTAGTCAGATGTCCACTTATCATGGATGTGGGTAAGTTTCACGTGGTCACTTAAAGAAATGTTAGTAATACTGCGAGAAAATATTAACTTCCCGTGGTTCGGCAAATTCTCTGGTTTGGCACTGGTCAGGTCCCAAGGGTGCTGGACTAGAGAGGTTCAACCTGTAGCTAAATTAATCTAATACTCCTTATATGGCTGCATAGAGTAGGCCTCCCTGTTTTCTCTGGTGGCCTCAATTGGCTGAAAACTTTAGCCAACATTTTTGAAGCTGAATTCCGCAAGTTAGGCACCTACATCAATAACCCAGTTGTTGAGGGTTTGGTACCTCTGAAAATCAGGACAGTTAGGTGGCCAAATGTAGATATAGTTTTCTATCTTTAATATTTCAATTTGAAAATGTTGGTCGTTGGTTACTAGTACTTCACTGATAGCAGCCAATGTACATTCTTAAGCTTTAGTTTGAGGAAAGGAACCAGGGAGGATATTTTCTCAGTTGAATGGTGTTGACAGCAGTAGAATCAAAGCTTCCATTTAAAAACAAACAAAGAAATCCTCTAGTCCTTATAGCTGCAAAGATCTTCGAGAGTGCTCCGTAGTGTTCCTCAGTCTAACTGGACAACTTCAGTGCTTCCGCTGCTGCTCCTCAAAGATTTCTCAAGTTGCATCACAGTGAAAATTGACCAGAATCATGCCAGTTTTCACTGTTCCTTATTTAGAACCTAGTGGGCAGCAGTGAAACAGAGAAGATGACCAGCTTGAACTACTCCAACCTGGGAAAGCTATGTACAGCAAATGAGCAGGTACTGGATCTGTTCATTGGTGAGGTCCACCCCAAAAAGAGTGTAAGGAAGTGAAGCCACTCCACCCCCCCCCCCCCCCATTGCACCCTTACAGTAGGCATGATGCTGTCAAGTGCAAAAGAGCATTTGTATGTGTTGCAGTAGTGCCTAGGAGTTGCATGGACAAGGATCTTACTGGATGCTGTACAAACCCAGCACAGAGTCCCTGCCTCAAAGAGCGCAGTATGGGGAAAAAAGCAGGGGGAGTGCTCTCCCTCTCTTCCAACTTTACAAAGGATGTGAGAGAGAGCTTCAGATTGATCAAAATCGAATAGTTGGAGGCTGTGAGAAATGGAATCCTTTACAGGATCCAGGGCTGCCCCCTTGCAAATGCTGCGGCCTTTCCTTTCCCAGAGAGCGCAGGGGTAGCTGGGACTTCTCATAGGCACACTGCACCGAGAGACAGAAGCCTCCTTTTTGTTCAGTTACCTGGCTATTGAGTGTTAGGGCCTGAAAATGTTACCAGTGTCTGAGCAGATGGGGAGGTTGGGGCTGTGAGGTGGAGAAAGGGAGAAATTGGGGGGATACATTAAATAAAAAGAGAGAGCTGGAATTTTTGGGGAGCAAAGATGATACCAGGGAGAAGCGACACAAACATGAATGGACAGAAAAGGGATGAGGTGAGGAAGATATTGAGGATTACATAAGAAGGAAGAGCTGCCACATGAATTATAAAGCTAGGAAGGAAAAGAGTGTAACAAAATCAAGGAAAGCACCGTGAAGTGCGATTGAAAATCACATTAAGGAAAGCATGATTTGGCAAAATGTGAACATTACATGCAGCTGTTCCTGTAACTGCAGGGCTGTGATGGCGGCAGGCATTGTTCACCTAGGGTTAATCCTCAGGTTGCCGGTGTTGGGTACCGTTTTCAAGATGTGCGGGGGGATCCTTATTTCTCTTTGATTCTGTTCTGTTCATTTTCCAGGCCCTGAACAAACAAGTTAATACCCATTAGTCATGGGAGATTATGCCACACGTTCAATTCAAGCCTTCGTGCAGAGGAGGCATGTAGTCTGGCACGGTCCACTCTAAAGCTATTCATTTTAGCTGTTCCACATGAGCACTTGTCACCTGGCATGAAGACGTGGTCCCAGACACTAGTTAGCCCTGGGAGGGACCTTGGACACAATGGTATGAACTATGGAGGCTCCTTTTAATCCTTCTGGGTGACTTTCTAAGTAGGGAAAAGGCTAATCTGTTGCTTGTGCATTCCTTGTGTGTGAGAGGAGGGGCCGGAGGAAGCTATGTCAGGTTCCTAAAATTTATTTGAACTCAGTTAGCCTTTACCTCTTCGCAGGCTGTCTGTCGGTGTCTTATTCTGAGAGTAGACACGAGCCACGTGGTTACTCAGATGTGTGTCTGAGCAATTTGGGGCAGCGTTCTTTTGATGGCTGTACAAGCTTGCTGTGACTTTCATCTGTAATTCATACGAAACTTCTTCATAACTTGACTATAAATGTAGAAATGGGAAAAAATAGACTCTCGTGACTGCAGCGTCTGTTAAAAAAAAATGAATGTGACAAAACTGAACTTTAGAAAGCACTGGAATTCCAAGTTCACTTTTAAAAAAATAAACAATGGAAACAGTGAAACACAGCTAAGGGCACCCAAACAGGCATAAATCTGTCTCCACCGTGAGAACAGCCAGGGTTTGCCTTATCCCAACCATTACACAGATTCATGACCATTAAAATATTAATACCTGACTCTTAACTAGAACTGGTCAGGGACAAGGGTTATTGGAAAATGCCAGTACATGGAACCTGAAATATTTTTCAGAAATGCGTTGGGTTCAAGGAACTTCTGACAAAACACAGATAGGATTCCTTTGGCTCTGGGCGAGCCCTTCCATGGCAAATGTCCTAAGGCCAGGGACCTCAGGGCTTCCTAGTTTGTGGCTCAGGGGAAAGGACTGCCCCGAGATTGGGCTCCAGCTGGAGTCTTGGCTCCTAGGGCTTTAGGATCTCTGCTTAATAGTGGGAAATTTACCGGCATCCTATGGCATCCGCCTGGGAGGTGAAGGCAACTGGCTGCTCCATTTCATTTAGAAAAATGAAACCGAAATGGTTAATTTAAAAAAACAATTTTTTTTTTTTTAGAATTTCTTCTCTGTGGGAAACTGAAAGTTACTGAACTGAATCAAAATGCAAACTTTTTAAATGGCAGAATTTCCCACGGAATAGAGATTCTGAGTTTTGCCAGATCTAATCTTAACCATAGAGATTAGTCAGATTCCAGGCATAACCAATTCGAGGAAGAAGTCCTTAATGATTCTTGCTTAGATATATAGCCTACTGAAGACCGTCCGTGTGCCATAAAATATCCAAGTGTCATGACATACAGAACTAGTGTGTACCTCTGTATTCAAACACTTAAACGGAGATCATAAAATATAGAACGTGCATGGAAACCTAAAGTTAGTTGGTGTCCAAGTGTCACCCATTAGTATGTGTGAACAGTTATGTGACATGTCTGTGGTTCAAATCTTCAGTATTTCATTTATAGGCTGTGCAACCACAGTGTCTTCGCTAAATGTTAAGACCATTAAGATAGATAGAAGGCTGGTAACAGTGCGCGGGACAGAAAAGGTTGGCATCAACTTTTACGCTTTACGTTTAAGTGTTTAGTTTGTCTTGAATTGAGTAAAGTCTTGGTCACTTTCACTAAACCATTGAGTGTTCAATTCCATTAGCTTTTATTGTGCTGTAAATGAATCTGTCTGCAATCTCTCTATATAGAGCACAGGGAGAGTGAGTAACATTTGATTGATTGCAGTTTAGCTCTCTGCAACCATAGTAAACTTGCCTGACCTCTCTTTTCCTTTACACTTGTAGGTTTATTCTTCAGTCCAAGGGAGTAATTCACAACCAACTCCTAGAAAAGCAGAAAATAGCAGAAGAGAAAATTAAAGAACTTGAGGTGAGTTACAGGTAAATGAAGGTGATATTAAAAGTGGTACCTTACGAAAACTCAACATGACAGTCTTTTGCTTCCCTTACATATACGCTACAACCTCCATACTCCGGGTATCCCTAATTTGGGAACACCTGTGGTACAGAGCCTGGCCAACAGATGCAGAAGTGACTCTGTGTGCTGCTCCTCTCTTTCCTTACCCCTTCTCCCCTGCAGCTGGGAGAATGGCAGAGCACATCGCTGCACGAGGTTTTTTCCCCATTGCTCTTACAGTGGCCGGAGGTGGGGAGGGAGTGGTGTTTGGGAGTGGCAGGGGACTCAGAGCGCCAGGTAAGTGCCCTTCCCTATCCCCCTCACTCCTTCCTTGGCCTGGCAAAATCTTTAATCTGGAGCACTCTGTTTCCCAGGGTATGCCAGATTAAAGAGGTTCATGTGTATTTATATAGAGCTGTTCATCTTTAAAGGGTCTGAAAACACTAGAACTTCTACCCACTGCTGAAACATTGCTCTCTCGAGTAGAATGCAGCAGCTGTCAGGGTTGTAATATTAACAGGCCCTCCTGCTAGGAAAATACCTATCTAGTCTAGAAGTAATTAATAAGATTTAGACATTTTACCTAATGTCTGTATTTGAGGGATACAGAAATATGTAGGAAATGCACAGTCATTTCAGTTAATTTCCTTTTGCAAGTCCGAACGGTTGCAACAGGATCTAGTAACCATTTAATCTTGGCCAGTGTCTGTTGGGCACAGATCAGGTTCAACTGCTTTGCTCCTTGCATTTAATTCTTCAGATGGGTGCGAGTAGAAATGCTCCATAGTGTGTCTTTTGTTAATGTGTCTGATATGCAAATAATAAGAAACCCTGCCCTTTAGTTTTTTGAGCAAAGAATTTAAAAACAAAACCCTTCTTCTGTGTGCTCTGAAAGTGCAATTTAGAATCAAAGACAAGATCTGTCTTTTGCATCTCTACCAGTAACTAATCTGCCGTCACAACTGAATTAGCAGTTCTGCTGATGTAGTGGGAGATGGAAAAGAATCCAATTGTCATATCCGCCTTATGTAGCACTAAAAAGAGTGTGTGTGTGTGTGTGTAAGTGTGTGTGTAAAAAAAAAAAAAAAAAAAAGTGTGGCCTGATTTTTCAGTTGCTGAGTAATCCCAACTCCCATGAAACTCAGAGGATGTGGCATCCATTCATTACTTTTGAGTATCAGGTTCTTGTGTTTCATTCAATAAAGTACTTGGGGATGATTCAGAACATACCTAAGGAGCAGAGTGGAAGAGTAAGAATGTGCCATTTTTAGGTCTTTTTCCTTTTAAAGACAGAATTTAATGTGGTAAAGGGCATTTTTATCCAAAGAATGGCAGATAGGTTGGGGCAAATTTAAAGTAGCTGTGGCTGTTATGTTTGCATAGAAAAACCTTAAATCTGCACTTCCTTGGTATTGGCATTCATGTTTATGATATTTTAACTACAATATCTTTGAAAAGAAATATACACTCCAATTACAGAGATATGCCTGCAGCCGTAATGGCACCATGATTCACTCTTTAATGTGGGAGCATGTTTTTCTTATAGTACTATCCTAATAAAGGTAGCATCCACCTTGAGGGAGACAGCCTAACCTTTGAAATCTGACAGTTTTCAGCAGAAAAGAGAGAACAGATCAGTCTAGCTGGGCTGCTGATGAAAGGCAAGATAACATTTTGACTGCATTTTGGACATTGGCGGGTGTGGGTTGTCAGGTCTGTTCAAGCTGGGACTGTGCCTGTTTAGTTGTGCAGTAAAGGGCAGAAGAGAATTGCAGATGAACAGTGCCATCCTATGCTCTGGAGAAAAACATTAACACTGTGAAAAGTCTGAGGGGTCACTGTGTTGGTCTGTATCTGCAAAAACAACAAGGAGTCCTGTGGCACCTTAGAGACTAACAGATTGATTAGGGCATCAGCTTTCATGGGTAAAACCCACTTCATCAGATGGAAATTACAGAAGCATGCATGATTATATAAAGGAGATGTTGTTTGTGTTAATGAAGCTAATTCGGTCAGGATGGAAGGAGGTCACTGACCTGACCATCCAATTCCACCCTGACTTGATTAGCTTCATTAACGCACACAACTTTTCCCTTATATGCTCCTGCTTCTGTAACTTCCACTCCAGTCCATCTGATGAAGTGGGTTTTACCAACAAAAAATTAACACTGTATTTATAGAACATATTCTCTCTCTCTCTGTGTGTGAATAAGGTGAAAGATGCACTTGCAAATTACAGCTGTCATTTCTGAGCCAGGGTGCAAGGGTGACCTCATTGCTTCGACAGTCAGTGATGAGACCCAATGTCAGTGATGTTAATGAGTCCCCATCATGCTGTCGTGCTGGCTTAGCAGTTATTAAAGGGTTGTTTTGAATGCACTTTCTGATTCTGAAAGCTATTCCCTTGCTTGATAATTTATCGATTTGATAGCAGGTAAAAATGCATCCCTTGTTGGTGGCAATTTTTCTCTTTCTGCATCATGGAAAACGTTCACCTGCATTCCTCTGCAGGTGTTCTAATGTTGATCTTTAAATGGTAAATATGTCATGATAAGCTCCAGTGATTTATCACTTCCTCAGTGACTCTCTGTTGTTCTGAGCACTTCTAGGGCGAGATCAGGCTTTGGGGGCTGAATCAAATGCAGTAAGAGAGTTTGATCTTTGTAGCTGGCAGTGTGGTGATTTTTAATGGCCTAAGTGATAGGAACCCACTTCTGAGTTATAATCAGTGATTCTGTACCCCAGCAACAGACACAAAACCAGCGTCTGGTGGAAGTCTTAAGGAGTGTTTCACAGAGAGCACTCAAAAATCTAGAGTTTAGTAGCAACTCTGGGTGGTATTGATGGCATACAAGGGAATTTTAGAGTCAGCTTCCTCATGAAAATGATGAAGAAATTTCCAGAGACCATGGGGAGGCAACAGCTTCATTTTGCCAACCTGTCTGCAGTTAGCTTTATAATAGTCTCTGTCACCTTTACTTGGGCTTCCTTCTTTGCATTCAAGCATATCGTTCGTCTCTTTTTCTTAACGGGATCCCATAGATTGATGGACCCTTGGATACGTTTTTGGGTTTTGAAGGCTTCATACAAATCATGACCCAGAGCATCCATTTGAGTGGTATATTTTATGTTATGCTTTTGTCATAATATTAATGAGCTCTGATCGGCTCACCTGTAGCTTTGAAACTGCTCCTTCTTGGTATTTAACCACACTTAATAAGCTCAGATAGTGCTTGGTTACTTCTGGGGAAGTCATTCTAGCCACCTTCCATGTTTCATTTGCAATCTGTTCTTGGGTTGTCAAGGAAAGGGAGCTTTCTCACTGAGTGACTGCTTCATGCTGTATCTCATGTGTTGAAACTCTGCTGAATGGATACCTTTGGGTTTCCAGCTTACTGCAGAAGATGCAGATGTTCTTCTCCAAATGCATGCTGTGGAAATTAGAATAAGGCAAGTCTCACCCACAGTTGGCATCTGTCCTGAAATTCTTGATATCCCCATAGGTATCTAAAAATGATCAAGATTAAACTAAAAACAAAGATTTTGTCATAAATAATGTTAGTATTGTAATGAACATACGTTACATAACATTATTGTGTAACTGTCTACGTACTGTTTGCCAATGGATTCCAGTAATTTCTGGTTGCGTGCTGATGTTTTAATCAGTGCCTCATTACAACTCTTTTGTCATAATAAACCAAGCTGATAATCAATACAGGTTGAACCTCTCTGGTCCAGCACACTCTGGTCCAGCAACTTTTGTGGCCTGGCATGGTTTGAGTTAGCCGGATGTTCACCGATCATGGGTGTGTCCAAGTTTCCTGCAGCCCCATAAAGTTTGTTTCCAGCCACCAGTCTAGGCTCTCAGTGTTCTGTGCTGTTATAGAGCTCTAATTTACCCCGACATGTCTTCTGAGCCAGCAAACAGTGGGATTGGTGGTGATGCTGCCAGACAATACTGACCTCCTGGGGTTCGGCAAATTCCCTGGTTCAGCAGCGGTCAGGCCCCGAGTGTGCCAGACTAGAGAGGTTCAATGTTACCCAACCTGACCAATTTCTAGTCACGTTATAGTATGAACATTTCTGCCAAGTGGAATACCTGGAGCTGGGAACCGGGGACAGTGAGTCCGCCCACCACGTCACAGAGGGGAACACACTGAATTCTGTAGATTGCTGTGGATCAAGTGACACCTCCCTTAACTTTCTGTTTCTATCTTGCCCACATGCTCTCAGACTAACATCATTGGTAATAAAGCTTCAGAGGGGTAGCCAAGTTAGTCTGTAACTGGAAAAGCTTAAACAACGAATAGTCCTGCAGCACCTTAAAAACTAACACAACATGTAGATGGGATCATGAGCTTTTGTGGGCACAACCCACTTCTTCAGAGGACTGGAGTATTAAAAGTTCCAATCCAAGAATAAATAAGGGAAGGCGTTTGGATCCGGACTTTTAATACTTCAGTCCTCCGAAGAAGTGCGTTGTGCCCATGAAAGCTCATGTTTTGTTAGTCTAAGATGCTGCTAGACTATTTGTTGTTTTTTAAATCATTGGTAATAGTTGTGTTTTCAGATGGGTAAGCTCTAGTGTCTACAGGACATAAGCATTGTTACCGCTCACTGAGCATTTCACCATTGATAGGTGTGGTTACACTGGAACTGAGACGTCTGAAGGGTAGCGGTGTTAGTCTGTAACTTTAAAAACCACGAGGAGTCCTGTGGCACCTTAGAGACTCTCAGAAATGCATAGGGTCATGAGCTGGCATGGGTAAAACTCCTCTGATGACATGGATTTTATCCCCAAAAGCTCATGGGACTGAAAAGGCAGCGGTAAAGTCCCTGGTTAGATGCAGTCCTAGTGTTACAGCTGAATGGAATCTGGTTGCTAGGCCTTTGTTTACTGAGTGGTGGGCTCTAGTCTTGCCAGACTTTGGTCCGTTTTCAGCAACTATAACCTTCAGTGGCAGGTCTCCATCTGTTCCTGTTCCTTGTGGGAAATGGGGCTGAGCCTGCTGAACTCTCAACTTGCTGGGTTAAGCAGAGTGGGTGGAGTTCCCCATAAATTATAACCTTCTACTTAGGCAGAGCTTGATGGATGTTTTCTCTTCTTTGAAGCTTACAGCTGCCTTTGGCCAAGGGCTACTGGCACTGAAGTGTCTTTAACAAAAGCAGCGACTGGTCTTAGTAAGAGGTGGGGGTGGGAAAGTGGCTGCCTGTTACATTGCTCTCTCCTTTTTAGCTGTTGATACGGGGGTCAGATTCCCTACAGCTTCCTACAGTTAGTTTAGAATGAAGATTCATATCCACTATTAACTGCCCTTCAAGCTGGCTGTTCCATGGAGAGCCATGGGATTCCCTGGGGGAAAGGTTGAAGTTGATGCTTCCTGTGAGCTGAGAATTTCCAGGGAAACGCCTGAATCCACGTTCCATCTACTCCAGTGATAAGTGATCTGAGGGAATTTCTCTTGTTCCTGAAACCAGCCCGTGATGGAGGGAGGAAAGAATGTGAAACTTAAGTGATCTTAGTGATTCAGCTAAGTTATCCTAAAGAAAATATCAGACTGAGAGAAATGTGGTGAGGTGAAAATCCCCTCCTTTAGGTTATTACATGTGAATCGATTTCAAAGGTTGGATTTACCTTTCATGCCATCTGGTGCTTTCTTTACCACATATCCACCCCCACAACAGTGGCACAGCTCCTGCGCTTCAGTGCAGACTCTGTCCTCAACTGCCTACCTTCGGTCCATAGCCTCCTACAGTTGAGGGCCACAGTGTAACTTTGTGAGGGCTGCGTATTTGACGTGTGTTTAAAATAATTATTTACAAAATGATACTTTAGCACATTCTCAAACATCTACACCACTGTTCTCGGGTTGTCGTGGTTGGTACCGTTGTTTGTGGAAGAGCTGGGAGTGAAACCCAACAACACAACCCATTTCCAATAACATTGGAAACAGCTGAATTAGTTTTGCTGAAATGCCCCCCCTTCTCCCCCCAAAAAAACACCCAAAAAAAGGTAAGCCTGAGGCCTGGTGTGGCAAATGTCAGTCCAAAGTTGGCAACGTTTTTTTAAGTAACTGAAATCGGTCTTGTGAACAAGTGCTGGGCTACCTAAATAGGCAGTGCTCCTAGCTCCATTCAGTAATTAATAGTAAAATCCTGGTGTGTTGAGTTTTGGTGGGACTTTGCATGCTAAACAACTGCACATTTTGCATGTGCTTTTGAAAGTGCAAATGAGCGTTAGGTCTCCAGCTGCCACTGAAAGTCTAGGGGAGTTGGGTGCCTCATTCTTCTAGGGCAGGAGGTCTCAAACTTCATTGCACTGACTCCCTACTGACAACAAAAATTACTACATGACCCAGGAGGGGGCCCAAAGCCTGAGCCCGCTGAGCCCCACTGCTCCAGGTGGTGGTGGGGAAACAAAGCTGAAGCCCAAGAGCTTCATGGAACTGCTGGGATTCTTGTGCGTTTCAGGCATCTCTATTGCAGGGCAAAGCTGTGAGCTGTGGCAGGGGAACTAGACCTGACTCCGCACACCCAAAGGTGGCCGTGAACATTCAGTGGACATTTGAAAATGATCTTTGCCATTGCAGGGGCCAATCCTGCAAGCGCTTGAGGAGCTTAACTCCATGGGACGACTTGTACAGTACGTGCCTGCAAGGTTGGGACCAAAAGGCAATAAAACACCAAACCAGCCTCTTTAAATTCTGCAGCGATTGATGCCCTGGGCTCACATGCTTGCAAGAGGAGCTTCCTACTCACCAGTAGCAATTGGATTTTTCCAGCCTGGATGATATCAATTCTCTTATTACTTTTAACTATGTTTGGTGTGTGTGAAATCTATTTTGAAAGCATTCTAAAAGGGTGACCACAGGCTCTTTTTAGCTCAGCAATGTTTGTGCAGTATTAGGAGAAAAACCTAGTAATGTTTTTCTTCCCTTGTTTTTAAGGAAACACGATATGCTAGGGGTGGAACAATGCTTTGTTTCAGGAAATGTTATCCGTTTCCATTGTCTGGCTCGATGAATTCTGTTTTTAAATGTGGCATTTTAAAAAGACCAAACTCTGTGATGTTAGAAAGACATGGAAAATGATTCTTCCTTCAGTGTGGAGGAAGTGATTACTGCTGTGTGTTTTCACTGGTAGTATCTGATAATCCCCTCTCTCCCGCTATTCTCGGCATGTTTAGTTGTCAGGCGTTGTCAGACTAAATTGCTAAAAATAACAAATACGGGGGAGGCTGCCCTGTGACAGCTTTCTCCAGTGTGTGCCACTTGTTGAATGTAGCTCCTTCATAGAAAGGGCACAAGCAACCTGCTTCCATTCTTGTTGAATGGGATTTCTTTTTTTAAAGTGCTGACAAGAACATTGTTGTGTGTCTCACATTTCCCAACCATGAATACTCCATGCACATATACAAGAGGTGGGAAGCTGACTGCTGCTGCAGAGCAAACTCTTCAGAGTCTGTCGGCAGCAAAAGCGATGAGCCTGGAAAACCAGAGGAAAATAAAAAAAGCTTTCTAAAAGGGTGACCACAGGCCGGAAGTTTTGGGGTATGGCTTCTGAGAAGCCATGTAAAATTGTCCCCAAACCATGCTCAAGATCTGTTCATCATGATAAGGGGGGGGGGGGGCGGGGTGATGTAGAACCTAGTATTTGTTCACCTACTACCATTAGTCTCCTTGAGCAAGAGGGTGAGTGGAACTTTGCAAGGCTCCTTTAGGGTAGAATAAAAGGGAAAAGGTGATTCCACTGCAGTGGGATCTAATGGATAGGGGAGGTTTAATGTGATGACTCAGAAGTTTTATTCCTGCCTTTGCCATGGACATAGTTTGTAATCTTGACAGACTAGCATTTCTCCGTGCCTCACGTTTGTCTTCTGTAAAAGAAGCATCAGGCATCCCTCACCAGAATCGGTGTTGGGTCCATTATATTGGATGACACCTCAGGGCCTTTGGACAAAAGAATGGCCTAAGATAAGTATAAGATACTAGTAGTGTCTTCTTTCTATGGATCAGTCCATTAAGTAGTCTCTGAACTTGCCAGGGCTACTCCACACTACATGAGAACAAAGCTCTTTTAATTTCAACAGCACATGTAGTGCTGCGACAGGTCCCTTGGGGCCTAAAGTTTTCTGTCAGCAGTGATGGCTTCTCCCCCACCTGGCAGTATGCTTCCACTCTGCTCTTGAGGGGCCACCTCCAGAAGTGGGAGGGGAGCCTGGTCTCTCTGCTTTGGGCAATCCCTTGGTTTCCATGCAGAGACTGTCAATGTCGGTGCCAATGGGGAGTGCACTTTAATTATATGAAAGCCTGGAAACTGGTCTGAACCCTCAGTTCATTTCACAGGCCACAGAACCACCTCCACAAGGGACTGATGCTGCGTTATTACTGAGCTGGACCATGCTTAATCCCATGATTTACCATTGACAAGCTGCTTATCCTATTGTTGATCCATGGAGCAGGGCAGTGGTCTGGGTGTGTGGGCTTTTTTAAAATAAACGGAGGAGAATGATGCCTGTCCCTGTTTATTCTTCTGGGGGTGGGGACAACCCTCTCTAGCATTGCCATCTCTGGTTTTACTCTAGTGGATTTAGAGCACACATTTCCTTTTTAGCATAAGAAGCAGGCTGTCCTTTTTAAGAACAGTTCCACGCCTGCCTGGAAGTGCTGGTTTGCTTGAGCGCTGTGTTCTTGGCTCTCTGGCCCTAGCTGCATTATGGACATCTTGCAAATGCTTCTTCCCACCGGAGCTAACACCAGTACAGTTACAGTTTGAGCAACATTGGGAGCCCTAGTGTAGAGGACCTGCTGGTATTTTGAGCACCGTGTCCTCCAGTGTTGTTAATGCAGATGGAGCAGAACTGATGCTGCCACCAGCCTGTCATATAGCCATTGCATAGACAGGCCTGTGCAGATCATGGCAATGCTGCATGCAGCATTTGGCTGTTCGACCTCTTTGGGAATATCTTGTATTGTTTCTAGACTTTCCCAAAGTCTGCTATTTATGATGGTGCTGTGGAAGGCTCCAGGAAGAATTCTGCCTCTCCCAATTGTTAAGCTTCCCAGCTGAGCCACTCCATGGCTTGGCAAAGTCTGGACTTGTTTGTCCCTTGGGAAGCTAGTCAGGGCTGTGGTGGTCTGGCTGAACTGGCTTCAACTGGTATTTGAGGTTATCTGTGTTGTACCTGACTGGTCCGAGAAGCCTGGCTGGCTCATGCAGCTGGAGCTGGTGGAAGCCCTGTGTAACTTGTTCCAAGTGTCTCTGGTGGCCGTCTCGCTGCTCTCAGCACTGACTTCATTCAGGTACATCTTGGGCATTGGGGCTCGCTCGGAGCCCTTTACGCCAGCACACGTTGCCGACTCCCAGCTGCTGTTACCAACATGGATGCAAGCTTCGGTCTTGGGGTTGCTCCACTTTACTAGAAAAATTGGTAACAGAACTATGTCCACCCGTGAGAATTCTTCCCTAGGAAAGTGCACCTGGGCCACTGCTGGACATTGACAGCGAGACTGTAGAATACACAGACATGGTCTCCCTGGCTTCAGCTAACCTGTGCTCACCCCGTTCCGGGCTTCCTCCCTACACCGTCCACATTGTGTCAGGCAGCTCCTGGAGGGAAGAACCTACGGGGGCAGCACCACGCTAATTCCTTTTTTCATTGCTTTAGACGTGGCTCTCTGCAAACGGGGAGTGCCACCCTCACAGCCTGCTCTCATTTCTGCGCTTCCATCAGCGGGGTGGAGTTACATACCCAGTGGTAATAGCCTGCACTAGTCCCTGGTGCCACCTGTAAGTCCCCACCGCTGCAGGATCTCCTATGGAAGGGCAGCCTGCTCATCATGCAGGGAGAGCTGCCAGCAGGAATCTAGTCTGAACGTAGTTGCTGGTTTTCAGGAAGAAAGCAGCTGAAGTTTATTCCAGCACATAATAAGAATCTGTAAAGTGGGAAGGGGAGCCCACTTTCTAGCCTCCCCTTTAAAAATTAAATACTCAGAGCATCTCCAAAAAGCCCTCATAGCCCAACAGAAAAGCACAGCCACCGCAACCCCACCCCTCGCCACTTTTTTGACTTAATGTTTTTGTGACCAGCTGGAGAATTTGGAGGACTCTGAAAGCAGCATGGTCAAAGAGCAAAGCTTTCCCTTTTACAGAGCATGTGTGTCATTCGGTTGCTGCTTTACAACTTTGGATTAATTCTAGTTAGTGCTGCAAGAGCTGGGGAAAAGTTAATGCTGCACTAAGTTCTTTATTGCTTGTGTCCTCCAGATTTGACTCTGTCCAGGTACCCGGAGGAGCAGGATGAGTGAAGTAGAGGTCGCTTTACCTGTGATCCATGTAATGATGAGCAGTCCTACTGCACGATTACAGCCTTGCATTGAAAGAGACTCAGCAGCTCCATAGTAATTCTGATGCAGCCAGGAGGTCAGTTTCTCTGGCCTGCTGTCATGGGGTTGATGCATTAGATCACTTCTGGTCTCAAACACAGAGCACAGGTGAAAAGCATGTCTGGCTTTTTAAAATTGCCAGCAAAGCGTGGCTTATAGTAAGTGGTATGCAAGTAACAGGCTGCAAGGTATTAGACCTTAAACCCAGCAGGGATAGAAATAGGAGAATTAGATCATTTAAAAGAGGAGACTTACATCTTTTTAATAGGATCTGGCTTAGCCCTGGGAGATCATGAGATCTAGACTTTTAAATGTTGTTTTTGGCCATTGTGAGTTCAGTTGGACGACCGATATCTATACAATTACTAGTATGTATGTCTTTGCAGGGTGGCCGGTGGCCTTTAATTTGGAATAAACATTCATAATAGAGATTTTTGTAAGGAAAATTTTGCAAGTTGATTATCATATTAAAAATTCACTCAGCCAGCCTTCCCTTGAGCTGTAAATGGTACAAAATAAACACGTAGGTTTTATGCAGTCAGAAGTTTGAAATTCCACTCCCTTTCATATTTTCACTGTTGTTTTATCTTTAGGACCTTTGATGGTTTTCCTATCTTTATTTTTTTAGGTGTGTAAACGTGGTAAATTTGAAACTAGGAAAAGGATGTGCTGATAAATTAATTTCAAAAGAATTCTGACAGCTTATTGATGGGATGGTCTCTGGTCACATTTGTCCCTGAATTTAGATTTTGTAAAATTTTGTAATTGAAATGTTTCTATAACTCTCTTAAAAAATCATCTCTGCATTGTTTGCAAATCAGCCTTGAGTTCTAGTGCAGGAGAGCTAAAATGTGAAATAGGCTAGAAACAAAAGAAGTCTGCTTCTAATTAGGGGTCTGGTCCAGAGTTAGGACCCGTACCCAGGTTTAAAAATTCTGGCCACATTTTTTTAAATATGATTTTTAGCTTCTGAAGGGAAGTGGTGATAGCGGAGGAGTAATGGCCATTTCCTCTGATAGGAGTGGAGCCTGCTTTTATGAATCAGTTGAAAAAGTCTTTCACCCAAAGCTGTCGTTGCACAGTCGTTCTGTGTACTTTGGAAGCCGAGGACCGGCACATTAAAAGGAGAGTTTGGAATTGGCAGTGAGACCTTGTCCAAGGCAGTGGGCAGCACTCCTCAGGGCTTTCCCTGGGATAGCGTTACTCACCCAGGCAGTTCTTACTCATGGGACTAATATCTCTGCACTCACTCTGAGTCACTGTGGCCCATCCAGCCACGCCTCACTGCTCCTTACTCCATGACTTTATTGCAGGGGCAATTTGTGTTTCCTCCCCCACCACCTCCGGCCCAGGTGGGAACAGGAAATAATTATTTGTTATCTAGATTACTGTGCATGCCCTTACCTGTGTCCCGAACTGACCCAGCCTTGAGTCAGCATCATTAAACCACACCTCAGTCCTCAGGAATACAAGGGTGTTGGGGTAACTGCCTCTTGGCACATGCCTTCCCTTTCTCACTCTTTACCTTGCCTGGAGTCATCCATTATTTCCGTGTCTACACTTACAAAGCGACAGTGGTGCTGCTGCAGGGCTTCACCGGAGACATGCATGGCAGTGAATGGAAGGGTTCTGCTGTCACCCTACTGACCCCTCCCTCCGCGAGAGGTGGTAACATTTTTTCTAACAAGGTCTTCGTGACAGGAACTGTTCTGACAGCATTACTGACTCGAGCCATAGCACTATTTTAGGAGCCAAAATCATCAAAAACTGAGGAATTTACTACATTTTTCAGGACTCTGTTTTGTAAAGGACTTCTGCACAGAATATTCAAGCAAAAATTCAGATTACAAGGTGGGATTTTCAGAAGCACTCTGAATTTGGCCTGACTGCTCAGGAACTGAGCTAGATCAATAGTGAGGTCTTTTGAAAATCCCAACCTCAAGGTTGTTTTGTCAGGGGGGCTAGTATAACCAGTAATAGATCTGCTGAGTCCAGAGTGAGGACATTTCTGCTGCCCCATATATTGAAGCTGCTCTGGTCAGTTTTCTCAGGTTTGGTGCAGAAGTTGTGCAGCATAGTTGTTGCCTTGAAGCTGAGGAGGGCTTCATCCATACTCCCAAACACCTCTAAGTTTTGTTGTTCAGATGAAATTATAGTTGTGCTTCCAAGTATAGGAGCAGTGCCCATCAACAGACATGAGTGATGTTTCATCATAATTCCTCTTACGGGACTGCTATTGTGTGTTGCCAACATTGTGAAAAAGAGAATGCCAGGGCAAAAAGAGAAGGTGAGCGCATGTTTTCGTACATTGCCGAATCTTTCTCCTGATTTTATTCTCTGGACCATGTCAGCTGGCCTGGGGTAGATTCTTAGATTCCAAGGCCAGAAGGGACCATTGTGATAATATAATTCAGTGTTTCTTAAACTGTGTTCTGCGGCAGGTGACACCCCCCCCCTTTTTGGGGGGGGCTCAATAACTCCCCCCCAACCCTTTTTTTTTCTCCCCAACAAAAAAAAAATCCTTAGTATTCCTCATAAAAAATTGTTTGGTGTTCCTGGATCTTAAAAAGTTTAAGAAACACTGATCTAATTTGACCTTTTATATAGCACAGGCCACAGAAATTCCCTAAAATAATTCCTAGAGCAGAGCTTTTAGAAAATATTCAATCTTGATTTAAAGATTGCCAGTGATGAAGAATTCACCAGAACCTTTGGTAAATTATTCCAGTAGTTTAATTACTGTTAAAAATGTACACCTTATTTCCAATCTGAAGTTCTCTAGTTTCATCTTCCAGACATTGGATCTCAGTGTATGTTTCTCTGCTTGATTGAAGAGACCTTTATTAAATATTTATTCCCCTTGCAGATACTAACAGACTGTGATCAATTCATCCCTTAACCTTCTTTTTGTTAAGCTAAATAAATTGAACTCTGAGTCTATCACTAAGGCATGTCTTCCAAGCCTTTAATCATTCTTGTGGCTTTTCTCTGAATCCTCTCCAGCATCCTTCCCAAATTGTGGGTACCAGAACTGGACACAGAATTCCTGCATTAGTCACATCAGTGTCAAATATAGAGATAAAAAACCTCTCTACTCATGGTTCCTTTGTTTATGCAGCCCAACATTTCATTATCTCTCTTGGCCACAGTGTCACACTGGGAGCACATGTTCAGCTCATTATCTACCATGGTCCCCAAATCTTTTCAGAGTTGTTGCCTCCCAGAATAAAGTTCCCCATCTTGGAAGTCTGACGTCTATTTTTTGTTCTTGTATGTATTTTCTTGAGCCGTTTTACAAAGCACATTATGCGCATGCATGCGGGATGAGGCAGTGGGACTTGGGGATCGGTACACATTTGAGGTAGAACAGCTTCAGCATCTCTTAGTGCAGGAGAAATTTGCCAGCTGCACAAACAAGCCAAGCCAAAGTGCCAGTGTTGTGCTCGTAGTGGTATTGCGAGAAATAGTGCATGGACTAATTCCAGAAACCACCATGCCTCCCAGGCATGGAGCAGCTCTTGCTAGGTTGGAAGTTCTGGTGATGAGCATCGTAGGAATGAATCCAGGCTGTCCCCTTCTAAAGAAGCAGGTTCCTTGGAAATGACCGAGACTCCCCTATTGTGTCCACGCCATTCCCTTCTGGACGCAGTATCTCAGCAGCTGTACGCAAACTGGCATCCTTTACTCGGCCTCCGTGCTCAGTGCTCTGTTGTTGCCGCTAGCCATGGATGGGGTCTAATATTTTCCTGCAAAGTGGACAAATCTAGTTGGATTCTCGTGTTCTGCCTTGAGTAGCTTCTAGTGGAATTTCCTGAGATTCATCTGCTGCTTGGGAAGACCTGTGGTGAATAAGTCTCACTGTTCATCAGCTGCAGTAATGCAGCAGTTCTCAAGCTGTGGGTCATGATTCCCATTTTAATGGCATTGCCGGGGCTGGCATGGACTTGCTGGGGCCCAGGGCCAAAGCTGAAGCCCAGCTCCCTCCCTGGGCTGAAGCCCTCTGGCTTTGGGCCTCTGCCTGTAGTGGCTGGAGCTTTGGCTTTGGTCCTCTCCTCCCGCCCCCCAATGCAGCAGGTCTCGGGAGGGCTCAGGCTTTGGTTCCCTGGCCTGGGGTCGAATAGCTGTTTTTGTTGTCAGAAGAGGGGTCGCAGGGCAATGAAGTTCGAGAAGCCTGCAGTAAGGTTGAACCTCAGCGCAGCCCTGTGTGGTGGGGTTCTCTCCAACCCAGGGTAATGTGGGAACTGGGGCGTGCCCCTGCAGCTGCTCAAAAAGGAGCCTACTGCCTGCAGTGTTCTGACTTGCCCCTAGCTGGAAATGTCGCAGCAAAAGCCCCATCTAGCCTTCGATGGGCTACGCTGCTGGGCTAATTAGCTATCACTCTGGCCAAGTAAGTGACAAGATGACAGAGCACTCCATGCTTTACTTGGTAGCCAATCTTTTTGAGGAGAGCAAAGTCTCCTTCCCTCCAGCCTAGGCTATGTGGACAATTTCAGCTATCCTGATGGCGGCTGCAGCCCTGCAGAGTAAGGGTAACCTCACACCGCTCCTGTCTGGCTCCTGGTTGTGGGGCAGAAGGTCTTCCTTCCTTCCCACTTGGGGAAGATCTTTCTCCAGACAAGTGTGTGTGCCCAACTCTATCTCGGGAGCTGATCACTTTCCCGAAGAGCATTCCCACACAGACGCTGAGGAATGCCAAAAATGACACGTGTTAACTTTAGAGCCACAGAAACTCTTGGCCAAAAAGTTTATAAAGGCCATGTCACAAGATGAGTGACATCAGGGGCACTATCTGAGGCACCGAGTCATCTCCAAAGACTTCAGAGCCTTCCTTGAGGAAAGGCTTCTGGTCGTGAGAATAAAATACGGGCAACCAGCAGGCTGATCTTCTAGCATGTGATGCAGTGCTTGGGAACAGACACGGGGAGAGAGCATCCTTAAGAAAGGAAAAAAACAACAAATGGTCTGGTAGCACTTTATAGACTAACAAAACACGTAGATGGGATCATGAGCTTTCGTGGGCACAGCCCACTTCTTCAGATGACTGGAGTTATGAGTAGGGGATATGAAAACTCAAAATAAATAGGAGAGGGGAAGGGAAGCGGGGAGAAAAAGAAAAAAGGAAGGGGGGGGTGACAGAGCATCATTAAGTATCTGGAGAATAGGTACTTAAACCTAAGCAGATAAAAATCAGTCAATAGATAGGTTGCTAACACAGGAAGGATACCACTCAGAGAGCTGTTAGCACCTTCAGGGCACGTCTAGACTACATGGCTCCGTCGATGGAGCCATGTAGATTAGGGTTGTAGGCAAAGGGAAATGAAGCGGCGATTTAAATAATCACCGCTTCATTTAAAATAAAATAGCTGCGCTGTGCCAATCAGCTGTTTGGTGGCACAGCGCTGTAGTCTGGACGCTCATGATCGACATCAAAGGCATTTGTTGACCTCCCGTTATGCCTCGTGGGATGAGGTTTACCGGGAGGTCGACAAATGCCTTTGATGTCGACATGTTCAGACTACAGCGTTGTACCGCCAAACAGCTGATTGGCACAGCGCGGCAGCCATTTTAATTTAAATGAAGCGGCTATTATTTAAATCGCCGCTTCATTTCCCTTTGCCAAGTAAACAAATCTACATGGCTCCGTTGACGGAGCCATGTAGTCTAGACGTGCCCTCAGTGGTTAAGTAGGTAGTGCCCTAGCCAGCCCATATCACGATTGAGTCCATTAGCATGTGAATTGAATTTGTGGATGAACTGTGATTCCAGTCCTTTCCTATGTATCTGGCTTGTGGAGCAAGCTGCCAGCTTGCTTCAGACCCATCATTTAGGGTTTGTAGGAACAAGGGTTTTCAAAGCCTAAAATTAGGCAGAATGTTTCTAGGACTGACTTGAATTTCTATGAAGAGCTTTTTGTTTTGATTTAAATGTTCCCTTGCAATATTTGCAGCCCACATGTTGAAACACTGGGCTTGAGCGTGAGAATCAGAGGTTGAAACTGGCTACTCTGTTAAATTGTTTTCTTTGTTTAAGCAGAGAGAGCAGCACAATGCAAACATCAAAAATGGTGAAAAATGAATGATAAGCAATTTGATAAGACCGTGTCTTTAAATCCGATGTGTAATCCAGAGTTCTGCCTTTCACCGCCCAGTTCATCACTGAGTGGAGATGGGAAATATGGTCTTTTTAATGGAAAAAAGAATATATGCCACACTGGTTGGGTGCCCAGAGGCAGAAGCCCAGTGGACACGTCGGTAGTACATCCTCTCCTGAGGACAGAATTTGGGATTCTCCATAGATAGGCAAAAATCCAACCAAAAACCATCCTGGTTTCTCTCCATGTAGGGACAGTATCTAAGACACAAGCCTGCAGGAAATCTGTTTCTTGAGTCTTCTAAAACTAGTCTGTGAGCTCTTTGAGTCATAGCTTTTCCCCTCCCAGTGGAATACCTGCATGCTACCCCTTTCACCTGTTAGGAATGTATGGCTTTGATGTGGCAGGCAGCATACCTGATTCCGAATGACACCAGTTTAATTATTCTTGCTAAGATGGTGTCATCAAACTTACGGGAGGAATGTGCAGCTGAACTCTAGTTTACCTGAACCACGCAGGAAATGTTCCTGGATTGCCAAGAGAGACAGTCTGTGCTAATTGCAGCTCTTTTCCTCTCTAGGGCGTATCGGCTGCAGCAGCCTCTGCATTAAATAGAGTACAGTGCCCTCAGCTGCTGAGGAACCAAACCGGGGTGCTTAGATCACAAAACAAGGTGGCAGCATGCTACCGGAAGGGGTATAAAACACAGGGTCACCTCTTAAGAGTAGACCCAGGATGTTCAGGTGCAATGGTGGGTATTTAAAACAGCCTTCTGGTTGTACTGCTGGCAAGGCAAAGCAGCGCCAGAACGAAGAAGAGTCGGTCTGTTTGTGGTCTGTCTGCTTTAGAAGAGAAGCCAGCTCTTGAGGCCAGAGAGGTTAACGTGAGCTCTTTGTATGACAAGGATGCATGAACAGCCAGTGCTATTTTTGGCTGCACCTCTGATCACGTAGGTGGTACCAGTTCTCCTCGATAGAGCCCTAGTGAAATCCCACCAGGGCTGTGACAGGCAGTCAAAGAATGAGGGGGAAAAACTAAGAGAAGTAACATAGAACAAGGCCTGAAGGGTATGGTTGAGGAGGAGCAACGAAAGGGCAAAATGGATTGTTGCCTCGTTTAACCTGAGCAGCAAGTCAGAATGTAGGGCCCTGCTGCCGACTCCCTTGTTTCCCTTCTGTTACTGTTGGGAGGAGAATTTGACACGGGAGTCAGGTATTCGATGCACTTTTGTTAATTCACAAGGAATGTACAAAGTCCTGCTTCCCCAAACACAGGAGCCTGTTCCCTTGCTCCTGCCTCATAGTTTCAGCCATCACTTTTACTAGGCTTCTCCCAGGGCCAGACACCCGGCTTCCAGGTGGTGTCCATTTGGCTTTCTTTCCTGCTTTGTCAGTGTTCCCTGTCGTACTTCTCTCCTTGTTGTGCTCTGTCCCATGCCTGCACGCCTTTATTCCCAAGAAAACAGCCAGTGAAAATCTCCTGCGTGGTTGGAATTCCTGCGGGAATGTGGCTTGTCTTGGAGACTGCAGTGTTTTCTTACATTTAAACTGAAAGAAAGGTTCCTGATCAGTAATCAGTGTAAGGATGTTAACTAGGGCTATCTTGCGATTAAAAAAAATTAATTGCATGATTAATCATGCCGTTAAACAATAATAGATTAACATATTTTTGGATGTTTTTTATATTTTCAAATATATTGAATTCAGTTACAACACAGAATACGAAGTGCACAGGGCTCACTTTATATTTATTTTGATTAGATACTTGCACTGTAAAAAACAAAATTACCAGTATTTTTCAATTCACCTAATACAAATTCTGTAATAGTCATTTTATCATGAAAGTTAAATTTAGAAATGTAGAATTATGTATAAAAACTGCATTAAAAAATAAAACAATGTAAAACTTTAGCGCCTACAAGTCTACTCAGTCCTACTTCTTGTTCTGCCAATTACTCAGACAAACAAGTTTGGTTACAATTTGCAGGAGATAATCTTTCCTGCTTCTTATTTACAATCTCACCTGGAAGTGAGAATAGGCATTTACATGGCACTGTTGTAGTCGGCATCACAAGATATTTCTTCAGTGCATCTGGAACATATTCATGTGAACTCCTTAGGGGACAATTGTATGTCTCCTGTTCTGTTTTGCCCGCATTCTGCCATATGTTTCGTGTTATAGCTGTCTTGGATGATGACCCAGCCCATGTTCGTTTTAAGAACACTTTCACTGCAGATTTGACAAAACACAAAGAAGAGACCAATGTGAGATTTCTACAGCGCTCAGCCCACGTGCTGAATCTGAAGTGATGTCCAATATCAGAGCGAGATGAGGTGTGGAGCATACAAGTCTTAAAAGAGAACACTCCCATGTGGAGATTACAGAATGCAAGCCACCAAAAAAGAAAACCAGCCTTCTACTGGTGGTATCTGACTCAAATGATGAAAATGAACGTGTGTCAGTATGATCAGCTTTGGATTGTTATCAAGTAGAATCAGTCATCAGTTGAAGCATGAAGGGGCATATGAATGTTTAGCATATCTGGCATGTAACTATCTTGGAATGCCAACTACAAAAGTGCCATGTGAACACCTGTTCTCACTTTCAGGGGGACGCTGTAAATAAGCGGCAGGCAGGATTATCTCTCGTAAATATGAACAAACTTGTTTTTCTGAGCAATTGGCTGAACAAGAAGTAGGACTGAGTGGACATGTAGGTGCTGAAATTCTACATTTTGTTTTTTGAGTGCAGTTATGTAAAAAAAAAAAAATCTGTATGTGTAAATTACACTTTCACAATAAAGTGATTGAATTACAGTATTTATGAGGTGAATTGAAAAATACTGTTTCTTTTGTTTATCATTTTTATAGTGCAAATATTTGTAATATAAAGTGAACACTGTGCACTTTGTATTTTGCATTGTAATAGAAAACAACATGTTTGAAAATGCAGACAAACTTCCAAAATATTTAATAAATTTCAATTGGAATTAACAGTGCAATTAATCATGATTAATGTTTTGTTAATCTCATGAATTAACTGCAATTCATTGACAGCTCTAGTTTTAACCCAGTATGCACCAGTATGTGGTAGGGAAATAAGAGAGTTGGCAAATGGGTTGACAAGTTCAATCCATAGATACCTTCCAGGTATCAGTATAGATGGAGGAAGGCCCTGTAGCTACTCAGTCTCTGAAGGTGAAACAGAGGGCATTGGCATCTTGGGGAATCTCCCACTGGTTGTAGCCATGGTGAGAGTTCTGGTGTAGACAAGATGTTTCCACCATTTGGTCTAGACCTGCTCTAAATAGCACTGGTGATAGTGCCATGGTGGGAGATTCCCACTCAGATGCCAGCGTAGGAGGTGGTCAGTGTTCCCTCTAATTTTTCCCATCCATGTGCAGAATGAATTTTATATGCACTGAGGCATGTGCAGATGTGCACCACCAGTAGAAACATCTGCTGCTAGTGGTGGGTGCTCTGCTAATCAGCTGAGTGGCTTTTGAATCTTTCCTGGGTGGTCACCCAAGCGCTCCACTTACAGGGAAGGCAGGTGGTGGTGAAGGATCCGGTTGGGTGAATGTGGAGCACATTAGTTAAGATGGGTGAGTGGTGCGGTGAGCAATACTGGCAAATGCAGCCTTTCAGGTTTGCTCCTCATAGTCCCCTCTTCTGGCCCCGCTCTGACTCAGCGAGGTGGTTTTTAATCAAACATGAAATATGCCCTATGCCCAAAGATTTAGAACTACAGCTCTCATTAAATAATTCCCTTGTGCATTCAGCCGCTGTCAGGGCAGCCGTCTGCTTCCGTTCCTCAGCTGGGCAATAATTAACAGGCTACTCCACATGCCAGAGGGGTGTAATAGCAGGTCACTCCTCCATATTCGGATGTCCTGTAAATATCAGTGAAAGGCAAGTGCCATAAAAACAAACTCCCTTCTGAAAGTGCTGAAAACCGTTTCCTTGCAAACGAAGCCCGGGAGGCGCTGGGATCGACATGCACAGGAATCCTTGGTAACTTCGAGCACTGGATGATTCCTTTGTGGGACACAGGATAGAAGCTATTTACTGGGATTGCTGAGTGTTGCAGTTCAGACACTACCTGCCGTAGCCTGTGCTGAACCACTTCACCAAACCGCCAAAGCTCTATCTTGGGAGCAGAGCCCCGACTGATAAGTCGTTACTTGGCTAAATGAGGAGTCATTTGCACTCACTGACTGGGGCAGGGGAGAGCCTTTCTGTTCCAGACATAGACATCAGCTGGCCACCCAATCTCTTCGTGCTACTTAACCCTTTATTCTCCCTCCCTCCCCCTTGCAACAGCAGCAGCTGAGCCTGGTCTACACTTAAAATGTACTTGGGCCTAGTTTATCGGACCTAGGCCCCAGTATAGAGGCTGTTAGAGCAACAGGATAATTCTGTCGACCTTGCTCTTGCTGCAGGGGGAGGTGGCTGGAAAAGCCCTTCCATCGATTTAGGAAGCACCGATCTCTGCGGTGGCGCCTTTGATAATGGGCACGTTGTTGCAGGAGGTCAGTAGAGTTTCTGATCATGCAAATTCACTTATTTGATTGGACCTCCTTAATAGCAGTGTGGCCCTGTACACTCAAGACTCATTTTAAAACTGATCTGATCAGACAAATTGTTTTTCGGCTCAGCTGCCTAATGCTCTGCTGCTGTCCCCAGAAGAGAGAGGACCAGAGAGTTGCACCAAGTTCCTCTTTAGGCCTCAGGAATGGGAGAATGAGGTGGGTTTACACACTAGTTCCTGATACTGCTCCTGTGATGACCTCAACAGAAAGCAGCCTGCCAGTCTGAGGCGAAAGGACACCTCTTTCCCTTCCACACCCTTCATTAGAGCTTGGCCCTTAGAACGTAATGAGCCCGCCACAGCCTGGTTCTTCGGGCTGCGCCTCAGTGGAGGTAGCTGGAACGTTACCTTGGTTGGGCTGGGCTTTTAGTGCGTCGCCTCTTCCCCTGCCGGTGAGCCCGTTCCGTGGGGGGGAGGAGTGACCCGTGTCCTCGAGAGCACATTGCAGCGCTCTCTCTGGACTCGCTTGGCTCCTTCTTTCCCCTGCCCTTTCCAGGGGCACAAGCCTCCACTTTGCTGAGTCCTAGGGTTCCATTGCTGGCATTGTCCATTGTGATCTGTGTCGCCCCCTCTCAGAGCACAGGCCTCCTGGAGAGGACTGACTAGTGCTAAGACATCCTTGTGTTGGGGAGACACCAAGGCCCCTCGGGACTGACTAGGGACGCGGAGCAGCCCCTCCGAGTTATGGGACTGGATCCTGCGAGCCACATGACGGGTGGGAGCACAGCGAAGGTGTGTTCAACCATCTCACTTGTGCTGTGCTCTCACCTGAATCTAGAGCTCCTAAGACCTGAGAATTGATCTGATCTGGCTCTTTGAGCAATGTCCCCTTTGGTGTTCAGCTCCACCTCGTGTGTTCACCAGCAGGGCAGCCCCACTGCCGGGGGAGGAGAGGCCCTGAGCGGGGAGCGTAGAAACGTGCCTTCCCATCAGCACCCAAGTATGCATGCTTCAGCGATGTGTCAGCAGGGTTAGCGCCCCTTGCGCTTTTACTCAGCGGAAGCAAGACCTAAAGGGGGGTTGGGTTCCTTCCCAAGGGCAGGTTCGAATCCCATGAGCGTATGCAGAAAGACAGTGGTGGCATTGCGATGAAATGGGTGTTTTAATGACAGCGATAGAAATGACACCCCCTCCCCGTTTCCTCACTTGGCATCTGTTGAGGGCAGGTTTCAAAAATGAAATTTTCTCATAGAAATTTGCCTTGAGGACAAATTGGGATTGCGTAAGCCACCAGCTAACAAACCCGTTGATTAGCGAGTAACTTCCTCGGGGTGGAGCGTGTGAGCTGAAGCCAGCCACATGCACCTTGGTTTGGCACCGGGGCGCCGGGATGTGGATTCTGAGCACAGCTCTGACACACGCTGTCTCTCTGCCCATGGGCTGCTCACATCGCCCTTCCCCTACTGCTTCCACGTTGGTACAAACACCTCGCTTCCGGAGCAGGGGCTGCACAAGTGCTAAGGATTAGTGCAGCTAGTGCCTGGGCTCTCCGCAGCAGTGGTGGGCAGAGGGAAACCCAGCGGCTCCTGGTGTCGTGGCTGGAATAGACTTCGAGGACTGGGCACTGGTTCTCTGCCTGGCTGTGGCTAACACCTGTCCTTCGCGGGTTGCAGATTTGTACTTGGTTGAACTCAGGCTCCAGCGGTAGCGGCTGTTGGCTGGAGTCTGGCTGGGAGAGTGTGCACACAAGGTGTGTAGACAGGGCTGTGTCACGGCACCACATTCTAATGTCTTTTCCTGCTGCTTTGAGCTCCCAGTCCCCCGGTCTTGGCAGTGCCTGACAGGAGACTGTCTGGTCTGGAGCTTTACCCTGGAATTTCCTGCCTTTTGGCAGCTTGTCCCAGCCTCTGTGAGAGCACCCCTGTGTTTCCTTTGGGGGTTCCCCTCAGCGTTGTCTGCACGGCGATGTAAGCCCAGGGCTCGTGGGACTGGAGGAGGCTGACAGCCGTAGGGAACGTTGGACTCGAGTGTCCTATGTTGGATTGTGACCCAGTGGTAAGACTTTCCTCAGCTGTGCTCAAGCTTAGGGCTGTAGTGTCCATGCTAAAGCAGGCTAGTTCCTGGCTCTGCACCAAGTCACGTCAATAACCATATCCCACAGTCCTTAATCCCCGCCCCCGCCCTCCGAAATGTGGCCACCCCGGCCCCGCGGCTCAGGGTTTACTGCCTGCCCTGCATGGTACCAGGGAGCAGCTGGCATTGCAAAAGGTTTGGTTGGTTTGCTTTCCATCGCAAACCCAGGAGGCTCTGGCGTGAGCTTGCAGCTTGGTAATCGGAAGATGATGGATTAACTTTCTATTTGCACAAAACTGACCACCCTAGGCCCACCCTGAGGCCCTGCCCCACCCTGGTTAGGAGGCAGTAGAGTGAATGAAGGGTGCCACAGGCCATTTTTCTTGCCTGTCACCTGGGGGGGGGCCCTAATTCTGAAGGGGTAGAGCGTGAGAGGCAGCTGTGAACAAGGGCCGAGACAGCTATTGACACCGGTCACCAGTGTTCCCTGGCAGCGGAGCGCTTGGGTGGCTATGAGGAGAGATTCCAATGCCGCCCAGCTGAATAGCAGAGTATCCACAGCTGGCTGCGTGTTCCTACTGGTGGTGCACATCCAGTCATGCCTTGGTGCACAGAACAACATTTATTCCACACACGAATGGAAAAAATTAGAGGAAACATTGCTGGCCACTGTTGGGTTTTAAAACAATTTATGGTTCCATTGTGACATTCCTGACCAGTGTCCTCAGAGAACATGGGGCATTCCTCTGAAAGGCAGGCTCCTCCGGAGCCTCCCTGAGCCTTCCTTGTATCTGTTAATGAAGTGAGTTTGGATCTAGAGTTCTGCCTCTTGTATTCAGCTCTCATTCCACTCCCACAAGAATGCCGTCTGCGGCTCTGGAGACTTGCCAGGGTTGTCTGCTGTTTGGAAACCCAAAGAGAATAGTCCAAGGAAGTGACTCCCGTCTGCTAGGGCTACCCAGAGGAGGAGGAAAAAATGCTACTGCCTGAATTCCTATTTCTGGGATGCAATCTCTATCTGTTTCCCTGCCAAATTCAACCTAACTCGGGGTGATTTTTAAAAAGTCTCTTTTGATTGTTAGGGAGTTTTAGAACACGTCTGAGAGAGGGGACCAAAAGTGCACTAATTTGTGAAAACTTGACTAGGTCAGAAGAGAGTTTTATAGATGTTCCAGTGTTATCCGAGTGGGAATAGATTATTTTTTGGGCCTTGGGGGGGTTTCTGCCAGGTGATTCTTTAACTGTGAATACACCAGAGGTACTTTGGAATGGAATACAGAAGTACTTTTTCTTTTCCTTTCCTTTGTTTCATGCTCAGGATGTGAGGTTTATGAATGTCTGACAATCAAGTTAAACAATCTCCTCTCAGTCCTTTGTTCCTGATGTAATGACAGTTATAAACACGAGGTTTGTAAGGAATGAAATGCACATTAGCCACGTAAACGTGCAGTGCCAAAATATACGTAAGGAAGGCTCTTTCGGAGCAGTTTTACTCTGCTACTGTCCTGGTGTCTGAATCCGTCTGTTGGGACCCTTTTTCACTAACTGTCACTTGAGACTTGCATGGAGCCCAAATGATCCCCTCCCCCTCCCATGTCCGCATCGCGTGTCTGGTGATGTGCTTGTTGATTCCATGGGGGAGGATTCACTCCCAGCACTAAACTTACCACGGGAAGTGGTTCAGCTCCTGCTCCAGCCCAGAGCCTGGTGCCCGGGGGATACGGCTGTTGAGTCTGTTCTGATTTTGTACTTTGCAGCAGAGGAAATCGTACCTGGAGCGGAGCGTAAAAGACGCTGAAGATAACATCCGAGAAATGTTGATGGCCCGAAGAGCACAGTAGGGGCGCGGCTCCCCCGGAGCCTCAGCTGAGTTGGTCCATTTCACCGGTGCCTGTCTGGATTAGCGAGAACCGGGATGTTTTTGAGAAGTGATGTTTGCTGCCACCTTCTGGTGGGAGGAGTTTGTGGGTGAATGTAGTGGATGTCTGCATTTCGATGTTGTAATAAACGCTCCTTCCTGTGTTACTCAGCTCCTGCTCTCAGCAGGCTAGCTTGGCTTTTATGTAAGCTGTCTTGTTCAGTGTTGGCTCTTCAGTGCAGGAAACCACTTGCTGCTTCAGGCATTGGCCTTATTGCTCCGACTAGCTCAGAGTTTAATAGTCCAGAGCCCTGTCAGGCCCAATGTCCTTCAGCAGCTCCTGCTCGGATACTTAGGGCTGGATGTTCGGCACCACCCAGGGTACACCCAACTTGCAGCGCTCACTGGAAAATCTGGCCCTGAGGCCTGAGCTCAGGTCTGGTGCAGCCAGTGGCTACTCCCAGGCCTTGCGGGGAGTGATGTCAGTGGGACATGGACGCAAGCAGTGCGCTAGGGGGAGGCATGTCTATGTCAAAGCGGGGGGGTAGCTGGAGGCTGGGGCATGAGCATCATGCTGTCTCCTAAAGAGCTGCAGGGCAACAAAGGACTCTGTGTTCCTTGCTAATGCTGCTTTGAAAACCGAAGAAACTGGCAGCAACCAGTGGCTGCGTCAAGGGAGGAGATGCAGAGCCACACATGGGCCTGTGCAGCAGGATGTCCCCCCTCCTAACCTGGGGAGGGGGAAGGGGGATAGGGTGTGGATTCTCCTCAGTCGTTCATACACTTCAATCTGGCTCTGGCCCTCGCTGCGTGAGATCACTTGCCCTTTTCCCTTGTGGGTGTAGCTGTTGGCAAAAGGCTTTCTGCCCGGGCTGGCCAGTTAGCTTGGTCAGTGGAGTCAAGGATGGTGCTGTCCCCAAAGAGCTTCCAGACCAACCTGGCCGCCAGGGCTGCGGGGGCTGGTGCAGCACGGCATGCCAGGGCGGGCCATGCCAGCAGGTCAGCATTCACCTGCAAGGCTGAGCTGAGCCCTGGAAGGCGTGGGGCTGCCACAGGCCCCAGCTCTCTGGAGTTGTAGCCACTAGCTGCACTAGAGTGCTGTGCTAGTGCCCCCTTGCGGCTAAGGTGTGTCATGATGCGCCCCACTCTGCCACAGCAGAACCCTGGGTCTGTGTTATTCCAGGGGCTGTTTCCATGGCTGGAGAGTCCCGGGCTGCTAAGTGCCACGCTCTGCTCACCCTTCATGGCCTGGGCCTGGCACGCGTGGGAGAAACAAGGACAGGGCTCTGGGATGGGAGTTCCTGGGGGTGCCAGTCCCTGCTCTTCCTGTCTCCGTAGCCTCGCCTGTCAGTGCCTGGCCTTTGCCCCACTACTGCGAGGCCCAGGCCATGTCCTGGCGGGCGGGGCAGGGTAACGTGCTGGATATGCTGGTGCCTCCGCCCATGAGCGGCTGACACACGACAGCCCCTTTCGTGGCTCCTGGAGCTATAACCAGAAAGCTACCGAGCCGTGGCAGAGGGATCCGTACGCCATGGGGCAGGATGGGAGCAGAGCTAAGGGCGTTGTGCTGGGTGCACCCGCCATTGCTCTCCAGCAGCGGCCCCGCCGGCGGCCAGCCCAGGGCTGGGAGGAGCCAGACTGACGATTGCTCACTCGCCTCCTGCCTGGGCACGGCCGCCACAGCGACTACCCGGAGTCAGGCCAGCAGGGGCATTGCACAGGCCTGCGCGCTAACCCGGCCCCCACCAGCCCCGGGCCACAGGCAGGCGGGGAAGGGAGCCGCTGCGCCGCCGGGGCCGGGAACGAAGCGAGTTCGCTGCCCAGCGAGCACCAGTGGCGCTGCGGGCCCGGCTGGGCGCCTGAGCTGCCGCTGCCTAGCGCGGGGTGCGGCGGGAGGCACCAGCTGGCGTTGCTACTGGCGGCGCACGAGGCCTTGGTTGCCGAGGGCTGCTGGCCCCAGCCGCTCGTGCCATGCGAGGCGTTTGCACCCGGCCCGGGGCTGTGCCCCGCAGCGCCGCCTGCAGGGGTGGGACGGAGCCCAGTGAGCGGGGGGGGGGCGCGGCGCGAGGCGGTACCCAGCGCCCGGCCGCGCCCACGGATGGCGGCAGCGGGGGGGGGCGCGCGCTGGTCTCCCGCAGCCATGGGCCAGGCCCGGCCCGTCCGGCCTCTCTGCGCTGGCCCGGGGCTGCAGCCGGGGGGGGCGGGGCGCTGCAGCCCCCCCATGCCCCGCCCCAGAAGTGGCGGGGCCTGTCGGGCGCGGCTGCCAGCCCCGATTCATCCCTCTGGGCCCCTATCGGCCGGCTCGGCAGAGCAGCCGCGCCTGATTGGCCCGCGGGGATGAACCCGCCTACCCGCAGGGGCGCAGCGGGGCGGCCAGTCGCTCCGGTGAATTGCGCAGGCTCGGCCGGGGCGCTGCTCTGCGGCGGGGGGCGGGGCAATGCCGGCAGCCCCCGCGCTAGCCCCGCCCCCAGGCTGCAGCCCCAGCCCCAGCGCGGGGACCCTGCGGGAGCCGGGCCGGGGGGGGCCTCCGGGCCCAGCTTTTCCGGGTCGCCCCCCTCCCCCCGCCCGCGGCCCCGGGCCACTCAGCTCGGCCTCCAAGGGGCCGGCCAGGCCCGTGTCCGCCCGGGGGGGGGCGGGTTGCGAGGCGAGCCCCGAGGCGCTGCCCATGCGGGCTGGGTCCGGGGCAGGAGGGGCTGGGGGGGGGGCTGTAGTGGCTATAAATAGATTCGCCCCCCAGAACTGGGATGCTGTAGGGGTGCATCTAGCCTGGCAAAAACTTACCGCCCGTCTACACTGGCCGCGAGAATTTGTGCAAGAACTCTGACTTTGTAATATACAAAATCAGTGCTTCTTGCGCAAATACTTTGATGCTCCCGCTCAGGGATAAGCCCTCTTGCGCAAGTATTCTTGTAGCCAGCCCGTGTAGACAGCCACATTAATTTCTTGCGCAAGAAAGCCCAATGGCTAAAATGGCCATTGGCACTTTCTTGCGCAAGAGAGCGTCTATACTGGGCACGGATGCTTTTGCGCAAAAGCAAATCTTTTGCGCAGGCACATGCCAGTATAGACGCTCTCTTGCGCAAATACTTTTAACGGAAAAACTTTTCCGTTAAAAGTCTTTGTGCGAAATCATGCCAGTCTAGATGCAGCCTAGGTGTTTCCTTAACTGCCCCCGGAGGAATTTGTCTCATTACACCACTGCTGAGAGGTATTTTGAAATAAATGCCCCAAATAATTGAAAGGGGGGTGACCTACACCCTCTATTTCCACAAAGAGATGCTTTGTGCAGAATACTAAAATCTTCTAGGCTGGATTTTTAATTTTTTTTGGTACAGAATCCCCCCTGGCGTAAACCAAAATTGCACCTCTCAGAGAGCCAATCCGAGTAAAACCCCTGCGGGAAGTCGCCCGGCAGAATCCCTCCTTTCTTTCTCATTCATGCTGACAACTTATAAAAAGCACTTCAGCACTGGCTGCATGAGGGGCAGGGGAAGGGGTAGGGGAAGGCAGGGAGCCCGTGTCCTTCTGGGTCCAGCAACAGGCTCTGTGCCACTTTTTGTTTCAGCAATTAAGGTAAGTTTTAAAAATCCTTCTGATTCCAAGACTCAGTTCTAAGCTCTGGGGTCCAGAAACAGTGCCCCCCCGCCCCGCTGCAAAGCTCCCTGGGTGCAGTGCAATTTCTGGGACCCAACCAGCTGGGCCCGGCTCATTGCACCTGAGGGGTTTTGATTTGTTAGTTACTCCTGGGGGAAATCCAGCGAGCCTTCAGTGTAAACCCAAGGTGGGCCCTGGGCCCCACCAGCCCAAAACAAAAATGAAGTGCAGTGATTCCCCCCCCCACGATCCTGACTGTGTCAGCTTTAGAAAGGTTACTTGTAGACTAAGGCCAGACTGACCATCTGGCTCTCCTCTGACCTGTGCAGCGCAGGCCACGGACACTCAGCCCCCTCCTGTGTCAGGTCTCTGATACCTGGCCGGTGGGGTTACTGAGGTCCTCACAGGATGATGTAAGCAGGGGAGTATTCTCTGAGGCCCACCTCTGCCCCAGTCATCCTACCTGCTCATTTAGGCTGCAACTGCCCGCTCCGGCCCACATGCCTCAAACTGCAGGCTTGAAACTGTAAGCAAGCCTCTAACACAGAGCCCGCAAAAGCCAGTGTGTGGCCAACAGTCGAGAGCAGCCTTGGAAAGCTTTGCCCGTGTTAAATGTGGATGCTGATGGTATAAAGCGAATGCAGCTTTGCACTCCAACTCTGAACTTGGGCAGGGCATTAAAAATGAAGCCCATGAAGTCTGCACTGAGAACTGTTTGGCTTTCGCGAGGAACAGCTGGGGCAGCCTTTCAATGCGGAAGCGCCTGCCTCTGACCCCATTGCTTGCGGTCTGCGGCGCACTGAGCATGTCTGTGCTGATGAGCGTTTCACATGGGCCTTCCTGGGAGCAGAAGTGAAATGCGACACTAATCCCAGGCTGAGGCAGTTAACCTTCCTGTGCCACATTAATCCAGCCCGAGTCTCTGCACCAGCAGGAGAGGCACGTTTAAAAAGCTTGTCTGAGACACGTCTCAAGGTTTGCGATAAGCAAGGGTGGGAATTGGGGCCAAATGCAGACGCCCCAGGAGAGGTTACAGGATTTCATTGCTACTCATGCTAAGGAAAAGGACCCAAGACCCTGGGAAGTATAGAGCAGCAAGGAGTCCGGTGACCCTGTTCGGAGCTGACCTCTTCTCCAGACATCAGCAGGTGACAGCTTCTTTAAACGGTCCTCATCTGTATTATGGGACCACCAAGTCCCGTTATGGAACCCGCTGCACTAGGCCCCGAGCAAACATGGCAGGAAGGGTCTGTCTACACTGCGCTACACCTGCGGGCTCAGTCTAGGGGCACCAGGTGGAGACATTCAGGCAGCCTGAGCTCTGGGATCCTTCCACCTCACGGGGTCCTAGATCCCCGGCTCCTCCCCAACCCCCGTCTGACCATTGCCGCTGCAATTAAAGAGGCTCTTTGGCTCCCAGGGCTCAGGCTGTGAGCCAGCTGTGGGTTTCTACGGCCTCCTGACCTGCCTTCAGACGGCTCTTGCTGCAAGGAGTGGACAGGGAAGCCGTGCCCAGGGGGCTGACACAGGAAGGTTCAAAGCACCGATCTGTTCCCTCTACAAGTCTCTGCCACTTCGGCCTCACCATTCAGTTTCTAGTAAGGATGTTGGGGCACAAAGTCCTCAGGAATTAGACTCAATTCTACTTACAAGGAGCGGAGACACGGGGCAGCGAACCAGGGTCTTCGAGAGGCTGCTGCATCTGTAGGTGCTGTTCTTGGGGCTGGTGATTTAATACCTCGCATCTCCCACGCGGGGGGAACAGTCGCTGGGTGAATTCAGTGCTGGGGGAAGGACGTGGGGGGAACTCCCCAGGGCTGCCAGGCGTGTCCCAGGCAGATCTAGCACCAACAACAGTGCAGCCCCCGCCGTAGTTGTGGCTCTCAAGTCTCCCCCAGGCAGGGTGACACTGGGGCTACATCCATACTGCACTCGCTTGTGCAAGAAAATATGCAAATGAGGCAAAGTGGTGAATATCGCTGCACCTCATTTGCATACTTAATGAGCCACCATTTTGCGCAAGGGGCTTTTGTGCAAAAAGGAGCCATCTACACAACTCCTTTTTGCGCAAAACCCCCCTCTTGCGCAAGAGTCGTTCTGCCTGGAAAAAAGCAGCAGAACAGCTCTTGCGCAAAAGCCCCTTGAGCAAAATGGCGGCTGATTAAGGATGCAAATGAGGCACGGCAATATTCACGGCTTCACCTCATTTGCATATTTTCTTGCGCAAGAGAGCGCAGTATAGACATAGCTTGGGGGGATTTCGGCTGCCTCCAGGGCCCGTACAGCAGTGGGAGACGTCTCCGTCCCAGCCTCCCGCAAAGAGGCCCGACGGGAACAGAATCTGTACAGTGTCGTACTAGGCAGCCCCGTCTGGAGACCACTTCACAGCATCTCCCAGCTCCCTCTCCGCACCTCCAGCTTTGCTGGAACCAGCGGCCAGGAGTCCTCCGAGCAGCCGCGGAAGCGCCGAGCTGTCCTATGTACACAACAGCCACGCTGCTGCCGGGAGCGGGCGCGGTGCCGCAGTAATTGTCTCTCTGTGGATCTCATGCCCAGGACTCGGCTCAGTCGCGAGGGAGACAATTACTAGTTCTCGCAGCAGGCGCTCCCGGGAGCGCAGGCATGGCCACGGTGGATTCCCAGAGCAGGCGCGCGGGGTCCCGGGGAACAACAGGGAAAGAGGCCACATACCTGAGACACACCCCAGCTGTATCTGACAAATTTATTGAACCAGAAGTGGGAGCTAGCAAAGAAAAATCAGTCATTGGCTTGAATTATTGCATATTTCTCCATGACCAGGAAAGGTGAGGAAAACGATACACACACCTGGGTAAGAAGGAAGCCTTCGGCCAAAAGTATCATTCAGCACATTCTTTAAAATAGAATAAAAATCGGAGACATGACAAGGGATTCCCTCCCCTAAGGCGAGGGGGCGCGACCCCCCCGTGGTGCGAGGGGCTGGCGGCTGTGCAAAGCGGCTCATTGATTACATGGTGAGAGGGGCGGCAGCGCGAGAGGAGAGAGAACGCAGAGCGCCCTGAGGGAGGTGCTGACAGCGGGGCCTTCCCGGGGTGCTCAGGTCAGCATGTCCCAAAGGCAGCAGCAGCACAGAGCGGTCCAGCACGCCGTCAGGCAGGTACTCTCCCCCGTGTTGTCCCTTCGCCGCTCTTCCACAACGTACACTGCGGGGAGAAGGAGGAGGGTCAGAAGGGCTGAGTGCGGGCTGGGCAGGAGATCGCCGCCAACGGCCGAGGTCTCGGCTAGACCCGCCAGTTAGCTCTGGCCTCTGTCACGCAGGCGGGCACAGCAGGCACAGGCCGAAACACCAGTGCCCGGCTGTGGGACAGCACCTGGCACGGGAGGCTCTCACGCGAAGCCCTCCACACACCCAACCCCCCCCGCCCCCGGGGGAGACGCTCGGGCAGGGGCTCGTTACGGGGCACCCGGACGCACCCAGCGTGAGGGTCAGAGTGCGGCACCTGCGGGAGGAACGTGGAGACTTGCTCCTTCACACCAACAAGCCAGCGTCTCTCTCGGGCAGCCTGGCGGTAAGCGACTCGCCGCAGCAGCATCCGGACCAGAACCCAGCCTCCACCCTCCTCGCAGGGCCCCTCGGCCCAGTCCCACTGGCCCCGGAGCAGCACTGCACCCCGGCCACACAGACTCAGCTTCCTCGAGCCCCTTTACCAACGTCCCGGCTGTGAAGCCGCCACACGCAAAGGGGCAGCAGGCGCTGACCAGCCAGGGCCAGTCTCTCGTTACACTAATTGAGCAAGAAAACTGGCTTAGCAGGAATCCAGCAGGACTCTGCTTTGCCCAACCAGGTCGAGAGTTGAGTAAACATCACTGCTGTTTAGCCACACACAGGGACTGCTACATCGGCTGCTCTGTGTGGGGAAAACACTGAGACCCCACCCTCCCAGGCCGCAGCTTTCACATGGAGCTCACGGGGCAGGGCCATGTGCAGCGCACGCTGCTCACCAGCTAGCTCGGCACAGAAATTCAGCCCGTGCCACACGTAGCGTGTCCCGGCTGAACGGTGCGTTGGGAGGCGAGCTTTTACCGATGCTCCGATTCCAGCCCAACCCTAGTGCGGCCGCAGGCACCTGATCCTGGCTCCCCCAGTACCGAGAGCCGGGAGCGGATGGAGCTGCCCTCGCGGGGGGCTGTGCTGCTGGCACTCGACTGGCGGAGCGACGGGCTGGGCGTGGATGAGCACTGCTGAGGCGGCCCAGAAAGGCCCAGAACGTTCTCCAACGCTCAAGGGGAAAGGAGCCCAGGGCAGCGCTTGGGGCTGGGTCCAATCCCAGGGCGTCTGACCGAGCGGGGGCAGGGCGCCCCTGGGGAAGGGCTCCCGGCTGCACAGACCACGGGCAGCCCCCGCCGTAACGGACCCGAAGGCAGCAGACGCGCCCGGGCCGGGCACTGGGAGCCAGGAGGGCCTCGCGTCTCACAGCAGCCCACAGCGACTGCCGCGCGGCCCCGGGCACAGCGCTGGGGCAGGGTCCATGTCTGCAAAGTGCGACGGGTGGGGCCAGGCCGCCGCCTGAGCTGGAGGCGCAGCACTACGGCCGACACAGCCCCACAGAGCTGGGGGAGCATCGACTGCCCAGGCTTTCGGGGGAGTGCTTTGCAGCCTGCCCCCCGCCTCCAGCCGGGACCACCCAATGGGCTGAGCCCCGCTGAGAACAGGGGCCAGTCTGTCTGGCAAGCTCCCGGGAGCCAGTTCAAAGCTCCCCTCCCCGCTGCGGGCAAGGGAAAGGCGGGGGGGCTCTTCCTGCTCCCGGACATTCCAGGGAGGCCGCGGGGAGGGAAGAGCGTAAGAACTCCCTCGGCTTAGCGCCAGTCCTCACGGGACACCCCCTGCGGCGTGGCCCCCCGCCTGCTGCTAGCCGCAGGGCCCGGAGCCGGAACCCAGAGCCAGAGGCTAGCGGGAGCCGGTCTCACGGGGCAGGGCAGCAGCAGTGCAGACACCCCCCCGCGTGGGCCAGAGGGCCAGGAGCTCACCCACGCTCCCCGCCCTCTGGCCAGCTGTCCGCCCCCACAAACGGCGGGGGAGCGAGGCAGACGCGCTGCCTGGCTAGCCAGTGCAGAGGAAACATCCCACGGTCGGTATCCCACGGTCAGCCCAGAGGGGCGCGGGTTAAACACAGCTGCTGGTCTCCACAATACCATCCATGGCGGGGAACGCTGCCGCAGGAGCAGGCCACGGGCTTGGCTTAGGGCAGTGCTTCCCAATCTTTTTGATACTGGGGACCAGTAAACCCATTCACAAGCTTTTGGAGGACTGGTATCATTTATTTGCATATTCATTAAGCAAATGATGAATATGCAAATAAATTGTGTCGCTGGCCCTACCTGTCCAGCGGGTTGTTCTGCCCCCCTCCTGGCCCCAATCCTTGCTGCCTTATTGGCCGGCGCCGGCTCCCCTGGCTGCGTCTGGCGTTCTGCGGCGGTGCGCACGACGCCCGGCCTTCTCCCTGGGTCCTAACGCCCGCCGGATCTGGCCCCGCCGCCCAGGAGCATGCCCAGCAGAGACGCCACGGCAGCGGGCTCTCTCCCAAGAGGGCCGTGCTCGGCAGCGCGGGGAGCTGCTACCCCGTCACACAAGTTAATAGGATCGTGCGTGATCATTTTTCTAAGGACTGGCCCTGGGTCGCGGAGCACACGTTGGGAAACGCTGCCTTCAGGCATTTTCCAGCTGTGCTGGATGAGGGGCCCCAGTCTGTCAGGGCTGCACTCAGCCCTAGGAAAGTGCCTGGGTAAGTCGAGGAGCCGCCCTACCCCGGGTCTCCCCTTGCCGTGCTCA
The DNA here is from genome assembly GCA_019425775.1 of Rafetus swinhoei. Taxonomy (NCBI): domain Eukaryota; kingdom Metazoa; phylum Chordata; order Testudines; family Trionychidae; genus Rafetus; species Rafetus swinhoei. Next base: position 40,863,489 of record CM033428.1, on the reverse strand, counting down.
CCAAAGGCAGCGCTGCCGCCAAACACGCCTGAGTAGACCGCTCACAGCCTGCCCTCGCGCTGAGTCGCTGCTCCGCCTCTCAGAAGCACGGCCGCATCACCACCCATGTCCCCGCGGCTCGGGCAGCCTTCCTCCAGGCCCCGCCACGCGCCCGCACGCCCGGGCCCAAGCCGGAGCGACTCCGCTGCAGCTCGCGGGGATGGAGGCAAGGGTGGCAAACACCCCGACAGCCCCGCGGGCCCTGCCCAGCTAGACGAGAGAGGCGCGGGAGGCGATCGGCTCGGACAGGGCCATGCCCTTGGAACTGCTTCTCTGGGGAGTCGCAAGCCTGATGCTAAGTGGAACAACTCAGAAGGGCCTGGGCTGCGTTTGCACCAGTTCAGCTCCCCAGGTCCTGCCCTTGTCAGCACATTCACTTGAGTCCAAAGGGCCAGGGCCGGCTGGCAGCTCCCAGCAGTGCCAGGCAAGAGAAGCCCGACGGGGCGAGCCAGGAACAGGTTACGGAGATTCCAGCCTCCGGCGTTGGGACAGCTGCTTGGAACGACGGACCTGGACTGCCAGCCTCCCCCCGGCTTAGCCCAGCTCACTGGCCCGGCCCGACCAGGCCCGGCCCGCACTGCCTGGAGAAGGGGAGGGAGGGGGCTGCTGGAAGCTGTGGGACACACGCCAGGTGCTTGCAGCGCCAGCGACAAACCTGGATGCTTTGCTACCTCGCGGAGCGCCCCAGCAACAAGCGGTGGCAGCAGCAGGGCTCAGTGGACAAGTGGCTCCCAAGCTCTGCCAGAGGCCCACTGCGCTGGCTTGGACAAGTAAGGTCCATGCCTCAGTTTCTCCATCTGTAAAAGAGGGGTGTACCCCTCCCCCCGCTACGGGGGTCTGCTCCCGTGTGTGACGTGCTCTAACAATCAGGACTTTGCAGGGATTCACAGGAAGACGCTGCAGCCCACTCTGCCCCCAGGAAAAGCCCCACTCTAATTAGCAGCCCATCTAACAGCCTCTCCTGCATCCGAACCAAGACAAAGGCCTCTCCGGCTCCCAGCAGTTTCACTTGTGCATGGAGCGACCTGCCCGCCCCACAGTAGGGAGGGCGGCTACAAGCCGACCCCCCCAGAACTCTCTCCAGCCCAGAGGGGAGCGCTGGCCCGGCCAGCCCGCCGCAAACAGGACGTGACCCTGTTTCCCAGAGCCGGCTGCGGAAGGGAGCAGCTCTTCTAGTTCCTCTGCCTGCCTCCCACTTTCCCTCCGCTCTGTGTCCCATCCCCCTTTCCCTGGCAAGGCAGACCCGTGCCAGCCGCGCTGAGTCACTGCCGGCCTTCAAAGGCACAGACCGGTCCCCAGGAGGCCAGAGAAGGCCCCATCGCTCCAGTACCCATGCGCCTCGAGACTAAGTGACTCGCCCAGGGTCACACCAAGGGTCTGTGGCAGAGCAGGGACTCAATCCCGATCCCAGGTTAGTGCGCTAGTCCCTGGACCATCCTGCCCCAGTTCTAAGTCCAGCACAGCGACGCTCGGGCGTGGCGCCGATACCAGCGAACGAACCAATGGCCACAGCGGGCACCAGGGAGGCAAGGAGTGATGTAGGGCCCCTTGCTTAGAGCACGAACACCCAAGCTCCAGAGAATTGGGTCCTGGCTGGCCGAGTCCACCTCTCGGGGCTTTCCAGCTGCGGTGGGGCACGAGGGCCCAGAGCTGAATGCCAGGCGGGGGCCGGGAGCACGTTCCCAATGGGGGGCTTCGCCCATCGGTCTGACGGAGCGTGTGGTGAGCTTCAGGGCCCATCGCAAAGCTTCTCGGGTCGTACGGGGGTTTGCCAGAGGGCCTGGAGGGCTCTGGGCAGACACTTGGCCAGCTCAGCGAGGGGTGATCAGCACATGTTGCCAACTAAACGCTGAACAATTTAGCTGGACGGGGTCCCATCCAACTCTCCGCAGCTAGTCAGAAACCCTACACCCCACCCAGCCCCAGAAATAGCCCGCTCCCTTTGGTGCGCGTGTAACATTACCCCAGCCAGCGGAACAGGCCTGCCCGTCACATGCTTCCAGTGCAACCCAGCCAGGGGCCGCGCGGACCCTTCACAAAGGCGTCGCCCTGTCTCAGCTGCTCACACAGCACCGGAGCGATTGTGCACCCAGAGGGGTTCACGTTTCCCTGGATTTTCACAGGCATTACCAGCAGGCCAGTTTCTCTCTGCACCGGAGAACACACCAAACCCTGCACGGCTTCACTTTCCCCAACACCCGGGAAGGCCAGGGCACCCCAAGAAAGCCCAATTGCTACCCGGGGATTGGCGTTACTCCCTCCCTTTGTCTGCTTGTGGGAGCACATCCCCCCTGCTGCTTTTCGTTCTTCCCCCTGCTCAATAAACACCAGTCTGAGCCTCACTTGTGAAGTGCTTCACAAGCAGGCGGGAGGATCGTCTTGCAGCAGGGACAGGACTGGCAATCAGAGAACCCTGGTTTGACTCCCAGTCCTGTGCCAGACTTTCCTATGAGCCCTTGCCAAAGTCACAACCGGCGTGCCTCAGTTTCTCCATCGGTCAGATGGCGCTAATAATACCAACCCTTCCTGGGCTGAGAGAAGTACTTGGCTCCCACAACGGAGTTTACAGCAACACCCAAAGCTTCCCCCACACTGGACATTACAAAACCACCCTTAGTTAAGTTGTAGCTTCTCTTAGGAAACCCAGCTCTGAAGGGGAGAGAGCCAGGAGCGGATGCGTCCCGGTACGAGACAGTACGCAGCACAACTCTGTGCGGACTGGACGCTGGACTTGGGCCTGAACAGAAGTCAGTCCAATGAAAGGGGTTACCCCCTCCCCCACCTAACCTCAGAGGCGTAGCCGGGTCCGTGTCTATCTGCAAACAACTGTGCCTCTAGTCCCATGTACCGGCCAATCGCCTTCCCTCGCTAGGCCTGCGCAAGGGAAAGGAGACAGCAGAGACCCAGGCTGGTGCTACAGAAAGGCAGGTCTGTGGTCAGTGCTAGAGACCATTCAGGAAGAAGCAGCGAATAGATGAAGACCTAGAACAACTGTCTGTTATTGCCAAGGGGAAGTGGAGCCTGAAGAATCGGTATTTGTCTCTGCTGCACTGGTACCAAGCGCTCTGGGGGTTCATTCCCCGCACCGGGACGCACACAGAAAGCAACTGTCCCAGTCGTTGACCCATGGAGACTCAGCCAGGCGCTGGCTGCAGACCCAGAGGGAGCACCCCTTGTGTGGCAGCCTGTTAAATGACCACGAGTTTCCCTGCAAACTGCACTGGAGGGGGCTTTGCTTGCAAGTGAACAGTGAGGTCAGGCGCGGTGGGTCATGCGGCGAGCAGAACTGGAGACCCCCCCAGAGCACTGTGGGACCGGCGCATGCAGGACAGATCTCGCTGGCCTAGTCATTCCCTTGCTGAAATATCAGGCCCGGAGGTTCATCTCCCGTGGCGCTCCCGGGAAGGGGGCGTGTGGACGGTGGAACCGTCCCTTAGTGCACGGGGTAAGCAGCTCCCTGCCGCCCATGTCACCCCCCGGGTGGCAGTTCAGAACGAGGCATGTGACTGTTTAACCCTAAGCCTCCCCTACTGATTAAGGTTAATTGGCCGGGGCTGGAGCAGCCCCTCACCACCGAGGGCAGGGGGCTGCCGCAGACAGGGGCTGCTCTGGTCGTCCACAGCGAGCCCGGCTGCCCCACAGGCAGGGGCTGCTCCGACCCTGGGGCGGGTCACTCCAGCCTAGCCGGGCTGGAGCAGCCGCCCAACCCCCCTCTAAAAAACCGATTAACCGGGATTTGGCATCCCTACCCAGAACGGACAGCACAAGACTCCGTTTTCCCAACAACGACATTCCGTGTCGGTGACGGGGACACGTCAGTGCAGGGTAAGCCAATCCAGCACTCCGGAGCGTGGCTGCTGCGTGTGTAGACACCCCCGAGCTAGCTCTGATCTAGCCCCGCTCCAGAAACAGCCGCTGAGGAGCCATGGACGCCTGGGCGTGCCTCCAGAACACTGCCAGGGTCCTGGCTGGCTTGTACTCCTCCTGTGTGGCCGCAGCTGCACAGGTATTGCTGCTCAAGCGAGCTAGATCAGAGCTAGCCCATGTCTACGCAGGCTGCAGTCCCCTCTCATTGCAGCACCCCTCCCCAAGGGCTGGCTTATCTGAGAAAGTTACACTGGCCATGTTAGGTCTCAGGGTGTGAAAAAGCCACACCCGCCCCTGGCGTAGACAGCAGTAGGCTGAGGAAAGAATTCTTCTGTTGACCTAACTACCACCTCTCGGAGAGGCAGATTAGCTACACCCACGGGAAACGCCTCGCCCTTACTGCAGCGAGCGTTTTAAGCGTAGCCAGCGCCTTAGTGCTTTGATGCCCCGGCTGGGCAAGGTTGGTCACAAAATCAAGCCCTTTCAAGACTGACATTTTTAAGCCTGACATTTGTTGGTTACAAACACTGGGAAGCTGAAACCCTATGAGGCGCCGAGACGCTCTCTTCCTTTGGACCTTCCTCTGCAAAGCTGATGAAAAATAAAGCAGAACTGAACCCGGAGACTACTGGGATTCAAAGAAACCCAACACAAATATCGCAGGGTCATTTTTCAGGAGCCCCTAACCTTAGCATGGGAAGCACTAGTCAGAGAGGTCTGGGAAGGAATCCGGGTCTGATCAGTCCCGGGGGGATCTGCTCGGATTCTCGTACAAATACATTTTCAGATGCCGTTCCGAAAGGCCAGCGCCTCCTTTGCTTACTCTCAGAGGCTCGGGTTCGTGGACTGACTCAGCAACCGGAGACAATGGCCCGAACAGTGCAGCTGAGACAGCTGCCCTAGGTGGATGGGATGTCAGCACTGTGGGGAAGTCACTGCAAAAGGGTTGAATTCAGGATTATGGGACGCAACCCAGCTGCCACTGACTCCAAGGGAGCCGCATTGGGCCCAAGGCAGATCAATGGTACAAGAACGGATTTTAAATATTGGGTTGTAAAGAGTTTCAATATGAAGACAAGCCAATTTTACGATACGCTTCGCTCTGCAATTGACATCTGACACGCTGCCATTGTGAGCGTTTACGGCCAGGCTGTGTGTTCATCTTTAGAACACCACTTCTCCCTCTCTCAAGGGAGACGGCCCACACATGCTACGGGAAACTGAGTCCAGGGCGACAAAGCGAGGGACTATTTAACAGAGCTATTCCAGTGCACAGAGTAAACAGACTCAGAAGACAAAAATATGTTCTCTAATTTCTTCCCAGTACTAGTAACTTATGTCTAACTTGTTTGAATGGTAGGCAAAATATTACAGCAAAATGTGATCATAACTTAAAAGCATTCTTGGAAAAGTATCTATTCATGAAGTTGTCAGATCATCTACTATGGATTTGTGGTCTTGATCCTTTATTAATTTAAAGCTTTGTAATTGCTGCCAAAGGAAAAAATACAGGAAAACTAATCATTGTAAATGTTATAAGCACACTGATGACTGTCCATTACTTTCTCAAAACAGGGCATCAGGATTTTTCCTAACAAATAAAACAACAAACTCTTAAAGGAACCCACTAAAATGTAGCGGGCAGGAATGCACATCCAATTCACCGTGTTTCTTGCAAATGACTGCTTGGGTGAAAACAGATTGGTTAAGTACAAGTACAACCATAGAATCACAGAGCACTAGAACTGGAAGGGACCTTGAGAGGTCATCGAGTCCAGTCCCCTGCCCTCATGGCAGGACCAAGCACCGTCTAGAGCATCCCAGGTGTCTGAAATGTTATATTATCGAAGAGCCTTGACTAGCAGTACTGAAATGGGACGACTGTAAATGTGCCGAATCATTCATTTGGTGGAATCTCACTAACCAAATGTGCGTTATCCCAACCTGCACAAGAGTGCGAGATTTGTCAATAGATCCAGTAGGGCTGGTCAACATTCCTCTGTGGAAACTTTGGCAGTTTACTTAATTTTTTGCAAAATAATTTGTTCCTTTTTCTGCAGAAAAATTTGTGTAAAAAAATCCAGGCACTCTAAAAACCACAATATTTTGAGAGGGAAATACTCGCAGTGCCTCATCTGGGAGTTGTAAAGAGGTTGCCCTTGGTTCCCATTCTCCTCGTCAGGCCAGACTCTGGTCAGACAACATCCCCAGAGTCCCGTGATAGATCATGGCCAAGGACAAAACGACTTTCCTCCTCACAGAGGGACACCATAAAGCATGAGCGCGCGCCTGGCCCGTGGAGGAGAATGGGAACATGAGCCACCAGAACGACAAATCCCAGTGAGCATTATGGCAGCATGTGAGAGTCAAATAGCAGCTTTTCACTGAAAAGCTCCGCGTCTGCGGAGATAAAAACCTAACGTTTTCCACAAAAAAGACTTTTTCTGATCAACTGTAAGATCTAGTTTATTCTCCAAGTACTCAGCAATAGGGCAAAGTGGACCATGATTTTAATATTATCTCGGTGTTCTTAATCGCATGAAGTACCAGTCAGTACAATCCAGCGCAAACAACAGTCAATATCGTATTGTTCTAAAAGCAAATACTACATCACCTTTTATTTAAAACGGCCTTTATCTTAAGCACACATATTTAGTTTCTGCTTGATTCATGTGTTGCTGATTAACTCCATGGAGAAATGGCTTTATGCACAGTATTCAGAACCTTTCCCCTGCTTCAGCGCTACAACTGGTGTTACGACACTAACATTAAAAATTGGGATGGTCTCAATCTTTGTACTTGAATCTGCACGGACAACAGCCCACTAGCACACTCAGGCTGTGGACAGGCTGGCTATACTATACCTAATAAATGTCTTGGAACCAACAGCATGTAGCATTAGGGCACAGGTACTTATCTGTCCTCTGAAGGTAACTTACAGAAACTAAGGGCAGGTCTACACTATGGGGCAATGTCGGCCCAAGATACACAACTCCAGCTCCATGAATAGCAAAGCTGGAGTCGATGTACTGTAGGTCGAGGTGATGGGAGAGTTTCTCCTATCGACTTCCCTTATGCTTCTCATTCTGGTGCAGGTACCAGTGTCAACAAGCGAGCGATTGGCAGTTGATTTACTGGGTCTTTACTAGACGTGCTAAATCAACTCCCAAAGGATTGATCGCTGCACTGCAGATCTCCTGGTAAGTGTAAATCTGCCCTAATTAAATCCCCATGGAGCTCCCACAGATCAGTTCTAAGCCAGTGGGGCCAGGTCCTTCCTCAGACAGTTTGGCGGAGGCAGTTTAGCATATGTACCTATCAAGCAAGAAATAAAAATGCACCTTTAGCTGACTAAATCTGTCATTTTGATTAAGAGACATCGCAGAAACGTTATATTATTGAAGAGCCTTGACTAGCAGTACTGAAATGTGACTACTGTAAATCTGCCGTGGACTCATTAGCGTGTGTATCTTCAGAGAACAATTACAGGCAAGCGGTCCTCTCTCCGCTACAAATATGCAATGCGGGATTCCCAGCTGTGGGTACTACGTTGGTTCCTGGCTATCTGAAAAGAAAGTATCGGAGACAACGGGATCTCGAGAAGACTATAGACAAGAGCAGAGAGGCCGCAAACTCCTGGAGGTGGACTCAGAGCAGGCCACATCTCTTCTCCTGGCAGGTCAGATTCCCAGTCGGGTCACAACAACAGAGGGGAGATTGTTGTGATCTTACCCCAGACTGGATTTCTTCTGGGAAGCAGTGACACAGCAGCTCTCGCTCCCAGAGGGACACTGGCTTCCTGCCCTAGCATGGAGACAGGACTAGGGACTGGCATGAATAGACACCCCCTTCCTATGGCTGTCAAAATCCCAGTAACTCCTGCGATGTTCAGAGGAAGGGAGAGGAGGCATTACAAGCAGAGCAGACCACTCAGTATTTTTTCTTTTGCCTGCAGACTGGGAACGTGGAACAGCACCACAGTCTTTATACAGTCTTGCCAGCTGATGTTACAGCCTTCTCGCAGGCTCCAAAAAGGCTCCCAAGAGGCAAGGGGAGTTGACGTCCAGCTAAGAGAAAAAGGAGGAGGAACAGGGCTTGGCCAGAAAGATAATCTAATGAGGACTGCCCCTGGGACGAGTTCTCATACTGGTGGCGTTTTCCAGAACCACAGCTAGGCACACACACAAACCGACTTCTCAGTTCAAGTTAAACTTTTACACCGGGGAAAAGGGTCCCCTCCCAGCGCTAGCTTTCTAGTCCCCAGCAGCCCAGGCGTGGCAACAGAAAGGACAGAGAAACAACAAGGATACAGTGCAATGCAACATGGCGCTTCTCCCACACCCGAGACACAAAGGGGAGATGGAGCGCGAGACATGCACTAACAACCCAGCAAGAAAACACTGGCGAGAAGCCAAAATCTTCACAGTTTGCAGGATTTCTTTTAAGGAGGAAACGGTGTTTCGATAACCCTGAGCTGCTTCTAGAGAAGTAGAAGGAAGTGAACCCTGGCATTATGGTTAATGGAGATACAAGGTTCGCATTCAGCCGCTAGATAAACTGTAGCATGGACATCAACTCTCCCCTGACGCAGGTCCGACAAAGCTGCAAACAGACCCAGAACAGAGCTAGGCCCCCTGAGGCAGGCGAGGAGAACGAAGCATCGGTCTCCATCAGCCACTGCAGCTGTGAGTCACAGCTCTCCATCATGGCCAGAGACCCCCAAGAGCGAGAGGCCAACACACCACAGAAGCCTTCAACGCAATCGGGAGAGACACGAATCCTAACACACCTGGGGGGCATCCCCCTGGGAGTGGGGATGGAGCAGAGAAGTGACCGACTCTCTTCGGGGCCTTGCCCTGACTAGGAAAAGGCAGGGTTAGGGCAGGCTTGGGTGTCTACTCCAGGGGCAGGCATCACTTTTAAAGGGAGGGCCACTCCAACAATTTGCTAAGTGGCCAAAGGGCGCCCCTTTTTGTGATACTAATGGAGGGGCTGTGGGGGCTGGGACAGCGCTGGGGTGGAGAAAGGAGCTCAGGGTAGGGGACAGGAGGGGGTTGTGTCCTGTACCAAGGAATTGGGGTGTCGGAGGGGGCTTGGGTAGAGAGGATTCGGGCCTGGGGAAGCCGTGTAAGAGGGAGCGCGGGGGCTGGGAGGGAGTTGTGACCAGGGCCGGCGGTGCAGGAGGGAATGCAGAGGGTCTGGGTGGTTCCTTGGGTCAGGCAGGAGAGGTGCGGTGGGAGTGCAGTGGCAGTCCTGCTGGGCTGTGGACGTTAGCAGCCCAGAGGATCGTGGAGGGCTGGATCAGGCCCATGGGTTGTATTATGACAAAGACCACGAGGCTCTGGTGAGGCGGACACCGGCTGTCAGGTTCAGCTCTCTGCACTGAGTATCACTAATACGATGTGCTGGGGGAACTGGGAGATGTCAACTCCAAGTGAGGAAGGGACCGGCTCAGATTTGCTTCGGAAGGCAACAATCCACCCACACGTTACTTGGCTAGACCCCCCAGGAGGAGAACGGGCACTGCCATAAGGATGCAAAGGGTGCAGACATCAAGGCAGGGCAGGCCGGTTGGAAGTACACTGACCTCATCTGAAGGAAAAGGGTGTTCAGGTGCCCAACCACTCAGCTCACACAACTGTGAAATGTGGATCTGCGATCACCCGCCTCACTGACCAGCGCAGTTACTATGACTACCTGGGCAATTCAAGGATTTGTGCATGCAAATGGCCAGTGAAAAGCAGCGCCAGCTAATTTCACTCCCAAATACTCCATTCCCCACATTCACTCCTGACTTGTGAAGGAGAAGGGACCCATCTCCCACTACCTGTGCCAAGACTTGGAGCATGATTTCCCGACACACTTCTGTGGCTTTGGGTATCTCTTCCTATTCCAAACAGCTGATAAATACAAACAACCATCTTACTTATGGGTTAGGCAAATGAACTGCAAGTCAGTAGCAGAGTCTTCCCCATTCATCGGGTCCCCTTCCGCTGCAGGCTTGTATCCTGGTGCAGAATGATACTTCCCTGTCTCACAGGAGCTGTGGGAAGCTCGAGTAACAAGTTTACTGAGGCCCTTGCATGGCACATGCCATTCAAGTTCAAAGTACGTCATTTCAGAATGCACGATTTCCCCAGGAACACTTCAACAGCCAATTCTGATGACACGGGCCAGGCTTTCAGAAGAGCGGAACATCCAAACCTCCTGTTGATGTCAATAGCGGATGCGGGTGTTCAGCACCTCTGCAAGCAGCCTTCTAGCCATCCACATTAAACTTGGCTTTGCATCCTACGGTAAAGCCAGGGGCTCAAACTGGAAGGCACCATCGCTAAGATGGAGGAAGTCAGCTCTCCCACTGGGAGGAACTGGAAATCGGAGCATTTCAAAAGTTGTTTTCAGAGAAACATTTAGTAAATCTTAATCTGTTTCGAACTGGCTGGGCTTATTTCTGAAAGGCAGAAATAACTGCTTGGAAAGCCCAAGGCACTGAAGCATAATTTCCCAAACCTTTGACAATCCTCTTGGTGACAACAGTTTCTGTACTATAACAGGCACACAGTAAGCAGTCAATGAGAATTACTACCTCGAGTTCCTTTAGCAGGTAAAGACGGGCCTTCTCCAGTCATGCAACCACTAAAACTTGAAGCAGGGTTTCCCAAAGTGCACTCTGTGGAGCGCTGGGACTCCACGCGATGGGTCCAGAGGCTGCGTGAGAAAATATTAATGACAGTGGCAGGACCCTGCTATTTTGTTACTAATTTTCTGATCGTTTTCTTTTTTTGAAAGAATGAATAAGAAATATACAAGAAATAAAAATAGAATTCAAAGTTTTGTCTATTTATTTGGGTCCCCATTGAATTAAAAGTCACAATATTGTAAGGACTCTGCCAAATCTGCAGGACCTTATAGGGGCTCTCTATCTGAAGACGCTTGGAAACCCTGCTTTAAGCAATACGACTGGCTCTAATTAAGAAGTTTTCCGTATGTGCTGGGAAGAGCCAGGCGCTGTTTTAGAAGGGTTACATCAGGGCTACTCAACACGCGGGCCCATGGTTGCATGTGGCCCATTTGTTTGCAGCCCACGGTGTGGTTTGGGTTTACATGGGGCTCAACACGCGGCCCACGGGTGGGAGCCAAAACAAAAAGGGAGTCAATATAATGGTCTTCTGTTGATGTGTGTTTTAGTAGTTCAATTCCTGGATTGTCACTGCTCATGAATGGGTGGCAATTGGGTAAATACTGCATTTGATTAATATCAGCAGAACTGACTCAAATGGGGCCTGCATGTTGTGTAGTCATGCCTTAATCTTTGTATTCATGCCCGTCCATGTGAAAGAAGCTATTTGCATATATTTGCATAGATGTTTGCATGCATGTGGGACCACACTTAAGTTGCGGCCCTCGGCATGTGCTGTGAGTATCATTGTGGCCCCCGGGGCTTCCAAAGTGGAGTAGCCCTGGGTTACATAATGTGCATTCGGGGCCCTCAGTCTGCAGCTGCCACCCTCTGGTGGTCCAGCTCTGAAGGCAGAAGCACTGAGGGTGGCAATAACCAGGATCCCCCATAAAATAATCTTGCAACCCCTCCCCCCGCAACTACCTTTTGGGTCAGGACCTCCAAACTGAGAAACTCTCGTCTCTCCTCCTCACACACACACACCCCATGAAATCGGTCCAGTATGGGGCAAGAGCACACCAAAAGACCAGACTTCACAGTGCAGGACATGTTTTGCATGGCCATGAATCTGGTAGGCCCTAACTCTGGGTCATGAAGACTGGCCTCCAGAGTCAATCACTGCCCCTTCTGGGGAGACTGTCAACGAGGGTGGCCACACATCTGTACTGTACTCCAAACAGGCCACTGGATGGTAACTTTCAGTCACTATTGGTCAGCGCCAGGCTTTTTTTAATATGACAGGCTTTCTATTTCTGTATTCACTCCCCTCTGCCATCTAGCCCTTTCATGTGAAGAGTATTTCATCCTCAGGCAAGCCCCACAAGGCAGCACTGGGACAAGTACTGTTCTTTAGTGAACAAATAACCAGTTATTTATTGAGTGAACTGAAATTAGCCAAAAGGCTTTGGTTCGTAACTGTGGAAGACTAACCCCTTCCCTAGTTAGATTAACACCGGCTAGGAATGTAGAGGATAGATGGCATTTAGCGATGATAAATATGAGATAAGGGACATTTGCCAAAGTGCTGATTGTCTCTGGAGTTGCACAGTCTTGAAGAGCTGATACGAAGCAGCAGTTAAAGTAAATAATATGCTAGTGGACACTGAGAAGGTGATAAAATATAGAGCAGAAAATGAAACCTACTGAAAAATGCTAGTTTGGAGAAACAGTCCGATTCCAGTTGCCACAACTGAAAAAGAAGTTCCAACAGATCAGAGATGCTCATAAAAAGGCAACAAACAGAATTAGCAGCATGGTGGGTTTTATATAAAGAGGTTCAGAAGACCCGATTACTTAGTCCGGAAAGGAATCGGATCGGTCTTCTTTTCATCCTGCCCCGTAACGATAAGCACCCAGTGAAAAGAAAAGGCAGGCCACTTAGCTCCAATACAATCTCTGCAGCCTGGGAGTGTAGAACAGAGCCACATGCATCACGTGGTCAGTGCACAAGTTGCATAACACAAAGCTGCTCTCATTCCTGCAAGTGGCCAGATAAACGCAATCACTGGACCTTCAAAGGAGGGTGGGAGCAGGGCACGACTGGTATTTGTAGATATGCAGGCTAAGATAAGTACACAAGGAAGGAAATCTGCTCTTTCGGCACAGCATTGCCTGCATGGCTACGTTCATCACAGAGCTTTATTTGCTTTCCTCTGATGTTTCGGCCACTACCGGACACTTGTTCTTCTCTGCTACGCTATGGTCTGACCCAGGATGTCCCTATGTTCGGACGGAGGCAAGTTACTGAAGCAGACCAAGTGGCCAGTATCCGCCAGCACTTTCGATATTCGTATGGCACTTTGTACTTTGGCTGGTCCCGCTCAGTTTGTGGCAGCGGGATCTCTTTGTATTTCAACGGCAATTCATCTGCAGTCACGACAAGATGTCTGTTAACTAATCAATGCAGGCACTTCTCCTACTTTCTGTACTCCCACTGACCCTGTGAGCTAGTCATGAGGAAAAGAGAGGGAAACGTTTTCCTCCTGAAGCGTTATCGATATTGCCTATGTTCTGTCCCAGGCAGCTGTTCTAGATTTGCTCCAGCATCTCTGACAGCCACATTGACCTAGCCAGGTTTTTCTATTTGTAACTGTCCTAAGTATCCCATGGTCTTACAGCAGCCAGTGGCACAGTGTCCTTATAAAGGCAAAAGGAAACCTGCAAAGCTTACGGAATTCACCAGAATGGAAAATCCTTGAGACAGTCTAGGGCAGCGGTGCGCAACCCGTGTCTTCCTGGGGATTCGCAGCGCCGGGCTGGCTGCCATTTTGTTTTCCCAGCTCAGAGCCCGACATACGTGCGGCGGGGGAGGTGGCAGGGGAGCGTACCGGCACTTTAAATTAAAGGGACTGCAAAAAATGTTCCTGGTGCTTTTTTTTTTTTTTGCTCAAAAAAAAAAAAAAATTCGTGTCCCCTGGGGGTCGTGAATTAAAAAAGGTTAAGCACCACTGGTCTAGGGGGATCTTGAAGAGGGACAAGAGATAGATGTGAACAGGTAACCTAAGCTGCTGCACTGGGCTAGGAGGTTAGCTCAGACAGCCCACGGATAACATCCTTCCTGCTTCAGGGTGAAAGCTGATGAGCTGGGAAGGCTACGAAGAAACAATATTTTACTCTCACGAGTAGCAGTTGTTGACATGAAATTATGGGTACTTGGGGGATGAGCAAGGTCTATGGTAGAATTTGTGGCTGTAGTCATTTTCACCAGCATTACCTCACCTCTGGAGGCTGACGCAGCAAGGATGAAATGTGAACATCACTGAGGATTCCCATCTGGTGTCATCGGCATTCTTACATGTTGCAAGATGACATCCTGCTGTCCCGCCCAATTCTTATACACCCTCAGCCGCACACGCTCAGTTGCAGGGTTGCATTTGTCTCCATTTCTATCCCTAGCGGAAGTGTGACTCCTGCTCTGCTGACCATGAACATGACTATAATACCTGGAAAAACTTCAAACATAACGAACGGTCTAGCAGCACCTTAACGACTAACAGAATATGTAGATGGAATCGTAAGCTTTCGTGGGCACAGCCCACTTGCTAGTCCTGTTATTCGTTCTTCTTACACATAGACCGAAGTGATACTACTGAAAGCAGATGTGGTGGGTGGCAATATTATTTGAGGGGCTGACATTAAGGACTTCTCAGTGACGTAATGGTTTTCCAGGGGCTTTTACTAGCCGTTCAGTAGCACAGGCCAGAAGAGTAGTGTGGTTGAGACATACATTTTTCTGTTTCCTAAGCCAGCAGTTTCACGTCCACACGTCCCAGCCACGGAGATCCAAGCAGGAGTTTTGTCCCTCAGCAATACTAAAGCCTTCCTAGTTGCCAGGCTACTTCTATTACTGTCCTACAGGCAGGTCACGAGACTTGGCTAAATGAATTTGATTTGCAAAATGCCGCTGTCTTGCAATCTTTCTTGACTGCCAATTCCTGAAAGGCCACATTCTCTGAAAGGCAGATTGTCTTTACTGGAACAAGACTGTCACAACATCCCTCAGTAATATGGCAGGTATTAAATATTATACATACGTAAACACTGTGAAATAGCCTGTTCTATGCCTGGGAATTCCTGCCTCTCTTGTAGGGGGGAGAAAGGATCGGAAGAGGGGTCTCCCACCTTCCGGGAGGGTGCTTTTACCACTGAGCGATGGGGTATTCTGGTGTGGGGCTGCCTCAGTCTCTCCTGTGGAAGCTGTTACACTGTGTATAAATCATACAAGACTGACCGGGCTAGAGAGAGGGAATGCCTCTTTAGTCCAGGGGTTAAGGCGCCCACCTGGGAAGTGGGAGACTGCCGGGTCCAGTCCTCCTGCTCAAATCACACTTCCATCCTTCACCCAGACTGGAAATCAGACAGGGCGAGAGGACAAGATTTATTGTACCAGAGAGTCAGGAGAAGGAGCAGCTTTGCAAAGATTTAGTTTAAAATGAAACCAGAATGCTCACAAAGGCTAGACCAACCTGCCCAGTGTTGTGTAACGTCTCTTGCTGCGATGGGCACCCTCATCACCATCCCCTGCAGTTTCATAGGTGCTGAAGGGAGGCTACTTTGAAATGTGTAACAATGCGAGAGCAATGGCTGCTCTCACACTTGACTGCCCTGCAGTACTACAGTGCATGCAGACTGCTGCAACACATGGGCCCGTCTGGGTCACTCCAATTCCCCTTCTTCCGGGAGCCTAACCCTCAAAGCCGCTCTTCTCCCTCCTCTTCAAGAGGTGGGGCTGGCACTTGTGCAACGCCTTAGCCGCGTCCTTGGATCATGTGTTCCTCAGGTCAGGAACCTTTGGCTATCCAGACACTGGGCAATGTACAGAAAAGTTCCCCCACCTGCTGGGAAATCACAGAGCAGAGCAAACCTCCAGATGCCGTTTTCATCGCCTGTGACTAAAGCGGCAGCGTGAGTAAGTCTCACCAGAATGGCGTCAACCATCGGCCGGCTCACCGGAGCTATTTTTAGCACGTGAGCTTGAGTAGAGCCAGCCTGCATCTGGCCACTCGAACGGGGAACGCATGAGCGCAGGCCCCAGCGGGGGGGACAGGGCTGACGCAGTCCTGTAAAGGGGGGGGGGCTTGTTACGTCGACACACACACAGATACTGAGACTCCAGCCCTCTCATGGTGCCGAGGGACCCCAGTACCCTACCCCTCTGTCCCGTTGATAGTCTCTCCCCATCCCCAGCCCTGGGGGACAGAGCCATTTCAGGCTCTTTTGTGGCAGCAACAGCCGTCTCCTCGTACCGTGCCCAGCTTGGAAGCCAGGACTGCCGTGGGGATTTAACAAGAAGCCTCTGTGCTCACACGGAGCAGGGGGGTTCCAAGCAGTTTGCAGTACGTGGGCACTTACGTCACTGGCCATTTATCCAAGTAAAACTGCAGGCCTCACTAATGAGAACATTCATCTGCTAATCCGCACTGGCAAAGAGCTACCTCCAGCAGCATTGCTAGGCTAAAGCAACGCAAGCAGTAACGCCGCTTCTATTTGAGCCCAAAGACAGCAACGGCAATCTGAACAGTCGGACACACAAACATCTCTAGAGCGAAGCTACACAACCATCCCACAACAGCTCCAGGACACAGGTCACCACTGCGTTCCAGGCCTAAGCAAAGCACATCGATATTTGCTTCAGTACCTGGGAGCTGTAGCACACGCACATTCTTTCAGTTCCGTGGGCTCTCTAGCACCTACAACCCAAGCGTTTTCAGGAAACTGAGCTTAGATATCTTGTCAGAGGGCATGAGTTATTACAAAGCATCCAAACTGTGCTATATCCTCTAGACATGTCTGGCACCAGGACTCCTTCCAGGACTTCGATTTACAAGATACATTATGGCCAAAATGAGGCCCCTGGTTTCACTAGCTTATCCACTGACTCCTATTCACTTGCCAGATTTTCCACTGTTTGGTCCACAGAGATTAGACTCTGATATTTTCATCTTCTCATAACAAATGATGAGCAGACACCATTTCCCCAAAGGGAGTCTTCTGTTTTCTGGGGCCTTCCCAGCACTGCAGAACAACAAAACTGCCCCATCGCCTACAACTGGAAAACCTCAAGCTCTGTTTTTGGACCAACCTCTCCATCGTAGTTAGCAGCTGAGATGCTCACTGCAGGAGAGAATTGCTCTCTCAAACCTTGCTCGTTCTAACCAATTTGTAATTGTAAGGCAATTTGTAAAAATGCTTCCAGGGAACTATAGCTGCAAACGATTTCACCAGCTCGTGCCAAACTTGTAGGGTTTGGCCATGCAAGTAGCAGAAGAGGGTTTCCTTTTCCGGTACGGGACTGTTAACACTCTCGCGTGCCGGAAAAAGCTGAAGGAACAGATGAAACATTTCCAAGTCCCGGAAGAGTCTTTCCAGGAGGAGGCAGGCAGTGCTGGACCTGCATGTACATACATTATTTACAGTATGGCGGGATCCAGATGGGGGTTGAAAGGTTTGAGTCTGTGCAAGGTAATCCGGTGGGGATGGCTCAGTGTGGAGATCGGAGGGATCTGGGGCTTAGGGGATTTCTGGGTGCCACGGTAATGGGGCTCTGCAGAGAGGTCAGGGTAAAGGCAGGTCTGGAGGGGAAGAGCTCGGCAGGGGGCTTGGTGAGGGGTCCAACGCCTGGAGGAACAGGGATCCAGGTACAGCTGGTTGGGGCTCAGTGGGAGATGGGCTCACTGGGGGCGGTGAGGCTCGGCGGAAGGGTTTAGGGCTGAGGGGGTCTGGATGCACGGGGCGGATGGGAGTAGCTCCCTCTACAGGGATCCCTCCCCTGCAGCTGAGGAACGATGGGTGTAGGAGGCAGGGAGGGTTCGCAGAGCTTCCTGGACCTGGGGGAGAAGCCTGGGGCAGACCTGACCGGGCTCCAGATGCCATGCAGGAAAAGAGTCTTGTCCTCCAAGCCCAGACAGGACTAGCAGATGAGCCTAGAGTAGGGTAGGAACCACCAGCAAGGTCTTGCCCAGTCCTACGCACAGCAGTTTCTCTCAGTGCCAGCTGTCCTGGGCACCCAAAACAAACTGGGGGGAGGGTTATTTTTCTGCAGGGAAGCACAGAAATCTGGGGGAGGGGCATACATTCTGCGCATGCGCAGTGGCGCACAGTTCCCTCAGGAGTCATACTGGGGAAATACAGTGGTGGCTGCCCAAGGAGATTAATGGGCTAGAAAGTCACCCAGAGCCACATGGAGGAGAACGCTAGGGCTAAAGTTTTCAAAGCTGCTGAGGAGATTTACATGCACAACTCCGATTTGTTTCAATAGAACTGTGCATCTAAACCCCCTAGGCGGCTTTAAAAGTCTCAGCCTAGGGCTGCCTGGCTGTTAAGTGAGGAAAAATGAAAAAAGGTGGAACAGAGGCTAAAGCTCAGCAGAAAAGGGCTGTGAAAATGCCTTGTTATAAGCAGTCCTCTCAGGAGCCCCCATCAAGGCTGCTTAGGGACACTGCACAAGTCTCTTGTCAGAAAGTGAGCCACTAACAGAAGCTGCAGCAGCAAAAACAAACTGAATCTGAAAATGACAGTTGCCACTGGAGCTGAAACCAAAACCAGCAGTTCCCCTCCAGAAGTCTCCAGCTTCACCTAGCCCTGTTAGCAGGGATACAGGCCAGAGAACAGCGCTCCCCCTCACTCCAGGATGAACAGGCTTATTCATTTCAAACATACAAGCACATTACCAAGAAATTAACTTGCAAAACAGAGTGTGCGGCAGTAGAATGCTGTTAAGGCACCATGCTGCTTAGCGTACCTGTGTTTTTCGGTCCATCTGCGTACACTGGTCCAGGAGGTGGGGGTGCATTCTGCCATCCATACTGTGGATAGCCCTGATAACCCGGCTGGCCTGGTTGATACGGCCCAGCAAGCCCTGGCGGGTAGCCAGGGTACGGGGTGGGGCCTGGAGGACCACCTGGTTGTTGTGTATATGGTGGGTATGGGGCAGTTGGACCTGGGCCTGGATATGGTGGAGGATTTTCGTAATTCATGTGGGATGCAAAATTTTTCCTAAAGGGAGAGAAAAAAGCAAAGACATTATTCTGCTTTTGACTGTTGAGTTTCTTACCAGCAGGGTGCACAAAACCCAAATCAGACAGCCAGGCTTTCCCCCTCTCGAATACTTCCCAGGGACCAGGTAATCATTTACAGAGGCTAGAGGAAGTTGTTTAAGGTCACCATAAGACCAGGCAGAGCTGGGAATGAACTCAGATTTCCTAGTACCATGCTTTGGGCCACAAAGTCATCCTTACAGAAATGTAATCTGCTTGTACAGTAATCAGAGAAGCCTCCATTGATGTGATTAAACAATCACAACAAAACCATTACCAATATTACTTTGCACTTTATCAGGTTTTTTTCCTAGGACACCCAAAGTACTCCCCCATTGGTTATTAATGCTAAGCCTCAAGTATGTACAAGAATGGATAACAAAGGGTCACTTCATATCTCACTGAAATTCAGCCATTTTGGGGGAGGAACACAGCAAAACTACATTTTGACTCCTACTGTGAATACCCTTAGCGCGGTGAAATTATATGGAAACAGAGGTAGAAGAAAAAAGTGTTGTTGAGATTCGGTCACACTGCAGTGTTTAAACAAACCTACTCTTCTGAAACACACCCCTGGATCACAAATGATCACACCTTGGGTTTTAGGTCACATCCAGACACATCATTAAAAAGGGCTAAAAGTTCATAAACGGTATCTCATTGTTTTATTACACAGCAGTCGCCAAGGGACTTTGACCAGCCTCTTTCTGATTCCCATAACTGAAGGATGTACTTCAAACATTATGCTAGCGCATGTAGATCAGAAAATGAAATCAGAGTATTGTGAGGGACGTGCGAAAAGTCAACAGCAGAAATGGCGTAAAGTTAGAGTGTGGAAACTTCCCCCAGTTTCAGAAATCCAAAAAGCGTTCTTAGGATTGTGCATGAAAGTCATCCCACATTCCCAAAGTGATTTTTCCCTTGACACTGCCTTTTTAACAGAGGACAGCAGGAATTTCACCACTCTCGTCCTAGACGTCTCCTCATACCCACGTGCCACCGGCTCCTGGCACTTCTCTACTGTATGATTAATTAACTGAGAATTGCTGCTGGCACCACAGAAATGTGATTGGACTACTGACTGACACTAAACTTCCAGGATTCTCTCCCTGGGGGCCTGGCAAGGGGAAGAGATGGAGGATGGATAAAAACATGAAGGTGCATGCTCAATATTATGCACCAGATTTCACTGACTTGTAGAGCTGAGGCTAAGAAACCACTAGATGGTCCAGTCTGGGGACGGGTGCATGACAGACCATATAGAGTTAACTGGATGAAATTCTATGAAGCCCCATAACTTCTATTAGACTACAGCAGAGAACTGACTTCCCCACGCTCATAGAGCGGTAACTCCGATCTCCTGTTGGCTAAGCCAATGCCCTACATACCCCCCTGCTCCAAAAGGTCTCATCTATACACCACACTGATCTAAACTAGAAATACTTTCATGTATCATCTAAATTATATTTACACCGTGCTTGGCACATCTCACAGACAGCTTCCAAGTGCTTTAAAAGGAGGTGAGCATCACTCCCATTTTACCTATGCAGCAAAGTGAAATTACTTGTCTCAGGGCACACAGCAAGCGGGTGAAAGAGTTTGCAGGTTACATTTAACAGCAGCTGAAATAATATTTACCAAAGTAAACTGTATTCAGGGTAATCTGAGCGAGCAAGCAAGCAATGGGGAACCAGCCCCTGCCAGAACAGCATGCAGGTGAAGAGACCATAAACACTGTGTTTCCTTGCTTGTCTGTTTAATTGTTGTGAGCCTGACAGAGCAAACCAGAAACAACCAGGGCTGTTTACATCAACAGTATTTCATCATCTCAGAGATAGAACATGTGGCATTCCCCAAGGCTTGGTCCCCGGCTCCTCTGCTTATTTACAGGTTACCCGTACCTGGCTACCAATCAGTACAATATTAGTTTCCATACACATGCTGATGGAGTCCCAGCTTACCCCGCTTCATTTCTCTGCAGCACCAACATTACTAACCCCCAAACAATGTCAGAAATGTGCTCCCCAAGATACTGCGATTCAAACCCCACATACCACAGCACTGGAAAGCCCTCGCGCTCTCAGTGGGCAGGAAGGACTGGGGGAGCCAGACTACTGTAGCGGATTCTTACAGCTGAGAATTCATTCCAACACCTACTTTGCCATGCAGGCCACAGAGATTAATTCAGGCTTTGCTAAAGGCAATTTTGGGGCATTCTTGTCTTAGCCACCCTGAGATGGGTATTGTGTCAGGGCAGTGCACTGATCTGATCTTATCCCGCCGAAATAATAAGCAGTTGTATTTGGCTATTTTAAAACCCTGCCATTGAGGAAAACCAGCTTTTAAAAGCACCTGCTCTAAATGAGCCATTAAATGACCTGTAATAAACAGTAATTTGACTCAGGTTTCATCAGTGCTATTTTGCTATACTCTCTTTTCTGCTGAGTTAATAGTTATGGGGTGGTTTGGAGAGAGAACACGGTTTATATTTCTAAGCTAAGCCAGGTGTTAGCAAGGTTGGAGCCTTTGTTAACTAAGCAGGTACTTCTCAGTAACAGATGCCATCCTCCAAACCCCCTTTCCTTTGAGAACCTAGCCATTAGGAATCTAAAGCTTTGACTTGTCAGGGTAGGCACTACATGCTTCCACCTCATTATGACCAATCATTTCATTCTAGCTGCAGCCAGAATGCAAGATCATTTAAATAGCTACATGATTTTAACTTCATACATATATCTTGTTTGGGTTTCCCAGCTAGTACCTTCTGAATTTGTATAAAATCAAAACAAAAATGTCAGGGCTTTTTGTCGTGACCTCACTTTTTGCTTTACTCCGGAAATGGTTCCCTTTCAAAAGAGTCAATAAAGCATTATGGTTGTCCTACCTCTCAAACAAAAGTAAAATTTGCTTATGAAATGTTGCTAGATTTGATATATAAAAGGGACACAAGAAGTTTAGGCACTGAATTTAGGTTGCCAAGAAAAGATTGTTCAGCATCTATTGATATAGATTTCATAATAGTTTTTAAATTATCATAATAGTTTATAAATTATACAAACATTGCACAAAAGTGCTAAGGCATGAAACAAAGAAAAACAGAACCATATGTGGAGTTTTGGTCTATTTCACCATCCAAAGTTGAGGACATGCATATTTAATTGTCCCCACTTAAGGTGAGATTTTTCTGGGTTTTCCTATTTTAACGATGTGCAGTGTCATCTGTGACACAGATACGGGAGCCCAGTTGTTTTTTAAAATGAATTGTGATTTTTAATCCAGGCCCTTTATTAAGTGCTCATGGATTCTTCTGTTGTGATGGCAACAATATGTTTGTACTGTTGATTTTCATAGGTAAACAGACAGCTGTGGGAAGTTCTGCCTGGTCTTATTTACCCATTCAATTCAGTAATGGAGCTAGTCTTACAGTGATGTTGCCATAAGGTAGCACGGAGTCCACTTTCACTGAGTGAGGAACGAGGAGAGGATTTCTGTATCCAGAGAAAGCTTCCTCTTCTCCTGCCCCCACCTTCTCTGACCTTTCAGCCAATACCACACTCACTAAGGTCTCCAAACTACTCCTAGGATCACAAAAGTTTGGATTTTTCCCTTGAGCTATTGCCTTGTCTTTTTACTTGGAATTTGATTTCAAGAACAGAAGTGTTACTCATGCACCTGACAGAAATCACCATCAAAATATGTTCTTATTGCCTCTCCCCAAGGAAGAGGAGGGAGATTTCAACATCGACCTCAAAGGTACATAATGCACAGCTACCCATTAGTAGCTAGCTGTGGGCTCCTTTGTTTATTAAGCATTGGTGGATTCCTCCTCCTTGGATTTTAAGTGTCCGTTGGTAAGAGATTGTTTAAGAACAAAACTGGCCAAGGCCATGAAGCCAGAAGAGATATGCTTCTCTTAAGGCCCCGAGAATACAGTAGAATCTCAGCGTTATGAACACCATGTTACTATCTGACTAGTTAACGACACACGTCGTCTAGAACTGGATGTACGCAATCAGGAAGCAGCAGAGATGAAAATCAAATGCAGTACTGTGTTATATGTCAACTACTAAAGAGAAATAAAAAGAAAGTTTTCAAAAAAAGATTTGACAAGATATGGAAACTATTTCTATGCCTGTTTCATTTAAATGAAGATGGTTAAAAGCAACATTTTTATTCTGCATAGTTAAGTTTCAAAGCTGTATTAAGTCAATGTTCAGTTGTGAACTTTGTTTTGTTCATGGTAAAAAACAACCTTTGTTCCCAGGGTGTTTGTAACTCTGAAGTTCTACTGTATATTCATTCTGGAGGATATTTCTGTTTCACCTGCATCAGAACAGGAGTTGCAGTACTTTGATAAATAGGTTGAGAGGTTCTCTCCTTTGATTCCAAAGCCCGGCTGAACAAACCTTCAAACCAAGCTGGGAATCAGTGTTTAAAAGCACAAGGATCCTACTACAGCAACGAGGTCTGTATTAATATCTATGAAGAGACACTGATCGAGCTAATCAATTTTAACACTGTTTGGTAGAGCTATATTTAAGCATGGTTGGGTCCCCAACACGTTCGCCAATCAAAGCACACCAAAAACTAGCTATTTAAAGCAATGTTTATTAACTCTGCTTGGGCTCTATGGTGGTCAAGATCTGGCACTTCACATTCTGTGTCGTAATGTTCATTGATGTTTCCTACAGCCAAATCTCTTAGTGAATCACATGACAACAGGAGGTTGGCTGCGGCACAACAGAGCTATCAACAATTGTGGGATATCAACACACCAGATTTCTGCACTGAGGCTGGACCCCAGAGCGTCTGGGCATGAAATTCTGGTCTGAGAGGAAGAAGAAAAATAAACCGACGATGGGGAAATAAGCAAAGGGAAGTGCAAGAAAGGAAGGAAAAGGAGGAGTGAACAGAGGGGAAGACTTGAGGTGAGAAAAAGTGACAATCGTCTCTGGTTCAATTAAGAGGATTCATGATGAAAACCCAGTGAAAGCAGCCTCCTCATCCTGCCAGCAACACCTGCCAAGCAAGCACTCAACTTTCCAGAGCCGCTACTCCTTGGGGGGCTCACACAAAGCAGGCCCATCACAAGTTGTTCTTTGACATCAGCAGGTTTTTCTCCTTGATAGACTAGAAATCAGCATGAGTTAGCCCTCACGCTTCGGCAAGACTAGGCAGCCCCCGCCACCTCAGCCAAAGAGAAAGCATTAAAGAACATGAACATGAGTGAGCGAGATACATTATTAATGGGGAGGATGTACAGCTTCCAATCTAGCTTCCTAAAGATGAAAAGCAAAATAAATCAGATGCGGTCTGGCAAGTCAAAGGCTTTCTCCCTCCTCCCATTCAATGAAGAAATGTTCACAGCCTGTCTTAACCCCACTGTTATCCTTTTTCCTATGTCTGTTTAAACGGGAATCCCTTGGCGTGCGGAGTCAGGATGAAAACTCCGACTGCACAGAAGACAGCGATAAGAAACATCACAGCCAGCTCTTTGGGAATGAAAGGGGAGGGGAGAAGAGGGTGGGTCGGAAGAGGTTCTATGGATCAGTAAAAATGACCAACCAAGGGAGTCCAGCCTTTTCCCAGATAGCAATGTTGGCTAGGAGGCGGCATACCACACCCAGTCTGGATAGCGCAGCGCAGATCGTTGCCTCTGCACTACAGACAGGCTAGTGCAATCAGCAGGAGATGTCGCTCTCTCTACGATGTGCCACAGAAATGGGCCTTTCCACAGATCAAGATGGAGCAGAGCGTTCTGAGATACGTGGGTCCTCCGAGCGGCAACTGGAGCACCCCACTGTAGCAAAGCAGCACTCGCCAATGCCGATGGCACCAGGAGACAGCTTTCCAGTAGAGCGCTCTGATGGAAAGTGCACTTAGCATCAACACATCCCAGCTCTTGGCAACATGCCTAGAATTTAAATTATGTTCCACTTGGATTGTGTCTCCCAGTATCTCCAGGAAATTAACACACAGGGTCTGCTTTCTAAATGGCACTCATAGAATCCTAGGACTGGAAGGGAGTCAGCTAGTCCAGTCCCCGCCCTCACTGCTTCTACATTTTTCTTATTCGCAGCAACGTTCCATGCAGTTTTACAGCTATGCCCAGTCTGACAGGCAGAGGAGGACTAAGGAGAAGTGAGGTGAAGGGCCACCATTCTGCACTCATCAACTCCAACAGATGCTCTCCTCCAGGATACTCCACAGCATCATTTCTAGCCCCGTGCAAGAGGAAGACAACAGTCTGCATACCCCTTCCACACGAGGCCCAGAGGCAGCTCCCTACCATGTGGTTTGGATCCTAACATTTTCGTGAACAGATTTTCATGAAGCTCATTGAAATGTCAAGACTTCCCAGTCAGCCCCAATACTGTCATTAGTGAGAGACCATTTGCCCCTTCCATATCTAACTGTTGTCTGGGCCTGGGCCTTGAACCTCATTACATTTCAGGACAACAGTGATAAGCAGCAAAGAACTGGTGCCTTCCTCACTAAATCATACACCAGATAAGCCGTCTGCCCCTACAAATATGCAAAAGACCACCTTAAAGCGTGCAGATGTGGTCACACCATCTCAAAAAAGATATACTGGAATTGGAAAAGATTCAAAAAAGAGCATAAAGGATACAGAACAACTTACCTATGAGGAGAGATTAAAAAGACTGGGACTTTTTAGCTTGGAAAAGAGACCACTAAGAGCGGATATGACCGAGGTCTATACAATCATGCCTGGAGAAAGTAAACAGGGAAGTGTTATTTACTCCTTTTCATAACACAAGAAGTAGGTGTCAAATATCCGAGAGGTAGCCATGTTAGTCTGAATCTGCAAAAGCGACGAGGAGTCCTGTGGCACCTTGTAGACTAACAGATTTATTGGAGCATAAGTTTTCGTGGGCAAAGACCACATGCATCTGACGAAGTGGGTCTTTGCCCACGAAAGCTTATGCTCCAATAAATCTGTTAGTCTGTGAGATGCCACAGGACTAGGTATCAAATGAAATTAATAGGTAGCAGGTTTAAAACAAACAAAAGGAAGTACAAGTTGTACCTCCCTTAACCGGGACTCTCTGGTCCAGCAACATCTGTGGTCCTACTGGACCATAGAGCCCAGGTATAGGGAGGTCTGACCACAGGGCAGGAGGGGCCAGGCGGTGCAGAGGGGAGCTCGAGCCTAGGCGGTGCCCACAAAGCTCCGGCCTCACTTAGCAAACAGACAGTGCTAACCACTCCTGAACATGCAAAGGATCGGTTTCCTCCTGAAGAAGCCGTCCCTTAACTCTGAAGTGTCTGCCAGTGACTCTGCAGACTCAGAACTCCTCGTGAGCTACTGAGGTCTAGTCCAGTCCTACACGTCTGTGATCTAGAGAAGTCAATTGAGAAGACAAGCTACTGATATGCTCAACGGCTTCAGTCTTCCTTCCACGTCAGGACTAGAAGTGGGCTGTG
Source organism: Rafetus swinhoei (assembly GCA_019425775.1). Classification (NCBI taxonomy): domain Eukaryota; kingdom Metazoa; phylum Chordata; order Testudines; family Trionychidae; genus Rafetus; species Rafetus swinhoei. The sequence continues at coordinate 40,837,419 of CM033428.1, read as the reverse complement.
CCCACGCGAAACCTGATCCCATTGACACGTTTTGTTAGTCTATAAAACGCTACCAGACCATTTGTTGTTTTTTCCTGTACAGACTAACTCGGCTACCCCCCCCCGAAGCTTCAGGACTACACCCGCAAGTGCCATGAAAGATCTTCTGGGGACAGCAGGCCATTTTAGTCATGCTGGGCTTCTCAACCATTCTGGATACAATTCACGATGCATGGCTGTTGTGGTGATTAAAGAACTTTGCTAACATGCATGGAATTGTCCAAAGAGCATACCTAGGAGACAGGAATGAGCGGATGATGGTCAATTCAATATCTCATCACCAAGTCATTAGATTCATGGAGGTCAGGTCCCTCAATGGCCATTAGCCAGGGTGGGTAGGAATGGTGTCCCTAGCCTCTCTTTGTCTGGAAATGGGTGACAGGAGAGGGATCACGTGAAGATTACCTGCTGCATTCCCTCCCTCTGGGGCATCTGGCATTGGCCGCTGTGGGCAGACAGGACACTGGGCTGGATGGACCTTTGGTCTGACCCAGGCTGGCCCTTCTTGTGTTCAGTTTGTAGCACGGTGCCAGCAGTGGTGTGGGAGTGGATGTGGGGGCAGGGGAGGGGAAGGAAGGGGAGAGAGTTTGGGTCCAGGAGAGTGGCTTGGAGTGCCGCTCACCTCCGACAGCCCTCACGAGCGGCTCCCCAACCCTGCTGTCGGTGGTGGAGGTGCCAAGAGGCGAGTCTGCAGGCATGCTACCTCCATCCCCTTCCCCGAGTGCTGACTCCGTGGCTCCCAGCCCATCAGCTGGGAGCTACAGCCAATGGGAGCTGCAGGGGGGCAGCACGTACAGATGGAAGCCGTGTGTCTGCCTGCAGTACAGCCTTTGGCTGTACCTCTGCCAGGAGGGGCAGGGGTGGGAAGCTGCTTGTGGGGGGCCCCCAGAGATAAGTGCTCCCCTGATCTGGGACCCTGAGCCCCTCCCATGCCCCAAAACCAGTAACTGTCCATGAAAGGTGGCAGTTGCAAGGGAATGGTACATGTCAATGGAAGGAAGTGATGCTGAAAATATTCTCGCCAGCTCTGTTGATGTCACATGGATCATGCCCTTCCCATTTGTGAAGCGTGGCTCATTTGCAGAGGCTGAGCTTGCTGCTCTAGACTTCACAATACACCCCCACAAGCTCCTGGGCTCCATTGCTGGAATTCTCCCTTCATAAGGCAACTTCAGCTTCCTCTGGGTGAGCAGAGAACACAATCACAAGACGACCCAAAGCACATTCCACTTCCCTCATGTTACTTTCCCTTAGTTTAAGGCTGCACTATCTGTTCCCCAGCTTATACCCACGCATACAAAATGGGAAGTGACTCTAGGAAGAATACAGAAAGGGACCTAGGGGGTCAGAGTGGACCACAAACTACAGATGAGTCAATACAATGTGACGCCACTGCAAAAAAAGCAAACATGATGCATTAACAGAAGTGTTGTAAGCAAGACACACAAAGTCATTCTTCCGCTCTACTCTGCGCTGATTAGGCCTCAACTGGAGTATTGTGACCAGACCTGGGCACCACATTTCAAGAAAGATGTGGAGAAATTGGAGAAGGTCCAGAGAAGAGCAATAAAAATGATTAAAGGTCTAGAAAACACGACCTAGGAGAGAAGACTGGGTTTCTTTAGTTTGGAAAAGAGAAGACTGAGAGGGGACATGAGAGCAGTTTTCAAGTACTTAAAAGGGTGTTTACAAGGAGGAGGGAGAAAAATTCTCCTTAACGACTGATAATAGGACAAGAAGCAATGGGCCTAAATGGCAGGAAGGGAGGTTTAGGTTGGACATTAGGGAAAACTTCCTAACTGTTGGGGTGATTAAACACTGGAATAAACTGCCCAGGGGGGTTGCGGAACCACCATCACTGGAGATATTTAAAGAACAGGTTAGACAAACATCAGCAATGATCTAGAATGATGGTGCTGCCATGAGGGCAGGGGACTGGACTTGATGACCTCTTGAGAGCCTCTATGGTTTGTCTCTGTTCCCACAAACAAGAGCTAGATGCTGGAAAGCTGTGGTATGTGGTTCCCATAGGAAAAGCGTTGCTGAATCAAGGTAAATTACATCCAGTGTGTTGTAATTATATCTAACCTGCAATCATATAAAAATCTCAAGTTCCTCCGACATGCTGTATGTTTTATAAAACCAAAAGGGGCTAGCTACCAGGGACATCAAAGTCATTGATACAAGAAAAGTCACAGGAGCAGACTGTCAGCCAGTGAAAACGCACAGCTCCACTGACATCAATCTCTAAAATGGAAAGTACTTATACCACAACCCTGCCAAGGAGTGAAAGGTAGACCCTACACTTGTGTGGGGCTCGTTGAAGAATTGTGGCCTGAACATAATTTTGTTTGTTTCTGAAGAATCTTAACTTTTGTGTTTTAATGCTTTCTTTTACAAAGACACTTGCACAATATTAATGCTGCAAGGTCCCACATTACACACTTGAGAAGCTGGAGCCTAAAATTCCGGTTTTGTTTAAAACCGTCTAGGATTTGAATTTCAAAATTCACATGCAACCCCAAACAGTGCATGAAAACCAGAATCTAAGACTGATGATACTAGTAAAACTGACTTGAACAGCCATACTGATGAGGTGATATGTTGACATATGAGTTAACTAAAAATCCTTTTAAAAATACAAGGAAATATGCTGCTTATTACTTCAACAACAACCTGAGAGCATCCCCTGGCACAGAGCAGCAGCATGCATATCAGTGAGTAACACTGAAGTTTTGCTGGGATGATTTCAGGGCACATACTGCTGTAGGTGTACAATGGAATTCCCATGGCCATAAATGTGGTTAGCACATAGCCCTAACCTAAGGCAAACTGCACACAACGGAAGACATTTGTGTAGGACATGTCTTTGCAATCACTTTTCTCTCCATCTTTGTAGTCTCACATTCCTCAAAGCAGAATTTTCTTGTCAGGTTGACTACTGGAAGGGAATTTCCTGCCCCTTGCTTTCCTGTTACTATTTCTTGCAACATGTCTTATCTGCAGCTCAGAGGAGGACACAAGATTCCTCTGCTAAACAACCTCACCAAGTCACATGGCACAGGAGTGCCGGTAAATCCACAGTAACAATATTGTAACAATTCCTATTGGCAGCTTAGTCCAATAGACACTCACATTCAGCCCTGTGGTATGGAAACTGCCAAAGTTTAGATCTGATGTTGAATCTCACAATTTGCCATCTAACGCTGTATCACTTGAACTGATGGATATGTGGTGGAGTACATTGCTAATGTCACAATGCTGTCGTTAGGACGTACAACTACTGCAGAAACTCTAATACTGACCTTCAGTCACATTTTTAACAGTTTCGCTCATACTAAAATTTTACTTTTGTTTACGCAGATGAAGTGGATCTTAATTAAATCTAAACCCTTAGAGGAAGTGATCTCTCATCACATGACGAGCCTTCACAGCCTTCCTCTTGACGGACCAGTGTCTGATCCAAATGAGCATATGACACGAAGTCATGGCCCCAAACCCTGACCCTAACAATACCATTTATTCGAATCCAGTTTCACTTTTGCTTTGGTATCTTGCTCCATTTCCCTGAACAAAGAAATTTCTTTTCCTCTCACTGACCATAGAGTCATTTGTTCATTTCCAAAACACACATGGAAACAATCTCATATGAGTGCCTAACTCCAGTATCACTCTTGTTCAATATAATGATTCCAGTCTATGTAAAAGGCAGATTGGGCAAGTATATAGCCTGTTTAAAGTGGGGTTTATAGCACAACAAAAAGATAGACAAGATGCAAATAATACTGGACAATCAGTTAAACCCCAAAACTCTAAACACAGGAACAGTTATGCTCCACAAGAGGCATAGCATTAAGTAATTTATTTTATTTTATCTGAATTAGAACAAGTCTACAAACAGCAAACAAAAGATATTACCTCACCCACTTTGTTTCTCCAGGAGCAAACAAGACATTTAACTATTTACAAAAGAGTCCCTATGCCTCTCTATCCTATCAAATCAATCTAAATTTTCAGCAAAACAGTTTCAACACAATAGTAAATAATGAATCAACTGCATTGGAATGTAGGTTTACAACATTTTCCATGTTAGGCAGGGATACTATGAAATATCCGTGGATATCATAATGGAAACACTACATTCACATTTATAGGTTACGTACGATTTTCAATGTCAGTTAAAACTCACTACTTAAGAAACTGACAAAAATCAGTTGCTTAATAGAGATGATCTTGTAATAAAGCTGAAGTAGAGGCATAATTCAGTAGAGATTTAGTGACATTTTCTTGCAGACTATTAATTCAAGAGATTGGTGTACCAAAAAACTTGGTACCTTCTACAAGTTTTCCTGCATAAAATATAACATAAAAGTTATCAACCCGTCACAGACACTCTGTGCTAGCCATTTCTCTAAAAAGTGAAGTCATTATTTATGAGTTTTACAAGATAAGACCACCTCCTCCTCCTATCACCGCACCTCTATGCAGCCTCAGTGAGCAGCTGCTTGGGAAAGTATTTCTAACATACCTAGATTTATTATGCTGGCTGTGAAACAAATACAAACCTATAATTTACACAGCTGTCGATATCACAACAGAAGCCTTTATAAAAATTGGGATATGCAAACAATTAATTTTGGTTTCTAACTGAATTTAAGATACAAAGCTAGACATCAATTTGGGAACATATAAAATGGATATTTAGGGTTTAGCCAAATGTGCATAAAGCAGAAACTCTTCACTACAGAAACTGAAATCAGGATGAAGTGTCAGTAGGAAGTCCCCTTTCTCCAATTGTCTCCATACAATACTAAAACATTTAAAACAAGTAAATTCCTCATCTGGATGGTTAGAGACAAGGGACATACATCCAGGACTTATTCTGCTGGCCTCTCATGTGATATGGTATGAATGTCTCTGTTAACTCAGAGGGGCAGCTGTGTTAGTCTGTAACTTTAAAGACAATTAAGTAGGCCAGTGGCACCTTAGAGACTCACAAACCTCAGATAAGTTGGAGTAGAAACATATACCTTGGATTATGTTATTTCTACCCCAACTCATCTGATGAAGTGGGTTTTACCCACAAAAGCTCAGGAGCCTATTTATTTATGTTAACGCAGACAATGCTAATGTGCATATAACAGGTGTCTAAGATACATTGCTTCTCTAGTAATTCATTTGCATGCCATATATATACACAAACAAATGCATTTCAGATAAATGCTATTAACCCTGACAGAACATACCACAGCACAAAGAAATAGTGCAGTGATGCCATAGGGTGTCTCCCCACACAGGGAAGGCGTAAATATTGTAAAGCATGTAAATAACTAAGGCTGGCAGATGAGGCAGACCAATCATAGGATTTCTGAGACCAATAACCACCCCTGCCTTCCCTCATGGCACCCTTTATTTGATGAAGGCACCCCAACTAAGAAGTGTCTACACTGGTCTGAGATCTCCAGAATTGTGACACCAGTGTCCTGAGGGAGCAAGATCCACTGCTGAGCAGCCGCTGGAGCTATAAAGTTTTCTGGGATATTTCATCCAGATGGGTTTTGTTTTCTCTGCCCCACTCCTGACAGGCGGAGGGACTCTCACCAGCCCTGAGAGGTGAGTGGCCCCTCTTCACAGGAATGCTGCCCAGCTTACCATGCCAGGATCGGGAGAAGCCACCAGGATGAGTTCCCAGAAAAGACCCACCCCGTGCCAGACACTCAGCCAGTAACTCCTGCATCCCACCCCGCCCTGCCCTCCCCAGGGCTTCCCCTGACCCCCCCCCCACCCAGGGCTCCCTCAGATCCACCCCACCCCTCTGCCCAGGGCTCCCCAGACCCAGCCCACCTCGCCCCTCCCTTCTGCCCAGGGCTCCCCAGATCCATCCCCGCCCACAGTTCCCAGATCCACCCACTGCCCAGTGCTCCCCAGACCCACCCCACCTCACCCCTCCCCTGCCCAGGGCTCCCCAGACCCACCCCACCCCCACACAGTTCCCCAGATCCACCCACTGCCCAGGGCTCCCCAGACCCCCAACTCGCCCCTCCCAGGGCTCCCCAGACCCACCCCACCCCTGCCCACAGTTCCCCAGATCCACCCACTGCCCAGGGCTCCCCAGACCCCACCTCGCCCCTCCCCCTGCCCAGGGCTCCCCAGACCCACCCCACCTCGCCCCTCCCTCCTGCCCAGGGCTCCCCAGACCTCCCCACCTCGCCCCTCCCCAGGGCTCCCCAGACCCCACCTCGCCCCTCCCCTGCCCAGGACTCCTCAGACCCCCACCTCGCCCCTCCCTCCTGCCCAGGGCTCCCTCAGACCCCCACCTCGCCCCTCCCCTGCCCAGGGCTCCCCAGACCCACCCCACCTCGCCCCTCCCCTGCCCAGGGCTCCCTCAGACCCCCACCTCGCCCCTCCCCTGCCCAGGGCTCCCCAGACCCCACCTCGCCCCTCCCCCTGCCCAGGGCTCCCAGACCCACCCCACCTCGCCCCTCCCCTGCCCAGGGCTCCCCAGACCCCCCACCTCGCCTCTCCCCGCGCTCCCAGACCCCCCTGCCACAGACGCTGCAGCTGAGCTGACGTCACAAGGGGGGTGGAGTCACCTGACTGCCTGGAAGCCAGGGGGCTGGAGACGACTGCGTCACAGCAGGGGATTGGAGGGAGGGCGCGAGCGGCGGGGCGCGCGGGAGGGCGGGCGCGCGCCCGGCTCGGGCTGGTGCAGCTCCCTGCCCCGGCCGCGTGGGGGCAGCTCCGGGGCCCTGTGGCGCCGCTGCCGCCTTGCCCCTCGCCCGGGCCAAGCCCGGACCGGGCCGCAGCGGCCTGCGCGTGTCCAGCCCGCGGGTGCACGTGCCCCCCCCGTTGCACAGCTGCCCTCGTGCGCTGCTCTTGCAATGGGTCCGGCTCCCAGCCCCCCGGCCGGGCACTCCCGGGCTCGTTGCCCAGGCCTCCCTGGGGTGTGCGCCGCCCTGGCCCGGCCCCTGCCGTGGTGCCCCGTGGCTGGTGGGGTGGGGGAGGCATGCCTCAGGCCGGCGCACGGCGCTGTACGTGTAGTGCTCACAATCCGGCTCCGCTCCTCCGCAGGCCTGGCGGGGTCTGTGCGTGCGTGGCCACGGGGGGTAGGGGTGGAGAGCCCACCGCCAGCGGAACCCCTGGTCCCTGCTCTGACTGGGGCGGGTTGGAGGAGAGCCCCTGCTCCCCACGCACGCCCGGGAGGGGAAACATTGCCCTTTAAAGAGAACGGTGCTTGGGACCATGTTCAGTGGCTGGCCCCTGCCTGCCCCGGCACAGCCCGCCTGCGAGCAGGGAACGCAGCAGCCGGAGCCGCCAGCCTGGTGTGGCATTTCCTCTTCCAAACAGGAGCAGACACACGACGGGCTGACTTGGTACACCCCAGGCTTGTGTGCCTCGTACACATGGGTCCCAGTTGGGGGTGCTGAGCCCTCACTGCCCAGGCAAAGCCCGACCCCTTGGACCAGTGCAGAGCCCTTTGCGGGAACCGCGGGGCTTGTGCCGCTCTTGCCCCCCTGCCCGGCCGTGGGCCAGCATGTCCCCTTGGATTGCGGCAAGCTGGGCAGCACTAACTGGTAGAGCTGCAGGGCAACCCTAAATGAGGCTCTATGGCAGGACTGGCCCCTACTGATGGCCCTTTACTCTGGCACCTGTGCTGCCCTATGTGGGCTGGATCTCAGCATGGGGATCAGGGCCTGGCTCAGGGTCTCAGGGGAATCTTGGCAACCACAGCTCTCCCATGCCTGTATTTTCCAGGGACTGGTCTGTTACACACACTACTCCCAGGACCGTGTGGGGGGAGGAACGTTAGTACCCACATGTAGTTACTGTCTGGGGCCAGAAGTTGGTGCAAAGTGGCACTGAGCTAAGAGATTTCAGGTGTCTGGGTATTTCCAAGGCCCGATAAGAAACAATTATTGCGGGGTGGCGGAGAGGAAGGTTGCAGGCCTGGATGCAAATTATTATCCTTCAGAGAATTCTGGATGTGTAGATGCCCACGGCCAGAACCGCAGAGCAACCAGCTCATGGAAGGCAGACGAGAGCGAACAGACAATAGATTCAGCACTTTGCACTTAAGAACCTTTCCACCCACAGATCTTGGGGTTCTGTCCAAATCTCCATACATTAGTCAAGCTTCCCAGCACTGCCACTGCGCTGGATATTGGCAGGGCTCGTTTCACTCCCGGCTAAAATTAGCTGTTTCTGGGGTGGGAGCCAACCGCTCCACGCAGCCACCCAGGACTGGCGGCGAAGAAGAATCCTGCATCCTGCGGGGATTGCTGTGACTACTTGACGTGGAACGTGGCTGAGACGTGGGAGGTACCAGCCTGAATAGGACACGCCCACATGTTGTGGAAGCCCTTGTTTAACAGCTGTCCTCCTGGGAGCTTGATTTTATTTGGCATCATTTGCTCTGCTGATGATTTAGGGTTGTCACTATTGCGTGGGCCCTGGGGCCCGTCCTAGGATAACTGTGTTACTAGTAAGTGAAGGGAAGCCAGCCCCTTCCAGCCAGGGGTTCCAAACTTTACAGCATGAACACCGCTGAGCCCTGGGTCGGGGGTTTGAGGAATCACTCTGTGCATGAATTTCTGTCCCACCAGCAGCATTCTGCCCATGCAGGCGAGATACAGTCTTTGATCCCTCTGCATTTCTGCTCCCTCCCCGCACCCCGAGCCACACCTGGGCAGTGAGGCTGTGACACTGGCGAGAGTGCCGCCCAGGCTAACAGCACAGTGCTGGGCTGGTTCGGGTGTGATGCTGACTCCCAGACTCGCTCCCTATCTGTATCACCCCCGCCACGATGACATGCTGAGTACCACTGCCTGGTACAATGTTCTGTGCCACCTGCTCCCATTTCAGATCATTCCCTTTAAAGGGCTTTGCCTTGCCCTGGGGCCGTGCTGTTCACACTCCACGGGGCCCTCAGAGACCATGTTGCTGAGGTCTCGGTGGGCTGGTCCTAAGCCACAGTCCCAAACTGCCTAGGAGGTAGGTGGGCGTGATCAGACCAGCTTCTCAGGTGGCTCCCTCAAGGTGCAGAGTGACCGCTCCAAGGTCACAAAGCAGGCCAGGTCCAGACTGGGTGGTGGCTATAATAGGGGCTTGGCTCCCATGGAGGTGGGGCCTGGGTAGAGGCTCCCCCAGCCCTACCTTCACCCTCCAACCAATCCCCTGGCCACGCCCCTGCCCTGATCACTAGACCACTCTGCTGTCCCTTCCTAGGTAATGAGACAGGTTTTTGGAGATGCTAATGAGAACTCAAGCACAGGAGCAGCCCAGCAGGGTGGACATCTCCTGGCTTCAGCTGTTTTATCCCCTTTCCTCAACCCCCTTCTCTGGGAACAAACCCCAGTGGTCCCCAGCCCTGTCCTTGCTGGGATCCACCCTGAGTCTGCCTGTTGGGGAGTCCCTGCTTTCACTGCCCTGGTGCAAACTCTGCCCCAGTGCATGTTGTGCCAATGCACCCCATGGCAGAGTGGCTTACCTGGCCTGTCCTTCCTGCTTGCTCAGGACAGTGACATCAGTGGGTGGCTGGGCCTGCTGGCTGAAATTGGGGCAAATCCCCAGGCTGACAAGGCCCTGGCAGCATCTTCCGAGGGCTTCCTCCTCCAGGGGGGAATGTGGGAGCAGGTCAGGACACTGGGAAGTGAGGCAGGCATGGTGGTGTCAGCTCCTCCCACAACTTGAGGGAAAACAGATATGGAGGGATCGCTTGGAAGCCTGTTGCAAAAAAGTGGCTGTGTGGACTGAGCCCTCAGTTTCTCTTCCCTTCGGGCACCCCTGGGTGAGAAGGTGGGTAGCCATCCCTGCTCCCAGGAGGCCATGCAGCGAGGTGGCCATGCGGTAGGGGGACAAGGCCAGTAGCCTGTGTGAACATAAGAGCGGCCAGACGGGGTCAGACCAAAGGTCCATCTAGCCCAGTATCCTGTCTGCTGGCAGTGGCTGCCAGAGGGAGGGATCAGAACAGGGAATCCTCACGTGATCCCTCCCCCGTCTCCCACCTCCAGACAAACAGAGGCCAAGGACACCATTCCTACCCATCCTGGCTAATGGCCATTGATGGACCTAGCCTCCATGAATCTATCTAGCTCTTTTTGAACTCTGTTAAAGTCCTGGTCTTCACAACATCCTCTGGCAAGGAGTTCCACAGGTTGACTGTGCCCTGAGTGAAGAAAAGCTTCCTTTTGTTTATTTTTAATCTGCTACCTATTAATTTCATTTGGTGACCCCTAGTTCTTCTATTGTGGGAATAAGTGAATAACTTTTCCTTATTCACTTTTTTCCTTATTCACTTTTATAGACCTCTATCATATCCCCCCTTAAGTCTCCTCTTTTCTAAGCTGAAAAGTCCAAGTCTTTTTAATCTCTCTTCATAGGGGACCTGTTCCAAACCCCTCATAATTTTTGTTGCCCTTTTCTGAACCTTTTCCAATGCCAAGATAACTTTTTTGAGATGAGGCCACCACATCTGTACACAGTATTCAAGATGTAGGTGGCCCATGGATTTATATAGAGGCAATAAGATATTCTCCATCCCTTTTTTTAATGACTTCTACCATTCTGTTTGCTTTTTTGACTGCCGCTGCACACGGAGTGGGTGTTTTCAGAGAACTACCCACAGTGACTCCAAGATCTCTCTCTCGAGCAGTTGTAGCTGAATTAGTCCCTATCACATTGTGTGTATAGTGGGGATTATTTTTTCCAATGTGCATTACTTTACATTTATCAACATGAAATTTCATTTGCCATTTTGTTGCCTTCTCAGTTGGGTGAGAGCTTTTTGCAGCTCTTCACAGGCTGCTTTGGCCTCCTTCATTCACTCCACTTCCGTGTCTTACCCCCAAGAAAGCAGCCCAGACAGTCTCCCAGCCACGTCCAGTGTCTGTCCTGAGCAGATCCTGAGCCTGTCCATGTGAATGGTTCTTCAGGCACCTGCCCCTTCCACGCTCCAGTTCGCTGCCCATGAGATTGCGCAGAGCCGGGTTGCTTTTCCAGCCTACACTGCCCTCTCGTGGGTTGCTTTGGGTTCCTGTCCCTGGCCTGGTTTCCTCTCAGCAACAGTTCCCAGAGATCTGGCAGCTGCCTGTGCTGTAGGGATTTGGGAGGATTCACACACACTTTATTGAGTTATATATTGATTCCAATGACTTGTCGGGGTAAGAATGAATAAGAATAGGTGTGGATGGGGTGTGATTGTGGAGTGGACAGAAGAGGCCGAAGGCAAAGAGGCAAAACAGCAGGAGACCCAATTGTGCAAAGTGGCCATGGGACAAGCACGGCTCAGGCATGTGACACCCAGAGGAAAGTCCGTGGCAGCCGTTTTGGAGGAAAGTTGTACACAGCAGCTCCTCAGTGAATCACCGACAGAGCTACGGATTAGAAGTGTGTAAGGGTCCTTCGCGCCGGGGCAGCCGTGGAGACGAAGCAACAGACGCCGGGACAAAGCCTGCACCGCCAGATCTCCAGCCTCTTCCAGCTCCTCTCAGGGCTGGCCACCGGGTCAGGCCGTTGGATGCTTGGAAAGGGGAATAGAATCTCTCACAATTACATGCAAGCGATCCTACCATCTCTGTCTGGAGATATATATACGGAATAAAACCACCGGAAGAGTACCACTCTCCTTGTGCCCTCAGGCCTTCGAGTCTCCGCTCTAAGATCCCTGGAGTGGTTTGATCCCCCACCCCCAGAGGGACAGATTTGTAAGAGATCGCACCTGCAAGCGGATAGTTAGCAGCACAAACCTCTGTCCTCTGCCCACATTTTCTGTCGGACTCTTCGGTTGGGGTGAGCTGACAGACGGGCCACCCAGAATGTCTCCCACGCTCTGCAGGAAGGAAATAAATACGAAGGATCTTGCCACCGGTGGGGGAAGGCCGGGCGGTGTTACAATAGTGCAGCGCCCCAACCATGCTTCTGGTAGCTGGCACTTTGGGTTGGTTTGGGGAGCTGTTGGAACCAGGGTAGCGGCCGGGTGCTGGGGATGATTCAGAGCACACAGTCCTCAGGGCTGGCATCGCTGGCAGAGCAGGAAGCGAAGGCCCGGCTTCAAGGAAAGGGGGCATGGCCAGTTCGACTTGTTTCTAGCTGGAGCTAGAAGACAGTACAGCCAGATTCTGATTTTATTCATACCGCTGCAAATTTAGAGGAACTCAATCAGGATCAGTGGAGTTACACGAGATTTACACCAGTGTAGCTGAAAGGCGAATTGGTCCAAATCTGGGTTGATCTGCTTTATGGAAGTGTGACAGGTTACGTTGCCCCCAAGCACTCCCTGGTGGTGTAGGGCAGCGCCGCGGCACTCCTGCCTCAGTTTCCCCATCTCCCTCAGTGATTGACATGGTTTAGCCCCCTGGCTGGTCACTATGAGAGTTTAAACCCCTTTTGAGGTATCCAACTGGCCCCTTCAAATTCCCTTTGCCCGGCTCCACTGGAGCTGGCAACAAGGTTCTTCCCAAAATGGAAGGCCTCTGCAGCCCCTTCTCTCATCGTGCTCTTCGGTGCAGAGGAGCCGATCCCGGGGCTTGTCCCCGCAGCCCCATGGCAGAATGTAAAACTACCAGCACAGCAAACACGGACGCTTCCAGTCCCTCTGCAGTCAAGCCGCCCCTCTCTTCAGGGGCTCGGCTGCTTTGGGAACCCAGACCACTCCTGGGAGCCTGGCCCTGGCTTCAGGCCTCACACCAGTCCTGGAGCTCTTTTCCTCCTGTGCTCCCCCCGGCCTCTCTTACCTACAAGCAAGGGCCTGCCTGGAACCCAGGAGTGGCCCTAGACGAGCTGCTGGCAACTGGCGCCCTAGGCCAAACGCGCGATCGGCGCCCCCGCCTCCAAACCCCTCAACGGCCGTTTAACGTGGTGCCCTAGGCGACCGCCTAGTTCGCGCCTATGGACGGGCCGCCACTGCTTGAACCAGACCCATTTGTCACCTGACATCACTCCAGGCCCTGGAGGGGGATTCTGCCAGCTAGATCCCTGCAGTGCCACCGCGGCCCTGGCTTGCCAGGGGCTGGTCCCTGCCGCTCACGGGCAGGGAAAGGCAGTGTGACCCGGCTCCCCAGGGCTGCACAGGCGGCAGGGTTACTGTCTGTGCCTCGCTAGCGCCAGGGCAGGCTCAGGGCTATGTGTCTGAGAGCTGCACTGTGTTCATCAGTAGTATCAGGGTCCAGGGAAAGTCACTCCTATCGCACTCTACTGATGGCGGCTCTGGAAGCGGGCTCCGTCCCTGTGGGGATTGAACTGCTCGGGGGCTCCATTTCTCCCCCCTCCATCTCCGTGTGGCTGGTACCCAGCAGCGCGCCTCCGCAATCCACACGTCACACTCACCAGCCTCGAGGGCCAGCTCTCCTCCTGCACGAGTCGGCTGCCCCATAGCAGCTGCCTCCCCCTTCGCTGAGCCGCTGGCCCACCCTTTGGAGGAGCAGCCTGGAGCCAGGCCTCCCCTGCAGCGAAGGGAAACTGAGGCTGGCTTTCCACTCCAGCTCCCCCGCCCTGCAGCGCCAGTTCCTGGCCTGCCCGTGCTGGGTTTAGGCTTTGAGTTCGCTTGCCACAGGCGTCCCAGCCGCAGGCAGGACTCAAAGGATGGAGCCTGAAGTGTGGGGCCCACCCAGGACTCTGCTTTCGGATGTGGGGGGGGCCTTTGCCGGCGACAGGCCTGAACCGCTGATTGCCGGGCTCCATGGCGCTGTCGACTGGAATCTCCACACACCGCCCCCCAAGAAACCTGGCCAGGCTGCATGAGCCGGCACATTGGCCAGAGCTGCCACTCCAGACGGGATTCCCCTCGCGTCAAGAGTGGGGCAGAGAGTGTGTTCGAGGCCACTTACCCTTGTCTGTTCGCAGGGCAACCTGAAGACTCGATGGCAGTTGGAATTCCAGCTTCGGATTGGCTTTGTGTTTTGCCAAGGTTTACAGAGCTCCACCTGGAAGTGCACATGCCCCGGGAGCCTACTTTGCACACACACTGACTGTGATGGGGCACGTGACCAGGAAGACTCCTGGCAGGGCAGTTGGTTGTGTGGTGATTGCACTTCACGAGTGCCGTCGTGGTAATGGTGCTGGCAGATCAAGTGTGAAAATGCATGCATCGGTTTTGCACACAGACCTGGAAAACTAGGTCTGTGTTTTGCACAGCCCATTGACTATAGCTTGAACCTTTCTAGTCCGGCATCCTCAGGACCTGACCGGTGCCAAGCCAGAGAATTTGCCAAACCATGGGAGGTCAGTATTGTCTTGCAGCATTACCAACACTTCCACTGCTTGCTGGACTCTGAGAAGACATGTGGGGTAAGTTAGAGCTCAATAACAGCACCGAACACAGAGCCAGGACTGGTGGCTGTAAACAAACTTGATGGGACGGCGGGAAACCTGGCTACACCCATGATAAGAGGACATCCGGCGAACTCAAATCATGCTGGACCACGAAGGTTGTTGGACCAGAGAGTGTTGTACCAGGGCGGGCATGTGGGGGAGAAAGGAGACCACTTCACAGATAAAGCCAAATTCCATAGTACGCAAAGAACCACACCACTAAAATTAAATACTGAATAGCTCAAGCCTGAAATTCCAGAGCCACCTTCAAACCGAGGGCGGCAAAAGAGCGTTCTTCTTGGTCTCTGGGAACGAATGGGGCCGGCAGGCATGGTGGGCTGAAAAGGGAAGCTGGGGCATGGGAGCATGTGCATGTGCATCCTCTTTTTCTCTCTTGCACATAAGAATAAAAAGGAAGGGGCCATAGATCCAGCAGATGGGACCACTGATCAGCTCGTCTGGTCTCCCGTATTGCATGGCTGGAGAACTGCTCCCAAACATTCCCAGCGCCAAGATTTCAGAAAAACATCTAGTCTTGGCCAGAAGATCGTTAGTGAGTATGAATTCACCACAGCCCCTTCGTAAATTGTTCCAGCGGTTCCTTACGCTCACTGCTAGAAATGTACCGGCCTGAACTGGTCTAACTCCAGCTTCCAGCTGCTGCATGGAGATAGCCCTTTCTCCGTGAGACTGACGAGCCCACAGGTAGAGGCACAAATCTCTGGGCTCACTCCTGCTAAAATCTAAACTACGCTGGCTGGGCGAGAGAATCACAGCTTGAAAACAAACATCAGCCGGCGGTGCTTTCGACTGGGTGTAATGAAAACCACTGGCCAGCCCGGCGATCCCAGGCCGGATCACCATGGGCCAGGATATGGAGAGGGCACCGTGCAACAAGGAGCCTAGTTACAAGCTTCTGACAAAGTGGGTTTTGCCCACAAAAGCTGATGCCCAGATAATTCCGTTAGTCTGCAAGGTGCCCCGGGACTCCTTGTTGTTTGTGCAGAGGCAGACGAACACGGCGACCGCTCCGAGACATTACTCAGCCATCCCCTCTCATGCATCTGGGCACAAAGTGGGTACTGCAGGAGTCGGGCAGGAACTAACCCCCAGCCACGTGCATAATGAGGTGCAGGTGGGAGCTGCCTTTCACAGACGTGTCCCATGAAGGCAGGAGGTGGGACTAGAGGGCCCACGAGCGCGTTCTCTGAACACGCAGGCTCCAGAACGATACCGGCTCCCCTCCACTGGGAAAGGAGGATGAATCACAAACCCAGAGCTCCCTCTGGCTCAGCTTGTTGTGTAGGCAGCAGGGGGCGCAGGAGACCAAAGAAATGCCGGGATGTGCTCCCCTTCGGGCAGGAGAACTGGGACTCGCAGGCAGGGGGGTCGCATGCTTGGGGGAGTCAGTAGGGGACCCCGTGTGAGCAGCCACGGCCGAGCGCTAAGGGAGCAGAGTCTAGCTCCACAGGATTCCATCTGGGCCAGTGGAGTCAGCATGTGAGCTGAAATAGTCCTGCTCTCTCAGCACGCCCCGGAGGGTTACCAGATCGTTTCAGAAAAAATACCAAACCAAAAACAAAAATCCACGCCAGGAAAAAGTTTGTTGAGCAAAATAAAAAACAAACAAAAAAACCCCACCGTGGCTTTCGTGGGCCCTAGGCACTTTTGCCTTCGTGGGCCCCTCCCACCATATCATCATCAATATTAAAAAATATTTTTGATATAACTTTAAATACTTCAACATTTTTTTTTTCTGTTTTAGGCAAAATTTAATAGATTTTTGTGGTCCCTAAAAGTTTCATTTTTTTCTGATGTGAGAAAAAAATTAAAACATTTTCTTCGACCCTAAATTCATTTTTTTCCTTCTGATTTTAAAAGAAATTAAAACATTTTCGTGGGCCCCTAAAAGTATCGTGGGCCCTAGGCACTGTGCCTACTGTGCCTAGTGGATAAGTCGGCCCTGACCGTGGCCCCTTAAAAACCATGCGGTGAGGCCTTTTGGCCCTAACAGGCTGCCGGCGGCCGCCCGCCATCTTGCCTCCCTGCACGGGGCCGGACAGCTCCCTGCTCCCGGATAGGAACTTGGTAAGCACTAGGGTGGCCAGGCTGCCTCCGGGATTTTCGCCTCCTGGCCAGGGAAAAAAAATCAGAAATTACTGGATATTTTATGACATTTTAGGTGTCCGGTATTTTCTGAATGTTTTTACTGGACAGGAGGCGAACATACCGGACACCTGGCAACCCTAGCACCCTGGCCCCCACCTGAGTCCAACGTTACAGAGGGCAGGCCAAGCGGGACCGAGAGCTGAGCTGTCCCCGCTGCCCTGCAGCATGGGCTAAGCAGGTGACAGGCTTGCGAGGGGAGGGAGTGGGTCTGAACTGGGTCCACCGGGCTAGAGAAGGAGGAGACACATCCTCGCTTCTGCTGTTTGCCGTTTTCCAGCCACCAGGCTCACGGTGGAAGGAAAAGCTGCAGCGCTCGTGATGTTTTAAAGTCAAACCTACAGTAACGGAGCCGCAGGTGAGTAGTGGCGAGCCATGGCAGCGGGTGCAAGGACAGGCTGTCTCCAGTGCCTACAGGCCCTCTGTGGCTAGTACCTCCCAAGGCACGCCCGGCCTACCACATGGCCCCATGGCGGCAATAAATTTTGGCTCCAGTGACCCAATCTGGTGCTGGCTCATGTGAAGTGAAGCCGGCGCTGTGCCCACTGACACGTGCGGTCTCACTGGGCCGGAGCCGCCACCCCCAGGCCGAGCAGGCGTGTAGTAGACTGGCCCCATGCCCGTTTTCAGCCCGCCCGCTCCTGGGCTTCGCATTCGGTGTGGAGCAAGGAACGGGCTGCAGCCCTCGTGGCCAGAGAAAAAACCATCACAAGTCACTACGCTGAACAGACAGTTGCACTCGGCACAGCGGGAGCAAGCGGGGCGCGAACCTGGGATCCGCCGCTCTGAACCAACAGGGCCCTGGGATGAACAGAGCTGGTTTCGTGGCGTCCAGTAGGTGGCTGGCTCACATCCTGGCTCGAGCAGAGCTTTTCAATCTGTGGGGCGCAGCCTCCTAGGGGCCGGGGAAGACCATTTGGGGGGGAGCAAGTGGGATGCCAGGCGGCTTGTGCCAGCCTCATGGGGGGGTAGGAAGGAAGCGCCACCTCTACCCCGGCTCACCTCACAGGCCACCCCGCTAGGTGATCACTGTCACTATCTGCTGAGGCCGCACGGATTGCCTCTCCCAGCAGGCCCCGCCCCCTGCTCTGGCTCCGCCCCCAGAGTCTATCACACATGCCTTCCCCCAGCTGAAAACCCAAGGGGGGCGGGGATAAGGCGCGGGTTTTGGCCCCGTCCTGGCGGTGCAGCCTGACTACCAGGTCGAAGTCATTGCTCTGTCTGTGCATTGGAAAGGTCCAGGGGCAGGGCTGAGCGCTCGGGTGGGCTTCTGAGCAGGCTGCCTAGTTTTGTCTTGGCTGGGTTGGGGGGTGACCAAACACCGAGGGCAGGCGCAGCGGCTCTGCCAAGCGCTGCACCTGAGGGAAACACGGTCGCATACTCTCAGCCCTGCGCCATATGCTAGTGGGGACATTCGCCGGGCAGGGGGTCCAAGCCCCATCTAGGGTCAAGGACACAAGGAAGCTGAATCCAGACCCTTTTGCCATCAACAGGATAAGCCTGTAGCATGTGGTTTACGGGCTCCCCTCGAGGTCAGTGGGCGGCTAGGTCATGTCCTAGCCCGCCGGGGTCAGAAGGCATGATCGACTACGCTAGACCAGTCACTTACCGACCCCCCCATTTCCGAGTCGCTATCACAACAGTGTTAGCCAGAGACTTACCGTTTGGCCTGCAGTAGCCCCAGGTGCTGTGCAAATGCCTCTCACCAGCAGTCGCTAGCGAGCCCGGAGCACCGGAGACCGAGTCAGAACCGGCCACTCCATGCATAAGGACATCCGCCCGTGTTGTTACTGTCATTCCTCAGTGCTCCGCAGTGCCCCCAGGAAAGAATGGCAACGATAATACTTGACACGGAGCGTTTGTATTGTGGAGGTGCGAAGGGCACAGCCCCCGGCCAAACAGTTCCCGCCTGTCAGAGCCTCACGCCTCGGCCCCGTTTCTGGAGTGGTGGGAAAGGAGCGCAGGCTAACTGGTGCCAAAACGGCTCGTCGCATCGGGAGCAAAGCATCACATGTCAGCCGCTTCGGTGCAAAACCTAACATCCGCCAGAGCAAAACTGCCACCGTTTGCCAAAGGTCCCGGAAACCGACCCTGCTCTTCCATCCACATCCCCCAGTGGGAGCTGGCAGCCAGCCAGCGCTCCGGGAACCGGAAGTGAAACCCCCCGTCTCTGTTCAGTTAAACAGTATCGCACGAAGGCACCGGGAGATGAGCACCTTCCTGCCCTTAAACCCCTTCCACTGTTAGCAATCAGAGCTGCTAGTAGCAACGTTTCCTCATGGCCGTCAGGGCCGGCCCACAACATTTTGGCACCTGAGGCGGGGAGCTCAAATCACGCCCCCATGCCCCCTCGCATGGGCCAAAACTTCTACACTCTGGGTCCTAGTGGCGCCCCATCTGGCACCTGGCGGCGCCTCAGTTCGCCTCATGGTAAGGCCGGCCCTGCTGGCCGCGTCCCTTTAAGGCGCGAGAAGGCCTGGTGAGTTATCAGGGTATGTCTGTGTACCCAAAAGAACAGAGCATTCGCCATCCTCCAGCACCTTCGCCCTGGGCACCCCGGGCCAGTGGAATGGTGCGGATTTGGCTACGCAGGCGCTCCCATGTGAGGGGGAGGTCCCCCGAGACGTGCCCCTTGCTCAGTTTTGGCAGGCACCTCCTGGGTCAGAGCAGGAGGCAGATGGCTCGTCTCCCTCGGGGAGGGCTCCTGGAAGGGCAGCGTTCCGGCTACGTGGCATGCGTGGGGGCTGCACCGTTGCCGTGGGCAGAGCCAGACGGCGAGAGGTCCGAGATGTTCCAGACACACAGCTCCCTGGCTAGACGGCACGAGCCGCTGCTGCAGCGGGCTGCAGTGCATGTGTCAGCAGCGGTTACTCCCGTTATCTGTGTCCAACAAACCCAGAGTCGGGGCCAGCAGAACGCAGGGCCAGCAGCAAACCTCCGGCATCCGCTGGCTGCTGCCAGATCTCAGCCAAGAGACAGAGGCACCCAGGATCTCTGGGGGCCCCTAGGCCAGGGCTTCTCAAACTGTCCGTCTCATGGCCCAGTTGAAGAAAATCGTTGCTGCCACAACCCAACATAATTTGACTGGAGTGTGGGGGCACTGGGGTGGGGCTGAGGGTGAGAGCTTTGGGGTGCGGGGGGGGGTCAGGGCTGGGGCAGAAGGGGCTTACCTTGAGCAGCTCCCGATCAGCAGTGCAGCAGGGGAACCTAAGGCAGTTTCCTTCCTCTCCTGGCACCGTAGACCATGCTGCCCTCAGAAGCAGCCAGCAGCAGGTTCCCAGCCAATGGGAGTGCAGGACTAGTGCTCGGGGCAGGAGCAGCACAGGGACCTCTGTGTGCTCCCCCCCAGGAACTGGGCTTGCTGCAGCTGCTTCTGGGGTGCAGCGCAGTCTGCAGTGCCAGGACAGGCAGGGAGGTGTTCTCCTACCCAGCTTCTGTCTGCAAACTAATCAAACACAGGGGAGATTAGATCAGTAGTTGCAACCTGTGACTGTGCCCTGCTAGCCAAGAGCCGTACAGGAGCTCACGTGGACTCTAGTTTAGCTCCCATGCATATAAATGGAGACCCACTTAACCCCTGAATTGCTGGAGTCTCTGTAATGCTCCTGTCTGCTCCTTGTAAACAGTTCCGTCAATGAAATCTCCCAGGAAGTTTCCTATTTCTTTCTTAGTAAAATCCTCCTCTGGGAAGTATTGTCTCTAACAGGACCTGCTTGTTGTGTTTCTTGCCCAGTGCGGCACAGGAACCCTCCCCGGCTGGGCAGGCCAAATCATTCCTCACAAGTTTCTTTCAGACGGCCTCTCAAGTTTCAAGCTCTGGTAACGCTTGATCCTTAGCAGACAATAACCGATTCACAGGCTTAGTCGCGGTGGCATTCACAGGCCATGGCATCAAAACCTCGTCCTGTAATTTCCAGCTAACATTCCTTCCTCAGGATCAACCTTTCTTGTCCGACTGCCGCTGCTTTCTGCTTGGTTTTTCTGGTTCCTCCTGCAGCTGCGTGGTTGCTTGGAGGGGAAAGAGAGGACAAGAAGGGTCTGGGACTAACAGCGCAACTATGTTTGGCTCCTGGGAATGGTCATTGGAGGGATCGGGGGTAGACCGACACTGAGGCCACGTCTATACTTACCACACCAGACATCGATCTTCTGGCATTCGATTTAGCAGGTCTAGTAAGGACCTGTCAAATTGAACGCTGAGGGCACCCCCAGTCGACGCTGACACCCCGCCATTCAGGAGGAATTCGGGAAGTCCTGTCGGCAAGAGCTCGCCCCATGGCTCTGGGAATCTCGAGCAGTCGGCATCAGGCACTGCGAGGGACATTTCTTTTGTCCTTTGCAAAAGCAGATACGGATCCGCTGCCAGGAGAAGCAAGCCCATTGCCGAGGGCGGTAGAACACAGAGGCAAGCACCTGACAGCAGCGCCATGTCCCCAGGGCCATCCCTAGGCATACGTGAAATATGTGGCACCTGAAAACGCGGGGCTTTCAGGTGCCCCTACGCAGCTGAGTGCGCCTGTATGCCCCTGGGTGTTGCAGGGCTTCTCCCTGCCCCTTCCACACATGCTCCTCTTGGCCAGCAGAGGGCTCCCTGCTGCCAGGCTGGGGGCAGAGAGGAGCCCCCAGCCTCTGTAATTCCGCTCCGGCTGTGGGCGGGTGGAGAGGGGGGAGGAAAGCAGCACAGGGGAGGGGCAAGAGGGAAGCCCCAGCCCCTGACCCTCAGCAAGAGCCACATGGGGGAGGAGGGAGAGAAGCCCCAGAGCTCCAGCAGGAGCCATGCAGGGAAGGTTTGGGGGGGGAGGCAGGAGCCACACCGGGGTGTGTGTGTGGAAGGAAGCACCGGGACCCCAGCAGAAGCTGGGGGAGCCTTAGTTGCATGGGGCCCCATCATTTCTAAGGCTGGCCCTGCATGGGCCAATCAGTACCTGGCCACCCAAGGAACTTCTGCTAAACGTGGGCTGAAGTCGTGGCCCCGTGGCAACTGGCCTCAGCAGAGTCGCAATTTCACCCACTGACCTGCCTGTCTTCCCAAACTTGGACCCCACGCCCACGCTCGGATCCACGGGCGGCCCTTGGTCTGAGCAGAGCCCTGTAGAGTCGACTGATGAGGAGGGGGTGTTGGCTTGCAGCTATTTGGCAATGTGTGGCTATTTTCCCATGACACTATACCGATGTCACGCACTGTGCTGGTGTCACGTAGCATCACGTGCCGCAAGTCTGTGCATTAACGGCCACACCGCCAATAAACCACCGATGTACGAATGACAAAACTGGAGAAAGGTGCTAGGCTTAAGGTCTGTGCAATCCCTCATTTTGATGTGCAACATTTGGCTAACCAGACTGGTCGACGCCATCCTGATTCCACCTTTGTGCAGTCTTGAGCGGTCGGAACCCAGACTCACCCTTGGAAGTAGCACTTTGCCGTCTTTGCTGCCTGATTCGCGACCCATTGCTTTGAGGAGGTGCTGCCAGGTTTGAGAGCAAGCAGACTAGCCCTGCCCGGGTGTGCAGCTTAGAAGGGCACTGGGATCAGCAAGGAGCTACAAAGAAAATTCAAAGTTCAGGGAAAGATGCCTTGTAATGAGACAAGTGAGCTAAAGAAGCTCAATCTAGTTACAGAAAGGTAGCTGTGTTTAATTTTAATTAATATAATTTAATAGACTTTGATTATTCCAATTAATTTAATAATTTTAATAATAATTGTATATACATGGGTATGTAATATATATAATTTTATACATTAATAAATTTTAATAATACAAATTAATAAATGTGTTTGCCTTTAAAGTGCCACCGGTCTCCTTGTTGGTTTTGCTCAGTCTAGTTAGTTTATCCAAGAAAAGGTCAAGTGGATCAAGGTCTACGAGCACCTGCATGGGTAAAGGGCTGTTCAATTAGGAAGAAAAGGGCACAAGGCCCAGTGGCTGGGAGCGGAAGCTAGACAATTTCAGACTAGAAATAAAATGAGGGCAATTAATCACTGGAATCACCAAGGGCTGTGATAGATTCTCCATCACTTGTCTTTAAATCAAGACAGTGTCTTTCTAATAGTGCTCCAGCTGCACGAGAAGGTCTGGGCTGAATGCAGAAATTCCTGCGTGAGGGTCTGGGGGATATGTTATGCAGCAGCTCAGACCAGATGATCATAATGGCCTTTTCTGGCCTTGCAATCTATGTATCGATGGCGAACACAGAATCGACAGCTCTTGCGCGGTGGCATGCGGGTGCGGCGTGTTTTCCCTTCCCCGTTCGGGCTAGTTTGTAAAGTCTGGAATGAAGATTCCAGCCAGTTCCCATTAGAGTGACGGCAGATGTCCCAGCACTTCGCAGGAGCCGTTTGTTAGGAGGAAACGCTTTTCACTGTATGGTAAAAAATAGTTTATAACCACGTTAAAGTCATGGGAGAAAAAACTACTGACTGGAGTGAGGTAACTGGCCATTTATTGTACATACACATATAAAGGATTACTGCACAGAGGAGAACACATTGTACCCAGCTATTTCTGCTGTGCTTTGATATACGGTCTCATTTTTCACGTACAAAGCAAATACAATGCATACAATTATGGATTCGATCACTTACATGCCAGTTTATTATGCACATACACTTACCACACTTGCAGAAACAAGACTGCAAATTTAAAACTTTGATTATTGCACATGTAAAATAAAGTTCTGCTTATTTCTCATGCTTTGCATAGCACCGAGAGTTCTGCTTTGAGAATATTTTGGACAGGTTATGGCCAAGATTTTCAAAGTAAGGCCTAAAATATGGGTCTTAAATCCATATTTAGGCACCTGAATAACCAGTCTGATTTTCAAAACTGCTGAGCACGGAAAACAGGTGTTTAAATGAGAAGTGAGAAGGAAAGAATTTCCAATTTACTGATCCTCTGAGGGGCTGTCCATCTAGAAAACCAGGATGTGTGAAATTATTAAATAGATATAAAGGGACTGAAATTGCAACATACGGAGGGTCTTAGGTAGCTGTCCAGATGAGAGACAGAGCCAATCCAATAACCTCTGGTTTCCTTCTTCCAGCTGCCAATGTCCTCTTCTTTGGCTTGTGGGAGCAAAGCTTGGAACGAGACTCTTCTCAGCACTCATGAAGAGATCTTGCTCTTCTAAGGACAGAGTTGTTGCTGCTTCATTCAGACCCTGATCTGCAAAACACTAAAGCACATGCTTAACTTTACTACTCTGAGCAATTCCATTGAAATCATGGGTCTGTTTCCAGTAGTACAGTTAGCACATGCATAAGTGTTTGAACTAGTGCTGGGCAAGATTCGTCAACCAAAACTTTTTTCCTCCCACCCTGCAAAAAAATGCAGATTCAGTAATGCTGAAATGTTTTGTGAATTTTCGTTAGTTTCACCAACTTGTTTGTGTTGGGGGGAAAAAAAAAATCCAAAAAAAGTTGAAACATTTTGATTTGGAACAACTTCATTTTGACATTTCCTTCAATTTTTAAACAATAAAAACCTTTAAAATATTCAAAACTGAAACAAAACATTTAGTTTTGGATCAGATGACATATTTGACCCAAAGCAATGCTTTTCAACTTTTTTATTTTCCATATATTCACAACCCCCCTCATCATTTTTGGTTTGTCCCAACTGCCAAAACAGTATCTTTATTTTTGAGAATTTTTAGCCACCTAATAAATCCATTATTTGCACAGCTCTAGTTTCAACCATTGGGCCCTCAAAGAACTTCAGTTAAACTCCAAGGGATGATGTCTGCAGAAGTTTACGTTAACTATGGAAAGTGTGCCTCCTCCAACATGTATCCAAGAAGGCACCTGCTGCTAATATCATCACTCTGTATGGTACGTTTTGTCTGCCAAATAGCCACAAGATAAACATTTACAACCACCACATTTGAATAGCGTGAGTGAGGTTCTAAGATGCTCAGACTCACAGATCTGGGCTAACGGCCAACTTGATTTCCAAAGCTGGATATGGCCCAGATTTGGCTGTCTTTAACTCCCAAGCAAATTCTTGTGGGATGTTGTAATTGCTTGTCACAGGCAAATACTTTGATTTCAAGAAGGGATCTTGGGGGTTTCATGTTATTAATGATGACAAAAATATTTTTAGTTGCACTATATCTTTATAATTTCAGAAGCAAGCAGAATGCCCAGAGACGGTTCTATAATAGTCTCACCCTATTCGGTTTCAAGAAGTCAATCAAATTGAAGTCGGGTTTGCAATCTGTGCGTAAAATATGTGAACCAGAAAGTCAATGTGGGTAGCAAAAACAAGGGAAAGTGACTCATCTGTTTTTATTGTCCAGGCAGCGAGAAATGCATGATGTGAATCAGCTACATGCACACCAGTGAGGAAAATTAAAGGTGAAATCCAGCCCCACTATAATCAATGGGAGTTCTGGCATTAATGTCATGGGAAACCAGGATTTACCTATTTAATAAGTTGCCCATATTTTCACTGTGTGTGTCACCTGGAAGCCTAGAATGTCTGTTGAGTCAATGTGAACTGATGGAAATAGCTACAGACGTTGCTGAGAGCTCTTTAATAAAAAAAGAGTATCACCAAGTTCAGTCATCACCGGGATTTGTGACCTGTTACCATCCCGTTTTTACGGTCTTTTTGATTTTATGAATTACACCCATGTGATATACAGCTACGTGAGACATGTAGCTCTACCATGCTTACCGTCCCAGACCAGGGTGATAGCAGAGGTCACTCGACCAAGCTCCACCCTTACCCAGCAGCCAATTTACATGCACCAGCTTCATTGGTTGTTTGAAGGAGACTAAACAAATAAGGGATTGCTTGGCTCAGGTGCCACACCTGTATGACATCATGAGGTTTCAGCTACTAGTTGTTATAAACTATGCTGTTACCAGTAAAACCAGTGGGGATATTTTACGTAGTAGGTGAATTTTAACCTGAGAGCAACTACTCCACTCGCATGACCAATAACAATAAAAGACTTACGTGGAGTAGGCAGAAGGAAGAAGCAGAGGTCCTGTTGATCCCACCAGATTTGTTGTGCTTCGATGTTCCTTCTTCTGCAGGGAAGGGGTGTTCAGATGCCTCCATCCCACCATCCCCCACGCCAGACTCCATGTTCCACCGCAACAGACTTCACAAACAAACTCGACATTGGCTCTATTTCCCCTGCCGCCTCTGCTCTGAAATGAAGAGCTGAATAGCAGTAAGGCTACGTAACTGGGGCAGGAAGTGGAGAAAGATAAGAATACCCCCTCCTACTGGAACTGCTGGGGGAAGTTAGGTAACCAGAAAATAATAATCGGAGGGGAATCTGACCTGGTCAGTGGGATCAACACCTTGGCGTTTTTTGTGAAAGTACCAGAATCCAAAGTGGTTACGAGCTTCCTTCTGCGTCTCATCTGAAAGGCAGCACGTGGCCCTCGGTTCATCCTAAATTATAGGAAAAAGGGCCCCCTCCTGGATGGCCAAAGCCACTTCCCTTCTGGGAGCACTGAGTTTTCCTTAGACTCCCAGCCAAGTATTGGTTCAGCCTGGCTTCGCATGTGAGCTCCGGTGGGAACCGTGCAGAGAGTAGCACAGCTTAAGGTTAACCGGAAATTGAGTCGCCCACAGCCAACAAGATAAATAGGAGCAGTGTAAAGCAGTGAATGCCCCAGTACACAAGGTGGTGCACAGGCTAACCCCAAAGAAAGCCTTTCAGCAGCAGGAAGAGAGAAAAGCAGCGAGAAGCACTATCATGGCCTCGTGTCACCCTGCCACTCGGAGGGTAAAAACAACCAGAAAGGGTCAGACCAAAGGCCCATCTAGCCCAGTGTCCTTTCTGCCGACAGCAGCCAGTGAGAATGCAGAGAATAGGGCAATCACCAAGTGATTTGGTAGTGATTCCTACCAGACCTTCCGTGTTGCAGTCAAAGAAATGAATCTTTCAATGCAATGTGTTTCTCAGGGGACTTCCGTGAGCCCAGGAGAGGACCTTCCCTTGTAGCCCATGACAGCTTCAGAGCCTTTGATGAGGAATCCTGTCAAAGGCTTTCTGAAAGTCTAAGTACACTGGATCCCCCTTGTCCACATGCTCGTCCACCCCTCTAAGGATTCTAGTAGATTGGTGAGACATGATTTCCCTTTACAGAAACCGGGTAACCTCTTCCTCACCAAATTATATGAATTGCCGTGTCTGATCATTCTGTTCTTTACTGTAGTTTCAACCGGTTTGTCCATACTACTGACCTTAGGCTCACCAGCCTGTCATTTCAGGGGTCATCTCTGGAACCCTTTTGAAAAATGACAACTCATTATCTATGCCCCAGTCATTTGGTCCAGAAGATGAATTAAATGCTAGGTTCCAAGCCACTGTGCTTCTGACTCTTTTTATGGGACCAGGGTAAGGCAGTGGTTAGAGGAGGGAGCTGTGAGGGGTATTAAGAAAGGGACAAACTGTGAAACAAGCAAACTGTGTGTTTTATCCAGGCATCATTCTAGGAATCAGTCTGGAAGCCTTTTAGCAGGGGGATCTTATCCACCTTTCCAGCTTCTGCAGGGCCATCTCTACACCCTGAGTGCTTTGTCTAATCTACTTATGAAAAGAACTTAAACAAGGAGGCTTTCAGCTCTTCCCTGGAGAAACTATTTCCTCGTCTAATAGCCCCAGGAAATGTTTTCTGACACTCAGCCCAAGTTTTCCTTTCTTCTGATTCATCCCATTACTCCTCGTTATCACCTTCACTGCGCTCAACTCTTCCCTTCTCTTTGGGGTGCACGCTCTTCCTGCTTGCAGGCAGTTACAATTTAACCCAAGGCTACTCAACATGGAGGTACCCACAGCCTGTTGTTTGCAGCTCGTGGGAAGGTTTGGGTTTACATGGGGCTCAGCACGTGGCCCACGGGTGCGATCCTTTGAACATGGCCTCCACTGGGAACATGCTCCACAACGGTGAGTCAATAGAATGGTCTTCTGTCATATGGGTGGAAATTGGGTAAATATTGCGTAGTCTTGCCTTAATCTTTGTATTTATGCCTGTCAGTGTGAAAGAAGCTATTTGCATATATTTGCATATATATTTGCATGTATATGCAACCACACTCTTAAGTTGCGGCCCTCAGCATGTGCTGTGCATATCATTGTCGCCCCCCGGGCTTCCAATGGTTGAATAGCCCTGGTTTAACCAATGAAAGGCCGCTCTTTGAGGGGGGGTAGCTCCTGCAGGGGCATTGCAGTGCTGTGGTAGCCATGTCGGTCCCAGGAGATGAGAGAGACAAGGGGAGCGAGTCATAACTTTTATGGGAGCAACGTCTCCAGAGGGTGACTCTTTCGCTGGCAGCTTACACAGAGACCTGCTCCGGGGCGGGGCCAGATCAGACAAGATGGTCAGAAATACGCTCTTGGTGACCCTAAACCTCTGACTGCCAGAAGCCGGGAGAAGACGGCAGGGAGAGAGCCTCTAAAAGTGCTGAGTTCTGTTCCCTCCCTCTGGGGCACCTGGCATGGGCTGCTGTCAGCAGACAGGACCCTGGGCTGGATGGACCTTTGGTCTGACCCTGTCTGGCCGCTCTTATGTTCTGAATTTTGACATAGTTTAGGCCATTTTCAGGCCCATCCGAAAGAGCGAAGTACCTAACAGAAAGGAGCCATAGGGGAGAATTTTGGCCTCTGTTAATTTTGTTGCTCTTCTTTGACAGTTGTCCCCTCCCATGTTGTCCTCTAGCATTCAGTTCATTTCCTGGGCTGGGCCCAGCCTGGGTGGCAGCTCCCTGGGGATGGTAAGTGTGCTTGGTGCAGGGGCACGGCTGTGCAAACCTGGAGCTGCAGAATTAGCTGGCCCGTCTCCTCCATGAGTGGCGATGGTGTGGGAAGGGTGGGGGCAGGCTGCCCAACAAATGTGAGAGGCAGGCAAGACAAAATGTAAATCTGGTCCCTCCCCAGGCTCGAACCCTGGGCCAGCATCCTCTGTGGTTCAGAAAGACAGCCTGGCCTGCAAATTCATAGTCAGCCAGAACGGGCTGTTCTCTGGCCTGTGGGACGCACCGGGTCCAACTGGCTGGCCACAGGGGTTCCTTCTGGACTTAGGACCTATGAAACCATGAATATTGCACGTCCAGTTGAGAAAATGCACCAGGCACCAAGTGCATGCACTATGGGCTTGTCTGTACTAGTGCACTGCTGCCTAGAAGTGATGGAAGGTCTCTAAGAGTGGGGGAGCCATGGGGGCCTGAACAGTGGCCCCGCCCCTTCCGACACCCTGTCTCCACATGGCCCTGCCCTCGTGCCACCCCCTCTCCACGAGGCCCTGCCCATTCACTTGAGGCCCCGCCCCCGCTCCTTCCCCCCAAGGCCCCACCTCCTGCTCATTGCTGTGGGTGTGTAGAGCACTTATTGCATGGGGCTGTCCTGGGACTTCTCACCACTACTGCAGTACAGTTAATTAATAACCTAGTAGCTACATGGCCCCATGGATGGTTGGGACTTTAGTCTGGTTTGTCCTGGGGCTAATCACACTGTAAATCATTTTACAAGCTGCCTGCTTTATGGAGAGCCCCACAGACAAATTCTTGCACCAAATTCTTCCTTCAGTTACACTCATTTGCTCTTCCGGGTTTGCTGGGGAAGCAGGCACGTGGGCCACGAAGCCTGCAGGATTTGCATGCACATAGATCTTGATATGAACCAAGGAACGGGGCACTGTCCTTGAATGCTGGTATTTAGCTTTGCATTCACTTTGTCCTTGCAGTTTGCAGTATTCCATTTCCATTCCTTCAGGGGCCCAGCCATGGCTCATTTAGCGCCTGTTAATTGCCACAGACGTTAATCCAAGACAGTGTTGCCTAGTGGATATAAATATCTCCTTCACAGTTCAGAAAGGCCTGTGATGAATTCAAATGCTGTTACAGTTCAACTTACTGCTTTTTCTGTTGTTCCCACTCCATCCCCCCCATCAACATGATTATCAATTAATGTTTACTCTTTGGCTACAGAAAAAGAAAGTGATCCAAAATACAGGCTAAGGTAAGCTAAATAACGAAATGAAATGTGACATTGAAAAAGACAGCCAAGCTGGGTGAGACATCTCTCTAACATCTGGGAACCAACCCGGCTCCAACAACCCTACATACAAATCTGTAGACAGATGTACTGGGTACTGAAAACCCAACCAAGCAACCAACTCAGAATAAAATAGCTGTTGGAATGGGAAGCAAAGCGACTGGGGTTAACTTGTAATTAGCAAACCCAAATGAGTTTTCAGCTGCAGCGCAAATGAGCTAATGCTAAGCAGCACAACAGGAATGGGAGGAGGAATGCTTTTAAGACTTTGTGCAAGAGGATGACAATGAAGTAGTAAATGAAGATACATTATGGAACCCTGCTAAGTGCACTAAGAAGTCAAAGGCCTGGAACTGCCCTGGCAGAGGGAAATAAACACAGAACAGAAAACTCCCAATAAAGAAACGAAAGGGAAAGATTTAAAAGAGGGTATTGTGGGGAAATAATGGAAAGTGGGGGGGAAACCGTGAGATGGTGACAAATGAATTACCACTAGAGGGCAGTTAAACACCATTCTCATGGAACAAACCGAGTTTCCTAGCAAGCCAGCGAGCAGTAATGGATGGTCTGACAATGCAAACTCAAGCCTGACTTATTGCTGGCACAACTATTAAAGAAAAAAGCTCCAGCTGGAGAAATCATGCATGAATGGCAATTTACTAGCCAGAGTCAGAGGATTCAACACTTATTCCAGGCTTCTTAGGAATGTCCACACACCCCGGAAGGAGAAGAATAAACCCTCTCGAACAGATGGCAAACCTCGATTTGCAGACAATGGCCGAGAAGAGGATGCTTGCTACATAACATGTGAATCTCAAGAAGTCGTCTGGCCCAGAAGCTTCTGTACCAGGCTGAGCGATGTCTCATCCCCTGTTTGGAAGCAAATCAGTAATTAACTCAGGACTCTTGCCAGAGTCTGGATTGGTTTAATTTCTCGGCATAGCACATTTGAGAAAGGTGGCCGGATGCAGTTGGAGAGCCAGCGTATGCCGGAACACACACAGGATGGAAACAAGGGCTGCATCTCCGACCCACCTTAGCAAGGTGGAGGAAGAACAAAGGAAGATGACTTACCTGAGCATTCTGCCTCTCTGAACAGCTCGGCTTGCAGGAGTCTCGCTCTTGGAGGAAGAGGGTGGAACTTCCCAAGCATGATGGGTTTTAGCCCTGAAGGAAGCCAATTCTCTCCCCTCTGGGGTGGCACATTTCCCTGCCTCTCTGGCCACTAGATCTCTTCATGTTTGAGTACGTTTGTTCTTGGTCAGAGTCAGCAAAGCCGCTCGGTGTGCTCACGAGTTGCTCAGGCTCTTCCAGCGTTGCCCGGCGTTGGGTTTTTGTGCAGACCCCTTCCTGTGCAGCCTGCGTGCCTTGCTCTTCCTTGCCCGTCGCTCACCTATGTCTGGTGAAGGCCGTTGGCACTTTGCCAGCAGAGGCCTTTGCAGCGACCCGTGAGCGCTTTATTGTGAGACAGCGACGCTTGCCCTTTGGGGTCACTGCGCGTCAGTCTCTGGCTGGCGGACGCCTTGCCGCCAAGCGCTGTTCCGTCTCACTGCACCAGCCCTCGGGCGCTTCCCCGCAGGTTCCCTCACTTCGCCTCCGCTCTCCCGTGCGTTGGAGACCTCCAGCGCGTCGGGGCTAGTGCTAGGCAGCAAATGGCGCTTTCCTCTGCCGTGGGCCTCGTTAACCTGAAACGTCCAGAACTTGGCACAGCTTTTCCAGTGTCCATTTCTGTGGGAGCAAACCCCCCTGGCTCCAGCTACGGCCCACGAAGCCCAGAGCTCTTCCTGGCACAGACTCATCCCATGCGCCTGAGGCGTCCAGCAGCCATGGCAAAGGAGCAGTGTCGGGAGGGGGGGTTACCCAGGCCTTCCCCTGGCCGCAGACACGACTGCAAATTCAGGTGAACGCCCCCGCTGAGCTGCCAGCTCTCCCCCGCAGTGAGCCTGGAAACGGAAGTAGCAGCCCAGGCAACGGGGAAGCAGGGAGGGAGGTCCTGGGGGCCCGAGAGGCTGGAACTCCAGGAGGAGCCACTGTCCCTGCTCCAGCCAGCGGCCGCCAGCTTCAGTCACTGCCTCTCTTCCTCTCCAAGGCCTGGGCCCAGCTGAGAGTTGGGCGGGGACCTCTCCCCCCACTCCCCTCCCTCTGGGGAGACTGGCATCGGCTGGGACCTCTCCCTTCCCCCTCCATTCCCCTCCCATCAGACACTGGGGCCAGCCAGGACTTCCCCTCACCTCCATTTCCCTTCCACTGGAAAGCCTGGGTCCCCTCCCCACTCCACTCCCGTCCCACAGCTGGCAGGAGGAAGCTCTTGTTAAGGGTTGGGTCATCACACAGGAACCAAGTGAAGAACATTCCTATCAATAATTGCTACAGAGGAAAGGAGGGTCTATGCTCCTTGGCTATTGGGTTTCTTAGGGGTTTCCTGGTTTATTTGATGACAGCTCGACTTATTTTTGTCAGATTTTAATGTCCATAAATATGGAGCCCAAAGTACGGCTGACAGGGACTCGTAGGATCATCTGTTCTGATCCCCCGAAGAACACAGATCACGAAGTGGGTCTTTGCCCACAAAAGCTTATGCTCCAATAAATCTGTTAGTCTAGAACATGGATTCCCAAACTGGGGGCCGTGCCCCTCTGGGGGGCATGAAGAAATCCCGGGGGCGAGGTGACCCAGCTCTCCCCCCATCAAGTTTCGCTGCCCCAGTCAGTTCCTTTTTTTTTTTTTTCTCTCTCTTCTCTTTCTCTCAACAAGTTTTGCTATTGTGGGGGGGGGGGCATGAGGGTTTTTCAAAAATCAAAAAGGGGGTGTGATGCCAAAAAGTTTGGGAACCACTGGTCTAGAAGGTGCCACAAGACTCCTCGTTGTTTATGCAAAATCTCAATCCGTCATTTCTGCATGAATCCCATAACTTCTCTTTGGGCTAAGGTATCAAGTTTGGAAAGATATCCCATCCTGACTGAAAGACTTCAAGTGATTGACAATCTGCCATATCCCTAGGTAAGTTATTTCAGTTACTTACCCTCACTTTATTTCTAGTCTGCATTTGACTAGCTTCAGTTTCCAAACAATGGATCTTTTTGTGCCTTTTCCTACTAAACTGAAGTCCTCTACTATTAGAAATCTCCCATGTACTTGCTGATCCATATTTTTCAACCTTTTTTCATTTGCAGACTCCTAAAAAATGTCAAATGGAGGTGCAGGTACCCACCTTTGGAACTCTAAGGGCAGGTCTGCACTAAAAAGGAAGATAAAAATCAAGATCTGCAACTCCAGCGTCATTAATTATGTAGCTGGAATCAACATACCTTAATTCGAGTTTCCCTTCAGCCTCCTGCTGTGAGGACGGATGGGAGCAAACGCTACTGTTGACTTCCTTTACTCCTCACAGAAGCAGGAATACCGGCAGCTTTCAGAGGTGCCTTCTGAGTTCAATTTAGCAAGTCTTAACTAGACCTGCTAAATCAAACCCCGGAAGATCAACTGCGGCAGCATCGATCTTCCGTTTCGTGAAGACATGGCCTTATACATTATCTGCTGATGCCAGGGTCCGTAGATCACAGGTTGAAAACCACTTGGATAAACTAATTAGGCTGAGCTTTCTATGTTTATAAGCCATGTTTTTTAGAACCCAAATCTTTCTTGTGGCTTTTTTCAGAACCTTTCCCAATTTTTCAGCCCCCTTACAGAAGCATCAGAACTGGCCATAGTATTCCCGCAATAATCTCATCCCTGCTGTGCATACCTCCCTACTTCTGTGTAATGATTTTTTCCAATTAATTGAATTTTTTTAAAGATGAGGTAACTTTTGTGAAAAAAAAATCTGGTTTTTACATTTTGGGGAATTTTATAGAAACAAACCCTGGAATACTGATCATTTGCCAAAAACTAAACATTTTTGGTTTAAAATTTTCAATGACTATTTCAAGACATTTTGTTAAACATTGCCTTAGGAAAAACAAATTTCTCAAACTCTAGCAACTAAATAGCTTCCTGGGAATTCTTGGAGCTAATCCTTACTACTGAAACTAATACAAGAAAAACGAAAGTAAATTTGGAGACAGTGATTGTGTGTTTTATTAAACCCTCTAATAGAAAAGATCCAAATTTCTTTCTTCCTGTTATGTATGTATGTGACAGGCTGACAAGGAATAATGACCATTTCCTGGTTAATAAGAGTTATACTGGTATTCAATAATTCCTATCTCTCTCCCCCACTGAGATTTTATTAAGTGTTGCCCTCCATTGTATTGCATATATCAGAGGTTCTCAAACTGTGGTCCACCACCTCTGTGATGCTCCCTCTAAGGCTGTGTCTAGACTACAGGGTTTTGTCGACAAAAGTGGACTTTTGTCGACAAAACTAGACCTGCGTCTACACTGCCGCTGAGTTCTGTTGACATAACATCGACAGAACTCAGCAGTTTTGTCGACGGCAGTAAACCTCATTCTGTGAGGAATAACGCCTTCTGTCGACAGAGTTCTGTCGACAGAAGGCGTTATTGCATCTACACTGTCCTTTGCGTCTACACTCTCATGTCGACAAAGCGGCTTGCTTTGTCGACAGAACTGGCTGTAGTCTAGACGCTCTTTGTCGACAGAAGCTTTGTTGACAGTATCTGTTGACAAAGCCTCTGTCGACAAAAGCCTGTAGTCTAGACATACCCTAAGGGTCCAACCTTAGAAGGTTTCCTATCTGAAAATGAACTGGTTCTTGGGGGGGGGGGGGAGAAAAAGACATTGAAGAACATCTTGCTGCCCTTAAGCAACAGTTTGAAGCTCACTTTCCAGTAGAAGCTGAACCAAAGACCTGGATGTGAATCCTTTTGGGGTTAAAATCAGTGAGCTGCCTTTTGGTTTGTCTAGCAAGGCACAAGAGGGCTTGTTGGAGCTTTCTTGTGAAAACATTACGATCAGAATTTAAGGGACATTCCCTGAGTTTTGGATTCAGAGACCTGGAGCGTACCCAGGACTTGCAGACAAAGCAGTGTGTTTTCTGGTGCCATTTGCTACTACAGACCTGTGCGAGATAGGATTTCAATCGCTTACCATCCTCAAGTCCAAAGCCAGAAGCAGGAGGAATGCTGAAGCTGACCTAAGGCTAACGCTGACAAACATTACACTCAACTTCCTTGAGCTTTGTTCACAAAACCAGGCACATCCATCCCATTGGAAAGGTAAAGCTACTGATGTTAAAATGTGAGCTGTGTGCTTTACTTGTAGAACCAAAAAACCCTTCATTATGATGAAGGTTTTTTTATACAGTGCTTTTAGTCAAAATACTTAGCAACAGTCAGCTAGTGGTACAAACAACATTTGGAAAGGTCTACCGAGACCCTCAGCAATTTTCAAGTGGTCTGTGGATTAAAAAAAAGTTTGAGAACTGCTGGTATATATACTGCTACTTGGGGCATATTTAGCCAGAGCTTTTTTGTAATTCACATGGCTTTAATCAGTTGCCCCCATCCCCTGGTATTGGCTATTTTATAAACAAAGAATGAGGAAGGAAGGAAAAGGGAAGACCTTTGTGACCGCCCTTGAAACACGGCTACTTAAGCCTGAAAGCTCTTTGGGACAGAGGCCAGCTGGATGGGGCCTACCTGGCCCATGATTTGGGCTCCTCTGTGCTGCGGGACTACAAATGAAATCTTGGAATGGCTAGGATAACAAACTTTGACACTATACACTGGCCCAACAAGGGTTAATTTGATGACTGTCTAATTTTTAATTTCCCTTCTATTAAACAAAGAGACTCCAGCGTTGCAGCTGATGTGACCTATAGTTGATCTCAAATTCTCCTGGGCAACCTGGATGGTTTCCGTGTTTCTGACCCAGAACACACACATGGCATCGTTTATCAATGCTGCTTTGCCTATTGAGTTTAACATGCGAAATCTCTTGGCAATAAAGCCCACCCCAGCTGGACTGCAACCGACAAAAATGAAACTGACCCAGGGCAAACGTGCTGTGTGGATAGGGCCAAAGGCTGTGGGGGCCATTACCAGTAGGCATGGCTGGACTTCTGTATGTGGGGACAGCTCCAGCCAGGCCAGTGAGTGGAGGAGCAAATTCCCCACCTGCCAGAGGCCTGCAGTTTGGGGAGGCCACGTCCCTCATGCTCACCCGTGCGATCAGCCGCGCCGCTCTCAAAGCGGCAGCAGAGCGAGGAACGGCCTCGGAGAAGGAAAAACTGGCGTGTTGCACAAGTGCGTTGCCTTGGAAGAGGCAGAGGGAAAAACAGAATTGGAGCAGAGCTGTTATTGCAACTGCCACTGGAGTGAATTACTTCCACACGCAACCACGTTACAATTCTTCCCGGTTGACCTGTGCGGTACAACGACTGGACTGGGAACTCTAGCTGATGTGGGGTAACTGGGGGGGCTAGAAGAGCTCTTGGGATATTTTGCACAACTGAGTGCTGGGTTTGTTTTGAGGCAGTAGGTAGCTGTGGCTGTGTGTTGTGAATGGCTAAACCCACCTGATTCTTTCCTGGGAGGAGCATACACTATGGACCTGACAATCTCAGACCTCTGCTATTTGCCAGACTGAATGGTGGGCAGAGATTGAGAAGGCTAATCAGCTTCTCCAACAGCTGTTTGCAAAAGGCTTCGGCTATTGTCTTCTAACACTCCTGTGTTTGAAATGGAGAGAGACACAATCTCTTTTCTAGCTACAGCGACTGTTTCAACTGGTGGAGAAGCTAGAGATCTTACTTTGTGCCTGATCTCGGATTTTTTTTTAAAGGGTCAGTTTCACTTTTATTCTCCTTCCTGAAATTTAAAAAAAATAGTTGGGGGGGGGGGGGGGGGAAGCAACTCTAGCTTTGGCATACAGCATTAACCAGGGAACTGGAAGCTGTTGAATTCTTTTTCAAGCTGCGACCACGGCTCACTATGTTATCTTGGACAAGTAATTCAACCTTTTTGCTGCCTCCGTTTCCCCATTTGTGAAATGAAGATACTTACTGAACACAGATGTTGCATGAATGTATTACTGAAAAGGGCTTTGAAATTCTAAAGGGCCGTACCACTGACAAGTGTTCAGTATTGGTTTTGGTGTAAAATTTGTAGTGATAAAAATGCTCTGCCAACTATTCTTTTTAAAGATAAGCTAGAAGAGGTATGTTCCTCGGTCCTGTTTGCATACTAATTAAGCTAATTTAAAATTTGGTTTTCAATGGCAGTGCATACCAGGCAAAGCCTACAGAGGCTGAAAGAAGGGTTTACTCCTGTAGAAATTCTCAATGGATGGGAACATAGTAAAATCAAAATACTTCACTCCCAAGAATATAAGACTGAATATCAAAAACAGATTCTCTTTGTGGTCTGGCAGAATTATCCATGGAACCGGGTTACTTTAAAATGACAAAACTTTACCTTCAGCTGCCCTGTCTTATATTTACATAGTATTTTGCCATTTTGGGGCAACAAAGTGAAAATGTAGATTTGGGATAGGAAACTGTCTTTGAATCTAAATGGGATAAGAAAAGGAGTCAGAAACATGTTCCATATTTCAGCTTCCTCTTCCTATTTTGGTTTCAACCTACGCATCTGGGATCTGTCCTGTGGCTGAATTATGCAAAG
Organism: Rafetus swinhoei; assembly: GCA_019425775.1. Taxonomy (NCBI): domain Eukaryota; kingdom Metazoa; phylum Chordata; order Testudines; family Trionychidae; genus Rafetus; species Rafetus swinhoei. The sequence goes on along the minus strand of CM033428.1, from coordinate 40,800,310 downwards.
ATTCTACAGCTTCTGTGAATCATTTTTGCCCCATGTGGTCCCAGTGTGCAATTAAATAGATCAAGCCTATTGAAAACAGAACTGGAGCGTCATAGGTTTGTAATCTGTGAAGTTCTTTTGAAAAATCCTTCAGTGACTCGTATAAGTTTATTTCCTTTCTGCAGAGTTCTCATTTTGGGAAATGCCTGCTAGATTTCCATCGCAGTACTCCACTGGCTCTGAGTTTCACTGAGCGTCGTTGACAAGCCAGCAGCCAGCCCTCCTCTTTCAACCTACCCACTGCGACAATGTTTGTGATTGCAGATGAGTGTCTGGATTTCCACACTACGCTTTAGCAGTGCACGAGACGTTACTTCTCTCTCAATGAAGTTCAGAAGCTTTGGTTGACTGAGCCGAGATGTTCTCGGAGTTTCACTGTCTGAGAAAATAGCCCAGAATCCTTTGTTATACTTTTTTTTGGATGGCATCTTTAGTACTTTGTCTTCAGTCCTCTGCAGCCTTCTTTCCAGTTGTAGAATCCATAGCATTAAGTGGAAAGGCATTCTTCCTTGGGTGCGAGCTTGCAGCCATTATCGGGTTATTCTCATGCTTGGTCAACTTTTTACATTCAATGGCCATGCCACGTTATTATTTCCCCTTCTAATTTTTCTCTTTCTCCACTTGCAGCATCTAGTGACCCTGAAAGTTCAACTTTGTCTGGAGTAACATGTCCAAAGCGAAGGGCTTCAAATCAGTGCTGTTGCTTTTTGTGGGACAGTGACAGTGAAGTGGCTGTTGTAAAGGAAGAGTGCACACTCAGCTCTGGGCCTTCTGTTGTTGTTAGTGGGCTGCCAAAGAAACAGCATGCTCCTGAACGACCCTGATGTTGAAAAGTCGGAACTCGGGGCGTAAATCACCATCAGCGCTATGTTTTGATGACAAGCAAAAGTATCTTAACTGCAGGAGCAAACTCCATGTTGAACTCTCCTGCCTCAGATGGTTTCCTACAATGGCACATCTGATCTTTAAGAATCTGAAGAAACCAATTTTCAGAGTAGATGGTAAATGACCCTGTGTTGCACAGGCCACTGTAGAAAATTGTTTTGACAAGTGGCTCTATATCCAGAAATCCCCATCTCTGAACCCAAGTGGCTCTCTCTCAATAAAAGGCAGAATACTCCTCCTGTCAGGGAGTTCATACTGTCGGACAGTATCTATCCACATCAACCACCACAAATTGATACAGACAATTAACACACAAATGGAGACAAGTTTATGGTGGTTGGTTTTGGTGGTGGAGATGCTTTATTTGCATTTGATTTTCCAAACAAGGAAAATGAGAGTACCTGCAGGAGTCAACAGAGTCCTGTTGCCATATGACCAATTGACTACCTTTTATAATGGCCATCCATGCCAACTAATGCTGGCCAGAGATTAAAGAATTTTCTTAGCAACATTCCCATTTTTACAAAAGGGAGATGGGGGGAGCTGGATTGTTAGAAGGGATGGATAATTTTATGACCACCAATAGCTGTAATTATGCATACTAAGAAAGACGCTCTCAACTAGGATTCACGCTGGCAGACATTTGCAGCAGAAGGTCAGGAAACATTCTCTTGACATGTAAAACTACTACACAATTTAGCCAAGTGCCTTGTGAAAGTTTTCACCTTCTTCTGAAGTGCTGCATATTGGCCATGGCTTGAAGCTGGATATCAAATTAATGAATTGTTGGCCCAAACCCATATAGTGAATTCAATCTGTGTGTTGTGTAGGGTCGTGTACTTCCACACTGTCTGAAACCTCAGCTTCCCCCAGATGAGAAAGGAAGTTCCTGTGAATTAAACTAAACGCACCCACACACCACGTCCCTATGAGGAAACGCTGAATACAAGGAGAATTAGTAGGAAGTCTAAGTATCTGGAGTTGGAGCATCTGTGTACACGCAGGATTAAGCTGGAGAAAGAGGGCTTTTGCTTTGGGTTTACTGGCATGCATGACCTCGAGTCTCTACTACTGGATGAGAGCTGGGTCTGCACACATGCGTGGGAGTGTGCGAAGACTTGCGTGAAGGTGCTGTTCAGGTGAATGCAATGTTGCCTAGCCTCACTCCTCCGCTGGGCATCAGAACAAGGCTCCGACAATGATGAGGTAGTAAAGGGTTAATCTCAGATTTTGCTCATTTCTAACTCGATTCTTTTCTCCAATAAAGTGTACACAAAATCCATTTCCAACCCCCTAAGGTTGTCAACGTAAGACAAGTTTTCCAAATCTAACGTTTAATATTGAGCACATTAAACCAAATCACGGTGGCTTAACTAGTATGCTACACCAAAAGCTGTCTGCAGAGCCGAGGCAGAGAAACAGACTGCATTCTTTGTATTTTCAGTGCTTGCAGGGTTAATAAAGAACTGATGGCAATAGCTTGAGCATGGCAGAGTGGCCAGATTCTGTACAAACTCCGTGCACACACCTCAGTCGTAAGTCCCAACAGCTAAGTTATTTCAGGCCTGTCCCTTTAATCGTGCCTCCATATTCACTCAATCCAACCTCCTACCTGTCTAGTCCCTGCTTCTCTTGAGCAGAGACCAGCACTCTTGTTGAACTATGGCCCGATTCCATTATGTCACTATCAGGGTCTAGGATGAGACCAACCCTATGAGACCCAAACTAGAGTTTGATCTGAACTCAGAACTCCAGCAACCCCTTTCATTACCTTGCCCATTGGATTTTCTCCAACACTGACAAAGTCCTAACACTTTCACAGTCCCTCACACTGGCATTCTAAGTCATGCATCATTACCACCCATGGCTTCAATAATCATTAGAGAACAACAGTGGTTCTCAGTCCCCATTAGAAGACAGAAGTGTTTTGGGACCTATCTAAGGCATAAATAGAGAGAGGGAGGTTGTGAGCCCCTGCACTTTCTTGCACCCCTCAGACTGAGATCCCATGACTTTGATCCGTCTGAGGATACCTCTTGTGGGTTTCTCCAGCTCTTCTGCAGTTGGCCACAGAACAGCTGTGGGCCGCTTCAGGATGTGACTGACTGAACTCTCTCTCCAGTCAGCAACTGACTTTCCCCCACAAAGTTTTCACAGAGAAAGAATATAAGGACCATTCCATCAGTCCTGTTTGAATTCACTCAGTATCAGGCTTTTCAATTCATCGCCTTGAAACATGATGTTTCCTTGTAACAAGCCACTGTCAGCTGAAAGATTCACCAAGTGAAAACTGTGGCTACGTAATACCATTAGTTGGCAATAGTTCAGCTATTAGCATACTGCTCCACTTCGGCATTATAATTTGTTTTGGAGAGGAAAGAGAAATACCATGATGCAGATAATGTTGGAAAATGTTACACAGTAATCCTGTCAGAAATCTTGGAGAAACATATGTTTTCTGTCTTCCTCAGAATTTAATTTAAAACAAACCGATGCACTGGGGGGGAAAACGCTTCAGGAGATTTTAAAGAACAGCATGAGCTAAAAAGACAGTCAAAAATTATGTTTCTGCGTTAAAAATCAGCACCGGTAAGAGCAATCTTAAATCAAATAATTTATTAAGTAATTACATGTAAACACTTTATATTTACTAGCAAATACAATGCTTGCTGTTTTTAAATAGATAAGTAATTCAAAAAATAAGAATCTATCATTAATGACAACAGAGTGATTAGAGATATCCATTCTATTGTACAGTGAAGAATTTGTTTTCTAGTGAAGTTAACATCTTGATTTTTCTTACTTTGCTTTTTGACTTCAACATAAAACACAGATTTGAGCAGCACCCCCAATATGATGTCAAAGCTGACTTTGGTCTATCAGCAAGGGCTAAACAAGAAATCACCCCCACTCTGGAATTTTAAAAATTGACTGGAGAAGCCAGACGGCAGGCCCTTCATAAACATCTTACAAAAAATAAATTCCTTTTTGTCTTAAAACAGAGAAAATAGAGTCAAACTATGAAAAGCTTTCTTCTGAATGGTAACATGAGTATGATTTCATCATTTCCAGAGTTAACAGTTGTCAACATACAATACAGATATACATACACATAGCCACAGAGTTTCTGAAATGTAGCCTATCAACTAAAATATTTGATCATTCTGAGATTGTTTGGTGCTCAAGTACACTAAAACCAAAAAAATGTTAGCTGCTTATAGTCAAATGAAAAATAAACATCTTTATTTTTTGCCTACTTTATTTCAATTTTCAAATAAATTTTAAATAAATCTGTACAAAGTATACTGTTACAGTATATATTTGTAAATTAGCTAAAATGCCTAAATATAAAACAACAACACTACAATAAGCAGCATATATTGGCACATCTCTAATAAAGATTAACTTGTAAACCCAAAAGTACCACCTCCCACAAACACCTTTGAGATATTTTGGATCCTTTAAGGAGAGTCATGTTGCAAATACATGAAAGATCAATCCTTCCCTGGCCTCTGATAGGGAAAAAAATACTGGCTTTTGATAATTCTGCAAAGAACATGAACATCTGAAAACTGAATTGTTAAAGGGACACCATCGGGTTAAAAAAAATTAACTGTAAAAAAGAAAATGTCTTTAGAGAACCTTCACTTAGTAAAATAAAGAATTGTGGACAATCGAATTTATTTTCACCATCAGTGCTGAGGGAGATGAAGAAAGTGCTCAGTCAAGGCCTGTTCCTGGTTTCTGTGAAAGCTTCATCAGTGACTTTACAGGGCATAGGCTTGGGCCTTTAATTTGGACAATGAGAAAGATTTCAGGTTCTGCATCTAGACAGTTTCCAGCTGCTTTTTGGCTCACCCATAACCACCACACTGCAATCTTTGGGATGCAAACACTGCTACGGAGAATGCATACAGTCAAACTAAAACAAAATGTGTTTTCATTGGAATTTTTTTAGAAAATAATGAAAACACTTCTATTGAACTCAACCTTTCCAGATCCTTGCTTTTACAAAAACTTAAAACTGATCGGACAATGTCCCTTTACTCATTATAAAAAAAAGTTAAGATTTTAGATACATTAGATAATGCAGAGATTCTTGCTCACTGAAAACTGGCTGAGAAAAGCCATTTAACATTCAAAGTATTCTCAAGTTTTCAAGTAACAAGTTCCAAGTGCATTGTTTAGCTGCATTAGCTTTGAAAATCTGTAATGGTAGTATTTCATTAAATTATCTTAGCACTGGGCCTGAAGAGTACAAGTGTTACATTTCAAAGAAGAGAATCACCTCCATACTTTGTTCTCCCAGAAAGATGGATTTAAATCAATCTTAACTTTCTTTTTAAATGCAAGTTAATCTTACATAGAATATAATGCAATACTGACTGCAGCAGAAACCACGGAAGTGGAACGCTATTAAATAAATCTGAACTCACACAGATTAAACTTTGTTAAATATTTGTAAATTAATAAAATATTGACGGTATTGTAAAATTACAATATTTACAGTAAGAAAAATCCAGAGTAATATATAACCTTTAACAGGCTTTTATCTCCAAGTTGGGATGGCAAGGGAATTATAAATATAGGAAAGGTTCATAATAAAGCTGCTTTGCAATGTAATTTTCCATTAGTGCTAAAGAGGATAATCTATCACTGCCTTTTAAAGTGACTTCTCATGGTGGGATGGAGCATTTGCGTACCAAACTGGGAACACAAGTCCTCCTGAAGCCAACTGAATATAATGTAGGACCATTCTCAATTGCTCAGATTAAAGCTGCTGTACTACAGAACTACCAGCAGTCAGAACCACACAGGCTGCAAAAGGGGAGGAAAGGTAGTTTTCAGCTCAGAAAGCATACTGCTGGAAGACTCCGGTCATTACGGACTCCAACTAAGGGTGCAAGAGCTTTGATTTGTTCCGAGACCACAAAACCAACCAAGATAACAAAACACATCCAGGAAGAAATTTACAAATTGTGCATCTCCTTAAAGGGACATTGTTCAGCTGAACTGCTATAGAAAATAGTCTTGCATTATGAATGCTGTAGATAGTTAAAATTATTTTTTTTAAACTTTTTGTATTTCACATGTTCTGGAGAGTGAAATTTGGCTGGTCTGTTGAGTCAGCTTCATTTTCTATTCCTTTGCTAGCTTCTGTCTCTTCAGTATGAGCACAATGCAGTTGTGTTTGGTTGCAAACATTATAAAGAGGTGTTTAAATACTCCCAACTCCTCTTTTTGGTTTTTATGAATAAAAATTAATTTTGTCAAATGTATTTCTACCCAGTTTTTTTTTTTTTTAAATAACCAGAAAACCTAAACTTGAGGTCTAAACAACAATGTCCTTTTAAGTTTCGAACATTTCACTATTTGATTCTTCTCTCAACTTCAAAGCATATTTTTATGAAGTTTAAAAAAAAAAATCATGTTCAAATTGTTTTTCCCTTTACCTCTTGCAAGAGAGAATTTTGATTTTTCTAGTGAATACTTTCAGATAAGTACTATGAATAAATATATTTGAACAGAACTACACACACTATTGTAAAGTACAAGTCTCCTAATTATAAACGTTTAGGGGTTTTCTCTGAGCACCCACCACCAGTTTACATAAGCTCCGATAGTCTGAAAAATAAAATTTCAAATTTTTTTTGGAAACCTACCAGTAATTTGTAAATTACATCTACATTACCGACAGATGTTCTCTAGGTCCCGTAAATTCCCTTTTCGGTAGTGCAGAGGAGAAAAACTAGGAAGAAAATTTTGTACCTTTCAATTACCTGAGAGATCACATAATTTATATTAAATGGGGGAGGATAGAGAGGAAATGACAACTGACCTTATAAACAAAGGTATGTTTAGGGCTTCTGATTTCAGGAATAAACCGATATTTACTGGTAAAAGTCTGCCAAAAAACAAAAACAGAAACACAGGATTACTGGTAAATATTGGTTTATATGGAGAAAAAAAAAATGTCATTGTGTTCCTGATTTCCATAGGTTAAACTTCTATAGTTCTAAAGAATTTCACAGTAGGGGCGGACAGGACAGTTTCAAATTGAACTGCTGAGCACCCCTTGGCCTGCCCCTTATCTAACAGATTTTTATTTTGGCAAAGTGCCCCAAACCAGAAGCCTCATGTTGAAATAAAACTATATACCTCCTTCTGAACCCTCCCACCCCCCACTTTCCAAAACACTGTAGTTAACACTCTTGGAAGATGACTGACTGACCGAACCTAGGAGACTGATGCCCTTTTCAGAATGACTTAAAGAAATTCACTTGTACATCGCATGGCATCTCATTGTCCTGACAACTGCTTGGATTTCAGCCTCTGGGATTCTGTCATCCCACCACATGAGATATCATAAAATATACAATATTTATCTGACTTTTAAATAAAGAATTTTCTTATAAGTGGTTATAAACCCTTTCATTTTATTTACATGCTTATTTATTTCCAAAAATAAAGAGTTGGTCCACACTGGACATGAGAAGAAGAGTTAAAAGTTTAACATCTAAACAAAGTACAAGAAGTTCCAGAATTCGGTGGTTGAGTCAAACCACAAAAACATATGACATGAGCCACTGACACATTTTTACATAGCATTATATTCTCAATAGTATTTACAAATGTAAGGTCAAGATGACTAGAAACCCCAATGGAACAGAACAGTGTGTCATGGTTAAAAAGAAACAACAGCTTTAAAATAACCTAAATACAAAGGAAAAACAAAACTTTACATAATGTTTGGACAAAAAAAAATTCCTCACAACTTTTCTGGTAGTCAAAATTTAGGATTGAAGTTTACGACATCTTGAATACTGACTACATTTAACTTCCTAAACACAAACTTAACAGCTACAGTAAACCAGCTCACCAAGTATGTGAATAGCATTACAAATAGAGATTTCTTTATTTATTGTACCTTTTAAGATACAAGAATGCGTGTGGCTGAAATACAAAATACCGTGGCACTACAGAAGGGATTACACTCCACCAATGAGCCTGTTTACAAACTGGCCATTTTTGTTGTTTATATTTAACTCGTGAAACGTATTAATCTTACTAGGCATTACATACACATGCATGGGAGAACGTACACCGGGACAAGAACTGCAGAGAACTTGGACCTTTTAAAGTTTCAAGGTCACCCTCATGCATGTAATTCTTACAGGAGTCAGTCCATTAAGGACCATTACACAGAGGAAAGCCCAAGCAAATGAAGCTTTACTCCGACAGACGAGAGCTGAAGCGCAGTGGAAGGAATCCTCTTCCAAACATACACTCCTGGATGCCTATGTAGCCAACACCATGTTATTTGATTGGGATGAGATTAGTACTTTGCAGCCTGCTGACCCCCCTCCCACGCTGATTTTGGTCTTTGAATATGCACCCACTGGACATGCCTCCATCTTGCCCAGTTTTTTCCCAAGCTGCAGCATTAGGGGCAGACACTGCTGGATACGTGTCCGCCCCAATAAGTATTCCTTCTTGCACAGATTCTCTACTTTGTGGCCTTCTTGCCAGGAGAGTGCAGTTTGGCCTTAAAGCAGACGGGGAAAGGAAACACGTACCCCCTTTTGTTTGTCTTTACGGTCTCTGAAAAAGACCTAAAAGAGTTTTGTTTTCAAACGAAGGTTTATTTTCCTACCTGTTTTTATATTAACAATTCAGGTCCTGTCTACCTTGCGTTTCCTGGAAGACTGCAGAGGATTAGGGACTGAGTAGATTTATGGCATCAGCTATCTTGGAAATGAAATCTGATCAATTAAGGAATTTTTTTTTTCCCCACTCAGACTACTTAAAACTTTTATTTTTAAATCTAACACCTACTTGTCTCAGACATCTAACAGCTGAAAAACCCCTGACAAGACAACATCCCCATCGTGATATTATCTGAGTGCCTACCAAGTTTTTTAAAAACAGAGTGATGTTTTTTTCTCCTTATCCCAGCCTCCATTTAAGAGCTGAGAATGCTCCCGACCCACAATAAATAAAATGGGGAAAACAAGACTTGACATCCCTGAACTACTTCCATGGTGAAAAACAAGGAGAAAAACATAATATATACACAGCATTTTCCCCTCTTCAAACCTTTGGCACTCGGATTAAGCTCAAGCCAATGTGTAGACAAGTACAGAATCCCATTTATAGAGCCCCAACAATAACTGCGAAGTATACTTGAACTACAATATTTGAAGGCAGATCGACTTAATACATTTGAAAAAAAGAAGTAATATTACAAATTAAATGCCTGCTCTAAAAATACCTCAGAAAAAAACAGGCTTGTCGTTGTATAACTTGACGTACAATCTAGAAAATTAAGAATTACCACTATTACTAGACCAGGCAATACAATCATCAATGCAAGAAGGTCTTTTCTGACTGGTCTATACACATTTTTCTAGCTAATCCCAGATTAAAACATAACCAATATGAAAACTTGAACTGTGAAAGGCTTGAGCCTGCAGAGCCTTTGATCGTCAGGGGACTCCCCCTCGGCTCAGTGCACATATGAAGGATCAGAACTCAAATCATTCAACAGCAAGCACGGTAGATTACAGGATCTTCCTATAGCCAACTGCTGTCAGGCAGGCAAAATGGGTTCTATGTTATGCAACTTTGCAAACCTGATCATATACTTTAAACTACAAATTGTGAGGATTATATTGAAATTAATGCTTGGGGGGAAATCTGCTTTTTTCCAAAAACTAAAACTTTCACTGGGTAAGTGCCAACTCATCAAGGAGAAAAAACAGGAAAGTCCTGGAGACCTATTAAACTACGGTATTAAAAACAATGAAGCTTTAAGTGTTTAATACACTCTGACCTCAGAACATTGCTCAGGCACTCAGAAACTGGAATAAAAATCCAAGCAATTAAGAAACAGGCTCATGGGCTAAAACATGGGAAGGATCCAAAATAAAACTCTGACATAAGTTGTATATGCTCACCAAGCGCCTTAGCAGGTAACGGAGTTTATTTGTGGCCCAACAATCACAGACTGGAGTAACAAAGTGAACTGGAAATCAGTAGTCGTCCTAATCCAATACCCTTTCTGACAGAGGGTTCTCCAGAAGAAAATGGTGCATAGAGAGTGTTCCCCATTTTCTATCCCATTCTTCATGCATCCTAATTGCTTTTAAACCCAAGAACATAGCCGAGGGATTGCAAGTTATTTCTTCCACTGAGCTTTTTTTTTTTTTTTTTTTTGGGGAGAAGAGGGAGGGCATGTCTCAACATTCAGTTCCATTTGCCTAGTCTCCTAGCTTTGCCAGGCCCCGCTTATATTCCTCAGACTTCTCAAGGCTTGGGTAACCTACATAGCCCTCCTGTTCCCCCTCCTAACTCATCAGTTAACACATTAAACGTGGGCTCTGATATGAAACCTGAAACCTTCAGGCACCCAACGTTAACCTTGTTCCTGTGACGGAAGTTTCCTATTGTTTTCTGTTCCTTAGCCAGTTTCTCATCCTCCCAGACTGAGGTTTTCTCCCGAACCACAATCTAGTCAGGGAGCTCAGGATGGGTTTCCTGGTCTGTCAGCAGCCCTGAGAGCTGTCTCGGGGGCCTGTACGTACAGTAGAGCAATGGGAAAACACAAGCACACTCCACTCCCACTGCCAGCGGGAACTGAACTCTCCCAGGCTGAGGGAATTCTCAGGTGGCCACTTTGGCCCAGGATCCTGATCACTTTGTGCTGCCAGAGTGGTACACAATGGCCAGAACAAGCAAGATAATCTGCCCCCGCCCCCAGACATTACTTTACTCCCACCCTCTACTCAAGTTTCCTAAGTAGCTTCTTGGAGGAACTGACAAAGGCTTTTACAATATCCAAATACATTAGGTCAGCTAGTCCTACGTTACCCTCTGGTTTGCCGATGTATCCGAAACATCCTTGTAGATTATTAAAAGTGCAGTTTTCCTTCGCAGAAGGCAGGCCGGTGTGGCCCAATCGTGTTCCTCTAGATGTTTTATTTCAACTAGTCTACCTGGTACTGAAGTAAACGTCTTTGGTTTGTAATTCCCAGGCTCACCCGTAATGTCTCTCTTAAAAAGAGGTACAATATTGCCTACTGTTTAGCCCTCTAAAATAAATGCCTCATTAGGATCTGTATCTTAATTAGCAACTCAGCCTTTTCATTCCAAAGTTCCTTCAGAACTCTTGGATGAACTCTGGTCTTGGTCATCACGGGACTTTAATTTATTAGCTTGTTCCAGCAGCTCCTCTTTGGACACTTCTGTCCAATCAAACAAGGAAAATGAGGTTCTCTTAAAGAGTAGATCACGTTCAGGTATCTCAAACTCTTCTCTGCATCGGTTTCACCACAGAAGTCACTCAGCTTCTCTGCAAAATCCTTGTCGGCCTTAGTTGCTCCTTTTACAGCCTCATACCTCAGTGAGCTCAAATTTCATCATAGCCTTCCTGCCTCTAAGACACTTCAAGTTGCATTTGCTCTAGCTCTTAAAAAACCCTCAACTCTCCTAATCACCATTTTCCATGTTACCTGCCATAGGTTTCTAGCCCCTTCAACCTGGGTTGGGCTTCCATTTTCAGAAAGATACTAGTGTGATTCCAGTAACTCTTATACCTTGCCATTTAACCATACTAATTTGTGCCTGACTCCCTGCTTTCTTTTAGCTTCAGATCCGTGGCCACCTTCTTGGATCTTTATGAGCTTTGCGATACTTAACTGTCATCCTTGCCCAGTCTAAGGATTTTACCTCCCTCCCTTTTGATGTTAGAGTCTTTTTTTATTAGAATCCTCATTTTCCTGAAATTTTCTTTTCCTAAATTTAGTATTACTAGGTTGGTTTTAGGTATTCCTTAATGGCTGAACTATATTTCTTAAATCAATTCCTGTGCATTATTTAATCCTAAAAATCAAGAATCTCTTTGGAATAAACTGCTACAAGAAGCAATCATTTAAGGTGTCAAGAAAATTACTTCTCCAAATTGTGCTCTATTGTAAGACCTGACCAGTTCATACATGGGTAGCTGAAATAACCCCTTATTACAGTTTTATGAAGAATCAACTGCCTCTTTCTCTCTTTCAACAATGAATAGTCAATAGTCTCTTCCTGACCAGGAAGACAGTAACGTACTTGTGCATTTGTATCTTTATGACTTGGGATTTGTCTCTATGCAGATTCTAATATATGTTGTTCGATTCCAGTTCTCTCAGATTTGATGGAAATGTTTTAGGTACAGAGTTACTCCATCGTCTATTACTTAATCTCTCCTTGTTCTATTTTTGTATAGCCAGGTACCACAGCATCTCTGCTCCTTAGGATTCCACCAGGTTTCAATAATGCCTATCACATCAAGGCCCTCTTCCATTGCTGGGCATTCTAGCTCATCTATTTGTAAGCCTCTCGCACTGGTACAAAACACTTCTAATTTTTATTGCTGGCAGTATGCCTAGTGCTTAGTTAACTCCTTCATCTGACACCCTGTCCTTTTCTAGGCTGTACTGCTGCAGTCTCAGCCTGCCTTTGCTATATTTTCCACAGCAAATTCTCTCCTATATGCAGAGATTCCATTTTATCACTGACAACCCAAGCAGATGCCCTAATCCGATCCCGCTGCTCCACTGCGCCCGTCAGCGTTCCCTCAGCTCCTAGTTTAATCTTCCCAAAACCTCATCAGCTTCCTATGCCACTGGTCTGGTACCACTTGGGATTAAAGCAGAACCCAATCGATTAGCTAGGCCAGCTTTACCCTCCAAAGCTCCTCAGCACCTAATTGATTTACCCTCCATACTTTCTGCAATCTCTTCTCAGCCGCCCATCTCCAAAGCGCCTCCATGCCTCGCAACATGCAAAGCCTGCTACGACAGCATTTCAGAAAAAGGTACCCCCTACATCCTAAGCATATATTTTGCTGAATCAAGATCTTAATGAAGTGTGATCAAAAGACCTATCTGCACACTGAACTACATATACTGGCCAAACGCCTCTTTCCTAGGTATCTAAATGTAGATTTCCGAACACCTCCACATTATGGATTCCAATAAGTACCACAACCACAAGCTTCTCCCCAGCACTCGTCAGAAGTTTACCTAGGTGTCTGAGATGTGTTATCTGTGCACCTGAGAAGCAAGTCAGCAGATGGCTCTCACAGTAACCATGTATTTGGCTATCCATAGTTCTAATGATCTGCTTCTCTGCCACCATATAGTCCCTCTACAGCTCACAACTATCTTCTGAAGGGGCCTACTCTGGTGTGCGAAGAACAGTCTCTTCTCTATCAAAGGTAGAGCCTCAAGGGTTTGTCCCTCCATTCTGCCTTGCCGCCCCCAGCCATAAGCCAGGCTTCCTCAAGTGGAGGACTGATGAAGCCAAAGCGGAGATAATAAAACCTGATTTACGATGTCTACAGATGCTGGTTTTGTCTCTAATTCCATCTCTCTCCTCCGCCTTGCAGGGTCTTTGGCTTCCTGATGCTGAACTGAGGCTCCAAGGACTACCAGTTCCTGGCACTGCTTGTACAGATGTGTCATTTATCTACAAGGCAAGCAAGCCATTCTGTCCCCACTGCAGTGCTCCCCGTAGTTAATCTGTTATACCTCCATAATCAAACTAGGAATTATGACTGTGTTCCTAGATACTAAGATTTATCTTTCACTGAGAACCATGCCCAGGTCCAGTGGCTTTATTTTGGGCCACCAACTGAAGGGTTTGATTCAGCACACAAGTTACGGTATAGCTCTGCAAAACCTGCAGAAACCAATTTCCCAGGACTTTCGTTGCCTAATGCAGCATGGAAGTCCAACATATTTTTGCTGAATCAAGCTCTTAATGCAGTGTGATCAAAAGGCCTATCTGCAAACTCCACTACATACACTGGCCAAAAGTCATTACGGATCAGTTTTAAGTATTTAATTCACAAATATTAATTGCAGAAAATAGCTTGCAGGCCAGAGACGGGCAATAATTTTGATGGGGAGGAAGGGAGAGGCTCTACAAAAACCTGAAAAGTGGTCAAGGGCTGTTCTCTTCCATGATATTAATGGGGGAGGTGTGGAGTCTGAGATGGAGGTTGGGTGAAGAAGGGAGCTTGAGATAAGGGATTGTGGTGCAGAAGAGGGCGTGGGATCTGCGAGGGAGTTTGGGTAAAAGAGGCGATTGTGACCTGGGGCAAGGGATTGGAGTGCAGGGTCTCGGAGGGGGTATGGGTATAGGAAGGGAGGGCAGTGGATTTGGGTTATGTTGGATATGGATGTAGGAAGAGGGGAGAGGTTTGGAAGGGCCTAGGGTGCCAGATGCAGGCTCTGGCCGGGAGACTTACCTAGGTGACTCCCAACCAGCAGCTTCCTGCCTGCCCTGCCCCCCCACAGGCTACAGGGCTATGTGTGTGGCTGTGAATAACTGCGCGGCTGAGGGGAGGGAAGGATACTTCATGTGTTGTCTGCTCTTCCAACAGGCAGCTCCCACTGGCTAGAAACTGGCCAATGGGATTGCGCTGGGGGGCAATGCGCTAAGCCTCTCCCCCGGGCTTGCAGCTGTTCAAAGAAACAGGGCCCCCGCAGCTGCTTTTCTGAGCAGCTTGTGAGGCAGGCTGAGAGCCTGCCTGACGCTCCCCGCTGGCCTGCGGGTCGGATGTGGCCCGTGGGCTGTATTTTTTGCCCAGCCCTGTTGTAATCCATCACCCTGCAACACTGCCATGCAGTGCTGAGACAAAATCCACATCCATTGTTTTCTGTCTGGTCTTGCCTTTAACAAGTATGCCCCAGGAGTAACAACTCCACCATCTTAGTCTATAGACAAGTCATTAAAAATAATCCCTCTTACGAAAACCTGAAGGAAAACACCATCTAATCCGCTTCAGGTGCTATTTACACCCTCCCCCCCCACCACACAGTTCTCATATAGAATAGCATTGCTCCATTCAAAATTCAACATTCTGATAAACTGATGGCAAGTTATGGACTCTCCTACTCATCTTATTGGAAGTTATACCACCACCCCCCAAAAGTCATAGAGTGTAAGGCCAGTAAGGACCACCAGCTTATTCCTGCATAGTACAACCGTCTTCCTGCACCCTTCTTAAAACAATCCAGTCCCCAAAATCTTGACAGCTTGCCCAGAAATGGAACCACTAGCTGTGCTGGACTGATGCAGAAAGCAGATTCCACAGACATGAGCTGTTCTCTGAAGACATGCTGCCCAAAATCCAGCCCTCAGGACTGTAGCGGGGGGCTTCTGGATTTGAGCACCTCTGCTGATCTCCAGTCACATGGTATCATAGAAGGAAAAAGGCAGACATTGGCAGAATGGGTCCCAAGCATTGATAGGCCTTCTGAACACCCACAGTGAGGTTCACATGGCCAACACATCTCAAAGACCTGCAACAGGGAGCTACTGAAAGTCAGAATTCTTGGCCATTGCTGGTGCCTAATCATCCAGAAGCAGTTGAGAACTCAATCCCTAAGGCTGTGAACCTGGGTCACAAAAGCCAGAGACCCCTTTACAAATAAGGGAAACTAAAAGAGCCCCCTGCCTATTCTTCAAACCATTTACTCCAACCAACAAGAATGATCTGAGTTTTGTATGAGCTGACCCTCTGCCACTTAGTCTTTATTCAAGTGCCAGGCTCAGCTAGGCACTGGCTACATGATATTGTGCCAGATTACATGGGACCAACACATAGAAGGAGGTTTCACACATGCCTCACACCAATGACATCATCGGCTGCATTTCCTCACCAACCAGACGTACAACTCCTCCGTACACGGAACAAGAGGGCCAAGCATGACTCAGTGGAACGCTTAGCACACATGACCAAGTACCAAGGACATGGGATCTCTCAGAAAAAAGGGAACTGAGCCACTCAGGACAGATTCCATATGCTCATGCAGAGGGTCAACACCTCTTCCTGGCCAAGTGAACTAATAGATCTCTATTAATCAGCTAAGACAGGGGTGGCCAACCTGAGCCTGAGAGAAAGCCAGAATTTACCAATGTCCATTGCCAAAGAGACACAGCAATGTTGTCAGCACCCCCACCCCTTCCCCCAATCAGCTGTTTTGCGGCTCGCAGGAGGCCCTGAGAGTAGGAGCGAGAGCACAGCAGGTTCGGGGAAGTGGCGGGGGCCTTGGTGGAAGGGGTGGAGTGGGGACAGGGTTTGGTGCAAAGCCGGGGTGGAAATGTGAGCACCCCCCGGCACACCTGAAAGTTAGTGCCTGTAACTCCCGCCCCCTGCAGTCGGCACCTATGCAAGGAGCCACGTGTTAACTTCTGAAGACCTGCATGCGGCTCTGGAGCCACAGGCTGGGTGCCCCTGGGTTAAGACATCTGCCACCAGGCAGCCAGCAACATCCTACCCCCAGGCATAGTCTCAGTATCTGTCAGGATTACCCCAGACTGGCGTGGGTCAAGATGACCGGAGGAATCCAGGTGCGGTTGGGACGGTCTTTCTACAGCCTTTCTTCACAAACAGACAATTCAAACTGGATGATAAAAGGAAAAGTTTGTCAGCATCAAGATTTTTGTTTTGAGCAAGGGCCTAATCATTTTGGTAAGAGAAGTGGGCACTTTAAAAGAAGTATCACCTAGCGGACTCTGCCAATCAGCTCTTAGAACAGCCTTCACACTGTCCTATTGGCTCTCACTAGCCAAGAGGGTTACAAATTCGATCGAAGCTACAAGTTCTTGCCCAAAGCTTCCTCAGCATCCCTGTGATCAACAGCAGAGGCAAATTAGCCTCTTTCCTCAGAAGACTTCACCATGACAGGTTGGGCTTAGTCCACGTCTTCCATGATCAGCTCTAATTCCCCTCATTACAGTGTCTCAGGAGGAAAACGCAAAGAGAAGGCCATGTAGGGGCCTCCATTTCTCATAGCCAACAACAGAAGTGATGCTGAACCTACTGGTCATGAGCGGGACAACCAGCTAAAGAGTTGGTTGAGTACTATTACCTCCAAACAGGCTCCATTAGACTGAAGGGCCCAATCTGACAGGCTAACAAGAGTGGTGGGTGAGGAGGCCAGCGTATGACATCCATGCCTGAAGTCCCCTAATCCAAGCTCAAAAACAAAATGGAAAAAGGAGGCCAGGAATTGACATGGAGACAAATGACTTACGACAGCCCCGGATGGTCATCAGGAAATGGCAAGGCAGCTGAGAAGAGATCATTTACACACACAAAGAAATCGCCCCAACATAGGTAGAACTCCAGTCCTGTGCAGACTGCCCTCTACATACGACTTTTAGAACCACATTTTCTTCTGTTACACTGGTACAACCATGGTGGCATCAGAGACACAGAATTGCTTCACAGAAGAGAATCCAGCCATCTCCCTTCTGTGCTCCTACACCTCACGGAGTTACTGCACATCAATTGCTACCTGATTTTTGAAGTTATAGACCTGATACGCTCCCTGGCTCTCAACACTCCACTGTGCTGTTGGGTTTTACTAGAATTGCAGGTGGCAGAGTCATGTATACCTTGTTCCCAATGAACTGTACAGCACCAGACTTCTGTGAATGGGACTATTTCCCCCCACTCACCATCTGGGACCTACCGTGTCACTACTGCTTACCTACCAGTTTGTTGGGCAGGTTTTACACTACCATGCAACTTGGGGGGAGGGGTGCTGACATGCCAATCTCACAGCACATCTGAAGTGGAGGTCATACGCATTGGCACGCACAGCATTCATCTTAGACTGATGGACAAATACCGACTAGGGACTTGCTGTCTGAGAAAGGGACTTTGGGCACTGTTCTGCAACAACTATTCCTCCTCCTCCCTTCACCCTGAGAACTTCCTCTGCGCCTTGCCAAGGTAACACTTCTGGAAAATATTGCCAAGGACTGTGGCAGAATGCAACCGTCTGTTCGGTAAGAGGACTGGTAACATGCATCTCCCCAGGAGCTATGCTGGTTAGTGATAAGACATTACGTTTGAGAGCTGATGATAAATCTACTCTTTAATCTAGGCCTGAGGTACTTGAACAATCTTCTTGCAGTTTTAGACCATACACCTTCTTCAAAGCCATCTAGCTCTGCTGGATCATCTAGCTCTACTTCCTAATCCGGGTACCATCTAAATTGGGCCAGATCCTTCCAGGACCACAATGATGGGCTCTCCCATGAAGGAGTCCAGAATTCTCTTGCGGCTATCTTCAAAGCCACATTTCAATGCAAAGTCTTTCTATTCGCTTTAGTATACCTTGCTCTCCTTTTTTATAACCTCTTCCAGTCCAAATGACTTGCTTTGCACCCAGATTGCTAACGATCCTGTTTCGGTTTCTTTTAGTTTCACACAATGCTCTAGATGTGTGAAAAGCAACCCTAGAAAACAAATCCACCCTCTACCCTCAATTCCCCCTATACTTCTCTCACCACAATTTTAAGTGTTTGGGACTTACTACAACTACCCAATTAGCCAGCAGAGAGTTTGGTATTCAGTTCCCATATGCCATGTAGGGCTATTAAGAGTCATTGCATAGATAAACTCAACGCCTGACCCTCATAACCCTCCCATACTTTGTATTTCACTAATCATGGAATACATTTCAAACTGCTATATAAGATGACTTCATATGGCCCTCATGTACGCCTCTCATGCCCTGGTCATACAAATGACTATTTTCACAGTAACTAATGTACTTCAAAAAACAAAAGCAGAGGGAGATTTAAAAAACCCAACACAAAGCAAGCCAAAGACAACTATCTAGCATGAACATGAGGGTGAGGAGATGAGTCACATTCGTTTGAGAAGACCTGTCGGACCCATTCCTGGCTTCTCCACTCTAACACAAAAATTCCTTGCTGCCAAAATTTAAAGCAGCATTTTTCATTTGCATTCAGACCATTGCTCTCAGTAACTCCAAACACACAAGAGATTCGTTTTAAACGAACAATGCCAAACATGAAGTCCAAAATTTAGATTCTGGCTAATAAAATTTCTAAATACCAGGTTTAGAGAAGTTCGTTATATTAAAAATACATGAGCAGTTAAAAAAAAAAAAAAAAAAGATGACACCTCTGTGCCATGTTTGCAACCCACACAAAGCTTTTTGCATAATGGTAGAGAACCAGAGAGTGTTAAACTGACTGAAAACAAAGTGAACCTAGCCAGTGTAAAGGGACAGCATTATAAAGGGACACCATTAATCTCTTAAGTTACCTTTCATTTTACAAGCAACATGCAAGGTTCCCACAGCTGAAAGATTAGAGAAAAAAACTGACTGTTTTGACAAAAAGGACGAATGATCATTTTGACAGCACTGTGTGTGCAGTTTCACTGTCACACTACCGAAGCTATCCTCCGTTTCCTCCATTTTTGTGGGGCAGGGTAAAGAGTAAAAAGTTTTATTAAGTACAGAGAGAATATTTTAAATAATAATAAAAGATGGCTGTTCAAGCACAAGAACTGGCAGGAGACTCAGAAGCAGAGACAGAACCTTCAACCACTTGAACTTTTTTCAGACTATGTAGATGTCAAAATTGACCGTGACTTTTCAACTACCCAGACTGAGTTAACAGCAAAAAAGTAGACAGCTAACATGGGAGAGGAAAAGTGAAGGTGGAGTAAACCAGGAAATTTTAAAAAGCTAATGTATTAGCATAACTGATTTTAAATAATGATTTTTAATTTTAAAAAAATCTTGACAGTATTCATTAAAACTCTCCGGAATGAATGTCAGCAAATTCCTGTCCTTTCTGAAAACTACCATGAATTAGTAGTAGGTTTCTGAATGAGTAATCTAATTTCTAACTAGCTGATCATATACCAATGCTCATTTTCTACAAACTGAGCTGGCAAAAGACAGAAAATTCAGCACTAAGTTATACTGAGTTTTCATGTTTTGCACAAGTTCCCAAGCAGTATAAACCTGTTTTAACATTCTTGTACATCAATGTCAGGATATTCACCTCCATCCCCGACAACTTTACAAATAACAGGAACAAGTCAATCAGATTTGGTATATGCCCTGAAATGGAAAGTCTGGACTTAAAAAAATAGTGCTTGTGAAAGTTGCTGAATCCACTGAAGTCCCCAATCCAAAATGGTTAGCATATTTTTTGCTTAAAAAGCTTTAAATGTTTATCTTAAAGAAATTGAAACAGGGGAGACTTTTGAAGGAGAAGAAACATGTAAAGGTGCAAAAATATAACATGGTAACCTTGTAAGGCTTTGAGGAGACTAAGCATTTTTTCTTCTTAAAGGCCAGGAAAAAAATTCCAAGGGTCAGTTTAAGAGTTTACAGGTACTGGATTACATAAAGATGGATGCATAATGTCAAGAAGCGCAGTCAAGAACTTCAGATTTGAATTATTAAAAGTTGTATGTGTTAGCATTAGATAAAAATGCATATCTACCAAATCTTCACTGACTAACAGTAAAAGTAACTTGGATGTGAAAAATCATTTCAATTTATGTCAATATTTATCCTTTTTCTCCCTCATCCCACTCCATTCCTCCCCAAATTCACAGAGGAGTAGCTATGTTACTCTGTAACTTTAAAAACAATGAGCAGTCCTATGGCATCTTACAGACTAACAGATGGATTAGGTCATGAGCTTTTGTGGGTAAAACCCACTTTAAGGTGCCACAGGACTGCTCCCCAAATTCAGTTTACTTTTTTCTTGGGAGACGTATAGCACCACTGCATTAGAACGTACAAGAAATGAAAACAGTGAGTACAACCAATAGAGATCCATTGACTTTTTATTACAAATTTACTTGATCATGTGGCTTCAAAAAGTTTAAATCAATACCCTATTTTCTGTATGCTAGTACAAAGCAAAATCTATTTTACAAATTAAATACCTAAAAATTTGACAAAAATAAAGTTTTATGGAAAACAGTTATAAAAATATTAAATCCTCTTAAGGTAAGAGGTAATATTCCCTCCCCACCCCTGCAGTCCTGTTATACAATATTAATGTTCATCATTTTTAGAATAGGTAGGTATATTTTGCTGTTAGCATACAAAAGTCATACTAATAGCTTTATTTGTATATACTCCAGTTAGTGCATCAATGCCATCTGATTGTAATATAATCAACTATCTTTAATTGAATCCTAATTTACATTGAATAGTTTGCATAGTTTGAAAGGGATAAAGGTCATACTATAGCTAATCATAAAAAGAGTGGTTACAGAGCTGTTTTAAAGGCAACAAAGTAATTGCTCCCAAATAAAGTTATAGGCCTGCTCTAGGCAGGGGTTAAAATTACCAGCAGCTTTCTGCTTTGCCTGATATGATTGTTATGTCTCACTAGTCAAAGTGGACAGTCTTTCTACTCTTTCGATGTCTGAGAAGTTCTTCGTAAATTGCTAATTTTGCGCTACTTCTCAAAGAGTGCTACACTGAGCAAATTTCAACCCCTGCAAGGGATACTCCAAAAAGTGACACTGTCAAGTATTTTTTTAAAATAAAAGGTTTACATTTTAAAAATTCTCCATTGCGTAGGACGCCTTCTGAGAAGTTTGAAAATAGAACGCCCACTCCTTACCCCTATACCACATTTTTCTATTTGGCAACAGCTGAATCTCTCCTCCCCTACCCCCACTCCATTTCATAGGGCGCAAAAGCCAACTTGGCTTTATTTGTAAACTTCTATGTTGTCATAGGCCTCTTCAATGATTTCGGCACAGTTCTGGTTTGTTAGTCAGCTTTTGCTCCCCTTGTGGCTGGATGGCTGCCTTTTGCAGCAGAAGCAGAACAATAAATAAAAGGCATGAATCAACAGTGGCTAATTTTTTTATTTAATTTCTCAGAGACAGAGCATTAATTTAAAAAAAAAAAAAAAGAACTTAGAATCTGGAGGACATTCTCCATTAGATTATAAGCGCTTTAAAGAGAGGTCATGTTTTAATTATAAATTACTTGACAGTGTCCCTTTAACTTAAAAATAAACGAATGTCAGTATTGCAATGAATTTCAAGTTTTCTTGCATTTAGTCATATAAAGTAGTTTTATCATCCTCTTGGACCTTTTCTACAAGACATTTAAAAGCATATCATCAAGGAAAATATAAGGCATACTTTTCAGGAATTAAATTTCTTGGCACATTTGAGCATACTGTCTTTTTAGAACAACACATATGGTCAAATATACCATTACCTTTATTTGTCTAACATTAAACAGGGTTTTCCAACTGTATTTTGTTTTAAATACTGAGATAAAGAACCTTGGTAAAGTACCGAGCACCTCAGGAAAAAAAAAAAAAAAAAGAGATGCTAAATAAAATAAAGAAAAATCCTTTACAGTCATTTAGTCGTTCATCCATATCATTTATGAATTCCTAGAATATCTGGATGTGGATTTAATTTAAAACAAAAAACAAAACACTGACCACAAGTTCTCAGACACTGTTACAACACTTTGCTAAAACTGTGTTAAGCTGTAATGGTATGAATGGAACTGCACAACCCATGCACTTCTTCACCCAATCAGATCCCATGCAGAATCTGAATTTTCCAGGTAAAGATTTCCCTTTAGTCAATGCTGACCCTGGGGAAAAAGCCTATATATTTAACAAAGCTTACATTAACTCAAAACTAAGGAAGGACACTTTGCAGTATTTTCACTGACTCACACTACTTATTGCTGATAACGTAGAACACTTGTAACTATGAGCAATGTGTGTCAATCTGCAGTATAGCTTTGAAAACTGTAGTAAACAGTAGAACCAAGACATAGTCCAGTAGCAATACCAAAGCAATTAACTTTCCTAACTACATCTAGCAGCATGGAGAATGCAGTCCTTTCCACCTCACAGTTAAAGTACAATAAATGAAACTGCTCATCAAACCCTCCAATTAAAAAAGGCAGGTTATTAGACATTTACGTGCAATTGAGAACCATTTCAAATGTCACATTATGCACTATGAAAGCTTATTTTTACTATCCGGAAACAGGAAAAGTGCATCTTAATGAAGCAATTTAATAAATTTCCAGTGATTGTTACAGAAACAAATCCTCAACTTTTGTACTGTCATCCTGTATTTAACTTTCTATGAATACTACTAGCAAACTCTTCTAAAGGGAAATGCGTGCAATGGAAATAGCTTTTGACACTCGCAGTACGTCTCCAAAACCAGAGAACTATATTTTTAATGAAAAAAAAAGCAGCAGAAAATAAAAATCTTTTAAACAAACTTTTTTCTCCTCTTCTAGGCCCGATCCTTTACTTCCTGTTCCTATAGATGGTGTCTTCTACATACAGCAGTTAGGTCTACATGGTTAAATCTGTCAAGATGTTAAGAAAAATGATTGCATCCCAGTAACTTTTGAGTTGAACAAGACTCTTGTTTTTCCCTAAATGTTTTCTACAGAATTGCAATCAGAAAATTTACTGTTTAAGGCATCTTTTATAACATTTTCTCTTCACTCATGATGATAGTCATGCAGCAGTTTAATGATAAAAATATATTAATATTTTACTATACAGCAGCAAGAAGTTAGTCAATTAAAAGCACACAAACATTTTTAAAAGAAAAACCTGTAAAAAGTCTATTACTACAAATATTTCAATTTGGAGAACACAATTTGACAAATTAGTGTTCTGCTAGGTTCTGCATTTTCATACCCTACGCTTTTTACTATCTCACAAGTACATATTTTTGATAGAAGGCTTGTACAGCTTGGGGGGTCACAACTATATTTATAATGTATGTAGCCAGTATAACTAGCACCACAGCTACATGGAAATCCTTTACATACACCATCTTGGCTTTCACTTTTAAATGAAACTCATAATTCATGGCTCAGTAGGATTACTCTATAATTGTGTTGCACTGATTTCTATAAACAGGCCTACATAAGTTAATGGCACTGGCACAAATCAAAGTATAGGTTCCGACCTTTTACAAGTTTAGGAGCTAGTGCTAGTGCCAGTGACCACACAAAAGACTCACTACCTGTTGTCCAAAAACAGGTTTACTGGAAATTGCTGCACGTCAGGTAAGTACTTTAAGTACACATAATAAAAAAAATATATTATGAACAATACAAGTACATCTCATATACACAATAATGACAATACGCCTACTTAGTTGTAAACCAAACAGGTGCAGAAAAATATTATGGGAGGAGATTCTTTACTTTTTGTTTTGTTTTTACTATTTGAATAACTTTGGTTCAAACGTAAAAATCACAAGTTAGCAAATTTCATTTAAATGCCTTTTTTAATAATTTTTCTTCATGTTCACAGAAGTTTCACTGACCATTTTTATATGTTTAAGGTCCAGATGCAATGCATATTGTATAAAAGAGAGCACTTATTGTTTACCTTGCATGAATTAAACCTACGTACCTTTTAACTCTACGAACTTCTGCATAACATTTAGACAAAGCTCAGACACACAGCATGCCTAGCCCTCATATATATACACATCTCTAATCACAGGTATATAGGGTGTCAAATATACTATAATAACCTCCATGTAAGGTTTGAAATTTGGTAACAAAATGAGAAGAAAAAACTAAAAATATTATTTTACGTGTTCTAAAATATCTCTTTTTTTTGTGCTAAAGTCAAATGTTAGCTCAACATGAAAAGGACTTTTTTATATAATTCAGCAATATTATAATCTTGACCATTTTTGCAAACACTTTTAATAATAATAGCTTAAACGTGTACAAAAGTTCTTGGTTAATTAGGGAAATAAACACTCAGTTCTTTATATTTTTTTTTAATCAAGTAGGAAACACAGTTCATATATAATGTTATTACTTTTTTTTGTTTTTTTTTTTTTTTGTTTTGTTTTTAGCAGCTGCTTACTGTTTTATATGGTGGATAAAGTGGAGGAACATCCAGCGATGGGTGGCCAGTCGGAGAAGTTGCTGAGCTGTCAGTTTGTGGAGGTTGGTTGAGTGGGTGGTGCTCCCTTGGAGTTATTAACAGGTACAATTTTTTTTGTGGTTTTTTCGTTGGTTTTACTTTTTTTTTTTTTTCTCTCTCTCTCTCTGGTTCTGTGTCTGGGGTTCTCTTTATTACAGTATAAGTCTCTGTGTGTGTGTGTGTGTGTGTGTCTCTGTGCAGCAGGCAGGGAGGCAGCCCAGGAGCCAAGTCGGGATCAATCCTCCTCCGGCTCGTCGGCCTGCAGCAGGGCTCCGGGGGGCCCGGCGGCGGCGGCGCTGCTCTCCGTCTCCGCCTGCGGCTCGGGCCCGGAGGAGGCGGCGGCGGCGGCCCGCTTGTCCCGCTGCTTCTCCTGGATCTTCTTCATCTCGTCCGAGTACTTGCAGAAGGTGTGGCCGAACTTGGCCCACACCTTGTAGGGGACGGTGATGGAGTTGCGGTAGGTGGGCTTCACCTCGCTCACCCGCATGAAGACGCCGTACTTGTTGGAGCCCACGTCGAAGAAGAAGCGCTTGTTGTCCACAGTCAAGGAGGTGCCCTCGGGCAGCTCGGCCGGCTCCTCCTCCACGCCGTAGTCGTCGATGAGCTTGGCCAGGGCGTCGCGGAACTCGATGAGCCCCTGGGCCGGCAGCGCGATGGTCTGGCCCTGCGTGGAGCCCAGGCCGGGCCCGCGGTTGACGGTCTGGCGGATGCGCAGGAAGCGGCCGCGCTGGTTCTCCTTCAGATCCATGTAGTACTTGCGGTTCTCGCGCACCAGGAACTCGCTCTTCAGCGCCCGGCGCGGCTCGTCGGCGGCCTGCGCCAGCTCGGGCGGCTGGCTGGGGCCCAGCTGCGCGTAGTGCTCGATGAAGTCGCCCAGGTAGTCGCGGAACTCCACGGCCACCGACATGGAGAGAGCGTGAGGCGGCTCTTGTTGCCGCCCGCGCCCACCTCGGCGATCTTGAGGAAGCGGCCCTTGGCGTTCTGCTTGACGTCCAGGTAGAAGCGCTTGTTCTGGATGTCCACCCGCTTGGAGGCCAGCTCCTGCGTCTCGTGCTGCAGGCCGCCCCCCGGCCCCCCGCCGGAGCCCGGCCCCCCGGCGCCCGCCGCGCCCCCGCCGCCGCCGCCGCCCTGCTCGCTGCCACTGTCTCTGTCCGCCATGATGCCGCCCGCCCGGCCGCTGCCGCCTCCCTGCGCCGCCGCCGCCGCCGCCGCCCGCCGCTGCTGCAACCCCCTCAGCCACCAGCCGGCCGCTCTCGCGAGATCTGCGGGAGAGAGAGGAGAGAGCGGGTAACGCGGCAGAGAGCGGCGCCCGACTGCCGGCACGGGCGGCAGCGCCGCGCCCGACGGACGGGCAGACAGGCCGCCCCCCCCCCGCCCGCGGGAGGGAGCCCGGGATCGGGGCCGCCTCGCCCCCCGCGCTGGGGCGGGAAAGGGGGCGGGGGTGTCGCTCTAGCCCCGCCGGCCGCCCCCCCAGCCGCCTCCCCTGCGACGCCCCGCACCGACGGCACCGCCTCTCCACCCTGCCCCGGCAGCAGCACCGTCCCCCGGGCAGCCGGCCGCCCCCCCCGCACTGGCCCAACCCCTGGCCCAGCGGCTGCTGCCCTGCTTCCCCCCCCACACACACACCAGTAAATCAGACAGGCTGTGGCCCTTGCCGACGGCCCCGCTTGGCCATGCCTGGCACAGCTTCCCCCCACCCCTCTAATGCCACAGCCGCCCGGCTCGCTCCCTTGAACGCACTTCTGCCCTGGGGGGCGCGGGGTCCAGGACTCCCCCCGGCCTGGAAGTGGCGCTTACTCGGCCTGGAGCGGGAGGTGACTCAGGCCCCTTTCCGCCCCAGATGAGAAATCCGAGGGAGGAACCCGCAAGAGGGGAAAAAATTCATCCCGTAACTATGCCCGGCACTTCCCGGCCCGGCGGCCTCCAGTGGGCTGGGCTGGGGAGCGGTGCCCTGGAGAGCTAGGAGGCTGGCTGGGCGGTAGGGTCGGGGAAAAGGCCCTTGGCTTAGGGCAGGTGCCCTGGCCTAGCAGTGGCTGGCGAGCTTCGCACACCCCGGACATGGAAAGCCAGTGAACCAAACTGCGCCCCTGGGCCTGATGGAAACCCCTTCACGGCAGCACCAGCTCGGGGAGCTCGGAGAGGCAGCCCCGGAGGCAGCCTAGCCTCTAGCATGGCCCGAGCCGCAGGCAGCCCAAGCGGCAGCTGCACTGCAAGGCGCTGACCGCCCAGCCAGGGGGGACCAAGCCGCCCCGTCTGGCCAGGGCATGGCAGCAGCCAGAGTCAGCAGAGCCAGTGAGGGCGCAGACGTGGGGGGGCCCGGGTGGGAAACACTGCGGGACCCAAAGCAGCTGCGCGGCCGAGGCGGGAGCGCAGCCCCCTGCGCATTCTCCAGAGCCCCTTCCCCGCACCACCCGCTGGAGTCCCGGCTGTCCCGGGACAGGCTCCCTTCCCCGCTCCAGAGCCTCATCACTCCGGCCCGCCGGAGCCCCTCAGAGGGGCTGCGGACGCCTGCCCCAGCCAACCTCGGAGCGCGCTCCTTCTATCCCAGCCGGGGGGACCGGGCTAAGGAGGCAGGCGAGAAAGTCAGCGCGGGGTGGCGCTGGCGCCACGGCGGGAGGCGTTATTCGATGTCACCCCGGAGCCGTCTGGCGGATCCAACCCAAAGCCCAGCCCCTCGGGACTTGGGTTCACGAGCCGCCCTGATCCAGGCCAAAGCCCGCTTTCTACAGCCTGCTCCCCACGGCGGCGAGCCGGCTGCGGAGGGAGGGGCGGAGGGAGGGGGGAGCCGGCTGCCAAGGAACGCCCCGTCCAACTGGGCAGTCACACGCCCCTGCGCGTCCGCCACTTCTACAGCGACTGCACTTGCTAAGGACAAGCCTTAAAAGACAAAACCCAGGATCGGGACTGCGCTTGTCACGTCCCCGTCCCCGTCCCCATCCCTCTAAGCGAGCAGCAGGAAAAGATCTCGGGAGCGGGGAATGGAGCCCAAATATTTCTCCCGGGGAAGGGAGCCAGGGGCCGCGCACAGCTAAGATAAGCACCTCTGTGGTACGTGATCTAACCTCGCCAGGGAGCCAGTCCCCCCTTTCCCCCGGGCGGGCATCTGCAACGCACCCCGCCCCCTCCCCCGGGATTTCAGCTCCGCGGCGCTAGTCCCCTTCCGTTCATCCAAGCCCAGCATATCCCGCCGGGACCCGCCTGAGCCACTGCTCCGCCGACCGATTTGAAAAGCCAGATTTCAAGCCACGTCTGCCCCGTTCCAATCGCCCCTGAACCACGACCTGGCGGCGAACCCCCCGGAAAGCTGCTGGACTCCGGTACTTACGGCTCGCCAGCTGGGTGGGCGCAGCCCGCGGGGGCTACGCGCAGCACCGGCCCAATTGAAAGTGTTTGCCTAGTTCGAAACGAAATGTTTAATTTTTAGTTCTGCTGGAAAAACAAAAATTGCATCTTAAATGAGCGCATCTAGCCTGCTTCTAGAATCCAGGTTCATCGCCAGCCCAGGTGCTAGCCACCCGTTCGAACGGGGCTCCGAATTCTAACAGACGGAACCTGCCTCAGCCAGTCTAGCCAGCCGGATTTTAGGAAACATACATTTCGAGCGTTTGAATCCAGTGTTATTGCCACCTTGTTGTGCGTGGCGAACTAAGCTCCCCAGGAATACCACAAAGCGATTAAAACCCGCTAAACTAGATGAAAGTTAGTTCACCAGAATCCAGACTACAGCCACAGAGTCTATTCATTTCAATTCCAAAGTGACAGTTTTAAAATTAGCTGCTTTGCCCTTCGATGTCGTGACAACTTGTAAAGAATGACCGATTTCATCACAGCTGATCCAATTTTTGCAACGAAAAAAGAACTTCAGGAAAATACAACAGGCACTGTTAAAGATCCCAAACGAAATATATAAAATGTAAGTACCGAATATCTTATTTACAGGACAGCTGTGGGAGACAACTAATCAGCAAACCTAGTGTAGGGAGTTCGAAAGCTAATCTGTGTATGGTCCAAACAAATTGTTAGATGTAAGCAATAATGAATAGAGAAGAGAAACTGGCGGAAAAACGAAAAATAAATTGAAAACGTGTCCAAGTAAAATACTAAAACACCAACCATTTTAAAAAGCCTAGTACAAGAATTTTCGTTGAAATATTTAATATTTTGGTTTTAATCAATATATTTCGTTTAATTAGCCCGATTACAATCAACTTACAAGACAGCCCCTGTTAAATATTTAGAAGCGGCATGTGTGGATCCGGTGAACTCCTTTTACAGGCTGTTAGTTTTCTGGGAAACTGAACAAGTTTTACTGAAAGCACAAATCGCAAAACTTTACACACCAATTTCTCGGAACATGGAAGTTCTGAAGTCAAAAAGACAATTTACATTTAACACAAACGCATCAGACCAGTAGCTGCTACTCGCAAATATCTAACTGAAATATTCAAGAAAGCTTAAAGCCAAAATGTTTCCATTATCTCTCGTTACCACCAGTCCCTCTGTTGCGGACAGCAGCAACGAAGAAATTTCACACCCACCTTACTCAAATTCAGAAGTACTCTAACTTTTAATTTTTACTACGTCAACATGAAACACATTTTTACTAATAAATCAATCTTGGAGCTATTTCACGATTTAAGGTTACATTGTTCGCAACATTTAAAAATGTGCAAAGAGTAAATTGTGGAAGAATGTACAAGCTACAATTTAACAATAGGTTTCTTATGTGATTGCATTAATACTAATTAATACATTTTAATAAAAAAGCCACAGACCGCTAGAATCCCAGACTAAGAAAAAATACAGTACATTAGATTTTAAAAACAGAGACAAACGGATTCAGCTCATGATATCTACTCTACCCTAACGTACTACTGAATGGGACAGGAGCTAAATATTCCCTATACATTTTAACAACAAACACAGAACGCTAGAATCCCAGACTGAGAACAAATATATTATAGTAAATTAGATTTAAAAAACGGAGACAAACAGATTCGACTCATGATAGCTACTCTACCCTAGAGTCCACTGAATGGGACAGGAGCTAAATATTTAATACACCTTCAACACAGAACATAGATCTCAGAAAATAGAACTTAAGTAACTTGTTTTATTCTTTATAAAAATAACCCATCAGTACCGAGACAACAGAATCAAATTCTGTTCCTTAGCATCACCCTGGTATAGGCTGGAGTAGAACCAGAATCTTTCACAAGACAGACAGACACCCCGCTATGTTCTTCGGATCCTATAGTTGGTTAAAAGGATTTGCTGATCCTCGGTGAAATTTAGAACCACCAGCAACTCTTTTCATACTCGAAATCAACGCATCAAATTTCCATGCACTCTACAGCAGTGTTTCTCAACCAGTGGTACCAGTACCCTTAGGGGTACTTGAGAGAAGTCTGGGGGGTACATCAACACAACTGAAGTTTTGTTTTAAGTTCCAAAGCGTTTTATTATTTTTGTACTTTTTACACCCAAAAATATCACCAACCGTCAGGCCACCATTAAATTGTTTAAACAAATGTGTTGCAATGATAGAAAAAAATTGTGTGTGTCTGAAAACTGTAGGTACTGGGGGTACTTACAGTTTTTTTGGAAAAAGGGGTACTTTATAAAAGAGGTTGAGAAACACTGCTCTACAGCAAGCTGAAAAGGACCCAGTTTGCAGGAAGAGGCAAAAGGAGAACCATCAAGAGAAGAAGCCACGCTCACCATAGGCTGCTATAAAATAAAATACAGGCCCAGGGACTCCACCGAGGCACAACTTGGGACTATCAGAACCCCACAAAACCAGGCACTTCCGTCCCGTGAGAACGGAGCGTTCACATTCGGACTGTCAAGCCCTGGAACCAGCTGGTTTCTAAAAGCCGAACACCTGAGCCCGAGGGGGCCCCCGCTAAAACACGACGCTCCCACAGCAGAGAAAAATAAAGACACTCCCCCCTCTCCCCCCATGAAAGCGAGACTAATTTCAGGGGGAAGCAGGACAAGAGCTGCTCAAAGGCTTTGCCTTCACAAGAGCCGGAACCATCCGACTGACTGAGGCCAAACCAGAACCTTGATTTACACGGCAGGAGTTAGATCCGGGGTGTGCGCGGGGACCGGGGGGGGGGGACTTTGCTCGTGTAAACCCGCAGACACTGAAGCGTTCCGGGGTAGGGCTCATGGGACTGCCAGGCTATTGGCCGCTGGCCTGGCTGGGGGGCGAGTGGGGTCTTCAGGCTCATGCGTCCCACGAGCCTGGGTCGCTGCGCTTCGCCCCTGGCCGGGGGGAGCGAGCCCGGGGCTGGCGGCGGGCTTACCGGGGCTCGGTGTTCACATGGAGCGGGCGCGGGACGCGGGCCCCGGCGGCAGGTGAGCGCCCCTGGCCCGCGCGGGGCTGCGGGGGGCGCACGGCACAGCAGGCCTGGCCGAGCTCGCAGCGCACGCACCGCCCGGCCCGGCTCGGCTCGGCTCCCCCGCAGACGGCGAGTCGTGGCAGCCCGGCGTCGGCACGTAACCCGGCGCTCCGCACTTGACACCGCTGCCGTCAGTGCGCCGCCCCCCCGCGGCTCGCCGCGCCGGGCAGGAAGGGGGCAGCGCCCGCGCCGAGAGCTCGGCCCGAGCCCGGGCTCGCCCGGCCCCGGCGGCAGGTACGGCCCGCGCCGAGCGCCCCCCGCCAGCCCCGGCCCCGCGCAGCCTGCGGGCCGCGGCTTGTGCACGGCAGCTCCCCAGCTCGCCCCCTGGAGGCGGCGGGCCCTGCTCTGCACAGCGCCCCGGCCCGCACGGGCCTGCCTTGCACGCTCCGGCTGCGCCCCCCTCCCCCGGGGCTTGCCTTGCACACGCCGGCTGCGCCCCCTTCCCCCGGGGCTTGCCTTGCACACGCCGGCTGCGCCCCCCTCCCCTCCGCGGGGGCCTGCCTTGCACACGCCGGCTGCACGCCTTCCCCCCGCCTGAGGTTCAGCTATCCCGGTGTCCTGTCTTCTGACGGTGTCCAGTGCCGGTTGCCCCAGAGGGAATGAACAGATCAGGTAATGATCAGGTGATCCCTCCCCTATCACCCCGTCCGGCCTTTGACAAACAGAGGCTAGGGACACTATCCCTGCCTAACCCAGATAACACCCAGGTTCTAGCTCTTTTTTGAACCTGTTTAAGTCCTGGCCTTCACAGCATTTGCTGGCAAGGAGTTCCACAGGTTAACTGTGTATCATTGTCATTAATCTCCTAATCACATTTATTCAGTTTGTATGTTCACTTTTCTAAATGCCAGCCTGACAAAGCATGCCCTGGAATCTGAAAATTCAGCTTTTGTACCCTGTCGATCCTTCTCAGTAACACAGACTGTGCACTTCACACAGATCTCTGTTGATTATATATATTATGTATTATCAACAGCAATATGCGTTTCTTGTAGCTTTTCTGGATCCCCAGTGCCAACCATCAATACCCACATCCTTTTCCCAGTAAAACAACTGTGTAAGCCTCAAAAATGCACCAGGAGCAGATACATTAAGTAATAAGGTATCATTGCAATGCAGTGAGAGAATATGCCATCTCCTCAGTAGTCTAAAAAAAGGGCAGGCGAACATAGGAGGTACTTACCAACCAGAAAAGAAAACTATACAGCTAGTTAGAAAATGGCTTCTTTAGAGCTGCAAGTGCTTGAGGCTGCCAAATTTAAAGGGCCAGTTGCAGAAAGGCATGCTGGGAAAAACAGTCCTATAAAAGGGGGAAGGCTGCAGTAGGACCTGTTAGCAGGAGTCAATAAGCTGATGAGAGCAGCTGTAGCGCTAGCATAGTCATTTTGACTGTAGTCACAGTTTAAGAATGCAGTACTATAGGTTTGTTGTAAAAATGGTTTGGCATGTAGCACTTCAGGAAATAAATTGCCATGGCAATGTTGTTGTTAGTGGAGAAAGGGGAAAATGAGGTGAAGGGAAGAGCGGGGAGGGGGGTAAAGCGATGGAGGAGTTAAGAATGACTCAAATTTAGAAAATCTAACTAAGTGGCTAGTTGGCTTGGCTGCAATCCTGGAGACAACAGGAGAAGGCCGGGTGTAGGTTTGAGCTGGTGCTCTCTGTTGTGGCTGTTGGAGCAGCTATGATGCTTACTTATTGTGGATGGTAAAGCTGTGAAGTTTCTCTTTACAAGCACAGTGTGGCAGTGCGCCAGGAGCTTATGACCGTCTTTTTGCCTGTAGTTTGTTTTTATGTGGCTTGGTCACCATTTGCTGGGTAACTTTGTTTTGCATGGATGTTACTTTTCTTTCTTTCTTCATTGAAGACTCTTGCTTGCAGCTAGACATTAAAATAGGCGGCTAACCAAACTGCAAAAGCAAGCTAGAGGCCAAGCGAGACACTTTTTTAGCCTAGAATCAGGGCAGAACTGAAATGGAGTTCTTGATGTTCTGGGCATGGTCTGGAGCCCAGAAAGAAATCCTGCAGATTGATGCTGGCCAGTCCTCCTCTCTGCTGCAGCTTGTAATCCAGTGTCGGTACAAAATGCTGAGTTAGCGGGACTGGATCAAGGTACTCAGTTTGTCTAAAGACCAGGCGCATGGCGGTCTGACATACCTCTGGCTTCTGCAAGCGGACTGTCACAGTCTCTGTCAAGTCGACTCTGCAGCCCCTAACATGGTATGATTGATCCACTGCAAGCGAGTTCCCCTCTGCTTGTTAGTAAAACAAATCCAGTCATGAGGATCAGTGGACTCTTCACATCACCTGTGAACTGATGAACTGCTCCTGGGTGTGTCAATGACTTCCCCGGGTAAAAGCCCAGACTGCAAAGAGCTGCTTTCTCCTGGTCAGGGAGGGATGCGTCTTCCTTGAGCTGTAGCTTACTAACGAGCCTGTGAGTGACATTGCATGGCCACAGAGCGGTCTGGAGTGCTCTGGACTTACAGGGCAGTTTAAATATGTCAGAGTATTTAAAATTGTTATCTTGAAAAGGCTATTCAGGACGATCATCTGATGTTATCCTCACTCAGTGCCCCCCACCCCAAGCTTCTGAGCATGATTCTGTACCTGGGATAGCTAGCCTGGAAGGCCTTTGCTTGTTCTCTGACAGTCCTCTCAGGGAGTGTGAACCTGCCTCTTGTGATTGGTCAGAGGGGAGGCGGGGGAGAAGAAGAGAAGCTTCTTGAGCTGCACCAATAGACCCTGGCAATTACAAGCTAGTGAGCTTGACTTCGGTTCCAGGCAAACAGGTTGAAAGTGAAGAGCAGAATGGCTAGAGATATGGCTGAATGCAATTTTATTGGGGACGCATCAACACGGTTGTAATAAAGGGAAATCATGTCTCCCCAGTCTATTAGAGCTCTTTGAGGGGTCAACGAGCATGCGGACAAGGGGGAGCCAGTGCATATAGTGTACTTGGATTGCCAGAAAGCCCTTTGACAAGGTCCCTCACCAAAGGCTCTTAAGTAATCTGTCATGAGATTGCTTCCTGTCTTTTAGCCAGTTACCAAAGAATAGATATAAATGGTCAGCTTTCAGAATGGAGGGAGGTAGATTGGTGCCCCTGAAGGTCTGTAGTGGGACCAATCCCATTCGATATGGAACAGGCGATAAACAGGGAGGAGACAGAACTTACAGATCCTACTAAACTGCTTGAAATAGTTAAGTCCAAAGCAGACTGCAGGCTCATCTGTTAACCGTGTAAGCGTTACACTTTCACATCCCTCGCCTCAATTACAGTGGTTACACGATTACATAATTAAGTGCACGTTAACATCCCTAACTGAAGATTAGCTACAGAAGTCGTATAATTAATTATGGAGCATTTTCTCATTGATAGATTTTTAAGGTATCCTTTTCAGGTAAAAAAATCGAAACTAAGCAGAATGTGGTAAGTATTGAATCAGTGATCAAGTACATCCAGTGAAATTCTGGCTTCTTGAAGTCCATGATAAAACTCAAATGAGAGGTTTGCCATGGACTTCGGAGGGGCAGGATTTCACTCTTACTGCATCTCTTGCAGGTATAGTTGGAAGTTGCCCTACAGCAAAAGCTGGCACTCTAAGGCTAAAAGCAAGCACGTTTTCTCAGTTTTACTGTAGAGATGCCCATCTACATATGGCTGTTGTGACTAGCAATATTTCCCTTTTCTCAATGTAACAATGTTAATGAAACTTGATGTTTCGACAGAGGTTGTTTACGTTTCTGTTGTGCATGACGGGCCAGTGCTAATGTCCAAGAAATCTTTTCCCTTTGGAGTTTAATTTTGTCCCAAATGTGGGTTGATTTTTCGATAAGAACTCATGACTTTTCCCTCCCCTGCATAGAAACCTTGTGAGGAAAGATCTTAAATTTCACTCAACTCTTTTAAACTTGGACAGGGGTGGGCACTGACCGTGTCTTCAATCCCCAGATGGCCGCGTTGGCTGTGGAGCAGAAGAATTGGAAAACGCAAATAACTAGAAACACCATGGCTGCATACGTTTAGCGTGAGTTACATTTCCCTCAGGTTGGCAAGAGGCCCAGTCTGTAGTGTGCCAGGCCATGATACGATGCACATCCTACTTCTTGATGGGGAACTGCTCTTCTTCCACCCGGGTCCCTTCACATCTTTAAATCCTCCTGCAATCTTGCTACCACCACTCATTCCTAGCTTCCTATCAGCTCAGTTCAGAGACTACGGAGTTAGTTCAGTTTTCTCAGTCCATAGCTAATATGTTAAATTGTTCCTTCGCCTGAGCCCTGTGGGAGGCCAATTATTCTTCCAAAGGGATTTTTCTGCCTGTGGACCAGATCTTTGCCTCTGTTTCAGCCCTTCCCCATCTCTCCCGCGGTGGAAAAAGAGAGTCTAACAATGACTTGCATAATGATCTGAGCATTTCTGCCTGTTGGGCAATCCCTGGGGAACGTAGAGGCTAGTGGCAGGAGAATGGTGGTGAGCCTGATCGTAATTTGGCATTCCCTGACTGGCATGAACTTGAGGTTGGAGGCGGCTGGGTGGAATTTGAAGGATCTCTGAGGATGGTTGAAGGATTTAGGAGCATGGGGAGGATACACCAGTCCCCTCTGATGTCCCTTGGATGCAAGCAGGGCTAAGGGATGAGACTCCACTTTTAGCCAGTGGGAAGGAAGGGCCAAGTCTAGTTTGTTCTTCAGCATTGCCTGCATTTTGGATCCCATTCACAGCAGCCGGTGCGAGATCGTCCAACAGGCGTTAGTGAAATCGCGGTAAGTCGCACAGTGGGCCTAGTCTGTGTGGCAGCTGGTAGGCAGCACAAGACCGCTGCGTTGTGCGAAGAGCAAAGGCAAGAAAGGGCAAGGTTAGGGTTGCGTCACAAGCGCCCCCTGGCGTGACCTTGATCCCGTAGTAAGCGTGCAGGGCCCTGAGCTGGGTGTGTCGTAACCAAGGAAACGAGCTGGGAGAAGGGACTAGCGGAAGTGCTGCTTCCCCCAGCGAGGCAGAGGCCTGCAGGTGCTGTGGAGAGTCAGAGGGTTCCTGCCCAGTGTGGAGTGCAGGCCTGCTGGCGGCAGTGCCGGGCCCCAGGGCAGACCAGTTAACGGGCCCCCACATCCACGTGGACATGGTCTGCCTGACGTGTGGGCGGTGCAGGCTCTGGGAGGGAGTTTGAGTGCGAGAGGGGCCAAGGGGTCAGTCTCTGGGAGGGAGTTGGGGTGCAGGCTCCGGGCTAGGGCAGGGTATGGGCTGCAGGAAGGAGTTGGGGGTCAGCATTTGCCTTGGCTCCCAGAAGTGATGGGCCCACTCCCTGGCAGCGGCTCCTAGGTGAAGGGACCGAGGGGGTCTCTGCAAGCTGTTGCCTGCAGGCACCACCCTGCAGCTCCCATTGGCCACCGTGACCAGCCAATGGGAGCTGCGGAGTTGGTGCTCAGGGTGGAGTCAGTGCACGGAGACCCTCTCTCTCCCTCCCACAGGGGCCGCAGGGACTTGCTGGCTGTTTTCGGGAGAAGTGCAAAGCGAGGGTGGGAGAGAGCATGCCTTAGCCCCGCTGTGCTGCTGGCAGCAGCTGGGGGAGCCCACACCCTTTAAAATCGCCTGAGTGCGCCGCCGCCCCCCCATTGGTGGGGCTGCCTGGGTGAACAGAGAGCAGACACCAGCAGGCAAAGGCTGCCAAACTCCTCAGCGTGAGGAGGGAATGGGACCAGCTGAAAGAGACAAATGGCCCCTCATAAGGAGGTGGACAGTAATTACCTAAATTACCCCAGCTGCTGGGAGAGAGGCCGAGGCTCCTGCTATAAGGAGACATGTAAAGACTGAGAAGAAATCCCTGAGGTGGCTGGGAGCAGAGCTTAGGGGCAGGCTTCAGAGGAGCCCCGAAAACCAGACCCACTTTTATTTATTTGGGACTTGGGATGGAGCCTTTTGCGGGAAGTCCTGCAGTGAACAAGCCACTAGGACGGCATTATTGGGTCAGACATGCCTGAAGTCAGCGATGGGCTTCCTCAGAAGGGCAACTGAGGCAGGGATCATTGTGTTCCTGGGCCTCAGGATAGGACAAGCAGCAAGGCGCTTAAACTGCAGTGAGGGAGGTTTAGGTTGGACATCCGGGAAAAACTCCCTACCTGTCAGGGTGGTTAAACACTGGAATAAATTGCCTGGGGGTGGGGTGTAGCAGTACTGCACTGACTCAGCAGGGGGTGCTGCAGGGCAGGCAGGCAAGCCCTGTGATCTCGCTGACCTAATTGATCAGCTGCAGCCCCGGGGACAGGGCACGGCCTTTTCCTGGTGGCTGATTTCCTAGCACCTTGCCAGGCTGCTGCTTGTGCTCAGGCTGAGCGGCAGAGCAGGGACAGCGCGGGAGCCCTTCCCAGCAAGGCGCAGACAGATGAGTTTTCTGCAGGAGAGCTGAATGCACAAAGGCCCTAGATTTTCCTTCCCTCCTCTGGCACCGCAGCGAGAGGGGAGAACCTCGCAGGGCCCTGTAATTCCAAACTCCGGAGCGGGCCCGGGCCCCGTGTCTGGTGCCAGATGAAGTCAAGTGCCCTGGACAGGCGTGCAAAGGAGCACTCCGAGACACAAGTATTTCTAGAGTGGGAATTAAAAGGCAGGGGCACCAGATGCGCTGCCAGTCTGGCCAGGGAGGCAGAGCTGTGGTCGGCGCATTCCTGGCGCCAGAGACCCACAAGATCATAGACTCATAGAACCCTAGAACTGGAAGGGACCTCAAGAGGCATCAAGTCTATTCCCCTGCCCTCACGGCAGCACCAAGCACCTTCTAGAGCAGTGTTTCTCAACCTTTTTTATAAAGTAACCCTTTTTAAAAAAAAAAAAAAAAGTACCCCCAGTACCTACAGTTTTCAGACACACGACATTTTTTCTACCATTGCAACACATTTGTTTAAACAACTTAATTGTAGCCGGGCGGGCGATGCAATTTTTGGGTGTAAAAAAGTACAAAAAATAATAAAATCCTGTAAAACTTAACACACAAATTCAGTTTTCTCCAAAATTCAGTTGCGTTGATGTACCCCTCAGACTTCTCTCGAGTACCCCTAAGGGTACTGGTACCACTGGTTGGGAAACACTTTTCTAGCTCATCCCTGCCAGGTGTCTGTCCAACCTGCTCTTAAATATCTCCAGGGATGGAGATTCCACAACCTCCCCTGGCAATTTATTCCAGTGTTTAACCACCCTGACAGTTAGGAAGTTTTTCCTAATGTCCAACCTAAACCTCCCAATGCTTCTTGTCCTGTCCTCAGAGGCCAAGGAGAACGATTTTTCTCCCTCCTCCTTG
This sequence comes from Rafetus swinhoei, assembly GCA_019425775.1. Classification (NCBI taxonomy): domain Eukaryota; kingdom Metazoa; phylum Chordata; order Testudines; family Trionychidae; genus Rafetus; species Rafetus swinhoei. Next base: position 40,761,882 of record CM033428.1, on the reverse strand, counting down.
TGACACCCTTTTAGATACCTGAAAACCGCTCTCATGTCCCCCCTCAGTCTTCTCCTTTCCAAACTAAACAAGCCCAATTCTTTCAGTGTTGCCTCATCGCTCATGTTCTCTAGGCCTTTCATCATTTGTGTTGCTCTTCTCTGGACTCATATGTAGCTTGTGGTCCACTCTGACCCTTTGATCCCTCTCTGCAGGGCTCCTGCCTAGACAGTCGCTTCCCATTCTGGGATAGTTCAGCCTAATCCCTGAACCCCACATGGTGGCTCTCTTGGGGCATCCCTGTGAGAGGGAAGCTGAAGACGTGGGGTTGGGGGAAAACAAATCCAGTGCTTAAACCATTCACATTCTTCAGATCCTGTGTAGGGACGTTCCAGGTCGAGTAATTGAATAGTCGATGCAGTTTGCATCAACTATTTGATTAGTCGATAGGGCGCCTCCGCCTTTGCAGTGTAGCAACAGACCTAGGGCGAAATTGCTGCGTGGAGCCCGGGGTCAGCTGAGGACTCCGCCCGCTGATCCTGGGCTCCATGTGGTGCTGCCACTTTGAGACACTGTGGGGAGCATGGAGGCTGGCCCCAGGCTCCACTCAGCGCTGCCGCTCTGAAGTACCCCCTCCGCTTCCCCCCCTTGCTGCCTCTTTCTGATAGAGGCAGCAAGGGGGGGAGGGAAGTGACTAGTCGATCACATCCCTAATCCTGTTAACAACCCATCTTAAAACTAAACTCCCCAGATTCCTTACAAAATAAAAATTCCTTTGCAGGAGCGGAGCAGAGACCCAGAAGAACAGATGAAACCGCTTACTGAAGGGTGGAGGAGCCAGAGAAGGTCAGATATCAGCTGTGTATATGATGAGATATCAACAAGAGAGCAGAGAAATATCTACCTAGCTGGGAGATGCAGCTAGCGGATTTGAGTCCTTTCAAAGGGCAGCTGATCATTCTAGGGAGGGAGAGGGAGAGAGGCCGAGCCACTGATGGCCAGTGACTCTTGACTAGTCCAGGGATGTAAAAGCGAGTCCAGTTGCCAAGTAAATAGAGCCCAGCAAATCCGCGGATACATGCTTTAGATCTGCAGCTGCAGGGGGGGAGGCAGATATCCGCAGCTCATGTTTTGTGGACATGAATGTAGAGGTGGATACAAACTTTGTACCTAGAGCCCAGCAAAATTGCGGCTATCCGCTTTATAGCTGCGGGTATGCACAGCCGCAAACGTCAGGGCGGAAATCTGCAGCTCATTTTTGCAGATACAGATGTGGATGCAAATTCTGTATCCGCCCAGGGGTCTACGAATAAAGCTAAGAAACTCAAGGGAAGAAAGCTGCCCTGTGGAAAGGCATCATCCAGGCCAGACCGTGCATACCTGGACATGGGTTGCACTAGTTCTTTATTTTTGGGGGGTCTGCCTTTGAGCCCATATTTGCACACCAGCTGTGATGCAAGTCCTTGCACCATGCATACATTGGTGCAAGCCCTTGCACACTGCATGCACGGGCCAACAGGAGGCTGGGTGTGATGAAAACCAAACTTCCCTCCCACCAGCACAGGAAGATCTCAAGACCCTGTCAGGCCTGCTTACTCCTTTACTTATTACAAGGAAAAAAGGGAGCAGGCTGAGAGTGAAAAACGGGCATGTCTGCAGAAACCTGGATTTAAGTGCATTCCTCTCTGTGCAAATGAGGCACTTAGCAACCTCTTGGGCTTTACTAGGCAGGAAAACCTTGGCAGGCGGCCAGCAGCATTCTGAGGAATGCAGGATCAGGTTCCCAACCTTTTACCAGGAGTTTATACACCCCGCACTCCACGCCAGCGCTGCGCAGAGCAAGCCCAGCACGCGGCCCCCGAGAAAACCGTCAGCGGTTGTAATATCATCCTGGGATCCCGGTTACCCATCGCCAGAGCTGACTCAGCAGCATCCGCGTGAGATGGATTTCCTTTGTGCTTTGAACCTGGACCGTTCATTTCATGCACACAGCAGACGTGCCTTTCTGGGAACATGCCTCTCGTTTATCAGTGCTTTTTCCTCCTTGCAAGAGGATTGTGTACAATATGCACGAGGAATTATCCCAGAAATTTAAATCCAGGCCTTTCCCCTCTGCCAGGACTTTTCTGTGGTTTGAACTCAGGATCTCACCAGCTTAAGCAAGAATTCTGACCCTAGAACAACATACATTTTTTGGAGCAACCACCATGTTAGCCTGTTTCAGTATAAACAACAAGGAGTCCTGTGGCACCTTTAAAGACTAACAAATGTACTTAGGCATCAGTGTTTGTGGGCTGGACCCTACTTCCACAGGTGCCTGACGTAGAAGTGTCAGTTTGGCAGATGTGTACACATGCAAAGCTGGGCGTGTTACGTTACTATGTGGTGGACCAGTGCTAAGGAGGTCAAATCCATCAAGGTGGATGTGGCCCATTCCCCACAGTTGATGAGAAGGTGTGAATACCAAAAGAGGGAAAATGACTTTTTGCAGTGAGCCAGCAACTCCCATTTTATAGTCAGACCACAAGAGTTTGGTTAAAATAGTTTTTAATTTTTTTATCATATGTTATTGTATATGTACCTGTTTGTGGTTTGTAAGCTGGTTCTCTTGGCTATTTAAATATGTTGGAATTAGTTAAAACAGTGTAATAGGCTGGCCCCTTGCATGAGTGAGATGAAGTGCTGCATAAGAGTCCAGCAAATACAATGCCCTCTGTAATTACAGCCAATTACTCTTTTATAACGCTCCAGGTGAACACAGCACTGACCAGCAGAGACCTGTGAGAATACATTTCATCACCCAATAGCTTCTGTTCTATTGATTATGGGAAAATGGGTCTGAGACCGCATTAAGAGCCGGTGCAAAACAGAGCTCTCACAGAGTGTGCTGTGGTCTTAATGGTTTGCGAAACAGGTCTGCCTGCAAAATATTTGAAGGCGAGGCGTGAGGTACCCTCTGAAAGCAAGCCTATTCCATCAGGGCAGCAAGAGCGCTGCGAGTGACCGCTGTTCTCCAGAAACCAGTGCTGAAATTCGGAGAGGAGAGGAAGTGAAGGAGTCCTTGCGATGTTCCCAGGGACGTGTAACCCAGAGAGCAGACCACAGGGAGTCTGCATTAACAGTCCCCATAAAACAGGCTTCATCAGTCCTTTGAATGAGCTGTGGTACTGTTATATTGGCCTGCTCGTTTGCTTTCCTTCTAACTCATAACTTTATGCTTTTAAAAAACCTCACTGTTGCTCAGAGGCCGCTGTGAGAAATCTGGAGTCAAATTTTGATGACTACAAACTTCACTAAGGCGTGTGCGTGTGTGTTTTGCACGGGCAACCGAAATACAATTTGTTGCAAATCCAGCCACTTCCCCCATGAGAAGTAGCACAAGGACCAAGCATCTGATCAGTTGATCTAACAGGCTAAGGAATGCCAACGGGCCCTAGTTCTTCCCGCGGCAGAGCTGATCTAGAAAGCTAATTTTCAACAAGAAGCAGCTGCCCCCCCCCGCCATGCTATTTAAGATGCCAAAAGAGTAACAGGGTCTGTGTTTAGTCTGACAACTGGCAAGCCACTGAAAAGCAAAATGCACTGCCTAGGCTGCCATCTAGTGGGGCTTTAAAATACAGCCCATGGTAATGGATTGGGTGGGTGACCTTCTGCAGAAGCAGCCTGCCTGGCTGCACTTTCCCGGATAGACAAGCTGGGGGAGGTGATCTCTTTTATTGGCACGAGAGACGGGCCAGGTCTGGGCAAGGTGCTGCCACCCTCATGGCCACATGCCAGGGGGAAGAAAGGGCATGTGGCCACTTTCTGTAACCCACTGCGCCCCTCCCTGTGTCCTGTGACTGCAGGGGTGTTAAGGGGCATTGCGCCCCGGAGCCTTTCCACTCTGTGCTACCTGCTCCCCTCACGGTGACACCGGGAGCGCCACTTCCTGTGCGCCCCGTCCAGCAGGCGTCAGCGGTTCAGGTTTGGATAGTGCTGTGGGGGCGCTGAGGAGCATGGAAGTGAGTGCACTTCAGGTAAGAGAGCAAAGGGGTGCACAGACCCACCCCCGGCACTAAGGGGTTAACGGGCAGGCGCGCCTTCTCCTCAGCGGGGCTGATTGCAGGGCCAGCCACAGCCCAGGGGCTAAGAGGCTGCAGCTCAGCGGAGGGGGAGGCTGCCAGAGACCCGGGGCCCAGAGCGGCGCGGCCCTTGGCAGCAGCCTGACAGGAAGTCGGATCCCCACTGAGGGAGAATCTGAGACTGGGAGTCTCTGTGCAAGAGGGGTAGGGGCAATAGATTGTGGGGCGCTGTTCCCAGGCAGGGTCCCTGAACTGGAAGCCAGAGAAGTGGGGAGCTGGGCTCCCCTGCCAGTCCCCCAGCAAAGGAGATAGTAAAATGCAGAGGAGCAAAGGGGGCAGGGAGTCTGCAGAGGCCTGTGATTATTGAGCCCCTAGTGAATTGGACTCCTCATTGCCTCGGAAGGGGAGAGACTGTAAGGCTACGTCTACACTGGCGGCTTCTTGTGCAAAAAATCTTCCACAAGAGAGCGTCTACACTGTCATGTCCTTTTGCGCAAGAGATGTGCTTTTGCGCAAGAGCATCCATGGCAGTGTAGATGCTCTCTAGCTCAAGAAAGCTCTGATGACCATTTTAGCCATAGGGGCTTCTTGCGCAAGAAATTCATGTTGCCTGTCTACAGCTGCCCTTTTGTGGAAGAGCACTTGTGCAAGAGGGCTTATTCCTTGTGGGGAGAGGAATAACTTCTGGAAGAAGCCCTGTTTTACAACACTATACTGCAAATTTACTTGCAGAAGAACGCTCGTGCAGTGTAGACAGCAAAGTTTTTGCGCAAGAACGGCTGTACTTGCGCAAGAAGCTGCCAGTGTAGACGTAGCCTAAGTGACTTGGTCAGAGCCGCAAGAGGAGACTCACCCAGCACAGGGCCAAATGACTAGTGGTGGTTGGGAAACTGAGGCACGGTTGCTGAGACACTGTGCACAACCACCGGAGGGTGCAGGCTGTCAAAGCCATGCCAGGATGGGGCAGGACAGCTTTTCTGGTGTATTGGTTCCATGGTATGTATGTCCGCGTAGAGTTTGCCAACCTCAACTGCTCCCGAATCATGAGCTTGGCTTGAAAACAGGGCTTCTGATTCTAGGCTGTAGCTACTAACCCCTGATAAAACACCCCAATATAAAATAAATAAATGAAAATTGGTGTTGAGCCAATAAACACTGGAAATGGCTATTCAGTGTGTGTTGGCTTCACCTCCTTCCCAGGGCCGTTTGCTTACCGAGGGGACGTCCCTGTTCCCTGGCTCGTCGCTAAGGGCTTGTCCACACAGAGCAGTAAAGCGAGCGACGGGGGTTATTGCTAAAGCTCTCTGTGTAGCACAATAATTGACTTATATAGACCCTCCTGGAGTACATTAAAATGTCCTTAGTGCTCTTTAAGGCAGTGGGGTTTCAAACAGTGTTATGTGTATATACAAAGCAAGTGCCCCCAACCCTCCCAATTATTGAATATAGAGCACAAAATGGCTGCAAATGAACCCTGAAAAATGACATTAATAAACCCTGAAAGACACAAGCCCGACTTAAATGTTTTCCTGCTGGTTTTTGAGTCTGTGGGTGTCGTGCTTTCTATCTTTTCTCCAAAGCCAAGAGGTTATACAAGTTACTTTTCTTAAATAAAAACCTGGATTCTCACCTAACCCCAGGACTCCAGAAGAGGAGGCTTTAAGAAAACCACTAGATAGTGGGAGAGTCACAGAAGAATTGGCAGTGTTCTCCATATTGCTCTTACAAAGAGAGCAGTGAGCTGGAAATTTTTGGAAAAAATGATGGAAGATTTTGCTGAAAGAAAAAAATCCAGCAGATGCCTACTCCGTGATTCCACCCTTATCCCCTTCCTGCCACCATCACCTCACTTTTCCATCTCCAGTCTGGTGTACTTCTTGCATGGGAAGAAGGAAGCTCTTTTGGGAGCGAATTGGGGTGGGGAGGCTGTGAGCATCAGAGCCAATTTATCCCCTGCCTGCATGCGGAAATCTTCCTAGATCATCTGGATCGGGAGGAATTTGTGAAGCTCAAAGACCCGTGGTGTCTTCATTAAATTCTGGCTCACTGTGGAATCCAGCTGGCAGCCTTTCCAGCTACCAGGGGGCCTGAAGGTTTGTAACCACAAATTCCATTTGCCACTGATATTTTCATTTATTATCTGATCTCCAGAGTAGGGCTGCCAACCCTCCAGGACTGTCCTGGAGTCTCTAGGAATCTATCCAACCATAATCGGCAGCCTTATGCCAGTAGCCCTTGGGGAGCCAGTCAGGAAGGAGGCTCCATGATGGCAGCAGTATGGCCAGGCCATAGCAAGGCTAGTCCCAGAGAAGGCCTGGATGGAGGGTGAATTTTGGATGAGTAAACCAAAGTATGTAGCCAGTTGTCTGCACGCACAGAGTTATGCGCGGGGTAAAGACACGTCATGTTCCTGCATCATCTGCTCAAGATAGAACACTTACAATGCACCGCTAATGAGTGCGCTGCAGAGCCACGGCGATTTGTGGAAATGACTCTGAATTTAGAATGCGGAATAAATTGAGAAAACGATAAACTGTTTGTGGAGAATCCAGGAGCGGAGACTGCTCCCCCCACCCTGCAAAAACGGTTCACTGCAGATTAGTTGCTCAGTGCTGTTTAGAAGTTTCCAATGATCGGAAAAACTTTCTGCAGGAGAAGGAGGAGGGAAGTCACTTAACCTGCCTGAACCTCGCTTCTTCCTCTCAAAGAGGGGGAGGATATTACTGAGCGGTTTGTCTGGGGAACTGGGAGCCTTTTCTCAGCATTTGCAAAGTGGTTTGAGTTCTGTTGTTAGCAGGTATAAGCACAGGAATAATCTGCAGAATATGAACATATGGTGGCAATTAAGGAAACGAGGCGATAAACAATAATTGCACCTTGTTATTTTTTATTAAACTGTTGGGCTTTATTCGAGGCAAGAAATCATCAATGCAGAACTTGGACCAGTAACCCTGGTACATGGCATAGTGTGTTCTGGTCTGGATCCTAGTCTAAGGAGGTGGGTCTCTAATCCTAGCAGCTCCAGAGCAGGCGGTTGGCAGCAGGAATCAAACCCGGGGTCTCTGAAGCATGAACTAGTTCAGCGATGGGCAACCGAGGCTGGTGAATGGGCCGTCTGAGCGGCCTCCTTCATCTCTGGGCCACAAGATTGTCCTAACCAAGACGGTCTCCTCCGAAGGGTGATTTTCTATCTGCACTTGTGTGCCTGGAATTTGTGGGGGTGCCGAGGGAACCGTAGCCGCGCTGTGATTGGGTGCAGAGGGAGCGCCTGGCACTTAGTTCATGTTGTGCCAATCAGTGCACTGCTCATGTCATGTGCGTGTCACTTTAGTAATGCCGGTAGGGGAAAAACGAGTCGTGGGCAGTAACCTGCGGAATCTGGCAACTCTGTGCGTGGACAATGGTAACAAAATGTCTGGCAGGCTGCATGCAGAACCCCGCTTGCCCACCACCGTTCTGCGGGGACACGGCTCTCGAACTCCGAAAGCAGCAGCCCTCGTAAATCCTTCTGTGATCCAGCCAGGAGAGGGAGACAGCCATGCTGTGGGAGCAGTGGCTCCAGGGGACGAAGGAAGAGAGGGACCTGTGTGTATGGGGGCTTTGCTAGCTGGCAGTCGGGGGCCGCACTGGGTGCCCAGCATAGGAGGTACTTGCTACACATCAGGCCAGGTTCCATAGGGCAGCACGTAAGGAAGCGCAGGTCCTGCAGGGGAAAGAGAGTCCATCAGGGTGCCTGTTGCCCATAACCGAGACAGCTACAACAAATCCCAAACAGATGCTTGCACCTAAGCATCTATCACGGCATCTCCAAATGAAATGCAACGATACCGTGCAAGGGTGTGGCAACCAGGAGTTAACAAGGGAGCCAGAGACCTGTGTTCCCCTAAGGACGTAGGACCCTTGGATGCATCCACTGGCCCAAAATCATAGCCGGTTTTCTAGAAAATAACAGAACAAAAGACAAACTCATAAACTGTAAAAGATCATCAAGCCCCAAACACTCTTGCAGCAGCTGGTTTGGCACGTCCCCCTAGAAGCACATCCTTCGCCGGGACGTCACGTCAGCAGAACTCCATGCAATGTGCTGCGTTGAAGGACAGGAGAGAATCCATTAACTCAGGAGATGGGGACGATCCAGCTGTCTCCCTGGCCGTGTGGCTTTGTTTCCTCTACGGCCCAGAATCACAGAGTGCGCTCAGCTTCCAATGGCTTTTTTCTTGTCTAGCTGCTCCATTTGCCACGTACGCTGGGTATTGTGGTTCTTAGCACTGGCGGGGAGCGTGAGCAATGGAAGGGAGGTAAATGCTGCGCGAGTGTGTGAACTGAAACACAGCTGTCTCCTGTCTCTGGTTTCTGCTTTCATGTCTTTTAAATAAACAATCCAAACCTTGGAGTTGACTAGCATCCCTGGAGGTGGCAGAGCTGTTTGTTTATTTCAGGTGGCTCCTTGTGGCTCAGCCCCTTTTTAAAAAGTGTGTCAATAAAAAAGCGCCAGAGGGCTAGCCCAAGGGACTGGAACCCTCACCAAGCCGTGGCCATGCGAGCATCTCCGCTTTCATCGCTCGCTCGGGACAGGCAGGCCCCTCCTCCAGGGAATTCAGTTCCCGTGGCCTGTGCCATCCTGGGCCTCTCTGCTGAAATGGCTAACAAAGCGGTCAATTTCACCTGTGGGCTGTGCGCTTGATACCCGCTGGGTCTTTGATCTGTCCCCCTGGAACACGCAGTCAGCAGATGAGAGGTCCCCTTCTCAGGCCAAAGATCCAAACAGGCTGAGTTCTTGTATACCTGGAGGGGTTACATTTACCTCCCCTAGGGATTTCCTGGGCCATGAATATCCCTTGCTGCCTACCCTCAGGGATGGCGTATTTTGTGACAGAGAGAAATGTGAAGAGAATGGTGCAATGATTCCAACTAGGGTGGCAAGCTGAATAACACACGAGGTTCAAATTTGGGTATGGACTGAAATGTCAGACGTAGGTACCAGGGAATCAGCAGACAAGAGAAACCATCTGTGTTTTGTCCCTTTTATCCATGTCTGCCAAACCTATGGTAGAATGTAACCAGCAGTGACCGCATGTCCCAGGGAGGGAAAGTTTTTGGAATAGAACAAGAAATGTTTCCTCCTAAGGCACATGGCTTTCCAGCCTGCAATCTGTGTGGCTGTGCTGAACTGGATTTTGAAGGAGTTATACCTTCTTGGCTTTGTGATGCATGCGAGAAGTCCTTTAGCTGTACATCTCTTTTCCGTAGGCCTCTGCCGTGATTGCCCAGTGGCAGAGAACAGCAAACGGTTTCAGGGAAGATTTTATACTTTGGGGCAAGTTTTGATTCCTCTTTGAACATCAAGCATGCGCCCGCTTCCTTTGCCTTTGGAAGTTTAACCTCTGGCAGCAGACGATGGGACGATATCCTGCTTTCTGCAGAGGAGCAAAGGCCTTCAAACCATGCTGTCCTCTGTACGGGAGCAGCAGCGCTGGTCTCCATGGATGGAGCCATGTGTTCCGGGGTTCTTCCAGGAGCAGTGATCACAAAGGCTACTTTGGGGAAAGGAAACAGGCGCATTGCACTGGAGGGATGAGCTGGGTGGGGCTTTGAGGCCCACGTGGGGGTCCCACGTGAGTTGGTTTGACAGACACCTGACACTGCTTGAAGACTCTCTGGACCGGGAAATGAGACCGGGACCTTCGGGAACTGGTCTCTAGCCCACCAGATGAATGTGCAAGAGACCGTAGGAAACGTTTGGTGTTGGTGTGATTTGCTTATTTGAATGCCAGGGGTTGGCTTTTGGCCGCAGTCTCCTGGCTGCGTCTTTTCTGTAGGCCAGCAGGACTTGCAGCGACTCTTCTGGAGTCCTTGTGGGTGAACGTTCACGCTCAGCATCCACATTGCTAGATAGTGTCTTCCTGGCACACCCCACCCACTTCCTCAGCTGGTGCTGTAGGGTTCCTCGTTTTGTACAACTCCGACTGCAGACATGTGTAGGGTGGGAACACAGGGGTGCACAGGGTCTCCCTTTCCCAATAGGCTCCCATGTGTGCTGAGCTGATTACCATATGCAAATGAGCTTGATTGGGATGGGGCCATACAGGGCTGTTCTCTGGGAGGCTTTGGAGATCTGGGTCTGAAAATTCCCCCTCCTCCCTGGAGCACCCATGTGGGCTCCTTTACTTCTGTAGGTCCCTGAACCGTTGGGCCTCGGTTAGCCCCAAGGAGGTGCTGGGGGCTGCACGCTTCAGAAAACGTGGCCCAGCGCGTGTCCAGTCGCCTGCATGGATGCCGGTGATGGCTGTACAGACTGCAGTGCAGAGGTGGCTAGCAGAGCGACTGCATTTTGTGTGCCCCTCCCACGGTGCTGGCCACGTGGCATCCTCGTTCTGCCCCACGGCCGGGCAGCTGCGTGTGGCACCGCCAGGCAGTGACAGGTATCATGGCACGTGGCTGGAGGAGTGCGGGGGGGCTTGGCCCATGGACCAGGCGTCTGCTCATGACACCTTTTCCTCCTCCAACCAATGTTTTCAAAGCCTGGACTACAAGCTCTTTGGGTCATGCACTTTGTGTTTCCTTAGAGCACTGAGGTGCCCAACTCCCTTCAGTCCTGTGGCTGACTGGCCTCAGAGACACTCTGCTCATCAGCCCAACTCCTGACTAATCTGTTGGCTCCCCCGCATGTCTCTCTTGCATATCTTTGTATTGCAGAGGGGAAACTGAGGCACGCAGCAGTTGGGTGACTTGCCTGGGACCACAAAACAAGTCAGCTGGGTATAGAACTAGAGCCAAATGGAGCAGCTGGAAATAATTATTTGTTAGACGGATGTGAGGCAAGGAAAAAGCAGCAAAATCAAGCTACATTTTTGGGGGGGGTTCCTACAATGAAGAAATCTTTTTCATTCTTGCTTTTTTGGGAGGGGTGGACGAGGAGAGGGGGGTAGGGGGTGGAGCGAGGAGGCAGGATTTTCTATTTCCTTCCTACTCCAAGCATCCGTAAATTAAACCACAGCCCAGAAGCAGGGTGACGACAAGCCTGGAAGTTGCTTTTGGAGATGCTCTGGACCTCCTGGGATCTTCTCTCTTGAATCGTTCCTGCTGCTGTCAGCGTGATGTGGGGCTAGACCCCCTCACTGCACTCTCTGTCAGCGGGGAGGAAAGGCCGGGGAAAGCGGCTCTCCGAGGCAGAGAAACTCCTCCCAGCTCTGAAAACACTGGGAGGAGAGGCTGAGCGCTGCAGAGAAGACAGGACAGTTTCCTTGACGCCTGCTGCTTCTTCCAAGGGAAGAACCCTGCCTCCCCTCGACTGGGTGGGGGACCAGACCTGCCAGGGGGCACGTGTCCTTCAGTTCCCCTGATTTCGGCGCTGAGCAGCTCTTGGGAGGAGCGGATTTCCTGGCCTCCGACTGCAGAGCGCTCATTTGTCGGAACTAATTAGAAGCTGAGCTACATTCTAGAAGGGAGGGGGAGGGGAGTGTGACAGGGGACCCACGGTGCCCTAGATTTCTTAGCATCCAGCCACGGGCTCTGTGGTGGTGTGAACCCCTGATTACCCTCAGCAGGCAGCGGGGGCGCTCTGTGCCCACTTGGCCCTGCTCTACACTAGGGAGTTTTCAAAACCACCCCCCCTTATTTTGAAATAAGGGGCGCGTCCACACGACCAAGCCCGGTATTTTAACCGAATGGGCTGGTTACTTCGAAATCCAAACTCCCGCTTTCCTCGGGGAATAAGCTTGTTTCGAATGTAGCTATTTGGAAATAATTTCCTAGTGCAGACATGCCCAAAGAGAGGTTAGGGACTGTTTGGGGCTTGGGAGTTTCCTGAAATTGACAAGCTCACAATACACGAAGAGGGAGGAAGACAGACGAAATTCAAAGGACACCTGTGTTGCTCTGCTGTGCCAGGAAGCTACCCAAGTGCACCTGCTTGCTGCTTTCCTCTGAAGCAGGCAGAGCACTGTGGCTTGCTGATCACATTCCTGCACAGGGTGCTGTGCGGCAGGTGTCGCTGTCCACTGTACAACCCAGCCTCAGCAACCCCTCCCCACTTCCCCCTCCCTCCCCCGCCTCGGGTCGACAGTCACTGGTTTGCTCCTTTGGCTTCAGTGGCACAAGCCACCTTCATGAGCCTGCAGGGTCACCCCAGGGTTCCCTGTCAGCTGGCTGCTTGGGCAGCCTTTCAGGAGAGATTCAGGTGTCGCCCAACTGATTAGCAGAGTACTCACAGCCAGGTGTGTTGTTTCTGCTGGTGGTGCACGTTGGCACATGCCTCGGTGCACATACAAAAATTATTCTGCACATGGATGGAAAAGATGAGAGGGAACATTGGATCACACCCATAATTAAGATTTAACAGGAGAGCGGATGGCTGTACCGCTGCATGCTTGTAATCTTTGGGTCCGATCTTCCGCCAGCACAATTTACGGACTTCAGCGGAGTTCTGCCAGAAGAGAATTCAGCTCATAGTTGCTTTCCTCGTATAGGGCTAAATAATAATGAGACTTTTCCCCCACAAGGAATGTCTTCTGGTGCCGTGGGAGGTAATTTCTGGGGAGATCCTGCAGTGAAAGGAAAGCTTTGTTAATGTGGGATGATTAAATCACAACAGAAAAATTAAGCAGGTGAATTCTTGAGCAGCTGGAGCGAGGAGCGGGCCTGGTTCCTGCGGAGGCATAATGGGATGGGATGTTTCTGTGCTGGTTACTCTGTTCCCTTAGAACATCTTCCCCAAGGCTTACGGGTGGCAGTCGGGAGTGACTGTGACTCAGTTCCCGGGAAGGGGAAAACGTTTAATCGGTTGCTGCATCTGGCCAATCCTCGGGCAGCCAGTGAGTGCCGCTGGGCCGCAGCAGAATCATCTGATTGGCTAAGAGGGTCCGGTGCTTTGCTCTGAAGCCCAGCAGCTGACGAGGGTCAGCAGCTGCTCAGTGCACATGGTGTACATGTCTCAACCCTTGGGCCTGGCATTTGGAGCCTGACACTGATTCCGATCATCAGCTCCCAGTTCTGGCTCTGCCTGGACTTTGGGCTCTGACAGTAAGTCTGTGACCGCTAGGCAACCTGGTCTCCTGACAGGCTGAGCTGCCCCTCAAAGGAAGGGATCGGTAGGGAGGAAAAGGGTCTGGCTCCTGGGCCTGGATCCCAGCAAGACCAATGTCTTCCTGTGGGAAATGGCCCTGCAAGCACAAGCCATTCCACCAGTCACCCCAAACCACACCCCCATGGGGACCTGAAGAGTCCTCTGCCGGGTCAATTCCATGAGGAGATCCAGGAGGAACTGGCCTGGGTGGAGCCCCGGCCTGGCCTGGATGCCTGCATCAAATTATCACTGACTGCGAGGCAGGGCTGGCGAGAGCAATGCTCAGTCTCCCAGGCCTTGCTGGGCACCATGGGCTTGGAGGGAGATGAGGCATTTGGTCACCAGAGAAGCCCCCTAAGCCCTGGTCCTGCTCCTCCCAGAAATATGGAGAGAACTCATGAAGAGGGCGTCAGTTAGCCCCAATCTTAAACGGGCCGACAGCCCTAACGAATGGGCCAGCTTCACTACTCCGCCCGGATTCCACGACGTGTAGCTAAAAAGCACAGCGAGGCTGGGGAGCGCTGCGTCCAAGAGACCGAACGAGGACTAGCCCTCGTTATTGTGACGGCGCGTCGGGGTTCCCCCTGATCCCGCAGCCCCGGTGCAGCAAGAACAGACTCTGCCAGCCAGTAGAGTGGAGAGGGGTTATTGCTTCTCCGGGTTACAGCCCAGCACAGATGTGATGAGGTGTTAGGAGTCAGGGCCAGGATGCCTCAGACCCCTTGGATCAGGGGGTCCATTGTCACCCCTATCCCCTCAGCCAAGGCTGTTTCCTTCCTGTCTCCCAGCCAGCAACTGCCCCTTCCCCCAACACTCCCTTCCTTTGTTCCATCCCTTCCCTGGATCGGTTTGGTCACTGTCATGGGGCCCTCAAGGCGCCCCCGCTGGGCAGTGCTCACAGTCAGAGGCCAGTAGGGGTCATCCACAGCCCAAGCATAGCAACCAGCAAGGTACCGACACTGCATCACAGTTATGAAGCCAGGAGCACCTGTTGATCATATGAATGCAATGAAATGCACTGACTGCCCAGAGGAAACAGCAGCAGTAGACACAGAACATGCACGCGGCAGGGGAAAGTGAGAAAATATCTGACAACTTGGCTTCGGTCCCCAAAACTACCTAACCCTCCTCCAGCAACGACACGATCAGCAGTCTCTGATCTCTAAGGAGGAATAATTCTATGGCCCTGGTGTCCTCCCTTCTCCAAGCACTTCCCACAGTACCGTTGTATGATCTGTATTATATTATCACCGTGAGGACCCCTGGAGTCAGGTGCTGTATGTACAGAGAGAGACAGAGCCCGCGAGCTAAGCAGACAAGACACAGTGTTGCGAGGGTGGGAGGGAAGTGCCAGAGAAATTAAGTGATGTGCCCTGGTCGCAGAGTTAGTCAGCGGCGGAAGCAGTAGGAACAGAAATCGTGTCTCCTAGCACTCCACCATGCTGCCTCCTATCGGCTTATATTTCTAAGCAGCCCCGGGACATAGACATTCAGTGATACTAATGCAGGCTAATTCCTTGCCAGCTGATGGCTTGTTACCCCAGCTCCAAGAACCCTTCCTAGCTTTGTTCCTGGTCCCAATTGATTTTAGCCATTCGTGGCTGTAAAAGTCAGATCTTTTACTAGCCCTTCTGTTGAAATCAAAGGGGGAGCAGTGCCAAGCAGAGAGGGCCTGCAGGATCGGCTGGCTAATGTTGCTTTACGGAGCCTCATACTATATTGGGGACAATAAGAAAGCAAAAAGCCCAGAAGCACGACATGGACTACACAACAGAAACATTCGGTGTTAATGGGCAGAACAGCTAAGGGGTAGAATGAATCTTGGAGGGAAATAGGTTGCCATTTTTAGTCTTCTTGCAGAATTTGCCATGCTCCTTATATGTTTCTTTTTCTTTAAAAAGCTAAATGCCTGGGGCTAATGGTATGAACCAAGAAACAGGCTAGAATGCTCATTTCTTAAGCATTTGAAGGAAGTTGGCAGAATACTAAGCTGGAAATCAAACAGAGTGTCAAAAGACAGAGGACTGTAATGCTGCCAATTAGCTTTATTTCTGGCCAGCATGATGTGTGGCTGGTTGGTGTAGTAAGAAATCTGCACTGCAGGGTTTAGTCCACACAGAAAAATAGTAGCAATGCTCTGCAGCTTTCTTGGGGTGTGTGTGTTAAATGCTTTATAAATGGTTGTATCCATATTTTTCAGATGGGGAGAATGTGGTTAAGAGACTATCCAAGGTCACTCAGCACATCAGTAGCAGAGCTGACCCCTCCGATCACTAGTCCACCGCCCCCCGCGCTACGTCACATTGCTTCCCTGTCTCTGATAATCTCGGGGCTAACGCTCCTTGCCATTCTTTCGCTTTCCTTTCTCGCTGCCAGTTTGGATCTCCCCATCCCTGGCAAACGAGCCGGCAGAGACCTGCCAGTTACACTCCTCAGCAGCGTTCCTGCTCTGTGGGGGCCAAGCGGGTTATGTGCTCGCCTCAGGGCTGCTCCAGTTTGCAAACAGCCATGGCGGAAGAAGACGGTGAGTTCCACGGGGCAATATACGAGCCCTGTGCACCAGCTCTCATGGGGGCGACGCACTCCTTGTACTGCAGCCAGAATTAGAATCCTCTTCCGCTGCTTTGTAGAGGGCAGAGACTCCCTAGTACTCATTAAGTCTAGCGCCTGCTGGCATCCGCACCCCAGAGCAGGCAATCCAGGGTCCTGCCTCCTGGCACCGTGGGGCAAGACTTGGGGAATTAGGCGCCTGTGGGAATGGCAAAGGCAGAAGAATCTCTGTGTCGCTGTAAGCAGCACAAAGCCAGGTCTGAGGGTTTGGCTGCTTTGGGCGAATCAGCAAATGCCCTCTCCTGCCAGCTGTCAGTCACACAAACATTTAATGCGGAGCTGATCCCGACAGTTTGCTTGGTGATTCTCCTCCCCCTAGTTCTATCTAGCAGCAGAGCACAGAATCCTAGAACACAAGAACCAGGAGGGACCTCGAGAGGTTGTCAAATCCAGTCCCCTGCCCTCAGGTGCCTTACGGCTTCCCACATAGCAGGACCAGGCCAATTTTGAAGGGGCAGTTTCATCTCTAAGGAAGAGAAGCATCACTAAAAGAGAAGAGCGCTCGAGCTGGTCCTGTGATTCTGGCAATGCCTGGGAGCAGGAGAGAAAAAGAGGCTCTTGATGGGTAAAGAAAGCACCCTGTTGGGGAAAGAGGGAAAGAAAAGCAATAGACCCAGGGGCAGAGATCAGTGGACACACGTTTCCTTGAGAAGGGTCACAAGGAGGAGATTCCTGTTGGCTAGTTCAGGGCAGACCAGAACGGATTGCCTGTGCTGAGAAAGCAAGAAGGTGGCACACAGACTAAAAGAGACAGATGGCCCAAGGTGTATTTGCAATGGACTGTTTCTGCTCAGCCCCACTGTATGCGCTAAAGCCAGGAGAGACTTGGAAACAGTGAATTAGCACATTGGAATCGTTAGGGAAAGGAGAAACTACCCAGTAAACAAGGGAAAACCATGAGCCCTTGTAGGTTCCATCTCATTGATGTTGGAATTGGGATTTCCCCACCGTCTAGGCTTAATGCCCTGTCTAGCCCATTTTAAATGCAAAATGTGGCCCCGTAGCTACAAATAACGGGTTCACATTTATCCAGCACTTTCATTTGTATCCTAAAGTGCTTCTCAAACGAGAGTGGTCCCATGGAAATGCAACCATCTCTGGGGCGGAGCGTAGCCAGCTGTAAAACAATATGGGGAGGGGGGGCGGAGAGAGGAATATTGGTAAAAGGACGTGGGACATCCGCCCTTCTGAGTAGTTGATGCTCCTGAAGAGCACAAAGGTCACTTTTGAAAGTCTCAGAGAAAGAA
The DNA here is from genome assembly GCA_019425775.1 of Rafetus swinhoei. Classification (NCBI taxonomy): domain Eukaryota; kingdom Metazoa; phylum Chordata; order Testudines; family Trionychidae; genus Rafetus; species Rafetus swinhoei. The sequence goes on along the minus strand of CM033428.1, from coordinate 40,744,921 downwards.
CCCCACAGATGTTTGGCTGAAGAGCTGAGCTACTCCTCCTGGGATTGTGAACCTGCAACGCTAGAGAGGGGAGGAATTAGAAACCTCCAATTCCAGTTTGCTCCGGAGGATAGAGACTCTCCAGTACTCATTAAGTCTAGCACCTGCTGGCATCTGCATAGACATAAGAGCGGCCAGAGTGGGTCAGACCAAAGGCCCATCTAGCCCAGGGTCCTGTCTGCCCACAGTGGCCAATGCCAGGTGCCCCAGAGGGAGTGAACAGAACAGGGAACCATCCAGTGATCCTTCCCCTGTCGCCCATTCCCAGCTTCTGACAAGCAGAGGCTAGGGCAGGGGTGGGCAATAATGTTTACAGGAGGGCCACTTCACAAATGTTGGCAATGGTCACGAGTTGCTCCCCGAAGGGGCGGGGCCTCAGGCCGAAATGGGCTGTAATCTGAGTGAAATGTTTGGCCAAGAGTTACTTTTTGGGTAAAGAAGCAGAGCGCCGGGGCAGGTTCCCCATTCCTTTGAAACTACCCGGTCCCTGATCCAAACAGTTGGCGGCAGCTTTGCCAGGGAAAGCATTTCCCCTCCTCCCTGTGCTGAGTATAATCTTGGTCTGACTTTCCTTCCCTCGCCATAGGAATTTCACCCACAAATCCCAGTAGTCGCAGAAAGGGGCTGGAGCATTCTGGGAACAGAACAGATCCCACAATTGTGTTTCCAGGCTTTCCACAGTGCCCTTTTCCTTCCCCATAGCGCCGTGCGGCTCTTTCAGCCAGTCATCCTGGGTCTGCTGTTTGGTTGGCAAGTCTTATTTTGGTGCCTGCTCAAAACATCAGGAAATGGTGCCAGTTCTTACAATAGGAGGGTATCCTAGGACATAAAGGAGCCCAGCTGGCACGGCCACACAGCAAACAGCCTGGTCGAGGAGAAGCGATCTTGGACTAGATGGTGCAATACAAACATCGGATGTTCTTTAAAGTGGTTGCCTAAGGCAGAGGACTTGGGGGAAAGGGAACGCATTGACCAGAGGACTGACAACGGTCAGAGGTTCTCCGCCTAGGATCCCCAGGGAGGTCACAATTAATGTCAGAGGTCAGACCACACTGCCAGCTTGGAGGGATGACCATCACCTAGATGGAAGGGGGAGTCCCAGGCTGGTCCTGCTATGGAAAAAATCAAGAGCCACTGGGCTAGGTCACCACATCAAACAGTCCAAATGCACAGCCTCCAAGAGTTATTGCTGCTTGTTGACCCGTGTGGTGCAGGCTGGTAAGTCTTAGGGGAGGGCTTAGTGGGCAGATGTCCACACTGCAGGAGCCACCGACATGACTGGCAATCGCTGGCACCTCTATTGGCAGTCTCAATGCAGAAAGGCTGAAGATTAGAATGGGTCTGGAGCCTGAACCTTTCATCCTCAGACGTGGTCCCTGCAGGGCACGGGAGAAGGGCTGCATCCACCCCCCTGCCCACGTGGCGACTGTTCTGGGAGTAAAGACACGGCTCCAGTGTCGGGGGAACGTCGCTGGCGCAAAGGCTGGGATTGCCAAAGACGCCCAAGGGAGCAGTAAGGTGACTAACAGCCGAAGGTGCCACTGAATATTGTATTAGAATTAATTTTATTGACCCCACTCTCGGACTAGGAACCAAAAGCACAAAACAAATGCCTCAGCCCCAGGGGTGGGTAAGGGAGATTGAATCCCAGCCTTAAATCACCACGGACAATTAGAAATGGAAAATACATCAGCGGGTTGCCTCTTGGAAGTGAGTCGTAGGCCCGGATTCAGCAAGGAATTTAAGCACCTTGTTAGCTTGCTTTTAATGAGATTAGTCCTGCTTAAAATTAAGCAGAGGCTTAAGTACCTTGCTGAACTGGGGCCTTACTGCAGGTTTCTCTAGACCTAAAAAAACCTCAGGGTAATGTGAACATGGGGAGGTGTGGGGGAGAAGCAGAAAGCCAAAGAGAAATATGTTACTGAGACTCTATGGGTACGTCTACACAGCAAGGCTAAAGTCAAATTAGCGTAGCGTGAGTCGAAATAGTTTAACTTGGCATTTGGCGCTGTCTACACAGCAGGAAGTGGAAGGAAGAACAGTCTTCCTTTGACTTCCCTTACTCCTCGTAAAATGAGGGTTACAGGAGTCTGAGTAAGAAGCCCTCCAGCTCGACAATATTTTGAAATAAAGGCTTGTAGTGTAGACGTGCTCTTTGTAACACGGCTGTGTGGACATACCCTATGATAAATGCGCCTAATAACAATACATTGCTTGAAGTTGAAGAAGAATGACTCAGACAGAGGACATGCTTTAAGTAGCCTGAGTAGTGGGAGAAGTATGCATTAAAAAACAACCCAAACCCAGATGGCTTCCTACCCACTGGAGATCTGAATGGACTCATGCACTATCAAAACATAAGAACATAAGAATGGCCATACTGGGTCAGACCAAAGGTCCATCTAGCCCAGTAGCCTGTCTGCCGACAGTGGCCAGCACCAGGTGCCCCGGAGGGGGTGGACCAAAGACAATGATCAAGCGATTTGTCTCGTGCCATCCTTCTCCAGCCTCTGACAAACAGAGGCCCGGGACACCATTCCTACCCCCTGGCTAAAAGCCAGGGGTAGCTTGTGGGAGAAATGTACATGCAGGACACTGATTTCAACTCGGCATGGGAAAGATGGTGGAATACAAGGAATGTCAGCATTCCTACTGCCACCTGTTCTGGATAATTCCATGCCCACTCCATTCCGGTTTGGAGATGCAGATACACAGTCTTAAACACCCGGGATCCGGAGGTGCTTATTGCACCATCTTTACCCATCACCCCCAGTGATTTACAATCCCACTCTTGCCTCTAACCCCCCTGGGAGTTTTGCACTGAATTCTTGCCGGACTTTTCTCGTAGGGCATCAAGCCTTTCTCCCTGCCAAGGACACTCACGGCACCAGGAGCCCCGTGCACGTCATGGGGGCTGACCCCCCCCCCGATTGAAGTCAATGGTAGACGGCGGCAAAGCAGGCAGCGGCCCAGGCCGCGGGATTCTCCCCTTCCCTTGTGTCAATTTCCACCACAATGGGCAGCCCCAAGGGGCAGAAGGCGCCTCTTTGAAAAGCCGCCGCTATTAATTGCTGCTCTAATTAACGGCCCGGGAGGCCTCGAGCAATGGTCTTCGATCGGATTGCGGGGACGTAGAGCGGGGAGCAGCCTCTCCAGAGACGCAGCTTTTCTGGGGTCCCCTCGCCGCCCCCGTGTGCCTGAGGGAGGCAGCGGGTTCCCCCCTGGAAGGAGCCATTTTCTCCTCCTTCCTTAGGCCAGTTCGCTCCTCTCCAGCTGCACTGGGGGGGCCCCACCCCACCAATCCCCAGGTAATCCCGAGCCGAGCGGGGGAGGGGCTCGGCCGCCCCAGGCGTCCTGCCAGCGTGGAGCCGGGGCCTCTGCAGCGCTGGGGCCCCTGACTTGGCGATTCCGCTGCAGCCGGGTAAGCGGCGTGTCCTCCTGCCCGGCCGGCGTGTGGCTCCGCGGGGCGGGAGGGGATGTGAGCCGAATGCCACGGGCTGCAGAAAGCGGCTCTCTCGGGCTCCCTCCCGTCTTGGGAACCCCCCCCCCGTAGGCGAGCTCGGCTCTGCCCGCTCCCCAGCCCGCCCCGCTCGCACCAATCACGGGGGGCGAGGCGCGCTGCACATGTAAACCCAGGGACTTAGCGGCAGGTCCCCGGCCCCCGGCCCCGCCTGCTGCAGCCACCTGCGCCCCGCGTCCTTGCTGCAGGCGGAGGGGCGGGCGGGGCCGCCCGGGCTCCAGGCCTGGCACGGAGGTAGGAGCCAGAGCGCGCCCCAAGGGGGCACCTCCCGGGGAGCCCGCAGCTGAGCCTCCGAGACGGCGGGTCGCCCGGCGCCCCCGCCCCGCGCTGCAGAGGGCTGCATCCCCGAGGGGGCGGGGAGTCCCCGGCACCTCCCGCAAGGGCGCGGGCTCCGGCTCTCCCGGTGGGGGCCGGGGAGTCCCGGAGATCCCCCGCGGGGGCGCCGCGCGCCGGATTCCCCGGGATCCTTCCCCAAGGGCGCGCCGGGGGACTCACCTGCCCAGCTGCGGGGCCGGCCCGGCCCGGGGGACAGCGGGGCCGAGGCGCTCTGCGGGGGGCGGCGCGTCCCCTCCGGGCCCCGGAGCTGCCTCGCGTCCCCGGCCCCCCGCGCGCGCTGCGCCCCGGCGGGGCCGCCCGGGGAGGTGCCGGGCGGGCGGGCGCCGAGCTTACGCCGTTTCCGGTCCTCCAGCGCCTCTGTTTCCCCTGCCGAGGCGGCGGCCCCCCAAATGGCCTGGCCAGAGGCGGCCGCTCCGCTGCTCCGCGCCGCCACTGCAGGAGGCTCCGTGCGCCAGCAGCAGCAGCAGCGCCCGCCCCGCTGCGCCTCCCGAGCCGCCGCAGCCCCGCAGCCCGGACAGCAGCCGCCGCAGCAGCCGGCATGAGGCGCGCCCCGACCCCCGGCTTCTCCATGCTGCTCTTCGGCGTGTCCCTGGCCTGCTACGCCCCCAGCCTCAAATCGGTGCAGGAGCAGGCGTACACCGCGGCCGTGGTGCTGGAGGGCAAGGTGCAGGCGCTGCCCGGCCCGGGCAATGGCACCCGCGAGCCCCCGGCCCCCGCCGGCGCGGTGCTGGTCAAAGTGCTGGACCTGTGGCCCCGCAACAGCGGGGGGCTGCAGCGGGAGCAGCTGATCCGCGTGGGCAGCGCGGCGCCCTGCTTCAAAGTGAAGCGGAACCGGCGCTACATCTTCTTCCTGGAGCCCACGGAGCAGCCCCTGCTCTTCAGCCCGGCCTTCGCCCCCCTGGACACCAGCGGCAAGACCCTCAAGAAGGACGTGGCCAGGGTCCTGTGCGCAGACTGCGGTGAGTGCCGGGAGCGGCTGGCGGGAGGGAGGAGGGGGTGCGTGTGTGGGGGGGAGGGGGTCGTACGCAGCTGGGGGGCCGGGCAGGGGCGCGCAGCCAGCAGCCCCCTTTGGGGGACCACGTCGGGCGGCTGGAGCGACCGGCCGTTCCAGCCCAGCTGCGCCCCGGGCTCCCGCTCCAGCAGAAGTTGGGTGTTTTGAGCGTGCGTGTTGTGTCTGCGGGGTCGGGGGTCGGTGCCGGGCCGCTGGGGACTCGCCTTGGCGGGGGGGGCGACACTGAATTTGGTTGGCTGCTCTGTGACTTGCTCCGGTTTCCAAACTGCTGCTGGCTGCTCCTGTAAACAGCGCCAGGCGGGCGGCTCCCCGCGACCCCGGCCACCGACGTGTAGCCCGGGGCTGCCCGCCCGCGTGTGGAGCGTGTCTAGCCCCGTGGGCCGCTCTGCGCTTTCCAAGGCTCCGGAGGGGACACGAGCCAGGCCTTGGAAGGGGACCATCCCTGGTGGCTTTGATCTGTCATTTCACTGACGAGTCTAATGCAGCCTGGAACAAAATCGCGTCCCGTTTGCGGGGATGATCCGTCCCGGTAACTTATTCCTGCTGGACGTTGTCGGTTGCGTTCTCACACCTCCACGGCAATCCGAATTGACTGTATCCCTCCCCTCTCTGCTGGTCGCAGCGCAAGCATGCAGGTGATCCGGCAGCTAACGCCCAGGGGTCTGGTGGAATGGGGTAGCGCTCACAACGCATTCCTCGGTGTCAGAAAGTCAAACAGACACAGGCTGCTTGGATACAGTTTGCAGCTGAATCCAGAGTCAGGTTTGCAATTAGATTCTGCTGCTCCTTTGGCTTGTGCTCCAGACCTGTTCTAGCTCACCACAGTAGTTGTGGTCAAGTCTCTTCTAGTTTCTCGTATTTCATGTTTCTTTTTGTTGTTGATTTTCTTTGATGGCCACAGCCAACCTACTGAATGAAAGACCTTGTCATGGCAGGAAGTTCCAGCTCTATTAACGGTAGCCACTACATTGTATCTGAGGCATTGCTTTCTTAGAGGAGATAGCATGTTTACAAATGGAGACACAGATGTTTTGTTGACAAGTGCATGGGTTTTGGAAGAGACTGGTTTGCAGGGAGGTGTGATGATGATGGACAAGTTTTGCATCTGTTAAAATGGCGTGATAATGTTCTGAAGTTGTTGTTTTTTCTTCCACCATATTTAGTTTTTCTTTGAGTAACAAATCGTGCGATGTCTGTACTGTGTAAGGCCGCGTTTCTCAAACTGTGGGTCCCGACCTCCCTGGGGGGTCGCGAGCAACTTAGAGGGGGGTCGCGGTATCACAAAGTTTGAGAACCCCTGGTGTAAGGACTCTCTACCTCAGACTTCATCATGCTGTTTTCAAGTAAAGATGTCAAATGATTCAAAAGGAAAGTGTTGGTTTATGACTGCTTCTTGCCCTGAAATTTCATCTCTGTGATCTGGAAAAGCTGGTACATGGGTTGAAATGTCCTGGTTTGATGACCTTTGATTGTTTGGGTTGAATGGAATGATTTGGACCAGCTGTAGTGTGTGTGTGTGTGTGTGTGTGTGTGTGTGCGCACGCGCGCGCACTATGTAAAACTGGCCCGTAGTGTGGTTTTAATTCTCAGACACCACCCCACTGAGCCCATAGGAGGAAGCGCTGAGAACCTTCCACTGGGATGCAGTGGCAAATGAACAGTGAATTTCTCCATAGGACAGGTTCCAATTTGGTCAATGGATTATAAATATACACAGTGCATATCTCAAGATGATTCAGATTCCCTATATAGGCGCTAGCTCATCAGGTTAATAGACCTTTTTCCCATTAACGGCTATTTGACTTGCTAGTTATACTTAGCTCTATAATGAACACCTAATAGCTTTTTTTAAAAGTAGGCTTTTCTGGGGCAAATCCTTCACCATTCAAGAGGATTGATCCTAGACTGTGAAAACAGGCTCTGTATGTTTTCTAATTATCACAAGGAGAAGTTTACAGTTGTGATTGCTGGGAGACAGGGACCCTTCCACATCATAAATTGCTGAATGGGCTAAGAATGTCAGGAGACCTGTGCTTAATGTCTGTATATGGGCCAGCGTGAACATATAACGTTTAGTGAAATAGCTATCACAGAATGAAAAAGTACCTACAATGAACAATATTGATACATTTTCATGGGGTTGTCATCTGGAGTCTGATGGTACCACAACAGCCAGTAGGTTGCACACTAGTTCCTCGAGAAAAGGCACAATCCTGCAAGGTCCTAGGCAACCCCGAGTGACGGCTGCAAATCATAGAACGCTAGAACTGGAAGGGACCTCGAGAGTCATCGAGTCCAGTCCCCTGCCTTCACGGCAGGACCAAGCACCGTCTAGACCATCCCTGACAGGTGTCTGTCCAACCTGCTCTTCAATATTTCTAGTGATGGAGATTCCACAGCCTCCCTATGCAATTTGTTCCAGTGTTTAACCACCCCGACAGGAAGTTTTTCCTAATGTCCAACCTAATCCGCCCTTGCTGCAATCTAAGCCCATTGCTGCTTGTCCTGTCCTCAGAGGCCGAGGAGAACACTTTTTCTCCCTCCTCCTTGTAACACCCTTTTTATGTACTTGAAAACCGCTCTCATGTCCCCCCTCAGTCTTCTCTTTTCTAAACTAAACAAGCCCAATTCTTTCAGTCTTCCCTCATAGCTCATGTTTTCTAGATCTTTAATCATTTTTGTTGCTCTTCTCTGGACTTTCTCCAATTTCTCCATGTCTTTTCTGAAATGTGGTGCCCAGAACTGGACACAATACTCCAATTGAGGCCTGATCAGCGCAGAGTAGAGCGGAAGAATGATTTCTCGTGTCTTGCTCACAACACTCCTGTTAATGCATCCCAGAATCATGTTTGCATTTTTTGCAACAGTGTCACACTGTTGACTCATATTTAGCTTGTGGTCCCCTGTGATCCTTGGATTCCTTTCTGCAGTGCTCCTTCCTAGACAGTCACTTCCCCTTCTGTGTGTGTGAGACTGATTGTTCCTTCCTAAGTGGAGACCTTGCATTTGTCCTTATTCAACTTCATCCTATTGACCTCAGACCATTTCTCCAGTTTGTCCAGATCATTTTGAATTCTGACCCTGTCCTCCAAAGCAGTTACAACCCCTCCTAGCTTGGCATCATCTGCAAACTTAATAATCGTACTCTGTATGCCCTCATCTAAATCGTTGATGAAGATATTGAACAGAACCAGTCCCAAAACAGACCCCTGCAGAATCCCACTTGTTATGCCTGTCCAGCATGACTGTGAACCATTAATAACTACTCAGCCAGTTATTCACCCATCTTATAGTAGCCCCATCTAGGTTGTGTTTCCCTAGTTTATTGATAAGAAGGTTGTGCGAGACCGTATCAAATGCCTTACTAAAGTCTAGGTATCCCACATCCACCACTTCTCCCTTAGCCACAAAACGTGTTATCCTATCAAAGAAAGCTATCAGATTGGTTTGACATGATTTGTTCTTTACAGATCCTTGCTGGCTGTTCCCTATCACCTTATTATCTTCCAGATGTTTGCAGATGGATTCCTTAATTTCTTGCTCCATTATCTTCTCTGGCACAGAAGTTCAACTGACTGGTCTGTAGTTTCCTGGGTTGTTCTTATTTCCCTTTTTATAGATGGGCACTAGCTTTGCCCTTTTCCAGCCTTCTGGCAAGGAATGCTTTCAGCCTCCCTGGCTCAGAGGGCTACAGGAAGGCGTGTAGGTTGCTGTAGCTAACGATAAGAGCTGGCAGTCTGACCACCTCGGTGCCAATGCTTTGATTTCTGTTTTTTTAACCATCAGAAGGAGGTCCCCTGGCTTAACAAAGCTGCAGGTTGTCAAGGCCATTGTCTCTTCAGAGCCGTTTGGCAGGTTGCAAAATAATAAAGCCGGTTGGTAATAACTGCCCTAAAGGTGGTTACGTTAAGCAACAGAACTGAGCAGGAAACATCATTGCACTAAGCTTGTGGCAACCTGTTCTTGTGTGTGTCGTCCCATACTGGGAGGTTGGTGTCAACGGGGCCATGCCGGGTGGGGCTGATCTTTTCCCTTGCGACGCCCCCAGCTGGTGGAGGGGGTGGGTGTTGGGCAAGCAGGCACTGTTTTGTCTTCTCCCCGCTTGCCTTGCACTGGAGAAGAAAACTGGCTTGTGTGGTGAGTTGCTCCCTGCTGTGAAAGAGGGAGATGGAGGTGGCCCCGGAGCTCGAGAACGAACACGGGATCGTGGGTGCCTGGTTGGATCGTGGGGTGCTCTCTAAAGGAAGTGGCGGGTGCACCGTGGCTTGGAACGCTGAGAACTAGACTGTGCAGAGCACTGGAGACTGGACACAAGGAACCCATCCTGCCCTGCCAAGGAGATGGACTCCACTCCAAAGTCCTTTCGGCCGGGCCGGGGAGCTCAAGTGGCTGCTTGTGTCCCCTCTCGGGCCAGACGAGCCTGGTGTCTCTGTGTTCTGCGCTGCAGGCGGGGGACGGGGTGCCCTCTGCTCCCAGTGACTTTGCTGGGAGCCGAGTGGTTGCTGGTTTGAGTCCCGGGGCTGGCACAGAACAGTGTTGGAAGGAGGGTCCATTGAGTGTCCAGCCAGAAGGCTGTGGGGCAGGCTGCACAGGAAGGGACAGGCCAGGTGATGAGGGTCCCTGATGACTTCTATTAGAGCAATAAGTCTTTAGGGTGCAAAAGGGCAGGACGATGCACAATGCATGTGATAGGGATCAAGTTCCGAGGGCTTTAATTTCCACAAGGATCTCCATAAAGTCTGCACCCATCAGGAACCTCTGCTGCATCTCCCTTAGCTGTGTCCTGAGGTTGGGGGTGGCTTGTCCCCACATCTAGACCAACGCTCTAGGAGTCAGGGTGCCTGGGCTCGCTGCCCAGCTCTGCCCTTACTGACTTTGGGGAAGTGCCTCTGTTTCCCTATTTGTAAGGTGCGTAGAAGAGCCGTCCCCTTCTCTCGATGGAGCTGGGGGTTAATGAATGCTTGGGAACCTGGCGGGTTGCTTACAACGCGGTGGTGTGGGGCGGGTGTTGTGGGAGAGCGTGAATCGGATATTTATCAGGCTGACAGGCCATTTAAACAGCCTCCTTGACAGCCAATATTCTGGCTGTGTTGTTGCTTCCTGTGTTGCTACATAATTATTTCCCATCCTACGTCTCCTTTGCATAGATTTTCTTTTGGCCCCAATTTGCTGCTTGTTTTGGGGCGATCTCCTAGATCGCCAGGCCTGCGGGGGTGGGCCGAGGAGGAAGGAATACATCTACAAGGCAGCCTCCGCTTTCCCTCAGGCTGTTACAGGGACCTGGCTTCGGCCTGCTATTGCAGACGGCGTGGTGGCATGCCACGGGCTGACTTCAGCATCTTTGACGGGTTAAGTGCCTAAATCAAAACCGCACTGAGAGCTTGATAGCTAGTGTCATGAGGGGGAAGGTGGGTTTGTGGTTTCAAGCGCAGGATATGGAGCCCGGTGACCTGGGCTCCGTTACTGACTCACTCTGTGGCCTCTTTGAGCAAACCAGGTGAACCCCCTTGTGCCTCAGTTTCCCCACAGGGACTTTACTGCCATCCTGCCTCGCAGAGCAGAGAAAGCACAGTGGAAGTCCAATTCAGGGCACAGTGGTTGTGATGACGATTAACTAGGGCTGTTCCCAGCAGTAAGAACGCTGCCCCTTTGACAGGAAGTCCGGGCTTGGGATTAATTACTCCAGTTGATGCTCCTTCCAGACAGAGCGTCTGATCTTTCCTGCGATAGACGTTCAGCATTCTCCTTCGCCGCCGGGGCAGTTTTGAATGCGCAATGACTGCAGGGTGGGTCCCTAAATGTCACCCCACTTGTGCAGGGAGGTCTAGTTCTCGACTGGCCAAGCGTGGAGTTGCCTTTGCAACACCCCCTGTTGTTAATCGGAGGCGGGCGGCCAGCGTTTTGAGCACCCCATGGCAAGTATGCCCCCGAGAATGGGATACACATGGTCCCATCCCAAACAGTATGTAACACTCAATGCTAGCAGCTCAGGCACCATCTGCAGAAAAGGCTCTTTCCTTTCCTTTGGGTAATTCATTCAACACATTGAAAATAAACAGTGAACTGAATATAATGCTGGGGAAAGGTGCTGGCTTGACAGTCTCTCTGTATCCCCAGAGCAGGTACAAGCCAGGCAGCAGTGGTGTCAGCTCCCCCTGCTTGCGGCCCTGCCAATTAGAGCGGTCTGAAGCTATTTCGCACCCACCTTCAGAAAATCACACTTCCTTGGGCTTGCGGGAGAGCGAACGCTGTTTCCTTCCAGCCTGGCGCGTTTGCAAACGGAGCGCGGTGGTTTTGCTGCAGAAAGCTTTCCCTGCTTGCAAAGACGGCGCCTTCACGCGGGGGGTCGACTCGCAGCTTTGCTCCGGTGCGGGAGTTTTGCCTCCACCCTGCTGCGGAAGATGGCTCTGACTTGGGGACCGGTTCCGTCCCTGGATTCTCAGCTGAGCCTGCCGAAAAGGGGGCCACGGTATTTATTGCATTGATCACTTTCGGGGGCCTGGACTTGGCCGATGGCAGGTGCACGTGTGTTAGAAATAAAGGCCGAAAGAGAGGTCGAGCCATTATTAAAACAAACCCAGGCTATGAAACGAAGACCGGTTGCTCTTCTGATTCTGCTTAGCTCAGAAGAGCTTGGGTAAACAGGCCAGTCTTGCCGCGAGCCCTGGAGGTCAACAGAGATGAGGGCGCTGACCCAGTCCACCTAATCCGTGAGTTCCAGAGATAAGGCTCTTCCACGCACAACCCTCTGGCCGCCAGCCCACTGACCAACAGTTCAAGTTACGCCAACCGGGGGAAAACACTGTGGGGGGCAGGGTCTCACCTAAGCAGGATCTGAACCATAAAAGGCTTTATAAGCCACAACCAGCGGCTTGAATGGCGTTTGGGAACCCATCGGAAGGCAGTGCTCCGGCACAGCCGTCTCCATGAGAGAAGCACCCCGTGTGTGTTAGGAGCTGCGCTTTGCAGCAGCTGAATATCCAAGTGTTCCTTGTGAGTAGGCCTAAGCAGAATGCGAAAGACTAATCAATGCAAAGTCTCCATCAGTGGCTGCTGCCACCGTAGTTTTGTGGTGAGGGAACATCTTGGGAATGAACCAGGACCTGCCAGTCCATTCTGCCTAGGCCGCTAAGTAGCAGTCCCCAAACGGACTGTCCGGCTTTGGCAACCGCTGATCACCCGGGTGAAATTCTCCAGATCTTTGTAAGAGCCACGCCAATTGACAAATGACACAGCCGTCCTCCCGGCCAGCACCCACGCCCCAGGAATTCCTGTCGGGCAAATTACGCAGGGCTTTGTGCGTGTGTCGTACAGTAAGAATTAAAACAGCACAGGCGGGTGTAGACTTTGACATCAAGGAAATCCAGTTGCAAGCTAATCTGTGGCGGGCGTTTCAAAAGGGCTCTGGCCCGTGCGGCAGGAAAGCAGAGAGCTCGTCGCTGGCTGCTCTTGGAACTGGTGGAATCGTCAAAGCTGACAGGAGCCAATGCTCAGGCGAGGAAAATTTGTCAGCTTCCTGGGAAAATCTTGGCTGTTGCCTCTAGACAGATGGCTAATAAAGTAGCAGGGCTAAGCACATATTCCCCTGTCTCACCTTTGCCGCCTGCCCTTCCAAAGGCATCCCTGTATCCCGCAATCCCCACCAACCCCCTGACTCAGACGTGGCCCCGTGGCCTTGCACCAGCTGTTGGAAACCCCAGTGGTTAAGCAGCACAGAGATGGTCAGATAGCGGCCTCCTGACAAGCAGTGCCGCGGCCATGGATGGTTCTCTGCAGGGCTGTCCGTGCCCGTGGGATGGAATTAAGCCGAGGGCTGTTAAAACCCGTATTGGGGTGAGCAGTGAGGTTCAGTGCAGGTGGTGCGGCCGGTGGCTTTGGCAGAGAGTGTGAGAATGGTAAGAGAGCCCTGCAGACCCGAGCCCAGTGAGGCCAGGTGCCTGGCAGGTCCTGTGCTAGCCCCAGAGGCAAGGAGAGGCCTAAGGGACATGTCCATTTGCGCCATCAGAGAACGTGGGACACCCCAGGCTGGCCAGGCACTGAGCGCACCAGTACCTCCGCTTGCCACGGGTGTGCAGCGCTATTTCTCGACACACACGTGGCTGTGCATTGGAGGATGTCACTTAAGGGTCTCCTGCCTTCCTGCACAGGGCACACGTCCCCCGTCCAACCCAAGTGACCCTGCTCTTTGTACCACGTCCAAGAGTCCACTCATTTCTACCACGAATTGGCCTGGAGCGGGCAGGTGGGGCGTCCTCTCCTCTGACCGGTGTCCGGTCCGTCCGTTGTGTCTACTTGACCTCTGAGGTGAGCTCAACGCCTGGGGGGCCCTCAGGGCAAGACACGGGGTCCCTGGTGTGCTCAGAGCAAGAGAGTGAAGTCACCATGCTCATGTTAGCCCCTGCTGCCCCCCGTGGCTCTCCAGTCCCGTCCTTCCTGGCGGCACCTGCATGCCACAAGAGACCCATCCCTCTGTACCTCGGCCTGCACAGCCAGCGCCTCCTGACGGAGAGGAGGAGGTTGTGGAGGATGAGGCTGGCCCTGGCCCTCCATCTGCACCTCCCTGTGGGGAATTCGCTGGTGCGGTCTCCTCTCGTGGACGGTGGGGTGACAGGAGGCCCGTTAGACAGGGAGAGGCAGTAGATAAAGATGCAGCGGTGGGTGGATCTGTGTGGGACACGCATTGGTTGATTGAGCTCTGCTGGCCAAGGCCCATGGGGCAATATTCATGCCTCGGACCCTTCTAGTCACTGCCTGTGGCGTGTGATACCTCAGGCGCCTTTGGGCTGTGTTGCTGTGGGCTAGATTTGGTGGCTGGGGTGCGGGTGCGGGTGCTGGGGGTGTTGGCGACCTGGGAGATGCAGGGGAGCAGAGAGGCGATTTGCACTGCAGAGCTGTGGCAAGACGCAGAATCCCCAGCACAACGCTGGTGGGCGTATCCCTCACGGCCGCTGGGGTGCGGAGAGCTCACCTGGGAACCCACGGAGACATAGCAGGGCTGGCTCACCAATTCTGACTGCACATGATGGGGGATGGACCATGGGGGTGGGAATGGGACAACAGACAATATCTAGCTGAAAAGAGCTTCTTCCCCCATCGCTGGCCATGGCTGCCAAAGAGAACTGTGTGTGTGTGTGTGTGTGTGTGTGTGTGTGTGTGTGTGTCAGTGCACATGGTGTTTGGTTCAGGGTTGTATGTGAGCGGGGGCCATCCCCCCCCATCTCCAATTCCTTCCTTGTAAATTCCAGCGTTTTGATTTGAGCCTGATGGAGAACCTGGGCTAATGTTGATAAAAGCAAATACAAAGGACAGGGCCAGAGTTCACTGCAGGGAACGCTGTCCACTTCTGTTCCCAGTTCCTGCATTTTAAGGGTTTCTAAGAGACTCCTTGGGAAGACTTTGTCTGTGGCGCAATAACCATCCAGTGCTTAGCAGAAACGTGCAGCATGGCAGCTCCAGCATGTAATGGTTCTGTTTCAGGGAGGGGTGTGGGCAGGGAACTCCTGGGGCTTGGTCCTGCTGACCACCCTGACTAGCTGTAAGATTCTGGGCCAGCCACGGAACACAAGAGTGGCCAGACTGGGTCTGACCAAAGGCCCATCTAGCCCAGTGTCCTGTCTGCCCACGGCGGCCAATGCCAGGGGCCCCAAAGGGAGAGAACAGAACAGGGAATCCTCATGTGATCTCTCCCCTGTCGCCCATTCCCAGCTTCTGACAAACAGAGGCCAGGGACACCATCCCTACCCAGCCTGGCTAACAGCCATTGATGGACCTATCCCCCATGAATTTATCTAGTTCTTTTTTGAACCATGCTCAAGTCCTGGTCTTCACCATGTCCTCTGGCAAGGAGTTCCACAGGTTGCCTGCGTGTTGTATGAAGAAATACTTCCCTTTGTTTTAAACCTGCTACCTATTAATTTCATTTGGTCACCCGTAGTTCTTATGTTATGGGAAGAAGTAAATTACTTTTCCTTATTCATTTTCTGCACGCTAGTCATGATTTTATAGCCCTCTATCATGTCCCCCCTGAGATTCCTCTTTTCTAAACTGAAAAGTCCCCATCTTTTTAATCTGTCTTCATATGGGACCCGTTACAAACCCTTCATCATTTTTTGCTGCCCTTTTCTGAACTTTCTCCCATGCCAAGGTATCTTTTTTGAGATGAGGCGACCACATCTATACGCAGTGTTCAAGATGTGGGATACCCTGGATTTATAACTGCTCTGTCTCTCAGTTTACATATCTGTAAAATGGGCATGGGCATTCATGTGAGGCCTATCTAATTGTTTGCAAAGTGCTCTGGGATCCCCAGATGTTAGATGCTATAGAAATGCAAACTATTGTTGTTGTTTAGCTTAGACTAGAGTTGACTTACCTCTGCCAGAGGCTGGTGCAGGTTTTCGAGCAGTTGTTTCTTTCAGAGCTGTAGGAATAAAGACATGCTGAGGCTGAGAGCATGGACAGCTTAATGAATTACCCCCCAGCTCAATGGCTGTGTGGGAGAGACCGCTCCCCATGTGGGAAATCTTAGGGACTTGGACACCCAGCTTCCACTGAAATTCTACAGGGGGTGGACACCTAAATCCCCTAAGCTGCTTAGCAAACCCCAGCCTTAGTGGTCAGGCTGAATGGAGGGAAACCAGCCAAGGCAGCAAGTAGTCAAGGGCTGAGCAAGTCTGAACCCCGCCCCCCCCAGGATGAGACCGAGGTTCAGGGGGGCTGTCTACGCTGCCCTGCGGACAGCAGAGCGCGCCAAAGTGCTGTGCTCTAGCTCCCCCATGTGGACGCTGAAGGCAGGAGCTTAAAGATCCCTAGTCCACTTGAACATGGTCCTGATAGAGGCAGCAGCGAGGGGGGAAGCGGGGGGCGGGGGGGGGGCAGGAGGCACCATGGAGACACTGTTAGGGGAACCGGCTTTTAAGTGGGCTCCCCCTGGCACCGGCTCCTGCTTCCCCCTCCCCTTGCTGCCTCTGATGCAGAGTAAGCGGTTGGGGGGGGGGGAGGAGGGAAATGTGAGTAGTCGACTCAACTACCCGATAAGCCCAAGCTTACGGGGTAGTTGACTAGTCGGCGACTCGCTTACATCCCTTATAAGAACCCCAGAGCTTACCCTCTAGCCCGGTGTCCTGTGTGTGACGGTGGCCCATGCCAGTGCCCCAGAGGGCATGAACAGAACAGGTAACCACTGAGTGATCCATTCCCAGTTTCTAGCACACACGGGCTAGGGACACCATCCCTGCTCAGCCTGTTTAACAGCCATTGGTGGACCTAACCTCCATGAATTTATCTAGTGCTTTTTTGAACCCTATGGTAGTCTTGGCCTTCACAACATCCTCTGGCAGGGAGTTCCACAGATTGACGCTGCCATCTCTTAACCTGATTGATTCATCCCCCATGGGATAGAAAGGAGCATTCGCTGCTTCTTTATAATTTTCCCTTGGAAATTCATCTCTGCTGCTGAGCTGGGCTGGGGCGTACCACGTCCCCAAGGAGTTGGCGAGATTTTCTATGAGGAAAGGGTCCTGTGACACATGCATGAGTCACGTCATATTTTATTTGATAAATATGTAGGTAGCCTGTGTCATGGAAAAACGGCCACTTTCATATGTATTCATGTGAGCTCCTTACATAAAACGTGATATATGCAGTGGGTATATAAGCCACATCAGTTTTTGTTCTACTGATGGCTTTGGATTGGTCCATCAGACCCAGAGACAGGCGACCTGGGCTCCATTTCCATCTCTGACCCCGACCCTTGGATAAGTCACTTAGCAGCCCCGTGCCTCAGTTTCCCCATCTGTGAAATAGGGATAATAATGCTGTAAACAGTGTTGGGATCGATAGATGAAAAGCACCAGATCTGTTATTACACCTCAGTGTCAGTTATTTGTGTTAACGTTGCTAATAATTAAAACCTTCCGTTTTAATTGTTAGCAGTGCTGGGATCTCAAAGCACTGTCGCAGTGTGAATCAGTGTCAGCCTGCCCTTGAAGGGAAGCCCGTATGCCTATCCCCATGCTCTTTACGGCCTAGAGATGCTGTGTCCTTGTGCATACCCTGTGGCAGAACCAAGAATAGTACTTAGACGGGCTGGCAGGTGTTCACTTGAGATTCCTAGCAGGCAGGGAAAGCCCTGTGATTGCTCCCGGGACTGGCACAGCGTGGGCAGGGTCAGTGCTGGCTCCTTTTGCCCACCATGCAGCCACCAGCCAGCTGGTCTTGCCCGTGCGGGGGGCCAGAGCGATGGGAACAGTGCTCAGTCTAGCCCACAGCAATGAAAACTCAGCGAGCTTCAGGTTTGCACATGGCATTGTGTGTGTGTGTGTGTGTGTGTGTGTGTGTGTGTGTGTGCAAAGTACACATGGGAACGTCCACTGTGGGAAGATGCATTGTTTTCTGAAATCCAAGCTGCGTTTGTTGCGCTGTCATGTCATCAGGACTGCCACTAGAGGGCCCTCGCAGCCCTGTGAGCACCTCACATTGGTGCATTGCATCCTGGAGAGAGATTTTTGAGGCGGCGTCAGGACTGGTTTTGGGGAGACTCTCGTGACAGTGGAAGACGGGGTTGGTCTCTAGGGCAGACCCCACCCTCGCCTTGGGGAATGCATGTCCACGTGCAATGCACAGGCCTTTCGTTTGGCGTCTTGCCTTTGCCCAGCTGGGTTTGAACGGTCCTGAAACTTGCAAACAGGGTCCTATATACACGTGTGTGGAGCAGAACTCCCCCAAAAGCCAAGTGGTGCCCACCCAGCCCCAGACAGGACATCTTGTGCAGCCTTACCTGCCGAGATCCCCACTCACGGGGCGTGGGGAGAATTCACTCTCCTCTCAGACAGCTACTCTCTGAGCCATCCAGTTCTCCATCATGGTCAATTTCAGTCTGTCCTTTCACAAGCCTCATGGTCTAACTAAGAAGTCATGTCAGTGATGGTGCAGAGGTTGGGGAAGGGGGGGGAGTTACACTGGGTGAAACGGGTGTCAGGGGAGAATTGGGATCTGGCTTCCTTTGGTGTAGCAATCTGTGTTTTTGCTCGAGATCCTTCGCTGGCTGCCAGCCTCTCCTCTCTCCTCTCCTGGGCGCGAGATCTGCAAGTCCAGCTGCACTGGTTGGAGGAAGATGGGACGCTTTATTTCATTAGCCCCCCGGCTGTGGATTTGGGGCTCTGCTGGTGCACAGTGCTCCTCTGAGGTGCAGGGTGCACATCTGTTCCACTCCCAGCTCAGCTGTCTGGGTGCTGGGTGACCCTGTGGGCAAGTCAGGTACCTGCTCTGTGCTTCGCCCCCCCCCCCCTTTGCCGTAGGGGGTGATCATCTGCTCTCAGAGTTGTGCCTCAGCCTGCGTGTGCGTGTGCATGTGTGTGTGTGTGTGTGTGTGTGCTCCAGTAGTGCTCAGAATGCATTCACTGGCCTTTCCTTTTTAGCCTTTTGCTCCTTCCGGTGGCAGGTGGGAAGAATGCAGGCAGCCCGCCCCCCGCCAGCAAGGAGCCCAGCTAATGGAGCTGTGATTCCAGGGCTCTCCTCTGTGGCTGGCCTGCAGCTCCGTGCACTGCAAGGCAGCGTGCAACAGGTCTGGCCTCTTCTCTCCCGGCCAAGGCCTGCGTCCTGAGCTCTGTTTCTCTGGCTGCCCGACCAGCAGCTCGGCCTTTGAGCACAGCCTCCTGCCCTCTAAGGCAGAACCTGAGCTGAGGCCCTGGCAGGGTAAAATCCACAAATTCCAAGGCCCGATGCACTAGCCGGACCGCCCCTCTGGGTCATCGCCCTTGCCCAGAACAGAGCCAGTCTGGACGGACACGCTGGTTCCCCAGGGCGAATTCTCCTGCAGTTTCCCCCGGCGCAGCGGCAGGGGGCTGGGAACTGGCCGCTGAGGGGGGAGAAAAGGGCGAGTCGCACACGTCGGAGCTGGGAACCGTGTCGGGAGCAGGATGGGAGACACGGGCACTACGCCTCCGAGGCACCCGGCTCCCTGTCCTGGGCTGCCAGCCTGCCGGGAACCTGCTTACCCAGTGCCTCCTCCCTCTGTCCCGTCACACACCAGCCTGTTCAGTCAGGTCCCGAGAGTGGCCAGATTACACCTGCCCTCCACAGGGGGAAGGGGAGACGGGCCAGGCGTGACCCCACGTGTCCAGGGGCTCACACAGGCCCGGCTCCAACGGGGCGCTAGGTGCCCGAAGGAACAGGGGAGGCATGGCCCTTCCCCTGCCGAGCGCACTGAGTGAGTGGCTGCTCCGGGCGAGCGTGGCCGACCTGCCACTCCCGGCTGTGCGGGAATTCCCGGTTCTTACGTTAGTGATGTTTGAAGCATTAAGTGTGTTCCACGGGGGGCTGCAGCTTGCCCACACGCCAGGCGGGTTTTGTGAGGCAGCGTGTGCCTAGACATGCAGGCCGGATGTCTCTTGAGAAATGCACGACAGTCCCTGACGCTGCATGTGATCTCGGGCAAGGTGTTTCCCGGCTCCCTTCCGTCCCGGATCCCCACCTGTCAGTCCAGGGTGAGGCTTGAGGTACCAGCCCCAGGGGCAAAGTGCCTGGGCAGGGCACCCAGCTAGAGATGATGCGGAGGATTGTGATGATCCTCCATCCGTGCCATGCCAAGGGGGTCTGTATTTCTGCTGATGGCCCGGGGAGGGAGACGTCTCTGTCAGGATGGTCTCAGGGGGCAGGCCGGGCATCAGGCGGCCGGTCTCACTCCAGCGCACGTCAGTGTAATGCAGGTGGCGGCTGTAGGGTGCTCTGATGGGGGGCGGCAGCCAACCCAGGCAGTCAGCCTCATTGTCTGAAGATAAGAAACTTTGAAATCTCTTTTCCAGTGACAATGCAGGTGCCTTTCTGCTGGCCAGCAGGTCCTGCCTGCAGCACCCTGGGAGAAGTGGCACCGATGGTGGGGAGGGAGACTAACCCAGGGAGATCAGTGCTTCCCATCCCAGAATCTCCGCACAGTCGCTGTGTTTGTTTCTCCACCTTGCTAGGCTCTAGGGCCAGAGGGGATCGCTGTGTCAGGGGGCTGATGCCTGCATACCACCGACCAGAGAACACGAGCAGTCCTGGGGCATGTATCATGCGCTTACGTGGGCAAAACCCCCTTCATCAGATGAGTTGGAGTGGAAATAACAGAAACCAAGAGAGAGCTATAACAGCAGAAGAAGGGCCTGCCAATTGTAGGACCTGTGTTAATGAGGCTAATTAAGTGGGCTGGATGTGGCCCATTCATCGCTTTTAATGTGAAGATGCGGATGTGAAAGGCAGGAGAAACTGGCTTTGTAGTGTGCCAACCAGTTAAAGTCTTTGTTCAAGCCCAGCGTAACGGTGTCAAATTTTTAGATGAATTCCAGTTCTGCAGGCTTTCTCTGTAATTGGTGAGTGAAATTCCTTTGTAGAAAAAAGGCGACTTTTAAATCCATGACTGAGTGCCCAAGCAGGTTAAAATGTTCCCCTGCAGACCAGAGAACTTCCTTCAAACAATCTCTAGGGCAGATCTCTTAGAAAAACACTCACACTTGGTTGAGAAATGGTCAGTGAAGGAAAATCCACCTGGCCCTTGGTAAATTGTACCAGTGGTTAACCATCTTCACGGTTAACAACCTTATTCCAGTCTGAGCGTATCTAGCTTTAGCTCCTAGCCACTGGGTGGAGCCAGATCTTTCCCGGATCGATTGAAGAGCCCGTTCTGAAATGTTTGCTTCCCACATGGGTACTATCAGACTGCGAGCAAGTCACCCCTGGCCTGTCTCTTTGTTCAGCTCTCGTGGCTCCTCTCTGACCCCTTTCCAATGTATCAACCTTCCACTTGAAGTGTGGACACCAGGCCGGGATGCAGGAGTCCAGCAGTGGTTGCCCCAGAGCCAATACAGTGGTAGAACAACCTCTCTGCTCCAACGCGCGATTCCCCTCGTTATGCATCCAAGTTGCATTACCTGCTAGCCTCAGAGTTGCACTCCAAGCTCATGTTCTGCTGACTAGCCACAGTGCTGTATGGATTTCAGTGTATACCGTGTCCATATAGGAGTCTTGACTGGCTAACTGCATTTCATTGTGGAGTCCATGTATTTCAGTGCAGCGTGTATTTATTTTCTGATTAATTACGATTTGCGTTTATAGAGCACAACTAGCGGTAATGTCTGTCTATGATTTTGGCACGCGACACACAAGATCCAACAGATTAAATTATGCCCCTCCATAAAATAAGAGCATCAATTCTGTGTTGGCAAAACAACATTCTTAGGAGATAAATCATCAGCTGGGATGGAGACGGGTGAATCTGGAGAAGATTGTGGCACACAGCTCCCCGTCCCTTTGGAAAACATCTGTGCAGAGGCAGGGCATGGCTAGTGTGCGGTCTGCTGTGCTAATAGGCACAGATCACCTTGAAAGTGGGACAACTCAGAGGGATTTTATTCAGAGCAGTTTGGCAGCTTAAGGTTGTCTTTCTGAGAGAGAGAAGCACACAGAGCAATCTACCGGCTGATCTGTTGAAAGGAAAATCCTCATGCTAGAATTCTGACGCTGACACTCGGTTCAAAGTCATTTTCTCTCTCTGGTCTGTAGAGCACAAAGCACAGGAAGCCAACTTACGGGGAAATAAACCCTTCTCTTCCCGCCGCAGCTTGACTCGCCAGTGCAGGATTGGCCGTAGGCCTCTTCTTGTATTTTCCTTCCCCTGCCCAAGCAAGGTGGGTCCTTGTCGCGGCTCTGAGAGCGTGCGTTCGGGTGGACGCTGGGGTGGTTCTAGATCGTCCGGAGGGGCGCGAGTCTGGTTTCCTGTAGGCTTTCCTGGCCGTGCGATGGGATTTCACGGCAGCCACCCGATTCTCCTTCCAGTTCTGGAGGTTCTAGAGTCCTTTCAGTAGCTCTCTGCTGGGCTCCATCCCTGTTGGATTCTGTAGGCGTTTCCCTACAGGGAGGGCTGGTTTGGGGCCAGCCAGCCAGAGATGACCCTCAGCACACCCCAAAGTCTTGCACATGGTTACCCAGCTCCCGTTGCCCCAAGGGGGCCTGGCAGTTGTCCCGATGTTCTCCCCGTCTCTGCGGAACCGGTGACTACAGGACTCTCTGGCTGCCAGCATTCCGGCCCTGCTCCCCACGGGGGGGGGTGTCACCGGAAGGATCCTGCTTGCTCTGAGCCTGCTCCTAGGGAAGGAGAAGACCCCACCCCCCCGACCTCGGTGGCAGGTGGATCGGGCCCTTGGTGAAGAGCAGGCGGAGAGAAAGGCTGCTGCTCTGTGGGGCAGGGTCCAAAAGCGACTTAGGAGCTTTGTAGGCCGTTGAGTGAGCTGCTTTTGAAACTCTCACCCAGTCTCCTTTCGCACCGGAGCTCAGAGGCAGCCCCGTGGACGTGCCCATTGGAGTACCTACGAGAACGACCGTCCCCCTGGCTAGGAACTGAGAACAGCTCCACCCTCCAGGGCACAGCCCTGCATCCGCTCCCGTGTGATCCTAAACACTGCCTGGGGTGGAGGGAAACCATGTGATGCCCACAATGCCCTCCCCTTCCCATCCCTGGCCATCCACGCCAGCATTCCCTTGTTGGCCTTGCAGGAACGTGCCGGCCTCGCCTGTTTCACCAGCTCATCTCTGCTCCTGGGTGTGCTCATACCAGCCCCGCCCCGACAGTGCCAATCCGGGCGCGGTGACGCCTGCTGCTCTGGGACGAATCCTCAGCAAGGAGATACCGGCTGCCAGGAGCTTAGTGCTGGGCGGAGCGACGGCCGGGACCAGTCTGGCCGAGGGCCTTGGCAGTGCGAGCTCCTGGGCGCTCTCTGGGCAAGTCCCCACTCCTTGCTCTATCTGCGTCCTGGGTAGGAGGGGCCCAGGCTGCCCCGGGGGGGAGCCGATCGTTAAAGGGCAGCGCTAGCATGGCCTGTGAGGGCGCCGGAGGCCAGCGTTTGTGTGGGGAACGATTTACCCAGCTGGCCAGAAGTGCCCTCGGGGGACGTGGGTCCTTGGGCCCGTGCGGGTGGAAGCTGTGGGGTGAGAGTGAGACTGGCCGGAAGGGCGGCCGGTGATGGACCACGATGGACGCCTTGGCTGCCCGGCTCTCAGAAGGGGGGCAGGTGGCCGCCACACGGGACAGTTACACACCCGGGAAGGACCCCGGGTTTCCAGGGCATGTCAGTCGCGCGTCTTGTGCCTGGCGAGTGTCACAGGCACCGGGTCATCGTCTGCCCTCCGCCGCCTGCTCTCTGCTTGCCGGGAGGCAGCAACCCGAGCTCACCGGCCCTGCAGGGCTCATGCACTCGGTGCGCCGTGCCCACCAGCCCCTGGGCGTGCTGGGCGCTTTCGTCGCCCTGAGCCAGGGGGCAGGGGAGCTGTCTGTAGGCAACGTGGCTTGTGTTCGCCTGGGTGCGCCTTCCCGCCGAATCCACGGCTCTTTGTTAACCCTGCCTGGATTGATTGCTGAGCCGGCAGCCAGCGGGCCATGCTGGGCTTGCAGCCTGACAGAGAGAGGCGAATGAACCCCTCGTCTGAGGAAAACCTGGCTTTTGCTTCTGCTGCTGAGTGATACCTCGCTGCAGCCTCTGTCATTTCAGTCCATGCACCTTACTCCTGGCCCCCCCCCCAGCATTGGGGAGCCCACCATCTGCTGCAGCCCCCCCCTGCCGTCGTCCTGTGGGGCTGGAGCACACAAAATCTACTAGCCCGGGCCCCCAGGGCTCTGGTGTGTGAGGGGAAGGTGGGGAAAGTCTTTCTCCTCAGTCGGGGCCGCCTCCGTGAAGGGTTTTTTTGTTTTGTTTTTGCTTCTCACTTCTGTGCGGCCCCCAGATGATTTTTCTGTGGGTCAGTGACCCTCGACCCTAAAAGGGTTCCTCACCCCACCCTAAGGCGGCCCGTGGCCCGTGTCCGAGTTGCCTTCCCCCCGGAGGAGGAAGAAGTCTGTGTGTTGGTCAGGAGAGAGGGCGTGAGGCGCAGAGAGCCGAGGCGGGCGGGGGCGTTGGTGCCGGAGAGAAGCGGGAGGCAGAGGAAGGGCCAGGTGCGGTAGGTGCAATAGCTCAGACTGATTTCTCTTTGGCTAATCCCGGGCCCTCAGGGAAGGGCCGGCTGCTGGAAAGCCAGATGCCTGCCTCCCCAGGGCCCAGGAATGCAGGGCGTCCGTCTCTGGCCAAGTTTACTAGCCTGTCTGGCGTGGTCTGACTGGCATCCCTGCTCCCAGCGGATACCTCCTCCTGCCGCCGCGTAAAGAAGAGCTGAAGAAGAATATCTGTGAACCCAGGCACATGCCGGCCAAGTGGTAGGAGTGATCCGGGGGATTAGAAGAACTCTTTTAATGGGGGAGAGAAGCATGTGCAAGTCAATGGGCAGGGATACGTGATAATTAATGGTCTTCTCCCCAGCCTGGCTGTCTCTAGGTGCCCTGAGTTGTAAAACGAAGGGGGGGACGCAGAGCAGACTCCAAAGGAAAGCTCCGATAACGCAGTATCGATGTCTGAGCTTTAGCGCTGACCTGGAGACCTCATTAACACCCCATCTGGACGGGAGGTCTGGCACTGGGGTGCCTAGCAACACAGTAGTCCCCTTCAGGGCGCGTGGTGCATGGTCACATTGCAGGGCCTTGGCTGGCTGGTGTGGCGTTGCTGTGGTTGACCTAACCATTGGCATGTTCCAGGTTGGAAGTGGCTGCATTTCAGCGGTGAGTGAAGTAGTTCCTGTGTTGCCAAATCTGGTGCTTTGTTTCAGTCTTGCCTATCGGGTGTTTTTCCTCAAAGCCCCAATTCCTGGAGTCCTGTGATCACAAGAGCTTAACAATCTGCGTTTCCGCGTCAGCAAGAGGGGCCGATCGGTCTCTTGCGTTTTGTTTGTTAAATTCGTCACTTGATCTGGATCCTAGGTGCACGGTATCGATTAAACACGATCACACGTGAATTTCACTGCCCCGCACAGACAGCTGCTCCCAACTGACCAACCTCCCAGAACCCCAGGGTCTCCTGGGCCGCTGTGTTTGTAGGACCCTGTAAAAGTCAGTCAGCTCTGACTCCTCCATACAGCCAGAGGCTGCCAGCTCTGCAGCCAGAGACCCTCCACGTGGATTCCAGTCCTCGGGAGCTCGTGTCTCCAGAAAGCCAGGAGCACCAGTCCCAAAGGTAGCCAGGGGTCCGTGTTTCTCCAGCCTGACCTGTGCTGCTCCCATTGCTTGTGGCACTCTGCTTTATAACCCCCTGGGCAAGAAGCAAAGGGCAGTGGGGTGGGTCGGGGGATCAAATGGCACGGAGACGGGCAGCATTTGGATACAGGGCAACGGGCGGCTCACGTCAAGCCTTTCAGACTAAAGGCCAACGGGTCTAAACGCTCCAGAATGGGCAGGCCAGCAGCCACCTCTCCCTGGGAGGCAGTTTGGGACCAGAGCTTAACAGGCCAAAGGAGACGCAAGAAAATAAGCGACACATTGTGTGCTGGGGCGAGCTTGAGACACTGGGTCTGATCCTGGCCCTGAGTCCATCCTGGGGCTCCAGGATGCTCTTGACAGCATCGCCCAAGGCCGGGGCATAGCCGATACGCTGGGGACCCCGTGTCAGGAGAGCTTCTCCTGCGTGGGGCCCTGCATCACGGGGGCCTCCCTGTCTATCTGCAGAAGGAAGCCTCGGGGGGCCGGGAGGGGACACGGGTCCATGCGGTTCAGCAGAGGGCAGCGCTGCTGTAGCAGACGCAGAGCAGAGCTGCGCTGCCGGCTTTGCGAGTGACGAGAAACACGGCGGTGCAGGCGCCGGGTCTCCCCATCACTCAACGTGCTGTGCGGCACTCGGAACTGGAACACCGTGTCCCGGGGGCTGAGTCCTGCGGTCTCCCAGGCGGCCACTCATGCAGTGCAATCCGGTCCCATGAACACGGGGCAGGAGAGATCTGATAGAACCTCCCGGCGCGCTCCCAGCTCTCGACTGGGACTGACCGAGCAAGACAGGATCTTGACGGGATTGTGGGATTGCTGATGCAAACCATTTGCAGCTTTCCCAGATGCACAGAGAACTAAGGAGGACGTGATGAAGATAAATATTAAAAGCCCAGCACATGGGGCTGGATTGGGCAGGCTGGGCTTGTTCTCTGTGCCTGGCATTTCACAAGGGCTAATTAAGGACCTGTTAACTGATTAGCATCACCTGAGAACAAAGAGCAACTTGATTAATTAAGGTTAATAGGTGGCACCTGCCTTTACTGGGGCACAGAAATGTTTACTGAAAAGGACTGTGTGAGATCCTAGCCCATACAGCATGGGTTCCCAAACTGGGGGGACGTGCCCCCCTGGGGGACTGTGAAGAGATTCCGGGGGGGGGCGCGAGGTGATTCAGCCCCCCCATCAAGTTTTGCTGCCCCAGTCAGTTCCTTTTTTTTTGGGGGGGGGGGAGGAGGGGGTTTCAAAAATCAAAAAGGGGGTGTGTGATGCTGAAAAGTTTGGGAACCACTGCCATACAGGGTGCAGTTCTCCCCTGCTGTTGCAGAAAAAGTCCCCCCAAATTGGGTACTTGGAAGTAAAAAGATTACCACTTCCTGTTTAAAGAGACATTCAGATTAAAATCATGTATTTGCAAATAATAATTCATTTCCTTGCACCTGAGATTTTAAACTTTATAATCCATGGTGTTATTAATCTATTTTTTTCCTGCGAGTTGATTTTTTTTTTTTTTTCTCAGTTTGCATGATTTAAAATCAACTGGTCAGTTTCATTTGCTTGCCAGGTCAGTTTGATTCTCTGGTTCCCTGTACCGACACACTCCTGCCCATAGCATGGGATGATATTTTCTGACATGCTAACTATTGGTATTAAATTTGGACAGGTGTGGGAGTACAGAGGCTCCCATAAAAACAGGAGTAGGGAACTGAACTGGGGTTCCTACAAGTGCACTATATATAATTACATAACAAAACCGCATTTAAAGAACATTAAGTTTGCAAAATCAAGTACTCAAAATGTAAGAAATGCTGGTGTTAGTGTTGCCTGAGCTGTCTTAATTCAGCCCCTTGGGCCTTTGCATTACGAGTCAGTCTTTCTTTACAGGGCTAAATGTAATGGAGAACGGACGCAAGAGAAGCACCAAGACGTTAATGCCAAAAGGGTGCACTCACTCTGGAGGTTCCAGTCAGTCTCAGTGGCTAAAATTTGTCCACGATAATGGAAAATCAGGTCTTATAATACGAAGCATCAGGTAACCTTAACGATGGGCATCACTGCCTGCACTCCCTGTAGTAATAATTAATCGTTGTACAGGCTGAACCTCTCTAGTCCGGCTCCATGGTCCGGCGTGATTCAAGTTAGCTGGATGCCCTCTTAGCATGGGGGTGGCCAAGTTTCCCACGGTCCCACATTGTTTACAGCCCCCCTCCCTGGCTCTGAGTGCTCCATGCTGGCTGTTCACTCTGATTTACCCCTGAATGTTTGCTAAGAGCCCAGCAAGCAGTGCGAGTGTTGGTGATGCTGCCAGACGATACTGGCCTCCCATGGTTGGGCAAATGCTCTGGTTTGGCCCCGGTCAGGTCCCGCGGGTGCCTGACTAGAGATGTTCAGCCAGTAAGTACTTGGCAATTCTGAGGCAGCTTTTGCCTGCACATCTCTTGTGAGCTGCGAATATTAATGAAATATCCCTCAGATGCCCCCCTGGGATAATCCCATTTTACCAATGGGCGGAGGGGGTTGGAAAGTTTGAGTGTCTGGACCGTGGTTTCTGGCCAGTTGGCAGTAGGACAGGGAAGAGAACCCAGGCGCCCTATTCCAAGTCCTTTGCTTTCAGCCGGGAGCTCCTCTTCCTCTCCTGGCCCTCGTCGGGGAGCTGGGTTGCCTCGGAGACGGCAGGAGGTGCGAGCCCCTTGTGAAATCTCCTGGCGGTGCCCTCACAGCAGGGTGCAGACCAGGGGGGAAGGCCTCAGCAGGCGCTACAGCATTTCTGGCCTGATTTTCGGAGCCACTGAGTCACCGAAGTCAATGGGAGCTGAGGGCGTCCTGCACCTTCGGAAACCAGGGCACGAAAGCAACGTCACAAACAGGAAGGAGCCCCCTTGGGGGCCGCGGAGGGTGGGAGAGAGGGGCCTGAACCACATCCCTTCGTGAGTTCGGAATCAGACCGTGGCGCTGGCTGAGATCCTGGCGAGGCAGAGCTCAGATGACCGAGGCTGGGGGGGGGTGCATGCCAGGAGCTGGCTAAATGATCACAGAAGGCGAACCGAGGCCAGCCGCCAAGGGGTCCAGCTGGGCCAGGTGCTGTTACGCCGACAGCCTGGCCTTACTCCCCAGAGCGGTGACTGTACCCTTGGAGCAAACCAGGAGCTTCGGGATTGTGCGTTTGCAGCGGAAGCCCAGGAAAAGGGGCTGGGGCCCGATGGAGGGGCGATGTGGTTTTAAAGCGGGGGAAGGCGAACTGGCCAATAACCTGCCCAGCAGTGGAGCAATCTGGGGCCGGGGGTAAGCGTTGACACCGTTCAATCTCCAGGAGCTCACGCTCCACAGCCAGGGCCGGCTCGAGCCATTCCTGCGCCCCGGGCAGTGGGCGCGCAACGCATGTGCGCCGGGTGCACGGCGCATGTGCGGCCCCGCCCTCGGCGCGCTGTGCACCTTACAGCTGCAATCGGGTGCGCAGCCGGGCGCGTGGCGCCCCTTACAGCTGCCATTAGGCGCCCCCCATAGGTTGGCGCCCTGGGCAGCTGCCTGGCTAGCCCGCCCCTTAATCCGGCCCTGTCCGCAGCCCAGACCACACACAAACCCCTCCCTTGGCGTGCGTAGTGAAGTCTGCCTGTGAGACTGCTGGCCATGCGGACACCCCGGGGGCTGACACCTGTCTCTCCCCTGCAGATGGTCTGAGAGAAGTGCAGAGGAGTGGCCCACAGGCCATGTGGCGACAGAGCTGTCAGGCTCTCTCGGAAGACGTGGGGAGGGGTAGGGGCAGCTTCTATGAAGCTGTAGAATTGTGGGTTCAGCACTGGGCCAGAGACTGGGCCAGTAAAGTCGATGGAGCTGATCTGCACACCTGGGAAATGGCTGTTCTTTTTCTGGCTCTGTGTGTGTGTGTGTGTGGGGGGGGTGGTGGTGAGAGAGAGAGACACACACACACACCTTCTCTCCCAGCCCTCCGAGCACAGGCAGGGCCTGGGAGTCTCCACGTAGTTTATCTTCCATGCCTCAAGAGGCGCCATCACTGTCCAGTGAAAATAAAAGCCGAACTACAGATTGATGCTGGTGATTTAATCCCGGCCGAGCGCAAGCGTGAAGGCTCCTGCAATCGCTCACTGGGGTTTGGCAGATCAGCTGAAACACGCGGCGCAAGGACTCAGCACCCCAGAAACCAACCCCCCCAAATCGATCTGTCTTATTCTGTGCAAAAGTTTTACACAGAGAAAGCTGATAAAGATACTCGCCCAGAGAGAGATTCACGGGGGTTGCTCTGCCCCCGCCCCCCTCGGGAACAATTACTGACACTGGGCTTGATAATAAAACCAATGTGTTTTTATTAAGTACAAAAAAAGTGATTGCAAGTGAAAAGAGACTGGTCAAAGTCAGTTACTCAGCCAGCATAAACAGGCCAGCTAATCCCAATCCACTGAGAAACTGGTTACTTGCAAAGTCTTACCCTACACGGGTGTTCTAAACATCTCTCTCACAAGTTGGGCTGTCTCCTGCCTTGGCCCCAATCCTTCCCCCGTGCAGCCTTAGATGTTTCTAGCAGGCATGTTCAGTGGTTAAGTGTGTGTGTGTGGGTGTGTCTCCTGGTGCCTGGCAACTGATCCTATTGTTTGCTTCCACCCCTTATATCCCTTTTGCCCACGGCGGGAATTCTTTGTGCTCCGTTCCAACTTCTCACCTTGAGTGGAAAAGTACAAGATCCAAAAGGGTTTCAGCATGCGGTGGTCCGGCCACATGTCTGTGTAGGACCAACCCCAGTTTGGGCCTACAGGACAAACAAAACTATTCACGGGTCATTGACTTGATCACCGAGCCATTAAGTTTCCGGAGCATCAGCAATTACCCTCATTAGCACATGTAGAATTATAAACAGATCCATGCTTCATATTTCTAACTTTACATCCAAGAGAGATACATGCCCCAAAATAGGAGAGACCCATTCAGCATGTGAAATTGACATGTTACATGAGGTGTTTTGTCCAACGCGTCTTCGAGTTCTGTGAAGTCAGATCCATAAGCCAGTTTTCACGGGACGGGGGCTGTGACAACGAGGGCCCAGGTCTTTCTGTCAAGGCGCTTGTTTACATCTGTATTATCAGTGCTGCATTAGAGACCCACTCCTGCTGGTCAGTGGGGAGCCATACCACTTGCTTGGGGCAAATCTATGTGCACTTGTATCCTGCCCTCCTTGCTGAGCAGAATCGGCTTCTGGATTCTGCAGAGAAACGCTCTCTTTTTCCATCCCACCCTCCTCCCTCTGGGTCTGTCCCTAATGCTCGCTTAAGGACCCCGGCCTCATATCAGGGTCCAGCCTGGCGTGAGCTGCTCCCACTCCTTTGCCCTCCTGGTCTCGTCCGCACGGCCCTGGTCATTTCCCGTTGAGCGGCGAGTTGCTGGAGCAGCCTGGCTGCGGGGTGCGATCGGGCTGTGCTCCTATGCACCCTTTGTTTGCCTGGTGGTGCCAGACACCGAGCAGATGGTTTTCGTGCAGCAGTGCTAGCAACCCTAGCAAGTGTCCTTTGATTTCTGACCTCGTAGGTCAGACCTCCAGTGGCAGTTTCTCCTGAGTGTTGCTCACTTCCCCAGAACGGCTGCCGTGCCATGGCTGGGGCAGACATTCGGCCCTGCTTTTCCTGGCTGGGGTAGGAGAATTTAGCGCGGGGGCGAGAGACCAGATCGAGAGCCCTGGAGACGGGAGATGCGAAGAACGGGGCAGCGGGACACTCAGCCTTGTTCTGCAGGGTCCTGGCTTGTCTACCAAGACTCAGTGGTCATCCATAGAAGGGAGATTCTTTCCTGAGGCAGCTGGTGGCACATGAACCCTGTGGTTCTTCTGCGTACTCTGTGGGATGCGGAGGGAACTCCTTCCCTGGGGCTTCCACCAGGAGGCTCGGTGGCTGACTGATTGTATGGATTTCTCTTGGTCCATTGTGGGCCTGTGCGCCAGATTCTGACATCATACTCCAGTGGCACCCTGGGAATGACTAGTCAGTCCGCCTCCCAATCGATACAAACCCAAACCGTTGGCCGAGCGCTCTGGGAAAGCAGCCACGCACCATCTGGGTTCGCTTTGTGTCATTTAATCACAAAACAGAGGCGGGACTTTGTGATCATTCACTCCACACGTGTCCGCCCCCCTTTCTTTTAAAACGGTTTCTTTGTTGCTTTGGCAGGATACCTGTATTTCCAGGGAGGAAACCTGGGTGAAAATACACGAGAAATACACACTCGGGTGTCGGAGGTTTCGAGGGGCCACGGTTCTAAAAAGAGACACGCACCGGCCCAGCAGGGCCACTGCCATGGAGGCTGATGTTTTCCTGGGGTCTAACTTTCGATGCCCACCTTTGAAAATGCTGACCTGGGTTCTCATAACCACCGACATGGTGCTGTATTGCTATGTAGCTAGGATGCTGGAGGCGGACCAGCTATAGCTAGTTAAGCCAGTGTTACTTATCCAGCATATAAATGAGAGACCAGCACAGGTTGCTGGTTACGGTTGGTTGTCGCTTTAGCTTGAGGTTGCTGCTGCTCTTTGTTGCTTACGTATTTTAGAGAGAGAATTAATTGTAATCCATGGCCAGTGTTCCTCAGACTCCATCTTGGGTCCGTCTGGGCCATGCTCTGGGCTGGTCCATGTCTCCTACTCCCTGTAGTGACAACGTTGGTCTCTCGGTGCTGAGCTGTTCCCGTGCTGCTACTGTGCTGGTTCTGGATAACCCTCTTCCTTTGCTATTTCGTGCAGGTCTCCTAGTCCAGGCTGGATGAGGGGAGGGGCCGGGGTTGGTCTGGACTGTATGTCAACATTGGTCTGTCTGTGTGACCAGAAGGTTTGTACTTGGGGTGGTTCAAGACCCCATCTGGGAAAAGGGGGGTTCTTTGACCCGGAGCTCTGTCCCAGGACCCTTACGGAGCTCTGGGGCCTGATGTCCATCAGAGTGACCCTGGCCTGTGAGGCACCTTCCCACTCCATGCCCAAGGGATGGAGAACGGGGAAGGAGGGGAGCCAGGTAGTGGCCTGATAGGGAGCCTGTGGTCACTGCTGCAGGCTCCACTCCTCATGGGGCAGGGCCTTTAGTGACCGCTAAGGATCTCCAGAGCGTACAGCCCGGGACTTGACTAGCGTTGGCTTTGTACCCAAGGGACCAGCTCTGTGCCAGCAGGGACCAGACTCCATGATCCAATTGGTCTCTCTGATTTCTGATGGCTCGGATTCTCCCCTGATCTCCCCTGTAATGGGACCACCCCCATGTCAGAGTCCTGCCCTTCCCAACCTCCCGTTTCCCTTTCCACTCCAAACAGCCAAGCTACGCCTGGGGTCTGGCTGCTCCTAAGCCTCGGCAGACCCCGCCCCGGCTCTCTCTGCAGCTCCTCACATCCGGATCAGTTGGCAGCCATTGCAAAATGAAAGTGTCTCCTGCAGCGTTTTTCAGTGTTGCCACCAAAACGTTCGCGCCAGTGGCTTCTCCGGCAGCCTCGCCCGTGCTCGGCGACCTGGACGGGACATGTGCGTGCTCCTGTTTGGCAGCGCTGGGAGCCCCAGCGACCGTGTCTCATGTAAGTGCTCTCAAAGTCCTGATCTGCTCCCAAGGCGCGGCAGGCGTTCTGGCGTGAGACTGACAGGTGCCCGCTCTCTCCTTTTCTTTCAGACCTGGCGTGGTGCCTGCCTGCCTGTCCCCGCTGGCCCAGAAGGGAAGGGCAGCCCGGTGGGTCTCCAACTGGCCACCGTGATCCCAGACCCGGCTGCTGTATAACCAGTCAGCGGGCCACGTGCAGGTCATGCCAGAGCAGACCGGGTGAGTCCATCTGCAGAGAACAGCCGGCAGGTCCGGTGGCAGCGCGGGCGTGAATTCCCAGTGGAGCAGCAGTCAACGGGGCTGCAGAGCTGCGGCTGAAGCCAGCGTAGAAGCTGTATCCTGAAGGGTTCCTGCCAGAGCTGGCTGGATGAGGACTATGACTCCGTGAATGGGGATCACGTCACTTTAAGGTGTCCGCTTGTCAGACATACTGGTTGGGTTGCTCCACCTGTCTTTGCTGGTTGCTCCCCGTGGTCTTGCTGTTTGGTTTTGTTGCTCAGGGCCTGCGCCTTTGTGCTGAGACAGGCTTCCAGAGATAGGAAATGGGACAGATCCCCTGTCTGTTGTTCCACTTGGCCAGCGCCGTATCATCCCGGCCTTGGCTTCACTGAATGCAGGCGAGGAGGTTTCTGCCTCGCCCCTGGGGAGACAATTGGCCAAGACCACGGGGGGAGGGGGAAGTTTGACCTTCCTCTGCAGCCCACTTGCTGATTGGAACTGGAGTAAACGGTGGATTCTCTGACCTTTGAAGCCTTGAAATGGAGCTTGGAGGAGGACCCCAGGCAGCCTGTGCAGAAGAGATGGGTGAGGTTCCGTGGTCAGACCAGACAATCGCGCTGGTCGGCCTGGCCCCGAGAGCTAGGAGACGGTCAATGTACCTTACTGCTAGGACGTGCTCTTTGAGAGTCTCCCTTACTTCCATCCCATGTGCCTGACTGCTGCAGCGTGGCCCATCCGGCCCCAAACCGTTCCCATCGGGCCTCCACTCTGCAGCTACGTCTAAACTACAAAGATTTTTCTAAAGAGGATATGCAAATTCCGCGGGAATTTGCATATCTTCTTCCAATCCCATTTTCGAAAGAGGCTCTTTCGAAAGTGAAAGTAGTCTGGATGTGGTTTTTTCAGGGGAAAAACCCCCTTTTTTGAAAAAAAGCGCTTTTCCTAAAAAAAGGAAATTTACGTGGTTTTTCAAAAAAGGGGTTTTTTTCTGAAAAAACTCACATCCAGACTCTTTCACTTTCGAAAGATCCTCTTCCGAAAATGTGATTGGAAGAAGATATATGCAAATTCCCACAGAATTGGCATATCCTCTTCCGAAATCAAAACTTAGTCTAGACGTGCCCCTAGTGTGACACACAGTGACCCGTGATCTGTTGGCACTTGTGGGACAGCTTAGGGCCAGACCTAGCTCGTGCTGTCGCAAGCAGGGGGCTGGGAGTACGGACGCCTCATCCTCTAGTCCCACCTGAGGCAAGCACTTGGACCAGTGTAAGCCATGCGTCTAATGGCAATGCAGCTTGGCTGAGATTTGAGTGCCGTGGAAGACAGTCGCAAGAGGGGTGCAGAGGGTTCTTATTAAAGCCAACCAACACCCAGTCGCTGATCGACTGGATCCCGGTTGCTCACTCGTCATCTCCATACCAGCGACTTCCCTAGGAACTTCCTACCTCCCGAGGCCCAGCGATTCGCCAGGGACGGTCGTCAGCAGCTCTCTGCTGCGCAGGGGTGAGCGTGGTGCCGTAACAAGCGGTGCTGGGAATGCTCAGCCCGCCTGATGGATTTGGAGTCTGGTGCGTCTTACGTGGCCGCGTGAGTCAGGAGGGCAGGGTGCAGCAGAATGGGAGAGGCCGAGCTGCCCGCAGCGAGGGCAGATGGACCGGTCCTCTTGGACTCACCTGCTCTTGCGTTTCCCAGTGAGCTGAACCCTGGGGTGTCCAGGTTGTTTGCAGAAGCGCCCTGTGCAGCGAGGAAGCCACGTGGGGCCTGGGAGGCGTCCTGATTTTCTCTTTCGTTTCCTAGGGGCGAAGCCGTGGGAGGAGGAAGACGAGCGCTCCAGGGAACCGGAGAAGACCCAAAGAAGCGGCAGGGACAAGACCCTTGGGCTGAAACTGTTGTCCGCCTGCTTGAATGGCGGGAAAAGGAAGATGGGATCGTTTCCAAATGCACAGGGTGGATTTTTGTCTCCTGGGACCGTATGTGTGTCCGGCCGTCGTGCTCCATTTCGCTCCTTCCCTTGGGGACCTGCTCCCCCCGCTCAGCCCTGTATGCAACGGCCGCGTGTGCGTCCAGCCCCCCAGAATCTCCAGTGTCCCCTGGGCGATAACCTTGGGAAAATAAATAACCTGCTCTCCTGAAGCCACTTGCTTGGCCCGTGTTGTCTTTGGCGAGTGTGCGTGTTGGCGTTCATGCACACGGGCGAGGGATCCTTTGCAGGCAGTTGGAGGAATAAAAAACGCATCGGGCAACGGTGCCGGATGAGTAAGGGCTTGGCTGGGGGGCTCTCTCCAAAGACCCTCCGGAGCTAATGGCTGGGATCGCTGTAGGGCCGCAGTGCTGCAGAGGCAGCAGATTTGAGCGTGATTCCGCAGGCTAGACAACACCCATAGCAAACTGCATCCAGACCAGAGGGGGTGGGGTCTGGGAGGGAGTTTGGGTGCGGCAGGGGATTGTGCCCTGGGATGGGGGTTGGGGTGTGGGAGGGAGCGTGAGGGGCAGGCTCTGGCCGGGAGGCGCTGCCACAGATGGCTCGTGGCCGGCGGTGCATCAGGGCTCAGGCAGGCGGTCTGCGTGCCGTGGCTCCAGGCCGCTCCCGGAGACAGCTGGCTGCTGGCAAGTGTCTGCACTCCCCTGGGAGGAGGGGTTAGCGTATCTCCGTACACTGCCCGCTCGCAAGCACCGCCCCCAGAGCTCTCATTGGCTGGTTCCTGGCCAATGGGGGTTGTGGGGACAGTGCCCTGTGCCGGGGGGGGAGGGACGACCACGACACAGCACGTGGAGTTGCCTCTCCCTGCCCTCACCAGCAGCTGCAAAGACATGCCACCAGCCCGCCCCTTGCAGGAGCAGCCTGGGGCCAGGGCATGCAGCCAGAGTCCTGCTGCGCCGCTGGACTGGTAGTGGCCCAGAGATTTATTTTTGTGGGGCCCTGGCCGTGGCCACCCACATGAGCACAGCCAGCATTCAACTGCAGCCACCGCTGGGCTGCGCCGTGTCGCTTCCTTGCCAGCCCTGACGTCGGGGGGAGGGTCCTATTCACTGCAGAGAAGCAGGTATTCCAAAGCCTGCCCTTGCTGGGAGCTCCCAGATCCATCGCTCACCAGACATCGCTGGCCCAGCAGTCCCCAGAAGGAACTCGTAACTGGTAGACCCACAGCGGTCCAGAGAGT
This sequence comes from Rafetus swinhoei, assembly GCA_019425775.1. Taxonomy (NCBI): domain Eukaryota; kingdom Metazoa; phylum Chordata; order Testudines; family Trionychidae; genus Rafetus; species Rafetus swinhoei. Next base: position 40,708,968 of record CM033428.1, on the reverse strand, counting down.
GGGCAAGGGGGACAGATTAGGGATGTTAAATACTGTTTGATCAGTTAACCAGTTCAACGTTCTGTTGAACCGCTTAATAAGACAGGGACTTTTCATCTTAGAGAAGAGGAGACTAAGGGGGGATAGGAGAGAGGTCTATAAAATCATGACAAGTATGGAGAAAGTGAATAAGGAAAAGTTATTTACTTGTTCTCATAACATAAGAACTAGGGGTCACCAAATGAAATGAATAGGCAGCAGGTTTAAAACAAACAAAAGGAAGTTTTTCTTCATGCAGCGCACAGTCAACCTGTGGAACTCCTTGCCAGAGGATGTTGTGAAGACCAGGACCTTAACAGAGTTCAAAAAAGAGCTAGATACATTCATGGAGTTTGGGTCCATCAATACTTATTAGCCAGGTTGGGCAGGGAGGGTGTTCCTAGCCTCTGTTTGTCAGGGGCTGGAAATGGATGGCAGCGAGGGATCATGTGATGGTTCCCTGTTCTGTTCACTCCCTCTGGGGTACCCGGAGTTGGCCACTGTCAGCAGACAGGACACTGGGCTGGATGGACCTTTGGTCAGACCCGGTTTGGCTGTTCTTGTGTTCTTAACCACTGAAACTGGGGCAGGTGGGGCAGGAGTGATCCAGCCCAGCTGGGCTGCCGGGTAACCGTCACTGGCATGGATCACCTGGTAAGGGTGGTGCTTAGCAGTGAAACCGGTTAAGCAGCGAACCACTCCCGCCCCTCGACACGTGTTTTCCCATCCCAGCACTAGGTGTCAGTGCAGCACCCCGCTGCTGACATGGCCCTGCGGAGACGCAGACTACGGTGTGCTCAGGCTGCATTTGGCCCTGGCGGGGGCTGAGAACAACACTGCCCGTGCTGGGCTCTCCCCAGCGGGACTCCGCTCGCTCGGGCGGTGCGGCTGTTCCCAAGGGCCAGTAGCAGGGCACAGGGTTTTGCTCCTTCTCCATTGTGGGGTGCAGGGCGGCTGTATCCCCCGGCTCGCCTGGCATAGCCGAGTCTCCCCACCGCCCCCGCCCACTCTGACCGCCTGCGTCTGCCTGACCCTCAGCCGCGGCCGCAGCGTTTTACCTTTGCTGGCTGTGGTGGGGCAGGGCTGGTCTCTGCCACTGGTCCTGGAACAGGCACCCAGGAAACCACACCTAGGCTCCAGCCCCCTGGCCCACCTCCCCACTTGGCATGGCTGTGGCAGGGCCCTCGTCATCCCCCCCAGAGAGGCTGGACCATCAGCATGGGCCTTTTCATCTCCTGGATGCGGAGTAGCAGCTAGGCTCCATCTCCTCAGGGCTGGGAGCAGGGTCCTTTCCCCACCAGAGGGTCAGCGGCGGCGGCCACAGGGGGTCCCAGTACTTACACCCTAACTGCTGTTACCTGCGAGGGGGGGGTGGGCTCGGCCTGCTACACCCTCCCTCTTGCCCCCCCCGCCATCCTGAGCAGCATCCCCCGAGCTGGAGGCCTGAGCGTTAACACCCCACCGGGGTGACACCATACGTACAGTATAATGGGGGCTAATTTGGCTATGACAAATCAGGAAAGAGATCTTGGAGTTATCGTGGACAGTTCTCTGAAAACTTCCACACAGAGTGCAGCGGCGGTCAAAAAGGCAAATAGGATGCTAGGAGTTATTAAGAAAGGGATAGAAAATAAGACCCAGAATATCTTACTGCCCCTGTATAAAACTATGGTACGCCCACATCTTGAATACTGTGTACAGATGTGGTCTCCTCACCTCAAAAAAGATATTTTGGCCTTAGAAAGGGTTCAGAAAAGGGCAACTAAAATGATTAGGGGTTTGAAACGGGTCCCATATGAAGAGAGGTTAAAGCGACTGGGATTTTCAGTTTAGAAAAGAGGAGACTGAGGGGATATGATAGAGGTCTATAAAATCATGAGTGGTGTGGAGAGGGCGGATAAAGAAAAGTTATTTATTAGTTCCCATACTAGAAGAACTAGAGGACACCAAATGAAATTAATGGGTAGCAGGTTTAAAACTAAAAAAAGAAAGTTCTTCTTCACACAGCGCGTAGTCAACCTGTGGAACTCCTCGCCAGAGGAGGCTGTGAAGGCTAGGACTATAACAGAGTTTAAAGAGAAGCTAGATAATTTCATGGAGGTGAGGTCCATAAAAGGCTATTAGCCAGGGGATAGAAATGGTGTCCCTGGCCTCTGTTTGTCAGAGGCTGCAGAAGGATGGCAGGAGACAAATCGCTTGATCATTGTCTTCGGTCCACCCTCTCTGGGGCACTTGGCATTGGCCACTGTCGGCAGACAGGCTACTGGGCTAGACGGACCTTTGGTCTTACCCAGTACGGCCATTCTTATGTTCTTATGAGGCAAGGGGGCGGTTCACCCCCTCAGAGCAATCGTCTCGAGCTGTCTGCCGACTCAGGCAGGCGGCGCTGCGCCTGTCGCGCCTCGGTCACCTTTTCAAGCTTGGGTCTTTGCCGCCACGTGTGAGAGACGTTTCCTTTTGGAGAAAAAGGGTGCGATTGGGTGCCATTGTGCCGGGGCCGGGGCAGTTGTGCGGATGCTGCAGCCCGGCTCGCTCTGTCGTGGCTGCTGGAGCAAAGGTGCCCAGAGAATATCTGTGATAAAGCCCCCCCTTTCACCGGCTCCTCTGTCTTCTAAACAGGCCTCTTGGGCTGAGACGCCAGCCTCCGAGTACCTAGTGATTCGGGATTCAGGCCTTACATTGGATTCATGTGGGGCCAGGCAGCCAGCAGCCTGGCCTGTATTTGCTGGCTAGCGGCCATGCCCCTGCGGTGTGTGGGAGCGACTGCCCAGAGCTTAATTTGTAATAAGAGGGGCCGGGCTCAAGCACTTTCATAACTGCGTGGCAAGCCGGCCTGCGGTGCCTCGCCGAGAGGTGCCGGGGCTCAGTGGCAGGCCGTGGCACGGCATCCCCAGAGACAGGGAGCTGTCGCCCCCAGTGGGGCTGTCTCAGGACTCCTTGATGCTGGGGCTTGGTGGGAGCAGGCACCACGTGTGCTGTTGGGCTGCAGGGCTGCAGACGCTGAGGCGTGTGCTTGGGGGCCGGGGATCATTCGTAGGTATAAAGTGACGTCCATGGAAAAGTCCGAGTGGGATCGGGGCTCCAGCTGGTTCAAGGAACTTACCAGCTGTTTCTCCTCTGGGAATTCTGCACCAAAAATTAAAACTTCTGTTCCCAGACCCCCCAGAATCTGTGCACAATATTTTACAACGCTGCGCATTTTATTTGTCAGAGCGGCGCTCTGTAATCACGCCAGTTTCAATTATTTTGGTCATTTATTTTGCAATGCCTGTCAGCAAGCATGTCTGTAACAACACAGACACACGCCAATTCCCCCAGGAGCAGAGCGTTAAAGAAACCCCAGCGACAGCCCGATTCCCGGTTCTCTCACCCCTGCCCCCAAGCCCAGACACCCACCCCCTACCCCTCAGAGCCCGAGGATCCAGAGGGAGCAAGCCTGATGCTCAGTCCTGGGCTTGCACAGTTTCCTGCCCGCCGGATGTGCAGGGAACTGCAGCTGTTGGGAACTCTCCATCTCTCTCGCCCTGCCAGTGTCTTCTCTTGTGAGCTGGAGCTTGAGAGCTGTGAGTCTTCTCTTGTGAGCTCTTGTGGCTACCAGCTCCAGCGGCCCCCACCCCATTTCTGTGGGGAAGGGGAAGGAAATTCTGCATGGCCAATGCTAATTTCTGCAAAATTCTCCAGTGCCGAAGTGGAGAATCCCTCTGCCCCCGGAGCAAAGCCGTGCTGTGCAAAAGCTGGGGAACTTGCAAGGTCTGCAAGCCGTTTAGTGCTGGAGGTGCTGACAGAATCTGCTGGCTACTAATGACGTAGCGCCTGAGCCAAAGGATTTGGTTATCTCGGCAAGGTGCATGCTGCGTGGCAGGGCCTAGGGAGGCAAAGCAATAGCTCGGCCAGTTTTCTTTTCCCTTTGAAAAGCATCTCACTGCGCCGCCTTTTGCTTTCCGCGTCTCCTTTAAAACTGTCACCGCAGCTTTCGCGTTCGTCCACGTGTGACTTTACCTGCATAATTTTACTCTTAGTTAAGTGCAAACAGGGCTCCTGATCAGAGTATTAACGAGCTTTCTTTGCACTTGCTTTCCAGTGGAGCAGGTTTGCTCTCGGTGTCGCTGCACAGGGATACGCTGGATCGGGAGGGCTGCACGCATCCACGTTGCTAAGCGGGGCGGCCCTGTTGTCTCACTGTAACTGGGCCTTTCACGCTGGCCGCCTGCTTTTATCTGATCAATACGCGCCAGCTGTGGCGTGGACACCTGACACCACCAGCTCCTTTTCGAGAGGCTGCCAAGTGTGGTTCTAATGTTGGATCGCTCTCGCTCAGGCTGGATTGGAACTGGTGACGTGGAGCAGAAACGCTTAAAATCTGAACTCCGTGGGGTGCGCGCTGCCAGCTGGAAAACAAGCAGATGAGATGGCCGAATGTATACAAAGGGGTCTCATTCCCTAGAGAAGGCCTGGAGATGTCTCCTTTGGTGCTGGGTACCATGTGAGTCATTGAACTTCAGGGTAATTAAAACTGTGATGACCGAATGTATAGTCGGGACTGGACCTTCTCTTCGAAATATGATTGTTAGGGGCTTTTGCCTGGTTCTTTTACCTGGGGCGCAAAACCTGATGTTACTGCCGCTAGCCAAGATGAAATGCCGCCAGTTGCAGGCGTAATTTCGCAGGTGGGGTGCAGTATCTTTTCATGGAAGTGTGGACATAAGAACAGCCAGACTGGGTCAGACCAAAGGTCCATCCAGCCCTGTCTGCTGTCAGTGGCCAATGCCAGGTGTCCCAGAGGGAGTGAACTGAACAGATAATGATCAAGCCATCTCTCTCCTGCCATCCATCTCCACCCTCTGACAAACAGAAGGTAGGGACACCATTCCCTACCCATACTGGCTAATAGCCAGGGCTCGATGATTGCGGCAAAAGCCACTTGCCAGCCCTGCACCGCGCATGCGCGAGACCCGCTCTGCACATGCGCGGACTGCCGGTGAACGGGGCGACTGGCTAAAATCTACTCGCCACGGGCAAGTAGATAAGCTTGCTTGTCGAGCTCTGCTAATAGCCATTAATGGACTTAACCTCCATGAATTTATCTAGTTCTCTTTTAAACCCTGTTATAGTCCTAGCCTTCACAACCTCCTCAGGCAAGGAGTTCCACAGGTTGACTGTGTGCTGTGTGACGAAGAACTTCCTTTTATTTGTTTTAAACCTGCTGCCCATTAGTTTCATTTGGTGGCCCCTAGTTCTTATATTACGGGAACAAGTAAATAACTTTTCCTTATTCACTTTCTCCACACCACTCATGATTTTATAGACCTCTCTCCTATCCCCCTTAGTCTCCTCTTTTCCAAGCTGAAAAGTCCCTGTCTCTTTCATCTCTCCACATATGGGATCCGTTCCAAACCCCTAATCATTTTAATTGCCCTTCTCTGAACCTTTTCTAATGCCAGTATATCTTTTTTGAGATGAGGAGACCACATCTGTACGCAGTATTCAAGATGTGGGCGTACCATGGATTTATATAAGGGCAATAAGATATTCTCCGTCTTATTTTCTATCCCTTTTTTAATGAGTCCTAACATCCTGTTTGCTTTTTTGACTGCCGTTGCACACTGCGTGGACGTCTTCAGAGAACTATCCATGATGACTCCAAGATCTCTTTCCTGATTACCATATTTTAGCGAATATACCCCACACCCGAATATACCCTGCGGTTTTTCCGAATTGAGTAAAAAAAATCTTGTATACCCCGTGCACGAGTATAACCCGCAGGGTATACAAGGCTTTTCTTTCAAACTGTGCCGGGGTATATTAGCTAATTTACGGTGGCGGGGGGGAGTGGCGGAATTAGCCAGCCTAAACACCCCGGTTCCTGAGCAGCCGCCAGCCTCCGGGCGGGGGAGCGCTCATCCCCCTGGTTCCTGCGGCTGTGCAGGAACTCACCAGGTGAGTAAAAAAAATATTGTATACCCTGCGGGGGGTGGGGGTGGGGATGGGGGTGCAGGGTTTGTAAAAATGCATATAACCTGCGGGTTATATGCGCTAAAATACGGTAGTTGTAGCTAAATTAACCCCCATCATATGATGTGTCTGGTTGGGGTTATTTTTTCCAATGTGCATTACTTTACATCTATCCACATTAATGTGCTGGCGTGTCTTGCGCTGCTGCCTTCCCAGAGACTCCCCCCCCGTGTCCTGGCCTGCCTAGCTGCAGCAGAGCTTGAAAGGTCACCACGTCCAGCGCTGGCCCGAGGACAGGTTCAGGACCCTCGTGTCTGCAGAGCCCGGCACCTGGTCTGGAGGGGGGAAGGGGGCCAATGGCGGGCGGGCTGGGGCATCTACCAGCTTGCTTGCTTTTGCAGCCTTTGGAAACCAAGCAGGTTCACCAGGCCGCGTGCTGCTGTCGCACACGCCTGCCCCCCGTTGGCGACCTGCAGCCCGGGCAGGCTGACTCTTGCAGGCGATGGGTTCCAGTTGGGAAAGGGAGCCCGGGGCAAGCAGAATGTGGGCGTTTTTTAACCCAGGCCTGGTGTCTGGCCCTTGTTTTGCACTGTCTGTCACAGGATGAGGCTGTGTGCCACGTGGATGTCAGGCTGAGGAAATGGGGCGTCCATTTTCTGAGGGCCCTTTTCCTACAGGTTTGGGATTTGAGCACCTGAGACGTGGCAGCGCCCTGAGCAGCCGGCATGAGCACCCCCTGCTGTTCAGAACGCTGCACGCAGGAGTAGCAGCACCTTCTTCCAAGGACGGTGGGCGTGTCGCCGTTTGGAGTTTGGCCTTGCTCTAGCAGTAGAGCCACCGAAATCAACAGGAGCAAAAACTAGTCCTTTAATCCACATGCTCCCTGATGGCTAGAGATCCAGCAATGGGCTAATGTGATGGATTGTAACTAGAGCTCGTCAGGAAACGTTGGCTTGGAAAAGCATTTGATGAAAAGCATTTTTTTCTTTGTTTGCATTTTTCTTTGACATTTTCCAGGTTTTTGATTAAAAAAAGAACCACCTGGACACTGGACATTTTTCAGTTTTCAGATCTGGTCTTTTTGACCAAAATGGGAAAAATGCCATCGAAAATTAAATAGCCCTGGGAGACGTCCATTTTGATGAAAAAGCCATTGAAAAAAAAGATAAAGAATTGTTTCCGCTTGCTGCAGTTGTAACTCGCAGTGCCTGTAACCCTCTTGTGAGCATCTCAGCCTGTCGGTCTAGCCTCTGCGCGTGTGATAACTTACCCATCAGGGGTTCTAGGCCTGGAACGGTGCTGAGTTTTAACCGACTTCCTAAGCAACTGGTTTAGGCTCTGCAGAAGGACTTGCTGACTTTTAGATGAGAATTCTATGCTGAACGCAGCACATTTCACTGTCACCTCCGCACTGGCCTGGGCACACCAGGTCCAGGGCTGGAAAATTTCCCAGCCTTTTTCCGGGGAGTGCATGTGGTTATCTTCAGCTGGGTTAAATGTGTATGTGGGTTTTGGGGGCAAAGGTGACTTTAAACCTGCTTTACACACCTCAGATGCTGGAGATTGCTTGGGGTTGGGTTGGCTGCAACATTAACTAAACATTTATAAGGAGGCAGTGTTTTCCTAGAGGTTAGGGTTGCAAACTTGGATTCAAGACTCCGGGGTTCTAATCCCACTGCTGCCACCAATTTATAGATCATTTACTCATGGGGAGAACAGGAATAATATGGGTTGATATTTTAATGTTTGTCATAAAATAATTAAAGTTTCTACAAAGTTATAGGATCCTGTGATGAGAGATGTAAACCATTATGATTTCAGCAGAGGAAATGCTCAGAAATGACTAAGATAATCCTACGGGGTGACAATTCCTATGCAAATAATGATCCACTATTCAGCCTCGGTAGAAATAGATAAGGTCTTGCCTCAGGACTAGGCATGGCCTCTTGGCAGGGCCCCATTCAGAAGAGTAATAGAGATGTAGCTGTGTTAGTCTAGTCTAGCTGAAACAAAAAACAGGACTATGTAGCACTTTAAAGACTAACAAGATGGTTTATTAGGTAATGAGCTTTCGTGGGCCAGACCCACTTCCTCAGATCAAATTGTGGAAGAAAATAGGCATGACCATATATACCAAAGGGATGCTCTCTTGGCGAGGAGGGGTTAATATGACAGTAGGTACTGTGATGAAGCAGCATGCATAATAGAGTTAGGTCCCGTACTGACACACACAGTCGTAACTATGGACCTGTGATCTGGGCACCTTCCTTTCACTCAGACACAGTGATCGCTGGTACCAGCCACAGGTTATAAACTCATTTTGGCAGAAGGCCATAAAACTCCTCCTCGCAGGGAGACACAGCGGCGTCTGGTGTCAGGCTGACACAAACCATTTCTCCGGGGGAAAGTTCCTCTCCCTGTGGGATTGTGTAGGGCTGCTCCCTTGAGCGGTGTTCGAGGTACACAGAGGGGCTGATAGCAGGCATTCATATTTACGGCTGTGGGGTTATCGGGCCTGCTGCTCACCCAAACTCCTGAGCCTGCTTTGGTTCTTATCCGCTGAGCGCAACAGGTTTATCGGCAAGTTCAAGCACGTTTGGACTGCCAGGCCGTTGCTGGTGTCTGGAATGCGAAGCTGCCGGAATCTGCCGTTCGCATCGTGCCCGTCGCTCAAGATACCGTTAGGCAAATTCCCTCTCTCCGCCAGGCCCCTCTGCTTTGCTTTCCTAGGCGCCTCTCCTAGGCTCTGCTGGGCCAACATTTCCACTGTGCAGGGATGGAAGGGGCAGGACAGCAGGAGCTGACAGGGCCTCATGGTGCAGCCGTGTACAGCGGCTTTCTAGGAGTGGGCTGGGAAGAGGCTAGGTCGGAGATCCAGCGCTGTGGGAATCCTCGGGTGCCTTGCTCCTGTAAGACACCCCAGACAGCGGGGTGATGGGTGCTAAACACCTGCAATAACGTAGGTTTACGATCCATGGACGCTAGAGCCAAACCGGCGGTGATGGCTCATCGACTGCGACCGTCTTTTACGTTTAATAGGAATCTTCAAGTGCTTGATCCAGCTGCTCCCGCTGACAGTGATGGGAGTATTGCTTGAGTAAGAACTGCTGGACCAATTCGTCAGGGGTCACCTTTGATTCTTCTGCTCCTGATGGTGTATCCCCATGTGCCTCCAGCTGGCACATGCTCATTGTTCCTCTTGCACAAACCATCTAGTCCACCGGGATAGGCACAGCATAAAAGTGGCTTGTTCTAATTGCTTGGGCAAAAGGAAGTGAGTTGTCAGGTTTTGCTTTGTGATAAGGTTTTAGTTTATTCTCTCTGGGCTTGTGAGCGCCGGCAACCAAAACCGAGCCCGTTTGGTCAGAGACAAGGTGTTTGATACAGGCGGATAACGTTTCCTGTCTGATCAAGGCCTCACAGACCCGCATAACAACAACTGGAAAGGCTCTCCCGTTTTGTTGTTACGGAGACGATTTCCTTGTTACACTCCATCCTAAGGGTCAGAGGGTTGTTGGGGACACTTGTGAACGAGGCTTCCATCGTCAGAGTGTTGCTGCCTTTTTGAAAAAGCTCTCTGCCTGTCCAAGTATGCAACAGTGGAGCTGAAAGCTTCCAGCCGCTACACCTGTGGGAACAGGCTGAGTGTGTCAAGGAATATGCAGCTCCATGCAGAAAGAATGCTGCTTAGATAATTACAGTGGGTAGTTAATTAGATAATAACAAGGTACCAAAAAATACGAAACAAGCTGCTGTCGTTTCCAGCACACGTCCATAGTGGGAGGGGTCATTAACGTGGTGGGCGAGGGATGCTTCAGTCAAGGCTGGGAAGCAGGATTGCGGAGGTTGACAGTTTTGCCAGGCTGACGTCCTTCCGGGCCACACTGGGCCGTCACCTCCAAATAACATGTGCCGGGAGCTGTTTTTCCAGTTGTCAAACAATGTATTCGGCTCCCTTTGGACGTGAAAGGACATGAAAACCTCTGTCATGTGGGCTTTGGAGAAGACGTGGCTTGGGAAGGCCGGATGGAAGGGAGCACCCGAGTTTGTCTCAGGTCTGTTCTGAGACACCCCTACACAAACCTCCCGAGTCTGGGGCGCGGTGAAAAACATTGCAGCTGACCCACAGTCCTTCACGCCCTTCTTCGCAGTGTGTGGGGGCCACTCCCACCGACAAAAGGGCCCACCCAACTGTTGTGCAGGAAAGGCCCCCGAGTGCCTGCCCTCGCTTGGCATGGCTAGTCCCCAGTGCCATCCCTGAGCAGGTAAGATGGCTGGAAGAGGGCTGTCCCTTGGTCAGACAAAATGGCCACCAGCTGAGGGGTGTGGGGAGAGGAGAGACCCTTCTATTGGGAATGCCCAGGGTTTCAGCCAGAGGCCGTTGGCTGCAGCGTTCCCCTCGGCTGCAGCAGGAAGACCCAGATGGAAAAGTGTCTGAGACCGCTTGGGTCTAGCCCGTAAAAAGCCAGCACTGGGGATTGCACAGGGAGCCAGCGGGGAGGCGAGACGTCCTGGGCTCTCTCCCCTCAGACCAGGAAACGATCTGTGACGTCCGTGTCCTCTTTTTGGTCACACCCAAGTAGAACGTCTTGCAATAGTATGACCAAGTTGCTGGCGCTGAGCAGTGTCCATCCTGAGGAATAATTCAAGGCAGCTGGGGTTCCCTGGGACCGCCCAGACTCTTCTTGTTACGCGTGATTGTCTCTGTGGCCCGGGAGATTGCCACGGCGTTGGCTGGGCAGAGGAAGCAGGGGTTGATTGGAGGGCCTACGAAGAGCGGTTGTGTGGCTGGGATCAAGCAGAGACTGCGACAGAGAAGAAGATAGGCTTCTCAGCCTCAGTCAGAGCTGGGCCAGTCCTCATTCCTACCCATCCTGGCTAATAGCCATTGATGGACCTAACCTCCATGAATCTATCTAGCTCTTTTCGGAACCCTGTTAAAGTCCTAGCCTTCACCACATCCTCTGGCAAGGAGTTCCGCAGATTGACTGTGCACTGAGTGAAGAAAAACTTCCTTTTGTTTGTTTTAAACCTGCTGCCTGGGCCAGAGGAGTCTGTGAGCTGCTTTATCCCTAGTTGGTCAGGCTCAGATTGAGAGTCCTGCCACTGGTCTCAAGGTCTCTGTGCTTACCCTTCCTCAGCCAGTCTGGGTGCCCTGGGGGTGTGGTGCTGGGTGCCCGGGGGGCACCGGTGGGGGTGGGAGGAGAGAGGACAATCACTCGGTCCTCATAGAAACAACCTGCCACCAGGGTAGGTGCTCAGCAGGCTTCTCGGGGCCCATGAATCGGCACCTTCTCTGCCCTTGACATCTGCTGAGGCCACGGAGGCCTGTCACTGTCTATGGCGCATGCAGATGCAGCGCGGAAAGGGGGCCAGTGGCGACAGACAGCCCCGGAGCAGCGGCTCCAATGTGGACTCCACCCTGGGCTGGCAGGGCAGCATCACGTCTGTCAGCCCTGGAACACGGCGGGTCGTCCGCCTGTTGGGCCTGCACACCGGCTCTGCTGAACAGGGGGACTTGCTTTCCTCCACGTGGGGGTTGGAGAATGGCAAGTGACTGGCAGCAGAACAAAGATGCCCTTGAAACCTTTAAAATGGACTTGTGGAGGAAAGCCTCAGGGAGAGACCGAGGAAGTTGAGGACGGAGGAGGGGAAAGGAAAGGATTGGCCAAGGAAAGCTGGGGAGAAGACTCCATGTTTGAAGCCGTATACTGCAGCCAAGACGCCTGATTCCAGACAATGCTGCGCCTAGCCCAAAGCATGCTCCAGAGTGGGAGGAAACTGAGGTGGGGGGGTGGGGGAGCAATGAGATCTGTATCCTGGGTGTGACCAGAGCTTAGGTTCCATTCATTTACAACACCTCAGCATTCGGCAGTTGGATCCCCCTGTGACATAGTGGGGGGCTGTCTGCTCTGTAATCCGGGTTCCCCCTGCGCTGTGCTGTGTGATTCCCACTGACTCACCCACATGTGGATTGGCCCAGACACCTAGTCCCAGCCTGAGCAGATAACAAGTGGGGGGAGAGAAAGGACGGGAGGCGGAGACGGCCACCTGGCTGGGGGGCAGGGCCTGGGAGCTGCGCAGTTTTGGGCTGGGAAACACGAAGAGAAGAGACTAAGCTGAGTACTGGGGGTTCGGGGCCTGTGGACCCCACCCCAAGGGGCCTGAGGCTGCCTGCCCCTCACTTCGATGCCCACGTAGAATCCGGGCTGTGCTGTACCTCGCAGAAGCAATAAACCCTCTCTATTTTACTGGCTGGCAGAGTCTCATCTTGCTGCAGACAGGGTGCAGGATCGGGGGGTACCCGCCACACCGCTCAGAACAGCCGGCTGCGTGGCCAAGAGGGGTGCTTGACTGGAGCCGCGCCAGCTGGACACGTCACAGTTGTGCTGGTGTAAGGGCCCCGCCTGACGTGTCTGGGCTGTGCTGGTTCCCAGGCCGAAGGAGGGTGTTGCTTCCTATAAAAAAAACCGCTGCAGGAGGAGAGAGGTCTCCAGCCAGAAATTTTCTTCTCTGCCAAATGATGGGCAAACCTGTGAAGAGAGTTTATTTGTGTTGAGATCATGAATCAGCAGGAAAAATTGTGCATGGGCGTGTCCACGTGGAGGGCGACCAGCGGCCGTCTCCGAGCACCAAATCGGCACCGCTCCGAGCGAGTGTTACTCTGCCAAAGCCATGGGGGCGGCCCCGCTTATGCCCTCAGTACATTTAGTCCTGGGAGATGGGGTACTTACAATGGGCACATCATATCATGCTCAGACTCATACCAAAGGTGGTGCTCAGCCAGAACACAACTGTCATCTCAAGCAGAGATGTTTATTTGCCTGTTCCCTGACGCTATTGCTTGTGACGTGTTCGGCGTTTTCACCCATTGCTGGTTTCTTACACACATTCTCCAAGGAACATCTTCCTGGCGGGCGAGAGCAAACACGTGGAAAACGTACCCATGTGGGTGGATAGCACCTTCACAGTTTGTGGGGGACCTTTACAAGCATGGCTCCATTTTGGCATGAAACGTTTCTCAGTGAAAGAAACATATGGACGTAAAGTCCATGGTTCCACGTTGATGCAGTTAGACTCTTCCCCAGTTAGACTCTGAGGGACATCACTCCACTAGGCCTAAATACATAAATGGAGGACATGTTGAGGCAATGTGCATTTAATCATCTGAACGAGAGACGCATTAAAACAACCGGCCTCGCGGTGGCATCCATGTGACTCAGTAAGAGCGCAAGCGTGGCCAGACTGGGTCAGACCAAAGGTCCATCCAGCCCAGTGTCCTGTCTGCCCACAGTGGCCAGTGCCAGATGCCCCAGAGAGAGTGAACAGAATAGGGAATCCTCTAGAGTACGTCTACCCAGCAGGGCTAACGTTGAATTAAGTTATGCAACTTCAGCTACCTCAATTGCGTAGCTGAAGTCGAAATAGCTTAATTTGCCTTTAGGCGCTGTCTACACAGCAGGAAGTCGAAGAAAGAGCTCTCTTCCTTTGACTTCCCTTGCTCCTTGTGAAATGAGGGTTACGGGAGTCAGAGTAAGAAGTTCTCCAGCTCGGCATTATTTCAAAATAACGGCTTGTAGTGTAGACGCACACTATATTATTTCAAAATAACATCAGTGTAGACATACCTGAAGTGGTCCCTCCCCTGTTGCCCATTCCCAGCTCCTGACAAACATTCTTACCCCTCTGGCTAAGAGCCATCGACGAACCTGTCCTCCATGAATTTATCTAGTTCTTTTTTGAACTCTTTAAAATCCTGGTCTTCACAACATCCTCTGGCAAGGAGTTCCACAGATTGACTGTGTGCTGTGTGAAGAACTTTCTTTTGTTTGTTTTAAACCTGCTTCCTATTAATTTCATTTGGTGACCCCTAGTTCTTATGTTATGGGGTCACCTTTTTCTTATTTACTTTCTCCACACTAGTCATGATTTTATAGACCTTTATCATGTCCCCCAGTAGTCTCTTCTTCTCTAAGCTGAAAAATCCCAGTCTTATTAAATCTCTCTTCATATGGGACCTGTTCCAAACCCCTAATCAGTTGTTGCCCTTTTCTGAACCTTTTCCAGTTCCAATATATCTTTTTTGAGATGAGGCGACCACATCTGTACGCAGTATTCAAGATGTGGGTGCACCATGGATTTATACAGTGTCAGTAAAATATTCTCTGTCTTATTCTCTATCCCTTTTTAAACGATTCCTAACATCCTGTTTGCTTTTGTGCCTGCTGCTGCGTACTGAGTGGATGTTTTCCTAGAACTAGCCACAGTGACCCAGAGATCTCTCTCTGGGGTGGTAACAGCTAATTTAGTCCCCATCATTTTGTATGTATCGTTGGGATTGTGTTTTCCAACATGCATTACGTTGCATTTATCAACATTCAAATTAAAATTTAGTCCTGTTTAATTAGATTTGGGCACCCAACTCCCCTGGGTTCCTTTCCAAGGCCCATGGATCAGTGCATAGAGAGTGCCCATTGGACCCAGTCCCCCAGTCTGCTGTGTCATCCCTGGAAGCGAGTGGGGTTCTTGCATGGAGGCCCTACGGGGAATGCAGGGGCTCGGGCATTACACAGCTCTGCAGTCGGGACTGTTTCCCATTGGTGGGACTTTTCTTGGGTTCTGAGGTTTGTGCTCCCCCAGCTGGGCAGCTAGATGTCCTGCTGCTGCAGCTACGCATGATCCCTGCAGCCCTTTTGGGTGCTGCGCCTTTGTCCTGTAGAGTGGGAAACTGCCAGGCCTTCCAGAGAGAATCGGTTTTCACTCGCTCGCCAGTTCTATCATAAACCTCTGCTCGGACCCTTAGTGTTTCCCTGCCTTTCTTTCGGGTCTACACCCAGGCGCTACACACAGGATCTGGGTTCGTCTGCGCCAGGCAACCCCCCCTTTCCCTGCTACCAGGCCTGAAAAGGACTCGAGAACCTTCCACAAAGCGTTTTCCTGTGGGATTGTCAATCGTAGAAATGTCCTGCACTGCCCAGGCAGGTGTCCCTCATCCCAGCGTGCGTGTGCTCTGTGCGTGCCGGCCCCGGCCCTGCAGGAGAGAGCTGTCCATACACCATGCCAGGGACGCGAGAGGCGTGTCGCACGGAGCTTTGACTGAGCTCCGTCACTTTGGCCCAGTTTTTTTTAAAGCACTTTAGGCCTTGCATCGCCAACGCCTAACTGATTTAGGAGCTCCGATCTCATTTCCAAAAGGGATTTAGGCACTGTGTGAGTGAGGGTTGTGCAATCTGGCCTGCAAGGAGTAGCGAATTGGTTTTCCAAGGCATCTGTTAAAATAGCCCCATGCCAGCCTTATAATTAGGGATGTTAGCGAGTAGCTGACTGGAGTACCTGACTTCCCCCCCCGCCCACGCTGCCTCTATGATACAAATTGTATCGACTATTCGATTAGCCAGATAACCGCCATTGAACATCCTTATTTATAATACAGTTATCTTGGTCTTGTAAATACCCCGCTCGCCCCACAAATATCTGTAAGGAGGCTACGTTGCAAACCTTGCACGAACGCTGCAGAAGTGACCATGCCCCAAGTCGCAAAAGGGAAACATGGCCAGGCTGAGGCTTTCTCCCGTCGAAGTACCAGCATTTTATGCTACTGGCGCCTCCAAAGCTGGATGCAGGAAGCGAATGCAGAGGGGATGACCGGCAAAGGCAGCCAGGAATGGCAGTTTGCAGGAAAGATGCAGGGAGGTACCTGTCAGCTCTTCTGCCTCACTTCGCTTCCCGGCTGTGGGTAACAGACAAAAAAGGAAAGAACATGACACACATGGGGCAGGGAGCGAGAGGTCCCCGGGCATGAATGTTAGTGCCGTTTGTACGAGCACTCAGGGGAACTGACTGTGACTTTTGGGTGTCAGAGCAGAGATGGCGAATGCACTCAGCAATGTTATTTTCCTGCATTACTATGAGCGTTCCTGCTGAGGCCGCGCCGGTCCACCCGAAGGCTTTTTGCTCTCGGCCACCTCGATGAGACTTTTAAAGGGCCGATTCCCTGAGAGAGGCCAGCTTTGGGCGGCTGCCATTTTACTGCGGAGGGAAACTGGAGCTGCAGGTTTTTCCTCATTTCACGCTCCTGGATTTCTCTGCCTGGGAGAAGTGTCCTACTGGTGCCCGGGCAGAAGAGGTCAAGTTTACAGCGTTGGGGGGATGTTTCTTCCCCCTCCCCCGCTCTGATAGCAGCTCTGGGTCCGCCCGTGCCTTGATTCCCCACTGCTAAATGTTTGGTAGTAGCAGGCCGTCCGCTTGGCTGTGTATGGCAAGAGGGGTCATTGGGTGTTTACGTTTTGCATGATGATCAAGCAGAGTGAAGAGGCAGCTTCCTGACTCTTATTTACATTGCTCTAGCCGCGGGGGGAATAAAAAGGCAAATCTCTGTAAGGTCACATTGTGAAGGCATCGTTCCCTGACACGAAAGGCCCAATCCTGCAACAAGACGGGCTACGTTTTGTGCAGCATTTTTGTGACAAAGTGCGCAAGCCGCATAGGCACGCTTCCCTGGGCGAGCAGGTAAACGGGATGGGAGCTGGGCTGCTAGGCACACGCTCCTGCTTGCGTTTTCCAGCCTGGAATGGGCACTTCTTGGATTTCACAGCCCTCCCCAGGCCCTGACCTGCTGCCCCGCCCCCTTCCCAAGCAGAGAATTTTGCTCCAGGTGGCCTGATGGGAGAGGGCAATCCCCTGGCTTGTTTCAGAGCTCGCTGGATCCCCTGCCGACTGGCTGCTTTTGTCTCTGCGGCCCAGAGAGGTAGCGTGATCTGGTGCTCTCCGTCGCTGACAGGTCTTGGTTGACAGCTCCCCTTCTTGTTTTGTAAAACCGGGTTGCTAGTCGAGACATGACGAAGTTTTGAAAGAGGGAATTTTGTTCCTTGTGTAGTTTCCTGAGAAAGGTCAGGATGCCGCCCACGGTGCCACGCCGGGTAAATAAACACACACAGCTGCTGCGGCTGAAACTGACGCACATCAGGCTGTTTGAAAGCACGCAGGGTCGCGATGGCGCTCCAGGGAGGGGTCTACATAGAGCTCTGGAGGAGGGGGTCTGTGTAGAGCGCTGGCTCTATATGGGATCACTATGGTGTCAGCTCCAGCCAGGGTCTCTGCACAGAACTGGTACACACACCCGCTCTAGTTGGGGTAGGTGGAGGTATAGAATCATAGAACCATAGAGCTGGAAGAAACCTCAGAAGTCCATCAAGTCCAGCCCTCTGCCCAAGGCAGGACCAGTCCCAATTAAATCAACCCAGCCAGGGCTTTGTCAAGCCAGGACTTAAACACCTCTAGGGATGGAGACTCCACTACTTCCCTAGGTAACCCATTCCAGTGCTTCACCACTCTCCTAGGGAAATAGTTTTTCCTAATATCCAACCTGGACCTCTTCCACCAAAACTTGAGACCATTGCTCCTTGTTCTGCCATCTGTCACTACTGAGAACAGCCTCTCTCCATCCTCTTTGGAACCTCCCTTCAGGGAGTTGAAGGCTGCTATCAACTCCCCGCTCACTCTTCGCTTCTGCAGACTAAATAGACCCAACTCCCTCAGCCTCTCCTCGTAGGTCATATGCTCCAGCTCCCTAATCATTTTGGTTGCCCTCCTCTGGACCCTTTCCAATGCATCCACATCCTTCCTGTAATTGGGGGCCCAGAACTGGACACAATACTCCAGATGTGGCCTCACCAGAGCTGAATAAAGGGGAATAATCACATCTCTGGATCGACTGGCAATGCTCCTCTTCATGCAACCTAATATGCCATTAGCCTTCTTGGCTACAAGGGCACACTGTTGACTCATGTCCAGCTTCTCATCCACTGTAACCCCCAGGTCCTTTTCTGCAGAACTGCTACTTAGCCAGTTGGTCCCCAGCCTGTAACAATGCTTGGGATTCTTCCGTCCCAAGTGCAGGACTCTGCACTTGTCCTTGTTGAACCTCATCAGCTGGGCTCGACAAATCGCTGTTTCTACTCGCTCCGTTCGCCCCGTTCACCGGCGCACGTGCAGTGTGGGGCTGGTGAGTAGATCTCGCCACAGTTTGTCGAGCCCTGCTCATCAGATTTCTTGTGGCCCAATCCTCCAATTTGTCTAAGTCACTCTAGACTCTATCCCTGCCCTCCAGCGTATCTACTTCTTCCCCTAGCCAAGCAGGAGCGGCGCGACAAGACATCGCTAGAGTGTGCCAGCTTTCTGCCAGCAAACTTCCATTCGCACAGCTGGAGAAATGGCCAAATTGGGGAGTTAAAAAGGTCGGCTATTCTGGTCGATTGCCCCAGTTTCAGCTCCGCCTTGCACTGGGGGCAGCGTGTGCCACCTGGCTAATTTAGCCCTGGATGGGAGCCTTGGGTTTGGTTGGCACATATTTCACCTCTCCTGGGGGGTATTTACTTCCCCTCATTCTGGTTTAATGGAACAAGAGTAGCAGGTAAAAGGGAATCGTGGGGAGGGGGGAAGAAATAGAAGCAAAAGCCCTGGGGCATGCAGCCATGACCAGCTGCGGCATCATCCCTCCATCCTGATGGTTCGGGGTGGGGGATCTGTTTCTCAATGTGTGATGCAATTGACTGCACTGGCGTTACGGCTGGTTTCTGCCGCTGTAACTGAGAGCAGCATCGGGCCCTCGAGTGCTCTGCTCCTGCTGAGGCGTGACCATCCTTTTGCTGAGCCCACGTGGTGCTTTTGTCGTCAAACTTGGGGAAGTGTTATTGTTGTTTGCAATGGATTTGGGGCCGGGGCGGGTCACAGCGATGCACCTTTCTATGTGTTTCACCTTGCTTTTGTATGGATTCAGAACAGTGGTTCTCAGCCCCCAAGCTCATGGGCGCGTCGGCCAGTCCCACGGCGCTGGTGCGCCTCATTCTCCACTGTCCATTTGGGTTACAGAGCAAAATACATTCAGTGCTTTCCTGGTTGCCCTTTGGCGATAGGGTTGCCAGGTGTCCTGTACTGACCCGGACAGTCCGGTATTTTCGCCTTCTCTCTGGGTAAAAAAAAAAAAAAAAATACCGGCCACCTAAAATGTCCGGTATTTTCTGATTTTTTTTCCCCCCTGCCAGGAGGCGAAAATACCGGACACCTGGCAACCCTACCACACTCAGCAACCGGGCCCAGCCCCCGGCATCCTCCGCCAACCCAGCCCCCGGGCCCCTCCCGGCCTCCCCCTCAGCCCCCTGAACCCTCTCTCCTCCCCACTTACCTGGTTCCACAGGGGAGCTCTCTTCCCACACAGAGTAAGAAAACAAGATGGCCGCCGGCAAAAAAACCCCTCAAAGACCTTAAAGGGGCCATGCTGGTTTTTTTTGTATTTTTGTTTTTTGTTTTGCTTAATAACTGTTGGGGTCCCTTTTTTTTCCCTCAACAACTTTGGTCTCCCCCCCCTTTTTTTCCTCCACATTGTTGTTTTTTTTGGGGTGGGGTGGGGTGGGTGGTTTGGTATTTTTGGTTAAACCATCTGGCAACCCTATCTGGAGAGCTAAGGAATTTCAACATGGAGCCCTGGTAGCCAAGAACGCTAGCAGCATATTGGGGCGCATTAGGCGGAGCATTGCCAGCAGATCTAGCAAAGTGATTATTCCCCTTTATTCAGCACTGGTGAGGCCACATCTGGAGTGTTGTGTCCAGTTCTGGGCCCCCCACTATAGAAAGGATGTGGATGCATTGGAGAGGGTCCAGCAGAGGGGCAGTGCTTGGGGACTGGAGCACATGACTTATGAGGAGAGGCTGAGGGAGAAGAGTGAGGGGGGATTTGATAGCAGCCTTCAACTCCCTGAAGGGGCTTCCAAAGAGGCTGGAGAGAGGCTGTTCTCGGTGGTGGCAGGTGACAGAACAAGGAGCAATGGTCTCAAGTTGCAGTGGGGGAGGTCTAGGTTGAATATTAGGAAAACTCTTTCCCTAGGCGGGTGGGGAAGCCCTAGGATGGGTTCCCGAGGGAGGGGATGGAATCTCCATCCCTAGAGGTGTTCCAGTCCTGGCTGGACAAAGCCCTGGCTGGGATGATTGAGTTGGGATTGGTCCTGCTTTGGGCAGGGGGCTGGACTCGATGCCTCCTGAGGTCTCTTCCAGCCCTAGGCTTCTAGGATTCTACTGGCCACGGGATGTTATGTGATGGCGAATGAAAGAGGAAGTTATCTGCTCCATTCGGGATAGGTGGGGAAGTATCTATGGAACAACCGTTGTAAGGTTCAGATACTGCAAAGTCACTGGAAGACTGTCTCAGCAGACCAGGAAAAAAAATACCAGTCCCTCTTCCAATGGACCGTAGCAGCTGAGATGAATAACAGATTCAGAAATTACCGCATCACTCCTATTTCATTGTATTTGTTTCTTATAAATTGACAGAGAGCAGAGCCAGCTCCATTTGTTTGTGTGCGCAACATGTCTTTAATTTTCCCTCTCTGTAAATTTTCATAATTAAAGAAATAACTTTCCATGGTTGGTGGAGGGGGAAAAATGACTAAGTAACATCTGAGCCGCCAGCTGCACACAGATCCATGTGGGCAGAGCTGTGTGCCCATGAGGAGCATGACTTGAATGGGGCTTTGTGTAGGCATCAGGCTAGGCCCAAGTGAAACAGATGCCAAGACTGGGGTCTTACTGTTTGCAAGTGACAAAAAGATAAGAAAAGAGTCTCAGAGCCAGGCCAGTGTATTTTCTCTCCCTTTTTACCGCACACTGACCTGTGGGGCTGAGACCAACCCTGTGATATTGTGCTCAAACGAGGCTTTTTGGAGAAAGTCGTGAACACAGCACAGGGGGTGGAATGTCACCAGCTGAGATCTGTGTTTGCGAATCAATCTATGTAGATTCTACGTAGTGTCACTGCCCTGCACATTTGGCTCTGAGTTACTCCTGAAAAAATCCAGAGTCATTCTGTTGGCTGCACCAGTGTAAACAAGGACAGAATCTGAACTTTTGTTGTTTTGGATAAGTGTATATTGGAGGTCACTGGCTGTTGTTGTCCTTCATCTGAACCAACACAACTAGATCTACTGAGTGGATTTTTACCAGGGCATTACATATCCTTAAAAGCAGCCTCGTGTCTGAAATAACGATGAAACTGACTATGGCTCAGCAAAATATTAACCTTCGCTTTTAAACAAAGTTTTATATTCGGAATGCAACACATTAAATAGATAGGGCTGAATTACTCTAGACTGGCAAAATGCCCGATGAAGACAACAAGAGATTGTCCTCTGTCAGAATCAAGTAGAGGCCTCATCCTAATCGTTAATCTTTTTCAGGATTTGGTGCATGGGGAAAATACTTTGCCCTGCAGGGTTGATTAAGTTAAAACTCTTCCATGTGCAGGCAAGATATTTGTTAACCATTCAGTGTAATGGGAATCCGGAGTGAGTAACGCCGCTGACGTTGAGTGGGGGGGTGTAGAGGAGTGCCGAATCCAGCCCGATGGCTGGAATACAAGATCACATTGTTGGCACATGAGGCTAGATCTGCCTTTGCTCCGGGAAGAGCCCAGAATAAATCGCATGGCCCAGTGCCCACATGAATTGCTGGGTACAGAATGGGGCCCATCGAATGTTTTCAGACCGCATGGAAACGATGCGGTGAGAGGGACCCTAGGGAGAGCTGCGGAGGGGGCAGGTACTGGGTATTGTTACTCAGCTGTGGTATGACAAGAATCGTGTGGGCATCTTGCACGCAGGCTGGGCATGTTCCGACAAATGGAAAACTTCCGTCTGAAAACAAAGGAAATTCCACAAGCGCGTCCATGTTACAGCACGAGCCTGATAAAATGAACACGGTGCCAGTTGACAGATGACAGATGTGCCCAGGGCTTAGCAGCTCCCCCTCAGCCTGACTGCTGAGCTGGCATCACAGGGGCTAATGGGTGACCCCCCCAACCAGACAGAATGGGGCCTGGTGGAGAAGCGGGCCGGGAACTCCTTGAGCTGGGAGCTCAGGGGAGGGAGGGAGGAACAAGGGGCTCCCTTCTGGGATGAGCCCAAGGAGCTGTGCTGGGAAGCCTTCAGGGAGCAGAGGAGGGAGCTCTGAGCTGGGGCCTACAAGGGTAAGGGAGCTGCCGTTGAGCCCCTGGGGCTGTGGGTGG
The DNA here is from genome assembly GCA_019425775.1 of Rafetus swinhoei. Taxonomy (NCBI): domain Eukaryota; kingdom Metazoa; phylum Chordata; order Testudines; family Trionychidae; genus Rafetus; species Rafetus swinhoei. The sequence goes on along the minus strand of CM033428.1, from coordinate 40,686,944 downwards.
GACTGGTCTGTTCTGGGATTTGGCTGAGCCAGAGAGGACCCAGTGCGGGGGGATGGGGAAGAGACTGGCCGGGAGAGGTCACAGTGGCCAAAAAGCCTCTGGCAGAAGGGCTCCGAGAAGCAGAGTCCCCTGCCACGTCACCCCTGGGTGCCCTAGCGGCAAGGAATGGCGTGTACAGCACCGTATCCCACCGACGGCCATCGGATGGAGCAAACAAAGGGAGGGAGAAGGGTGCTGGCAGGGGATGGGAAAGGGCGGGAGCGGATGCTCCCGTGTTCGGTGAGATTGGGGGAGAAATTCAAGATCGGCCAAGCAGGGTTCTGGTGTGTCCGAGTTTGTACGGGCTGGATCCTCCCGGCCCCCAGCATGGCAGAGAGCCTCGGCTCCCTCTCCGGACCCGTCCTTGCATTGCAGCATATCCCAGGAAGGTCTTTTTGCTGCCTCTTTGCCAGGGCGACTCCCTGCATTAGGGGAGGTAAGTTCTGTTCTCTGGAGGCTGGGCGGGATGGGGCCTTTCTGGCCACTCCCGGGAGCCAGCAGGGTGTGGCGGGGCTGTGAAGAAGCGGTAAATGGGGTCAGGAGATCTGGGGCGGTGCTTGTCATGTCCGAGCCCGGCAGAGGTGCCGATGGGTGGCTTTTCTGTGCTCTCAGAGTAGCTGCGTTGTCCGAGGGGGAGAGAGTTCCTGGCAGGTACTCGCCACAGGGACGCTATGGAGGGTACTGGAGGGAGAACCGGTCCCCTTTCCTGCAACCCGCCAGCAGGAGCAGAGCCCTCTATGGACCCCGCTATGGCGCACAGCTGAGCCGCCCCATGGATGCAGGAGGCCAGATGAGAATTTCACGGCATGTTGGTGCTTACAGATACGTGATCGCGGCCCTGACTTGCCTGACCCCATCCCTGGGCACTTCACTCTCGATTCCTAGAAGAGACCACAGTGGTCAGCTAGCCTTACCTGTGCAACACAGGCTAGAGGCCTGCCCCGAATTAACTCCTGTCTGAGCCAGAGCAGGTCTCTTAGGAACAATATTCAGTCTGGATTTGAAAATTGGCTGTGATGGAGGAGCCACCACGACCTCAGTAAATTGTTTGTTACAAATTTGTGCCTTGGTTCCAGTGTGAATGGATCTCGTTTTAGCTGCCAGCTGTGGAATCATGCTATACCATTGTTAGTCCTCGTGGCTCTCCTCAGGACCGCTCCGACTTATCAACATCCCGTTTGAACTGCCGACACCAGACCTGGACACAGGATTCCAGTAGCACTCGCATCAGAGCCAAATACTGAGGTAAAATAACCTCTCTAATCCAACTGGCGGCAGCTGTATATGTGTCCAAGGATCGTATTTGCTCTTTGGGTCACAGTGGAAACTTGTATTCAGCTGATTACCATCATGACCCCCATCTTTTTACAGTCACTGCTTCCCCCCCACGTATGGCCTCCAGTCTTTGTTCCTAGCCTTTACTTTTGGCTAATTATATTAAAACACAGGTTTGCTTGTGTCCTGCTTTCCAGGTGACCCCGACCTGCCATCTTCATCACTGACTCCTGAGGTGTGGGTACTCTGAGGCAGTTTCTACCATCCAAATAGCCTGCTCCCACTGTCGCGGGGGGTCTGGGCAGGACTTGGGCCTGTAGCTGGATTGTTGTCACCGGGCAGGTGTAGAAGCCAGCCATTTCTATTTTACTGAGCCTGGATCACAGTTCCTTCAGTTCAAAGGAGTGGTAGCTTGGACCTAGATCACAGGCAGCCAGTATAAGAGTCTTACTGCTCAACCTCTCCCCTCTTCCTAGCCTTATTCTGACAGTTTCTGAAGGCTCCCATAGCAGACTGGTGACTCTTCCCCTGAAATGGATTTGTTAACAGTGAAAAGCCTTCCAGCTTGCCAGACCTATTAGCATAACACTGGACTTGTTCAAGAGCCATTAAGTGGCAATGAAACCACTTAACAGGCATGTGCCAACCCTGAATTTCCTGACATAACCAGTTGTGCATCACTCTGTCGACAGGAACTTTAGTTTAAAATTTGCTTTAACGATTTCATTAATTTGGTGCTGAAAATTATAAAATCACATCTCTTAAAAAAATCCATGCATAGATATTTAGATGCACCAATCTGAGTATTCAACGCTAGCCTTAAAGACTTGAATTTTCAAACATATAGTTTTAAAATAAATTCTTCAAAAGACCACCCTTATCTAAAGTATGTTTTAATTTTAATTATTATAGTACAAACACTTGCTTCCAAAGTCTTCCTGTCCTTTCTACCCATATCCACTCTTTTCACTCACTCCGTTGAAGGAAGTCCATGGAAGGGTCAGCATTAATTTTCTTCCCGATAGCTGGACAAATATGTTTCCCTTTTATCTGATTAACTCGTTTTAAGAGAACCCTCCATCAAAATCAGGACCTTTCTAAGATATAAAATCCTCTGTTATGCCCCAAATCTTTGGAAACATATTTTTAACATAAACATATAATGAAATACCATAAATATGTCTCATTATGAAAAATCACACAAAATAAATTAGTGTTCCTTTTTTCTAAAATAAATTAACATGGCTATGAACACACTGAACCACTCTGACTTAATTTAAAATAATGTCTTTGTTTCAGTGAGTTTAAATATGTAGCAATCTGGAATGATTACTTTATGAAGGCTTACGAGTATATTTAAAATATAAAATCAGCTTAGAAACACTGATGAAGAAAATATAAAACAGAGAAGGTCTGCATCATCTGTTCCATAATATTTAATGTTGTATTCAGCAGGACAGCAGACTTGCCCTTACTATAACGTTTTTGCTAATGAATCTCTGACAGACTTCGGGGTATATCAGAAAACCTGCGACTGACATTTTTTATTCCCAAATTTAGTGGTTTTACTTGGGTACCTTCTGCATGTCCAATCTTCACAACCTGGCCTATAGTTGAAAACATGCTTCATTTTCTTCAGAAAGAAATTTTAGAGTATTTTTTTTCAAATGTCATTTGCTACAGTTGGGTTCAGGGATTTGGCTGGAAGGGGTGAGCAGAGGGGGCAGGGAAGAGAAGAGGGAGACAGCGGGGGAGAGGGCGGAGCCTGGGCACAGTGGAGGCGGGGCCTGGGCGGAGCAGTGGTGGCGTATGGGCGGGCCCACATGCTGGCTTTATGGCCTCCGTGAGCAGTAAATACAACAGCGGAAGAGGCTCTCGGAATGAAGACAATATGGAGAGTGAGTGATCGGCCGTTGTGACCTGCACAGGATGGGCCGTGTTTGTTTTTCTCCCAGAGGATAGAAGCGACTTCGTCTGTACGAAGTGCAAGCTGGTCTCCATATTGAATGGGAAGGTTAAAGGACTAGAGACCCAGGTATCAATCCCGCATTGCCTCAGGAGGGGAAGAACTCATGTACCCCCAGTGCAGATAGATGTAAGAAACCGTTTTCGGGCTCTCTGCACAGGTACTGCAGCAGAGAATGGTTTGGAAGAGTTACTTGAGGAAAGGGATTGAAAGGGGACCCCATCGGCTGGAAGGCATGGGATGCATGGTCCCAAGAGGAGGAGATGGATGGTTGATGATAAGGGATTCACTCCTAAGGGGGAGGGAGTCATCCATCTGCTGTCCAGACCAGGAAACTCGAGAAGTGCTGCTTGTCTGGAGCTAGAATTCAGGATGTGACGGTGTGTCGGCTGAGACTGATCAAGTCATCGGGCTGCTACCGCTTCCTCCTTCTCCACATGGGCACCAGTGATACTGCCAGGAATGACCTTGAGCAGGTCATTGCAGATGATGTGGCTCTGGGAAGAAGGATAAAGGAGCTTGAGGTGCAAGTCATCTTCTCGTCCATCCTCCCTGTGGAAGGAAAAGGCCAGGGAGGGACCATCGAATTCTGAAGGTAAATGTGTGTTTGCGCAGGCGGGGTTGGAGAGAGGGCTTTGGATTCTTCCACTATGGGATGTTCTTCTAGGAAGGAAGAGATGGGATCCACCTAACAAAGAGCAACTTCATAGGCAGCCTTGCTAATCTTGTGAGGAGGCTTTAAACTAGATTTGCTGTGGGATGGTGACCTACAGCCTGAAGTAAGTGAGGAAATGGGATACTGTGAGGAAACATAAGGAGGAGGGTACAGCAGGGAAGGCTCCTGATTCATACTGAGAAAGTAGGATAATCAGCAAGTTCTCTTAGGTGCCTGTGTACGAGCACAAGAAGCCTGGGAAACAAGCAGGAAGAATTGGAAGTCCTGGCAGAGACAAGGAACGATGGGATTGGAATCACAGAGACGTGGTGGGATAACGCACATGACCAGAGCACTGTCACGGAAGTGTTCAGACTGTTCAGGAAGGACAGGCGGGGAGGAAATGGTGGAGGATTGCCTTGTATGTCAGAGAGCAGTAGGGCTACGTCTACACTGCAGAGCTATTTTGGGATACTGGAAGTATTCCGAAACAGCTATTCCGCATCTTTTGAGCACTCCCGTTATTTCGAAATAGAACGGGCTCGCTATTCCGAGGTCCCAGTAAACCACGAGGATTAAGGGATGTTTCGGAATAGCGATTTCTTTTGAAATTTGATGCAGCGTAGACCACGCCAGATGACGAAATAAGCCATTTTGAAATCAACTCGATATAAGCCACGCCGTTTGCGTCGCTCAAATTGCATAGCTTATTTTGAGCTAAGGGTGCAGTGTAGACGCACCCCATGATTGCTTGGCACTCCAGTGTGAAGCGGGAGAAAAGCTGGCTGAGAGCCGTTGGGTTAAGATTAGAGGCGAGCGCTACAAGGGCGGTGTCACGGTGGGCGTCTGCGGTAGACCATCAGACCAGGAGGCTGAGGTGCGTGAGACTTTCCTTGGGCAACTAACAGACGCTTCCAGATCACAGGCTCTGGTTCTCATGGGGGACTTTAGTCATCCCGACACCTGCTGGGAGAGCAATTCAGCAGCGCACAGGCAGTCCAGACCGTCTCTGGAGAGTGTAATGGACAACTTCCCGGTGCAAGTGCTGGAGGAACCAACAAGGGATCATGCGCCTCTTGCCCCACTGCTCACATACGGGAAGGAATCGGTAGGGGAAATAGCTGTGGGTGGCCACCTGGGCAGCAGTGGCCATGAGAAGCTTAAGTTCAGGATCCGGACCAAAGGGAGAAAGGAGAGCAGCAGAATATGAACCCTAGAGTTCAGACAAGCAGACTGAGACTCCCACAGAGAGCTGCTGGGCAGGATCCCCTGGGAGGCTAACACGAGGGGGAAGATTCAGGGGGTAGCCGAGTTAGTCTGTACAGGTAAACTGAAAAAACAGAAAATGGTCTGGTAGCACTTTATAGACTAACAAAACATGTAGATGGTATCATGAGCTTTTGTGGGCACAGCCCAGTTCTTCAGATGACGGGAGTGTTGGATGTCTAGGACCAAAAAAACCCGAGGGGGAAAGCAGTCCGGGAGAGCTGGCTGGATTTTAAAGAAGCCTTATTGAGGATGCAGGAACAAGCACTTGCACACTGGAATTTGTGGGGGATGCCGGCTGCATTGTAGCCGCGCTGTGATTGGCGGCAGAGGGAGCGCGCAGCTGTGACCGTCCGTGTTGTATGCGATCCGCCCGCACCTCATTTCCCCCGCCCTGGCTTCAGCAATGCACATGCATGGAGTGTGGCAGGTGTGTAAGTACTTTGCTGAACTGGGGCCAGGCCCAGGGGCCGAGTGACAATATTTGGGTGGCACTGACAGCTCTCCCTCAGTGGGCCTCGTTTGGGACATACCGCAGTCGTCTTGCTGAGAGGCAGGTGCTGCCCCCGCTCCTTCCTGGAGTTGTCTCTGCCTTCCAGATACGGTATTTCGAGTTATCCACAGCAATTAGGTTACCTGCTCCCATAACACAGCACCCCAGGGACGATGGTCGCGCCTGTTTGCCTCTAAGAATCATTCGTTCTCGTCTATTTGGATACTGAAATGGCCTGGCATGCCAGGTGACACAGAATGGACATGCCTCCCCTCTCGTGTTCTTTGTGGCATAGGGGGAATCGCTCCTGCCTAATTGGATTGGCTGGCCTCTTGAGCTCTAGTCTTGTGTCTGCTCGGCTTAGTAGGCTCAGTCGTCATGTGGGAGCCTGTTTTGATTGCTGTGTTGTATCTGAATGAGCGTAACCCCTTCCCTGACCGAATGCTGCAATTCGGGAACTCTGCCTCCGGCCAGGACAGAGCAAGCTTTGTGAGGCCAATCCGGCTGGAAATGGGCAGTGCCACAGATATGCACTGGTGTGTGCTCCAATTGCTGCTACCAGAGCCATGCGTTGTAGAAATTAGCAGGAGCCTGATTCCTCAATAGGTGCCAGCAAGGTCAGATCACTGTAGGTTCCCCCAACGCACCCGTAAGTAAATGTACCGCACCTGTGCACAAATACCCCAGTGCTGCGTGCAGGGTGTCCACTCACCCGTGTGGTGAAAGGTGGGCACAATCCCACCACAATGAGAGGTTGGAGGGAAGAGGGAGAAAAGCACCATGGGAGGAGGAGAGAGGTGGATATAAAGCAGGTATCCATGGAGTTGCAGGCTCTACCTATTCAGCATCGGTTGAGTATTTGGGCCTAAATAACCCGCACGTGGCTGCACAGCACATCCGTGGCCCAGCTGGGATGAGGCTGCAGAAGCTCTGATTGCAGGGTTCCTGCTCTGCCGGATGGCCTCACTGCAAACATCAAAACAAAAGGAAAAGGCTGTTTCTGGCTCTGGAAGGATCTTTCCACAGCTGCAAAGCCTGTGCAAGACAACAGTGCCCAGAAGGGCTGTCTCGCCCGTATGGGAGTGGGGTGGGGAAGGGGGCTGTGGTCAGTTTCAGGGATCGGACTCCTGTCAAGTGGTAATTAGCCTGAGCCAGCCCATACAGCTCTTTGCGTGGTTTTTTACGATTGCCTACCTGTGTGAATTCCTGTCATTGGATTGTGCTCTCTGCGAGGGGCGGGTTGGTTGGTGTAGGTTATTTTTAGATCATATCAGGCCCAGGTAGGAGGTTCAGTGCGTGGCTGCTAAAATTAGCCTCATCTCAGACCTGCCCAGCTTCCCAGGGGGGAGCATCCCAACTAGGTATTTATCAGGAGTGCTTTATAAACTGCCTGTCATGGCTTTTGTCTGTCCAAGAGGCAACTGCCCACAGCTTTGGGGGTGTGCGTGTCTTTTTCAGATGTATTTTTCATGGGAGGTCTACCAGTTGCTATAGAAATAGGCATTTCAGGGGAACACCAATGCCAGACGAGATTAATCTATAGTCCTCTCCCCATAGAGCAGGACAACAGCGTTCGGCAAACCGGCTTAGCTAAAATACAAACCAAGTGGAATTTCTACCCAAAAAATGAAGAAATGCAAAAATGAAGGCTGCTTTGTTTTCATTATTCTCAGTTTCCGTTGTGGGGCCTGATCTGGCTCCCGTTGAAGTCAACAGAAGATTTCAGTGAAAATTTGACTGGGCCCTTAGTGTGTAGTGTCATACGCAATGCCGTATGATGTGAAATATATGCACAGGCCAAGGTTTTCAAACGTGATTCATAAGAACATAAGAAGGGCCAGACTGGGTCACACCAAAGGTCCATTTAGCCCAGGATCCTGTCTGCTGACAATAGCCAATGCCAGATGCCCCAGAGGGATGAACAGAACAGGGAATCATCAGATGATCCCTCCCCTGTCACCTATTCCCAACATCTGACAATAGGGTTGCCAGATGATTTAACCAAAAATACTGCGCACGCACCCCCCAAAAAAATTCTGTTGAGAGGAAAAAAAAGGGGGAAGACGAAAGTTGTTGAGCAAAAAAAAAAAAAAAAAAAATCAGCACAGCCCCTTTAACCCTTTAAGGAAAGGCTTTTTTGCTGGTGGCCATTTTGTTTTTCTGCTCCAGCCACAAGACAAGCCCCTGCAGAACCAGGTAAGCAGGGGAGTAGAGGGGACATCCAGGGGGGTCGGGGGCTGGGCCCGGTTGCTGAGTGTGTTGTAGGGTTGTCAGGTGTCTGGTATTTTTGCCAGGTCAATACCGAACACCTGGCAACCCTATCTGCCAAACAGGCTAGGGACACCATTCCTGACCATCCTGGCTAACAGCCTTTGATGGGCCTATGCTCCATGAATTTATCTAGTTCTTTTTCAAACTCTGTTAAAGTCCTGGTCTTCACAACATCCTCTAGCAAGGAGTTCCACAGGTTGACTGTGTGCTGCATGAAGAAAAACTTCCTTTTGTTTGTTTTAAACCTGCTGCTCGCTGAGAGTCTTTGGGTGTCCAACTTTGGATGTCAGGAAGGGGAACTGGTTTTCAGAGTCTCTTTGGTGTCTCCCCTTGGGCACCCCGGGCTCACTAGTGACTATTGAAAATCCCAGCCTGTACGACCAGGGCAGAAGTTCTGTGGGAACCTGCGCTTGCATTTCTCGAGTTCTAGTGACGTGAAGTGGGAAAGCCTGAGCCAGGTGCTGATCAGCTGCTGGGCTCAGAAAGGAATTCAAGCCCCTTGTCTCTGGCAAATGGGCCTGTTCTTTTGCCTGTGTCATGAGCAGTGCCTGTGTCCAGCCAGAGCAGAAATACCAGGCCGTCGCCCTATGGGTGAGAAGGCCAGTGGGCGATCTCGGCCGGGAGAGGGGCTTTGGGGAGCATTTGTGTGCTGGCATCCTCTCAGGAGGGACCCTTTTCCCTGACTCCATGACGGTGTGGGCACTGCTGGTCTGCGGTGATGTTAGTGTGGGGGTGAGCAATGCAGCGCCCTCACAGGGCCCTGAGGCGTGCAGTGCAGTCTGTGGGCCTGTAAAGGAATTCAAGCCCGCCCCGTTACTGTTTTGGGCCTTCGCCTCCGGCATTGTGGCACTGGCTGCTGGAGGCACTGGCTGCAATCTAGAGTGTCAGGCACTGTGCTGCACTCCTGAGGCAAGCCAGTACACGTCTTGACCCACATCCGGGTCCTGCATGCTCCTCTCCGCCTAGTTTGACCTGACTGTCCGCCCCTCCAGGGTCACTGACTCCATGGTTGTAGGCACTGGTGTGATGTTAGTGTGGGGGTGAGCAATGCAGCGCCCTCACAGGGCCCTGAGGCGTGCAGTGCAGTCTGTGGGGGAGGGGTGAGCAGTGCAGTGCCCCCACACGGCTCTGAGGCGTGCAGTACAGTCTGCGGGGAAGGGGTGAGCAGTGCAGCGCCCCCACAGGGTCCTGAGGCGTGCAGTGCAGTCTGTGGGGGAGGGGTGAGCGGTGCAGTGCCCCCACAGGGTCCTGAGGCATGCAGTACAGTCTGTGGGGGAGGGGTGAGCAGTGCAGTGCCCCCACAGGGTCCTGAGGCATGCAGTACAGTCTGTGGGGGAGGGGTGAGCAGTGCAGTGCCCCCACAGGGTCCTGAGGCGTGCAGTGCAGTCTGTGGGGAAGGGGTGAGAGGTGCAGTGCCCCCACAGGGTCCTGAGGCATGCAGTGCAGTCTGTGGGGGAGGGGTGAGCAGTGCAGAGTCCCCACAGGGCCCTGAGGTCTGCAGTGCAGTCTGTGGGGAAGGGGTGAGAGGTGCAGTGCCCCCACAGGGTCCTGAGGCATGCAGTGCAGTCTGTGGGGGAGGGGTGAGCAGTGCAGAGTCCCCACAGGGCCCTGAGGCGTGCAGTGTAGTCTGTGGGGGAGGGGTGAGCAGTGCAGCGCCCCCACAGGGCCCTGAGGCGTGCAGTGCAGTCTGTGGGGAAGGGGTGAACAGTGCAGCCCCCCCACAGGGCCCTGAGGCATGCAGTGCAGTCTGTGGGGAAGGGGGGAGTGGTGCAGCGCCCCCATGGAGGATCCAGGACAAGTTTGGGGCTCCCCAATGAAGCCAGTGTTCCAGGGCTAATTCATTCCCCGCAGCAGCTGCCGAGAAGGGCGGGGAGGGACCCTGCCATGTCTCCCTCAGGGAGGGAATTTGGGCTCGATCAGCGCAGTGCAGTGTCTCCTGAGGACGTGCTATCGCAGGCTGTCCGGGGCCTAGACGTGGGCCCGCGTGTCCAGGGCGTCCGGCGCTGGGAGGCCGGTCGGAGCCCCTCTCGCAGGAGAGCCCCGCGCTACCACCAGCAGGGGAGCTGTGCTGCGGCGGGCGTGGGGTGACTGCAGCCCAGTGTGGGCAGGAGAGGAACTTGGTGGCGGTTCGGTGACTGGACAAAGGCAGACGCGGGAGGGTGAAGAGAGGTTTGAGAGAATCCTTTATTCACTTCCCTGCACCATTTGCCCAGTGAAGTCCTGGGTAATGTGTAGCATGCGGAGGGGACGGGGAATCGGGGGGGGGGGGGGTGTTCCCTCTGGGGCGGGAAATCCCCCTTTGGTTGGGGTTATTTACTAGCCTGCCTCAGTAGATTGTTCTCCTGGTTAATGATGTGCCAACTATTGTTTGGCTTAATTGCCTGGAATATTAACAGGGCCAATATAATGCTATTAGGCTAAGGAAAAGAATTCCTTCCCTGAAAGGAAAAGATGTTTGAGTAACAGGGTTGCAAGACAACAGTCTGTGGCCAGACACTCAGATGGCTACAGGACTGGGTCAGATTTCTCCTTCGTGCCTTGCTCCTGGGGCTGGGGAGGGAGCGGACGCACATGCGCACACATGCAGGGGAGCCCAGAGAAGGGCTCTCAGTTCAAAGCCAGTGCTGGGGGTCTCGGGAGGGGTGGGTCAGGGGTCCCAGCGACTCAGGCTGTACAGAACCAGGCAGCACAGATGCAACCCTAAGAGCAATGGTTGGGGTGATGAAGCTGGGTTGTTGAGTCTTTCACTACGGAGGGCTGGGTTGCAAAGTAACCGCTGCCTGGGAGGAATTCTGGCTGAATCCACTAGTCTGCCTGCCAGGGTGCACAGGTAGGAGCGGCCACTCTGCCAGCCTTTAAATGGGCGTGATGTGCTCTGCACCTGGTCTCTGCCCACCCCCTCTGCCTCCCTTTAGGTCCTAGCCAGGAGCAGTGTCTCTGCCCGCTGGCCTGACACTGGCTGCCTAGTGGGCAGAGCATACAGCCTGCTAGCAACCCTGTGGAGCCAGGCACGGTGGAATTTTATATTAGGAACACAAGACGTGGAAGAATGTTTTCTGTTGCCCAGGCATCACAACAGATCATAAGCATTGTCGGGGGGAGCACAGCTCGCATGGTTCAGAAATCACAGCTGGGAAAACCCACAGAAAGGGTGAGTGATTTTTCCCAGCTCTTCAGCAACAGCGGGCAGGAAAACTGGCAAGATGACGCTTTTGGATGGGTTTGAGGGAGGCAGGAGATTCCAGCAAAGCAAACATGGAATGTATCTCCCAAAAGGCTTTGGTTCTTTATGGGGCCAGAGGAGGACAGAGGCATTTAACCAAGTCTGTTCTTTCGTGAGTCCTTCTGCAAGACCCTGACCTTTGCTGCTAGAAAAGCCATCAGGTTAGCATTAAAATCCACCTAAGTTAGCTGAGAGACCTACATGCATCTAGCAGCCCAAATCGGCTTCCCCTGTACCCAATGTTGGCTTTAATGACTGAACCGTGGGAGAGGCAGGAATTTTTATATCCAGATAAGAGCACAGATCCTAGGCGCGGAAAAAGCCCATCTTGGCCAACAGGCTGAGTCTTTTATGGTTTCAGCCTAATCCCACCATCCGGCTTCTTCCCCAGATGCCTTAATCCTCTCCCTCCCCAGAAACCGCGCCAGGTATCTCCCGAACGCCGCTGCGTCAGTGGCCTTCGTCAGTCCGTATTCCATGTGCTCCCAGAGGAGAGTGAATGTGAATGCAGTTTGCACGCTGGGGTCCATCTGATTTCCATTTCCCAGCTCCTGCCCTGGATGTCGTGGCGCTGGTTGCTCTCTGTGGGCTACCGTTCCATTTCTCTGTTTCTCATTTGGGAGAATTCTGCTCTCGTTACTCCCTGCTGGTTTCTGCTCTATTTTCCTAAGCCGCCGCCGAGTCCCACTTTATTCGGGTGGGAGACAGTTGCCAGGAGGCAGCGTTCTCTAGCTCTGCTGTTGGGGAAAATCCCTCCCTTTGCCCTTCAGTCTCCTCACAGCGTATCTCCGGCATGGCCAGCCCGAGACCAAATGGGGCGCAGGCAGGGAGGGTCTGTGGTGCCCCCCTGCATTTGTTAAGGGTTGGAAAGCCTTGCTTTGTATTGCATTTCTAGCCCAGGTCACCCCTTGGATGCACGATTTGTAGGCATGGGTGGCCAGTGAACTGCCCTTTGGGGCAACTAGCCTCTGTCCTAGCCTCTTCTGCCTGAGTCCTCACTCCTTGCTCCCTTTCTGCCTCCCCTCCCATGCAGGAGCCCAGAGTGCACCCCTCACAGCCCCCCCCATCTCAGCCCAGGGCCGCCCGAGCACCCCCAGCCTTAGAGCTCCTGGCGGGCTGCCAGCTTCAACCCTAGCCTTGTAGCATGGGGCAGCAAGATGGTGCCATCCCAGTGCCCTGTGCAGGTGGCGAGGCCCCATCCGCAGCTGCCCCTCATCTCACCTCTGCCCTTGCCATCCTGGGCTACGGTAGAGCAGGAACCAGGAAGGAGGGAACCGCAGGAACGGGCTTAGGGGTGGAGTGTGGGCAGGGCCAGCCTGATTCCCCCACCCATGCTGGCAGGCGTGATCGATCCCGTCAGAGAAGACAATAAACATGTAAATTTGTATTTGTGCATGCCATGCAGAATCCCTGTCCCAGACATAGGCGGCGCAGTGCAGCTGGCTCTGGGGACCAGTGGGTGGGGGGGACACCGTGTGGTTTTGGCAGTGCTGAGGGCTGGCTGCCCCCACCCCGCCTTTTCCACCCAAGGCCCCATCCCATTCAGGGGCGCGGAGCCGGTCCCCTCCATGGTGCTGGGGGTGCAGAGTCCTGTCGGCTGCCCTGCCACGCACACTGGTTGCTTTCAGTGCGCTGGCTCGAGCGCTGCTCGCTGTCTGCCCAAGCTACAGCATGGCCCTGGCCGCAGAGAGCCGAGAAGGGCAGAGGCAGAGACAAGTGCTCTCCAAGACAGCAGCAGGGCCTGAAGACTACATGCTGATCTCTCTTTGGCTCTGCCTATCCTGCGGTAAGAACCCCCCCACAGCTGGCCAGGGTCAGCTGACCGGGCTGGGGCTGTGGGTCTGTCAAATGGCAGGACATGGGCAGGCTGAGTCCAGGGAAAGGGGTGTGAGGTTGGCTGGGAAGTTTCCCTAGCAAGGTCCGGATGTGGAGATTTCCTGCATCTCTCTGACCCCAGTCACGGGCAATTCTGGAGCCTGACGGGGAGAAGCCCCATCAGGGTGGTGGCCTCCGGCCCCATGCTTGTGAACTGTCTGTCTCACCTTGTATTTTGACTTTCCAAGACTTAGTGATGCTTGGATTTTGTGCCTCTCTGCTCTGGGGAGAATCCCGCCCTTTAGGGGCAGGGTTGGGCCCTGAGTTCTTTCTAGGCATTATCCATTATACCCCTTGTGCTACATCCTTCTGCTTCCTGGGGAGCTTTGGAGGGCAATTACTGCATGTCCTGAATTTTCCATCCTCAGAGAAGAAGGAAAAGAGAAGCAGACTGTTTCTGTTAAAACGAGAGAGCAGACGGAAGGCGGGCTTTTGTTACCTAAATCTCGGGTTATTAAGGGTGAAATGGATGCCAGAGAAGGTCATTACAATTTCATTATAACACAAAAGGAAGAACAAATACTTTATGATGCTAAACAAAAGAGTTATGGGCAAGAGAATAAGGCAGGGAAGCTATTAGCTAGGCTAATTAAAATAGAACAAGATGGTTGAGCAATTCCCTGCCTGAGAAATAATTCATCACCCAGGAGGGAAAAAGAGAAGGGGGGGGGAGGGAATTTGAGGCCTCTGGTGCCTGAAATTCTGCTCCTTTAGAGCATTTGTGCTTAGACGAGATTGTACCCGTGCCTGCTGAAACGTAACTGATTCTCCAGAAATCTCGAACGCAGAAGATGCTCCAGAACGAGCAGCGCAAGAAAGCGAGGAACAGAAGGGTGTCCTAAGGGTCATAAGGCTGGAGAAGGGATCCCTGGCCCAGGGTGCCAATCTTGTGGAGCCCAGGCCACTAACACCCTCCCACAGCACCTGCACACTCAGCCCGACAACCGAAGTGAGGCCAACGTGTGTCAGCCCACAGGACACAAAGAATGTCAGAACGGCCACACTGGGTCAGACCAAAGTCCATAGAGCCCAGCGTCCTGTCTGCCCACAGTGGCCAATGCCAGGTGCCCAGAGGGAATGAACAGAACAGGGAATCATCAAGAGATCCTTCCCGTCGCCCATTCCCAGCCTCTGACAAAACGGAGGCTAGGGACGCCATCCCAGCCCAGCATGGCTAATAGCCATTGATTGTCCTGTCCTCCATGAATGTATCTAGCTCTCTTTTGAACACTATAGTCTTGACCTTCACAACATCCTCTGGCAAGGAGTTCCGCAGGTTGACACTGTGCTGCGTAAAGAGATACTTCCTTTTGCTTGTTTTAAATCTGCTGCCTATTCATTTCATTTGGTGACCTCTAGTTCTTGTGTTATGAAATGGAGTTAATGACACTTCGTTATCTACTTTCTCCCCACCAGTCATGATTTCATAGACCTTAATCATATCCCCCCTTAGCCACCTCTTTTCCAGGTTGAATAGTCCCAGTCTTATTAATCTTCCCTCTCATGGCAGCTGTTCCAAACCCTTAATCATTTTTGTTGCCCTTTTCTGAACCTTATCCAAACCCAAGATAGCTTTTTTTGTGATGGGACAACCACAGCTGTATGCAGCATTCAGGGCGTGGGCCTGCCATGGATTTATGCAGAGGCAATATGTTCTGCTCAGTGCCCCTCAGAGCCTGGGCCTTCCCCATCCCGTGTCCTGTGTCCAGCTGTGACCATTCCTGATGCTTCAGAGGAAGAAGCTTGACCCTGCTCCTCAATGCATTGGTGAGGGATGCAGGACATCCCCTTCCCGACCCCCGCAGGGCCCAGGTTGTGCATTGTCCCATCAGATGTATGTCTCTTGTCTTTCAGATCTGTGCAGACTGTCTGTGCTCAGGGTAGGCATCAGTCAACCTTCTGGCTTAGCTCTCTGGGGTGCATGTAACCCCGCATGTCAACTTCTGCTTGTACTAATGGCTGCTGTCCCGATGGCTGCCCAGTCTCTCTTCCCATGCTTAAAATGCTTCCCTCTGGGAGTAGAAACCATGCTAGGGGAAACCTGTTGCCCTGGATGCAAATCTCACATTGACTGGAGCAGGTTCATGCCTTCAGCTATCTGCGAAGAGCGAAAAACGAATAGGGGAAGCAAAGGGCCGACGCTTCTCCACATCAGCTATTTCGCAAATGTTCATGAGGACTGAAGACATTTATAGAGACCCGGGGTGGTTCAGGAACATTTCACAAACAGGAAGAAGGCTTCAATTCCTCAGTTAATTTATTTGTAACATATAATTAATTCATCCAGCTCTAGCTATTAAACTAGCTCTAGGCTGGGAAGCCAGGAACCAGCGGCTTTCTGATTGATTTGAAGAAATGTGTTAGGCTACATAATTTTTATGTGGGATTCCAGAACTCTCTGTGGTTTGCTATGGAAAGGATTTCTTTCCATTTTTAAAAAATCACCGGGAAAAAAGTAACAAATTCTGTTCTTGTTTTAATATCATCGCTGTATGAATGGGGGAACTTCTTTAAAATAAATACAAAGACCTGTCCCTTTCCTTAAGTCTTGACTGAGGTCTAGAATTGGATCAGCCTAGCTTTTTTTCTTTTTTCTTTCATTTCTCCCTTTTACCAATTTTTTTTTAAGCCTCCAAACTTTTGAGTTTTGGCTATCACTGGAAATGGAAGTGTCCAAATAAATTGAGCAAAGTATTTTGTTTGCAATTTCTAGATGGCCAGAAACCTCACAAGAGACCCCTTGCCTGTGAAATATTCCCTGATGGAAATGTCCTCTTAGACTTTAAGGACAGACGTGAGCCTGATCTTCTGAATATTACAGGCCACAGAAACTCACTCACCTGCTCCTATAATAGGCCAAGAACCTCTACCCCACATCGGAAAGTTGAAGCTCCTGGAGTTGATGTATCTTACTTCGCATTTCTGCCCGGACCACGCAGCTCCTTGTGAGGAGCAGGAGTACCAGTGCTGATGGGGGTGCCCTCTGAGATCGATTTAGTGGGTCTATACTAGACCTGCTATATTGAACCCCGGAAGATTGACCATGCCAGAGTCAATCTTCCACGTAGGGAGGACGTGCCCTGGCTGAGTTACTGAAATCGTCAGCTCTTGATTGAAATACTTCAAGTTCCAGAAAATCCACCGCTTCCCCTAGTGCAAACCAGCTGCGTGCTGCGGAGTTGAATGTACTAAGATAACCTTTGTGTAGAACAATTAATTCAGCCTATAGAATCTTACACCAGGGATCTCATTCCTACTAAGCCTCTGTATATTTATTAACATTTCATTATCGTATTATAATTATGAATTGTTACAGTACTTTTAATAGTGCCATACACGTATGTGGCACTTTACACAGGCTAAAGCTGGACTAGCAATTCAGAGTGAAACCTGAGCGAAGCCCCATTTGGGTGCCGAATGTCTCCGGTAACCGGATGGCATGGCCTGCTCAGTCCAATAATAATCTCGAACTCTTTCATGCCAGACGGGACCTTTGTGGTCATTTAGTCTGGATCGCACAGGCCACAGGCCAGCACCCAAATCGTTCTTAGAGCAGAGCTTGTAGCAAAACTTCTCATTGTGATTGAAACATTGTCAGTGCTGGGAAACCACTCTCAGCCCAGGTGAACTGTCCCAGGGGTTACTTACTCACCGTGACACCTCAGGAAGTTCTTTGTCCTCCGTGAAATCCTTCCCCAGAATGCTTCGGCCATGGCCAAAGGATGCGGGGGGGAGGGGAGAGGACGGCACAGCTAACCACGGCTTGCATGGGTGAGAGTGGGACCTCTGGAATTAGAGCGATGCCCTCAGGGAGCCAGGACTTACTGGCAGGCTTGCAGAGGGGAAGAAATGCAGGTCGGAGTGAGAGTGTGTTGCTGGGCTGCATCCCCCTGCAGCCTGGTTAGGGAGAGGCCATTCACTGCCCAGACCAGCTCTGCTTTGCAGTTCACTGCCACACTAGCACACGTGCCAATTGCCCTGTGTTGGGGGCAGTCATGTCTGCAGCAGCGCCCCTCCTGGGTGTAGTCATGCAGTGGACAAGTTTGGAATGGGCAGGCATGGAGGGGGCAGGTGTGATGTGTGTGGGGGGAAGGAAGGGGTGGATGTGGAAGGGCTGGCTGCAGAATGGATGGGGCAGGTGTGATGTGGGGAAGAATGGGTGGGTGGAGAATGGATGAGGCAGGTGTGATGGGGGGAAGAAATGGGTGGGTGTGGATGGGACAGGTGTGATGGGGAGGAATGGGTGGGTGTGGATGGGACAGGTGTGATGAGGGGAGGAATGGGTGGGTGTGGATGGGACAGGTGTGATGGGGGAGGAATGGGTGGGTGGATGGGACAGGTGTGATGGGGGGGGGAGGAATGGGTGGGTGTGGAGCTGGCTGGTGTAATGTGTGTGGGGGGTCTACACTAGACCTGGCCACTCAACTTAAGGTTCACAACTCCAGCTACATAGGATACGTAGCTGGAGTCATCTTACCTTAAGCCGAGCTTGGCAGTGTCCGTACAGCAGGAGGCCGACAGGAGCAAATGCTCACGTTGGCTTTCCTTGCTCCTCGCCAGAGGAGGAGTGCTGGATGCTGGTGGGCGTGCCTTCTCAGTTTGATTGAGCGAGTCTTAACTAGACTTGCTCAATGGAATTCTGGAAGATTGATTGCAGCAGCAGCAATCTTCCTTTTAGTGTAGACAAGGCCTTGGAGGATAATGGCATTGGAAGCAGGCACCATGGGGTGTATAAGAAACAGACTACAGCAACAGCCTATTCCTGCATAATTAAACAATTAAAGGAAAGCAGGAGATAGAAAATCACTAGCCTTGAGTGAAGAGTGTGATATGGTATAACAAGGATCTTAGTTGAGACATCCATTCAAATTGGGCTGGATTGGGCTGGATCTCTTGTGACAAGGGCCAGGGACTTCTTGATGGGTGAATGACAGCTGCATCTAGGCTGAGGCAGGGTGGGTAGCAGGTAGAACCCTCCAGGGGGCTGTTCTGGGTCCTGCTTTGATTTTTATCTCCCAAGCAATCGAGAGGAGGAAGCAGAAAACATCTTAATTACCTTTTAGAAGAGATGTTGCAAATGCCCTGGGAGAACAGCAAGAAAAGAGGCAGAGAGGCTGGAGGATGAGCAGAAATTAATAATGTGGGTTTGAAATCTGTGACGACTCAGCTAATACCTTTGGGCAAGAATAATTCTGAAAGCAATGCCAGGGAATGGTTTAGAAAGCAATAGCACCGACACTGATGCGGGCTGAGAGAGCAGATGACAAGTCAGATGGGTTGTGGCGTGCTGAGCGGTGCCTTCGCGCGCATGAGACCACAAAGCAAATCATGGAACCAGATGCAGATGATTCCTGCTTCCACGCTGCGACTGCGGCTACCCTGGGACCTTGCTCAGGGAGTGAGCTACTGACGGACAAGACAAATGAGGGAGGGAAGCAAAAGTGACAAAGGGGCCGGATGAAATAACCGGCCAAGACAGGTGCAACGAAAGAACAAAACGTGCACAGGTCCCCTGACGTCATCGGAGCCAGCCCGGAAGGCTGTTTGGCCCTTACTACGTGTGGTTAGTGGAAGGGAAGTTAGGAGAAAGGAGGCAGTAAAAGGCTGACGTGCTGTCAGAGCTTCATCTCGTTCAGCGATGTGCTTGGTAGTTCTCCTGCCTGTCCATTCTGCAGACTGCCTTGCAGGAAGGAAGTAATGTGGATTCTCCTGGCCCCTCACTTACCCATACAATTTCCTCTCACCCGCTCATTGTTCTGGGCTGCCCCTCACGGCCGGATGTGGCATTTTGGTGACTCTCCTTCACTTCTGCTCCTCAGGGTGTCAGCGTCTGCTACGAAGGATGCTTGTTCTTCCAGCCAGGTCGCACACTGGCTCTGCCCTTTCTGGGGTACCAGTGTCCCATACAGAGTGTGCAGCGCCATGGCAGAAGTCGACACGTCGAGGTTCCTCTTTGGCATCTCTCTTCTTCCACAGCAATGGCTGGTAGGGCTGCTCCCTTGAGTGCCTCAGACCCACAGACCAGAATATCATCTTAAGTAACTTCTACCCACCCTTTGACTCACCCCTGTGCTCCACTGGTTGGCAGAGTACTGACCCACCGGGCTGAAATCTTGCCCCCTTTTTAAGGCCCCCTACATCAGCTAACTCCACTCCGGTGGCTTTTGCATAGTTTTGCCTCCATCATGCTCCTGTCAGCTCCTCAGAGTGGGAACTCCAGAGCACACTTGAGCTACGAGGGTGCAGCTGCCCAGGTTTTGGTCCGTGTGGGGTTATCCGCCCCCCGTCAACACTTCCTCGCTGTCTTCTCTCTCTTCCGGTGAATTGAGACCCGTGAGAAACGGCTCCACTGAGAAACCCCCCCCCACTTGCTGTAGCTTCCTCCGAGCTAGGAGCTGACCTGGGCGTCTTAAACTTTAGCAGTTTGGCTGGCGTTGAACTGTAAAAGCTTTTGCGTGTCTAGAGGCGAGAAAAGAGAAGGCTTTGAAGGGGTTTAAATAGGACGGGATGTGGTCAGCTGGGGCAGGGGCACGGCAGATAGTTTTGCGAGTCCATTTTGGGTGCGTTGGAGTAGGGGGTGAACCAAGGGCCTGGGCCTCCGGAGAGGAGCCTGTAACAATGTCACAAAATGGCGGAGGCAGGGAGAATGGAGCGAAATGGACTGACAGGCCGTGGGGATATTATGGCAGGACTGAGGGACAGTCTCAACATGGGGAGAAAGGGGGAAGGATCAAAAGTGACTCTGAGAGTCAGGGAAGATGGCGGAGTGATTGCAGACGGTGCAGGGGGGAAGACAAGCTACAGTGTGAGGTCCCTCTCTGTCCTGGGCAGCAAGTCAGCACAAACCCAATGACGCTGCACTGAATTGCCAGCCTTGTGCTGTTGCAGGCATTGTCTTCCCAATAAGACATAGACATGGTGGCCTGGCCACTTTGGGTAACACAAGATCCCATGGCAGAGCCTGCAAGAGGAGTGTCATGATCTTGAGGGTTAGCCAGCAGCCTGGGGACTAAGGGGTTAACTATGTCCCTTACCTAGCCAGGTGGAGTGGCCAATAGGAATGTAGGTAGGAATTTCAAACTGGGACAAAGGAATTTTTGGTTTTTCCCTCCTTTGTTCTGGGCAGTTCTCTCCAGCTATTGAGGGGGACAGACACTATGTCTCCCTCCAAGAAAAGACTCTTTCTTCACTTTCTGTAAGTAGGGTAAAGTTTAGATAAATCCATCAGGTTTCATTGTTTTATGGTTTGGGTATGGGATCTGCTGTCTGTGCACTTTTTAAAAAATGTTTTGGCTTTCCTTTGTAACTAAGTTCTAGGCCCATGGAGTTTCTCCATGAGTATATTATTTTGTTACTTTTCCATCTAATCGTTATGCTCGCAACAGGAATAGTGTGGTGATGATAAAAGTTTTCTCTTTTCCTTTTATTAACCTGGTATTGGTTAATGGTGGTGTCCTGCTTTTTACTTTAGGGGTGAGATTTTCCCAAATGGTCTCTTCCCTGGTTTCTTTATTAATTTGGGTGGTGGCAGCGGAGAGTCTATTCCCAAAATCTAGGGTTTTAAGATTTTGGGGGGAAGTTTTATACCAAATCCTGGTAGATAAGGTTTTGGGGTACACTTGCTGGCCCCCACTTCTGCATTTATCGTGCCAGAGTGGGGAAGGAGCCATGACAAGGAGCAACATTGCTGAGTCCTGGCCAGATTCTGACTGGGACTGCTCTTGTCCACTGCCCAGTTTCCCCTGTGGAATATGGCGTCGTTTTGCCCAGGTGCAGCTGCGCTGGGTGTAGTGGGTCACTGTAGCGTGTTGAAGTGTTGGCTGGGAGGCTTTGGAACAAAAAAAGCTAGTTGCAAATGTTCAGTGTCTTTGGAACAAGAGAGGTTTATAAGGAAAATGCCGTCTGCAAAATATTGTCTCCCCTACGCCAATGCAGAGCTGTTCCTTCCAGCAGTTTGTCCAGGCCTGCTTGGAATATCCTGAGCAGTAGAGTTCCTGCTGCTTCCCTTAGGGAGTCCATCCCTGAGCCAACATGCGGAGGAAGGTGAAGCGTGAGATCTCAAATGGAGCTCAAAAGGCAGTTTATGTAGATTTCATTTCCCTGTAGCATGTCCGATTCCGGAGTGTGGTGCCAATGCACACAGAACAGCGGTTTGCCCGTGACTGACTGCCCCATCTAGCCCCCCGCAGTCCGCAGGGTCTTTGCTCTTCACGGATGGCCAGAGACGTTTCTGGGGAAGATTTTGTGTCGTTGCCAAGTGCGTTCTGTTCCTGTTAGAAATGTAATGCACCCCCCTTCTCCGAAGCTACTAGACACTGTGATTTCTCTTCTGCTCGGAGCCGGATCCTCGCTCCCATGTCCCAACGCTGCGTCGCTCTGTGATAACCGTGGGGCCTGCTGGAAGAACGCCAGAA
The DNA here is from genome assembly GCA_019425775.1 of Rafetus swinhoei. Classification (NCBI taxonomy): domain Eukaryota; kingdom Metazoa; phylum Chordata; order Testudines; family Trionychidae; genus Rafetus; species Rafetus swinhoei. Next base: position 40,665,467 of record CM033428.1, on the reverse strand, counting down.
CTGCAGGGTGTGTGGATCCCGTTGAAGTTGGTGCCGAGAAACCTGCTGCCCCTCCGTGATGTACGTGCCGTGCTGCACTCCTGAGGCGACTCACAGGCAGGCCTGACCTGTGGCCCCTGGGCAATGGGGTCGTTGGAAGGCAGAGGCTCTAGATTGCAGAATGGACCTTCCTTTACCTAGTCCCGCTCCCCCCAACTTCTTCCGTGTGCTGCCACCCCCAGCTCGCTGGGCTCGGCGGCATTTGGCATGTTCATGCATTGCGGGCGGGGCGGGGCGGCATGCAGGGAGCAAACCTGCTTTCTCTCTGGCTGGGATGCATGGCTGCAGAATCTGACACGTGCCACCGCAACAAGCGAGCGCCTCACCATAGCCTGTGGGTTGGCCCAAGGCAGGGCCCTGCAGAACTCGGCCCGCTGGCATGGAAGAGCACCGCCCGGCCTCAGATCGCTGCTCTCCTGGGGCGCGCATGGGGCTGGGCGGTGGGAAGGCAGCGCTGCAGCCAGGCCGGCCGTGCTGCGCTGAGCTGAACTGAGGGTTGTCTCACTCCCAAGATAGCTCAAGCCTTGCAATGCATCTCTTGCTTCAGGCTCGGTCTGTGAGCCTACGCAGGGCCTACGCCGTGGCTTGCAGCCCTCAGCTTGAAGGCTGGCCCCTAGGGCCATGGGAGAGAGGCCGTCTTGCTATCACCTAAGTGTAAACACTGCTGAAGGTAACTTCCCGCCTTCTCTGGAGCGGGCTGCAGTGTGCTTGGCCATAGCAGCTGCACCAACATATCAAGGACACACAAGAAGGCCTGGGATTTGCAGCCCGCTGGCTCTCAGGTCAGCCCGACCAGTTGCTGGGCTCTGGACCAGCCAGGGCTCTGTTGATTTGCTTCACGTATAAGTTGTTCAGGTGATTGCAATAGGGATGAAGTGGGGACACAAACCAGGGAAGATCATTTTGAAGGAAAGCGCAAAGCTCGCTAAGTGCTGTGAGAAATGAACAGGGGAAACTAGAGGGCACTCGGAGGCAGAGGAGGGCTAAGCTGGTAGGAATCGAGTCCAGCTAAATCAATAGAAAGTGATTATCCATGTGCATGAGCTGCACCAATTGAACTGAAGCAGTTTCCAAACTGAATTAAACTGGTCCAGTTTCACGTGTAAACAGGGCCTTGCTCTCAGACATGGCGCTTGAAGAAGGACTGGAGAAAGATTGCCTCTGGTAAACTGTCCCATGCAGAGAGAGAGCAGGAGCTACTCTCTGTTTGGCTCCACGGGGGACTACGCTCCAGCTCTGGGTTTTGTACATTTTAGATTTCTCCTATATGAGGAGTCCAACGTAGAGATAACAGGGGTCACGTCATGCCCTGTCTTTTGACCAGTGCGGGCTTACTAAATGCAGGGTTAGTGCGGAGAAGCCACTCTAGGGAGAGCTTGTAATGAGGTTCGAGAATACGTGCTCAGCCCCATGTGTAGATGTAGACGGGGATCTGGCTCTAGCTCCACCTGATAAATCACGTCCAGAAGGCGGATCTTTTCGTTCCTGTAAAACAGAAAGAAGAGGCGATGTGAATGGTCCCGCAGCGGCTGGCCGAGCCGGGGTTCCCTTATCCGTCGTTGAGAAGAACCCGCGTGTGTCTCATCGCTGTCTTCACACGCATGGGTAGCCTGTGGCTAAGCGCCACGAGCCCCGCGGGCAGCAGATACAGGGACGGCAACGTTCCATTTGCGCTCCAAGTAGAGGCCAGGTGTTTGTCATCTGGAACTTATTGGAGACAAGCCAGCACCGCATGTTTCTGAGCGCTCAGAATGGGCGGAGTGAAACGGTGCAGGGTGGAGTGAAACGGTGCAGGGCGGAGTGAAACGGTGCAGGGCGTTGCCAGCATCTCTAAAGGAAGCTGTGGCGCAGCCGTCCCTGCAAGTGTCACCTGTGACTGACAATCCAGTCGTTGGCCCATCCAGGATTGAGCCATCTGTAGGGTAGGATTGTAGACTGAGACAACTCTGAGTACCTAGCTGGCTCAGATTCCCTTGACCCTGGTCCTTCTGGGGACAGACCTGGGGTTGGCACGAGGGCACCTCTGTCTCAGTACTGCCTGTCACAGTCCTGCAGACTGCAGTCAAGGTTGCTCTTCAGTGACTTGGCTCCAAGGGTTCTTGTCTGGGAGGGTCTGTCCCCTGGCTTGCCCCCGCTCTGTTCAGTGCACATAAGGAGACAGGGCTAAGAGAGAGCCTGGTTATTACAGCTCTTCATTTCTCTCCCCTCCGGTGCTTGGTAGAGTTTGAGTGGAGGGTAACTGGTGACTGGCTGCAGCTCACTCACCATAGTGATGTGGGAAAATACGGGCCGGGAGCCGCAAACATTGCGCGCCTTCAGGAAACCCTGCAAGTATTTCCCACTGTTGCCAACTTTGGGGTATGCCCCCAACCAGCCGTAACATACGGCCCCAGTGTGGACATGTCAGAGAACCTTGCTCAGAGCCGGCCCCAGAAGCCGCGTTAGTCTGTTTCAGCAAGAGCAACGCCAAGTCCTGTTGGGCATAAGCCTTTGTGGACTGGAACCCGCTGCTTATGTCCTACCGTTGGCTATTGTTGTGGAGTGTTACAGGGCACTGGTACAGTTCACCCCAGAAGTGGCTGCAGTTTAGATATGGATCAATTCCGATATATAACCCCTCCCTTTGTTAAAGTTAAGATGGCTGCAGTAAGTAGCAAAGACTAGAAAATAACTGCCAAGTACGTCACAGGTTCAATGGAAAACGACAACAACATTTACGAGTAAGTCTTCAATGCCATTTCAAGCTAACCATTAAGTGACTGGTGAGAACATAACTATTAAAGCCTATGCAGATAAGATAAGATACTATACACAAGATCTGAATTCCTGTGCAGTAAGTATGTTCCATAACACAAATCTAGCCATGTGAGTTCTGAAGTAATATTATGGCCTTACCTTTTATTGTCATTAGAAGTGCATTCAGATTGTTCAGGAGGAAAGGGGTTTTATAAGCCCTGACCCTGCAACTAGATCTAGATATGCGGATGCCTGTACAAGGGGCTAGCCCATCTGGATGTGAAAGCAAGATTCATACCTGAATGTAAGATCAGTATCTGCCAAGATAAAATTCATGTCCGGGAGCGATTTCTGATTCATGCCACAGACTCGATCATTAACACTGCAAGAGTGTCCACGGATCTATTTTGTTTTGTGCCACGGATGCTGTTTTTTTGTGCCGTTTGCATTTCCCACGGCTAGGACAGTGAGGCTAAGATGGCCCCTTTCATTTTTGTTTTTATCCACTTTTGCTATCTGGTACCCTGGCTTTCCTGTGTGCACAGGGGTTGGATGCACATTCACCCTTGCAAGAGAAAAATGTTGAAATTAAAAAATAAATAAATCTGTGATTATTCATTGGCTTGAAAAAAAAATCAGGAAAACATTTCTTGCCATAGTCCCACCAACACGCCCCCCAGAGTCTGCCATATACAATATAGACGGTGTCTCTTTAACTGAAGCCCTCAGAGCAAGATTTAAAGACTTCAAATGACAAAGAATCCACCATTTGCACTAGTTTAAAGCTGCTAGCAACCCATGGCCCATCCTGCAGAAGAAGCTGATGTCTCTTTAACTGTAGTTTAGACCCTAATTTGTCAGGGAGGGAAGGAGAAACGGGCATGTGTAACTTACCTTAGAAATTAGGAAAAACCAAATAAACAGCCCCTCAGCTCTTCTGTTAAGTGACTGTCCATGCAAAGTCCTATATGTACCAACATTCCAGAGTGCGAAAAGGCTTGCACTGATTCCTCAAGCAGACAGGCCCTGAGCTTTGCCTCCCGTGACTTCTGTGCCATACGTCTACGCTGCTATTAAACAGCCCCTCAGCCGGAGCCCTGCGAGCCCAAGTCAGCTGATGTGGGCCAGCTGTAGACCTACCCTGAAGGGCCAGGCCGTGCTGTTATAAAATCCAACTTTACGTGCATGTTCACCAGGAGAGGACTTTGCAAGGACGATCACGTACAGAAGAGTGGAGGGGCTGTTTGTTTTGTTTTTTTCCTAATTTCTAAGATCAGCTCTGGGCTGTGACCGGCGATGTGCAGGAAATCAGACTAGGTGATCATGCTCATCCTTTTGGGCGTTATCTGTGAGATGGGAAATAGGTTTAATGGGCTGCTAGGGATTCGCCTGGCATGAAGTCCCCAGGAGGTGTTAAGGCAGCATATCTGGTCTACATCACACAACCATCTCGTCCCTGGGCCTCTCTCAAGAGAAACGGGGAGGACACGCTAGGTATTTCTGCACTCTGGCATGGCTCCTTGGGGCCGCGAGCACTGGGTGTTAGAGCAGCCTTTGGGTCACTCTGACTTATGCAGGGAACTGGGCTAGTCCCCGGGCAGTCCCAGGATCCAAGGCCACGAAAGTGGTACGTTTAAAGCCAGCTCCATCCACCCATCCTCATCCATCCTATGCTGGGTTAGGATCCCAGAAAGACTCTCTTGAGTCCCGATGCTGCCTCGCATTCCTGGGAGCTGCTGCCTTTTGCTTATATTTACATTTTGTTTGATCTCAGGTACAGAAAAAAAAATCAAGCTGAAAATACGGCTGTAACATCCTACTGCCTCTTGGAGCTGCTCCGTATGCCCAGCCAGAGGCAGAATCACAGTGGGGAAAATATAAGCAGCTGGATTTAACATTGTCAAGACAGCTCTGATTGCAGCCGGGTGAAATTAGCTCTGCGTTTCCCCTGTTCTCCTTCTCCTTCCCTTCCCACTATAATTCCTGCCTCTCTTTAGGTGTCTGACAACAGGGGCAGCAGTAAGCAAATAGTTAAGTTTTGCTTCTCCACCCCGTGGAGTGTTGGGGGTGTTGCCTGTGTCAGAAACAATATAAGAACAGTCGGAAGTTGCAGTTGGCAAGTGAGGCTTGGCGTAGCAGTGGTGGGGCATTTAGATCTGGTGGGGACTTTTTTTTCCCTGAGACTGTAGACACTTGATCTGTCCAGAATGCCTGAAAACAAGAGGAAAGGGAGAGGAAAGGGCAAAAAGAACAAAGAAGGGAAAGAAAGGGAAAAAGAACCAGACCCAGGAAAAGGTACTTTCAATTTTTAACAAATTTTACTGCAATTAAAAAAAAACCCTCTGGCAAGAGTGTACTTGTAGATTGCATGAGTCCACCGCAGTAATAAATAGCATCTATCAAGCCAATCTGTCTCCATCTCATTCATATCTCAAGCAGGTAGAAATCTTGCTTTCTCAAATCCTCCTCCTTGCTAACCCAGCTAGAATTTGGGGCAGTGTGTTCTCTAGAAATAGCAGCACTCCTGATCTCCTTTCCAGTCGGGACATACTAATTACAGGGTTTCAGGCTAATCCTTTTTTTTTTCTTTTTCCTAAGGTATGATTCAGAAAGTCTCTGGTCAGGCATGGGGGAATATATCTTGGGATAGATGAACGATCATAGACCAAATCTGATTTAATTTACAGCATCATTATTCAAGCAACTGTATTGCATGTCAGCTAAAAGCACGTGTAGTGGAAACCTCCATGCTTGGGTTTGGTATTGGATTGTTAATTACAGGCGCTGCAAGATGTGACAGCTGGTCCCTGCACCTAGCACTGTAATTTCTTAGCTGATGATGGGAGAACGGTCATGCTGCGTTGCATTCATACTGTTTTGCTGCAGCACTGTTTTGTGCTGGGGAAGAATGGACAATACGACTGTTCTGGTGGCGACGTAGCAGCGTGGTATCTCTCTTTCTCGCTTGCCTCCATTGTTCCTGGGGGTTACTGATGTGCTGTGTATCTGGTAATTTATCTGGACAGTGCTGCGGCTTTGTAATGGTTTTGCTTTTTACTGGTGTGGAGAGAAACTAGAAGCTGGACTTCTGTCCTGGGGAAAACTTTCCAATGGCTTAGCTCTACAGGGGTTCCCAGCTTGTGGCCCACATTCTGTTCTTCCCACAGATCTGAACAGACTTGCCCTGGGTTTTCCATGGTGTAACTGATGGTAGCATTTGTCTCTGCCTTCGCTCATCATCTTTTCGGGGCTGTCCCCCCGTCTCCCGCCTGTGCCCAGGCCGCGTAACCATGTTGGGAAGCCAGGATCGGGGCTGTGGGGGGTGCTGTCCAAGCCGATATGTTGTGGTGCCATGAACAGAAGGGTCTGTCTTTGCTGCAGGACTAAAAACCAGCTGCTGGGGAAGGGAGAATGTTCCGATTCACAAATAAACACTCCCATGAAGGGGCAGCTGTTTTGGAGCAATGTGGGGTGGTGGTGTCTGCCCTGTCCCATGCACAACTGGGGAGGGGCAGTGCCTGGGGAGTTGGGTTGTGATTGGGGTACATGGGGGGGTACCTCACACTATGTAGTTGGGCTATGGTGGGTGGGGGGGCAGGATCTGAGATGGGGGTGGCAGGTGGCAGGGGCCTGGTTCTGGAGTAGAGGGGCTGCAGGTGGGGGTGTGTGTGCCTGGCCCTGGGGGAGGTGGGCTGCAGGCGGGGGGTGCCTGGCCTTGGGGGGGGGTGGGCTCCAAGCTGAGCGCTTGGGCAGCAGCCCAGGAGAGATTCAAATGCCGCCCAGCTGATTAGCAGAGCGTCCACAGTTCCCGCAGCTGGCAGCCGGTGTTTCCACTAGTGGTGCCCATCTGCACATGTCTCAGTGCACAGAACAAAATTTATTCCACCTAGGGATTGAAACAATTAGAGGGAACATTGGTGGGGTGATGTCTCTGTTGGTTTCAGCCCTCCTGTGCAAAGCTCCAAGTGAGACTGAGGGAAAAGCAAATGAGAAAAGGGCCCCACCTGTAGCACACCTACCCTAGGGCCAGCCTGGAGAGGTCCAGGGCTCTGGGCTGGCCTGGTTCCTTTCTGCTGTCCCCGACTCGCCCTCCAGCAGGGTGTGCCCCGGCACTCTGGGGGCCCATTTCCCAGCAAGTGCGGTTCCCTGGGGATGAGAAATGTGCCCTGTGTTCCTGCTGATCTGACTGGGAGTTGCATGCAGGGCAGTTCTTTCCCTTCCCACCCTGTCACCCTTGGGAGAACCCGGAAAGGTCCCTGGGAAGACAAAGGAAGGCATCATGTAGCGTGGTGCGGGCGGTGCTAAACACCCTGTCCCATTGCCTCTGAGGTATTTAGGCTCCTAACTCCCATAGAAAGGTGTGCAAGTTGGGCACTTATATACGTCTGAGTAGCTGGGGCTTGGGCCCTCTTCTCCCACCCCGGGAATATGAAGGTACCAAATTCGGCTCCTCCAGCTCTGGCTCTCCCCAGGCAGCAGCAAGAGAGGGCGCGGGCCTTCCTTCGTACTAAGCAGATGTCTTACTGGCCTAGCAGATGAGGCCGGAGTCTCTCCTCACGCAGCCCCGCTCGACGGAGCCCGTGAGGCCTCTCCTCCCCAGTGTGTGAGAAGAACTAGCCCTCCTGAGGGGTGGTGTTCATATCCGGGGCTCCGCAGCCAAGCCTGGGACAGCCCCTGGAAGGGGAGCTCCGTGAGGCCTGATGGGCCCTGGGGGAGCGGTTTTTCTGACCGCCGACTGTGTGACAAATGCATGACGTTTCCAGGGCCCGTCTCCTCAGGAGACCCGGCGGTGAGCGCGCGGGGGGTGCCGGAGAGAACAGGACAGGAGGGGGAGGGCTGTGAGGGGACCGCTGGCTCCTCTGAGCTCTCCGGGCAGAAGTCTGCTGCCGCGTCAGTAGAGCTGTGTCTGGGATGACAGCGGTGGTTGGAGTCTTGGCGAGACACACGCAGTGCTCCAGGGGAGCTGCATGGAACGGTTCTGAATAATTGCAGCTGCCCGGGCAGGGGCTCGTGCTGCCCAGGCCACCGCGTCCTATAACGCCCTGAGTCAGTAGGGCGGGGGCAGGAGGAGATGAAAACCCATTTCAAAACCAGGACGGGAGCTGATTATTTACTCTGGTTCCCTCTGATCGAGCAGATAGAAACTGACCCTACCTGGCAGGTGGATTGAGTCCCTGGGCTTGGCCAGCCCTCGCCCCTCTCGAGTGAGTGGATGGTGTAGACTGACCCCCTCCATTGACTGTTGCCCCGAGCCACCCTGGGACCATTTAAAATTCTGACGACTGCAAATATCACTTGAGCGTCCCAGTGCCTAGTGACTACAGTCCAACGTCTGTGAGACAGAGACCTGTGGACAGCACCCCATTCAGCATGTAATGGTGACAACCTACCATAGGACGAGACGAGAGGGAGATTGCCGTGGTGATGGGTGTGTTACTCGTGTGCCTTGCAGCGTGCAAGCTGTATTTCCTGCCCCACAGCACTTACAATCCCAGGTCTGGCTCCTGCAAGCTTGCAGTGTGAGGGAGCCAGGTTACTTCTGTGCCTGCGCTGGGCGATACAGGGAGAGTTTAGTCTCCAGATCTGTCAATCGTGGCCTCCCTCTCCAGCATGAAAGCACTGCCGGCGGGAGCACCCGCAAAGGGTTGTAACTTAGGAGAAGAGAGTTTCCCACCACAGCTTTCAGCTCCTGTTGGCTTTAGGCTTCCATGGACATGCAAAAAGCACAAGCGGCAGGCTGACCTCCTGGGACGGGCTAGCCCTGTGTGCAGATGAGGAACCAAGGGAAGGCATGCCCTGCCGGTTCTGCCCACTGCTCTTGCTGCAGGCTGGGGTGGAAGACTTGGGGGATGCAGGTCTGGAGGAAAATGCCTCCATGGGAGTGTAGCTGAGAGGGCTGTGGGTGGCGAAGGACAAGATTCTGGGAGGTTGTTGCCAGTCACCTTCCCACTGTGACACTTATGGGACGGACCTCGGAGAACAGGGCCAAAGTCATTGGTGACCGGAGGGAAAAAAAATCTTCCCAGAGCTGGAGACCAGCTGCCAGAAGGGCCACGACCAGGAGAGCAAAGGTTGTGTGGAAGCCTCCTTGTTAGGATGAACAAGGAGGAGGTGACAATGATGCCAGGGCACTGGAGAATGCCTAGGGTGCACGGAAGCCTTTATAGCATCATAAACAAGGGGAAGAGAAGCCAAACTTCCAGAGGGGAGGAATCCTGAGATGTTGGAACCCTCAGCTGCGGGCTGGAGGGCAATTTGCAAGGGAAAGGCAAAGAGAAATGGGAAGTACCTTGTAGGCTGAATTCCTTAGCAGTTCCATGCGTTCTCTCTTCCCTTTTGGTGGCTTCAAGGAAACTGTTGTGTGTATGCAGAATTGTGGGCTATTCCCCATTGGCGATCAGGCAGGGAGACCACGAATCACGCCGTTCTTGTGCGCAGCCGCCGGGAAGGGTTAACTCTGAAAACCAGGGTGTAACGGGAGTGAGGAGGGAAGGTTTCCAAAGCTCCCTTCTGAAGAGCGTGGCAACAGATGCGTCCTTGTATGTGTTTGGTTTTCACAAGAGTCGGGATTTGATTGTAATGTCCCTCTGGGAGGTATTAGCACTCAGAGACAATCTGCATGAGAGAGAAAGTCTTTCTGCGGCTCTTCTGTGCTATGGTGAAGAGCTTCAGGTTAGAAATAGAAGGGTCAGTCTAATTGTCCACATTACGAATCTCCCAAGAGTGGAGCATCAGACCCAAGCACAAAGGTGAACTGATTCGCCCAGTAATTCTCGACTGATCTGATTTACTCCCCAGTGTCACATGGGTAAGAACGCCCTCCTGTGGTAAGTATTATCCTGGGGTAGGCTTAGTTCTAAGCACTTTGCGAAATGGCGGTGCATGCGCTAAGCCTGAAATGGGTCCATGAAGATGGGAAGACCCCAAAGCGGGATCAGTCTCAGGAGCCAAGCCTCAGTTTGTTCCTGATGGAGAAGTACTAAGGAAGGAAGAAGTCTGTCCATAGCTCCTTAGACCTATTCAGCTTTTCTCTCTTTGCAGTTCCACTGGGTGTTTTAAGGGGGGTGGTCAGTGGATGTGTCCCCAGGAATGAATTTGGCCCTGTATTTATTGAATTTTAGAGAGCGCTGTGCTTCAGCATGATTAAGGGCTATGTTTCTTCTGGCTCTCAGAGGAGGCTGTTTGCGTGGGGTGGAATCCACGCAGGAGCCCTGGTTTGTGCATTCTGATCCGGACGCGAACAGTGTCTGAAAAGACGCCGGAGAAATGATTTCCTCGTAGTGTCTGGGCCTGGCCATGATGCCAGCTTCCTAGCACTGCTGAGGTGTTGCAAAGGGATAGCTGGGTGACCCCAAGTCCTACAGCCAGCATAGGCGGCCCTGAGTTACTCGCTGCTCCTCTTTTGTGGAGAGGCGGGGAGCAGAGGGCCTGCCAGGGGCCGGAGGGGTGAGGCAGGAAGCCCAGCGTCCCAGCCAGCAATCCTGGTCTAGTGCAGCAGTCCATGGGAGACGGCTCCAGCCGACATCACCTAGAGCATCCCTTTGGCTGGCTCAGGACGGGGGAGCAGAAAGATGCTCTCCTCGGCTGCCTGAGTGTGGACTTGGCACGGCCGAGGTCTTTAAACCTGTTCCAGGCGGGACTCAGGAGTCAAGGGGGGCTGGCTGGGAAATCTGCCTGTTGCAGAGGTTTAACTGAGGCCAGGCGAGTCTGCCCAGAGCGCCCGCCTCCCGTGCCCTGGGCGAGCTAGCCCGCGATGACCGCCAGGCAGGCAGGAAGTCGGAGAGGAAGACAGAACTGGAGAAGGTGAGGCGAGACGGGCTTCTTAGTCACATGAAGAACAAGAAGTGCCATCCATGCCATCCACAGTGCTGGTTTCCTGAAAGGGCCGGCTAATGGCCAGCCTCGGTTCTCTGCCTCAGGGGTTCCTTCCGTTCTAGTGCCTGTCGGCACTGCTCTGGACAAACCCACCGAGAGTCACCCGTCCCCCCATGGAAGACTCCTGACGTGGGATCTTGTGGCTGGGAGAGAGGGCCCATTTTACCCATGGCTTGCTTTGGAAGCAAGAAGCTATTGAAACAGTATCGGGGCCACATGGGGCTGCATCTCTTCCCCGCGATGAGGCTGGTGTTTATGTTGCTGGTTTTCTTTTGGCACCGTTAATGAGAAATACTTGTACTAAACTCAGGGTATGTCTGCACTTGCACCCTCCTTCGAGAGAGGGATGCAAATGAAGACATTTGAAATTGCAAATGAAGCTGGGATTTAAATATCCCATGCTTCATTTGCATATTCGCGGTATGGTGCTATTTCGAAATAGCTCTATTTTGAAATAACAGACGCTGTTAAGATGCGGTTATTTCAAGAGAAAACCTTCTCTCAAAACTGGTAAACCTCATTGTATGAGGAATAAGGGTTATTTCGGGAGAAGGGTTTTCTCTCAAAATAACCGCTTCTTAACAGCGTCTCTTATTTCGAAATAGTGCCATAACGCAAATATGCAAATGAAGCACGGGATATTTAAATCCCGGCTTCATTTGCAAATTTCAAATGTCTTCATTTGCATCCCTCCCTTGAAAGAGAGTGCAAGTGTAGACATACCCCCACAAGTAAATATTTAGGTAATTAACAAATTGGTAATTGTGTTTGGCAGAGTCTCTCACCAGGGCTTAGATGGGATCTCTGGGCAGGTTCTGCAAGGAATTAGAGGTGTTCTCATGTTTCGTTGTACCAGTGATAGTGATGAGGAGATGTTCGTGGAGCCTTCAGTCTGAGGATCCCAAAGTCCTTTACTGGCTCCTGCTGATCCTTACAGCCTCCCTGGAGCACAGAAGTTGATTATGGACATCATTTAGTCTGTAGAATATTTGATGGGTGATGTGTGGAAAGGAAAGAACCCAGCCTGGTCTCAGATCCCAAGCTGAGACGGTCTGGCTGGGGGTTAGGGAAAAAACCCGTGCTACCTGCTAATTGGTTTGAGACAGAACAAATAAGGAACTCCAGAATGCCCTCCAGAGTCATTTTTTGAGGTAGAAGTTACTTTAAACTGTGTTAAAACCCTACAAAACACAGGGGAGCTGGCATGAAGGTTTGTTAGAAACCCTCACTCAAAGCGAGTGTGCTGCCACATTCTCTAAGTTTACAGTCATTTCAAACAAATGCTTGTATGTGTGTGTACCCAAATTTGCTCACTGACGTAATTTCAGAGTAAAATCAGGTTCAAAAGAATAGGCCAGTTTTTCAGTGGATGTAAATTTGGCTTAGCTGTGCTGGCTTCCATGGAACTATGCTGAGTTGACCCCCGTTGAGGGTTTGACCCACTAGTTTTCAACTGAGGTTCACTCTGAGGATTGGGGTCCATTTGTAGCTACCCGAGGGTGCTGAAACCTGCTGCAGTTGAAACCAAAGCTAGGACTGCCCCCGCCCAGGGTGTTCAGTGCATTTTGAATGGCTGTGGAAGGCAGCGGGTGGCTAAGCTGTTCTTGCAAGCACAGTGCCTTTGGGAGATCTCTCTGTGTCTCCCGCTCCTCCTTCTCCAACCCTCCATGCAAAGCCTATGCAAGGGTTGCTGGGTGTCCGGTATTCTACCGGACAGTTCGGTATTTGCGCTCTTTGTCGGTAAAAAAATCAGAGAATACCGGACATGTGCAATGTCTGGTATTCTCTGATTTTTCCGGCTGCGCACCGGACGGAAGCCTGGCGTGGGCTGGGGGAGCGGCTGGAAGTCGGGGCCACGATCGGTGCTAGGAGCCAGTGATTGCGCAGAAGCCTGGCGGGGGCAGAGGGAGTGGCTTGGAGTCCCAGCCACTCCCTCCGCCCCCCTGCTTCTGCTGTGCCCAGGGTGGTGATCGCGGCCCCGCCTCCCAGCTTGGGAGTCCCAGCTGGGAGGCGGGGCCGCGATCGCTGGTCTGGGCCTGTCAGAAGGGGCGGGGGGAGAGGCAGAACCTATTATCCTGCGCTCCTTTTTTTTTTTTTTTTTTGCTTGACCAAAATACCGCGTGTCCGGTATTTTTTGGGGGACCATCTGGCAACCCTATATGCAACCCCAAGTGAGCGGAATCTCTTTGCCAAAGCAAAGCCTGAAAAGATTCCCACGTGTCTGACCGGATTCCACAACCTCTCATGGCACTGTGGCCAGCTCACCTCCATCGTGCAGTTCCTGTCTTGCCCAGGCCTTGCTCAGTTGCTTGCTTCCCTTTTAATAACTCTCCCATTGAGAACTAGAATGCTACTGATTTGGTGGGTGGCCAGTGACGGCCCCTGGCTGTGTGCTGCAGTGCGTGGGATGTGCCATTCATCTTCAGCTCCCTCGCTGCTGCGACACACACCCGGTGTCTTTGCCAAGCCCAGAGCCACCCGTAAAAAGCTGCTGTCAGTTGTTGGCAACCTTGTGAAATTGCTGCTCCTAGAGACTGCAGCGCTGGTGTTAGGCAGAGGGCCTCTGGAGCGTCAGGGTTTTAATGTTCTTTGGTTTTGACTGACTAGGAAAATATTCCTAAAAAGTCAGCACATGTGTTTAGTATTTCAGCTTTGTATGGTTTTTCAGGGCCTTGCAGGTATCTATTACCAGCAAAAGCACTCAGCATTCACCAATTGGAACAGTTTGCTGCTATCCAAAAGTGCTTCCTGAAATGGCTTGAACATTGGAATGAGTCCACAGACCCATGGCCCAACCAGTCTTATTCAGGCAGGGGCAGAGGAGCACAGTGCACAGTTAACTTGTGGAACTCCTTGCTGGAGGATATTGTGAAGGCCAACACTATAATGGTTCAAAAAAGAACTGGATACATTCATGGAGGATGGGTCCATCAATTGCTATTAGCCGACATAGGCAGGGAGAGTGTCCCTGGCCTCTGTTTGCCAGAAGCTGGGAATGGGCAGCAGGGGAGAGATCACTTGATGATTCTCTGTTCTGTTCATTCCCTCTGGGGCACCTGGCATTGGCCGCTGCAGACAGGACACTGGGCTAGATGGACCTTTGGTCTGACCCAGTCTGGCCGCTCTTCTGTTCTCACCTGATGCTCTCTGTTGGAGGGCAGGCAGGCAAAAGGCCTCAGCTCCCAACATGCGCCCGACCGTCTGAGCGCTTTTGAAAATCTGGCGGTACTTTGATGATGTGGGTGTCTCCGTGAATTTCCTTGCAGCCAAGTGCTTTCATCGTGTAGGCTGTGCATTTGTGTTCAGCGGCCAGTGCGCCCTTCCACCGATTCTAGCTCCAGCCGCAGAAAGCATTGTCAGGGCTGGAGAAGAGCAGAGCCTGGTTGGGCAGAGAAAAGGAGGGAAGGATAATCTTCATCCTGGTAGCTAGTGCACATTGTGTTGATCCCTTGCATAATTCTGCTAGCCATGTGGAGCATGGAGCTCCAGTTTCAAAGGCTGCGCTGGCTTCCCACTGCAATGCCCAGGAAGCATTGCCCATATACTAAGCTCCATTGTTTTGGTTTTGGCTGTTTGTGACACAGGCTCTGTGTCTTCACAATAATTAACGGCAGCAGGGTTTCTGGGCAGGTCCCAGATTGGTAGATCTGGATACTGCAGGGGGGATGCTACAAGTTTTGGGAATTTTCTTTCCCAGTGTGTCCATCAGAACCAGAGTTTGTTGACCTCACAAAGATCCTGCATGTTTTGCCTGCGGGGTGATCCTGAGGAATGTGATGAACTTTACGCTGGCATGGTATTTTGTTTAGCATTTGTCAGTAACAAGTTTTGAGTTCCTGTAATGTGCCTAGAGACTGTCTGATAGGCACATTTAATAAACCCTAAAATATCTACAATCGACTCTCCCGCTAGGTGTTGGGTAACAAAGTCGAAGAGGTTCATTAGGAAAGAAGTTCAAGGATTAGAGAGATGTCAGTTATATGGCCAGGAAAAAGGGACTCTGCCCGGAAGAGAACCCTTCCTGGCTCTAGCTATGGAATGATGACTGAGCACCAGAATACTGAATTCTGTCCAGTGAGGTTCACGTAACAGAGCAGGACAAGGGGATGAAATTTAAGGATGGTAGATTTAGGAGAACTGAGAAAAGTCGTCAGTAAAATGCAATGGAAGGACGTATTAAAAGTTGTGGGTATGGAGAAGCCATAAAATGCACCGTAGTGAAGGTTCATTAGGACCAGTGGTTCTCAACCAGAGGTATGTGCACCCTGCGGGTATGCCGAGGTCTTCCAGGGAGCACATCAACTCATCTGGATATTTGCCTAGTTTTACAACAGGCTACAGCATTAGCAAAGTCATACAAACTACAGTGTCACACAGACAATGACTTGTTTATACTGCTCTCTACGTCGTACCCTGACAGGGAAGTACAATATTTATATTCCAATCGATTTATTTGATAATTACATCCTAAAAAAATGAAAATGTAAGGAATTTTCAGTCATTGTGAGGTGTGAAAGTCTAAGTAAAAATAGTCTTGTACTTTTATGCCTGATTTTGTAAGCAAGTGGTTTTTCAGTGAGGTGAAGCTTGTGTGTGTGTGTGTGTGTGTGTGTGTGTGTGTGTGTGTGTGTGTGTGTGTGTGTGTGTGTGTGTGTGTGTGTGTGTGTGTGTCTTGCAAGGGGTTCAGGCATTTGGAAAGGATGAGAACCGTTGAATTAGATGGTGATTTGCCAGAAAAAAGGAAGGTGAAAGGAACTAGAATTAGTCAGGGTGGCTTCACAAGCAACAGCTCAAAGATGGGAAACGAAAGCTGAGAACCTGTATGGGAAATTGAAATGGGAGAAGTACAGCGCCCCCTCACACTGGGGAAAATAAGGCATCAGCCTGGGGAGGGGGGGCAATACTAAAGAGAATCAGAGGCTCAGCATACTTTGCATTTGATAACATTGTCCATCTGAGGATCCCAAAGAGCAAACATGAATGAATCAAGTCCCATTAACATCTTGTCCAATAAATTAGTGTTACTGTCTCCTTTGAATAGAGGGGAGACCCCAAGGAGGTTAAATGACTTAGCCCAAGGCCAGGCAGGAAGTCAGGAGTAGATTGTGTGCTCCACACATTGCTCCAGGGGCCCATCGGGACACAAAATGTGTTGCAACAGGCTAGTGGAGATGCCCTGGTGTGTGTGTGTGTGGGGGGGGCTTACAGTGCATGGCACAGTGTGATCCTCGGGGGCACTGCAGCCCACAGGCAGTCTGGGGTGGGCTGCCATAAATTAGCCCAGGTGGGAGCTTCTCTAATTCATGCAGGTGGCTTTTTCAGTTCCCAGAGTGCTCTAGAATCTGGAAGGCACAAAGGTGAGCGCAAAGCCACCGTCCTGCCCCAGCTTCCTGTCCGGCATGCAGCTTCTTGCTGTGCCTCCTGGAGCCGCATCACAGACTCGCCCTCACCCCCGCCCTGATGACTGAGCTGGGAATAGAATTCCGATCTCCTGACTAACAGCTGCTCTAACCAGGGGCACTAGCTGGCCTGTTGGTCATGGGGAGGGAGATAAATCCTGACCCAGTGACTGAGATCAGGGCTTGAAAAGGTCGCGTCCCTGGGTGAGTAGGGAGCTTTCTTGGGCAAGTGCTGTCAACTTCTGCAGAAGCCCAGCCTTCGTTTCTTAAATTAGGACAGTCACTCTTCTTTTTGCAAGGTTCATCTTCCCCAGACAGAGGTCTTCCTGAGTCTGGTGACAGACAGGCAGCTCCAATGTCTCTGTTGCTGCTCAGAGCTTGTGTAAGCTTCAGAACCGTCTCTCCTCACTTCCTTTCTGTGCCTGCCCTGAGTCTCCCTGGGGACTTTGTTTTTGATTGCTGGAGCTGCACAAAGCTGCCCTGACTGGCCTGGTTGGTTTGCCTGGGCACACCTCAGGGGTCTGGTACCCGAGTGTCTCTGCCTCTCAGGCAGACAAGTAACTAGTCTACAAATTACTGATTCCTCTGCTGGACCCAGCAGACATATACCAATAGCATACGTCTCTTGGAATCCACTTGAATCCAGAAAGCTGAGCATGGGGTTGATTGAGGGTCTCTGAGCCCATGTCCTCTAGGAGGTTTGGAAGAGGTCTCCAATTCATCTGACCCCCAGATTCATGGCACTACTTAATGCACTTTTATAGGTAATTTTGGAGCGTTGACAAGCAATTCTTAAGCTACTTGGAACTCTGCCAAAAATTCTTCTCTTGGCCTAAATTGAATACAAATCTTATGCCCATATCTGCGTCTTATCAAAAGTTAGGAGTGTGGGAGCAGTGGGTGACGATAAAGCTTACTTGCTTTCAGTCCTCACCTTCGCATTGTAACTGGTGCCTCCGTAATAGTGGCCCATGTGTCACTGACATATCACTAAAATGCAGGAGGAAACGGAGCCGGGAGCTATAACCAACCTGGGCTTACAGAGAACAAACTGTACCAGAAACACGTGATGGTTTTGTGGATAAAATGACAAAATAGCTGCCTGAAACGAGCCAGAATGCATGTATTTCGATTTTAGCAAAATCACGTGGTACGCTATCTTGGGAAACCGTAATGCTGCAAATGAATTCCAGCTGGCAGGAAAGCTGACCCACGGATTGAAAACTGGGTGGAGGCCCATTATGAGTGGGTCATGAAAAATGGCAGCGTGCCAAATTTCTGGGGGAAGGTGCAGTCGTGGTACTTGCATGTTGCCAGTTGCCTTACATAATAGCTAAGTTTTGCCAAGTCTCTAACGGGTTGCCGTGTTAGTCTGCAGCTGCAGAAACAAGGGGCAGTCCTGGGGCACCTTAAAGGCTAACAGATATAGCTGGGCACCAGCTTTCATGGCCAAAGACCCACGAAGTGCTTCTACATGAAGTGGGCCTTTGGCCATGAAAGCTTTTCTCAAATACCTGTTAGTCTTTAAGGTGCCACAGGACTTTTCATTAAGATTTGCCACTAGCAAATCTTAGCAGTATTCCAGGTGTTTCCTATTGTACTTAAACAGAGTGAGCAAGGGAATGCTGTGGACTCTGACGCACCCAGAGCTGTTCATCTTAAGTAAACCTGGCATGTGGGTCAGTCCCCCCCCGTCACAGGGTTCGCATTAGCTCCACCCAGCTCCCCTTAGAGTTAGTAGACAAGCTCCCACTGAATTCAGGGGTGGTTTGATTGGCTTTCTCGGCTAAATTAGGGCCCAAAGGGACAGGGAGAGGTTAGAAAAATGACATTTTTGTACCCCTCTCCCCAGTGATAGCACATGCTGTACAACAACTGTACAATGTCCCACTTTCCCTCACGGGACGGAGGAGGTTTTGGCCTTACCCTGCAGCACAGAATGGGGCTTCTGCCTGGAAGGCCCATTAAGAAGGCAGCCCTCAGCTCTAGGGTTGCCAGATAGTTTAACCAAAAATACCGAACCCCACCCCCAAAAAAACCCACCAATGGGGAAAAAATTCTGTTGAGAAAAAAAAAGGGGGGAGACCAAAGTTGAAGTTGTTGAGCAAAAAAAAAGGGGGGGGAAGACCAAAGTTCCAAAGTTGTTAAGCAAAAAAAAAAAAAAAAAAGTGCTGCACCTTTAAATGGCCCCGTGCTCCTCACTCCCCTACCCTCGCCAGACACGGCAGGGGAAAATTGTCCCCGCCGGGCTTCTGGCCGAGGGAAACAGGAAATACCAGATATTTTACATGTCCAGTATTTTCTGTTTTTTTTTTACCAGACGAGGGATGCGAATACCGGACACCTGGCAACCCTACTCGGCTCTGTATAGGCCGTGCGTGCCCTCGCCAAATGGAGATGCTGAAATCATGTCTCGGGCCTCTGCACGATGGCTTGGAGGCTTATGTTGGCTCTGGGCTCTTGCTGCGAAGGGAGGCTCCATAGACGCAATTGCATTGATTTGTTAGTAAGGAGCCTTTTCTCGTTCCGGCCAGTTTCCTGAGGCCGTGGGAGCACGTGTGTGCCCCCCCGCTAGTGGCTGGCAGGAGCTTCTCTGGCTCCTGGGGCCGAGGCGTGCGGCGTGCGAGTGGATGTTCCCGTGTGACACAGTGTGCCCCGGGCTGCCGTAGGACGTGCACTAGGGCTGAGTCCTGCCCCGGTCCTGACCTGACTGCCTATGGCTGTTCCCGTAGTGAGCACTGGGCCTGGCTTGCCTCATGGTGCCAATGTCAGTGGGAGCCTGCTGTGTGGAAGCGATTGGCGGCATGTGACATGCTGGATACATAACACTGTGAGTAAGGCCGCCCCTGGCCATCGTGCCTGCTCTGTGCTGGTGCCAAGGCACACCGGGCTGGTCCTGCCCTACAGGCAGCCCAGGCAGTTTTCTAGGGCAACCGGAGTGAGGGGGCGGCCAAAATTAAACCTGGCAGGGAAAAAAACAACATAACCCTTGCCTAGCCACGCCTTGCTGGGTCCTAATGCCTCTCCCGTTTCTTGCCTTCCCCTACTGCTTCCTAAGCAACCACTGCTCAGCCCTGCCCTCGGGCCCTCCTCGCTGCATCTCCCCCTCCCTGCACAGACTCCACCAAGCAGAGGTGTTAGCCGAACCCTGATGGAGGTGCTCGGAGCCTTTCCCCTCCAGCTTGGGGGAGAGGGCCCCCCTCGCGTGGGCTCCAGCAGGCGATCTTTCCCCCGGCCGTGAGTCAGTGCAACCCTTGAGCAGAGGCAATGTGCCATGCGGAGCCAGGGTCTGGCCGCGCAGGACTGGGCAGCGCGTGCATGGGCCTGTGTGCACCTCTGGGGCACTGCGGGCAGAGCCTGAGTCATGGGGGGCGGGCAGGTGAGTGATGGGAGACAAAGGAGGAAAGGAAGGCGGGATGGCTCAGTGGGGTGAGATGGAGAGTGAGATGGAAGGGAAGGAGCGAGAGCGAGAAGGCGGCAGAGAGCAGGAGGAGGTGGAGGGGTTCGGCTGCGTGGGGAGAAGCAAAGACGAGAAGGTTCTGCACTGGAGGAAAACCAGCCTTAGAGGAAACCAGCAAAGGAGGGAGTAAAAGATCCCCCCAGATCCAGTCGATGGAAAGAAGTGAGAGTTCCCTGTAAGCTGAGCGTGTAGGCGGCCATCCAGGAGAGATTCAGATGGTCCCAGCAGAGTGCCCACAGCAACCGCAGCTGGCAGCGTGTGTTGCTACTGGTGGTGCACATCTTCACATGCCTTGGTGCACACAAAATGTATTGCGCACATGGATGGAGTGAGTTTTAACAAATGTTGCATCAGCAGCAGTGGAAATTGAAAGTAACTGGCTCTGTTAAAAGCTGTGCAGGCGGGGATGGGCAGGAGGAGATGGATGCGTATGTGGCAGGGCGGGAAGGGAGTTGAATGCACGGTGCTTTGCCTGGGACAGCGAGTACGGAGGGTGGGCCCTGAGCACAAGCACTTGGCGAGCGTGGGCGGTGCTGTGTGGGCAGCAGAGCGAGAACAGGCGCTGCGAGGGTGTTCAAAGCCCTGCCCGATTCACAGCCAGCTCGCCCTGGCCTCCCGCCCTGCCTGCAAGGAAGAAAACACAGAGGGAGGGGACATTAGGCGTATCAGCCACCTTGTGTTGCTGGTAAGAGACGCCGCGCTTGAGATTCGAAAACGACCTGATGTTTGAGAAGCCTCTGCCCTGGGCTGCCCTGCCTGAAATCCCTTGACCCTGGGTTTCAGAGGTGCTGAGCCAGGGCAGCGGCTGGAACTGTGGGTGCTCACGGGGGCTCTGTGCTGCCTCCTCACAGAATTGGAGGTGTTGCTTTGCTCAGAGCCGGCCCCTGGGCCTAGTCTTGCTGCACATCAAGGGGACTGAGGAGCCGAGCTGTCAAGGCTGATTCCCCACTCTGGCATGATTAATGCAGAAGTGGGGGCTTGCAGAAGTTCCCCAAAACCTTCTCTCTCCAGTCTTTGGTATAAAACTCCCCCCCATAAATCCTAAAAACCTAGATTTTGGGGCTAAAAATCTGCTGCCACCATCAAGTGCTTTTGAACCCACACACAGGGGTGGACACTTGAAACCAACCCCAGGGCACCCCAAGCTCTTTCCTCAAAAGAGCTTGAAAAGAAACGAGAAAATACAAGTTGCCGTCTGCGATTGCTGTCCCCTAGTCAGAGGCCTGCAGATCCCACAGACAGACGTTCCAGGACACAGAAATGAACCAATACCGGGTCCAGGAATAAAAAAGAGACAACTTTATTTCTCAAAACAATACTCCTGTTTCAAGCATAATGAGTAGAAGGAAAAGTCACCAATTAATACACTCACGGGGGACTCCCATGGGCCAAAACTTAGTTACAAAGGAGAGGAAAACCCATTTCTAAATGCACAGACATCGATTCCCATTCCCAAACCATAAAACAATAAAAGCTAACGGATTGATCTAGACTTTGCCCTACTTACAGATGGTGAAGAGTCTCTTCTTGGAGAGGGACATGTTGTCTGTCCCCCTCACTATCTGGAGAGCCAACTGCCCAGGGACAAAGGAGGGAAAAACCAAAAATTCCTTTGTCTCAGTTTGAAATCTCTATCTGCATTTCTATTGGCTGACTGCTACCTGGCTAGGTACAGTTAACCCCTTAGTCCCCAGGCTGCTGCCCATCCCTCATGATCATGACACGAGCGCACTTGGAAAACGAGGAGAAGGATCCTGAGTGGAGCAAGGCCTAAATTCCCAAATTCTCCTCCAGGCCATGTGCAAAGCTGGCACCCAGCATGGGGCCGTCTGCAGCGGGGCCCGCTGGAGGAAACGACTCCAGCTCTTGGCGAGGAAGGGAGAGGCCTGGCTGAGGCCTGCCCGTTAGCGCGGCTTGTGTCCAGGGGGATGCGGTCTGGGTATCCCTGTGCAATGTGTGTCGGGGAGCCGCCAAGGGGTCTCCCGAGGCATCACGGGATGGGGGAGGAACCTCCTCGCTGCATGAGCAGGGTGGTGATACTTGGGGTCACACAGCAGGCATGCGAGTGATGTTGAAGGGACAACGGTGGAGATATCCCAAGGCACAAAGGGGCACTAAGAGCTGGGCACCATTTGTGCTTTGGAAAACCTTCCTCATGCGTCTTGGAGACGCACTCAGCCTCTGACATTCATAGAGAGGTGGGGCTGGAAGGGACCTCAGAGGCCATCGAGCCCAGGCCCTGTGCTAACTAGCCCTAGACCAGCCCTGAGCGGGGTTTGTCCAAACCTCCAGTGATGGGGATTCCACAGCCTCCCTCGGTGCCTATTCCAGAGCCTAGCAAGCTGTAGAGTGAGATGTTTCCCCTATGGCTGTGTCCATTACTTCTTGTCCTTGTCCTTTCAATGGGCTTGGAGAACAATCGATCCTCGGCCCCTTTATTACAGCTTTCCATGTATTTGAAGACTGTTATCGGGTTTCCCCTGGGCCGCCTTGTCTCAAGGCTAACCGTGCCTTGTAGGTCAGGCCTTCGAAACCTTCCCCCATTCTTCTTGCTCTGCTCTGCACTCTCTCCATTTTGGACCCCAGGCGAGGCTTCACCAGTACCAAGTAGAGCGGGACAGTCGCCTCCCGTGTCTTGCCTACCACCTCCCTGTTAATACACCCCAGGAAGAGATTCCTTTTTGCAGCTCCGTCAGGCTGACTCCTTTTCTATTTGTGCTCTATAATCCCCAGATACTCTGACTGCCTCCCCAGTTCTTCCCCACTTTCGAGTTATGCACTTTTCCTTCCCCAGCATGGTTCTTGGGATCTGTCCTTAGTCCATTTCGTCTGGCTGATTTCAGACCAATTCTCCAATTTGTAAGGATGGTTTCAAAGTGCTTGCAACCCCTCCCAGTGCTTGCAACCCCTCCCAGCTTGGAGTCACCTGCAACATCTATAAGAATTCTGTCTAATCCAGTATCCAAATCCTTAATTACAATATTGAATAGTACTGGATCCAAGTTATCCCCCGGTGGGATCCCTCTGCATGTGCCCTCCTTGCCTGATAGCAAACCATTGGTAAGTACTCTTTGAGTACGATCTTTCTGCAGTTTTGCACCCTCTTTTATAGTAATTGCACACAGACCACACCCCTCTAGTTTGCTTATGAAAATGTCATGAGTAACTGTGTCAAAAAATCATGGCAGCAGGTTCCCCTCTCTCCACTAGGCTAGTAATCCTATCAAAGAAGGCTATTACGTTACTTTGGCATAATTTATTCTTTACAAATCCATCCTGGCTATTACTTACAATACTATTATTCTCTAGATACTTACAAATTGGCTGCTTAATAATTTGTTCCATTATCTTTCCAGCTATAGAAGGTAGGCTGATTGGTCTATAAATCCCCAAGTCCTCATTTCCCCCTTTTTAAAACGATAAGTATGTTTGCTCTTCCCCGGTTCTTCGGGATTGCACTCATCCGCTGTAAATTCTCAAAGAGAATTGCTAATGGTTCAGAGATTGTTTCAGCTAGTTCCTTAAGTACCCTAACATGAATTTCATCGGTCCCTGAAAACTTGAATACGTATCGAAAGATTCTTTAACATGCTCTTTCCTAGTTTGGCTTTCTCCTTCCCCCTGGTTGTTAATATTAATTGTGTTACTGAAGTAAAATAGGCATTAAACACCTCAGTGTTCTTGGTGTTGCCCATTATTAGCCTGCCTTCCCTGCTAAATGGAGGAGCTGCACTTTCCTTCCTCTGCCTTTTGCTCCTAATTTCTTTCTAGAACCTCTTCTTATTCCCTTTTTGTGTGCATTGGAAGGTGTAACTAATTTTGTGCCTGAGTCCTTCTGATTTTGTCGCGCCACGCTTGTGGTGTTCTGTTGTACTCCGCCGTAGCAATTTGTCCGTATTTTCCCTTTTTGTAGGATTTTTTTATGATTATTTTCAGGTCATAAAAGGACTCGTGATGGAGCCATATTGGCCTCTTACAGATCTGGCAAATTTTCTGCACTATCCTTGGAAAAACCCAACTGAATGAAGTTTAAGTATCTCTAGGGTCCATTGTAGTAAATGCGAAGTGTAGGTTCTGTTGTGGGCTGCGGTTGTATGTATCCTCTCTGGTTGTTCAAAAGACTAAACGGCGACCCCATTGCCACCGCCCTATACTGGAAACCTACTGACCATTATTCTTACCCACATGCATCTACCTTCCCTCCAGGACACATCACATGGTCCATTGTTTACAGCCAGGCTTAAGATACAACCAGATTTGCTCCCACAGACAGAGATAAACACCTACAGGATCTCTACCAGGCATTCTTAATACCCACCTGGGGAAGTGAGGAAACAGACTGACAGAGCCAGATGAGTACCCAGGAATCTGCGTCTTCAAGTCAGGCCCAACAAGGAAAACAACAGATCACCACTAATCATCACCTACAGCCCCCATAGTCCCTCCAGCGCATCACAGACAATCTGCAGCCTGTCGTGGAAAACCATCCCTCACTCTCACAGGCCTTGGGAGACAGGCCAGTTCTCGCCTACAGACAACCCTCTAACCTGAAGCAAATGATTTCCAGCAGCCACACATCACACTTCAGACACACTCACCCAAGAACCCACCCCCACAATAAACCCTGTGGCCAACTCTGTCCACACCCCCACACAAGCGACACCATCACAGGGCCTAAGCACACAAGCCACAATTACAAATTGCATGTCACAATAATACAGGCATTGATAACATCCCTTGGATAGGGCCTCAGCTCGGTTTTGACATGTGTTGGTAATGTGAAAACACCCCGAAATCTTGGTGCCTCCCAAGCCAAGATACAGCCCTTGACCATAGAGCTTACAAATCTAGGGCTTGGTCTATGCTTACAAATGAGATTGACCTAGCTCTGTAGTCTACACGGGGCCAAATTTCAAAATAAAGCACTATTTCGAGACATCCCTTATTCCTCGTGGAACGATGTTTACAGCGATGCCGAAATAGCACGTCTGTTATTTCGAAAATTATTTTGAAGTAGCGGACGCGTTCCTTGGACGTGGGGGTAGCTATTTCAGGATACTTCCGGTATGCTGAAATAACCTTGAAGTGTAGACATACCCTTAGACCTCCTCCGCCACGCACGATCGCATCATTTCCCAAGTCCACTACCGTGAATGCTCACACGCAGCTATAGGGACCAGGAAACATTCCCCACACTTTATCTCTTTAAGGGAGAAGCACAGCGCACTTACTAATACCCTGCCACTGGGGAGGTCCCTAGGATTTGGGGAGCCCCAGGCCGTGCCCCTATGCCCGATGGCAGCCCGGAAGGGCGGGGGATAATGATTTTTTTAGAGAAGGGATTTTATCATCTTCGGCAAGTCACGAAGGCCGTATTGGAAAACCAGGTTTATGCGCCGATCCTGTGGCCTGACGCAGTCAAGGCAGAAACGCACCGGGCCGGGGAAGAGCCCCGTGAAATAGCTTCATTGCCATTTGAATGGCACGGGCACAGGCTGGATGTTCTGCTGGTCACTCAGGCAGGTTCCTTCACTTTTAAGTTAACTAGGTCCTCCCCGTAGAGCCACAGAACAGGAATAGAAAAAGGCAGGTGGATGGACAGGAAGACCCAGGGGTGCCTATAGGGCACCCAAAAATTTGGGGCACCCCTGGGTCTTCATGCCCATGGTTATTCTGCATGTGGGGAAGGACGGCTCTCCCTGTATCCGCCCTCCCAGTGGCATGGTTCTCGCGCTCTCCCCCCGCACTTGTTTCTTTGGCTGCAGCTACCCTGCCTGGCTCCTTGCGGCAGCATGGACCAGAGGGTGTCTGTGGGGAGCCATGTGCCGCAGGGAAAAGCAGGCTGCGTCCACACCAGGCTTCCGCAGCGGGGAGCTGCCAGGGTCTTTCCTTGCAGCTGGAGCTTTCCTGGACGGGAGACACTCCTGTAGCAGGACCTGGTGTTGCTAAAAGCAGCAGGGTAGACATGGGCGGTGCTGCTTGGACAGGTACAGAGCTGCGTAGGGTCCGTGCCCCCAGGGCTGTGGCATGTCTTTCCGTGCCTAAGCAGTGCTGCGCTGTCCACACTGCTATTTATACCCATGCTCGGGGCATGTGGCGGATGTGCTCTGTGCACTGCTGTAAGGAGGGTGCAGTGTAGACAGACCTTTCCCCACCTGCTTCCTTTCCCTTCCTTTCTTCTGGCATGTGTTTTCTTGCGTTGCTGGACACACTGGGCCAGAGCCTCAAACCGATTTACACTAGCTACCTGCACTGACTACATGGGGGCTACGCTGGTTTATACCAGCTGGGGATTTGGTCCGCTCCCTGTCCCATTCGCTTCTCTGCAGCCTTCGCCCCTGGGCTGCCTCCAATCTCCAGAGACCGCGACCACCCGCTGCTTTTTTCCAGCTAATTCTCTTGAGGCTGGAGTGTCCCGTCTCCATCCAGAGCTGAAGGGTTTTAAAAGTTTGATCAAGCTTGAGTCAGCTGTTTGGTGCAGGCCTGCATAAAACAAACACAAAACTTCCTTCCCCAGGCATGTAGGCAAGATTTAAAACTGTGCCTTCCAGGAGAATCTTTAGACTTTTCAGTACATTGAGCATATGTCTTGGCTGGTGTTATTACTTGGCCTCTTTTCTTTTGGATATAAAAATCATCAGTAAAGAGAGTATTTAAAAATCCCCAAGAGTCTAGGATTATTTATCTTGGCAAGACAAATGAGAGGAAATATAACAAGAGGTTTGTAAAATGATGACTGGTATAATGAAGTCCAGCTGATTTTCTGCCTCCAATTGCTGTCCTATATCACAAGGACAGACTGCACAGTGAAATAAAAAGGCAACGAATGTATATTACATCGTGGAAATACTTTATCTGTGACATACAATTAACAAGTGGAATTCACTGCTGCAGGATTTAAAGACAATTAAAAACGCACTTTCTTTTAAAAGGCAAAGTTTAAAAAAGGACATTTCCAGAGAGAATGGGTGGTGGGTTGTTAAGTGTTAACCTTATCCAATTTTCTGAGTGCGTAGTTAATAAGTTTATTTCCCTTCTCTGAAGCGTCTAATAAAGGTAACACTCAGAGGCTGGTCTCAGACTAGAAGTCGACCTGTCTGGGTGTTCCACATCCTAGGGGTTTGTAAAGATCTCGCCCACTCAGCTCTGTTTGAAGTAGAATATAAAACAAGTTTATTAACCACAGAAGTGCAGAGTTTAAGTGATTATAAGTAGCAGGCACAGAGATCAGAGTTGGTTACTTAAGAAGCAGAAAATAACCCCCCAGTCTAAGTTCTACAAACTAAACAGGATTTGAATCAAGCGACATCTCAAGCCTGACAGATGGTAGAAGAAGTCACAGATCCTCGGTGTGCAGGTGGAGACTCCCTCCTGGCTTGGGAGCACCTTCCTTCCCAGACTTTGTTCTCCAGACTCCTCCAGGTGTGGAGGTGGGAAGGGAGTGAGGCCAAGTGATGATGTCACTCTCCCTCTTTTATAGTTTCCTCCCCTCACTGAAAAGCTCTTTTGCTGTGATGTCTAGACGGTGCTTGGTCCTGCCGTGAGGGCAGGGGACTGGACTGAAGGACCTCTCGAGGTACCATCCAGTTCTATGATTCTGTGATTCTGTACCTCCAGATGTGGCCCAAGGAACAGTCGGTCCTCCTCTCTTAGCTGTTTGCACAGGTAGGGCTTTCATTGTAGGAGCCCTGTGTGGCTATAGTGTTGACCACTTGTACCAGCGCTTGTTTCAGCCTTCCCCTCTTAGCAGCAGAAGAGCTAATGCTCTTAGCTCTTCTGCTGCTACGAGTCCATCTCCAGATTGTACAGAGGGAAACTTGACTGTATAACTTACCTTGCACTAGGGATGTAAAATCCTGTTTAGTCAGGTAACCAGTTAAACATTACATTTAACGAGTTAACCACTGGCTAGGCCGCTGGCTAACCAACACCCGGCTAGGCTGCTGGCTAACCGACACCTGGCGAGGCTGCTGGTTAACCTGTCTTGCACTGTGCCCCTTACAGAAGCAGGTTTTCATGCTGGTCTGATTTCTCTCTTCCCAGCGGTTCCTCCGAAACTGAAGAAACTGAAGAGCCCAAACGTTCACGTGGGGGAAAAGATTTCGCTGAAGTGTGAGGCTACTGCAGGGAATCCCCAGCCCTCTTACAAGTGGTATAAAGATGGCAAAGAACTGAAGAAGAGCAAGGACATCCGAATAAAATACGGGAACGGCAAGTAAGTATGCAAGGTGATTGCTTTGCATTGTAATAATTAACATGGGTCTGGTCCAAATACATTGGATTGCCCCCTGCCAGCAGTCCGCAGCTGTATCTGTTTTCCCTGTACTCAGACCTCCTTCTGCAGGGAGGCTGTCAGATTTCACAAGCTACGTATGCTAGTCTAGGTTGGTGTTTGGAGGGGAGCTCACCAAAAAACTCCGACGTGTGTTTTCAGAGTTAGTATTAATGGATGCTCTAAGGTGGTGTTGGAGGGCAACGTGCTGCTGGAAGACTAACACTGGCCAGTTTCATTAAAGTGGCACTTTTTTGCAAGAGTAGCATCGTTAACTGCAGTGTCCTGGGCAAATTCCATCACCGATGTCCTAAGCGTGACTTGCAGTTTCAGCTGGGTGCACTGCTCCTCTTCACTTCCTGCGGTGCGCTTAAACTGTGGAGCACTTTTGCACTTCCTCTTGGAGCAGGAGAAGGCCTGGGGTGGCAGAGGGACCAAGGAGAGTCTCCAGAAAACCACACAGACAGTTGCTGGGGCGGAGTCATTTTACACGCCTTGCTCGGCATTTTTTGTGTAGAACCCTCCCAGAGCAGCAGTCTTCCCTGTAAGCTGAGCGCTTGGGCGGCCACCCAGGAGAGATTCAAACGCTGCCCAGCTGATTAGGAGAACGCCCACAACTGGCAGCGTGTGTTTCTACTAGTGGTACACAGCCACACTGGCCTCAGTGCACGTAACAAAATTTATTCCACACATGGATGGAAAAAATTAGAGGGAGCACTGCACAGCAGCTCTGGGGCCTGTGTAACAGGCTACAAAACAAGACACACTGATTGTAATGCAGCCATTCTATATTTGGTGAGAACCAACACCACTGGATGATGAGTATGTCATTTCTTCAGCATAATGATCTTTACCAGCCACTCACCCATTGCTTCTGGCATGAGACAGGCTACGCCTTGGGCAAGTCTTCACCACGCTGTGCCTCAGTTTCCCCAAGTGTAAAATGAGGATAATTACACTGACCACCTTTGTAAAGCACTTTGAGATGTACTAATTAAAATCTCTGCAGAAGCTGGTTGTGGTTAATGCATTCATGATAACATTTCTGGGGTCCCATGACACCAGACACCGCATCCCCTTGCATCATTTATTGGGGGTGAATAGAATGGAGCCATTTATTCAATGTCCTGGAAATACTGGATGTTAAATATTTTCCATAACACTTTCTCCATGGATAACCCTTTGGCGTGACAGAACAACCGACTGATAAACAAGAAGTAACTGCAAAGAGGTGGCAAGCGATAGCGGGAACCGAGAAGGGTTCTCTCCTGCAAGGCTTGAGAATGTGGCAGCCGACCAACGAGCCCCGCAGGCGCTGAGTCACCATAATTTCACAATTAGTCATTTAGTGTTGACATTTGATGTGTCACGTACCTTCCAACCCATCCATCGCTGGCTTGGTACAACCTGAGACAGCTGACAAAGAAAGAGACTCTAAATATAGAGCTGGTTGGTCACTTGGAAGTCTGAAAGTTAATTTTCAGCTTCCCTATCCAATTACGGTGTGTGTCGAATGTACATGTTAAGATTAGAAGTGATTAAAATCAAATACAACACGTCGAGCCATTTTAGCCCCTTCCAATGTTGACTGCCTGCCGTTAGAACAATCGTAATCCTCTGGATTGCCGAGTCACTCCACGCTGATCTTTCTGTGGTTGAATGGAAGTATCAGTACAATCTAACCGTGGCTCTGAGGCCAGCCCCCTCTGTAATTGTATATCCACACAGTCTGAAGGCAATCGTGCTGGCTGTGAATGGACTCACATTAACGGGCACCTAGGATGTTATATAGAAATTATCTGTGAACATCCTAGGTAGGCCCAAAGTGTATGGACCTGCATGTGTATTTCTCTCTCCCTGTGAAGTAGCTACAGGGCCCTTGTTGCCACGGTATCTGAGGACCTCACAATCTTTTATTCATTTACCCTCAACGGCCCCATGAGGCAGGGCAGTGCTGTTACGCCTTACGCCCATTGCACAGATGGGAGAATTGAGGCTCAGAGAGTTAAGGAACTCTTCCCAGCTCCCCGTGGAGGACTGTCTTAGAGTCCTGTTTATCAGGCTAGCTCCGTAACCTGTGAGCCACCCTTCCACCCTTTCTCCTCCCTCAACCTGCGACCTTCTCCTCCCACCGGCTGGACCATGTTCCTGCCTCTCTCCTTGGTCCCAGAAGCCCTCTGCTTCCTGTTTGGCCCTCTGACACAGAGTGAGGCTGGCAGGCTGGAAGCAGATGGCTTCCCACTTGCCCAGCGCGTACCCGGGGACCACGGGGACGTGTGGCTGGTGACTCCGGTAACTGAAGTAACAGCATGAGACAGAGCCAATCCTCATTTCTCGAGATGCTCCTGTCAAACCACAAAGCAGCATTTATCCCTTTCCAGGGCGCCAGCTTGGCCTGCAGCCAGCAACAGGCGAGACCAGCACTTCCTTCTGACAGAATCAAAGGCCCGAATCCTCACCCAGCCCAATGCCAGAGTCCTGCCATGTCCAGATCCTGAGGTCTCCTGACCCGTCCCAACCTGCCCCCCCGACAGATATCCATCCCAGGACAACTCCGCCTTCGGCCCCCATCCCTGCTTTCTGGTGAGAGCAGCTTAAACGCACCCCTGGCATTTCTGACTATCCCTTCCCAGGGCTGGTTCCCAAGGCAGAGGCAGGGACTTGTCTGCCCAAGGGCTACTCAAAACATGCCTGCCCTTGCCTGGATGAGTAAGATTCCGCTTTCCCTCCTGTGTCGCACACAGAGCGCTAGATGGCTGCTGGCTCGGTTAGCTTTCGGGTGGCAGGCAGGCAGGATTTCGGCAGTGATACGGGACGTTCCCCTCTGGGCTTGGCGGAGAGCAGGCATCCCCATTCAAAACCCAGGTGAAGGATCCGGGAGCTGTGTGTTTGCCTGCAAATACCTCGCCCATCACAGCCATGGGTGTTCCAAAACAGGCCCGGGGGGGAGGGGGGCCCGAAAGAGACGTCAGGAAGGACTGAAGTCCATCCATGCTGAAGGGCTCCCTGAAAGCAGCAGGAGATCCCCGCTCTGTGCTCCGGGGGAACCCAACCAAGGTGGCCTGGAGAATGTCTTTCTGAGCCAAACATGGACATAGGACATAGAACAGGAAGAGATCGCCTGGACCCAATTCCTTCTTTCACAGGCAGCCCCGTTGTACCCTCCTGCTCACAAACGTATCTGGCTCCATCTTACAGCTAAGTAAGTGCCCACCTCCATTGCTGCTATGCCACCATGGCAAACTAGTCTGAACCCCTGCGGGCATGTCGGCCTCCCGGCCAGGTGGGACCTCCTGGGGCAGAGAGTTCAGATCCCCATTTCCCTTTGGAGGATAACGCTATTCCGTGCTCTGTTCGAACCAGGCCGAGGGCATCCGGGCATTGCACAGAGTTGGGCTCTTTGGTTTTTAGGAACCCCGCACATCTCCGAGTGATTGTTCGATCACAGCCCCGTCTCCAGTTCTTTGCGATCCTCTTGAAACAGTCGATTCTCGGTGCAGCCCTAAAACGGGAGTCAGGAGACCTGGCTCTTGATCGAACCTCCCCATCGCACCGTTTCTCCACTTCTCAAATGGGGGTTCACCCCTTGCGCTAAGGTGCTGTGAGATCGAGGGGTGAAAAGTGCAATAGACGCGCTAAGGGCTGGTAAAGAGGAGGGGATGGAGACTTCTTCACGTCCCCCAAATGGGAGCGACGTGCCATGAAACAGCGTATGGCACCAAGCAGACTAGCAATTACCTGTAAGTCAAAAGCTCAGATTTCTCATCAATTATCTGTCCACTTTGTTAGCTACAAGCACCACCTTCCAGTGCCAGAGGGCAGGGGCGTTGTCTTCAATGAGTTCACAGGAAGGAGGGGGAAATTCCCCATCCCTCATTACTGAACTGCATGTTCCCCTGCTAATTAGGAACAGGCTTGGGCCGGCCTGCCGTGCACTGGAAGGAAACCTGCCTCTTGGGAGCAAGAGAGTATTGGCTGGTGTCGCATCACCTGCTACATTTAAATACCAACCCACTGATGGGACTGGAAAAGGTTCCCCACACACTAGGAAGCCAGAGCAGAGTGAGCTAAGCGGTATTCAGATTGCCAGAGCAGACCTTCCACCGCCCAGGCTGCTCCGAGTCTGGCAGATCTTTTCCAACACCCCGGGAAACACAATTAAGATTGAGTTACTCTGCTTGTGGTGCCTGGCCACACGGTCCAGCCCTGGCCGGGACGGGCATGCGTGGGGCTCCCGTTTGTCTAGGAGCGGGAACTGTCGCTGGCATTTCTAAGCTCTTCGTCGTCACGAGCTCAAACCAGAGAGAGATGCACGTGGCTCTTCCCGGGCTCACGCCGGATGGCCTGCTGGTTCAGGTTGCTTTTCTGTCCCAGGCTTGAGGCGAGCTCTTTACTGTGGCATGGAACGTCTGACTGAGACGGCGAGGTTTGCCCGTCGCGGGAGTGACGTGCTCTGGATGCTCAGTTTGGACTAGGCTGACCATTTGACGAGCCTGCTGAAATGTAAACACCCCTGTAACTTTCCCCATTGGGGTGTCTGCACTGCACTGTCTAAACCTGGGGCACTGGGGTCTCACAGCTGTGTGAATGCATCCAGACTGCACTAAGCAGACCTCGCTCCAGTCTGTGTCCACACTGCAAAATAACAGGGCTTGGACCTTTCTCAGTGGGACTCAGGCTCTGACCTACCCCCCAGCTGCGTTCCAGGACCCAGGTCCCGAATGCTCACTAGCCTGAGTGAGACTGATCCGTGTGTGGACAGAAGAGGAGTTGGGTTCAAATGGAGCGCAGTGTAGATGTTCCCACGGACTCGGTTGGAGTACGCCGGAGAGCACAGCGAATGCCAAGTGTCTGCAGCATCAGGCCCTTCCTTTGTTTTGAGTGTAAGATCAGCTGACTGCCCACTTTGGGAGGCAGAAGGAATTCTCTGATCATGCCTCCCCCCTCTCTACAGTCAGACGGCTGGCAGGGTTCTTTGCCGGGGAGCATGCTCATCCTGGGTGGGCTGTTTTATTTTTAATGTATGCCTGGGGTGGGGGGTGTTAAAAGCTCCAACCGTCCCAGAGGAGAAGGCCCCATCTCTAGTGTCCGCTCCTTCACTCGTTGCGCATGTTTCCGTGCCGATGCTGTTTCACGCCGTGTGGTGTCAGGTCAGAAACTCACCTGCGCCCCAGAAATGATCATGGTTTTTCTTCCCTCGCCCCATGCGACTCTGAGGACCGTTGCCGGAGACAAGCCAGCGACACAGCTGCCAGCGTGGCCGACGTCGCTGGGTCTGAAGCGGCAACCTTGGGCATGGCTACGACTTGGAGCAAGGACAAAGGCGTCCTAATTAGACGCTGCACCCCACTCCTGGTCTGCGTGGACCGGCACAGAAAAGGAGCGGAGTTCCAGCTCGCCAGCCTCCCTTCTGGCTTGAAGATGTGCCCTGAGGGCCCTGTCAGGGGCAAACGCTGGAAAGCAAAGAAAAGCAGCACCCGCCCAGCGCTCTGCGGAAAACCTGGAGATTGTGGTGGGGCCTGACGGGCGAGTGCCGAGTGCCTGAGGTTGGCAGTACCGGAGCTGGCGTCCGGTCCATCCTTGGCAGTGCAGGAGCCAGCTGGGCAGAAGGGCAAAAGGCACCTCTGGGTGTCAGGGCTGAGCATCGTCAGCTGTGCCTAAGGATGAGCCAGCCGAGCCATGAGGCGGAGGAATGGGCTCAGCTGGGGTATGGTAGGACCACCTGGTTGGCTGAGGGCAGCAGTTCATGGGGTGCTCAGCATGGGGTTGCTCTTTCTCCTGCTTCGCTTCAGTCCTGTTCTGGGCTTGCCCCCGACGCCGGCTCCACCTCTTGGCTCCAGTTCCGGGTCCCCACCCCTGGCTCAAACCGTGGAGCTGGGCTGCAGGCCCCTGGCCCTGCCTTGGGGGTTAGATTCTGGCCGCGTATCACACTCGTGCTCCACGCGTAGGAGCTGGTGAGATCCCGGTGTTCCCTAGCTCGAGGGATTGGGAGGGTCCCTAACGCACCATCCGAATCAAACTGCTCCCCGCTCAGGGCGAACTCCTGCAGGCTAGGGTTGCCAGATGGTTTAACCAAAAATACCGACTCCCCCCAAAAAAAGAAAACCCACCAGGGAAAAAATTCCGTTGAGGAAAAAAAAAGGGGGAGACCAAAGTTGTTGAGCAAAAAAAAAGTTGAGCAAAGTTGTTGAACATGGCCCCTTTAAGAAATGGTTTTGAGGCTTTTTGGCCCTAACAGGCTGTTGGCGGCCATCCGCCACCTTGCCTCCCTGCTCTGGGCCGGACAGCTCCCATGCGGAACCCAGTGACCACCTGGGATTTTCTCCTCCTGGCCGGAAAAAATCAGAAAGTATCGGACATTTTAGGTGTCGGTATTTTCTGAATTTTTTTTACCGGACAGGAGGCGAAAATACTGGACTGTCCGGGTCAATACCGGACACCTGGCAACCCTACTGCAGGCCCCTCCATGCCATGGCCCTGGGTCTCGGGTTACAGCCTCGCCCGACACCTGGGCAAGGTGGGGGGAGGGCTGGCTCCATGCTCCTGGAAGGGGCGGGGCGGGGCCTCTGGCAAAAGGGGCGGGGCCAGAGCTAGTGGGCATGCCCTCTGCTCTCACTGTTGCATCGAGTGTGCCACGCAGCACCCCAACCTCCCCAGTAATGCCTAGGAGCCGCCCAGAGCACGCCGCCCAGGGCTCTGGGGGCAATTTAAAGGGGCCGGGCTCCATCCACTACCGCAGTGATCCAGCAGCCCCATGCCCTTTTGAATCACCGGCCCCAGAGCAACTGCCCCCCTTTGTCTGCCCGGATTGTCTGTTCCTGTTAAACACAGTCAAATAAAACTTGAGTCTTTTCTTTAAACGTACTTGAAGCCCCCCCAGAGTTTCCAGGTTCCCACCTGGGCTGCCGGAAGCTGGGCCTGCCTCGGGACGGAGTCTGTCTTGCCTGGGAGCACCCAGGCTGTGCCACAGGCTTGCCTCTGGGGGCAGCACTGGGGTGCTGTGGGGTTCCCCACGTGGCTAGGCAGCTGGCACTTAATGCCCTGATTGATGATTGACAAGTCTGCGAGGATGCACGGCCCCGAAGGGAGTCCAGGTCCTTCTGCTGGATTCTGCAGGGCAGGGGGATGTATAATTTTCCATCCTCCCCCGTGCCGCCAGCCTCGCCAGCTCTGGACACATCGGGAGCCCCGAGCTGGGGAGTGAAAGGCTGCTGTTGGCGACAGCTGCATAGCCAGACAGAGCAGCGTCATCTGAGGAGGGTCTTAACCCTGCTTCCTTGGAAGTGAGGCAGGGCAGGGCAGTCCCGCCCGCTAGGCAAAACACGCAGCAACGTGGGGCACCACATTTCATAATGCCCAATGCAGCTGTGTGCTACCTATGGGCCCCGGCTGCCCCCTCCCTCTCCCCCTCCCGGCTCAGTTCTGGTCTAGTTGCCTCCAGCCTCATCCCCCGACTTGCCCCCCCTCCCTCAGCTCAGCCCACAGCCCTCCCAGGCTGGAGGCTGGAGCAGGGGGCAGCTGTGCAGTGGGCAGCTAGAGAGAAGTGATGTTTTCCCCTTAAAAGTGCCCTTCTCTCCGGCCGGCTGTACGGCTGCCTGCTTCTCCTCCGGCTCGGCTCCCTCCTGGCCTGCTCCTGGTTGCCAGCTCGCCCAGTGCGGACGGACATGATGTCACTACAGTAAATGGTGTCCGGTCTGGGAGAGTTGGCACCGGTACCGCCCACGGCTGCAGCCTCTCCCACCCCCAGGGGGTACTGGTCCTGAGTCAGAGCCAGCTGAGAGTAGGAGGGTGAGCTGAGGGAGTGTCGGAGGTGCCTTCTGGAGCCCCAGAAGGGCGCTAGTGGCAGGAGGAGGCCTGGCAGGGCCACCACAGGTAATGGGGTAAGGGTGGAATGCTGTCCGGGGGCACAGGATAGAGGGACCCCAACCCTCCTCCCCCGGGCGAGGATGCTGCTTGTCTAACCACTTTCACACCTCACTTCCCGCTTTTGCTCGTTTTCGGCCATTTTATGTTTCCTGTTTGCTGCCTGATTTTATTGCCTAATCTTGACATGGCTAGATTATGCGCTGGAATACAAAACTGCTCGGAGCCATGCAGCTGTGTTTTGTTTTTCTACCCTCCAGGTGTGTCTGGCTTTCAAAATTGTATTCTATAAAAAGTGAACAAAACGTCAGGTGAAGAAATAGGTTGGGTCAAGTTGGGAGAAAATTCAGGGTTGTGACTCATTTCTGAACCAGTCCTCCATCCTGAATCCAATCCAGGTGCTTTCCCATGGCCATATTCTCCACACAATCCATTATACTGCCTTCTGAAGCCATTGATGGACCTACCCTCCATGAATTTATCAAGTTCTTTTTTGAACCCTGTTAAAGTCCTGGTCTTCCAACATCCTCTGGCGAGAAGTTCCACGGGTTGACTGTGCGCTGAGTGAAGAAGAACGTCTGTTTGTTTTAAACCTGCTGCCTATTCATTTCATTTGGTGACCCCTAGTTCTTGTGTTATGAGAAGGAGAAGGGATAGATGTTTGGGCCAGGGCCTCCATAAGATGAGAGCCCCCACGAAAATTTGTGCCTGCACCCTTCCCCCCATTTCACTTCCCCTTGCTCCCCTGCTAGCAATAGGGGTCAGGGCAGGGGCTTGCCCTGTTCACATACCTGGTGCTTCAGGGAGTGTGGCAGGGGCTTCTTCTGCTCCGCTGACCAGTGCTCCTAGCAGGGGAGTTGGGCTAGGGCATGGAGGCTTGCAAGCCCCCCCAAACCTACTCCCCTGGCCCATCTGGAGCAGTGGGTGGAGACTCAGCTCCCCTGGACTCTGAGCTGAAATGATTCAGAGTAACCCAAACATAATATTCTAAGCAGTATACAAAGGCCACAGCATCATCGGTACGGAGGGTTAACAAACCCAACAGTGTAGAATCTAACCAGTCAATGGAGTTGCACCAAGGATGAATTAGAACATGATCCTGGCCCTTTAGCTGAATGAAGCCAATATGGGAGCCAGGAGGACTGCCTTCCTCAAGAAAAATGCGATGGTTTGCCATGAGGGTAACACTCGTGAATGGATCTCAGCAGGGAATGGTTTTCCCATCCTGCAAAATGAGCTAGGAGGGAAGGCTGAAAGAATGGGGTTTGTTTAGTTTGGAAAAGAGAAGATGGAGAGGGGACATGAGAGCAGCTTTCAGATATCTAAAAGGGTGTTACAAGGAGGAGGGAGAAAAATGGTTCTCTTTGGCCTTGAAGGATAGGACTAGAAGCAATGGGCTTAAATTGCAGCAAGGGAGGTTTAGGTTGGACATCAGGAAAAGCTTCCTGCCTGTCAGGGGGGTTAAACACTGGAATCCTAGAACACTAGAACTGGAAGGGGCCTTGAGAGGTCATTGAGTCCAGTCCCCTGCCCTCACGGCAGGACCAAGAACCATCTAGATCATCCCTGCCAGGTGTCTGTCTAACCTGCTCTTACATATCTCCAGTGATGGAGTTTCCACAACCCCCCTAGGCAATTTATTCCAGTGTTTACTATCGAATACATTTCTTAGGGAGGTTGTGGGATCTTCATTTCTGGAGATATTGAAGAGCAGGTTGGACAGACACCTGTCAGGGATGGTCTAGACGGTGCTTGGTCCTGCCGTGAGGGCAGGGGACTGGACTCAATGACCTCTCGAGGTCCCTTCCAGTTCTAGGATTCTATGAAAAATTGTCAAGATAGTAGAAAAATCCCAACAGGATGAAAGATCAGAGTCTTGTAACATTTGGAACTCAGTTCCCTAAGCGATCAGTG
Organism: Rafetus swinhoei; assembly: GCA_019425775.1. Taxonomy (NCBI): domain Eukaryota; kingdom Metazoa; phylum Chordata; order Testudines; family Trionychidae; genus Rafetus; species Rafetus swinhoei. Next base: position 40,627,909 of record CM033428.1, on the reverse strand, counting down.
TCAGCAATAGCCTCTCTGCTTTCAGAACTAAACACAAAACCCCGGTGTTTGACTTACATTTCCCATCCTAATTGTGTGATCATTTTAAAAACACACAAACCAATCAACCTCAATAAGCCCTTCCCTAGGGGGAATGTTAAGTAAGCCAAGAACTAATTTCTTTGGCACCTCTGGAAACACCCCAGTTAAAGATGATTTCCTATTTACAGTAACATTTTGAGACTTATCAGTTTGCCCAGTATTTAATAGGCGCCAGGTTAATTTTATACCATTCTGGTTTTTTAATCAAACTAATGTGCAGTACTAAGTGAAAGTATGTTATGCCAACTCTATTGTGCTGTGTCAGCCACACTTTGTAATCTCTTCAAAAAAAGATATCAGGTTAATTGCACAGGATCTGTTTTCCATAAACCCATGTTGACTTGCGTTAATTATATTACCCCCCTTTAATTCTTTATTAATCAAGATCTATACCAGCTGCTCCATTATCTTGCCCAGGACTGATATCACATTGAGAGGCTTGTAATTATCTAGGTCATCTCATTTATCCTTTTTAAAATATTGGCAAACAAGCTTTTTTCCAGATTTCTGGAACATCCTCGCTGCTCAAAATCTTATTGAAAATCAACATTACCAGTCCAGTGAGCTCCTCAGCCAGCAATTTAAAGACTCTTGGATGCAAATTATCTGAGCCTATGGACTTAAAAATGTCTCTCTTTAGCATATGTTGTTTAGCATCCTTCTGAGATATTAGTGGACTGGAAAGAGTGTTAGGATGTTCTTTGGTGATATCATCTGTTCCTTCCTCCCCAAATGTAGAACAGACATATTTATTGAACACATCTGCTTCTTCTGCTTTATTATTGATAATTCTATCAATGCTATTGATGAGATTCTTTTTGTCCCTAATGTACTCACAAAACTCCATTCTTTTGTACTTTTACCTCTGCTGGCCATAGATTTCTCCTTGTGTCCCTTTGCTTCCTTTATCAATTTTCTGCAATTGCTAGTTTCTGATTTATATTCATTACTATCAACTTTTCCATTCCTTTTATTTAGTTATGCAATCATTTATACATACATGCAGTTGCCTTCATTTTTCTTCTAAATTCTTCCTCGATTGGGGCTTTTAGGGCATCTAGCAAAGTGTTCTTAAACAATTCCTGTTCATCATTCACATGTGTATGATTAAATTCTTCCTCCTAGCGGACTGGGCTCATAATTGTTTTCAGCATTGTGAAATTGGCCCCTTTAAAAGCACCTAATATCTAATTCTGGGCTGGACCTAATTCTGTTTACACACGCTAAATGTAATCAAGTTGTAATTGCTTATTACTAAGCTACCATTACTTTTTAGTTCTACAATCAGCTTCCTTTTTTCTGTCAAGGTAAGGTCTAGTATAGAATTCCCAAGTGTAGGATGCAGAACTTTCTGAGCTAGGAAATTATCAGCTAGAACATTTAGAAATTCCCAGCATGGTCAGCAAGAGACCGTTCCATGCATCGCTCCAATTGAAGTCCCCTATGATCTCCCCACTCTTTTCCCATTCGTATTATATGAGGAGCCGGTCATCCTGTTCCCTGGTGTCATTGATGGTCTGTAGCAGCTACCCCATCTTGTGTGTTATCTGTTGGGACATTCAGGGTAATTTTCCTCTGCGTCCGGGTGCCGACACGCTTCTCCCTAGGTGCTTCCAAGCTGCTCTCCCGAATACCTGTTTTCTTGCTAATTAAGCGCAGATGGTAACGTTAGTTGCAGCCCGGTCCAGTGTGTTTGCTCCAGGGGTTTCTAGCCGCTTGGAACCCTGGGACTCATGTGGCCTTCAGACCCTGTGTGTTAGCAGTACCGGGGCTGGGACGCTGCCTCTAGCTGCTGGCCAAAGGGAGGCTAAAACCAGCCGCGCTGCTAGCTCCAGTAGCAGAGGGCTGGAGTGTGGGGGTTTAAAGCCCTGCATTCAAGCCCCGCCTCCAGCTTCGCTTGTGTCCAATCAGAGCATAGTACACACCACTACCTTCAGTGGTACAGGTTGAACCTCTGTAAACTGGGACTCTCTGGTCCGGCAACATCTCTGGTTCTGAAGGACCACGGATGTTCCAGGACCAGAGAGCCCCGGTGGAGGGCTGGCGCCCGGGTGCGACCCAGCTGGGCTGCCCAGCAAGGCTGGGAGCTGCGCTGGAGCTGGGTTGCCTGGCTTAGCAGGGAGGGGCAGGGGGGATACCGGCAGGGCAACATAGCTGGCGCCTGGCGGGAAGGGGGGGCAGCCGAGAGGTCAGTGTTCAGTCCAGGGCTGGGGCTGGTAGCAGTGGGGCCAGTTATGACCTCCCCTGGTCTGGCAAAATGCCTCATCCAGGATGGGTCAGGCCCCGAGGGTGCTGGACCAGGGGTGTCCCCCCTGTACTTGAGCCCTGAGGAGTTCAGACTCGGTGGTGCTGGCTTGCAAGGAAGCATGTAAAACACGCTGCTCGAGTTCATGTTTCCCGCCAGTGGCTGGGTCCGGCGGCTCCTTGGAGGCGTGGGAATACTCACCATGCGCCAGTAGCCAGTTGCTGGACCTGGGTTCAGCCCACCCCAGATGACTCAGGATGTCTAGGTGCCGTTACACATCCACGGTGAGATAATTAGCCCTTTAGTTACTGGGCTGGAGTATAACGCTCAGCTCCCAGGCTGCTGGCTTCATCAGGAGACAGGCACTGTCCCCGCCGCGTCTGCGAGTGCCGCTCTCTGGCCTCGGCTCCCTGCTCGCTCAGGGCAGAGCATCACTTCCTGCGTTACGCCCTAGTGCTTTCCTGGAGCTCTTGCAATTTCCTTGGCGGTGCTCCCTCCCAAAGCCGATCAGACTCACCCCGCAGTCGTGCCTGAGCTCAGACAGCCTGCCATCCGCACCAGGTGACCATGCCAGCCAGGCACAGGTGGGGGGAGAGGGCGCTGTGTTTTTAACCTCATAAACAGCGTTCATGGTAAAGTAAAAAAAAAAAAATCTATTTTGTTTTTCGACAGAAAAATTTCCAGGCTGCAGTTCAATAAGGTGAAGCTGGAAGACGCTGGGGAGTACAGCTGTGAAGCAGAGAACGTGCTAGGGAAAGACACGGCCAAAGGCAGCCTTGCTGTGAGAAGTGGTAAGTTGAGAAGCCAGAGGCTGTCGGGAGATGGCTGTTGCCTTTCTTACACGGGGGCGGCGTGCTCTGCACAGGACCTGTCGTGCGTGTGGGCTGGGGCTTCCACGCGCTCCTGGGAAACCATCGTGGGAGACAAAGGAAAATGCAGCCTTAGCAGAAGTGTTTATGGTCACTGCCCACTGCTGGCGGAGCAGGTGAGCGACGCTTTACACCGGCTGGAAACGAAATACGATTAGAAAGAACAACGGGAGGTGGGGGCAGTGGAGGGTTTGCACTGTGAGAAGCAGAGTTGAGCAGAAGAAGGCGATGGCTGGTGCAGGTGGGGCTTGTTGGAGCAAAATGCCAATGGATGGGCATCCAGTGAAGTGCGCTCCCTCTCTCGGAGGGTCATGTGGGATAGTGGGCGGAGCCTGCTTCAGTGTTACTGGAGTTGGGCACGTCACAGGATCCACTTCCTACTGCGCATCACAATAAGCTGCATTGCTCCCAGCTGTAAACAGGGCCATCTTCAGCACTCAGCACTGCCTTGCTGGTACTCGTAGGCTTGGGCCTCCACTGGTCACCTCACGTCATCACTCTGTCTCCCTGCATGGCTGAGCTGCCCCATCTGTAAAAATAAAAGGTGCACGTCTGTATCTGTACAGGCCTCCGGATGCTACATGCTGGCTGTGTTACGCATTGTGTAGGAAGAGAGCCCCCAGCCTCTGCTGCCTCTTCCAGTTTAGGAAAAGAACCCAGAGTTCGCTAACTGGACAACACAACCCCTTTAAACAGTTAGAACAGCATTCTCAAGCCTAGGCATTCATTATGACAGCAACCTAAGCATGGGCAGCAGGTGATCGTGCCTGCAAATCAGACACAGCATGTACTTGGTGGCCTCCGCTTAGGCAGCTGGGTTTTGAAAATGTAGCCCTTTCATATTTCATGCATCTGAGACTGGTAAGTCACTGGCAGGGCAGGTCGAACCTCTCCAGTCTGGCACTCTGGTCCGGCAACCTCCGTGGTCCGGCATGATTCTAGTTAGTGGGATGGCCGCTAATCATGGGGGTGGCCAAGTTTTCCACGGTCCCATAAAGTTTGTTTGCAGCCCCCAGCCCTGGCTCTCGGTGCTCTGTGCTGTTATCTAGCTCTACTTTACCCCGACATGTCCGCTACGAGCCCAGCAAGCAGGGGAGGCGTACCTTAGGCGTGTGGCCGCTGGCTGCATTAGCAGTAGCACCTTCACTCTTGGGCCTGCCAGTCCCAAGCCTCAGTGCAGAGTAGCCGATGCTGAGCGCAAGCCTGGGGCTCTCCCGGTGATCGCTTGCGTGAGGTAGAGAGAAGGGGATGGTCACTGCATGCAGCCGCAGTCCAGCACGGCGCTGACCTCGCCAGTCTCTTCTCCAAAGTCCTTCGCTGGCTCCCTCTGCTTCTGCACTAAGTTCAAACTTCCCCTCTCCCGCGCCACCTGCACCTCTGCTCTGCCGCCTGGCAATCCGCACTGCTGCAAAGCTCCCTCCTCAAGGAGCGTGTGATGCCTTTTAGCGGCAGCACGCTTCCCTTGGCGCCGGGTCCTCTCTGAGGCGGCCGCGAACCCCACTGACTTATCTGCCAATTCCATTGTAAGTTGCTTGGGGCTAGTGCCTGCCTCTTTCAGCATCAGCCTGCCGCTTGAATCTCTTTCTCACTCCACAAAGAACATGGAGAAAACAGGAAGGAAGGCAAGGAACACAAATGCAGCGCAATAGGACGGAACACACGCATGCCAGAGCAGTGCAGGCCGGACGACGCAGGCAGTCAAAGGAAACCGGACACAGGTTCCCCGCCCGGTCTTTTTAGGCCTTGGAGTCTTAACTCTGTACAATGGACGTCACCTGAGTAAAGCAAAGAAGAGAAAAGGACGAAATAGGAATCAAACGCCACTCTAGGAGAACAAGCACTGCCGAACCCCAGGCCTTCGGCAAGGAAAATCAGTCCAACAGGCGACACCTTTGTATGGGCGATAAGCCGAATGCCACGTTAAATGATACGATAAATGTTCTGTCTGACCCAGACCTGGGCTTTTGGCAGCTCCACTGTGCCATGTACATTGTGACACTGCTGTGGGGTTTGTTTGGTTTTGTATTTTTAATTAAAAGATGAGTTTAGCTCCGTTGAAATGTCCTGGATTGGCACCATGCCCTGAGATTGTGAGCTGGTGCCTGCTGCCGACCCTCCTGTCTTAAGCTGTAATGGAAGAGATCCTGGGGCTCAAGGGTTTACTTGTTAACTTTAATCTCGTTATGACTTTGGGTTGGTATTGATACCACCACACTACATTCAGTCCTAGCGAGTTTGACAGAGTAGCGACTGGAGGTACTAGTGGTAGATATTACAGCCAGGCGTTTGCAGCATATGCGAAGCGTGTGCAGAAAAAAATTAAAAACAACTTCCGGGGGAAAACAGTGTGACTGTATTCCCTAGCCGCAGACCTATCCACCTTTGCTCTGGCTCTCTCCTGGTGTTGTTAGTGTCCTTCTCACCCCTCCCTCGTTCTCTGCTCTCCTGTGACTCCTTGCCCTCCGAACACACACACACAACGCGCACACACACCCCTTCTCTGCAACCTTCCTTTGTTCAATGGAACTAACAATGGCTGCAGTCTCATGTTGCGCTGATACTTAACAACCAGTTAAACACGTCAGTATGTAAAGCCAATGGACCCTGGTTATCAGCAGGTGGGACTGAACCTGGAACCTTCGGGGCTGATGCCACGTGCCCCTACTGTGTGAGCTAAAAGCCAGCGGCCCCTTCGTTAAGGCCGTTGAGCAGACTTCGCTCTCCCTTGTCAGTGGTCTCAGTGCCTCTGGTGACAAGTAAAATAGTTAGCCATTTCCCCTTTGTTTTCTACATTATTAAGGAACATTGTTAATAGAAATTGCCCAATTATATTTCAGTGTGGCCCGAGCAAATGTAACCTCACTGGGGGAAACAAACCGACGTAAGAGCTTTCACTCCCCTGATCCTGCAGTGCTTGGGCGAGATGGTCGTGGATACAGCAAATATATCTTGAGCCCTCTTTTTCCAGGCCTGCTCCTGCCCCGCCCCACCACACCCGCTCCCAGCTGCTCCCACCTGGTTTGTGGGAATGTTTATCCTGCTCCTGCTGCTGTGGCGGCGGGTCCTGCGGGGTCCCAGTCCCAAGGCAGGGTACTATTCCCCGCCATTTTTCTGTCCTCCTCCCCTCCTCGCTTTGCACCCTGGGGGCTGCACTGCTTGACCCTCCCCGCTTTCAATCCTGCCGGACACCACTGTGCTGAGAAGTTTAAGAAAAAAATATTCAGACCAAAAAATAGGAATTTTTTTTTTACTTCCTTAACTGATGTGACAAGCCCACGAACGCCCTTTTCTGCTGTTCTCTCTCGTCACCTCTCAGGGCGGTAAGGGGGGGCCTCCCAGGGCTCCCCGCCTGAGGTGATTTCCCAGCAGTATCGCCTAGGCCTCGCGGTCCTGCTGATTTCTCCTTTTCTCGTTTGCAGATTGTGAGGGAGAGAAGAGGCTGGGCCCTGGGTAGTGATAACGCCCATTGGTGAGGCCTCTCAGTCAGTATAATAAACAATGTCTAGCATTTTCCAGTATTTCTTATCCACAGAAAATTTCCATTGCAAGGCAAGTTGCTAGCCTATCTAGACTGGTATAACTCCATGGGCAGTGGCCAATGTTCCCTCTAATCTTTTGCATCCATGTGTGGATTTTTTTCCACCCACGCGCAGAATAAATTTTGTGATGTGCACCAAGGCATGTGTGACTGTGCACCACCCGCAAAAAACCCCCAAAAAAACAAGTTGTGGGCACTCTGCTAATCAGCTGGGCAACATTTGAATCTCTCCTGAGCAGCAGAGGAAGGTTAAAACACTAACAGTTAGCCATAGTGAAGCTGAGAGATTCGTTCCTGTCTTCTGCAAACTGATCAGTTTGAGCCCATAAGCATGCGCGTTGACCATCTATTGCGTTCCTTTATCTCGCACAGCCGCCAATGTTACGTACAGTAATAACATGACCCTACCTTTCCTTAAACTCACTCACCGCTTGTCTTGGTGGCTTCCTGTGATTCTACCTATGGATACCATCCTGTCAGGGAAAGAAACATCATTCCACTGTCTCATCCCCATGCCAGAGTCAGGCCTGTATCTCCACTTCCTGAACTCCTCTGCTTTGTAAACACAGGGATGCTAGCGGAGTGAAGTGCCTTCTATCGGGTGGATCAACAAAGTGCACTCCTTAACGGGACTCCTTTGTCTGATTATTCAAACAAGAATGCTAAATAGGCCACTCACAGCAAACACATTTAAACACCTCCTTGTGTATTCTGTACCAGCAAGACCCTCCCCATCTGTTCCAACACACCTCCCCAAAATAGCTATTCCACCATGATCTTCAGCTGCCAATGGATATTCATTGCTTTCTACCTTAATTTCCCCAGGAACAACGAATGCACCACAAGTCTTACCTGCCTCAGAAACTAAATTAGTTGTAATGGAAGAAGAGTGTAAGTATCATTTTTTCCCCTCACCCAGTTTTTCTCTCTTTCTTTACTTTGCTTCTACAACACATTCCACTTTAATACTTTATTATAGTCTGGCATATACTTAATCTCTGCTTCTGCTCTGTTTCCGAGCAAGGATTTGACCACTAAGTAGATCCTTCAAAAGAAATGTTTGTTTCTGACATCCAAGCTGCAGAGAGAGATGGTATCCTAACTTGAGGATCAGGGAGCTTTTAATGTCCTTAGCCACATTTTAAGAGATGCAAACTCTTTCAGTGAATATTTTTTATTTATATAGGTCAGATATATAACTTTCTTTTCTGTTTTTCAGTTTTCAGTTTCCCCCACCCCCAACGTGAAGCAGGAACATAGGAAAACCAAGAAAAAAGTCCCTGCTTAATGTATACATGCACAGTATGGATAATAGCAGGAAAATAGAGTTGCACTCCATTGCTGCATTTTTATCAGACATTTCTCGAAAGTAAGAGCAGATTTACTGAAATATTTCATTGGGCTGAAATGTTTTTGTTATTCATTTTTATTAGATTTCTCCCCAAAAGAAATATAGACCATTTAAAAATAGAACTATACTAGCCACCAAGCAGGAACTATATAAAAGCCCAATGTCTGACAGATATATGTATTATCCCACAGTTTGTTCGGGTGTATAATGCTGTTTCTATAAATGGGTCCCTCTCTCTTTTCAAAGACACATGACTAACCTAACACAGACAATACCCTGGACATCCCATAACAATTGCCTCTCAGCTGGATCTGTAGACCAAACGATGTTGAGATCCTTGGTACATTTCCACTTCTGTAGAGTGAGTCCTGCGATTTACAGTGCAGAGTGCTAGGGGGAAGATGTCAGGAGTGGGTCCAAAATCTTTCTGACGTGAGGAAGGTCATGCTCATACTTACGTCTGCAGGATCAGAGCTTCATTTTAGCCCTTAAATCCTCTTGTATCCCCCACAGTCTTTTCAGTGTGTGATTTCTCACCCATGACGGCACTTCATTTTTATATCTAAACGTTACGGTAAAACGAATCCACAGGGGTTACAAACCAAGGGGATGCCGGCTGTACGTTTCTAAGGAACGACTGATGGCCCTTGCTGTTCACTAGGGCACTGTGTGACCACATGTGGCAGCACAACCATTTCACTCAGGGGGATGTTATGTAGGGCTGGGTCCTTACGTGAAATTGAAGGGCCTGATCCTTCATCCCATGCTGCGGGCTAGTTCAGCCGGGCTCGTGTATTTGTTGTCATTAATACAATGTGATATGTATGCATGCAAGGAAACAATAACGTCCCTGCCCTGAAAATGTAGAGTCTAAAGCCAGGGTCGCCGACGGGGTGGGGCCAAAAGGGAAACCGCCCCAGAGTCCGATGATTGAAAAGGGCCCGGGGCTTCTTGCTGTCACTGCCGCTACCGCATGCCTGGCCTGAGCCTGGGGCCCTTTAAATCACTGCCAGAGCCCCAGGACAGGGCGGTGCTGAAGGGCTGGCTCCGCCCCTCCCGCCCAAAGCCCGCCCACCTTGCTCAAGGCCCAGCAGTTCTATTGGGAGTCCTGTCTGAGGTGGGAGCTCTCAGTCTAGGATATACGTACTCCTGGCTACACAGAAGTCTTCCAGGGGTACATCAGCTCATGTAGCTATCTGCCTAGTTTCACAACAGGCTACATAAAAAGCAGGCGCGAAGTCGGGACAAACTAAAATTTCACACAGACGATGGCTTGTTGATACTGCTCTGTATACTGCATACGGGAATGTCAGTCCAATACTTATATTCCAATGGCTTGATTTTAGAATAATATGGTAAAATGAGAAAGTCGGCCGTTTGTCGGGTGCAGCGTGCCATGACACGTTTGTACGTTTGTCTGATTTTGTACTCAAGAGGTGAGGTGAATTTTGGGGGTACACAGGACAAATCACATTGCTGACAGAGGGACAGTCATCTGGAAAGGGTTAGGATCGTAAAGGCTTTACCTTGCACGACTTATCCACATGAGTGATCTGAACACAAGAAGCCCTGTTGGGTTGGATTGGACCTGGGGAATCAAGCTCTCAGAAGAAGGCTGTAAATTAAGATATGACCTCCCCCCCAAAAAAGTTAGCAAATTCTGGGTTTGGGGAAAGGGTGATTTTAAAGTGGTTACAATTTTAATGTGGATGCTTCTGTTTGGCAGGATCCATCTCCTGGCTGTTAAACTCCCTACCAACAGACATGATCCTTGTGATATATCGATAGGTATATTATTAAGATTTCTTAGTAGAAAACATTAAGGACTTTAAGCAATCTCCCAGCCTGCTACCCCAATGATTTAAGGAAATAAAAATCCACGTGTATCTAGGTATACTCTTCAGCCCATGTATTTATAGTGAGTGAAGATTTCAAGTATATCAGCTACCACAGTAATACATCTGGATACAATTTTGTTAAGTTTCCTAATGAGAAAAGCGGTTTGTCTTTAAAAAAAGGCTCATTGTTTTAGAGGCCGTCCCCTTCTAATTTAATCTTGTGCCTATGCTAAATGCTGCGTGAGCCACATCAGGCTATGATGTGGCAGCTTATGGCATCATAAACACAGGACTCACCAATCTGCTCTCAGTTACGCCAGTAAGAATCCAGAGTAATGATCTGCTTCCCTGGAGTCACTCTGGATTTACACGGGTTTAACTGAAAGCTGACTAGTAGAAATTCCCTGCATCATCGAGCTTTTATGGGAGTTTTTCCTGGGTAACCAGTGGGGAAAATGGGCCCACACACAGTGTCTCAGCACAAAAAAGAAAATCAGAAAATTGCCATGCAGGAAAATTTTCATTGTTTGTCTTCTTTCTTTTCCACCCAAGCTTGCCTCTGGGTGAAGGCCTCCCTCTTTCGGTAAATGTCACCTCCACTTTGACAGCGGGGACACCTGGTTATTTTGAAGCTGTGCTCTGATTTTCGTTCTTATGGGGAGGTGGGAAAAGCTCCATAATTAAGGCAGCAATTGGCTTTTTCTGTTATAAGCCTTACTGGGAACCCCATCAAAGCTCACCAGCATGAAACTGCTGCACCTGACAGTTCTTATGTGCTCACTGAAAACCAGGGCCAAGTCCGTGTATTGAAGTGTGAAGTCAGTGGAGAAAGGCGTAGGAGTGATTTACACAGTGTCATCATATTTTCTGTCTTATTAACTGTCTCTTTCCTAATGGTTCCTAACATTTTGTGAGTTTTTTTGACTGTGCTACGCACTGAACAGATGTTTTCTTCGGAGAACTAGCCACAGTGACCCTTTTCAGCAGTACTATTGCCTACGGAGTTATTTCCCATTTTGTAGCTGGGCAGTTACTATTTCCTAAATGAAGCATTTTGCACTTGTCTTTACTGATTATCTGAACTTCTTTATACATCATCCTCTGCATTGCTTATTTCAGGGGTGTCTGGGGTTGGGGCTTTTAACCCTAGGCAGCAGCATGCTGTGTTCCAACCATAGATGGACTATAATAGGTCCTATAGGTACATAGCTAGAAAATGTTCCATCTAGGTGGTGTGTGCGAGAGATGAAAAAAAAATCCTTGAGGGTATGTTTACACTACGCAACTATTTCGGGATACCAGAAGTCTCCAGAAGTAGCTACACTGTGCCTTAAAGAGCCGCCTGTTATTTTGAAATATTTTTTGAAATAACGGGCATGCTATTCCGGCATCCCGGTAACCCTTATTCCATGAGGGTTAAGGGATGTCTTAAAATAGTGCTTTATTTCAAAATTTGGTGCCATGTAGACATGCCAAATTTCAAAATAACCTATTTCGAAATATAATCGAAATAAGATATGCAATTTGTGTAGCCGGGGCGGCCCGTCCATATAGGTGAACTAGGCAGTCGCCTAGGGCGCCAAGTTAAATGGGGCACCAAATGGTGGCGCAATATCATTGAGGGGGTTGGAGGTGGGGGCGCCGATTGCATGGTTTGCCTAGGGTGCCAGTTGCTGGCAGCTAGTCTAGGGCCGCCCCTGTGTGTAGCGCAAATTGCGTATCTTATTTCGAGTTTATGGTGCAGTGTAAACATACCCTGAGATATATGAGGCAGTTTGTCTGGAGGCAAGAAAAGAGAACTATAATAGCAGAGTGGATTGATTTAAATCACATTTAAAATAATGAATTAAATCTGCAGCCAGAGAGCCTTGATCTGAACTAATCAAATTTAATCTTATTTTGCATTTGTGATTTTTTTTTCTTCTAAAGAAAGATTGATTCTCATTGTCTGGTAACCATTAAAACAAGTTGATTTGTAACTAAATATAACTTTTACACTAAATTTGGTGGTAGTGTGTGCTAACCAGAAGGCCACGTTGTACCTAAGTACATTTATTTAAGCGGCTATATAGCATAACTTACATTTATTCAGATTCCTAATATTTACATTTTTATGTTATGTTGGAAATAGTCAATGACATATTTTGTACTTAGCAGATGATGATTTGTGTCAAACTCTGTTGGAAATTGGAATTCCATTAAAAGTTCACAAATAGCATTTTAAAATTGTTTTAGCTCAAGGAAATAAACGTGACAGTTTATTAAAACAGTTGCATTTAAAACTGATTTTATTAAACAAAGGGCGTATTCTCTTTAGCGAACTAAACTGATTGTTTCTGATCATCATGTTCTTCAAGATTTTAGAACTAGTAGAACTCATCCTTTGGCACCTCATTTGTATTCATAGACTAGATGTGGAAAACAAGCGTTCCTACTTCCAATTGATTTTTCCATGTTTAATGAACTACAACGTGAACTGAACTAACTGAATAAACTAAAATAGGAAACTATAAACATTTACATTAAATAAAAAGAGCAATATTCAAACTGTACGTGTTTGCTGCCAAAGTGCTAAAGCAAGTCGATTCACTGAATTGGCACCCACCCTACAAAATCTGGTGTGTGCGGCTTCACCAGTTGACTTCTGCCAATTCAGTGAACCGACTTCCTTTAGTGCTTTGGCAGCAAACACGTACAGTTTGAATATTGCTCTTTTTATTTAATTTAAATGATGTTGAGAGGGTGTAGCAAGTTTAGGCCTTCATGTGGGTTGTTATTTACACTTTAAGTAGGTTTGTTTTAAAAACGAAAGTCTATTTAATCAAAATTTTAAAATCCAATTAAAATACAAAAAAATGTTGTATCTTAGAAAAACTTAAAAAAAAAATCAACCCTAACTGGAAGTCAGGAGGGCTGGGGTCTATTTCCAACTCTGTCATTGGACTGTTATGACCATCTCCGGGCTTAAGTTGCCTCATCTAATAACGCACTTGAATATGACTGGAAAAGAGCGTACATCTGTTGTTGGGGTTTGCTGTGGGTTCAAGACAACGGATGCTGTGATGCTGGCAGGTGCTTTTGGGGCGCAGGAGAAAATGAATCAGACAACTTTGTGAGCTTCAAGAAATCACTTGAGAAATTCCTCTTGAAGCTTGACAAAAGCCTTGGGCAGGTCTGCTCTGACTTGCAGCTGCGAGGCATTGAAACAAGATGCCTCTTTCTGTGGAAAAGCTCAGGAAAGACAAGTGCAAAGTGCTTCATTTAGGAAACATTAACTGCCCAGCTACAAAATGGGAACTAACTCCCTAGGCAGTACAGTAGTGCTGCTGAGAAGGGTCATTGTGGACAGTCCTCTGAAAAAAACATCAGTTCAATGTCCCGCTCAGCCAAAAAACTCACAAACTGTTAGGAGCCATTAGGAAAAGGGCTGTTAATATGACAGAAAATAGCACAAGCAGCCAGGTTATGTGGGTAAAGGACTATTTGTAATCCCTTCTCTGAAGAAGCCATAATGCCATAAAATGGACTGACCCTGTGAGTGTGCCGTATTGTTGTTTCAAGTGAAGTGTCTGTTGTGGCCGCTTGTGTCTACACTACAATCCAGGAGTATGGTTTCCCAGCTTGTGTACCTGTGGAGCCGGTGTGACTGAATAGCGGCGTATCCATAGTGACACGGGTAGCAGTGGTGGAGGAATGGCTGAGCTGGGCCAAATACAAATGCACCTGAAAACCATGGTGCATCGGCTTAGCTGCTCCTCTGGGGCCGCTACCCATGCGACCAAACCTTCACTATTATTTATCCTTGCGCTAGCCTATTTGAGCATCCGCGACTATGTTTGCATGGTCCATGTTGTATGGATAGTGGCCTCCAGGCTCCAGTTCATCACGTAGCCCTAGCCGGTGTGGCACGTGCTTGTGGCACCCTGTGTTGTCACTCTGTGGGGCCCTCGAAGCCCTTTCGCCAACAAGATGAGGTCATTACAGATGAGGCCATTTTAAAGAAGATCTAAATATTGGGATATGCCCAGAGCAATAAACATGCAGGCATGGAAGGCCTCCAAAATCCGAAATCTCCCCCCATCTGCCGCCAGCCTTGTGTAGGTCTGCTCTGACTCACATGGCTTTATTTAGGAGGTTCAGACACATTCACGGTTCTTCAAATAGCAACCCCCTCTCGTTAAGGGTCAGCTCAGACATTGAAGCGCCACCCTTTTGACAGTGACAGCCTTTGCCTGAGAAGATGGTAAATATCCGCATAGAACCCCATGCTTCGCTACATCCGTATACTTTCATTGTCCCTTCATGGACTTCGGTGAGTTAATCCAGAATTACACCAAGAGGATAACTTGGCCCAGCGACCTCACTGTATTTCGTCTCTGATGGAAGGTTGGGCAAACTAGTGTAAAGCAGCCTCGGATTCTGTGTTTTATCAGAAAGTGCATTAGGCATAGACCGAGAGAGTGATTTGTATACACTCTCAAACCTGCTGAATTCATCTGTCAAACCTAATGTCTAAATATTGAGAGAGTGAAGTGTCTGTACTCTATGAACCCAGCGTTCAATGCTATTTCAAAAAACATGGTGAAAAGCAGGGCTTAACCGGCACGGTTCTCCTGCTCTGATAAACCATAGCTGTTGTTCATAAAAAATAAAATACAATTTGTAGCCCACGCTGCATTAATTTGGAGACGGCAGCTATGGTATTGCCGTAACCTCCTAAGCGGTAATTTGGTGGGCAGCACGTTGAAAATCAGTGGTCGCAGGGTTACATCGCATCTGATGGATGAGTGGTGATGGATGAGTGGCATCGTTCAGCCTCACTTTCTGGGCACGGGGAGCCCATTCATAGGGGTGCTCGCACCGTCTGTACGGGCGTGTGAAAGGTTTTTCTTGAGCAGAGTCCCCTAAGGGTTGTGCGTGTGACCTCCATGGTCTTGCGCTCCTCCTCTTACGTGCCTGGAGAGCGAGGTGACCCCATCTGCCAGCCAGTTCCAACAGAATGTCAGGACTTCTCAGCATGCCTCTGAGCTAGCCCCAGTGTAGGATGGATGGGCAGCTTACCATAATAGTTAGCTGGTGCTTTCTTTGATGCTTGTGTGTTATTGCCTGCTGGCAAACAGAAAACAAAAATAGGCAGCGGTGGAGGAGGGCTTTTCGAGCTGTTACGTCTTGGTCACCCTCAGCAGGGATTAAATCTCATCTGTTGTGTGGAGGACTAATTCTGTTGGAAGATGGACATGACGTGCCCATACTGATTCAGGGAGGGCCATATAATGGCTAAGTGTGATGCCCTTGAGAAATGCACATCAAGGTCCAGAATGACCTCAACATTTTCCTCCAGGATAAGTTCATGACAACAGCTTCTGACAAAGAGATTCTGAAAGAACAAGGAACCCTCCCTCTGTGTTCCTCGAATACACCAGAAAGGAGGGAAATCACCCAGAGTCTTAAGGGTTCAAAGAGCTCTCACAGATCTGAAGGGACCTTGTCTCGGCAGGCTCAGGTCATTTGGGAAAAGGATGTTTTCAGTTCCTTGCTTGTAGCTTAGTGTTTAGAATGACCATCTCAGGCAAAGCTGGTGTCGTATAACTACATGCAATGAGACAGAATCAAAGACTTCCAAGGTAAATTCCCAGCAGAGTTAGAAGAATTGACTTCCATCTGCTCCGGAGGAATGCTGATTGCAAAGATCTCAGCAAGTGGCACTGAACTCAGAGAATGTGACCTATGGGAACTGTCCTCATGAGAAAAGACTCTTGACTCGTTGCATTGGACTTGCTTAGTGAGGTCCAGACTACACTCCGGGCCTCCCTTTCAATGGGCAAGATCGCTTTAGTGCTAAGACAGGTGACCCGTTGCATTCGTTAGAGGACGCCAGGCCACATGAAGGTTGTTTGGTCTCTACGCCCAGGAGGTCAGGAGACAGCAGTATAGACCTCAAGCTTTTACCAAACAGGGTTCTCAGCTGGCCACTTCGAAATGTTTCTTCCATCAGAGACCTTTAGATCAAGGTAGATGGAGATCAAGATTCCAGAGGAGGAAATTCTTTGATCCATCTAATATTTTGGCACCATCTGCTCACCCTGAAAAGAATCACTTTTGATGCTGTGGTTGAGGTACATACACAATCGACTGGAATTTATTTCCCTCCCTTTTTTTTAGAGGAAGGTTGGGCTGGAATAACCATGGACCAGTGGTTTCTGCAGGTCATCCAGAGAGGCAATATTATAGAGTCCATAGATTCCTGAACACAAGCAATATGTCCTGGGGAACTCCATTTCAGCCCCTTTTTATCAAGAAGCCATGTTACAGTGGGAAGATGCAATACTAAACACAGCAAACACTGGAGCCTCCATCTGCTAGGACAGGCCAATGCTGTGCTTCATCTGGACCCTGCATCTCTGGACTTGGCAGTGTGGAAGATTCTGGGTTAATGTCCAACTAAGGGGAATGTTTATTGTAGGTATAAACAGTCGTCTTGCAGAATAGAAAACATTCTACTAGAAAAACAGAGTTGGCAAAATGAAAGAGAATTTCAGCTGGGGTGACGACAAGTGGATGTGTTCCTACCTGTTCTTCTATTCCACTCATTCTGGAATACCTTTGAAATGGCTTAATTTGTCTTTAAGTTCCATTTAGCAGCAGAAAAACCACCCATTACAGGTTTTTCTGTCGTTTCCCATCAAACAGTTGTCAGATTCCTAAAAAGGTTTGAATCTCATGTTTCCCCCGGCTAGAAACATATCTCCCTCGTGGGACTTGGAATGTAGTGCTTTTGGCTCGAATAGCCCCTCATCCCCCGCCCACACCGGTTTTCCATACTCACAGAGTCAGATTAAGACTTCATCCTAAATTCGTACCAAAGTGCCGCTGGGACTTTCATATTAACCAGTCTGTTCAGTTACCACTTTTCTTCCTAGGCCTCGTGTATCACACATGCAGAGTATGAAGTTTTGATCCCAAAGGGGAACAGCCCTCTTATGCCGCCCAAATAGCATGAGACCATTTCAGAAGAGCCTTAGGTTGTTTGTAGCTCATGGCAGTCCTCTCTCAACTGACAGACGGTCAAAATGGGTCGTGGGCTGGATTAGAGCAGCCTACGGGTCCGTAAACTGAACCATCCTTTGGACATCTTGGCTCATTTTGTCTTCAGGAGCATGCTGCAGCAGGGTAATTAGTAGGAACATGCAGGGCAGCTACATGGTCACCAGCTCATGCATTTACTAGGCATTACTCATTGGAAGCTTCCTCCAGGGTGAATGCTCAAACTGGAGAAGCAACCAGTCTGTCTGCCAGTCTTGGTTCAGACAAACCATGTAGCTCCCTCCTCCAAAGAGGCAAACAGCTTGACCCTCACCATGGGTGGGACCCACGTGCCCGCCTGGGGCACGTGCCACTCAAAGAACGAGTGGCTGCGTGCCTTACTCTGTGATTCTTGGAGGTGTTCTGAGCGTGTGGAGCCCATGACCCGCCATCCATCCCCACAGTTCGGCATCTGCTCATTGAGGCTGTGGGCGGTGAAGGATATGGCTGGCCGTTGGGATTGCCCCGTTCTTTGTGCTCTCGGGAGGATGGATTGCATCTAGGGGAGGGTTCCCCACGCCCTGAACATCTCACACGATCAGTTACTGTACGTTAAGTGACCCTTCTTTTCTCTGCACAATTGTTAGCTCCTTTTCCAAGCATGCAGTGTGTGCAAGGGAAAACGGGGAAGGGGGGAGGAGTGTGCGATATTATGTCAATGTGAGAGCAAGGAAACAATGCACATTTCCATTTCGGGGCCAAACTAAAAATGCTAGAAAAAGAATTGATTGGTCTTTAACCAAAAGTGAATGTTTTTGTTTTTTCTCGAGGAAATGAAACATTTTAAAAAAATTGTCCGTTCGAAGTGACATTTCATTCTCGGGTGCTTCAAAATGATGGTTTCCAAACGGTCCGTTTCAATATTTTTCAAAATGGGACACTGACATTATTGAAATGTTTTCATTTTTGTGCCGCTGAAACTGTTTGCTAAGTTTGAGCCACATCTAGTAATAGTTTCAGTGCCCCCCAAAATATATATTTTTGGTTAACTCGCTATTTGCCAAAAAAGTCACCCCTCTCTGTCACCCAGTTTTATTACTTTAGAGCAGCGATGTCTTTTCATTACTCTCTTCTGTTACTCCCGAATGTAGCGTACTTGGATTCCTAGATTATTCAATAACTAGAGTGCTCAGCGTATATATCCAGAATTCCAGCTGGGCAGGAAAGGGTTTCCTAACTCACAAACACTTTTGATAGTTTAAAAATGACCATTCCCAATTGGGATGAAACGCTGAAGTCTCAAAAAATGTCATGAACCAAAACCCAGGTCAATTAAAATGTGGGGTTTTTTTCAAGGTTTTTTCTTTATAACCTTTTGGCATTCTCACCATTTATTTGAAAAATTCCTGATCCGCTTTAGCCACAATACTCAATTTGTTACATAATATTTGTTTTTTTTTTTAAATTAAACCCTGAATGTGTATTTTTGATGATGTTTTTATTGATGTGGTGAATAATAGCAAATAATCTGGTCTCTTAGCACTTGCTAAATCTCCGTGCAAATACATCCCTCTTCCCCACTGCCGCCTCTTCATTCCCCCTGCTTTCCTTGGAGGATTCTGGGGGCCGACGGGAGAGGGCTGCGTATGTGGCTTAGAATCTGATGTCTCGCTGCTGTGAGTCGGCGCGGAAGGGTGCTTTGTGTCCGTTCCGCCTGCGTCCATTCAGAGCTCCTCTGTTGGCTGGGGAAGGTGTCGTTAATATTGATTCTTCACATTTGCCTTTCACCGCTTTTTTCCCCGTCATCGACATCATGACTCTCTGCAGCATTTTGGCACCCAATTCACGTGTGAATGGTGTTGCTGTACCAACAGCAGGCTGGAGCATGGGGGTGCTAAGAGCCACTGAACCGAACTGTAAACTGTGTTTATCAGGGGTGGGGAAGCTCAGGCCCAGGGGCTGGATGTGGCCCCCAAGTCTCAGGGTCCCCCCCCCAGCATTCAGGAGCCCTCACTGGCGCGCTAGCCTCCCCACTGCCCCACCACAGGGCTAGAGCACACAAAATCTACTAGGCTGGGCCCCCCAGGCTCTGGTGTGTGAGGGGAATGTGGGGAGCGTCGCTCTCCTCAGTTGGGGGGGGGCATGTCAGTGAGGGGTTGGGTTTTTTTTTTTGCTTCTCACTTCGGTGCAGCCCCCGACTGATTTTTCTGAGAGTCAGTAGCCCCCAGCCAAAAAAAGGTTCCCCACCCCTGCTACGATAGAAACCACTTTAAGCTGGGGATACTGCAGCACCCTCACCCCTTCTTCCAGCACCTAATAATATACTATAATGGAAGCTTCCTGCTACCTGAATTGCACCCCCCCGTTCTCTTCCACAAATGGTTCCCTCCAGTATTCAGACTCCCAGCTGTGTGAACACTTCCGGCATCTTGCAAGGCGTGTGGGATAAATAGGGTTGTCCCAAATAAGGGCTCGAGCCTGTGAAGTGAGCCAAGAGGGTTGGAGGTGCTGCGCCCCGGGGGGGAGAAGGCCTGGAAGTTGTACTGTGCTAGACGGCCCAGCAGAGTGGGGCGGTTCTGGAATTGCCTTTCTGGGTCATCTGGTGTCATCGTGAGGCATTCGAACAGATGTAGCAAGGGAATGTAAGCGGGAAACGCTCCAGGCTAAACATACCCTCATTTCTGCACTGTGGACACGGTGCTGTTCTCCGTGCAATTAGCGGCAGACCTCCCTTTGACTTCAGAGGCTTTACATGACCACCCATCAGATGGCCCACGGTGACGGGAGATATAAATACACACGAGCCTAATCTAGCATAAACAACGAGAAGTTCTGTGGCACCTTATAGACTGACAGATTTATCGGAGCATAAGCTTTCGTGGGCAGCTTTCCCTCACTGGGGTCAGTAAGTTTAGCATCATCGTGCTGTTTTTCTGACGGGTGAGGAAGTGGGCTTTTGCCCACGAAAGCTTATGCTCCAATAAATCTGTTAGTCTATAAGGTGCCACAGGACTTCTCGTTGTTTTTGAGATTCAGACTAACATGGCTACCCCTCTGATACTTGCCTAATCTAGTGTGTTTGCTTGTAAATCTGAGAATTATCCTCGCAGGTTAGCTTATGGGAGAAATGCAATCCTCACTGAAGGAGGAGGCATCTGACCAGCCTAAATTCCTCCTACATTTTCAGTTGGCTGAATTATTCCTCACACCGACAGCTCAGCTAACTGTTCTGTACTCTGGTGTGTGCGGCTGCACCGAGGCTGCATTTCACTCCAGAAGTGGCTGCATTTCGGAGGTAGATGAAGTGAGGTCAGTGAATAATCCCATAAGAATCTCTATTTATGGAAAGTAGTTTGGGATCCTTTTAAAACACGATTTAAAAAAAAAAACGGAACAAGGCAGTGGTAGAAAAACTACCTGATTATGCATTTTCCAGGCAAAGATCACTCTCCTAAAAGATCTGCTTCCTAGGCGCACCATATGCAAGTTTTAACCAGCGACGGAAGATTTATTTTATTTCTGTTTTGTTTTGTTTAAAGAGCAGTGTATATGTAAAATCCGATTAAAATCACATGCAGTCCAAGCTAGAGCCCATTCTGTAGTGGAGTATCCGAATTCTCCATATCTGCTGAGCCTCCCTTAATGCTATGTATATAAGTTCCACCTTCTTATATTGAGTGATTTATGTGCTTTCTGCTGTAAGTGGATATGGAGTCTTGCTCCATTATTCTTCCCCTCTCTCCCTTCCTCACCCTCTTTGTTTACTATGGAAAACATACTCCAGAGCATGGACTTTCCCTGCATGATTTGCGAGGTCTGACTGTGCCAAAGTAGTGCTGGGGAGCTGCTTGCTAGTAGTTGACAGATGCCTCGGTTCTGAAGTTGGGTGGCCTTGTTCTGGCTGAACGTGTTTCCTTGGAACGTGCCTTTGGCTGGGCACTCTGGGCAGGTACCGGGGCATTGGCAGCATGCTGCTCAGAGCGGACTCGGCTGCTCTTGCTTTCAGCTTAAAGGAGCTGTTGGAGTTCTCCCATTCGTGGTGCGGGGGGTGGCATGCTTTCTTCGGAGTCGGAAGGGAACCAGTGTCCCTTTGATGGGCTATGGCTGTGGCTCTCAAAGTGTGGGGGCACCCCCAGCCTCGTCTTCCCCTGCGAGGTTGGAGCACCAGCTTGCAGGGGAAGGAAGCAACTCCCCCCCGGCTGGGGCAACGGCAGCACAGGAAATGGCTCGTCTGCAGCCTTCCCTGTGGCTCCCATTGGCTGGAATCACGGCCAATGGGAGCAGTAGGGGGCAGTGCCTGGGTGTGGTGGGAAGCACAGAGCCAGGAAAGCACCCCCCATTCCCGTCATGCCCAGACCTTGCACCCCCATCGCCCTCATGCACTTCCCCTCCCGCCAAGACCCGGCAGCCCCACCCTGCTCCTGCACCCTCCTTCCAGCCCAGTCTCCTCGCCTGCTCCTGCACCCTCCTTCCTGCCCAGTCTCCCCGCCCTGCTCCTGCACCCTCCTTCCTGCCCAGTCTCCCACCCCGCTCCTGCACCCTCCTTCCTGCCCAACCTCCCACCCCGCTCCTGCACCCTCCTTCCTGCCCAGCCTCCCGCCCTGCTCCTGCACCTCCTTCCTGCCCAGCCTCCCGCCCCTGCTCCTGCACCTCCTTCCTGCCCAGCCTCCCACCCTGCTCCTGCACCCTCCTTCCTGTCCAGTCTCCGCCCCTGCTCCTGCACCCTCCTTCCAGCCCAGTCTCCCCTCCCTGCTCCTGCACCCTCCTTCCAGCCCAGTCTCCCCTCCCTGCTCCTGCACCCTCCTTCCAGCCCAGTCTCCCCTCCCTGCTCCTGCACCCTCCTTCCTGCCCAGTCTCCCCACCCTGCTCCTGCACCCTCCTTCCTGCCCAGTCTCCCCACCCTGCTCCTGCACCCTCCTTCCTGCCCAGTCTCCCCACCCTGCTCCTGCACCCTCCTTCCTGCCCAGCCTCCCCGCCCTGCTCCTGCACCCTCCTTCCTGCCCAGTCTCCCCTCCCTGCTCCTGCACCCTCCTTCCTGCCCAGTCTCCCCGCCCTGCTCCTGCACCCTCCTTCCAGCCCAGTCTCCCCGTCCCACTCCTGCACCCTCCTTCCTGTCCAGTCTCCCCGTCCCACTCCTGCACCCTCCTTCCTGTCCAGTCTCCCCGCCCTGCTCCTGCACCCTCCTTCCTGTCCAGTCTCCCGCCCTGCTCCTGCACCCTCCTTCCTGTCCAGTCTCCCGTCCCTGCTCCTGCACCCACCTTCCTACCCAGACCCTCCACCCTCAGTCCCCTCCGGCACCCTACCTTCCATCCCGGCCCTGCACCCCCCCCTCCTCCTGCACTCATTTTGTCATCATGGGTGGTTGGTTGGTGGTCCATGGAAAGGCCCAAAAGTTTGAGAACCACAGGGCTAAGGGGTGCTGTGCTGCTGGATAATCTCTCTCCTCGACGTGACATAGACTGTGCAGAGTGGTGACTTTAGAAATTCCAGAGTGATTTGGACACATAATTCTCATTAATTTTAATGGGAACTGGGCATCAAATCCCCCAAAGCAGCTTTGGAAATCTGTCCTGCTCACTAATGATCCCATGATGTTTCTTCAAGAGCAGGGTTAACCCCAGATTGGTAGCTGAATGTGATTCTGCTTCTCTTAGGGCCAGTCCTTATTTTAATGTATGTTTCGTAGTTGTTGCTCTCTCTTCTAATCGGCTTGGCTCTGCTATGAACTGTTACAGTACTGCTGTGCTCCACCCTAGAGTCAACTGCATTTCTCCGATTAGTGACGTGCTTCCTATATAGTTTGTAAAAAAAAAAAAAAAACTAACCCACCAAAGCAAATAAAAATGCTTTGGGATGAAAGGAGCTGCTTGCTGGAAACCACAGAAGTTATTGTGATTAAGAAGAAGTTGAAGGAAGCCAACTCAAAAAGCCCTTCTGAGATGCGCAGTGTGGAGATAGCAGTGCGGAGAGCGTACCCCAAGCCGTGCTGTGTTACGGTTCAGCACAGCTGACAATGAAATGGTTGTGTTGCCTAAGCACACAGCAAACAGTGGGTGTTAAAATGCACCACTTCATTATACAGGTTGAACCTTTCTAGTCCGGCACTCTTGGGAACTGACCAGCGCTGCACCAGAGAATTTGCCAGGAAGTCAATATTGTCTAGCACAATTACCAACACTTCCACAGCTTGCTGGGCTCTGAGAAGACATTCAGGGGTAAATTGGAGCTAAATAACAGCACAGAGCACTCGGAGCCAGGAGTGGGGGCTGTAAGCAAACTTTATGGGACCCTGGGAAACTTGGCCACACTCATGCTAAGTGGACATGTGGCTAACTCAAATCCTGCCGGACCATGGGTGTTGCCGGACCAGAGTGTGCCGCACTAGAAAGGTTCAGCCTGTATATAACTGAGAAAGTAAAATGTGAGGGTAACAGTCTGGGTCACGACTGGCTGAGGCAATGTATGATCTGATCTGCTTAATGAGCATAGAGACGCCACGCAACAACAGATCCGCCAGCAGGGTCCTTGTAGAAGTGAGAGTTGCTCAACAAACCGTTTCAGTTGTTCTTACACCAGGCTTACGTTTGTGAAATTGTCCAGCGTATGTGAGGGGCTCCCCGAAATGGCAGGACTTGCCTGTCATTGGGAGTCCACTGTTCCTTACAGCGCTGTGTTGGCTCACCTCCTGTCCTCTGTGGGCGAAGTTGGGAAATAGGAACAGGGGGGTCTTTTGCCACCGGGTTGTCGCCAGATGTTCGGCTGCGTGTGTGTTCTCTAGGTGTGTTGTGCGGCGCCGGGTCAGATCACCCATACAACAGGCTTCATTCAAACTGCCCAAGGAGACCACAAGGCTTGGTGTAGTAAAGCACCTGGCCAAGTGTGTTGTGGATGCAACACGGTGTCTCAGCTCCAAGGTGGGGTCAGGTGTCCTAACACGTGTATGCCTGTGACAATAGACAGCTCACTCCGTGGCTGGACTGTCCACCGCCCCAAAGCTGGGCGAAGGGTTAAAGCAAGGGCATCCCAGCGCTGACAGACTGAGACAGAGAGTCTGGGGCAGCAGCTTACAGATCACCTTGTGTGTTCCCTGTTTGTTTCCTCCCCTGGGCCTTTCCGCCTCATGTTCCCAGCAAAATGTCCCCGCTCATCGCTCTTATCAAACCATCTTACTGAGGGCTCGGCCGGAGCATCCTGCTGGCCTGCTGGGATGTTTACACGTTCAGTGTGTTTCGGCAGCGCTCGCAATACCCTTGCCGAGTTCATACACCAGACCTTGACTTGCAGGCAAACATCTGCTTTTGGGCCTAATTTTTGCTGACTTTGGCCTTGCACCAGGCCCAAGCTGCCGGCTCTCTCTTTCTACAACACAGATCACAGACTCACATCCAGCCCCTGGCTTTAGTTACTGCCTGATGGCTAGTTGGTGACCTGTTGAAAAAAGGCCTGGGGGTGAGGAGACAACATTTTTTCTTACTCTTCGTCTCTGGTTCCTGGCAGCTGAAAGGGATGTTTGCACAGAACTTGTTACGCTTATAAGAAGCACATGGGATCTTTCCAGGGGGGAAAAGGCAATATGCCACGTTTATTGAGAATAGAATGGCAAAGCAGTTAGCGTATGCTTACAGAGACATACACACACAGACACACACACACACACTGTCTCACCAATCAATGTTCTATTTACCAGTCCATGGTCCATGGCCAATCAGATTGATCACAGATGGAGGAGCAGGGGTCTATTGGTCCAGACCGATGTTCCAGTCTTGGCAGGACGTCCCCCCAAATTATGGCAAAGCAGCTCCTTTTTATAGCAGTTTTCCCTCACAGGGATCAGTAAGTTTTGCTTCTGTTGGGTGTTTGTTGTCTCTGGTTGTTTCTCTTGTTCCTTCTCTTCTTTGCTCCTCCAGGCTGAGCTGGTTTCGATCACGAAAATCTTGTCCCAACTGATAAATGCTCCCCTCTTTCCTCAGTGGCCCGAGTTGCCAGTCTGCTCTCATTTGATATGTAGTCATCTTTGGCACCTCCTAGTCTGTTGTCGGATCCTCCTCCTAGCATCTGGTTGACTTTCACACTTCTCTCCCACACGTTCCTCACTCTCACGCACAGAACAAAGGTTACAAACAGAATTTCAAAAGAGCAGATGAGTTCATTCTTTCACTATATTATATTACAATATCTACTTCGGAACTAAAAACAAAATAATGACCATAAGAATCTAAAACTATTTCTACTTCAAAATGATTTGGCAGAGTATACAACCATAAAACATATTAAGACTTAATACTTAAGACTTAAATGCTTAGAATATTATATCTCTATCTCTGTCTGTCTGTCTGTCTATCTAGCTATCTATCTATCCCCATACACCCCATCCATCCATCCATCCATCCATCTCTTTCTATCTATCTATCTATCTATCTATCTATCTATCTATCTATCTATCTATCTATCTATCTATCTATCTATCCCCACACACCCCTGTATCTATCGATCTATCTAAAAATAGGAAATAGGAATTTTTCTGGTACAAACTGTCCCCCCACACTTTGTATGCAAGGTGCACTACTGTGATTGGAGCATGAAGACTGCCATTCAAACCTCACAGGCTCCATGTAGGTCTAAAGCTCCGGCAGCCAAGTCAGCTGACCCCTTCCCCCCCCCCCTCAGCCCCCCTGGTCAGGGAGCAGACGTATGGCGCGAAGGAAGTAACCCCGTACCTGCTTGTGTCCTCCTTTGCAGTGACGACCACGCTTTCCTCCTGGTCGGGACACGCCAGGAAGTGCAACGAGACAGCCAAGTCCTACTGCGCCAACGGCGGGGTGTGCTACTACATCGAGGGGATCAACCAGCTGTCTTGCAAGTGAGTGAGGGGTGTGCTCGGCTGGGCGCAGAAGCAGCTCTCAGTGGAGGAGGGGGTGGGAGGAGAGACCTGGGCGGACGGAGGTTTCCTGGTGATTGTCCCGACCAAGCTACGCAGGGTTAGCAAACAGGCGTTTTGTGGTGGCATTGCCTCATCCCAAGGGCCAAATTCACAGACATGGAGAACGCGTCCCAGCGTGTGAAATAAGCCTCCGTGGGCAATCTAGCTATCGGGGGGAGAAAAAGGGGCAGAGCTGGGGCGCCCCATCCAGGGTCCTACCGTTCCCCTTGAGCCGGCTGCTTGTTCCCAGGCTGGACGAGACAGGACTTGCTTTTCCCCGACAGCCGCAGAGCTTCCTGCACCAGGAAGAGGGACCCAGCAGTGGGTTTCATCTGCCCCCTCCCCTCTAAGAGCAACTGTGCCAGGGAAGAGCAAGTCCTGTCCCTTCCCCAGCCCAGTGGGGACTAGCAGCAGAGAGCCCCCCAGGATGGGCTCCCAGCAGCTGGAGGCAGATTAGAGCCATCTCCGGGAGCCTCTTGCAGCTGCAGGTAGCTCACAAAAGGGAGGGTGGCAATCCCGTGACCCCCACCCTCACAATCCCTTTTAGGTCAGGACCCCACACTCACAACAGGACATTTCAGATGTAGACTGCTAGGAACGTGAAATTGACTAATTTGCAAATCCTAGGGCCGTGAAATTGACCAGAATGGGCCGTGAATTGGGTAGGGCTCTATTTATCCCTAAGTACCGTAGGTCAGTGGTTCTCAACCAGGGGTTCAGGGCCCCTTGGGGGGTGGGGAGGCTGCGAGCAGATTTCAGGGAGTCTGGCAAAATAAGCCAGAAGAGCAGGGCCAGCGTTAGACACACTGGTCCAGCGTCCTCCCCATTGAGAGAGGATGGAGCTTTCCCTCGGAGCATGCTAATCTCGGTCTCACTTCTCAGCCCGAGGGGACCCTGATGAGTAACTCAAAGCCCTCCCGGCTCCCTCCCTCCCTGAGGGGCCTCTTGGCCCTCGCACAGCCTGGTAGGCCAAAGAACAAGGCAGTCTCCCAGGTGGCAGTTAGAACTCTTGTGCTTCCACGCTTGATTTCCTGAGGATCTTCTTGGGCATCCATGTAAGGGGATCGAGTGTTGTGTTTACTGTTTCCTTTTTATAGTAGGACCTACCGAAAGCTCAGGGAGACATAGTAATTCATCAGTGAACCTGGAATGTCCTTCAAAGGGTGGAGGGCAAGTAGTAATTGGCCGCGAGAGCCTTTCACCTCTAGATCACTGTTTCTAACCTAGACCAGGCCAGCGGTAACCCAAAGCTAAAGCCATCGGGTAGCTTCGCATTGGCAGCCTATGGGGTTGTGGGGCTCACTCTAACAGGCAGCGTCAGACGTCTGCACAGCAGAAATAACCAAGCCAGTTTGCAGTCGAAGCGGGCAGGCCTAGAGCAGGAGAGAATAAACCCCTCGAGTTGCCTCAGAGCTGAGGACAGCCTGTCGGGCCTGGAGTCGCAGGGCTGCTCTGCCATTGGGGACGCCGTATCAAGTCGGCGGGCGAATTCTGGGGAAAACGAAGCCTCCGTGTTTTTCCATCCCGCCTCGTCTACGTTGTAACATGTAGGAAAAATAGCAGTTGCTCAAATCCGTTCAGTCAGGGATAGGCCGACAAGTCTGGCTTCAAGCAAGTACTTGAACTGACTAAACGACAAACTATTTTGGAAGGTCAGCAAAGTTTGGCTGCATTTTGATTGTGTTTATTTCCACCGTATTTTGCATGCTTTGGCTCTCCTTTGCTTGGCAGGGAGCACAAGCTACGGGCTGAAAATCAGCCAGTGAGCCTGGTTTCCCTATATTTATGACCCTGGAGTGAAAAGCTTGGATGGATACTTGAGCCAGCGAGCGTAAATGGTTCCATGTGAACACAGTACCAGTAACCCTTGTATGTCATGGGCTGACCTGTCCCTGGGCGAGGGGAAGGGGAAGCAAAAGGGACAGTTGACCCAGGGCTCCTAGCTGCGACAGCTGCCCCTTTAAATCGCCACCAGAGCTCTGCGCTGCATGCTCCGCTTGGCTGTGAGTGGGGATGTCCAACACTGTGGTCCTGGCAGCACTGAGGGGCGGCTGCCCCGCCCCACCCCGCCCCCCGAGAACAGAGATGGGCCCCACCACACCTTGCCTGGGGGCTTCGGAAGCAGTTGGTCCCACAATCAAGGGCTTGATTTTCAGAGATGCTGAGTTCCTTCAGCTCCCACTGACATCAGCAGGGATCCGCCCTTTGAGCCTGAGCGCTCTCTGGAGGAAATGCAGGAGAAGCCGTAAGGAGCCGTGCAAGCGCTGGTGCAGCACAAACCTCATTTTTATATGGAGATATACCGATCTCATAGAGCTGGAAGGGACCTTAAGAGGTCGAGTCCAGTCACCTGCCCTCATGGAAGGACCAAGTACCATCCCTGACAGATTTGCCCCAGATCACCCCCTCCAGGATTGAGCTCATAACCCTGGGTTTAGCAGGCCAATGCTCAAACCACTGAGCTATCCCTCCCTCTTGGATCAAGCTGGGAAAGGCAGCATAACAATCGCCTCTGGCTTGTCACAGGCCATAGGGGTTGACCCCACACACAGTTCTGGGTCTAGATATACTTCAGACATTGGGCGGTGGTGGCGGCTTGGGCCTCCTGGTCCCGAACAGTCAATAAGGTGATGACTGACAAGCACAGCAAGAACAATAACTCCTTGGGCTGTGTCTGTCTGTGCACAGTTTGCAGATAGAAGAGCTAAATTAGTTGGATAATTTATTTGCAATAAATAATTTGGCCAGCTGTAGAATTTAGTCTTTCCCTCTTCCAGTACATGGTTTGAGCTGAGCCAAAACGCTAGCGCTGAATGCCCTCCCGCTTTGGGAAAGGGTCAATCCACATCTGGATTTGGCTGTTCGGGCCCATTTCTATTTCCATATGGCGCGAAATGCATCATGAAACTCACTGCACGGTTCTCTGCGTCTGCAGCTCGCTTAGCTCCCCAGGCCAGATCCTTCACTGCTGTACATGGGCACAGCTGGGAATCTGGCTCAAAAGCAATCGGCAGCTCTTATGGGCGAACATGTTGTGGTGTTTCTGAAGTACCCCCAGGACATGCCTATCAGAGATAACCATCAGGCACCTGGGAGATCCCTTTGGAAGAGGGGAACAAGGATTTTTGTTCCCCTTTCCCATCACTGGTTCAGGAGCAGTGTAGAGCAAAGCATTACTGGTCCGGGACTGCTCTTGTCCTAGCCTAGTCATAAAAGTGTACCCCTTGCAATTACTAGAGAGGTAGCTGTGTTAGTCTGATCTTGCTAAAACAAAAGGAAAAATTATGTAGCACTTTAAAGACTAACAAGATGGTTAGTTAGTCTTCAAAGTGCTACATAGGTTTTCCTTTTGTCCTTACAATTAAGACATTGACTACTCATGAGGGTTTTTAAGAACTTTAATTCCATCCTGATTTTAGCAGCCAAAGCCTCATGCAGCACTGGAAATAGACCCGAATACTTGATAGATGATCCTGTTGGGATAGCTGCAGGTTTTTGTTTTCAGATGGTTGGAGGCCTTGGTTTGCATCTCTGATGATTGGCTGCTAAGAACATGTTGGGATTGACAGGAGTGTGCGTGCTTCGGTAGTGGGGGAAGCCAAGCACTGATCAGAAGTGATTTCTAAGGTCCAAACTATAACTGTCCGCCTGCCAGAGCATGGGAAGAAAGCCCCATGCTAGTGGAACTCCAGTTCTATAGTGTGACCCCTTCATTTCTAGTCCTGGTGTCCTGAGAGACACTGGGCATGAAATCTGCTACCGGTCCCTTGGTCTGCCAGGAATTTGTAACCACTCCTTGGAGACTGACTGTGGCAAGTTTGGGTTTCGGGACATTTGCAGCCCCTAGGGGATTGGAGGCAGCCTCTGGCTACCTCGTGACTAGTGTGACATTTGAATGTGGACCTCAGAACCTTTGATCTTTTCTTGTGAAATGAGGGATTCTTAGCGGCAGTGGGTGGCACAGAGAAGCTGACTTCCACTGCAGGCTGGCGGAAGGTGAGCCGACAGAACAGATGCTTTCAGAAAGTGTGCTCTCAGGTCCGCTTGTGATCCGCTGCAGCAGTTTGGAAACGACAAGTTCAGAGAAGAACGCAGAAGGGGAAGGCGGGGTGGGGACGAGGAGAGGAATAAAAAGTTTGATCCGTACTTCTTAGCCTTCCCATATTGCATGATGGGTCCTGTCCCTGTCCTCAAACCCGCCCCATCTCCCCTGAAAGGGACTTGTAGGCCATTGGTCCTTTCCTTGTGCAGCCTGTTAAAATACTTGGAATCCCCACAAACTGTTTCTGACCAGGGCTGGGTAATAAAACGGCGGCAAGTCGCCAGGATTAGCCTCTGGCGGGCCGCTGCTGCTGTATTGACTTGCATCTCCGCAGGTACGGGCAACTGCCGCTCCCATTGGCCGGGAACAGCGGTCCGCGGCCAATGGGAGCGGTGGTCCCCTGTACCTGCAGAGGCGCAGGTAAATACAGCTGCGTGAGGGCCCGTCGTGGGCTAATCCCGGCAGTCCGGATCCAGCCCCTGGGCCGGTATTTGTCCATCCCTGGTTTGCGACGCTCAAAATGTAAAAATCAAAATACGGTTGAGAATTGCCTCCCATTAGAAAATGCAAACCTGCAGGTGGGCCCACCGGCGGGCTCTGGCGCGTTTCACGCGTGGATCGAATCGGTGTGGCTCGGGCCCGCCTCGTCGTAAACCACCCCAGGCGATGCAGTGAAACCGGGGCTGATAGAATTGTGCACAGTCCTCGCTTCCAGCCTGCCCTTTGTTCTGCTTCCTCCCTGGCAACGAAGCCAATATTGGGATGCTCAGACCTTCTTCCAGGCCGTATTATTTTCCCTTAGCCGTGCGGAAAGCCGCCTGGTGTTATCAGTTTTCTCAGCGTTCCCCTTCTGAGATTCAGCAATTAGGAAAACTGACGGGGGAACATTCCGCTCATCCGCCATGGGCTTTTATCTCCTCAGCCAACTTACCGGAACGTATTTAATTATACAGAGTGGTCCACACAGACAGGGGATTCTTTCTGTGGATGTTATCGCGGTGCTCTGGAGCAAGAGAGCCAGTCGGCCTCTGAAAAGAATACCTCTCCTGACGTGGCTTCATGCCTGAGATGGTGCAGATATTTCCCAGTGAAAGAGGGGGCGGCCCATGGTTTTGATTGAACTTTTATAGTGGGGTCATCAGCAAATTGCTCCTTCCAGCCACCAAAAACCCGGGGAGGAAAATGCAGTGAAAGTGTTGCCTGGAGCTACATGCCAGTACAGTTCAGCACTGGAAAAATAATCCCGCTGGGGGGGTGACTGGAAATACATTTCTAATCTGCAGTGGATCGCTCCAGCCGTTGCTTGAGTGTTTGCCGAGGTTTTGCATAATTTAGGCTTTAATGTAAAAACACCCTGCATGTTTTGGTTGCTTATGCCCCAGGCAACGCTGCCATCCTGAATCTGCCAACGGCCCGCCTGAAGCTAACCCCTAGAGGGACGTGACTGGCGAATTCCAGCCTGTCCACATCAAAACTAGAAGGGCTACACCACGTACATATGTAATTGACCAACAGCCTCTGACCCCGAGGGAGATGGGGTGGGGGAGGGGGAGAATAAGAAGTCCTTCCCCAGGCCATCCTGCTAGGAAAAGTCTTAGAAATGGGCCTCGTAGCTTCCCCTGAAATTACAAATAACCCTCCACCTCCATTCCAGAGTCTTTAAGAACACCTGCGGGCTGGCAGGCAAATCGCCAACCTCAGCCTCGGGGGTGCCAGCTCACTAGGATTGTCCTGGTGTTCCAGGAATTAAAGATTGATCTTTAATGAAAGATTACGTCATGTGTCGGAACCGCCAGGCATACAGCCAGCCAGCCCTGCTTGAGGATCCCAGCACACGTCAGCTGATCACTGGGTCTGGTTGAGTTGTGCTTGGCCGCGTATGCCCAGCCGTGGGGCTCTTCAGCCCCCGGCACAAGCTAAAGGAGCCTTAGGGTTGCTCAAGTTGGTGTTGGCTATCAGACCCTTGCACCAGTTTGGGATTGCCAATGCACAGTAGGGCACCCTCCAAACTCTCTTCCCTTGCAATTTATTGGCATGCACCCTCTGCTGGGGGGTTGGAGGGTTGTGCCAAGCCGGGGTTCCCCCCCAGTGGAGCAATCAGCTACTCAGTTAAGGCAGCTCATCAACCCTTCGACGTCTTCCATACAGCTGTGCACAGCACCAGTTTTACAGTTTAGTGGCCAGACTGAAAGATGGAAAAACCAACCAACAGGTTTCCAGTTGACCTAACATGATATACAAAAAATATTTTGGGAACCAAACAAGTTGACTGAATTTCATGTCGGGTTGAATGAAATATTTGGATTTGCTTTGGAGGTATTTTTTTTTACCTTTTAAAAGACTTTAAATCAAATTTAAGTAAAATTTAAAAAAAAGTTGTTTCTAGCGGAAAGTCTGTTTCTAAACAAAACATGGTGCCTTTTTTTTTTTTTTGGTCCAAAGGAATCCTGTGAATTTGATACAAACGCATAAAATGTTTTCACAAAATCTGCATTGTTTGGTGAGGAAATAGTTTAGTCCAAAAATGTTTGCTCAGCTCTAGTTATCAGCAGGGTATAAGGCAACTTTAATACAGGCCAGACGTAGTCCTCAGCTTCCAAATTACAAGGCACCAGACACCATCAATTGCTTTATAAACCAAAACCAAAATTATGAAAAATCGTATCTGCAAGAAACCGCTTGCAAGATTTAATGGCCCCAATAAATGAACATTCTGTCCTTGTATTGGCCATGAGTACAGGAGTGGAGAAGACCCAGAAGGCTGGAAGATCACAGGCTGAAAATGAAAGATTTCAGAGGCAGGGAAAGATTTTACCAAGAGACAAGCGTGTGCGATAAATAGTCACCTTGAATTAAAACTGCTCCAAATGGCCATCAATAATTTGCTCAACAAAGCAAACGTTTTTTCGTGTCTTCTGCATCAGGTTGCTTCAGAATTTCAGATTCCCATCAATAGTGTCCTCACAAAACCGCACAAGATGGGAGGAAAAAAATCCACCCAAGTTTGTGAAATTTCAGACACGCCTGCCCCTTCCACAAAGTGCCGCCTTTGTGGGTCCAGCTGATAGTTTGCACCCAAGGTCTCCCAACGCTCAGAGCTGTCTCGCACAGCGTCTGCTGCTCATCTTTCCAGTGTCAGGGTCCATGCAGGGCTTCCCATTCAGCTTCCTCACACGACAGGCACAAGAAATTGCAAAGTTGTGCACTGCCGGGAAAGTGACCACAGCCGCCTTCAGTTTCTTTCCCAGCCTTCTGCGCCGTGTTCTGCTGCTGTTCCCCCAAACAATTCCTACCATAAGGCTTCAGGCGCAGAAAGGGTTTGATTTATTTTGGATTTATTACTCTCGCTATCCCTGAGTGCCAGGCCAGATTTATAAAATTCACAATGGCACGGTTATAGCTGCAACTCCTCCCCGGCCCCAGGCATGCCAATTGTGGGGTAAACAGCTTGCCATTTGGTTTGCATTATGCTCCTGTTTAAAAAGCTTCGGTCATCCGATTGCGGGGAGAAGGGGCGTAGCGGCCCTGCCAGGTGACTTAGCTGCCCCGTCACCAAAAGCCACAAGCAGTGAAAAGGTGACGCGAACAGGCTGCAGACAGTCAATAAGGGGATGGCTGACACGCCCGGCAAGAACATTGTCAGAATTCAGGGTCTGTTTGTGAACAATTTGCAAACAGATGCAAGGGCTAAATTAGTTGGATAATGTATTTGCAATGACTGATTTGGCCAGCTGTAGAATTCAGCCTCTGCCCTGCTCTCTCTGCCAGCGCAGGGGCCGGTCATGCTAGCTGCGGGGCTATGGTGTCCTAGGAACGCAGGAGTGGAAGGGACCGCCAGCCATGATCGGCTCCAGCCCCCGAGCTGAGGCCGGACAAGGAGGCCTAGAGTGGGCCCCTGCCTCCGTGGGCACCCCCCACTCGGAACAAGACTGGTGCCCACTGGCTCACGTCACATAGGCTGCTAGCGCCTGTCCGACACCGTTGGCGTTATCTGGGCAGGATAGGAACTGGTGAGCTAGAGGTGAAACTCCCCCTCCCTGCGCCAAATCCCTTAGCCGGTCCGTAGGCTGCGTCAGTTGCTGGCGCTGCGGGGCTGTGGTCACCCTGCCACCCCTCCTGTGGCTCTCCTGTGGAACGTGGCGAGCAGCCTGCGGATTCCCAGACACAGAGCCTGGACGTCTAGCTTGCTGCTGCTGCAGGCAGTGAGAGCCGAGCCGTTGTCAGTGGCGTTGAAGTGGGCCGGCTATAGCTCCGCCGACTGTAGCGTGGGTGTCCCTGTCCCTGTGACTCTGGATAAGGCCTTGGCGTTTGCTCTCTCTGCTTTCTCCTCTGCACGGCTGTTGCCTGCTCCGGCCTCTGTGGGACAGGCCAGGGGACAATGACAGAACAAGCCTCTTTTTGACCCTCTGCACAAATGAGCAGCAGGCCTGATTTCTCCATCCGCTTCTTTCAATGGCGGGCGTCCTGCTGCTGCCTCTTCTCCATAGCCTCGGCCATCAATCCACCTGCATTGCCATGCTTTTCTTAGCGGCGGGGGGGATCCCAGCCGGGAAGGGGGAGCTCAGCTCACGAAACAGGGCAGAGAGCCAAGGGCACGTGCCAGGCCTTAGCGCCTGGTGTCACCTGAAAGCGGGTGAGCGAAGCTGGCATGCAGGACTGGTCTGCACAGGGAGCTGGTATAGATGGCGCTAGGTGGATGGAAGAATTGCTCACCTCTCGGGAGCTGGGTTAGCTATGCCCACGGGCACACCGCTCTCAGGCTCGCTGGGGCTGGGTCAGGGGGCAAAGGGCGCAATTCCCTGGGACCTGGCTATTCGAAAGGGCCTGGGGTTCCCGGCTGCCACCGCCCTAAACCCTTTAAATCGTCACTGGAGTGCTGAGTGGCACGCTGCAGGCGGCTCTGAGAGCTGCCAGGTATGTGTGTGTGTGTGTTGGGGGGGGCTGCCCCACTCTTTCCGCCCAAGGCCCCACTCCTTCCAGGAGTGTGGACCCAGCCACCGCGCTTTGCCCAGGGGCCCAGCGATCCTGTCAGCCCCCCTGCCCCCTCAGTGCTGGGTCTGTAGCATTTCATGTGTAGGCCAAACCACCAAGAGCCCCTCAAAGCCCGTAGCAGCAATGGGCGGAGATTGGGGGGTGTCCGTGTGAGGCGGGGACCAGAGGGTCCCTTGCGCCGGGTGGCTGCGCCCGGGGCAGCGTATGCTCTGGGGGACAGCTGCAGTCCTGCTGCCGAGGAGGCGCAGAGCTGCTTTGTGGTGACCCTGCGGGGCAGGGTGCAGGTGGTGCCGAAGGGGGATGGGCAGAGGCAGGCCAGTGATGCCAGTTCCTACCAAACCGGCCCGGCACAGAGCAGGAACTGACGGTGGTGCCTGTGTGCTCCACGAGTGGACCAGGGAGTGGGGCTATAGATCTTCGCTTGCGGCGGCCTGGGCAGCCCCTTTGCTGCGGGACCTGCGGTGGGCCCCGCTGGGCGCTGAGCGGAAGGTTGGGAATGAGGGAGATGCCCGCTGTGGACAGACCCCATCCCCCCGGCGGACCAGGCAGGAGCGATGGAGCAGGTCGGGGTGCGCCCAGTTCTGAGGGGGACGGAGCTGCCCGGGGCTGCCAGCAAAGGCTCCGCAGGGCAGGCCCAGCTGACGGATGGCGACGGGCACACAGCAGTGGCAGCCGATGGAGCGCCAGCCTTCTGCACATCCTTGGTCACCCGCAAGGACCCAACCCCAGAGACCTCCGCTGAGGTGGCCCAATCCCTGCCCGTGCTTTAGAAAAACACCCCGTCTTGAGTTACCCCGACCCTTGGCGATTGGTCCAAGGGCTAATTAGCCTCCCTGGAACCAGTTATGCTGCACTGTGGAATCTCCATCCCTGGAGATATTGAAGAGCAGGTTGGACAGACACCTGTCAGGGAGGATCTAGACGGTGCTTGGTCCTGCCATGAGGGCAGGGGACTGGACGCGATGACCTCTCGAGGTCCCTTCCAGCCCTAGTGCTCTATGAGTCTATGATTTCCAGTCAGCTCGGTGGGCCCATAGCCCCAAAGGTGTGGCAATCCGCGCTGTAACCCGGGAGAGCAATAGCAAAGGAGCGACACCCCTCTTCCTGAATGTAGCGCAGCAGGGACTCCGGGAACAAAAGCAGCCCTGGCTGGAGATGGTGCCAGATATTATCCCCATTTCAGGCGCAGCATTAGAGTGCAGGCACCTTGCCCCGCCAGTCAGTGAGCTAATGAATGCAGAAGGCGTGTGGCCGGGTCTCAGGCAGCTCCCACCCAGTCACTGCCCAGCTGTGTGGCAGCATTGAGGATGGGGAAAACGGCAGGACGCTAGAGGCTTTGGGATCAAGCAAACGAGCGTTGGCAATCACCAAACTTGCTCCGATTCATAATGTTTTTCTCTCCTGCTGCATAAAAGCTGGTGTTTTCCCAGCCACGATTCCATAGCATTAACAAACCAAAGCCCCCTTTTGAGGGGTACTAGGGACCCACTGATATAGACCTGTAGTAAGCAGGGAAGGTTAGCAGTGAGCTCCGGAGATCGTGGATACAGTAGTGGTTATTGCATTCGGACTTCTCCGCGTATCTCTTTTCACAGACACCAGGTATTTATTTTGTTGCTTAATTTCTCGCCATTTTCTTCCACAGGGGTTTATTCCCGCTCCTCTCATTGTTCAGTCTTGCCTGAGTGGGATGCAAATGCAAGGATGTTCTAGTTCTGGCCCGCTACCTGCAAATAAGCTTGGCAGACTTTGAGTGCTCCGGGGCGGTGCCTCTGTTACGATACAGTAAAACCTCCGAGTTGCGGACACCTAGAGGGAGCTTGGCTGTAACTCTGACATGTGCCGCAGCTCTGCACAGGACGTTATGAACGTCGGGTGTACGGGAATGGGGTCTGCAGGTGCAAGGTGGGGGGGGCTGTCACGGTTCCGGGAAGGCGGGGTTGGAGCTTCGGATTCTAGAGACCACTGGGGCTCCAGGCTTTTGCACCACAGGGGCACCAGGGCTCAGGGCATTAGATCTGGGGGGAGCGGTTGGTCTTGGGGCTTTTGCACTCCAGAAAGACCGTCTGAGATGGTGCATACTGCAGAGACAAGGGTGACATTTTCAGTCCCCTCAGTGACTTAGAAAGCTGGCTCCCTCTTTCAGACGTGACTTGGGAACTTAGGACCCTCATTGAAAGGAAATGGGATTTAGGAACTTTTGGCACGGTGGGAGGGAATTGTGCTCTCAGAGACACAGCATGCAAACTGGATGGCAACAGCAGAGCTAGGGCTGGGACTGGATTATGAGCGAGCCCTTGATGGGAAGGGACTAGAGGATTAGGGCCTGTGTCCCTGACTGAAAGGAAGGACCAGTCAGAGCTGCAGGGGGAGAGAGATGGAGAAATGTAGTAGAAAGGACCGAACGAGCGGGCAGGCTCTTAGCTTCCTGAGATTTGTTTTTCCATCTCAGAAATCTTCCCATAATAGAAGTTACATGTATCGGTGCATTTCTGGAGAGACCCTCACCCAGGGGTGCGGGAATCATAGACTAGACTCTCAGAACACTAGGGCTGGAAGGGACCTCGAGAGGTCATCGAGTCCAGTCCCCTGCCCTCACGACAGGACCAAGCACCATCTAGACCATCCCTGACAGGTGTCTGTCCAACCTGCTCTTAAATATCTCCAGGGATGGAGATTCCACAACCTCCCTAGGCAATTTATCCCTGTGTTTGACCACCCTGACAGGAAGTTTTTCCTAATGACCAACCTAAGCCTCCCTTGCTACAATTTAAGCCCATTGCTTCTTGTCCTGTCATCAGAGGCCGAGGAGAACAATTTTTCTCCCTCCTCCTTGTAACACCCTTTTTATGTACTTGAAAACCGCTCTCATGTCCCCTCTCAGTCTTCTCTTTTCTAAACTAAACAAGCCCAATTCTTTCAGTCTTCCCTCATAGCTCATGTTCTCTAGGCCTTTAATCATTCTTGTTGCTCTTCTCTGGACCTTCTCCAATTTCTCCACATCTTTCTTGAAATGTGGTGCCCAGAACTGGACACAATACTCTAGTTGAGGCCTAATCAGCGCAGAGTAGAGAGGAAGAATGATTTCTCGTGTCCTGCTTGCAACACTCCTGTTAATGCAGCCCAGAATCATGTTTGCTTTTCTTGCAACAGTGTCACATTGTTGACTCAAATTTAGCTTGTGGTCCCCTGTAACCCCTAGATCCCTTTCTGCAGTGCTCCTTCCTAGACAGTCACTTCCCATACTGTGTGTGTGAAACTGATTGTTCCTTCCTAAGTGGAGCACTTTGCATTTGTCCTTATTCAACTTCATCCTGTTTTCCTCAGACCATTTCTCCAGTTTGACCAGATCATTTTGAATTTTGACCCTGTCCTCCAAAGCAGTTGCAACCCCTCCCAGCTTGGTATCATCTGCAAACTTAATAATTGTATTCTCTATGCCCTCATGTAAATTGTTGATGAAGATATTGAACAGAACCAGTCCTAAAACAGACCCCTGCGGACCCCCACTTGTTATGCCCGTCCAGCATGACTGTGAACCATTAATAACTACTCTGAGAATGGTTATCCAGCCAGTTATGCACCCACCTTACAGTAGCCCCATTTAGATTGTATTTTCCTAGTTTGTTGATAAAAAGGTCATGCGAGACCGTATCAAATGCTTTACTAAAGTCTAGGTATATCACGTCCGCCACTTCTCCCTTCTCCACAAGACTCATTATCCTATCAAAGAAAGCTATCAGATTGGTTTGACATGATTTGTTCTTTACAAATCCAGGCTGTCTGTTACCTGTCACCTTATTATCTTCCAGGTGTTTGCGGATGAATTCCTTAATTACGTGCTCCATTATCTTCTCTGGCACAGAAGTTAATCTGACTGATCTGTAGTTTCCTGGGTTGTTTTTATTTCCCTTTTTATAGATGGGCACTAGATCTGCCCTTTTCCAGCCTTCTGGGATCTCTCCCATCTTCCGTGAGTTTTCAAAGATGATAGCTAAAGGTTCAGATACCTCCTCTGTCTGCTTCTTGCATGCATTTCATCAGGCCCTGGTGACTTGCAGACATCTAACTTTTCTTACTAATGTTTAACTTGTTCTTTTTTTATTTTAATTTCTAACCCTACCCCATTCCCACTGGCATTAGAAACAAAAAAGTCGTTAAGCAACTCTGCCATTTCCAGGTTTGCTGTTATGGAGGGACCCCTCATTCTTTCCTTCCTTAAGTGGGGAAGAGAGGGTAGAGAGGAGTGAGTGGCAGGCGGGGCTCTGGAGGAAAGAGGCGGAGTGGAGGCAGGGCCTTGGGGGGAAGGGGTGGAGTGGGGGCGGGGCCCTGCGGGGATCCTGGGGGGAAGAGTGGAGGCGGGACCCTGGGGGGCGAGGGGCGGAGTGGAGGTGGGGCCCTGGGGGGATCCTGGAGGGCAGAGTGGAGGCGGGACCCTGGGGGGCAAGGGGCGGAGTGGAGGCGGGACCCCGGCGGAAAGAGGTGGGGCCAATGTTAGGGCACTGGTTTGCCGCCAAATTTTTGGGAGTGTCTGTGCTCCTGCCCTCGTTCCCCCGCCTGTAGGACGTTTGAGGACATACTTTCCATACACTCCAAATGCCGGAACATCTAGACCCACTGCCGTCTGCATGGGAGTCAGGCGTTTCCCCCCCGGCCGATGCAAACGGCCTCATGGTGCTGGCCGGATGTGATGTCCCCGCGGGCTCTGCTGCCCCTGACAGCAGCAGCTCAAAGGCCACGTCTGCACTGCGCTGCACAGCCGACGCTCTGAGCCGACCGGGGAGAGCTCGGCCCTTGACTTGGCTCCGCCCGGAGCTAGCCACGGGTGGGAGAAGTTCTCCTTGGACAGCGCCCTGTCCATACCGGCACTTAGACCCGTGTCACATCACGCAGGGGTCTGGCTTATTCTCACCCCTTCCCGACAGACGTTATAGCGCAGTGAGCTGAGGCGGAGCCACGGCCTAAGTCGGGTTGCATCGGCGTGGTCAGACAGGCCAGGGTCTCCCTCCTTCCGGCCCCCGTGAGCACAGATTGTGTGATTGGCTCCTCTGGGACTCTGACACAACAACACAGCCAGGCCTGCTGTCAGGGGTCGGGGAAAAGGGGCAGTTACCCCCGTGCCTGGCAGGGACCCAGGATTCTGGCCGCTGCAGTAACAGCAGCTGAAGCTCAGACCCTTTAAATCACGGCCAGGGTGCTGTGCACTCCAGACAGCACTAAGGACTGGCGGGGGGGCCTGCGCTGTGCTCTGGGAAGCACTGCTGGTTGACTGCCCTCAGCTCCACCCCTTCTGGGAGTGCTGAGCTGCCCTCCCTCATAATATAATATACAGAGATATACCATCTCAGAGAGCTGGAAGGGACCTTGAGAGGTCATTGAGTCCAGTCCCCTGCCCTCATGGCAGGACCAAGTACCATCCCTAAATAGCCCCCCTCAAGATTTGAGCTCATAACCCTAGGTTTAGCAGGCCAATGCACAAACCACTGAGCTATCCCACCCCTGTCTTGCCCTGCAGAGTGGTCACAGTAATATCCGAGGGATTGCCTGCCCTCTTGAAAGTTACCAGGAAGCGGGGATTTTCCTGCTCGGGGTTAGCAGCAGCCCTTGCAAATGTTGAATGATTGCAAACGAGCATGAGTAATGGTAAAAGCACCCTGGCCAGCACTGCCTAAGGCGCAGCGTGTGCAGCGGATCCAAGCGAAGGCTGTGCTGGATTAGATGACTGTGCGAGCGACTCTCCGGGGGGTGCCAGTCCTAGATTCCCAAGGGCTCCCTGACCCAGGCGAACAGCTAGAACAGGAAGTTCCAGCCAAACACATTCCAGCCGGAGACAGGGCAAGCGTTTCGTACGGAGGGATCAGCCCGTGGAACACGCTAGCCAGGGAAGCGAGGGATTCTCCTTCTCGTGAAGGCT
Source organism: Rafetus swinhoei (assembly GCA_019425775.1). Lineage (NCBI taxonomy): Eukaryota > Metazoa > Chordata > Testudines > Trionychidae > Rafetus > Rafetus swinhoei. Next base: position 40,587,096 of record CM033428.1, on the reverse strand, counting down.
TCAGCCAGGCCCAGCCTGGACTGTCCAACACAAAGGAATGGGCTCGGTGCAGGGGCGCCGGGTGGCCTGCATCCACAGGTCAGACTGGCTGATCTCTTGTGCCCTTCTGGCCCAGCAAGCTACCATGCCCATAGGCTGTAGTCTAAGGTGCGCCAACACATTACAAACTCGGAGGTGCTCTGCTTCCTAGCAGAGTCTGCACGTACAAGGGAGACCTGGAGCTGCCCAGAGCTCCACTCAGTGCAGTCAGGAGGGACGGGCCAAGCTGGGCTGTGAGCTGGCTTTGCAGGGTGCCGGGGATGCCCTAGAAGGGAATCCTCCAGCTCAGAGGCATCTGCCCCCCCTTTCTGGGTGGCTGCTGCAGAGCGATGGGGAGCGATACAGTCTCTGGCCTGCTCCACACGGGGAGCTGAGGTCGAACTTACCCACTTTAGGTCGAATTTCTAACCAATGAGTCTGCGCTGCCACGCCCGTTCCGTTGACTGCGGGACGTCAGCTTTCCACGAGGCATAACTGCAACATTCGACCTTGCACGGTCGACTTTCCGGTCGTGCAGGCGCAGCGCTGGTCTCACAGCCCTCCCTCGCCCAGCTGGCACGCTCTGGGCCCCTCCTCGGAGCAGCCCCGTCCCGCACTCGCAGGGCCTGCAGAGTGTGTGGTTCCACCAAGGGAGAGAAATGTTCCCGCCCAAAGCCAAAACCACATCCGCTCCTTTGGTAAAGGTCCATTCCTGAATGGTCATGACTTAGATGGGTTGAGAATTCGGTCACACCGTGGTTTCATGCCATGTGCCACAAAGAGCTGCCCGAGACACAGTGAAGAGCCGCTTGCAATCCGAGCGCTGCTGGCGACTGTCAGACTCAAACAGTGCAGCCTGCCGGAGCCCAGCTGGCCAAAGGTTAGGGGACCGGTGCCAGGCAAAGGAGCCCATTTCGGATCGGACAGGGGTCTGTGGGCTAGACAGAGGGCGCTGAGAGTCATGGGCAGGTCAGGACGGTGGTGGGCCATGGCCTCGTTACGCTAGGAGATTGGGTGGAGGCGGAAAAGGAGGAAGAAAGGAACTTTCATGGGTTTTTCGAGGAGCTTTAAAATTGTTCATGGTTAAACCTCCAACCCCCAACTTTCTGGGGTTCATTCCTACGGGGGAGGTTACAAGAACCTTATGACAAAGCAACTTTCCTGTCCTTTTGGACCGGCCTTGCCAAGCACGTGCGAGGTGCCTCAGTGCTAACCGTCCTGCTCCCGGGGCCTCCCCTGCGTAACTCTGCCCCGCCACACTGAACCCAAGTAACGGGACTGACTCGGGGACCTGGTCCGGGCCTTTCGCTGGCTTGCCGCTGCCTGGGCCCCAAAGCAAAACCTCCACCCTGGTGCACCAGTGTCAGGACTGCAGGGAAGGCGCTTTGGGTTTGCACATGTGACAGAGGGCTGAATTTGGCTCTGTGCTTGCAGATCATCCTGGCCCAGTAGTGGTGACTGGGGGAGCCATGAGGTGCCAGCAATTGGATAGATTCTCAGGGGCTTGTTCCAGTGCAGCTTTATTTTCTATCCCTGAGCATCATGGGCAGCCGGGAAGGCTGGGGCCACGGCATGGCAGCCCTGCTCCCTGGCTGCCGGGGAGGGCTGAGGTTGGGCCGCAGTACGGCAGCCCCGGCCCTCCAGGTAGCCAGGAAGGATTGGGTTGGGAGTGGGCGGGGCTTGGCTCCAGGGGCGGGCTTTGGGCAGAAGGGGTGGGGCTGGCACTGACCTTCCCCAGCTGGGCCTTCACCTGCTGCCTGTGCTGAGCATGGAAAGCTATGGAGAACGCTCTCTCCATAATCCCCCACAACAGGTCCCCTGGCAGAGTGGAGAAGTAGCGCGTTTGCTGGGCACTTCTCACCCCTGTGGGACTTGCTGCCAGTCGAAGTACGGAGTGGCATCAATGCGAGTGTCTGAGCAGGGTGCTCATTAGCATAGAGCCCGCCTCCCCCTAGCGTGGCAGCTGGTAGAGGTTATCAGCAGTGCGCATGTGAGTAGGAAGGCGATAGGCCTAGGAAAGGCCGCCTTGCCGACACCTGGCTGCCTGGAGCCTAGAAAAGAAGAGACGGTTGATCTAAAGGAAGCCCGATGAAACAAAGCACAGATTAAATGCAGGGACTGCACCTGGAGCTTTTGATTTGATTTTTCCATTCATCACGATGCACTTTTATTTCTAACCATAGCCTCGAGGATGCTGCCAGATTTGTTCTGTGATTTGTCCCCTTTTCCTCCTCCAGATGTCCAAACGGATTCTTCGGACAGAGATGTTTGGAAAAACTGCCTTTGCGATTGTACATGCCAGATCCTAAGCAAAGTATGTGTGAAGACAAAAAACGCACCACACTCCTTAAATCTCCTGGGCACAGCGCAGCGCTGGACTTAGCGAGGTCTAGCCAGGGCTGTGTTTTGATATTATGCTTGGGCTAGGGTTTAGGGAAACAGGTAAGGGATCAGGCTGAGAGCAAACCTGTAGGACTCGTGGAAGGGACCCGAGGTGGCGTCAGGAGGGGCCGCATTTCAGTCCACTTGGATATCATTTTGCTATCTTGTTTCTCTCTTTCTGGTTTTCTTTCTTTCGTTAGGTGTCCGATCGAATTCACCGGGGACCGGTGTGAACACTTCGCAATGGTCAGCTTCTCCAGTATGTCTCTTTCTACTTCTCTTTCTCCCTGATTGCCGTAGCGCTATGTGACAGCTTTACAGCAGGCTCTTCCCTTCCTTCTCCTCTTGTCACGCCTGCCTAGCTCTGGCCGGCATTACTGGGAGCTAAGTGAGTGTGGCTAAGAGGAAAACGAAAGCCCACGGTGGCTTGCAAGCATTGTGAATGGGTCTTGCTTTCACTGGTCATCCAACGCCATGTAGGATTGTGCAGTTTGCTCTATTCGTGCAAAATCCAAATACGCAAACATGTTCGAGCGTGCTGTGGAGCACAGCCTGAGTGATAAGAAACCTCCATCGATGTCATCATGGGAAGCCGCTTTGCCCCGTGCGCAGGAATTTTGTCCTGAAACTTTGAAAGTGAGTGGGCTCCGTGAGTGTCTCTGTGCCAGTTTGGAACTCATGGGTGGGATTGTGCTGAAGACCACCAATTATTTCAGAAGAACGGCCAGACTGGACCAGACCAAAGATCCATCTTGCCCACTATCCTGTCTTCTGACAGTGGCCAATGCCACGCGCGTCAGAGGGAGTGAACAAAACTGGGCAATTCATTGAGCACCAGTCCCCGTTACCCTGGTAGTAAGAGACTTAGGGACACCCAGATCATAGGGCGGTGTCCCTGACCGTCTCGGCTAATAGCCGTCGATGGGCCTTTCTCCCAGGAACTTGTCTAATTCTTTTTTTTAACCCACTTGTAATTTTGGCCTTCATGAGATTTCTCTGAGATTTCGCATAGACCAGGCTGTGTTAATTTTCCAGCAGCTGAGCCAAATGTCATTCACTGTGAAGTTGAGATGATCCAATACAGGCTTTGGATTAAACCCAAAGTCTTCTCGAAGGGCTGGATTACGGCTGTTCCTTTCAGACGTTCTTGGTGGTGCAGCTCCTGAAGGGGAGTAGCCATAGAGATCCCTCCCGGGGACTGAGTTCCTCCTACAACTCCCCATGGGATATGGCATCCTCCCACTGCTTCCAAAGTGGGACAGGGCCTGATGTAGACCACTGAGGCCTTCATTTTCACTAGGTGCCTGATCAGACAAACTCCCTTTGTCTGGAAGTTTGTAGTGGGAGTGTGAAACTCAGGCCAAAATACTGATGAGTGTAAATCAGGAGTAACACCACTCAAGTCACTGGACTTGCTCTGGTTTTACACCAGTGTAACTAAGAATCCAGCCCCAGGCCAGGCCATTAAGCATTGGGCTTCTCAGATGGCCAATTATGCAGCCTGGACACTCAATAGTGCACAGTGCACATGAGTAGCCCCAGTGCCTTGAGTGGGACTGCTCGTGGGGGTGTTACTCGGCGTGACAAAAGTTGCAAAATCAGGCCGTGAATTAGTGGCAGATACTCGGTTAGACAAAAGGTGCAAGCAGTGTTGTGTCCAGTGACAAGGTGTGTGCTCCCTGCGAGGCCCTGGCTACCTGGCTTACAGGTGTCTCCCGAGTTCTGGCAGTGCAGATATTCGTTCAGAATGCATGCATTTATAAGGTTTGTGAACGTGGGCTGGGACGTTCTAAACATTCTAAAACGTTTGCCTAGATATTTCTCCTTAGCTTGGGTCATTGTTTCTCTGCTTTGCAAAATGTGCACCAGGCACAATGTAAGAATTTAGGGAATTGCACTAGATGTATTTTCAAAACTTGCTCAGTTCTTCTGGCGGTTATTTGCCCCTAATTTTCATCAAAGGTAAGCCTCAGAGCTAAAGAACCCCAGACCGGTCATAAGTGAAACTATCCAGAGAGGACACCCCCGAGATGTGATTATTTGCCAACGGTCACCACAAACCCAGTGATATCTAAGTTCTGTCCTTACACCACTGTTTCTCCTTGTAAATATCAATAGTAAATGTGTAGTAACAGCTGGGAAATGTTAACTTTATAACAGTTTCTACTGCATGCACAAACAAGATGCAATGGGTTTTGTCAACAGGGATTTGGCTAGAGATGCGTGAAAATCAGATTTCTGTCCCATGTAAAATATAGCTATGTTCCCATCTTGTTTTTTTCCCCCCAAATTAGGATGCAAAATTTAAATGTCAATTGTTTTGCAGAACAAAACATTCCAAAAATTAAATCTGAAAATGGCAAAGTGTTTTTGTTTCACAATTTTTGGTCAATATTACACAATTTCCTATTTCCGAATCAGGCCAATTTTTGAACTGACCCAAAATGTTTCATTTTGAGCTTGTTCAACATTAATCCACATTTCCCAATAGAAGCACATTACCTTGTGGGCAGGGTCAGCCCAAGGGGTTTTGGCACCCTAGGTGAACCAGGACTTTGGGGCACCCCTCATTCAATATAGAGAAAAAGGAGAAGTCTAGAATGCAATTATACCGGTATTGACTTGGCATTCGAAATGAACACTGCAAAAATAAAAATTAATATTTGTATTGATTTGTTCTACTTTTTGTTAATCGTAACATAAAAAAATGACGAATTTGCAATGCCACAGGACAACAGAGCATGTAGCTCTCTGCCTGCTGAAACTAGTCCTGGTGAGTTACTGCACATGCCAGGACATCGCAGTACCATAAATCTGGTAAATTGTAATTTACTTTATTATTTCAGTGTTCACTTAGGACTATTTAAACATTAAACAGAAGAGCAGAATTTCTATTCTTATCACACCTTATTGAAATTCGAATGGAAAGGAATGTATATGTTAAGTGGCATTTGTTAACAATAGCAGTCAGGTGTTCGAAAATTAGGGCTTTACTATTACTTTAATGATAACAGTCTACAATAAATACACACTCTTAATCTGACACGTACTTATGACTCTCCTTTTACAATCTTGTGAAAACTTCTTACCAAGTTTTTTTAACTCCAACACAATTCAAACTCTTTGTGGGCACAGCGTCTCGGGGTCACGGCTCGGAACAGGGCAGACCAGCTGTTGCGGGGCGTTGACTGGCCTTTGCTAAGCCATGAGCAGCCCTGACCCAGCTGTGTGACTGGCCAACACGAGGCTACTGAGAATGACTAAACTGCCAGGCCCCGCCCCCAGGCAGCAAACCCAGGCAGCGCTCTTTTGAAGCTAGACCGTGACACATTTGAACTGTATTTACATACACAGCTGTGCTCCACAATGGGAAATAAATAATAGAACTCGACTTCTAACGTGGCCATGATGCCCCACCGTTTGACAGTATTTTGCCATAGCTGATACTTTCATTGAGAAGAGATAACATATACATATATTTTTAAATAGAAAAAAATTCACTTCCATCTCTTTTTGTGCCCCTTAAAGCTTGGTGCCCTAGACAACTGCCTAGTTCATTTATATGGTTGGGCCAGCCCTGCTTATGGGAATTATAGTTCAGGTACAATTCCTCCATTGTCTCCTATGGACTCCCTGGCCGGGCCACATTTACTATGATGTACCCATAGCAATGTGACTCCCATGATGCACCACATCAGTTGGTCAGAGGGGAGACCGTAGAGTGCATCATGGGCGATGTAGTTTGGTCTCAGAGATGTGTCATCCTTTTTGCAAAGAAGTTTTGCCAGTTACTTGCAATAGGAATTGCTTTTTTTGGGCGTGCAAACAATGAATTTTTATCAGTGGGAAGTGCCTTTTGTCGGAGTATTCATGGCAAAAACTAATTATGCTTTGATTTTTTTTTTGCAAGACTGTAAAAATGTGTTTTTTTCCCACTAGTGGTGAGAGCTTTTTATTATATTCATAGTTTAAAATGACACTGTCACCTTTAAAATCACATATTACAATCAAACCCATTTCTTGGCCAACATCCCCTACTGATTATTAAATGTCCAGATTACCTTTCACTAATTATTTGTTTCTTGTTTATATTTGTCTCATCTTTAATAATAATAATAATAATAATAATAATAGAAGTGAGATTCACCTTTATGTATAGCTGGTCTCATTTCCAGGTTTCCAGAGCTGCAATGTTTAGAATGCAAAAACAGCAGAGGACTGCGTACTTAGTTTCAACTTTTTCCAAACGGAAGATTGAAAGGAAAAAGCATTTCTCTTGGGGTTTTTTGTTTCTTTGTTTGTTTACAAAATCTAAATAGGGGGCCCACTCAAAGTTAGCACTGCACCTTCCATTATCTTTCCACTTCACGCTATGCAAGTGAGACCGATCTGAAACAGAAACAGATTCAGACAGGCCCAGGAAAAATGTCCAGGGGAAAAAAAAAGAAATTGGCCTTGTGATTCATATTCCCAGCACATCGTCAATGAGTAACAAATCATTAAATAAAATCATGAATCATTGTGCCCACTCGAAAGCCTTATTAAATGCATATTGTTGTGTTTAGATGCTCGTATCCCCACGAACCTGGGTGTGCTACTGCAGTGTAAATATTACATAGCCACAGGGGATGTTGGGGTGGCAGAACCAAAAGGTTGAGGCTGATACCAATTCAGGACCCTGGCCAGACATGCAACTTGGCCAGATCCTGAGGAGGATGTCCCCAACGGTCCATCAGGCCAGGTGTAGTTTGCTTCCTGAGGGTGACTATGCATCCTGGCTGGGCTAAACCCAGGAGTCCCTACTCTGTATTTACTCCAGCCTTGCTCAGGTAAAACACTCATCGACCTCAGCGGATGCAAGATATTATTTATTTGCCAGAGAGTAGTGGAGGGTTGTTCTTCTCTGATAGTCAGAAGAATCTGTTCCCAGACTCTGTGGGTATGTCTAGACTGCATCCCTCTGTCGGCAGAGGGATGCAGATTAGGCAGGTCAACATTGCAAATGAGGCAGGGATTTAACTATCCCATGCCTAATTTGCATAAAAATGGCCACCGCGTTTTGCCGACTCAGCACTTTGTTGGCAAAAAGCGGCAGTCTAGAGGGGGATCTGTTGAGAAAGAAAGCCTTTTCGACAGATCCTTTATGCCTGCAAGGAGGTTTACAGGATCTGTCGAAAAAGGCTTTCTTTCTCGACAGATCCCCCTCTAGACTGCCGCTTTTTGCTGACAAATTGCTGAGTCGGCAAAACACGGCGGCCATGTTTATGCAAATTAGGTGCGGGATATTTAAAACCCTGCCTCATTTGTAATGTCGACCTGCCTAATCTGCATCCCTCTGCCGATAGAAGGATGCAGTCTAGACATACCCTGTGATATGGAGAAGCTGAAATAATTGGATGGTTTCTCTCCCCATAGAAAGGTTTTCCACTGTGTTCTTAGGATCATGTGATTGAGTAGCTATTGCAAGTCCCTGCTGCTAATTTTTACCCTCCTATATTTTACACCATGCAGTACCCCCAGAAGCTTGTTGCCATGAGAAATTCTAATGATATTTGTGGCTACGTGACAATACAGTTAAAATACTGAAGTGGAGTTTTTTCTAGATCATGCTTATGCTATTTCAGTTATCATCTGCCGGCGGGGGGATCTTTTCCAGATGAGTACGGAGAAACTCAGTGCCATGAGCACTGTTGGAAGAAATCTGGAGATTTCGACTCTATTTTGATTTTGCTCCTAGACAGGTGAATGGCAGTTAACATCAGCTGGCGTTTGCCAGAATAAAACTTGAATAAGGGTTTCCAGATTTGTCCACAGAAGGTTGCAATGACTACTGCGTGTAGTTATTTTTTGTTGTAATGCAAAAATAATCAGAAATGTGTGGAAATACTGGAACAAAACCAAAATGCGTGGGAAGAATACTTACTTTTTTACGGGTAACCGTGGTCCTTGGAGATGTTTTGTCCATGTGGATCCCATGTATGGTGGGGTGTGTGCATGTGCCATATGTAGGAGCCACAAGGACAAATACTCAAATTAAATCTGTCCTTTTATCCCGTTTCACGCACAGAGCCACAAAACATTGCTAGAGACATCTGCAAAAACGGTTAAAATGGTGGGGGAAAATGACAGATTTACCTAGATGGAGAGCTGTCTAAGATGCAACGGATAAGTAACATAAATGAGGTCCCGATCCTGAGTTCGATACACTCGTTAGGGCCCCTGTGATGAGCCGCATTGATTTCCCTGGGTTCGGCACAGGCTCAAGCACCCGACATTGTGAAACATATTGTAAGATTAGGGCCTAAAGTGGGATCATGTTAAAAAAGTGGGGTTGAGATGTTCGCTTTATAGATACCAACAGGACTGCATCCTACATTAAAAAGACTGTTACATCCATTTTAATTTAGATTGAGGGAGAATAAATAATGACTTGAAAATGCATACCAAACGTAATTAAATATATAAAAGAGAGAAGAACCTTTGATATTTTAGAGCCCTATTAAATGAAAAGAAATAGTCTGGGCTTATCTGCACTGTTTATGAATCATCATATCTTCTTGTGAAAGTATTTTTCATTTCACACGCTTCATGTTTATGTGTAATTATGTCTCTTGACAATTATAATTACATATGTATGTAATATCTACAGCAATAGGGCTATATAATAATCAGAGATCGCAAGCCAAGAATGTTGAAACATACAGCAGCCACGAGATCCTCATCCAGCTTCTGAAAGTCATATGGCGTAGCTGTGATGTAATCAGAGGGTTGTGAGGGTTACAGCGTGAGATATGACCTAACGGTGTAAAACCTCAGTCCAATGGAACGACTGTGGCTGCATTTTAACCAATAAAAATGTAATGTGCAAATGAAGAGAAGTTCGCTTTCCTGATTGGCTGAGTTGACTTTAATGTCACAATCTTGCTACCAGTTCTCTCCCTATTTAACTGTTCATAACTGCAGTTACATCAAACAGTAAGTTTAAAAGAATGACACCATTGATTTTCCGTGTATGTAACTGTTCGGTATTTCGGTAAGCCCAGGCTGCGTGCCATATCTCATACATAGCAGTGTTCTTTTATATCTGTGCATAATCTTAGGTCTTGTCTACACTACGAGATAAGGTAGAATTTATTAAGGTTGATTTTTAGCATCCAGTTTTGTAAAGTCAAAGGTGCACGTCCCCACTGTGCGCAAGAATTCAATGTAGTTCAAAGTAGCGCGTCCCCAGGAGGATGACTTCCGTTGACTTTTAGAGCAATGCATTTTGGGTAACTACCCCACAGTTCCTGCCCCCCTTTTGGGGTCTGGGTACTACTCCCAGAGTAAGCTGGAACCACAATGGTGCAGCGGGTGGTTCTGGGTACATGTCATCAGCGTCCCATAATGCACTCGTCCCCTCCTTCTTCCTCGCTTGAAAGCAATGGCAAACCATCTTTTTTGCACCCTTTATTTCCCTGGTTATCCGTGCAGATGCTATTGCAGAGTAAGCTTGGAGCCCATCATGGAATTCAGCAAAATATTATGGCCATCATATTAGCCATGGTGCACCTTATGCTGAAATATATGCAGAGCATATCCAGGGCCCACTGGAATGAGGACAAATCTTGGGAGCCCATAAACATACTCTTCCATGAAGCACTTGAGTTGAGCGAGTGGCAGATGTCACTGGCATTTGATCCTCTTGACCCAGGAACGCCGGTCATGGTGCCACGAGAGATGCACAGCCTGGTGAGACCACATAGTTATATACAGCGATGGGACGATCGGCAGGGGCTGCAAAACTTTTGCATGTGTAAGGCCACTTTCATGGAAGTTTGCAAATTGCTCTCCCCCCCTCGGAGGGCAGGAATGCCAGAATGAGACCCGCTCCGACTGGAGAAGCGTGTGGCAATAGTCGTATGGACGCTTGCAAGGCCAGACAGCTACTAGTCAGTTGAGAATCAGTTTGGAGTGGGGAAACCTACAGTGGAGGCTGGTGTGACCCAACAGCAACTGAATGGCAGGCAGTCAGCCTCCTCAGTGTTCTAGAACCGCACCAGCCGCATGGCACCCTCCGTACGTAAGGACTTGTCACCCCAGTCCCCCGTGGCCTGCCGAAAGAAGGGTGTAGTGGAGGGGGAAAAGCTAGGAGCTGCATCCCATTCAGTGTTGTGCGCTCATGGAAGGGATGGAGAAACCACCCAGATGGTGACTGAAAAGCACAAGCGTCCTCATTGTGTCCTAAAGAGCCCTGAAATCGGCCCCCGCCCTACAGAAACTCAACCGATGCATGGAGGCCAAATCTGCGGTCAGAGGAACCGCTTAACTGACAATCCCCTGGCTCGTTCAGCGTCAGTCGCACTGTCACGTGTCATGTTAAAATTCTTGCTTCTGAACACAGCCTTTGCCGTGCAGCCAGCGCACGTGTGTTGTTAAAAATGTCAAAGGTCACCGCGGTGCTTGTCTTCATGCACGGGTAGTGGCCTGTCTGGATGCCGACCCACACCTGCGAGTGGTGGATATTAGGGACGTAACAGTAGAGTCGATTAACCGACAAGCAGACGGTTCTAGGTTAATGCTATAGACTACACGCATTTCCCTCCTCCCACCCTTGCCAGTACATTTTTTAGCAGGCTACCCAGCAGCCCAACTCAGTTCTGGCTCACACCAGGTCCAGAATCTACCCCTGTTGCGGCTCTGCATTTAAAGTGTATTAGGAGCCAGGTTAGGCAGGCAGTCTGACTCAGTTCCGGCTCATGCTGGGTCCAGGCTCTCAGACCCATCTTAGACAGGGGCTGCTGCCACCACGAGTTGCTGCCTCTTTATCAGAGGCAGCAGCACTGGGCAAAAGGCAGCCGGTCCACAAGGGGAGCTGGTTTTTAAACTGGCTCCCCCCACAGACCAGCAGCTCCTGACACCCTGCGCTGCTGCCTCTGATACAGCGGCTGCCGCCCCCGGGGACTATAGACTAGTCGACTAACCGATAAGAATTCATGAGGTTACTCAACTATTCAATTTACCGATATTTAACAGCCCTAGTGGATGTTGCCGAACCCTCCCAATCTGATTAACTGCATCTTGCGACGGAGTCTGAGGCCTCTGTTCTCCCCTTCGGGAAGGGGAGGGGTTTCACCTGCCCCTAATGGCGGGCACCGATGTGCTGGCCAGTGCCGCTTTGTTCCTGAAAAGCCAGCCGCAGAGGAGCGGGAGAGTCTGCCAATCCTGTGGAGATGGAAGAGGAGCTTTCTTATGCTCGGCGTCTGGAGGCAGCAGCTGCTAGAAAGCCCCACGAGGCTGATGTGGCGTCACAGTGTCTTGAGGATTAACCCGAAGAGCGTTTCCCCACCGAATAGCCCCGTGCCTGGGCATTTGTGGCAGGATATGCGAGTCGTGGCGTTGGGAGTGGTTCTGAGGCTGCATGCAAAACTGAGGAGGATCGGCAGGCAGGGGGAGCAACGTATAGAACCCAGAGAACGCTGGACAGGTTTTATTCTTAAAAACATTTCTACTTGTTTTGTTTGTTTTTGTGTGTTTGTTGTAAAATCTTTTTGGTGTTTAATTTGTGTGACACATTAGGAGCACTAAGTGCAGTACTGTTCAGCCAGAGACGATGTGCTGGAAGTGTTGAGTAAGGGATCTCTGGGGGTTTTTATAAGCCTTTGCTTCACGTAGTACTGCCAAGCTGTGTTCCACTTTTCAGGACTTCCTGTGACATGCATCAAATGGAAATTTTCTGAATTTGCTCTAAGTGTTGGGGTACATCATGTTTCGGTTACTGTGTGCCATGTTTGATTTTCTTTATACTAGAACATAAGAACGGCAATACTAGATCGGACCAAAGGTCCTTCTAGCCCAGTGGCCTGTCTTCTGACAATGGGCAATGCCAGGTGCCCCAGAGGGAATGAACAAACCAGGGAATCATCAAATGATTTATCCCCATCACTCATTCCCAGCTTCTGGCAAACATCAAAACACCATTGCCACCCATCTTGGCTAATAGGCTTTGAATGAGCTATTCTCCATTAATTTATCTAGTTCTTTTTGCACCCTGTCATAGTCTTGGCCTTCAAAACATCCTCTGGCAAGGAGTTCCACTGGTTGACAATGTGTTGCGTGGAAAAAATACTCCCTTTTGTTTGTTTTAAACCTTCTGGCTATTTGTTTGATTTGATGATACCTATTTCTTATGTTATGAGTAGGAATGCAAAACACTTCCTTATCTACTTTCCTTATACTAGTCATGATTTTATAGACCTCTAAGAGAGCCCCCCTTCGTTGTCTTTTTTCCAAGTTGAAAAGTCCTAGTCTTATCCAACTCTTCTCATGTGGCAGCCATTTCATACCCCTAATCGTTGTTGTTGCCATTTTCTGAACCTTTTCCCATTCCGATCATTTTTTTCTGACGTGAGGTGACCACCTGTTCACACAGTGCACCATGACTTTATACAGAGGCAGTATGTTATTTTCTATCTTGTTATCTATCCCTTTATTAATGATTCCCGATATTCTGTTTGCTTTTATTGATTGTCAGTGCATGTTGAGTGGTTGGTTTTAGAGAAGTATTCAGAATGACTCCAGGATCTCTTTCTTGAATGGTCACAGCTAATTTAGACTCTGTCATTTTATATGTAGAGTTGGGCTTATGTTTTCCAATGTGCATGACTTTGCCCTTATCAACATTGAATTTCATCTGTCATTTTGTGGCCCAGTCACCCAGTTTTGTGAGGGCCTTTTGAAGCTCTTTTCTGTCTGCTTAGTTTTGTATCATCTGCAAATTTTGCCACTTCACTTCCCCCCCTTTCTCCAGATTGCTAATGAATATGTTGAATAAGACTGGCCCCAGGACAGCCCCCGGGGGGACAAGAGTTACCCCTCTCCATTCTGAAAAGTGACCATTTCTTCCTACCCTTTGTCTCCTGTCTTTTAACCAGTTCTCAACCCAGGAGGGGACCTTCCCTCTTACCACATGACAGCTTACCTTACTCAAGAGCCTTTGCTGAGGGACCTTGTCAAAGGCTTTCTGGCAATCCAAGTACACTACATCCACTGGGTCTCCCTTGTCCACATGCTTGTTGACTCCCTCAAAGGATTCTAGTAGATTGGTGAAGCAGGATTGCCCTTTACAGAAACCTTGTTGACACTTCCCCAACAAATTATGTTCATCCATGTGTCTGACAATTCAGTTCTTAGTTTCAACCGATTTGCCCGCTTTTGAAGTCAGACTTACCGGCCTGTAATTGAAGGGATCCCTTCTGGAGCCCCTTTAAAAAACTGGCATCACATTAGCCATCCTCTAGTCCAGTGTTTCTTAAACTTTTTAAGACCGAGGAACACCAAACAATTTTTTTTATGAAGCACACCAAGGATTTTTGGTTGAGCAAAAAAAAAAGAAAAGTCAGGGGGGAAGTTATTGAGGAAAAAAAAAAGTCGCCTGCCCCTTTAAGAGCAGACATTTTGAATTCTGTTGTTCTCTGCGGCCGCGGAACACAGTTTAAGAAACACTGCTCTAGTCATTTGGTACAGAGGCTGGTTTAAATAATAGGTTACAAACCACAATGAACAAAGCTTCACAACTAGTGCCTCGTACAATGTATGTCCTGTGCTCATTAGTCTCTGTATCCCCCCTAAAATACGTTGCTCATTGGCAGCTTTCAGATAATAGCAGCTTTTAACTGGGACCTGAGAGGTGGCTGTTAAACAGAATCCACTGTGTCTATTAGAGCCCAGTCTAGTTCCTTTTGAAGTCAAGAGGAGTCTGACCCAAAGTGAGAGAACATAAAAACGGCCAGGCTGGGGGAGACCAAAGGTCTCAGTGTCCTGTCTTCCGTCAGTGGCCAGTGCCAGGTGCCCCAGAGGGAGTGAACAGAACAGGGAATCATCAAGTGATCCTTCCCCTGTCGCCCATTCCAGCCCCTGACAGAGGCTAGGGACACCATTCCTTCCTACCCTGGCTAACAGCCATTGACGGACCTAACCTCCATGAATCTAGCTAGCTCTTTTTTGAACCCTGTTAAAGTCCTGGTCTTGACAACATCCTCTGGCGAGGAGTTCCACAGGTTGACTGTGGCAGAGAAGTCTTCATGTTAGCCGTATTGTAAAGATATGCTTGAGCCTTATGGAGAAGAGATGATTTGGACTCACGCTCAGTGCTGGTTTTATGCAATTGTGGTGAATTCACTCCCATCCACTACCTCAATATAGGGTTTAATGGGTCTTCAGCTTTTCTATGCACACCACTTAGTATATTCAACAGTTTCTTTCCTATGGGATAACCAGGATATAGTGAGAAGGGTAGAGGGCAATTTCTTTACTTGTGTTTGCTACCAACTGGATCAAGGAAGTCTGTTCCCCTAAAATGAACACACTTGTAGACTCTTCGTTGTCTTTCCTCTTTTCCCTCCTCTGCCTCTTATTCATCCGAATTCAGCATCAACAGTGAGTAACACATTACATTCCACAAGGATCACACATCTACCCTTTGGAGAGAGGATAACTGCCGACCACTTAATTGCAGGGTAATTTCTGTGCCATATTGTGGCCGGGAAATTACAGGGAGTTAATGGTTCATCATAATAACAGGGTTATTTATCAGTCCTGAACTGTAGTGCAGGTTACACACTGAGACCAACAAGGTTAATTACATAGTAATCACAGGAGCCTGCTAATACTCTGCCATGTACAGGGTATTTCTGTACAAGCAGAAACCTGCTGTTGTTTTTATTAATAAGGTACTGGGCAAGCTAAGCTGCTGTGCAATTAATGAAAAGTTATGGGCTAATTGCAGCCTGAGATTTGAAGTATTACCCATCATGCCCTTCTCTTCAATGCATCATCTCCCCTCCTCGTGTTTCTAAGGGGAGTGTGTGACTTTTTCTCCAGACATTGTGGCGCAAAGCTGAACCCTTGTGCAATGAGAATTGACTTTATTATCGGGAATTTTACATGCCTGCCCTCGGATGTTTTTCCAGCTGACTTTCTTTCTCAGACCTCTTGGGCTGTGGAGGCCAGTCCCACTTAGGCAACTCAACGTGGCATAGAAGAGGATAATTTATGATTGCACTGACCTCCTGACCTTTGCGTTGAGGTTCTTGGGGGGCCCGGGAGCTTCAGCAGAGAGACTGTCCCTGAAATCTATGATTCCGCGATGGCCATCTTGCCCGGGACTGTTAGTCACACCGAGATGCTTGTTTCACATTTGTAATGTGGCCAGGAACTCAACAAGGACCCTAGAGCCAAAGATCTGCCACTGCTACACCCACCCTAGCTGCAGCGAAAAGCCACAGCAAAGCTCCAGTGTGCCGTCCCAATAGGCAAAGGAAGTGCTACCAACAATAGTTGTCCAGACATCCCTATTTTAGCATCTTAAGGTTTTAGTTGCAGGGTCAGTCTCTCCATTTAAAACCATATGCTCTGAACAAGTGCTGACGAGCTGCTCACGACACCACAAAGCAGCGATAGCACTTGCAATCAGATGGAGTCCTCGCTGTTTATATGCTTTATTTCCTCTGGGTGAGGTCCGCCCTTGGGCAGGGCCAGCTCAAGGCATATGTGTTACTTAATTCCCATGCAAGCCCTATTTGAGGAGTGAAGCGGTGACCCAGTGAGGGATATCGCTGTACTGTGGGACTCAGTCCCTGAATCACAAACATGAGACAGGAAGTGTAGAGCCTACATATTTTATTGTATTAGCACAGGACTCACCCTCATCTCCTTGTTATTTCCCCTCTTTTGTCCCTCCTGCTGTTCCATTACCTTGTACCTTGGAATGATCTTTCATTAAACATACAGTTGGTGGGTGCTTAGCCACTTCTACACCTACTCGTCATAAAAAATCTGTCCAGCGCGCCTTGGGATCAGAGCGGGACGGGCGCGGAATGGTCCTCATGGTGGCCTTGGCTTGAAGTGCCGATCTGGGCCAGGCCTCACCTTCCAGCCGTTGGATTCAGTGAGGTTTGCTCTCTTTTGAAACATGCTCACTTACTTCGCATATTTCATGGCTGATGCCACCAATTTTCTGCTCTGTCCATAAGAACATAAGAACGGCCATACTGGGTCAGACCAAAGGTCCATCTAGCCCAGTAGCCTGTCTGCCAACAGTGGCCAGCACCAGGTGCCCCAGAGAGGGTGGACCGAAGACAATGATCAAGCGATTTGTCTCCTGCCATCCCTCTCCAGCCTCTGACAAACAGAGGCCAAGGACACCATTTTATCCCTGGCTAATAGCCTTTTATGGACCTAACCTCCATGAAATTATCTAGCTTCTCTTTAAACTCTATTATAGTCCTAGCCTTCACAGCCTCCTCTGGCAAGGAGTTCCACAGGTTGACTACACGCTGTGTGAAGAAGAACTTTCTTTTATTAGTTTTAAACCTGCTACCCATTAATTTCATTTGGTGTCCTCTAGTTCTTCTATTTAAGGAACTAATAAATAACTTTTCTTTGTCGGCCCTCTCCACACCACTCATGATTTTATACACCTCTATCATATACCCCCTCTGTCTCCTCTTTTCTAAACTGAAAAGTCCCAGTCGCTTTAACCTCTCCTCATATGGGACCCATTCCAAACCCCTAATCATTTTAGTTGCCCTTTCTGAACCCTTTCCAAGGCCAAAATATCTTTTTTGAGGTGAGGAGACCACATCTGTACACAGTATTCAAGATGTGGGCGTACCATAGTTTTATACAGGGGCAGTAAGATATTCTGGGTCTTATTTTCTATCCCTTTCTTAATAATTCCTAGCATCCTATTTGCCTTTTGACTGCCGCTGCACACTGTGTGGAAGTTTTCAGAGAACTGTCCACGATAACTCCAAGATCTCTTTCCTGATTTGTCGTAGCCAAATTAGCCCCCATCATACTGTACGTATAGTTGGGGTTATTTTTCCCGATGTGCATTACTTTACACTTATCCACATTACATTTCATTTGCCATTTTGTTGCCCAATCACTCAGTTTGGTGAGATCTTCTTGGAGTCCCTCACAGTCTGCTTCTGTCTTGACTATCCTAAACAGTTTGGTATCATCTGCAAACTTTACCACCTCACTGCTTACCCCTTTCTCCAGATCATTTATGAATAAGTTGAACAGGATTGGTCCTAGGACTGACCCTTGGGGGACACCGCTAGTTACCCCTCTCCATTCTGAAAATTTACCATTTATTCCTACCCTTTGTTTCCTGTCTTTTAACCAGTTCTCAATCCAAGAAAAGACCTTCCCTCTTATCCCATGGCCATGTAATTTACACAAGAGCCTTTGGTGAGGACCTTGTCAAAGGCTTTCTGAAAATCTAAGCAATCTAAGTCCAGGAGCATTGTAGCAGGGGGAAAGGCGTTCTAAGCGCTAGCGTTCCTTCTTCCCATCTGTTCACTGCCCTTTCCCGGGGCGGCTCCAATGTGAAGGAGAGGCCCGGCCCATTCATGCTTGATTCAGACGTCACTTACCAGCGCAACTCATCTCCCGTGTATTTCCACACTGCTGAGGCAGTGTATTTACCATCTGACACAGCTGCTTGGATCTAAGTGCGTGTAGAGGTGGTTTCTGTTTCCAGTGACTCTGTGAGAACAGAAGCAGACCCGGATTGTTGTGTGTTGTGATGCCAGAGTTGTGGGAGACGACACACTGTCTGATCGTAAAATCACTGGCCTGGGATTGGAGAGAACTGGCCTCCGGTTTTGGCTGTGACACTGTCTTGCGCCGCAACCTTCGGAAGCAAGTCACTTAGAGCAAACATTTCTGAAACTTGGGTGCCTAAAGGCTCACACCTAAATCCATAGTGGGGGCACCTAAATACAAGTGGTTTGACTTTCAGAGTAGCCGTGGGTGCTGAATATCTCTGAAAATGTGGTATTTCAGCCCCAGAGATTAGCTCGAGATGCCTGCGTTTAGGAGCTCAGGTGTGAAAATTTTGGTCATCACTTTTTCGAGCTTCAATTTTTCCTTCTATAAAATGAGGACCAATTCCTCCAAGTAGCTCCCTCACGATGTGAGTCTGTACGCTGAGATGAAAACCAGAGCCCTGTAGGTGGAAAAAAATGGGTGCAAGTGGACTGTACTTCCCCAAGTCCCTCTCCGAGGAGGACTGTTAGACCCCTCTGTTGTGACCACAAGAAGAGAACAGGAGAAGGATTAAAAAATGCAAAACTTTTACTTCTCTGGAGTGTCACGGGGGAGCTGTTTGCACACGCTCAAAGTCACTTTCTCAGTGCCAGGGGATATTGCTTTCCTGCTCAGTCAGCATGCAACTGAATTGCACCTGGCATGAATTGAGTCTCTGGTGGGCTTTTCAAAAGGGCTTTTTAGGGGGCGAGGCACTCAAGTGCCATTGACTTTCAGTGACAGTTGGTGTCTACAGCCAGGTTTTCATCGGCCTGAAGAAGCTGGACTCTACAAAAGCACCCAAGGGAGATAGATGTCCCAGTCCTAGCGCTTAGATGTTTTGGAGAAACCATCTGCCTGCATCTTTAGGCACCTAAATCTCTTTGAACACCCCCACCTGCATGTGTCCATATGCTTGAATAAGTCTTGTAACGGTGCTGCTGCTTCAGCGACCTTCTGAGAGGAGCTTATGTGATCTTCTTAGCCAATAGCAGAGCTGCCACGGTCAGAGCGGCAGGCAGCTTGGATGCATTCAACTGAACATTTTCCCTCGGGTTTTACTCTGTCTGTCCTTCCATATTTAAATCAGCCTTTTACCCCCCCACTCCGGATCTTCGTTCTGTGGGGCAGCTCAGGGTTGAAATGATTTTTCTTTTCGCCTCAACTTTTCCCCGTAGTTGTGTTTCCTCCAGTGTGATAGACACAGGAGAGCACGAGAGCCAGGAAACGGGCTCCGGAGTCCTTCACTGAATGTGAAACGGGTTCGGATGTCTCGGATACAAGGTTTGTGCCGCAAACGTGCAGACTCTTTGGCCTCCTCCCTCTGAGATTGTGTTAACAAATACCTACGTGGCGAATGCGTGTTGAGGAACGTGTGGCAGTAGGAAAGACACTTTACATCAGCAGGCCCCGTCTCAGCTCTCTGGACGGCATTTGGTTGTCCAAGGACGTCACAGCTGTGCGTTTGTACAGTGCTTATTGCGAAACCGCAGTGGCGTGACTGCCTCGTTAATGTTAAACGTTTACGTTAGAAAAAAAGACAGGAAGTGTTGGTTTCATAATACTATTAACTCCATCACTTCTAGTAGGCCCCAGAGAAAACGTGCTTGGGGCGCGCGGTCCTAATTCCCCAGTGTAAATTCCAGGTAGGGAGACCGCCCCAACCACTGCAGCAAGACGAAATACCCGAATGCAGATGTTGGTTGCTGAATGGTGACTCCCGTGTTGGTATCATAAATTATGTTTTCAAGCCAGAATTTTCAGAAAGGCTCAGCCACCACAATGAGGACCAGATTTTCCAAAGAGCACCAGCACCAACATCTGGCTGTGATTGTCACGATGGGCTGAATACATCTGGAAAGACGGCTCCAACGGTGGAGGCTCAGCCAATGAAAATCTGGCAGGACAGTCTTGTGACAAACATGGGCCTAAGCACCCTACGCAGTGATCAAAAAGATGGTCTGGGCAATATGGGCTTATTATTGGTCCTATGAGAACTATGCAGGTCCTAGGCCTCAATATGCAATCTTAATACTGACTGCCCCTGTGAGTCACGTTGATGTCATTAGCAATCACTAATGTCCTTTGAGTAGTCTTCTTTCAAGGACGACTAGATCAGAGCATATTAGTGAACTGTTACTGCAGGGTCCACAGGGACTGTTAATCCAAGGCAGGGGTAGATTTGCAGGCCAATTTGCTGCAAATTAAATATTTGTGTGGACAAACCCATATAAACCCATTTAAATTGAATTGAGAGTGTCTACACTGTGTTTTGCAATGGCTTAATTAAATCAGTTTAACGACCAATTCAGAGTTAATCTGATATAATCTTCTATGGATTTTAGAGAGTTTGTCTTTTTGTCTGTTTGATCAAGAACTCCTCCTACATGGTAACAATTAGGACCACCACACTCGGTGTATGGCTTCCTCTGCTCATAGCTGGAAGCAAGAGAAGGGTTTGGTTGTGCCAGGAAAATGGAGTGTACCTGGAATGGGATTGCTTCTCATAAAATCAAACAGAAAGGAGCCTGGATCTCCAAAGCAAGTGCCGTCCTCAAAACTGACATAACTGAGTGCTTGTTGAAAGAGACTGAGCCAAGATGAGCCAGAAAAATAGGGTGAACCTGAAATAGGATTACTTCTCAATCCACCTTACAGAAAACAAATAAAATGGAGACAGTAGTGCTCTGTTTTGCCACAGCTAAATCAATGCTTAAGGTTTGAAAACTAAAAGAAAATATTATTGAAAACCAAATTGACTATAGACCTTTTTTTTTAAAAAAGCAAATGATAATATTTTATAGAGATGAAGAAAAAAATACACTTGATGGAATTCCCATTTTAAAAAGTTATTAAAAAATAAATGGCGAAAATGTCACAATCCCTTTTTAAAAGAAATGTGAAATAAAAATCAATAAAAATAACGCTATTTTTGAAAAATGCAATCATTTAAATAAAGTATGTACATTTTCCTTTTATTTAAAAAAAAAGCCTTAATTGAGTTAAGGACCTGAGCTAGTTCTGAGTCTAGAAATGGCTGGACTTCCTTTTGTTTCTTTGTTTTGGAAGAAAGCAAAGGGGACAAGAGAGAGGATTTTCCCCTGTGTGTTAGTATTTCTGTGTTCCCAATTAGGGCTGTGGTTGTTCCCACACAACATTTACAGTCACTTTTATGTCAATTGTCCCAGCAGCAGCCTGGCCCTGTCTAGCCAGACAGGGAAACCGCATTGGGTTGTCAGAAATAGTCAGGACTTCATTTGGCTGTGCTAAAATCCCGGCAGAATCTAAGGGTACTTCTGCACTGGAGCTGGAGGTGCTAGCTTTGATTGATCAAGTGCACTACAAATAACAGGGTAGTCCTGGAAACACAGAGAGCAGGAGGGGCTTAGCTGCCTTGAGTCTAAACCTAGGTCTTTGAATTGGACTCAGGGCAGCTAGATTTGGCTGTTTTTCGAATAGATGTGCGCTGAGTTATTTCGGAGAAGTTTGTTGTTACACTGGATTTTCAATGATCACGTGGTCCCTTCTGGCGTTGGAATCTGTGACCACAGTCAGGCCATGTCTCCACTTGCGGCACCGGAGAGCGATCTTCTGGCGTTTGACTTAGTGGGTCTAGTAAGGGCCTGCTAAATCGAACATGGAGGGCGCCCCGCAGTTGGCGCCAATACTCCTACTCCTCACGAGGAGTAAGGAAAGCTGACGGGATCGTTGGCTCCCATCAACCTCCCACTGTGAAGACAGCACCGAGATTGGCTTAATGTATGTCGATTCCAGCTACGTTATTTACATAGCTGGAGTTGCGTACCTTAAGCCGACCTTCCAGGTCTAGAGTAGACCTGGCCTCAGAGCGTGTACAGATACCCAAGCTGGAAATTACGTGCCCAGCTAGTCCCAGTATAATTTCCCAGCTTCACCCTTATGGAGTTTGCTCAGAGCGATGTGACGTCACGTTCATCATTTCGATGCTTACCTCCTCTCCCCAAAACTTAGTCAAGCTGCTCAAACAGATCCATTTCTATGCAGTGTTGGCCGGGTTTGAGTTGTGCTCGTTTTGAGTTATTGGAGGCAAAGAATCTCCCAAGTCTTAGGCAATGTCCACGTTACAGACCTTACAGCGCCGCAGCTGTACCGCTGCAACTGCACCACTGTAAGGTCTCCCAGGGGGAGAGAACTCACCTGCTGGCCTCATTAAACCGCCCCTAATGAGCAGGGCGAGCCTCTCCTCCTGCTGGGCACACCGCCACTTTTGTTGGTGAAACTTATGTTGGTCAGGGGAGTGTTTTTTCACATCCCTGAGCAACAAAATTGTTACCAACAAAATGTCTAGTGTAGACAAAGCCCTTCAACTGTGCATCAGCTTCCCTGATCAATAGTTCAAAAAAAGTAATGAGATTTCTTTCCAACTTTCAACAACAGCAGCAAAGTATCTCCTGCCGGAGACCAAAATAAACTGTGGTCCCAAAAGAGACGTTTTCAGAAAGTTTTATGTATATGGAAAAGTGAAAGTTATAATGAAAGCTCACATGTAACCTTAACTATAGAAGTTATTACAAAATGATACACCCTAAAATATAAAAAGGATACATCACACGTGTGTACACTCTGTGCGTGGAGGCATTCCCAAGGGGATAAATAGCAGAACTGCATGATAAATTGCAAAGCCGGGAAGTAAATATTTTTCGTTCACATTGGTGCTCTTTTATTTAAAAGAATTCCACCTGCTCTTGAATTGTTTCCTCCTTTGCTCCCCATATATGGTGTTTCTTGCAGCTGTCCCCCTGTTTGAGGCCCGGGACAGGGGGAAATCCCACATTTAAGAAAGCAGGGAATGATTTCCCGGCAGATGAATTTAATTGGAGGTGGCGCTGGTGATGATGGCTGTCGTTAAAGTTGCTTCTAACTTGCTATTATGATCCTCTGTTTTCGGTTGCTTCAAACCTTGCCACACTGAAATGTGAAGCCATTTATATAAATGTAAAGAACTGTCTGAAAAATAAAAATAGTTCACAAACATGCCAATAACTTCCAAGATGGTTTTATTATTTTACTTTTGGAAATGGGTTGATTTTCATTTTGTGAACATTTCTGCTGAAGTTTAAGCACCCTGTATCAGTTTACAATAGAACATGGACCGCTTTTAAACATACCACTGTGGGACTGACCTGGCTACAACTGTAGGACAAGAAGCAATGGGCTTAAATTGCAGCAAGGGAGGTTTAGGTTGGACATTAGGAAAAACTTCCCAACTGTCAGGGTGGTTAAACACTGGGATAAATTGCCTGGGGAAGTTGTGGAATCTCCATCACTAGAGATATTTAAGAGCAGGTTAGACAGACATCTATCAAGGATGATCTAGACGGTGCTTGGTCCTGCCGTGAGGGCAGGGGACTGGACTCGATGACCTCTCGAGGTCCCTTCCAGTTCTCGTGCTCTGTGATTCTATGCCCAATGAAAACTGACAATGAAGAAGAAAACCCCTCACATAAAACCAAAATCTAACAGCACACCCAGAGAATGGCAAATGAAAATGGATACACAAAACATGAAATGGCAGTTGAAAACTGTTGAGATTGGAGAGTTTTTTTTGCCAAAATTTCTTGTTTTGGAAACTGGGTAAATATTGTTAATGTATTTTTAATCACGTCCATCTGAAGTTGCTCAGGCATTTGGAATGTTAGAAGAAGTACTGAGGATATGAGAAAGTGGTAGAGCCAGGGAGCTAGATAACCATGCGTGAAAAATTCATTTATCAGATATATCCACAAGTTAGCCCATTATCTAAAAGCTGAAATAAAGCCAGGCTTTAATTGACTACACCCAGGGCTTGTGTGATGAGCAAAAGTTTTCAAAAGAATACGTTATTTGGACCCATTTCTCTCCTGTCCTCCAACCTTGGGTTGTCATTTATACCTGCAAAATGGTTGTGAAATGCTTCTCGATGGCGGCATTTTGCTCTCTTTGACCAGGTATAAATGGTGACATGGTGCAAAGCAGAGGAGACTCAGGCTGTGTGGAAAGAAAAGGAGCCAATACTCAAAAATAGAGTTTAAAAGAGAAACCTGTTTAGATTAGAGTTTTCTCTAGTCCAGAAGGGTTAGTGCTAATCTCCCAAAGTTCAGGACAATAGGGCTACGTCTACACTGGCAGCTTCTTGCACAAGAACTCTTCCAGAAGAGAGCGTCTACACTGGCATGTGCTTTTGCGCAAGAGATGTGCTTTTGTGCAAGAGCATCCATGCCAGTGTAGACGCTCTCTTGCACAAGAAAGCTCTGATGGCCATTTTAACCATAGGGCTTTCTTGCGCAAGAAATTCATGTTGCCTGTCTACACTGGCCTCTTGCGCAAGAACAGTTGCGCAAAAGGGCTTATTCCTGAGCGGGAGCATCATAGTTCTTGCACAAGAAGCCCTGATTTTATACAGTAGAATGTCAGTTTACTTGCACAAGAACACACGGCCAGTGTAGACAGGCAGCAAATTTTTGCGCAAGAGCGGCCGCTTTGGTGCAAGATCGCGCCAGTGTAGACATACCCTTAGGCAAAGTTATTTTGGGATGCCAGAGGTATCCCGCATCTTTTGAACGCGTCTGCTATTTCAAAATATAGCAGATGCGCTATTTCGCCATCCCTGTAAACCTCATTCTACGGGGAGTAAGGGATGGCTCAAAATAGCGCTTTATTTTGAAATTTGGCACTGTTTAAACAGTGCCAAATGACTACATAAGCTATATCAAAATAAGCGATGCAATTTGCGTGGCGCAAATTGCGTATCTGATTTTGAGTTTCGGGTGCTGTGTAGACGCACCCTAGCAGAGCAAATCTTGTCTTTTTCTTACGCAAAAGTGATTACTGTGGAAATTGGAGCATAGCAACATTCACTTCCACAAATCAGGAATGATCATGTTTTGTGTATGTTGGCTTGAAAGAACCACAATCTGCTTTATATGCAACAATGCATACACAGGGTCTGAATGGGCATTCAGGCGAAACTGCTGTTGATGCATATAGGAGGTTTCCTGTATAAGGTTGCACCATCAACACCCGCTGGGTGTGATGAGATACAGAAAATTACGTGAATCAAAGCATCGCCGCTATTTTGAATATTTGCCAGTCCAGTCAGTAAAATGTGTTTCTCTTAGCAATAAATTCCCAACCCAAATCATTTCCTTATTTGCAATGGCTACAAAGTTTTAATGGCACGTGATCAGATTGGTGTTTAATTCAGCCCTACTCCTGTTCTTTGGAAAGAAAGCAAGGCCACAGTTTATGCCAAAGGTGGAAGAGTATTAACGTCCCAGAAACTTGGAGAACAATTCTAATTTCTGGATTCACAGCGATTTGTGTCTTGCACGGGCAGCTACATATTTGTCAAATTAATTATATGCAGGACCTACACACTGAACTAGACCCCTGGAACAGCTGCTGTAGCCAACGCCACCCGCCTGCGTGTCAGTGAATTTTAAAAGCCAGGCCGCAGGCAGCACCTGTGTATCTGAGATCAAACTCAGACAGTGTGCACAGCACCCCTCTCATTAAGTGAGGGTAATAATCGGTCTCCTTTGGCTTCCTGCTGGCCCAGAAAGGGTTGAGAAGTTGACTAGAGCAGGGGCGGGCAAATACCAGCCCACAGGCCGGATCCGGTCTACCAGGGTTAGCTCAGGCGGGCCCCCACACTGCTGTATTTACCTGCACCTCCTCAGCTCCCATTGGCTGCGGATCGCCGTTCCCGGCCAGTGAGAGCTGCGATCGCCCATACCTGTGGAGATGCAGGTCAATAGAGCAGCAGTGGCCCACAGGGGCTAACCCTGGTGAACCGCCGCCGTTTTATTGCCCAGCCCTGGACTCGTGCCTACTCCTGGCATGTACGTTCAGAAGACCGTTTTACGAGATTCTAGTGGCATTATTTGTGCTGGCCTGTCTGGTGCCAGGAGATGTCTCTCAGCATGTACATTTATTCTAACTAAACGCCGAGTGCCATCTCAGGTCCTAACAGACCTGTCTCATTTCTTGAGAACTCATGATTAAGTGCCATTGTGATCTGGCCATTTCTTTAAATGGAGCAATTCTTCTTGGAGGAATTTAGAACATATTAATGCACACGTGGTGTTCCTAGTTACTGCTGCTGAGCCAATGGCTAGGAAAAGCTAAAGCTGCTTTAATCGCATACTGTGTATATATTTTGTGTATTTAGAAGTCTCTGACAGACCTGTTCTTCTTTTTTTTTCTTTCCCTTCCTTGTCCTCTTTCTGCATTGGCAGAGCATCTGGGATTTGAATTAAAGGGTACGGAACAACCATTCATTTGTTAACCAGAAGCCATTAAGAGCTGCCCATGGTCCTAAACATTACGGCTTTAACGGGATGATTAAAAAATCAGCTGTTCTGCTCTTTTTCCTGACACCCAGAAAGATATTTGGATGAAAAAAAAATTCAATGTGAACCGAGAAAAATTACCTGCGTATTTGTAGCAGCACGTTTTTCTTTGTCATGAGCAGAGGCACATTGTGGAAGGCAATAGTGCAATACCAAATCGCTCTATGGCTCCTCACTGCAAATTTGTATTTTTCTTGAAGGGCTGGGGTTTGTGTCAATTTGGAAGGTGACCAGCAAATATCGCTTGGTTATGGACAAATATTCTGGTAACAGAACGTCTAGAATTTCGGCTCCTGGGGAGGGAGAAGGCCGGGAGTCTGCATGCAGAACTCTCTGTGGAATCGCGCCGAGCGCACCGGAGGATGGGGGTCCGAGTCAGGCTTTTCTCGCAAACCATGTGCTGGGTTTGAAAGAAGCTGGGTTCAGGAGAGAGCCAGCAAAGTTCTCCTGGAGAGGAGGCAAAGTCAATTGGGGAGTGTTTTTCCTTAGAGGGCGCTGGGCATTCACCAGCCCTGGGAGTAGAGGCTGTCCTTTTCAAAAGCACCTGAGGCCCGGACCCTCCGAGGCATACAGGCCGTACGTTCTTTTGAAAATGTTACTCTTAGATCATTTTAGGGAAAGGAAAACCCCATTTGGCCCAACACCTGGCTCCTTTCTGGGGCATCATAATCCCGCACTTTTGCCCTGTGTTCCCCTTAATTCTCCCCAGAAGTACAGTGCGAGGGGTCTCTTGAGTTCGCATGTTGTGCTGCCGTCATCTCCACCCGCACTGTGTCCCCTCCCGTTTCTGTGCTGCGTGTGACATAGTTCTGTGTACCCCCTAAGCTTTACATTGCCATTTGGTTTTAAAACACTTGCTCCGGGTGCAAACCCATGAAGAGCCCGGGCCCCGGGCCTTATTTGTGGCCATGCTGGGTTTCTATAATGAAGGAGCTGGCATAGAAGCGGACGGCCTCATTCGGCCGCTAGTTCTTACTCCGGGCTCAGTTTCGGTTGGCTCAGGCAGCGGGATTTGGCCTGCTGACTAGCTGGTGCTTCTTTGCAAACTGCTCTCACGCTCCCCAGGGGCCGTGTCCCGCACTCAGCTGCACCCATGGGACCGCATGGGCGTCAGTGGGATTAGGCTCGAGTATCTGAGGCAGAATTCGGCTTAAACGTCCAATCAAAGCGACCCGTGCTCTGTAATCCCGGCCTTGGCTGCTTCCCGGAGGCCCCTGGGACCTGCCGGCATCCCTGTTGCCCTGTGCTGCACCCTAAGTGATCTGATACGTGCCCAGAACGGCTTTCCCCTTGGCTTCTCCCTTTTTGCGCCAGCGTCAGGGCAGCTAGAGAGAGGTGGCGGTGCAAGGGAGCAGTGGGGGGCTTTTGGGCACCCACCTCTTTAGCTGGGGCTAAAGTCTTCTCTTAGCTATTAGTGCGAATCACCAGACACTAGTGTAACGAGAGTGAACTTTGTCTCCGGGGGACTCAGATCCTTTCTTCCCCAGGGGCCGGTCCTAGGTGCTCCCAGCTCCTACAGGTTTGAATGGAAACAGTGGGGCCCGGCGTCTTGCTGGTGTTTTCAGTCCTCAAGGGCTATTTGTCCACCTTTCCGAACTGTCACAACACTGGGCAGGACGGGGCACAGGGAGTCACCTCTGCTCTAGAGGAGCCCAGACCCCGCCTGCTAGCAGTTCTGGGGAGCTGCCGGGGAGAAGGAATTCTAGAGTAACCGGTGCTGCTATTCAAATACCGCTTGGAAATGGCATTTGGAATTGAGGATTTTTGGCATCCCTTTCAGTTTCCTTCCCTCTTGTCTTCCTTGTTCATTCCCAGTGTCATTCTTAGGCAACAAATCTTCACCTGCCGGCTCTTTCGCTGCCTTCTCTCCTGCATCCATTCCTCACTGCCCATCTGTTTGCTGTCGTACCATGGCTGGAGCGGTGCCTCTGTCTGCATTACGTGACATGCAATGATTTGTCCACCATGTCACTGGTTTAGAATGAGGAGGGTGATGGCTATTATTGATTCTTTGGGGAGCATGGCACGCCACAGACAAAAGTTCACTGACCCTACCACAAAGACCTGATCATCGGAATGAAGCATACCACTGTGGCATCCGCTTGCGTGGTGTTCTTTCGGTCACTGTCCCCCGGAGTTTATGTGACCGGAAGGTTTTATGTTCTCAGCTCTCAGTGTCATGAGATTTTGTGGAGCCAACGAGTCGTTTTAATCTCGGATTTGCAGCAGTGACAGGTCGCTCCAAATGTCATTGCTGCGGGCTTGTCCCTAGCCCAGGGTCCCGATCCTGCATTTCTGGTGCATCCAAAAATTCTCCGTGCAATGAAATGGGATTTTTAGCACTTGCCAGGAAGCCAGAGTCAGGGTCCTGCATGGGATTGTGCTGCCCACTGAAACTGGGATTTGATTCAAGGGGAAAGTTTGTGGTATAGGTGAGAGTTGGGGGATTAAAACCAGCTGATTTGGTAGTTGTGCCTCCCCCAGCAACCCCTTCTCCTTTTCTCCAGGAAATAAAAGACAGGGTTTGCATCAGGAAAAAAATTAACATTTTTGCAGCAAAAATTGTGAATCAGGACAATTCTTGAGGAAAACGTCATTTCACCTGGGTAGAATCCGATCACTTCCGCCTTCCCGCCGCTGCTGAAGCATGTTCACGCTGCAGAAATTCTTGAACAGATTCACCCGTGAGCAGTGCAAGTCACGTCTCGCTGTTTTGGCAAATTATTATTAAATCTTTCAAAAATCCAGGCTCTTTGTTCGCATGCGCAATCCTCCACCAGAGTGATCAAGCGGAGAACAAACGGCTTGCTGTCTGCATGGAATTAATCCCACCAGCTGTGAACAAGAGACTCTCAGAACTTTCCACACGTCTACCAGAGTTAACTTTAAACGAAGATCCCGAAAGGGGCCTTGTTCAGCCATCCATTCGTTTTCAGATCGGACTCAAATCGACATGAATTTGGAGTTTGCACAATCCAGGAAAAAGCTGTTTCCCCCCCCCACATTAAATGCTAAAAATGTGATTATGTCCACTCAAAGAATAATGTAATGGAGATATACCATCTCATGGAGCTGGAAGGGACCTTGAGAGGTCATTGAGTCCAGTCCCCTGCCCTCACAGCAGGACCAAGTGCCATCCCTGACAGATTTGCCCCAGATGCCTAAGTGGGCCCCTCAAGGTTTCAACTCACCACCTTGGCTTTAGCAGGCCAATGGTCAAACCACTGAGCTATCCCTCTCCCCTGAAAAAAATCCCTGGAAGCAGTTCACAAAATCCATGGAAGGGAGGCATTTCTGGTCTTGGGGCAGCCAGTCCTGACAGCTCCAAGGAGGGATAATTTCCTGTTTGAGAGGCGAGCAATGCCCGGGGCCTGTGGAGCACTGCTCACCTCCGCAAAATAAAATCGTGCTTGTTGCCGGGGTTAGCCGTCCCTCTTGTTTTTGTGCCCCTGGTGCTGCCAGCTGCAACAGCCCAGTTGCTCCTCCTTCGCTATCAGTCACAAGTGTCGTAGACAAGGGTAGCCAGTGAAAATCTCCCAATCTTTGGTCCCCTGCGCTCAGGGCATGGCCCCTCTGGGCTTTCTCCAGCTCAGTGACTTCCCAGGATGGAATCTACGTTTACGTGAATGATTCCAACAGCAGCATGGGGAGAATGTGGAACATTCGGCAGCATGAAAGGGGCCATACGGATGAAATCCAGGCACGAAGAGGCACAGATCTCTCTCTTTCCACCCTTCCACCAGTGTAGAACATGCACAGCGTCCCGCACCAGGCAAAAAATACAGGGCGGGGGGAGGTAAAAAGCAGAGCTAAACATCCCAATCCAAATGGGAGCGCTTCCCAAAAGAGGACACTGGATGATTTGATGGAATGGGGAGGCCAGAGGGCATCCGATCAGACCATAGGCTCCAACCGCCTAAGCATCAGTATGAGTCGGCCGCACAAGGGAGAGCCATCACCGCTGGGCAGAAGGTCAGTATGGGACCTGAGCACCAGGAGGTCCCACCTAACCCCATAAGGCCAATGCAGAAGCTTTGGGCTGCCCTTCTGCATAGGCGTAAATCTGAGCCCAGTTGAGGAGTACCTGGATGAATTGCTTCTCAGAGGACACACGGACCCTCACTCACTATCGGCCAAGGAAAGCACACGGAGGCACCAAAGCTTGGGAGATTCTTGCTGCCACCCTCTCGAAGGAAGGAAGGAAGGAGGGTGCTGGTAGTGGTGGAACTAGGGTGCAGAAAGGACAGAATAGGTAAGAATTTCTCTGTTCCTGTCACCTGTCATAATGACTCTGCTAAAAGTCTGTAGTGCGACTCTCCATCTATCCTGCCTTCGTTCCCTACCCAGAACCCGTGTTCAGTTCACCAGAAGCTTAACAAATGGGGCATGTGCTAACTGTGTCGTAGAGATTCCCGGAGCAGCGTGGACTGAGCGGGGGTTCTGCCCCCTTTGGAACGGACGCTCGCAGGGTGCAAAATGCAAGACTTCGGATTGATTTTTCCATGATGAGAACAAAAGTAACAAAAGCAGCGGAATGTTGACACCCTCTGGCTTCTCAAGCAGCCTTTTCTGTTTTGCTCCTTCTCTCAGAAAGAGAATCATTTTTGCTACATTCGATACTTCCAAAAGCGGGGGGCTGAGAGAGGCTCAACTACCAAATTATTTTCTTTTAGCTTTGTTTTTATATTTATTATGCTCCTCCCATGCACGACTCTAGCATCCCTAGCACCTAATGCCATTCTTGCTCTCCTTCTGGTTTTACCTCCGATAGCTCTGCTGGGGTGGCAGAGATAGTCTAGTGCGAGGGCGCCATTTCGGGCGTGCAGCGGGGACAGCAGCCGTGCGCTCCAGGATGTGCTTGCTCTTCATCCCGTGCCCCGGACACTAAGGGAGTGAGGGGAAAGTGCTTGCATTCCATGCATGCCTTGCACCTGCCTGGTGTGAGAGCTCACCAGCCAGGTGTGAGAGGAATGCAAGGACTTTCCCCTCATTCCCTTAGTGTCCAGGGCATGGGATGAAAAGCCAGCCGCATCCTGGAGCACATGGCTGCTGTCCCCCCCGCACGCCCGAAATGGCGCCCTCGGTTTAGTGAGAGCACATAGGGTACGTCTACACAGCAGCGCTCTTTCGGAATTACAAAGAGCGTGTCTACAGTGCAAGCCATTATTTGGAAATATTGTCGAGCTGGAGGACTTCTTACTCTGACTCCTGTAACCCTCATTTCACGAGGAGTAAGGGGAGTCGGAGGAAGAGCACTCTTCCTTGGACGTCCGGCTGCGTAGAGAGCGCCAAAAGCCGAGTTAAGCTATTTCGTCTTCAGTCCACAATGGACGTAATTCAACTTTTGCCCTGCTGTGTGGACGGGCCCGTAGTGTCCTCAGGTGGAACATTCCACCATAACGACTTCCGGAGGGTTTTTCTTGCTTGATTTACATGAGAAAATGTTTTCGAGACTGTTAATGAAAGGACAAACACCAGGGATCCAGAATGCTTTATACAGGGTTCACGTTATCGGGGCAGATGGACTTACTCATGGGACAGGTCTATTTTGGGATTCTCCCTCCCAGCAGGTAGTGGGCCAAGTTCTTCTCTGAGTCCTGCGGGCAGAAAGCCACAGGTACCCCAGTGATTTCAGGGTAGAACTTGGCCTCCTGCATTCATCCAAGAAAAATGAATGTCCCTCGCCATGGGATTGGCCTCTTTGAGGGTATCTGGGTTGAACGGCGTTGACGCCGTCTAAATCATAGCTTCCTCCCGACTCCATTCTGAACAGTTTTAGAGACCTGGCCTGTTTGGATCAATTGCTTTCTCTCCAGGGGTGCGCTCTTAATCTCTTGCAAGTGACTGATGTCAGTGGCACTGGGAAGGCTTCCATTACAAATAACTATGGAGCTCTTGGGCTCCTTTCAGCCATCTCTTGCTAGAAGCAATAGCTCACTGCTGATGTGCACGTTCATTTCACAAGTGACTTGTACAGTGCGGTTGAGACCACGCAGTGTCCCATGAGTCCACGCATGCCTGGAACACAATGGCCATTGTAGATTCACTGAGATGAATCTGTGTTCCGGGATAGGTGGGAAAATTAATTTAGTTGCTTCCCAGGATTTCATTGAAAAAACCCACTGCTTTGGTTGGTTACTAG
The DNA here is from genome assembly GCA_019425775.1 of Rafetus swinhoei. NCBI lineage: Eukaryota > Metazoa > Chordata > Testudines > Trionychidae > Rafetus > Rafetus swinhoei. The sequence continues at coordinate 40,554,609 of CM033428.1, read as the reverse complement.
ATTTTCAATACTTTATCCCCTTCCTGTCTTCCGGCAGCCTCAGCACCTCTTCTCTACGCCTACCCAACCTTTGAGTATTTCAGAGTTTTTCCGTTCAGCACCTGAGTGCTTTTGTGCACCAGATTGTGTGGTCTCTGGAATAGTTCTAGAACCCATAGCTTGCAGCTGTTGCAAGAAAGAATAAACCAGTCCTGAGACCATCAGAAAGAACAGAGAGATGCTGGACCTTGTGATGAGGCTATCAAAGGACCAGTGTGTACGGGTGGGTGTGACAATCAGAGGGCGGAGGTTCCAAATGCCAAAGAATAAGCAATGGTGCCAACTGGCTGTATGGGAGGTTGTTATGTGTAGGGATGTGTTGGGTCAGGTCTTGTATGGAAGCTTGAAATGTGCTGGCAACGGTCTGTAATATTGTCACCCCCACCAGGTCTCTGAGGTGTGTGGAGTGTGTGTGGCAAAGTGGACTGGTAGTTGGGGACTTCAGGTCCAGGGTTCCCTCTAATTTTTTCCATCCATGTGCAGAATAAATGTTCTGCACCAAGGCAAATGCAGCTGTGCATCAGCAATAGAAGCACATGCTACCGGCTGTGGACAGCTGAGGGGGCTCTGCTGAATAGTTGGGCGGCACCTAAATCTCTCCTGGGTGGCCGCCCACGCGCTCAGCTTGCAGGGAACACTGTTCAGGTCCCCCGCAAGGGGTTATGAGGCTGGTGGAAGACACGGTGAAAACTTACGTTCACAGGCTGAGTGCTGGTCTCAGAGCTCTGAGCCGTGGCTGCTTAGCATTCAGGCACCACAGGTCACAGGGCAGGTGGTGACCAGACCCCGTACTGGGCTGGGTGGTCCCCAAAACGCCACAGTGATGGTGTTGGCAGGATTCGGACCTGTGTGGGGAATGCATCAGTAGCCAGCCTACAAGCCTAAGGGTGACCACCACGTCCCCTTCCCGTCCCAAGTCCCTCTCAAGTTACCCAGAAAACAAACATAAAGGTGCAGTCTCCAGCCAGCACATCTGAACAGTTTCCCAGCATGCTCGGTGTCCAAAACAGGCGTTTCACTTGAAGGCTGGTCCTCCGGTTTTGGGTCTCCTTTACCTCAGAGCCTCCCTCTTTCAAGGCTTTGCCGGTTTTTGCCTTGCTCTCAGACTACGGTGATTCATGGAGGGGCATCCCCTTCCGCTCCTAGGCTGGCTTCACAGTCCCATATTAAGTTGGCCCAACTGCTGTGTTGCTGGGAGGTGTGAAAAATCCACCTTAAAGTTACACTGTTAAGCCATCCAGCCCCCGGGGTAGATAGTGGTAGGTCAGTGCCAGGGTGTGTCCATCAACCTACTTATGAGGTGGATTAGCTCCAGTGATGGGAGACCCCTCTCCTGCTATTGCGAGGGTGGCCAGATAATAAGGGTGCAACATCCAGGCGGGGCCAGGCGCTAATAGGCGCCTTGACAAGGCAAAACCTCGAACAGCAGGACTGTCCCTAGACAATGGGACATGTGCTCACCCGGGTCACTGCCACGGGTGGGCACGCTGCCTACAGCCGTTCACGTTTTGCAAGGCTGCACCCTCTACCCCAAGTTGATTCTGAGTTTTCCCGTTCACTCAAATGGCCCACCGTGGTCACGTCCGTTGTCCCAGGCAGTAAGTTCTGTGTAAACAACTGGCTTAGTAATTGTGCTAACAGCTGCCTGCTATTGTAGCTCTGGCCATGAACCCACTAGTCTGTATACACAATTACACACCCGCCTAACCCCAGGCGGCACGTGGCCAGTCCAGTCACAACACTCCCAGCTTTCATGAAAGACCTGACTTGGCATCGTTAGAAACCCAGCTGCATTGTATCCAGCCAGCCGATTCAGTTGCTTGTTCTTTGGGGCTTGGACCCCCCCTTCTCTCTGTGAGCTGTCGGGACCCTCACTGTCACCGTGGGCACGGTCAGGGTCCTGTTTGTTGGATACCCAGGGAATCTGCTGGGAAGGAAAGAGAAGAGTTGTGGGAGCTCATGGGCTAGAGGGAGAGCGGGAGGGGAAGGAGAGTTGATACTAAGTTTGCTGGGGAGCAGAAGGGCGGGATCCCTGGACGGGAGCAGGGAGCCGAGAGACCAGGAGGAGAGGATGGTAGGAGATCTCAGTGTGTGGGGGTAGGTTGGGGATAATCATCCAAGTCTTTGGGTGCTTCTCAGAGCTGACCCATGGGACACTTTGAGATCTGCCCGGGTGTAGGCCATATCAGTAGGATGCTGCTAGTTCTCGTGTGTTCAGAACACATCATCTGCAGGGGAGCCGGGGTTTAACTATCCTGTCATTCTCACCTTTGCAGAAGCAGAAGAACTCTATCAGAAGAGAGTGTTAACCATCACGGGGATCTGCGTGGCTTTGCTTGTGGTCGGAATCGTGTGCGTGGTCGCCTACTGCAAAACCAAGTGAGTGGCAGCCAGCAAGCCCAATCGGACAGCTATATTCCAGATTGGGGTCGCGTGTTCCGCGATAGCCCGTGTCAACCTACGCTGCTGCGCAAAGGAGATGCTGTGGAGTACTACCTGCGTACACCAGAGAAAATGCAAGGTCTAACAGGGCTGGGAAGTGGAGAGCGAAAATCTCTCTATGCCTGCCCTTGCCCCAGAGCTCATAGGTGTTCCACAAAGTGCAGGACATTCTGCTGTGCAGCCGAATCCACCCCGTTTTGCTAAGTGAGTCAATGCCCTCTGGGTGCGAGAATGAGGCTCCGCTAGCACCGGGACCTAGTGACCACGACGTCGCGTCCCAGCCCTGCTGACGGTGGGCCGTATTTCAGCAAATTCCGTAGCAATGACCATTGAGCAAAGGTTCATAAGCTTCCCTGGCAGACAATCAAAGATATTTCCTTCCATTTTACAAATAAGTCAGCTGAGAGGTGGCACGGGGTGGTTGGTGGCCCGAGTGGGATTGGAACATAGGTCTCTACGGCGCAAACCCAAGTCTCATTCAATACCACGCTGGCCTCATCAAATCAATATGCCACATCTGTGTGCCTGGCTGCTCTAACCACTAGACAACACTTCTCTCCCAGAGCCAGCAGTAGAACCCAGGACTCCTTATTCCCAGCCTTCTGCTGCCCTCTAGAAAATGGTTGTCTAACCTGCTGGCAAAGTGCATGTTCCCCTCATCCCCCCTTCGGTGGCTGCACCTCCCTGAAGATGATGGTTGCTCCTTGAGTTTGGGCGCAGAGGTCCAAAGCTCCAGGGCTCAGATCTCGCTGACGGCCCATTGGGAGAGTTCTCTGGAGGGCTGAAGCTAGAGCTGGGAAGCTGAACTTAGATTCAGGCTGGAAGAGAGGTGTAGCACCTAACCGTGAGGGTAATCCACCATTGGCGCAGGTGACCAAGGGTCCTGGTGGAGTCTCCCTCACTGTCCATTTTGCAGCCCATATTGGGTGTTTTCCTAAAACATCTGCTCTGGGGATTATTTGGGGGAAGCTTTCTAGCCTGAACTAATATAGACAGTCAGACTAAGCCGGCCACCATGGTCGATTCTGGGCCTGTCATCTAGGAAGCTGTGAATTTTCTTTTGAAATATCTACGGGTTTATTTAATTCATGGAGTGAGGAAATAACTTTAAAAAGGGGTGTCAGCCCTATAACCTGTCCGTCACGGTGGGATGTGCACCAAACCCCACGTGTTCCACGTGGCGGCCAGCTGTCGCACGTCGGCTTGTGTCGCCCCATGACTGGCTCGAAGGCCGAGAGCGATCGCTCGGATTTGCAGTGAGATCAGAGAGAACTTGGGTAACTCTCTGTGCCTTCCTTTTCCCCGCCTGGAAACGAGGATGCGAGTGCCTCTCGGCCCGAGGCTTGGTCGGGCTGAGGTTCTCCGCGGAAAGGACAAAAGCACCAGGCGCACAGATACTCTCTTGGTTACTGATAGTTTTGAACACGTCTCCCATTGGCCCAGGTAGAAATTTTCACGTCATCTGCACTGGGGGAGGGGGAAATCCTACCCCTGGAGTGTGCAGGATGCCCCTACGAGGTGAGAAGGAAAGGGGAACGTGTCCCTGTTGCACCGGCTGGGTTGGCCGGGCCTGGGCGGTGGAGGAAACATCTGTGTCTCCGTGTGACTTCTCCTGGTGGCCCAGGTCAAGCAGTGGAGACAAGCTACTGTGACTCTGGCCGCCCAAAGAGGACTCCTGCTGAGCTCTGGGCTGAGCCTGGCCCTGCCCAGGTCTGTAAGGCGCGTAGGCTCCTACTCTGCTATTTGTGCAAGTCAGGAGCCTCCCTACCTTGGAGGATCTGGGCCTGAGAGAATAAGGCAAAGGCGACTCTCCAGGAGCAAAGCGCTTTTTGCACAAGGCTAGCCCAGACTCTCCAGGAGCAAAGCGCTTTTTGCACAAGGCTAGCCCATTGCCCTGAAACGGGGCTGAGGGGACAGAGAAGACCAGAGCGCCAGTGGAGTGTGGACAGGACATAGTAGGTTTCAGAGCCCGCCTTGTCTTCAGCGAAGTTTCTCCCATGCTGCCATTGGTGGAGAGGCCTCAGAAGGCACCCAGAGTGAATTCCAGGTCCTCTTTTGGCCAATGTAGACACAACTCGCCATCTCCGGCCATGTGGAGACAGGGGCGTCACTCTTTGGCCTTGTCTGCACTGACAACGTTGCCCTAATTCCAGTAGCTCCACTAGTGGGAGCCATGGGAGATAGCAGAGGCAAAACCTGGCTATTTTTGCCAGCATGTCCTCTAGCATATGACAGATTAAACCTTCTGTGGCTTCAGTGCCTGTGTCTATACTAGTGCTTCCTCCATTGCTAACCCTCCCTCTAGAGGAGCCGTGTAGACAGCCCAGGAGGGCTTAGCTATGTAACTGCGAAGTTTGATGCAAACTTTCCCAAAGACCATCTGACTTCAGACCATCCGTTTGGGTTTGGGCCCACTGTGGCTTACATGCTCCGGGAAACCTGAGCCGTAGTAGAAAGGCCCTACGCTTGTAGACTTCCCTGCTGTAAGTGTCTCTGGGACGGGAGGTAGAAGCACAGCGTCACCCACATTGTCTGTCTTCCCTGCAAGCGTGGGTGTGAAGAGTCCAGTGAGCTATCAGAATTGCGAGTAAACCCCCTTCCTGCATTTCTCCTTTGTGTGTTTGTAGAAAACAGCGAAAACAAATGCATAGCCATTTGCGGCAAAATATGTGTCCCGCCCATCCGAACCGGAGCCTGGCCAACGGCCCCAGTCACCCCCAGCTGGACCCGGAGGAGATTCAGATGGTGGATGTAAGTGGCGTTGGTGCAGAACGTGTGTTGAGTGTCTTTTTTCAGGCTGTGATTTTGGGTAGGTTCTCAATTGGACGATAAAAGCTGAGGACTAAGACATGGGGCTCCGGTTTTGAAAGCTAAAGTTGAATGGACGTTTGTTTTTAACAATGGCTGGGCCAGGACAGAAATGTAGGAACTAATCATGTTACATCCTCTTGGCCGCTCTGTGGATTGCCCTGGGTGTTTCCTGTTCCTTCAGGATATCCCAGAAGGCACCATTCTGGGCCACTACAAATACCATGGACTCCATAGCTGCAGCTCTCTTTAGGAGCCATCGGTGTGCATGGCACTTTACATGGGGTCTTATTCGGCCACTTGCTTCCACTGGGTAGCACTTTGCTCAAGGTGGTACGTGCCGTCGGTGCCACTCGGAGAGGCACCATTTAAAGCCCTGGCCCCCGACCCAGCGAAGGCCTTGGGCACACGGTCAGTGTAACGTACGCGGGTCGCTCCATTCCCTTCACTGGGGCTCGGAATGTGACTGGGTTGATTTGGTGCATTGCAAAAATGAAAGCAGGAGGAACTCAGACGTGGGAGGAGAAAACACGCAGAATGAGATTCCCTCCTGTGCTGGCAATTCCCAGTGTCCGAGCGCTCCGCTATGCAACCGGCACACTGTACCAACAGTGTGACGTGTGATGGTTTCTGTATTGCCCTGTTGGGGCCAATTCTTGGGGACAGGTCTGGCGGGTCCCTTGCCAGCTGCACGTATGCGACGCACAGACTCGAAGGCGGGAGCTAGGAGTATAGACAGGCATGAAGACAGACAGACAGGGAGCAGCACTAGAGCCCGCACAAACCTGTACAAAATCTATTCATGCTGTGAATAGGACCAGTCCCTGCGAGACCTGTGGTTGATCACTGCCAGCTCAGGAGACCGGTTGGTATAAATATACAGACTCATCTCCATGTCTCCCAGTGTTCAATCAATGGTACATGTAGAGGCCCAGAAATCCCTGGTACGTGTAGAGGCCCAGAAATCCCTGGCATGTAGTGGCCCAGAAATCCCTGGTACGTGTAGAGGCCCAGAAATCCCTGGTACGTAGAGGCCCAGTGAAATCCCTGGTACGCGTAGTGGCCCAGAAATCCCTGGTACGTGAGTGGCCCAGAAATCCCTGGTACGTGTAGTGGCCCAGAAATCCCTGGTACGTGAGTGGCCCAGAAATCCCTGGTACGTGTAGTGGCCCAGAAATCCCTGGTACGTGAGTGGCCCAGAAATCCCTGGTACGTGTAGTGGCCCAGAAATCGATGGTATGTGAGTGGCCCAGAAATCCCTGGTACGTGAGTGGCCCAGAAATCGATGGTACGTGAGTGGCCCAGAAATCCCTGGTACGTGAGTGGCCCAGAAAATCGTGGTACGGAGGCCCAGAAACTCTGCACGCAGAAGCCCAGAAATCGGTATAGGTGGAGGGCCCAGAAATCCCTGGCACGTCGGTGGCCCAGAAATCCCTGGTGGCACGTAGGCTGTGAAAACCCTGGCAATGAGTGGCCCAGAAATCGATGGCACGCGGTGGAGTGGCCCAGAAACTCTGGCACGTGAGTGGCCCAGAAATCGATGGCACGTGGAGTGGCCCAGAAATCCTGGTACATGTAGTGGCCCAGAAATCCCTGGCACGTGTAGTGGCCCAGAAATCCCTGGTACGTGAGTGGCCCAGAAATCGATGGTACGTGAGTGGCCCAGAAATCGATGGTGACGTGGAGTGGCCCAGAAATCTGGTAGTGGCCCAGAAATCCTGGTACGTGTAGTGGCCCAGAAACCCTGGCACGTAGTGGCCCAGAAATCCCTGGGCACGTGAGTGGCCCAGAAATCCCTGGTACGTGAGTGGCCCAGAAATCGATGGTATGTGAGTGGCCCAGAAATCCCTGGTACGTGTAGTGGCCCAGAAATCCCTGGTACGTGTAGTGGCCCAGAAATCGATGGTACGTGAGTGGCCCAGAAATCCCTGGTACGTGAGTGGCCCAGAAGGCGCGCGATGCTCATCGAGGCGCTCCAGTGGCAGCCTCTCTATGATGTAGTGAAGAGCCCAGAGCAGAGCTGCAGAACAGCCACGGCTTTTCTCACGGCCTGTAGCTGCTGTTGGCCTCTCTCCGTGTGCTCCTTGCAAGCTTTGCTGCGTAGACTCAGGGGCAGTCCAGTGTGAAGGGACCGGCGTGGTCCGCACATCGCAGGCCACGGACCCGCGCGCACCCGCTCCTGTGGCAGACCCCTGCCCTGGGCTGAGTCACTGGCGACCTCCAATCCAGCCACCGAGATTCCAGCAGCAGGGGCAGTGGGTATCGCAGGCCACAGGCCAAGCCTCCATAACCCCAAGTTGTGCCCTGCCCACAGCCTGGCCCAGTGCCCTGGCCTGGCTCCCCCTCGCCCTGCACAGCCGGTGGGGGGCCCAGCACTTGGGGCCCAAGCCCGTGTCCTGGGGTGAGCCAGAAGGCACCTGAGAGTTGGGCTGGAGCCTGGGGCCGGTCGGTGGCCCAAGGTCTGAGTTGTTTGGCCAGGGCTCCTCCAGCCGGGGTGGGGTGGGGTGGGGAGCTCGGAGCTCTGGCAGGTGGGGGTGGGGACTGGACCTCGCATAGAAGGGGCAGGACTGGGGGGCTAGTGTCCCTACAGGGGCATTCCTGCCCCGCCCATGTCCCCCAGCGTTACTAGTTTGAACCTGCCCATGACCTGGGCTCCAGGCTGCAGAGGAAGGAGACACCCCCCTCCCCCAGTTAATCCATGAGCCATTGCCTGAGGCTTGGGACTCTCTTTATTCCAGTACATTTCTAAAAACGTTTCTGCCACTGAGCACGTGATACGGCGGGAAACGGAGACGACGTTTTCGGGAAGTCACTCCTGCTCCCCATCTCACCACTGCTCCACAGCCACCCCGACTTCAAGCCAGAGGTGAGTGCCACCCATCCCTACTCTCCCTCCCGGACTCTCTCCCGATTGTAGCGAGAAGCCCATTGCTCGAGTCACAGCAAACACAAAATGGTTTTGCTTTTTCCCGCCTTGCTCACGGCTCGTGGGTCAGTGCAATGCAATGTCCTGTCACTTCAGGAGCGTCTACACGGCCCCCTTGCCCCGGAAACAAGCGACACTGTTTGCGCTCCGCAAGTGGCACAGCTTATTTTGAGGTCATTTCAAAATAGCTTATTTTGAAATTTGGCGCTGTCTGGACAGCGCCAAATTTCGAAATAAAGGGCTATTCTGAAACGTCCCTTAGCCCTCGTGGAACAAGGCTGACAGCGATGCTGGAATAGTGTGCCCGTGATTTCGAAACCTATTTTGAAATAACGGGCATGCTCAAAAGACGCGGAATAGCTGTTTGGGGATACTCCCAGTATCCTGCAATAGCGCCGCAGTGTAGACGTTGCCCTAGAGTGGCACAGAGGAACTAGAGACGCGAGAGAGAAGCCGTGGCAAGTCCTCTGCATGCTGTTTGATTTTGTGATCCTTTTGGACGAAACCCTTATCGGCTGTGGCGTTGGAAACACACACAACTCGGACAATCGCACACACTCGACACCGGGGAAGATTTTCAAGAGTAACGCAGGAAAAATTTTCAGACACTCCTAAGTCTCTTTTACCAAAAAAAAAAAAAAAAAGAAAGAAAGTAGGGCCAGATTTTAGAGATATTTAGGAGCCTGAAGATGAAAAATGGGCTTTCCAAAGGAGCACATTCAGTACTGTCCCACTGTGGACCCATCTAGATCATTAGGCACCTACTTATCTGTAAAAGTCCAGCCCTTAAGTGCCTACGTCACTTCTGAAGATGGGACATAGGCTTCTAAGGCACGTAGGTGCTTTGAAACCATGACTCTGTCTCATCTGCACGCTGCTGGCCTCTTTCTAAAATGCTTCAGGAGGCACTAGAGATGGAGTTGAATTGTACAGTTTGGGTTCCAATCCCTGCTTTGAACAACACACATTTCAGAGGTATTCCTGGGGCATTTCCAAAATACAGATCTGGAGCCAGACGGAGCTCTGGGAAGCCCTGCCATGTCAAGAGGGCTTGGAGTCTGGGGTTTGGGTTGGGACCCTCACTCACAGTTTCCCTTTTTGAAATGTCAGAGCTCAGACCTCTGACCCCACAGCTCTGAAATATGGCTTTCTCGTGGCCTTGTGGGGGCAACGGTGCTTTTTCTCCGCTAGCCATGAATATGGTTTGCATGTCTGCACGTCGGATGAAGGCTGCTGGGAAACATTTAGCACTAAACTTCAAACTGAGCGGTCCCTTCACAACCTACGCAAACAGGGAGTTGTCCACAGAACAGCTCACGATGTCTGTACATACATTTGTCCCTGAAGTGCACCTAGCTATGCATTTCACACAGGCTGTTGCCTGCATATTTTAGACATACGAATGCATTCTTTACTCACGTTAGAAATATTCTACTAGACATACCCATCATATGTACGAAGAGAGGGCGATACATATTGGTAAACGATTAGGTGCAGATTTTCAAAATTAGAGTCCAATTTGGCAGATGCACTTTTGTCCAACAAAAACTTGTTTGTGTAATTTGTTGCAGGCAAAAACAAACAAACAAACAAACAAACAACATTGGTGCAGATACCAAGGTGTGCACCTTACACCTACCGATTGGTGGGTCATTCTGAACATCTGGATCTCAGTGTTTGTGGGGTTAGGTCATCGGTGAAATAGCATAAGGCAAGAGATGTCAGGGCTGATTCTGATCTCAGACCAGTTGCCTACCAGGGTAACTCCAGCACTGGCAGGTGCTAATTAACCCTTTGCATGCCAGCTGTTCTGTGAGGGAGGCCTAGACTGCAAATGTTTCCTTCTCTAGAAGACATTCTCCTATGTAAGTTGCTGTAGCCGTGTGGCTGTTCTCTTCTCCAGGCCTCAAAACTTGGGGACAGAGACATAAGGTTTTCAGGTATTGTGCATTCACGAGTTGCTTACACAATGCACATGAGGACGTGCAATTCTGCGCAATGCACAAGAGGACATGCAAAAGACTATGTGCATGCCCAACCCCAGTGTATGGGGTCGTGGGAGGTGTTTTGCACTCACTTCACTAGAGTTAGGCCCTATGGCAGGCAGGTAACCATTTGGGATTTGCAAAGTGCCTAACTCCCATTGAAAGCCGGTGAGAGTGAGGTGTCTAACTCACTTAGGCATTTGTAAATCCCATGAGGCACCAAAATACTGCTGTGAATTGACTCTTGGTCTCTGAAACCATTTCTCTGAACAAACCGCATGGAGCAAATACTCCTTAAGACACACCCGGAGCAGATCAGTGGCCATTTCACTCCTCTTTTCCAACTGGAGTTGTAAATGCAGTTGGTGATCGAACCTTGGGGCTGTTTTCCTGCTCGGGCATCCCTGTGAAACCTCTGTGGGCATAACTCCATCAGTTCCGCATGCTCATGCCCGCCGGGAAGGGCTGAGCAGACTGGGGCGGCCTTTTGGAAGCCTAAAGGCCAACCGAATGCTGCACATGTTGGGCTGATCAGCACTTCCATCGGTCCTTCCAGCTAGCAGACTCACTCCCTGGAGACCGACTGTGCTTTGCTTTGTCTCGGACAGCCTGTGCTCCTTCCCCTTTGCTGCACGCTGGCTCTGAGCACCCCCGAGGTGTCTGCTGGTCTGACCCTCTTCCAGATAGCACCGGCCTCTGCCGCATGGAGCGCTCCCTCCAGGACGGGTGTGAGCAGCACCTGGACTTGAGCTGGTTTGCTCCAGGCCCCTCTAATCATTTTGCTGGCACAAAGTGGCATTCACCGGGGCTTGCTTTTAAAGCCCCGGGGTCCCAGGCACCCTGTGGGTGAGTAGCTGCAGGGATTGCTTTGGGGGGATCTATGTGGGGGTGTCAGTGAGCATGTCCAGCTGGCCACGTACCCGATCGCCATGTGCCTTGCGGCTGTATTTGTCCCTCTGGGACTCAAACGGCACCCACATTCAGTTCTCCCGTCGCTGATCTGTGCTTTGCTCCGCAGGCAGGAAAGCCATACGTGGAGCTTGGACCGGACAGAGAGCCTGACGTCGGATTCGCAGTCTGGCGTGATGCTGTCGTCGGTGGGCACCAGTAAATGCAACAGCCCTGCCTGCGTGGAGGCCCGCGCCCGGCGAGGCGCTGCCTGTTGCGTGGAGGACTCGCGACGGCCCACGATGCACTACAGGGATTCCGTGGATTCGCTGCGAGACTCGCCGCACAGCGAGAGGTTCGCCCTGACACCACCGCTCCGGGGCTGCAGACTCTGTCCTGGGTCCCTCGGCTCTCCTGGGGGGTGGGAGAGACAGAAGAGGGGGACAGATCCAGGCTGGCCCTAGATCCTGCACCAGAACCGCGGGGGTGGCTTTGAGAATGGGCCCCAGCAAAAGCTTCTGACGCCGATGCCGAACTAACTCCCAGATCTCTCCCTCGCGCCGGCGGGTCCTGGTGCTGTATGGAGTGTCCTGCAGCCGAGAGGCGGGCGGGGATCGCGGGGCATTGGGCTGCGTTTCGTGGTGAGAGAGGAGTGTCTGGATCGGAAACCTCTCCCCTGCTCGCTGCTACTGGGCTTGCTACATTGGCCCTCGACTGGGAAAGGTGGTCCATTTTGTTCCCTTTTCGTGAGGAGGGAGGGGTTTCCCCCAGCCCAGTCCCCATGGGGGGTGGGTGAAGGCCCAGCCCCGCCCCTTCCGCCTGAGGCCCCGCCCCAGAACCAAGCCCCGCCCACCCCAGCATGATCCTTCCTGGCCACCTAGAGGGCTGGGGCTGCTGTGCTCTGGCCCCAGCCCCAGGCCTCCCTGGTGGCTGGGGAGCTGGGCTGCTGTGCTGCGGCCCAAGCCTTCAGCAGCCGGTGTGTAGGCAGTTTGGGAAGGCGGTGCCTTCCGCCCAGCCCGGCCCCCATAGGCTGCTGCAGAGTCACTGCATCAGGCTGCCGTGTGGCCTCGGGCAGGATCCCTGGGGCTGGGAGGAGCATGTCAGAGGCGGGAGGGAGAAGAGCTGCGGGGACTGCCCAGTGCTGATGCCACGGGGACCAGGGAGGCCCTGCCTGCAATGCAGGCTCGGCCCTAGATCAGCCTCCTCCCTGGACCGCCCAGCTGGGCGCTCACAATTGCACCCTCAGTACGGACACCGGGGGGTCTCCCCAGGCTGGGGCAGGAGCAGGCGGCGGGACGTAGGGCGCAGCAGATGCGAGTGACTTGCCTCTCACTGTGTTCTCCTCCTGGCCAAGCGAGATCCGTGTGGAGAGGCCCCAGCCAGCCACCATCCCGTCGTAGCAGCCCGTGGAGACAGTGCTCCTCCGTACTAGCCGTGCTGCTCTGTCGGGCACCTGGCGTACCCAGCACCACACCGCCGCTCCCTTTGGTGGCCTCTACGGACAGGCTCCACTGTAAACAGCAGCAGGTTCACACTGAATCTCCTTTGATGCCTCCAGATTGGCTGCATCCGCCTCAGACATCCGCCTTGGTGTTTCAAACCACCAGGATGCGAAGCTCCCGGGCCATCTCCGCTCTCTCTTGGCTAAGGGCCTGGTCTGCACTTTTACTCTGGTGGGATCTGCCCTGCCCTGCTATTTCCTTACTCGCTCATTGGGACCCAGCGTGGCCACGCTCTGGTTTTCTTCTCTGGCCAGGCAGATTTCACTAGACGTTACCTCCCTTGTCCCCAGCGCAGGCATCTGTCTGGCTTTCCCCTCCTAGGGGTCCAGAAGCAATAGGCCAGCTTTCCTGTCTCCCCTTGCTTCCAGCAGCCCGGCCTGCTGCGTGTCCAGTTCATCTCCTTTGGCCCCGGGCTTGGGATGCTGTTGTACTCAGCTCTCCTGGCCTTCCCCGGAGCTGATGGTACCGTATCTGCTGCGCCCGACAACCTCCGTTCAGAACAATGGTTCACTCACTCACATGCCCTCGGGGTAGTGTGATAGAGCAGGCCCTTTTCGAAATCAACCCTACAGTCTGTAAAACCCCTTGGCACTTGGTTCTTCTGGATGACATTTACATGAGGGCATGGGTGTGTTAGTTACCATGCGAGGGGCGTGTGTGCGTCAGTTACTGTGCGAGGGGCGTGGGTGTGTTAGTTACCATGCGAGGGGCGCATGTGTGTCAGTTACTGTGCAAGGGGCGCGGGTGTGTCAGTTACGGTGCAAGTGGTGTGGGTGTGTCAGTTACTGTGTGAGGGGTGCAGGTGCATCAGTTACAGTGCGAGGGGTGCGGGTGTGTCAGTTACCATGCAAGGGGCGCAGGTGTGTCAGTTACCGTGCGAGGGGCGCCTGTGCGTCAGTTACTGTGCGAGGGGCGCGGGTGTGTCAGTTACTGTGCAAGGGGCGCAGGTGTGTCAGTTACTGTGCGAGGGGCCCAGGTGTGTCAGTTATTGCACGAGGGGCATGGAGGTGTCAGTTACTGGGTGAGGGGTGCGGGTGTGTTAGTTACCGTGCAAGGGGCGTGGGTGTGTCACTGTGCGAGGGGTGCGGGTGTGTCAGTTACCGTGCAAGGGGCACAGGTGTGTCAGTTACCGTGCAAGGAGCGCCTGTGCGTCAGTTACCGTGTGAGGGGCGCAGGTATGTCAGTTACAGTGCGATGGGCGCATGTGTGTCAGTTACCATGTGAGGGGTGCAGGTGCATCAGTTACCGCGCGACGGATGCAGATGTGTCAGTTACCGTGCAAGGGGCGCGGGTGCGTCAGTTACCGTGCAAGGGGCCCAGGTGTGTCAGTTATTGCACGAGGGGCGTGGAGGTGTCACTACACAAAGGTGTGGATGTTTTAGTTCTTTGGCTCTGGTGGTCTGGAGCCCAGGGTCAGGTACTCTAGTGGAGAAGAATTATACCAGGGAAACTCTTGTTAAGCGGGACCGTAATGTGGTTGTTTCTCTTTTTAGGTACGTGTCTGCCCTGACAACACCAGCCCGCCTTTCTCCCGTTGACTTCCATTACTCACTTGCTGCCCAGGTCCCCACCTTCGAGATCACCTCCCCCAACTCCGCTCACGCCGTGTCCCTCCCGCCGGCGGCGCCCGTTAGCTTCCGCGTGGAAGAGCAGCAGCCGTTGCTGCGACGCTACCAGGTGCCCTTGCAGGAGATGCAGCGGTATGACGGGTACTACCAAAGGAAGAGCTACTTGAACGAGAGCATGGGGAGCCTGCCGTCCAGCCCCTTCCGCATCACGGAGGACGACGAGTACGAGACCACCCAGGAGTACATCACAGCGCTAGAACAACCAAAGAAAACAGCGAGCAACAACAGGCGGTGGAAAAGATCCAGACTCAACGGGCAGGTCTCGCACAGAGCCCGGACGGTCAGAGACTCCTTCTCGGGAAGCAGTGCTTCCTACAGCGAGTCGGATGAGGAGCTCATGGCGGAGAGCACCCCGTTCCTAAGCATGCAGAACACTGAGGCAATGAACATAGATTCTCCGCCGCTCTACCGGCCGGGAGACAGCAGGACTTACTATTCCTTCGAGAGACGCAGCGCTCAAATGGAGAGCGGACACAGCAGACTGACGCACACAAGACCCAAACAGGACTCGGGCTCCTCTTTAGAAGCCACACAAACTCACGCACCCGCAAACACCCCGGTCTCGAGGAGGAGGAGAGAGATTTTTATTTTGTATAAAAGAGGAAAAAAAATATAACAAATCAAATGTTTTATTTTCATTTTAGCAAAGTTGTCTTATAATAGCTAACAGCAAAGACTTTTTTATAGGGAATCTCTATTTATATGTAACATCTTGACTTACAGCTTCCAAGGGGGCGGGGGGGGGGGACACAAACAAAAACAAAAGAAATAAATAATATAAAAGATGGGCCAATTTTTGACTACTTAAAAATAGAAAAAAAAAATATCGTGGTGCCTTTTTTTGCTGTATGCTAATGCCAGAGTCCGTGCTGAGGATTACGTTTCAGTAGCATTCTAAAGATCATAGTTTGTTTGGTTTTTTTGTTCAAGTGTTAAGGGCACTTTCCCATTTGAAAAAAAACAGCATTCTCCACTTTGTTCTGTCTCTGGATGTGTGTGATCTTGTCCTTTAAAATATTGTTATAACACACAGACAAATGACACGTGTGTGTATTTTTCTCATTAATTCTGCCTAAACAGTATCTGCCTTGCCCAGTAAAATAGTTGTAGTATTTGCTTATTTGGGGGTGAGAAATTACATACCAGAATGCAGAAATAATGGGGCTTTTTTTTTTTTGCAACATAGTAGGAAGAGGGAAAAAAAGCATACAGTAGCAACAGCCCTTACAGTATAGTTGTTGATCATGTTACTCGTGGGGTCCCAAGCAAAACTGACTCATTTTGGCACCATTTTGTGAAGTTGTAATCAAATGAATAAAACGTTTACATGAATGTGGTCAAACGTTATGTCTTTATACATGGTTGAATCCACTCCATTGGTGCAGACTCTGAGGGGAAGGGAGACAGCTCTTTGCAGATAAGCACTCACGGCCGGTAAATTGCGTTAAGAGACGGCCCTATTGCAAGAAACAATGTGGCGCTCCAGCAGGGTCATGTATTGGCCGTGACAATGCGGAAGAGTAGAGCAAAGAATGCAGGCACGTAGGTGATAGCAGGATTGCCCGGGTAGCCCTACTAACTGCTGTGCATCAACTCCAGATCGCGTTGTGCGTGCTGCCTCGTCAATGAATCCCTAATTAAAGTCACTGTAAAGTCCTGCTCTGGTCAATGAAAGAGGTGGGCGATGCATCAGGAAAGCCATTAAGTGGATTCTCCTGTACCCATGTGCCGTGGATTGTAAAGAAAATTGTTAGCACAATGTGCCATGTTACGTAATAACTTGCTATCAAAGATGGATGCCGTGTTTGGGGCAGCCCTGGCCGCTGGACCCGTGGCTCAAAGAGACTTGTGTGTCCAAGCGGCAGAAAATTCACATGTGAAAGTGCCCCTCCTTCCAGTCCACCGCAGCAACCCCGTTGACATTGTAGCCGGCCTTCTTCCTTTGTATCTTTTCACTTCTGCATGTCCTTTGCATTTCAGATACTGTAGATTGGATGCATGGGGAAGCTGTGACTGAGAAGATAATACAACAATTGACCATGTATTTCATTTAACTTTTAGCAATAAAGTAACTAAACCCTCTATTCCTCATCCACATGGGGTCAGATGGAAACTCTGCTAATTTGCCATCAGATGATTGTAACCATTTGCTCTGGATTGTCTGAATGTCTGAACTCTTGACTGTTTAACACTTGAACATTTTTTTAATATTATAAATAAAATAATAAATAATTAACATGTTTCCAGCATTAATCTTAAAGCAGTGATCAGGCTGGGGGCAGGGGTGTGGTGTTACACAATCGCAACCTCCACCCACAGTCTGAAGTACCCTCCACAGCCCTGAACTTCACTTATATCCCAGAGAAGCTGCATGTTGGAGCTAAGATTCTCAGTATCAAACTGCCTTGAAAGTGACATTTCAGCTCTCAGCGTTAGGGTTCAGAGTTAACACCTCATTGAGATGAATGGGAGGGTGGGGCCAGGCTATTCTCAGTGCTAGTGTCGCATTCTCTGTTTGCAGATCAAATGAGGCAGTGCTGCATCTGGAGTGTTTCTTTTGCGACTGTAAGGCTCAGAAACACGCCTCCAGATGCTCACACATGGTCAGTAATATTGGGGGCTTCCCTCTCTGTGGGGCCAAATGGACACCTGTTGAGGTGGGCGTCTCAGAGGTGCTAAAAGATGGAGTTGCTGGCTCCCTGATGGAAATCAAGCCCAGGGCATCTTACGATGGACACAAACAAGGAGGAACGCAAAATCAGAGGCCACTTTTGAAAATGTCGCCCTTCAATTTAAAAATGGTTTCACTTATTTTTTTGAAGACAGGTGACATTTTGCCGTTGCTGGCAGGACCAATGGGAATGTGCCAGTATGAAAAGCCAACCCAAAAGTTGCTTGCTGCCTGTAGCCGTTGTTCACAGGATGCTTGACAGCAGCCTTGACCGCTCACCGTGCTTCGGAACAGGTCACGACGCTGGCGGGTTTTTCTCCTCATAACCCCCGGATTGTGTTTACAACTGATTAACTCCCATCAGGAGTTGTCTATGTGACATGGGTACAAAAAAAGCAAACCTGATTCTGGGCAGCATGAACAGGAGTGTTGCGAGCAAGACACAAGAAGTCATTCTTCCGCTTTACTCTGCGCTGATTAGGCCTCGATTGGAGTATTGTGTCCAGTTCTGGGCACCACATTTCGGGGAAAATGTGGATAAAGTGGAGAAGGTCCAGAGAAGAGCAACAAAAACAATTTTTCTCCCGCCTCCTTGTAAAACCCTTTTAGGAACTTGAAAACTTCTACCACGTCCCCTCTCGGTCTTCTCTTTTCTAAACTAAACAAGCCCAATTCCTTCAGTCTTCCCTCATAGCTCATGTTCTCTAGGCCTTTCATCGTTCTCCTCGGCCTCTGAGGACAGGACAAGAAGCAATGGGCTTAAACTGCAGCGAGGGAGGTTTAGGTTGGACATTAGGAAAAACTTCCTGCCTGTCAGGGGGGTTAAACACTGGAATAAATTGCCTGGGGAGGTTGTGGAATCTCCATCCCTGGAGCTACGTAAGAGCAGGTTGGACAGACACAGGGCAGGGACGATCTAGATCAGGGCTGGGCAAAATACGGCCCGGGGGCCGGATCCGGCCCGGAACCCCCCTGCCGGGGCCCTCTGGCACGGAGCTTCAAGCTCAGTCCCTGCACCTCTGCTCTGCAGGAAGGGGGAGGAGTCCTACAATCTCCCCGCCCCCAGCCCAATCCTCAGCTCCGATTGGCCAGAACAACCGGCCAATAGGAACTGACCCCAGCAATCTCTCCGCTCCTATTGGCTGGAAACAACCAGCCAATAAGATCTGAGAGCTTGGCCTGCCCCACACCCGCCCCGGCCAGAACCCCTCCGCACTCCAACTCCTCCCAGACCCTGCCTCCCACCTGTCCCCGGCAACCCTCCACTCCAACCCCTCCCAGACCCTGCTCCCACACCCGCCCCCGGCCAGAACCCCCTCCGCACTCCAACCCCTCCTGTGACTCCTGCTCCCCCACCCGTCCCCGCCAGAACCCCCTCCGCACCTGGCCCCTCCCTGTGACCCCTGCTCCCACACCCGCCCCTCTGCCAGAACCCTCCACGCACCCAACCCCCTCCCAGACCCTGCCCCCCACACCTGTCCTCTCGCCAGAACCCTCCGCACCCGACCCTCCCAGACCCTGCCCCCCACCCGTCCCCCAGCCAGAACCCTCCGCACTCCAACCCCTCCCAGACCCTGCCCCCTCCCAGTGCCCCTCCCCAGGCCAGAACCCCTCCACACCCAACCTCCCAGACCCTGCCCCCTCCTAGTGCCCCTCCCCGGCCAGAACCCCCCCCACACCCGTCCCCCAGGCCAGAACCCCTCCGCACTCCAACCCCTCCCAGACCCTGCACCCCACACCCGCCCCCCGGCCAGAACCCCTCCGCACTCCAACCCCTCCCAGACCCTGCACCCCCACACCCGCCCCCCGGCCAGAACCCCCACACCCGCCCCAGGCCAGAACCCCTCCGCACTCCAACCCCTCCCAGACCCTGCCCCACACCCGTCCCCCCGGCCAGAACCCTCCGCACCCAACCCCTCCCAGACCCTGCCCCCCACACCCGCCCCCCGGCCAGAACCCCTCCGCACCCAAACCCCTCCCAGACCCTGCCCCCTCCCAGTGCCCCTCCCCAGGCCAGAACCCCACACCCGCCCCCGGCCAGAACCTCCACACCCAACCCCTCCCAGACCCTGCCCCACACCCGCCCCCCCGGCCAGAACCCCCACACCCGTCCCCCGGCCAGAACCCCTCCGCACTCCAACCCCTCCCAGACCCTGCCCCACACCAGTCCCCGGCCAGAACCCCTCTGCACCCAACCTCCCAGACCCTGCACCCCGCACCCGTTCCCCGGCCAGAACCCCCACACCTGCTCCCCTGGCCAGAACCCCTCCGCACTCCAACCCCTCCCAGACCCTGCACCCCTCCCAGTGCCCCTCCCAGGCCAGAACCCCCACACCCGTCCCCCGGCCAGAACCCTCTCCGCACCCAACCCCTCCCAGACCCTGCACCCCCACACCCGCCCCCCGGCCAGAACCTCTCCGCACTCCAACCCCTCCCAGACCCTGCCCCCTCCTAGTGCCCCTCCCCAGGCCAGAACCTCTCCTGCACCCAACCCCTCCCAGACCCTGCACCCTCCCACTAGTGCCCTCCCCGGAGCAGAACCCTCTCCTGCACTCCAACCCCTCCCAGACCCTGCACCCCACACCCGCCCCCCAGGACAGAACCCTCTGCCGCATCCAAACCCCTCCCAGACCCTGCACCCCACACCCCCCCCAGGCCAGAACCTCTCCGCATCCAAACCCCTCCCAGACCCTGCACCCCCACACCCGCCCCCCAGGCCCGAATCCTCTCCGCACCCAAACACCCTCCCAGACCCTGCACCCCAATCCCCTGCCCCAAGTCACCACCCACACCTTGTAGTCTGCACCCCCTTTGCCCCTTCTCCCAGGTCCCAGCTCCCTCCCAGACGTTGCACCCCCTCCTAGTGCCCCTCTCCCAGGCCAGGGTGCCAGGGGCTTTCGCTGTGCTCTGAAACGCCGCGTTGGCCGCAGCCGTCGCAGGGCGAAGCATTGCTTGGTGCTGGTATTGCCACGCTGGGGGCTGGGCCCTTGGTGCCCCCCGAGAGGGGCTGGAGGAGCAGGGGGACCTGTTATTTGGGAGTGACTGACGGATGGACAATTGGAGCCATGGCCACCGACTTTCCACTCGAGCCCTTGCTGGTCATGGCTGCTCCCACACGCATTAGCACCCTGGGAACTGTCACCTAGGGCAACAGCCGCAGTTCAGCGCCCCTGGGCAGACGCACTAAAGGCCTGAGGGACATGCAAGGGGCAGCACCTTCGCGGTTACACACAGGCTCCCCATACGCGCGGGGAACTGCTTAAAAGTCCCACGCGTGCTGGCTCCCCATCCTCCCGCCGCCCTCCTGCCTCTGATGCAGCGCCAGGGAGGGGCAGGCGGTTCCCCAGGAGCTGGTGTGCGCAGGGAACCCGCTTTTAAGCCAGCTCCCCACATGTACCGGGAGCCTGCGTGTCATCGTGTCCGCACTTACACAGTCACCTCCCTATCGGACCGAACCGTGAGCCGCCCCCCTCCTCCGCCTCGAGCTGCCAAGTTCAGGAGCTAAGAGGTGTCTGGAAAAGGCTCGAGAGGCATAAAACACGGCACATGACGTCTCACTCTTCTTTGGTGCTGTATTTTGTTTCCACGTGTTGTCGTTCGATTGAGGCGAGGGGCCTGAGACGCTGGCAGTGGCCTCCGGGCCTTTCTGGATCTGTGACAGGGCCCGAGCAGAGACTGAGCCTGCTATTGCACTGCACCTAGACGCTGGCCCTGCCGGGAACTGCTTGGCTAAAGCGGGACAAGGAACCTATTTTGGGTGAGGCGTCCCCTGACCCACAGAAAAATCAGTCGGGGGCTGCACACTAGTGAGAAAACCAGCCCCCTCACTGGTGTGGCTCCTGACAGAGACCCTCCCCACATTTCCTTCCCACACCAGAGCCTAGGGGGGCCCAGGCTAGTAGATTTTGGGGGCTCCAGCCCCACATGGGGCCAGCAGGGGGGGAGGGGTTGGCATGCCAATGCAGGGGCCAGATCCTGTCGAGCGGGGGGGGCCACATCTGAGCCCTGGACCTCAGGTTCCCCACCCCAAGCTAAACGCGTCTCTTTGACATGGGCAATGGAATTACGTGCCCGGAAACTGTCGCCCTGGCATAGGGCTGGTGGCATAGGGCTTGCGCACTTGCCCAGCGGCCAGCGGCACGTTGCCTGGGGATGGGCCCGGTGGGGGGCCCCGTGCACACCCCATGCACGGCTCACTGCATCCGTGCGATGGCTCGGACACGTCGAGCCCAGTGCACAGCAACCCACCTTGTCTGCCACGCACGGGTTCTTGCTTGTTGTCTGGCTCCGGGGGCTTCTGCAAGGGCTGGCCGGAGAGCACCGGATTTACGCCTGGGCCAGTGAGGGGCACTCTGGGCCGGCTGATCCCAGCGACGGCTACCCCTGGGAATGGGGCTTGCTCAGCGAGGGGGCGTCGCCCGCGGGTGGGGTGTAAGCTGGAGACGGGGGCTGTGCTGGCTGCTCCCTGCTGCCCCTCGTTTCCCCGGCTGTGAAACCGAGCCCAAGCCCAGCCCTGCGTGGCAGGGTGCCTGTTAGGGGGCTCGGGCGTGAGGGGAACAGGCCCAGCACAGCCCCTCGCTGGACACCAGTGGCCACAGCAGCAGAGAGGCGAGCCGGCATTCGCCCCGGGAGAGCAGCCCCGGCGCCGCCTGTTCTTCATCACTGTCAGGCTAACGAGCCAGGCCCTGCGGCCCCGACCGGCCCTGGGCTCGGCGCCAGGCAGGGAGCAGGCCTGCGTCCCGTCACAAGTGCGGCAGGAGGGGCCGTGCCAGTTGCCATCCTCCACATGCTCGGGCCGCGTGTCCGTGGGCGCCCGCACGGCGCGGGGCGCTGGACGGGAAAAGGCCTCGTGTGTCGCTGGCCTCCCCGGTGCGTGGCCGCCCCCGGCCCGGGATGGCTCTGGTGCTGGGGTGAAAGGCGCGGTCGAGCCCCAAGGGGCGCAGCGTGGGCGGGGCTGCCAAGTGTAAACACCAGGGCTGAGCGTGCCCCGGGCCGGCAGGCGCACGGGGATTTGCAGCGGGGGCGTATGGCAAGTCGAACGTGCCTGTTACTGCCGGGGGCACAAACTCTTCTCCCGCAGCCCCTCGTGGCCTGGCATGCCGCTGCCCCGGCCAGCCCACGGAGGGCAAAGGGGGCCCGGGGATTCAAAGGGGCCCGGGGCTCCGGTCGGCTCTGAGGGCTGCCTGGGGAGGGGCACCGTGTGGAGTGCTCCGGGCCATGCTGGGGGCGGGGGCGGTCTTGCTAGCCAGATGGTGCTGAGAGTTGGTTGCCCTTGGCCCCGCCCCCTTCCTCAGTCCCGCCCCTTCCAGCTGTTCAGGAGGTGCTGGGGTGGAGGAGGCGTGGAAGAGGAAAGGGGTGGGGGGAGTTGAGGGGAAGGGATGGAGTAGGGGTGGGCAGAAGGGGGCAGGGAGCGGTAAGAGGTGGGGGAGGGGCTTGGCAGAAAGGGTGGAGTGGGGGTGGGGCCTGGGGTGGGGTTTGAGCCCCCTCCCGGGGAACTGGAGAAGTTGGCGCCTCTGATTACGACAACGCCCAGGCCCTGGCGGCTAACGGCGGAGGCTGCGGGGTGGAGGCCGGTGGTTGGGAGGGGTCAGGGCCCCCCCCCCACTTTTTACGGGCAGGGAGAGCACGCGATGGGGGGAGGGGCGGAGAGGCGGGAGTGGAGGCGGGGTTTGGGGAAGAGGCGGTGCTGGAGCAGGGCCGCAGGGGAAGGGGTGGCATGGGGGGCGGGGCCACAGTTTGGGCCCTGCCCCGATTTTAGGGCGCTTC
Organism: Rafetus swinhoei; assembly: GCA_019425775.1. Taxonomy (NCBI): domain Eukaryota; kingdom Metazoa; phylum Chordata; order Testudines; family Trionychidae; genus Rafetus; species Rafetus swinhoei. The sequence goes on along the minus strand of CM033428.1, from coordinate 40,531,954 downwards.
TGCCACTCCTGCCTGCGGTCACGGTCCAGTCGAGGCGAGGGAAGGGAGGGCCCCAGGGGGAGGGGAAGGGGAGAAGCCCCGAGTCCTGGCCAACCCCAGGCAGGAGGAGAAGGAGTGTGATGGAGGCGAAGTAGGCCCCAGTAGCACGGCTTGGGCCTGGGCAGACCTCGGGGGGTCCCTGGGCTGGGGCCTGGGGTACAGGGCTGCGTGGGCTCTCCCGCCTGTCACTGCCGAGGTGGCACGGCCAGTGGGGCAGAAGACCACCCTGGACGGGGCAGAGGAGAGTGCCCGGGTTGGAGGGCCCCGCCACACCAAAAGGCCCTGCCACGCCCCCGCGGGCACCTGGCAGCGCACGCGGACGAGCAGCAGGAAGGGCGCTGGGTCTGGCGAGAGCGAAATCCCAGAGCAACCAGCGTGAGGCGCCCTGGAGGCGGCTGCACCCCTGAGAACAGAGGCCACACGCAATGCACCTGCTCATCCGCTCCCGCTTGCGCCAAGGCTGCTGGGAACGTGATCCGGGGCCCACGGGGCTGTTAGCGGAAGCACACGCTGTCGGCTAGCACAGAATGGGCCGGGGGAGAGGCAGACGGTGCCGTGGGGGGGGCCGTAGACTCCCTTCGCGAAGGGCCGCCCTGGTCTCCCAGCCTGGCAGCGCAGTCACGGATGCGGAAGCACCCACATACTGTACCACAGGCGTTGTGATGCTGAGTCCGACTCCCGGAGCGTCGCCACCAACCCAGTGCAATGTCCCCGGAGAGCTCCCGCGCCGTGCTAACCCCGCCGCTCAGGGACAGCAGCTGGGAGCCAGATGTCGCCACGTTCGTGGGGCCATCGGGTTTGTGGCACCGGGGCGGATTTCAATACGCCCAGTGACAAACTGGCCGCTGTTAGTGGGGCGCCAGCTGCCTCCCTGCACACAGAGCACGAGCCAGCTCCTTACTGTTGGAGCACTAATGCATTTAGCCTCACGCGACCCTGCTGCGGCGGGGCCCTGCGGTTCTCTCCATTGCACCATCCGGGAATCAGGACGGGGAGAAACTAAACTGCACTGCCAAGCTCATAAGGTGAGTATGTAGCACAGCAGGCGTATCCCAGCTCCCTGAATTCCTACGGAAGAGCCCTAACCAGTGTCCCCTGTAAGCTGGGTGCTTGGGCAGCCGCCCAGAAGAGAGTTAAATGCCACCCAGCTGAATAGCCGCGCACCTACAGCCTGTAGCATGTGTTTCTGTGGGTGGTGCACATTCACACATGCCTCAGTGCACAACGTAAAATTTATTCTGCACACGGATGAAAAAAATTAAAGGGAACATAGACCCTAACCCTTAGGTCACACTTCCTCCATGCTGGTAGCATGACTGGTCAGACATTTCACATCTGGACTGGGCACATACAGCTGTTTGCCACCAACCTTTTGTTTTCCTTGCGTCCAGATGAGTAGGAGGCTGCAAGTCGCTATCATGTGGTGGCTGCTGGGACATGAGATGGTGAGCAGGGTTCCCTGGAGGCCGGGAGCTTGGGCAGCCCCTCAGGAGAGATCCCAAAGCTGCCCCGCTGATTAGCAGAGCACCTGCAGCTGGGTGTTGTTTTTACTGGTGGTGCACATTCATGCCTGCCTCAGTGCATATAACATTATTCCACACATTGATGGAAAAGATTTGAGGGACCACGCACTGGCCCACTGGCATCCATGGACCCATGCTTAGGCGAAGACGACCAGGCCGGGCGAGGATAACACACGCTGCCCTTGATCTTGCACATGCTCCTTGTGCGCTGCAGACACGGGGAACCCGAGCAGCTGATCAAAACCGCAGCCTCCACGCAAGCGCCTTGGCTTCGATGACCTCGGTGATCAGCCACGGCTGGCGGCAGGACACCTCGGGCTGCGCCGTGAGCACGGCCGCTGCGTTCCGCGGCGCGGCGCGGCGGCTCTAACAACAGGCTGCCGGTGTACGGCAAAGTCACATTTCTAGGTGGAGTTTTGACTCTGCCGGGGCTCTCTGCCCGGAGCCGTGACGGGCACTGCACGGAGGGGGCAGGGGGGAATTGCTAAAGTGCACCCTTGTGCTGTGCGTTAATTAGCCCCTGCTAGTGAAAACGAATGGCTGCCTAGTGAGCTCCGGCCCCAGGTCAGCACAGCCTGGGCCACCTCGAGGAGGCACCAGCAGGGTCCGTACAGGCCGAGTTGTGCCTACAGATTCAACGGCAGAGGCCTGGGAAGGTAGCAGCAGCTGTGGGGAGATGCTGCAGCTGAGGAGTAGCTTGGAGGAATATGCCCAGGATTCAGGGTGTGTGTATGCGTGCGTAAACGGGAGGATGCTGCCAGGTCCTGCTGGAACACTAGCATTTATGAGATACGGCCGTTCTGTGGCAGGCAGTAACAGGCCCAGGTACCACCCGGGGCTGGCTACACACTTGCCCCGTGGCTGTATTGGGGCAGGGCGTATAAACTCCCAAGGGGGCTTGGCCACTTCCTGCAGCATCAGCGCCACGTGCTCCAGCTAGCGTCACGCCAGCAGCTGTCAGCAGCGAGCAGGGTTTTACCCCTCCCTGGGGCCGGCCGCGCGAGGGAGACAACTGCATATGCTTGGCCGGGGGGGGGGTCAACTTTTCCTTACTGCCCCCCGGACTCCTTCCAGCCAGCCAGGGTCTCCCTGTGACCCCACCTCCCAGTTAGCACCATGACCCCGGCTTATCACCCCTCTGGGGACTGCCCTTCGCTGGAGGACTCCTGAGTTGCTGGTTCAGGCGGCCTGAGGCAGGCAAGCAGGGCGCTCCCGGCTGTGCTCAGGTCACGTGTTCAAGCACCGGGCTGGGAACAATTTTTTTTCCCCAATGGAAGGAAAAATCGGATGACTAACTCCCCCTTCCCCCGACTAGTTCACATCTGTCAACACGCCCCAGTTGAGAACCCTGCCCTAAGCCAGCGGCTTCCTCCTCCCCAGCTGAGCGCAGTGCCCTGTTCTTAGAGCCCTCCCCCCAGCACTGACGGACCCCGTGTGATTCCGCCCAAGCAGGACCTGCTGAGGCTGAAAAACCTGGCGCCAATGGGACTTTCACCAATGAGGCCAGAATCGCAGCTACACAAATGGAGTTTTCCGTCCAGAGGGGCACAGTGCGGTGTGTGGCCACGTGATTAGGTCGAAATTCAAGGATCCGGTACCCGGGGAGATGCTGGACGTCGTGGCAAAGCACACGCCGCCGTGAGAAATTGACTTAGACCAAATCCCTTTATCAACCGATTCAGCTTTATTGTTATTTCTTCATTTGACATGATTCTTAGTGCGTCCTTTCAAAGAAACTATCAAACTGTACAAAGAAACTGAGAGATCAAAAGAAGAGGTGAGGTAAAAGAAGAGGTAAAATTGGGCGGAGGTGTTTCGCGCAGTAAGAAATGTCATGAAAACCCAAGAGTCTATAAACCCTCCGAAATGGACAAGGGTCCAAACAAAAATCTCTTTTTTGCCCCTAAAAAAAAGCTGCAAAAATATAAACTGTAAATTGCTGTAACTAGCAGCTACAAGATCCTTTAAAACCGGAACTTGGTTACTGTGAACATGCCTAGAAAAAAAACGAACGAAAATAAATAAATAAAGTGCCTCGGGCATCTGAAATGCAGTGGGATCGTTTCTATTACAACAGCAAATCATCGGACCACAGACAACCGCATGAAACAGCAACACAATATCCCGCTGAAAGAGTATAGTCGGCTCATAGCAACATGGAGGAAGTACAATACAACTGGACAGGAGTTACGGCTCTCCCCTGCCCCGGCTGTGTAGCGAAGCTCGTATCTGCAGGACAGCTGCTCCGATGGGGCCTCCATCCACGGACACAAAAGAAGCAGTGGGGAGGCAGATTAGTTCAGTAAGCGCCAATAGCAGAGCCATGTGTCACAGCAAAGCCAAATGGGATTGCATTGCAAATGGAAAACGAAATGGAGGCAACTGCATTTTTTAAAAAAACAACATTCTGCTACGTTATGAAGACCCCTGTAGCCTCATACCACCTTCCCAGCCGTCTCGCCCTCGCCGTGTTGGACCTTTGACACCACGTTTCAAACCCACTGTAGAGTTTCCTTATATATATTTATTTATATATCTTTTATATGTATAAAAACCAAGCAACAGTGCCCGGGAGATCACGCTTGCCGTGCGCAGATCACTCTTTGCACACGCATGGTGATGACATCCCGTGCGCCTCAGTAAATACCCTGCTGGACTTGTATTATTGCAATAGGGAGAGGTTTGCTCCTTGATGTTGTGTTTCCTCCTGCTGTGTGGTCGTAAGTGCTGCTGGTGCTGCAGGCCTGCTGCGGGTTGTTGCAAGGGACAGATCCAAGGCCCCGAGAGCCGGGCGTGTCTCCGTGTGGCAGCAGTCTGGAAACGTCGGTGATGCAGGGGCGAGCTGCTGGAGAGTGAGCAGCCCAGCCCTTGTACAAAGAACGGGTCCCTTTATTGCACGCACACAGGGAGCAGGAGGGAAAGAAACACTGACGGGGAGACAGATGTGAGGAGGAAACAGTCGATGACACTGAAATGTCAGGGCACGGGGTGGGGGTGGGGGTAATCAGCCACGTGTGAACTAAAGCTTCTTCGATTTTGTTCGCTGGATCCGTCTCCACGTCGCGTACGGCTACCGGTTTTGTTCGCGTGGTTTCCTAGGTATAATTGTGCTCATCGATCTAGTCAAGGAGTTCCGAGCCTCGCCGACTGGTGTCTCCCGCACCAGAGTGACCTGTTAAGTGTTCTGAGCTCTAGCGTCCTTTTCCCCTTTGCCGGGCACACACGGGTGTCCTTGGCTCAGGGAAGGGCTGGAATGTGTCTTCCGCAAGGAGACGTCGTCAGCTTCCACCAGGAAAAGGCTAGCTTCGATCTTCTCCAGGTCGTCCGTCCCCACTTTGATCTTCACGCACAGCAGGTTAATATACGTCTCGTAGCGGCTCTTCTGCAGGGGGACACGGAACAGAACAAGCAGGCGGGTAACAGGGAAGGCACGAGACAGATGTACTGAGAACGCTGAAGGCGTCCAAGAACCAGCTGGGGCAGTCACCCCTCACCATGCATTGGGCGAACACCCTTGCTCTCAGGCAGGTGGACAACTCAACCTCGCGGTACATAAGCAAAGGGGGAATCACAGTGGGATTGGGGCTACTAGCGAGATGCAAAGTGATCCAGTGACCCTGGCTCTGACTTCTTGTGTCGGTCACTCCCAGCGGCAGGACCAAACACGAGCTCTAAGCCGATCTGGGACTGAGCTGTGTGCCCTACACTTGGTTCCCCGCAATTAGCGGCTCCCTCCAGGGACGGCCCATGCGTATAGGCTGACTCGGCCGTCGCCTAGGGTGCCGCGTTAAACGGGGCGCCCAATGATGACGTCACGCCATTGAGGGCTGTGGAGGCAGGGGCGCCGATCGCGCATTCCGCCTGGGCGCCAGCTGCCGGCAGCCCGCCTTGGGCCGCCCCTGGCTCCCTCTCACGTTGGTGTACAAAGGAGGGGCCGCTCCACGTTGCTTTTGTGTAGCATACGTCATTTCAAAGCTAGCTCAGGTCGGTGTGTGCGGTCCCTTGAGACACGCAAGTCCTGCTGCATCTCAGACCGTCTTCCCTGCCGCTGCTGGACCGTCAGAATCTCCGCCAGCTGGCCAGACTGGAGCACCGTGCTCCGAGGGAGACGTTCCCCAGCTGGTACCTAGCCCCGGCTCCCTGTGGGGGGGGACGTTCAGACGGGGACGGGCCATTCTTCACCCCAATGTCACTCAAGTGCTCAGTACCCCGCACCTCCTCTGGGCATCTTTAGCGACGGCTGCCTGTGGCACCATCCACGTGGGGTTTCCTTACAGGGCCTGTTCCCAGGTACTTTTGCTGATAGGCCCCTGCCATTTGAGAACCCATCAGCATAGCTGAATGTGTAAGCCAGGGGTTCTAACCACGGGACAGGTGCCCCGGGGGTACGCAGAGGTCATCTAGCTAGCTGCCTAGTTTTAGCAGGCTCCATGCGACGCAGGAGCGGAGTCAGGACCAGCTACAGTGCCAGCCCTGGACATGCGGCGTGGGGCACTCTCCACTCCGCGCGGAAAGGGGAGGACGATATTTCTGTCCCGACGGACGTATGAAGCTGGGCTCAGAGGAGCCTGGCAGCTGGGTTTCGGGACGGGCGCGGCGCCGCGCTTGTCTGGGTCTGCAAAGCGAAGTGCAATGGGGTTTTTACCGGGGGAACCGCTGCCGGGGAAAGCTGAGGGCCGCGGGTTGGAGCCGCTTTTTGGCAACAGGGAAGTGTGTCCTTTTCCACGTAGCCAGCTGGCATAGGGCCTGCCACTGTAGGCCTAGTGGCTTGTACGCAGGGCTACGCGACCTGGGGGCTGGTCCCGCCGCTGCCACTGGCTGGAGGCTCTGTGGGCCCTTCCGGGGCGGTGGATTCTGCAGGTAGCCTAGATCCCTGCAGCAGCAATTCTGTCTCTCCTCCTGTCCAGTGCTGGCGTCTGGCGGGCGGGACCGTGGGGTTCCTATATGCAGCTCTTGACTAGTCCCTGGGGCTGCTGGCTTGTGTAAGTTAGCGCAGCTAGCCCAGGGGTGGGCAATAAAATGGCGGCGCTTCACCAGGTTAGCCCCTGACGGGCTGACGCCACTCTATTTGCCTGCCCCTCTGTACGTACGGGCGATCGCAGCTCCCGCTGGCCGCGGATCACCGTTCCCGGCCCATGGAAGTGGAGGGAAGCGGCACGGACCGGGACACCGCTTCCCGCAGCTCCCATGGGCTGGGAATGGCGACCCAGGGCCTGCGGAGGTGCAGGTGGATACAGTGGTGGCCAGCCAGGGGCTAACCTGGCGACCGGATCTGGCCTGCGGGCCGGTATTTGCCCATCCCTGAGCTAGATCCAGGACTGGGGGAGTGCACAGGTCCTGTAAAGCCAACCTTAGCCCCGCTCTGGCCCGGGCGGAGGGTCAGACCGCCTCCTTCCGGCAGCACAGGGACAGGTCGGGCGCCAGGACAGCGGGCTGGGGGCTGAGTTCTCTGATTTTTGTGGGGTTTACAAATTACTATGGAAAATCCTTTTTTTAAATATTTCAAAAAAGACCACTACTGTCAGTACATACTGCTCCATCTGTGTCCATGGGCTTTGCTGCACCCCGTGAACACGGACATGCACACGCGTGCACCCTCGTGAACAGACACGCACACACATACACTATCCTGTGAACACAGACATGCACACGCATCTCCCCTCATGAACACAGACACACACATGTGAACAACCCCCCATGAACATGGACACGCAAATGCATCTCACCCTCTGAACAGACATGCACACACGTCTCCCCCCCGTGAACACGGACACGCACACAAGGGCACCCCCTGTGAACATGGACACACACACACACACACACACACACACATCTCCCCCCTGTGAACATGGACACACACACACACACACACACATCTCCCCCCCATGAACACGGACACGCACACACATGCACCCCTGAAGGCACGCACATGCGTGCACCCCCCAAAAACATGGACACACACGCGCACGCACACACACACACACACACACACACAGTAGCCATTCCAGGCTCAGCAGCTCCTGTTGGACTCCTCCCTGGCCTCATTTATCATAGGAGAGGCGAGCGCTCCCTTACCTCGAATGTTAGGTAATGCTCCTTCAGCTTGTATTCTTCAGCCTCTTTCGACTTGAGGCTTCTCTCCACAGGATGCAACTTGTGCTCTGTTAATTCGTCTGCAATCTGCCTCATCTTGCTTTCATGGGACCTCAGCTGGTCCTCCTGTGGAGAGAGGCAGGTCACGTGTTGGGCGGCGCTCGCGGGCCAACACACAGGCTGGGCGTGGGTTCGTCTGGTCAAGGTGGTGCCGGCCCAGCCTGGCCTCTGTGCTGGGGCCAAAGGGATGCGTTTGAGTCGCAAGCTCACCTGAGAAGTAGCCCAACGGGGGGCCTCTGAGAGGGACCAAACCCCATCAGTCCTTGCTGTGGGAGTGGAGTGACATGGCGCCACAGCACCTCTGTAACGCAAACGTGGACTGGGCTGTGGCCTTGAACGCCCGCCCAGGATGGACCAGAAGTCCAGATTCGCAGCCACAGCTGGGTTCTCAGCCTCCAGGAACCACAAAACTGGAAGGGACCCCGAGGTGTCCTCGAGTCCAGTCCCCTGCCCTCATGGCAAGACCAAGCACGTTCTAGATCACTGTTTCTTAAACTTTTTAAGACCGAGGAATACCAAACAATACTTTTTTTTTATGAGGAACACCAAGGATTTTTTGTTGAGCAAAAAAAAATAAAAAGGTTGGGGGGGAAAAGGGTCGGGGGCAGTTAGTTATTGAATCAAAAAAAAAAAAAAAAAAAGTCGCCTGCCCTTTTAAGGGAGGCCATTTTGAATTCTGTTGTTCTCCTTGGCACACCTCCGACTGCCTCGCAGCACACTGGTGTGCCACGGAACACAGTTTAAGAAACACTGATCTAGATCCTCCCTGGCAGGTGTCTGTCCAACCTGCTCTTAACTATCTCCAGGGATGGGGATTCCACAACCTCCCTCAGCAACTTATTCCTCTCTGCATCTTGTTCCTTCCGGCCCAGGCACCCCCCGACCTGCTATCTGACCTTGTGCCATGGTAGCCATGGGGTAACGGTCTGCCTGGGGAGCATTCCTGTGGTGACCCAGGGCGCTGTGTCTCGCCTGGCTGCTGAGGTGGGTTTGTGGTGTGTTCGCAGAGGCCCCCCCACCCCCCCCCGGCGCTACAGCATGGGTGGCCCGGGGTTGGTTTCGCCAAGCCGAAAGGCAGAGGATGGCCATAGAGGGAGAGTGGGGGTGGCTGCTCCCAAGGGTCTGAACCAGGCTGCTCCCAAGAGTCTGGGCCACCCTCCGCTAGGGCTGGCTGGAACACCAAGTTGGCGGCACAAAGCAAGCCAGAGCGCTGCCCAGCCCAGGCCTTCGGGCCCCGGCACATGGGAGGGCCCCAGAGAGAGGCCCCGGGATGGCCAGGTGGTTCAGACACTTCTCTGTTCGGTCTGATCCTGAGCCCGGCCAAGACTTGTACCTGCATCTCCTGCCTTCTAGCCACCAGGCCCGAGTCAGCCCCGATTCTCGCAAGCTCCTGTTCCACTTGGTAGAACTAACGTTCCTCAGGCCAGCAGACTGGCACCCAGCTGGGCCATGGGAGACTTAGCTCAGACAGCTGGGGATGTGACGCTGGGTCTCTCCCATGACGGCTGAGTGCCTGACCCCAGGGTGCTCTGAGAGGGGGTCTCCATCTCGGAGACCTTAGCCTGCAAAACGTTTGCCCGAAGCAATTCCTGGCCCCCTGGCCTCTTGGCCCAATAGTGTTGAAAGAGCCCGATTGAGGCTGGCCTGGCGGGAGCAGGGCAGACCCAGACAGCAGTGGCTACAGGCTGGCTAGTGTAGGAGACAGGCTGAGCAGCGTCCAGGCCATCCCAGGACAGAAGGAAACAGCCATGAACAGGGCCAGCGAGAATGACTCCGAAATGGAGCCGGGACATTATGGCTGCAAAGCCTGCTGGGTCAGCGCGGACTGGCTCCACCTCAGAACGAAATACGGCACCTGGTGGCTAACCCAGTCCCCCCCCGGGCCTCCGGAGCGGCTGGGAGGCGAAGCTGGCGTAGGAGCTATGGACGCTGACAATTCAATGGGTCTGTCCTTCCTGCCTGCTCATGGATTGCCCCAAAAACGGCCCGAAAAATAACCAGCTGGCCACTCCTGGCTGCACATCCCAAAGCGTGAGCAGTCGCTGGCCACTGAGGGCCCCGTCTGGCTGCACGGAAATCCAGGGGCGTTTGGGCCCGGAGGCCGAGGGGAGGCAGGTTGTGCTTTCCGTTGTATTCCGGGTGAGGGCTGGATTCGATGCTCTCAGTACCCCCACGCTCCAAATGACGTGGGCACCGCATGCTCTGTAAGAAGGGAGGCTTCGGCGGCCAGCACAACCAGCCACAAGCCAGCGGGCCTGGCACACTGCGTGTTCTCCTTGAACATGGCCATGTGCCCTGTGGGCTAGTGGGGCACCATTACTGCCGCCAGGGCACCGGGGCATCTGATTCCTGCTCCGTGGTGGGACGCAGCAGCGTGCCCAAGTTTCCACCAGCATCCTGCCCGCTCTGACCACGCTCGCTGCCCTCCCTGCCTCACTAGACTTTGGCAGGCACCATTGGCGCCTGCAGGGCCTGGGCTACTGGCGTGCCGGGGTTTGTGCACCGCTGACTAGGATGGGCCTCAGTTAGGGTTGCCAGATGGTTGAAACAAAAATACCGAACCCCCCCCCCCCCCCCCAAAAAAAAAAAACACCGGGAAAAAATTCTGTTGAAAAAAAAAAGGGGGGGGGGGAGACCAAAGTTGTTGAGGAAAAAAAAAAAAGGGGACTCCAAGACTTATTAAGCAAAAAAAAAACCAAAACAAAAAATAAAAATAAAACAGCATTAAAACAACATGTCCCCTTTAAGAGTGAGTGCAGGGATAGGAACAGGGGAGCGGTTAAGCACTAAGACCCAGGGGACTCATTGCTTCCCCTTGGTCTTTTTGCCGGCAGTCATTTTGTGCCGGCAGCCTTGCGGAACCAGGTAAGCATGGGAGCTAGGGGTCGGGGGGCTGGCGGTGTTGGGGGCCAGGCGCTGAGTGTTTGTAGGGTTGCCAGATGCCCGGCATTTTCGCCTCCTGGCTGGGGAAAAAAATCAGAAAATACCGGACATCTTAGGTATCCGGTATTTTCTGAATTTTTTTTACCGGACAGGAGGTGAAAATACCGGACAGTCCAGGTGAATACCGGACACCTGGCAACCCTAGCCTCAGTCCCAGCCTGCAGATCGGGAGCGGAGTTCTCTGCTCATGGCACAAAGGCTGGGAACGAACCTGAAAGGAGCAGCAGATCCACCTTGGCCACATCCCACAGCGCACCCGGCAGCTACCAAAGTCTGCCCCGCGCTGGCCAGCGTCCCAGCCCCTGCCGCTCCCGCAGGCCTCACCTGGCACAGCTTAGTCACTGAGGACGGCAAGAGGGGACGGCAGAATTTCTTCATGGAGCAGATGGCAGCTGGGAAGGCGGGGGCAGAGAAAATGGCAGCGACGAGGTTTATTCTCAGTATCCAAGACAGCATTTCTTCCTTGCTTCTGTCATGGGGAGAGAGAGTTAGGGTCTGCTCCCGCGCTCAGGCCTGCAAGCAGGAGGGACGCTTCGGAGGCAGCCCGGTCGCCCGCGGCCTCGCTTGGAAGTAGCCCTGCTTTTCGGTGCCCCGTGGGTTTGTCAGGGTTGGGACCAAGCAAGTTCCCAGCTGTGTCCAACCCGCTCTGAAGCAGCCACTGGAGTAGCTCCTGTAGCGCGCTAGCCACATTATTCTGAATATGTAAATAATGGTGCGGGCCAACTAGCCGCACTCAGCCAGCCTAACAGCCACACGTGAATAGTGGCTTGCGTGTTGGGCACCACGGGGCTGTGGGATTGTTAAAAAGTCTCCGAGGGAGCCCGGTTAGTCTGTAACTTTAAGAACAATGAGCAGTCCTCCAGCGCCTGAGAGACTAATGGCTAAATAGATACAGCGTCATGAGCGTTTATGGGGAAACCCGCTCCCTCTGTGGCCCCTGGGTGGAGAAACCAGGGGAACTGTCAGACGCAGGACAGGAAACGAAGGGAGAGGAAAAACCGTCCCCGCTGTGGTCGTGCCGGGGCCAGTGAGGTGAACGGAATGGGCTGGATGTGTCCTGTTCTTAGCTTTTCCCCACTCGAGCATGTCTGGGGAAGTGGGTTGTGCTCACGCCAGCTCCTGGTTCTATCTACGCATTTCTGAGTCTCTGAGGTGCCACAGGACTGCTCCTTGGTTTTATGGGATTGTTAGTTACCCTCCTCCCCATCCTCCCCAAATTGTCAATAGCGAAAGCCCGAGACGCCAGCTCTCTGCCTCCAGTCTGTCCACACAGCCCGAGCGATGCCATTTGGTTTTATGCCCAGGCCATGCAGCAATGCCGGGCCCTGCCTTGTCCTTGGCGGCCCTGAGCCCCCCCTCCAGCACCTAACCCCCCTCCCAGGGCCCACACCCTGCACCCCTGGCCCCAGCTCCCACACTCTGAACCCCTCAGCCCCAGCCCTGAGCTTGCACCTCCCCCCCCCGGACCCCATCCGCCTGTCCCAGCCCAGGGAAAGTGAGTGAGGGTGGAGTGAGCAGGGCGGGGCTTCGAGGAAGGGGTGTGGCCGGGGCAGGACCTTGGGGGAGGGTGCAGGGCTGGGGGTGGAGCCAGAGTGTTTGTGTCTGTGTGACTGGACAGCTGGCAACCCTCCCGGTCCTTCAGTCAGGCCTGGGCAACAGCTGAGTAAGGAGCCCGGGATCTGACAGTGACACAGCCTGCGAGGTGACTTAACACCCGCCCGTTCGATCTGGTCCATCATCACACCCCATTGCACAGGGGGAAGTGACGTGGGGTGACCAGACCGCAAGTGTGAAAATCGGGGCAGGGCGTGGGAGGTAACAGGCGTCCCCGTGAGACAAAGCCCCAAACACTGGGACCAGCCCCATAAAACCAGGACATCTGCTCACCCCAAAGTGGCTGCACCCTGTCGGACAGAGATGCACGAGGCCAAATGCTGCCGTACTCACGGAGCTTGGAAGAGAAAAACTCTCCAGTCGGCCGTCTTCAGCTTGAGCACGTTGGCCTTCTTGCTGTAGTCGGAGGCTCTGGTGGCTAAGGCGTGGTGGACCCGGATGGCGTTTTTCAGATCCACTTCCGAGAGGTCTTTGTCGGGTTTATATTCGTCCTGCCACGAAGGAGCAGTCACAGGAACATGACCATGCTGGCGTCTGGGTTCTTTAACAAACCTGCGCCGGGGGACAAAGCACCCAGGCCAGGAGAAGACTCCGCTCTACATGAAATGCTCTGGGGTGATCATGCTAATTTACGTCCTTCTGGAACTTTCTTCCACCGTTCCCTTCCCTGGGAAAATGTCAGGTGCCACATCCCCCGCATGCTAGGGAACGGACAATACGGGTGTCCGTCCTGAACCCTCGGCTCACTTGCTCGGGGGTCGGCACAGCCCCTAGAACCTGAACAGAACTGATTTTCAGTGGCTGGTGGCTGGTTTCTGGAGCTAAGCTGATGGACATCACCAGAGATGAACCTGCCCAGCGGCTAACGCTTTCCCTTGCCACAGGAGGCAGCATTAACCATTCAGCGCAAAAGGCCTCTCTCCATTCAGGCTATGTCTACACTACAGGGGTTTTGCGCAAAAACCCACGGAGAGGCCACACCTCAAGCGCGTTTTTGCACAAGTAAATTTACAGTAAATCAAAAGAACAGAGGGTTTTGCAGTGTAGGTATTCCTTGTTCTACAAGGAATAACTCCTTTTTGCACAAGAGTGCGTGTGGATGGGCAACGGGGAAGGGGGTTTGTGCAAAAAGAGCCAATGGACAAAAGCACAGGTGCTCCGGCGGCTATCCCATGACTAGCAATCAGAGCTTTCTTGCAAGAGAGCGTCCATGCAGTCTGGACTCTCTCTTGTGCAAAAGGGCATCGCTTTTCCGATGCACTTTTGCAGTGTGGATGCGCTCTTGCGCAAGGAGTTTTTGCAGAAGATCTCTTCTGCAAAAAGCTTCTTGCGCAAGAAGTAGCCTCAGATGCGCACCGAGAACCCCCGCCCACCGTTCAAACTAAGCCCAAGAATAGGGGCTCACAGACGACCCAGGCCTCATCTCTAGTGTCTCTAGCTGACGACACACCGCTTTGGCAGCCAAAATGTATTTGTCCTGAGCTCCCAGTGCTCCCTATGCAACGCGGGAGGCCAAACCTTTCCACGGCACGAGAGCCTCTCTGTGTGCAGAACCCAGCTGAGGGCTTGCCCCTTGCTCTCCTAGATGGGCATAGACTTTGCAGAGCTAGCACGAATACAGGCATCTTGGCCCCTGGGGAAGGAGCAGCAAAACCGTCCAGCCAGCAGCCGCCGGATGCTGAGTGAGAAGGGGCCATCCGTACAGAGCTGTGCGGCTGCCCGTAGAAGTGCCCGAAAGCTGCTTTTCGGAAGCAGTCAGAAAACCCCATCTGTTGTGAAATGCTGCGACGTGTACGAGCACACGCGCCGCCAGGCCTCATGGGATGAGATACTCAGCGGAGCCCGGCCAAGAAAAGTCTGGCAGCAGATCCCTACCTGGAGGGGCCTGGCTCCTTACAGGCAAACCGCAGAGAAAATGTGAAGGTTGCATCACCTGGCAGGGAAGGGGCGGAGGGAGAATGGGAGGCAGGTCTGAGGGGCTTTTTCCCACCATAGTGACTCGGGGTGTGTTAACTCGACTTCCCTGAAGTGTTCTAACATCAAGCACATCACGGGGCTGGTCTGAAATGTCTGTGGGTTTGGAGATGCTGCAATCTCACATTTATGTGGAACAAACCATGGCCACATACATAGAGACATCAGGAATCAAACCCGGGGCCCGCAGCACTCAAAAGGCCACTGCCTCTGTCACACCCACGCCTCAGCCACAGAACACATTACAGCCAGCTGGAGATAACCTGCCCTAACTGGGAAGCAGAGACAGCTGCTCCCTAAGGAGCCTGGGGCTGGATAAAACCCTCCAGGGAAGGACACGGTAGGGAAAGGAGCAGGAGGAAAGGAGAAAGGCAGGGAGTAGAAGCAGGGAGGAGCAGGAGGAAAGGAGAAAGGCAGGGAGTAGAAGCAGGGAGGTAGCTCTCCCCTCCCTATGATGAAGGGTTCCTGTAAGGGTGAAAACAGGGATGGGAACATGCCTGTGAATAAGCTGCGCTGGTGGTTACCAAACCCAGGGTCTCCGAGTGACTCGGTGGGCCTGTTAGGGACAGAGTCCAGGCAGCCCTGTTACACATGGGGGCTTGTCCGGGAACGCCCGTGCCAGAGCAAGTGGCAGCCAGCCCAGGAGCCCCTGCAAGGCTGGTCAGGCAGCAGGGGGAGGTGCAGGAGGCAATGCAGAGCCTTGCCACCAGCTGGAGAGCCAGGCCGTGCTCACCTGGCCAGCAGAAGGGCCTGTGGGACTTTGTGCCGGGGCAGGCCGCCAGCCAACAGCAGCTCCTGCAGAAAGTGGCAGGTCCCGGGAAGGGGACGGTGGCTGGGCATTGTAACATGGGCCTGACACATGACCCTAATGCCTTCCTAGCACCTTTGGGCGGGTAGCCCCGGGGCTGGATGGGGCAGGCAACCTGGGCCTTGCGAGTGGCTCCCTCCCAAGTGGCCTAGATGGCCGTAAGTGACGAGCAGGCAGGAACGATGAAGCGGTAAAGGCGGCCATCTTGGCTGAGGTGGGGCTGTCTGCAGAGAAGTGGCACCCGACGCTCCAGTTGGCGAGGTGGACGGGCACACGCCCAAGAGTCAATGGGCTGGGCCACCTGGTGGCTGAGGCCGGCTGCCCAGACGGGGGGAGATCATGGAGGTTTAACTGTAAGGGCAGTTTTAACAGGGCCCCCCCAGAACTCACGGACGGGGTGAGGTGCCACCGAGCGAATGCGGTGGAGATGGCTGCACACACACGGGGGGGTGTGCGGAGACAGACTTCCCCAGGAGGGAGGGGAGGCTGAGAAGGGAAGTGGAGAGCGGGAGAAGGACCCGAGCGACCCCAGGCTGGGGAGGCCCCGGGGACAAATGGGAGGAGAGCTGAGGGGCTCCCAAGGGCCCCGCTGGCAGCGTGGATGACTGGGACCCAGGAAGGGGAACTGCCCGCACATGGCTGGTGGGGAGGGGGGTCACGTCAGCCCCACTGGCTTCGCCGCCACCTGCTGGCTTTGCGGGTTCTGCTGGCCCTTGGGGTCCTGTCATCTGCCAGCTCCCCCCCACACAGGATCCACAGCCCGCTGGCCCTGCTGGCTCCAGGTCCGGGCCTCTGGCCCTGGAGACTCTGCTCCCGCCCAGGGTCCTGCCACCAGCCTGAGGCTCAGCTCCTGGCCTCAGCCCAGGGCTCAGCTGTGGTTCCTCTGTGGGCGACGAGGGGACCGAACGGACTGGATGCCATTGCCACGAATGGCCTCCGGTTGGTCCCGTCTGGGAGAGCTGGCAGCCGGAGGAGGGACACGGAACAAGTTTAAGGGGGGGGGCAACCCAGCACCCCCACCCAACAACTGCTCCAGTGCCCCTGCCATACAGCCTGCCAATGGGGCAGGGTCCTTGGAACAGCTGTGGGGCACCGGTGGCTACTGAACCCCGGGTCTCAGAGTGACTTTGGGACCTAGCGACAGAGTGAAGGCAGCCCTGCCACAGGGAATGTTTGGCTTGGGGTGAGGCGCATGCTAGATTAACCTACAGAGAAAAGAAATCAGCTAAAAAATTGAACCTCATTTCTCTATGGCGTTGCTTCATGGGAGTTGTAGTTTGGGCCCCCACTGTCTGCGAGGAGTGAGGCCGCCTGGAAGACTACAGCTCCCACAATGCAATGGGGAATGGCTGGGCAGCCCACAGAGGGATACATGGCCACACACAGGAGACAATGTATTAAATGTCCATTTCCAGGCGCTAAAGATCCAGGGCGCTGCCCACCTGTGAACAGGCTTCGCCAATGCTCTAAACCTCGCGGGCTACAAACCGGGCTGGGAGCGAACAAGCGCAGGGGCTGCAGGGAGACCGCCAGCGGGGCTGGATGCATGGCGAGAAGAACTTCTCGGGGTATGTGGACACGCCTGTTTCCCGTCCCAGCAGGCGCAATTGACAATGAAATGTACATGCGTCTCTCTCTCGCTCTCTCATTGGCTGCCACACTTAGTGCCCCTCGCTGATTTCAGTGGCAGATGTGCTCACTTCACAGGCCAAGAGTCATTTTTTCCCACTGCTGACTCTAGGGACGGAGTGGCAAGCCAGGTCATTTCTGGCTGGCGCATCATCATTGACGGTCAGTTCTGCCCAGTGAGTTGTATGTATCATTAGCTCTGTGGGGCTGCTCCTTTTCTTCCCTGTGTGTAAGGCAGCTAGACCAACAGGCACTGGGGTATAGAGGTGCTACTGTAAGACTAATACTACTAGCTGATTTATAAACTATCCCTGGAGATCACACGCCCTGAAATGCAGCTACCTCTGGGGTGAAATGTGGCAGCTACTGAACAGCCCACCGCAACGATCCACAGCCAGTCTGAGTGGATGGGTAGCAGAATGACCCAGCAAACAGAAACCGCAGTAGGGACTCTCAAACTGGCAGATTCTATTTACCCCCGTTGGTCTCTGGAGTTAATGTGTCTTCAGACCTCCCGAAAGTCAGCCTCTTTGCCAGTGTGGCGGCCACCTGGGGGACTGGCTGAGGACTCACAGAGGTAGCTAACATCACCCCTCTTAGATGCCACAGCCTCCCTGCCCCGGGCCGCCCTAGCTGGACTCCGCTAAGCTGGGTGTGACAATCCAAACAGGCGAGAGCAACAGGCATCCAAGCCATTCCAATCAGCCCCGGGCGGATCTCTGAGCGTTCGGATCTGGCACCCATCAGGGTGCGAGCGTGGGGCTGAGTCACAGCATGGTGCTGCCCCAAGGGCCCCTCGTGCCTCTCTTATATAATTCCGTTTGTTTACCCCCGTTGTGCTGGAGACGAGAAGGCGACAGGAAGGGCCCTAGGGGCAGACAGGAGGAGGCCACTGGTGACAACAGCGCTGGGCACCAGGGGTGGGGTCCTACAGCTGTTCTCTGGGGCAGGGCTTGGGGCTTTGCCTTGCCCCTGGGCACACAGGGTGAGCAGAGCCGTGTGGAGTCCATGGCCCCTTAGGGTACGGGCTGCCAGGGGAGAGGCAGAGACTCCAGCGTGGATCCCGCCTAAGGCCCCAGCTCAGCAAAGCCCTGGAGCCCATGCCTCACTGTAAGCAGGCACGTTTCCCATGAGTCCACAGGACTATTTGTGTGGGCAGAGGCAGGCCCATGTGACCGCCTCGCTGGACCCCACACCCACCGCAGGAAATGAAGGGAGCAAAAGACCAGCCTGACCCTCCACCGAGCTCAGCGATGCGGGGTTCCCTCCCCCCCGCCGCCTCCCTACGGTCTCGCCTCATTTCCCCTTCCACCTCAGAACGTGGCGCCTTGTGCTGCTCTCTTCCGTGGCCTTCCTGTGCCACGGCAGCACTGCTCTGGAGCCAGCCTGAGGGCCTACAGACCAGGGCGGCGATCTGGTTTTACCTTTTTGCAAATACAGGATGGTCCCTTTCAGCACAGCGTAAAATTTCTTCCATCCTCTTCTGCCTCTCGGGGCTGAAAGGAAGCAGAGCAGCTTGTTACCCGTGGCTGGGACCCAGGGTCCTCTTCTCATTGGCCACGTTGCAGGGAACGTCCGTGGGGGGCCCTGGGCAGAGTAGCTGCATGAGGGGTTGTCTGTCCTGGGCAGGCTGGGCAGGGAGGGGCTGGGCGAGGGCGGCAAAGGTGCCCTTGTGAGGAGGACTGGGCTGCTCAGAGGGGGGTGTCTGGGGGTTTTACTGGGTCTCTGCGCCAGGCCCATCCATCTCCACTAACAAAAGGAATCCCCGGAGGGGCTGCTAATTGCCAGTCACTGCAGAACATTTCCCTGCCTCTCTCCTGCGCTCCCATTTCTCGGCGCGTGACTTGGCATGGTAACGGCATTATGGAGAGGGGCCAAAGCTGCACAGCGGAGCCCCTGCATCCTGGCTCTGCCCAGGTTCAGGGGCTGGCCAGGGCTGGGGTGTCGGCTGGGCTCATGCTAGAGATCGGCACTGGGGCTGGACGTTCCCTGTCGCTCAGGGTGCTGGGATGCCCAGTTTGGGTTAAGCCTGGGATCGGACGGGGCCAGCTGCAAAACTCGGCCGTTCAGTGCCTGGAGGCAGTGCTCTGGGTTTGGCCCCCTGTTAGAGGAGTGTTTGGGGTTCCGTTGGGGCTCTAATCATGGGGCCAAGCGTGGGGTGGGATGGAGATACACAGCCCCACTGGAAGCCCCTGGGGTGCTGTCCTGGCATGTCCTGGGGCTGTCCTCTCTGCCCTCGGGGGCCCTGCCCGGCGCACGCCATGCTCAGCGGTGTGCTTCTCTGCCTACCACCTACTTCTCTTCCCATCCGTATCGGCGTGGGTTTTCCGGGTGAGGACGCCGTGCTTGTAGGTGACCGCGTTCAGCGCCTGGGGAAGGTCCAGGAAGGGATTGCTGCCGTCTACGATTCTCGTCACCTTCTTGGCACTGGCTCCCAGTTTGTCGTCCACAAGTTCCGAGAGCGATTTCCTCAGCTCGTCCTCGTCACTGGGAGAGAAACCCCGAGAACGCGCTGAACGGAGGGCACTTGCCTTGCTCGACACCGCCCCACCCGTGCGGCACCAGGCCTGGGTTTGAGCGCGGCGCTCAGCACAGGGGCAGTAGAACAGGGAACCGGCGTGCTGGGAATTTAAAATCCTGGCCACTCATCGTAGTGCGGGGCCAGATTCCCCTCTTGTGAGCGGCAGCGCGCTGGGCATGGTGGCGCGGAGACTGGCAGCCCACAAAGATGGCCCCCCTGCAGCTTTGTGACATTCCCGAGCTGAAGGGGAGACCGGGCGTTCGTGTGGCCGTCAGCAGCATCCTGGCCCAGGCGAACAAAACGTGGGGGGAAGGGCGGTTCGGCCTCACGCTGCAGGGCATAGGCCAGCTATTAGCGAGATCTGAAGTGGGAGGCAAATTACCCCACGTGGGCTCCCGCGGACGCATCTGGGTACCAGACTGGACAACACGGATGGAAAATTCCGTTTAATTAGTTAACTGGTTACACATTATGTTTGACCAGTTAACCTATTAAACCGGGCAGGCGGGGTGTTGCTCCAGTCCCTGCCGGTTAACTGTAACCGCTAGGCCTCATCTGTGAAGCTTACTGGTTAGATGGTTAACCATTCACGCCCCTCCGAGAGAGCTGGAGCCTGGTGGAGTGGGCTGGAGAGCACGGGCCAAGCCAAGCCGAGTATGGAACGAGGCCCACCTGAGAGCAGAAGGCAGCTGGCGCCAGAGACATGAGAGCCAGGCGCACGTGGGGAGGGGGAAGGCACTGGATGCTCAGAGGAGGGAAGCTCTCCGGGCAGGAGGTCCTGCAAGAGCCCCTGGGCGGGGGGAGGGAGGGCAGGGCAGAGCTCTCCGGAGTGCCAGGTCAATCTGGATGGGATCTGAACTGCCCCAGCCTTGGGAAGCTGCTGCCCGGCGGCTCTGTTCTCCCGCCTGGCTGGGTGCAGGCGCGGCTGTGCGCATGGTAATCCAGCCTTGTGCAGTGGCACCGTCATCCCTCCGTCCCTGCCTTCAGCTCCACAGCTGCACTGTCTCTGAACTCTTATATAAATCTCCTGCCAGAGGCCAGGGCGTTAGAGCCGCGGTTCCGGAGTCAGAGGGCGCCCCCTGGTGGCTACGTTACAACAATCCTCAAGCGTCTTTGCTGAGCCCTGGACCAGGCTGCTTTGTCTGCCTGGATTTCGCTCTCTCTCGCTCTCTGTCTGTCTGTCTCTCTCTCATTTATTTTGGGTGGGATTTTCAAAAGCACCTAATGTACCTCGGAGCATAATTCCCATGAATAACCACTGACTATTTCGAAATAAGCTATTAAGTCTATAAATGCGACCAGACCATTTGTTCTTTTTTTCTGTAACGGACTCACTCGGCTACCCCCTGAAGCTCCTATTCTGGAATAGTTATTCCAAAATAGCTTATTTCGAAATAGCACATCCACACTGCAGGGAGGCCTCAAAATGAGTCTGAGGCAGGCTTCCCTAATGTAGCCGTGCTATCTCCATTTAGAGCCCCAGGAGGCACTGGAGAGGAATATCTTAGAATGGCCCTGGGGTGGGGCTATTTCGAAATAGCAGCAATGGAGCGTCTACACATGCCTTATTTCGAAATAGCTATTTCAGAATAGACGTTATTCTTTGTGGAATGAAGGTTACAGAAGTCGGAATAAGCCGCCCGTTATTTAGAAATGATTTTGAAATAACGGAATGGCCGTGTAGACGCTCACATTGTTATTGCAAAATAACGCTAGTGATCTCGAAATAACGGTGCAGTGAAGATGCACCCTTAGTGAGGTAGAGCCAGCTACAGCAGAACAGCCATACCAGGTGAGACCAAAGGTCCATCTAGCCCAGTATCCTGTCTTCTGACGGTGACCAGTGCCAGATGCCTCAACAGGAACAGCTAGAACAGGGCAATTATCGAGTGTGATCCACCCCGTCATTGAGTTCCAGGTTTAGGGCAGGCAGTGAAGGAAGACTTGCCAGAGGAGGCTGTGAAGGCTAGGACTGTAACAGAGTTTAAAGAGAAGCTAGATAATTTCATGGAGGTGAGGTCCATAAAAGGCTATTAGCCAGGGGATAGAAATGGTGTCCCTGGCCTCTGTTTGTCAGAGGCTACAGAAGGATGGCAGGAGACAAATCGCTTGATCATTGTCTTCAGTCCACCACCTCTGGGGCACTTGGCATTGGCCACTGTCGGCAGACAAGCTACTGAGCTAGATGGACCTTTGGTCTGACCCAGTACGGCCATTCTTATGTTCTTATGTTCTTAAGACTCAGCATGGGGTAGCCTCCCTGATAATCATGGCTACTAGTCACTCGTTTATCTAATTCATATTTAATTCCAGATCTTTTTGGCCATCATGGCATCCCCTGGCAAGGAGTTCCACCAGTTGACAGTGCACCGTGTGAAGAAATCCATTCTGTGTGTGTGTGTGTGAAGTCCTCTTGCTTTTCTTTGAATTGGTCATTTAGGGAATAAAAATGGCTGGTTTGAAATGGCTCTTGCATCATTAACTATTCAGAAATATGAAAAATGGTCCAATCCAAACAAAATGTCTTGTCCGTCTCCCAAACAATGCCCCTCCTTCCCCCATGACTTTTCAATTCACCAACATTTTAAAAAAAATATCCTTTCTCAGGCATAATGATTCCCCCGCTCTCAACTTTTTGAAATGGCCAGCGAACCAAAAAATCCATGATTCCCCCAGCTCTATTCCTCACCCAATCGCTTTCCAGGAAAAATCAAGCCAGACGAAGCATTCGCTAGTGAAAAGTGTTTCTGTAGCCAGGCAGCCGCAGGGCCCATGCCGCTGGCATTGGGAAATGGAACCTGTTAGCCACAAGTCACTCGTGAGCATCTTGGCTCTGGCTGGTAGTGACCACTAGTCCTTATCACCTGATGGCCCCCTTCTGAAATGACTCAGTTCAGTTCCTGATACGTAGGTGGGTGCATCATTAACACCAGCACCACCGCTGGTAATAAACCAGCCCCGGAGAGGGACCAGGAGGTGAATGGGGCAGGCTGAAAACGGGTCTCTCCCAAAGAGCCGGTGGCCGCCCAGAAGGGAGCAGCTCTGTGGGTAAAAGGGCTTGGGTACAGCCGCACGTCCCTGAGGTTCCCCCGCTAAGCACAAGCTCCCAGGGCTGCCAGCTGCTTTGCAAGAGCCACCCAGGGCGTCTCCGGGATACTCACATGGCCCACTCCAGCTTCTCGTTTTTGATGGAGTTGTACAGCGTCTGAAACAAGAGCACAATGTGAGCGCGGAGCTTTCACTGGACTCCCGGCTCATCGCCATGCGCGGCAATGCCGATGGCGGGTGCATTGTGGGGCGCCCCGGCCTTCCTGGGAATCGAATCCCGCCCTGCCCCTCCCAGAGGCGAGGGCAGGACAGGGTCGCTCACCTTTGGAAGGGAGGCAAGGACTCTGGCAGAGAGAGACTCCGGGCCACTGGGAATTCCCTGCCCCACGTCAGGGAAGGCCAGCCCGGGGCCCAAGCTCTGTGCTTTGTTCATAAAGCGCTGGGCGAGAACGGGAACGGTTCCTGGGCAAACTCCTGCCTCCTGCAGGGCTCCAAGGGACGCCCCATTTCCAAGGGGGAGATGACAGACCCCGACTGGAGTCCCACTGGGACTTATGTGGCTGAGGCTGGTGGGCGGGCGGGGGGGGAGACAGAGCTAGTAGCCCTTGGAGAGGCCGGAGTAGTATGAAGGCAGAGCTGTGGCAGCAGCCAGGAGGAATCTGAGGAATCCCAGCTCTCTTCCCTGGGCTGAATGGAGCAGGAGCTCTGAATCTGGGCTTGGCCTCCCTGGCAGGGAAGGGAGCTGACCCCCAGTTATTTTGGATGCCTTGCTCTGTGTTAGACACGCTGGTACTGTGGCCATGTCATGGCTGAGACAAACAGCTGCGCCTTGCTCCGCTCCGAGACCAGCGGGAAACCAAAGCGCGCAGAAAAGAGGGCGCAGAAAATGGACATTCAGATGTGCCCAGCTCCTGGTGCGGTGTCAGCTTAGCTGAGAAGCTGCAACACCCCCCTGGAGGTGCAAGGGAAGGCACGTTTGGACAGGCAGGTGGGGACGGCATGACGTAACCCAGCGGCAAGGGCCGGAGGCGAGGAATCGGGCTCGCCAGATTCTATTCTGAGCTCTGCTTTGCATGAGACACTGTCTGCTGGCCGCCCCGCCTGCCTGGGGGCTATTTGATGCTCATCTCTTCCAGGCTGCGGCAGTCTCTCACGACGTGTATGTACAGCACCCAGCACAACGGGCCCGCCTTGCAGATGGCGCCTGTAGGTGTCACCACAATAACACAGGCACAGATCCCACATTACCTTCAGCAGATCCTTTGCAAAGTCCTTCCCGTCATTTAAGCCGTCCAGGTTTGCTATAAACTGTTGGCCCGACATCTTCTTTCCAATGTTCTGCAATGCAAACAGGCAGAGCATGAACGCCCCGGATCGCTCCCGGCTGTCGCTCTTGGGGCGACCCAGCAGCCTTACGCTAAACACCGGGGACACGGCGGTTCCTCTCGCCAGAGAGCAGCTTCTCCCTGCTCACCCCTGCAGTGTCGGGGGCCTGCCGGCGGAACCTGGCTCCACGTCCCCTCCCCACCCAAATCAGCAGCGTTCCCAGGCCAGGCCTGGAGCCAGCCTTCCCTGGTGGGCTAACCTCGGGCAGCCACCCACGCCTGACTCCAGACTGAGAGCCCAACACAGCAGCCGTGTGCCTGAGCCCACGCCCTCCGCTCCCGCCCTGAACAAGCAAGGCTGGAGCCGAACGGACGTGGGGCGGGGCAGGGAGGAAAGGACTAACCCGGGGCAGAGCAATAAGGGCTCAGCACCGCTGCTCTCAAGCCCCCACGCCCCCCAGTCCTGGCCCGTTGCCTGTGTTTCTTGGATAAACGCCGCTGAAGCAGCTACAGCCTGCGCCTGCCCCAGGGCCGAGAGGGGGTGGCTGCCGGGGGAGGAGCTACTGTCCTTCAGCAGGTATTGGGTCTGGAGCAAGAGGAGACCCAGAGGTGGGCTGGCTCGTGTGTGCCCGGCAGGGCCCCGCTTGCAGTGAGTCAGTGCCATGCACAGTGGGCGCTGGAGGGCAACAGGATGGAAAGGAATCTCTAAATGCCAGCGAAGTAAGCACCCCCCCACCCAGAAGTGCTCCCCAGGCACTAGCCCTAAACCCTCCAACGCCATCAAACAGCAAAGGTAGAGGAACTGGGAACGTGCCACCTCCCCCGGCAGCGGGGTCGCCACGCCCAGCCTTGGAGCTCTGTCCCGGGCCACTAGCTCACTCCACGCGGGCAGGCGTGCAGATCCGCAGGGCGGGCGCGGCCCCTGCCGTGTTTGAACAGAGGACGCGTTTGGCTCTCAGCTGCTCTGGTGGCCAGTGCCACCTGTGAATGGCTCTGAGGTTCCCAAGGATGCCTGCTCTCGAGGGCAGACTGTGGCTTAGAGCTCCCGGGGGAGGTCAGAGAGGAGAGCCTGCCAGGGCTTGGTGGTCGGCTCCGTGGCCCTGCAGAACTGCCCGGCAGCCACGGAAAGCCACTCCTCGGAAAGCACAGGTCCAACTGCTGAGGTGCACATCCATGGAACGGATGTGCCGGGCTTTTCCAAGCAGCTCCCCAGCCAGCAGCTCCTGTGGAGGCCTGAGCTAGGCCTGGAAACCAGGGGGCCATCGAGAAGCCTAGCTTTAGACGGTAGCGTGTAAGAGACTCGATGTTACGGAGCAGGGTGGGCAATCATTTTTTGCTGGGGACACTTCAGAAATTTTTGAAGGAGCCCTGGGCTGCACCAGAAGGGGCGGGGCCTCAAGCGTAAGGGGCGGGGCCAGGACACTTCCCTGCTTCCCCTCACAGACCATGATTGGTCTGGGGGTGGGGGAGCGCGTGAAGTCTTTGCTCCCCACCAGAGGTTCCCCCTAAGCGCCCATGCCCCTGGCAGTGGGAAGGGACTTCGTGCGTTCCCCCTTCTGCCCCCAGGCCAATCAGGGCTTGGGGCAGGAGAGCGCGCAAAGTCTCCTCCCACCCCGCCAGGAGCACATGGCGCTTCTAAGCTCCGCATGCTCCTGGCAGGGCGGGGGAAACTTTGTGCGCTTTCTCCCGTCCCTAATTGGGCCCTAATCCGCTTGGTGGGCTGGATCCGGCCCGCGGAGGCCCTTTTGCCCACCCGTTATAGAGTGAAGCGCTGGGACGGGTCCCTAGGAGGGGGTGGAATCTCCGTTTGAGTCCTGGCGTGACCAAGCCCTGGCTGGGATGGTTTAGTCGGGTTGGTCCTGCTTGGAGCAGGTCGGACTAGACACCTCCTGACGTCTCTTCCAACCCTCATCTTCTAGCATTCATCCCTGCTCAGGAGTTAACGCGGGCAGCGCTGGAGCTGGGGTGCAAGGGGGAGCAGGGCTGCTTCTCTCCGCTAGCCGGCAGGGCCCTGCACCCTGGCTGGCCAGGCTGTGGTAGTGCGACAAGCTGCCCCGTAGATGTGGGGATGGAGCTTGGGGGAGAGGCGTGACAGACCAGCGCTGGACCTCCAAGAGAGGGACCTGGAGCCGGTGACCCTAAGGGGTGGAACACAAATGTCTCCGCACCTTGAATCCTCCTACACACGAACCCCCCAAGCCCTGCGTGGTTTGACTGGCACCGGCCTAGCTCTGGAATGACCCGACCTGACTCCAAGCCCCTGAAAGCTGATCACGTAAGTGGGCATGCACACGGCGGATTAGGGGACTCTGCCCGGTGACCCACGCCGCATGCACAGCCGAGCTGGCTGGGGGGGCCAAGCCGCTGGGCATGTTGTGTCTAACATTTTGAAAAAAACGTTGTTATTTTATGGCTCCTGAGCTGCCGAGTGCCAGCGGCGTGCGGCCGTGCCACACAACACCAAGCTGGAGATGGCGGAGATCCTGCCCCAGGCTGCTCCCAAACCAGGCTGGAGAAACACAGCAATTTGGACAGAGGATCCAATCCTGCAGGCCTCACACAGGCCAAAGTTCACTTGCTTTCACGGGGGGCTTGGCCTGCAGGAAGCTGGCAAGATCCGAGTCAGACCTCAGTGCCGGCCTTGGGTAACTCACGGGTGCAAGGTCCAACCGCACAGGGGGCCAGATTTCCTACTGTCTTCACACTGCCGACCTGCTAACCCCAGACACTCAAATGAGCCAGGGCCCCCAAATCATGAGTTTGTCTTACCAATCCCGAGATTTTAGAAGAACAATAATGCGGGGGAGGGGCTAACTGTTGCGCTTTTTGGGGTCACATTTTCCCTCAGGTTATTAGCTCATCATGACTCCAGAAGTTGGGGCTTTATGGAACCCCCCCATGATATAAACAGGGTTGTGACAAAACTGCCAGGCCCAGTAACGCCGTGTTAGTCCTCAGTGTTAACCTGTGGCCAAAAGTCTTGACCAAGGTGCAACAATCAACAGCGGTCATGCTCTAAAAGCCCTTGCTGACACAACCCAAGAGGTGTCCGGCCTGCAGTAGCAAGCTCCCTTCCAGAAGATCTGCAGGAACCCAGAGGCAACAGCCAACTCACACTGCGGTGCTGCCACCTCGCATGATTTTACTGCTAGGCTGCTGCTCCCAAAGCCCCAGCTCCCGGAGTCAGGGGATTAGGGGCAAACGGAGCTGTCATTCCACAGACATGTTCCCAGAGCCTTTTGGCCAGAGAGAAAAGCTTTAAGACATGACCCCAGCGTGCCCTGCAGTCGTCAACTCCACCTACCCCAGCAACCAATTGAGGTGAGCCCCTCCCTAGCCACCTCTCGGCAATACGGGGCCATGTGCTGAAACACGTCTCCACGGCATTGATACACAACGTCCTAGGCGAGGTTGTTACAGCACCTGTAGCCATGCAACTGGGAAGGTGGAAGATCAGATCACATCTTCTGCCTCACTTGGCATTTATTTTACAAGGGGAACTGTCAATGGATCTTTGGTTTGTCATTAACGAGCGGTCCCCGCCCTTGGGACGGCACTGTACCAAGTGACCCTTGGGCAGAAGTGACCCGAGTGCAGAAGTGACCCGAGTGACCCTTTGGGGAGAAGATTCCTGACCCACTGAAATGCAGATGGTGGGAACCGTTCAGGATGTTCGTAGGGTCTGCAGGGAGGGGGTGCCAGAGCGGGTGCTGGCAGTGTCAGGGAGAGGAGCGCACAGGCTGATGGGTGATCAGGAGCATGTTAGTTTGAGGAGCCCTGTTGCTGTTGGTGTCTGGGAGTTCTGCAGAAGCAAGGAGTCGTCCTGTGGCATCAGCTTTGGTGGGTAAAACCCACTTCATCAGCTGACGTGGCGTGGGAGGGGCAGAGGCAGGGGGTATATATGCAAGTACCACAAGGGAAAGTCGTTACTTCTCAAGTGGGGGAGCAGTGTTCATGAGGCTAGTTGCGTCAGGGCGAGGGGGCTTGTTCACAGCCGCTGTTGGGGAGATGTGATTGTCAAGAGAGGGGAAATTGCCTTGGTAGAGCGTTAAATCTTCATTCAGGCCTAATGTGATTGTACTGACTGTGCAAATGAATCTGAGAGCAGCCGTCTCCCTTGGTGAGCAGGGTTTGAAATGCTTTTGCAGGAGGATGGCTACTTTCAAATCCATTACTGACTGGCCAGGGAGGTTAAGGTGTTCCCCCGAGGGCGTGTGTGTTCCTTTCCTGCTGTCTGATTTGTGTCCACGGCCGAGGGGCGTTGCCGGCACTTGAGGGCAGGGATCACTTTGGAGGATGTGCAGGTGGATGAGTCCTGGATGTGGTGGCTTGTGTGCTTAGGCCAGGGGTGGGCAATGATTTTTGGCGAGGGGCCACGTCAAGATTTTGGAAACTGGTCGAGGGGCGACACTTTTCTGTGGAGGGGTGCGGGGTCTAGGGTGGAGGTTGGGCACAGAAGGGCGCACGAGGTAAGGGAGTGGGGTGCAGGAGACGGTGTGAGGTCTGAGAGGGAGTTTAGGCAAAGGAGGGGGTTGGGACCTGGGTCAGGGGATAGGGGTGTAGGGTCAGGGTGGGGGGTTTGGATGCAGGAGAAGATTCTGGCCTGGGAGAGGGGCACTAGGAGGGGGTGCAAAGTCTGGGAGGGAGCTGGGACCTGGGAGAAGAGCCAAAGGGGGTGCAGACTACAAGGTGTGGGTGGTGACTTGGGGCAGGAGATTGGGGTGCAGGGTCTGGGAGGGAGTTTGGGTGCAGAGAGGATTCTGGCCTGGGGAGGGGCACTAGGAGGGGTGCAGGGTCTGGGAGGGAGTTTGGGTGCGGAGAGGGTTCTGGCCTGGGGAGGGCACTGGGGTGCAGGGTCTGGGAGGGGTTTGGGTGTGGCAGAAGGTTCTGGCCTGGGGACGGGTGTGGGGGTGCAGGGTCTGGGAGGGGTTGGGTGCAGAGAGGTTCTGGCCTGGGGACGGGTGTGGGGCAGGGTCTGGGAGGGGTTGGGTGCGGAGAGGGTTCTGGCCGGGGGACGGGTGTGGGGGTTCTGGCCTGGGAGGGGCACTGGGAGGGGGCAGGGTCTGGGAGGGGTTGGAGTGCGGAGGGGTTCTGGCCGGGGGACGGTGGGGGTTTTGGTGTGGGAGGGGCACTAGAGGGGTGCAGGATCTGGGAGGGGTTGGGTGCGGCAGAGGGTTCTGGCTGGGGGACGGGTGTGGGGGTTCTGGCCTGGGGAGGGGCACTAGGAGGTGCAGGGTCTGGGAGGGGTTGGAGTGCGGAGGGGTTCTGGCCGGGGGACGGGTGTGGGGTTCAGGGCCTGGGAGGGGATGGGTGCAGGGTCTGGCTGGGGGACGGGTGTGGGGGGCAGGTTCTGGCTGGGGGACGGTGGGTCTGGGAGGGGTTGGAGTGCGGAGGGTTCTGGCCGGGGGACGGGTGAGGGGACAGGGTCTGGGAGGGGTTGGAGTGCGGAGAGGGTTCTGGCCGGGGACGGGTGTGGGGGCAGGGTCTGGGAGGGGTTGGAGTGCGGAGGGGGTTCTGGCTGGGGCGGGTGTGGGGGTTCTGGCCGGGGACGGGTGGGGGCAGGGTCTGGGAGGGGTTGGGTGCGGAGGGGTTCTGGCCGGGGACGGGTGTGGGGGTTCTGGCCGGGGACGGTGTGGGGGCAGGGTCTGGGAGGGGTTGGGTGCGGAGGGGTTCTGGCCGGGGGACGGGTGGGGGTTCTGGCCGGGAGGGGCACTGGGAGGGGGGCAGGGTCTGGGAGGCGCTGTGACCGGGGCCAGGGGGCGCAGAGGGTTTGGGTGGCGACCTGGGGGGGCAGTCGGGGTGCGGGGGCTGGGAGGCGCGTGCCTAAGCCAGCAGCCCTGCAGCACCCGAGGCAGGCCGGGCTCCCTGCCAACTGCAGCTGCAAACCCCACCTGGCTCTCAGCTGGGGGGGATTTGCGCTGCTCCCACCCTCCAGGCCAAGCTCTCAGATCTTATTGGCTGGTTGTTTCCAGCCAATAGGAGCGGAGAGATTGCTGGGGTTCAGGTCCTATTGGCCGGTTGTTTCTGGCCAATCGGAGCTGAGGATTGGGCTGGGGCCGGGGAGATTGTAGGACTCCTCCCCTTCCCTGCAGAGCAGAGATGCAGGGACTGAGCTTGAAGCTCTGTGCCAGAGGGCCCCGGCAGGGGGGTTCCGGGCCGGATCCGGCCCCCGGGCCGTATTTTGCCCAGCCCTGGCTTAGGCCCCGTGAGGGTTCACTATGCATGTGTGGACAGAGCTGGCCAGGGGGTTTGCTGCAGGGCTGGATTCCTGGGGGAGGTTACTGGGGTGCTGGGTGGTTGCTGGAAAGACTTTGATTCAGGTCGGGGGGGCTGTCTAGGCAGGGAGTGGCCTGTCCCCCAAGGCCTGTGAGAGCGAGGGATGGTTTTCCAGGACAGGCTGTAGCTGGTCTGTGATGGGCTGGAGGGGTTGAGCTGGGGGCTGTAGGTGATGACCAGTGGGGCTGTGTTATTTTCCTTCCTGTCCTGAAGTAGGTGACTTGTGGGTACTCGCCTGGCTCTGTCAGTCTGGTTCCTCACTGCCCAGCAGTGTTAAGCGTTCAGAATGCCTGGGAAAGAGAGTTCTGCTACTGCCGGCATTTGGTAGGAGCAGGACGGGGCCTCTGGGGTGTAGCATGGACCCCCAAATGCATGTAGTTCAGACTCTGTGTGAAGTACATTGTTGTAAAGCACAAGCACGTAGGCAGCCACACACACAGAAGGACGCTTTGCACAGGACCAAAGCAAATCAAAGGCCAAGACTTCAAAGCAAAACACCACAGTCACTGCACTTACCACCTGGTAAAGGGTTAAAGAGCAGAAAGAGAGGGTCCAGGCGCAGAAGGAGGAAAACAAAGAGGAGAAGAAGAAGAAGAAATTAATGTCACCCGTGCAGGAAAACAAAGAAAAGAACGTTCACAGCGAACAGAGCCCTCCTTAGCCTGGGAAACTCACCGTGAGCCTCATTCCTACCATTGCTGTCCCTGGACAATGAGGAAAAAAAAGGCTTTTGAAGCGTGTGATATTTCCCCCGTTTTTCAGTGGCAAACTGCGAATGCAAGGCTTTGGGCCCATGGGAAATGGTCCAGTTTTCTGGAGGGGCTGGATTTTCATCCCAATGCAGGAGAATGGGGGCCGGAAGGGGATTCCAGGGTTTAGCTGGCAAGGCATGTTTGGTTGGGGCAAAAAATGCTTTGATGGAAAAAAAGGTTGAGCAGCAGGACTCAGTTTGCGCGGAGGATTTGTGAGACGTGCTGTTCCTGCACAACCCCGCTCCAATCCCAGACTGAAGAGCATGAAACACCTTGCTCAGTGCAGATTTCTGCTCCTGAGAGGACCTGGGAAATCTAGCGCACATGATGCTGGGGAGCCTGCGATTCATTCGCCGGTGGGTGAGTCCAGCCAGCCGGGGACAGCCCAGACTGTTTTATGGGAACTTGTGACGTCGAGCACTCCGCATGATCTGGGGGGACTCCAGCTACACACGTTCTGGGAGAATCCAACTAGTGGAAAGCCCAGCTCAGAGGGGCCATGAGACATTTTGCTGTTTACATGGCTTGCATCTCTGTTGCACTAAAATTTCTTTTTTCTTTGTAGCTTAATTTAGCAATCTCCCCCACAAGCCTGCACCTAACTCTCTGCCCCACACCCAGCTCTCCCTGCTCCAAGCCAGCCCCACGCTCTTTCCCTTTACTCTGCCCCCAGCTCTGTGCTCTCTCCCTCCTGCTGCATCTCTGCTTCCCCACAAAGTACCAAAAGGCTCCCATCCTCCCACACTTCGGCAGACGGGGCTTGTCCAGAGTCACTTTCTCTGCTTCTCCCCACAGGCTGGGGATGCCCAGGGCCCATGGGTGTCAGAAGGACTTCAAAGGTGGAGGGTGTCCTCTCCGAGCACATGAAGTAGCAAACACCCGACTCTCGCTCTGTGCTGACAGCACCACTCAAATTTAATCTACATCCCTGGAGCCCAGACAGCCTTAACAAATGTTCCCTCCAATTTTTTTTCCATCCATGTGCGGAATACATTTTGTTCTGTGCACCAAGGCATGGACAGATGTGCGCCACCAATAGAAACATATGCTGCTGGCTGGGGTGCTGTGGGCATTCTGCCACTCGGCTGGGCAGTACCTGAATCTCTCCTGGGCTGCCGCCCAAGCGCTCAGCTTATGGGGAACACTGCCCTTAAGCCCTTCTCAACCTCCCGCAGGTCTGTGCTTGTAGGGAAAAGCCAGTGGGCTCCTTGCTCAGTCTAGACGTCTCCAGCCTCCCCCCCTCTATAGGCCCCCAGACTGAGGGGCAGGAGGAACATGGGTGGGGCAGTGCTGGCCACGGAGGCACCTTGGGCAGAATTTGAGTTAAATCTGATCTGGTCCTAAAAACGCACCAATGAAACTCAACCCTTCGTCTGTGAGCAGCGTGCACGTGAGGAGGAGAGTTCGCCAGAGGGGCCGCTCGGGCTGCGGCCTGGGAGGCCAACGCTTGCTTCCCTCCTCCCATGAGCGTTTGCAGCCAGAGGCTCGGTCTAGGGGCGATGCTGGTGTGCATGCCTGATCTCCACCCACGCAGGCGGGGAGCATGGGGTGAGGGCCCAGGCTGGCGACTCCAAGCCAGGCCGGCCCGCTCCCGGTAGCACCTCGGTTTCACCCCTATCACCCAGCACCTTCCCTCTCTGCTGAGACCCCTGCGAGGAGGGGGGACAGGCCCCGGCTGAGGAGGGTCCACCTGGGGGCAGGACGGGGCCCTGCTTGCAGAAAGCTAATCACAGATCTAAGGGCCAGGCTGCAAGCTGGGGTGTGGGGCGCGGATCTTGGGCAGCCCAATCCCTTTTCTGACATGCCAGGGGCTAGTGTGGGGGAGGGTGGGCTGGCTCATGGCCACACCCCTTTAACCCCCCTCCCCACCTGATCCCTTGGCAGGACTGCCATCCATGGGGCCGCACGGGTGCAGGCTTACACTAGGGATGGGGCAAACACGGGGTTAAAACTGGGGTAGGGCCACCAGCGATCCTGATTTTATAGGCACAGCCCTGATATTCGGGGCTTTGCCTTAGATAGGCGCCTGTTTCTCCTCACCCCCTTTTTCAGACTTACTATCCAGGCCCCCAGGCTGGTGGGGAATGCTTCACGCCACAGCCCAAACCCTGCCCGTTACCGCCCCCAGAGCACCCTGCTAATGCTGATGGGGCAGGAGGGGAGCCCCTAGGAATCTGGGCCCAGGCACAATTCCTGCGCCAGTTTCGCCCAGGCCTGCCGGCGCCCTCCACTAGCCGGCCCCAGGCCCAGCCCCGTGGGGAAGCGCAGGCTGGGGGGGATGGCTGGGCTCTGCCGGAGGCCCTGCCCACACGCGCATGCTGCAGATCAGGGGGAGTTTTGGCGGGAGAGGTGCTGCGCTGTCCCCGGGCGCACACAGCGCTAGCGGGAGTCAGGGCCCCACTAGCCACAGGAGTGACAGCTGTGCCCAACACAGAGCTGCGTGGGAACAGGGACTCTGGGGCAGGCTGAAGCCGCATGAGGCCGGATGTGAGACTCCTGGGGTACCCCAACCCACGGGCATTTCCTTGCGCTGCGCCCTGGGGGACAGGCAGGCCTGGGTCGGATCAACTGTGCCCAGCAGCCTGGCAAGGCCGACACCCTCTCCCAATACACCCACGGCCTGCACTCTTGCTGGCACGAGGTAACAGGACCAGCGCCTACGTGGGGCAGGGCTGGGGCCTCAGTCACTTTCCCCTGCATTTCCCGGACTCCCCGCCAGGTACGTGCCCCCCTCAGACACAGCCTGGCCGCCAAGGCTTCCTTTGTGACCTGACCTCTCCTCCAGCAGGGAGATGAACAGGCCCCCGTGGGCAGCGCTAGGCGGGAGCCCTTGGCCACCTGGGGAAGTTGCCCCAAAGAGCCTCAGGCCGGGGCCGGAGCAGCCGTCCCTCCCTCGCGGCCTGGCCTCACAGCGGCAGGTTTGGCCGGGGGCCGACCAGTGCTGGGGCACGGTGCTGGGTGACAGGAGCTGGAGGGAGGCGTCAGTCCTAGCCAGCAGGGCTGACGTGTGTCTCCTGAGGAGAACCAGCCAGGGTGAATTTAACCGCAGGCGCCCCATCGTCACAGCCACCCCCCAGTCGGTGGCAAACCGAGGACTGAATGCTCAAGGAGAACCGATGTCCCTCCCCCGGCAGCGCGGCCCACAGGGCGGGAAGGAAGGAGGCCTCCAGACGCTCTACTTACATGGCCGTGGAGATCGGTGTTTAGCAGCATCAGGGCACAGGTGAGCGTGTGAATCCATCTGAAACACACAGCAAAGGCAGCCGGCTCTTAGCGCTCTGCAGCGCCTGGGCCTCAGAGCCCCGCGGCAGAGACAAACGGGCGGGGGGGAAGGCTTTCATGCAGTTGGACTTAACAATCCGCTCGGCGGTGCTGCCGGCTCCAACGGGAGGGCAGAGGGTTTGTTACGCAGGAACGTAAGACGGCCAGACGGGTCAGACCGTAGGTCCATCCAGCCCAGGGCCCTGTCTGCCCACAGCGGCCAGTGCCAGGGGCTCCAGAGGGAGGGAACAGAACAGGGAACCATCACGTGATCCCTCCCCTGTCGCCCATTCCCAGCCTGACAGACAGAGGCCTGGGACACCCTCCCTGCCCAGCCTGGCTAATGGCCATTGATGGACCTAACCTCCCTGGTCCCTGCACAGACCCCTGTGGGACACCACTAGTTACCCCTCTCCATTCTGCAAACTGACCATTGATTCCTACCCATTGCTTCCTGTCTTTTAACCAGTTACCCATCAATGAAAGGATCTTCCTTCTTATCCCACAACAGCTTATTTTGCTTAAGAGCCTTTGCTGAAGGACCTTGTCAAAAGGTTTCTGGAAATTTAAGTACACTATACCCACCCAATCCCCCTTGTCCCCATGCTTGTTGATCGCCTCAAAGGATTCAAGTGTATCGGTGAGGCAGGATTTCCCTTTACTACAAGCCGTGTTGATGCTCCCCCAATAAATTGTGTTCATCTATGACTTTGTTTACACTGCCAATTGACTGAGAAAACTTTTGTTGTTCACAGGTATTTAAAGCCCCGCCCCACCCCAGACAAAAGTTTTTCTTTTTGAAGTTCTGGTCTTCACAACATCCTCTGGCAAGGAGTTCCACAGGTTGACTGTGTGTTGCATGAAGAAATACTGCCTTTTGTTTGTTTTAAACCTGCTGCCTATTCATTTCATTTGGTGATCCCTCATTCTTATGTCATAGAAACAAGTAACTGGCAAATATTATAAGAGGCAAGAAGGAAACTAGATTGTCAATGGACGTCATTCTTTGGGCATTCTCAGGTGACACGAATAAAGACCGTTTGTTTTTAGATGTAGATAGGCCCAGGTTGATTCCTGGGTCAATGTGCCTTCTGCACAGGGTCCAGGTGGGTGATGGGTGATGGAATTAACATCCCCAGGAGCAAGCTGGGACAAATCCTGTTCCCCTTCGTAAGGCAGCTCTACAATGTTCTTGGGGCCTCCCACCCTAGAGTGACTCTGGCTAAACAAACCATTTCCACGTGATTGATCATCCCCAGCAAGCAGCTTCCCAAATGCCTGTGGCTGCGACTGAAGATGCGAGTATTTAAAAGAGGGTTTCCCCCATCTCTGCTCAGCCTGTACAGCCAGGTCACGCGGCGCTCGCGAGGGTCTAATGGGGGCCATGTAGGTGGCTGTGATGTCACAGGCCCACACGCATGTGGGTATGCACACACACACCCCCGGATGCGCGCGCCCACACACACACACACACACACACAGAGTCATCTTCTCTCACCCGGATGCAAAGGAACGCTGCCTGCACCTTTCGCCTTCCCCCGCGCACCTTGGGCTTCATCCTGCCGCCACTCGGGTGAGGGAAAGTCTCCGCCCGGCTGGATGGTTCAGACGCAGATGCTCCGGGCAGCCTCCCCCCAGTTCAGCAACACAGGAGCTCCACCAATGAGCCGACTTGTGTGTTTAAAGCAACACGTGTGTAAGCGGCTGGCTGGATCGGGGCCGTAGGCAGGGACCGGTCCCCCAGTGGCACCCGAGTTCACAGCCCGGCCCAATGCCCACAAGCAAGGGCAGGGGAGCAGTGTCCGAATGATGCTCGTCACCCGCGGCTGCTTGGACCTTTTTATTGTTCTCGGATGGAGGGTTTTCAGAACGGGCTCAGCTGCACTTCGGACACAGGGCTGAGGGCGAAACCGCTCCTTTGCCGTTCGAAATGGCAGCATCCGCCCCAGCACGGTTCCTCTCTCCTTCCCGCGCCCTTGGGTGCTGCGGGGCAGGCGCTGCAAGAGAGCAGAGCAAAACCTCATCCTTCATGTGCCATGCACACGGACGGACCAGCACGGCAGGTCCCGCCCCAGGCCGGCAGGCCGGGGAACGGGCTGTGAGCCACTCCTCCTGGCTGTTTGATGCCCAAAGCCATTGTCTGCCGTCCGGAGAGAGAATTCAAGCTGAATGAGCCGTGCAGATGGATCTTACCTCTTCCTCCTGCAGGGGGCAGCATCACCTCCACAGCAAGGGTCAGTGCGCCCCCTGGTGGCCTACAGGCACACTGCCTTCGACTCCCTCTTCCTTCTTTCTATCCTTTACTCAGCCCCCAGGAGGACACACACACACACACCCCAGTGTGGGGGCTCAGATTTATGAACACAGCCCCTGTGTACAAACCCCTCCTCAGATCCACGCTTTGCTGGGCTCCCTCTCCCCAGCTCCAGCGTCTCCAGGTCTTCTCCTGGTGCTGGGTTATCATTCCCACGCTCCCTGGAGCAGGAGCTGGGTGTAAGTCAAGCCAGCTGCAGGAAGCCCTTTCTCCCCTAACCTGGGAGGGGGCAGCAGGCAGATAACCCTGGGGCATGGGAGGAGACACCTGGCTGGTGCGGAAGGCTGCCCATCCCGCACTACACGGCTCCTGGTCTCAGGCCCCTCACGGAACAGTCATGAGTCTTCCCTCCAAACACTGATTATTTCCCGGGATCGCGCCCTCTGCCCGTATCTGCCTCCACCACTCCCTCGGCCCTGTGTGTGTCAGAACATCCAGCCCTTGAAAGAGCCACACCCAGGGACTGGCTGAGCCCTCCTCTCCACGGCTCTTTGCGGGGCCAGCCCAGCCCGGCATAGGGTGGCTCTGGGAGGAAGGCTGGCGCTGATGATGAGGATGGTGACAATAATCCTCTTTGCTGTTGCCCATCTATAGTTAATCCGCACAAGGCCCCTGGGAGGGACATCAGGGATTGCCCCTGTATTACAGAGGGGTAAACTGAGGCACGGGAAGCTAAATGGCTCGCTCACGGTCACACAGGGAGTCAGTGCAGAGCAGAAGGCGTAAGCCAGGATTCCTGATTCTCTCCCCCTGCCACTGTAACCATTAGGCAACACTCCATCATTTTACATCAGCGAAGCAATGAAGAGCAGGGATTGTATTGTGCTTCACGCTCTGCCCGGGAAACACCCGGATGCCAGAGGGCAGGGAGCTCTGCCCTACCCAGGCTTCTGCCCTACCTCCTGAGACACGCTGGTCTAGTGTTTAGGTGCCTAACCCCCTTTGGATCTGGGCCACAGAGCACACAGGCCTGGTCTGAGCTCCAAGCAGCGGACACATTTCAGGGGCGCGGTATATTTAAACGATGATGAGAGAAGATCTGGAAACCGGTGGGTGACGAGGAAAACAACCTGTCCAGGCAGTCACCTCCTCACAAATGTGTCAATGAAACACATGAATGTGACCAAACAAACTTACCAGGGTGCACAGAGTGCTGCTCCCGGGGACACGGTTCCTCCCACGCGTCACTCCGCCGAGCCGTCCACGGCACACACGTCTCGTCTAGGTGACACTCGACTTGCTGTCAAAATCTCTTTTCTCTTCCGGAGCTCGGCTCTGCGGGGCCGGGTGACTGCCGCTCCAGCGCCAACATCTTTGCTGTTTGGAAATATGTACGAGAATGTGTCTCGTGCTCATGCACGGAAGGGACATTCAACCCAAATTGTGCACAAGGGCCGTTGGCATTACTTGTGCAGGCATACCTGATGGGGCGGGTTAGGGTCCAGCGATGAATTCCGGGAATTCCGGCACTTGTCACAGTCCTCGTGAACGCGATCATCCATCCGGTAGCAGGAAGCTGGCTGCCATGTCTGGAGAGTATGTGTCAGGGCCACCAAGGGGCCATTAACATTGACTAGCTCTGCCCTGGTAGAACAATGAGGTTGCTACCGGCAGAACCATTGACTTTTGATGACTATGCCCCAGAAGTTCCTAGGGGATTGGAGCATGGAAAATCCCCGGCAGAAGTGTAGAAACGAGCAAAGCTGGTACCGACTGCTTGGAAAAGTGGCATGCTCTATCAGCCCATGGAGCCGTTTCACCACCCACCCAGAACCCCCTCGGGCAAAGTGCAAACCCCAAGGACTCTGTAGCCATGAGGACTCAAGAGCGGGGTTGTGATAAAGTCATGTGTTGATTTGCCTAGATTGGTAAATGTCCTGTGCTATCTAAGTGCTGTTTACACTGTAACACTCAGGAAATTAATCCACATTTATTCTAGGTGTAAATTTAAAGTAAATTAGTTAAACTAATTGGCATTGGAAAAGGTTCAGAAAGGGGGGCAACAAAAATGATTAGGGGTTTGGAACGGGTCCCATATGAAGAGAGATTAAAAAGACTGGGACTTTTCAGCTTAGAAAAGAGGAAACTAAGGGGGGGGGGATATGATAGAGGTCTATAAAATCATGACTGGTGTGGAGAAAGTGAAAAAAGGAAAAGTTATTTACTTGTTCCCACAACATAAGAACGAGGGGTCATCAAATGAAATGAATAGGTAGCAGGTTTAAAACAAACCAAAGGAAGTTTTTCTTCACTCAGCGCACAGTCAACCTGTGGAACTCCTTGCTAGAGGATGTGGTGAAGACCAGGACCTTAATGGGGTTCAAAAGAGAACTAGATACGTTCATGGAGTCAGGTCCATCAATGGCTATTAGCCAGGATTGGCAGGGAAGGGTGTCTTTGTTTGTCAGAAGCTGGGAATGGGCGACAGGGGAGGGATCATGTGATGGTTCCCTGTTCTGTTCACTCCCTCTGGGGCATCTGGCACTGGCCACTGGGGGCAGACAGGACACTGGGCTGGATGGACCTTTGGTCTGACCCCGTGTGGCTGTTCTTATGTAAACTGCATTAAAGCCCCATATGGCCCCTCTCATTCAGAATCAAAGTGGCCTTAATTTGGTTTAGCTTAATCTGCATTGGGATTCATTTTCCGGAGCGTTCCTTTGTAGACAAGCCCTAAGAGCGGTGTGAGCGGGTTGATGTTCCTTGCCAAGCCATATGTCTCCGAGGAGAAAAGTGAGAAACCAGACCCTCCCCACCCGGGGCAGAGGCGGTGCGCATGGGAGTGTGCAGAAGCCTTGGAAGGTTCAGCCCTGACCGTGGGGCCCGGGGCAGTTGGACCGTGGAGGCCCCGGTCCCAAGGCAGGCCTGCGAGTGGGCCTAGTGAAGGCAGCAGAGACAGTGCCTGGCCTCTGGAGGTGGGATCCAAAGACCACAGCCTGGTGCTCATCCGCAAGGGAGACCCCCAGCCAGGCCCGCGGCCTTAGACAAGTCGGGTACAACTCGCGGCACCACACAGCCCAACGTCACAGGCAGCTGGGTCCCCATGGAACGGCAAGCTTGTCTTGAGCAGGGGGGCACCCGCAAGGCAGTCGGCGGCCTGGGGTACGTTCCAGTCCACAGGCAGCCCAGCGCCTCCCATGTCTGACTTTCAGCCAGCTCCCAGCGGTGGGAAACGCACTCGTCTGCGGTGAGCGTCTCTGGCGAGGAGCTATCCCGACCGAGCCTGGGCTTGCTAGCGTTTAGTTGGCGTCGGTACACTGCACTGAAAGAACACGCTCCCGTCGGAGCGCCAGAGGCAGCCAGGCATTGCAGAGGCACGGGGGCTGGTTTCGATTCTACGGTGTGAACCTCTCTAGTCCGGCACCCTCGGGACCTGACTGGGGTTGAACCAGGGAATTTGCCAAACCACGGGAGGTCAGGATTGTCTGGCAGCATCACCAGCACTGCCACTGCTTGCTGGCTCTTAGCAAACATGTGGGGCAAATTAGAGCTAGATAACAGGACAGAACGCGGAGAGCCAGGGCTGGGGGCTGTAAACAAACTTGATGGGACAGCGGGAAACTTGACCGCCCCCAAGCTAAGTGGACGTGCGGCTCACTCAAATCCTGCTGGGCCACGGGTGTTGCCGGACCAGAGAGGTCCAACCTGCAATACTGTGAAAAGCAAACCTATGGCCAATGTCGGCCCTGCATTTGGAGTCTGCCAGTCTTACTCGCACGGAGTAGCACTTCCTCGCACACGCAGATTTGAAAGCCCCGTGGGAAGCTGAAAGAATTGGGGCCTTAGATTTTATAAAAATCAGGCTCTGCAAAGGCCTTTGTCACCAAACCATGTTGTGCAATCTAACAGCCAGCAAAGGCAGCCAGACCAGCAGGCTGGTTTGGATTTAAACATTTCCTTGCAGGGACTACGACCAAGATCGCTATTGGCTACCTCCTCCGCCATATTGGCTACCCCCCCGCCGCCCAAAGCCTGCTCTCCCTCCTTTCCTGCCATTGAACTGCAATTTCACTCGGGTAGCTCCCTTTTCCTGACGCCTGGCCTCTCTCAGCCAAAGACAATAATGCCTGGCACGAACGATGAAGCAATAAGATTCGTGTTTGCAGGACTTCACGATAATGGGCTGTCCAAACTTCCGCTTGTGAAGCATGCCAAGGACATGTCAATGGCAATACACTTGATCTTGCAGGCCTCATCCCCAAATCTCCAGTTTCTCACATCTTTGTGGTGGGAATTGCCCGAATAAATGATTCAAATGAAAAATATTCCCCCACCCCAGCTATGTTTTTGTAGGGTTTGTTGGGGCAATGAATATAGACGATGGGAGCAGCACTATATTCATAAGTAGAGCCCTGCGCAGATACAAAACTTGTGTCTGCATCTGCATTTATAGCTGCAGAATTGAGCCACAGATATCCACAGCCACAGAATTGAGCCACTGATATCCACAGCCACAGCCACAGAACTGAGCCATGGATATCCACAGCCACAGATGCACATATAGAGCAGATATCTGCAGGGTTCTAGACACAAAATTTGTATGAGCATCTGCTTGTGCATCCGCAGAAATGAGTTGTGACGATCCGCATACACATCCACAGAGGTAAAGCAGATGGCAGGGTTCTAGCTGGAGGAAGTTGCTCAGATTAAAAGCTTAGCTGTTTCTCTAGACAATGGGATCACAAAGATACTGACTAGAACCTTGCACAGGACGTTGCACCATGGTAAGGAAATCAGCACCGCCAGTAGTCTAGACGGGGGTTCGCCAACGTTTTCCATACTGTGGGTGAACATCCGAACATAGAGATTCCCCTGCGGGCACACCTCTTTCCATCTGCAGCCCCATCCGCCTCCTCCTCTCCCCCCTGTGTTCATGCCACTCCCTTCTGGGAGGGCATCATGGGATAACGTATCTGGAGATTTTAGTAACCCTTAGTGAGGAAAGCCTGTTGGGTTGCACTTTATTTCAGTTAAACACTGGAATAAGTTGCCTAGGGGGGTTGTGGAATCTCCATCACTGGAGATAGGGAAGAGCGGGTTGGACAGACACCTGGCAGGGATGGTCTAGACGGTGCGTGGTCCTGCCGTGAGGGCAGGGACTGGACTCGATGACCTCTCGAGGTCCCCTCTGGTTCTAGGATCCTCTGATTTATAGGAAAGTGCCCTTTCTAACTTGTTTATAAGGGCTCATAAATATTTAGTAGCAGTTTTAATGAGCAGAGACGGCCACAGGTGCATGGCTTGGACCCATCTCCCACACCTTGCACTGCTGGTGTGTAACCCCCCTGCACTACAGATTGCTCTGCCTGTCTCATCCATTCATCAATTACGAGCTACGGGCTATTGATAAACGTCCCCTTCTCCGAAGTGCGACCTGGCTTCGTCCTTCCGGAAGGAGTCGCTCCCACCGTCTGAGTCAGCACCAGCCGCACTGGGCACATTCCCAGCAGGCGGCTCCGGGCCGCCAGCCGGGAAGGGGAGGTGGCCGACGGGAAGTACCTTCGGAAGTGCTCTCTTCCGGGTTGCACTGGCAGTATCTCCGGGAGAAGTGGATCAGCACCCGCTCCCGCTCCTGGGTCTCTCCCATCAGAGGGAACGCCAGCAAGAAGGTTCTGCAAAGAGAAAGGGACGGTCCAGCTTAGTGCTCTAGAAGAGGGGGGGCAAAGGGGCAGCAGCCTCTCCCCAAGTCTAGGGCGCAAGAGGGGAGCTGCTCCGTGCACTCCGTGGCCTGTGTGCTCCCGTGTGACCCCACAGACCAGCTCCCCACCTCCCCAGCATGCCGGGCTCCGGGCCAGCTCCACTCCCGGAATCCAGCCCTGTCCCTTGCCCAGGAGAATGGGCCCGGCTGGCTTTGTCTCATGGTGAGCCGGGTGTTACTTCAACAGGGGGTCCCAGCTAGAACCCCGGCCCCAGTGGAAGGGTATTCAGCCCATTGTCTCATCGAGGTAAATATCTGACCACGGCGTGGATCCCTGTGAGCGCGGGGGGGCCACTTAGTGAGAGTCGGTACCTGCTCACGGGCAGGCTCTACCCCCCGGAAGGGGCGGGGCTGGGACTAGCTTCCCCCCTGAGTTGTGTGGGGCCGGAGGCTTTGGATTCAAAACACAGCAAAGTTCTCACAGCTCTCAGCCCTGCCACCACCACGTGGCCTGGCAGCTGCACAGGGTTGCTGGGGCTATTTCAAGGGCTCCAGTGCCTGCTGGGTAGTGCCGCGACCGTGAGCCATTTAACTCGGATCCTGCTAACTGAGCCGCCGTCTAGAAATTCAGGCAGCGGGATATAAATAGAAAGGGCTGGATCAAAGTGTTAGGCGGGCCCGGGCCGCATCTCGCCCAGCCCTGTGTTAGAGCCACACATCTGTCAGCCTCCAGCTGTCATTATACATACACCCCCGTCGTCAGACCTACACGGCCACTAGCAGCCCCCCGGCAAACAGGACGCACCGGATTTCTCGCGTTCAGTGCATCGTGAGTGGAAACCGAGCGGCTCACCTGAGCGCTTTGTCCAGGCTCAGCCCAGTGAAGTCGAAGAAGCGGAGATATTCTTCTGCGACCAGCTTGCTGAATTCGTTGCTGCAATTGAAGAGGGAGCGGTCAGCTGAGCCATCGGGGGAAGAACCTCAGGAGTCTCGTCTCCTGGCCAACCCCACTTCCTGCAGGGA
Source organism: Rafetus swinhoei (assembly GCA_019425775.1). Classification (NCBI taxonomy): domain Eukaryota; kingdom Metazoa; phylum Chordata; order Testudines; family Trionychidae; genus Rafetus; species Rafetus swinhoei. The sequence goes on along the minus strand of CM033428.1, from coordinate 40,489,113 downwards.
CTCTCAGAGATCCTAACCGCCAGCAGTAAATCCTCGGGGGAGATTTTCACCGGCACGAAGGGCAGCTCCGGGACCCTCAATGGGGTATCCGATGTGAGCTGAGCCGCGCGCTGCCCTTTGTGCCGGTGAAAATGAAGCTGGGGGCCAGCTCCCCGAAAACCTGCCCGGACTGCCTGCGTCATGACCCCTGGCTGCCTACACAGGGACAAACCACCCAGCAGTGAGCACTGACCCACCGGCACAAGGCCCAGCCACGTGAGAGGCAGGAGTTCAGCTCCGGGTTAGGACAGCAAGGAGCAGGGTCTTTGCTGGGTCCAGCCACTAGAGGGAGACATAGACCAAGCCAACGGGGTCGATTCGGTGAGCTGGTTTGGTGATGTCACAGTGCCCAGCTGGGACCCGCTCACCGAATCACACACGTGCCCCTCACGCCCATCACCTGACGGGGTGGAAGGGACAGCCGAGAAGACCACAAGGCCTCCTGCGGGGCAGGAAGGAACGATAAAAGAGGCTGGGGAAGGGAGGGGTGCTGAGGGGGCTGAAGGAAAATGTGAGATTTGGAGTGGCGCTCTCACCCGCGGTGGCCTTTCAGCTGCATCCCCGGCCCGGGCCGCCTGACACCACTTGGCAATCCCAGGGGTTTTCATTGGGAACCACTCACCGCGCCACATTTTAATCTTGAAGGAAGAAGGTTCCATAAAACAGACCCCCTGGACCGCAGGCCAGAGAACGTCACCTGGTTACCACTGAACCGAGCCTGGTCTCTGTGGTCAGGCTACTAGCGTTAGTGTCTGTAGGATCGTCACGCCGAGGAGCCCTCCTCCTCACGGGCCAGAGTCCCGCCGTGCTGGCACTGGCCAAACAGAACAGGCAGGCGGCCCTGGCTCCAGACAGCGTCCTGTCTAGGGCTAGGATGGAAACCATAGAAAGACACGGAGACAAGGAGGCCACGCTGGCCTGTAGGAGAAAGGGCCACCCCCTGGCTATGGAGGCCTCAAGAGCTGGAGAATCCACCACGTTGGTTGGTCACATGTTCCCGGGGTTAATCACCCGCATTCGCAAAATTCTCAACCTTTTTATTGGAATTTGTCTGGCTTGAATTTCCAGCCATTGGTTTGCCTTGTGCCTTTCTCGGCAAGGTTAAGGAGTCTCAGGAGCCAATGTTTTCCTGCTAGGGACGGCGCTTGGATGTTGTGAATAAGTCACCGCTGTGACGTAGTGGGTTGTGAGTGACCTCCACTGTCTGTTGTCTGCAGCACAGCCTGGCAGGGCAGGGGATGAGTCATTATGCAAGGGGGCTTGGAAACTCCTCAGACAGGTATCTCCCATGGAGCGGAACAATGGGAAGCAGGGGAGTGGAACCCTGGATGGGGGCAGGGCTGGAAGTGAGGGAGTTAGAGTCTGTCTGGGAGCATGGAGGAGACAGCCTAGGGAAGGAGCTGGGGAGTGGGCTGGGATTGTAGGGCCCAGCCACCCCCCATCGCAAAGGGGGGCACTGAGGCCTCTTAGCTGCAGTTCCTGTAACCAGATGACATCTGTGCTGTGCTGTATCCTGGAGAAGCAATAAACTCCCTCTATTCTACTGGCTGGTGGAGTCTGTTCGTGCCATTACGGGGGTGCAGGAGTTAGGGGACCCCGACGCGTCGTCACAACCGCTCAATCTTTTTTTTTTTTTTTGGTGGGCTGAACAGGGAAAGCTCCTTATGCTGCCAGGCTGCTGGCAGCCAGAAGGGCTTCTGGGGCTGGGATCGAGGGGAAGGAACCCAAATAAAACTGTGGAATGCATCAAACAGGGCAGGTTGAAATAGGTATCGCACCCCCACTCCCCACGAGGGAGGAAAGCATCTCTCCCCTTCCCTTTATCCCCTCTCCTCCTGACAGGGACTACATTTCAGAGTGGAAGGAGACAGTGCAAATGCCCTCCCCAACTGCTGTTAAAGGCCGAGATGCGTGGTGGGCCGTACTGGAAGGACACGGCGGCTTCCTGGTTCGGGGGCCGCCCCGGCAGATAGAACCCAGGTGTTCTGACTTGGAAACTGAGCCACGCTGACAAGGGAGGCATGAGCGGGCACAGCCGGGGGGAGCCCCTGGTGATGTTTTCACAGGCTCCAGTTTTTTTCTGACTGTGGCGCTCCGAGAAGTCTCCTGTCCGAGCGACATCGCAGCTAAATACAGGGCCCATTGCCCAGGAGACAGACTTCAGTCAGGGCCGGTGAGGACCAGGAACGTCTCCCAGTTGCAAAGGGCCTGGTTTGAACGTGCCTTTCATGTCCAAGGAGCCTCGGCTGTTGGCTGGTGTCACTCACTGCCTTTCATTGGAGAGCCACTCCCAGTGCAGCCAGGCGGGGTGGACCCCAGTCCATACATGGCTGCTGGGGGCCCCGGGCAGACCTGCATTGGGCTGCTCTAGAGGACCCACAGTGAACAGCCAGGCGGGGTGGACCCCAGTCCATACATGGCTGCTGGGGGCGCCGGGCAGACCTGCATTGGGCTGCTCTAGCAGACCCACAGTGAACAGCCAGGCGGGGTGGACCCCAGTCCATACATGGCTGCTGGGGGCGCCGGGCAGACCTGCATTGGGCTGCCCTAGGGGACCCCCAGTGAACAGGGGTTTGGGGGTGGAGCTGACGGGCGTGGCTGACTGAGGGGAGGGGCACCGCACATACCCCTGCAGCCATTCTGGGCGCTGCCGCCTCCACGGGGGTCATGGGTCAGCGTTCCCATCCCCCGCCCTGGCAGTGCCTGGCCCAGGCTGGGAGGCAGCCAAATCCGGGGCTAACTCCTGGGCACGTGCCATCGGGAGCACAAGGCACACCTGCTAAGAAGGAGCAGTCTCCACTCTTGAGGTGTCAGGAGCTGAAAGCCGCCCTACCCCCCGGCTCCTTGGGCCCACCGAGAATCTCACCCCTGGCCAGGTGCCCAAAGCAGCGGCTTGTTAGTGGCGAGGACCGTCAGCCCCGATCCCAAAGTGCGGGTTGAAAACTTCTCGCCTGCCGGAAGAGCGCTGCACCAAAGCCCACGCGTTTCCTCTGGCCACAGCGCGCCGCCTTGCTCGGAACTCTCCGTGGGGCGTGCACTGGCCGTGGCGCTGCCGCCTGGTTCGGAACTCTCCGTGGGGTGTGCACGTGCTGGCCGTGGCGCTGCCGCCTTGCTCGGAACTCTCCGTGGGGTGTGCACGTGCTGGCCGTGGCGCTGCCGCCTTGCTCGGAACTCTCCGCAGGGCACACGTGCGCTGGCCGCGGCGTTGTCGCCTGGCTCGGAACTTTCCGCGTGGCACGCATGTGCTGGCCGTGGCGCTGCCGCCTGGCTCAGAACTCTCTGCAGGGCGCGCTGGCCGTGGCGCTGCTGCCTGGCTCGGAACTCTCCGCAGGGCACACGTGCGCTGGCCGTGGTGCTGCCGCCTGGCTCGGAACTCTCCGGGGGGCGGGTGCTGGCCATGGCGCTGTCGCCGGCCATACTCCGTTAGTATTTGACAGTGACTCAAACGTTAATGGAAGAATGCTTGATGGATGGTTGCGAGAAATGGGTAATTATCTCAGCTTAACGGCACATGCCCTTTGGAGGCCCAGCAATTCCTGGAATGATGGCCCTTTTCCGTCTCATGAAAAATGCAGCGCTTAATGCTAATTCTCCCGCAGAAAGAGCCCCTTTCACCTCAACGGACCCTGAAGCATTTTACAAACGGAGAGGGATCACTCATCCAGCCTCGTAATGCGGCTGCTTCTGGGGTGAAACAGTGCTCCACAGCCGAACACAACTGCTGAGGCCAGGAAGAGCAGAGCCTGCAGGGTTAGTTTAGGGAGGCAGAAAGCAATGATCTGCCTTGGAATTTGTCCAGGACGTTGGGCTAACATCTGCGTCAGCACAAAGGGGCCCTGGAGCGTTATCATAATACAACTCAAGCGTGCAAGGAACTCCGCAGAGCAGAGGAGATTATGCCCAAAGTGTAGATACTTGCAATAGAAGTGTAGCCATGACCCCCGGCGAGAAGGACAGAAATGCTAGATGAGAGAGACAGGAGAACAAGGGCCCAGGCCCCGAGCCTGTAAGTGGATCCAAGTGCAGGGTTTTACTCCTGGAGTACAACGGAAGAAGAGCAGAGCTGTGCTCATGGCTCCTTTCATATACTCATAGAACACTAGAACTGGAAGGGACCTCGAGAGGTCATCGAGTCCAGTCCCCTGCCATCACGACAGGACCAAGCACCATCTAGATCATCCCTGATAGAGGTCTATCCAATCTGCTCTTAAATATCTCCAGTGATGGAGATTCCACAACCTCCCCAGGCAATTTATTCCAGTGTTTAACCCCCCTGACAGGCAGGAAGTTTTTCCTAATGTCCAACCTAAACCTCCCTTGCTGCAGTTTAAGCCCCTTGCTTCTTGTCCTGTCCTAAGGCCAAGAACAACAATTTTTCTCCCTCCTCCTTCTAACACCCTTTTAGATACCTGAAAGCTGCTCTCATGTCCCCTCTCAGTCTTCTCTTTGCTAAACTAAACAAGCCCAATTCTTTCAGTCTTCCTTCATAGGTCATGTTCTCTAGGCCTTTCATCATTTTTGTTACTCTTCTCTGGACCCTCTCCAATTTCTCCACATCTTTCCTGAAATGCGGTGCCCAGAACAGGACACAATACTCCCACTGAGGCCTGATCAGCACAGAGCAGAGCGGAAGGAGGACTTCTTGTGTCTTGCTCACAACAGTCTGGTTAATGCCTCCCAGAATCATGTTTGCTTCTCTTGTGACAGCGTCACATTGGTGACTCCTATGTAGCTTGTGGTCCACTCTGACCCCAGATCCCGTTCTGCAGGGCTCCTCCCTAGACAGTCGCTTCCCGTTCTGTGAGAGACACGGATCGTTCCTTCCTCAGTGGAGATTTGCAGGGTCAGAGGCCATAGACATGGAACTCTTCGTTTAGCCAGGTGGGAAACTTGCCGCTGCTGCCGTGTTTTTGGTGGCGTTGGCATCAGAACTGGCCCTGGGCTGTGATTTTGTGCCGGGAGAGAGCTGGGCAGGCATTCGCGGTCACAGCTGGGCAGGACTGGGGCTTTCTGGTTCAGCCAAAGGGAGGCGGAACGACGCTTCCAAGCGGCGGCCTGCGGAATCGGCCCAGTGCTAAGTTAGAGGGAACCCAGCCGCCCAGTTGCATCCCCAACTCCACTTCCCATGTGCTGGGATTTCCAAGGAGGGCTCCCATCCAGTGCTCATGGTGTGCCCGGGGCTGAGCCCCGCACCTCTGGGCCTGGCAGGTCCCAGCTCCAGCACGTCCAGCACCTCTGGGCTCGCTGCATCTGTTCTGAACGTAGACCAACTGCTTGTGCACCGGCCCTGCTTCCATGACAACCGGAGCACCTACCGCTGTGGCCGATCTTGCCGTGCCCGCGTGATGTGACGGCGTCCCACCAGAAAGCAGGCGGCACGTGATTTCACTGGCACGTTTGTTTATTTTGAATGCACGGTGGCCCGGACCCCGTGCCGCCGGCGCCCCACAGGCATGAAACACATTCGACACTGGATTTGGGATAGTGATAGTGAGCAACACAACTGTGACCGAGCCGTTCCAGCCGCGACGTGGCCTCCGTGTTCCGCTCCCTCTCCCTCTCCCGGGAGAGTGCACTGGTCACGCAGCGTGTCCTTCGGTCGTCCACTCTGGCTTCGAGAGGACACACATGCAAAAACCCAGGCCGCCCCTTGCTGGGAAAGTCCTGCGCCAGCTCCTTGCCACTCCATCCAGAGCCTGTTCCGCCCAGCGACCTGGGAGAGCTCAGCTCCCCTGCTGTCCCAGAAGCGAAACGTCCCTTTTCCTCCCGTCAGTTCGCTGGCATCGCTCACCACCTCCGTGCCTGGCCCCAGGAGGCTCTCTCGCCAGGGATCTCCACCCAGGCAGGAAAGGGGCCCCCAAAGGCAGCCAGCCCCTGCAAGGAAACAAGCCCCATGCTGGTTAGCAAACAGGTTTCAATGGGAGACAAGAGTACCCCGGGAAAGATCCCAGAACGACGGGGAATCAATAGGAATCTTTCTATTAATGCCAACGGGCCGGCATCGAATCCTAAACGGATACAACCAAGGCAGCCTGGCCCTCCATAGGATCGTAGTATAATTTACAGAGTACAGGAGAAGCCGGGCCTGGAAAGAAATGAGATTCCCATGCAGGGGTGTGAGAGGTCCCTGGACTAACGGGCCAAGCCAAGCAGAAAATCCCACAGGGCCCATATCTAACATTATGTCTCTGCTTGGTGTTTTCTCCCCTCTCCAAAGACCGATCCTCTTGGGAAGAGCAGTGACCAGTACAGTTATTAGATTGCAGCCGTCACCAACATCTTAGTCCGGAGCCAGGAGTAGGACTCAGCAGATCTGAGCCTTTCAAATATGTCTCCCCTGAATTCTGGCACAGGGTTAGAAGTGGATCTGCACGGCATTGGCTGAAGAGCCATTCACATGCCACTCTCATCTACGTAACCAGCTGGGTTGCTCTCCCAGCTCAGTTCTGCCCCCTGCTCTGAATTCAGAGATTCCCTCTTAACAGTACGTAGCGAAGTGCATAAAACCACTTACGTGCCAGGGAGAAGGTCCGGTTGCTACATCCTACAGGTCCGAAGGGTGTGTCCGGGGACGGGGAGTGTGCCAGCCCGCGCCAGGGCAGCTGGTGGCGCCCGGGGCAGTAGAGTAGCTGTCATCTCTGTGTGTGTGCTCCATTATTGCGAGTGATTTGGTCAGCACGCGCTCGGGTTCTTATTCCCTGGCACGCAACGCAAGTGGCATGCTGAGTCGCTGTCCGAAATGCCCTGCCGGGGTTCCCCCGATTGCCACCGGAGCCTGGTGTTTGTTCCTGCCCTTTCATGCGGGTGTGCCCAGCAGGAGAGGGATGACCGGAGCTGGTCTGACCCTGCTCCGTACAGTGCCCCTGTTCGCTCCAGCAGGCGCTGTGCCCGCAGGACCGACAGTCTAATACCAAGGGGCTTGCGTGTGACAGAGGCACTTTTAACAGAAGCTGCTCCTGACCCGGAGTCAGACCTCCGATGGAAGGGAGAGCGTGGGGCATTCGCCCCATCGGACAAGCCAGGCTCGCCGGCGGCAGGCACAGACCGCACAACTGTACACAGCAAGGAAAGGCACCATCAGCCAGGCAACTGCCTCAGAACCAACCCTTCCCGGGATCGCCCGGGGCAACCGACTGTGCAGCGCTAGGAGAGGTCCCTTTGCAGTGACACCGGCTCTGCTTTGTCTGGCAGAGAAAACGAGGTCCCTGATTTATACACAACTGAGCCCATTGGAGGGCTGCAATAAAACCACCGATCAGAGTCCTACCGGGCTTCTCCCCAACAGCCACCTCTTCCAAGCAACGTCCCCAGGGGAGCTTACGTCAAATTTCAATACATGTCAGAAATGGGTGCAAGTCACAAAGGGCAGACCTGGATCTCAGAGCCCTCAGACTCTGGGGGTAAGTTTCAGGGGCCTGGACTGGCCCTGTTCTAAAGTCAGGAGGCATTTGCTCTGTGGGGCAAGGACTTGTTCATCTGTGATCGGCCGCGAAAGGGAGACCATGGTGCTGGCCCACACTCTGAACACCCCCAATGCTCAGGAGTGTTTGGATCGAGAAGGATGGGCTGGGCCCATGTCAGTGTCACACAGCACTTATTATCCAGAACCATGCCAACGCTCTGACCCGAACCTGGCTCCCAAGCAAGCCCCAGAATGCTCTGGCCCGACAGAGCTTTCCCCTACGGAGTCACTCCCGTTCCCCCAAGCGAAGCAGCGTTCGGTCACTTCCGCCCCATCAAGTCGGGCCACGCTTTCATGCCGGCTCGGAGCCCAGCCAGACCAACAGCGGCAGCCTTCTCTCCAGGGTCCACGCCCTCTCATGCTTGCCGCGGGACCTAGCCACTTACTTTTTCCCGAGCTGGCGCGCCACATCGCAGCGCTTGAACCCTTCCAGCTGATAGAGGCGTTTGGCTAGGCGCTTGGCGGCGGCGCTGTCTGCCCTGCAGCCGTTTGCTAAGGTGTCCGTGCTGCCGTGGTCGAGCTGTTCCGTGCTGCCCAGGTCGGAGTCCGAGTCGGAAAGGGCGTCTTTTAAGCTGGCGTCACTGCGGGGTGAACAGGAATCAATGAACGAAACAGGCAGGGGATTTTCCGGAGCCCTCAAAGCAAATCCCCAACTGCTCTGTCATGGATCTGTTTGCAGAGAAACTCGGACACCTTCCCTAGACTGGCTGCAAGATGTTTGTCAGAAACCCAGACGCTTGGTCAGACCTGGGCGGGATGGTTCCTTTCTGGGGCCACATCTCCACTTGCCGGAGGATTGACGCTCTGGCGCTCAATCCTCCGGGGTTTGATTTAGCGGGTCTAGTAAAGACCCGCTAAATCAAATGCTGAGGGCGCCCCCATCAGTGCCGGCATGCCTCGCTGTCGTCAGGAATAAGGGAAGTCGACGGGTGCATTTCTCCCATCGACCTCCCACTGTGGGGCTGCCCCAGAAAACTGGTGCATGGCACGTCGACTCCAGCTCCACAATTTACGTGATTCCTCCACCCTGCCCCCTAGTGAATGGAAGAGTAATGGAGCTCATTAGCGTTCTACATCAGCCGAGTTACACAGCTTCAGCATCTCTAATTCAGACCGACCCCGTTTCCTTGTGTTATGGCAATTCCTCTCGTAAGCGGCTCTGGCGTGCACCATCCTTCTCGCTCGCCAAGGGTTCTGCGGCTGTACAGGAAATTCATAGAATCATAGAATACTAGGACTGGAAGGGACCTCGAGAGGTCATTGAGTCCAGTCCCCTGCCCTCTAGGCAGGACCCAGTACTGTCTAGACTATCCCTGATAGATATTTATCTAACCTACTCTTAAATATCTCCAGAGATGGAGATTCCACAACCTCCCTGGGCAATTTATTCCAGTGTTTGACCACCCTGACAGTTAGGAATTTTTTCCTAATGTCCAACCGAAACCTCCCTTGCTGCAGGTTTCTCTGTCTATGTCTCGCCGTGACCCCAGGCTTGGGTCCCACTATGAGAGAGAGAATGATGGACCCGTGTCCCCACAGATGGACACTGGCTGTTCATTGCCGTGGCACGTAGGGATGCACAAGAGAGAACACTAATAGTCGGTGTGTCGAGGAGCGCGAGTTAGGTGGATGGGCTCCCCCGTGCTCAGTGCTGTACAACCACAGAACAAACGCCATGCCCAGCCTCCGCGCTCCCCGCCTGCCTTACCTGATGGAGCTAATCAGCTTCGAGGCGTCTTCCTCCGCTCCCTCGACGTGGAACCCGTTGGGGATGTTTTTCAAGGATAACCGGCTGAGCACGTTCTCTGACCGGCTGCTGGTAATCGAGTGCCGCAGGGGGCTCCCCAAATCACCCTCGGCTGGCCTCGCGGCGGCCTGCTCTTCCTTATCCGCCTCCAGGGCTGCGTTCTGCTGGGCCCCCAGTTTCTGGTCCCCGAGTTCTGGGCTTTCCTTGGCCCGTTGCTGAATGAGGGGGGTGAGCGGCGCCTCGAAGCTGACGCAGCTGTCGGTCTCGTCGGTGAGGGAGAGCACGTCCAGGGAGTCCAGGCTGCTGTAGTACGTGCCCTTCATGAGCTCGGACTCCACGATTTTTTCAAAGGTGGAGCTGAATCCATCCCTGATGTCTTTCAGCTGCAGGTGCTCCTTGTCCTCCTCCGGGCAGCCCTGCGCGGCTTCCCCCGCTGCCAACCTGCAACACAAGGGCAGACGTGTGAAGCCCCCAGGGCGCTTGTGCAGGGTCAGGGCGGCCATGCCTGGGAGAAGGGCGGCCCAGTGGCTCCAAGGCTGGCCTAGGGCTTGGGAGCAGCCCCCGGCTCAGTCCCAGACTCGTGGGCAGGTCACTTAGGCCTGAGGGCACAGGAATGTGACGCCTAAGTCCCTATTCTGGGACCACTGCAGGTGCCTAAACCCAGGGCCGGCCCACAACATTTTGGCACCTGAGGTAGGGAGCTGAAATGACTCCTCCAGGCTCCCTCGCTTGGGCCAAAACTTTGAAAGGTCTCGATTCTGCCTCCTTCCTGTTCTGCTCCTCTCAAGGGGCTGCTCTGCTACCTACACATGCACCCGCAGCAGACACAATGTTCTGCACTCTGGGTCCTAGTGGCACCCCCCCAGTCTGGCACCCGAGGCGGCCGCCTCAGTTTGCCTCATGGTAGGGCCGGCGCTGCCTGACCCCCTCAGCGTCTGTGGTTTGGCAGTGGAGGTTCCCTCACTGGCTGTTTCTGCCACTGGGCACCCTCACCACTGCTTCCCCCGGGGCACCTGCCTTCGCCTCAGCCCCACAGCGACGCACTAAGCCAGGAGCCAGGCGCTTGGCCCAGTCCTTTGGGTGCGGAGAGCCACCTGCCTCCTCAGGCAAGCTCACGCAAAGGGGCGGGGGGAGGGGCAGAGGGACCAGCCTCCTCGCCTAGGGTTAGGGTGCTCACCCGGGATGTGGGAGACCCCGGTCCAAATCCCCCTGCAAAGGGATCTGTCGCCTCTGTGGTGAGACTCCAAGCGCTGGGCTTCGGGGCGCTCTCTGTCTCCCTGGCTGCACCGTGGATAAATCCCTGAAGAGCCTTTGCAGCAGGACCCTGGGGCTCCCTGCTGGGCCAGTGCTCGACTCACCAGGCTACGGAGGCCTGCGCTCGCCGGCCCGATGGCTCTCGGAGAGCGCATCGAGCGAGAGCTGGAGCCGAGGCAGGCTCCGAATCAGAGCTCCACTGCCAGGACTTGGGAATGCTGGTCCCAGCTGCGCAGCAGACCCCCGTGGGCCCACCGCTCTGAACCGGGGTCACGTGCATCCGAGCTTGGGACTTGCCTGGTGCTCTGGGAAAGGCAGGAGCAAGCAAACCAGAATGTACATTGATCCGTGGATCACTAGAGGATTCCCTGCTCTGTTCCCTCCCTCTGGGACGCCTGGCATTGGCCACTATGGGCAGACAGGACCCTGGGCTGGATGGGCCTTTGGTCTGACCCCGTCTGGCTGCTCTATGGCCCGGCTCGCCCCCGCCCAGTGCAAAACGCCAGGACACGCTTCTGCACGGCTGGGACGGACTCTCCCACGAGCACAGCCCTGGATTTGGAACGTCAGGGGGCCACGGAGGACTTCAGCTCTGATGGCCCCAAACACAAGCCTCTCCGGCCCACCCCTGGGTGTGCCCGTCCCTCTGGGCCAGCTAGCCTGGAGCACTATGCCCTGTGCGGGGGAGTTCGCATTTCCCTTCTTCCCAAGGCGGGCGGGCGGGCGGGGGGCTTAGCGCCAGCGTGTGCCGTGCCTTACATAAATAAGCTGTGATAAATGAGTGCTGCTTCCCAGCAGGGAACATGTTAATGAGCTACAGGCAGAGACGGAAAACAAGGAACCAGGGCCAGCATTTCCCCAGCAGCCTCACGTGGTGGCAACTGAGCAAAGAAAGCCCAGGGGCAGCAAGTTTAGAGGGTTTTTTTTTTTAAATGTGCCCCCAGGATGCCCCCTCCGGGGCCGGGTAGAACCTGCCCCTCAGCCCACCACTGTCCGGGTGCACCGGGGAGAGGGCAGAGCATGCTGGACGGGGTTGGGGGGACTGGAATCAATTGTAACCCCTGTCTGTGAGGGAAACCCCTCAAGCCAAGGGGTGCAGCAGCCCCCCCAGCACCGGTGCCCCCGAGCTCTGCGTTTCAGTGCCCGTTCTGCTGAAAGCGCCCGGAGGGGCGGTGCTGAGCAGGAGTTCCTCCACGCGGCCTGGCGCCGCTCCACGGCAGCGTGAACAACGCCGGGCTGACGGGAATGCCCGCGTGGGACTGCCACAGCTGGACGCCGGTCTGCTGAAGGCCCCTTGTTGCCCTGGGCACGGGGCAGGGAGGGGCGGCACCTCGAGGTCGGGTTTGCAGCCGGGGTGGCAGCCAGAGAGGCGGCGTACCCGGTGGGCGCCCCCGTGGCCCGTCTGCACGCAGCCCATTCCCCACTCGGCTCCAGGGCCGGGGCAGGTCCGTCTGCGTTGGGAGACACCAGCCCCAGCCCCCAGACCGCTGGTGCGAGGCCGGCCGGGCAGCCAGCCCTACAAGGCAGCGTCCCTTCTCCAGGGCTCTCCTGCCCCAGCCCCCCCAGCCACCCACTCCCGGGGGCTGGGCAGCGCCTGTCGCACCTTTCCTGGGGGGTCTCGGCCCCCTGCGGGCATGGCTGCGTCCTCCTGAACTCCCAGGGTCTTCTGGGGCAGGGGGGCGAATCCATACCCCCGGCTGGGGGGGGGCATTCCCAGGGCCGGCCGGTCCCCTACTGAGTGCAGGGACCCCGCGGCCTCAGCGTCCCCACGGCGATCGCGACAGAATCCTGGGGTTCCCTAGCAACTGCCGGCCGGCCGGGTGCCCCATCACGGCCGCCCCGCTCCCCCGGGGGTGACGATGGGTCTCTAGCCTGGCTGTCTGGAGAGCCGGGGCAGGCAGGGGGCACTTCCCGAGGAGCAGCCTGACCCCGGGCAGATCTCCTACAGCCAGGGAGGCAGCAGCCATGCCAAGCAGCCCCCCGAGGCCAGCCTGCGGGAGCTGGGGGGTGGGCGGGGGGCAGTCCCAGCTGAGCAGGGGAAGGGGCCTCGGAGGTGAGGTGGGACGGTGGATCGCTGGAGACGGAGTAGGCCTGACAGGTGGCCTAGGCTGGGGGTGGGGAGCCCCAACGCTGTGTGCCCCCAAATGCCGTGGGTGGGAGGGGCAGGGGGCCAGAGCCTCTGGCGGCCGGGGGAACAAGTGGAGGGGGCTTGCATTTGCAGCAGTGGGCGGCCCCAGGCATTCACCGGAGGCAGCGGGGGTAAGAGGTTGAGAGCTGTGTCGCTCCACTTTTTCCTGCCCCGTGGGGGGTGTGTGCGTGTGCGCTGCTGGTGCCAGATACCTGCTAGTTCCCCACGTGGTCGTGCCCATGGGAGGGATCTTGGGGGAAGAGGCAGGGTTGGGGCAGGGGCGGGGTGGAGTGGGGGGAGAGGCTGGTCAGAGATGGGGCCGGGGCAGAGAAGGGGTTGTCCTGACCGTCCCCTGGGCTGGGGGGGCCTGGGGAGGAGTCACGTGGGGGGGGTTCATAAGGCAGGTGAGCCCCTGAGCCCGGCCCCCTCAGCACTCTCCCCTGCATGGGGCCGGATCCAGTGCATCCGAGAGAGCTGAGGGAGTTGGCTGAGGCAACTGCGGAGCCGTTGGCCATTCTCTCTGAGAACTCATGGTGGTCCCGGACAGTCGGAAGAAGGCAAATGTAGGCCCATGCTGGAGCAGGCCCTCGAGGAACCCGTTCTGGAGCACGTGGAGAGAGGGAGGTGACCAGGAACAGTCACGATGGATTCACCAAGGACAAATCCTGCCTGACCTGATTGCCTGCCGTGCTAGGGTAACTGGCTCCGTGGACATGGGAAGAGGGTGGATGTGATCTACCTGGACCTTAGCAAAGCGTTTGTTACCGTCTCCCCAGTTAAAGAAGGCCGGGCTGGACGAATGGACTGTAAGGTGGCTGGAAAGCTGGCTAGATCACTGGGCTCAGCAGGTAGAGATCGACGGCTCGATATCTGGCCAGCAGGCGGTATCCAGTGGAGTGCCGCGGGGTCAGTCTTCATTAACCATCTGAATGAGGGGCTGGTTGCACCCTCAGCAAGTTCCCGGATGGCACTAAGCTGGGGGAGAGGTGGATCCGCTGGGGGGTGGGGATAGGGCCCAGAGTGACCTGCACAAATCGGAGGACTGAGCTAAAAGAAATCCGAGGAGGTTCCACAAGGACAAGTGCAGGCTGGGGACCGCTGGGCGAGCAGCAGTTTGGCAGAAAAGGCGCTGGGGGTTCCAGTGGAGGAGAAGATGGAGATGAGTCAACAGGGCGCCCCGTAGCCAAGAAAGCTAGTAGCTGCGCAGAGCACAGCCTGGCACCCCCTGGCTCCACACCCTGCCGAGGCGCTAGTAGGCCCCAACACTGGGTGTCCGGGAGGGAGGCGAGGGTGAGGACAGACATGGAGCACGGGGGCGTGGTTCAGAACGCGGCAGAGCGGAGCAGGGACCACCCTCAGGAGGGCCAGGGGAGCTGCCCAAGCTTTCCTGCTCAGCCATTCTTAGCGGCACCTTTTCAGACTAGCACCTAGATCCCTTCACCCCCCGGCAATCCAGGGCTGCAAGCAGAGGCCTCCCAAGCGTTGCTTTGAGCTGGGGAGCGGTTGTCCTGGCTCAGGACAATGGTTGAAAGTTTCTGAAGTTTCTTTCACACCCAGACTGGGAGGAGAAGTTGAAAGTTCACGGGGTGTCCTAACCCCACAACACACAAATCACCCAGCCAGGTTCACGGAAGGGTTTTCTTTCCACGCTTTGCTTTGATGTTGTTGGCCCTTTCGTGAACTGTTTAACTGCAACCAGCTTCAATTCCCCAACCAAAAGTCAGTTCAAAGGGGGCCAAAAACCCGACTGATTTCCAAAAAGGTCAAAACGGGACTTTTCGATAATGTTGAAGAGAAATTTCCAAACAAACGCTGCAAGGAGAAATTCACAGAGGAGAACCGCTTCCTGCTAACGGGTTCAGTTGCGAGGAATTGGCGTCTGTCCTGACAAAAACGGGCCATCTGACAATTTCCACCGCTCTCCAGAGCATGCACGTTGGTTATGAAGCATCATGGCCGGTGGAAGAGATTGTCCCACGCGAGTTGCAGTGTGTGGCTAGTTTTCACGGGGAAACGCTCCTTGTGCTTTGGTGTGCCGTTCTGCCCGTCCTCGGGAAAACATTCACCAGCCGCGCTCCTAATGGCCAAGCAGGTCTCTGCGATGCTTCGGCCAACGGTTCCGTTCGCGAGCAGTTTCCGTGGGCACCAGGAAAGGAGGCTGGCCTTTCGAGCCGCCACTGCCAGCAGCAAGAGTCAGGCTGGGAGGGTAATAGCTCCGGTCTTGCATCCCTGCAGGGCAGGAGTCGTTGTTCTCTGCAGAACCCTCAGGAGCTCTCTGCTTCGGTGACCTTGCATATGCCTAGTGATGGCGAGTCCTCACCTGCCCGAGACGGGGACATCTACGCTGCAGAAAGGCATGTGCAGAGACCCTCAGGGCCTGGCTCATCTGGCTTCCAGCTCGCAGGGCTCGTACCACGGAGCTGAAATAGCAGTGCAGCCGTTTAGCTTCCTGCTATTCATCAGGTGTCGCCTGCCGTCATCGGGGACCTGCTTGCAACGGCTGCTCCCCTTAGGCTGGGGAAGCGGAGGGGCCGCCCTTCCCCAGATCTTCACTAGACACACCAGAGTTGAGGCAGCGTGGTTCAAGTCACATCTCCAAGGCCACTCCTAGCCAGATGTACTTCTCCGGCTCTGTTCCTGCACTACCTGAGCACCTCGTGGTGGGTAAGGAAGGGCCATCAAGCCCACATTACAGATGGGGAACTAAAGCCCAGAGAGGCTAAAGCCCAGATCCTCAAGGGCCCGTAGGCTCCAAACTTGCCCTGAAGTCACTAGAGTGAGGTGTTAAGTGACTTGCCCAAGGTCACACGGAAGCCTGTGGCAGAGCAGAGACCATAACCCCATGGGTTCTGATCCAGCCAGCAGATCCTTGTCCTCTTCACTCTCCAGCCTGTCTCCTGGGAGAATGTCCTTTTGCATGGGGCCCTGGCTCCACCCAGGCCCGGGGTCTGAGATCAGCCTGAGCCTCTGAGGGCAGAGAATTGGGCTCGGGGATAAAACACAGAGTGAAAACTTTAGGGAGGGCTGGGGAAATGAAGGCTTTGCCGAATGTTGTGGAGTGGAATTTGCATAAATCAGAGTAGAGCTGCATGGAAGTGCGCAAATGTATGCTAATGGATGCAAACGACAGCAGACACGTCCAAAGCGGTGGCTGCTTCCTGGTTTGTTGCTAAAGATTTCATTTGAAAAGGTGGCTAACGCACTCATGGGCAGGGGACCGGACCCGTGGAGCCCAGAGCTCTTTGCCAAGCTTGGACACTGACTCCCTGCATGTCCTTGGGCAACTCAGTTGTCCTGTCTCTAAAATGGGTTATCTGAGACTGTCCTTCCCCCACCACCTCTCTGCAAAGTGCTTTGAGATCTCTGGGGAAACATTCTGTACAAGTGCAAATGAATAACTAATGACTAATTAGGATCTATTATTCAGGGCTTAGATGCCCCAGGCGAGGCATCCAGCACACAAAACGGGTGACAGCAAAGAACAATGAAATCGCTCACAGAGAGTAAAAGCACGTTAGAGCTGGCTCAGCTCCACTGACTTCCACAGAACTTCGGCTCCTCCCCTCAGCTCTGCATTCCGTCTTTCTAACGGCTTCGTTACGCACTTAACGAATCACACCGGCTCTTAATGGCCAGAGCGTAATGGGGGGTGGTGGTCGGCCTGGCAGTTCATGAATGAAGACTTGAAGATACATTGTGTGTGATATATCCGGACAAACTCAGTCCTTGTGCAAGCAGATGGATCTCTGTGGATTTTAGTGGAGCTGCACCTGCTTACACCAATGCTGAATTTCCCCCCACCTAGATGCTTCCACGTAGCAGAGCATAGGTAGCAGGTTTAAAACAAACAAAAGGAAGTACTTCTTCACGCAACGCGCAGACAACCTGGGGAACTCCTTGCCAGAGGATGTTGTGAAGGCCAAGACTTTAACAGGGGTCAAAAAAGAGATTGGTAAATTCATGGAGGACAGGTCCCTCAATGGCTATTAGCCAGGATGGGCAGGAATGGTGTCCTTAGCCTCTGTCAGGGATGGGAATGGGTGACAGGGGAGAGACCATGCTTGCACCTTTCTTGTGCCCTCAGTCTTTGACCAATAGACTCTACAAGAGAGCTCAAGGGAGGCTTTGTTCCTCTGTCAGCCTGGAGCCGGCACAATGCATTCCTGAGTCCGGCGGCAGTCGCATGCTTCGCTGCACACCCGTTCTCTTCTTATCCTTGGAACTGGCGCCCTGTACGCGCCCTGAAGCCACGTTGCTCCTGGCCTTGCTCCGGGCAGGATCTCCTAGGGGGGCCCCACTGTCACCAGACCACCCAGGAGCTGGGTCAGCGCAGTGGTGTCCAGGTTCAGGTTGTGGGGCCTACCGGGCGGCACACTGGGCTCCGCCCTGCAGAAGACCTCAGGGGACAGCCAGGCCCCAGCCGTTGGCGTGGATTAAACTCGCCCTTATGGAACGGAGGAGCCGCGTGCGACGCCCCCAGACCTCAGCAAAGCGCCGCTGGCCCGTGCGCTGGTTCTCCTCCCTCGCGCGGTGGGGCGGCCGCCTCTCTTCTGAGGAGACTGCCAGACTCGCCCGCCTCACCCTGGGAGACGGCCCCAATCTTCAGCCCCCGTGTCCAGGACGCCAGGGCAGCCCCCCGACGCCTCGCTGTGCCCCGGGGCCGTCCCGAATGACTTGCCTCCATGCTTGGGACCTGGGGCAGCCCTGCGGGAACGTCTCCCATCCCCGTCCAGAGGCCCACGCACCTGCTAACCACGCGCCTCGCGGCGGCTGTGCTACCCCCAGGACAGCGGCTCTGCTGGGGCCGCTAGTGCCCCTGGAAATGCCCGAGGGGAGCAGGAAATCCCGCGCAGACCCCCTCGCAGAGCGCTCTCCTGCGCATTCCCCAGGCAGTGCCGGGGGTGGACGGGCCCCCACACCCCATAGATCCTGGGGGACCCAGCGGGGTCTCTGCCCTCTGCCTGGAAGCCCAGGGCATCCCTACCACTTCTGGCCCTCCAGGGCATCTGCATGGGAGGAGATCCCCTTCCCCCATCAAGTCCGCCAGGGGAAAAAGCCAGCCAGGCTCTGGGTTGTGCGTGAGGCTTGGCAGTGGGACGGTGTCTGCAACTCCAGCCCTGCGACCAGCCCGCTGCACCGCCCCGGCCTGCCCCTGCAGATCCCCAACCCCCGAGGGGGCTCAGCCGGGCGCTGGGGCAGGGAAGCATGGTGCGCCGGAAGGAACTGCTCCCTCTGCCCAGGGAGCAGCCTTCCCTTCCCCCAGCACCAAAGCCAGTCAACCCCGAGCACCTGCGGGGAGTGGACCTCACACCCCTGGATCTAACACCAGAGCCGCTGTTGCAGAAACTCAGGGTCCAGGGCAGGGACCAGTTTGTTCAGTGGGGGGGGGAGGGGTGCTGAGAGCCCTGGAGCCAAACTGTGACCCCCGTGTGGAATGGAAACCCCTTCCGGCCCTGGGAGCCCAAGTTCTAGCCCTCCTGGTACAGGCCCAGCCTGTGATAGGTGTTTAGGCACCTAACGCCCATTGGTTTCAATGGGAACTCAGTGGGTTACTGCAGGGTGGCACGTAAGAACCGGTGGGTTATTGTAGGGCAGCATGTAAGAACCAGGGGGTTACTGCAGGGTGATACGTAAGCACCGGGGGGTTATTGCAGGGTGGATGTTAGCACCGGGGGGTTATTGCAGGGTGGATGTAAGCCCCGGGTGAGGGGTTATTGCAGGGTGGCCCATGAGTGCGGAGCTACTGGCATTTTGTGCCAGGAGGAGAAGGAAGCGAACCTCTTCTCTGCACACACCCTGTGTGGGGCATGGAGGCACTGGAGGCTGTGTCACCCCTCGCCAGATCAGAGGGTCTCCCCGGAGAAGAGGAAATAGGGGCTCAATCCTGCAAGGCGCTGGGTGCTCTGGCCTGACCCAGGGCCCGTTGCTGTCTATGGGAATCTCTGCATTAACTCCAGGACGTTTTGTGCCGGTTGCACCTCCCTAGCCCGGCATTCTCTGGTCCAGCAACATCCCTGGTCCGCCAGGTTTAGCCGGATGGCCACTTAGCACCTTTCCCGCGGACCCATCAAGTCTGTTACCGCCCCCACCCCGTGCTGCGTGCGGCTGGTTAGGGCTAATTCCCCCGCATGGCTTCTCAGAGCCCGGCCGGCAGCGGGGTGCGGGTGATGCCGCCGGACGATACTGACCTCCCGGGGTTGGGCGAATTCTCTGGCACCGGTGAGGTCCCGCGGGTGCCGGACTAGAGGGGTCCCGGGGGGCCACGAGCGCGCTTGGGACCGATGGGTCCTACCCTCAGTGTAAGGGGGGGGACATGCACATGCACATTCAGCTCCGCGCAGGAAACAAGCGGGGACCCCCCCCCAGTTACCTGCGCTGCTGCTCCGCGTCCTCGGCGCTGTGCCCCTCGGGCGAGTCCGGGGCCCTCCGCGCCCCGCCGAGCGCGCCCTGCAGCCCCCGGCTCGGCCAGTCTCCCTCCTCCAAGCCAGCCGCGCTGCCCGGCGCCGCCGCTGCCTCCTCGGCGGCCGCGCGGCGGGGCTCCAGCCCGGGGTGCAGGCCGTTCGTCAGCGCCGCGCCGGCCGGGCTGCTGCTGCGGCTCCCGGGGGGCTCGCGCTGCCTTCCCCTCGGCACGTGGCCGGCCCCCCGGCCGGGGCTCTCATTGGCCAGGCCCCGGCGGTCCTTCGCGCTGGGTGGCTGCGCGCCGGCCCGGGGGCGGGCCCTGTCAGCGGCGGGCTGGGCGCGCGGCTCGGGGTGCTCCGCGGCGGCCGGCGGGCGGGGGCCGTGCTCGTTCATAGTCCGGGCTCCGGGCGCGGGGGGGCCGGCTCAGTCCGCCCTGCGAGGGGGAGAAGCAGCGTGAGCGGCGGGGCCGGCCCCCGCGAGCGGCCTTGCTCCCCCCCCAGGGGCAGGAGACCCCCCCAGCCCCCGGGGGTCCCCCCCACCCGCGTATCGCGGGACCCTTTGGAAACTCGCCCCGGAATAGCAGGTGGCGCAGGGCGAGGGCCCGGCTGCGTTATGCCCTGCAGCGGGCAACAGCTGCAGCCCCCGCAGATCGGGCCCGGGGCCCACGTGTGGCCTGCTCCCCTAAGGAACCCGCCCAGGGCTTGTGCGCCCCGATCCAGCGCACCTGCCCCCGCGCTCGGGCCCATTCCGAAAGACTTCGGAGCCCTCTGCAGCCTCTGGCCCCGTGGGGCTCTCACAGGCCGCCAGTGTCATGCTTTCGAGTCTAGAGGGGCCCGGGTTCAGCCCCCCTGAAAAGCGGCCCGGGGGCCTCTGGGAGGCGCCCGTCACAGGCCAGAGTGGGGCAGGTGCTTTAGGCAGGGCCCTTCAGGCTAATGGCTCCAGGAGCGAGCGCTACGTCTCCAACACGAACTCATCCAATGCCAGGGCCAGCAGGGACCTCAGCAGCCATCCAGTCCAGCCCCCTGCCCGAAGCAGGACCAACCCCAACTCCACCATCCCAGCCAGGACTGGAACACCTCTAGGGACGGAGATTGCACCCCCTCCCTAGGGAACCCAGCCCAGCGCTTCCCCACCCTCCTAGGGAAACAATTTTTCCTAATATTCTACTCAGACCTCCCCCACTGCAACTTGAGACCATTGCTCCTCCTTCTGTCACCTGTCTCCTCTGCCTCTCTCCAGCCTCCTTGGAACCCCCTTCAGGGAGTTGGAGGCTGCTCTCAAATCCCCCCTCACTCTTCTCTTCTGCAGACTAA
This sequence comes from Rafetus swinhoei, assembly GCA_019425775.1. NCBI lineage: Eukaryota > Metazoa > Chordata > Testudines > Trionychidae > Rafetus > Rafetus swinhoei. The sequence continues at coordinate 40,468,771 of CM033428.1, read as the reverse complement.
ACAAGCCCAAATCCCTCAGCCTCTCCTCGCAGGTCATGTGCTCCAGCCCCCTAATCATTTTGGTTGCCCGCCACTGGACCCTTTCCAATGCGTCCACATCCTTTCTGTAGCGCGGGCCCCAGAACTGGACACAACACTCCAGATGTGGCCTCACCAGAGCCGAATAAAGGGGAAAATCACTTCTCTAGATCTGCTGGCAATGCTCCGCCTAATGCAGCCTAATATGTTATTAGCCTTCTTGGCTACCAGGGCGCCCTGTGGACTCCTATTTAGCATTTGGTGGCTGCCGACAGGGGCACACCGCTCCCTCTAAGACCCTGGCAGCCCCAGCCACCTGCAGCTCAAACAGCACCCTGTCCCAGTACACACACAGGCTGGTGTTGGGAAGGTGCCCAGCGGTGGGTTGACAATGCGGGCTGCTCCTTGTTTTAGCTTCACCCCGGGCCTGGCGCTAGGGCTGCAGCCATCCAGGGAATGGCCCAGGTAGCACCAGAAACGCTCCTGCTGTGTCTGCCCCTCCACCTACAACCCTCCTCCGCCACGAGGCCCACAACCACCCGAGCAACGGGGCTGCGGCAGGCTGAGCCCACTGCCTATCACGCTGACCCAGGCTGCCTCCGCGTTTCCCTGGGCTCCTCCACCTGTTTCCGCCTGTTGTCTCCTGTCTTGGGCTTGGACTGGAAGCTCCCTGGGGCAGGGACCCTGGTTTGCTCAGCATTTGCTCAGCGCCTAACGAGATGGCCCGGGGCCAGGGCTTGTTGATGCTGTTAGACCAGAGTGAAGCTCAGGAGACATCCGACTCCCAGGGTGAGCGAGGGCACCGGGCCCCCCCGGGCGACGGGGAGATACTGCAGGGTTAGCTGTGTCGGGGCCGGGGGGCTATTTGGGGTTAAAACAGCATGACGGGTTCATGGCACTGCAGGCGTGGGAGCAGGGGGATTGCCTCCCAGATGGGTGTGGTAATCCTTTACCTCCCAGTTCAAGGCAGATTCAGTCTGGGGCAAGGGGGTGGGAATAACAGGGGGAGTTACGATGTCGATAACGCCTTGTAGTGCAGCCGAGATGTGCAAACTTGCAAAATGATTCCTGCTGACTCTCTCTATTTAAAAATAGCCCCTTGGCTGGCAGCGTAACGCTTCTTTCCCCGTCCCGCACAGACTGCGGAAACGTGTCACCTGGCTGCCACTTAAGACCATCACAAACGTGTCCTTTATGACTAGCCGAAGGGACGCTACCCAGGCAGGACAGAAGAAGGACAACGCAGCGCTTGGATAAATACATGTCACTACAAAAAGGCACCTTGGCTGGGTTTTTTAAAAACAGATGTAGATATAAAACCTGCCACTCTTGCAAATACCGTAAGTGTTGCTGATTACAAAGTAGTATTCCCATAGAAACGAGTTGCAATGACATCCAAGCTTGGTATGCAGAGGAAAGCCGTGACCTACAAACCGCACTCCGATATTGCCGAGGTTTCAGTATTCTTGGGGGCGGGAGTAGGCACAAGGGGAGGGATACCTGAAAGAACTGTAAAGAGAAATGAATTGTATCCAAAGCGGGAGCATGGGATCCTAGATAGTGCAGAGACCAGCCAGCCAGGATGCCTGGGTCCCTCCCATTGCTATTTCTGTGTCTAACTCACTTGCTGGAGCAGGTCCTTCCATTCCCCTGCTTCCGTTCCCGGGCGCGAGAAATAGGGACCGTGCTGTCCTGTCGGGCGCCGGGCGGGATTCGTTAATGTTTGTCCAACACGTTGAAAGGCCTGGATGTCGGATAAATGCAACTATTCCTAAGTAGCGACTCCCGCGGCACAAATTCCTAATTATTCCTAAGTAGCGACTTCCACGGCACAAGTGCACGTTGGCTTTTGGGACCCTGATACAGCCCACTCTGCCCTCCGGCTGACACAGGCTTCCCCAAGGAAGGGGGGGGATGCGAGACTCTTCAGTCTGAAACTGGAAAAGTGACAGAAAGAGAGAACTGAACGGTGCTAAAAAGGGACAGCCCTGCCCTCCCTCTTCCCTCCTCCCCCAGCCCGCCAGAGAGTGAGGAATGCCTGAGAAGCACAAGGGACATTTCACTGCACAGGGAGGGGGTGGAATCTCCTTCGCTGGAGGGGTTTAAGTCCCGGCTTGACAAAGCCCTGGCTGGGACGGTTTAGTTGGGGTTGGTCCTGCTTTGGGCAGGGGGCTGGACTTGATGACTCCTGAGGTCTCTTCCAACCCTGGGATTTTGGGATTCCATGAAAGCTCATGAGACTGGCTCTTCTTGCAAGGGTTCTTCCTAGCAATTAAAAAAATTAATTGCAATTAATCACATGATTAAAAATTAATCACAATTAACTGCAGGGCTTAAACAAATTAGTTGTGATTGTGCAATTAATCACACTCAATAAGAGAATACCATACATAGTTTTGGGTGTTTTCCACATTTTAAAATATATTGATTTCAGTTATGCAGTGTACAATGTATACAGGGCTCACTTTATGTTTGTGATACATATGTGCATTGTCAAAACAAAAGAGATGGTTTATTTTTCAATTTTCTGAATACAAGGACTGTTGTGCAAACTGTATTATGACACTTGAACTTACAAATGTAGAACTGTGTACAAAAAGAACTGCAGTCAAAAATAAAACAAAGATAAAAAACATTACCTCCTGCAAATTGTACCCAAACTTATTTGTCTGGGCGATTGGCTAAACAAGGAGAATCGAGAGGACTTGTAGGCACTAAAGTTTACATTGTGTTGGTTTTGAATACAGTTATGTATAAAAAAACTCCCATTTGTAAGTTGCGCTTTTACGACTTGGCACTACAACGCTTGTATGAGGTGAACTGGAAAATACTATTTCTTTTACCATTTTTACAGTTCAAATATTTGTAATAAAAACAATATAAAGTGAGCAGTGTACACTTTGTACTCGGTGTTGTAATGGAAATCAACATATTTGAAAGTGTAGAAAAACATCCAAAATATTGAATAAATGTGAATCAATATTCTATTGTTAAACAGGGAGATTATAACAGCAATTAATTGTGATTACTCTTTTTAATCATGATTAATTTTTAATTGCATGAGTTCACTGCGATTCATCGAGAACCCTCGTTCTGCCATTTGGGGTCACTTTGGCATATGAAGAGTTTATTCGATGTTTGGGCCTATCGAATCTGAACCTAAGCCTTAGTCTTGAGGTAGCCTCAAATCCACATACCAGCCCAGTCCAGATTCCCCACACAGCCTCTTCAGCTCAAAAAGGAGTGGGCCCAGCCTGTCCCTGAAGGCAGCATACTCTGTGGGTTGCGCATACTCAAGCACTGTGCAGGCCTGGGCCCATAGCTAGGGACTAAAATCTGTGCTCTCCCAATGTGCTTTCATGGACTCAGTAGGATGCAGAGTGCAGCACACGGGACGGCCTAGACCTGGGACAAGAGGATGAGATGGCCAGGCCAGGTTTGCACAGAGCTTCAGCTGGCCTAAGGGGCTGCAAAGATAACACCCCTCGATGGAGCAGAGATGGAGGCGGAATAGTCAGCAATTCCTAGGGCGCCGGGAAATGAGCAAGGCGAGAAGAGGTTCGTGTTTCTCTCTGACTGAGCTCGGCCGCAGCGTCTCGTTTTAAGCGAGGAACTCTCCTGAAGGCAGAATGGGCTTGGAGAGGCAACGCCCCCAGCTGAGAAGAAAAGCAGAGACCAGATCCCATGGGGATTTCGTGATATAGCACCCAGGGAAGGGATTCGCTTCCACCGCCTGGGCACCGACTTCCGCCTTCTCTCTCCAGGCCAGTCAAAGCAACACCCCGACCTCAAGGGACCGAGCGTTGCCGTTTTGCTGAGCTCCGCGTGGGAAGGGACAGGCTCCTTTCGAAGCCTGGCCCCGGGTGCTGGACATGGGGGGTGGGGTCTCGCCAGTATCACTGAGGGTTCGCAGGCGCTAGGACACCATGGGGATGGGCTCTCCTGAGGGTTCCGTGGGAGGTGGCGGAGCAGAACTCCTGACACTCAGGGCCTCCCCTCGTCCTACTCGCCACTCCAGCAGCAAGTCCTCCTTTGCTCTACACACCTGCACAGCCCCCTAACCCAGCCAGGCTCCCATCCCTCTGCCAGGAGCAGGATCATTCCAACCACGTGGAACAGACGTGCTTCCCTAGGGGTTTTGCTGGGGCTAGGTTCACACTACGCCCGACTCCCGCTCAGCACACCAGGGCAATTGTTAATATTCGCAGGGTATCATTCCCCAGAGAGGGGGATTCTTTCCCTTTCCTCCTTCACGTGTGTTTTTGTTTTCTTTGGCAGCGCTCTGTATTGCCACCTCTCTCCAGCCCCACAAAGAGGTGCTGTGTAAATGATCAAATAGCTAGGTGGAAACGCGGAAACCCGGCAGTGGTCTCAATCAGCTGTAATGAACTCTAGCAGGTAAAGCACGCTTAGCCCAGTGATCCGGTTCATTTCTCTCATTATTGATCATCGCATCTACCCCCCCTGTGTATTATTATTCTGGGATACATATTACTGCATTAACTCCTTCCTCCCGAGGACATTCTGTCCCTCTGAATGGGGACACTGGTTGGTCAACATTTGAAGTGAGCCAAGAAGGGATTTTTTTGGCCAGGATCAAACAATCAACCCACCCACCTTTGCCCCCAGTAGTCAGCTCTGAACCAAACCTGGATTCGGGGGAAGGGTGTTGGTGACCTAAACAAAAAAATGAAAAAAGCCCACAACCCTTTCATTCAGAGCAAGCCAAATGTTTCAAATGTCAATTGAATTGACATTTCATTTAGGAAAAAGTTGTCTCAAATCGACATTTCATCTTGAAAACATTGTTTTGGAACCAAATGTCAAAATGAACCATTTTGACATTTCCAAGTTAGGGTTTTTTCAGTTTTTTCCCCCCAGCTGAAATGATGAGCTGAATTTGAATTCACGAATGGGTTTGGTGCCCGGAAAAATGCAATTTTTGATGAATTTACTATTCTTTGAAAAAATTCCCCCAGCCTGCATCAGCACAGCTGAATGGCATTTTCCGATCTCCATGGACTGAAATCGTAACGGACCCAGCTCGCCTCTGGCATAGCTTATTATCCAAGTAGGCATTTTTCCAAGTGTTACCCTCAATAGTATAATGTTTATGATTCTATCACAGGATTTCACTTGACTTTCTCCAGGGAGACGATGACAGATAGATGGAGGCACAAATCCTTGGACCAAGTGAACGCTATCACCCTACCGCACACATGCTCAAATGGCTAGCCATGAAACTTATTCTTACAGGCCATGATGGAGCACCCTCCCTAACTTTTGTGAATAAGAATTCACTGGGCCTATGTAGAGCTGTGAAGAATGTGCCTCTAGGCCATTTTACTGACGCACACTTCTGGTGCAGCCCTAAATAGCTTCCCCCGACAACACGCAGTCCCTCTCTCGCTGTTTGACTGATTCATTTGTGTCCCTTTGGAAATTCAAAGCCCTTTCTTAGCAATGTTGCTGGCCATCAGAAATCAACTCTCCCAGGGTATGTCTAGATTACATGCCTCTGCCGACAGAGGCATGTAAAATAGGCTACCCGACAGAGTCAATGAAGCCGGGATTTAAATATCCCTGGCTTCATTAAAATAAAAATGGCTGACGCGCTGTCCAGCTGATCGTTGGCACAGCGCGGCAGTCAAGACGCAGATTGGTCAACAGGGGAAGCCTTTGTCGACCGCTCCCTTATGCCTCGTGGAACTAGGTTTACAGGAGCGGTCAGCAAAAGCTTCCCCTGTCGACCGATCCGCGTCTTGACTCACGCGCTGTGCTGACGATCAGCTGAGCCGGCACAGCGCGGTGGCCATTTTTATTTTAATGAAGCCGGAGATATTTAAATCCCAGCTTCATTGACTCTGTCGGGTAGCCTATTTTACATGCCTCTGTCAGCAGAGGCATGTAATCTAGACATACCCCCAGTGCCTGTGGGACTCGGGTGGTGTTCGGCATTTCTAATGCTGCGTTCAGAATCCCTTCTGTGCCCAGGAGAAATAAAGCGGCCTTTGCCACCCCAGCAATGGAATGCAGTCGCAAAGTGCCACGTTTCCAAACGCAGGTGCCAAGTTACACAATGACACCAGCCGCGCATTGCGCACGTCCCACTGACAGAAACACACATTAAGTGGGCCACTGCGCAGGCACTAATAACTTTTGCACATGCACTTTTACCCAGCCTGCATCTACATCTAGTGCATGTGGATTTCCTCCAGTCACCTGTGCAGTGTGCTAGTGGGCACCTGGTTTTGTGAATGTAGCCCACGCTGTCCTAACCAATGCATGACAGCTACAGTCCATAACAAGGGACCAACATAAGGAAAGATACAGTTCAGGGGAGACTAACTTACTCATGTGGGCAATCACCATGAGGTCAGCCTCATCTGAACCTCTGTCCAGTGCTCGGACCAAACCAGCATGAGGTCTGGAAAGGAGACCAGTTTAATAGCAGCTGCCCCTAGTAGACATCCAAAGACATTTTCCATTGGTTCCTACTGGTTCCAATTAACCAACAAGATCTTGGAGCAGAGTAAAGGGGCTATTAGTCCAACATTTCCTGGAAATACTTGTTCCTGCAACAACTGATCCTGCAATTTCATCCACTAGAAGTCAACCGAGACCAATATAAAACAACTGGGCCTACAGAAACCAATATTGAGGAGTGGCAGTCTGCTGAAATTGTCACCAGAGTGCTGTCGAAATGTCTTCTACCTGTCTCCTCTGGTCAGAAGCAGCTACTGGTTTTGAGCCCAATTTCTAGTCTAAATAGGCTCAGAGAGTTGTTTTTCTTCACACAATGCATAGTCAACCTGTGATACTCCTTGCCAGAGGATGTTGTGAAGACCTGAACTCTAAGGGTATGTCTACACTGCCACCCTAGTTCGAACTAGGGTGGCTAATGTAGGCATTCGAACTTGCAAATGAAGCCCGGGATTTAAATATCCTGGGCTTCATTTCATGTTCAGGCGGCGCCATTTTTAAATGCCCATAGTTGAACTACCTGCCCGCGGCTGCGCGGCACGGACTAGGTAGTTCGAATTAAAGCTCTAATTCGAACTACCATTAAACCTCCTTGCAGGAGGAATAGCGGTAGTTCGAATTAGAAACTTTAATTCGAACTACCTGAGTCCGTGCGCGCGCTGGCAGGTAGTTCGAACCGAACATTTAAAAATGGCGCCATGAACATGCAAATGAAGCCGGGATATTTAAATCGGGCTTCATTACAGTTGAATGCCTACATTAACCACCTAGTTCGAACTAGTGTGGGCAGCTATCCTATATATCTAGAAGAACTAGATAAATTCATGGAGGACAGGTCCATCAGTGGCTATTATCCAGGCTGGGCAGGGATGGTGGCCCTAGCTTCTGTTTGTCAGAAACTGGGAATGGGCGACAGGGGAGGGATCAATTGATGATTCCCTGCTCTGTTCATTCCCTCTGGGGCATCTGGCATTGGCCACTGTTAGCAGACAGGACACTGGGCTGGATGGACCTTTGATCTGACTCCATATGGCCGTTCTTATGTTCTTCCTAGAGTCCTTACTCAATCCTTCATCCTTCAGCAAACCTCCCATTGACTCCAAAGAGCTTCTCCTGAACAAGGACTGAATACATACTGAGTAGGCACCTCAGGATCTGTCCTTACTCCAAGATAGGTTAAATTCTGCCCTAAGGCTTTGTCTACAACAGGGCTACTCAACATGCGGCCTGTGGGCCACATGCAGCCCGTGACCCGTTTGTTTGCAGCCCACGGTGCGGTTTGGGTTTACGTGGGGCTCAAGGTGGCCCATGGGTGGGAGCCAAACTAAAAAAGGAGTCAATAGAATGATCTTCTGTTGATGTGCGTTTTAGTAGTTCAATTCCTGGACTGTCACTGCTCATTAAAAGTGCTGGCATATGGGTGGCAATTGGGTAAATATTGCATTTGATTAATATCAGCAGAACTGACTTAAATGGGGCCTGCGTGTTGTGTAGTCATGCCTTAATCTTTGTATTCATGCCCGTTGGTGTGAGAGATTCCATATGCATATATTTGCATATATATTTGCATGTATATGCAACCACGTTTAAGTTGCGGCCCTTGGCTTGTGCTGTGAGTATGATTGTGGCCCCTGGAGCTTCCAAAGTTGAGTAGCCCTGGTCTACAACAAACTTTTGTCATTTACAGGGGCTTAACGCCCGTCCCTCCCCAGGAGGGCCCAAGTTTTGCTGTGCCAAATGGCAGTGTAAGCATCTCGTCATTGGTAGGAGCGCTCTCCTGTCGACAACGCGAACCCCGCTCCTAGGAGGTGGAAGTATTTTGTCAGCAAAGTGCCTGCAGAGAGTTTATGCTGCCTGCTCGTTAGTGACATGGCCGTGTCGACACGGACACGCCACTGAGAGCTGCGAGGTGGAGACAAAGCCTTAGACCTTGTGCAATCAGTTTCATCAGTGAAAACCCTCAGAGACGTGACCAGCAGCAAGGAGACCCAGTGCTGGGCCAAGACCCCATGGCAGTCCCTGCTCCAAGGAGCTTGCAATGTAAGGATGAGACAAGAGACCACAGGCGGATACAGGTGGACGGATGGGAAGTACAAGGAGACAGGAAGACAGTACTGGCAGCCAGGCAGGCTGCTGGTGGGCTGAGACTGCAGCTTCAATGTGGCCAAGAGATTTGAAGGCTTCAAAGCAAAGGAGAGACCAGGAGGGAGCGGTGGGGATAAGAGAGCCCGTCTCCCTGTATAACACAGGCCACAGACCTGCCCCAATATTCCTCGGGCAGGTATTTTAAGAAAAGCAAAACCATCCAATCTGGGTTTAAAAATGGTCAGGGATGGAGAATCCCCAACCCTCCGTACATGGTTATCCAGGGGTTCATTCCGCCTGACTTCAACTCTGAACGGGTCAAGCTTCGGCTGCCAGCTGGCGGAGCACGTTCGACCTCTCTCTGCTGCTGGAAAGCACATTGTAAAATATGGGTTCCCAACATAGGAAGCTACAGACCGTTCCAGCCACCCCGCAAGCTCCTCTTTATTCAACTAAATAGCTCGAGCTCCGGGGGTCTGTCACCATCGGGCATGTTTTCCGAGTCAGTGGCCGAGGTCGTCTCTCCTGAAGTTGGTCCCACCAAAGCGATTTCCTCGTGCTCCTTGTCTCGCCAATATCCTGGGACCAACACAGCCATAGCAACGATTCTGACCCTTTCCTCATTCTCGTGGCCCCTCCCTCATCGCTCCCCGGTTTTTCCACGTCCTTCCTGAACTGTGGGCCCCAGGCCGAGACACGGTCTCCAGCAGTGGTTGCAGCAGGGCCGAGTACGGAGGCAAAATTGCCTCTCTGGAGATTCCTGTTGTCACCTTGGAACCTATCGGCCTGTGAAAGGACCATCGGCTGTTTCGCATCATCCCAGAACAGCCCCCATCGCTGGTTCCTTCAGATCATCAGTGGGTGCCCGAGATGCACAAAGACTCCAACTAGCTGAAACCATAACAGCCACGGCCACAGGGCTTGGGGGGTGTCGCCGCCCCCACGCTAGTTTTAACCTCCCTCGTTTGGTGTCAGGAGCCCACGAAGAGCAGGCCGGGCCAAGGCTCCGAGCACGGGCAGGCCTGAGGCTGGGAGGAGCAGAGGAGTTCAGAGTCAAGGCCAAGACAGGAGGCAAAGTCCAGACCAAGCCAAGGTCAAAGCCAGGAATTCAGGAGGGAGAAGCAGGGGCTATCATGCAATCCACACCATTGCCCGGGCACTCCCTGCAACCCCCTGGAGTTTATATAGGGGAGAGAGCCAATCAGGAGCCACGAGGCTGCTGTCTGTCAAATCCTTGAGGCGGAACTTCCCTGCGCCTGTGTCTATAGACTCTCATGGAAAGGGTGCGCAGGCTGGTTACGGCTGCCTCTGCGTGAGGGCGAGGCCAGCTGCCGGGTAGCTCTGCAGGGCTGGGCTCTAGACTGGCAGCTTTACACTTGAGTACCGGAGCAGCAAACTTCAGCAGGGGCTAATCCTGGGAGCAGTTACCCAGCACGTCCCTTTATTCCTCCTAACTGGTCGATCTTCCTCTAGACGGTGCAGCTTTGATGCCACTGAATTGCTCCCATGTGTGGGTCCCAGGCAGGGCGAGGCTTACTGATCAGTGGCTTCATAATGAACATGCCCGGTCTCAGAGCACCGCCTGTAAACTTCCCTGTGGTCATCCCAGGTTACCTCTGCCTGTTTCTTCCTTGTGTTTGCCATGGGGCCAAGGACCGTGGCGGCGGCGAGATTTGGAAGAGAGCTGATCACAAAGGGAACGGTTCCGGATGAAGCAAGTTTGCCTGATTTTTAGTTATGACTGGACACAACACAGCAGCTCTTTCATGAGCCTGGCTTGGAAACCCACCAGCTCTTGTTGAAGCTGAATGGCCAGTGGAAATTATTTATTTTTAATTTTCCTCCCTGTCTGCAGATCTGGAAGGCTTCCCGCTGCCTGGCTGCTCCCGCACAGAGAAACTTGGAAACGCCACTGGCGCTTATTTGTGTTCTTAATTTGGGCATGGAGGCAGGAGAGACATGGGGAGGGGACAGACGGTTGTTTGAGCAACCTGGGTCTCTCCTTCGGCAACGGAGGGGGCCTGGCTGGCCTGGCCGCTCTTTGAACGGGGACAGTGCATTTCTTGTTTTGGATCAAGACCCAAAGAGACAGGATTAGGGGGCAGAAGGGAAAGGCTGATGTAGGGCGCCTTGTGGGCACTGGAGAGGAGAAAACAGACTCGCCCCGCTCCCATGTGACAAGTTCGGAGCCTTGGCCTGCAAGCGGCAGCTGGGGAAACAAGCGGGCACAGAGGGAGAGAACGGCTTGGCTTGGACGTCCAGAGTCGGGCCCCCACCTTGCACCGTGTGGAGGTACAGACACCTCTGCGGGGGCTGGCGTGGGGCCGGGTCGCACCCGTACTGCAGTGCCAGTGAACTCTGACAGGACCAGGCCCGCCGTGGGGGGGCTCAGTGTCTCTTTCTGCAGAGTCGGTGGCAAAGCAAAGATGGCAGCTGCTAGTAGTGTCCCAAGATCCACGCCCCTGCTCAAGCAGCCTCAACCTCCCTCTTTCTACCCCCTGAGAAGGGTTGCACGGGGTCAGATCAATGGTACCTCTGGCTCAGTGTCCAGTCTCTGACCGTGTCCAATCCCAGATGCTACAGCAAGAACACACACAAACAGAACAGGACAATTTGTCAGGGATCCACCCCCCGTCGGACAGTCCCAGCTTCCAGCAGTCAGAGATTTAAGGGCGCCTAGACCATGAGGTTGCCTCCTTGACTGACCTGGCTAGTAGCCATTGATGGACCCAATCCTCCAGAACATCTCTAATTCCTGTCTGAGCCCAGTGATACTTTGGGCCTTCACTGCATCCTATAGCAGTGAGTTCCACAGATTAGCTGTGCGCTGTGTGAAGCAGCACTTCCTTCTTTGAAACCTGTGGCCCATTAATTTCATAGGGCGATGCCTGGTCCTTCGGCTCCGTGAAGTGGCAAACACCACTTCCGCATTCACATTCTATACCCCAGTCATGATTTTATAACCCTCCATCATATCCCCCCTTAGGCATCTCGTCCCTAAGCTGAACTGTTCCTGTCTTTTTAAGGTCTCCTCAGCGGGCAGCTGTGCACGCTCTTCCTCATTTCTGTTGCACTTACTCCGCCTTTTCAAGCTCTAACAGATACTTTTCGAGAGGGGGCAACCAGGCAGCGTCCCTGGGACGGGTGCCCCAGGGATTTGTAGAGCAACTTTAGGATATTTTATCTTAGCCCTTTCGGAACGGCTCCCAACAGTCCGGGTTTGCTGCACCCTGAGCCGATGACTCCAGAGAACTGCTCACAGTGACTCTGAAACCTCTTTCTTGAGTGGTACCAGTTCATTTAGACCCCTTTCCTTTTGTGTTGTGGCAGGGTCCCTCTGCCCTGGCCAGCGTGTGGGCCGGCAGCTTCCCCCTTTGCCAGGGTGGGGGCTTGCAGCTGGTATCTGGGGTAGGGAGCCCGGCCGCTCCTTCTGGGACATCTGCCCCTGCTGTCTCTAGCGCTAGAACTGCTAGTCCTCTGTTCCCCACCTTCTAACTGAGGAGGCTTTTAAAGGCCCCCAGCAGGCCTGAAGTGGAGTCAGCTGGCCCCAGTCTGCCTGGGCCAGCTCCTTGCCAGCTGCTCCCAATTGTCCCACTGCCCTTAGCCCCTAAATAGCAGGCCCTGTGCCCTTTTGGGGCTGCCTTTCCCCCCTCCGTAGCAACCCTGTGGCCTGACCTAGTCCCAGCGTGGATCTCCGGCTTATGTCTGACTGCCCGGGCTGGAAACGCACTGTGTCTCAACGGAATCTGAGCTTCTCCTGCAATCCCGGGACTCCAGGAGCTGGGACTACGATAAAACTGCAATGTTGCCATGTATCGCAAGAGTTGTGGCGTGTGTGTGTGTGTGGCGGGGGACAGCCAACAATGCTGCCTCCAGCAAAATACCCAGAAGAAAGACAAAAGAACTGGCTTCCTGTCCACCCTGTGCCCCCCCCTTCCCGTTTCTCTGGAGACGGCTCGCCAGAACGCCGGGCGCGTCCCACCCCTCCATGCTGACCCAGCAGGGACCCAAACTGTGCTGGTCCCTGGCGGTGGGTCCCCTCCCTTTCACACGCTTCTGCTCCTTGTTACTCTAAACCTCTCGTTCTTCAGCACGTTTCACAGCCCTCCTCTGGCTTGTCACCAGCATCTATTTTTACCTCCAACCTATTCTCTCTCTCTTCCCTCCCTTTCCCAATGCTCTCTCCCCCTCCCCCTTTGCTATGCTTAGACCTGACCCTCCTCCTCTGATTCTGCAAGGGGCTGGGTTTTGCTTGCCCCCACCACGCCAGCGATGTCTAGTATGGGGGATGTGAGGGTGCTGGAATGAATGTGGGGGGGGGGGCCACTTGCCAGCCCGCTTGCCAGCTCTTTCCAGACACTGAATGTACATTCTATAGTGTCTGAAAAAACCATTTTGTCTCAGGCCCCCCCGAGCGCCGCTAGCCCCCCTCCCCCCCCCAAGCACCTGCCTGGGTATCTGCAGGCCGGCTTCTGGAGCACACCCCACTGGGTCCTTTCCACAGGTGTCTTCAAGGTACAGCCCCCCTTCCCTCGGCCTCGTTTGCTGAACACCACAAAATGCAGCAGGATCCCTGCCTAACAAAGCCGCTCCATCTTGTTCCCACTACGGCCATGGCGAGACGCTTCTGAATGTGTCATTTCTGAAAGTTACCTTTCAAGTCCCATCTGTGTGTGTGTGTGTGTGTGTGCACGTGTGTGTGTGTGCGTGTGCGCGCGTGTGTGCGCGTGTGCGTGTGCATGTGCGTGAGCGTGAGAAAAGATAACGGGAGGCACCAGCCGGCATCTGGGCAGAATTAATCAGCAGAATTCCCAAGTCATAACAGGCTGTTTCTTCTCCGGGTGCCCCCGATGCGGATCACTCTGCGCACCACCCCCAGCTGCTTCTCCTAACCTAGATTTCCAACCGCCCCACCAGCCAAAGTCCCACCTTCCTTTCATTCTAGGGCCAGAAACACAAGTTGGTGTCGGCTTCATTTGATTGGTTAAAACATCTGATTTCAATCCATCTTCCAGGAGACACGCGAGACGGAGGTGGGGCCCGCTCATGGTCAGCAAGTGGCGTGTGGCCCCAACCCTTCCCCAGTGGGAGCACGGAGGGGAGGAGAATGGGGGGGCGTGGCCTGGGCCTCCCCCAGAGCATGTGGTAGGCTGCCCCCGGCCCCAGAGCGCAGGCGGCCAGCCCTAGCCTTCCCAGCCCCAGGAGGGCTGGTGATACGGCCCCAGCCTTGGTGGGGCCGAAGCCCAGACAACCCCAGGAGACTGAGAGGGGGGCGGGGCATAGTGTGGGCGGGGCCGGCTGGCAGTTTGGGAAGGCATTGCCTTCCCCTGCCTCTTATACCTGCCACCCATGTCTGCCATCCTAGCTCCCTCTCTGTCACGTCAACTAGCTAGAGCGCTGGCCACTTCCTGCCCCAACCTATTGTGCTGCGTTACTGTGCGCTGTTTGACAGCTGCCATGATCCGCCCTAGAGGTGGCCGCATTGGAGTAACGGGCAAAGTGATTTTTTAATGCTCGTGTGCACGCCCGGCCTAACGCTTACTCCGGGGGTAACCCTTGCTCGTGAACCACTGAATCCCCTGGTGCAGGGCTGCTGTGCATAGGTGCCTGAGGGGTCTCGCCCCTTGCGCTTGTCACGTCTGTCGTGCAGCGGGCCTGTCACGAGGACCCTGAGTTTATCCTCATGACACGTTGGCATAACCAGGTCTGCACCTGCGCTGGCCAAGGGTGCGCCGGGTACAGGCCATTCCTGGACCCCGAGGGGCGTGTGCCCGCCGGAGAGCCCGTGCCTGCCCGGAGAGGGTAGCGAGAACAGCTGAGCAGCGGAGCCTTCCGAGCTGCCCCCAGCTTTGCCATGAGTCTGCCTTGGCCCTCAGTCCTGCCACCTCCGAGGAGAGAGCGCCCGACTGAACAGGGCCCTGGCGGCTCCCAGCGGGTCCACCAGCTGGCGGCGCTGGGGGGGCCCAGGCTCCTACCTGCCCCGGCTCTGAGCGGAAACAGCTACCTGGTCCCTGTGGCTCCGAGGCACAGGGGCTACCTGGGGTGCTGTCCGGCCCCGAGTGCCAGCTCGGCAGCTCCCATTGGCTGGAACTGCAGCCAATGGGAGTAGTGGGGGCCATGCCTGGGAGCGCAAAAGCAGCCCCTGGTGCATCCCTGGCTGCCCCTGTGCCGAGGGGCTGCAGGGAGCTGGGGGCTGCTTCCCGGGAGCCATGGTGAGCGCTGCCAGCACCTCTCACCCCCAGGGTACCCTCCTGCACCCCAAACCCCTCATTTCCCCCCTGAGCCCACACCCTCAGCCCCCCTCCAGCTAGGAGCCCTTCCTGAACCTTAATCTCCTTGCCCCAGCCCCCTCCAGAGCCCACCCCCAAACTCCTGCCCCGCCTGGCCCCCACTCAAGTACCCCAAATCCTTCATTCCCAGCCCCACCCCAGAGTCTGCATCCCTCGCCAGAGCCCTCATGTCCCCCCAGCCCCCTGCCCCAGGCCAGTGAAAATGAGCGAAGGTGGGGAAGAGCGAGCAAGGAGGGGGCCGGGGGGATGGACGGAGCAGGGGGCGGGGCCTCAGGGAAGGGGCGGGGCAGGCGTGTTGGGTTTTGTGCCATTAGAAAGTTGGCGCCCTCCCCGCCCGCTCACACTGCCAAGCTCCTTAGCATGCTGCGTGCCTGCTGGCGGAGTCGCGGGGCTCCCGGGTAGCAGAGACACGGGGGGTGAGGTAACAGCTCGCCAGGTTGTCTGGGCGAGAGAGGGGTGTGCGAGCTCCCTGCCTCAGCCCCGAGCTGTGCGGGGCGCCAACGCTTCTTTCTCCCCAGAGGCTGGTGCAGTGAAAGTTCCTGCCTCCCCCTCCTTGTCTCCTTAACAGTCTCTCCTGTTCCTCCTTGCCCGGCTGCTTCCAGCCCCCCAGAACCACTGGCATTTATTGATGGTTTGAGTCACAGCTTCAAAAATGGACGGGCCCTATTCTGACCCTCCTGCCCCACCTGCTGGGAGCTTTTCCACTCAGGCTGGTGAGCTTTGCAGCAGGCCTCTGGTGCGGGGCCCAGGCCGGCAGCTTCGCCAGGCTTGGGGGCGTGGGCTAGGACTGGCACCGAGACTCGCCCCGCGCTCTCTTGCTACGGCCGGGGTTGGCCTACCCCACAGGAAAATATGTGGGGTGTGCCCCCAAATCTGCCAGGAGAGCCGTGGGGGGCCACAGGTATCCTCCCGGATCCCCTGTGCCTCCGGGCAGCATGGCTCCCTTGGAACGGTGCTAACGAGGACCCTGCTCCCCGCTGGGCCTGCAGCCCCACGGAGAGACTATGGCAAAGAGAACGGGGCCTGTAACCGCACGGCCACGTCTGTGTGGCTGAAGGCGAGATGCTGCGTGTCCCCCAGGCCCCCGGCCACGCCCATCCTTCCCTGCAGCAGGGACCCTGGCCCTCTCTGGCTCCACGGAGCTGGGGCCACGTGGGAGGCTGGGCAGAAGCGGTGGCATGAGCGCAGGGAGGACCCCTCCCCACGGAGAACAAGGGGGGGCCCCTCCCCACAAAGAACAAGGGGGCATGGTGAGCTTGTGGGGGGGAGGCTGGTGGTGGGGATTCAGGAACCCCCAGTTCTGTTTCCCATTTGATCTAGGACGTGCTTCTGGGCCTCATTTTCCCGTGGGTACCATGTGGGTAATGGCAGTACCCTACCCTGTGGGAGGAGGGCACGGCGAGGACAGAGCCGTGAATGGGAGGTGTCCAGGGGCTGCCAAAGAACCTAAGGGATCCTGGCCACAGTTTAGTCCTCCACTGCCTGCCTCAGCTCTTCCTCGCGACCCTCACTCCGGCGTGCACCCCGGAAACATGCCTCTTGGCCCTGAAACTCCACTGGTGGGGCGAGCGGGGGGCACAGAAGCATGTGTCTCTTTGGACCCTGGCAGCCGTTGCTGGTGATACCCATCTTGTGGCTTCCACTCACCCGTGGTCAGTTGAAACAACATGGCCCGCAGCCTTTGTTTCCAGAGCAAAACGGAGGCCACAGATAAAACAGTCCCCACGGACTAACTACACCAAGTGCCTGCAAAACCTCTCCGCCCCCATACACGCACCTTTTGGGTAACCAGAAATCCCGATGCAGGGAACTGGCTTGTCCTTGATGCCACATGCAGTCGGGCCTCGTTTTTAGTTTTTATTAGCGCCCGCAGAGCCGTTCCGGCGCGTTTGGAAGCAAATAACCTGACCATTCTCAAGGTGGGAAATAACACCACTTTTCCTAGTCAGAGAAAAGCCCAAAGCAAGCCAGTCTCCAACCCTCAACTGCTTTTATGCCGCTCTCTTCCTGCCGTGACTCAAAGGGGGGAAATAAATTGAGTCAATTCTTGGGCAAATATTCTTCCCCTTACACTGAGTTTGCAACCACACAACATGCACCGAGCCCTTCTCCCGCCCGTTGCATTAACGAATGAAGCCGCTCCCCTGAACATCTGTGGGTCCAACCCACAGCGGAGTCAGTGGGGCCTTGAGTCTTGAAACCTAGAGTTATCAATAGACCTCAGAGCACTTTACAGAAGGCGGAAATGGCTTTCTCCCCATTTTATAGCAAGGTAAACTAAGGCACAGGGGGGCAGGCTCATGGCATTCAGAAAGCCCAGGGCACAACCAGGAACAGAATCCAGGTCTCGGGATCCAGTTCAATGAGTTCACAACTCGGCTACACTTAAGATGAAATAACTTTATTCCTATACACAGTCCCATTTACATGAAAGTTATGCACATGCTTAAGTATGGGACCAAGAAAGGAGCTTAAACGCGAGCTAGTCAAAACTTGTACCTCCTTTCCTTTTAATTTTCAAAGGTAGTTTCATCCATTGTTTCAGAATGGATCCTCTTTTAAAAAAAAATCGATGGTACATTTGTAATTGAAAAACTGATTTCCGCCCCAAATTGTACTTTTCAAAGGCATTTTTTAAAAATGTTGCCAGCAACATTTTCCCTTTTTGAGTAATTTTTATTGCAAACACTCCCATCATGCAACTATGCCACCAGATCAAAATTGGTAATAAGGAAACACATGCAAGAAATCCAAAACAGTGGGCAAAACATTGAAAACTGAAAGCAAATAACCCCCCAGGCATTTCAAGAGACTGAAATCGCTAAGAAAATGTCAACCTTTCCAAAAGGACCAGATTTCACCAAAATAAAATATGTTGTGAAGGGGAAATTTGGAGCCGCTCTGTTACAGACTGAGGTCTAGTCTACACATGAAATGGATAAACCTATGGTGGCTGGAGGTGTGGTATTTACTGGTTAGGAGTGTGATGCATTTACACTGATACAGTGCACATGTAGTTATAGCATCAGAGAGGAGTGCAGCATGGGTATAGCTTATTCCCTTTTAATTCAGGAATAGCCACTGAGTATATATTTGCAAGAGTTTGCCTGTCTGTCTGTGTGTCAGTTTGTCCAAGAACTCCTTACAAACAGGAGGAGCCAGGACCAGCAAAATCGGTATCCAGCTTCCTCTGATCATACCTTAGAGCAAATCTGGCTGTGCCAGGACAATGGGATGTGTCTGGAATGGGATTGCTGCTCAGAAAACCACAGAAAAGAGACAATCACCAGGCAGGTGAAAGGGGCTGGTTGGAGGTGCCTGCCCCAGCCCCGAGCCTCTTACCCCCCAGGTACCCTTTACAGAGGGTGGGCTTCCGGCCCCGCCCCAATTCATACGGGGACATTGCTGGCTGTTCCCCTTTGTCAGGGAGCCAGGGGAAAGTGCAGAGTTCGCTGCATTCCTCACTCTGGCTGGGGGGCGCAGGGGGCAGACAAACCTGGACCTGCCTCAGCCGCGGAACATGCCCCCCTCTCCCAGGTGTGTCGGCTGCAGCAGCCATGGAGAGACGCTTCTCACCGGGCCCCAAGCTGCTGCGGTGAGAGAGGGCTGGGGTAATCCTCTCTCCCCAGGGCAGCCTGAACCTCTCAGCCCCAGCCCCAACCAGAGCAATGATTTACATGAAGCATAACTATATTTTTGTAAAGTCCAACTCCTTGCTCCAGAATCCCTGTTTTCATTTTTTTTTTTAAAGAGTAAGCAGTTGCAGAGATGA